>CM029398.1:42155153-44720986 GCA_017139565.1 Luffa aegyptiaca
CTTAGGTCAAATTCTTATCTTGTATAAATACTCCTCCTACAAACATACACTAAACACGACATTTCAATCTTATCTTTCTCTCATATTTGCTATTAAGAGTAATTTGTCAAAAAAAAAAAAAAAAAAAAAAAAAGGAAAAAGGATGTTCTTTGTTGTAGAATTTTAAGCTCAACGTTGTAGTTTAAGTTGTATATAACGTTCCAATCGAGTTATTGTATTACAGAGGAGACAAGTCAAAGAAGACTTCGATGATGGTTGATAAAAAATTTCTTCATCCCATAAATGTAAAAAAAAAAAACCCTAAATGATGGTGGGAGACAAAATATCAATTTTGCAGCTTTAATGCTCGTGGTTTTTTGTTACATATCGAGATTGGCTTCAACTTTGAGAATTTTTATTCCAATTTGTCAAACTTCCAAACCAAGGGCATCAAAGCATTGGTTAAGCAAACTTTATATTAATTTTTATTATTAATATATAGATATCCTTCCATTATACTACTCTTATTCTCTACAAGTTTTTCTACACTGTCCACTATCTCATCTTAGGGTTATTCTTTATAGTATTTGATAATTTGAAAAAATCAAATCAACCCAACTTAAATCCTTTGACTAACAATTAGTTCTATTCTATAAAAGCTAGCTATATGCATTGAACTAACTTTATTTTTATTAGGAACAAATGGGAATTTCTTTTTCTCTATCTTCTTTCTAAAAATCAATCACTTATACATATATAATTATGAATTCAATTCATGTATATAAATTTTAATTCTGTTGATGGTCAAATTTGGACAGACAGAACTCACCTGACCTTCACGTGCCATCAACGATAAATTTGTTTGAGAGAGGGAAAAATATGGCCTGCAAGACAGTAAACCTGCACACCGGTGTGGTGCTTGCCACACCGCCTCCGATGCTTAAGTCAGAAAGCTGAAGGAAGAGAGCAAGAGAGCAAGAGTAAAAGGAAAGAGTTCAGGGAATGAGTTTCGGGATCCTTTCTTCAGTGATGAAGAAGGGTTTAAATACTTGTTCCTACTCTAGGGTTAATTTTTAGACATTCGAAGGCGATTCGGGCTGAACCAGGTGGAACCAGGGCGACCAGGGGTAGCAAGGAACGAACAGAGGCGAAAGGACTCGAGGCCGACCATATGGGTCGGCCCAAGGCCTGGTCCCTCCGACCTTGGCTCGACCTTTTGGCCCGTTTCACCTCCAAAGTCCATTTTTCGGTCCTACTTCTGGGCTCGTGTCGGGTTGTCCTCGTCAGCTCCTTGTACATCGGAGTAATCCAAAATTACCTATAACAAATTCTATGTAAAAAAATAAGTTTATATAAATATAGACGTGTGTATATATGGACGAACACTTTAATATCTTCTATAATAGAAAAAGGCAGACTAGAAATGCTTTGATAAGCCCAATGAAGCCAAGGATTGGCGAAATCCATGAATATTTTTTTTTGTGGGGTTTGGTTTCCTTTGACTTTCCATAGTACTTTTTGATATAATTAATGTGAATGAGATTTCCAAGGTATCAACCAAAATTATTGTCACAAGGAGTATCAATTTGGTGTCTTCTTGAGTATTTATTCAACCATGTTTAATTATTTGAGTTGGTACCAGACTGATTATATGACATATGCATGTGATATAGAATTTTACATTTTTTTTTTAGTACATCAACATTTGGAGGTGGAGGGATTCGAACCTCTGACCTCATGGTCGAGGGTACATGCCAATTACCACTGAGCTAAGCTCGCTATGGCACAATTTTTTTTTACTGTAGGTTCAAAGTGATAATTAATTACAAATTGCACCCTTATAATAATCAATATATTATTCATGTCTACTCTTATCCTTATGTTAGTTAATTGTAAAACTTAACAATTTTGAAACAGGAACATGAGACGACTATGGTCAACGATGATTTTTTTTTAATAGTAAAATTAGCTTACAAACAACTTTTAATTATAAAAATTATATCAACATTTCTAACAAAAAAAAAAAAAAAGAAAATGGAGTCCACTTTATAATAATTTAACAGTAATTTTATGGCAGAAAAAAAGAAAGGATGTTCCCTCTTCTTGCATTGGGGAAGGTAGGTGAGGAATCTTCAGGCCATGGATTTATGTTATGGCATGTCTTTTTCTGGTCGGACATATATATATACATACATACATTCTATTCTCCATATAAATAAATTGTGGTTTTTTTTTAAAAAAAAAAAAACAAAATAAAACGAATTTATTCCCCATTAAAAAAATACAAGGGTTTTTTTTTTTTTTTTTATTCAAGAAAAATCTCTTCCCCATATAAAAAAAAAGAAAAAAAAAAGAAGTTATAATATAATGCAACCAAATGCATGGAATTGGGGGTGTGTTGTTTTATATATTTGTAATTGCATGTGTTTGTGTTTGTTTTATATATAATTGCATGTGTATGTGTTTGATGAAGATTGAGAATTTGATGCCAATGGAAGCAAAATCCAATTGCATGTTGCCAAAAGTTGTTGTTCCCTTTTCATTATTATTTAACTAATTTCATTCTAATCAAATTCTCTCTCTCTCACACTCTTGTGTGCTTATTTTTATGTACTTTTTTTTTTTAAAAAAAAAAAAAAAAAAACTCTTGTGTGCTTAATTATTGCCCTTGATTTTGGTACAATAATTAGTGAGCTAATTAGGGTGAATGATTCTCTTTCAAAATTAAGTGGATTGAACCTTAATCAAAATTAGCTAAGTTTCTATTGAAAGTTTTTTAATTTGTTTACAACTTTTTAGGTAAAGTTAGAAGCCTTTCCTAACTATTTTTTCAAAACTTTTTATTAAGGTCTCGTTTGATAACCATTTGGTTTTTGGTTTAAAAATTAAACTTAATTAAAAACACTACTTCCATTTGTAAATTTCTTGGTCTGTTATCTACCTTTTTCACATGTTTTCAAAAATCAAATCAAGTTTTGAAAACTGGAAAAAATAGTTTCAAAAACTTGTTTTTGTTTTTTAAATTTGGCTAGGAATCCAAATGTGTCTTTAACAAAGATGAAAACTATTATAAGGAAATTTAGAGAAAACAAACTTAATTTTCAAAAACCAAATCGTTATCAAGTGGGACCTTAATTTTTTTTTAATGCGTTTTCATTGGATATCTGTGTGTGTGTTTTTTTTTTTTTTTGGACATAGAAAGTTGAATAGTAATTTTAGTCTTTTAAAATCATCTTATAAGTTATAAAACAAAATTTTTGTTTTAAACAAAGTTTTTGAAAATAAAATTTTAAAACAAACCTTTAGAATTATGATTCTTGAACCACATGAAATATTTATTTTTCCTTGGCTGTGTAGTGCAAATTATCTCGCTTAATGTTAATTAGGTTATGTAAAATATTATATATTTCAAATTTCATAATAATAGAAAAGAAAGCACAACCTTGGGTTTCAAATTGAAGTGATGCACCATCCAACTCATTGAAAGCTCATGAAAATTTCCATGGAAGTCTACCAACCTTGAAAATGAAACCCCATCACTTAAATTATAATAACAATAATATTGTTCTCCTAAATATTATTTTGATTTCATTTTCAATTTCATTAATTAGTGTTCAAATTAAATATATCTTTTATATTGCCAAACTTTAATATTCCTTGAAAGTTTGAATCTCTACCCGCACATATATAATACTATATATATATATATATATATATATTTGAAACAATACCAAGGCGTATATATTAAATTTTTGGATCAAGGGATAAAATACTATAAGTTCTCTCATCTTTTTGTTCTTTTTTTACTGTGAATTCCTTACACTATATCTAACTCTATTATCAATTGAAATTTGAAAATGTCCTTTTGATATTTAACGGTGAGATAAAAGACACGTTTGATATTCATGACAACATTTAGATATCGACTTGTCTATTTAAAAAGTTTTTTTTTTCTTTACAAAGGTCAAAGATTCGGATTCTGAATGAAGTTCGTACGAGTTAGTCTTCATCAATAGAACTATTACAATTTGATCGGTTCACATAATGAGAAATGTGAAATATATAAAATAATTAATTTAACTCTACCAAACCCTAATAGAGCATGCATCAAGACTAAGAGGACTGACCACTAAACCATTTAAAGCTGAATCTTTCAATGGAGGGCCCCAAATTTGTTGATTTGATCACATGGAAAAAGATATATAACCCAATGTCAATAATTTGATATAATGCATAATTAATTATAGGTTTGTAATCAAATCTTTTCTTTATAATTCAAACAAACTAATTTTATTTTTCTAATTATATGTTTCACGGATTCTTCTTTATCTAAAAAACACTAATTTGAAAATGATGGGTTGTTATTGTTGTTCTATTATTCTACTAAACTGGGTAGAAGTAAAACATGTGTGAATTATGAAAATTAAGGCCCCGTTTGATAACCATTTGGTTTTTGGTTTTTGGTTTTTGAAAATTAGGCTTATTTTCTTTAAATTTCCTCACCATGGTTTTCATTTTTGTTAAAGACACACTTGAATTCCTAACCAAATTCTAAAAACAAAAACAAGATTTTGAAAACTACTTTTTTTAGTTTTCAAAAATTGGCTTGGTTTTTGAAAACATGGGAAGAAGGTAGGTGAAAAAACAAAGAAACTTGAGTTGGAAGTGGTGTTTATAAGCTTAAAAACCAAAAACAAAAAACAAAAAACCAAATGGTTATCAAACGGGGCCTAAGTAATCTGGAAATTTAAATTATTGAAACATTAAAAGTTCGTTCCCTTGAACATTTGATCGCAAGGTATAGTTAATTTGATTTTAGTAATGATTAATTAGAAAAAGTAAATATCATATTGGGAAATACAAGTTTTACCCAATGATTAATGAAGAAAGGTGAAATATTTTTTTGGAAAAGAGATACTTATATTAGCGGCAAAGTATGTGAGAAACATACAGAGAGATTACAAAAAAGCCTTCCAATTAAGAGCTATGGAAGAAGCATCATGGTTAGCAAAAAGAGTACATTTAGAAGACCAAAGAGCCGCTAAAGAGAGAGAATCTTCCCAGAGAATTGGCAAGCTACGATCTTTGTTTTGAAAAATTCGATTGTTGCGCTCCTTCCAGATAATCCAAGTAATAGCCACTTGAATATGTCGAATAAGAATATCCTTCTGGGAGTTAATGGACTTCGCAAAAATTTCTTCGCAAAGAAGTTCAACCCTTGGCGGGGGAGAAGTCTGGATGCCGGCAGCTTTAAACAAAAGGTGAAATATTTTGGTTGTAAATTAAATTATGAGATGGGCACAAAGTTGCATTATATATATACAGAAGGATTAAATCCCAAGGTTCAAGTCTCAATTACTTTTGAAAAATGTCAATAAAATTATTGATAGAATATTGACGTCTACAAGTATTCTTGAAAAAATTATTGAAACCGAAGAAAGTTATTTAAAAGGATTAACAATTGATAAATTAGTATTTAACCCTTTTTCATAAGCAGCAATTTTCACTACTAGCATTTTATTGACGGGTGTTTCAAAATATATATATATATATATATATATATATATAGTCTATAATTGATATATAGATATATATAAAAAAAAAAAAAATACGACGACTGATCTTTTCAAGTTTTCATTAACGATAGTGATATCGTTTACTAAGCTTAAGTCGATATCGATTTATTTTTATTTTGCTCTAAAGACATATTTAAAAAGTAATTTAGAAAAGATAAATTATGATTAGTGATACGATAAAAATGATTTAATAAAAACTAATGGTAAGTGTGTATATATTTTCATAATTTTAAATAATTACTAGAAAGTGGAATCAAACATCAAATTACCAAAAGCCACCCCTCAAACAATTGTTATTTTTCTAAAACAACTCTTAGTATTCAAGTTAAAGAATCACCTTCCAAGTAATTTTTGAAAGTGATTTTGAATTTTTCCAAAATCACCTTCCACGACAATGTGAAGCACCACTATTTGAAAATGACTGATTTTGACAACAACAAAAAGTAATTTTAAATTTGTCAAAACCCTCATATTACTAAATACAATGTCTTTTTTTTTTTAGTTCATCGAGTAAAAATAGAGATTCGAATTAATCTTTAACGTTTTAGTCAACAATATAACATTTTAGTCAGGTAAACTATATTCCAAGTTTGTCTACATACAGTATCCAAACATTTACATACCTACGGTCTCAAATCTTTTAATCAACGATATAACTTTTCTAATTGGCCTAAATACGGTATCCATACATATATACACATATCTACTACGACAATCCTCCAATTACAATTACAAAAATATGAACATCTTGATGATACATATTTGATTGAAGGTCAGAGAAAATAAAAAATAAATGAAATGATGGAAGTTGCAGAGAGATGAACAGTAAAAATTAGGATCCACAGTTGTTTCCTCAGTGTCACAGTCACAGAGGTATCACGGACTGTCCTATCACTTTCGCATTGGGAAACCTCAACCCTCTCTCTATCTTTTTATTTTACTCTACTTTTTTTAATTATCATTATTTTTTTAACACTGTAAAAAAAAAAAAAAAAAAAAAAAACTATTTTTTTTGTATAGGTTTAATTATGGTTTAATCATTTCATAAAGGCATCAAACTTTGCAGAGATTCTCTCTCACTCTATTAGTCAACACAGTCTCTTCAGCCGTCGGTGCAACAATCCCATCACCATTTTCCCTTTTTACCTTCAGCTCTTCCTTTTTCCTCTTTCTTTTTGGATTTGCTTCAATATGCCATTGTACATGTGACCTTTACTAGGGTACAATGTACAACTTAGAATAGCACACTTTGACCCCATAGATATAGATATCCCGTTTCAATTATTGGATATTCGACCATCTTTTGTTTCGTGTAGTTTCAAGTTCTAGAAAACGTTGATTGGGTTTTTGTGTTTTAGATTTGAGACTAGGTGAGTAACATCATAATTTGTCCTTTTGAAATAAAAGGGTGAAAAGACTACCCGTGGGGTGAAAAGACTTGAATCAGTAACTTTTTGGTTGAGGATATATACCTTGGTGATCAATTGAGATATGTTTGGGTTAAGTATCGTATAAGATGTTATTAATTTGTTTCAAAATCTCATATTTTAACAATGTACTAAATTATAAACAGTAGACTAATAAAGAATTCAATTCATTTCAATATTGATTATGATATATTTAGGGTTAAATTACCATTTTGGTCTATGTACTTTGGGTTTTGTTCAGTTTAAGTCCACGTACTTTCTATAAATCTACCGTTAATTTTTATCAAAATTGGTTAAATAATAAAATTAGTTTTCATACAAGAAAAGACACAATACAGACATATTTCTAAAATTTATAAGAAAAGACTAATATAGACTAGTTTTTTTTTTAAAAAAAAAAAAGGAAAAATTAACCATAAACTCACGGTGGAGGTCAATTTTAAATTTTATATTCAAAGTACATTGACCAAAATGGAACAAAACACAAAATACAGGGACCAAATGATATTTTAACCCATATTTAAACTTCTTGTATGTATTTTTTCAACCATTGTGACTTGATTAACAAGTGAAGCTAAGCTCCAAACCCTATAAACACACACTTTCCTATATGGTTTTGGGGCACCTAACTCAATGTAAAATATATACGTATATTTTTTTTTCTTGAACTAGAACTTGTAGATGGAAATTAACAAAAAATATATATATTTATATGGAAAACGTGAGATATCAAGAAATCAGAGAAGGTCCACTAATTTGAATGAAAATTGAAGTGGTGTTCTTCATTTTTTTTTTGCGTAAAAATATTATTGATCTTGATCTAAGGCAGCTACAAACAATTCAGAGATGGGCCATCTAAATCTATGGCTAAGGCTGAGGCATCTTGAAGAAGGAGTACTGAGTAAGATAAAAGGGACTACACGTAAGACTATGACTGCAACAGTAACACAGAGAGAGGACTGATAAGCAACTTTTTCAGAAAATAAATAAATAAATAATAATAAACATGAAAAATATTCTCTTTAGTCATCATGGTTTTTGGAGCTTTCTTTTTAAGCCAAACAAACAACCCTCAACCAAATTCATCTCTTCCTTTGCTACAATACAATACTCTCTCTCTCTCTCTTTTATATCTTCTTCTTCTTCTTCTTCTTTCTGGTTTTTTGTTTGTTTGAAAATTCAAACATCTTTCTTCTTGTCTTTGGCCACAAGTGCTAAAGTTTTTTCATCTTTTTCTCTTGATTTGGAGCTTCATCAAAAGCATACAAAATCAAACCCCCTTTAATTTGGTTTCTTTTGAATAAATTTCTTCCCTTTTTCTTTTTTTGTAGAATCTTAAGCCTTTTCCACAGCTCTCTTTGATTTTTTCTCTTTCTTTCTCTGTGTTTTGATTTGTTTGTAAGCTTTGCTGATGATGTCTGGTATTGAATTTTCTGTTCCTTCTTCTGTTGGTGAGTTTGTTCCTCAACAAAGCTCTCAGCTTTATCATCTTCCACCTCATAACCCTAACCCTAACCCTAATCCAAATCCTGATTCTTCTCTCCCTCCTCCTCTCCCCAAGAAGAAGAGAAATTTGCCGGGAAAACCAGGTTTTTTTGCTTCTCTCTTGATCTTTTCACGTCATTTACATCAAAATTTTCGATACCCATTTCGAAAAATTCATTAGCAAATCGTTTGTTTTTGGAGAATCTAGATATCTGACATCTGGTTTGAATATATGAAAGGAAAGTTCGAAACTTTACTATAAAATTCACAAGATTTTTCAATATCCGGCCATTTTGAAAAATCTGTTCGTTTTTTTGAGAATCTAGATATAGGTATTCGATATGAATTCAAAATATATTACTTGAAAAGAAAAGTATACCCAAATGGTAATTTAGCAAAGAATTTGTAGAAATAGATTGGAATAATGGATTTGTTTGATCATACAGATCCAGATGCTGAGGTTATTGCTTTATCTCCCAACACTCTCATGGCCACAAACAGATTCGTCTGTGAGATATGCAACAAAGGGTTTCAAAGGGACCAAAACTTGCAGCTTCACAGAAGAGGGCACAATCTGCCATGGAAGCTGAGGCAGAGAAGCAACAAAGAGGTGAAGAAGAAGGTTTATATTTGCCCTGAGAAGTCTTGTGTTCACCATGATCCAGCCAGAGCCCTTGGGGACCTGACTGGAATTAAAAAGCACTTCAGTAGAAAGCACGGGGAGAAGAAATGGAAGTGTGAGAAGTGCTCTAAGAAATATGCTGTTCAATCTGACTGGAAAGCTCACTCCAAGACCTGTGGAACTCGAGAGTACAAGTGTGACTGTGGAACACTCTTTTCCAGGTTTATATCTCTCTCTCTCTTTCTTTTCATTGGAGTTTGTTTTAACACAATCTTCTCTTTTGGGTTTGAAAATTAGTACTCGAGAGAAAGACATTGTTGTGGTATATATGATTCACTTGAAAGGCTGCGTGCTAAAAAGATAGCTGCCTTTACTTATATACACATGATCTTTTACTTACCCTAGTCGATATGAGATTCTGACGTTACAGAATCGACAACTCTCTTCAAACAAAGTTCTACTAAGTCCCCCAACCACTCTTGTCTCGAACAAAGTACCATAAAGTCTGAACATTTGTATTAATACAAAGTTAAATTAGCACTATAGATCTAAAATATAGCTTAAGAGTAGTTATGAGAGAATTTTAATTCGTGTACAACGGTTTTTTAGATTGTCTTTTGAAAATTTATTAGTTTCTATTCTAACTAACTCTTAAATATTCCTATTCGTCCTACTTTTTTCATGTTTAAATTTGAAATTAACAATAATTTACTTTCATTTTACAAATGGTCAAAAGATTAACTTTTGATATTTGAACACATGCAACCTAAATTTATGTTGTGTTAATGTTATATTTGAAGGCATTTATGAGTGTTGAGTTCAAAATTTATGATGTCCTACTAAACAAACAACTAGGAAATAACACCAATAATCATTGTCTTTAATTTCTCTCACACTCTCTCTCTCTCATTGATGAATTCCAAAACAGGAAAGACAGCTTCATAACTCACAGAGCATTCTGCGACGCTCTAGCAGAAGAAAGTGCAAGGCTAATCTCATCAGTCACAGCCGCAAATCCAAAGCCAAATTTCATTGCCAATTCACTCATGATCAACAACGAATCTCTCTTCAATTCCCAACACTTCAATCTTCCCAATTCCCAACCCCGAATCTTTGTCCGACCAGACCATACTAATTTCGACCCCTTCAATAATAACAATTACAATAATCCCAATATTCCGACCGAATCACCGACCATTCCCATCAACACCAATCTCTACGAAATCTCAAACAGAATTCTGGGTTTGAGCAGAAACCCTTCCAAGACGGCCGTCAGCCTCTCTCTCTCCAATAATGCCCAACCACAAGAGCCTGCCTATGAGTCCTCATCATCGATGGTGCCGATGTCGGCGACGGCGCTGCTGCTGAAGGCGGCGCAGTTGGGATCGACGAAGAGCGACCCGTCGTGCTCGGGGAACAGCGTGGGAGTGATGAGTTCGTGTTCGAGTTCGTTCGATCGGAGCAAATTAGGGGAGTTGCAGCGGATGTTTGAGAGTGGCAATGGGAGGAAGGCGGAGCAGGGGAAGGGGTTGAGGGATTTTCTTGGGACGGCGGAGAGAGGAGGGAGTTTGAATGAGAATAATGTGGAGTTGGTTCCATTGATGGGGTTGAGCCAATTCATTGGCGATAATAATATTCGAGGATGAGAAGAATTTGATATTATATGGTCGAGATGAAGAGGGGAATTTTATTATGTAGGGGAAAATGTTTATATGATGATATATATAATAAAGTTTTGGGAGGAAATTTTGAGATATTTTTGGCACGGAGAACTAGTGGTTGAGGTCACCGCATATATGTCTTGATATGAATTTGAAAATACGCATGAACTCATATAATAAACCACGGATTCAAAATATTTTTGTACTTTTTTCTCTCTTGATAATTTTTAGTACATCATCGTTCAATTAGGTAAATTATACTTATTCATGCAAAATTTCAAGTTTTTTTTTTTTTTATTTTTTAAGAAAAACTCTGATCGTGTTTAATAATAATATTGTTTTCAATTTTTCTCTTTTGTCAAAATTCGAAAAACAAAATATATATTATTTTTAAAAATGTTTATTTTTCTTATTTAGTTTTTTAGCATATTTGTATTCTAATATATTGGTCGAATACATATGCTTTAAATAGTTTAGATATGCTCAGATTGGTAGTATGACTATAAAATTACACCATACATTTCTTATTAACGGCCTTGAATTCTAATAATAATTTTTCTCACGTGTGTAAAAACCCTATCTTTTTTGTCCCATTAAACAAAAGAAAATTGCAGTGGAGGGTGATTATGATTTTTCTAATTGCAAATATAGTACAATGTAAAAAATAATAGCAAATATGACAATTTATTAGAGTAAAATTTCATAATTTCCGTTTTACCCCTATATTTATTTTGAATTGTGCTCGAATTCTATCCATCTTCGTATAATCATTTTTATCAGTGTTTATCACCGAGACTCTACTAATCAGAGTCTATCAAATGTTTATCACTTTTTCACTAATAGACTTAAATTAATCAAAGTCTCTCAGTGTTTATCACTGATAGACTCAAATTAATCAAAGTCTTCCAGTGACAAACATTCATATACTATTATGCTGATAGACTTTGATTAACCGAAGTCTATCAATGAGTATCAGTGATAGATACTAATCGACTGTCGTGCCGATAAACTCTATACAGGCTTTTATATCAATGTCTATCACTAATAGATTCCAATTAATTTGGTGTATCAGTGACTATTAATGATAAACACCAATAGGCTATCATGCTGATAGTCGTCTATCAGTGTCTAACACTGATAAATGCTGATTAATCAAAGTCTATCCAATGACTATTAGTGATAGACAATGATAATTCTTCTATCAAATAGTTAAGGATAGATCTGAAAATTAACTTAACGTCACTTTTTGTTATTTCCATAAATATAGTTTTTGCTATTTTTGTAATATGTTTAATGTTTTTTTTGCTATCTATGCAAATGCCCCTTTTCTAAATAGATCTGAAAATTCAATTTAAACAGTATCCTCTATGCTATCATAAAAACTTTTGAACTCTAAAATTTAGTTATAACCCCATTAAATTTTACAGCTAATCACATATAATATATATTCAATTGGAGAACGAAAATGATATTAAAGGGCCGTCACATAAAGTTAAAATATTTACTATTTTTAAAATTGAAAAACGTGGAGATATATCTCTAGAAACATCTATTTTAGAGATACATGGACATGAAAATTCGAAATTATTGATAGTATTTTGCAAAAGAAAACAAAAACAGAGAGGTTGGATACATGTATTTATTTGAGTACCTTAAAAAATGAAGGATATATATGGTAGAAGAAGCAGAACCCTTACTTTAGGGCTCCCCCTTTGGACCATTTGGTCTCTGCAACTTCTGCAAAATTTCTAATTGAGAGAGAGAGAGAGAGAGTACTATTATGTCATCTAGAAGAAAAAAACATACTAAGCAAATAGATGCATGTGAATATAATGTAAAGTTAATTCATTGCTATAAGGTAAACATTTTCTCTATCTAGAATTAAAAGATATAATACCCTAGATAGGATATTAAAGATTTCTCAAAAAAAAAAAAAAAAAAAAAGATAGGATATTAAAGAACAAAAGCTTGGACTTTTATTATTTAGATGGTATTAGTCATGGTTACTTGTGTTGGATATCATTTAATCTATGTTAAAATACCATTTTAATTCGTGTAGTTTTGAGTTTTGTTCCATTTTAGTTCAAGTTAAAACGGGTATCTAATTAATTTTTCTATAAAAAAATTAATCTATATTAGCCTTCGCGTTCTATAAAATTTTGAAATATGTTTCTGTTGGCATTGAAAATTTTCAAGTAATTTTTTAAGTTCATGAAATTAGATTAATTTGAGTTCAATTTAAACCCGAATTCATTAAGGTAATAGGGTATGAAGCCCAAAATTGCAAGTCCAAGCCCATTGGGCCTGAAGCCCAAGTGGATGTGCCCAAATGCAATCAAGCCCAAGTCCATGAAGGCCTTTTGAAAACTCTATAAATAGGAGATCTTGACTCATTTAAGAGGAGGGCAGAAAGAAGGGAAGAGGAGGAAAATCAAGAAGCTCTTAGAAGACTCTGAAGATTGAAGCTCATCCTACAAAATTGAAGATCGAAGCTCAGATCCTCTCCAAATCCTGTTGCAGAATTGAAGAACGAAGCTTGGATCATCTTCAAAATCCACCTGCAGAACTGAAGATCGAAGTTTAGACCCTCTTCAAATCCTTTTGCAGAACCGAAGATCGAAGCTCCGATCCTCTTCATGTCCTACTGCAAAACTGAAGACGATCTCAGATCCTCTTCATGTCCTACTGCAAAATTGAAGATCAAAGCTTAGATCCTCTCCAAATCAGACTGCGCAAGACCTATTGAAGCATAGGGTCTCTTGCAGACCTGAAGACTGAAATCTACCTCAATTCATCCAGAAGAACTCAAATCCTTCTGAATAACAAACCCTTAAGATTGTGAAAGACTAAACCTTCTTTAAGACTTCCAAAAGAATAAAAGACTCCTTGAAGCTCACAAAGCCCTTGATACAACTTCAATCTCAAGAACAAGCTGCAAAGTCCTTGAGACGACTTCAAAAATTCAAGAACAAACGTTTCAGCCCTCGAGTGAAACACACACACAAGAGAGAGAATCAGAGGATTATGTATGTACACTTACACGCATATAACATCAATACAAATCAAGTTTATTCCACGTGACTCATCTTTGAAGTTACGTATGAACAGTTTTCCATTGTATCTTTTTGTGTGTGTAAATTATTAGTATTATTATTTAACCAATTTTGATAAAAGTTAACTCTAAACTTGTGGTAGGATCCGTTTTTTTTTTTTTTTTTTTAGATTTGGTAGGATCCAATTTTAAGTTTTATTAAGTGTAGAAACTAAAATTGGACATTTGAAAATATAGGATTAAAATAAAACAAAATCCAAACCAACATTTCTTATCTTAAGAAAAGGTATAATTTGTAATTAATTTTAGGGGAATTGCAATGGGTAGCAAAAAATATTAGGATATTTGCAAATTTAGCTATGATTTTTTAGATTTGCAAACATAGCAAAAATTTAAAAATCTGATTTCCGTTTTTTTTATTATTCCAATTTTACCCTTGTTGGTATATCGATAGGTATATTAGTAGTATATCTGATATATTTTATATTTACTGATATACGAAATATAAAGTATACCAAATTTGATATACTCGAATGAATACAATGATATACCTAATATATACTTGACTTGATAAGCATAACATTTGATATACCAATGATATACTTGACTTTTTTTTTTTTTTTTTTTAGAATACTTGATATGTTACTTTCTTTACTTATATTTGTTATATTTATTTTTCTCTTTATTGAATTATGTGGTGTTACTTTCATATTTTAAATGAAATGTTTGTATTTTATAAAATAAATGTGTCTTCTATACCTGTTATGAATGTTGATACACCATTGATATACCTCATTTGTATTTTTTTTTAACTTGCCTCATTTTTTATACTACTCAAATAATTAATAACATTGATATACCTGATTATGAGTAGCTAAATACATCAATGATAGATTTGTTATTAAAAAAATCATTGATATATACGCATTCAACCAAAAGGTTAGAGGTTTAAATCCTCTACCACACATATTGTCCCAAAATAAAGCTAATATATCTAATTCTTCATTGATAAAGTATATCAAAGACATCTAAAACTAATGAAAGCTCATGTGTATACTTCATAAATGAAGTATATTATATTCACGAAAATATACATCTGATATACTATATATTTAGTATATCAGTTGATCGATATACCAAATATCTAGTATATTTTACCCTTGTTGGTATATCGATAGGTATATTAGTAGTATATCTGATATATTTTATATTTACTGATATACGAAATATAAAGTATACCAAATTTGATATACTCGAATGAATACAATGATATACCTAATATATACTTGATTTGATAAGCATAACATTTGATATACCAATGATATACTTGATATGTTACTTTCTTTACTTATATTTGTTATATTTTTTTTTCTCTTTATTGAATTATGTGGTGTTACTCACATATTTTAAATAAAATGTTTGTCTTTTATAAAATAAATGTGTCTTCTATACCTGTTATGAATGTTGATACACCATTGATATACCTCATTTGTATTTTTTTTTTAACTTACCTCATTTTTTATACTACTCAAATAATTAATAACATTGATATACTTGATTATGAGTAGCTAAATACATCAACGATAGATTTTTTATTAAACAAAATCATTGATATATACACATTCAACAAAGAGGTTAGAGGTTTAAATCCTCTACCACACATATTGTCCCAAAATAAAGCTAATATATCTAATTCTTCATTGATAAAGTATATCAAAGATATCTAAAACTAATGAAAGCTCATGTGTATACTTCATAAATGAAGTATATTATATTCACGAAAATATACATCTGATATACTATATATTTAGTATATCAGTTGATTGATATCCCAAATATCTAGTATATTTTTAGGGTTTAATGGCGAGCTGAGGTTATTTTAGTCTTTTTGCGTTATTGTTTGGGCCGGGCCAAACTTTTTTTGCTATATCTGCAAACCCAATAAATCAAAGACACGCCTGCAATTATGATTTCTTTTTTTGCTATTGATGCAAATGCCCCTTAATTTTATATATCAACTTAACCCTTATAATTAGTACATCATTTATTGTCATCAAACACTAATCAAAATTATCTTGCTTTTTTGGACATCTCAGTTCTCTTTTGAAGGTGCGTGGGATAAAGAATTTGAATAACAGACCTCTTAGCCATTAATATAAATTTGATGCTGATTGAGCTGTGCTCATATTGACAGACATCTCGTTCTAATAAAAACGACCAACAGTTATGAAAACAATATATTTATCCTAACTAGAGAACTTAATTCTATTTATTTTTAACATCAGGTTGAATTAAAAATTGTTTTTTTTTTTTCATTTGTAAACGTATAATGTTCTCGTTGGTTTCGTATCGAGCGCATTTAGGTATACTGCCTTTGCAAAAAAGAAAAAAAGAAAAGAATTTAGGTATACAAATAAAAACTGAAAAAAAATTCATAGAGATAAATTTGTAATGGGCCGTGCTTATGATAGCCCAACAAGAATGGTTGAAGCCCATCTAGTGGGCCGATAGAAAAAAACATGGGCCGTACCGTAAGTCGCCTGAAATCTCTAGGTGACGTGGCGGATTCCAATAGGCTGGAAATTGCCATCAGGTCTTCCACGAAGGAATTTCCTACCAGAGCCATAGGAAAATTATATCCACGTGTAAACCATCCATTGGAGATAAATACGTGGAATGACTCGTTTTATTACCAAATTTTATTTAAATAACAAATTCACATTTCGATTTAGATGAATTAAATTGTAATACAATTTTGATTCTGTTCATGAAGCTTGGAACTTCAAAGAGACAATGCTGAGATTTTCGATCCCGCCATCCGCCATGGACGCTTCTGCTTGGAGAGGATTAGCGTTCACGGCGTTCCTTCTCAACTTCGTCCTTGTCTGTCAGCTTCTTCTCCTTCAACCTTTGGTTTCGGCTTCAGGTTCGTTAGTTTACTCTCTGATCTATCTTTCTGATCTTTGCGGGAAAAATTAAACTAGGCGGAGTTTCTAATTTTGCAGTTCGATTAGATACCTAGATCTAGTTCTGTAATGTGCAATATTTCTTTTAGTTATTTATTCGTTCGCTTGTTGAGAATTTACGATGTTGATGAGTCTGATTCCGAAGTTTGGATGTCTTACGATAATTGAAGCAATTTTAATTTATTGCAAATGTTATTTGGCCTATAGTTCCGCTGACGTACGTAATTTCTGTTCCCACATTTCTTGGTCCGACCAGGATCAGTGTTGAGTTTCGGTATTATCGTTGTATTTCTTCGTCCGCTGCTATTTGATTTTTCTGCTGCTGCTTTAAATTTGATCGCTTATTCCAGCACTTTCCGGAAATTAAATTAAAAAACTATATTCAATCTCTTCATGGTGTAAAATTTGGATTTGGAACCTGAAGGAGGAACCCCTCTGGTTAAATTCATCTGAAGAAGTACCTCGTCTTAAGTTCCTAGGTTTAAACATTGTCCGATTTGAATTCTTGAGGTCATTGTCTCTAATGGTTCAATGGGTTTTCAATGGTAGAACACAAATCGCCTAGGACTAATGGCAAGCGACCTGGACACCAAGCTTTAGAAAAAAGCCATATCTTTGGTTTCAAAATATACTATGAGGTGGCTTTGGAACCTCCCTCTTGCAGCGTCAAATGATGTCCACTTAGTATAGGTCTCTGTGAGGTTTTGAGTTGGATCGTTTGATGCATATAAGTCAGTATCTCTGTCTTTTACCTCTACTGATCATGTGACTTTTTCTCTCATTTAATGATCTAAATGCCTTTAGCTCCATTAAATGGAGGAAATAATTGTACGTGATCAGAAAACTCTTCTTTAATACTTAGTAATAGTATTAGGATTTGCTCTCTTTGTTGATAATTATGCATGATCTCCTAAACTCATCTTTAACCTCTGCATGTGAAAATTTTCGAAGAAAACATAATAGTACTCGTAGAGGATGCTTGCAGAATTTGGTTTCTGCATAAGCTGTCTGATGCAAGGCTCTATCTAAGAAATTGGGACCTGTCCTTTTCTTTGTTTTCTTTTTTCTTTTTTTCTTTTTTTTTTCCCTCTCCCCTCTTCGTTTCTGCCATGTGGATTTGCCTTGTGGTTTTTATTGTCAGCTGCATACTGTAATTGATTGGTTTATATCTCCAGATGGAAAGTTGGGTAACTCTGCTGAGTTGTTTGAGAAAGTTTCACGAAATGTAAAGGTGAAGCGTTATAGTGAGGCACTTGATGATCTTAATGCTGCTATTGAGGCAGACCCCAAACTTTCAGAAGCATACTTCCATCGTGGTTCAATCCTTCGCCAGTTATGCAGGTTTTTCCTCCCTCTTGCTAATTTATTGAAATTCATTACAAATTATTGCATCCAATTGGGAGACAGTAAAATGTTGGCATTGAAAATACTATCTTTCAGAATTTTGAGGATTAGAAATTAGAAATTTGGAATTGTCTCTGAACTGGAAATATGCTTTGATTTGACATATACTTGTTGCCTGTTTATGATGAGGTATATAACTGCCTCCATTATTTTCTATCATCTCTTCTACCTATTGGTAATAAGCCTTGGTTGTCCGTTGTCGTAAAAAATTCCTGATATTCTTTGATTCATTTTTCATATGACGAGAATGGAAAATATTGTGACTGAGAATTGGAAAGATTATTAGTGAAAGTAATGAGATATCTTCTGTCAACATTGTTTGTGTATGTATTTGTGGTTGTGTTATTATAAAGAGGATAAGGTGGCATCCTCTTGGGTGAAAATAAAAATAAATTACAAAGGATTTGTTTTTCTTGAATACAACGGACTCAAAGGAAAGGAAATATCAAAATCTAGAAGAGTTTACTTTTCAGACCAATCACGAAAACGGAAAAAAAAAAAAAAAAAAAAAAAACCAATCCCAAAGTATCTTCAGCATTCTCACTTTTGGCTCCGAAAATTACTTTACCTCTTTCAAAATTCCAACAAAATATCCAGATATAGAGTTGAACCTTCACGACTCAATAATATCCTTTTCTTTTGTTAAGCTTGGCTCATGATATCCTAAGTAAACAAAGAGTACAAGTTCCTAGAGAAGTTTTAACATACTTCAAATAAAAATCATATTAGAGATGGAGAATACTGTAAAGGAAATTTAAACTATTGTGGCATGTAGAAAACCTTGCTCTCACTCTCTACCTTCCATTCTGATTGGATAATTATATGATTCAGGAACTTTTTGGCTGATGTAGATATGATGAATCTGAGAAGAACTACAAGAAGTATCTGGAGTTAAAACCTGGAAACTCAGCCGGTGAAAAGGAGCTCTCTCAATTGGTTCAGGCTCAGAGTGCTTTAGAAACGGCTCTTAAGCTTTTTGATGCAGGAGATCACACAAAATCATTGGAATTCTTGGATAAAGTTGTATTGGTTTTCTCTCCAGCATGCTCTGAGGTGATACCATCTTTTATCAAATTAGACTCTTTAGTACTTCTAATTATCCTCTTGAATTTTACTTATTGTGCACATTAATTTGATGTAGGCCAAATTCCTGAAAATAAAATTACTGTTGGCAACTAAGGACTATTCTGCTGCCATCTCTGAGACTGGATATATTCTTAGAGAAGATGAAAGCAATCTAGATGCATTATTACTTCGTGGGCGTGCCTACTACTATTTGGCAGATCATGATGTTGCCTCGAGGTTGATTTGACAGTACATATTGTTGAAAACATTACTTATTATAACATGCACAGATTTTTTTACGTGAACAATTTTTCCAGGCATTTTCAGAAGGGTCTTCGCCTAGATCCAGAACATGGTGAACTGAAGAAAGCGTATTTTGGATTGAAGAATCTGCTCAAGAAGTCCAAGAGTGTAAGCCTAAGCAACATGAAGAAATCTATTGATTCTTATTTTCTTGGATGTTCTATTTTTGGTTGGTAGATGGATGCTCACAGACAATGGGATTTCTTTAACCCCTTTCTTTTGTCTAATAAGGTTTATAAGTTAATGAAATTGATAATACTATTCTTCTTGTGCTTCATTTTAGTTTTTATACTTTGTTGACAGGCAGAAGATAATGTCAACAAGGGTAAGCTGCGGTTAGCAGTGGAGGAATATAATGCAGCCCTTGCATTAGACCCCAATCATCTCGCACACAATGTACATCTTCATCTTGGTTTATGCAAAGTACTGGTGAAGCTTGGTCGTGGAAAGGATGCTGTTACGAGTTGCAGTGAAGCACTAAACATTGATGGAGACCTTATTGAAGCTTTGGTCCAGGTTCGTTTTTTTTTTTGGGCCCTCATCTCTTTGGCTTTCCCCCTTCAGTGGATTCTGTTTTGCGGAAGTGTATTTTGTTACAAATTGCTTTATTAGTGTTGGACCCTTTCTATTTAACACTGCTTTTCCATTTCTGGACCCACTTGATCTCCTTTGTGCATTTATGGAAGCGCCTCTGATTCACCTTTGGCATGCTCGAGCTGTTATGTTGGGCTATGATTATGATCTTCTTCCTTGCATTCAAGATCTTCATTTTTGTGCATTGTTAGACACCCAAACAGTAGCCAACCTATTTCTCATTCTATCTATTGAAATATATATATATATATTTCTCATCCTAACTTCATTTCAATTCATTTGCTTATGAATGTTTTTGCAGTTGTCTTAATCAATCTAACATAACGAGAGTGACGAAAGTTTGTTAATTGATGTGTATAAGATCTCAAGTTCTTTAATGATGAGAATTGTCTTTTCCAGCGAGGTGAAGCAAAGCTTTTAACAGAGGACTGGGAGGGGGCTGTTGAAGATCTCAAGTCAGCAGCTCAAAGTTCACCGCAGGTTGGTTATCGTTCAGTTTTTTTTTTCTTAACACTTGGAGCCCTTTCCTTTAGTTCTTTGGTTTGCCTGCGCTTGTTGTTCGATTTTTTTTAATGGCATGGCTATGCCTGTTTTATATCCTCTAAGTATGGTTATTCAGGTAGCCTTTTTAGTTATGCAAGTTGTAGTTAAAACTAATTTTCAAAATCATTTTCTCTGTGATATGTTGATTTAGAAATTAGAACTAATCTCATTGTGAAGCTTCTCTGATTATTAAAAGACCATTTCTTAAAGTTGTTAGTGATTAGTCTAGTTGCGATGTAGGTTTGGTTTATGTAATAAGTACAAATAATTAATTAATTATTTATTTATATAAAAAAGAAGGTTCAAAATTTTATATAAGGTTATGTGGTAAGTTTGGTAGGAACAACTTTAATTTGTACCATTTCATATTAATAAAAAAAACTTAATTGTAAGATGAAATAAAATTCGGACAAGTTTAATTCATCACAGGTTTTACACAGTCATCAGTTATCATCAATTAATGGGATCAATGATGTTTGCAGGATATGAACATTAGGGAGTCACTTATGAGGGCTGAAAAGGCTTTAAAGATGAGCAAACGAAAGGACTGGTACAAAATTTTGGGGGTCTCAAAGACTGCTTCTGTCGCTGAGATTAAACGTGCCTATAAGAAGCTTGCTTTGCAATGGCACCCTGACAAAAATGTAGAAAATAGAGAAGAAGCAGAAGCCAAGTTCCGAGATATTGCTGCTGCATATGAGGTCTGACTTCAAATATCTAAATTTTGTTCTTGCCATCCATCGCAAAAATACCAAAGTTCCAAACTTTCAGCACTTTCTACTTACCATTTGCTGGCATTGGTTTTACATCTTTCGGGTTCTAACGACACAAGCATATAATGAATTCTTTTACTGTGAAAAGTTGGTCACAATGCAGTATGGATAAACATGTAGCTGAGTGGCACAAGTTATGCCTTGCAGGTCCTCGGCAATGAAGAAAAACGTACAAGATATGATAGAGGGGAAGACATTGAAGAAATGGGCATGGGTGGTGGAGGTGGTTTCAATCCTTTTGGTGGTGGAGGACAGCAATTTACATTTACTTTCGACGGTGGATTCGGTGGGGGTGGTTTCGGTGGAGGTGGCCATCCTGGTGGGTTTGAGTTCCATTTCTGATTTCAGCAAAAGCACTGGTTCCTCTTCCTCCTTTCTCTGATATTTTTATGGTGATTAGAAAACATTGGCTATAAGGGGGGGATCGAAATATTTATTTGCTGAAAAAGTAGAAATACCTTAGGGTAGAGTTACAGAATAGAGGCTTTTTAGTTCAGAAAAATGTTCTTTTTGCAAGATTTTGCCATGCGGAACATTATTAACGAAGCAAGAAAATGTTCAGATTATCTCAGAGGAAAGTCGTGAGTTGTAATACTTTTACGATAAGCATACATTTACCATTGCTTAGATTTTCCCTTTTGCCACTTAGCAAGTTACATTGAAGGTAGCTTCTTTTTTTTTTTCTTTATCTTCTCTCTGTGTCTCTCTGAAGTTGGTAGCTGAAATATGTCTCATGACGTTTCAAAAGTTGGTGTACTGTAGCTTTTTCTGATATGCATATTACTGAAGGGAACAGCCAATCTATTAAAAACCATGTTCTGTCCAGAAGCTTTTCAGAAGTTTGTTAAGATCTCTTTTCTGATGTAGCTTTTTTGGGAATTTGCTTTAGAAAATAGAAAGCTATCATATCTCCCAAGTGTGAAATAGGTGAGATATCAAAAAACTCCCTCTTGCTATACAAAAAGCAATAGAGTTGTATTCTTCCTTGTACCTCAAGAGAGTTGGTAAGCCTTGTATGCATGAAAATGAGAGATGAGTAAATGGTTTCCTTGTCTCATTCCCCTTGACAGAATTAGGTTTTCTCTGCTTTCCTTTCTTATCAAGTCAGATCTCTTTCGTTTAAAGCCTAATGCAAACATGGTGGTTCCTAGAAAACTCCATTTGACCTAGCTGTAAGCTTTGGTTCAAATCCAGTTTGAGAGTAGATCAGCCTATTCTTCCTCATGGAGTGGACATAGAGGTATACACTTAGAACATTGCTTATGATATGTCTATTGCTGACAAAGCACTCTATGTTTGGGTCTTCATTAAGGTTGGTGATTAAGACCCAACTTTTTGGAACATCATAAGTTTGTAAGTAAATAACTTGAGATGAGATGAGATATTTTAAAATTATATAGGATTTTTTTTTGCACTTCAAAACACTTTTTTAAACACTTAGATTAGAAGGTCATTCCAAATGGATCCAAAGTCTTTTAGCAAGTAGCAGTGAGCGTCCAAAACACGTTTTTTTTAGAGTTCTTACGTGCTAGTGCTAGGTTTGTTGGTCTACTCTAAAAAAGTTATGGCTTCATACTACTTCAGAAAGGGGTGACACTTCTAAGTACCAACCCAAACCTAATATTTCATAGATGTTGTGTATCTTGTTTCTAAACTTTTTTTGCTTTTTGTTTTTGAAACTATGTTGTTTCTAAACTTTGTCTTATATTATGAGCTAAAATATCACCTTATCTGGTTAATAAATTGATCCTACCTCAAATTAAAATTCACTCGATGAGGTATTATCACAGGAGTATTTTATATTTCATTTCAATCCACAACCACATGATCATATCTCAACCCCCTCCCCCCTCCCCTCCATCTTTAAAAATAGATTGAGTTAAAGTAGACAAGGAAGAAATAAGTGAAATGAAATTTTGTTAACCGTGTGTTATTTAGATATAATGGAAAACGAAAACAAAGAAATTAAGGAGTACTATCTCATTCGAAGCGGAAGGTTGGCTATCCATTGTATTACTTCTTCAATCCACATCTCTATTAATGGGTCGGTTCAAGTGTGGACAAGTTTGCACCATTCAAATTACAGAGAATGTGCGTTAAGCCTTGGATGAATCATCGACTCTTTCATCATATAATCTCATCAATTATCGATTCAATTTTATTCTAATAAGGTAATTAACCAGGGTTGGTCTTCGCCCAAATTGGCCCAGTACCTGTGTTCGTTCATTGCTAATCAAATACCATCTCTTGATTCACCTCAGCAATTTCAACGAATTAGTCATTGAACTGCTGGGCTGCACTTGTGTTTGGATTTGTATTCGAAAATGTGCACACCCCTTGATAATCACAATATAAAAAATCGAAATACTTTTGTAACTTTTTTTTTTCTCAGAGATCCAACGATACAAAACTTTTTTTACCCTTTTACAATACCAAAAAGCATGGATTTCATTTTCCACCTTTTCCACCAGACGTGCTTAACGGGTTCTCTACTACCTTCCTTTTCTAAAGATTTAAATTTTTAGAAAGTATGTTTAAACATGCTCTCGAGGAAAAAAAATTGAATTTGGAAGGTATGAGGACATTCTATGATTTCTTCCACCACATGGAAGCACTTAATTGTGGTAATGAAGATGACAAATAATTGACCTCCACTGCTAAGTTTATATCCATTTTTAATTGAATAGGTCACTCTCTTGTCATAGTGTCCAAAAAATTGGTATCCTCTTTTGTAAAGTGGTCTATGAGGCAATTTTCATTGCACAGACACTGATTGTTAATGAGATGACTAATCTGATGGCCCAAAAGTGATCGATATCGTGAACAAATATTCAAGATACAATTTTCCTACAACTTTCCTCCAAATTTGAAACAACTCATAGTGTATGTTGGAATGGTTTGATCTATTTCCCTACAATGTTGGTCAAAGTATTTTGTACATCCACTTCCTGTTAACCAAGTTAGATATGAAGTGTCGTTGCAATGATACTCGGATGGATTTTTACTTGGATATTCGATGGAGTGTTTTAACCAATTAAATAAGAAGAAGTGGATATTTAAACCTCAAAAAGAATAATAAACAATAATTTTTTATTTTTTATTTTTTATTTTTTTTGGAAAGAAAACAAATGGTTATCCATAACACGTGCACTTGAAATTTGAATTGAGAAAGTAAAAACAAAAATAAACCTCATAGTTTCATTACAAAACTGAAAAATACAATCAAGAAAGATACAAGAGAGAAGACATTGAAAAGAAAAAGAAAATTATTCTTCAAATTCACTTCCAACTCCAAAAAAATACACATCCATCCATCAAATCATCCCCTAAACCAAAAAACAATGCCTCATTGCTGCAAACCAAACGCCACCACAACTCCGACCACCGCTCCAAAAGCCGCCGCAAAACGGTAATTCAAACCCACGGCGCCGCCAGAATCATCGCTAGAACTATCCTTAGAAGCACCAGCAGGAGCATCAGAACCCGAAACGGCCTTCACCGGCTTGGTCGGAGCCGGCGCCGGCGCCGACACAGTCCCAAAAAGATCGAGCGGAAGAAGCACCTTGTCGACCTGGTAAACAGCCAATTGGCCGTCGGTGTAAATGGTGTTGGAGACGACGGCGTCGTCGACGCCGGTGGTCAGATTGACCTGAGAGCCAGAAGTGGTGACATTCAAGGGAAACTGGCCGGCGTTGCTGTTGCCGGCCTGGGTTCGAAGTGGGTTGCTGACGGTCTGAAATTGGGACATGGAGATGAAAGTGGGGAGGACATGGAACTGAACCAACTGAACTTTTTGCTGATCGGAAAGGGAATTGAGAGTGCCGGGCTTGAGATTGGAGAAGGAATTATCGGGCGGAGCGAAAACGGTGAGGCCTTGGCCTTGGTTGGAGTTGTTGAGCTGATTGTTGATTTGGTCGCTCTGTTGGGTGCTTTTGAGGAGCTTAATGAAGGTTGAGAACTGGCCGCCCTTTTCGAGGATGGCGGTGATGTTGGTCGGACCGGCGGGGCCCGGCGGCTGAGCTGAAATAGATTTGCAGAGGAAGAGGAAGAGGAAGAGGAGGAAGAAGGAGATGGGAGAGAAGGTGTTCATGATGAAGAATGTGGGATGAAAACAGAGGAATTTTGTTGGGAATGTTCTGTGTTTTGAGCTGAGGGATTGATTGGAGAAGGGATTTAATTTATAAGAAGGGAATTGGTTTGGTGAAATGGGGATTTCAGGATGTAAAGTAATTGGGATTTTTGGTGAGTGGAAAGAGATGGGGTTTTGCTTGAGGAAGCAGGAAAAACAGAGTATGTGGAGAGTGAAGGATGAGAAATGGGTTGTTTTGTTTTTGGGTTTGGTTTGGTGGGGATTGAAAAACATTTGGTTTTGCTTCTTAAAAGGGACAACTTTCTTTTAGGAAGCTTGAGATTGAAGTTTTTGAGGACTTGGAATTGGATTGGATGGGATAAGAATGGAATGGGACCTCTTAATCTCTTTAAATAGTTTGGGGGTTGTTTTTCAGAGTTGCTTTTACAGTTAACAGTTAGATTCTTGGAAGGTTTCTTTTTGAAGGATATTGTGCAAATGAAGGTTAGTTTATGTTTACCCATATAAATTTATGGGGTATTTTTTTTTTGTTTTTCTTTTAGAGTTTAGAATACTATTTTGCTTCAAGTACTATGGATCTCATTGTATTTTCGTATTTTTTTTAATAAATTTTAAATGGTTTTTACAAGTTTAATCTCTGAACTTTCAATATTGTATCAATTAGGTTCTTGAACTTTAAAAAGTGTCTAATAAGCTCTTGAACTTTCAACAGGACTTATTGGATACAAAAGTGAGAGTTTAAATACCTACGAGATACTTATTAAAGTTCAAAGACCTATTGGACACAAAATTGAAAGATCGATGACCTATTTGACATTTTTAAAGTTTATGGCGGACTAAATTGACACAATCCTGAAAGTTCAGGGACTTAAAACTTGTAATTTAACAATTTAAAAATTAGTCCTTATTATTATTTTGATGTTAATTTTTATCAAAATTGATAAAATAATAATTATAATTTTCATGCAAGAAAAGACACGATGCATATATGATATGTTTTAAAAATTTATAGAGGGAAGACCTAATAGAGGCTAAATAAACTAACAGTTGAAGACTAATTTTAATAATTATTGTGAAAAGATACTAAAATTCGACATTTGAAAGTATAATGACTAAAATGAAATTCAACGACTCAAAGATAAATAGACCAAAATGGTATTTTAATTCTTTTTGTTTTGTTTTTTTTTTTTTTCTTTTACTAGTTCTAATCTAATAGGAGGTGAGAATCTAGGATCTTGCTAACCCAATAATTTCTAACAATGGGTTATGTATATTATGTGCAACAATTGATAAGCTTGATCTATGCATATAGTATGATTGTTTTTAGTCAATTATATATGTTGTTGATGAAATAATTCTTCAATTTATTTAGGGTTTTGGGTTGGTGATGAAGATAAGAGCAAATAAAGAGAGATTGGAGAAGTAGGGTCTTAAAGAAAAAGAAGATATGAATTTTGAAGCAAAGGGAACTCATAATTGTGTTGATCATTGTAAAAGTATGTGTAGGTTTTGTCTAAGTTGTAATAATTTCAATGCAAGACAATGTGCTATGAAACAAATAAGTATTTAGATAGATGTTGAAGTTGAAAAGTATTAATACAACAAAACCAAATCAATATATGTATGTTTTTGTTTGACAAAATCAAGATGGATATTTATGTTTGAATGATAAACTAACATTTTATCTTCTTTTCAAAAAAAAAAAAAAAAAAAAAAAAACTAACATTTATCTATGCAACTAAAACCCTTCAAATCAAATTATTCCATTTCTAAAAGGTTTACAATTATATGATGACATTTTTTTTAGTTCAACAACAATTGGGAGTGGGGGGATTCGAACCTCTGACCTATTGGTCGAGGGTACGTTGCTCGCTTTGACAATGACATTAAATTGAGCGAATAATTGTGTACTGTGATATAATATTTTCAAAACCAACCAAAGGAATAAGATATTGAAGTAAATTAAAGCAAGGGTTCATTTGTTATTTTATTGTGATATGAAAAGAAAAATGAATCACAATTTTTAATGATTTGGACCACTCATGCCTGCAACATTTGTCATAAGTATGCTAAACACTTGAATGATTATGTCTTATAGAAAAATATTGAATTAATTATAATTTTTAGTTTGTGATTTAAATTTGAAAAGTTTGTGCTAAGAAGAATAAGTTTTTCAATAAAAGATTCGTATGAATTTACCAAATAATATTGATTAAAATCCCGTTTGACGACCATTTGATTTGGTTTTTGAAAATATGGGAAGAAGGTGAGTAACATAACAAAGAAACCAATAGATGAAAATTGTGTTTATAAGTTTAATTTTCAAAAATAAAAAAAAAACCTAATAGTTATCATACGGATTTAAATTTTCAAATACGACGATTCATGATATATTTCTAACATAGTTTCCCTTTTAAAAAAAATTGGATAAAGATCACACGTGGGTGCTATGTAAGTTTGTCCGTGATATGTTATATCAATTTATAAATGTACACTATATATATATATATATATATATATATAAAGATGTATCATGGTACATAGATTAAAATTACATGTGTCAACAAGAGCTAGTTTAACTGCTTATACTTTTGACCAAGAGTTTAGCGGATCAAATCTTCAACTCCACATGTTGTAAAAAAAAAAAAAAACATGCAACATGGTAAAATCCAAATATTAAAAATAAAATCCTATTTTAATTAGTGATAAATTTTTAAATCCTATTTTGTCCCACAGTGCTAATTTTCTCTAATCCTTTACCAAAAACCGAATATATATCTTTGTTGACATGGACAATAGTTTAACGATTATGATATCTATTTCTTTTTTTCTTTTTTTTTTTTTGCTTCTTTTTTAGGAAGAGATTCAAATCTCTACCCTACTTTTCTCGTACTAAAAGAAAAAGAACGTTCATTTTCTTACTTAATCTAAACTTCTATTAAATTTATGAAATAAAAAAGATTACTAAGGACTATTTTTTAATGTAAGATTTTAAAAATTAAATTAAATTACAGTTTGATTTCTAAACTTTTATATTATCAAACATTTCAAATTTGTATAATATTTAGTGTTCATTGTTTAAAAAGGTTGTGATATATTCCTAACTTTAATTCAATTTTGTTTGTTAACTCTATTAGTAAAAAAAACCTATAATAGAAATGTTCTTTTTAAAAAGTTCTATAATATAAGTATTAAACTATTAGAACAATAATAAACATATATCAGGCATTAGGATAAAAATATAGGTATTAAATTGAACATAGATCAACTACATACATTATGTAATTAATCTTTGATCGAGAAGTAAAAAGTTCGAATAAAAAATATAACAACGGTGTGTAAGCGTATGAAAAAATATATAGAAAACTAGATAAACTCGATTTTATTAACTTAAGAACAAATCCAACTAACTAAGACAAAATATTTTCGACTAAAAGATCGTAGCTAGGTCTTCATGAAAGAGATAAACACAAGTTTAAAAGTTAGATATAAAGAAGTTTTTTAAATTATACTAACCCGACACCATTCTAAAAGTTATTAATAAAACTTATAATTTAACTCAAAAAGATTAATCTAAATTATAACTTAAAGAAAATTTAAATTTTATTTAAATAAAAAGAAAGGATAGAAACTGACCCGTGTCCTTAGGAACAGGTTGTCAGGGTGGTCTACACTTCACCTATAGAATCACGCCCTTTGCTTTAGAACTTTGGGGCACGCTCATGTCAGATCCCACCCAATCAAATCCTGCCACGTATTTCCCATTCATCTTTCTTCTATTTTTTTATTCCCCAATTTGCGGTAGGGGACCACTCGCCCACAGTCTCGGATCCACGTCAGCATCTCCTTCTCTAATCCCAAACCCTAACCCTAACCCTAACCCTACTCCCCATAAATTTCAACAACAGAGCTTCAATTTCCATTGTCGGAGCTCGAACAGAGCAATCACAAACACTCCCCAATTTCGATGAAAATTTGACATCTTCTTCGAATGGATTTGAAGTTCGTGAAATCGCCTATCTTACACGACCCTGCATTCGCGAGGCGCGTGTTCTTCCGCATCTTCTTGTTCGCCTCCGCCGTCTCCATCATTCCCATCCTCCACATTCTCACCTCTTACGATTTCAAATCCTTCCATTTGCCCAAATCCAGACCCTGCTACGACTCCACCGCCCACGCCGCCGCATTTCCCGACCAACTCCCCCGTGGGTCGTATCTGTTTCAGGGCCACTTCCTGAACCCCATCTGGGACTCTTTAGATTCAGTCCATTGCCAAGAAAACGTGAATCTCACCATCTCTGTAATCAAGAATCTGGTCGATGAAAAGCATCTGTTCAACCATACCGCCAGAGCTCTGTTCGTCGGAGGGAGTTCGTTCTCCGCCGCGTCGTTGCTCCGGGATTTGGGATTTTCCGGCGCCGTCGGCGTCGATAAGGGTCGGTTCATCTCAATGAAACGGAAGGAGTTCGGGTACAAACTCGATTTCCCAAACGGTTCATTCGATTTCGTTCTATTCAGGGGGACATTTAAGCTCTCTGTTCCTGATGTGGTGGTGGGTGAAATAGAGCGAGTTCTTGACTGCGGCGGAGTTGGCGCGATGGTTTTTGGTGTTATTACTCCGGCGGCAGCGGAGATTTCGATCCGATCCGCCGCTAGAGTGCGCAGTTTACTGAAATCTTCGTGTATCGTGCATTCGGGCTATGTTATTAACTTTTATATGACTGTATTCAAGAAGAAACAGTTGGATGAGCTTCGAATGAACTGTTCGAGTTAGAAAACGGAACTCTCTCGAAGGATTAAGACAAGAAATTAGAAAAAAAGAAAAACTGTGGATCGATCCGATCTCTGGGGAAATTGGGTTGTTTGTAGATATATGGCAATTGGAAGTTAATTAGAATGATGAAATTTTGTTGAGTTTTAATGGAAAAATGATGGGGTTTGGAAGATTTAATTATGTGTGTTTGTTGATTTAATAATGGAGGTCGTCGTGTTGTTGGGTGGAGGCTATGGCGGATGTGGCCACCATGTTTGGAAGATTGTATGAAAGTTGTTTCAGTGACAGATGAAAACACTGCAATTTTATTTTCCATGTGGTTGTGAACAAGAATTAACACAAACCAACAAAAAAACAGTTTCAGAAAAACAAAAGTAACCCACAAAAATATATAAATACACATACCTACAGTATACACATACATAACATTTAGGTTAAATTATTAAAATACACTTTGAATGATGAGGTTATATAGTTTCAATTATACTTCTAAAAGTCATATTAATCTTTGAAGTTTGAAGAGTTTTTGTTTCAAAGTGACATTTGAGGACATTTTCCATTAATTTATAGATGTAAAATGATGTGATTACATGTATTTTTATTGCTTTTTCCACATATATGTTGATATAGGCAATAATATATACAAACACATCATTTTCCGTCCATGAATTTAACGAAAAAAAAACCTTTCAATGCTTGTTTTGAAACACATTTCAAACTTCAAGGACTAAAATGAAACTTTTAAGGAATTATGAAACCAATCCTAGGGTATTTTTAATAATTTAACCTCACATTTATACATTGAATTTTTGTTTATTTCTTTTATTTTGGTGTTTTTGGTTCCAAAGAGGTGACTACATATATTTTTTTTAGTATCATTTTTTTCAATTACAATTACAATACAACATTGCACTTTATAAACTTTTTGGAGTAATAGAGTCATAGGGGTTTTCTTATAGTCTATACTATTTGTGTATAGAAATGATTAATTTTTAAAAGTAAGAAGCCAAATTGTATTTTTTTTTTTTTAATGTATAAGAACTAAAAATGAATAGTATGTGGACCAAAAAGAAACCAAAACTAAAATTTATCAACTTGAGAACAGACTAAATTTCATTTTAAGCGTATGACTTGTCAATTTTAACATTTTTTTTTTTTTGAGACACAATTTTAACATTTATTGACAAGAGAAGAGAGTATAATTAAAAAAATATTTAAGATATAAGAAACTATCAATTGAAATTTTTTAAACAATAGACTAAATAACACATATATTAAGACGGGAAACATACTCATTTTATTTATTATTATTATTATTTAAATTTCTTGTGAAGTTTTCTAGGCAACGGAAGGATTATTGTGTATTGTGTGAATAATTTTTTGAATTGTTTCATTTTATGAGAGCTAAAAAGGAATATATATGTATATGTGTATGTCTATATATACATATAGTTGTATCAATGCTTCGGAATAATAGAATAATATAAAAATGATTTTGAAAAACAAAACCAAACAATTGACCCTCCGTTGGATAATAATTTTATTTTTTGTTTTTTGTTTTTGAAAATTATAGTGTAAAAAAAGTTTGAATTTTTAATCAAATTCCACAAATATATATATTCTTGTTTTCAAAATTTAGTAGATGTAGATGACAAAAGAAAGAAACTCAAGAGTATAAGAAATGTTTTACCCTACTTAACGTTTTAAAAACCAAAAATAAAAAACTAAGGGTCATTTGGTAACGTTATCGTTTCTTGGTTCTTGTTTCTAATTTTATTAAGAAATCTAAGCATTTAATAACTATGTATGTTTCTTGTCTCCCATTTTTTTAGAAACACTCCCAAAATTTGTATAGAACTTTTGGAAACAACTAAAACTAGTTTCTCCTTTTTTGTTCTCGTTACCAATTTTTTCCAAAACATAAATAAGAATATAGGTTTATTATTATTGAATATGTGTTAGGGTCATGAAATTCTATTTTTCTTTATTAAAAATGAAGAAACGAAAACAAGAAACGAGAACATTACCAAACGGACCCTAAATGGTTATTCAATTGGAAACCTAAATTATTTTTCTAAACAATACTTTTTTACTATAAAGGGCTTATAATTAAAATATTATTTTTGCTGAAAGTAGTTAATTTAGAAACATTTCTAAACTCAGCTCTTTTTTTTTTTTTTTTTTTGATAAAGTTCTAAACTCAGCTCTTAATCTTTATACTTTAAAAGATTAAATTATATCCATAAATATCCAATTATAATTTATTGTATAATCTATTTTATTAACACTATTTTTTTTTTGGGGACATATTTTATTAACACTACTAATTAAATAATGATGCAAAAGTTACCTGACATTTAGGTTTGTGTGTAGGTTCGGGTGTTCCAAAATTAGGTGTCTTAATGGAATTTGGAGTTAGCTTTATAAATGAGTCACAATTGCATGGGTCGTGGTTGCATGTGTTTGGTCGCTTTTGATTCTTTTGGTCTACTTTTGCCATAAGGGTACAAATACTATAGTGATGGATTAATTAGTTTAATTTCTTGTATCTTTTTTTAAAAAAATATTTTAATTTTTGGATTATATTAAAATTTTGGTCCTGATCGAAGACTTTTAAGTGTGTGTCTATTTAATTCAGGTACTTTGCAAAATTTTGAACAAATTATTGAACTTTAAAAGATGTGTATTTATATTTGTATTCTAAAATATTTTCTAATGAATCTCTAAACTTCCAATTTTGTTTGTCTAAACGACCCTTTTATCAACTTTATTAGGTTTAGCCATCGCCAAAATCTTCAAACATGCTTGAGATTAACTACTCGCCACACAATCTTTAAATAATATATTTATAGTAACTTGAAAGAGCACTAATGGGCAAAATTAATGATGAAGTCCTATCATATTAGACACAAAATTCAAGTTTAGATCGTGCTGTTTGATAACCATTTGGTTTTTTAGTTTTTTTTTTTTTTTAAAAATTAAGCTTATAAACACTACATTATATTCCACTGATGAGTTTCTTTGCTTTGTTATCTAATTTTTCCTAATGTTTTAAAAAAAATAAAGCCAAGTTTTGAAAACTAAAAAATTAGTTTTTTTTAAAAAAAACTTATTTTTGTTTTTTTAATTATAACTTGGCACAGAATGCAAATGTTTTTTTTTTTAAGAAAAATGAAAATAATTGTAAAGAAAAGGTAAGAAATACAATCACAATTTTCAAAAGTCAAATGTTTTTTTTCTTCTTTTTCTCTTTTTTGAGTTCAAAAGCCAAATAGTTATGAAAGAAGATTTTAGGTTTTATTTGAATTTTTTAAAGGTTTAGAAATCATAAACCTGTAATTCATTTATTTATTTTTTAAAAAAGAATCAAACTTGTAATTCAAACAAGATTTTAATAGCAATAGATTTAATTTTTATAAGAAAAAGCAACTTTAATAAGAAATTAGAAACTCTTTGTCAATCTAATATCATTACAAACAGCATATATAGTTAAAAGAAATTAATGCAACAACAAAAAGACGACTGGTTCCATTTAACCAAAACATATAAAATTTAAAATAAACTTTTAAAAGCACATACATAAATGACAAACTACATTATGAAACATATAATTTAATGAAATAATAAATTTTGGGTTAAATTATTATTTTTTTTCTTGAAACAATAGTTAAATTACAAGTTTTAGTTCATAAACTTTTATGTTTGAGTCTAATAAATCTTTTAACTTTAAAATGTGTTTAATGTGTTCTTGAACTTTTATTGCCACGTTCAATATATAGGCACTTATTTGATATTTTTTAAATTCTATATATCTATTATATTAGACCCTTTAACTTTAAAAAAAAAATTGTTGAATATATCAAAAATCGATCTATTTGACACAAAAATATTAAAAGCTCATATATATATATTATACACTTTTAAAGTTTAAAAACCTACAAACCTATTTGTTATGGGTATAATTTTGGCATAACGAGAATTCCAGAAGAAAGCGGCTTCGGGCCCAATCTAAACCGGCCCATGAAAAGGAAGAAGCCCAAGAGGAGAGCCAACGTCCTTGACCTCGTCATTGGGCCGAGACCGAGGAGGTGGTCGGCCTCGGCCCAATGCCAAGGCCGACCAGGCTTCAAAGCCCAGATGCCACCTGGGTCAATGGGGAGGGTCCTCCTAGGCCTGGGAGGGCGGAGTTCGTGGAGCAGGGATCAATCTACAACGGGAAGAAGAGTAAAACCCTAATCTAGAGGGAGATATAAAAGGTCCTTTGGGGACCCAGGTAAGGGGTTCGAAAAACTGGATTCCTAACTCTATTCTTTTACAGAACTTCTATTGTTTTGTCGGATTCCTTCTGATGACTGACTTAAGCATCAGAGCGTGTGTGGCAAGCACCACAACAGTGTGTAGTGTTTGCTTCTTATTTGCAGGTCACGTCTTCCTCGGATTCAATAAATTCACTGTTGGTGTCACGTGAAGGTCAGGTGAGCGCTTGGCCGGGTTTTGCCTTCAACACTATTAGACATAATTCTAAAACTTTATAGTCTACTTTTTTTTTTCTTTTTTTTTTTTCTTTTTTTTAACATTGTTGATAGTTGGTAATTTAGCAAATAGATTGTTGTATTTAGAGGATTACAATTTAAACACAAGAATGGAGATTGAAATTGAAACATAGTCTGAAACTCAAATAAGATCATGTGTTAGTTTGTTTTTGTGTTTTTTATAGTGGTGGAGCTGAAGATATTGGATAGCCATCCAAAGTTGACCAAAGATCGACAGCAGTCAACGCTGACTGTACTTTTTCCAAAGTTGATTGGGTCACACCAAAAATATCAAACATTTGCGTATGGCTCCTTATTAACTTTGAAAATTTCAAACAAACCCTTCTCTTCAATTCTCTAGTTTTTACTTCAAAACCACTATACCAATTACCAATAAAGGTTAATAATACTTTACGTTTAACAGCTGCCAATTTTCTTAGGGCATTTTAAATAAAAGAAATTGACTAGGACCGATTGAACCAAGTTTTTTATTTTATTTTATTTTAAATCTTAATCTTAATTTTGATATGGTTTGGTTTAAGAAATGGCATGGAGTAGTAGGAAAATATTAGACAAACCAAGATATTTCAAGAAGCGCGTACAAAATAATGTTTATATAAACCCAATTCATTACTTCGAAATAGAAATGTAGAATCAAAAGGACATAACATTTGTTTAGATGAAAAAAGAAAAAAGAAAAACAATTCCAATTGTATATTTTATTATTAATAATTATTTAAAAGAAATTTATAGAAAAATTTGATTTTATTTATTATTTTTCTCAAAAAGTTATACAAACACACGGACTAATTGATAGTGAAATTATGAAGAATTCCAAGGGGAATCAAACTTTTCTAACAAGAATTTCTAAAGAAAAGAAGAACTTTGGCATAAACACGTCAAGTTAAATCTCTTATAACAATTTCTCGACTTCTTTGAGAGTAAATAAAAATTAATTTCATCGATTCTATATCCCTACAAAATACAAATTAAATACTTTTTAATTATCATGAGAGGACATGTGTGTTTATTTACTTTTAAGGTAAGAATAAAAAATGGAAACTTCCAAAGAAAATAATATTCTAGAAGAAAGGATAACCAAAGGGAAAAAGGAAAGAAAAAAAAAAAAAAAAAAGTTTGAAGTTTTCTTTGTGGTTGAAAGCTTGAAAGTCAGAAGAAAATAAAGTTTAAATTTTAAGAAAAAGAAAAGGAGTCACGTGCATATACATTCATATCCTTCTCTAATTGACACATGGCAAATTTTCACACTGTGTTTTAAAAACTTTGAATTCCAAATAAGGATATTGTTTAATTTATACAAATTTACAAGATAATAATAATTTTGTTTTTTTTTTTATTAAACAAAATGCAAATTTCTTTTAATTTCATAGTCAAAGAGACACATCCATGGACTTTTTAGCTCTAACCTTCGTCATGCTGTTTTTTTTTTTTTTTTAAAAAAAAAAACCATAATTTTATTTAAGAGAGCATGCAAACTTTTTTTAGGAGCTGAAAATTACATGAAAATCTTGACTTTTAGATATTGGATCTTAGGTCAAATACTAATATGAATTGCTTTTTGATCATTTGAATGTTTCAAGGTGTGAGACTTATTAAATTTGTGTTAATATATTAAAAAAAAATTCAAAGTTTCAAAATAGAGAAATGGTGAAAGAAGTTCTCTTTATTCTCAGGAACAAGACAAGGAGTAATTCCTCAATCCATCATAACCTCATTTTTAGTTCAAAATAATATATGAGATGAGAGATTTCTTCATAGAGACTCTATCCTTAAGTGAGAAACTCATCCCATCACAATCTCGATTTTCCAAATTTGGAATAGAATGAGGACGAGGACGAGGATGCATTCTCCATCTGCAACTCTACATCGTTCCAACTATTTGACGACATTTCTATTTTAAACGTATAAACCATATTTAATTTGACCTTAAATAATGTTAGAATTAAAAAAAAAAAAATGAAATAGTTTTAGTAACAAAGAACATATTGTATGTTTTGACTCTAACCCTCCCTTATCTTCAAAAGTTTGAATTGCTATTAATGTATTTATTGACTTTTTATTCCGATACCTATTCGAACATGAAATGAAATATTTTATAAATCAATTATCTAAACTAATAAATTATTTTATAACTTATATTTCCTTTCCTTTTTAAATTTTATAATATTTATATTTGTATTAGGAGGCTGAAAAAAGTTTGCCTACATATAGAGAGAGCATAATTTCATTGAAATTAAAAAGTAAAATTTTTTCACAAAGTCGAAGAACAAAGAGGATATTTCAACCAAAATTCACCCTCATTTGAACCAATAAAGTTGGAAACTTTGAATTTCCACGTGGCGGATGTTTCTTGGTTATAACTCATTTAAATTAGGAGAGGCAATAAACGAGAGTAGTTATGGAAAATTTTATAATGAAGTCATAGGTCGTCATATGGTAGGTATTCTCTTAAATCAAAATAAATGAAACTATAGATTCCACACAAATATATATTTATTGATAAATATTAATAAGAGTGGTACATTTTTTTAATGAGTTCAACAATATTCAGAGATGTGAGGATTCAGATCTTTGACTTCTTGATCGAGAGTACATGTCAATTATTGTTGAACTATATATACTCACTTTGACAATAGAAGTAGTGCCTTCTACGATGATATTAGATATTTTTCTCTGATTTCATACGACGTCACTCTAATTGAATTAAATAACTATTTATTGTTTCTATTTAATGAACTTCATTTAATGTCAATTCGAGTCTAGCTCAATAAATAAGACACCTATTATTATATCTTAAAGGTTGATGATTAGATTGTCACTCTTATAATTGTTAAACTCATAAAAAGAAAATAAACATAGCTCAATCAATTAAAACATTAGTATTTAAAAGTTCTAAATTTAGGTCGTCTCTCCAATTAATCCCATGCTGAAATTGTAACATTAACAGAATATTAAAAAAGAAAAATCCTCTTCCAACTTTTTTTTTTTTTTTTTTTTGAGAGAATCCTCTTCCAACTTTAAATTCTACTTTGTAACTAAAATTAATGTTATAATATGGAAAGAATATTTGTGTGGGGTTGAAATTTATAAAAATTAATGTGTAATAAAAAGGTAAGTTTCAAATGTCTATTTCTATGTATTAATGGGAACCATTAAATTTTAGAAGGAAAAAAAAGCAACTTATACCTCTAAATTTTGGATGGTATTACTTAAAATCTTAAACTTTCCTAAATTAATCAATTCAAACCCTTCATTAGGATTTTGTTCTAAAATAGTTAATGCATAATTTTTATGTGCATAACACTTTTTTAATGCATAAATTAATGTAATATTAGAGAGAAATGTTGAAATAAAATGGATAATAATGTTTTTTCATGAGTGAATTTCATCATTCTTGTTATGTTGTGTGTTATTTCTCTATTAATCTAGGAAGAATTACATATCATTTTTCTTATTATTTTCGTAGAATTTTGGGAAAAGAATAATTTTATTTGGGTGATTTTGATTTGACTTTAAATGAATAATCAAATGAAAATAGTTATAAATTATTGATGGATGATCTAAATTAAATCACGTGTTTTCAAAAAGTTCTTTTTTATTTTTCAAATGAGAGGACTAGTTTAAAATCATTTTCAAATGGCATGAATTAAAATGAACTTTCTTGATATAAATGGAAAAGTAGATAAGAAAGAAAAAAAAAACAAGATTGGTAACGTTCTCGTTTCTTGTTTATTGTTTCCAATTTTATTAAGAAATCTAAGCATTTAATAACTATGTATGTTTCTTGTTTCTCATTTTTTAGAAACACTCCCAAAATTTGTATAGAACTTTTGGGAACAACTAAAATTAGTTTCTCCTTTTTTGTTCTTGTTTCCAAATTTTTCCAAACATAAATAAGAATATAGGTTTATTATTATTGAATGTATAAGTGTTAGGGTCATGAAATTCTATTTTTCTTTAGTAAAAATGAAAAAACGGAAACAAAAAACGAGAACGTTACCAAACGGGCCCTAAATGGTTATGTGATTTCTTTTTTAAAGATTGAGAACCAAATTAAAAATTGATTAAAAAATTACAAGATAACCTAAACATATTTTAATACGCTCTTGACCAAAAAATGAGAGGTTTGAATTTTCACCCACGTGTCGTTGAACTAAAAAGTATTATTCTTTTAAAAAAAATCTATCAAAATTTAAAATAATATGGTGTTTGTGTGTGTGTATATATATATTTGTGGGTCTATTACTCGTGGCCGCTATAATTTTTTCTAGTTTAGTTCCTGAACTTTGAAGTTTGTATTTATTTGGTCTATGAACTTTAAAAAGTATCTAATAGATTTGAAGGCCCCGATAACCATTTGGTTTTTTGTTTTTGAAAATTAAGCTTATAAACACTACTTCTATCCACAACTTTCTTTGTTTTGTTATCTACATCATTTCCTTATTTTCAAAAACACATCATTTCCTTATTTTCAAAAACTATGTCAAAATTTGAAGGAAAAAAAAATAGTTTTCAAAAACTTGTTTTTGTTTTTGGAATTTGACTAAAAACTCAAATGTCTACTTAACAAAAATGAAAACCATTGTAAGGAAATTGAGGGAAAACAAGCATAATTTTCAAAAACCAAAAATAAAAAACCAAATGGTTATCAAACAAGGCCTAAATTTTTGATTTTGTAACCAATATTTCTCTTAATTTTCAATTTTGTGTTTAATAGGTTTTTGACTATGTGACATTTTTTAAAATTCATGAATCTACTAAACACAGAATTGAATATTCAGGGTTTTATTAGTTTGTATCTAATATATATGAAATTGTTACTTATTAGACAAAATTGAAAGCAGGAAGCAAAATTGAAAGTTTAGGAACTTCTTAGACAATTTTTACCTCATGGTCGAGGTACATGCCAATTACCGTTGAGGTAAGCTCGCTTTGACACCTCTTAGACACTTTTAAGGTTTAGATCTATTATATATAAAATTGAAAATACAAGAATTTATTTGACATTATAATTTAACTTTTTTTTTTCTTCTTTTTCTTTTCTATAAGTGTGGGAGACAGTGATAAATTGGCAGGTCTGGTTTGAGTTTACCGTTTCCATTAGATTTGAAGGTCCTGCAACAGTCTTTAATTACTTGATAACAGGACTTCAATCACTTGATCTTTTCTCCACTGTTGCTATGCTGCCGTAATTTTGAATACCCACTAAGCATTGACCAGAACTCTGCCCAGTACCTTTTGATCATTTCCAAATGAATCATAACCGAGTTGAGGACTTTCTTTTCCCACGGTTGGACCAATTTCTTGTCCGAATAGTGGGTTGGGTTGTTCCTGCTCGCTCGCTCGTCAACAGGCTGCAATTTAATATTCTCAATTTGCCGATGAACGTTTCAAACCCGCGGCCTTCTTAACCTCTCGCCCTTCCGCCATCCCCACTTGACCAATTGGAGATCGTTCTTAATTTCTCTGCTGGGATTCTCATGCTTCTTCTTTTTGGATTCAATTGCGAACGCACAGTCCAGCCAAAATGAAGTTTCGTTTTCTTCTTTCTAGTTGTTGTTCTTCTCGATCGCTGGCAGCCATGGATAACAGCCGGCATGGTGAGGGTTTGTTCTTTTCTATGATTTATTATCGAACCCCTTTGACTGGTTTTTTCCGAACTGAAGCAGATAGACAAGACAATGAGGGGTTTCGTGTGTACTCTTACAACGAGCTTAAATCGGCCACCAATGGATTTAGTGCGGCAAATAAGGTTGGAGAGGGCGGATTCGGCACCGTTTACAAGGTATTGCCATGGCCCTGAATTCTGAGTTCCCCCTTTTGGCTATTTTTTTTAATGCCCTTAAGGTTACTGATAAAATGCTTGAATGGGGTTGACTTTGAAAAGGGTCGGCTTCGGGATGGCAGGAAGATTGCTGTGAAGGTGCTTTCTGTTGAGGTAGAATCCATGAGAGGAGAAAGGGAGTTCATTGCTGAATTAACTTCACTTTCTAATATCAGACATGAAAATCTTGTGGAGCTTAAAGGGTTTTATGTTGATGGAAGCCAGAGATATTTGGTCTATGATTACATGGAAAACAACAGCCTTGCATATGCTCTTCAGGGTAACTGAAACTCTTTTCCATAATGATTTATATGAATTTGTTGCTTTTTAATCTGAACAGTGACAAGACAAAACAATGGCTATAAACTTAGATTATGCTTCTAAAATCTTGATCAATAGGTGTGGGGGAAAATAGAATGATACTTAGTTGGCAAGCCAGAAAGGACATTTTGATTGGAGTAGCTCGTGGGCTTGCCTATCTTCATGAGGAGGTTGACCCGCATATAGTTCATAGAGATATAAAAGCCAGCAATATACTACTCGACCATAATTTTACACCTAAAGTTGCGGATTTTGGATTGGCTAAGTTGTTGACAGAGAACCTTTCTCATGTTAGTACTCGTGTTGCTGGCACAATGTAAGTCAATTTTTCTATCAATATGTTTGAATATGTTAACTACTTTCAGGAAACCAGTGCTCATTTGAAAATGGAAAAACAGAGGATATCTTGCTCCGGAATATGCTGTGAGCGGCCATTTGACGCGAAAATCAGATGTCTATAGCTTTGGAGTGTTGTTATTGGAGATTGTCAGTGGGAGAGCAACTGTTGATTTTGATTTGGAACGTGGTGAACACCACTTGGTTCAGAAGGTATGATAAAGAAATAAAGGTGCATTTGGGGAATCAATCTTGTGTTTGGTTGCTTGGTCCGACATTATACAGAAGATTGGATTTCATGGTATTCTGTATTTTGCAGGTATGGGAACATTACAAGGCGAATGAGCTAGTAAAATTGATAGATCCCATGCTTGACATGGACTTCCGCAAAGAAGAGGCTGTTAGATTTATGAAAATTGGCCTACTCTGTGTGCAAGAAAACACAACGAAACGACCACAAATGTCTCTCACTGTAAGGATGTTGACGAAGGAGACCGACCTTAAAGATCATAAGATTTCACAACCAGGACATATTATTGACTTCATGGACATTAAAATGGGTAAAGGAACTTCGTCGACCAGTATTTTTTCCAAGGTTTCCACATCAAATAGCATGTAAAGCTTCTGACTGACATTGCTCGTCTCAGGGAAAAGGATACTGACATTGAACCTCAGAAGTTGAAGAAATGATCCCAATTAGCATTTTAAATCTAGTGTGTGTACATAGAGCATTTTATACAAGCTCTTACAGTGTTTTTCCACCCCAAAATTTCATCGAGGGGTTGGTATGCACTTGATAGAGTGAGGGTGAATAACAGAAAAATGTGCAGTTTTGTTTCTTTCTTCCACTTTCTTCATTTGGATTGTTAAATTCCATTCTTTTTTATTGCCACTCAGAATCTGTAGTTTCATTTATTGACTATTTGAAAAGCAACATCATACTAGAACAGTCAATTATGATCTTTGTTTAGTACATAAACTTCAAGTAAGAGATCTGAATTGTTTAGAACAAAAACAAAGCAAGTCCTTCAAAGCCAAGATTATGTACCTACTTGGAAAAGAAAACTGAGCCTATGCATATGTTCTTGAGCTTAAAAGTGGTTCTTTTGCATATGCAAATTTATACATGCATGGCTCCTTGCATGCCATCCGAGAAGGCCACCTATTTTCAGATGATGGGCTTTGCAAATGGCATACAGGGAGCCAGGCATTCGATGATAGATGCTTCTGCAATCAAACCAAAAGAAGAAAGAAAGAATGAAAATGAATTACCTGAATCAATCAATGTTAGTAAAAACAGCAAAACTCTTGAACTTCAAAACACAGCTTATTATTTATTATAAGCTCATGGTTTCAGAAGATTTTGTTTGGAGGATGGGAAGAAAAGAATTACCATGGCAGTATTTATACAGAGTTTGTATGTTAGAAAGGTTGGGGTCAGCTCTCCATGGACCATAACCTATCTGTACTCTTTCTGCATTGGTCTTTTCAGAAACAAAACTTCTAGCTTTTGAGCTGTCAAACATGAGAGAGAGAGAGAGAGAGAGAGAGAGAGAGAGAGAGATTGGTCTTTCTGATTTAAAAAGCAAAAGAAGTTGCTCTCTTTCTTTTACAACCAGGTTGTCAAGGAGTGCTAGGGTGACTTGGATTCCAATCTTGTGTGTTTGAGCTTCAGAAAGAATGGCTTTTCTCTATCTTAACCTCTAAAACAATGCTTCTTTTCCATGTTTACCTCATTAGCAGCCATTGATGTTTAGATATGGTAAGTGGTTTCAGAGGTTGGCAGTGTTACTGGCATGGTCTGGATGGCACTGAGAAAGATTGTTTAATATCTCAACATTTGATTGATAGTTATCTTTATTTACAGCCAAAGAATCAAAAAAGGAAAAAAGTATGAACAGAGTACACTTTTGTAAAGGCAACCAATTTAATATTCATTACACCTTTGGTTTTCTTTTTCAGGACTCATAAAGTTCTTGAATAAACCATGAATCTGACGATAATCTGGGTTCATTGATGCCTCTTGTCGTGTCGAACATTTAAGGCAAAGAGAGAAGATCATATCTTCATCACAGCCTTTTTTAGTTTCATCATCCATACAGAATTGAAGAATCTCCGAAATGGAAAGGAAATCTAGTTGAAAATTATTGCAGGCAGCGGTTAAATCAAGAAGAAACTCTGGTTTTTTGATTGATGGAAGAAGAAAACGGGAACTTTATAAAACCCAATAGCCAGAGATGGTAACATGTGCAGACAGGCTCAGAAATGGAAACTCCTTTATTGAAAGAAATAGTGTAATAACAAAGTATGTGTTCATGTACAAGCTGAAGCTCAATAACTAATTTACAGTTGAAGAGAGCAGCACTCACATAAGCTGTAAAAGAATATGTTCCGTTGCATCGATCAAAACGTATGTTTCAAACCCGAGCACCCGTGTTGGGGTACTATTATTACAAGATTAATCCATCTTTAACAATTTGCTCTAACCAAGATGCGATATCCGTGACTGTTGGTCGCTCGCTGGGGTTTCCTCTTACAGCCAATTCGGCTATATCAGCAAGTTTAAGTAGAGGCTCAACGTTTCTCGGTAGGGCGGTGTATCGATCTATTATGGCAGCAGCTTTACCCTGCTTGATCAAAGGCACTGCCCATTCAACTATGCTTGAAGGTGTGTAATCTCTGTCGTAAGCCTTCCTTCCACTGATGATCTCCAGCAGCACAATACCGAAGTCATAAACATCACTCGTCAAATCCCCGCTAATGTCATCGTCGTTTGATGTAATAAGCCCAAAATCTGCAATTCTTGCTCCCCAATGAGAATCCAAAAGAATGTTCGAAGTTTTGACATTTCGATGGACTACAGGAGGCACGAGTTCCTTGTGCAGGTACTCCAGTCCCCTCGCCGCCTGCATCGCTATTTTCAACCTCAGAGTCCAATTCAAAGGAGAAAGCCCGCCGTGGAGATGATCATAAAGCGTCCCGTGGGGCATGTATTCATAAACAAGAAGCCTCTCTCCCATCTCAGAACAGTAACCCAACAGATTCACAATGTTGCAATGCCTTATCTTACAAAGGATATCCAACTCCATTTCAAAGTCCCTACTGTTGGTGTGAATAATGGTAGCAGCATTTGCCCTTTTCACTGCAACTTGCTGCCCATCTGTTAGCACAGCCTTGTAAACAAAGCCATATCTCCCCCTACCAAGCTCATTAAATTCCTTGAACCCATTAGTCGCGTCTTTCAACTCCGAAAGCCGGAAAATCTGAGCTATCCCTGGACACAAAGGAGCCAGTGGAGCACAAGAATCAGTTTCAGTACCAGTTTCCAACTCAGACTTATGTTGTTTCTTGCTCCCATCCTTCTTCGAAGAGATGACGCGAGGATGAAGACACCAACCGAGTAGGATCAGTACCAATCCAGCAACAGAACCACCAATTATCAGCAATATACCACGCCACTGATGCCAATGCTTCTGCTTGGATTCAGGAGATGATTGAACTCCACAAATATCCCAACAAGAACTGTTCTGACAAAGAGAGCAAGCAGTGCAAATCCTATCAGAATTCTGAGTACAAGGGCTAGACAAGAAGAACCCATCAGAGCAATTCACTCCACAACGTGAACATATGTTCAGATCCTTCCTCACACACAAGCTCTTCAAATCAGGCTCATTCAAAATGCTGGCATTGAAAGAGAATTCCCCTTCACGGCAAGGCCCTGGAGCGCACAGCCCTGGACTACAAAGCTCCAAAGGAGGATCATAGCCAGGCGGAGCCCCAGAAGAATGAGAAAACCAACAATCAAGAACCAGATTGTCTTCTCTAATGCCGCAGATTGAACGGTCTGATGAAGCAATCGCCATAAATCCTGTGTTTTTAGGAATCGAAGATGAGTTCAAGCTACCCCAACAGTCCACTTCGTGAGTATCCCATCGGATGCCGCAGAAATGCCGCTCGCCGGCGGTCAACGTCACGTATCCAGTGGTTGTCGGAAGGCCGACGAATGAATCGGCGTTGCCCCAGCATCTAACTGTGCCGGAGACCTCTGAGATTCCACAAACGGCATCTTTTCCGGCGGCTAGAACTACGTAATTTTCCGAAACATTTGAAACGTCGAGATTGGTGGAGTTTGGTCCCCAGCAAAGAATCCCTCCATCTCGAAGCTCGGCGCAGCTAAATCCTTCGCCGGAAACAACCCTTTTGAAGACAAGGCTGGCAATTGATTGATTATAGAACAGAGAGCTCTGCTTAGAGCCCAGAGTATTCTTATTTGAATCTCTCGAGATATCCCAACAATCCACAGGACCCGAATCGCTGTCAGAATAATAAGATCCCATAATTGCACAAACATGGCTTTTTCCCGCGGCAATATGGGAATAAGCAGTGGTTCGAAAAACCAATGGGACGAGATCTGTACCTGGATTTATCGAACCCCAACAATAAGCCTGCGAAGTGTTTGCTAAAATACCGCAAATAAATCCCTCGCCGCCGGAGAGCGCAGCCATTGCCGGGATGTCCACGGAGAAGATAGAGGTGGAAGATGAGGAAGAAGGTGAAAGAGACGAACTATTTTTGCCCCAACAAATAACTTCCTGTTTACCACTGGCATCAATGGCGCAGAAGAATCCATCAGGGCCAAATGCAGCTGAAATAGGCGCCATCGATCCAAACCCAGATGCGAAAACAAAGAAAAGATGCAAAAAAACACAAAGGGGCGGCAGCAATTTACAAGATTTGAAAAGGGTACAATCGATTCCCATGATTTAGCAAAGCTACTCACTCTGGTGGGTTGCTCTGGAATGGATTCAGTAGTGTCATGGACTGAAAACAGAGTTTGTGATTGGCTTATGTGAAGTTGTATTGGTTTGCTGCTCAAGTAAGAAGAAGAAGAAGAAGAAGACGAAGAAAAGGAAGAGCTAAAATGGAGATGAGAGTAATGGTGACGCAGAGAGAACGTGGATTTCGCCATTTTTTTACGGCTTGGATTTAGATTAGACCCGTTGGAATCTGAAACTACTGAATATAGTTACTGTTGGAGTGGCGCCAGAGAAATGATCAGACAAATTTTACAGAGGAAAAAGGGGAAATCTCTTAAACTGTGAAATTGAAAGAAGATGAAGTGCTTGTCGACGTTTGAAAATTAGGTCTTTTCATAATTTTTTAGACTGAGTGAGTGTGTTTCCATCGAAAAGTACAATTTCTGGTAAGGCAAAAAGCAGAGCAACAGCCAACGAGACAAAAGTTTCATGCGATGGTAATCGCTTTATTTATGTCTTCAATCTTCATTTCCTTTTTGTCACAAATTTCTAATCAATCCGCTGAATTTTACATTTGTTTGTTTTTTATTATTCGTTTTTATTATATAGGTTTAATTTAAATGTGTTTCTTTAGTCATTGCATCCATCCAATCTCCACTTCACATGGAGTTGAACTAGAAAAAAAGTATTGTATGATATTTTTTTTTGTTCAACAACACATGTAAATGGAGATTTGAATTTTTAATATTTTGGTCGAAGATATGGTACTTTAACCAGTTGACTTATATTCAAGGTTTGAGTTCTATTCATTACTTAAGTTAACTAAAGAGTTAGTGGGTTGAACTATAATTTCAAACCTAAAAAAAGATGTAAATACTTGTACCTTAATGAATATGTTTAGATTCACTATTCACTTGTGTTCCATTTAAGATTAATTTCTAGAATGAATAAATAAAATTAAAGAATCTTTTTAATAGTTTTTAAAAGATAAAAAGATTATAGTAAAACAATCTTGGAAATATACACTTAAATAGTTCGTTATTTTCTCGATTTCTTCATAAACAATCCAGCGCTTTTGCAATCTTTCTTAAAATATATTTACATTTAAAAATTACTATTTATATGCACCCAAAAAAAAAAAAAACTAAATGAAAGCAAAGTAAAAGTAACTTAGATGATGTAAAACTGGGTTACATTGAAAACTTTTAAAAATATAAGCTTAGCTTCAAAACCAACATTTTAAAATATCATTAGGTCAAATTTAGAGCGAAAATGATATATCCCATTAGAATTTTTATTACTTGTCATATCATTTATGTTTGATCAAATTATTTCTCAAAGAATCATAAGTTTTTTTCCCTAAAATTTTAACGTAAATGGTCTATAATCATATGACATATAGATATCAATTATATATTCTCTATAAATTTAGATGTAAATGCTTTCAGAAATTAGATGGTGTGAACACTATAATGGCTTGTCCACCATCCAAGTAACACAAATAAGATAGTAACCAACTTGGGTTTTCTTTGAAAACTATTTGTAAAATAGTTTTTATTTTTAGTTTCAATACACTTTTTTTTTAGTAATTGTGATTGGATCTTTCAAAAAAAATTGGGATGGGATGACTAATGATAATTAATAATTAATTACACATTAAAATCACTGCTTTTTGAAAGAAAGAAAACTTTATTTATCACTAAAAAACGTCAAAAGAAAAAGGATAAATAATTATAAAAAAATCCATTTTTTTACTGATTTTTGTTCTAGATAATTTAAGAAAAACGTAAATTAGTACACAACACGCCAAGAATAATATATAATAATATAGTTGGCTATACTATTTCTTTTGCCACTAAAAGTTGAAAAATAGATAATTCAGATATACTCTGAATTTACTCCTAGCTAGTTTAGGAAACATGACATAAATGAGGACTATGAAGTTATTAAAGGGAAAGTGACGAGAAGTTTTCAAAAAATTTCATATGAAAGAGATAGTTGGACCCAACAAGTACATTAAGATAATGAAGAAAATGAAAGTAAAGAGTACTACTTAATTAATAATAAAAAGAAGTATATAGTAATATAACCCAAAAAAGAAAAAGAAAAACTAAAATTTGACCAAAAACAAGGTAAGTATTTTTTAACTTCAATTTGAGGGGGCAAAAAAAACATAGTTATGAAGAGAGAGATTTAGTAGCATTGAAGCAAAAATGCCAAATTGGATCACATGGTTGTTTGGTCAGAGGTGTGTGGCCTCTTTCTTTGGAATCAAATGGCTGTCTCTGGCTGCCCACTCACTCACTCACTCACTCACTCACTCTCAGTCAAATTTTACTTCAAATTGGTGTGCTTTTTTTAGATGTCAAATTGGCTCTTCTCTAAGATCTTATTTCTTACACAACACATATCTTATTGGTCAAATCTTGTCCAATTGTAGGGTCACTCAACCCTTCATCCAATGAACCTTAATTCAAGGGCAGCCCTTATTTTCTTATAATTAATTTTCTTATCAAAAAGGCAGAGAGAGAGAGAGAGATGTCTTGTTACTGTTTTGTCAATCAACTTGGAAGTGACAGAGCTAGCTTGAGAGAAAACTTCTCTAATGATGTTGCTCTTTGATCTAATGAGTTGAATAGGACCCAAAATTGAATTTTTTGAGATGGGTTCTTTATAGAACCTCCTATTTTCACATGGGTTTGCTTTCATTTTTAAGTACGGTGTGTTTATTTATATAATGTTTGCTTTTCATTATTCGTTGTATAAATACTTCACTTTCATCTATTGGTATTTTTCAATTCATCTTATATATGGTCCCTCCATTATGATGTTTGTTAATGTCACAACTTGCAATTATAATTAGTACGTGAAGAGAGATGATGTTTTCGAGAGATGTGTATATTTGATTGTCAACAAAGTGATTAGACGCATTGCACCAAACATGGATTTAGAGTAAGGGAACAAAACTTATGAATTTTCAAAACATAATGTGAATGAACAGAGTGAGTGTAATCATCGAAGATATTATTGAAAGAAAAAAAAAAGTTCTTGACCGACTATCAAGACATTTGCACATCATAAAAGCGAGTACCAGATGAATTTTAAAAATGTGACGATGAAAAAAAAAATCAATCAAATAGGACTAATATTAAAACAAAATTTCAAAGAGTAGTTAGTTCTCCCATCACCAATCAAATTTAAAAATATGACGAAAAGGCAAAAATCATATTAAATTGAAAAGATTTTGTTTAATCAAACTATATCTTTAATGAGGATATTGTTCCAATAGAAAAAATGCATTTTTTTCACAAATGGGTCCCCCAACTATTGCATATTTTTTTATTAGGAAAAAAAAAAAAAAGAAGTAGGGTGTGGTGTTGAAGGAATCATGGGTGTGTCACCACCCAACCAAACATGGAATGGCATTTTGGCTTGTGATTGTAAAGGCAGCCCACCATGGCTCACCCACCATTCTTGATGGTCACATATAGAGTTAATTATCAGAAACAAGACAAATAATGAAATCAAATCCCATTGGAAGAGAAGAAAGAATAGATAGATCATATATAAATAAAATTAGGGTTTAATTTGGAAGAAGAGAGGTTGTTCATATAATTGGTTAAAGAGGGGAAGATATTATTATTATTTTTGACTCACACAACCCAACTATCCAAGGGTCAATCCAAAGCTTTTCCATGTGATCTCTGTCATGGAATATATATCTAATATACCTACTTTATAACCCTATATATATATTTTTGGTTTTTCACTTTTTTATCTTTTTAAAGGTGATTGGTTTTCTTAAAAAAAAAAAGTAGTGTATCTTCTTTTTCATTGCATTTGATGTTGTAATTATATGTGAGATTTTGATAAGTTTGAATCTTGTGTAGTTTGGAGATGTCTAGAAGTTGGGTTTTGTTTTTTGGTTTGGATTTCGATTATTTCGATGGAGAAGTAAAGAAAAACCATGATATTTGATATAAATTATGTTCCGGAGTGCTTTTGACATTTTACCATAACAAAAACTACTTCCAACCCGAACTTAAAAAAGAAAGAAGAAAACACTTTTGACCCTCAAGATCATCATCTTTGAAAGTAATTTATAAATGTGTTCATTAAAAAAAAAATTGAAATCAACCTTTCCAGTGCTTTATAAGAAAACATTTGTAGATTATTTTTCACCTAAGTGTTTGTTAGCTAGAGATACCCAAAAACAATGTTAAGAGTATAAAACTAAACAATTAAAGTGTCTTTTGTTTAATACATTTTACTCGAGTGTTTGTAATCAAAATACATTATAGTTTAGTAAAACTATTTATAATTGTCTTTTGTTTAATACATTTTACTCGAGTGTTTGTAATCAAAATACATTATAGTTTAGTAAAACTATTTATTCGAAAGGGTGCTCCTTGACTCATATTAATCATTTGAGTTATGGTCAAAATGCGAGCATAGTTGAGCGGAAATTGACATGTGTATATCCTTAACTAAGAAGTCAAAGGTTCGAATCCTCCACCCAAATGTTGTTAAACTATACATACATATATATATTTAAAGAGGAGGGTTTTTTTTTTTTTTTTTTTTTTTTTTTGGAAGCAAGCTTAACTTTTTCTTTTTTTTTTTTTATTAAAAATAAAAATAGAAGGAAATCACCACCAAGTTAAAAAAAATTTGTTTTCAGTTTTTAGGTTTTGATCATCAAGCCTTTTATCAACAATAACAAAGTTTTTTTTTTTTTTTTTTTTTTTTTTTTTTTTTTTTTTTTTTTTGAAAAACAACAAAGATTTTTTTTTTTATACTTACATGATTTTATTCCTATTATTTCCGAGCATATCTCTTCTAAAATTCATGTTACAAATAATTTAGCTAAATAAAATTCATATTCCTAATTTTAATCATACATATTGCTCAAACGGCGGTCTCCTCAGCACATGATAGTTTAATTAAACTCCCATCTGATTTTGATCATACTAAGTTATTTAATAATTAAGTTATTTTATGAAATATTCCATGTCTCTAAAAATTAATTTAAATATACAAGTCAAACCCATTAACTATGCTAATAAATTCTCACAACACATGATATATAGTTATAAACTTTCAAGTTGGAGATTTAACACCTGACATCAAATCTCATGTATGAACAATGCCTCTAATTTTTAGGGCATAAATAATGATCAAAATCATTCATTGTCCAACAATTTTAGAACAATTGTCCAACCATCCATGTAATTTTATAAAATTAAGCATATTTAGATTGATTGTCTCTTAAAAGATCTTTTTTTTTTTTCTTTCTGTTGTTAAAGTGAAAGTACATAACTTAAAAGAGTGTTTTAATATATACTATAATATTATCTTTTTCAAGTCATTAAATTTAATAATGGCTTTAAAATAATAATTCTAAGTAAAAACAGAAAATTTTCATATGACAAGGATTAGGGTTTGTTTTTTTCTTGTCAACCAAGTACAAGTTAGAATGGTTCTCATTCTTAGATAATCCTCCCTTTTTCTACTTCAACAAAATATCGAGCGGAAGAATGTGGATTTAAACCTCTAACACATTTATTAAAAAAAATAATTGAAGATACAATGTTTTAAGTTTTAATAAATTGAACTATACTTCAGGTTGGCAGATAATTTTCTCTTTTTACTTATATATATATATATAGAGGCTACGACACAAAAGAGAGAATAGGGATTCAAGCTTACCACTCAAAGAGAAAAAAACACCAAAACAAAAGAGAGAATAGGGATTCAAGCTTACCACTCAAAGAGAAAAAAACACCAAAACTTAGTGTGGAGCCAATTTAAACATATTTTAGTAGTTAAGAAAAGCCAATTACCTTCTCATAAGTTGAAATTTTGATTTTTCATCCCAAGTCCCGACAATATAATGGTTGAACTTAAATAAATGATCAAAATAATAAATGGTCAAGCCAAAAAATTTACTTGTCAAGAAATCATAGTGTTTGGAAGTAAGATTTTTAAAAACACAACACTTTTGGTTCACAAACATTAAGGTTTTGTTTGATAAGCCAACAAAAGCATAGCTCAACTGACATAAAGTTTTATTAATAACCATGAGGTTTGTGGTTCAAATTCCCCACCCCTATTGTCAAAAAAAAAAAAAAAGGTTTTGTTTGATAATCACATTTAGACTGTTTTTTATTACTATTTGATTTTTGAAAATTATATTTGTTTTCTCTCGATTTCTTTACCATGATTTTCATCTTTTTTTTCAAAGACATATTTGAATTCTTAGTTAAATTCCAAAAATATATTTAAAAACTTATAAGTGAAAATTGGCTTAATTTTAAAAAACTAAATGGTTATAAACATATTTCCTTCTATAAATCTCTTTGTTTTGTTATCTATACCTTACTCCTAAATGTTTTCAAAAACCAAGTCAAATTTTAGAAACGAGTAATTTTCAAAACTCGACTTGATTTTTGAAAACATGAAAAGAAAACAAGCACTTATTTTTGTTTTTGAAATTTTAACTAGGAATTCAAAATGATCCTTTAACAAGGTATGAAAACCATGGTAAAAAAAAATTAGAAGAAAATTAAACAAACATAATTTTAAAAAAGAAATGGTTGTGAAAAATCTAAAATATAATATCTCAGTTATTCGAAACTTATAACCGAAGTACTTTTGGCTTAAAAGGTCCCTAGAAACCCACTTTAAATCATACAAGTTGACAATATAATATTAATTCTAGATTATATGTTGTGACTACTTTAGTAGAATCCAGATACTCAATTGCATTCAGCAGATTCACACTTAGAAATTCACATGTCCAAATTATTTAATGTGAGGTATTTAATAAGTAAGAAACAAATGAAATAAAAAATTCCAACATGCAATATTTGATTTTACCCATGACCATATGATATAAATATTGTTTGGAGTATTCTAGAGATGCGAAGAATATATATGATATAATATGGGCATGCAGCGCCAGCGGCTAGTGTCGCGCAACTTGCTCGTCGAGTTGAGAAAGCGCCAAAACGACGCCGCTGCGGCTGGACTCGACGCTGTTCAGAATATTTAAATATCATTTATTAAACCCTACACGGACAGATCTGACCCCAGTGGATTATATTTGAAAGAGCTAGATGTACACTTCACCAAAGCAAAGTCCAAATATCTTTGGTTTTTGTAATGTCATTTTCCAAATATCTTTGGTTTTTTGTAAGGTCATTTTCCCAACCGTCCTTTTCTGCTCTCGCCATTTTCTGATTTTAAACCTTTTTTTTTTTTTTCTTTTTCTTGTTTTCAATTTTTTGGTCCTACAATAAAAACCCTACTCATCAATATCAATATATTGTAATATCTTTCTTTTTTAGAAAAAGAAAAAAAAAAAAAGAAAAAAAAGGTATTTTGGCTTCATTTTTTGGTTAAATTATTACAATTTTATCCTTAAGGTCTGTTAGGCGATAAAATAGTCCAATCTAAATTCAATCAACCAAATTCAGACAATATATATTTATCGCAATTCCCAGATCAGGTTATGGTTCCAAATATAATGCCGAATAAATAATTTGAAACCAAGAGCTTAGAAGAATAGATAAATCAATCTAAGTTCTAAGCAACAAGAACAATAATGAATAAAAGAGAAGGGAAGAGAAATTAACACCGAGTTTTATACTGGTTCACCCAATGTGGGCTACGTCCAGTGCTACCGATGCAGGTTCCACTAAAACTCCTGGGAGATTACAAGAAGCCTTCAAGAACGACACCTTAAAACCTATCCCTCAATAGCCCAACAATGGCTATTGACTACCAAGTATCACAATCCGATAACTTGGGATAAACAACAAGAAAAAACCCTCAACCCGAGAAGAGAGACACTCTTATCTCTCTCTCCCACACTACAAAGGAAGAAAATATCACTCTCTTTTTCTTGCACTCTTCAAGAGACAAACACACATATATATAGGCAATGAGCCTTGATGGCCAAGGCTCCATCTTCATTTTTCCTTGTACACCAAGGTGGTGATTTTCATCCCTGCACACCAAGTTTGGTGAATTTCTTCCTTGCACACCAAGTCCTTACTTGTGCTCCAAGAGGTTAGAGTGAAGTCTTCAAGTTTTGTCTACACACAAGACACATTTCTTAACAAGGTCCTGTTTGATAACTTCTTGGTTTTTGAAAATTATGCTTTTTTTCTACCAATTTCTTCGTTTTCATCTTTGTGAGGGACACATTTGAATTTCCAACCAAATTCAAAAAACAAAAACAAGTTTTTGAAAACTATTTTTTTGTTAGTTTAAAAAATTGGCTTGATTTTTAAAAACATGGAAAGAAGGGTATTTGAAAAACAAAGAAACTTATGGGTGGAAATAGTGTTTATAAGCTTAATTTTACAAAACCAAAAAACCCAAAAACTAAGTCTCCGTTTGATAACCATTTGGTTTTTAGTTTTTCAAATTTATGTTTTTTTTATCTCAATTTCTTTACCATGGTTTTCATCTTTGTTAAGGAGACATTAGAGTTTTAAGCCAAATTCCAAAAACAAGAACAAGTTTTTGAAAACTATTTTTTTCCCCAAAATTTGACTTGGTTTTTGAAAACATGGGAATGATGTAGGTAACAAACCAAAGAAATGTATAGGTAGAAGGAGTGTTTATAAGCTTAATTTTCAAAAACCAAAAACTGAAAACGAAATGGTTATCAAACGAGGCCTAAACAGTTATCAAATGGAGGCTAAATGTTTAGCGTTTTCGTCCGGTACATTTATGTACTTTCAAATGTTTTTGATATATCTTGGATTTTTCAATATTTGTGCCTATATGGTCCATTTTGAATTTTTATTTTGTATTTAATAGATTCTTAAACTTTAACCTAATGATAATGGCTTATTATACACAAAATTGAAGTCTTGGACCCTATTAGAATTCTTTTAAAATATAGGTACTAAATAAGAAAAACTAAAATAATTCTAAAAGTTATGAACCAAACTTATTTGAACTTTTTTTAGTTCAACAATCGTAAATGGAGAGGACCAAACTATTTATTTTTAGGATAACGATAAATGTCTTATCTACTAAGTTGAGCGGAAATAATTAAGTCAATTTACTGCACTTTTCATCCATGGAAAATGATTTTCTTTTTGAAAGATTATTGGAAGCCAAAAGGCAACAAAATGGGAGATTGTTTGGCACTAGAATAATAATGGTCCACATAAAATGTTAGATTTTTTCTATGATTGTGTTTACATTGTTCAATTCAAAGAAATGTTTTAGAAACAAGGCAAAGACACCTGGTTGGTGGAGATATGTAATTTATTTATATTACTATTGATATTTTTCATATGACTAAGAACTTTACATTATATTTTTCAAAAAAAAAAAAAAGAACTTTACATTATATTAAAAACAAAAATTGTCACACATATAGGGAAGAAAACTAGGGCATAAATTGTATAATAATTGATAAATGAATCATGATACTGACCAATCTAATCCATTCAGTTGCCAAAGCAAGTCTAGCTCAGCTGTAATTGACATGTATACCATGAGGTTAGAGGTTCGAATCTCCCCACCTCCAAATGTTGATGTACCAAAAAAAATCTAATCCATTCCATTTCTCAATTTTTGGGCTTATTGGGCCTAGTCTTTCTAAATTCTTTTATACTAAGAAAACAACTTCAAAATGCTGCAATTAAGCACACTTCCAATTTAAAAATATTGCTTCTTCTAATATGACATGATAGATCATTAATTTCCATGAAAAGAACAGGGGAAAATGTTTAATCAAGTGAAGACAACTTGTGCTAATTACAGTGGTGAGTGGTGATTATTCCATCAAGTCAGAACTGAGTGGAGAAGAAGAAAATCCATTGATTGAGCATTAAATTGAGGAACTCCTGAAGGATCTCAAGGTCTTAGCTGCTCCTCCTCTCAAAACAAATTCATGGTAAATTGCAGCCATTGCAGCTCCAATGAAAGGTCCAACCCAGAATATCCACTGTTCATAAACCAAAACACAAAAACAAAAAACATCTGAAAAACATGCAACTACTCCAAATTGTATGATCAAAAGTGGATTATTTTAGAAACCAGAGAAATTACATGGTTATCCCAAGCTTTGTGTTTGTTGAACATCACTGCAGAGCCGAAGCTTCGAGCCGGGTTGATACCGGCGCCGGTGACCGGAATGGTGGCCAAATTCACCACGAACACGGCGAACCCAATTGGGAGCGGCGCCAGAACCTTTGGAATTGAGTTGAAATTCGAACCGGATTACTTCGATTTGAAATTGTATGACCATGAAAATGGTGAGATTAGAAATGCTTACAGGAACGTGGGAATCTCTGGCTTTTCTCTTGGGATCGGTGGCAGAGAAGACGGTGTATACAAGAACGAAGGTGCCGATGATCTCGGCGGCGAGGCCGGCGCCGGGGGTGAAGCCGTCGGCGAGCTCGGTGGCTCCACCGCCGAAGGCATTGAAGTTGGCCTTCTTTAATGACTTCACCAGGCCACACCCACAAATGGCTCCTAAACACTGAGCCGCTATGTACAGTACAGCTCTGACCAATGAAACCTTCCGACCCAAAAACAGCCCAAATGTCACTGCTGGATTAATATGCCCTCCTACCAATTCGCATTCGTCTTAAATTAATATAAACTAAATATTAAAATCAGCATAGTTGACATATCTATATATATAACTTTTTAGTTTAACACTATGTGAAAGCGTGAATTCAAAAAACTTTTAGTCAAGATTTGCTTCAGTATTTATTGTTTAATGAGTTTTGCTGAGATAAAAGCAACACTAGCTATATTTCTATAATGTTCTTGAAGTATCTACATAAATGACTCAAGTGTCAAAGCGATCATAGCTCATCGGTAATTGGTATATACCCTTGACCATGAGATCAGAGATTTGAATCCCCTCACCCCAAATGTTGTTGAACTAAAAAAAAAGACTCAAGTGTATAGATTAGTCCTTTTTAGATTTATATTGAGTACTGTAAATCAATATCTAAAAGAGACTTTAGAATTATCTTACTTTTGGATCCAAGAAGAGCTAGAAAAAATCATTTGTTTGTGTTCCATGTCTTACATTTTATTTTATTTTAGTTTCTTTGTACATCTTAACCTATTAATGAATGTCAAAATTAGTTGATGATAATATTATATAGTATAGTTTCTTAAAAAATGTAAAATTGAACCTTATTAACTAACACATAAGATTAAAAAATAATTTATAATTGACATGTACTATCAACTAAAAGATTATAGAGTTGTACAAAAAAAACTAAATAAAATTTTTTTAACAAAGAAAAACTAGATTCAAATTTAAAATATATATATATATATATATAAATTGGGGGAGAGAGCAGAACTAGCCAGAAATGCCGGCGGTACAGTAAACGAGAACGAAGATGGTGCTGCCGAACGCCCAAGCAATCCCGAGAACGCCAACGCCGCCGCATTGGGCGGCGGAAGACTGACTCTGATTACCTATCACAGTGAGAACTCCGACGTACAGAAACAAAAGCGTGGCAACGAACTCGGCGATGACGGCCCTGTAAAACGACCACCGCAAAAGGTCGTCGGCGTCGAACAACGGAGCCGGAGGCTGGTCGAGGTAGTCGGCGGCTGAAAACCCGCCACGGCCTCCGGCTTCAACATCCTTAGACATGGCTCCGGCTTTGGAACAGAGGAGTAGCAGAGCAGCTGCAGAGTGAGTGAAGAACGATGATGATGAAAGTTTGATGTGGGGATCATTATAAATAGGCAAAAAAGAAACGAGAAATATGCTTGGACGTAAAGTGGAATCCATGATTGCTAAAACTTCCAATGGCCTCGATTTCTTCGAAATGGAACTTGTAAGATGAAAGGGACCTGGAATAAACTTGGCGGCAAACTTGTTTTCATTTCATGTATTTTACCTTACAGAAGCTTGAAGATGATGTGTTTGCTTCGTGTACTTGTAGCTGTTTTGTAATCTTTTAAGTTTGAGTTAATGATAATGCACAATGAGAGATGCTATTGGTTGTAAAAAGAATATTGCTGATAGGAGTCGGTAGGTGCAACATCCAAATATCTCAAACTAAGATATTCATATTCGTTTGCTCAAACTCAGAGTGGTGGAGCTGAAAGTCTTATAGCGGTATTTTATTAATCTTTATAAAAATTATACAAAAGGGGAAGCCTTAGCCTTTATATATAGGCTTAGCTTATGGGATAATGGACAGTAATAAATACAAGGATGGTTAAACTATTAACTACAATAAGTAACTAACAAACTAACTAATAACAAATAAAATAAAAATACCTAGGCTAGATTACAAAGAGAGCCCTAATAAACAAAACAACAAACTACATTATTGGTACCTCTCAAGCATTCAAAACACAACACTGGTACCAGGGTCAACACACATCTCTGAAATCCAAAGCTCGAGCTCATCATTATTCATGTCATGCCCATAAGGCACATCATCAGGCACATCATTGGTACCTTGGTTTGTGGTACTCATCTCAAGCACACAAGGCACATCAGTGGTACACTGATCGATTGTCGTATGATGCATGGAAGACACATCATTAGTACCTTGGTTGATGATGGTCTCACGCATACAAGACACATCACTAGTAAATTGGTTGGTGGGTATCTCAGGCTCGCAAGGCTTGTTGTAGATCATCTCAGGTGCCACAACTCTTTGCTCAATAGGTTGTGACTCAGACAAACATCTTTCATTTTTCTCAATATCATTAACCTTAGGTGTCATGACTCTATTCTTCATCGACTCAATCTTAGAGAAACATCTTTTCTCGGCTTTTCTTTTGGGTCTTTCATTCTTCCTCATGCGACACAACAAAACATAATTCGAATCTGGACAGTTGCTTATCAAATTCTTGTGCAAGCTATATTCATGCATAATCCATTCACCATGATGTTCCGGTAATTGAGGATTCTCGTACCTAAAATTAATGAATTATATATAATTTAATTTGAATTAATAAAATTTAACTAATAAAAAAATTAACATGGATAAAATCAAAATCAAACAGTGTATAATTCAATAAAAATTACAATAACTTGCTCAATCAAATTAGATTTTCACTTAGTTCTTCAGTACCAATTCAAAGATTTATGTCTCTTTTATTTGGATTGATTGATAGTCTGTGATACCCTAGTTTCATTTTAACAATAAAATTAGTTTTCTAAATTAATTCAAAGATTTATGTCTCTTTTATTTGGATTGATACTATTTTCTTTTATTTTTTAATTCCAAATGCCACATTAACGATAAACGAAAAGAATTTTTTTTTTTTTTTTTTTTGATACATAGAAATAGGCATAAAACCATCCAAGAAAATGAGGTCCAAATCTAAGCAGAGAGTCAAATAATTTCCACTAAAATTCAGCTAGCTTTCAAATCGTCCATCATCTTCCCTCCAAGCACGATAAACGAAAATAACTAACAGAAACATTTGAAACAAAAATTTCACATGCTACGTACCTGAAGCGCTTGCAATAGCCGATTATTTCATCATCATTTTCATGGGCAAAAACAGGGGTGGCCGAGTTCTCGCCGCTCCAAGTGCCACCGGCCGAGCCAATCTTGCGGGTGATATGAGCAGATAGCTGTCCAGAATTGTTGGTGGATTTCTTGAGTTGAGTGAAGAAGTAGAGATCTCTGCCGTCGACGCCTTGAAAATGTTTCCAAATGTGCCATGGCTCGTCGGCACCGTAGAGATCGCAGTCGAAGACGACGGCGCGTGAGTAAGGGAGTGTTGAAAAGATAATGCTGAAGAAGAATGTGATCGGTCGGCATGAAGTTGAAGCCGACGTACTGGTGAAGGTTCTCCGGTAAAGAATCGGAAAAAGTACTCATCGCCATCGTAGTGGAGAGATTTTTTTTTTTTTTTTTTTTGATAATAGGAGAGGTTTTTTTTGTTATATTATGCAGTCATTCTTGCTTATATTTATTAAATTATATACGTGTTTTTATAATTTTTACCTATTAAAATTTAATTACAAATTCTAAAACATACGTTTTCCCTCCTAAATTATTTCACGTTTTTAAATTTTCAATGAGATTTTTAACTTTTTTTTTTTTAAATTAAAAAGTTAGCTTCAAAGACAGGATTTTTCTTCTGAGTTTTTGTTTGTTGTGAGATGTTTTGGAAATTTCGAACACCCTAGGGTCAAAATGTCGATGTCGATGAAAATGTCGAGGTCTCAATTTAATGAAAATGTCAATGGAAATATCAACAAAATATCGATGTCGATGGATATTCCAGAAAAAATATTCAAAACAAAAAAAATTTTAAAAAAATATTTAAATTAACAAATAAATGTTTTACACTTTTAAAATAAGTCAAAATACTTATGATAAATATTATATCCACATTAGTTACATTTTGTTATTATTTTGTTTATATTTTATCAATTTTTGTACGATATAATGGAAATGTCGATTCACCTCACATGTTGATGTCGAATCTATGGAAATGTGGAAATGCTGATGGAAATATCGACATGTCGATGGAAATTTTATACATAGCTTGATGATGATTTCATACAGTGTTGTTAGTTGTAGCCTTATGATTAAATTACCCTCTTTTTTTGTTTTAATTTTGAGACAGATTAAATTACCCTATTACCACCTCTTTTTATATTTGTTAAATTATACATGATTTTTTTTTTTTTTTTGAGAAATTAAATTTTATACACGTTCTTACCATTTTTATGTATTAAAAATTGATTACTTAATTACTTTGGATAATATATGCATATTTACCTTAATCACATATACATATTCGACGATATTCATACAGTCAAATAAGGTCAGATTGTATGAGAATAACATAACTTACAACACTAAACTAATTTCTTAAAATCGATAAAACAAACATTTTTTTTCCTTATATATTTGCAAAATATGATATCTGAAGTACAAAGTTGTATGGAGAAATTTAAAAAATTAGAAAAAAAAAAAATCAATCAGCTTGAACCTTTGTTTCAAAACCCCCATTTAAATAGCTCAACATCACAAGCACACACTATTTTGCCCATACTAAAATAATGTACACTCCAAACACAAACTATTTAACTTTACAGATTATTATAACTCCAAATTATGATAATCACTAATACAATTCAATCAGTCAAATCCCGACATCATCAAAGTTTAATTGGCATGTTAGTCGACAGTGGCTAGTATTTCATTAGGTTAAATGAGGTCAATAACCATTTGAAACAATTTTCCAAACCTCTAGACTATTCCTTTTGAAACCTTAAGAACCAAATATACCTCAACTCAAAAGAACCAAATTTTAATTTTGCTAAAATTCTTTTATACTCAATCCATTATTGTTTTGGTTGTAAGATTTTTCAATCCAAATTATCTTTGATAAATAATAAATTCAACATAACCAACCATCAAATATTTCGATTTGGTTCGTTTGGACTATTTAGGTCACTTATTCAATTTTTTTAAAAATGAAATGTTAATCTCTTAAACATCTTTTTATTTACTTTTAATAAAAAGAATAATGACACGATTTCAATTTAACCAAAAAAGTCTATGTTGAAAGTAAGGTGAAAAATGATATGATGTACTAAAAAAAAAAAAAGAGTGAAAAATGATATATTTTACCAAATTTAAGGGTGAAAGTTAATTTTCTCCACCTCTTACTTCTTTTGTTGGAGAAACTGTATTTTATTTATTATATATTTCTTTTTTTTTTTTGGAACATATGAGAAACTGTATTTATTCGTAAGGGGTATCATTGAAAATATCATATTAAGACTTTGTATAAATATATATTTTTAAAAATACTTAACGTGACTTGTTTGGAGAGCAGTTTGATAACAGCTTTATGTTTTATTTTCAAAAAACTATTTAACACAACGATTGGTGATGAACTAAAAGAAAAACAGGGAAAAAAAACAAAAACAAAACGAAAAAAAGAAAAGAAAACAATGAGTGAGTTTGGAAGGTAGAGATTACTGTCTACTCAAAATTATCAAAAAAAGAAAAAAAAAATGTACTTCAAAATAATAAATTAAAAATACAAAGAAATTAGAATAATATTTATTCAATAAATCTACACATACACGTGAAGTAAATTATCAATTAATAGCTCCACTTATAGATGATAGATTTTCTTTTTTTACAGAATTATTCATTGAGGATAGTAGGTTCTATTTAGTAGGGTTTATGATTAATTAATTATTAAATAATAAAAACAACAAAATTGAGTGTTTATTTATTTAATTTTTTTAGAAGCAAAATTGAGTGTTTATTATTATTATCATATATATATTGAGTACAAAATTGAGTGTTTTATAACATCAACAAAACCAATCAAATATAAGATATGTCTCATATTACATATGTATTTGTTATAGGTAATTTTGGACCACTCCGATATGTAAGAAGTTGACGAAGACAGCGCGATACCAGTCTAAGGAGGCAGCCAGAAAACGGGATCCGGAGGAAGAACAGGACAGAGGGTCGAGCCAAAGCCGAAGGGATCGGGCTTTTGGCCCGACCCCCTGCTCGGCTTCGGCCTTGGGCCGAGGCCGAGGCCGACCACTCGGCCCGCTTGCGCGGGCCGAGTTCTTCCGCTTCCGTTCGATCCACCGGTGCCCCCAGCTGCCTCGGTTCCACTCGGTTCAGCCCAAATCGCCTCCGAATGCCTAAAACCCTAGGAGCATGAGCAGGTATTTAAACCCCTCTTCGTCACTGAAGAATGGGGGGCCAAAAACTCACTCTTCTCTTCCTTTTGCTCTCTAGTTTTGCTCATATTCCCTCCGATTACTGACTTAAGCGTCGGAGGAGGTGTGGCAAGCACCACACCGGTGTGCAGGTTTCCCTTGTTTTGCAGGCCACGTCTTCCCCGGATTCAAACAAATTCACTATTGGTGTCACGTGAAGGTCAGGTGAGCGCTTGGCCGGATTTTGGCATCAACAGTTGGCGCCGTCTGTGGGGAAGAAGCTTGCTAGTGGGATTTGCACACTGGTTACCTGGCGGATAAAGATCATGAAGAAGAAAAACTAGATTCCAGATGCAAAACGAACAGTGCCGACCCGAGCCCGAGCCCGAGGCCGACCAGGTCGAGGTCAGGACGAAACCCCCCGAGCGATCAGGGTCATCATTGGAGGGCAAATCAGTGAAAAAAAGTCCCGTTGAAGAACTGAAAATCATTATATCAACATCCAAGATTGAGGTAACGCACACTCGAGGAAGACTGGGGGCTAAGAAGGAAAAGCTACCGGATTTAGGCCAACTCTAGGCCGAAGCCGAGACCGACCTTCCAAGGCCTAAAAGTGTCTCCAATATCACAATGTCAATGCAATTTTGATTGCCAATCGAGTCGAACAAGAGACGAGGATAAGATTGGAGCAAAGAAACCAAATAAGAAAGACGACAGATTATTCGAGGCTAAGGCCGAGGCCGAGGCCGACCAGGCCGAGGACGATCAGGCCGAGGCCGACCAGGGGAACCTCTTTCCCTCATGAGGCAGTGATGGCTTATGTGTTTGTTCCCATTATGTTTTTTAATGACTGGTGACATTTTCATTCTGATTTTACCATTTACATTTGTAGGTGTAGGAAATTTAAAACGCTTGATGCGCTAATCTTAATAAAGGTTCCATGTTTAGTTCTGTTGTTGCAGACGATTCAATAATGACAGGCGAAAATGCCCTTGGTTGAGTGGAACACTTGAAGATTTACTACCAGTAGCTTCCACAGAGATGGAGCACCACTGCCCCACCACGGGAAGGCACAGCCCGACCATGCAGAGGATGACCAACTTATAATGTCCTTGTAGGAGTGGCAATGCCTATACTCCCAAGGCCCTCGTTGGAGTGGCAACGCCTATACTCCCCGAGGTAATCAACTTATAATGTCCTTGTAGGAGTGACAATGCCTATACTCCCAAGGCCCTCGTTGGAGTGGCAACGCCTATACTCCCCGATGTAATCAACTTAAAATGTCCTTGTAGGAGTGGCAATGCCTATACTCCCAAGGCCCTCGTTGGAGTGGCAACGCCTATACTCCCCGAGGTCAGCAACTCATCAAAATGTCCTTGTAGGAGTGGCAATGCCTATACTCCCAAGGCCCTCGTTGGAGTGGCAATGCCTATACTCCCCGAGGTCAGCAACTCATCAAAATGTCCTTGTAGGAGTGGCAATGCCTATACTCCCAAGGCCCTCGTTGGAGTGGCAATGCCTATACTCCCCAAGGTCAGCAATTCATTAAAATGTCCTTGTAGGAGTGGCAATGCCTATACTCCCAAGGCCCTCGTTGGAGTGGCAATGCCTATACTCCCCGAGGTCAGCGACTTATTCAAATGTCCTTGTCGGAGTGGCAATGCCTATACTCCTAAGGCCCTCGTCGGAGTGGCAATGCCTATACTCCCCGAGGTCAACAACTACTGGATGCCCGGGAATGGAGCCAAGGTTCCAGTCGAAGCCATACCAGTAGAAGGAGGTGCAGAGGCATTAAGGCTTCAATGTGTGGTAAGTTAGGTCCCAAGCGTCTTTTACTCAAGTATGATTTGTAGATTTAAAATAACACTTGAGTAGGGGGCTGAGGAGGGGAGACTATCGATTGGGTGATGATTAAAGCTTGCCTGGAAAGAATATGTCTAGATGGCCGAGGCCGACCAGGCTGGATTAAGTCATTGCTTTTTCCTTTCTATTTTTTATCATGTATGCTATTGTGGCTATTCAATTTTAGTCATGCTCATAATATTTCTGTTGCAAATTGATAATTGTTTGCCTAGGCACGAACTCAAGGCCAACTAGGCTAAATACATGTTTAGTGCTCTAAGTGCTTTTTGCAGGAATGATGATGCTGAAATTGTTATGGTAAGAGGTGGTGGCCACCAAACCGTACCTATGTTATTCTTTTGCAAAAATATCATTATTCTGTTTGACCAATGCATGACATTAAGTGTTTCACCAAGTTTCTACAAGAATAGGGCTGAGGTCGACCAGGCCATGCCCATACCATATTTTTACAGGAACAGGACCGAGGCCGACCAGGCCACGTCCATACCTTGTTTATGCAAGAGTGTCATTCTCCATACTTTAAGGCATAAACTCAAGGTCGACCAGGTGAAGCACATTCTAAGTGCTCACACATCTTTATGGTAATCGATTTTGCTTAGTCACTCTTTACAGGGGCTTGAGGTCGAGGCCGACCCTAGCCTCTTCTCTCATCTTACTTTTTAAAAGCTAACATATGAGTGCAGCAACTTAGATTTTGGGTTAACAGGGACTTGAGGCCGAGGCCAACCATAGTCTCTTCCCTCATTTTTCTTTTGCAGATAACATTTCGATGCAGGAACTCGAAATTTTCAATAGTATGAAATATGGTCGAGGCCGACACCAGGGTCTTACCGCGTGCGCCATCTAAATGGCTAAGCAAGAAAAACACTTACACAGGGGGCTACAAAACAGAGGAATGGCCTGAACAAACGTCCAAAACGAGAGATAAAATGCATGAAAGTTTAGGCCTTGGCATGGGTTATTTCTTCAATCCCCACTTTTCTCACTTCTCTCTTGCCTAACCCCTATTCAGGGAGTTTCTGCTTTGTTTAGTTTTATCCTATCTTGCAGGATAACGAAAATTCGCACATAAGTCAGCACAATAGGAAGATCTTTACTCTTAAATCGGGCTTAAGGAGCTCAACCTATAGCAATAAGTCACACCTGAATCCCAATTCAAGAGTGGGGGCTTAATGTTATAGGTAATTTTGGACCACTCCGATATGCAAGAAGTTGACGAAGACAGCGCGATACCAGCCTAAGGAGGCAGCCAGAAAACGGGATCCGGAGGAAGAACAGGACAGAGGGTCGAGCCAAAGCCGAAGGGATCGGGCTTTTGGCCGACCCCCTGCAAGGCTGCCGGCCATGGGCCGAGGCCGACCACTCGGCCCGCTTGCGCGGGCCGAGTTCTTCAGCTTTCGTTCGATCCACCGGTGCCCCCAGCTGCCTCGGTTCCACTCGGTTCAGCCCAAATCGCCTCCGAATGCCTAAAACCCTAGGAGCATGAGCAGGTATTTAAACCCCTCTTCGTCACTGAAGAATGGGGGGCCAAAAACTCACTCTTCTCTTCCTTTTGCTCTCTAGTTTTGCTCATATTCCCTCCGATTACTGACTTAAGCGTCGGAGGAGGTGTGGCAAGCACCACACCGGTGTGCAGGTTTCCCTTGTTTTGCAGGCCACGTCTTCCCCGGATTCAAACAAATTCACTATTGGTGTCACGTGAAGGTCAGGTGAGCGCTTGGCCGGATTTTGGCATCAACAGTATTTATAATTTTCAAAATATGTTGTTTTCATTTATCAAGTTAATACCATGAAAAACAAATGAAATAAAAAAGAAAAAAAGAAGATAAAGATTCATAACTTAAAAGTCAAATTGATGTCAAAGTGAGCTTAGCTCAGCACATGTATCCTCGATCAAGAGGTTAGAGGTTCAAATCTCCCACCCAAAATGTTGATGTGCTCGGAAAAAAAAAAAGAAAGTGAAACTGATGAATATTTTTTTTTTTTTAAAAGAGTTAATTTGATAAATTGAAAAAAAAAAAAAAAATCCAATTTGATAGAGGTAGGTGAAATTTCAGTAGGGTTTTACTATATATATTTGAAACTACTTTTAACTTCAAAACAATTTAAGGAAAATAAATTTGATATGTTTCAATTATATTAATTATAGGTTTATTTCTTTTTTTTTTTTGTTTTACAATTATAGGTTTATTTCAATCAATTTGTTTGTAGAACGATTTCATATGCTATTTAACGTTATTTTTCGTAGTTTACTAAAAATAAATAAATAAATAACATTATTATTCGTTGAATTATATATCAAAAGAATTTTATATCTATTTATTGATTTTTATAAAGAAATTAGAATTCCTAAATAGAATTCAAATATTTCCATTCCGCCTGGTTCAGGGACGGGTTTTGTGTTCTTTACAGGATCTCTCGCTTCGCGTTCCAAAATCTCTCTGATTCTCATTTTCGTATTCGAATCGTCTCTTGTCCTTTGACTTCGGGTACATTTCTCTACCATTCTAGTTGATTGAATTCATTTCGATTGGCATCTGTATTTTTTTCCCCTATGATTTGATCTTTATTTGTTGCAGTTCGTTTATTTTTTAATAACTTTTGATTGAGATTTCTCTGCCTAGTGGAATTTGGGGGGATTGAATTGTTGTCTCTTCGGATCAGGGAAAGCTTAGATCCTTTTTCGTTTTGAGAACAATTTGCGGAAACTTTGATAAATTATCACAATTTTGTATTCTCTTTCGGCTGGGAAGAAGATCTGATGTTTAATTGACGAAACCAACTCGATAAATTATCACTATTTTGTATTCTCGATCCTGCATTCCCTCTTTTCTTTGCAGCCAAACAGATTGTTTACTTTCTACAACTACGCTCGGTCTTAACCTCTCTGTATTTTGCTATTGACGTTTGCTTTCGGTCGCAAATTTCAAATCTTCTGCTATTTAGCTTACTATTTCAAATTTCAAGTTCATTTTGTCTCTCTACGTAGTGTAGATAAATTAAGCAAGTGGTTGATGCAATGTCATGCAAGAGATACTAAGACCGTGGAGGAATATGCCAAACTTCTCACTTTCTTAAGCGAGTGACTATTATCGAAATTTCCGAGACCGAGAGCATATTTTTATATAGTATTTTTGAGTCAATCGACAACTCTGTCTGTTTTGGCAAAGGTTTTAAGGTGCGTAAATAATTTGCAGTCTAAAATAAAATCATGTTTTGTATGTGATTTTATAAAAAAGAAAACCCCAATTGAATATTTACATGAGAATGCAAGGAAGACAATGTAATGGTTCTGCATCTTGTTTCTAATGTATAGTAGTCATTGAATTTGTCTCAGTGTTAAACTTCTCAGGTCCTGTTGATTTTTAATTAAATCATTTGCCATTCTTGTCAGACAAGGTCTTACACATTCACTAGTAGAACCCTTTTTGTTTATTAAGATGAACATAGGAAAAGGAAAACTACCGCCTTTGTATTTATTTCTCTTTCTCCAGAAATGTTCTTCACGGAATCAGTGGAATATAAAAATTAAAGATTAAACACAGGAACTGACTATTCTGTCGTAAAAATTAATGAAATATGGTTTGTTTTCTTATTTGTTTCACCATCAACAAAAATTTTTAGTTTCGGGATCAGCGATTAGTTGTTACTGGTCCACTGGCTTGTTTAGATTTGATTTCTATCTTGTTAACTCTTGAATTACTGTGAAGTAGCTTGAGATGATGATTTTGTGTAATTCTTTTGTTATAATACTAGATTTTTGGGTTCCCTAGAGTGGAATAATGTTGTCAACTTTTATGTCATTGTAAATGGCAATGTCTCTTGTAGTGGCATAGGTCTGAAATATCCCTCCATGGTCTTAAAAGTTTTCACCTTTCCATTTTCCATCTTTTGAGATGTAAGCCTCTTGTTGCCAAAACTTGTTGGTTCTCTTAATCTAGTAGAGCTGAAACACAAGTATTCTAGGGAGCTTGTTGTAGGTATTTGGCATTGGATGAAAATCTTATGATCCGGTATCCTGTGATTACAATTATCATTATAACAACTAAAACTCTATTCGATAACAATTTGGTTTTTAGTTTTTGAAAATTAAGCTTATAAATACTACTTCCATCCATGAAATTCCTTGTTTCATCTGTGTTTTCAAAATTTTAGCCAAGTTTTGAGAACCAAAAAAAGAGTAGTTTTTAAAAACAGATTTTGTTTTTGGATTTTGGCTAGGAATTCAAATGCTTCCGTAAGAAAGATGAAAATCAGTAAAAGAAATTGTGAGAAAATAAGTACAATTTTAAAAAACCAAAAGGCTATCAAATGGAATTGAAAATATTGGTTTGTCGTTTTTACTGTATTTTTTTCCCTTCTTTTTTAAATAGTTGTTTTCACATTCTGTTTGGATTGTTTTCAGATCTGATACTTCCTGGAAAAATTCCTTAAAGAAAGGCAACCCATCGTGACCTGAAGTTTGGGCTGATTTTGTTCTCTTTAACTAGACATTTTTGTACTCTATGAAGTTTTAGTGAAATTATTTTTTCTTTCTTTTTCTGAGTTAAACAATTGCGGGGGTGGGGGATCAAATCATCGACCTTTGGGATGGTAATTGGTGTCTTATCCATCAAGCTATGTTTGGATTGACATTTTTATATGAAAGTCTGCTCTTATAAATGGCTTGCCTTTTACCTACTATATGTATTTGTTGATTATTGTTTGCCTGTTTTTTTTTGCAGTCAGTAAAAAGCCCACCATGTTAAGGAAGACAGAGGAGCATTATCTGCCTTTTGGAATGTGAGAGCGCTTATGTAGTGGTTGAATGGAAAGGAAAACGATAGATGACTTTGAACCGGGTCCACTTCCTTCGCCCAAGCAACTAGATCGATTTGGATTCTTAAAGCAGGAACATAATAGTTCTTCAGATGCTATAACCAAGAACAAGTCCACTGTTAATGAGAGGTATGCTTTTATTTATGGCTCATTAATTTCTTCGACATTCTGCTTTTCTTTATCAAGGATTGAGTTGATTATGCATTGTGATATCCTACAATTTCAGGGAGGAAAGGAGAGTTAGAAAATGGAGGAAGATGATTGGAGTTGGAGGGAGTGACTGGAAGCATTATGTTAGGAGAAAACCTCATGTTGTTAAAAGGCGTATAAGGAAAGGTATTCCTGATTGTTTAAGGGGTCTTGTTTGGCAGTTGATTTCTGGAAGTCGAGACTTATTGTTGATGAATCCTGGAGTTTATGAGGTATCAAGTTTTTTGGAATTTGTTTGAGAATGTGGTCTAATGAGTTTTTGCACATATTGTCGTTGTAAACTTTCTAAAATCTTAAAAGTAATTAGTTTCTTTATCCTAAATAATGTTTCAAAGTGTTAAGTATTAAAAATACAAATGGCTCTTTTAAAAGCTTTAGATATTTAATCAATTAAAGTTTGCTGATTATTTAAATTAAAATCAATATATTTTTGTTTAAAAAACACTTTTTGTCTCTGAAATTTCATGAAAGTAATAATCAATTCCTAAATTTTAATTTGTAACAATTTAGTCTCTGTACTTTGAAATTTGTAATAATTTAGTCTGTGATATTTAAGATGTAACAATTTAGTACGTATAGTTTAAATTTGTAACAATTTAGTCCTCTAGTGAAAAATTTTATCAAAATTAAGTATTAAATTTTATTATGTAACAACTTAGTTTTTGAAGTTTATAAATTATAAGCATATCTAGTGTCTAGTCAGTTTGTCAATCTGCCTACGTAAGAAATTTCATTAAATCTTAACAATTTTATCACAATGAGGCTAAATCATTACAAATTTTGAAGTACAAGAACTAAATTGTTACATACTAAAATTCACATATTAAATTATTAAAATTGAAAGTAAAAGGTCTAAATCATTACACGGACTAAATTGTTACTTTCTAAAACCAAAGGTTATTTTTAACCATACATTTTTTATTCAATTGTTTAACATTATGAACTTACAAAAAAACCAATGAATGTATGACTGAATTCTCAAAATGTACTGGAGTTTTACTTCACTATCAAATTTGACAGACAGGTTTCTTTGCTGTTATATGGTTTATTTGGTAAGAAATAAAAAATAGGGTCTTTTCTGGCGCAGAGGGACGTAGAAAGAAAGGTTTGGAGTGTGCCTCACTTCAACGCCTATTTTTGGACTTATAAGTTATATCTCTAATTGCTCTTAGGTTGTTCTTTTGTTTTTTATTCTTAATGATTGAAGTCCTCCCTTGTAATTCTTTTTGTGGTTTCCTTGGTTGCTTTGGCCTATGGTGTTGGATGACATAGGGTTGTAATTTTGCATTCTTATCTATGAATGTGTTTTCTTGTCGAATTTTTTTTACATCTCAAATAGAAAAAAGCAAACATATGATTGAAATTGAAATCAAAATATCAGGTAGGACTTAACCACTTTATGTTTCATCTGTGAGATGTCATATGATATGATTAGTTTGATTGAGTATAAATGTTATATATATATACTTGATTGACGTCAAAGTGAGCACAACTCAACGATAATTGGCATGTACCCTCAACCAAGAGGTAAGAGGTTCAAATTCCTCTACCCCCAAATGTTGTTGAACTAAAATATATATATATATACATATATATACACATATACATATATATATATACATACATACATATACTTGATTGACATTTATGTTACCCAGCTAGGCAGCTACTAATGAGTGTGTTTCTGTGTCTCTTTTATGAGAATGCAATGTTAACCTTTTATTTGCGTTAATCATCAGTAAAGTAGAAACCTATACACTTATCTTATAGAAAGCCAATACGTGATTATTTTTATGGTCTTCTTTTGTAGTCTTATAAATCTATGGTTTTAAGGATTATGGTATTAAATGGCATATTTTTTGCAGCAATTCGTAATTCACCTTGGAATTGTATATACTTTGCGATATTTCTCATAACTTCCCTCTGCTTTTCTTTCAATACATGAAAATATTACTTTAAGCCATTTTTTTAATCTTATTATAAATCTGTAGGTCCCGAGGTTGATGATAATCAAGTGTTAACTATTTTTTTTTGCAGCAATTGGTAATATATGAGACATCAGCCTCTGAGTTGGATATCATTCGAGATATCTCTCGTACTTTCCCTTCACATGTCTTCTTCCAACAGAGACATGGACCTGGTCAAAGATCTCTCTACAATGTTTTGAAGGCATATTCAGTTTTTGATAGGAATGTTGGATATGTTCAGGTTCTGGTTCTTCTCTATTTTATATCATCAGTCATATGTTAACAATTGTATTGGGTGGTGAATGGTATGTAATGTTTTTGAGCATGCAGGGGATGGGATTTTTGGCTGGTTTGTTGCTTCTCTATATGAGTGAAGAGGATGCGTTCTGGCTGTTAGTTGCGTTACTTAAAGGTGCAGTTCATGCTCCTATGGAAGGATTATATCTGGTAACTCTGTTCTTCGAGATCTGTTCTTTATTGTGAGTTCAACTTGATAATAGTCAGAAGTCCAAAAGTTTTGAAAATCAGGCCATCTGGTGCTTTATGTTTAGTCGAGACAAATTCTTTTATTGATTAGTGTGAAAAGTATTGTGAAATGATTGTTGGTGGCTAGACAATTTCGTCTGGGAGGATTAGGCTCTGAGTAACATCAAGGATAAGAACATTGCTTACTTTCTCTATGGCTGTGGTGCAGACCTAGTCTTGGACTATATTTAGCATGAAACGATTAGGAAAAAATGAAGTAAACATGCTTGGCTGGATCACATAATTGCTAATGCTATCTTCATCTAGAAGTCCTGGGTCTTATATAGCTAAATCAATCCAGATAAATAAAGTTTCTGATTTCTTACTCAAATGAAAAGTTCGCTGTTATATACGGGTCAGCTTCCTTTTATACTTCCTTTCACTCATTGAGTTAGTTATTAACTACAACTAACTTACGTTAACGGTTGATTGACTGCTTGCTATTTTGTTTTTATTCATCCAACCATGATTTCTGCATGACCAGATGCTTAAGAGTAATGAATGGTTATAAACTTGCATGAAGTACTTGAGAGTTGTCTGCCAAGTTAATGGTGGTGCATTTTTTACAAAGTGGTCTAAAGAGTCTTGCCATCAATTACGTCTGTGGGTTGTGTCAAATATTAAATACTTTTTAATTGAATTGTGTTGGGTTCCCTATGAAGAGCTCTGTTTTTGCTTTCTTTCATAGGCGGGGCTTCCTCTAGTGCAGCAGTACCTATTTCAATTTGATAACCTTGTGAGAGAGCAGCTGCCTAAGCTTGGAGAACATTTTACCCTTGAGATGATAAATCCTAGCATGTACGCCAGCCAATGGTTTATTACCGTGTTCTCTTACTCTTTTCCCTTCCATTTGGCTTTACGAATTTGGGATGTCTTTCTGTATGAGGTTGGTTACTTGAAACCATATGCATCCTTTTCTGCAACATAATTCTTCTGTAAAGTTCACGCTTGCTGGTAATGTTTTCTACCACAGGGTGTTACGATTGTTTTTAAAGTTGGTTTGGCTCTTCTAAAATACTGCCACGATGACTTGGTGAGTTATGAATTGCTTCACATGGATTCAGCAACCACACATTTATGGCTACTAGTGCTTATTATTATTATTATTATTATTATTATTTTGTTCCACAGGTAAAGCTGCCCTTTGAAAAACTCATACATGCTTTGCGAAACTTCCCAGAGGATGCAATGGATCCAGATACGTTATTGCCCATGGCTTACTCAATTAAAGTACATCCCTTTCTATCTAACCCCCTCCCTAAGCCCCAGCTTGGTGGCAACAATGAAAATTGACATTCTGTGAATTGAGCATAAATATTTGGTGGGTGTGCATCATTGTAAGGGAACCGAATTTGTTAAACACGCTATCATAGAATTTAAACTAAATAAAGGAACTTGTTATTCAACGCGTAGTAAGTCATCACAATTAGTGTTTGGTTTGGCAGTTTCACGTGAAGGAATCTGATTCATCATGTTCATCTCTACATCGTGTTCTTTGATATGGGAATCTGATGAATTAGATTTCAGTAAAATAATCTTTGTTTCTCGAAGATTTAGAGTTTGAATCTTGTTCGTTGGTTTTTGCTTAATGATTAGGTATCCAAGCAGCTGGAGGAATCGAAACATCTGTATGAGAGTAAGCATGGGAAGGACATTCAGGATGCTGATGATATTAGTGGGAAACAGGAACAGCTGAATTGAAGGTTCTTATTTTTTTCCCCTCATTCATTGGAGCTAAGCGTAGCCAATGAAAATCGTAAGACAAAATATTTTTTAAAAAAATGATTTCTCTATCCCTTCTGTATTGTCTAGAATGTAAATTAAATGATGCATAGTCATCATTTATCATTTTATTATTTGCTCGAGTTAGTATGTGTATATCCATAGTCCTATCCTTTTTATGGACATAAAGTTCATAAATTTTTCACAACTTGTATCTAATAATCAATATGTGAATGTTACAGTAAAAATTTTATCTTTGTGGGATGAAATTATACTTTTTTTATATATACATAAATAATGAAATCATACTTAGAACTTTTTAATTAGTTGTAAAAACAAAATTGAATAGTTGGTTGAGGACAGAAGTATAAATTAAACTTATAAATCAATTTTATTTAGTATGTTGATTATTTAATTATATTTAATTTTTAAGTATAAGTATATGACTGACTCTACAATATGAAATATATATTTTACATTATTTAATATAATAATAATAATAAATATCAAAATTCTTCAAAATTAAAAATATTTTTTAACTTGTGTGTACATATATATATATATATATATTTATTTATTTTTTTAGTTCAACAACAATTAAGGGGAGTGATTCGAACTTCTAAACTTTTGATTGAAGGTACATATCAATTACCGTTGAACTATGCTCACTTTGACAATAAGTTAGGTATCTAATAAGAGAGAACGTTTCTAAATTTGTACTAATGACCAAAAAGTCTGGTTCAAATCTCTCAACCCTCATATTTTGTAAAAATAAAAATAATAAACTTATGGGAAGGTTGGTAGCTTCAAATTAGAGCAAAATCTCTCATGCAATTCATCTATGACTATAGGTTCATTTAATCACATGTGATGACTTCGTCCTTTCCCACCCATGTCGGGACCTCTCTTGCCAATGTAACCACTGGTTCCATTTCTTAGATATGCTTACCATGTTCATAAACTAAAGCTAAATTTTTCTCTCTCAAGTTCTTAGAAGAGGACAAGCTATTTGGCAACCAGTTAGTAGTTACCAACAATATCGTATTATGCAACAAAATTCTTAAAAGATTTGCGAGAATCATAACAAGGATGTGCCCAAATTGTCTAACCTCACTCATTCTACATAATTTAGGTTCCCTGCATCCAACTTGAAAGATCCAGATTGATTGACTAGAAAATTAAAATAGGCTCTAGACTTGAAATTTCGGAGCATTTTTTAGTTCACTTCACTCAAACTAATCCCATTTTTCAAAGCAAACTACTTTCTTTTGCAATATTTAACATGAACCTTCAAATAGGTGGCTTAAACAAGAGCAACTTTACACAAATTAAGTGCTTGAAAAAGTAGACAGGATTGGGCAACTACAACAACACAAAATAGAGCAAAAGAAAGAGATTGAAGAGAAAAAGAGCAGTGAAGAAGGGCACAGATAAAATAAGTGCCTTAAGAAAAAAAGGAAACTCAAATTTCTTCCCCGATCACACATGGCGACGAACATTTAGATCCAAAACCATGCCGATTTTTCCATTATCAAACGCTGTGGGTACTCCTGAACGATCCCAGAGCTTTAACAGCTCCAGCTCTCAAAATGAACTGGTGATAAAACGCAGCGATGGCGGCTCCGATGAAGGGTCCGACCCAGAAAATCCACTGTTTCAGAAAGTAACAAAAAACAAGCAAACTAGTTCAGATTTGAACTTCTGAAATCCGATCCACAAAATAAAATCAAGGGTTGTTGAGGAAGAGAAATTACCTGGTCATCCCAGGGCTTGCTCCGGTTGATGACCACCGCAGCACCAAAGCTTCGAGCTGGGTTGATACCGGTGCCGGTGACCGGAATGGTGGCCAGGTGGACCATGAACACGGCGAACCCAATTGGAAGTGGTGCTAGAACCTTTAATTTCAGGGGCAAACAAGATCATTAGAAAATGGAATTAAAGATCTGCCCGGAAATTAAATTTGGGTATTAAATAAACTTACAGGAATGTGAGAATCTCTAGCGCTCCTCTTTGGATCTGTCGCAGAGAAGACAGTGTAGACAAGAACGAAGGTTCCGATGATCTCAGCGGCTAAGCCGGTGCCGGTACTGTAACCGTCGGCGAGCGAATTGGCTCCACCGCCGTAGCGATTGTAGAGACCCTTCTGGAACGATTTGACCAACGCACATCCACAAATGGCACCAAGACACTGAGCCACCATGTACAATACAGCCCTCACCAACGACACTTTCCGAGCCAAAAACAACCCAAATGTCACGGCCGGATTGATATGGCCACCTGCAAAAAAAAAAACAAAACAACGGGCGATCACAAAAATTACCCACAAGCCAATTTGGACAGATTTCATCAAGAGAGTGAAGAAATCTCAAAAAACTCACCGGAAATTCCAGCGGTGCAGTAGACGAGAACGAAGATCATTCCACCGAAGGCCCAAGCGATGCCGAGAATGCCGACGCCGCCGCAGATTTGGCCGCCGTTTTTGACGTCGGACTGGCTGCTGTAGCCAATGACAGTGAGAACGGTGACGTACAAGAACAGAAGCGTGGCGATGAACTCGGCGATGATGGCTCTGTAAAAGGACCACTGAGTGAACTCCTCGGCGTCGATGAGAGGCGCGGGAGGTGGGTCGTGGTAGTCCTTGGCGGCGAAGCCTCCGGGTTCAGAGTCCTTGGCCATGGGAGTGGGGTGAAGAAAGCAATGAACCCAGAGAAGAGAAGGGAGGAAGAAGAATTGGAGAGAAAGGAGGATGAGCGAAAGGGCAGGGAAGGAAAGAAGAGATTTATAGAGAGGAGAGATTGGATTGATTCCATGAACAGAGGGATGGAAATTTGTTGCCGCCCCATTTTGAAAAGGTTTCCAATTCAATCGCCATCAGTGACCCCACTGTCGTTTTCCATTGATGCCTCTCAACTCTCTCTTCTCTTTTATTCTAGTACCTTCTCTTCCTTCTCACACTCACATTAATTCATTGTAATGCTGCTACAATGCCCTTTTTTTTTTTTTTTACAAAACTTCCAGTGTGCAGGAATCTCCTTATGTACTTCGTTAAAATCTTGACAAGTAAAAAAGAAGAAGGGAGAAAATGAGATTTTTTTTGTTATTTATCTTAGTTGTCAACGTTTTAATTGTGGTATAAGGGGATCCCTGCATAAGCAAGTTTTTTCTTTATTTTTTTTACTCAAATGTAATTTTTTTTTTGAAGAATATTCAAATGTAATTTGTAATAATATAGTTTAATTTCTATTTGGAAGAATATATGAATTTTTACCACTAAAGATTGTCACTATGCATCCTATTTTATCCGAAATAATTGCGTGGACGACCCATTTTGAGGGACCAAATAAGGATTTATGTATTCTAGCAAAACTACAATTTTACTCTCTATATGAAAACGCACATTTAAGGCGAGCGAGAGGTTGGAGAGAGCGAGATTGGAGAGAGAAATTGGGGAAAGAGTGAGAGATTGGGGAGAGAAATTGGAGGGAGAGCGAGAAGCTACAGCCAGAGTAACGAGAGTAGATAATTTTACTAGGATGCTGACGCAAGCAAAATGATATATCTCTTGTTTTAAGGTGGAACATTTATCATTTCTGTCTATTTTTAGAGGGTCATTCGTACGAAAATTCCACTTTATCCTAACTTTTAATTTCATCAAATTGCAAATTTTTATGGGCGTTACAATTTTTATATTAAACTTGAATTAGCATTACAATTTTTAACTTCGGGTAGTTTTTCGTTTGAAGAATTATGAAAAATGGTTTTATGTGGTCCAATAGATTATAAAATACGTCTAGTACGAAATTAGTAGGATTTCAAATAGAAAACGAATTCAATGATCAATTTAATGCATAATCTATAATAATTTTGCGTAAAACTTGGTTTTATTTAATTTAATGTAGGTGTTAGACATTGAACTTACAACATCTTAAAAGAAAGAATATATATTCAAGCTAAACTTATGTCGCAAAAATTTTGGAATTGGGTGTATTTTATGGAAATTTATAAATATGTACTTTTATATATTATAAAAAAAAAGTCAAAATTATGATATTATTTAAAAGTAATAAGAAATATCATATGAATCAACATATTTTTATAACTATGTTTTTTTTTTTTAGGAAATTTATATTAATCTCTTAAATTTTATATCTATCTTTTAAATTTTATATTAATCAACATATTTTATAACTATCTTTTTGAATTTTATCTTCATAGAACATTAATCTCAATAATGCTATACCTGAAATCACTCTTCATTGTGGTGGTTGAATATTAGTTCATACGCATACAACTTTTTCTTATACAAATAGCTTTAAGGTTTTCCCAAAAAACTTAATAAAAAAATTAAAAAAAGGTTCGAGTTGTCATTAATAAAAATAAAAAGGTCATGCTGATGGTGCACTCTTTATTATAAATGTTGATGCCAAAATCTGGCCAAGTAACTCACCTGACCTTCATGTGACACCAATAGTGAATTTGTTGAAGACGGGGAAGACGTGACCTGCAAGACCAGTCAAAACCGCTGTACACCAGTGTGATGTAGGTCACCTGCACTCTGATGCCTAAGTCAGATCAAACAGTAAAAGTATTTTTGGTAGCTAAAGTCCGAACCCTTTTCTGGGTGTGAGAGACCCTATTTATACCTATGTCTTCAATTAGGGTTTTCTAGACGCTCGGAGGCGATCCTAGGCTGAACCGAGTGGAACTGGAGCGGACCGGGACAGCAGGGACCGAACAGAGGCGAAATGAACTCGGCCCACACGAAGGGCTGAGCATGGGATTGGGCCTAGACGACCCAATCCCTTCGGCTCGCTCTCCTCCAGAGTCTGCTTCCCAGTCAAGTCTTCGTGTTGTGTTGCGTTGTCTTGCTTAGTCCTTGGATTCCCAGGTGGTCTAGAATCACCCACAATAATAAATACACATTTTTATTCCAATTTATTAAATAGTTTTACTATTTCGTGATAATTTTTTTGTTTCTTTGTAAACCGTCAATAGAAGATTGTAATTTTATAATCGATTTATTTTCCAAATTAACCATAAAAGTTTTTTTTTTTTTTTTTTGAAACCTAACCATTAAAGTTATTAGATAATGAAACCATTTTTTTTATTATAAACATTTGTGTAATATTATATTAAAATAGTCTAATGTGTGAGATTCTCACTTTTGGGTACTTTATAACATTAAAAAAGGTATTGCTCGTTGTCATTTTTGTTTTTATGTGCAAAGTTTGGTTCCTAATTTTAAATATTTTATCTTTTGTTTTATAATAATGTTATAAAATATTATTAATACTTAATTAATCAATGTCGTAAAATTAAAAGTGAAAAAAAAAAAAAAAAAGAAACTTTAAAACATGTTACCATAGTTTAGCCAATAGAAATATAGTGAAACGTGGATGAAGTTTAGCCACCAGTTTTTTTCTTGCTTTTTTTTTTTTTTTTGAAATTGTACTGTATTATTTACGCCACATGGGCAAAGGAAAGAAAGTCCAAATGGACATCATTACAAAGCCAGCTTGGAAAAGAACTCACCCAAGATTCACTGGTATGAGTTGATCTGGCATATTTGGCCAACACATCTGCCACCTTATTACACAGCCTAGGAATGAAAGAAAACTCAATAACCACAAACAAAGACATTAAGCCCCAAATCTTTTCAACTACAGCTTCCACCTCAGCCCAGACCACTGAAGATTTTTTAATGAATTTCACTGCCATTAAGCAATCTGTCTCCACTTGCAATTTCGTAACTCCCATATTCAGAGCAAAAGTCATTCCTTCGAAAATTGCACACAATTCAGCCCTAAGAGGATCCATCCTGAAATCGATGAAAGAAGCTGAAGCCGCCATGATTTCTCCCTTCGAATTCCTGCATATAAAACCCAATCCAGTCGATGAAGACGAAGGAATGGACGAAGCATCCGAATTAAGCTTCCAGAAACCATCGGGGGGAGGAGACCAAGCCATCTGATTTCTCTGTCTTTGAGTCCGATTGCATGAACCCGAAGGAGGCGATCTTTCACTGGAATTTGCTCTCCGATAAGACTCAAGATAACTCTTAATCCATCTGCTTTTTATGGAAACTGGGGGGATACTTTCACCGTTGACTAATTTATTTCTATCGCACCAAATCGCCCAACAGGTCACCGCCACTAACTCAAGATCCTCCATGGAAGATTGATCGTTGATTTTCATCCATCTATCAGCGAAGCAGCCATTAAAATTATCCTCCAAAAAAACATTATCAAAGGTTAGATTCCATATTTCCCTAGCTCTAAAACAATCGAAAAGAGAATGATCTGTATTTTCAATATGAATATCACAGATAGGACAGATATTTGAGATATTAACACCTCTGTTTTGGAGATTATGAAAATTAGGGAGAGATCCCTTAAGGGCTTTCCAGCAAAAGTGCTTAATCTTAGAAGGTATTTTGAGATTCCATAAATTTTTCCAAATCTTACTCATCGGGGAATTGCTTGCTGATATACCTTCTAATTTATTTTTAAGGAAAAGCTTATAACCGCTTTTTACTGAATAGTTTCCTGTTCTATCGTAATGCCAAATTAGTTTATCCCTTAAGGACCTATTGATAGGAATACTACGAATAGACTCATAGTCAAAATCTAGAACAGCCTCCTTAAGCTTTCCAAGATCCCAATCTCCAGAAGGACCAATATAATCCGAAACCTTAACATCAAACATATGGTTATGTACACAAACTGGTTTAAAAGTGGATTCTTTAGGAATCCAAGGATCTTTAAACATGTATATGTTCTCTCCATTCCCTAATCTAAACCTTAAACCTTTTAATAAGAGGTCCCTCCCCCAAATTAAGCTCTTCCAGAGATAAGAAGGATATCTTCCTTCCTCTGAATCCAGAATATTTGAATTAGGAAAGTAAAGGCTTTTAAGGAATCTAGAGACTAAAGAATTCGGATTAACAAGGATCCTCCAAACCTGTTTAGCCACTAAAGCCTGATTGAAACCTTCAATATCCCTGAAATTTAGGCCTCCTAAACTTTTGGGAAGGCACAATGATTCCCATCTAAACCAATGCAACTTCTTTTTGTTAGGACTAGAACCCCACCAAAACCTAGCAAAACTTTTGGTGATATTTTCACATAGACTCTTAGGGAATCTAAAAACACTCTTAGCAAAAGAAGGGATAGCTTGACCTATACTTTTTATGAGGATTTCCTTACCTGCTGTAGAGAAAAATGATTTTTTCCATCCTTGAACCGAATTCCATACTTTATCTAGAATATAGGAAAAATCTCTAGATTTATTTCTTGTTAAAGCAGAAGGGACGCCAAGATATTTACCAAAACTACTAACAGAGTTTACACCTAAAATAGAACTTAGAAAATCTTTTCTGTTATTATTAATTCTTGAGGAAAATAAGATTGCAAACTTAGTAAAATTTATAGATTCTCCAGAGGCGACTTCAAAACTCTTTAGAAGATTTTTAAGTTCAAGTAGTTCTCTCTCCTCAGCCTTACAAAGAATCAAACTATCATCTGCGAATAAAAGATGAGATATGGAAGGACCATTAGAGACAGATAATCCTGACAGTTGACCATTCACATTGGCTTTGTTAATTAGGTGAGATAAACCTTCAGTAATAAGTAAAAAAAGATAGGGTGAGAGGGGATCACCTTGTCTAAGACCCCTACTAGATGTGAAATTACCTCTTTTCTCCCCATTTATGAGAATGGAAAATTTAGCCGATGATATGCAGCTCATAATTAAATCAATCCAGCCTAAGCTGAAACCTAATCTCATCATAATTTCTCTAAGAAAAGGCCATTCCACCATATCGAAGGCTTTACTTAGGTCTAGTTTAATAGCAGTCATATTACCACAATTAAATCTATTATTTCTAATGGCATTAATACATTCATGGCCAAGGATTATGTTATCTGTAATGAGTCTGCCTTCAATAAAAGCAGATTGGGAATCTGATATAATTTCCTTTAAAACAGATTTCAATCTATTAGCTAATGATTTGGTTATGATTTTATAATTAACATTACAAAGGCTAATAGGACGATAATCCCCCACATCCCTTGGATTATTAACTTTTGGAATTAAGACTATATTAGTATTATTCCAGACATCAATATTCTTCTGACCATTAAGGATCTCTAAGCATTCTTTAGTGGTTTTCTCACCTACAATATGCCAGTAGTTTTGATAAAAAATCGCTGGGTATCCATCCGGACCGGGGGCCTTTGTAGGGAACATTTGGCTTATAGCTTTCTCAATTTCGTTTTTTGTAAAAGGGGCGTTTAGCTTGGAATTCATATCTTGGCTAACTTTAGGGATAATCCCATTTAGAGCAGAATCTAAGGATAATTGGTTAGGATTAGAGGATTTAAAAAGATTCTCAAAATAAGTTGTAAAGGTTTCTTCAATTTTAGAAATATCTTCTGTCCAAACGCCATTTAAATCGTTAATACCAGATATTTCATTTATCTTTTTCCTTAAAGTGGCTTTTTTGTGAAACCACTTGGAATTTTTATCACCCCATTTTAACCAATCTTCCCTAGATCTTTGCTTCCAATAGATTTCCTCTTCCTCTAAAAGATTATCAAGTTCAAATTCTAAACTATGAATAGTATCAAAATTTGTTTCTGAGAGATTTTTGTAAGCTTCTTTGAGCCCCCTTTTACATACTGATATTCTTTCTCTCCTAAACAAATTAATATCCTTACCCCATTTAGATAAAGCAGAAGAACATTTTAAAAGGTCCCCGGATAAAGATGATGAGATATTTGTATTACCTTTCCATTCTCCATTAGATTCAATCAGGTTTGAGCATTCCTCGTGCTTTGTCCAAAGCTCCTCAAATTTGAATTGATATTCCTTCTTTTTGTAGAATATTGGCCTCCTATTATCTATCCAGATTTCAATTGGTCTGTGATCTGAAAACATCCAATCGAGGTTACTTGTCTTGATAAAGTTGAAGAGGGAATCAAATTCAGTATTACAAACAAACCGATCTAATCTTTCTTTAATAAGATTGCCCCTTCTGTTTCCCAGCCATGTAAAAATCTCTCCAGATGGCTTAATATCCCTTAATTTGCATTCATCCAAACATTGTCTAAATTTCTCTATGAGATTCCTATCTCTCAAGGGCCCACCTAATTTCTCTTCATTACTTAAAATCTCGTTCCAGTCTCCACCAATCAGCCATGGATTATCTTCTGAATTATACAAGTTCCGAATTAAGTCCCATGTTAGAATTTTTTGATTTTGTTCTGGGTGACCATACACGCCTGTAAACCTCCATTTGAAGTCATTCAGAGAAATAAAGCAGTCAATGTGATGCTGAGAATATGAACGTATTGTTACCATATCTGTCTCCTTCCAGAAAAGACAAAGCCCTCCCTTAGATCCGATGCTTCGGACCGTGAAACACCCCTCGAATTTACACAGATTCTTAATTTTTGATGTTACTTTTTCGTCACATTTAGTCTCGCACAAAAACAGCACCTGGGGGCACCTTGATAAGACAAGGCTCTTGATGACTCGGAATGCTCTTGGGTTCCCCAAACCCCGAGCATTCCAACTCAAGATTTTCATAATCCTTGGCAGGGCTGTTCACCAGCCACTGCCAAATTTTGTACACAGTCCTCTGAGTCCCTTCCTTCGGCCACCAGACCTCTGATCTTCTTATTCTGCGTTTCTTCTATCCCAATGCCTTTTCTCTTGCGAGACCCTGGGTTGTTCTTAGTAATATTATCCGTCTGAATTACTTTTTCCTTTCGTTTCCAGGTCTTCTTCTTCCTCTGTGGTTCCTCCATCACTGATTGGTCATTTTCTTTTTCTACCATCATGTTATTGCTACCCAGCCTAGATTCCTCTTCCATCATCTGGAGCATATCCCAGCTACTGTCTTCCTCATCTAAATTGCTACTCCCTTCATAATTTGAAAATCCCTTATTTCCTCTTCTGTCGCCTTCTATTTCTTCCAAATCGTCAGCAATTGGGCTTATTTGATTTAGATCTACATCCAATCCTTCACTTGTTCTTGCTTCTGTTTCTCTGTGATCCTCCTTGTTTAGTTCTTGATTATTCAGGCCTTCAGCATCTTTACTTGTTGATCTTGTTGGTTTTGTTTTACCAGTGTACCCTTGAAACTTCATCCACATTCCAAATTCAAGATTTTCTTTAGGAATCTCCCCTTCCTCCTTAGTTTCCAAGCACTCTTTAACCACATGGCCAATCTTGCCACAAAAGAAACAAAGCTCTGGGATTCTTTCATATCTGATTGATGCCCAACAAACTTCATCTGGATCACCTGTTTTAACCATTAAGCCTCTACGAAGAGGTTTTGAAATATTCAGCCTGACTCGTATCCTTATGCTGTTTCCCATCTGAGCATAGTTCCTTCTGTTGTCTTGTTCCAAGAACTCTCCAAGATAATTCCCAATTCTTCTGACTATGTTCTCACTGCGATAACCTATAGGTAGATTAATGATTCTGATCCAGAACTCTACAAACTTGAAATCAAAGTCTACTGTCCTCTGGTTTGCATTTGGTTTTTCAAGAACAATCAAGCTTCTGTCAAAGAACCATGGCCCGTTTCTCTCAATCCAATCTCTGTCCTCTTTATTTTCGAAAACAAACAAGTATATATTGTTTCCAATAATATCAACTTCAAATTCGTTTCTTGTCTTCCAGGCGCGCATCATAGAATTCTTCATTGCATCTTTGGAGATGAATCTGCTCGTGATCAGTTTACCAACCAGAGATTGGCTCGCTTTCCCTCCTATCTCCTTTGCTTCATCAGCATTCAAGGTAAAAATGTCTTCTTTTTCAACGTCCAGAAGCTTGAGTCTTTTCCACTCATTGATTAGTTCGTCTACTTCCATCTTTCCTCTCCTTTTCACTATCGACTCTTTGAAAAAACAGAAACAGCAACTAAGGCTGATGAGGGTCCTCACCTTTTCAGAGGATGTCTTCAAGAACCTTAACAAGGTCTTGATTTTTTGAACTATTTTTTTTTTCTTGCTTTTTTAATCACACTGTATTTAAAATACTTATCACGGGAGAAGCAACTCGCTTTTTTACTTTTGGAATAACTTTAGTAAATTATTTTAACTTTAAAATGTTAATTTCATAAAATTCAACCATAAATATTATCCTTTTTACTAAAATGGAATCTCCAGCTTTTATATGTGACTGCTTAGCTACAAACATATTTTTAGAAGATTGAGCTCATGAACAAAGTTTCACTTTAATCATTTTATTCTCAAAATTAATATATATATATATATATATATATTATTTTAATTAATTGTGGTATTTGAGGATAAAAATAATAATTATTTATTTTATAAAAAAAAACTGACCTTTTCTTTTATATTTAAGTAAGGAGTGAATAAAATTTAAATTGAATCAAATGGAATGTCAAAGGAATAATCTTTTTTTTTTTTTTTTTTTTTTTTTTGTTAAAGTGAGCTTAGCTCAGCGGTAATTGGCATGTACCCTCGACCATGAGGTCAGAGGTTCAAATCCCCCACCTCCAATTGTTGGTGTACTCAAAAAAAAAAAAAATGAAATTAATACTTTAGTTCACAATTAGATTAAAAGAATGGTGAAAAAAGGAGTTGATAATTGGGAAAAAAAAAATCAAATACCAAGTGCATGCTTTCAACCTAGCTAAAATGTATGTCCAACACAAATATAAAAAAAATTAATACCTACCAAATTAATCGTCTGGTCTAAGTTAATAATAAGTAAAAATTCAACTAATCAATAGAGTATCAATTTGATAATTTATTTATTTATTTTTTTGAGAAACCTTCTACTTCAAACTAAGTAATTTAAACCCTAAAGTTAAAATTAAGTTAACAAGTTTATAAATTGGAAATTTGAAGGTTTTGTTTGGGAATTCTCTTTGAAACAATTTCTATTTTGTAGAAAAAAAAATTACGTGAAAATATAACTTAAGTTTTTCTTCCTCTAATTTTCTGTAAGTATATTCACACAAATAATATTTGTTATAAAAAAATAATTTATTAAAAAAAAGTTTGAAGTAAGGGTATCATCAAATTATATAATAACATCAAGATTAAATTAAACTTAATCTCTACTTCTTAGTTTTAGATTTGTGTTTACTAATAACATCAAGATTAAATTAAACTTAATCTCTACTTCTTAGTTTTAGATTTGTGTTTACATGTCATTGAACTTTCACTATTGTGTCAAATAAGGTCCTTGACATATCGACATTAAAAAAACATTAATCTACCATACATAAAATTTAATTGATATGTATCAACGACCAAAAAGTCAAAGTCTCAAATCTTCAGACAATGTTGTTAAACTAATTTTTTTTTTTTTTAAAAAAAGGTTGAAAATAGTGATTGGTTGTCGGTAATTGGTTGAAAAAGTAAAAGAATTGAGATAATTTTGATTGGAGAAGGAATTTAGGAGAAGAGGTGGGACCCAGGACGGTGGGAATTATTGAGGTTTGATTGGTCGGTCGAGTGACGCCTAAACTCTTTGTGGGTCCATCATTTGTAAATATTTACATACATTTGTCAACACTCTACACCCCCTTTCTATCCCCTATGCAAACTTAATTCAACTAAAAAAAAAAAAACTTAATTATTGATTATATTTCTTTTTATAAAAATATTATATCACAATACATCAGCTGCTAGCCTGCTAGATATCAAACCTATAAGCTTTTTTTTCTTGGAAAGTAAAACAATATTATTACGCTACTTGGGCAAACTTTTGGCGGTCATACTCACTAAAGGATACAATACAATCCAGAATAAAACTAATCCATATTACATTTAGACTACTCAGCTTAGCCTTTTTAGCTATGTTATTAGCTGTATTATTCTTCTTCCTTGAGATGTAAGAGAATCTAATTTCAGAGAAATTTGTCATCTTTACCCAAATCTCCTCCACCACAGCCTCCACTTCACACCAAGGGTCTGATCTTTTGTTTACAAAATTGATGGCTTGAGAACAATCCGATCCTACTACTATCTTATGACATTCCAGTAATTTGGCCAAATTTAAATCCTCACTGGTTGCCAAAGGAGCTTTAAACTCCAAGTCCACATAAGAAGCTGAGGCTCCCAAGATTTCGCCTCTATCATTTCTACCATCAAACCTATAAGCTTTTAAAAGACTTGACTAATCTCACATTGATATAAATTATCAATAGATAAGATAAAGAAATATTCTTGGTATTGAGAAAAATATATTTTAACTATATATGTGAGGATTATATGAATTAAAAAGGATGTGACAGAAATAGTGATATGGGTTAATTAGGGTAGAAACTACATCAAATTACAAAATATCTTTTAAACAAACTTTTTTTTTTCAAATATTTTTGTCTAGATATTTGGAAAATGAAATTATTGTTATTATTATTATTATTATTATTATTATTATTTTAGTATTAAAAAAAAATTGTTTAATTGTGATTTTTTAATGTCTATGGTACCAATATCGAATTTTCTTCTCATTTAATTTTTTTTTTCTTATTAAGGAGCATTTCATTTTTACACTCAAATTCACCACCTTGAGCCATATTCTAATCTCAAAGTCTTGCCAAACCTTAATTGAAGATTTAATTAATTAAAATTAGTCGACTAAAATTAAATAAAAGGTTTAATTTAGATTAATTGGGTTCACTTGATTAAACATTAATCTATTTTCTATCCTTTTAACCCGAACAAAAAAAAAAAAAGACAACTATTTAAAAAAAAAAAAAGGAGTTTTTCATTTATTTAATTTTTAGGATGTTAATAGTATTTAAAAAATTAATTTGTGAAGAATTATCTAGTTGAAATAAATCAATATTATCAATAAAACCCACATATTATGAAAAAGTTCCAAGTCGAAACCTAACTGACAATTAAGTCAAAGATAAATAGTGGAGAGTATCGAATTTTAAGAGAGTTCGAAGAAAAATATACGACGAAAGAGACATGTCTTAGACATATAATAAATAGTGATCATTCTCGTTACATCAATTCATAGCTAATACTAAAAAATAAAAAATAAAAAATAAATAAAAAGACACTAAAAAAGTATTTCAATAGTGGTCATTCATGAATTACTGAAGGAATCATATGCTGCGTTGCAACTTTTTACCTTTTTTGTGGAAATGTTTTTGTTTTAGATAGTATTTAAATAACTTTGAACTGTTCAATAAGTATGGTTGAAAAAACACATAGCCAATATAACAGGCTAAACATATGATTTAGCATGTAATATTTGAATGTTTTTCAATTTAATTTTTAATGTAGTCCTTCGGACAAAGTTCACCAATAATGTAGTTAAAAAAACAAATGACAAAATTAGAGTAGTTTTAAAAAAAATAATTTTAATAATGTAAATAAAAAAACAAATTATAAATTTAAGGTAAGAGAGAAAAGTATTGACAAATGTAGGGTAGTTGTTCCTAGCAATGAACTCGTGTACCACGTACGCGATTTAGGGTGGTCTACGTGGCGGTGATGAGGTGGTAAAAATCGTGTACAACGTGCATGATTTTGCAAAAAAATCGCGTACCACGTACACGATTTCCATATTTAGAAATCGCGTACCACGTACACGATTTCTATATTTGGCAATTTCTATATTTGGAAATCGTGAAAAATATTCTTTTTCCTTTTATATCTATAATATGTTATATATATAAATTTATGTATAGATTTGTAACTTTTCTCGTCCATTAAGGAAACAACCACTTTCTTAGTCTCTTCCTATTTAAGAGTGGTAAGAGTAAATGAATCAATGGTCAAAATTCCAATGATTTTGCTAGACAATTTTTTTTATACAATTAGTTTTTCTAAAATATATGTTTTTTTTATATTTATATTTTATATATTTGTCTGTGTAAAATTTAAAAAAATAAAGAGAAAAAATTAACTAATTTACAACTGTATTCAACCCTTACTAAACATTAAAATAAACATATAGATCATATAGTGTATATATATATATATATTTTGCAAATTTTAAATAATATATAAAACAAATGACAAAAAAAGAAAAAAGAAAAAAAGAAATGAAAGAGTAGACAGCCAGTTTTGATCCCTTGCACTCTAAAATCGACGTGGAACTTGCGTACACCGTACACGAGTTTTGTGTTTCTAGTGCGTATTTTTCCACAGTGGCACTACTTGGAGACGTGTCATGTAAATCGCGTGCACGGTACGTGATTTTCACTTGGAATCGTGTACCTAGGTCACGATTTAGCTAAAGCGTGACCAATGTACACGATTTAGCTACCCCATATTTGGAATTAGTTTCAAAACTACCATAAATTTGTTTTTTGTTTTTTAAATTACATTATTTTTTAAAAAAAAAATCCGTAGTCCTTCACGGTAATTGTCAAATTGACACAAAACCTACTCGACAATATACGCAAAAGAAAATTGTTATTTAAAATAGGAAAGTTTCTAATTCCTATTAAAAAAGTTATAAAAAAAAAATTGATAAAAATTTCCATTTTTTTAGTATGAGCTGTCCTATAAATTTCTCTCATTTTATTAAGTACTATGTCATGACAAGGATTACATTAAAAAATATTAATACACAACACAACACAGAAGGGATTAAATGGAAATATTGAGAGAATAAGGATTAAATTAAAAAAAATACAAAAAATCCAAAATATTAGAGAATAAAATATATTTTAGCCTTTTAGCATTACTTACAAACTCCAATAATGATTGTGTATTATTATGGCATGACACGTGGCTGCACTACAGCCACAAAATTTTTTCTTTACTATTTTTTAGAAAAAGGAGCAACAGCTATTTTCGTAACTTTTATGACAAAATGAAAATAATAAATATGAGATTTTTCTTTTTAGGAAAAGGAAAAAGAAAAATTGATTCCGAAACTTGGGCTTTTTGTCTTTTTACCGAGAAGGGGAAAAGAAAACGAGTGGCGTAGAAATTAAATAACTTTTTTTTTTTTTTTAAATGCGGCGTAGAGTGATTGGTGGAAAGTGGAGGACAGGTGGGCCCCAGTTGGAGATGGACGGTGGTGGTTGATTGAATCATGGACGTTGATTTGTCGGCCCAAATCTCAATCATGCCTCACCGCCTTGTCGTCTAACTTACGCGCACGTGCCTGTAACCTTCAGCCGCGATTCTTCGCCTACAATCGCCAACACCGGATCTCAAAAAATATAATTCAGAAATTATTCTTTTATATTTTTCAACCAATTTTTAAAAATGCTTTATTTATTTATTTATTTTTAAGTTATATACAATCTTTCGGGTTAAATCTCAAAACTTTGAGTTGTATTTCAATTATGTCTCTAAACTTTGAAAATTTTTATTTTAATCTTTTAACTTTTTAATTGTTAAAAGAAAAAAAAGTCTAAGACAATATTTTCATTAAAACGACAGATGAAAGTTGATGTGATAATTGATGTGTAAATTTTGGAAGCCATAAGTGACATATTTGTAATATCATTCATGCATATTTATGTGGTGGTTGATGGGTAAAAAATGATCTTGTGGATGATATTGTAAATAATGTCAATGGTGTATCTTAAATTGAAATGAGTAATAACAATGATAAACTTCTATATAGTCGTTGAGATTAAGTCATAAATGATGTCATACATGCATTATAAATTTTACACGTTAGTTGTCGTGTCAACTTTTATCAGTCATTTTAACAACACTTTCAAAGTTTAGGAGTTTAAATGATTTTTTTTTTTTAAGTCTAGAAACATAATTGAAACATACTTTAAAGTTTAAGGAGTATTTTGTATAATTTTACATTTTTATAGCAATTCTCAATTTGGTCACTGATATTTTGAAATTATAGAATTTGCCTTTAATGTATTAAAATTTACAACATTCTCCATTAGGTTCTTTCAGAAAAGCTAATACAAATCTAATGTATCGTCAAATTATTGTTTTGTTAATATATTTGAATAAATGGAAATGTCACTTGAACATGCCATTGGAAATAAATTAAATGAATTTTGTTAATTAGCAACTCAAGTTTTGCATAGGTTTTGTGTCGAAAAACAATATCCAAGTGACATGTTTTTACTTGTCCAAATATGTAATTATAAAAGTCAACTTGAACATAATTTTACTGATTAAGATATATACTTTCAAATCTCCTCATCCTACGAATCGGTGAACTAAAAAAAATGTAAATATAAAATAGGGCCGGTTGCAAATATAGCAAACCGGCCCAAAATATTTGCAGATTTAGCGACCCGCGAAAATTTTTGCAAAAATGGCAAAATTTTAAGTTCTGGAATATGTATTTACTAAAATGCCATTTCTATCTGATAGAAAGTCTTTCTATCACTGATAGAAACTTTCTATCACTAATAGAGATAGATTCTATCAGATAGAAAGACTTTCTATCAGTGTTTGGTAGGTGTTTGCTTTCTATCATTTCTATCACTTCTATCCTAGGATTCTTTTCTATAAGGTGTTTGATTGTTGTTGTTTGGTAGATGTTTGGTTGGTGTTGTTTCGTTTCTCATATTTTCTATCATTGATAGAATCTATCAGTGATAGAAAGAGATTCTATCAGTGATTGAAAGTCTGATAGAAATACTTTCTATGATAGAAACTTTCTATCAGTGATAGAAACTAGGTAAATATAAAATAGGGCCGGTTGCAAATATAGCAAACCAGCCCAAAATATTTGCAGATTTAGCGGCCCGCGAAAAATTTTGCAAAAATGGCAAAATTTTAAGTTCTGGAATATGTATTTACTAAAATGCCATTTCTATCTGATAGAAAGTCTTTCTATCACTGATAGAAACTTTCTATCACTATTAGAGATAGATTCTATCAGATAGAAAGACTTTCTATCAGTGCTTGGTAGGTGTTTGCTTTCTATCATTTCTATCACTTCTATCCTAGGATTCTTTTCTATAAGGTGTTTGATTGTTGTTGTTTGGTAGGTGTTTGGTTGGTGTTGTTTCGTTTCTCATATTTTCTATCATTGATAGAATCTATCAATGATAGAAAGAGATTCTATCAGTGATTGAAAGTCTGATAGAAACTTTCTATCAGAAACTTTCTATCAGAAACTTTCTATCAGTGATAGAAACTAGGTAAATATAAAATAGGGCCGGTTGCAAATATAGCAAACCAGCCCAAAATATTTGCAGATTTAGCGGCCCGCGAAAAATTTTGCAAAAATGGCAAAATTTTAAGTTCTGGAATATGTATTTACTAAAATGCCATTTCTATCTGATAGAAAGTCTTTCTATCACTGATAGAAACTTTCTATCACTAATAGAGATAGATTCTATCAGATAGAAAGACTTTCTATCAGTGTTTGGTAGGTGTTTGCTTTCTATCATTTCTATCACTTCTATCCTAGGATTCTTTTCTATAAGGTGTTTGATTGTTGTTGTTTGGTAGGTGTTTGGTTGGTGTTGTTTCGTTTCTCATATTTTCTATCATTGATAGAATCTATCAGTGATAGAAAGAGATTCTATCACTGATTGAAAGTCTGATAGAAATACTTTCTATGATAGAAACTTTCTATCAGTGATAGAAACTTTCTATCAGTGATAGAAACTTTCTATCACTAACAGAGATACATTCTATCAGATAGAAAGACTTTCTATCAGTGTTTGGTAGGTGTTTGTTTTCTACCATTTCTATCACTTCTATCCTATTAATCCTATTTGTGTTCTTTTTTATAAGGTGTTTGGTTGTTGTTGTTTGGTTGGTGTTGTTTTGTTTCTGATATTTTATATCACTAATAGAAAGTTTTTCTATCACTGATAGAATCTATCAGTGATAGAAAGAGATTCTATCTGATAAAAATAGAAGCTTTCTATCACCAATAGAGATAGATTCTATCTGATAGAAAATCTTTCTATCAGTGATATAAAGTCTTTCTATCAGATAGAATCTCTTTCTATCAATGATAGAAAGTCTTTCTATCACTAATAAAGATAGATTCTATCCTTCTATCCTATTTCTATCAGTGTTTGGTTGTTATATCCTATTTCCTTTCTATCTGTGATAGAAAGCTTCTATCAGTGATAGAAAGACTTTCTATCACTGATAGAATCTATCAGTGATAGAAAAACTTTCTATCACAGATAGAAAAAACTTTCTATCACAAATAGAAAGTCTTTCTGTGATAGAAAGTCTTTCTATCATCGATAGAAAGCTTCTATCAGTGATAGAAAAAACTTTCTATCACTTCCTATCAGTGATAGAAAGACTTTCTATCAGTGATAGAAGCTTTCGATCAGTGATAGAAGATATAGAATCTATCTTTCTATCACTGATAGAAAGTTTCCTATCAGATAGAAAGTTTTTCAGTCAACTTCTCCTTCATCTTCTTCCTGATCTTTATCGTCGCTCGAACTTCGATTCCTCTAGACTTATTGCCATCTCTTCTTCCCGATGGTGAAGCAGCTTGAGTCGATCCATTCCAACCGACCAAAGATCCACATTGCGAAACCCTAGCTTTCCGACGTCCGAACTTGTTCCCTGTGCCGGAGATGGCGAAAAATAGCCGGCTAGACGACTCGAAGTGTTTCTTCAGAGGATTGTTCGGTGTGACTACGAACATTTCTTTCAGAGCAAGTGTGTGCCGAGATTTGGCGACGGAGTCGCGACGGAGAAGACGACGACGTGATCTCAACCGGCGAGGAAAATGGAGAAGAAAGACGGAGTGGTGAGATCAGTGAAAAACAGAGAAGAAATGCATTTTGGTTGACGCAGTACAATTATCCGAGGGGCAAAACGGGGATATAAAAAATTAATTCAAAAATTTTGCCATATTTGCAAATATTTTAAAAAATTGCTAAATTTGCCATTATTTACCCTAATTTTGCCACCCATTACAATTATCTATAAAATAATAGTTTAGTAATCCATCAACTTTTGTTAACAAAATCGAATAATTATTCATCCTACTATTTTTAATATTTCTTTAGGGAATAAGATGGCACAAAATTTTAATAATTATATTTTAATAATTACAAGATAGAATAATAACTTCAGCAATCATTGACTCAATATCATACTATTGTTAATAACGAATTACAATATTTTACTTTATCCTTTCAATTTGAATATTTATATTGTTATAAATATATATAAAAAAATATTTATTTAACTACTACTTTTAATATTTCGTGAGGGAATAAGATGGTACAGCGCATTTTATTTATTATATTTCAACAATGTATGGAACAAATTCAAAATAGAGTGATATATGTTTGTAATAACAAAAAGATCTCTATAAACATGAAGGTTTCATGATTATGTCTAGCTAGCCATTTGATTCACATGGTGCTCGTAGTGCATGATAAAAAGGGCCTTGATTGTCAAATTGGAGTCTTTTAAAAATAAAAAAACACGTGGAGAGTAGGGGGATTCGAGCTACGAAGACTCCTTGATCATGTACAAGTTTTATGTCAGTTGAACTATGCTCATATTAGCAACAAAAAAATTAGCTAGTGTTTGACCGATTAAACGAGATAATATTTATAAAGTCAAGTGAGACTATTATCCTGAGAATTTTTTTTTTGTGCTACGGTGGTTGATATATAGAATTTTTCCATTCTACTTTTAATTATTGTCTACTACATCAACAACAACTTTTAAGAATAGTGTGAAGTCCATCGAACTGATGAATGATATATCAAATTTTGATCACTAAGGTTGTACTAAAAAAGAATAGATACTATTATTGTAGGACTATGATCAGGACTTGTCGAGGGTTCCGACCAAATGAAATTTATAGTTCCACGACACTAGGCTACTTGCAGTAGTAGTGGTCGGGGTCGAACACAGGGAAAAGGATTCTAGCGGATCACAGGCTTTTGTGCTAGAGAACAGTGGGATTTTATAAATGAGCAAAAGGAAAAGGGAAACAAAGTGCAACAATAGAAATAGACCAGATAAGCAAAAAGACAGACAAAATAGAAAACAACGCTTGAAAGGTAGAAATAACAGATGCAAAGATCATTGGATTCAAGGGATTCGTTGGATCGATTGATTAGTTGGTTTCATCGCTTGCCTAAAAGTTAATTTTACACTATTTCTATGAACCCGACATGCTTCTTGGTAGATCAGATTCTGCATCCTCCTTACTGTGCTAACCAACTAATTAACCCGTTAGTCCGCGTGATTAATTAATTGATTAATATAATATTGCGCCCGCTGCCCCTCATGGTTTAGACCACTAGCCCACAAATCTAATCTAACTAACCGAATAAATGAACAAAGACAATAGTGCAGAATTATATAAGTTCCAGCAAGCTCAACTAAAAGAAAGAATCAATGCAATCCAACTACATCCCAAGAATCCAATGAAAAGAGAATTAAGCTAGCATAATGGAAAGGAACAAGTCTAAACTAATCAAGAAATACATCTTAATCAGTCTAGGAATAATCAAAGAAACAAAGAAATACAGAAAGGAAACGTGCTGAATATAGAGAAAATAAAAAATTCTAACCTAACGGCGGACTAAATCGACGCCCTATATTTATAATAAACGTCGTGGCGTCGAGACGCTAGGAATCAGCGTCTCGATGCTACGGATATTCCATTCTGTATCAAAATCGCGTCGACGTCTCGACGCCGACCCCTATTCCAGCCTTGCTGCCTTTTTTCTCGGTTTTTCTCGGTCTTTCTCGATATGGGGCTTCAACCTTTTGACTCTTGGTGTAGTTCTTCAGGCTCGCTTCGATCCATTTCGGTCTTTTCACCTCCTTGTCGTCCAAGTACTTCGAGATGGCTCCAAAACTCCTTAATTGGCTCGAATTAACACCAATTTGTGTAGTTTGGCTCCCAATGTCACCTATGTTCAAAGTACCTAAAATTAAGACAATTAAAACATAAAATTCTTCTAACAAATTTAGATTAGAGGTAATAAAATAGCACGAATCAGGTACTACCAGACTAAAAAGTTTGCAGTATTTTGATAGAAAACATTAAAAACAGATCATGATTATTTGAAACTTACACATTACCCTAATTTGTGGGTTCAATTTAGGGAGTTAAAAGATCGAAAACTTCATCGACTATATTTAGATGAGGGGTTTAGGTTTGGCCAGGTTGAGTCGAGTCCATGGGGAAGCCAAATAACCTCAAACTTTAGGTATAAGACTTGAATAATGGAGTGGCTTAGCTTGAACACATGAGCAAGTAGCAATTCTGGTTGCTTTTGTTTGGACAATAATGCTTGTCATTGATTTGGTAAGTGTGCTGAGGTGGATATGACTCACTGTATACATTTGTGTTCATGGTAATTAAAGTATTGTACCATGTTATAATTTCTATCCAATTCAGCTAAGTTATGTTCATTTAATTATGGGCCGGTTGCAAAAGTAGCAAAATGGTCCAAACTAATTGCAAAAGTAGCAACCCGCAGAAATATTTGCAAAAATGGCAAAATCTCACCATCAGAAAAGTAAAATTACTAAAATGCCCATCACTGATAAAAAAACTTTTTATCACTGATAGAAAATTTTTCTATCACTGATAGATTCTATCAGTGATAGAAAAACTTTCTATCAGTGATAGAAGTTTCTATCATTGATATTTTCTATCAGTGATAAAAACTTTCTATCACTGATAGAAAGCTTTTCTATCAGTGATAGAAACTGAAGATTTCTATCAATATATATATATAAATTGACGAGGAAGAAGAAGATGCGCGCGCCAATCAGTTTTTCTATCACTGATAGATTCTATCAGTGATAGAAATCTCCTACCACTGATAGAAACTTTATTATATTAGTGATAGAAACTTTCAATCACTGATAGAAAATGTTTTTACCACTGATAGAATCTATCAGTGATAGAAAGACTTTCTATCATAGAAGATTTCTATCATTTTTCTACCACTAATAGAAGATAGAAAGACTTTCTATCATAGAAGATTTCTATATATATATATATATATATATATAATTGACGAGGAAGATGAAGTTGCACGCGCCAATCAGTTTTTCTATCAATGATAGATTCTATCAGTGATAGATTCTATCACTGATAGAAAGCTTTTCTATCAGTGATAGAAACTTTATTCTATCAGTGATAGAAACTTTCTATCACTGATAGAAAATTTTTCTACCACTGATAGATTCTATCAGTGATAGAAAAATTTTCTATCAGTGATAGAAGATTTCTATCAATAAAAAAAAAAAAAAAAAAAAAACTGACGAGGAAGAAGAGATGCGCTCGTCAATCAGGGGCAGGAGCAATTTAGAAATATAAAAAATTAATTCAAAAATTTTGCCATATTTGCAAATATTTTTAAAAATTGCTATATTTGTCATTATTTACCCTCATGTTGCCACCCATTACAATTATTAATTATTGTATGGTGGAGACTAAGAGAAAGTGGGCTATCCAAGCACTTCTTATAAATGTTTGCACAACAGGATAAAAATGTGGGCTCAATCTCATGTGTTTGGGCTAAATATAATATTTTTAGGGGCAACAAGAAAAATGGCTAAAAATAAATAGATTGCTTGAAAAATGGCTACAAACGTTTATAAATTAAATAGATGGCTAAACGATTTACTGATTAATAAATCCATATTTGTACAAGACAAAAATGCCCCCCAACAAACTTCCTAACGTGTTCTTTACGTTTAAAACCAAAATCAGAGTTCTAAGAGAGATAAAATACACCCCTAAAAATAAGTTGGAGACATTTTAGGAGGTTTGAAATTCAAAAATCCAAGAAACAAAACTATTTTGAAAATCTAAATGTATCATATTGTTACTACAGGAAAGAGTTGTTCCCCAGAAAAAGGAGTAAATATCTTTATTGGGAAAGGAGTACAAAGTTCAACTTCCCTCAGTAGAGAGAAACACCTTTGGAATGCATTAATTGGAAAAAAAACAGTCCTGTCAATAGGAAGATATAGTACCTGTAACTAAGAAAACCTGAAAATTAAAAAACAAATAAGAACACAGTAATTATGATACCTTACCTGCTTCAATTATGAGATGTCATAACACCGCCCACCCTCCCACCAGAACCGCCTTCATGCACCAGCCCGTCCGTCCATCTTCATCTTCCACAACCCTCCATTCCCACCATTTCCCCCCGCCAGAAACCCTTGAGAGCTAAAAACCTCCATTCCCACCATTTCTCCCAGCCAAACAGAGTGGATATCGCTACCTACCTCTCACATCACGCCGACGCCCCACCTCCGCCGTGCCAACGACCTTCATCCGCCGCGCCGACGACCATCTCTTGCATGCTCAATCGATTCTTCTTCTACGCGAGGACTGTACCAAAAAATTTGAACTAAGGTAACAGATTCATTTCCCTTCCCTTATATTTGCAACAAAAAGATTCTTTATCCCCGAGATTTTAGGGGTTTGTTTCTTCCTACAACCTTACAATCTATGTATTGGCAAGCCTGTGTACATTGTCTGCCTGTGAACGTGTATGTATTAGTATATACATCCATGATCTCATACATTTATATACTGATATGTACAACTACTATCTCGTACATCTATATACATATATGCTCATATGTACGTGTGTTTGAACAGTTATATACCCCCCATTGTCTGCCTGTGAACGTGTATGTATTAGTATATACATCTATGATATCGTACGTCTGTTGTCTGTGTAGATTGAACTGTTACATACAACTATGGAATTGTTTGATGTATTTTTTTTGGGGTAATCCATCTGTTGACTGCTTCATGCCGCTGAATGTGTTGCTGTGTATCGTACATCTGATGTTCGGAGTATTTCATTTGTGTTGCTGTGTGCACCCATAATACCCCCCCCCCCCAAGTCTTACATTCTATACATTGGCAAGTTTGTATAAAAGGAAATACTTACATTCTATACATCTGTATGTACCAGTATATACGTCTACTGTTTGCAACTAACCCTGCATCTTCTTGTCTGTATGGATTGAACTATGTTAGTGTGCTTTTTTTTTGTGTGTGTAACCTTATTCATACCCTTTTTACCATTGGCAATTACAACGGCAATTACCCACGACAATGTGAACGTGATATTCAACAAAACGATAATAAACCGTGACATTTATATGATGGGAAAAAATGTGGAGAAAAACATAATTTTTTACCGTTAGAAAGCCTAAGCCTGAAAAATAGGTAAATCGGGATCAAAACAAACCGCCAATCCCATGTAAGTAGGGATCCATCCACCCCGCAAAAAGGGGACGTTTGCAACAAAAAAGACTGTTAACGGCGTTTGTATATAGTCGTATATACTAGGGGTAAAAACGTAAAAAAAAAGAGGAAACGGTTCCTAAAATCCCGGTAGCCACACCTGCAAAATCAAAACTTCCGTAGCCAAAAATCAAGGATGCCTTTTATTTGTAGTTATTCAGCACAATTTCCCATATTTTTAAGAAAAAAATTTAGTTGGTATACTTTCAAAAGTTTCAATTTATTATCTTCAACATTAGAAAGAATTTCGATTACAATTTTACTTAATAATGTCGTTGAAATTGATTAGAGAAAACTATTTAGAATATAAAGAAAGAAGAAAAGAAAAGAAGGCTGCAATGATGAATCCAACAGGCAATATAGATAATGTATTATAATTAACAAACAATTTTTTTTTTTATACGAAATGGTATAATTAAAACAGAAACATTCGAAGGAGATAGATTAAACCGAAATAATTAAAAACTTAATCTTAATTAATTACGGAGTAATTTCAAGAACATACCAGAAAGAAAGAAAACGAAGAGAAATGAAGCAGAGCCACCACCTGCTGCCTGTGAGTGATAATGAGGTCACGAAAAGCGACAGAAAAATTGAAATGGGGCGGCACATAAACACCATAACTTTCTTTATCATGAAATTTCCAGTCCTCAATCCACTCCTCAATCTCCCACTATAAATATTTCCACTACTTCTCTGTTTTCCGTCATCAATAATCTCCAAATTCTTCTCTGTTTTCACTTTTCAATCAACCTTAATCTTCTTCTTTGAGGCGATGTCGAAGGATGTTGAAGCCGGAGGGTGTGGTGGGTTCAGCGGCAAGGACTACGAAGACCCGCCCCCAGCCCCATTGATCGACGCGCAGGAGTTTGCTCAGTGGTCCTTTTACAGAGCCATTATAGCCGAGTTCGTTGCTACCCTTTTGTTCTTGTATGTTACTGTTCTCACTGTCATTGGCTATAACGTTCAGACCGATGTTAAGAATGGAGGTCACATTTGCGGCGGCGTCGGCATTTTGGGCATCGCCTGGGCCTTCGGTGGCATGATTTTTGTTCTCGTTTACTGCACCGCCGGAATTTCTGGTCAGTTGAATGCCATTGATTGTATAGTCTTGATTCTAAGAGATTAATTTAATTCTGTTGCTGACAATTTGGGGGTGTGCAGGGGGACATATAAATCCGGCAGTGACGTTTGGGCTGTTTTTGGCACGGAAGGTGTCGTTGGTGCGAGCCGTATTGTACATGGCGGCTCAGAGTTTGGGCGCCATTTGTGGCTGTGCGTTGGTGAAAGCTTTCCAGAACGCTCACTACAATGAGTACGGCGGTGGAGCCAATTCGCTGGCCGACGGCTACAGCACCGGCACCGGATTGGCTGCCGAGATCATCGGAACTTTCGTTCTGGTTTACACTGTGTTTTCGGCTACCGACCCCAAGAGAAATGCCAGAGATTCCCATGTCCCTGTAAGTTTGATATTCAACAAGTTGCTATCGATATTAATTATAGAAATTCAAACAGAGAGCGTTTCCATTTAGCCATTAAACTAACATTGTTTAAATTTAAAATGAAAGGTTTTGGCGCCACTCCCAATCGGGTTCGCGGTGTTCATGGTTCACTTGGCCACAATTCCGATCACCGGCACAGGCATCAACCCAGCTAGAAGCTTTGGAGCTGCAGTGGTCTTCAACAAATCCAAGCCATGGGATGACCAAGTATATATATATATATAATTCCAATAATTTCCTCTTCAAACTTTGAAATTATTTCTAAATTAATATGAAGATTAAACTAAGTTGTTAATTTTTGGATGTTTGAACGCAGTGGATCTTTTGGGTTGGACCATTCATTGGTGCTGCCATTGCTGCAATTTATCACCAATTCATATTAAGAGCAGGGGCAGCCAAAGCTCTTGGATCATTTGCAAGCTCCTAAATCAATCGAAGAAGGGAAAATATTAAGCCTAATTAATGCGTGTGAATTATCATTGTGGCTGTGTTAATTGATTGGCAAAAGTGCCGATTTGGTTCGTGGTCTGTTCAAAAGGGCATTGGTTTTTATTTATGCCCATATCTACTTTGCTTTCTGTCTTCTTCGCTCTGTTTTCATGTAATTACGTAAGAGCTCAGGTTGTTTATAAATTGTGAATGAATGGCGTTTTTGGATTTTAATTTATTTTTGATATATTACTTATATGCATCAAAGCACATCAAAAAACACACCAAATTAATCGATTGATAGGTCACCTTAATTGTTGCTTAATTTTTATTGGATGGGAAGAGATTTATAGGTTTTCTTTTAATCTCATTAGAGTTGGTTTTTAATCAAATATTATTTTACTTAAAATATAGTTTAATGAGTGTCACCAATATACTCTAATTAATTATATCTATAACTCTCCTAGATTACATTTTAATGACTAATCCCATTAACTCTCATAACTATTTTGTCTTCTATCTATGTTCATTCTTTTAATCTATACTTTTGCAATCCAATCAATATATTTTTTTTTTCTGAGTACATCAACATTTGGAGGTGGGGGATTTGAACCCCTAACCTCATGGTCGAGAATACATGTCAATTACTACTGAGCTAAGCTCGCTTTGACTTTGCAATCCTATCAATAAAGATTGTATGAAACCTTTGAAATGTGCAATATTGCAACATATAATACCGTTCATAGACACAAGATAGAGAATTTATTGGCTTTCTACTTTTTTTTTTTTTTTTTTTTTCTCATCTCATTCTCTTGTGTTCTTGTTTTTATTTTCTCTATATTTTTATAATAGTTTTCAAATGAATCAATTTCTAAAAAAACACTTTTACAATTAAAGAGATATAAATGAGAAATGGTGAGAGACTCTAGAGAGGACGTGCATACAAATACTAATGAGAGAGAAGTTATATATGTGTAAAACCATTAGTGTGAAAAAAATATATGTAAATAAATATATTAATGAGAGAGAAAATATGGTTTGATTCTTTAGAAAAAAAAAACCTATGGTGCGAAGAGAAGTTAAAGAAAGAAAGTCTAGTAAATGAAATTTTATATGTAAGAAAAAAGAACAATAAGAAGAAATCATGAATGAAGGTTAGAAAGTGATTGCAATAGATTCATTGATCCTTAAGAAATTTTAAGTAGAACGGTACGTAGAAGACAAATATGGACACACTTTGAGCGAGATTGATTGCAAACAAAATAATACAAAGAAGAAACAAGAAAGAAATTAATTCAAATAATTATTTTGAAATAATTAAATAGAAAAGTTCTAATTGTCGATTCTACGATAATTTGGAATTTGATCATTTCAAAGGACAAGGAACATCCAAATTAAATCAGCATCACATTGGACAAAGTTAACAAGTTGGAAAAACCCTTGATATCTTTTATTTGTTTCATAGTGAATCATAATGTTTGTGAACATGTTCTTGAATTATATTCATGCTTTCATGATATTTTATTAAGTTTTTCTTTTTCTTCAATAATTTTTTTTTTTAATTCATTAACCGGATGGAGTGATTCATGAAACCTTTGATCACATATAATTTAACTAATAATTAACTATACCCAGCTTGAAAAGCATGAATAATTGAAAGGAGAAAAGGAAGAAAAGAAGGTAATCTATTTGGAATAAATTGTCAAAAAAATATTTTATTAAAATTTATTATTAACATACTATCTTGATGATTATGTTAGATTTCTATGCTTAAATTGGGAGATACATCCTCTCTTTTCCCATCTCTGAAACTCTCTCCTCTATTGTCATCCACAACGCATTTTTCAAAATGTTTCAAAATTTCAACACCTTTATTTTGAGTAATTGAACTAAAATTTCTCTCAAGAAATAATTTTTGAAATGCGAATGAAAATGTGAGAGAAATCGTCAATAGATAAAAAAGAGAGTGATTATAGAGAGATAAAAACAGACAAAGAGACCAGGATAAAAAAAAAGTTCAACCAACCAATATGCCAAAAAACCGCACTGATCGAACCAACTTATTTAGTAAAATTAAATTTGTTTGAATTTCATTTCAAAATTATCCCATCACTATTTAATTGTCACACATGTTTGTAAGAATTTCATTGAACAAAACTATGATTGATAAAGGATCCTTTCACAATTTAAAGATAATGTTATTAACTTATTATATACATCGGCCTAGTGGTGGCAAAACAAGCAAAAAGATAACCATTATTATTCAAACCATTCTTCAAATAAAAGCAAACTAATTTTTAAAAAAAAAAAAAAAAATGAAGGAGAGAGAAAAAAAAGACAAGGATGAACTGACAAACTGTATGATGCACTGTCACTAACTCATCTAAATAATTTCATGCATCAAACAATATTTTTCATTTCTTCAACGAGCATAAAAAAAAAAAAAAAAAAAAAAAAGCTGTGACACGTGGATCTTTCACAGCCACAAATTCTAAAAAAGGAACTCTCGTTTTCCACCTTGGAAATTTTGTTGACTCGACCGACCAAAAATTTGAGGTTATAATAAAATCTGATGATTGCTATGTCATAACGTGGCATGATCTGATTGGCGAACGGTTTTCCATGGAGTGGGACCCAGTTGAAGATGGACGGCGGCCCCGGATTATGGGGTTTGATTTATTCGGTTCGGTCACTCATCATTCCTCACCGACTGTTGTCCCACTTATTAGCATAGTCATACTAACCATTTTTTTTTTAATTTACTTTAATTTTCAATTTCCTTCATAATATATCCATTTGAATTTTTATTTGATAAAATTAAACCTTAAAACAGTTAAAATTACTTTTAATTAATTTACTTTTTATTTCTTCTAAAATTCACGGCTAACTGTATGAGTATTTTGTGGAAGTCTTCTAATCATCAGTCACTATTTTCAAATGGATTTCACTTATGTTAAAGAAAAAAGATTTCATTATTTTCATGGAGGAATAGAAAAAATGAGTGCTAACAAATAAGGAAATTAGTTATTTACGAACTTTACATAGGGTCTAGAGTGACAACAATAGTGATCAACCACATTCTTTGATCTAGTGAGTGTCAATTTATTATTATTTGGTTACAAAGTTTTTTTTTTATTCAAGGGTAATTAGATTTTAGTCTTTTTATGACTTGGTAATTGCGAAAGTTAACAAATTATACACAAGGAAATTATGTGTTCAACATTTATTCATATAATAATAAGAATAATGGTAAGGATGAAAGATCATCCACCTCTAGTTAGAAATGTGTGGAGCCAAAATAAGGTCCATTTCAAGTCTCAAATCCCATTTTTCTTTGTTGAGCTAGATGGTTTTCTTTTGTTGTTTATCTCAAGCTATTAAAGTTGTGGTATATATTTGAAAGTCAACAAACTTTTTCCGAATTATCTTAAAGGTAAAATTGTACTATAAGTGAAAGGTTATTTGTAATCTCAATTACCATAGGACCTGCCTTGAGACAAACTAGTATATCTTCGATGTTCTCTTTTTAATCGTTTATTTGCCTAACTTGACCGGGGAATGTGATCTTTTTTTTTTTCGTAGATTTTAGAATGGTAATTGGTACCTCATCCAAGTTATGCTTGAATTGAGATTTATATAATATTATTATGATCCTTGCTTCAATATATATATATATATATATATATATATATATATATATATATATATAAATTATTACTCACAATTATCTAAAAGAATAAAAATAATAATAAGAAAGACTCTTCATTTTTAAAGATGAATTTTGTAGTTTTAGATGAAGTTGGTATGAGAACCTTTTGGAGGATTAAGGCCATGGAATCTAAGACTAAGAAGTGCAGACATGAAACCAACTGTGGGGTCTAATCAAAGAAAGTGAAAGAAAGACTAAATTTAACCGAAATGGGGCGGCAAGAAAATTAAAAAAAAAAAAAAAAAAAAAAAAAAAAAAAAAAAAAAAAAAAAAAAAAAAAAAAAAATCACTAATCAATCTACTTCTCGAAACCCCCTATATAAATTCCCCACTTCATCCCTAACCTCCATCTCAGCCCTCTGCAACTCCTCTTCCTTCAAATCCCAATTCCTTCCTCCATTTACCCAGAAGCATCAGCCATGTCCAAGGATCTCGAAGCCGGTGGATTCGCCGCCAAGGACTACCAAGACCCACCTCCAGCCCCATTGATCGACGCCCAGGAGTTCACTCAATGGTCTTTTTACAGAGCCATCATCGCCGAGTTCGTCGCCACGCTTTTGTTTTTGTACGTCACTGTTCTCACCGTCATTGGCTACAGCAGCCAGTCCGACACCAAAAACGGCGGCCAAATCTGCGGCGGCGTCGGCATTCTCGGCATTGCTTGGGCATTCGGTGGCATGATCTTCGTTCTTGTTTACTGCACCGCTGGAATTTCCGGTGAGTTTAGTTTTCTTCTATTGTTCTGTTTCTCTCTGTTTTCGACTGGGATATGGTAAAAAAATTACCTCTTTTTTGTTGGAACTCTGTAGGAGGGCATATTAACCCGGCGGTGACTTTTGGGTTGTTTTTGGCTCGGAAAGTGTCCCTAGTTCGAGCTGTTCTTTACATGGCGGCTCAATGTTTGGGCGCCATTTGTGGATGTGCATTGGTGAAATCATTCCAAAAGGCTCATTACAATCAGTACGGCGGTGGAGCCAATTCGCTCGCCGATGGGTACAGCACCGGCACCGGCTTGGCCGCAGAGATCGTTGGAACTTTCGTTCTTGTTTACACTGTCTTCTCCGCCACCGATCCCAAGAGAAATGCCAGAGATTCTCATGTTCCTGTAAGTTTATTTAATTCCCAAAATTGGGTTGAACTTAGACTCTCATATTAGATTTTACTCCATTGAAGTAATCGAACTTTAAATTGAAGGTTTTGGCACCACTCCCAATCGGGTTCGCGGTGTTTATGGTTCATTTGGCCACCATTCCGATCACTGGCACTGGCATTAACCCTGCTCGAAGTTTTGGAGCTGCTGTGATCTTTAACAAAGACAAGCCTTGGGATGACCAGGTAACCGATTCTTTTTCCCCAATCCTTTTCTCTGAGCGTTTGTATATTGTTTTTGTGATCAAGAAATTGAAGCTTACTGCTTTGATGTTTTTACTTTTGAACAGTGGATCTTTTGGGTTGGGCCCTTCATCGGAGCTGCAATTGCTGCAATTTATCACCAAATTATACTGAGGGCAGGGGCAGTTAAAGCTCTGGGATCGTTCAGAAGTTCCACCGCCGTATAAATCTTTTTCAAATCTCTTGTTTTGTGTTTGAAAACAAAAGAAAAAAAAAAAAAAGCGAACTTTCTTTGGCCAAAGGGCCAAAGACAAAGGCACTTGTTTTCATGTGTGCCCTCTACCCAATTGCTCTAGTTTTGGTTCTCTCTTTTCTTTTGCCTTTGCTCTGTTTTATGTTGCCAAGCATGTAATACAAGTAAAGTAACGTGTCTGATTTGGAGTTCAAAAATGAACCCTATTGAATAATGTTAACTACAATTGATGATTTCAAGTTTGTGGAGCTTGTTTAAGACATAGATAACTTTATTGAACTTCGAAGGAGTAGAATCAGCCAATTCAAGTGGTTGAACCATGTAAACACTGTCGTTGAACTAACCATTTAGAAAGGTATTATTGAAATCGATCTCCTTGATCGACCAACCATTGGAAATAGCAATGGTGAGATTAATTGGAATAGTAGCAGCCTTCACTATCATACTAAACATCGATATACTTGGATTCTAATGAAACCCCTTTGCTACCATGCACACCTTGTAATGTTGAATCGAGTCTACCTCTGACCTCTTCTTGGTCGAGAGTATATGTCAATTACCGCTGAGCTAAGCTCGCTTTGGCTCGAACCTCTTGGTCGAGAGTACATGCCAATTACCGCTGAGCTAAGCTCGCTTTGGCTCGAATCGAGTCTTTGATTCTTTTTAATATAGAAAACCTATTTTCTCCATATTAATAATAGGGGAGAGAAGACTCCATGTTTGATTTCGACATTTAATAGTTGTCCCTACAATGTACATATGTACGGTGGCTAACAAGGTTGAGAAAGTTAGTCTCATTAAATCAGACAGTAGAGGAAATATAAATCTTGTCGATTCGACAAAGACATTTGTATCCTTTATGAAGTGGGTTGAGTCCCAATTAAACACATTTCTTTGAATGAAAATTAAAAATCAAATTTGTGTAGCTAATAAAGTTGAAGTCATAGATAATATGCATATCCAAACGTATTAGAAATGATCGTTATAGAAGCTTAAACAAGCATAGATAATCCCTTTTCAACCACTTGGCAATGTTTACATTCTAGCTCTACTATTTTGAACCGACATATGGAGACATGAATTATAAACTTAGAGAGTAAATATAACTTGCTTATCTCTATTGACAAATGTAAGACAAATAAATAGCCAACTAAAATGAACTAATATCATATTAAACTCAGAGAATAAATAAACTTGCTTATCTTTATTGATAGATGCAAGGCATAGAAATAGTTAGCTAAACCTAAAGATACATATGTCAACTAGTTGAGTAACTACTTGAAATAACGAAAAAGAACTAATTCAACTAATGAGAAATTATCACAACTTTTGTAATCCTCATATGAATATTTGTAAAATTTCAAGAAATAGCTTATATTCAATCCCTCCATATGACTAAAATACTTTAATGGTGGTATTTAACTCATTCTTGACGAGTAATTTTGTTTGAAATATTTGAAACAATAGAAACAAAATTGAAACTTTTACGACCTTAGTGACTGAACTGAAGAATGGTGTAAACCCCACATTGCATTTAAATACATGTACGAAGTTTTTAGATGAAAACTACTACTTAGAATATAAAGAAACAAACAAGAAGAAAAGAAAAGATGGCTGCAATGCAAGGATGAATCCAATAGGCAATAGAGATAATGTATTATTATCATCAACTGTTTAAATTAATATTATACACCGAAACAAGGAATAATTAAAGCGCAAACATTAGAAGCAGATAGATTAAACAGAAACAATTAAAAGCTTAATATTAATTAATTACCGACTAATTTCGAGAAGCTACTGGAATGCCGAAAGGAAAGCAAGGGAAGTGAAACAGAGCCACATACTGCCTGTGAGCGACTGGTGGGGTCACGAAAAGCGACAGAAATTTTGAAATGGGGCGGCGCATAAACTCCATAACTTTCTTTATCATGAAATTTCCAGTCCTCAATCCACTCCTCAATCTCCCACTATAAATATTTCCACTACTTCTCTGTTTTCCGTCATCAATAATCTCCAAATTCTTCTCTGTTTTCACTTTTCAATCAACCTTAATCTTCTTCTTTAAGGCGATGTCGAAGGATCTTGAAGCCGGAGGGCGTGGTGGGTTCAGCGGCAAGGACTACGAAGACCCGCCCCCAGCCCCATTGATCGACGCGCAGGAGTTCGCTCAGTGGTCCTTTTACAGAGCCATTATAGCCGAGTTCGTTGCTACCCTTTTGTTCTTGTATGTCACTGTTCTCACTGTCATTGGATATCAGCTTCAGAGCGATGATAAGAATGGAGGTCACATTTGCGGCGGCGTCGGCATTTTGGGCATCGCCTGGGCCTTCGGTGGCATGATTTTTGTTCTTGTTTATTGCACCGCCGGAATTTCTGGTGAGTTGAATGCCATTGATTTTATTGTTCAATCTAAGAGATTAATTTAATTTAATTTAGTTGCTGACAATTTGTGGGTGTGCAGGGGGGCATATAAATCCGGCGGTGACGTTTGGGCTGTTTTTGGCACGGAAGGTGTCGTTGGTGCGAGCTATATTGTACATGGCGGCTCAGAGTTTGGGCGCCATTTGTGGCTGTGCGTTGGTGAAAGCTTTCCAGAACGCTCACTACACGGAGTACGGCGGTGGAGCCAATTCGCTGGCCGACGGCTACAGTACCGGCACCGGATTGGCTGCCGAGATCATCGGAACCTTCGTTCTGGTTTACACTGTGTTTTCGGCTACCGACCCCAAGAGAAATGCCAGAGATTCCCATGTCCCTGTAAGTTTGATATTCAACAAGTTGCTATCGATATTAATTATAGAAATTCAAACAGAGAGCGTTTCCATTTAGCCATTAAACTAACATTGTTTAAATTTAAAATGAAAGGTTTTGGCGCCACTCCCAATCGGGTTCGCGGTGTTCATGGTTCACTTGGCCACAATTCCGATCACCGGCACAGGCATCAACCCAGCTAGAAGCTTTGGAGCTGCAGTGGTCTTCAACAAATCCAAGCCATGGGATGATCAAGTATATATATATATAATTCCAATAATTTCCTCTTCAAACTTTGAAATTATTTCAAAATTAATTTGAAGATTAATCGAAATTGTTGTTTTTGGATGTTTGAACGCAGTGGATCTTTTGGGTTGGACCATTCATTGGCGCTGCCATTGCTGCAATCTATCACCAATTCATATTAAGAGCAGGAGCAGCCAAAGCTCTTGGATCATTCGCAAGCTCTTGATTAATTAACATGGTTATCTTTGTCTTCAAATTTGGCCGAAGAAGGGAAAATATTAAGCCTAATGAGTGTGAATTATATTACTGTCGTTGTGTTAATTAATTGGCAAAAATGCCAATTTGGTTTGTGGTCTGTTCAAAAGGGCGTTGCTTTTTATTTATGCCCATATCTATTTTGCTTTTGTTCTCATGTTTATATATAAATTGTGAATGCAATAATTGTATGGCCTTTTGGGATTTTCTGTTTGATGGATTATATATCATGAAATTAAAAAAAAAAAAAAAAAAAACAAAGATATTGCAAAGATGTATAAAAGGCTTCAAGTTAGTGAATGATATTTAATTACTTCAAATATAGTTTTTCAAATTAATGCATTTCTAAAAGAAATGCATCTGGAATTACATAAACGAAAAGAGATGCAAATGAGAAATGGTTAGAGATTTTAGAGAGAGCGCAAAAGAAGATTAATGAGGGAAAATATTCAGAGAAACTTGTGCAACAAAGTGTAAGATATAGAAAAAGTAAATGGAAGTAAATAAATAAATGTGAGATAAGATATTGTGTGAAGAGAACAGAGAAGTTAAAACAGAGAAAAGAAAGTTCAGTAAATAAAAACTTATGTAAAGAAACAATTAAAAGAATGATTTATGAAGAAAAAATTAATTATAGATCACTCAAGATAAAAAAATAATCTTTTTGGTGCAAGAAAAATTTGGATGCTTTATGTGAGATCAATTGTTTGCAAACATAATAAAAGAAACAACAAATTAATTAATTCTAATACTTATTTTGAAATAATTAAATGAAAATAATTTCAGTTGCCAATTCTAAGATCATTTGGATAATAATTCTAACTTTCATTTTGAAGGGATAGGAAACATCCCAAATTAAACAAGCACCAAGTTAGCCAAGGTTGGGCAAACCCTAATTTCTCCCCTTGTTTTATGTTTGTGAACTTTGTTCTTCTTTTTTTTTTTTTTTTTTTTTTTTTTTTGAAAAGGTGAACTTTGTTCTTGAGTTGATGTTTTAATTATGAGATGAATTTGTCTTTCTTTTATTTATTGAAGCATAAATAATTGAAAAATAAAAAGCATTATCTATTTGGATAATTCTTAAAAAAATATTATGTAAAAAAAAATAAGATGAACATCTCTCTAATGATAATATTATAGTTGATACATTGAAAATTCTTTCCCTCCACAATCTCTCCTTGCCAAATTTTCTAAATGGAAAAAAAAGTATGAGAAAAATCGTGGAAAGAAAAGAGAGTCATTATAGAAACATGAGAGTGACAAAAGAAACTAAAATAAACAAAAAGTTAAACCAACCCAAATGCTATACTCATTATTAGTTAAAAAAGAAAAAAGAAAAAAGAAAAAAATTCAACTGATCATTCAAAGAATTTTCATTTAAACGTTATTCTATCATATCACTACTTAATTATCACATATTTTTCTAATAATGTAATTTAACAAAACTATAATTGAAAGGACCATTTGAAAGATAATATTTTATAACATGTTTAAATGTATATCAATAGACCTAGTGGTTGCAAAACAAGCAAAAAGATAACCATTATTCAAACCATTCTTCAAACAAAAGCAAACTAAATTTATTTTTTAGGAGAAAAAAAAACATAGGACATCCCAACAGCTACCGCCCATCCAAGGATGAACTGACAAACCGTAAAACAATGTTTTTCATTTCTTCAGCGACCAATAAATATTGGACACGTGGATCATCTGCAGCCACGAGAACTCTCGTTTTCCACCTTGGAAATTTTGTTGACTGGACCGACCATTTATAATAAAATCTGATGATTGCGATGTGATTACGTGGCATTACCTGATTGGTAAACAGTATTGGAAGGGGCGGGACCCAGTTGAAGATGGACGGTGGTGGAGAGAATTGAAATGTATTATGGATTCAATCAGTCGGTTCAATCACTCATCACTTCTTGCCGACTGTCGTCCCACTTATTCCCACGTGACTTATATCACGCTAACGTTTTTCATTTTACTTTATTTTTCACTTGGGCCATTTTTTTTTTAAATTCATTTTATCCATTTACTCTCTATTATTTTTTTAAAAAAGTACAAATTCACTTTTTTTACTACAATAACAATTCATTTATTACCAGAAAAAACACCCTCTATTAATTGGATTTTTATTTCTTCTCACATTCGTGTCTTACTACAATACAGGTCAATTTATGGCTATTTTTGTGGCAGGTGTTTATTTTTATTAACTTCAATATTTTAGCGATAATTACTTTAAAATATATAAATTATTGCTCACAAACGTCCCAAATAATCGTACTATGATATGAATTTATAATTTCAGATAGAGTTGCTTTGAGAACTTTCTGGAGATGAAGAAGTGCAGACATGAGATCAGCTGTGGGGTCAAATCAAAGAAACAAAAAATTTGAGCATAATGGGGCGGCAAGAAAATCCAAAAACAATTTGTTTGAACAATTGAACTCTCTAAACCATCATTAATCAATCCACTTCACTCACCTCCTTATATAAATCCTTACTTCATCCCTAACCTCCATCACAGCCCTCTGCAACTCCTCTGCTTTCAAATTCCAATTCCTTCCTCCATTGACCCAGAAGGATCAGCCATGTCGAAGGATCTTGAAGCCGGTGGGTTCGCCGCCAAGGACTACCAAGACCCACCTCCAGCCCCATTGATCGACGCCCAGGAGTTCGCTCAATGGTCTTTTTACAGAGCCATCATCGCCGAGTTCGTCGCCACGCTTTTGTTCTTGTACGTCACTGTTCTCACCGTCATTGGCTACAGCAGCCAGTCCGACACCAAAAACGGCGGCCAAATCTGCGGCGGCGTCGGCATTCTCGGCATTGCTTGGGCATTCGGCGGCATGATCTTCGTTCTTGTTTACTGCACCGCTGGAATTTCCGGTGAGTTTGGTTTTCTTCCATTGTTCTGTTTCTCTCTGTTTTCGACTGGGTTATGGTAAAAAAATTACCCCTTTTTTGTTGAAACTTTGTAGGAGGGCATATTAACCCGGCGGTGACTTTTGGGTTGTTTTTGGCTCGGAAAGTGTCCCTAGTTCGAGCAGTTCTTTACATGGCGGCTCAATGTTTGGGCGCCATTTGTGGATGTGCATTGGTGAAATCGTTCCAAAAGGCTCATTACAATCAGTATGGCGGTGGAGCTAATTCGCTCGCTGATGGGTACAGCACCGGCACCGGCTTGGCCGCCGAGATCATCGGAACTTTCGTTCTTGTTTACACTGTCTTCTCCGCCACCGATCCCAAGAGGAACGCTAGAGATTCTCACGTCCCTGTAAGTCTATCCAATTCCTCAAATTGGGTTGAGCTTTGACTCTCATATTAGGTTTCACTCCATTGAAGTAATCCAACTTTAAATTGAAGGTTTTGGCGCCACTCCCAATTGGGTTCGCGGTGTTTATGGTTCATTTGGCCACCATTCCGATCACTGGCACTGGCATTAACCCAGCTCGAAGCTTTGGAGCTGCTGTGATCTTTAACAAAGACAAGCCCTGGGATGACCAGGTAACTGATTCTTTTTTCCCCAATCCTTTTCTTTGAGCGTTTGTCTATTGTTTTTCTGATCAAGAAATTGAAGCTTACTGCTTTGATGTTTTTACTTTTGAGCAGTGGATCTTTTGGGTTGGGCCCTTCATTGGAGCTGCCATTGCTGCAATCTATCACCAAATCATATTGAGGGCTGGCGCAGTTAAAGCTCTGGGATCGTTCAGAAGCTCCACCGCCGTATAACTATAAATCTTATCCCAATGTCCATTGTTATGTGTTTGGAGACCAAAGAATGTGAATTTTCTATAGCCAAATCCCCAAAGGCACTTGTTTTTATGTGTGCCCTCTACCCAATTGCTCTACTTTTTTATCCTTCTTTTCTTTTGCTTTTGCTCTGTTTTTCGCTGCCAAGTATGTAATTCTGGGCTTTGTTTTAATGCAACGTTGATCCAATCAAGTGGGTCATGTTTATGTTAGATGTTAATGATATAATGTGCCATTTATATTTACGTATGCCTTATGAGTTGAAGGTATCGTATATCCTTCCTAATGTTAATATGATCTTTTTATGAAAAAAAAAAAAAAAAAACAAACCCAGCCAACAGCTTAACACTAATAAATTTAATAAGGATACATCATACAAAAAAAATCACAGTCGAATATTTTGCGTTGAAAAGTTGCAAATGAAGAGAGCAAGAGAAGTGTAGCAGGAAAGAACATTTGGAAGTGGTACTTTTTCAATCTAATTACTCCAACCTATCTTTCTTTGATCACTTAGACTCAAGTGAGCATAACTCAATGATAATTGACTTGTCCTATTGATCAAGAGGTTAGATATTCGAATCTTTCACTTTCAAATGTTGTTGAAATAAAAAGAACTTGGTTTATTTGATAAGACAGTGTGAAACATACCTAAAATTCTATTCCGGTGTCGTTGTTACCTTAATTTCTATCATAACATTCTAGCACTGTACATACTGTAAAACCCTTGTGTATATTAGTTGGAGTAGGTAAGTTGTTTATATGAGACATTTTCCTTAAATATATAATGACATGTGCGAGTCCAAATTTGGTACAAGGATTAATGAGGTGGATGGTAGATTCACAACATGGAGTTTGGGCAATAGTGCGAGGGACTGAGTGGGCTGATTGGCTTAGCCCATAAGCTAAGTCTTCAATGTAGGCCGAAGAGACCAAGCTCACAAGCTCAGCCATGCATGCTAGCACATGGAAAAAGGTGATACGAACCAAATGGACTTGATACTAGCAACTTTGAGGAAGTTCTCATAAACCTCTAGTACATAAACTAAGGAACTCAATATATATTAAATTGGAATCGACTCAAAGTGAGAGTTAGATGAAAAATTAGTTTATCGTCAAGAACCAAGAAATAAAAGATCTTGCTTTTATTTGAAGGTTGACATACTCTACAAGTTTGACGACCAACTGGAAGTACAAAACTGATCCCTTGAGCTTGTATAGACATAAGATTCAAAAATTAAAGGAATTTCTATCCATAAAATAAAATATTAATATGATGTAATCCTAAAATAATCAAGGGATAAAAAATATTCTCATATGCTAGATATGAAATAAAATAAGGAAATAAAATCTTTCCAATAAACTCCCGACTCGTGAGATTTTCTTTATGTTTCATCTATCCATTTGTCCATGACACGTATGATCAGTTTCATGTCCTTGCCAACTCATTTCTACATACCAGGTCAAAACTCAACCTTATGATGCAACCTCTCTTTCATGGGGAGAGGCACAATGTCAACACACCCATGCTATCTAATTCTATCCTTAAGATTCTCATTCTTAAAAGAAGATGCCTAAGACACTAGTCTTACAATACTCGTTCACACCATGACACACGCATATGGCATGAAGTGGCTCTCTTAAGCCATGAAGTCGAAGAGTGGTGGAGAACCAACATCATGTCTCTCCCTATAATATTCTAAGACATATTTGGTCTGACACTCATGTACATCACAAGTGGCGATGACTCATACGCCAATGTGGAGTGTCCGGTCTGATCTCTAATTGACTTGAAATTTGACATATATATTTACATATCTTACTAATATGCATCTAACTCCAAAACCTTACATCAAAACTCTCAATACAACTCCGACTTTTGAGGTCATAACTCGGTGTCCAATTTGGCCTTTCACTAAGCTTATCACTGACACCAATAACGACAATGTCACTTCTAATCTTGTTTGCATCTTAGCTTAGCTTTCTTGAACACTCTTCTTGACGTGTTAGATGATACACCATCCTCCTTGGTCCCATCATGAAACTTCTCTCTCTCACTACTACTACTCTATTCGCAAAGTGGGAGTTGCAATTCACTCTCTTCTAGTATGGTTGTGACATCGAACAACCTCTTAGGGGACTTGTGGACATGTTGGTTGCATACGCGTGGGGTTGATGAATGATGAGTGGCATGATGAACCACTTGTGTGCGTATGTAGATCGTTCATGGGGTCTTTTTGGAGAGTTTTTTTGTCCCTAAGGAGGCGTGGACTTTGTGTTATCATGATCATATCGTTCAAACAAAGTCATAAGCTATGTGATGATCAAAATCGAAGTAACCAATTGTGTGTTATCATCTTGTTGGCTATGGCTAGCTTATGCCTAACTAGCCAATGGAACCACTCACAAGCCACAAGTATGCAAATCGTTATGCTAAAATTATGTCAAATTTTAGACTCAAATTAACTTGAAGTTGAGTAGAATTTTGGCAAGTCCCATACTAGCATCTTAGCTTTTATGTTTTTCAAGCAAACTCTACTATACTCATCATTACCCTCTCATACTTTTTTTTTTTTTTTTTTTGAGGAATATTTCTCTCTCATATTTCTAACTAAATAATATGTACGCAATCGACCAAACTCATTACTTATTCAAAATTCAGAAAAATGTAAATTTTTTAAAGTAGGTGAGGAAGCAGAGGATGACCGTGTACAATTTAATTAAGTGGGATCCAACATGCCTCCAGTATAAATGCAAGAGATGGGTGGAGAAGCATTTAATGAGTCTTGAATTCATATTAATAAGCTTAGCTTCAACTAAGTTCTGAGAATCAAACAATGTTTTATGCTTCCATGGCAAGCTCATAACAGAGTACAAGACTCCTAATATCTTCAAATACTTGGTTGATCCATTCTGTTTCGAGTGAAGAGCTTACAAAACCATGAGTCATGGCGGGTTGAACTGAATTTTGGAATCAACTAAAACCCATAACCAGAGAAAAAAGAGAGTTTGAAGAAGATGAAGTTAGCGTACTGAGCTGGTCATTGACAACTCATTTAATAACCAAAATGGAATACAATGGAGCAACTTGGCAAGCAGAGTACAGAGGAAATAAATAACAAACAACGACAGTTTTCTACCACAAGTTTTACAGAAGCGTTTTTGACTTAAACGAAGCTTAATCACTCACCCTTTTAAATATATCTCCACTTCAATCACTGCCTTCCATTCTAGCTCGCTGTTTTCAAGTTCTAATTACTCGAGCAATGTCTAACAATGTTAATGGCGGGTCGGCGGCCAAGGATTACCAAGACCCACCTCCAGCCCCATTGATCGACGCTGAGGAGTTCATTCAGTGGTCATTTTACAGAGCCATCATCGCCGAGTTCGTTGCCACGCTTCTGTTCTTGTACATTCTCGTTCTCACTGTGATTGGCGCTTCTAATCAGTCCGAAACCGGGAAATGCGGCGGCGTCGGCGCTTTGGGCATTGCCTGGGCAGTCGGCGGCATGATCTTCGTCCTCGTTTACTGCACCGCTGGAATTTCTGGTGAGTCTCTGTTTCTCTCTGTTTTCAACTGGGTTATGGTAAAAAATTTCCCTTTTTGTTGAACTGTGTAGGAGGGCATATTAACCCGGCGGTGACGTTCGGGCTGTTATTGGCTCGAAAAATCTCTGTAATCAGAGCTGTGTTTTACATTGTGGCTCAATGTTTGGGCGCCATTTGTGGGTGTGCGTTGGCTAAATCATTTCAGAAGGCTTTCTACGTTCGGTTCGGCGGTGGAGCCAATACGCTCCATGAAGGGTACAGCATCGGCACCGGCTTAGCCGCAGAGATCATCGGAACTTTTGTTCTTGTTTACACTGTCTTCTCCGCCACCGATCCCAAGAGAAACGCCAGAGATTCTCATGTCCCTGTAAGTTTCAAATCCCAAATTGGGTTCGAGCCTCATTATACTCCATTTGAACTAATGCTGTTTCAAATTGAAATTAAAGGTGTTGGCGCCACTCCCAATTGGGTTCGCGGTGTTCGTGGTTCATTTGGCCACCATTCCGATCACCGGCACCGGCATAAACCCAGCTCGAAGCTTAGGAGCTGCAGTGATCTTTAACAAAGCTGCGGCCTGGGATCATCATGTAACTTTTCCCCTAAATCCATCCTTCACTTCAAGCTTTTGTTTTACAGATCGAAAGATTGAAGCTTATCTCTGATTTTTCTTTTACTTTTGAACAGTGGATCTTTTGGGTTGGGCCCTTCGTCGGAGCTGCAATTGCTGCAATTTATCATCAAGTCGTAATAAGGGCAGGGGCAGTTAAAGCTCTGGGATCGTTCAGAAGTTCCTCCGCCGTATAAATCTTATCCAAATCTCCATTGTTCTGTGTTTGTGAAAGAAAAAAAAAAAAAGTGAACTTTCTTCATCTAAATTCTCCATGGCACTTGTTTTATACGTGCCCCTCTGTTTTCCCCTGCTAATTGTGTGATTTCTGGCTTTGCTTTCGTGCCAAACTAATCAAGTGGCTTAAGTTTATGCTTAATGATGATTATGCCATTTATATTTGCATTTGCTTTTCAAGTGAAGATATAGAAAATCAGATACAATAGATTCATAAATCACAATCCAATAATTTGCATTGAAAAGTTGCAAAATTTTTCCAACTGTGCCAAATAACATGGAATAGCAAAAAAATATAAAACTAAACTCTCTCTCTTCTATTCTAGTTCGACTAGTTAAGACATATATTCTCGATGAGATCTCAGCTAGGAGTGTTTAGTCTCATCTTTTTCTTCAAGTTCTTCGTCTTCTTTAATGGTGTCCAAGCGAGGCGAGTGAGAAATCTTGATGGGGAAAACAAATGGAGGTGGTGCTTTCTCAACCCAGTTTTTCAGAACTCTGATCTTCTTGGCCATGAAAACTCACTGTTGATTGATCTGCAGAGTTTAAGTTTGTAGAGATGGAGAAATTAAAGAAAATGGTTGATTTTGGGTTGAGATGGGGAATTGATTAGTGGGTTGGCTTTTTATAAGGGTTTATTTTGGTATTGCACCGAGTGGGTGATCCTACGGAGAAAGCACCAAAAAGATTCTACACACGTTACAAGGATTTTGCTTTTTGCCTTTTTTTTTTTTTCATGTGTATAATATAATATAAGGGTTTATTTAATAAGACCATGTGAATCATACCCATAATTCTATTCCTTTCTCGTCTTCTTATGCCATTAATTCCCATCACAAGATTATATTATGGATTATAATTTATAGTACGAAAATATTTATATCTTACATGAAGTGGTTGAGGCAGGAGGATGGCCGTGTAGAAAAAATATAAAATTCAGGTGGAACATTAATGACTCTGTTTGATAAATCATTTGGTTTTTTATTTTTAAAAATTATATTTGTTTTTCCTCAATTTTCTTACCATAGTTTGAATTCTGAGTCAGATTTCAAAAAAAGAAAAAAAAAATTGAAAACTACTTTATTTTTCAAAACTACTTGATTTTTTTAAAATAGGAGAAAAAGGTAGATAATAAAACAAAGTAGGAATAGTGTTTATAACCTTAATTTTCAAAAACTAAATGGTTATCAAACGTGATCCAAATTGTACCATTTTTTTTGTGGATCTATGCAGTAGGTTTCAATTTTGTTTTGATCCATAGTTTGGACAAAGTTTAATTTGGTTCCTAAAGTTTAAAAAGTTTCAATTTAATCTCTATAGTTATAGTTTGAGTTTTGTTTCAATTTAGTTTCTATCGTTCCTGTGATTATTTAGGTTTAGTTTCAATTATCGAATCAAAGGAAGATTTTGCCTCAAACATAGTGACAAATTTATAATTTAACAATAACTCATGCAAATGGCTAAATTATACCAAATTTTCTCGATCTCTAAGGTGGGAAAATGTTTCGATTCGACTCCACTCTTTTAATTTCTTTTCAAAGAACCCCACTAGTAATTTCTGTTAAATACCTTATGGAAATTTAAAAATCGAGGTAAAATTGAAACTTCTTAAATGTTTAATGAAAAAATTGATACCAATTGCATAAGTTTAGTGATATATATAATAATGGGACAGTTGCATAGATTAAAAATTAATATCAAATATAGCACAGTTGCAAACTAATTGCATATACAACAAAATTAATTGTACAAAACCAAAAAACTGTCATCAGATTCTATCGTGTCTATCACTGATAGACTCTAATTGTTCAAAGTCTATTAGTGTCTATCACTAATAGACTCCGATTAATCAAAATCTATCAGTGACTATCACTGATAGAATTTGATTAATCAAAGTCTATCAATGATAGTCACGAATAGATTTCGATTAACCGGAGTCTATCAGCGATAGACACTGATAGATTTTGAATAATCGGAGTCTATCAGTAGACTGATAGATTCTGATTAATTAGAGTCTGATAAACTCTAATAATCGAAGTCTATCAGATAGATTCTAATTAACTAGAGTCTATCAGTTTCTATCAGTAATATACTCGGATAGATTTTGCTATATTTGCAATTTTTTTTACATTGTGCTATATTTGCAATTATATAATTCTTATTTGCCACCCACTATAATAATTTTAATTGGTTTCAATTTTACCTCTAAATTAGATATCAGTCTCAATTTTGTTTTTACCTGAGGTATTTGGTTTCAAATTTTCCTCCAAAATGGGGGAACTTTTAAAAGTACAAAATTGAAGGAAGCAATATTTATATAATTTAGCTTCATAATTCATTTAAAACCTAAAACAAAAGGGGGAAAAAATGCAATACATGGATATTTAAGAAAAGAATAATCAACTAGCATATATACAAAAACATGGAATATATATATATATATATATATATATAAATTGAAGTTGTCCGATAGGTTGAGCTAAAACTAAAGACATGTTGATATATCTATACATTAACATTGTCATCTTCTTCATTAGATAAACATGGACCTGGTTTTGAAGAACAATAGCTCTCAAAATCTCTTCGACCCTTCAAACAAAACCATCCAATTCGGTGACAAGAAACATTCTTGAAGAGAAATCGGACCAAAATCATTCGAATCCACAAAGTTAAGGCTTTGTTCTTTTGAAGAAGAAAACGAAAGAACATAGCCATTGATGTGGACTGAGGATGATAGACGATAAAAAACCTCGTTGGTTAATTATGAAGCTTCATCATATTCCTCGGGAGTTTCTTCTGTGATGGGCTCCAATGAAGGAACGGTTGAGGGTTTGTTTGGAGAAATGATCGGAGATGGAGCGACCTCGATCCAATGGCTCAAACTGATTTGCTTTGCCATTTTCAAATGATGGGTTTTGAAAGGTTTATAGCTGATCTTTTTGTTTAATTATTTGAGATTTTGTTTTGTTTTTTTGTATTAGAAAGAGAGGGGTTTATATAGTGAAATGGAAGGGAAAGAGATGTGGGAAAATGATTGGATGGCAATGTGTGCCCTATGTTGTTGCAAAGAAGAACCTTAAATTTGGTTCTAGCTATTTTTTAAGTTTTGGATCCTTTTTTTTGGGGATCCTAAGAGTCTCTTCCTTTACTAAAAATTAACATTGTTTTATTTACCTTTTTTTTTCCCCACTTATTTGTGGTATAAACTAATTGAAAGAAAGTGAGAAAGTAGGTATTATGTGTGTTTTTAGGTAATTAGGGTTTGGGTACTATTTTTAAAATGGTAGAGAAATATGGTGGACAAAAGGTGGGATGGTTTGTCTTTTATCATGGTGCATTTAAGGTGCATGTCTCTTCTAAATTCTAGTGGGTTTAGTTTAAATATAGATGTGGATTTTTTTTAATAGAAAAATGAATTCACAATAATGTTTATATTCTCCATCTTCATCCTAGTACTCTTATTTTAAAAAAAATAAAAAAAAATATTTAAAACATTTGGATTTAGACCTATTTGATTTGTTTATGATTTTTTTTGTCCTTAGAAAAAAAACGAAACTTTGTTATTTATTCAAAATTTGGTTCAAATGCTTTCCAAAGTGTAGTAGGCTTTTAAAATGCAACACTTTTTTGCGTTATTGTTATTTTTTTAAAAAAAAAAATACTTTATTAAAGAGGTGTGTAAAAAATTGCAATAAAAGACTACGTAAAATAATTTAAATCGAGAACTATGCGAAGGAAGTACAAAAAAGACAGAATTTGGAGGACTAAGATGAGGTAGTGATTATGAAATCATATAAACTTTCTACATATTGCTATGCATTCAAATTTTGTTCAATGATTATAATATCTTTCTAAAGTTGTTCCAATATAATGGACAAGAATGTCCGTTAAATTCTCAATTTGTTTAATTAGAGCAGCCAAATATTTCATATAATTTTCACTTATTTTTTAGAAAAATATGCATTTCAAAAATATCATTTCATATAACAATTAATGAAAACTTGTCCTAAGATTATATTTAACCTCATTTTCTTTTTAGATAATCTTAACATGTGTGTATAATACTAATTACATTCTGTCTACAAAAAGACCAACAACCAAACAATAATAAAAATTTAAGACAACAACACATAAGAGAATCAAAATCCCATTTAGCATTTGATTTCATCAGGTTTTGACATTTTTACACGAACCCATCATCAAAATAACTCCATATGTAATTTCCCAATACAGAGCTAATAAGTGCCATGAAAATAAAACTAAAAAACTTGAAGAACAGTACAAGAAGCATTAGAAAAAACAAGGATGGATGATTTGGAGGCATGATGATCATTTTCATTAATTTTGTCATCTTCCTCCTCTTCTTCAATGGTCTCCAAGCGAGGAGAGTGAGAAGCTTTAATGGCGGAAACAAGAGGAGCTGGTGCTTTCTCAATCAAAATCCTCAGAACTTTAACCTTCTGATCTGCCATAACATCAAACCTTTCACTGAAAAATACCAACACTTTAAACAACACTACTTCTTGTTTCTTCTGAGTATTGACGATGGGAAAAACTCAAGCAATATATATACAAAAATTGAGAGAGAGAGAGAAAATAATTGGAAGTGTTTAAGTGGGTGCTTTTTTCTTAGTCGGAGAGCACCAAAAAGATTGGCCCTTTCGGCCTAAAATCGTTTTGGCCTTATTTACGACAATTGATATATATTGTAAAGAAATGACTCTCCAATATATACAACAATATTATTTAATTTGGACTATACTTAATTTCTTCTGTCCTACCATATGGTCAAGTTCATTTTTGTCATGGTAATAAATATGTGAGATACATTTATGGAATTTGGAATTTGAGTAAGTTCTCATTTATTCATCCACCCACTTCCCCATCTTTTGTTGCATCCTTTGCCTCAAAAATATTTGGACTAAATCAGAGAAAATACCCTTAAACTTTGTGTCTCCTTTCGATAATATTTTGAATTTTAAAAAGTTTCAATAATAGCTCTCACCTTTCAAAAATGTTTAAAATTACCTTTACCCACATAGAAATTGAAAACTCAAAGGAAGCTTATCTAGCATGTATAGACATGGGCTGGTGTGTAGCTTAGGGTTTTGGAGTCTGTCGTTTAAAAAATACCCCTAAAAGTTATTGTTTCAAAAATACCATTGCTAAAAAAAATGCAGCGTCCGAAGAAGTTTAGCATATTAGATTAAGACATATGCTCCTCAATCAAGAAGTCAAAGATTTGAATCTCTCAACCTATGCAACATGTTGTTGAACTCTATAAAAAAATTCATCATCACTAAAGGTGTAGTTTATAAAATTCAATATATCAATTGCAAACAAGACTCCTACCCTTTAAACAATTTTGCTGATTTATTGGTGAGAATTGAGAGCAATATTTTGAACATAAGTACAAGGATAAGATGTGTAATTCTTAAATAAGTTCAACATATAGGAATAGTATTTGCTTATGGGTGTAACTTTGTAAGGGTGGTATATATCTTTTACACTTCACCAAAAAAAAAAAATACAAATAGCTAGAAGCACATTCCAAATGGTGAAGGTGAACAATATATTGAACTGTATTTTCCCCTTGAATATCCCAATGAAAAAGTGTAAAACTTAATTGAACTAACAATAATACATGTAAATTTCAATGATCATGAACTCGAATATACAAATATTTGTCTAGAATGGCTCAAGGAGAGAGAGTAATAGGACCCTTCTTTCTCAACAATTTCTTCAACTTCATCTTCTTCCGAAATGGTCTCCAATTCAGGAGATAGAGATGTCTTGATCACTGGAACGACAAGAAAAGTGGGCGCTTTCTCATCCCAACAACTCAAAACTTCAACTTTCTTTGCCATGGGAGATTCCTCAAATCAAAAGAAGTTTCAATTTCAAACCAAGATCAGCCAAAAAGCAAAAAGACTTTGAACACTTGTTTGTGAGAAGTATGAAGTTGAAGATGGGTCGTTCCAATTAGTGCATATATATATATATATATAGCTAGATGAGTGGAAATTTCAAAGGTGATTTTGAAGCTTTTGCCTTAAAAAAAGTTGGCCTTTTGTGATATGCCCTGCAATGGAGGCTTGTTTTAATTAAGAGCTAGCCATGTGAAAAATACAGAAGATTTTGTAATGAAATGACCCTCCAACCAACGGGCAGAGCCACCACCACGTCCTCATGTTTTTATCATTATTATTATTAGAAGAAGAAAAATACAATCTTTTTTGTGTGTGGGAAGTGACATAATTTGTGGATTTGTCACTTCATATTAATGGCTTCAAAATAACAAAACTTTGGTTGAGTGCTGAAAAATGTGCATCCATCAAGGGTGTAACCATACGTGTTTAAGAACTAAGAACTAGTTTTTTAAATAGTTTAGAGTTATTGTCTAATTGAAATCACGAGTCGTGAGTACATGAATTATTGTCTGAACTTTTTCTTTAAGAAAAATGCAAAAATTGTTAAGGGGTCCACGTCTTCCTATCAATTTATTTTCTTTTAGTTCAACAATATTGGAGGTGGGAGATTCGAATCTTTGACCTCTTAGTCGAGAGTGCATGTCAATCACTGCTGAACTATACTCGTTTTGGTATCATCCTATCAATTTGTTAAGGGTCAATTAAATTGAGATAGAATTATTAGTTTACTGTTTTTTTTTTTTTTTTTGAGTACATCAACAGTTGGGGTGGGGGGATTCGAACCTCTGACCTCTTGGTCGAGGATACATGCCAATTACCGCTGAGCTATGCTCGCTTTGGCAATTATTAATTTACTGTTTAAAACGATGACTAAATTTTTTGTTAATTATGTCCCATCTTGTCAAAACAGAAAAAATAAATAAGAACTAATTATTGAAACCTCTTGTGCGATCTTAATTTTTAGGAGTCCCCATATGACAAGAATGGTCTCAACAGTCCCTTCAAAGAAGAGCTTCATGAGGCCCCTTGTTCAAAAGAAAGCTAAAATTAAAATCTTTGGTAAAAAAAAGCCTTTTATTGTTAAAAATATGCAAAAGAGGTGAAAACAAAAGAACAATAACATTATTTTTCACTCTAATCTTTTGGCAGAGATATGTAATTGTCGAAGTGTTGATATAATAAAATCTATCCTAATTTATTTAGCTTAACAAGAGAGAGGGTCCGGTGGTGATTTAGTGGTAGTGAGGGGTTCAAATCGGTGCGAGCAAATTAATCCTTTTTACCATTCTCATTAGTCATTTTCATATATTCTAATTAACTACATTTTTGTACTGATGATCAAAAGATGTTTGTGGTTCGAATCCTCTCATCCCTACATGTTATAAAAAAAAATAATAATTATAGATAAACTGCTTTTTTAAGGAGTTTATAGCATGTGAGGTGAGATTCAAATCTTTAACCCTTTTGGTCAATGATATAATACCTTAATCAGATGAGTTATGAAAAATGATTTTTAACTCAAATTTACATTAATAGAGACAATTTTGCGGATTACTACCATGTACCCATGATTTGTTGTTTTAATATAATGTCCTGAAAGATCTACTCTTTTTTTTTATTATTATTTATTTTTAGTCTAACAAACTATTTAGATGACCGAATTCCAAACTCTGACTTTTTTTTGTCGAGGTTATGTCTTGACTAAGTAAATTATGCTCAAACGGACTCTAATTTTTTTTTTGTCAAGGTTATGTCTTGACTAAGTAAACTATGCTCAGACGGACACTTTTGATATTATATGTTAAATCCATATAAACCAACAAAATATCAATTAGTATGTTTAATAGTATATTATTGATATTAGGTTTAATCTTTAAAGAAAAACAAATGTCAATCTAAATATAGTTCAACTAATTTAGGTTACATAGTGTGGGCCAAAAGAATCAAAGATTTGAATTTCCCCTACATATATACAATAGAACTAAAAAAAAACAAAAAAAAACAAAAAAAAAATCACCAATTGAATGGATGGATTTCAATATTTTGAACTTTTTTCTCCTTAACAAAATTTCCATTTTCAAGCACAAGATCACTGACCACAAAGGAAAAATGACAAAACAGGGAGGGAGAGAGAGAGGTCTTGAGATTGTTTAAAGCAAACATGCATGTTTAAGAGTTTTTTTTTTTTTTTTTTTTTAGCAACATTTGGAGGTGTGGATTCGAACATCTGACGTCTTGGTTGATAATACATGTCAATTACCACTGAACTATGCTCACTTTGAAGCATGTTTAAGAGTATTTTTAAATAGTACTTTAGACTTAATTGTATTGATTGAAATCAGTAGTCATGAGTTCATGATTTTAGATATACTAAAAAAGAAATGATAATAATTGTTCTGAAAGAAAATGATAGAAAAGGGTCATAATCTCTAAACTTTTTTTTCCTTTTCTTTTCTCTAATAAAATAAAGCAAAAGATTGTTTAGGAAACAGTCTTCAACCGAACATGCCCTAAAGCGGCTCTGTGTGTTCATATCAAATTTTTAGGAGTCAACTAAAATAATTGAGATAGAATTTTACTAAAATTCTTGGGTTTATAAAACAACATTATATTCCATTGGTGAGAGATTTTTTTGGATTGAAGGAATTAAATAGGTTAAAGTTCAAGGTAAATTGTATTAAACGTTACCTTATGGAAGTAGAGGTAAGATTTATTCTCATAACCAATGGTATCAAGTTATGTTGAGAATATGACTTAAATTCTCAATATGATTCATAGTTGAGTCCTTAACAAATAATTTCGTAGAAAATACAAGTTATTATTGATATGAATAATATAGAAAAATTGCAGTAGGTGGTAAATTGGACCAAATTAATAGCAAATATAGCACCATGTAAAAAAAAATTGCAAATATAGCAAAATCTATCCGAGTCTATCTAATAGACTTCGATTATCAGAGTTTATCAGCGATAGACTCTGATTAATCAGAGTCTATCAGTCTACTGATAGACTCCGATTATTCAGAGTATATCAGTGTCTATCGCTGATTAATCAAAATCTATCAGTGACTATCACTGATAAGCTCTGATTAATCAAAGTCTATCAGTGATAGTCACTGATAGATTTTGATTAATCGAAGTCTATCAGCGATAGACACTAACATACTTTGAATAATCAGAGTCTATCAGTGATAGACACGGATAGAATCTGACAACAGTTTTTTGGTCTTGTACAATTAATTTTGCTATATTTGCAATTAGTTTGCAACTGTGCTATATTTACTATTAATTTGGTCCAATTTACCATCTATGCAACTGTCCCAATAATATATTGAGAAGTAGTTTAGTGGTCTTTTATTCTTCAAATAGCCTTACATGGATAGTCTTGACCGCATTAATAAAAGTTAGGATATATATCTAAATAAATTCAACATCTATATTGACACAAGATCTTATCAGATACCATTGAAATATATATATGTAATAGACAATATCATATTAATAGTAGAAATATAGATAACCATGGCTCTAACAACAATTATTTTTATAATCATTGCAGGTAGTTCTAAGAGATGAAATGAATTATATATTAATCATTTATACCCATCGATTTATACGTCAAATTAATTACCGATGCATAAATTCTTTTTGAAAAACAAAATATTTTAATTAGTTTGATAATTTTTTTGGGCCAAAGCGAGTCTAGCTCAGCGGTAATTGGCCTGTACCTTCGACCAAGAGGTCAGAGATTCGAATCTCCCCACTCCCAATGTTAATGTGCTAAAAAAAAAGTTTGATAAATTTTTTGAACTCCATATTTATTGAAGAGAAATTTCAATAATTATTGGAACATGATTTTAATGTATTGAACCATTATTGAATAGAATTTTCAATAATCATCAAGTGCTATATTGGTAAAAAGGGATTAATTGTAACATCTACGTCTATATAGTCTTGATTTTGACATAGTAAATATCGTGTAAAAAATATATATATAAATAAATATTGATTCATTGTATCTTCTTCTACTATTATATCTCTATTATTACTAAAGATTCCTCCATATGACAACAAGAAAGGGTCCCAAAAAGCTTCTTAAAGAAAACCTTTATGAGACCCTTTGTTCAAAAAGGAGGGTCAAATTAAATTTTGGTAAAAGATGAATAAAAAACAAAAAAGAAAACAACATTATTTTTCCTTTTACTCATTTGATTTAGATTAGTGGAGCAAAAAATCAAGGAAAGAGTTAAGAGTTTATAGGTGCACAAATAAAGCTAATTTAAGTACAACTTTTTTTTTTTTTTTTTGGTATATATTTTCAATTCATAGCATTTAAAACAGAAGAATATACTTAGTTCCATAGACCCTACACACTTCATTAAAATCTTGACAATTAAGAGAGAGAAATGTAGAAAATGAGAAATTTGTTTTACCTTTCGTTCCTCCAAGTTGTTGTCAAACCTACACACTGGTATGCAACCAAGTATTGTTCTTCGAAAGAAAATTTTACATTATTAGAAAGAGAGAAAGAGAATAAAATTATGAGTAAAACCAAGCTCTCTCTATACTAAAAAAAAAAAAAAAAAAGTCTAGGATCTCTTTTTGTGGCTCCTAATCTCTTCATGAACGTGTTCTTGATCTTCTGAAATGGTGTCCAAACGAGGCGGATAAGAAGCTCTGGCTGGATAAACGATTAGATGCGGAGCTTTCTCAATCGAACTCCTCGAAGCTTTAACTTTCTGAGCAGTTGGCATCTCTTTGAAGCTGATCAACCAAAACCCACAAGAAAAGATTGAGAAAAGAAGAGCTCAAAGAATCACAAAACACAGCTCTGATCTTTTCTCTGATGAGAGACTATGAAGAAGATGAAGTGAAGGCATCAAATATTTATACCCACCAAAGGAGGATGGAAAAGGCAACAACAAAAACAGGCTCTTTTTTAATTGGACCCATTATTCCATAGTTGAAAATTCTAACACAATTCTCTGTTGTTGAAATGACCATTCAACGACCAGCCCTACGTATTTCCCACGTTATGCAGCAAAAAGAGGGAAAAAAATAGTAAAAAAAGTAAAAAAAAGTTATTGCTTTGTTTCTGTTTTTCAATTCAAAATCACTCTTTTAGATATTCTATTACTAGTCCACATGAAAAAAAGTAGACTTTTGATTAACTTCAAATTATATATTGATTAGTATTATTATTACTCGTTTTGATCTAGTCAAAACTTTTACCTCTTATATTATATTGTACTTTATTTATATATTCTTCCTTTTTTTTTTTTCTAAAGTTTGGAATTAATGGGTACCTTAGAAAGAAAATGGTGTTTCTAGCAAATTAGGAAGTTCTCATTTTCATACATCTCTTTTGACATCTATATGTTTCATTAACTTTCACTTTTGACAAACACATAGCAATAGTTATGTATTATAAAAGTATTTGATCTATTAATTTAATTATGAAATGTCTTTACTTTCAATCCTATATTCATACACCATTTCAAAGCATGCATCTTGCTCTATTTTTCCTCATTTATGTCAAAATAAGAAAAAGTTTGTCATCTACACTAGAAAGATTTCTCGGAAATATTTAAAATAATTTTTGGTTTTAAATTTCTAGTAAAAGTGTCAGCAATGAGGTAGGGTGAGAAGTGTGCCAGCTTTCTCATCTCCGTCCACACCTTCCAAATCATTCCTCACAAATGTGTGTCACGAGTCCAAAGATAAACTAATTAACAAAATCATAAAAACCATAATAACATTTTAAAACTATACGAACTATATTGAAACTAAACTAAACACGAGACTACATAGTAATTTAGCCTAAAATATAGAATCTTTAATCCATCAATATTTCTTCATTAAGCTTTTTTTTCTCTCTCTCTATTTTTCCTTCCCTCCTAATTAGTTTAGCAGAGAAGATTTCTCTTTTCAGAAACCCTTAATAAGAATAAAAGAAGAAGAATATGGGTAAAAAGAGAGGTCGCTTTATTCATTTGAATTCGAAGATCATCTATGATTTGTAGAAACTTAAAAAAAAAAAAAAAATTACAAGTAAAAATATGAAGGGAGAAGAACGTATATATTCGTTTCTTTGTCTGCTTTTTCCCTATAAATTTCTGCTTTTTTTTTTTTATTAAATTACAAGTTTAGTCTTCAAATTTTTTAATTTGTGCTTGTTTTGTCCTAAGAGTTTCTTAAACTTTCAATTTCGTATCAAATAAATCTTTGAATTTCCAATTTTGTACCTTATTAAATCCGAATTTGACATTTTAAAAATTTCACACTGAGCTCCTATACACAAAATTGAAGGTTTATGGTTTTATCATACATAAGATTCAATTTTAAATCTAATAGTTTCAGTTAATTTTAAATTAAAATTTTCAAATATGTCACGAACCTATTAGATACAATATTAATTAATTAAAAGTTCAAAAATCGGTAGACACTAAAGTTTAAAAATCTATTAAATATAAATTTAAAAGTTAAAGAATTTATTAAACACTAAAGTGTATAGAGACCAATAGACACAAACACAAAGCTAAAACTTGGACACTATTTAAGCTTGTAATCTAACTTTAGGTGGTTCCAACCAGTCAAAGTTGGCAGTAAAAGAGGAGGACTCATTTCCTAAAAAAAAAATAAAAAGAAGACATTCATGGGTTTACCTACTGAGACACTGTATTAGTTTATTATCATTAAGAAAATAATAATTTGTTCACGTTCTCAAATATAAAATTATCATATATGTAAATTAACTTATAACAATGTTAGACAGCATATACTAAATTAGAACAAATATTAGGTCAGAATAATGATCTTATTTTACTTATTTGGTTTCAAAGGCTCTCATTTAACTAACATTGAAGTTCTGTCAAGAAGAAAAAAAAAATAGTTAACCTCAAGAAACAGAGATGCAAAAGAGAGAAAATTCATGAAGAGATTGAAAACTTTGATACTTTCTGTATTTCTTATTTTTCTTCTCCTTGTCTCTCCAAAATACACTTGAATCAGAAACAATTGCCTAAGGATTAAAGAGAAACAAAGAAAACCCATTAAAAAGGCTCCAATTTTATACTGAACAATTATTACAGCTCTGCAAATTACAGTTCTAAAAGAAATGGCTAGGAGCCTTCTTTCTCACTGCAATCCTCAGTTTCTTCCTCCTCTGTAATGGTCTCCAAAGCAGGAGAGAGAGAGGCCCTGTTTGGAAGAACAAATAAAGCTGGTGCTTTCTCCAGCCAACTCAAGATTTGAACCTTCTCCGCCATTGTTCTGAACCCACGACTGAAGATTGATTCTCAATTCAGATGATCAGCCTGTTGTAAGTTAAACATGTTCTAATTAATTAAGTGCATAAGTTATATAAGTTATTAGTAAATTAATAAGTAAGTTTTGTAAGTTTAAATTGTTGGAGGTTAAGTTTAACATTCATATTAGAAGGGAGTTTTATGTTCATGAAGTTAAGATGGGATGGGAGTTTTAGATCTAAACTTTTCCATGTAATCCTATAAATAGGATAGTTTTAGAATGTGTTGAAGCAAGTGTGTGGAGAAGAAAACACAAAAGAGTTAGAGAGAAAAAGTGTGAACCAAGTTTCTAGCTTTCTTGAAGAGTTTTTTGTTCAATACAAGTGAATTGTTTCTTCTCAAATATTTTTATTTGATTCTAATTTGTGAGTGTCCATCACACGCTTCCAACAAAGTGGTATCAGAGCTTGAGTTTGAGAAAAGGAAAATTTGTTTTGCAAATGGCAAACAACAATTTGGTTCCTTTCCAAGTGCCTCGACTTACTAAGGAAAATTTTAGCAGTTGGTGTATTCGTATGAAAGCTCTACTTGGTTCACAAGATGCATGGGAAATTGTTGATAGAGGCTATGAAGAACCGGAAAATGATGTGGCTTTGAATCAAGCCCAACGAGAAGCTTTGCAAAATACAAGAAAGAAAGATCAAAAGGCTCTCACCATTATTCATCAAGCAATTGATGATACAAATTTTGAGAAAATTTCTGGAGCAACTACTGCGAGGCAAGCATGGCAAATTTTGGAGAATACTTATAAAGGAGTAGATCGAGTCAAGAAGGTTCGCCTCCAAAAATTAAGAGGTGACTATGAAGCATTACATATGAAGGAGTCTGAATCAATTTCAGATTATACTTCTAGATTGCTTGCAGTGGTAAATGAAATGAAGAGGTATGGTGAGACATTAAATGATGAGCAAGTAGTTGAAAAGATACTTCGCTCATTGGATGAAAAATTCAATTTCATCGTTGTAGCTATTGAAGAATCAAAGGATTTGAGCACAATGTCCATTGATCAACTTACGGGTACTTTGCAAGCCCATGAAGAGAAGCTTCTCAAGAAAAGTAAACAAACAACTGAGCAACTTTTTCAATCAAAGTTGCAGTTGAGAGATAAAGAAGATAGCCAAGAAAAAAACAATCGAGGTCGAGGACGTGGTAACAATCGTGGACGTGGTCGAGGTCGAGGAAATGACGGACAAAGGAAATTTGATGAGAGTAATTCATACTCTAATTCATCAAGAGGTCGTGGAAGACAAAATAATTCAAGGCCATATGGAGGAAGATCAAATAATGATCGGAGGTATGATAAAAGTCAAATTGAATGTTACAATTGTCATAAATTTGGTCATTATTCCTGGGAATGCAGACATAAAGTTGAAGAAAATGCCAACTATGCTGAACAAGACGTTAAAAGCAGTGAGTCGTCTTTGCTTCTAGCATGCAAAGGTGAAGAGACATGTGAAAACAATTCGTGGTATCTTGACAGCGGTGCCAGCAATCACATGTGTGGAAGTAAATCAATGTTCGTGGAACTTGATGAATCGGTTGGCGGAAATATTACATTTGGTGATAATACAAAAATTCCTGTTAAAGGAAAAGGTAAAATTTTGATAAACTTGAAGAATGGGAAGCATGAGTTTATCTCTAATGTCTACTATGTGCCAGATATGAAGAACAATATTTTGAGTTTGGGACAACTCTTAGAGAAAGGCTATAATATTTTGATGAAGGATTATAGTCTTTCAATAAGAGATCATCGTGATAATATGATTGCTAGAGTGCAAATGACGAAGAACAGAATGTTTTTGTTAAATATTCAAACAGATGTTGCAAAATGTTTGAAGTCGTGTTTGAAAGATCCGTCTTGGATTTGGCACTTGAGATTTGGGCATTTGAACTTCGATGGCTTGAGATTATTAGCTAAGAAGAACATGGTGAAAGGATTGCCATATGTCAAGCATCCGGATCAATTTTGTGAAGGTTGTCTTTATGGCAAGCAATCAAGAAAGAGTTTTCCACAAGAATCTTCTTCAAGAGCAAGGAGACCATTAGAGCTTGTCCACACTGATCTTTGTGGACCAATAAAGCCAAGTTCTTTCGGTAAGAATAATTATTTCTTATTATTTATTGATGATTTCAGTCGAAAAACTTGGGTTTATTTTGTTAAGAAGAAATCAGAGGTATTCGGCATGTTCAAGAGATTTAAAGCTCTTGTCGAAAAGGAAAGTGGTTATTACATAAATGCATTGAGATCAGACAGAGGAGGAGAATTCACTTCAAATGAATTCAAAAAATTTTGCATAGAAAATGGAATTCGTCGACCTATGACAGTTCCATATACTCCACAACAAAATGGTGTTGTTGAGAGGAAGAATAGAACTATACTCAATATGGCTCGAAGCATGTTGAAGAGTAAGAAGATGCCAGAAGAGTTTTGGGCACAAGCGGTTGAATGTGCAGTGTATTTGTCTAATCGTTCCCCCACTAGAAGCCTGTGGAACAAAACTCCTCAACAAGCATGGACTGGAAGAAGGCCATCTATTTCTCATTTGAGAGTATTTGGGAGCATTGCTTATGCACATGTACCAGATCAAACGCGAAGTAAGCTCGATGATAAAAGTGAGAAACTTATTTTCATTGGCTATGATGCAAGCTCAAAAGGCTACAAGCTTTATAATCCAACCACAGAAAAGACGGTGGTAAGTAGAGATGTTGTGTTTGATGAGGAAGCTTCATGGAATTGGAATGATGAACCCAAAGATTATAAGTTCCTACTTTTTCCTGAAGATGATGATGAAACTGGTGATGTGGTTGTTTCTCCATCAACACCACCTCCATCGCCGGTCAATCCAGAACAGACTACACCTTCATCATCAACAGCAAGTTCAAGTGAAGGGCCTCATCGCATGAGAAGTTTACGAGACATATATGATGAAACAGAAGAGTTAAGTCAAAGTTTTGGTGATCTTACTCTTTTTTGTCTTTTTGGTGACAGTGAACCATTAAATTTTGAAGAAGCTTCACAAGATGAAAATTGGAAGACTGCTATGAATGAAGAGATAAAAGCCATAAAGAAGAATAATACATGGGAGCTTTCTACTCTTCCAAGTGGAAAGAAAGCAGTAGGTGTCAAATGGGTGTTCAAGATAAAAAGAAATGAAAAAGGAGAAGTGGAGAGACACAAAGCGAGATTAGTTGCAAAAGGCTATTCTCAAAGAAGAGGCATTGATTACGATGAAGTATTTGCTGTTGCTCGCTTGGAGACCATAAGGTTGTTAATTGCACTTGCTGCTCAGAATAGATGGAAGATTTTTCAAATGGATGTCAAATCGGCATTCTTGAACGGATATCTTGAAGAAGAAGTCTACTTGGAACAACCACTTGGTTATGCAGTGAAAGGTCATGAAGATAAAGTCTTGAAGTTAAAAAAGGCTTTGTATGGATTGAAGCAGGCGCCAAGAATGTGGAATAGCAGAATTAACAAATATTTCCTTGACAATGGGTATTTGAGATGCCCTCATGAACATTCTCTTTATATGAAGACTAATGGTCATGGAAATATTTTGTTAGTTTGTCTCTATGTGGATGACTTAATTTTTACAGGAAATTGTCCAAGTATGTTTGAAGATCTCAAGAAGGCAATGACTCAAGAATTTGAAATGACAGATATTGGGCTCATGTCATATTATCTTGGCATCGAAGTGAAGCAGTCGAAGGAAGGTATTTTCATTTCTCAAGAACGATATACTAAAGAAATTCTTGAGAAATTTAAGATGTTTAATTCTAAACCTGTCACAACTCCGATGGAAACTGGGACAAAACTGTCCAAATATGAAGATGGAGATGTTGTAGATCCTTCGTATTTCAAAAGCTTGATTGGAAGCTTGAGGTATTTAACTTGCACAAGACCAGATATTTTGTTCAGTGTTGGATTGGTGAGTCGGTTTATGGAATCTCCTACAACTACTCATTTGAAAGTGGCAAAGAGAATTCTTCGTTACCTCAAAGGTACGCTTGACTATGGATTATTTTATTCATCGTCTAAAGAATTCAAGCTTGAAGGTTATTGTGATAGTGATTGGGCTGGAGATCTTAATGATCGGAAGAGTACAAGTGGATATGTTTTCTTTGTTGGCAATACATCTTTTACTTAGTTCTAAGAAGCAACCTATCGTAACATTATCTACTTGTGAGGCAGAGTGTGAGGCAGAGTATGTTGCTGCAGCATCATGTGTTTGTCATGCAGTCTGGTTGAGAAATTTGCTTAAGACAGTTGGAATTTTGCAAGAAGATGCAACTGTGATCCATGTGGATAATAAGTCAACAATTGCTCTAGCCAAGAATCCAGTGTTTCATGATCGTAGTAAGCACATTGATACAAGATTTCACTTTATCAGAGATTGCATTTCAAGAAAGGAGATTCAAGTAGAATATGTGAAGACAGAAGATCAAATTGCAGATATTTTCACAAAGCCACTTAAGGTCGATGTGTTTAGCAAGTTAAGAACTTTGCTCGGAGTTTTGAGAAAAACATGTTTAAGGGGGGATGTTGTAAGTTAAACATGTTCTAATTAATTAAGTGCATAAGTTATATAAGTTATTAGTAAATTAATAAGTAAGTTTTGTAAGTTTAAATTGTTGGAGGTTAAGTTTAACATTCATATTAGAAGGGAGTTTTATGTTCATGAAGTTAAGATGGGATGGGAGTTTTAGATCTAAACTTTTCCATGTAATCCTATAAATAGGATAGTTTTAGAATGTGTTGAAGCAAGTGTGTGGAGAAGAAAACACAAAAGAGTTAGAGAGAAAAAGTGTGAACCAAGTTTCTAGCTTTCTTGAAGAGTTTTTTGTTCAATACAAGTGAATTGTTTCTTCTCAAATATTTTTATTTGATTCTAATTTGTGAGTGTCCATCACACGCTTCCAACACAGCCAAACAGAGCTCTTGTTGAAGATGATGATTGGATTGATGGGGGAAGTGGGAATGGAGCTCACCCTTATAAAAGGGGTTGAAACCGAGTGGGTCAACAAACCAAACCACGTGGAAAGTAAACAATTCTGCTGCAATGGCTTTCGTCACATGTGAAAAAGATTAATTTTTTTTCACACACGAACTGCTCAATAAACTACACCATATGAAAAACCATAATGGGAACGAAATGACCTGGAATTCCAACAAACGAGTTATTAAAGAAAAAAATCAAAAGCTAACTTTTTTCGATCATCTGTACACTTTCTTCTGTTCTGCGATGCTTCCATCTTCTTTGGAACCTGCGAGTGAAATCAGCCACTGCACCAGATTGCAAACAATGGCGTTTCGAACAGAAACGCAAAACTAATGAAAGAATTGGAGCTATGAATCCTCGTCGTATTCCTCGGCGACGTCTTCTTCGACAATGGGTTCCAACGATGGGATGGTAGAGGGTTTCTGTGGGTAAGTGATGAGAATTGGAGCAACCTCAACCCAAGAACTCAGATTCATGATGTTCTTCTTCGCCATTGGAGCTTCTAGGAAATGAAAGAAATTGCAAAGCTTTCTAATTTATTTGAATCTTCCCTCTTCCTCCTTGTTCAAGAAAGAAGAGAGAGAGACTGGATACTTTCTACTGATCAAAACAATGCGACTTTACTTCTATTGTATTGTATTGTACAATTGAAAAGATTGAACTGTAGATTGAGTTTGTGATGAAGATGGGGGAAGTTTATATAGGCAGAGGAAGGGAAGGAAAATTGAAGCACAGCAAAATAAGGAAATCAGTTAAGGTAAAAATTGAATGAAAGGTGTATATTAGATGCACGTGGATGAATGCAGGGGAATCATCAGAAATAGAAAGTCCTAAAATTGAATCCACAAATAACAGAATTACCTAAATTTAGAATCAATTTTGGAATTTTAATTCTCATTTCAAAGGTTTAAAGGTTCTATTTAACTCGAAGATGATGGAACGTCTCTTTTGGTAGATCATAAAAATGTAGTAGACTTGTGATAGTAACAGGGAAAACATAAACAGGAGAAGAGTCGATACAAAGTAATTTCCTTCATTGATCTTAGTAGTATCAAGGGGAAGGATCAAGAGAGATACTAAAATGATTATCCAAGTTAATGATAGGAAGTTTTCTAACGAATTGATCGATCAATACACAAACAACGCTTGAAAGAACCATTTCTCCAAGCTGAAAACAACATACAGATTTGACTCAAAATCTTGGAAGTCGGCAATGTAATACACACAAATGTCCAGTTTCTTCTACAGATATTTGAACTAGATATTAAGGGAAGTACTACAACTAATGGCAGCAAACAAACATATCACTGAACTAATCTTATCACATAAAATATTTGAGATAACCATTGATGTTTTCAAGAGTCTCACATGATGCTATAGTTGCTATTTGTCCAGAATTCTGCGAATCTAGTTTACTTCACCAACCAATAGTTTCTAAAGGATAAGAAAATATTTCCTGAAAGATTGCTCAGCATACCCAAACAAATCATTGGGTGCCCAATATGTTCATGGGAGAATAACAGAATATGAAAGTCTAGGAGTGGCTACACATTCAAGACTAATGTCAAATAAACAGAAGTAAAACAATAAACTAAACGTTTACAGGAGGACAACATGGTAAAATGAACTAATCTCATTCTCAACCAAATACATATTAACAGGATATCATGGTTTAACAATTTCATCATAACAAGCAGCCCCTGTTTCAAGTCTTTACAAGGAAAGGAAAATAAGTAGTTAAATTTCATTTCTTCAGTAGCATAAGAAGTATGCCAGATACGTGACTTCTTTTTGTAATATCTAGAAATATGCTTCTCAGATGAGTAAATCAGCAGGCATTTAAAGTGTGTAATGTTGCAAAAGAAATGGATGAACACGAAAAACACAGGCCACAAGCTCTCAAATTAGGCTACATTTTGATGAATTCAAAATGTCAGAGCTAAGTAGCTATTTCAAGTCTAGAGATCCATCCCATAAAATTAATCCAAGTAAATCAAAGAAAACTGCCTACTTCTGCCCATTTTGGACAACCAATATAGCAATTGACACCTTCACTGCAACAGTTCAACACAACTTCATGGACATCTAAAAAAATTTATCAAATGGGGTGCGATATTATAGGACTATACTTAAGAAGACGTAGCTAGATGAGTTGGAAACTTGGAATGAATAAGGACTTGAGGGAGTCTACACTCGATCACCTATCAAAGGACAAACAGATCACTGAACCCAATTCACTTGGAATCTATTATTTCCACTACAGAAATATTATGCTCAGAAGCATTACAAACAATCCAAATAATGCTTAATTACAACGAGAACACTAACTCAAAATCAATGAATAAACCAAAAGGAAAAAATGGTAACTCTTCCAGATAGAAAAATTGTGCCCTGCGCTTAGATTATAGAAGGGATCGTAAAAGGGCCATTCTCAATAATACAACCGGAAATGCAACGATTTGAATGAAAACAAAAAGTCTAAACTTCAGTTCAAAACGGAACCAGAATGCTTCCATCCCCGAAATGAAGCAAGTTTCCCACATTAAATAAATCCTTGTATCCGGAGATATAGTCATTTGAAGACAATAAAAAGAAACATATTTAAAAATCCAAAACTGAAACTACAAAGTAAGTTCCAATGCGAAAAATCACTCTCAATCCTGGGGAATTTCAACGTCCCCATCAGTAATTTCCTGCTGCAAGTCCTTCGGATCCTTACCGTCGACCGTACAGCCAACAGAAACGCAAGTACCGAGGATCTCCTTGACGGATCCACTGAGATCTTTAGCCATAGACCTGGGGCGCATAACCCTAGCGATCTCAATCACGTCGTCAAGCGAGATATTGCCATTGTGCTTGATGTTCTTGGTCTTCTTCCGGTCACGCTCAGGCTCCTTGAGAGCTTTGATGACCAAAGCAGCAGCAGAGGGAACCACGGAGACCTTGGCTTGACGATTCTGCACGGTGAGCTTGACAGTGACCCTGAGGCCCTTCCACTCCTTGGCGGTCTCCTTGGCAATGTCTTCTCCGATCTTCTTCGGGGAGAGACCTAGAGGACCGATTTTAGGAGCGAGAGAACTGGCGGCTCCGACCTCACCTCCGGTGACCCGGACGAAAACATCGACGACCTGAGTAGGATCGAATTTAGGAGGCATAATTGAATATGGGAATGGGATTTGTTGGATAGAATTCCTGAGTTGCAGAGGAGATGGGCGGAGGCGGAGGGTCGAAGGCAGACTAAGGTTTTGAAGGAACGTATAAAAGCTAGGGTTTTACAGATTGGGAATCGTCAAATTACTCTTTTCTCCCCCCTTTGCTTTTTGGGCTTTCTGGCCCATTGGTCTTTCTTTCTCGAGAAATGGCCCAATGGATTTTGGATCTTCAGATTCTGTTCTCAATTTTTGTTTATGTTTTGGGAATTATATCAACTTTTATAGTTTTACCACAAATTTATATATATATATAAAAAAAAAAAAAAAAAAAAAAAAAAAAAAAAAAAAAAGAAAGTTGCAGTTACTTACTGTGATAATTTTTCGTTTGAAATAGCTAAAAATAAAATAAAGTATTTTCATACGCATTCGGTATGAAATTGATAGAATTTCAAATAAAAACATCCTAACTTATGCGGAACTTGATATTATTGAAATTATTGAGTTCATGGATTTTTTTTTTTTATGTTAAAATTTGTCAGAATTAGCAAAAATTGAACCTATGGTAGAAATTGCAACACTTATCTAAATTTAAGGCTCAATTTGATAAATTTTAAAGTTTAGGATGAAAATTAATACAACTTGACAAATTTAGGGGTAAAACTTCATTTTTTTCTTAAATATTTTTTTGGCCAAATTTACAAATCTAGTCCCCACACTCTGTTGTGTCCCATAGATATTTGACTTTTAAAATATCTACTACATTTGTAAATTTTTTAATTTTGAGTCTAATAAGTTTCTAAAATTTAGCAAACCTCGGACAATTCTCCCAGTTAAGGCGTGTATCCTCAATCGTCAAAGATTTGAATCTCTACTCTACATGTTATTGAACTAAGGAAAAAAATGTTTCTAAATTTTGTCCGTGTCTAGTAAGCACATGAACTTTCAACTTTATGTTTATTAAGTTTTGATCTATCATATATATCTTTTTCTGAATTCATAAATCTATAACACAAGATTTGAGTTCATTTTACAAATATAAATAGGAAAATATAACTCCTAGAGTATATGAATTTTTCCAAATAATTATATTCAATGTTAATGTTAATGTTGTTATTATTATTACAGAAATTATGTCTGATGATCATCTTCAAGCCCCATTTTACAAAAATGTCTAAGATAGGAAATTTTTTTGATTTAGAATTTTCATTTTTTTGTGACAAATTTGCCCTTTTTGGCTTCCTATCTCCTCAATAAGTTTGCTCCATATTATCTCTCTTCATTCATTATTATCCCCCGAAATTTCATGATTTTGATGCATTTAGGGCTTTTTTAATAAATACGGACTGTTACAGATGTACGGGGTCGGGTAATTTCTTGGTCCTCCGCCGGTACTTGTGGATTCAAAGGTACAAGAAGAGGGACACCATTTGCCGCTCAAACCGCAGCAGGAAATGCTATTCGGGCAGTAGTGGATCAGGGTATGCAACGAGCAGAAGTCATGATAAAGGGCCCTGGTCTCGGAAGAGATGCAGCATTAAGAGCTATTCGTAGAAGTGGTATACTCTTAAGTTTCATACGGGATGTAACCCCTATGCCACATAATGGCTGTAGGCCCCCTAAAAAACGACGTGTGTAAAAATAAACATTGAAGAGAAATTTCAAGAGAAATAAATAATTCAATGATTTGATCAAAAAATATTACTATGGTTCGAGAGAAAATAAGAGTATCGACTCGGACACTAAAGTGGAAGTGTGTTGAATCAAGAGCAGACAGTAAGCGTCTTTATTATGGACGCTTTATTCTGTCTCCACTTATGAAGGGTCAAGCCGATACTATAGGCATTGCGATGCGAAAAGCTTTGCTTGGAGAAATAGAGGGAACATGTATCACACGTGCAAAATCTATCTGTTTCCTTTTTTCTTTTGTTCTGAGAATCGTGCAATTTATTTCGTGCCTTTTTGCCTTCCATTTTTCGAACACCAGATTCTTACACAAAATCGTCTCCCCAAATCTTGACTGGCAAGAAAGCCTCCGAAAACTGGACGATCTCGAAGGGTCGAAAACCGGATTCCTTTGCCGGTAACAATTCGCACATGGAAGGCACTGCCTGTTCGCACATCGCTGTCGGTGTCGAGAATGGCGTACACGTCCACCGGCGGCGTTCTGACGGCGATTCTCTCCATTTACGAAGAAGGAGAAGGCGAAAATCGGAGAGCTGTTTTCGTTTGCGCTGGGCGCGTTCACGAGCGTGGCGTTGGTGTCGGTTGTCGGTTTTCGCGTTGCACGGCAAGAACAGAAAGTTGTTCTGCAGCTTGGCTGCTTCGGTGTTTTCAATCATCATGTATGGATCGCCACTCTCCATAATTAAAAGTGTTTTTTCGAGTCTTTTTGGGTGCTTGTGGATTTGCTTTCGTTCTCTTGCTATGGTGACGTTTGATTGATCTCGTTTTTTACAGAAAGTAATTAATGAATTATTATTAGTTTCCACTTTTAAGGAATTTTTTTCCACTTCTTTTTGGCTCCTCGTGAAGTTATCATCAATTCTGGTTTTCTATTGTTCTTTCTGGCATTTCTCATCTGTGGATTAGCATAGCATACAGAACACTAATATGCATATAATTCATATACACCGGGATATAATATGCATACAGAACACTAAGGCATATATTCATGGAAACAATCTCAGCAATCATATATATAATATCACCATACAATATATAATCAGTATAATAAAACTATACATCCGTATTTATCAGACATCAAATGTTTGCAATTTTTTTTACTCTAGCCATAACCTAATATATATAATTCATATACACCGGGATATATTATGCATAACACGAAGACATATATTCATGGAAATAATCTCATCAATCATTTCAAGAAAAAAAGTAATAGGATGGAATGCAAAACGACAAAAAAGAAAGAAAAAAAATTACACAATTTCCCTAAAGCCTAAAAATAAAATAAAAAAATAATGGATGCAAAACGACATAAAAAATCAGGAAAAAAAAAATTACCCAATTTTACAAAAACAAAAAAAAAAAGGAAAATATTAATGGGAGAGAGAGAAAATATTCAGTCATTGTTTTTTTTTAAAGGAAATATTCAATAATCGTTGATGAAAGAGATGCTTGACCATTATTGATGGGAGAGAGAGAAAATGACCATTATTGATGAGGGAGAGAGAAAATATTCAGCAATTATTGAAGAGATGAAGCAAAGGACTATTTGGTAAAATGACCATGACTTTCATGAAAAAATGAAGGCCAAATGTCTATTCTTGAAAAAAAAATAGTGTAGTTGGACAAATTTGAGAATAGGAAACCCATTTTGGACTATTTATCTCTTATTATTATTATTTTTATTATTATTATTATTTTGACAAAGAAAAAAAGATTGCATGTTGTGGATTTATTTATTTATTTGACAACATGTAGGGGTGAGGGGGATTCAATCTCTTACTTGGTCGAGATACAAGCTTTATGCCACTTGAGTCATGTAATTGTTGGCGATTTATTTAATTATTTGAACAGACAAAATAACAAATAAAAAAATTATAAAAGAAATAATCTTGGAATTGAATCTACTTGGTCCCTCCAATATGATCCATGTCCAAACTCGAAATGCCGAACCTTAAATTTTATTTATTTTTATTTTATTATTTCAATTCAAATATGGCTTAGATCATTCATATTTTCTAATGAATAAGTATCAACTCAAGCATAATTAAACATACATTGATTATCATTTTTGGTTATGTTACAACCATTTCATATTACAAATTGAGAAGGTAAGCTAACATAAATAATTGTCGATCCAAGCATAATTTATTGGTTAAGACACCAATTATTATTGGAAAAAAAAGTTAGTATTAGTTTTAGTTACGGGCCAAGTTAGCCGATTCAGTCGGATCGGTTCTGAGTTCATGAAGGAATTTTGTGATGGTCTGCACAAATGCTTCATCATCATTGTAATTTTGTTGACAACTTGAGGTTGGCTGAGTCGCACTTATCTATTTTTTTCAATCAAAATTTTAGAAAAAAGAAATTAGCACAAACAATATATTCATAAATTTCTTGAAATGTTTTCATAACTTTGCATTAAAAAAACTCTGTGGTATAGAATTTGTGTCAGGATTTTGCAAATAAGACCGAAACAATTATATTTTAAAAGTATAGAAATACATTCTAAAATTATAGAGACCAAAATACACAAAGTGGAAAATACCTCAATCAAAATAGATGTTTTAAAATTACAAACTACAAGAAACCAAAATAAACAAAAATAGAAATATGGACACAAAATAGGATTTAAAATTATTTTTATTTTAAATAACAGTGTTCGTTGTTAGACATAGTAATATTTTTAAGTGGTATATTAAATAATGTTATTAACATATGTCGAACTCACTAAATTAAATTAATTTTAGGTAGCTGTAACTCAATTGATAAAACATATTTTAATATCATATACATATAGTAATGAGTTTTTTTTAGTTATTTCATTAATAAGTTTTAACAACCTACGATTGATAAATTAATTTTGTTTCGAACTTTTGACATTATAATAAATTCTAGGTCCAAATAAAATTTTAAAGTCTCTATGCTCTTTTGTAAAACACACGTCAAATTTCAAAAATATGTAAGAGAAACATTCCTACTTTTCAAAATTTTAGTATGTAACCCAAATTTTAATCAAAGTTGGAGAGAGTTCTTACCGAAGACATTCGTCGTCGTTTTGACCCTCTCGTTGCCTTTGTCTTATTGTCCATCATCTCAATCAATTGATCAAACTAAATCAAAAAATTTTAAAAAAATATAAACATACACAAACTCAAAAACATAAAGAGGAAACTATATATCTAAAGTCCGTTTGATAACCATTTCAGTTTTCAGTTTTTGGTTTTTTGTTTTTGATTTCCTGTTTTTGGTTTTCAGTTTTTAAAAAACAAATATGATATATGTTTGATAACTAATTTTGGTTTTCTGTCTTTTAAAAACTGAAAACCAAAAACAGTTATCAAACATGTATAGTTTTTGTTTTTTATTTTTCTATCTTTTTAAAAAATCAAGATTATTGTTATTTTTTTGTATTTTAAAAATAAAAGTAGAAAAAAAAAACAAAAAAAAAAAAAAAAAAAACAAAAACGTTTGTTTTATTTATAATTTATATTAATAATTAATTTTTTTTTACTTCATCGAGTTGACCTTTCTCTCTTGATGCCGCTATAAAGAGCATCGGGACAGGAGGCCTCTACCGATGCCATCTTAACGGCGTCGGTAGAGATGTCGACGCGTATGTTGCTCGTCGACAAAAGGTCCTTCTCCTGACGTGTTTAACGATGTTGAGAGAAAACACGTTGGCAGAAACAACTTTTCTTATAGTGACTTTATGTCTAATAGGTCCTTGAAATTTTAAGAATGTCAAATAATAGGTCTTTAAACTTTCAAATTTGTATGTAATTGGTCCTTAACATGTTCAACATTTTTTAAACTAACCAATCTACGAGTTATAAAATTGAACTTTGTGTTTAATAAGTCATTAACATTTCAATTTTGTGTCCAATAGATTTGTAAATTTTAAAATTTGTCGAATAGGTCAAGTACCCACTAGACACAAAATTGAAAACTTGGGGACTTATTAAAAACAAAATTGAAAGTTTACGGGTTGTTAGAGACTTCTTAAAATTCAAAAATCTATTGGTTATTAGGCATAAAATTGAAAGTTGATGGACTAAACTTATAATTTAACAAAAATTATAAAGATGAAAATTTTTTAAAGAGAAAAATAAATTCAAGGTTGTTTGATTGAAATATTTGAATTTTTCTATCGTTCGACAATTCCTTTTTCTACGTAATATTTGAGTATTTAACCACTTATATTTATTATTTAATCAATTTTTTTTTGTACAACTATTTAATCAAATATGATATGTTCCTCAAGAAAAAAAAATCAAATTGGACATAAAAGTATTAATTACATTTAGTTCACTCGAATAAAATTAATATAACATATTAAAAATACCAAACAAAAGTTATATTGTAATAAGAAAATAAATTAAGAGAAAATAAAAATAAAAACGATAAAAAAAAAAAAACATTGAAAGCTTCCCAGACCACTCACCCTCCTCAGTCCTCACTCTCCAACTCACACGCCTCATGTTGTGTTTAAAAAACGGAAACCAGTTTTTAAAAACAAAAAAAAAAAAAAAGAATCTGTTTTCAACTTTTCTTAACAAATTTTTAAAACGTTTTTTAAATTTCAAAATCAAGAAAATGAATTGGTTACCAAACATACCTGTTTTTAAAAAACAAAAAACAAAAACATCAAACGGCCCCTAAATTAAAAGGTTTTATACAAGTATATATGAACAAGTATATCGAGATGGTATAAGATTTAGAAACATGCAATTAATGCATAACAACCCTAGAAAAACATGAAAAACAATAGAATGGTTTTAACATCTGTTAATTTTTTGTACCTGTTTCACAATTATTTGGTACTTCCTCGCACATTCATACAGCCTTCTTTCATCATCAACACTCGACATTATCAAACTTCTCCTTATCTCTGTGTTTTTTAAACTCTGACAAATTGAAGGTAATTTTAAAGCAATCTCATGAATGAAGAACTAACCGTTATGCACCGACCTTTAAGAGAAAAAAACAATGTGAGTTTTTTTTCTGATCCAATTCTTGTTTCTTACGTAAAATCAAAGGTGATTTTATAGATGTTCATATCTCGTGAAGAAAGGCACACCAACTCCCGAAAACCCTAATTTATTAGAGAGATATGGAGAGAGAAGGGAAGGGTTATAAACATTGCTCATTAACTACTTGCCATAAACCCTAAACTTTTACTTGTGAAAGAAAGAAAAAACGATGTAGGGTTGCATGTAACTGATGATTTTATTTGATTTTTGATTGGTTTTGGTGGACTTTTTGGTTAGTTTTCTATCGATTTTAATGATTGGTTTTCTATTTGCTTTTAAAACCGATTGGTAAACTTGACTTTTTTTAGTTAGATTTTAGCGATTTTGATGATTTGTTTTCATTATTCTTTTGGTAAATTGATCTATCTACTACATGCCATTTTTGTTTAAAGAGCAATCATTCTATTTCGACTTTTTTTTTTTCAAGCAATATATGTGTTAATTATTTTTTTGTTTTTTGTTTTTTGTTTTTGTGTTACGTACTTTTATATATATATAGAAGTGTTACATTCCAACCTCATGAAAAATAAGATGTTAGCAAAAACCAAAGGAAATTTCATTGAATTTATCTTAAATAAAAACAATACAAATTGGGTAAAAGAGGAGAGTGAATAAAAATCAAATGTCTTACCATGATTAGAAAAGGAGGTTTATTAGGTTAAAATGAGCAAATCCTTCGTAGCTTATTGGGAAAAATACATTTTTAGTCCCTGAGGTTTGGATTAGTTTCATTTTGGTCCCTGAGTCTTCAAACTCAACAATTTAATCCCTGAGGTTTGGTTTTTGTTTCATTTTAGTCCTTCCATCCATTTTTCAGTTAATAATTAACGGATCGATGTCGTGACACTTTTTTTTTATTAAAAAATTTATTTTTAAATTTTTTTAAATATAAATATATTTAAAAAAATAAAAATATTATTATTTTAATTTTTTTAATTCTTTCTCCCCCTCTCTCCCCTTCTTCTCTAGTTCTTCTTCCTTCAGCAAGTCACCGGCGGCCGGCAACCACCTCTCGCCGGCGGTGGTCTCCTCTTCTCTTCTTCTCTCTTCTCCCACTACTCTTCTTATTTTTTTTTTAATAGAGGAGGGAGGGAGGAGGGAGACTCCTCTGTTTCCGGCGCGAAACGGAGGAGGAGGGAGGTCCCTCTCCTTTGTTTCCCTCCCTCTATTAAAAAAAAAAAGAAGAAAAGTGGGAGAAGAGAGAAGAAGAAGAGAAGAGGAGGAAAAAAAACACGCCACTTGTTGAAGAAGAAGAAGAAGAAAAAGAGGAAGAAGAAGAATAAGAGAGAGAGAGAGATAGAATTAAAGAAATAATAATATTTTTATTTTTTTAATATATTTATATTTTTAAAAATTCAAAAATAATTTTTTTAAATAGTGTCACGTCATCAAACTGTTACTTATTAATGAAAAATTAGATAGCTAAAACCAAACCTCATGAACTAAATTGTTGAGTTTGAAAACTCAAGGATCAAAATAAAAACTTAATCCAAACCTCAGGGACTAAAAGTGTATTTTTCTCTAGCTTATTCTATTTTTTAAACTAGTAAAGGCACAATTTTGGCCAAAGAGCATGGTTCAACGGTAATTGGCATATCAACTTTGTTTTGTTTTAGTTCCGTCCAATTTAAAACAAAAGTTAAAATTTGAAAACTTTGTCTTTTTCTTTTAACATTATTTAAACTAGAATAAAAGAGTATAGGTAAGTGTTGAAAATTAAACATGTTTTTTAATTCTAGATATATATATTATACATATACACATTGTATTAAATTTTCATCGACATTTCTACATGTCCATAAATTCGACATCAACATGAGGAATGAATTGACATTTCTATTATACGGTAAAGAAACCAATAAAATTTTAAAGAAAATAGTATCAAAATGTAATTAATATGTAAATAAGATCAACATCAATACATTACTTTAACTCATTTATGAAAGATCAAATATTTTTCCAGTAACATCTATGACATCAACATTTTATCAATATTTCCATCAAGATTGACATTTTAACCCTTGGTTTGCTCTCATTATTATTTTTCCTTTTTTTTAGTATCCATCACATGCTTCAGACGTAAGTTGAGAGTAAAATCAAGAAAGAAATCATGGTACAATTATGCCAAAAAGAACATGACAGAGGTCAGAGGTTCAATCCCCCCACCCCTACACGTTGCGAAAAAAACAAAAAATACAAGAAAAAAATGGCACGATTATGATTAACAATACTTTTTTTCTTTCCTCAGCTGTGACTGTCTTTCTTAAAAAGCTTAATGTGTCTAGGCTGGAAGAATTTGAACTTGTACGTTTTATTTTCAGTCGTTCTAGAATTATTTCTAAGAAGTTGGCCAAGAGGTTGAAGATTCCAGAGTGGCTGAAGAGAGAAAGCAACAAACCAGCCATTAAAAGGAAACCTGGAGAAACAAAATGGATCTTGCTAGAGTACTGGGAGATCTTTACATTTTTAAAAAGAATAAAATGAGAAGAATAAGGGAAAAGATGCTAGAATTCCAGTCTTCAAGGCCTTGCTACCTCGTCTTTGTCCTTCGGGTTCTTGGGACTGAATCTTCTTATCCTACTGAGAACTTCTCTTACTGTCTTGAGAGAAAATGAACCTCAAGGGGGACTTGGATAATACTAGTTTTTCAATCATCTTGGTCTATCTAAAAGATTCAATCAAGAAGGCTCTCTCCCCTTGCTCATGTAGGATCATTGGCGGCCTTTCAACTATTTGGAAATACCAAAGGAGTTCAAGAATCCCAAAAAGAAGTGAGGGTTTTCCAATCCAAGCATCACTTAATTAGACACAGATTACCATCTCAACAGTCAATGGTTTCATCCTCCCTGCAATTGGCGATCTCATCTCTAGGGGAACACTAATATTATTAGCCAAGTTATACCTAATTTTCTCATGTCATCATCATAGAACCTCAAATATCAGAAGGTAAATAATAGATTGAAACACCCAACACCACTATGAGTATATAACAAGTACATATACATAATTCTTATCAAAATGAAGTGATTTTATTCACTGATTATTTTCTCAATTCTCAATCAAGCCCAGCAAAAATCTACATATGTACATCAAAATTTCCAAATTTGTGCTCTATAATTTAGAAGCAAAAAGTAGTAGGTAAGACAAAAACTAAAAGAAGCAAACTCTCTCGCGATGGAATCTCACCGAGAAGCCAACGACCAAAAGTTCAAGAGAAAGGAAGGTGAAACAGCAAACCAGCTAATGAAGGCCATTGCAGTGGCAGACTCGAACTGTGCACAGTGGTTCACGCCACACTTATTAAGATCATTGCCTATCAGAACAGTAATCCCAGCTGATGAACATGCAGCAGAAAATGTAAGGGTGGACGTAACCTGCAGGGGGGAACAGTTGGGTATTTGTATTAACAATTATAAATACGAATTGACCTTAAGAAATTTAGTAAAATAAATTGGTTTTCATTATAAGAACATCAATTGAAATTAACATAATTATATTAAATGTGTAAAAATTGTGATCACCAAAGAATAATATATCAATGAAAAACACATTAATATGACATAGTGTTGAATAACATATCAGGCTCATTCCTTCAAAATGCTAGACTCCACATTCCAATGGGATGCTTATTCTATTACAATTCACAAATAGGAAAACCAAACAATGAAACAAGAAGTTTCATTCGGATTCTCATTCTTGCAAACCAAACATAAAATTAGCTTCCAGTAAAAACTAAACATCAATCTCAGAGTTTGCGACCTATTTTACAACAATTATGCAACTTAAACAAGCTCCTGGATTGCACATGACATATCAGATAACAAAAAGAAGATGCATACAGATCTACTACGTATGCTTGGAAGTGTAGCATGCAAAATATTCTTACCGCATCTCCAACAGTGAACAAACCAACCATTGTGTAGTTCCGCAAGCTTCGCCTTACTAACAAGGCATATGCATCAACTATTGCCAATGAAAAGCTCCACAAGCATTGCAAGCCAACAGCAGCAACAAGATATCTGAGAGGAAATAAAAAGGCGATAGTTCCATATGAACAAGAAAACAATTAAACATGAAGTTGAAGGATCAAACATATAGGATATCTTAAAATCACAGGTTTTAACAGCGAATAACATCATCCAACAAAACAAACTTCTTTTGTAAGAGAAACTAACTTATTGGTATTAAACAAAAACATACAGGAGCAGAAAATGACATATCCTCCGAACTTTCAAAAACCAAGCAAGGTTAAATAAAACTCTATTGGTATTAATAAAATGATGAAAATTAGAAAAAAAAATACAGAACAAACTCAGTAAACTATAAACCTGTACAACTCTTGGCCACAAGCAGTGTCATTGGAACTGAAACGTATAAAATACATTTTTTTTTTCATTGGAAATATGAACTTAATTATGGGATAAATAATCAACCAACAACAATGTGCTGTGTTCTGAAACAAAATAGTGATTTCAAGAGTGTAGTGTTGTCCACTCTGTTGGAAAAATAACACAACACTAGTCGCTAACAATAATAAAATCCCTCGAACCATTAAACAAAATACAGAATGACACAAGCCTCTTGGTTTCCTTCTTGTAGAACACATTCGACAGTTATAACGACAACTTTTCTACGTGTCTATATGCACTTCCCTCTATGCCTGAGGGCTCCATCGCGACTCACAAGTTCACAACATATTGAAAACACAAGACCTTAGCCATAGTGCAATACAAGTTATTGCTATCACCATCAACGGAGTTTAAGGTTCATCGGTAAATATATTGGACAAAGCACAATTAAGAAACAATTGTACTTGAGCGAAATCTTCAGCAAGAAAAGACGAAGAAACAAGCATTATCTTAATTTAATCAACATCCTTATTTCACGGATAAAATATTCTGAACGACGTCCAAATCACGCTAAATATATCTTAATTTAATCAACATCCTTATTTCAGTTCATTGACTCTGTAACGCCGCGAAGAGAATATTTGAAGATCATCACAATCACAACATCGAAAAATTACACAGAACCTGACACTATGAAACAAAAAAAATTCAAGAATTACGTACCGAAACGCCGTGACTGAGGGGAAATCACTGGTGGTAGCCATAACACACAGAGAAACTGCAGCAAATACGAACTGAAGGAGACGAAGAGCAAGTCCACCCGGTGTACCAGGCATGCCCTGCACATCCTTCATCCTGACTCTCGGCGCATTGTGTACCGCTCCTTCCGTTAGTGGTGGCGCCTCCACTGGATGCACCGACGGCCGGCTCACGTTCATCGCGGTCCACAGCGATCCAACTGTTCAATCACTGAGGTGAAACAAAAGCTCTTTTACACTCACTCCATATTTCCGAACCCTAACCGGTCGCAGCTGAGCCAGTACAGCACATAAAGAAAGATAGAGAAGTTTAGCTTATGAGCTGAAGGCTTCGATTGTTTAGAATCAGAGAGCGAAGGGAAGATCCAAAGTCCATGAATTCGTCATCTTCTCCACCGAAAACAGACACAGCTCGCCACTTTGGTAAGAAGGCGAAGTAGAGCTCCGAGAAAGGGAAAGCTGCCACTAGACTACCAGAGGTGAGGATTGAGGAAGGACATTCGAGCGTGGGCCGGCCGTATATGGGCCGACCCATTTCTAATTTGTCCAAAGCCGATTGGGCTTTAATATTTAACGGCCCATATTAGATTTCATCATGGCCCATTATAGCCAATTTGTATTACAATTTCCGAAACTTACCTAATTAAAGAAAAAGCCAAAAAAAAGTAAATGCGACATGTCGCTTTCAGAGTAACGAAGGAGCTAAGTGTCGGCATAGTTATGTGTTGGGATGTCGGTCGAGACTCGTGAGTGGTGACTATCGTTTCGATTTCGAGTTGGGCAGCAAAGACGTGGGGCCTACCGCACGGGTGATGTTTCGGATGCCATTAAATAATATAATAATAATGCCGTTTTCCATCGCCATCTTTTTTATTAAAAAAAATAATAATAATAATAATAACATTATCTTGTCTGTTTTCAATTTGTGTCAATTTCACCAAAACCATACAAGACAGCTCATAAATACGGTTGTTACTTGTTTGTTTTTTTTTTTTTTTTCTTTTAATCTTAGGAAAAAAGAAATTAATGAAAGAGGCAGTCGACAATTGACATTAATGTAATGGTTATAAGGAAATAAGTTTTGATTGTACGTAAATACTTAAAGTGTCAAAACATGTGAAATACAGTTGCAAAACGTAGAGTGCCATTTATGAAGTTGAGGTATTTTTCTTTTTTCATCTGTCGTGAACAATAAAAAAAAAAATTGTTAAATACGATGAAATCGTGGATCAAATTTGCCTCATAGAACTATGTTGTTAATGGAAATCAATAAATATAGCCTACACTACACTAGTAGCTGACAATTTCTTAATGAGTGATACTAAATATAATGACAATAAAATGGTCATGTCAAGTCCATTGGTTCGTTTGTCCAATCTCTCATAATAATATATTTGGTTCAAATATCGTAGTTTGTGTTTTGTTTTTTTAGAATGGATGCTAATAGAGACTGGTTTTTTCAAAAAAGCTAAAAATGATCTCAGTATCATAGGGACCGGTTTTAAACTTTATTGAAAGTATAATGATTAAAATTGGATATTTAAAAGTATATGAACTAAAATTGAACAAATTCTAAATTATAAGGACTAAAACAATATCTTAACTATAATATTTGTTGCTCTTATAGAAATGGCATGTTGCTAGATGTGTTTTAAACAAATCTTCTTGTCCAAAACAAAAAACTAAAATCATTAATATAATATTCACCGTATTAAATAAACAGGATAGATTTTAGTCCATCTATTAAAGTTAGCTTAAATAAAGAAGATTTAGTTGTATATATGTTAATTGTTAATTTTGTTATATAATTGGCCATATAATGCCTTCAATTTCTATCCATAAAGTGCAAGATTATTACACATTAATAATCTCAATATGGTATATCAGTCCTATCTTTTAGGATTTTTTTCTTTTCCTCTTTCTTTCGTCATCTTCTCCGTTTCTTTCATGTGGCTATCGATGAAATTGAAGTTCCTTCTGTTCCTTCTCCTACCACAACTTTCCAGCCAACTAATACATTGATTGTTGAGCAGTATGTCAATCTCTATTTTCTTCATCACTCAGACAGTACTAGTTTGGTTCATGTCTCTAATTTGTTGACCAAATCAAATTATACTCTCTGGAATCAATCGTAAAATTAAAACTTTAATAAAAAATTATAATCAAAACTTTTTTAAAAAAAAAAAAATCTAGTGGATTATGAAAAATAAAAGGGAAAAATACACTTTTGGTCCCTGAGGTTTGAGTTAAGTTTCATTTTAGTCCCTGAGTTTTCAAACTCGACAATTTAGTCCCTGAGGTTTGAGTTTAGTAGCATTTTAGTCCCTCCATCCATTTTTCCGTTAATTATTAACGGATTGATGATGTGGCACTAATTTTTTTATTAAAAAAATTATTTTTGTAATTATTTCAACTAAAAATAAATAAAAATAATAAAAATATTAATTTTTTTTTTATTTCTTCTTTCCTCTCTCCCTTCTTCATCTTTTCTCTCTCCCTTCTTCTTCTTCATCATTAAACCACCACCACTCTCGCCAGCCGACCACCACCCTCGCCGGCCGACCGCCACCTCTGCTGGAACTGATCTTTTTTTTTTTTTTCCATTTTTTTCTTTCCCTTCCTCTTACTCTTCTTCTTCATCCTTTCTATCTTCTTCTTCCCTCTTTTCTTCCCCTGTTTTTAGATCTGAAAAATTGAACCCCGATGAACAAATCGATGGAGCAGACATCCAACAAGTTCGAGCTCGACAGCAGCGTTTTTGAGTTTGGCGATTTTAGATCTGACATTTGCAAGCTCAACGGCGGCGTTTTCGAGCTCAAAAGCTTCAGATCCGACATGTGCAAGGTCGACGGCGGCATTTTCGTGCACAACAACTTCAGATCTCGCCGGCGTTGGTCTCGCGTGGGTCTTCATTTCAGAGGCGTCTTCTCGCGCGGCACTGGTCTGTGTTTTTCAGTGGGTTTTTCAGCGGTCTTCGTTTCAGCCGCCGACCCTCGCACGACGTCCTACTCGCGAGCGAACACCCACTGCTTCCCTACCATCGTTAGAGCTCGCCGAAGAAGGAAGAGATGACTGGCTCGACAACGAAGAAATGAGAGAGACCAGAGAGAGAAAGATGGCGAGTGAGACCGTGTGAGAAGAAAAAAAAAACTAAAAGAAACTGCTGCCATTTTCCATTTATTGAGCAATTTAATGAAATCTGAGCTTACTTTTTTCTGGGTTTAATTCATTCATCTGATTTTCTCATCCTTGGTGAATCAACCCAAAAATTAAGAGAAACTTTCTTCAACTTTTTTTCTGAAACGGAGAGGTTCTAGCCTCCTTCTTTTCTTAAAAAAAAAATAAGGAGTAGAGGGGAGGAAGAAGGGAAGAAAGAGGAAGAAAAAAGAAAAAAAAAATTGTCACCGTCGGCGGCGGCCGGCGAGCGGTGGTCGCCGGTGATCGGCGGCCGGCGAGCGGTGGTCGCCGGTGATCGGCGGCCGACGGCAAGTGACAATGGTGGTGATAATGGTGGTTGAAAAGAAAAAGACGATGGGTGGTTGAGAAGAAGAAGAAAAGAGATGGAAAAGTGGAAGGAAAAATGAAAATTAAAAGAATATATAATTTTTTTAGTTATTTTATTATTATTTTATTTTTAAAATTTAAAAAATAATTTTTTAATAAAAAATAAGTGTCACGTCAGCAAACCGTTAAGATTTAACGGAAAAAATGGATGGAGGGACCAAAATGAAACAAAAACCAAACCTCAAGGACTAAATTGTTGAGTTTGAAAACTCAGGGATCAAAATGAAACCTAACTCAAACCTCAGGGACCAAAAGTGTATTTTTCCCAAAATAAAATTATTAATAAAAAGATTGTTTTCCCCCTTAAATTAAAACTAAAAACTAAGATCAATAATGTACAAGACAACATCATTTGGTAATTAAAAAAGTGAAAATTAATGACATGTTTGCATTAGAGTGTCAATGTGATAACTAATAATAAAGAAATGGGCCCAAAAGGGATAGGGTATTGTCACATTAGGTGGCCCTTGCATTAGGACATGTCCAACCTTGTACTTGGTATTACATTAATATAGCAACAACAACAAATTAAAGGGGAAAAAAAAGTCAAATTTTACTTTGGCATTATATATATATATTTTTTTAATAAGATACCAAGTATTTCTTACATTGTATTGTTAAAAAATGCTCTACTTTTGATTTCTTAAAAAAATAGATAAAAATTTAAACCCAAAAGTTTATCAAATAACATGGGGTTCATCTCAAAATCAATTGGCAATGGATGGAGTGACTCATCTTTCTTATAACTTGTGAGGGTCTCCACTTATCTTTCCAATGTGGGATCCTCAACAAAGTTCATACAAATTGATTTTTTTTTTTTTTTTTTTTTTAATAATCTCTTTGGTTTTACAAAGAGAGATAGAGCGATAACTTTGAGCCATTATCCTTGCAAGTTTCTCTTCTTTTTTTAGTCTACAAAAGACCAAATAGATTTAAATTTTATTTGTTAAAAAAAATTAACTTTAGGAACTCTTAAAGCAATATTATTAAACAAATAAAAATATTCAAATACAGATCAAATGTCAAAGATTCATTGTTGAATACATTAAATAGAGAAAAAAGGAAACGGAAAGAAATTACATAATCTAGAGATTCTGTATTTGTTTTATTGAAAATTTTGTGTACTTTATAATACTAGTTTTTAACCACGTGCGTTGCACGTTTATATATTTAATTGTGTATTTTTCTTATGATTAATAAAACAATTTATAAAATAAAAATATAATATATATTAAATATTAATATAATATCATACAATATATATAGATATCTTTATACATACAATATATATATATATTTATTAATAATTAAAACTAATTTATCTAAATTTTCCCTTCACATAATTTACTTTTTTATAATTAAAAATATATAATTATATTTTAGAGACAGAGACAATTTTCACAACTTTTCATTAAAATAAAATTTTTTATATTGAAAATTATAAATTCTATTGTAGTTTTTTTAAAAAAAAAAATAAAATAAAATTTAATCAACTCACTATGAAATAAAGGATTGAGTGTTTTCTTTTGAGCTATATATATATATATATATATATATATATATATATATATATATATTTTGGCGGGGGCGCGGGAATAATTATGATAATACACTTTAATTATTGCTATTATAAATAAGCAAAAATAATTTAATAAACATGTTCAATTTCTAATAGAAATTAAATTTAAATGTCATTGGATTACCAAAATCAAATTAAAGCATGCAAAATGTTTTAAATTAAAATAATTTAAATTTAAATTTTAAAGAAACAACATTGAAAAGAAAAACACAATAGTATAGTAAGTATCCTCTTTCGAAAAAAAAAAAACTAAAAATATCTTGAAAATAACAAATAAAATTGAATAGAATGATTTTAAAATAAAAAAATATCAATACGTATAGACAAAAAAATTGAATAGAATAATTTTAAAATAAGAGATATCAATACGTATAGACAAATTTTTGATACCTAGAAAAACTTGAAAATAAATAATTCAAACAAAAATAATTATAAACCTAAACCTTAACCTTTCTAATTCAAACACATCAATTAAAGAGCCAAACTAAAAAAATATTTGAAATATAAACGAACAATTGGAAGAAATTGAAAAATACCTTAAATATAAACGAACAATTGGAAGAAATTGGAAGAGATAAGTAATTATAAACCTGAAAAAAAAAGTTGGAGGGAAAAAAAGAAATTAAAGTCAGTCAGTCGTAACATAAAATATTTGAGAATGGCTTTCTTCTAATTAAATTGATAAAATTAAACAAAAATATTATAATTATAATTCAAGGGATGTTTTGTTCAAAAAAAAAAAAAATTCAAGGGATGTACCTAAAACCAACAATGAAGGGGATGAATAGTTTTGATGTGAAAACTAATGGGAGAAGTGAACAATTTATAGAAGAAATTTATATTCAAATTCTAATTTGATTAGAGTTTGGATAGAGTGTATATAGATCATTTGATAATTTGATTAGATTTTGGATAGAGTGTATATTGTTTTTTATCTTTTACTTTTTAATTATAATAAATAGATTTAACTAAAATAATTATCTTAAGATTTGTTTTTTTCAAATTTTAATTTTTTTTTGTTATTCTCACGTTTTTTTTCTTTTTTTTTTTAATTTTTTAATTAAAATAATTATCTTAAGATTTGTTTTTTTTCAAATTTTAATTTTTTTGTTATTCTCACGTAATGAGTTTTTTTCCTTTTTCTTTTTTTTTTTTCTTTTTTTACTTTTCAATTAAAATAATTGTCTTTAAGATTTGTTTTTTTTTTTTCAAATTTTCATGATTGGTTTTCATATTAAATTTGTGAAAGTAACTTTTTTTTTATCTTTGGTTTTTTTTCTTTTTTTTTTTCTTTTTAATTAAAATAATTATATTTAACTAAAATAATTATCTTAAGATAATTCATGGAGGGAATTTAGATTCAAATTCTAATTTGATTAGATTTTGGATAGAGTGTATATACATCATATGATAATTTGATTAGATTTTGGATAGAGTGTATATTATTTTTTATCTTTTACTTTTTAATTATAGTAAATAGATTTAACTAAAATAATTATCTTAACATTTGTTTTTTTTCAAATTTTAATTTTTTTTTATTCTCACGTTTTTTTCTTTTTTTTTTTTAATTTTTTAATTAAAATAATTATCTTAAGATTTGTTTTTTTCAAATTTTAATTTTTTCGTTATTCTCACGTAATGGTTTTTTTTCTTTTTTCTTTATTTTTCTCTTGTTTTACTTTTTAATTAAAATAATTATCTTTAAGATTTGTTTTTTTTTTTTTCAAAATTTCATGATTGATTTTCATATTAAATTTGTGAAAGTAATCTTTTTTTATCTTCACGTAGTGGTTTTTTTTCTTTTTAATTAAAATAATTATATTTAACTAAAATAATTATCTTAAGATAATTCATGGAGGGAATTTAGATTCAAATTCTAATTTGATTACATTTTGGATAGGGTGTATGTAGATCATATGATAATTTGATTAGATTTTGGATAGAGTGTATATTATTTTTTATCTTTTACTTTTTAATTATAGTAATTAGATTTAACTAAAATAATTATTTTAAGATTTGTTTTTTTCAAATTTTAATTTTTTTTGTTATTCTCACGTAATGGGTTTCTTCTTCTCTTTTTTTATTTTTATTTTTATTTTATACTTTTTAATTAAAATAATTATCTTAAGATTTGTTTTTTTTTTCAAATTTTCATGATTGGTTTTCCGATTAAATTCGTGAAAGTAATTTTTTTTTATCATCACGTAGTGGTTTTTTTTTTTCTTTTTAATTAAAATAATTATATTTAACTAAAATAATTATCTTAAGATTTTTGTTTTCAAAATTTCATATTAAATTTCAAATGGGTTTTTAACTTTTTTAATGCAAATATGCCTTATTTTGAATTTTAATATTTTATATTTTGATTTTTATCAAATTGCGAAATTTGATTCTGGAATTTGAAAACTAATTATGTAATTATCTTAAATTTAGAGGGGTATTTTAGTCTAAAAATGTTTTTCACGGATCCTTGCTTTTTAATATATTATAGATTATAGATTATAGATATTCTAATAAGAAAAATTAATGGATAGAACTAAATAGATACGAGAGTTTTTTTTTTTTTAAACAATTGAGAAAGATGATGTTTAATTATTTATAAAATAATTATGATGATAAGAAGAAGAAAGAGATCGGAGGAGAGAGATTTGTAAGCCACGTGCTTCAACAAATCATGTGAGAGTTATTTTTAATATGAATAAGATCTGTGCTCATTTCATTGATTTTTTTTTTTTTTTTTTTTTTTTTTTTTTTTTTTTTTTTTTTTTTTTTTTTTTGAGAAATGCTCATTTCATTGATAAGGTCATCATATCCACTATCAATTATTTATATAGCTTCCTTCATTAATGTTTTTTTTTTTTTTCTTTCTAACTTAAAAAAAAAAGAAAAGAAAAAACCTGATAAATTTCAAAACAAGTTTAATTTTGAAAATAGAAAATGAATAACAAAATATTTATCAATATAGACCTTTTCAGTAAAGATACAATTGAGATGAAAAGCACTTGTGTTCAAGTCCATGCATTTAAAGGTTAAGATCAGAAGATGTAATATAAGCCCATGTTTAGGGGTGATTTCGAAATTGCTAAAATCACTTTTGTAATGTTCGAAATGTATGTTTAGGAGTGATTTTGAAATAGCTAAAATCACTTTTGTTAGATTTGAAATCACCTGAAATATAATTTTAATTATTCAAAATCAATTTCATGTTTGATTTTACATTTTTAAATGTGATTTTCATATCATCAAAATTGATTTTGAATTATTAAAAACATGTTTCGGGGTGATTTTCAATATGACAAAAATGATTTTAACCATTTTAAAAAACATGCACGAAATCATCTCGAAATATACCTTTAATTATTCAAAATATCAGTATCTCATGTTCAATTTTACATTTTTAGACATGATTTTCGTATCATCAAAAAATTGATTTTAAATTATCAAAGACATGTTTCGAGATGATTTTGAATATGACAAAGTGATTTTAACCATTTCAAAATCACTCCCAAACATGCACTAACCCTAATCAAATGGCGCTTTGTTACGTTTAAAGACATGGTTTTGAAGGTTTTACTTTATTTCCATGCTAAATACATCGAATAGTCTCTAATTAATCTCTAAGATGATCATTCTCAATTTGATCATTAATCTTTTATAAAATTCCCAATTTTATCCTCAATGTATTAAGATTCTAAATGAAGTCATTCCCATAAAAAAAGTATTAAATTTTTTTTATAATGATTATTAAAACTCGTTAGACAACAAATTTATGTATCATTAAATTATTGTTTTTATTAACATATTTGGATAAATACACATGCCACTCAATGCTAATTGACACACAAATCTTAACTCACACACCATAATTAAAACCCAACCCATCCAACAAATAAAATCCACTTCTTCCGGCCAAAGCGAGCTTAGCTGAGCTCATTGGCATGTACCCTTGACCAAGAGGTCAGAGGTTCAAATTCCCTCACCCCCAACTTCTTCTAGGTACATGTCCTAACTATCATGCCTATACATCCAAATATGTTAATAAATAATAATTTGATGACATGGCAAGTCTTTATTAACAATCTTTTTATAGGACAAACTGATTTTTAATATAGTAAAGGTAATAAATATGAAACTTTCAAAATGAGCATAGCTCAACAGTAATTAACATTTATTTTCAAGCAGAAGGTCAGATATTCGAATATTCCACTCGAGATGTTGTTGAACTAAAAGAACAAAAAAAAAAAAAACAAACAAGAACATATAGACCATTTTAACTACTTTGTATTTGTTATTCATTACCCCCCGAGATGAAATTGAAAGATGGAGGATTCAAAGAAACCACCTTGATTTAGGCAAATTAAAGCCCTGAATTTAAAGTGCATTAATTGTAATGAACTGAAATAATATATGTTTTTCCAGGACTTGGATCTCTCAAAAACCCTAAAAAGAAAAGAAGAAGAAAGCATTTGTTTTGTGTGTTTGAATAAGTGAAGTGAAGTGTGACACATTAATTTCTTAATCTTAAGACGTGAGTCTAAAGCAAACGAAGAAACCCTAATAACACACACACATGATTTTGTTGGTCTCTCTGTTTTAATGCTTATTTCCACAAACGCTGCCGTATTTGGTGGAACAAACAGGAAACTGAAAACAAAAACAAGAGACAATTAATTAACAGAACATCTTTTTTTTTTCTTAAAAAAAATGTTCTTTGGAAAGGGAAAGGGTTTAATTAATGTCTCCCTTTGGTTTGTGGTTTTTACAATCTGGTTTTCATCCCAATCCCATTGTTTCAGCTCTTATATGTGTTTTGCCAAACATGTCAAACTTTATGGAGTACATTTAATTTTTATCTATTGAAAATATATATAATTACATGTGTAACACACACACATGCAAATTGCATTATATAAATATGTATTTAAATTTAGCAAAAATTTTAAGTTTTAGAAAAATAGCATAATCAAAACCCGACTTTGTATTTCTTTTCATGGTTATTAAAAAAAAATCAACTCACATTCAAATATAAATCTAAAAAAGTACAATAAGAAAAGTTCATATATTTGTATAAAGAAAAAAAGAACTAAAAGTTATAACATTTTTATAAATATATATTTAATTTAATTTATTATAAAAAGAATCGTATTTAATTTTTTTTTTCAACCACTTGTGGGGTGAGAGATTTGAACCTCTAACCTTTTTAATGTCTGTTTGGGTCACTAAATTTTTGTTACTAGATCTTAGTCACTAAAACCTAATATAAATTTAAATAGAAAATCATTTTTTATCAATTTTGTAAAAAAATTCTACTCTCAATTATTCGATATATAACTAGATGACATGGTTTTTTTCTATCAAAATGACATGTAACTTGACTAATATGTTAAATTGAGTATTGAAGTCAAATAAATTGAATAGAGTTGGTGAACCGAAGAAAAAAAAAAATAAAAAAAATCCCTTTTTAGTTTAGCATCATGTGGGAGTGCAATATGAATTTTTGACTTTTTAGTGCAATATGTATTAGGTCTTTGAATTTTCAATGATGTATCTAATTGGTCATTAAAATTTTAATTTTGTATTCAATAGATTTATGAATTTTCAACCGTGTGTCTAATAGATTCATGACTTATTCAACATTTTATAAAATTCACGGATTTGCTAAACATAAAGTTAAAATTTTAAGGTCCCATTAAATCAAAATTCAATTTTATATCTAATAAATGAATTATTATTTTTTAAAATTGAATATATCAAGATTTATTCTACACAAAATTGAAAGTTAAGGAACCATTAGATGTTTGATAAAAAAAATTAAAAGTTAAAAAACCTATTAGATACTTTTTAAAGTTCAATATCAAATAAACAAAAATTTAACAGTGTCAACATGAACATAACTCAACTGGAATAACTCTTACTAACGACCAAGAGGTCTGTTCGTTCGGAGCAAATTTTGTGGGACCGACCCGAGAAGCGGGTGCGGAACCTGGATGTCTGCCCGCCTGCCCGCATATTTTCCACAGTCAAAGGCAAGCTGTAAAAACACAAACAAAATAATAAACGGATACCATTTTAAAATAATATTATTAAAAAAATAATAAAACGAAAACGTAAAACCAAAGCCAAACAGTCCGCTCAACGAAACGCCGCGACACAAGCAGCGAGCCATCCCCCTTGTGAGATGACGTCATCCACACGTGAATCTTAATGAATTCTCGCCACGTAAGCTCCCAACGGTCCCACCTTCTCACGTGTGCCATTACTCCTTTACGCTTCTAACTTTGCCACCTCAGCATAATGTATGTTTTTTTTAAAAAAAAAATAATAATAATTGTTTGTTTGAACTTCGGACCAAATATTAGTTTTGACTTTATGCTTGTGTTACGAAATTGATGATGATCCTCAATCCCTAGAACACACAAATTATATTTTAATCTTTAATTTATTACTAATAATTAATCCCCACACATGCGCCACGAGACTGACACTAATCTCTATATTTTTATTCCAACTCCCACCAAAAAAAATAAACTTTATTTAGTCAGCAAAATCAATTCTTGTCTCACCACTAACCCATATACAACTTTTAATTTTACAATACTTTTAAATAATCCAATTTTTAATTATGTCATTTTATTTTATGGTGTTTACAAACACGAGAGGATGGCTAAAGTGAACATGGTACAATGACAATATGTATAACATTAATCCAACTTAAACCAAATTAATTAAAGAAAAAACATAAGGGGAAAGAGACTAATAGTAGAATGGGAATACTACGGTAGTATGAAAAGTTTTTCATACTACCTTCATTCATTGTTTGCCATATAAGGAGTATTTAAGAATGATGTGGAACTCATAGAATAAAATATTATATCATTAAATGACGTGTCAAATGCTAAATAGAGGGAGTAGGTACTACCGTAGTACTAAAATTTTTCCCAAAGTAGAATAGATTTCCAACCAATCAATTTACTTCTTTCCTTTGGTCATACACTGAAAACCACTTTCTTCTTTTTGCATGAGAAAGAGACACCATAGCATAAATGTTAGGTTTTGAAACTTTTGAATTCCCTATCTTTTAGGGAATGGCATTCAACAAACTCCAACTCAATTCAAGTAAGCTATTTTAACGTGGTTGTCTCTTAATAAGAGTCGGATATATGTTTGACAATCTACATGCTCTCTAATAACTATTAATTAGGTTTGAAGTACTTTTGCAGTTTCTTACACATATATTCAACGATGCATTCCAACTTGAATAATTTCGCTTTGTTTTGGGACCTTCTTGACATAGGACGACTTTTAAATGCTCAACAAACAAGCCAAGAGAAACTGGAAAATCTTTAGAACAACTCCACTTCAACTCATTATCACATTTCACAATGCTTCTATTACAAACACATTCCCAATACTTTCAAATCACTTCCATTTATAATAACCAATCACCTAAAAGAAGGGAAAAAAAAAAAAAAAAAAAAAGACCCCCAAAAAGAAACCCCACAAAGTTTATCACAGAACATGAGGATGTAAGCAAGTTCCAAAATTCAAACATTCCCTCCAGATTTTGGGTTGGGAAAAAAAAATTAATAATTTAAATTTCAAGGAAAACGAAAATATGAGCTTCAGAGTTAAAAACGCCTTGAATCTTAGCAGCTCCCAGATTTGAAACAGAGAAAGGTCAGCAGGAAAACGAAGGACCTGATATTCACCAGCTGTACAGTTGAAATCAACTCTTATTTTTGGCTCTAAGCTCCTACATTGTTACTTCCTGAATCTGTTAGAATAGTCAATCTTCTTGCTGTCTTGATGAAGTCACTGAAATAGAAAAAGGATGCTTTAGTCATCGAGATATGTAAAGGAAATGACAAATTTCAAGACAATGTTTCAACGTTGCAGAAAGGAAGCAGAAACATACCTGAATTGTTCGTCACCGACATGCTTGACAGCACCGGAAACATCGCGGTACAAGACATGGTTCAATGTCTCTGAATTATCTATACCAAACATATTTCCAAGTTTTCTATACAATTCTTCATAAGACCCAAGTGAAGAAAGATCAAGGGTGCGACCTACATCTTCTGATTCCATAAAGACTTTACAGTGGCCAGTATCCAAGTTAGGCTCGACATCTTGGCGATTGTCCTTGTACCATTGGAAATTTTCGCAAGACGAGCGTTCTGGTAGGCCTTGTTGATGCAGAGCAGATCCAGAACCATCAGAGAAATTTGCCATTTTATCTCCGTTGCCATCTGACGAACTATTTCCAGTACCAACCGGAGAAACAGTATCACCAGAGCAGCTTTGAGACATCTGCAATTCTGTGAGTATGGGTCGGCCAAAAAGTATTAGCTGGGGAGTCTTTACGTCGTCAAATTTCTTCGACGCTTGAGTAGAATGTGCCATGGTTAGCAAGCAAGATACATTTTCACTCATACTTGGTTTTTCAGTCATTGTATTACCAGAAAGTCTAGTTGATCCAGCAGTTGGATCCAGTGATCGATAACCAATTGGAAACAGACCTGACTGCAGTTTACTGAGATGGAAATCTGACAAGGATAGACCAAAATGAGCATGCCTGGCTCCCTGCATGCCAGCAGGGTTGTTGTCGGGAGGACAACCGAAGGGGCTGCCGGGCCCATGGAGATAACTAGAGAACGATGGCATAGAAGGCTGGTTATCGAGGGGGAAATCAGGGTGTTGTGGATATCTGAACTTTTTCCTCGGAGGTGAGAAGGGGGCAAGGTGAATAGGAGACATGTTCGATACCAATTCGACCAACCATGGGCTAACGCGTTTCACATTCTGAAGTAAATCTGGTTCATCCCAAGTAACCTGCATAGTATGTGTAATTAGTAAACGAGAAGGCTATAATTCACATCCAGGAATCCATTGAATCGTCATATAAAGCACCAACTGAATGAAATACTTTGGTAAGTTAGAATCTTGCAGGTACATTTTCAATTTAAAGGGTCAACTACTACCAACCATCCTGACAAGCACTGAACTTATAAACATCAATGTTTCTCAAGCAGACATTAGATTCATTCCTGAGACATTATGTTCAGAATACATTGATTATTTGTAATGAATGCAGACAAGGTGAAAAGAACAGTGATTACCTGTAGAAGCCTCCATGGTGATTCAGGCCAGCGAAGTGGGTCAGCGACCTGAACCGAGTTAATGGTACCCATGAACCAGCTTATCCGTGAAGAGTCCTCAGTTTCAAAGGCCATCTTGAACCTCATACCCGAGCACCACCGGATCTGCAATGCTGCTTTCACCAGTCCTGCCTTGACGCAGAACTCAGGAGTACTAGCTCTAGGGTAGTATACTATTTCAAAGGGCTGCCCATTTGAAGCAAGTGTAGCAGCTTCAATAACTGATTCAGGCTTCACTTTCCCCTTTCCCAAAAGACTTCCATTTCCATTCAAGCCATTAGCTGACCTCGTCAGTCTGTTTTCATCTTCCCTCAAAAACGATGAGAACGCTCCATACGGGACAGCACAGTTCCCACCTGCTGGATTCCATCCACTGGTCGACTCCAGTCCATCTCCAATTCCCCTCTTCGCCCGTCTAATCCCGACGCAGAGATCTCCATTCTCTGCCCTCAAGAAAACAATGGAATCACCCGCAACAAGCTTCTTATGATTAACAAAAGTACTCCACCCAGTGGTCAAAAGATGCCGCCGAGGCGTACCCCTGTAAATGTGCCTAAATTTCCATGTCTCACCATGAACATCCTTAGCAAGAATCGTCTGAACAGGCGGATCAGCAGAATAATCCAACCGAGGGAAGATTGTTTCTGCACAATACCTCGGAACAGAGAAACCCCCACCATTGTTAGCATCAGACTGAGTCAGTGTCTTTGCAAAAGAAGTTGGCTTATCCTGTTCAGACCCATTAAGCCTCCCAATTCCATCATCTTCAAAATCTAGTTCACTTCCATTTATGGGAATCAACCTAACTTTGGCAAAGACCTCATCCGTGTCAGGATCGGCAAGGAACTTGATGGCAGAAACTCTGCAAAGGGTATACGGAGGAACCTTGGGACAGCTCCTGAAATCAACTGGCGCACACGCATGCTCGGCATGGCCTTGAGGAAAATAGAAAACCCTGGCGTTCACCGGCGGCATTTGAACCATTCCTCCAGCACAGGCATGCCATAGCTGAGGATCTAAACATTTCTCCATCTCCTTCAATTTCTCTTTCGAATCCATAAACGTAATCATCTCAATCGAAGGTAATCAATTGCTCTGCCAACCAGGGAAACCACCGCATGAGAAACTAGCATTAAAAGAAACCGAATCTCAAGTGTATTAACAAGCCAAGCGTCAAATATTCTTACCTTATAGAACATAAATAATCGTTCTCGTCGACCATCCAAGAAAAAAAAAAACAAGGGAAAGGGAAATATTCCCCCAACACGAACAGAACCCAGAAATCGAATTCCCAAGTTCTCAGAAACTGAACATTGCAGAACGAAGAAACGACGAACACGTCTCCAAAATCTCCATTCTCACATAAAAAATTTCCCAATCCAGCCGTTGTTCAGAATTGACCAAAATTCCAGAGCTCCAGAAACCTAACTCTCACGAAATTGAGAGGGACTCTCCAGCAGGTTCGTGGCCATGGTTCGAGCAGTTGACAGAGCTCCAGATTTCAGCGCAAACCCATGAAGCGTGAGTGGAAGAGAATGATCAGAAAGAGAAATCAAGATCCAGAGTGCAATCAGAGAGAGAGGAAGAAACCCAAGTGGGGAAATCCGAGTGGCAATTAGGGGAAAAGGGAAATGAAAAGAAAACCCTACAAAGGAGAAAGAGAAGGGAAATTAGAGAGAGAGAGAGAGAGAGCGGAAGAAAGGTCGTCGTATTCGTCGTCTGGTTCTTCGTCTGTGTTGTTGTTCAAAGATTCAATGAGTGAGTCGATGGCCGACATAGAAGCAGATAAAAAGCCGTAGACACTCGCAGACACAGCACACAGAAGAGAGAAAGAGAGAGAAAGAAGGCACCTTTTGGATCATCAGATCATGCAAGAGTCCAAAAGCAGAGAGCAGGAGTAAAAAAAATCAAAAATTAAAAATAATTTTATTTTTTTTTTTAGTATTTTGAAGAGAAGATAAAATAAAGGGATTTCTTACCTTTTTCTTCGGATCTGAAGAAAGAGTGAGAGTGTATCTTCAGGAGCCAGCAAAACAACAAAGATCTTTAAAACCCCTCCTATCCTTTTTCTTTTTCTTTTTCTCTCTCTTTATTATTTTATTCATTTTTCAATTCTCTTCTCTCACTTTTTTAAACTCTTGTTTATTATATTACGTTAATCGGTCGGGTTGGGTCGGTTTTTGACAAAAACCAAACTATTGGTTTTCAGTCAATCGATGATTGGTTTTGCTAGGATGCTTTTTGAAACCGATCGACCATGTATTCGGTCGGTTGGTCGATTTTGTTGGTTTTTGCGACTCGGATAGATGAGATGCGATTTTGTTTTCGAAAGGTTTGAGAGGAGGGTTTGAAGACGGTAAGGAGGAAAAAAGAAGAGAAGAGAAAAACAAAGAGTCAAAGAAAATAGAAAGAGTGAAAATAGAGCTTCGTGTTGTGAGAAATAATGGCTTAAGAGAGTAAAAAAATAAGAAAAAGTGGACACATTTAATTGAGCGCGTGCAGAAAATAGTAATGACGAAAAAGTTTCTAGTACTACATTAGTACATATTCCTTTCATTCATTTTTGGCACATCATTTAATGATCATTTAATAATATAATATTTTATTCTATAGGTTTCACACCATAGTTTGTGCTGTAGGTAATTTTGGACCACCTCGATATGCAAAGAGTTGAGAAGGACAATACAATACCAGTCCAAGGAGACAACCAGGAAACGAGCCCCAGAGGAAGAACAGGGCAGAGGGTCGGGCCAAGGTCGAAGGGATCGGGTCGAGGCCGACCACTAGACCCACTTGCGTGGCCCGAGTCCTTCTGCCTCCGTTCGGTCCCTGCTGCCCTTGTCCGCCCCGGTTCCACTCGGTTCAGTCTTGGATTGCCTCCGAACGCCTAAAAAAAATCCTAACTGTAAGACACAGTTATAAATGGGGTCTCCCACACCCGAAAAATAGGTTCTGGAAATTAGCTATCAAAACACTCTTTACTATTTAATCTGACTTAGACATCGGAGTGCAGGTGACCTACACCACATCGGTGTATAGCGGTTCTGGCAGGTCTTACAAGTCACATTTTCCCCGTTTTCAACAAATTCACCGCTGGTGTCACGTGAAAGTCAGGTGAGTGGCTTGACCAGATTTTGGCATCAACAGTTTGAATTTTTTTTTTATACTTTCGTAATACTAGAAATTTTTTCAATCGGAACAGGGTGCATGCACTTGGTGTACTACCGTGGGTTTGGATGATTCAGTGCACGGTAAAGGTAACTGACCGAATTTACCTTTTTCAATGGTAAAAAATCACTCTCTATTTTATATACTCCCCGCCCCTTTCACTCCTCCTATTTTAATATATAAATTTCATTCTAAATTTATTCCCCTACTTTTCCAGCTGCATTTATTACGTCCTATATTTCGAAAAGGTTTCAACATGTTTATTTCGTTCTCCCTTTTCAATTTTCGAGCTGCATTGTTTACGGTAAGTGTTTTTATGATTTAAAAAGAATTTAGTTACATAATTCTTAAACTAATAAAGTTAACATAAATGTCCATTATATGCAAAATTTAAAATTTACAAATATATTTGGAGTTTCTTAAAGTATAAGAATCAAATGAACACAATTTTAAAGGGTTAATTAGTTTGTAATTGTTTTTTTTAAAAAAAAAAAAAAACTTCATTCTTAAGATCAAACCTATAATCTTTGTTCTATATCTTATTTTGGTACTAAATTCACAGAGTTAATTTTATTTTGATTTTTAATTTTCAAATTTGTTATTTTAGCTTATAATTTTTTTTTTTTTAAATAACCATTTTAGACCCCATGTTTTTTGTTTTTGAAAATTATGTTGGTTTCCTTCTAATTTCCTTACAATGGTTTTTATCTTTATTAAGAGGACGCATTTGAATTGCAAGTCAAATTCTAAAAACAAAAACAATTTTTAAAAAACTACTTTTTTTAGTTTTCAAAATTTGACTTGGTTTTTGAAAACAAAGAAATGACATAGATAACAAAATGAAGAAACTTGTAGATAAAAGTGGTGTTTATAGGCTTAATTTTCAAAAACAAAAAACTAAAAACAAAGGCTCCGTTTGATAACCATTTCGTTTTTTAAAATTAAGCTTATAAACACTCCTTCCACCTATCCATTTCTTTGGTTTTGAACTTACATCATTTCCATGTTTTCCAAAATCAAGTCAAATTTTGAAGAAAAAAAAATAGTTTTCAAAAACTTGTTTTTGTTTTTGGAATTTGGCGAAGAACTCTAATGTCTCCTTAACCAAAATGAAAACCAAGATAAGAAAATTGAGAGAAAATAAGTATAATTTTGAAAAACCAAAAACCAAATGGTTATCAAACGGGACTTTGGTAATTGGTGTTATTCTATTGTCAATTTCAATCCTTTTAGCTCACAACAATATGCTATTATATTATATATACTTGAAACCTCATTATTCGTTAATTTGCTAAATAATTGACAGTAAAATATTGAAAAAGGATCAATATGATTATTTTTCAAAAATTTAAGTAAATGTTTCAAAATTCTAGACATCCAAGTAAAATAAACTTCATAAATATCAAAATAAAGAACAACGTAAGAATATGCAATTCACCCTTTCACTTTAAAATGTAATATAAAATTTGAAGGAATAGCTTTATTTTCCTAAAGCATATGCTAAAGTGCGATGTTATAAAAGCAAATATGGCTACAATATATATTTTTTAAAAATAATTATAATGACAGCATTCTTTTTTAATATTTATTAATTTCTAGTTAATGTTCACAACACTATGATATGTCGTTATTTTGTTGACAATTGTTTTGTTTTAAGTTTAACCATTGTAAAAATGGATGATCAAATTATCGATCTTTGAAATGGTAATTTATGTCTTATTATGAAACAAAATCACAAATTAATATTTTTTTTTAGTACAACAACATTTGGGATATAGAGAGATTCGAATCTCTAACTTTTTGGTCAAGGGTACATGTCAATGTTATACTCAAATTAATGTATTCATTTTAATATTAAGTTTTTGAATAGTTATTAATTGATATGTATACTATATATATATATTCCAATTATACAGAATTTCCAGCCATCCCAAATATTTATTACACATGTGATAGCAAAGTGTAAAATAAAAGAATATGTCACGTCGAACATTAAAATTTCGAACACTTATTTTGTAACGCTCCGTTACTGTTTTACGATTTTTTTTTTTTTTTTTATGGGGTGGTGGGACCTATTGCATTTATTATCTTGTTAATATTTGGTTACGAGCTTTTCTTCTTTTGATTTTTCAAAGTTTAAGAAAAAAAAATTATTTCGCATCAATCTAACTCTTGTAGTCATTCAATTTCCATCTTTGTAGTTATTCTAAATGTTCTTCTTTTGTCCATAAATTTTGTATAAAATTAAAATCTTTGTTAAATTAAAAGTCTAATCATTCAACCTTTAAAAAAGAGTATATAATATGATTAGTCTTTGGTCTATCAAACATTTAAACATTTTCACGAACCTCTCATATTGAACTGAGACTTCAAAGTAAAAACAAACACAAAACTCAAATTTTTGTTTAATAGGTCCCTAAATTTAAAAAAATGTCTAAAAGGTCTGAAACCCTATTAGATTCAAAATTAAAAGTTCAAAGACCTATTAAAAATATTTTAAGGTCTTATTAGACATAAAGTTAAAAGTTTAAAGACGATCTATTATGTTTTTACAAATTCAAATACCTATTGGACGGAACCATATTAAAAAAGTTTAAAGATTTTTGCTGTCAAATGTACACAAATCTTACAGTTACCATATTACAGTTACATTTAACACAAATCTTCCTCAAAGTTATACAAAGACCTATATCACATCTGTTGTACTAAATTAAAAAAAAAAAAAAAAAAAAACATAAATCATACAAAACTTGTATTATTTTAAACTTTTACTTCTGGTCAACTTGAGCCAATAGTTCTACTATAAGACATATTTCTTTCAAAATGTCAAAAGTTCGAATCTTCAACTCGAAAAAAAAAAAAGTATATGACTTACCAATATTGTTAATACAATACAAAAATTTAAAAACAACAAAATTTGTAGAATTGAGTGGTGTTTAGAAATGGAGTCCATTGTTAGCTAAGAAGGCTACACTTGAATAAGACTTCACAATGTTTCTCTCTTTATTAGTTTTAGAGAGTTGCCCCTTTTATGTTCCTTTCTATTTGGTTGTCATTGTGTTGTACACTAAGCCCACATTGTCACCACTCTTGCCCTTTTGATTGAGACTTCCTAACCATAAAACATCTTCCCCATGCCCTATTTATACACTTTTGTCCTATCTCTTTTTTCTTTTTTACACTTATATTATTTTCATTTCATTTTCTATTATCTTTAACATATGTTTGAGAATGATACATTATTAATGACAGCTCGACTACCATGCACAATTAATTGTAAATGTCATTTGTTTTCTTTTTTTCTCTTTTTCTTTCTTATACCGTACTTACGTTTTGTTCATAAAAAGAAGTCACGTATTCGCGTTGTTGATTTAATAAATCTACATCTATTTTCCTTTTATGGATTGTTTTCATTTGAAAAAAAAAATTAACGTATATTTGTTCATTTAAGATATGAAAATTTATACTTAAAAATATCGTTTCCCCTCCCCCACTAACCATCTCAATTCATACACTTTTTATCCATTATTGTGGTAGGATTCTATCCTTAAATCTCGAGGCAATTAATCAATAGCATAAAGTAAATGTTTGTTTTCAAATATGGTAGAATGTTACAAAATTTACAAAAAAAAAAAAAAAAAAAAAACTATAATCTAAATCAAACCAAACTCAAATACCAATTTTATGCTAGTTTTGACATTTTTGAAACACGTGTTAAATTATTATTAGTTCATTTGTTTCATTTTCTATAATTATAAGGTACGTCTTCTCATAAAAATGATGTGTTAGCCCATACATTAGATTGATAGTTTTTTAATCTATTTTATGTAACATGTTCTAATGGTCACCTTAATAGATGTGCCAACTAATTCTAATAATTAGCTTTGTAAAATAATAATAATAAATTAGCTAATACGGCAACTCGTGAGCTACACTTTAAAAAAATTCATTTTCTAAATAAGAAAAGTAGAATTCTTGCAAAATTTGGAAAAAAAAAAAATTCAAATTGCATGACAGTTGGAAACACAACATAACCCTTATTTCAAATGAATATCTTAATCATTGATAGCTTTCTACCAATATGACGAAGATACTAAATCCTAAAAAGAATACAGCACAAAAAAAATATATATATATATATATATAAACAAAAATTGAAATGCTGTAATTTAAAACATGGGTTTGACTATTATAAGTATCAATTATAGTAGAAAAAAAAAGGATTGGAAAATGATTAGGGTATAATAGGGGGATGTTTGGGAGCTAAAATACAAAACTTAACCCAGTCAAAAGAAAAACCTCGTCTGAATTATCGCTTTCCAAACACGACCATAAACAATGTTTTATTATTATTATTATTATTATTTTAAAAAATACATTATTTACAAATTCAAAAAGGTGGGTCTCGTCCTTCTTGACTTGAATTAAACGACAACGCATTAGCAATTCAAACCCTTTGCCCTTTAACCCACCAGCAGTTCTGGTCCCAGCCATGAATGTTCTAATTAATAATGGGTTTTTTTTTTTTTTTTTCTTCGTTGTTGAATAATTATTTTATTAAATTTTTATGAATGAGAATTTATTAGATGAAGAGGAAAAAAAAAGGAGAAAAAATTATGTGGACAACTGATTCTCTCTCTCCCGACAGTTTTAAAGTGGAAACCAAGCCAACAAATTTGTTCGATATTTAAGGTGGTTGTGATTTGTAATTTGAAATGTCTGTTTTTTTTTTTTTCCTCCTTCCAATCATTCTTTGGTTATAATTAAATCCTCAACCTAACCCTATCCTCCTTATATAGATTACAAATAAATACACTGCATAATAACGCTTTAATTTCCAATTATCATGTCGTCCTAAGAGAAATAAATATATAGCTAAGAAATGACACCACTATTATAAAACTAAGAAAAAAAAGTAATTTGATATAATAGTCTCGTTTCTATTTTTTTTTTCCAAATTCAACAACAGGTGAAAATGGGAATTAAACCAATTTGGTCTAGCATACATACTTTAACCCGTAGAGATATACTCATATTTCACTTGTTTATAAAAATACCCTTTGTTATAGGTAATTTTGGACCACCTTGATGCACAAGGAGCTGACGAAGAGTAGGACAACCGGGCAGAGATAGGACCAGGAAACCGACTCAGAGGAAGACCAAACCAAAGGGTTGGGCCAACTTGGCCCGACCCATATGGTCGTCGTTCGCCTCCGTTCGGTCCCTGCTGTCTCTGTTTCGCCTGGTTCGTCCCGAAACGCCTCCGAATTCCTAAAAACCCTAGGAGCATGAGTAGGTATTAAACCCCTCTTCATCACTGAAGAGAGGATCCCGAACTCTATTCTCGACTCTCTCTCCTCTTGCCCTCTTGCTCTCCTCCTTCCGTTTTCTGACTTAAGCATCGAAGGCGGTGTGGCAAGCACCACACCGATGTGCAGATTTACTATTTTGACGTCTTCCCCCTCTCATACAAATTTACCGTTGGTGGCACGTGAAGGTCATGTGAGTTCCTCCCGACCAAATTTGACCATCAACACCATTTTTTAAATAAAGGTAAATATTGATTTTTTTAATTAAACAACTCATTTATGAGTTAGTAATTTGAAAGTAAGTTTAAATAAGCTCACCTCTTCATATAACAGGTCGCAACTTGTGAGTTAGTCTATATGATATATTTTTATCTTAAATCTCCATGTTATAAAATATTTACCAAGATGTGGATATTAAAAAACTGAGTGGGGCTCAACATTGCAATCAAACATACTATTACAAATGTGGGTGGAGACTCAAATTAAATTAATCTATGAGTGATAAGGAATATCACAAATGTCTTAACTAATGAGTTATGATAATTGATATTTCTATTATATTGTAAAAATCTTAACAGCAAAATACTAGTAAATAAATAATTTAAAGTTAATTGAGAAGTAAAAATGATTTATTTATCGATTCAAAATAGTTTTAATGAATTTCCTAATACCTAGATTTTTTTTTTGTCAAGAGTATTTGTAAATATATTCATATTTTGTGACACTTTTGGTAAAAGAGAACTTTTTTTCTTTATTATTATTATTTTTTGAGTAGATGAAATGGAGATATCTACATGTCCATCAATATTGTCATTCAAATCCCAGCTTAAGTCATCGATAGGCTGTAAACCCTTTCCATTTCACCATCTCTGAACAACTGGGATGACATTTCCAGTTAAACTGCAAGATCTTAAGGACAATGACGTAAGCCCTAATAATATTAATTAAAGCTCCAATTAATCTTCGTTTTTAGAGAAAAATCCAAGTCGACAGTCGACACAAAAACAATTATTGGTTTAATTTCGTTTTAGAAAATAGGCTAAATTATAAAAAAATGCCCCGAACTATGGTGTTTGTTTCAAAAATGTCCCTGAACTTTAAAAAGTTTCAAAAATACTCCTGAACTTTAAAAAATGTTTCAAAAATACCCTTGTCGTTAATTTTTTTGATGAAAACCATTAAAAATTTTAGTTTCATTAATACTCTTTAACTTTCAAAAGATTTTAAAAAATAACCTTATTATAAAATGTTTTTTTTTCCTTATCCCACCGTAAATTTTTCTTCCATGAAAATTAACGAGAAGCTTTACTTATATTCATACACTAGGAGCCTTTCTTCTCTTTCAACACATCATATCAAGAGCTTGACTAGATTTTCGGCAATGGTATTTTCAAAACATTTTTAACGGTTTCCATCCAAAAATTAACTGCAAGGGTATTTTTGAAACGTTTTGTAAAGTTCAGGGGTATTTTTTAAACTTTTTAAACTTTAGGGACATTTTTTAAACAAATCTCATAGCTCAAGGGTATTTTTTTTTTATATAATTTAGCATAGAAAATAATAGGTGGAAATAAAACGTCAAAAAAAGTTAAAATTAAAAGTTAAATAAAAAAACTGTGTGTGTATATGTTTGTTGTGTGTGTGAGTGTGAGTGGGAATCCTCTTGTCCGCACCTGTTGGAGTGACGGTGATGTGTCTGACAGCAGATTCTTCCACGTATTAATGAAACCAAACATTGACGTCAAAAAATTAAAAATTAAAAAAAAAAAAATCTAATCTCACCGTCAAATCAACGGTCTCGGTTACTTCTCACCCCTAGCTGGAGGGTCCCACCTAGGCGTTTACTGGCCACGTGTTGGAGGGTCCCACGTCAGGTTTCGTTTTCCATTTGTTTCTCCCGGAATCTGTTGGCTTGTTATGTCGATGGTGCGTTTCCGTTTTTATTGGTCCTTGCCGACTTGTCGTTTCTCTTTTTTCTCTTTCCTTACACTCTCCCACCAATCATGATTCGCCAAATCCACCATCCGTCCCCACACATTTTCCATTGGGTCCCATCCCATCTACCTTGCTTACTCACATGCTTTATTATAAATTGTTTTTTATATTCCCAACCATTAATTATTATAATCTTTTTTTTCTTTCCATCACCCAACATCATTTACTCAAATGGTTAAGATATTTTTAGTCTATACTCTCTTTAAACTCTAGTTGGTTCATATTGATATCATCAAAAACCAATTTTGTTTTTATACTTCTAGTTTTAGTTCTTTTCGGATACGTGGAGGCTCAACTAAGCAGCTGTGAAGGACGATTGAGGACGACAAATGAGGAACACGATCACTCTATCATTTGGTCTCCACCATCTCAAAATCACTTCAACTTGAAAGTGGATGTAGCGATAACCAATGGGGAGATGAGTTCAGACATTATAATTAGAAATTCCAAAGGGGAGAATGATGGCAGTTGCAAAAATGTTCAGGAGAACGTGTTGTTTAGTGGAATGAGTAGAAATCCAAGCACTAATAGATGAGGCCATATTAGCGATGGAATTGGGAATTACCCCAGTTTGGGCAGAGGTAGATTCTAGAATCGCATGAAATCTACTCCATACCACGACTAACATTTTAATGAGATTGCTCCCCTTATCGACTACCTCTAACAATTATTCCATAATCACCACATTAGGGGTTTCTTACTTACTCCTAGAGACGGGAATAATGTTGCTCATATGTTATAGATACTCACTCTCATATATCAAAACACTCTGAAGTTTGGCTAGAAGAATGTTCTCATTAGACTGAAAGCATCTTTATCCAAGAGATGCCTCATGTTGGTGCTTCTTCTTCTATTATGCTTAGTTTTCTCTTTCTTTGTACTCCTCCGGAAAAAAAAATTAAAGTGATTTTCCCAAACCCTTTAGGTTTCTTTTCTATTTTGTTTTTTAATCATAGTTTCAACATAGATACTCTTAATAAATTTATTGAAGGATTAAAATAGGATCTAGAATAAAATAATATAATTAGAACTTTTAGAATCAAAATAATAAACAAACGTCTCATTATATAATTAAAATTTTCAAGTTTTTAACCATAAATTTATTGTAATGTGTCACGTTATCTTTATATTAAATGACTTTTGTTATATATAGAATTTGAAACAGAGAGACTAAAACAAATAATTTTTTTCCCTTTTTAGTCAAACATGCAAGAGTGAGCTGATTTTAACTTTTAACCTTTTAGTTAATGATATAATGTCTCAACCAATTGTACTATGTTGAGTTAACTAAAATAATAATTTTGTTTTTCTTCTTCAATTCGAATAGCAGAAATGGATTCAAACCTTTAATCTTTAGATGAATGCCTTAATTAGTTGAGTTGTGTCCAATTTTAAAACAATGACTTTTTTTAAAGTATAGATATGAAAACGGGACAAAAATTAAAAAGTATAATGACAAAAATAGGATTAGAACAGATGAAAAACAAAGTGAGAGGGAGAAGGATTGGGCGTGAGGATAAGGGACTAAAAAGCAAAATGAATGGAGTTAATTGAAGTTGTGCACATGGGAGGAACGAGGTTAGGGGGGAAGCGGCAGCGTAGGCGATTGGGCTGGCGATGCCGGCGCAGGCATTTGATTAGTTTCTTAAAACAGACACGCCCACGCTTGCTGCTAAACCCTACGCCCCCTCTCTTTAATTAATAATCCCACCAACTGCAAGTGGGCTTTGCGATTATCATCATCAACGGAGGGAGGGACCCGACAAAGCCCTCGCACAGAAACTTCTATTTTCTCTTTTCAAGGTATTTCGGTCTCCCTTCCTCTCGGGAAAAACTCCTTTTTCTCTTTTTTTTTAATTGTCATTGTTATTCACGATTTCAACCGGTCAAGGAGTCATTATCGAGACGAGATGGGCCTTTCTTTTCCTTTAACCATTGATTTCAAAACACAATACTTTCTCCCCCTTGCCCACTTGACTTCTTCTTTTTGGAATGCCCACAACATGTTTGATAAAATGCCTCAAAGACGACTCACTTTTTTTTTTTGGGACTGCTGGTGACTGCTGCTGTTATTGTTGACACCACAAAATCAAAATGTTTGAAATTATAGTTTGTTGGTTGGTTCAAAGTTTCAAAAGGGTTAATTCTCAAAAAGTAGTAAAGGTTAGCTTTGAACACAAGTCTGCTATGTTGTGTTTCAGTGAATGCTTAGAAAATGGCACAACCTTCTTTTGGGTCCTTGAAGCTGCTGACTTTATAAGTCTTTGGGATTCTTTTCTTTACTTTTTGGTTTTTAGTTGTCTGGTATCAGTTATCACTAGGGGTTAGTCTTAAAGTTATTAAGGGGATATTTGACTCCGTCTTTGTTAATCTGGATTTGTGAAGTTGGAAATCTATGTTGGTATAGTCTATATTTGCATTTAAATTGAATAGATGAATGAGTTATATAGAAATTTAAGTTATATAACATGGATTTGGATATTTACATAAGTATATATTGTATAATTTGAGAGGTGGGATTTGAAAGTTGGAGCCTGTGTTGCTTGTGAGATTATGAAGCTTTATACCTATAAACTGGTTAAACCATAAATCATCGACTAAGAGGTCACAGGTTCAAATACTTACCCTCACATGTTCAACTTAAAAAATCGACCAGTGTGAACTATTGTGCAGAAAAAGCAGCAACTGTGTTCTTTTGGGTATTTGAAGTTGTTCAGTCCACACATTAAGGAATTTTTGAAGAAGTGTTTGTTATGTTTGGTTAGAATTTAGAAATGGTTTGACAACGGGTTAGGGGGGATGTAAATGACTAAACTTGCTTTAAACTTGGTCATCAGCTTTGACGACCCATTTCAACGCTATGATTTTGTCCATTATAAAGTGTAAATTGGCATCATTAACTTTGATGACAAGTCTCCAAAAGTTTATAAAGTCTTTTTAACCCTTTTCCCTGTTTCTCCCACTCCCATCTCTCTCATGTGTGACTTTTGTTGTTTGTGGAAAAAAAAAAACAACTTTCCCCATTTTGTCTGTTAGTATTTAGAAGTTTTATGCCAGAAGACTTGCTTTGCTTTGATGTGCCACTTTTATTGAATTAGAAATACCAACAAATATAATTAAAAATCAAACTAAGATCCAAATTGTATCCAATGGATAGTAAGTTGTAACGTATGGTTGAGAATCAGCGCTTGAAAAAAAATTTCTTTTGATTTTGTAAATTTCAAATATGATTGAGATTGTTGATTAATGATCAAGAGACTGAAAGGTGATGTCCATAGTTCAATAGTAACTGATATGTACCATTGATCAAGACATCTAAGATTTGAATCCCTACACCCAAATGTTGTTGAACTCAAAAAGGAAAAAGAAAACGTAAATGGCGATTGTGTTTGACAAGATTGATGAAAGTGTGTTTTTAATATATGTTTATTTAGTTTTCAAGGTGACTTTTTTTCCTAACTAATTCTTTTTATAATTACATGGTAGGAGCAAAAGTGAGCATAGCTCAACAGTAAGCGACATGTACCTTCAACTAAAAAGTTAGAGGTTTGAATCTTCCAGCATCTAAATGATGAACTCAAAAAAAAAAAAAAAATATTGTATGACTAGCGAATGTTGCAATGGTCGTTTTTAGACATCTCATTTTGTTAGATGGGTCATAAAACTTGTAAAAAAACCGATCATTAAAATTTTTTAAAGTTCAAAGTGATAATTAATTTTACTGTTAACGTTACAAGGTACTAAATTATATTTCATCTTTTTCTTTTTCAGTACAACAAATGTGTGAGTGGGGATATAAATTTCAACCTCAAAGAAAAGAGTAGGCATCTTAATTCATTAGACTATACTCGTGTTGACAATGTGTATTTCATCCAACTTCAACCACATTTCTAATTTAAAGCCATCTAATATTACTATTGTCTTAAAAAATGAATTAAATTAAGTTGGCTCTTACATTATTTTGATAACATATTCATAGAGTGGGGTAGTTGGAAGATAGTAATGAGAAAAAAAAGCTAAAATCTGGTAGTTACCATACCATCATAGCCCAAAAATTTTAACGACCCTATTCAGTAGACCTGCTTTCCAATCTGCAAAACCTATGAGCTCTAGACCTTTTAATGGGCTTGGACCAAACTAAAACTACTACTTTCTTTTTCTTTTTTCTTTCTTTCTTATCATTTATTTAATTAAAAAAAAATGTTTTGTTTACAGATACTAAGGGTGTTCATCGGTCGGTCGGTGTCAGTTTTGAGCTAAAACCGACGTTGACCACCGACATGTCGGTTCTTGTCGGTCAGTTTTTGAAAGGTTGGTGATGCCGACCGACGATCGGTCGATCGATTTCTATCAGTTTTTGTGAACTCCAGTGATATGAACACCCCTAACAGATACTATTGTTCCACAGTAGTTTGTAACTATTTCATCTCCAATTGCCCCACAGCATATAATCTGGAAGCTTCAAGTCATAGGGCCTAATTTTTAAAAGGAACAAAAAGCTTGAAAAAAGGATGATTAGAAATGAGATGTCTATATTTAGATGATGCAAGAGTGGACTAATTATATTTATGATCAATGAATCAATACTCTTACATTTTGAAATTGAAAGAAAAGGGCACTCTGCTTACTTGGAAATGTATTTGTCTGTGTAATTTCAAAGTTTGATTCCCCATTGTATAGGGATGAATCATCATCACAATGGAAAAGAATGGTTGAGAAAAGTAAAATTTGGTATATCTTGTTCACACAATCATCAGTTGTTTTTTTGCAGATACAGAATTAAAATACAGTGAAGTGGAAATTGAAAAATGAGTTTAAAGCCGTCAAGGAAGAAGCTGCTATCTAAAGCACTAGCACGGTGGAAGGTCAGCCGGCGGCGGCAGAATTGATTCTTCAGCTGTTTTTCCGTTCTCAACCACGAATGCCATCTTCAATCCCCACATTGTGTGCAGCTCCAGGTGACAATGCATGAACCAAACCCCTAAATCCATCATTAAATTGGGAAAGTTTTAGGAATTAATATGTCTCAAATTCAAATCTAGTTATTTTAATAAGTAGGATGAAAAGTTGATTGATTGTTGTGATCACCTGGATTATCAGCTCTGAATCTGATAGCAGCCCAACCGCCGGTCGGGACGCCGACCGTATTCCTTTCAGGAGGATCGATCAAGTTATATTTCAAAGGATCATTCTTGGGATCGAAGTTGCCAATTCCAGTACCGACCACGAAGAAATTGTAGCCATGGAGATGAAACGGGTGCGACTCAACAGTCAACAGATTCGTGTCCTGCAACACCAACTCGACCGTCGAGTTAAACGCCACCTTACTCAGCCTCGTCCCTAAAGACGTCCCCAAATTCGCCGTCAACGGCGCACCGGTGTAGTTAAACGGGGTCGCCGGCCGGTCAGGAAAGTCGGCGGTGAAGACACCAGGGATGTTGAAGTAATGAGCCTGCAAAAGCCCTGTTTTCGGCATCACAAACGTGATGTTGTTCAATGAAGCCGTCAATTTCGTTCCATTCAAACAACTGGCACATGGGTTTGCTCCCAAACCGATCGTGTAAAAGAGATGCCTGTCGATTTTGATCGGAACGTTCGCCGGAAACAGAGGGGTGTTCAAGCTTTTGAGCTTGCCGTTGTAGGACAGAGCAAAGTTGGTGTCGTTAGGAAGAGGCAGAGTGGGGAGAGAAGGAAGGATTGTGGTGGGAATTCCTTTGTATTGCAGAATGGCTGTGACGGTCTTGTTGTCGACGGGAATTGGAGCATCCATAAAGGGGCGGGCGGCCATGAAGTACCGGCCGGGCGCTTGATCGGCCTTAACCAGAACGTTGGTGGTCTGGCCGGGAGCTATGAGAATGGCGGAGGTCGTGAAGGGCTTTGTGTAGACGGCGTCGATTTCCACGACGGTGAGGGAGTGGCCGGCGATGGCGAAGAAGAGCTCGTCATTGAGCGCAGCGTTGACGATCCTTAACAGGTATGTTTTTCCGGACTCAACTTCCAATGCGTATGTGTCTGAAAATGGTAATCAATGAAGAAGAATCAGGAATGGGAATTCAAAGATTGTTTGTGTGTGTGTTATGAATGGGGAAAGATTTCTAGTAATAGTTGGTTTGTCGAGCTAGTACTAGAAAATTTTTCGTGCTACCGTAGTACTAAGAAATTTTGGAGAGAGAGAAAAAAAATACGTTTTTCGGAGCAGGGGAAGAGAGGGCCTGGCTTGCCGTTGATGGTGTGGGCATCGGAGGCTTGGGGTGGGAGTCCCAATTTGTTGGCTTGATTGACGATGGTTTCAACATCTGAGTTCCACCATTCTCCTGTTTCATGAATGTTACAGATTTGCTGGTTACATCAATTGTCGATGTTTAAAATGAGTAAAGTAAAAGCAAGTATGAGAAAAATATTTGATCTCATTTGTTAGAGGTTTTGTTTTTAAAAGTTGTATGTCTCTATCAACTCTTTTTTTTCGTTTGGATCTTTGGAGAATATCTTTTGAAATCTCTTTTGTCAAATTTAAGAAATGAGAAGTGGAGTATTGAAAATTACCGACATGTTTTATGGGTTCTTTTTTGTATCTCTATTTTTGAAAATTCTTCAGTGTTCTGAATTAAACAAAATTTCAAACACTAGAAAAATGTAGTTTTATCAAAAGCATGTTTTTGTTTTCTTAAATTTTGGTCTAGGTTTAACTTTAAAAAGGGGTATCATTTTTCAGTTTTCAAAATTTGGGTAGAGTTTTTCTTTTCTAAAAAAAGGTATTACAAATAAAGGAAATGATTGAAAAGAAGACATTATTTTCAAAACAAAAAGTCAAAAGCATCAAGTAAACCCTTTGGTCTTGATTTTAATTTCATTTCTCATTTATTCTATCTTTTTGGAAAGTAAGAAGAAGAGAGAGAGAGAGAGCAACCTAAGACAATATTAGCCTCCATAGATGGTTGAGGAAATGGGAATGGAGTTCCTGGTTTAGGCATGATAACAAAAGCCCCATAAACTGTGGCTCTTAGCCACAAAATGTGGGCATGCCACCACAAAGTCCCACGTTGTCCCGTGACAGTAATGTCATAAGTGTAGCTATTGCCTGTCTTAATCGGACACTGTGTGATATAAGCTGGTCCATCTGCCCAACCATTTCTCTGTTGTTTCAACCCATGCCTGCATTCTCATAAAACACATACACATTACCATTTCAACACTCATCTTCTCATTTCAAAGATGCATTCATATATATGTTCATACCAGTGAATTGACATGTTATATTGTGCATGGTTTGTGACATTTATCAGAACTCGATCACCTTCTCGAACATATATCGTTGGCCCTGGGAACATTCCGTTCACCGTCACGATTGGTTTCGCATTGCATAGCCTGCTCACATTCTTCACTTGAATCTGAATCCCCAAGAAACAGAGAGAAAAAAAAAGTCTATTACATTTGTGAATTGTGTCAATGTAGTAATGTTAATGATGGGAAATTTTCCCATCTCATGTCATAAAGTGAGAAAAAAGAGAAAAAAACCCACATCAAATTGGTATTTCTTGACTGCTGATTCAGCCAGAAAAGGGAGAGGCCCAACAAAGAATGTGAAGAGAAACAGCAAACCTAGGTGAGAACCATTTCTTAGGATTGCCATTTTGAATTTCTGTTTGCCTTCACTTGGGATGTTGTGTTTGAAACATGTTTGCTACTTATAATAAGAAAAAAAAAAGAAGTTAGGTCTATGGAAGTTGTTAGAGGCAAAGCTGGTTAAGAAATGAAGCTTTCACTTAGCGATGTGTGAAAGCAAAACAACTTTGGGGATTGAACAAAGCTTCAAAGCAACTGTAGTAAGAAGTTGAAACATCATTGTTACATTGGTTATATTGATTTGATTTGGAATATTACAGTCTTTATTATCTGAACAATGAGAAAACCATTGTGAAATACTACCCATTCTTTAAATTCTATGGAGTAGTGTTTAAGTTAATATTGAATTGACTGTTGCAACAATATGGTATTTGAAATAAACCATGTTCCTTTTTGCAGTTTGTGACTGACTGGAAATTGCTTTGGAGTAACATGTTGGTTTTGTGGAGCTGGCTTTGATGTTTGTTCTTCTTCTTCTTCTTCTTCATGGGGTTGGTTGAAGGAAAGAGACAAGAGTGATAGGGAACATACAACAGCTACCTGAATTCAGAAGCCTTCAAGTACCAAAAACTTGGGCCTTCATCTTCATGGGCTTGCTTGTGTGAACTTTTGAGAATTTGGACCTTAATAAAGTCTCAGTAACAGTGCAAACTGTAAGGCAATGAATGAGTTTGAGATTAAGAATGAAGGTAACATGGATCATCATAACATTGTTGACTGACATGCTCAGCAATATGATATTATGGCATTTCCTTACTGTTCTTTATATGAAAACTTTCTCCCTCAAAACCTTTTTGATGATCCACATCTACACACCAAATTTATTGCTTTTGATTTAGATAGATCCACAAATAGGTTTATTCATTTTCTTTACCCACTTCTTATCACTCTTTTTTTTGGATCAATATCTCTATTTCATCCCAACTTTTCCTTCCTTTTTGGGGGAAAATATTTATGAAGTTGACATTTCTGTTTTTAAGATTGAATTTGAGCCAAAGTTTTGGTCTTTTGGTATTTCTTCTTTTCCTTGGCTCCTCCTTGAGTTAGCTCCCTTGATTGTATGATAACTTGAGTCTCAAAGTCCATTAGTTTATTAATTAATGTAGTTTAGTTATTAGTTGATTGTGATATTAAGTGACTGATTTCATCTATATGTAATTGTTTAATAGCTCAACACAATAATTTAGTTGATCACATAAAAATGTAGTGCTGAGCAAATACGGCTATAGCCATTCTTAGAGGAGAAAACTTTATTTGATTGGATTGGCATATAAATAAATTACAATCAAGAATAGTAAAAGCATGACTGAAAACAAAATTCTCGAATATTATGGATCATAAAAAATAATTGTAAATGAATAACAAAAGATATTACACATTCCATGAATTTACTTCTATCCCATCTCTTTTGGTGTTCTCTTATCAGCTTTGCGCCTTGGGAAGCTGGGAATCAATCAAATATGAAAGCGCTACTGAAATGACTTGTGAACAAACTTCATGCTTGTCCCAAGCCTTTTTTTTGTACAATTAATTTGTGGATAAACGAGTGAAAATCAACCACCGGCAAAGTGTTAAAAAGGTAACTGGGACACTTTCCTTTGATGGCCTTCCCTTCCCATCTAACATTCCACATCTACTTGCCCAATCATCCATTTTGTTTGATGTGCTGACATGAGCCACACCACCGACAGTTGTCGCCGTGTTATTGGCTCCAACCCACTTCCCCATGTCTCCAAGAGATTTGTTGGAAGCCATTTTGCTGACATGTCCCACCATGACAGATGTCAGAATCCCATTTGTCTGAAAGAGATGAATCCTACCACTTATTCCTATAATCCAAGGGTACAGATAAGAGCCCCCTACCCCCACCAATTGCCTCTCCCACCCAACACTATAGACCTTGTAAGCTCTCTCTCTCTTTATCTGTTGTCTACACATCTAAGAACTCTCAACAACAAACAGATACATGTAAACAGGTAATGCTTTGTTGGGCTTATTGGCCCCCTCCTCATTCTCTTCTCTGTTAACTGCCACCTAACTCTCTCTTTAATGTCCACTCTGGACATTTCTCAAGTCAAAAGGAGATTAGAGAGAGTCATTTGATGTGAGTTTGATCTATTTATATGACCATTTTAAATGAGTGATGTGTTGATGTCATAATTTTCCAGTTGACAAGACCATTTGGAAGTTGGGAACTGACATGTTCATGTTCCAATCTGAAATAACAAAATATCTCTCAGTTCAGTAAAGAGCATTTCTTACCAATGCCCAGATCCAGATGGATATGAAATGATAAGATAATGGAGGTTTCCTGTTAGCTTAGAGAGACAGACATGGAGAGAACAATAATTGTTGAAACCACTTGCAAGTATTTTTGTTTTTCCTTTTTCTCTTTGTTTCTCTCAAGTTAGTAGAGTAGCCCATTTTCAGAGGGGAAACTTCATCAACCTCATTTACTTACAATTTTTCAAAAGGAAATTAGTGTTTCATGGAGAAGGAAATATAACAAACTTCATTTACTGAGGTCAATTTGCAGTAATTTACAAAAAAGAATCCCCCAAAATAGAAATTTAGAGCTTCAAAATTCAGATTCCATCTTTCTTTCTTCCTTATCCCATTCTATATCCTTTCTAGAGATAGCCAAGCTGCTCTATTTCCCAGTTCAACTTTGAAGCAACTCTTTCATGACAAGGGACATAATCCTACAACACAATCAACAGCTACCATTAGACATCACAGAAACACAGAGCCTCCCTGTTTCCTTTCCTCTTGAAATTTTAATTTCATTGAATCCAAGAAACAGAGAAGAGAGCAGAATACCAACTCCTTGCAGATATTAAAGCAATGTAAATGATTTAGGAAGAAACTAGTCGGAAGGTGAAGAGAAATACCTCCAATTTCATCATCAACTCCTTCGCCGTTGGAGCGGATAAGATTATTTCACGTGCACTTGGACTGATGAATCCCTCTTCCACAGCTTTGTCAATAAATGACAGCAAAGAATTGTAGTATCCATCAACATTCAGCAAACCCACCTGCAAAATTTGATATTTATTGTACTCTGAGTCAATTCCTCAGCCAGAGAAATGTGTTGTTCTAAAATTGATAGCCATTCACAAAAAGAGTATCAACATGATTTGGATAAAAATTTGCAGAGAAGGGTAGTTTACAGGTTTATCATGAATTCCAAGCTGGGCCCAAGTTATTACTTCAAGCAACTCCTCTAGAGTTCCATAACCACCTGCAGGAAACATTTAAATACTTCATTATCTATAATCAAGTAAGAGTTTGAAGTTAATTAAGTATACTTTACAACAAAAACACAGCTTGTGGATTATTTACCAACATAAGAGTTGTATATGATATTGAAAGTTTTTCCTTCATAGCAATTTCAGCACAAGAATTTACAAAAATATGCATATACAGGATAATCCAATCTTCTAGTCATGACTTTCAGTATATAAATTTGGTTGCAGTGTGCTTTGACAATCTAATGGGTCCAATCATCCAGTTGTCACCTTTTTAGCTGTCCCCAGAATTAATGTGGGAAGTTTTCCAAAAATTTTTTTTTTAAAAATTATTCAATATGACTATCATCATGACAATTAGATGCATGGTTGAGACATCGAATATTATCATGCATCTAATGTTTATCCTGGATGTCGCTTCCAAACCCGAATAATCTCTCCCCCCACATAAGAACTCAGCAGAGAAAATATTTTGCAGCCTAAAGTAATGGCATTTTTTATACTAGGCCATTCTATCTGAAACACACATCTTTAAAGAAGATGATGAATAATTTATTGAAGAATATTGCCCCTCTGGAGAGAAGGAAACAATTAGGTAAAATGAGTGCACTTTTTGTTAAGCTAAATATAACCAGAATAAAACTTGGGAAAGCAAGAGTATTGTATCACAGAGATTGGAGCATTTCAGTAACTCTATTTTTCAGTGTAAGATGTTGATGGGTCATTAGTCAAGAGTTAGGGTTTGAAAGGCTACACAATAATCATTGTGTCTTGGGGTTTGTGAGGAGTTGTTGATGAGTAATTATGACAGGCAAGCAAAAGACCCTAAAGCCAAACAGAAGCCATTGAAGTAAAAGATAACGTTCAGTTTGACTTGAAGAAAAAAAAAATATGGAAAACAAAAGAAAAGAAAATACAAAGAATCAATTCTAGAAAAGGACTGAACTAAAGCTTTCACTGGACAAAATACCATAAAAAGTGCTGGCACCGAAAGCAAAATGAGTCTTCTTTTTTTCCTTTTTTTTCCCCTCATTTCTTTACTCTCTTTGCACAAGGATATTCAGCCGAACTTTTCAAGAGAGAAGCTAAATCCAAAAGCAAAGAATGAAGAGTATCATTCATTTTGCAGTTAATGTTTTTATCCACTTTGACATAAATTCACACAGAGATGAAATTAAAGAAGGGGTTTGGCTGTTGTCGGAAAGTAAGAGATTTGGTCAAGTCTTAATGCTCTGATAAGCAGGAAAACAGAAAGACCAGAGAAGCATTATGTTTTACAAATATGCTTTAGTGCTGTGCAAGAGGAAGAGGTGTGGGATTTGTACTAACCAGGCAAGGCAATAAAAGCATCTGAATGCTTAGCCATCTCCGCCTTCCTTTGGTGCATATCTGCCACTGCCTTCACTTCTCCCACTGTTTCACCAGTTAGCTGCAAAAGGAAAAAAACATGGCACAAAAAAAAGTTGAAGATTTTTTAATGGAGAGAGAAAGAGAGGGGGAGAAGGAGAGAGAGAAAGAGAGAGTTTTGCACTAAAGTAATGATGAGTATTGCAGGAATAATTTCTTGGTCAGATATTCCCTAGCCACAATATTTCAAGCTCACAAGGAGATAAAACAAAAGAAAATGTTCACTAGTAGGAAAAGACCAAGGAATAAAAAACAATGAAACAAATGCTCATAGCTCAACTGATGCGGAGGAAATTGACATGGAATCATTCAAATAGTAAACAGAAGATCCCCAAATATTTATGTCTCTAACTGTAGCCAACCATTTGATTGGTGCCAAACAGCCAAGTTAAGTGGTGTATAGATAAGGCCAAGTGCCCACAAAAGAGACAGCCCTCTTGAGAACCACTTGGAAAATAGCAAGAGAAAACACATTAATGGAGGAGTTAAATCAGTAAGAAGGGGAAGAAGAAGAAGAAGAAGAAGAAAGTGGCTTGAAGCAGAAAAGAGAAAAAAGAAAAATGGTGAGAGTTTCTATTTCTACACAGCAGCTCAGAGAAAAGAAAAGTGAGGTAATAAAGGCTATATTCAATCTATATTTGGTATAATTTGAAAAGGTTAAGCATGTTTTCTAGCAGTAGCAGACATACCTCTCGAGGCATGAGCGTCTTGGGAATGACTCTGTAGAGGGAAAAACAACAAGAAGACAAAAATTAGTTATTTATTTATATAGAAAATCAAGGCCTAAAAACAGAACCGACTCAATAATTTTCCCCTTCCTTAATCACTCATTCTTGTCTTTTACTTTTTCAGTGGTGTTTTCAATATTTTAAAAGAGAAAAACTAGTCTCAAGCTTACCCAATGACATGCCCTCCGCCATCATGAACGGCTTGAGAAACCAAGCCCATTAGCCCTATGCTTCCTCCTCCATACACCAGATTTATGCTCCTCGAAACCTTCAAAAATCAAAGCCACATCAACAAAAGGATAGGAAAATTCCAAAAAGAAAAGGGATGGGCAGGGGGGTAGTTTGTAGCCAAAAAAATAAAAAGAAAAGCTCAGTTCAAGGCATTTTAATGGCAGAGAAAAAACAAAACGAAAGAAAACTAAAGGGGATTTTGATTGACAGCTTATGACACAAAACAGAGGAATCAGAATAGACATCAAAAGAAAGAGGAGGGGACGAATATGGCAAGAATAAAAACAACCATTTTTGGACAATGAGAAAAATAAATAGACAAAAAGAAAGTAAATGATTCCTGATAAAGAAAAAGAAAAAAAAAAAAAACAGGCGAGAGAGATAAAGAGCCACATTCACAGGCAGAGAAAGAAAACCCCAGAAAAAGATTGAACAAACACTCACTTTCAAGAAAACCCAAGTGGAGAAAAGCCATGAAAAACAAAGATTGGTTGAGATTTCTTGAACCCCAAGAAGAAAAAAAAGGGAAAACAGAAGAGAAGAACAGAAGAAATCCCAAAAAAGAGAGAGAAAAAAAAGAATACCAATTCCTTGCCGAGCTCAATGGCAGCATCCTGGTAGCTACTTTTCCTGCCCTGACTACTCCCACAAAACACACAAATCCTTCTGAACTTGGATTGCCTCATTTCATTCTCAACCTCCATGGCTATTGGGTATCTGAAGCTTTCCCTCACCCCCCAAGTGATTGTTTCCTAATTCCCACTATCCCTATATTGTTTGTTGGTCACAAATCAAAAGGGGGTTTCTGAAAACTAAAGAATCTATTTGTTCTTGTTCTCTGTCTCTATGCTCCCCAACCTATACAATACAAGTGTCACAGAACAATACAAAATAATGAAAGGCCACACCCTTTTCTGCCTAAGGCCACTCCCTCTCTTTCCTTCCCCTTTCTCAGTGCGTCCTCTCCTCATGCGTTTATATAAACCTCCTCGCACGTGACTGCGAGTACCTCGCCACGCTCGTACGCCCACCTTCACACACACCCTTATAGACCCTTGGCACGCGTGGACCACCATTTCTCTCTCTCTCTCTCTCTCTACAAAGCTTTTTAATTTACACCACCACCACCACAAAGATTATGTTTTTTTTTTTAGTTTTTACACATTTTGTGAAAAACCCAACTTTTATTTTAACAAAACTTTGAGCCCCATCTGCTCCTTTTTTATGATAATAATCCCCCTTCTGTTTTGTCAGTACACAGTACATATAAGAATGTGCCACATTTCCTTTGACCCATTACTGAGGAAAACTTTGGGGGTTCTCTCTTCTCTTCTCTCAAGAATTTGTGATCAAATTTAAGAATTTTGTTTGGTTCACATGAGAGTATCATTACATCAGAGGGATGATGTTGGTGAGTATCTACAATGGAATTTTTGCACTTCTGATCTCTCACTCCCATTCATTAATAAACATATGGAAAAAGGAATACTTGGCATTAAGAAAATTGTGGACTTTAGAATCTTTCTTTTAGAAAACAATTTTATGGTTGACTGATTCCATTGCCACCCAAAAAGATAATCAGCCTTTTTAATAGGATAATGCACTTAAAAAACTAAGGTTGAAGCAAGCAATATTTATACATGTTAATATAAGATTATAATATGATTGTAGATTAATTAGGGTTTTTCATCTCATTGCATCAAGGGAGGCTTGTTTGGAATCCTTACTACACATGTTATTCTTTTTGTTTTTTTCACTAGAAAGTTGATGTTTATCCTGAATAATAAGTGAAAATTCGTAATTACGTCTCTTCAAGAGAGTAATTACGTCTCTTCAAGAGAGATAGAGATGTTTGAACCACCAAACATATTATTATTTAACAACATGAACATACATTTTATCTTTTTGCTAAATTATCTCTAACTAATTTCTTTCAACTTGTAATCTCTGCAATCTTTTCATTGCACATTTTCTCTCACTAACTAAATTCTCAGTTCACATCAACGTCTTAAAGTAATACGTGCATTGGTATATATTTATAACTTCATTAAACATTACATCAATACATCAATACATCAATACATACCCGTCATTATAACTAAATATAATGCAATAATTAAATGGAGAGAAAATGTATAGAGAAAGACACACAAACATTCTCTCAAGATCAACAAATTAGCAAGCATGAATGTCCTCTAAGAGATCAGCATAAAGGCATTATTCATGAAAAAAGAAAAAAAAAAACAAAGTTGCCAAAAAGGTTTACAACTTTTAGCTAGTGATGGATGTGTTGAACATATATAAATATATAGATGAAACTTATTTTAAAAACCAAAATGATAGTATGGATTTTGTTTGTTTGTCCAAAGATGCAAACTTTTTGAAGAAGAAAGTATGGACACAAGTCCCTTTGTTGTCCATTCTTCTAACAAGAAAAACAAAAAAAAAAGGCAGTAATATAATGGTAGACATTAAGATATGGGGGGTTTATTTTTTAAAGCCCCTCCATTGAGAGAAGTTAAAAGGGTTTAATTAATGAAGAAAGTGAGGAAAAGTATGGGGGAGATAATGGGGGCAAAGGACAATGGGATATTGAGGTTTGTGCAACAGAGAATTGATGATTGAATTAAAAACGATAACAAATGTTTGACTGTATGTGTAGGTATCTCCCTATACAATACACTAAAATTTGGAAGAAAAAAAAACTTGACTGCATATCGGTATGTAGGGATTTCTCTATATACCATCATTAAAATATTGACAACCAGGAGAGATAAAAAAAAAAAAAAGTTTTCTCATTTTCTACCTTTTTCTTTCCTAGTTGTCAAGATTTTAATAGGGTATGCAGGGATATCATCTCTAGACATCGATATGCAGTCAGTCAAGTATTATTCTTAACATTCTGACAGGTACGAGAGAAAAAAGTAGAAAATGAGAAAGGTGTCAATATTTCAACGATGGGTATATGCAACGAGGTATTGTGGTAAAAAGAAGGAGAAGAGAAAGAACATGTGGGGGTTAAGGGTTATGAAAGTGTTGGGTGAGAGAGGATCGGTTAGTAGACAAAGTTGCTGTATTCAAAGGAAACATTTGATTTAAATTTCACACGCTCCTTTCCCCCTTCCCCATATCCTCCATTTTCACCTTCTCCAACCATTCTGTCCCCACTCTCCATCCCATGCTTCTTCACTTATTATTCTTTTTTTATTCCAACAAAAAACAAAAAAACTTTTTTTTTACTACTCTCTCTTCAAATTTACTCTTTTTTTTGTTTTTGTAAGATTTTGGGTATGTATGAAAATTTGATGTTTGTTGAGAGGGTGTGACTTAAAGTTTTATTAATATTGGTTGAAAGGGAGGAAATTAGTTGTGGGTTTTATGAGTAATGGTAATAATGTATCTATATTGAAATATTAACTAGGTGGGTTTAGATTCAAAATGGATAATTTGAAAAATATGGAAGAAACCCATTGCTTTGATGATTCTAAGTAATAGAAACAAAACAATTAATTATTATTAATACAAGCCTTATGTCAGTTAAGTTATGCCTATTAATAACATTGTATATAGAGATACAAATGGAAAAGGAGATGATACCCTTTGTTTAAAATCAAGCTATTATTAAATTACATGGAGGTTACATCTCAAAACCAATTGGTAAATGAGTGGAGTAGTCTATTTATCTTATAAATTGTGAGGTCTTCACTTATCTTTTCAATGTGAGATCCTCAACAGCTATTAGACTTAAATTTTAATCTATTAGGGTTTGTAAGCACTTAGTTTTGTTAACTCATTTAAAATGAATTATTCTTTTATTTATTTATTTATGCTTAAAGACAGACAGAAAGAAGAAATGAATAAGATGTATTTTTTATAATGAGGCATTTGTAAGCATTATTTTGACCAGGCTTTGTGTCAGATTGAATCATTAGTTTAACATAATGTTGTGTGGTATTATTTTATTGTTGGTTCCATTGCCTGGATTGCAGGAAAAATAAAATAAAATTGAACTTTAAAAAGAAATTAAAAAAAAAAAAAAAGTTAAATTTGAAAAACTCTCACTTCCCCAATCCCCAAAATTTGGCCTTTCTCTGGCCATTCCCTCTTTACTGCTTTGGCCTTTTGGGGCTCTTCTGTTTTTGGATATTATAAAAACTCATAATTACTACACATAAAAAGAGAGTATTAATTAATTTGATTAATTAAATAATAAATAATACTATAGATTATATTATTACTGTTGGTTTTAGTTATATGGTTTTGTCCCTCATGCATTGCTTTTGCATGCGCGTCCAACAGTACATGTTACACTTACACTTACACTTACACATGTTTTTGTGTGTTTTTTTTTTTTTTCCTTAGTTGGTGCCAGCCCCATCTATCTTCCTTCTCTATTTTATATGCAAATTTTTACATATGAAAGAATTCCCAATAATTTATTAGGTTTTAATTACAATTTCAGTCCATGAAATTTCATAGATTTATCAATTTGGTCCCTGAATTTTAGCATGTATTTAGTAGGTTCTTAAAGTTTTACTTTTGTGTCCGATAGAATCCTCAACCTTCAATTTTGTGTTTAATGAGTCGTTGACCTATTCGAGATTTTTTAAAATTCACGAGTCTACTAGATACAAAACTGGAAGTTTATTAGGGTCTCAATAGATATAAAATTGAATTTTATATCTAATAGATTGATTAATTGTTAAAGAAAATCTTGAATATGTCGGAATACAAAATTGAAAGTTTAGGAACCTATTAGACATTTTTTAAAGTTCAGAGATCAAATTGATACAATCCTTAAAGTTTAAGGACTAAACTTGTAAATTAACCCTTTTATTATTACAACCCTCCTATTGCATACATTTTTTAATTGGAACCAAAGACTTAAACTGATCAGGAGAGGAAAATATACCATAAGTTTATAATTAAGAATAACATTCGTCATAAATCATAACTAGTCAAAATTTTAAAAAATGAAACTACGTAGGCTACTACATTATGAAGGGAACATTACATTATAGCATTGTAGAGATTTAAAGAAAATGTTAAAAAGTAACACATTTTGGATTATTTTTATGCATACAAACTAGTTGGATTGATTAAACCAAGTGCTATTACTCTATACCCAAAGAAGATAAAAGGAAAATTGTGTTATTATTGCCACTATTTTTAAATGTAGTGACAAGCCTTCAAGTAAAGTTTCATTCTTTTTAATTAAACAAAATAGGAAATAAAGGTAAAAGGAATTTTTAAAGATGACTGGCAACCTTAAATCAGCTAAATTTTGCTAGTATATAAAACATCACTTAGATGCCATTCTCTAAGAAAATAGATTGAAAATGTAAAATTGGGCCCCGTAGTTTTTGGTTTTTGGTTTTTGAAAATTAAGCTTATACACACATATTTCGACCTATAAGTTTCTTGGTTTTAGTATCAATCTTTTACCTTGTTTTCAAAAACCAAGTCCAATTTTGGAAAAAAAAAAAAAAAAAAAAAAGTAGTTTTCAAAAACTTGTTTTTGTTTTTAAAATTTGGCTAGGAATTCAAATGCAACCTTAACTAGGATGAAAGCCATGGTAGGAAATTTAGGAGAAAAACAAGCATAATTTTCAAAAACCAAAAACTAAAAACCAAATGGTTATCAAACGGGACCTTAGAGAAATTTTAGTAGGTTGGTCATTCACATTTACAATATATTTGTAAAATAGAGCAATAGAATTATTTAGACATTTGCACAAAATTTCCTTTACGGTACTATATGAATGATATGTTACTTGATAAACTAATAGTCATCTACCATGGATAGACATGCCAAAGCGAGCATAACTCAGCGGTAATTGACATGTACCCTCGACCAAGAGGTCAGAGGTTCGAATCCCTAGGAGGGATAAGAAACCACCTTCACTTATGGACCAGGGTGCTTTTTGTTTTCTTTGTTATATTTACAAATCCAAAATGTTGTTACATTTGCAATTAATTAAACCAAACTATCACATGTTGGACTTCTAAAAGAAAACCCTTTTTTGGTCATAATGATGTTGCCATTGCTACCATTCACATTTGGACAATCTTCTAGTTTAGGTGATAATTCACACCCAATTAAGGTTTTTCTTGTTTATTCAAATCCTACTTAATGTGTCTCAAAAGAAAAAAAGCAATAAAATAAATCACTTCAATTTAATTATCTAAGTTAAGACATTAATCCACATTATTGGAATGGTTAATTTGGGTATGATTTTGTTGTTGACTTAAACAAAAATGATTTTTTTTTTTTTTTTGGAGGGGGTGAGTTTAATTTGCAAGTGGATGATGGCTAGCTGCAAAATCGTACTAGTGTTGGACAACAAGAAAGCCAACAAGAGTACCAAACAACTCTATTGCAAACCATTCATCATATGCACTTGCGTTATGTATGGATAAAAAAGCCTATCCATTGTCTCTTCTAAATTATTGGTGTTTCTTCATTCATTCCATTCCCAGAAACACACACACACATATCAAAAAAAAAAAAAAAAAAAAAAAAAAAAAAAAAAAAAAATCCTTTTCGTTTCTTTTAAGATTAAAAGATTTCTCAAAATAATAAATTCAAATTCACCATGTGGTTATTTTTCAAAAGAAAACATTTTTTAAAAAAAAAATGGTTGAATGACTAATTAATTCAGTCCATAAACTTTCAAGTTTGTGCCTTTATGGTCCCTGAACTTTAGAAATGTATAATAAATCACTAAACTTTCAATTTTGTGTCTAATAAGTCTTTAAAAATGAACGAATCTATATCGTAAATATAAAACTGAAATACTTTTTGGTTTCTATATGTACACACATTTATATATCTTCTTGACTTCCAGTTGTATTCAAAACTACCCAATACACATTTCAAAAAGGAAAAACTCGTCATACCCATTTGAGAATTGGATACGAAGAATCGAAACCCTTAAAAAAAAAATTCAAAATTGGGGTAGAAATAAGGGTCCAAAGTGAATAAATAGTTAGGGAAGATGAAGAAAAAGGTAGGAAAATAAGAGGAACCGACGTGGGAGAGGGCAAAGGAAGTTTGGGAGTAGAGATAGTGATATGATTACCATAAGTTTGCATAACCCAACATGAAGGACCCAAAGGACAACAAAATGGACAAAGTAATGTAAGGGAAATTTAATTACAAAAAACCATTGAATTTAATAAGAGAGAGAGAGAGAGAGATAATTAAAGGCATATTGTTTGGCAATCACAAAGAAGTTGCATATTGGCTTGCAACATTGTTGTGAGGGGCCAAAGCCAAACAAAGGAAGATGAGTTTGTAGGGTTTTTTTTTGTTTAATTTTATAATATTATGTAAAGTTTTTAAAGGCCTTTGAGGTTTGTTTATGTATATATATATAATTATTTGGTCTGGGAAGCCTCTGGCATTGTAAGCCACCCTTTGTCTGTCTAAAAGTAAACCAGACATCCACTCTCTTTAATTACTATTCAACATTATATTATCCCTCTCTCTCTCTCTCTCTCTCTCTCTCTCTCTCTCTCTCTCTCTCTCTCTCTCTCCCCCTTTGGTTGTCTTTTACTCATTATAAGTCCCTTCTCTCTCTCTTTCCCTCTTCCAAACTTTTTGTTAAATGATGCTAAACATTAACTTTCTATCAATTCACTGTGTAATTGTCCATTTGTGACACTAATGTCCTATGGGTTATGTTAGGGTTAATACATCTCAAAAAAGTCAACAAAAGGAGCATAGTTAAGTGATTAAAACATCTCTAGTTCTTTTAAGAGATCTTTAATTTTGAATCAATATTCACGTTTATAATGTAATATTTTGAGGTTATTTCTATCATATGAAGCTTTTGAATAGTCAACTTGAGCATAGTTCAACGAGTTAAGATATATTCATGCTACCGATGAAAATAGAGAAAAAAAAAAAAAGGTTCTATATCTGTCTAATAACACAAATAAATGCTTTTAAGTGACCATGTTTATTTTATCTACCTACTATATGAAGATTGATTGAAAAGCTTTGAAATTGAGATGAAGAGAAAAAAAAAAAAAGAAAAAAGAGAAATTTCCATTAAAGTGTGTGTTTGAGGAAAAATGAAATGGAAGTATGTGGAAAGTGGAGTAGAGTCCAAAAGAAAAGGAAAAGGAAAGGGGTTTGAATGGCATTGGCAGTGAGCAGTGGATTTATATGCAGGCTTTTACCATTTTCTTGTCAGTCCAACCCCTACACCCACATCCTTGTGCTTATCCTCTTTTATTGGACTTCTACTCATTTCACCTTTCCAATATAATCTTCTCCAATATTTTCCATTTTCCATTTCAAATACTTTTTTTTTCCTTTTTTATAAAAAAAAAAAAAAAAAAAAAAAAAACACTATATTATACCTTCTTTTTCTTCCCTCCAAATATATTTTTAATTCAAATTTGAGCGAGGATTAAAAAAAGAATTGTTACAATTGAGCTGTCAAACTTTCAATTTGAACAGTTACCATCAAAGTTTTACATGGATGCTACTGTTACAATTTCTAAAGCTCAAATTTAATTATCATTTTGTTTCTTCATGTAGTATTGCCACCGATCATTAAATTAATGTATTGAGATAAGAATTCATTTTTAATAAATTCTTTTGATTTGAAAAAAAAAAAGTAGAATTTTATATAGATAGTAGTGGAATTTAATCTTTATACCAATTTTATATAAAATCCAAATGATAATAAAAGTAGAATTTTTTTTTAATCATAATCTATATGACATGATTGGTAGCATCCTTGCAAAGTGGATGGGGGATTTTGTTCTGATGTTGGAAAGTTCATTTGGCAGTGTCTGATTGGCATTTTCTTCAACCCCAAGGGATGCCATTGCCTCTACATTCTAAACATTCACTTAATTTTGATCATACTAAAGTTGAATAAAGAAGTTTCAAAAAACAATTATGAAAATTAGTTGGGTGAAATTCAAATCCTAACCTTTTATTGTACTTGATTATTCAATTAATCAAATAAAATTGAAGTTTAATTGGTTGGGTAATTAATAACTAATTAAATTAACAATCCTCATGGAAGTGATACTTCACTCATTATTAATATTAATGGCAACATTTAGTTCGTTCACGAATGTAGTATCAATGATTTATCTATATACATACTATACTAGATTCACTAACATACAGTATACTAGGAAACAACGATGTATTTCTATGATAAATGATGGTTACAATGAAAAAACAAATATATATATGATTCATTATAACAGTTGGTGAGTTAGGAACATTTTGTAAAGCCACTTGCAAAGAAAATAAATCTAGATGGACCAAGGTGGACATATGATGATGGTGTGCCCTTAATTCACCCATTTCTCAGCTCTTTCCAAAACTTAGGAGTTGGGCCCCAAAGTATATAATTATCCCTCTCTATTATTTTAAACTTTAAATTCAATTCACACAAAATTATGTCTTAATAGAAGGTTCCAATAAAGTGGCATACATTGGGATGCTCGTCATACACTAATAAAAAGCATACCTCAATTCAAAATATTTGACATCGACATGAAAAGTTAGTTTCATATATTTTGTTAATCTTTCACATGTTACATAAATCTATCATTTATACGGTATACTAAGTTTTACACATCACAATGCTAAAGTGGCCATAGTTTAGTGATAATTGACATGTACTATCGATCAAAAGATTAAAAAAAAAAAAGAAAATTTACAAATCACACAAACCCACAAAGTTCAAATTATCAAAATTCATTTCTTTATACCTACCTAAATACAAGTTACACAAATTTAAGCTTTCTATTTTTTTCTTTTATGAATTTAAACTTATTAAAACTACCGTCATACATTCTTTTTCTTGGACATAAAAATCAATTTTAGCTCTAAACTTAACCAGTTGTTTCAATTTTTACTTTAAACTTTGAATTTCATCAAATTTCACTCTAAGCTTAGGTATATAAATATTGCAATCTCGAGTATATTTCACTTTTGACTCTCTAATAAGCTTAAGTTTGAAAACTCCTTAAAAAAATATTCTACTATACTTTCAATGAACTATGTGGCACAAAATTGATTAGATTTTTTTTTTTTTTTTTTTTTTTAAGTTGAGATTTTTTATTTTGATTATTCTTTTTCAGCATCCCTTTCAATTGGGTCCATTGAAGGGAAAAGGAAAAGAAATAAAAATGCCTTTTTTGAGGTCGGTAATTGCCATGGAAGGAAGTTTTGTGGTCACATCACATCCAATTCCAATTTGCATAAAAAGCCTATTTTTAAGGAAATTTTGACCATTTTCTTCGAGAGAAAACATAAAAACAACATAGTTTTAACGAACAAACCTTCGGCAATAAAATTAAAGTTTGGTGCTTTTGGTTTTGGACATCAATTTCTAATTCAAAACCTTTTTTCAATTTCAATCCAAACAATTCAAACTTCTCTCTCTCTCTATATTAAAACACCTTACATACGTTTTTCTTTCGGCCTTCTTTTTGAATTTTGACTCATCTTTTTTCTTTCCTTTTTTTTCATTCTAATGTCCAAAAAAAAAAAAAGTAACACTAGAATTGGCATGCTTCTCTCCTTTGGAAAAGGGCAGTTGCATAGATGGCAAATTGGACCAAATTCATAGCAAATGTAGCACAGTTTCAAACTAATTGCATATATAGAAAAATTAATTGTACAAAACCAAAAAGTTGTCGTCAGATTCTATCCGTGTCTATCACTGACAGACTCTGATTATTCAAAGTCTATCAATGTCTATCGTTGATAGACTCCGATTAATCAAAATCTATCAGTGACTATTACTGATAATCAAAGTCTATCAATGATAGTTACTGATAGATTTCGATTAACCGGTTTTTATCAGCGATAGACACTGATAGACTCTGAATAATCGGAGTCTATCAGTAGACTGATAGGTTCTGATTAATCAAAGTCTATCGCTGATAAACCCTAATAATCGAAATCTGCAGATAGATTCTAATTAACCAGAGTCTATCAGTGTTCAAAATTTATCAGAGTATATTACTGATCAGTGTTTATCAGTAATATACTCTGATAAATTTTGCTATATTTGCATTTTTTTTTACATTGTGCTATATTTGTAATTATATAATTCTTATTTGTCATCCACTGCAAATTCTCTTTGGAAAACCATAACACTAACTTTTATTTTAAAAAAAAAAAAAATTGCTCATATTTATATTTTGTACTTTTGTAGTCCATAGAACAACCCTTTTCTTAGTTTCAAAAATAAACAAATAAAACCTTTTCTTCTTGGTCAATCCATCTCTTGCCTTTTTAATTTTGGACCTACGTAGCCTACTTGGACCATAATAAATCATGCCCAAAAAAGAAAAATATAGCTATTCATCAATGCTTAACTAGAGAAAGAGGCCTAATGAAATCCCTATAAATTAAGTTCTTTAACCTAAAAAATCAAACTTAGTGATGATTTAACCACTTTCAAAAGTAAGCAAACATTGTCAAGGAAGGCATTTAATTTTAGATAGAATGTTTGGTTGACTACTTTAATAAATTCAAATTTCTACATCAAATGGGGAATAATAAAAACTTTATTTTATGTATAGATTTCAAAACTTGAATTTTAGATTAAAAAATTCATAATATCGAGTCTATATGAATTTAGATGCAATTTTACAGTCTCATATTCTATTAATATAATTTTTTTTAGTATAACAACATTTAAAGGTGAGGAATTTGAACCTCTGATTTCTCGATAGAAGATTTTTGTCGATTACTGTGAACTATACTCACTTTAACACCCATATAATTCATTGGGATATCTCGAAAAACTAAAAAGTATGGTGTTTATAATGGGATGAAACTAATTATAAGGTGTGAATGTGGATAAAGGTGTAGAATTTTATGGTGGCTGTCACAATAAATATGGGCGGTTTGGAGCACTCCATAGACATACATGCCTTTTAATTTTCTTTTTGAAAATTTTCAACATAATCTGTTTTAGAAGGTGCCCACCATATGTAAAAGACAAAAAGAACCTTCAAGATAAAAATTATACATATTGTTGATTGGGAGGGCATGTTCGTCATTAGAACCATACCTTTTCCGTACACCAATGCTTCAAATAAATAATTATAATATGCTCTAGAATACTCACAACATACATTAATATTGTAAATTAAATGGGAGTAGAAAGGAAAATGATGGAACTAACAAGAAAATTAATATTATAATGAAAGATAAAGATAAAATTGAGAGAATGAGTACTTAGAGTTCTCAATCAAAACAAAGAAGACCAAATTATTATACGTAGGTAGGCATGGGAAATGGTAATGATAAAAAAGCCAATATAATACTTCTTGTCATTAGTTCCTCACATGACACTACGTAATTTGACTTATATTCATGCCAAAGTGAGCATAGTTCAACGGTAATTGGCATGTACTCTCGATCAAAAGATTAGAGGTTGAACTAAAAAAAAAAAAAAAATTATTCATGGATTGAAGAAGGAAAAAATTCTACTAAAAAAACTTTTTTTTTTTTTAAATGAAAAGGCGAACGGGCTACAATTGTTAGATATATAAAGCATAAACAGTAACTTCGTAATGAAGGACCCGTTTTGAATACTTTTAGTTTAAGTGCTTTCAATAATGCAGATTAAAAAAAAAACATTTTGTATAAAAATTGTTTAAAATTTAAACACTTGTATGTTTGGTTACATTCCCTCTTGTGTGTTTTATACACAACTTAGGGTGTGTTTGGTTTAACTTTTCAAGTGTTTGATTTTGAAAAAAAATTATTTTGAAAAAATTTATAGTGTTTGGCAACCACTAAAAATGACTTATTAGAAAATGAGATTGATAAATAAATTATTTTGAGAAAAACACTTGAAACCAACTTCTTTAAAAAAGAGTTTTTAAGTATACAATAACTTGTGTATAAAAACACATATGAGGAAATGTAACCAAACATATGAGTGTTTAAATTCTATACATTTTTATACAAAATGTTTTTTTAAAAATGCATTCTTGAAAAACATTTAAATTAAAATGTATTCCAAACAGACCATTATTATATACTTAAAAACTTTTTTTACAAAATTTGCTTTCTGAGTGTGTCTCTCCCAAAAGTTTATTTCTCAATCTCATTTCTTAATAAGTCATTTTCAGTGGTTGCCAAACACTAGACTTTTTTTCAAAATGATTTTTTTTTTCCAAAAATAAACATATCCAAAGTCTTTTAATAAGTAGAGCCTAGAAGTAAACAACAATATGATATGCTAGTTGTGCAGATATGAAAATTAGAAGTCTATTAGTTTTTATGAGTGGTACCAAAAAACCTTGCATATATGTATTCAATAGACAAGTTGTTAAGAGAAGACTCATTACGATTGAAGATGAGAACAAGACATGGTACAAAAAATAAAATCTTAATGATATGGCATCGACTCAAATTGCGTCGATGACTATGACTAGACACGAAATTGCTTTATTTTCCCAAATTTATACTGGGTTTTTGAGTAATTTGTGTTTTTGGCAGGATTTTTATAGAAATTTCAAATGGAAGTTGAGAAAAAAAAAAAAAAAAAAAATTAAGATGGTGTATTTGAAGGTGTGGATTTCTATGATGGCGTTTGTGTAATTATGGATATGAATGAAATAGCACAATTTTTTTTTTCCAAAATTTCGGCCATGCATGCTTTGCTTTTGTGGGTGTGGACCCTTTGTTATTGGGTATATGCTTTCATTCCACACACTCTCTTATAACATTTGCTAATCTACTTGGAAACCACTCAAATATGACACATGAGAGAGACAACACAAACTAAAGTATTCACATAAATAAATCAATTTTATTTTTATAAATTAAATTTAATCCACGTTTCTTTCGAGATTGTTCAAATATTTGTTCGAACATGAGAGAATTAAACGATAGTGTAAGAATAATTTGAAATATGAAATTTGTCTTTGTATTCTGATTATTATATCATCTTATAAGTTTAATCACTTTTTTTAAAATATATATTTTAAATGAAAGGTGGATCAACTTTTTGTAACTTCTTGTGCACGTTTTGAATTTAGCTAGGATTTTTGTTGATATATCTTTTTAAGGTGTGACGTATATGTGAGGATGGAAATAATTTGAGATGATTTTTTAGGGTTTGTTTATTGGACCACTCAAGGAGGCAAAGTATTTTTTGACACACTAATGTTTAATAAAAAGCTTTTGAAAGTGAAATTAAAAGCATATTTTTTTTTTAGTTGTTGGGACTTTTTTTTTTCTTTTTTTTTTCTTCTTTTTCCAAGGGGTAAAAAAGCCTAAAAAATAGTGAAAAAGAATGTATCTTTTTTTTTTTATGGTTGGTCATAGAACATAATAAGTCAAACACATAGACACATATGCATTTGGAATTTGAATCTCAACTCTTCCATAACCCACATATCCTCAATTGTCAAATCAATTTCAATTCTTTTTTTTTTCTACAAATAATATTCTTTGAAACCAAATATATTACATCACTTGGGTTGTGTCATTTCCATCAAATAATGATTAATGTTATAGATATATCTTGTTTATTTCATTTAAACTAATCTTGTCTTAGCTAATTAAAGTTTAGTCATAATGAAATGTGGGGGGAATCCCTTTTGTAAAAGACAAAGTGTTCAATGATTTCAAGCAATAAATACTAAACAAAACAAGTACTGATTTCACAGTGGAAATTATTTGACATGAAAAAGAAAAAAAAAAAAACTTTTAGTCAATTCATATTCTTGCTTGGTAAATTAATTTAGAAAGTTTTCATTTTATTTTTCTAATTTGACATTTAGCTAAACTTTTGAATTTAAATCCCTTCCACTTAAAACTTTAAATTTAAATCCCTTAATTTTTTTTTAATGAATAAACATTGGAAGTTCTAAAATCATTTTATCATCAATTTTATACTATAATAGTATAAATATTGCTCCTTAATATTAACATACATATCCTAGGTTGATTAGAAATAGAAAAAAAAAATGTAAAATCCCATCAAACCATAATTGAGTCTAAGTGTAATTTTAAAATTTTCAATTTGATTCATTACATTCTTGAACATTAAGAGTGATCATGATATGATTCCTCTTATTAAATTCATTGGCTTTGATGTTAGATTCTTTAAAATTTTCATAATTTTTAATTTTTAATAGACAACCAACTCGAGAAAAAGAGCACGACGTAGGTCGCAAACTGAATTTCTTTTTTTTTTTTTCTTTTTTTTTTTTTTGAAAATACTGAATTTCTATTTCTTCTTCTTAAATTTGTTAGAATATTTATTTTGTATGCTTATAAATTATAATATAAGAAACACTAATCCTGTACCTTCATTAGGCCAAAATCACAAGCTTGTATTATGTGGACATGTCACATTGAACAAAATATGGGCTTGAGCCCAAATCATTTGGGGAGGCTTTTTTAGCAATAATCAAGGCCCAATGCCTCAATCCAAGTTACACAGTGGTGGATTGGATCCAGTGCTTAATTATAGGAGAATATCTCATGCACAATTTTTTTTTTCTTTTTTGGATTTTTCTCATGCACAAAACTTCTAATTGTTTGGTTTTTGTATACATCCATTATTTTTTAAAAAAAATAAAAAATATTTTTTAAATAGCCCACTTTAAAAAAAAAAAAACTTAAAATACACTACAAACAAAAGTATAGTATCTTGAACCTACAATCTCTAAAATATGTTAATACTTTAATCAATTATATGCTATATTATTCAAATTGACTATTAAATAATGCCGTTAATGTATATTATACTTTATTTTATAATATGAAAATTTACCTTTTATTATATTAATTACTTCAACTTTTGTTTTCCAAAAGTTAGATATCTAAATTTCTCTCAAAAAAAAAAAAAAAAAGTTCGATATTTAAGTAGAAGATGTATTAAATATTATAAGAAATCATGCTTGGAAATCATGATTTTTTTTTACTACATTTTTAAAGATCTATTTTTAAAAAATTACGATCAAAACAGAAAAGGGGTTATATTTTTATTTTTAAAATTCAAACACACGCCTCCTAATTTAAAATTATTTTTGCACCCATTTTATTGGAGAAATTATTAGGTGCTCCCGGTGCAACAAGACATGTAGTTTTGTACCATTGTAAAAGAGAGAATTGCAAAAGTAGCTCGATTTTCTATCCAACGGTTATTAAGGGTTGACAAATTTGGGAATGTACATCCTGACGGTTTTAAAGAGAGAGACTCATTGCATCGAAAACATCTAATCATTTGCCCTTTTATCGAACCTTCGTTTCCTTCCTGGCATATCATGATTATTCTTCTTTTTTTTTTTCTTTTTGAGTACAACAACATTATTTGAGAGTGAGGGATTCGAATCTCTGCCTTCTTGGTCGAGACATACCTAAAACATACCCGAAGAGAATACTAATGATGGTTCATTCTTCCAATGACATTATTCATGAGAGTTACATACCTGAAGAGAATACTAATGATCCAAATAAATTTTAACCTAAGAAGACAGATTAGGGTTTGCCTAAAACTTAGTATTTTATATTCAGACTTCAAATTATTCTAATAAAAGTACAACACATTTTAAAAAATATATATTTCCATCCAAATAAGCAAATAACATGTGTTTTCAAAATTAATAATAATAATAATAAGTAAATAACATGTACAAATCTTTTCTTCTTCTTCATCTTTCTTCAACCGAGAAGTCAGGTTCAATAGGCTTCAACAGCGACCCATGAACGGCATTCATCTCACCACCATCGCAACGCCGCCCACTCCCACCACGGCCGACAACCCTCCTACAATTGGCCGCATACTTCCTTCCAACAACAATCTCCTTCTTCACCTCCGCCGCCTCCTTCCGCCGCTTGTAGCTGAACCACGCGGCCTGAATAAAACAGGCGGCCCAGGTCCGCCACTGGTGGGAGTGGAACCTGAAAGTGTACCTGAGCTGCTTGCTGTGGAGGCGGCGGAACTGGGCGGCGACGAACTTGAGGTCGTCGGCGATGAGGGCGAAGGCCTCGACTTCGGTGATGGCCTTGACGGTGCGAGTGGAGGAGGGGAGGACGGCGGCGGGGCGGGGGTCGAGTGCCCAGGGGAGAAGCTCCTCGCCGCAGAAGTCGGTGGGGCCGAGGCGGCTGGAGTTGAAGAAGCCGGTGCGGCCGCCGTTGGTGGTGTGGGAGTCGAGATGGCCGCGGATAATAAAGAGCATCTCGTTGACTGGGTCGCCTTCGCGGACCAAGCAGGTGTTGGACGTGCTTAAACAGGGTCTCAATCTTTCGCATATTGCGTCCAACATTCTCTCCTCCATCTCGTTGAACAGTGGCACCTGTTAATTGCTCAATCATTGGCTAACTTACTTTCCCATAAAATTTTCTAATACTACTTACTACATACGCCCTCCATTCAGCATTTGACACGTCATTTAATAGACATTTAATGATATAATATTTTATTTCATGGGTCACACACAATTCTTAAATGTTTTCTTCATGACAAGCGAGTTTTCATACTACCGTAGTACTAATCAATAAATCAAAAATCATCATAGCTCAACAACGGTGAGAAATTATTCGAGGAGACTGTCATTGTCGTTTCTATACCATTAAATATATCAGAAAAACTATAGAAGTATTTTGAATCTGTATCTTCTAATTATTAGAAGACATGCAGAGATTTTGAATCTACATCTAAAAGTTATTAAAAGGCAGCCACATCTCAATAGAGCGATTTCATTGAATAACTTTTCCAATGGATATACCTCTAATCCTTTCTCAAAATTGAAAGGATCAAATCTCTCATCCATATTTGTTTGAGGTCATTAGTAGAAGTCTTAGGGTCAGTTTCACTATGCTTACGTTGGTTCTAATACATGTTCATGTCATGTTAATACACGTATTTAAAGATGAGATATTCATTGTTTAAGGACGATACTCGATTGTATACAAATAACTTTCAAAGCAGTTGATAGAACAAAAAAACAAGTGCACCTGACGAACGAGGTCGAGGCAAAGATGGCGTTTGATGTCTCGTCTAAGGTCCATAGGAAGGCCTTTAAGAATGTCTTCTTCATCAACCCCACGAGTCGCAATCCATCTGAATTGGTCGTATTTCCTAACGCTTTCCTTCAGCTCATACGGCAGCTGCCTGTGGTGCATCCATCGCTCTGTGTCCGTTCTCCTCACCCTCCACTCTTCCAGCCTCAAAGTTGTCGATTGAAGATAAGTCTGCCATTATAATTTGCAAATTCATCACCCTCAATTATTTCAAAAACACGAAACGACCATCGCTAACAAAACTTGGCTGCATACCGGTATTTAGGGACTACATACTCTATTAAAATCTCGACAACTAAGAAAAAGGAAGGGAGAAAATGAGAATTTTTTTTTATCTCTCCTAGTTGTTAACATTTTAATGGTAGTATATATAAAGATCCATACATACTAGTATACAGCCAAATTTTTTCCTATAATCAATTACTTGCATATTTCCGATTAGAAGTGCGAAAAGCACCAATCCCACGATCGCTATCACAATCGCGAAGTTGATTTCCGCCACGTTGCTACTCGTCAGCAAATTTTGTCCCAAAGAGCTGCAGCAAATTAAACATTAAACTTATTATTATAACATCTTGTCCTTCAAATTTTCCTTCATTAATTAATCTCGGGTAAATGAATAAATTAAAGTACCTTAAATTCCTCAAGCCCCACCAAAAGCAATAGAAGTACCTACTGAAGAAGGTGGAAGAAGTGGAGGCAAAAGAATCAGAAAAGATCCCAAAATGGAAGAAAGTGGTGGCAGTTGGATGGCAAAGATTTGAGATATTGCTTGCTTCAAACCAAGCAGCTCTATTTGGATTTCCCACAGCTTTACAATCAAAAAACTCATATTGACAATCCAAGTGCCCCAAATGGCAAACCTTTTTCCAACATTCCATTTGTCGTCCAATGGATAACAGGTACCAACACGAACCCAAAACCTAAAACAAAACCAATATTACTGCACGCTGGTATGCGGCCAAGTATATATTGTTCTGGATAGTAATTAGAGAGTGTCGACAAAATAAAACTTACGTGGCTTGCTAGCATAAAGAGCATTAGATTATAAACAGCTCCAGCCCATGCTGTTTTCATCAAAACTCCAGTGGCATTAATGATTTGGTCACATAAAGGGAAGATGAGATAGAGCCTCAAGAGGTATTGGAAGAGGATGGAGAAGCGAAGGAAGTAACACCATGGGGTCATGTTTGAACCCCTGATGTTTGGGATTGCTACCCATATGAATGCCTGACATATTCTCAAATTTTGAACAACAATAGATTAATGAAGACTTCTTTTGAATATATGAACCAAGAAAACATTATTGTAGTCTTTATCCAAGAGAGCATTAAAGTCTATATTATATAAAGTGACATTTCTTTTCTAATATTATTTCTAAATATCGTAGGTTTAAATAAGATGTGACAGAGTATTTCTATGAAGTGGTGGAGGCGAAATTGTATCTTCAGCAGTACACGATATTCTTGTCACCTCTCATTTGAAACTACAATATTTTAAAAATAAAATTGAGAAAAAAAAAATCCAAGTTTGTGATTAGTTTCAATTATACCTATGTCATTCTATAAGTTTTTGAAGATCAATATAAAATTTTCACGTGGTAGTTGAACTCTTAGTTTAAATAAGGTTTTTCTCCTCTTACAATCAACATACAAACAAATATAGTATTTTTCCTACAATCAAACGAACAATTAGAAAGCTTATCTAAAAAATTAGGGTAAAGACTTTGAAAAAGGCAAGAAATTAAATAACATGGAATAGTATAGAGCATAAAGTACTAATATTGTAGATAGATGTTGGGACGAACAAAGGTAAGAGTTAAAATGAAAAGTTTGAAACGAAAGATATATTGCAAAAACAATCTTTTAACCTAAACAATAACTCGTCAAAGCGAGCATAGCTCAGTGGTAATTGACATATATTCTTGACCAAGAGATCAGAGGTTCGAAACCTCACCCCCAAATATTGATGTAGTAAAAAAAAACCTAAACAATAACTCAACTGGTTAAGACATATCGGTCAGAGAGTTCAATACTTCAACCCCATATATCGTTAAATTATTAAAAAAAAAATTCAAATAGTTTATGTGCATTTTATACACTTAACCATATACTATACACACAAAAGATTAATGAAAAAAATAATTAATGCACCTGAGGAAGTGGCAATGCAGCAGCAAAATCAAGCCAAAAGTGGAAAACAAGATAATTAGCAGCAATCTTGGAAGGATCAATGACGAGCTCCCCTTTCCCAAAGATCCTCGACGACGGAGCCACGTAAGCCGTCCTAAACCTCACCAGAATCTGCGTTATGTAGAACGCATCCGCCGCCGACCGCACCACCGTCAGCGCCACCGCGAGCCCTCCGCCCATTTCCACGCACCCCTCCTCCGCCTTCACCACCGGCAGAAAGAAGAACACCGGGTCCACGAACAGCGACACCAAACAAGCCACCAGAAAAACCCTGTTCCATCTGTTCAATATCGCCATCCTTGGATCCAACACCATTCCATCGTCGTAATCCTCCGGAAACACTCTCCACGATTCTTCTTCTCCGCTTTCGAGCTCCTCCTCTTGGAATCTGGACGACGACGGCCCGACCCAGATGGGAAAAATTAGAGAGAAAATTTTAAAATCTCAACCATGCATCGGAGAGTAGTTAAATTACCTGACTGTGACTGATCTCCATCTACGAGAAGCAGCCATGGCTGTGGGACTTGTTGAGAATTTTTTTTACAGAGAAGTACTGGAAATGAAATGGCTATATAGTGATATGAGGAGTTTATTCGATTGGTGAGACTTGGCTCGTTTGGACCCGTCCATTGTTGGCGAGGTTTTAAGGTTCATGGGTTGAAGAAACTGGACCATATATGAACTGAGGCTCTTTAATTTTTGTTTCCGTACTGATTTTTGTGAGTATCATGTGAAGATCAAAACGTGTTTTTCCAACTTTTGTGACTCTAAAAGCCGAATTTCTCTCTCTTTCTCTTTGTCTTAGGTGAAAACCTTGTGAAATCAAATAAATGGGCAGCTGGGGTTTGGCTTTGAAGTGTTTTGAACACAAGTACTTCTTCACTTCACATGTTTTTTGATATTTCATGTGTTAGAGAAAAAGCAGTTGGGTTTTGGGGAAGCACAGCTGGTTTTTGAGGTGTGAAGGTAAGCTGGAGAAAGAGAAGACCTTTCAAAACATAAGTGAATTCCAACACTATAACATGCTAAGAATTTTAAGTCATTATAAAAAAAAAAAAGGGTCTTAGTTGACGTTTTTGAAATGTTGTATCGAACTTGACGCTTCCCCGTACATCTAGTAAAACTTGTCGTAAAAAAAACAATTCACTCAAACTTGATGGGAAGGATTTAAACCTCTGACCTTTTAGTTGAGGGCATATACTTTAATCAGTTGAGTTATGTTCAGGTTGGTTCTTAGTATTATAACTTATTATAATGTTTTTTTTCTTTTACATTTTTCTTAACGTTTGTAGTAGTGAATACTCTTTTTCAAAAACAATGTTCAAGTTTTTAGCATGTTGTAATGTAGATGTTATGTATTGTGACCTAATGAGTGTTGTAGTTCAAAATTTTCAATGATGTATTAATTATCACTTTGTCTAGATTTATTTGAACATCCAATGAAATTTGGCTACTCTTAAACCCACTCCCTTTTAAAGGATAGTTAGGGGGAAAAAATCAATTGTTCTCAATTTGGCCAAATTTAATAATGGGCAAAAGGACATATGAAGTTTTATTGGAGTTGGAATAAAATTGCCCACTCACTAAAACCCATCATTGGAATTTGACATTCACGAATTACTTTGCATTTAAAGGGATGAAAATGGAGGAGTGAAAATATCACTACGTTCTAAAGCAATACCCTTAATATTAAAATATAACGGGATTGGATAATTTAAAGAAGATAAAACTTGGATTCTTTTATATATATATATATATATATATATATATTAGTTTGTTTATATTACATACTTGTCCAGAACATGTTGTCCAAGGTTGCATACCCAAGTATAACAACCTTTTTTTCATCCTATTTTCATTGTATATGTCTTTCGTTTTACATACTAGTTTTGTTTCCTTAGATTTATGTAAGTGAATGATCGATGTATTCCTTGTCATTTTGTATGTTTACTATTGACAAAAGAAATCTTCTTCAAAATGTATTGCGCAAGGTAAGACTAGTTGTCATCCTTTCTACATTGGTTGTAATATATACTATCAAATACATTGTTTATTTTATTTACTTTCTAATCTATAACCATGTTTTTTCAAACGATTTACAAAACATTTTTCTCTAACTTTGTTTTCAAAAGTAAAGGTGAACTGGGAGTTGCGAGATAGGTTCGTTGTGGCACCAACAAATTTGAGTTGACTTGCTCAAAGATGAGAGCAAGTGTTAAACAATTTCAAAGAAGTGAGATCATGACATATTGCACTCATATTTTTAAACTAATAAAGGTAAGTCAAAGTATCTTGGGTTTTGCCAACAAGAGCATAGCTCAACTGACATAAAGTTGTATTGATGACCACGAGATCTGTGGTTTGAATCTCCCACCCCACATATATATTGTCAAAAAAAAAGTATCTTGGGTTTTTTTTTTGGAAGGAAAAAAGAAAATTCCGGCCATCAGCGATAGACTACTGTTATTGATAAAATGGTTTATCAACAATAATTTCAATTGTCATTAAAGTCTATCTCATTGATAGAGTTCTATCATTGGTAGAATTTAATTTTGTTATGTTTACAAATAGTTTTGACAAATCTATCGATGAAAGATTTCAATCACAATACAGGTAGTCTATTAATGATAAACTGATATCACTTATAGAATAACTTATTAACAATAATTACACTTGCGATTAAAGTATATCGCTGACAGACTTTTATCATTGATATACTTCAATTTTACTATATTTGCAAATAGTTTTAGATTTGGCAATTTTTACAATTATTTTCGCTGTGCAAACAACCCTATTTAGAATTGGACCATTATAAAATGGGGCTGCTCTGGACAGTCTTCTACAGCCATTTATGGGCTTTCGGCCCAATAAAAGGATTACCAGCGTTTGGAGAAAAAGATATTTCTATTCCGGAATAGCTTATTCCCATTTTTTCGCATCTCTGACACATACATCGATTTAACAGCTCCTCAGTACGGAGAAAGGTGTTCATATTCCAGATTTTTTTAAAAATTTATATTCCGGAATTTTAATGTAATGATTATTGATTAGTGATTTTTTTTCATGACAATATGATTAAGTATTTATTCCGGAATTTTAACGTACATGATTAGTGATTTTTTTTTTTTCATGAGAATTATGATTAAAGTTATGAAGTTCAGTTGCTTTTTTCCCCCTTATTCAGTTCACATTTTTTAAATATCATAAATAAGTTATTTTTATTTTTTTTTTAAAAAAATTACATAATATCAGATAATATGTGTATTCTATTTTAATTGAAAATCATTTCTAGTTACTATTAACTTTGTTATTTGGTAATAGTTGTTTGAAATACAATGCAAGTATAATGATGTAATTAATTAAATTAACAAAAATGTTCCAAAATACAAATGATAATCACAAACCATTTGTACTAATAGTTATATTATTTTTTATTTTGTTTTGTTTAATTGTTACACGTCAATTATAAACTTATTTTCATGAAGGTAGATTTCAATGGGTAGGTTCTCTTCTAATAAATTTTCAAATACACACTTGTACAAAAATAAATGCAATTATAGCATTTTAGTTATTTTTATTACAAGTTACTGAAGTTAGTTTTAAAAATAAATATCGTTTGTTAAAATTTATTTATTTATTTATTTATATAGTAAAAATAGTTTTAATTTTCCTCACGAAAATAGACATTTCATAAATATTTTGATTTGTTTCCGAATTCTGGTTAAAATTAAAAGTATACTTCTCAATGGTAGATTACAAAAGAGGGGGAAAATAGAGACTACTCACACAAATTTTTATTTTCAAAAAATGTCATCAACCAAAAAAAAAAACTGATTTTCAATTTCAAAAGCTACTTAATTTGTCCAAAGTTACACATGTTCATTGGCACTGTTCAAATTAAATAATCAAATCCCAGCTATTAAATCAAAGGACCCACAATTAAAAAAAAAAAATCATATGACCCACACAAATGGGGGAAAATAATCTTAATTAAAAATTAAAAAAAATAATAAATGTGTGATTGGTCAAGAGAGTAACCATTTAATTAATACTAGATTAATTATGTATATATAATATAGTACATATCTATTTATATATTACAATACTAATTAATAATAATAATAAAAAAAAAAAAAGCAAGGTTTGTTAATCATAATATTAATCATTTAAAATGATGCTCTCCAACATGTGTCCTCTGAGTCAGAAACACATAATTTTTGTAGTTAATATCAAGATGAAGATACAATGAACCAACAATCCCATCTATGAAATGAACCAAACTTTTGCTACAAAACCCAATAAATCTGAATCTTCTATAAAAAGAGATGAGAAAAAAAAAATATATTTATAAATATAAAACCATAAGGGTTTAGGATTGGAGATTGGGATTAAACAATTTACTAGATTCTTGGAGCCATATGATCCAAGAAAAATGGAGGGAAAAAAAAATCTCTAGCTATTATCCTTAAAACATATATTAAAAAAAAATACATCGTTGTCGTTAAAAATAGATGTATTTTCTAGTTACGTTTGATTGATTGTTATTTAGATGGAGAAAATAATGCGAGGACAATAGAAATATATTTATATATTTGGGAGGAAAAAAAAATATACTTAAGGGCACATGATGTGATTTTGAGAAATGTTAATATACAATAAAGTTGATGAGATTATTAAAATTTGGATGGGGTCAAATAATGAAATAAATATGAAAATGTTTGTATGGCTAAAGTTCAATGAACGTGTTGGAGTTTGTTAAATGTTTTTGTTTGCTTCATTTGGGGTTGCAGCTTACTTGTTTAATGAAAATAATGCCTCCTTATTCGAATGTTGCATGTAGACCATAGGCTTTGGAGAGAGGGATTTCTTTTTTTAAAACCAAAAACAATAATTAATGTACTTTTCAAGTTTTGACATTAGTGGGATTTCTTTTAAATATTATTATATCACATAAGAAATCATTGGAAAAAAAAATAGATTTTTTTTTTCTTTAAATTGTGTGGGTTTCTGTTAGGATTGGTAAATTTGTCCCTGTTCTGTAGAACCTATCTTTTTATCAAATATTGTGCTTGAAAGATACACACCGTGTTTATATTATCGTTTCAAGAGATCATTTTTGAGACGACAATCATTTGAATTGACTTTTGAAAAATGATTGCTTAAATCTAGGGTTGTCTTCGATCTTTTGTTGAATCAAGCTAGAGTTTGGGTCCCCCAATAAAATTTGTGATAGAGATCAATCAGCTCGTCGCGTCATTTGACCTTAATTGCCTAAAATAGAATGAATGGTTCATTGGGTCACGTGTTATGACATAAAGCCTAATTCTGGAGTTTGAGAACCTTCAAGATGACTCAGTCTTGTCAATAGGCAAGACAAAATGGCTCATTCATGATGTCTATACGAATTACGATCATAATACCACCTCAGTAGAATTCTAGCTAGCCAAATCTCAAAGGATTGTTTAGAATGGACTGATGAGATATGACATACGATCAAAAGATGAGACGTTGCCGCGACTGTCACAGATGAGTCAAGACATTTCAATTTTTAAAAGTTCGCTCGATCCAATAAAAATATATGAAAGTTTGACTCAAATATTTTCTAAAAAGTTGATTCAACTACGAGGTAGTAAATTCAAACCCTTAACTTCTTAGTGAAGTATATACGTCTTGATCGATCGTGTGCATCGAGGATTAAAAATATTTAAAAAAATATTAAAATTGAAGTAAACTTCCCCAACCAATTCCCAACCATAGTTTCACATGTTACCATAACTGCTCCGCATGCAAGTAGTAGAGTTCGTTTTAGGGGTTTGAATTTTCCGGCAGATGCCCCAATTTCCATGGAACCCACCATTCTCTCTCGCCTTCCAAATCCTCTCCAAACAAATCTTCGTACCCTATCATTTAATTGCTTGCAAATCATAATTTGAATCAAGTTTAGCACTCATAACTAACCTACTTGATCAAGTGAGTTTTCTTCTGATTATGAACACTTGATATTTCTTTTGACTTTCTCTCTCAAACAAACATTGAAACTTTTTCTGCCTTTTGATGTGGACCCATTTGGAATCAAACAAAAATCTGAATTTGGGTCATCTCCAAGTTGGTCAAGTAGTTTCTTGATGTGGCGTGCGCTTTGGCTCCTCTGCAGCCCAGCTTCTTTGGCCTCTGCCCGCCAAGTGTTTGATGAAATGCCACAACCAAAAAAAATAATCCCCCCTGCCCTGCCAACCCTACGACCTAATCCCAATTCCCAAGTATTGTTTCTTGATGGTGCCATCAGCTATGCAGGTCCATGTATTACGAGTAAGGCAATAGGTTTTGTTGGTCTTCTGCACACTGCTCTGCACAGCGCACACAAGTGGGCTGCCCATTTTCAAAGGGATTGCATAGCATCTTTGTTGATCTCAGCTATGCATATGATCTTTTCTTGATCACAATTAGATATTTCACGAGTGGAAATTGCTGTTTTTTTGCACCTGTTTGAAGGTTTTTTACAATAGCTTTCTGATGGCCCCATTTGTGCTTCTGTCTTTTTCTTGGGACATTTACATTTGTGCTGTGCTCCAAGATGCAGATTTATTTATTATACTTCTTTATACAGTATGGGATGATGATTCGTATAGGTATGGAGAAGCCTTATCTCTTGAACTAACTTTTCGGGTGAGGGATATCTATCTGATATCAACAGTGAATTATTATTATTATTTTTAAATAAATAAATAAATATCCTTTGGAAGTTTTAAGTGATATGAGAATTATTAGGCTACCCTTGTCATAGGTAGGATCATAAGTCCATGGATCCATAGTTCGGTAGACTTTTTGGAGTTTCGTGAATCACACGTGAGAGAAAGTCCTTAAGGATGAGGCTTGTTGAGTTCATCGAGTCGAGGAGGTACAATTGGGGAGCTAGGACTAAGATACCTACCAAACTTGGTATCATAGGAGATAAGACACATATTATCTATTTACTAAATTTCAACTCTCCTCTCTGGTATAGGAGAGAGTGGAGAACACTATAAATAAGGAGACTCATCCTACTAAAAAGGTACACAATATTACTCAAATTCGACACTGCTTTAATTTGATCTAAGCACTGATTAAACATAGTACCACACAAATGTGAGTATCTCCCTTGTAGGTCTTGGCTTGTCATTACATAGAGAAAGCTTAGTGGACCTATAACCATATTCTCACATCAACAATTCTAATTATCCAAAATTTTATGCTCATTTTCAAACTCATTTCAAACAATTGATCAAGTGTTTAAAGAAACGACGTAGAGTCAAAATTCGGTGAGAGTTGAATAATGTTCCAACTTTGTTAGTATATTTTGATTTAAATTACTCAAATATTTGATTGGTCTTACAATAGATCAAAAGTTATCCCTTCAATTATTCTATATGAATTTAGTCGCATCAATGATTTGATGTCACTCTCTACATAATCACTCTTTCAAGGATAAAAAAAAATTTACAATTCAACAAGTTGAATTTATATAAAGTTGATAAGATTCAATTTCTTCTTAAGAATAGATAAGCCAACCTAAAATGAAACTCTCATAATGAAGTTTATCAGACTTTATATATTTTTGGACCAACAAAGATTTGATACATACTTTACAATGATTTAATAATGTTATTAATGAATTTACCTTTTTGTTGACATGAAACAAAGCACATTATCATGAATCATGACATAGTCTATCTAGATAGACTTTAACTTCAAATTCACAACCATATATTAATCTTACCAATAGAGTCAAAAGTATTTTATATTATTGTTGATACTGTATCATAATCCACAGACCAATTAAATTTAGTTTATTTCTTGTCAAGTGTCATAACAATATTTAACAAATGCAAGCTGCAGTTATCCAAATTGCAATTGATAAAGAAATATTTTTTGACTCAACTCCAGTCAAGCAACATTAACTAATTGGAAATATACATGTATACAAGTAATATTGCGTCAATAAGATTAGCTAATTTGGTTTTTCAAAAAAAAAAAAAAAAAAAAAAAAAAATAGCTAATTTGGTAATATTAATTTTCGAAGAAAAATTACATAAGCTTTTTTACTTTTTTTTGAAAGTTCAGCTATTTACATGTTTGTGATTTTTTTAAAAGAAATTATTCTAAAAAGTAGTAGCCAAAGTGAACGTATCTCAATGACGATTGACAATCTCCGCCTCTCAAACGTCGTTGATCTAAAAAAAAAAATTCAAAGTACTAATTTAGTCCCAGATTTGTAATAAAGCATCTCCTATTTTTAAAATTACTTAGGCCCCGTTTGATAATCATTTTGTTTTTTGTTTTTGGTTTTTGAAAATTAAGTCTATAAACATTACTTCCATTAATAAGTTTCTTTGTTTTGTTCTCTACCCTCTTCCCATGTTTTCAAAAACCAACTCAAGTTTTGAAAACTAAAAAAATTAGGCCCCGTTTGATAACCATTTGGTTTTTGAAAATTTGTCTTGTTTTCTTCCAATTTTCCTACCATGGTTTTCATATTTGCCAATGACACATTTGAGTTCCTAGCCAAATTCTAAAAACAAAAACAAGTTTTTGAAAACTACTTTTTTGAGTTTTCAAAATTTGCTTGGTTTTTAAAAACAAGGAAAGAAAAGTATTAGCAAAACATAGAAACTTGTAGGAGGAAGTAGGATTTCTAAGCTTAATTTTCAAAAACCAAAAACCAAAAACCAAATGGTTATCAAATGGAGCCTTAGTTTTCAAAAACTTGTTTTTGTTTTTGGAATTTTGCTAGGAATTCAAATTTGTCACTGACAAGGATGACAACAATGGTAAGAAATTTGGGAGAAAACAAGTTTAATTTTCAAAAACCAAATGGTTATCAAACGGAGCCTTAATAATTTGAGTAAAAAGTCTCATCAAAATTTAAGTGGCAATCTTAATTATGTAACAACTTATTATTTATAGTTTACAAACACATCTTATCTCTAATCAGTTTATTAATCTACATACCTAAACAATCTCATGAAATCTCAACAATATATTTAAATTACAGTGACCAAATTGTTATAACTTATATTAAAAATTCTATAAGAAAAATGTGAAGATTTTAAAAAGAGGAAATAAACTAACCTAGATGTACCCCAAAAATTAAAGTTTATATGATGGATGAAAAGGTTGGAATTCCAACTAAATATGTTTAACTCAAAAGAAAAACAAATAAAGAAAGAGAGAAGATTTTTTTTTTTTCAACAAAAACTTAGCTCAACTGACATAAAATTGTAGGAATTTTTTTTGGTCCAATAACGTGCCTCTAAAATATTAGTATCTTAACGAATCACGGTAGTGAAAATAAGTATTTAATTATAATTTTGAGGGAAATTAAACGAAAGTAATAAAATAAGAAGGAGGAAAATCTCGAGATTTAATAAAAGTGAGGAAATCGAGAGCCGAATTTGCATCGTTAAGAGTAATAAAAATCGGAAGAATAATAGAATAATGGTAAAAAAAAAAAAACAGAAAAAGAAAATAAATAAAAAAAAAGAAAGAATTTTAATCGTTGTGCCGACACGTCGTTTGGGTTCAAGTTGACCGTACAGTTGGGATAATACGCATTCCTAAAGTTTGCTGAAACAAGGAAAGGTAACCATCATCTCTGAGCTGTCTTCACAAATCCATAAGAAAAATTAAAAATTAAAAAAAAAAAAAGAAATTCAGATAAATTGAGCAGAAAAAAAAAGAAAAAAAAAAGAAAAATGGGAGTGTCGAAACGAAAGCACTCTATCACTCTCATCAGCTATAAATGAAAAAGGTAAAATTTTTTTGGAGTTGTTCTCTCTCTCTCTCTCTCACAAACTCTCTCGTCGAGATAGCTTGAAAGCCCACCAGTAACTTTTATCTCTAAGTTTCCTTTTCTCTCTCTAAGCTCTTTCTCTCTCTCTATATATATATATATTCATACAAGCATATGCAATTAACTCTGTGGCGTTTCTGAAGCATCTATGAGATCTACTGGCCAGACTAAATACATGGATTGAATGAGATTTCGCACAAATAAACCAGAACAACAACAACAACAACACCACAAGGTGAATAAACAACAACTTCATCAGGAGAATTTTCAAACCCTACTTTTCAATTTCTGTTCTTTTGATTTCCCCTTTTCTTTCCAGCTTCGTGCGGGTTACTTACTTTCTTTTCAGCGCTATAGCAATAGTATGTCTCGGAATCCGTGCTGATGAAGCTTGGCTTTTACTTCTCTTTCTTCTTCCTCCTCCTTGGCTTGCATCGGATCCGGGGTTTTTGATTCTGATCTTTCTTTTTGGGGGTGAATTTGCTGTGGGATAGTAGGTTTTGGGTTCTGGGTTGGGGTTTATATGAACTATTTTGATTTGTTTGTTGTGATTTTGTAATACCTTTGTTGTGTTTGATGAAAGTCTTTTGTGGTTCTTCAGCTTCTTTTCTGCATTTTGACTGTCTAGGGTTTGAATTGTAATGGCGTTCTATTAATTGAACTACTACGACTGCATTAGCAGCTATGGTTGTTGACTTTCTATTGAAAAAAATGGGGGGGTTAGGGGCTAGGGCTGGTATATTTATTAGTAGGATTACTCGTGGTAGTGAACATACTTGTAGAACTCCCCTACCTCCGTAAATCGAGCCTTTTAAAGGTTGCCAAACTGACTTTGTTGAGAATTACTCTTTCTTATAGATGTGGCCTTAGCAACTTCTCCAATTTGTTTACCCAACATCTTATCTTGATTCCAAAATATTTCACAATTTTATTTTCTTTATAGCAAAAATTGGATTCTGGAATGGGTATGGAAGATTGTGAACTTTCAGCTTTTTTTTTTATTGCCCTCGCCTTCCTATTTTACTTTATTGTTAGGATTTTGAGATCCTTAATCTATTGTTTCTCCGAATGTATTGTGTAAGCACTAAAAATGTTTTCTTCTGGATTACAGTTCTCTCTTCATTTTATTTTGATGCTAATGGATAATATTTTGTTGATTTAGGTCATAGTGGGCATTGGTGGAGGTGGCTGTTGTATCGGGGTCTGTTCCATCGGTGAAAGCAGGATATTCTTTCTGGAGCAGGGTAGTTATATATCAGATCGAAGTTTTGCTTTTCTGGTTGAGCTCTATTATTTTTTGGGTATGGTCGTTAAATTAATAGGGTATCAAGATCACTCTAGAGTGGCATTCAAGTGGATTTCATTCTAAGAATGCTAAGGAAAGTAACCACAGCTACAGCTCGAGGATTTCTATGTTATTGGGACTGCTGGAATTGATGACAAAAATGTGCTAGAACGATTCTATTGAGCCAATCATGGATGTACATGTTAAATTTTCAAAATATGATGGAACAGGGGTTATTTATGATGGATGAATAATTTTTATTGTAGAAATTGTTGCTTTCCAGTAAAAGAGTGGCAAAAGGTTGTATTTGTAGGAAACACGAACAGCTGTGATGTAAATTAATTATCTTGGTGCTCATCAGGAAGTCTGTAGTTTCCTAGACTTGTTAGCCAAACTTTAACACTGATCTATCGGACTATTTTGTGGGAAATCCCCATTTATACCATGGAATCTACAACATTGCACACAAATCATCTGTCGGGTGGTATTCATCGGTTTATTCCTTTCATTGCACCTGCACTTCTGGTTTCAATAAGTTATGTTGACCCTGGAAAGTGGGCTGCAACTGTTGAAGGAGGTGCTCGGTTTGGGTTTGATCTGTTTGTGTTAGTGCTTCTTTTCAATCTTGCTGCTATTTTGTGCCAGTATCTCTCGGCTAGTATTGGTGTGGTCACTGGAAGAGGTCTTGCCCAGGTATAAATATTTGTCTTAAAGGCTTTAGCATTTTTACTTATATAGTGAAACTATTGTTGTTTCTTGTATTCAAATCAGTGGTCCATGATATCTGAGGGATGTATCTCCCTTGCCTTTGTGCATATGTTGCTGTTTCAGGTGTTTACCAAGCAGCTTTGTTCTAAAACTCAGTCAGTCGACAGCTTTTGATTTTTTTCTATGTTGTATTAGTTTTGATATCTTATTTACAGGATACTTTCATGTGCTGTTTGTATCTCTTATTCTCCTCAACTTTATATATGTGTATAGAAGCATGGTCAATTTCTGTTATTTGTCTGCACTTTTAGCTTTGGGTTACCCTCAAGAACGGTACTCATTTGTGATGTTTAATATATTAGGTTGTATTCTTCAGTTTATGCTTCTTCCATTTTGGTCTGTGCCATGTATATAGGTTGATTTCTCTTATTTTTTTGGGGTTAAAATACCATTTTGGTCCCAGTACTTTGGGTTTCGTTTCACTTTAGTCCCTGTACTTTCAAATATTCAATTTTAGTCCCTGTATTTTGAACAAAGCTTACAATTGGTCCCTACAATTAGTTTATCATTAACTTTTCTAAAAAAAATAATTTCTTTTAGCCTTCCCTGTATAAATTTTGGATATATGTTCACGTGATGTATTTTCTTGCATGATTATTTAACCAATTTTGAAAAAAATTAACTTCAAACTAACGGTAGGGACCAATGTTAAGCTTTATTCAAAGTGCAAGGACTAAAATTAGACATTTGAAAATATAGGGACTGAAATGGAATGAAATCCAAATTCCAGGGACCAAAATTATATTTTAAGCTTTTTATATTACTTGACTGCTGGTTGCTAAATGTTACTGGAGGTTGACATTTCCCCCCCTGGTTTCTTCTGTTGATAATAACAAAGATTTGCAGCGAGGAGTATGATAAGTGTACATGTACCTTCCTGGGAATTCAAGCAGAGGTTTCTGTGATTCTGTTAGACCTTACCATGGTAATTTTATTTTGTTTCTGCTAACTTATTCCAGCCACTAAGAAAAATTAGCAAGGTCTAATTTGATCATATTTCAATTCTTAGAATTTGAAAATCATCTTCCTGTAAAGCTAACATGTCATTTAAACAACGTACTAGATCCTGGGCATTTCACATGGACTTAATCTTTTGCTTGGGTGGGACCTCTTCACGTGTGTCCTTTTGACGGGTGTTGCTTCTGCTTTATTTCCCCTTTTTGCTGACCTTCTGGTAAGTGTGAAACTTTTAATCACAATCATTCATAATTTTCTCTTTGATGTCGTTCATTTTCTTAATGGGTTTCCATTTTCTAGGAAGATGGCAGGGCAAAGTTCCTGTATATATGCATGGCAGGGTTTATATTGCTCTCTTTGGTTCTTGGAGTACTCATCAGTCAACCTGAAATCCCACTTTCCATGAATCTTATGCTGACAAGGTTAAATGGGGAAAGTGCATTTACTCTTATGAGTCTTCTTGGAGCAAGTGTCATGCCTCACAATTTTTATGTGCATTCTTCTATTGTGCAGGTACTTGTCATTTCTTCTCTCGCTATGTCTTTGCTTGAGCATAAAACTACAAATGTTTTACTTTTCCCAGTCAACGTGTATGAGCAAACAAGGAAAGACAAAAGAGATGATTTTTGCCTACAATATCTTAAAATTAGGATTTCATTCTGGGCAGTTCATTTAGACCAAAACTTCTGGGATTGGATAGTCCATTCTTGAATGTTAATATGCACATAGGTTTTCCTCGGTGCATTCATATTTTTCATGCAAGTTTCTGCTTAAAAATCACAGGAGTTTTGATAGAAAGCAGTGTATGTGACTTTTGTGAATAACTCGTACATACAACCCTCAGTTCCTAATTATCGAGCTTCTAGATTCTTCTAAAAGTTTGCTGATGTAACTTCATAATGTCTTCAATTTGAAAAATTTGTACTTAACATCCCCCAGTTCCTAATTTAAAGCATCTAGGTTTCTTTACTCTGCGAGGGAAAAAACTTCTATCTTTTCGTAATATAAATTAAAATGTCCTTATTTGCTTTATAATGTTTTCCCAATATTTTCTTGCAGCAGCACCAGAGTCCACCAAATATATCCAAAGAAGTTTTGTGTAATAATCATTTGTTTGCTATCTTCTGCATATTCAGTGGAATTTATGTGGTGAATAATGTTCTCATGAACTCAGCTGCAAATGTGTTCTATAGCAGTGGCCTTGCTCTGCACACCTTTCCAGATGCATTGTCTCTAATGGAGCAGGTGTTTTACAGTCCCCCTTCCCCCTTTTTAAATATATTTTGCTTGTTTACTTGCTACATTAGTTTAGTATTACTGTGATGTGTATTGGTCTTATTCCCCATTTCCTCCCAAATTATGCAGGTATTTAGGAGCCCAGTGGTATATGTTCTCTTCTTGCTTGTTCTGTTTCTATCAAATCAAATCACAGCACTCACATGGAGTCTTGGTGGTCAACTGGTCCTGACTAATTTCTTGAAATTAGATATTCCTGGTTGGCTCCATTGTGCTACAATCAGGATTATTGCGATTATTCCAGCACTCTCTTGTGTCTGGAGCTCAGGAGCTGAAGGGATGTATCAACTTCTTATATTCTCTCAGGTTATGGTAGCTCTATTGCTTCCATCTTCTGTGATTCCCCTCTATCGTGTTGCTTCATCAAGACCAATAATGGGTGCCTTCAAAGTATCGCAGCTTGTGGAATTCATAGCAATTGTTATTTTTATTGGAATATTAGGACTGAAAATTATATTTGTGGTAGAAATGTTATTTGGAAACAGTGATTGGGTAGTTAATTTGAGGTGGAACATGGGGAGTGGTATGTCGATCCCATATGTGGTTCTCCTTATTACTGCTTGTTCATCATTTTGTCTGATGTTGTGGTTGGCAGCTACCCCATTAAAATCTGCCACTGCTATTGCCCAATTAGATGCTCAAGTATTGAACTGGGATATGCCAGAGGTTATACCTGATTCAGCTGCAGAGAGAGAAGATATTGATTTGGCTAAAAGTTCATACAGTGCAGAGCCTATAGAAAGCCATTCAGACTTGTCTGCTGCAGAGTTTGATTTTGATTTGCCTGAAAATATTATGGAGCCTGATCAGGTGCTTGGTTCAATTAATCAAGGTGGGAATCGATCTAGTATTGTAGTTCCAAGCTCCCCGAAATATGTTTCAGAGGAACTCATATCCACTGAAGAGTCAGTCTCATCCTCAATTGTGACTCATGATGTTCCTGATTCAACATTGGCTGACAAAAAGGTCTTAAAAATTGATTCAGTGGAGCCCATTGAGAAAACTGTAGGACTGGATGGCGACTTACCTTCTGAGAAGGATGATTACGAGGTTGATAACTGGGAGGCTGAAGAGTCACTGAAAGAGATTTCTGGGAGTATACCATCTTCAACATGTGAGGGTCCTGGATCATTTAGAAGTCTTGGTGGGAAAAGCGAAGAAGGTGGGAATGGTACTGGTAGTCTTTCAAGGTTGGCTGGACTTGGACGTGCGGCAAGGCGCCAACTAACTGCAATTCTTGATGAATTTTGGGGACAATTGTATGATTATCATGGAGGGGCCACTCAAGATGCAAAGATTAAGAAACTAGACTTATTGCTGGGAATTGATTCGAAACTTGTAACTTCCTCTCTGAAATTGGATGCTGTTGGAAAAGATTTTTTTTACCCATCTCCTCTCGTCGGAAGCAAAGCATCTGATCCAATTTCTTCAGGTTTATATGACTCCCCCAAGAGCCAGAGAGGACAAAGTGGTTTAGAGCCATCTTTCGGGATACAAAAGGGACATCAACCATTGTGGTCTAACCACATGCAGCTTTTGGATGCATATGTGAATAGTTCTAGCCATACTGGTCTTGACTCTGGAGTGAAGCGCCATTCTAGTTTGCGCAGTCTGCCTTCTTCTGAGAGTTTGGATTATCAGCCTGCCACAGTCCATGGCTATCAGTTAACTCATCTTAGTAGAATGGCCAAGGAAAGAATTTCCGGTAACTTGAATGGTCAGTTGGATTCATCAGGCTCTAAATACCATACCTTGGGTGGGGGTGGTGCGAGCTTGCGAGACTCAGTTGCATTTGCAATGGGGCAAAAGTTGCAAAATGGCTTGGGTGCTTGTCAGGCCCCTAACCCTGGATTCCATAATTTTGCAGTATCCAGGAATCCTGCTTCCGAATCTGACAGGCTATATTATGATCTTTCCCCCTCTGGAACTGGTGAGAATTTATCGAGTGTATCAAATACGAAGAAATACCATAGCTTGCCTGATATTCATCGGGATCAGCATGTATCAGATAAGAGTTCTCAGTGGGATTATGTGACTGGTTATGGAACATCTATTGGTAGAATAACAGCTCGTGGACCATCCCACACGAATTCTGGATCAAGATCAGTTGCTCCGTTAGCATTTGATGAACTTTCTCTGTCAAATGTCTACGGTAGTGGTTTATCACCACAAATGAATCCTCAATTGGATTCTGGATCTTTCTGGTTTAGACAGCCTTCTGAGCAATTTGGCTTGGATAAAAATAGCAATTCTGAGAGTAAAGGAATTGGGAGGCTGCATACAATTAGTCAAGAAGCTTCTTTTGTTGTGAATTCAGAGGCCAGGCTTCTCCAATCTTTCAGAGACTGCATTGTCAGACTTCTGAAATTGGAAGGATCAGACTGGTTGTTTGGGCAAAGTGATGGTGCTGATGAGGAACTAATTGATTGTGTAGCTGCCAGGGAGAAATTTCTTTATGAAGCCGAGACACGGGTGGTCCGTATGAAAGAATCTCCTTCATTTTCTCCTGATAGGAGATCAGGCTCTGGAATGAAGAATGATTGGAACCCTGCAAATGTTTCTATATCCTCAGTACCTCATTGTGGGGAAGGCTGTATTTGGAGATCCGATTTGATTGTAAGTTTTGGTGTATGGTGCATTCACCGAATTCTGGATCTCTCACTTATGGAAAGTCGGCCAGAACTATGGGGAAAGTATACTTTTGTACTCAATCGTCTTCAGGTAAAAATTGACTACTTTCTCTGTATCAATAACGTATAACCTACTGTGTCAGGTGAATGTCTCTTACTGAAAATACCACTGGTGTTGGTTGCTCCTTGTTTTTTGACCATGTAGGAAACAAATTTATTCCATTTACGTAAGTTGAGGGGCTGAACTGATAAATCTTACATCTTTTGCAGTCAAAATGGCAGAAGTATTTTTTGATAATGGGGATTACAGATATTCTAATGGCATCACTTGTTTTAAGCATTTAAGATTATATACGTGAAATATAAAATCGTTTGTATACAGGTATTTTCAGAATCTGTGGCTCCATTTGAAGTAAATATAAGACATACAAATTGGAGGGAGCATGGTTTTTTATGTTCTTGTCTGAAGACCATATGCAAAAACAATTCATATCTATGCACGTAGTAGGAATTGTCATTAAGTTTCCATTTAAATTGTCATGGCAGAATGCGAAATGAGTGTGCACTGTTCTGTTTCACTTGCTTTCTTGATTTTGTCACTTTTTTTCTTCTCGGCTTTTCTCATTATAATCTTGTCAAATCTAATGGTAACCACTCTTTCAGGGTATCATTGATCCTGCCTTTTCAAAGCCTCGTATACCAATGCCGCCATGCTTCTGCCTTCAAATTCCCCAAGCATTCCAGCAGAGGTCAAGCCCACAAATTGCCAACGGAATGTTGCCTCCTGCTGCAAAACCTGGCAAGGGAAAATGCACCACTGCCGCAATGCTTCTGGATATGGTCAAGGATGTGGAGATCGCAATCTCTTGCCGAAAGGGCCGAACTGGTACAGCTGCAGGCGATGTAGCTTTCCCAAAGGGGAAGGAGAACTTGGCTTCAGTCCTCAAACGCTACAAGCGGCGGTTATCCAATAAGCCTGTTGCCACTCACGAAGTATCATCTATTTCACGCAAGCTTCCAGCAACATCCGTTCCGTATAGCTCATAGTATTTACCCAGACATGGTGATCAGAACACCCAGCTGTTTAATTTTGGAAAGCAGCTCATGGTCCGGAACGAGATGCCCTCATCTTGGTCTTTCGCTATTTCTCTCTCTCTCTCTCTTTCACTCAAAACATGTATCAAAGCCCTTTGCTGCGAATTTTCTTTCCACATGTTAAAATATGGATAGGATGTGACTCACTGGACTTTTAGTTGCAGCAAAACTCAAGGAAACTGGTGCAAACTCACATGGAAAGTTGATTGTTTTGATGGTTGCACCGGTTACTTGTGTCAAAAGTAATTGCTGGAGAGATCACAAGGTGACCTGAAAAGTTGAAAAAATGTTAGTATATAGCAGACAGAGCTAATGTGCTGTATATATTGTCTGTGCAAAACTTTCTGAACATTTCAAAATCTCTTTCCACAAAGGTATTCTAGTCTGGCTGTTTGTTAGATGATGGGGCTACTTTCTTTTGTTGCCCGCTTCGGCGAGTCAAAAGACGACTAGATCCTCTCGGGTTATCGAGTGTGTTTTTGTCAATTCGGATCATCTGAATTGGTTTATATCTAGATGTTTTAGTCAATTTCTGGGTTTCTTCTCTCTTTTCCTTGGATCCTTTCGTTTGAATTGATTACAATGTTTGTGGTTCAAAATTCTTTTGGTTTATGATTAAGTCAATGGAATATGCTTAAAGGAAAATTATCAAAACAGGCCACTTGGGGTTTTCTCTGTTAAGGAGACATTGCTATTAATAATGTAAGTGAAGAACCCTTGGGGGGGCCTCACATTACACACACATGGAAGGTTTCTAATACAATTTTCTGTAGAGACATGATATCATTTATTGTATAACAAGTTTAATATGAGGTTGAAATGATTTTTTTGAATAAAAGTGTCGGTCTTGTGATTAATGCTTCATCTTCTTTATCTTTATTTTCAGAAAATTTGAACTAGTAACAGCTTCTTGTTCTAATGTATTTAAAGACTTGTATATTAAATATATATTTTCTTTTGAGCTCATAAATAGAGGATTTAAACCTTTCACCTCGGTTGAAGATGTATGTCTTTAATCTATTGATTATGTTTAGGTTGGTTGTCGAGAGTAGTAAATACGGTGTTTTTTTTTATCAACATTTATGATTGTTGTAATTATTTCAAAATTTAAATTTATAATTGGCTACTGTGTTAGAAATGGTATCGAAGGAAATTGAGCAAAGGTAGGTATGTGATGTATTTTCTACAAACCTCCCCCCTCCAAAAAAAATACTAAATAAAAATTTATCTAGTTTCAACTTGTTTACTTTTTTCTTTTTTAAGTTGAATAAAAAAGAAATGGAGAGTTGAACCTCCGACCTTTGGAGAATAAGTAATGCTTTCACTGATTGAACTATATTCAAGTTGGCAAAAAGTCAAAGGTGGAAAAATAAATTAAAAAGTAACCTTCTTTAATTATAAATTAGCTAAGTAAATTTTAAAATTTCGTGCATTAAATTAGATCCTTAAATTGTAGAAATTATGAAATAAAATCTCCCACAAAATTAATTTACAATTTTTCTAAAAAAATCAAATGACTAGACATTTACAAAAGGGCAACTACTATGTATTTAACCATGATCATATCCTCTTTTAATTTGATTTGAGATTCTTGGTTTTAGATAGTAGTTTCTTGATTGGTTAAATGGATTAGGTCATTTCCTCCTTTAATTTGATTTAAGATTCTTTGGGTTGGTTTTAGGCAGCAATTCCTTGATTACGTAATTTAATCCTTATTTATTTGTAGATCTTGTTTAAAATTAGGAATAAGTCATTTAAAAAAAAAAAGCATGTGGCCTTTTTTTCAAAACGACTAGTTAAAGAAAAAAACTTGGCTACAAACTAGAGAGATCTCTCTACATACCACCATTAAAATGTTGACAACTAGGAGAGATAAAAAACTTTTCTCATTTTCTACCTTTCTCTTTCTTAGTTGTCAAGATTTTAATGATTCCCACATACCGGTATGCAGTCAAGTTTTGTTTCTAATTAAATATGGTTATTTGCCCTAGTTTCAATGTGCCAATGGATGATTCTGTTCCTTTTGATCGTGGGCCTTACCTTTTACCTAATTGGAAGGGCCTATGGACGAAGACAAGCGGCCCAAATTGACTTGTATTATGGGCCTCCAGCTCCCCCATTTCAGGCCCAAGATAAGCCCAACCGACCTCCCCAATACTTATACTAATATGTTTATAAACTTGGGAAATTCTCGTAAATGACAAAATAAAATAACCAATTTAGATAGATAGACAAAAAATAAGGGATCGTTTGGTTTAAGGTTTTACAGATGTTTTTGGGAATCAAAGATAATTTGTGTTTGGTTGTGCATGAGAATGCCATCAGAATTTTATAAGAATCAATTATGTCTGTATTTATTTTTTAGAATTAATCATGTAAACCTTATGTAATTTTAATAAATTAATCAATAAAATAATCCAAATTAATTCAAAATATTAATAAAAATTAATGAATTCATAATCATGAAATAATTTTAATGGAATAAACTATGTTAATTTAACTAATTAAAATTATTTAATTAATTTTTTAATAAATATATTTAATTACAGTAATTTAATATATTTATATCCATAAAAATCAATTAGATAAATATTTTAATAATAATATGATTATTTATTTATCATAATGATATCCAAAAATAGAATTAATTGATTATAAATAATCAATAAGTAATTAGTTATAATTATTGAAAAATGAATTTTTTATACTAAATTCATTTAAATAATTTTAATTCAATAATTAAATATATTTTCGATAATGTTAACTGATTAATTATAATTTTAGTAAATATGTAATTGTATCCATTCAATAAACTTGGACTAAGTAATTGTTTAAAAAAAAAAAAAACTTGAAACTCTTGACAAATTATCATTTATTTAATCTAATTAAATAATTTATTATATTATTTTTTAAAATTTTGTATCAATTAGTTAATTAATTAACTATATTCAAAATAAAATTGCATATATATAAAAAAAAGAAATGGGCAAAGAAAAAACCTTGTCTATGGGCTTAAATGATGCTTGGGAATGCTTTATTCCCATGGCCCACCGTAGAAACTTTGTACCAAACAAGGGTATCAGAAACCCATGTCCATTCCCATCTCCAGAACTCTACACCAAACGACCCCTAAATTGGTGAAAAATGGCCAAAGCGCGTCGTGACTTTATTTGTGCATGGTTTTCCGAATTTACCCCCAATGTAATATGATGGATTTCCTGGATTTTCACAATAAAACTATCTAAAAATATACTCTCTCCAAATCTTATCCTAAGTTGTACAAATTTGAATGATGAAATTCAATATCTTTTATCACCTCGATTATCAAGATATAAGATTTCCTTTTTGTTTGACGTTTATTAAAATTTACATTTTTAAAAATATATATAATTTTTATACATTAAGAAATATATATATATATATATATATATATAATGAATTTGATATATTTCACTCTCAAAATTTATTATTATGTGTCTATTTAGTATACTTAACAAGGTTTGATACTTGTCTAACCAATGTTGGATATCTACATTGACTTTGTACAGCTAATGTCTACCACATCTATTTTGTTAACAAGTAGTCGATACGTATCCAACAAAGTGTTTAACACGTGTCAGATACTAGTCAAACTAAAGTGTATGCACTTCTTAGTTGCTACCTCATATCTTTGTTTTAATTATTTTTTTCAATAATAAGTTTGAATCATGTATATATTTTATAGGGTGTTTAAAAATGAGTAGGGAGACAGATATTTTAGGGATTTTAATTTTTGTAGAGTAATATATATTATAGAAACTTAATATCATAGGCATTCAAATTTCAAAGATCATGGTCCCATATATTTAATATCTATTGAAAAACAATAATAAAAGGTGACAGAGAAAGAAGAAAATAGCACGAATAAACAAATATATGTTTGAGAACTCTTGCAAGAAAAAAAAAACTTCGACCATTATCAAAATTTTCTTGAAGCCCTTTTAAGATATTATCAATGAATCTTCAAAATGTAATTTAGGATCCGTTTGGAATACATTTTAATTTAAATGTTTTTCAAGAATGCATTTTTTAAAAAACATTTTGTATAAAAATGGTTTAGAATTTAAACACTCATATGTTTGGTTGCATTTACTCACAAATGTTTTTATACACAAGTTATTGTTTACTTAAGAAGTCTTTTTTAAAAAGTTGGTTTCAAGTGTTTCTCTCAAAATAGTTTATTTATCAATCTCATTTTCTAATAAGTCATTTGTAGTGGTTGCCAAACATTAGAATTTTTTTCAAAATGATTTATTTTCAAAATTAAACACTTGAAAAGTTAAACCAAACACACCCTTAGGGGCTGTTTGGGGCGCTGAATTGGTTATAATATCTGGTGGTTATAATAATCTAGGGGTTATAATAATCTGGGGGTTATAATAATCTGTGTTTGGGGAGCAGATTATTATAGTCTGGGATAAAATAATCTGTGTTTGGGGTGCAGATTATTTTAGTCTGGGATAAAATAATCTGTGTTTGGGATGCAGATTATTTTAGTCTGGGATAAAATAGTCTGTGTTTGGAGTGCTGATCTGTTTTAACATGAGGTTCTGAATCAAAAGTTCAAACTGACTGTTTTCTTTTTCTAGTTTTTTTTTATGATATATGATTCACTTTGATTTAGGGTTATATTTTTTTTTTTTTTACAAAACAAAAAAAGTTTAGGATTTGGTATAGAAAAATCATATTAGTTAACTTTTAGTATTGCCAAAATAAAAATTGTAAATGTTTAGCTCAAAAATCATATTAGTTTTTTTTTAAGTTGGTTAACCTTCAATGTTGTCAACGACTTTTCCGGCAACCTTCGATGGTTTTGATTTTTTTTTTTGTTTATTTTCATTTTTTATATTTTTCAAAATGAAAATAAGAAGAAATATGAAGAAAAAAAAATCGGTAGCTGGAAAAATCGTCGGCGATCGCCGGAAAAGTTGTCGGTGGCCGTCGGAAAAGTCGCCGGAAACTTCGCCGGCCAACGGCGGTCGGCGGAAAAGTCAAGGAGTCGCATGGAAGAAGAGAGGAGAGAGTTATTGTAGAAAATAGATAGAATAATCGGGTGGGTTGAATGATAGTTACTGTAGAGAATGGATAAAATAATCGGGGGTAAAAATAACCCACCTCACCATTTATTTTTGTTGATGCCCCAATAGATTATAATAAGGGGTGTTATTATAACCTATTCAGTGCCCCAAACACCCCCTTAATGTATTCGTTAAATTGTGACTTGTCTTTTTTTCTCAGAAAAAGAACATTAAAAGTACTTAATTCATGAGTTGGTAGACATGTATATACTTTTCAAAGTTGAAGGTCTTATTGGATACAAAATTGAAAGTTCGGACTATTTAACACTTTTTAAACGTTTAGAGACCAAATTAACACAATCTTAAAAGTTCGAACTAAACTTATAATTGAACCAAAAAATTAAATATGTATTTAGTCTTAATATTTAGATATTTTTTATATTTAGTTTCTATTTTGCAAGTTTCAATTCGTTGAATTTGCGGAAATTTAGAAGAGAAAATCTTATCTAAAAAAATAAATGCCATGCTTTATACCAATTTTTTTTAGAAATTTGGGGATGAAATCATAAATTTTCTTTTATTAGATAATCTTTTTCCTCTAAATTTTTGTCTAGAGGTGTACAAAATTTGGGTCGGATCAGTTGTACGGACAAACCGATCCGACCCGACACATGTCGGTTGTACGGACAAACCGACCCGACTAGACTTGAATCGATCGGGAGAGAAATAGAGAGAGTATTGGGAGGGAGGAACGAAAAATTGAGAGGAAGAAATACCCAAATCCACGCTCACTGCCAAAGCCACAAACTGCCGCTGCTTGGCGTCGCTAATCGCTGCACTCGTCGGAGGAGACGCCGTTTGTCACGGTTATGCTCGTCCAAGGCGTGTTGCCCATGGTCGCATGCCCATGACAACCCATTCCCCTCATGCTTTCATTATATGTATTTCCTTTGTATCGCTTGTTTATTTTTCCTTGCATTTCTCAAGTGTATGACTCCTCGTGATTTTCATGTTTAAGCCTGCCAAGGCTAAAATGCTGGTACGACTAGTTGTCAAACCTTCCTACCCGGAGTTGTTCGCTATCAAGCTGTTGTTTTCCTTTTGCTTACTTGATAGTCCGTGCAACAAATATTCTTACAAAATGTTTTCAACCGTTTTCCAAAGCTTTTTCTCTAACCCCGTTTTCTAAAACCGTTTTCCAAGAACGGGGGTGGAGGTTGCGAGATAGGCCCTTTGTGCCACCGGCGATCCGGAATTGAATTGGCTGACTTACTCGTGGGCGAGAGTAAGTGCCGCACAATCGCTTGCGAGTTCGAAAAGAGTGCGATTGTGACACCGTTCGTGGTGGAGGAGATGGTGACTAAGTAAACGTGAGAAAGAGAGACTAAGAGAGAGGGGGACGAAAAGAGGTGGCTGAGATTCACAAAGAAAACCTAAAATTTCTATTTAAGTGAAAGTCGAGAATTGAATCGAACCGATGATATATGTAAAAACCGAATCGACTCAACTCGGTTCGGTTTTCTTCACCCCTGTTTTGTCCATTCATTGGATATTAAAATGCAAGGTTATCATCAGTAATTTTTTTTTTTTTTGGAAACATAATCATCAGTAAATTTTAAGATCTACCTTGTAGGACTAAATTGAAATAAATTAAAAAACACGTCATCATCGACTACAAAAAAAAAAGAAGCTAAACCATATATTTAGACTTTAGAAATTATCATTAATTGTGATTGGAAAAAAAGAAAAACGGAATTTTCAAACTTCAGAAAGGGTCACGTGACTCACGTCACATGCCCCCACTTTGGACTCGTATGAAGTGGCGTCCATATTTAATTTATTAAATTAATATATAGACATAGAAATCTCTCGAATCCAAAAAATAAAATAAAATAAAATAAATCTCTCTCTCTCTCTTCAATTTCTCTCTCTTCCTGGGTTTCTTCTTGCTTGGTTAGGGTGAACACAGATCAAAAAGGTAACCAAAATTAATCCTTTTTCTTTTTCTTTAATTTCATCTTCTTCTACAGAAAAATCTCTCGCTGTTCTTGATTCTTCAATCATCTTCTTCAGCTATTTTTTTTTTTAAAAAATTTTCTTTTTTATTTTTAAATTTCATATTAATGGATTCGTCTCCTTCCGTAGCATCAAATCGAACAGAATTTCCTTTCCTTTCTTTATTTATCTTTTAGTAAAATATATAATATGCCAATTTTAATTTTTAATATCTAAATCATCACACTATCATTTGAGTTTCTATCTATACAAATTTTTGCTTAATATCTTGAAACTAAAAAAAAAAAAAAAAAATCATCAAATTAGGCTTAAGATACCTTTCCCAAATTATGTTCTGAATAATTCATCAGTAAAGGTAAAGTTGAGGCCAATTGATTTATTTATTACCTGCAATAAACTAGCCAAAAAAGATGAATTAAAATTATAAACTTCCAAATTTTAAAACAATTTTACCTTACAATTTCTTTTAATTTTCTTAGGCGTAGAAAAGATAATGGGATACGTGGTGATAATTCCTCTCTGGATGCTGCTGTTTGTTGTGATCGTGGGCCTTACAGTTTACCTACTCGTAAGGGCCAGTAGACGAAGGCAAGCGGCCCAAATTCCAGTATATTATGGGCCTCCTGCTCCCCCGTTGCAGGCCCAAGATAAGCCCAATTGATCTATCCAATACGAATACAAATCATCCTACTATTTTGTCTGGTTTTATTAGAGAATGTTCTGTGTGAATATTAACTTCTATCTTAGACTGTTACTGTTTGTATGAAAATAAATAAATGAATTTGAAATGAAATTAACTTAGTTCATATTATTTAGATTATTGTTGATATATCTGCATTATAATTAATTTTTTGAGAGTTACTTTTTAATTCTATATTTCTTATATCTATATCGAGTTTAAACTGAGTAGGATGCAAAATCTTTAGGAAATATTATATATGCTCAAGTTGGATTGACTATCGCTAGGAATGAAGATTCAGACATTTGAGAGATTAGTTAAACTTTAATATGTTAAACTTTTTTTTTTTTTGGCATGAATTAGTTATATGGTTTTTTTTTTTAATAGGAATTAGTTATATGGTTAATTAAGGGTGATTGTACATGGTTTTCATGATTGAAGATTGTTGTAACAACAATTTGAGCTTTAGTTTAATTCCACTAATTAGAGGACCACATATGATTTAAAATAGAGACATACTTCTCAAGATGGCTATTAATCTAATCAATAGAAATAACTAAAGTGTTGAATATTTAATAGAATATAAAATTTTAAATACCCCATGGAAATAATAGGAGTTGTTGTACTTACCTCATGTTTTTAATCATAACAATTGTACACCAAAGTTTATAAAATGATTACAATTAAATTCTATACCGCACACGGCTAGTGAAACTATAATGATAAAGGTTAATTACAAGCTTAAATAACAACTACTCCAATTTCAAGGTTTAAAATTGTAGTAAAACTAAATGAATTGAACATAGTTTAGTGATAATTGACATATACTTTCAAAGGTTTGAATCTCCTGTTTACAAATATTATTGAAAAAAACAAAAGGAGATGCAATGGAACTATTTGAGGATGGTTTTTATAATTTTTCTAAACTACCACTTAGGGTGTGTTTGGTTTAACTTTTCAAGTGTTTAATTTTGGAAAAAAAAAATCATTTTGAAAAAATTCCTAGTGTTTGGCAACCACTAAAAATGACTTATTAAAAAATGAGATTGAAAAATAAACCATTTTGAGAGAAACATTTGAAACCAACTTTTTTAAAGAGTCTTTGGTATACAATAACTTGTGTATAAAAACACCTATGAGGAAATGCAACAAAACATATGAATGTTTAAATTCTAAACATTTTTTATACAAAATGTTTTTTTAAAAAATGCATTCTTGAAAAACATTTAAATTAAAATGTATTCCAAACGGACCCTTAGTCATTGTGATTCAATCTTGATTTCAATTCAATCTCCTTAGTTTTAAAAGTTTTCAATCTCCTTGTCCTTGGCTATAAAATTTTCAATTTAGTTCTCATAAATTTTGTTTAAATAATCCAAAATATTCTTAAAGTTATCAAATATCAAAAAAATTCTTAAGTAGCATGCTTTCTCTGGATGCATGATGTGTTTTCTTTAAATGCTGCAAAAAAGAAACAATAAACCTTTTTTTTTTTTTTTACACAAACAGGAAGATATCATTACTCAATAGAAGATCCCAAAAGGGTACAAATAATGACCTTTCACTATTGGTCATATTTTATGAATCCAAAAAGAAAAAGAATCCATCCATAACATAGAAGAGGAGAAAAGACCCTCACGGGCCAACTTATGAGCAATCCTATTATAATTTCTAGGAGAATAAATAAACTCCACTTGGTGAAATCGAGCACAAAAGTCCTTAATATCCCAAATAGCAGCCCGGATTACCACGTTGATTTCTGTTTCGCCATTGATCATAGAAATCAATCCAAGGTAATCCGAAAGAAGAGTGATATGCTTAAAACCCATTCGATCAGCAAGCCGAAGACCTTCAAGAACCAATAAACCATAATATTTAAAGAAAATGTGTTTTAGAAATAAAACCAACAACATTTAGGCCCTGTTTGATAACCATTTGGTTTTTTGTTTTTGGTTTTTGAAAATTATGCTTGTTTTCTTCTAAATTCCCTACCGTGACTTTCATCCTAGTTAAGGTTGCATTTGAACTCCTAGACAAATTTTAAAAACAAAAACAAGATTTTGAAAACTACTTTTTTTTGTTTCCAAAATTGGACTTAGTTTTTGAAAACAAGGTAGAAGATTGATATTAAAACCAAGTAACCCATAGGTGGAAGTACGTGTGCATAAACTTAATTTTCAAAAACCAAATAGTTATCAAACGGAGCTTTATTTATTTATTTTTTTATACAACATTTAGTTAGCCTAAAAAACTGCAAAGAGATTTAATAAAATCATGGAGATAAAATCCAAACTTTTGAAACAAGGAGAGAATTAGACCAAACTAAAAACAAACGATAATAATGATATGAACTATAATTACAAAATTGGTATAACAGATTTATATATATATTTAATTGTCATTAAAGAAGATGGGAAGAGAATCGTGGTTGACGGCAGCTACCAAAAAGAACGTGGGGCCTCATCCTGACCGTCTATATTTTGGTTGGTGAAATGAATGGCAGAGGATTCAAGTTTCTTTTTCTAGGATTCAAAATTTATTTATTTATTTTTTTTTGGAGAAAAGGATTGAAAAGTAATTTCCTAATTCAATTAAATAAATAATAGCTTTTGACATTTGACAAACGTAAGCGTGGAAGGGGTTTGAATTCTTTACACCAACGGGTCCTCATCAGATTTCGTATTTGCCAATTTTCTCATAATGTTTCTTTTTTTTCTTTATTTCTTTAATTCTAAACAAGGTATTCCTTTATTAACATTTTTTTTTTTTTTACAACGTGCTCTTAACCAAAATTTCTATTAAATGAGAGTATTTATACTGTATTTTAGTCACCTAATTTTAGTATTAATTAATTTAATACTTTCTCTTCCTCTATGTACCTCACATTTATGTTATTATTATTGGCCTGACAAACACAAAAATTCAAAGGAGAAGAAGTTTATAAAATGCCAAAGATATTGCAATATTCTCGTGCTTAAATACAAACTAACATGTGAAAAATGGAAATTCTTCAAAATGTCCCTTCTTGGACTATAAACATCTTGTTTCTACATTATAAGAAACTATAAATGGCTAAATCACGAAAAATCGAACAAGAATTACTCTATTGTGATTTTAAAATTATGGTTCATTTTACTTAGTCAATCTACTAGTTGATCAATCAATTTGACTCCATTTAAACCACGAGCAGACTTACTAATTGACCATCTATGTATTAATATATTGGATTTCAATCAAATTTCAATTAGGTCATTTTTGTAATTTTGTAGGTAAATTTGTTATTTCTTTAATTTTATATTTAATAAAGACATTTCTATAATCAATATGAAATATATTTGGTTAGAATATCTTACCCATCAAAATTTAGTAATATTATAAGTGTGGGGCCGATTTCTAACAAACGAAATAAAATATTTAATATTGACGTGGAGATGTTCGTCCACCTTATTTTCTTGGACATTAAAACTTACGAAAACAAAATTGAACATTTAATATTTTCCGTTTAAATGTTTAAATTGGTCCTATAAGAATTTTTGCCTTAAAATGTACAAATCCAATCCATGGTATAGAAATTGAATTCGTTTGAATATTTATTATTAAATTAAGGATATATCCGTTTGAAATACCTTTTAGTTTAAATGTTTTTTAATAATGAATTTTATTTTAAACGTTTTGTATAAAAATTGTTTAGAATTTAAACACTCATATGTTTGGTTACATTTCTTCATAAGTGTTTTTATACACAATTAATAAATCATTTTTAGTAGTTGTCAAACACTAAATTGTTTCTGAAAACACTTAAAAAGTTAAACCAAACATACACGAAATGAATTTTTTTTCCTCCTAAAGCTATACACGAATATAAATCCTGTCATTGAAGTTATAAAAGTTTCAAATATGGATTATTTAAAAATGTTCCAATAAAGTTTGTAAAAGGATGATCGATGTTGAATATATAACTACAACTTTTCAGTTACATTTCCTTGTAGTGTTCTTGTTTAAAATAAGTCTGAAAATTCAATTTTATTCTTGAAAGCCATATATATTAATTAAATTTATCTTTGAATTATAAACTAATCTTTCAATTAGTCCTTAAAATTAAGGTCCCGTTTGATAACCATTTCGTTTTTGGTTTTTGAAAATTAGGCTTATTTTCTCCCAATTTTTCTACCATGGTTTTCATCCTTGTCAATAATACATTTAAATTTCTAGTCAAATTCCAAAAACAAAAAAAAGTTTTTGAAAACTACTTTTTTTGGTTTTCAAAAATTGGCTTGATTTTTAAAAATATGGTAAGAAGGGTATTAGAAAAACAAAGAAACTTGTATGTGAAAGTAGTATTTATAAGCTTAATTTTCAAAAACCAAATGGTTATCAAACGGAATCTAAATATTTTCGTTCAACCATGTTGGAGAAAAAAAAAAAACTCCACATAATTAATCTCAAATGTACATTATCTTGGGTAGCACATTTCTTTTTCAAAAAAAAAAAAAAAAAAAAAAAAAACCTCCACCAACCCACGTCCACTATCAATCCACTTGGATGCCACGCTGCATGATTCTTAGCCGCCAGATATTATTTACAATATGTTGAATTTCACGGTCAAGATTGAATTTCAACTAATCTCCTTCGTGGTGGTCTTCTGCCACCATCTCACCTACCACCGCATACGATCCAATTTAGTTCCCAAATTTTTCCAAACTAATAATTACAAAATAAGTTAAAATAACACATGTACTTTCAACAAAGAGATTAAAGATTTAAATCTCTCACCTCTAAATATTGTTCGACTAAAAAGACAACAATACAATGCAAAAATTCAAAAAGACCCCTGACGTTTTATTAATAATAAATTTAACCTTTAAACTTTTAAAATTCTATCAGTCGAATTTCATTACTATATAACTTTTAAATATGTAAATTTTAAAACTATGTTATTTAGTACTCTAACATTTTTTTAAAAAAAGTCTTTACTTTTATTGAATTCTTTTTACAAACTTCTAATTGAACCTCAAACTTCCATTTTGGTATCCAGTATCGTTTTTCTATCTTAATTTTGTTTAGACCACCAAATATCTATCCTAGATGGTAGTCATTTTAAATCATAGGGACCATGTAAGTATTAAATTAATAAAGTTAATTCTTACAAAGTTTTTTTTTTTGAAATAAAATTCTTGCAAAGTTTTATTTTTTATATTTTCATTCGACTTTTGAAATGATAATGAATACTTTGTTTATGATATAAGACAATTTAGATAGGTATTAAAAACTTTTGAAGAAGGGGCAAAGATGTAATTTAACCTGATGTTAATTTGTATATAAGCGTCTTCGATCTCCCTCAGTAACTCAGGAAATCCAAATCTGAATATAAAGATTTCATTTCCTCCACCAAACCTTCTTCTTCTTCTTCATTTCTTTTCTGCTTTTGACAATCTTTTCCGATGGCGGAAACCTGCGAGCAAAACGGCCACAACAACGGCGGCGACTTCTGCATCGGCGGCCGGAATAATGACCCGTTGAACTGGGGAGTGGCAGCGGAGTCACTGAAGGGAAGCCATTTGGAGGAAGTGAAGCGGATGGTGGAGGAGTACCGGCGGCCGGTGGTGAAGCTGGGAGGAGAGACTTTGACGATAGCTCAGGTGGCTGCCATCGCCGCCCGGGAAACCGGCGTGGCGGTGGAGCTGTCGGAGTCGGCGAGAGGCGGCGTCGAGGCGAGCAGTAACTGGGTGATGGAGAGCATGAACAAAGGGACTGATAGCTACGGCGTCACCACCGGCTTCGGCGCCACCTCCCACCGCCGGACTAAAGAGGGTGGAGCTCTGCAGAGGGAGCTCATACGGTAAACTTCTTTCACCGCTACTTGAATTATTTATTAGTACCATGTGATTCGTGGCTTATTCTGTTTTTCTTTATTAGGAAATATCTTTAAAAATATATGAAAATATTATATTATTATTTATTATTTTCTCAAACCTATTTTTAAAATTATTTTATCAAATAAGTTTTCTTTAGATAAATTGTGATTATAGGGACTTCTAAATTGGTTTTAAATATATTTTTTTTGCACATATATTTTATTAAAAATATAGTAATTTCAACCTCATATTAAATTTATAAAAACATAATTAAAAAAAAAACTCAAGCCTATTAGTTTTTATGATTTGTTGGAAATAAAAGAATCTAAAAGAAATATTCTTTTATATGAAAAAAGAACTATTAACTTTGGAGTTAAACGTAACTAATGGATAATTAGCATAACTCTATCATGAGTAAGACATAAAAGATTGTAGGTTAAAATTTATACTCTACACGTAAATATAACATGACTAATATGGAGGTGAAATGTCTTTTGGAAGAATTAGAAATGTGTTAACTATTTATTATATTCATTTTATAGTACTATTAAATTAATTTAGCGTATAAATGAGTATACTAAGAATAAAAATATTTTAATCAATAAATTTGAGATGTTTAATAAAACGGTGGAGCAGTCGTTTTTTCTTTTTCTTGAATGTTTTGTTATGGTTTTGTAGATTTTTGAATGCGGGAGTATTTGGAAATGGCATTGAATCAAGTCATACTTTGCCTCACTCAGCAACAAGAGCAGCCATGTTAGTTAGAATCAACACTCTCCTTCAAGGCTACTCGGGTATCAGGTTTGAGATTTTGGAAGCCATAACCAAACTTCTCAACAACAACATTACTCCATGCTTGCCTCTTCGAGGAACAATTACTGCTTCTGGAGATCTTGTTCCTCTTTCTTACATCGCTGGATTACTCACCGGTCGACCAAACTCCAAAGCTGTTGGACCAAATGGAGAAAGTCTTGATGCAAAGGAGGCTTTCAAACAAGCTGGTATTTCTTCTGGATTCTTTGAGTTGCAGCCTAAAGAAGGGTTGGCTCTTGTAAATGGAACTGCTGTTGGTTCTGGACTAGCCTCTATTGTTCTCTTTGAGGCTAATGTTTTGGCTGTTTTAGCTGAGATCTTGTCTGCTATCTTTGCTGAGGTTATGCAAGGTAAACCTGAATTTACTGATCATTTGACCCATAAGTTGAAGCACCATCCTGGTCAGATTGAGGCAGCTGCAATAATGGAACACATTTTGGATGGGAGCTCTTACATGAAAACCGCTAAGAAATTGCATGAAATCGATCCTCTTCAAAAGCCAAAACAAGATCGTTATGCCCTTAGAACTTCACCTCAATGGCTTGGTCCATTGATCGAGGTCATTAGATTTTCTACCAAGTCAATTGAGCGAGAGATTAATTCAGTCAATGATAACCCTTTGATTGATGTTTCAAGGAACAAGGCTTTACATGGAGGTAACTTCCAGGGAACGCCAATTGGAGTCTCCATGGACAACACTCGTTTGGCTATAGCTTCGATTGGTAAGCTCATTTTTGCTCAATTTTCTGAGCTTGTTAATGATTTCTACAACAATGGTTTGCCTTCAAATCTTTCTGCAAGTAGAAACCCCAGTTTGGATTATGGATTCAAAGGTGCTGAAATCGCTATGGCTTCCTATTGCTCTGAGCTTCAATATTTGGCAAATCCAGTAACAAGCCACGTCCAAAGTGCTGAGCAACATAATCAGGATGTTAACTCTCTTGGTTTAATCTCATCAAGGAAAACAGCAGAAGCCATTGACATTTTGAAACTCATGTCTTCCACATTTTTAGTTGCACTTTGCCAAGCAATTGACTTGAGGCATTTGGAAGAAAACTTGAAGAACACAGTAAAAAACACAGTAAGCCAAGTGGCCAAGAAAGTCCTTACCACCGGTGCTAATGGAGCTCTTCACCCATCAAGATTTTGTGAGAAAGATTTACTCAAAGTTGTTGACAGAGAATATACCTTTGCTTACATTGATGATCCATGCAGTGCCACTTATCCATTAATGCAGAAGTTACGACAAGTTCTAGTAGAGCACGCGCTTGGAAATGGAGAAGATGAGAAGAACACAAATAGTTCAATCTTTCAAAAGATTGGAGTTTTTGAAGAGGAACTGAAGGCTATTTTACCCAAGGAGGTAGAAAGTGCAAGGTTAGCTCATGAGAGCGGAAACTCTACTGTTCAAAATCAAATTAAGGAATGCAGATCATATCCATTGTACAAGTTTGTGAGATCAGAATTAGGAACTGAGTTGCTTACAGGAGAGAAGGTAAAATCTCCTGGAGAAGTGTGCGAGAAAGTGTTCACAGCTTTATGTCAAGGAAAGATGATCGATCCAATCTTAGAGTGTTTAAAGGAGTGGAATGGTGCTCCGATCCCCATTTGCTAAGTTAGCATCAGCATCATGAACACAAGAACAATGCATTGTTATGTTTTTATTCCTTTTTCTTTTTGTAATTTAAATCTGCAAACCTTTATATATATTGTTCCTTCATTTTACAATGAAATAGTATATGTGTATAACGATTTACTTCAAAACTTTCTCCATGTTAAATATTATTTATTGTAGTTTGAATCATTAACATTTTGACCATATAGTTTTGATTTCTTTTTATAGAATATATTATATAAATGCTATATACTTTTTTTTTTTTTTTTTTTTTATCACATATATATATGATATAAACACTGGCAGGGCACATCTCAAAGGTTAAAAAAAAAAAAAAAAAAAAAAAAAAAAACTGGTAGGGCAAGGATGATTAATTGATGTGATTGTGATTGGGATATTCCTATTTATAATCTTTCACACGCACATGGATATTTGGGTCCCGTTTTGTAACATTTTTCTTTTACAATAGAATTGTGTTCATTGGAAAATAAAATAAATAAAATGTTTGGTAAACTTTAAAAAAAAAAAAAAATTCTTATTTATGATTAAATTAAAATATAAAAGTTTTACATGAAAATTAATTTTATAAGAAAATATTAAGAAAAATGAGCTTATATTTAATTTTTAGATTTATTTTTTTATTATTTTATAGAATGACAAATTAATGCGTTTATTTATTCATTTGAAAAATTAGAGATGCTTAATTAATTAGGGTGTCATCTCTAATTATTTATTCATTTAATTAATGCTTAATTAGGGCGATCTCTCAATGTTTTTTTTTTTTTTTTTTTTGGATGTATCTCTCGATGATTTGAAAACAAACTGATTGAATGATAAAGAATAATATTCAATGTTTTTAGTGTTAAAATATGTATTTGGTACCAATTTTTTAGGAGGTTTATTTCAATTTAAGAACTTATTCCATAAATGTGTTTAATAATATATATTCATAAATACAACAAAACTAGTGGTAAATGGTAATTCGTGGTTATACATTTTGTTGAATTTCAAATATTATTAGAAAAATTATTAACATATTTTCTTGTATAAATTTGGTATAATCATTATTTTACAATTTCATATAATTTACCATGCATATATTACCTTATACATTTTTTTTTTAAAAAATAAGCTTCATTAAAACAAAACCAACTACACACAACTACCCTCATTAAGATACGAGAAGATCCATCAAGGAATAACAAGAGACCAAAAGGAAAAAAGCCTCATTTCCCGCGCAGGGGAGAGCATTTTTTAAACTTAACAAAAATTTATAACTTCAAATAGTATATTTATCAAAATTTTATCTGTTTATTATCATTTTTTTCATTAAAATTTAAAACTTAAAAACATTAAAAAACATAGAAAATGTAGTTTTTATAATTTTCATGTTTAGATCATAGAATTCAAAATTTATTTTAAAAAATAAATCTACCCAACAAGTTTTTTTATTTTTTTTATTTTTTTTACAGTATGTGGGGGAGGAGATTCGAACCACATACCTATATCAGTTGAACTATGCTCATGTTGGCTATCCAACAAAATTGTTGACTCTGAACACAAAAATAAAAATAACTGTACACCCAGCAAAGAAACAACCTCTTAATTTTTAATTTTTAAATCTAATAAATTTTCTCTTTTCAATAATGGAAAGTTTATTAAGAGAATCTCCCTAATAGAAATCAAGTTTACTCCACTTTTTTTTTCCTCTCTTTTTGGGCTTTAAAATTTAATTGTTTTTTTTTTGGAAGAATTTTAAAATTTAATTGTTGTAATAAATAACTAAAAATAGGGGATAGATATACTTACAAAGTATACTTTAAGCCAAAAAAATAGAAAAAAAAAACTAATTTTAAGTACAAAAAGTCTATAAATACTAAGTTCTTCACTTTATGTTATTTATGTGCAATTAAGTATGTGGCTATGATGGCTCTTCGTGGACTAACACTATTTCTTATGTATTTATATATTGAACTCACCAACCCTCCTAAATTGCCCATTGCAAGGGCCCTCAATTAATTATGCTCACCCCTACACTATATCTTTCTTAAAAAAAATGAAATTAATCAATGAAGAATTTAATTATGACATGCTCATTTATATATGTTTATGTAACAACCCATTAATTAACTTACACTCCATTCATTCGCTTTATGTAATAATAATTATAACTTTGAGTTATTATTTATCACCTATCAAATTGTCTATTTGTATATATAATTATGCAATAATAATAATCCATTAATGTTACTCAAAAAAAAAAAAAAATCCATTAATGAGTTATTACTTATCGACTTATATTAATTAAGCTGCTTATATATACTAGGTTTTTACCACGTGCGATGCACGTGTAATAATTTGACTAAGTTATTATGAAGTAAAGTTAATTTAAAATTAATTAAGATTGTATATACATTCTTATATTAGTTTTGTTTTTTCTACTTCTATGATGATTTTTTTTTATTTTCTAATATGACTAATTTTAATATAATATAATATATATGTAGCTTATCATAGCAAATGGAGTAACAATAATTATGCTAAATAATAATAAAAAATAATACATGTTAAAGAAATTGGTTTATAAAGTCCAAACTTCTTTATAAAAATTAAACTCTCAAACTATATGATAAGATTTAAAATTAAACACTCAAACTGTCAAAGTATAAAAATTTGATCTATTTTAGTCAATTTCTCTTTCTCTCTCATTCTCTCTCTATCCTTTGTCCAATCAAACTACTTCCTACATTTCTCCCTCTTTTCAATCACCCACTCTTTCTCTACTTTTTCTTTCTCTCCTCGTTCACTCTCCCTCTCTCCCTCCTCTCCAATTTTACTATATTTAACTCCAACCTTGAAAAAGTTGAGTAATTATCTATCTTGTTTAGTTCAACACTATCTATGTTGCACCTCAATTTTGGTTTATTTACATTATAATTTTTTTTTACTTATTTGTTGATCGGTGTTCAGTTTATAGCCCATCCAAACCACAAATTTTACAGTGTTCCAATTCCGTTTCCAGAAGTATTTAGGTTTAGATAAATTAGGGAATATAGTGTCGTACGTTATTCCGTTTCCAGAATAAAGTGGCAATGGGAGAAAGTGATCTATTCTTAATTGATGCATTTTGTTTCCAAAAGTTTGTATATGTTTCAAAGGAAATTATATTTAAACTAAAACAATATATTTTTTATTATTTTTTTTATCTGCTTTAATAATTTACATTTACATAGTTCTTAAACATGACATGTAAATGATGGTGGTTACACATTTTAGTCAAATAAACATAAATTATCATATTATTTTAATTTTTTTATATTATATTTTTTCGAATTAATATTAATTTAACTACTAAGAGATAATATTAACTTGAAAATAGTTTAGCTATTAAGATATAATATTAACATGAATATAAAAAATTGGTTTTAGAATCTCAAAATTATTTTTAAAAAATTTAATTAAAAACACAACAATATAAAAATATATGGGAATCACGGTGTAGATAATTTCAATAAAGTTTTAATGAAAATTGCTTTCCTAAAAAGAAAATTAATTTTGAATGTTTAAGTGACTTTTAAAATTTATTTAATTTTGTTGAATTATTTCTATTTATTTCTGATACTATTTTACTCCACATTAAAGCTTCTTTTTCAGTTTTTTTTTTTTTAAATAACCTTTTTAGAATTTAGTCTTTATAAAACCAAATATTAAATGCAATAATCTTCATATTTGTTAAAAGAATTGTCCCATTGTCCCATTAGTATATTCATCGTATTGAACCTGTACATATCAAAACCACAGTTTAAGACACTGATATATAGAAGTTTGAACAATCGTTGAAATTCATATTTTGATACGTACTTATTGTCCATAATCTCTCTTTTTTAAATGATTGACATTAGTTCCTTCTAACCGATATCGACTTAACTTGGATTACTCCACCCACCACATCTATAATATGAAATAAATATTAGTAAATAGTAGGATAATGCTAACAAAAGTAATATATCTCTATTAAACTATATGAGTTTCTACTTGTTTATCATTCAACAACATTTCAAAATAAAAAAAAAAATATGAAGATTAGCATGTGTTGTCATCTAAATAATAAAAGAAAAAGATAAAAGATTATTTGAAAGAAAAGAGAGCGGGTTATTAGATAGTTATTGTATTTTCAAAAAGAAATTTGGAAAAACATATGCATTTGAAAAGATTTTGGAAAACCAAGCTGATTCATTGGCTTATATTACAATTCTTGTGTGCAAAATGAATCCGCATCTCATGCATTCATGATTTTCTTTTAAATATTCTTTTAAATGACAATCCACGTGTGGTAGATTCAAGTTATGTTTTTCTTTCTTTATTTTTTATTTATTTTTTAAGTACATTTTCTTCTTTGATTTTTAATTTCTATTGGCATATTTATTCTTGATTTTATTTATTTATTTATTTTTATGTTTTCGTTTATTTATTTTTATTTTTTTCATTTTCATATTCTTCGTTAATTTTTAATTTCTGTTTTTTAATCTATGATTTTGTTTTAGGAAAATGATAAATATATTAACATTTCAAAAAACTTATCTCATCTTTAATGCTCTGCTTTCTGAAAAAAAAGGTATTAAGTGTTTTTTTTTTTCTAAAAGTTGACATACCTAAATTTTTTTGCTTAAAAATTCTATAATTCTATAAGTTGTAGTCATAAAATTTTTCTTTAGTTTTAATTATGAATTTTAAAACCTAAGTTAGATTCCATATTTTTGCTTGATTATTTTGATTTTACTTATTTTGTTTTATTTAATTTTGATAGTGTTTGTTCTTTAAAATAAATTACTAAGTGAGTTTAGACAAAATTTAATTACAACAGTTTCATTCTATAATTACATTGGCCAATTTAGAAATAAATTACACAATAATCCCAATTTTTTTTGTGCGATTGAATGAAATTATTGAAATTAATTTTTTTAGTAGATTTACTTAGTAATTTATTTTAAACAAAATACAACTTGTAAAATTGTTAGACTCAAAATAAAATAAGTAAAATCAAAATAGTCAAACAAAAATATGGAATCTAACAATACCACAACTTATAAATTCATATAATTTTAAGCAAAGAATTTTAGGTATATCAACTTTTAGGAAAAAAAAAACACTTAATACCTTTTTGAAAAAAACAAAGCATTAAATTAAAGATAAGATTTTTGAAATATTATGTATTTATTGTTTTTTAAAACAAAATCATAAATTAAAAAACATAAATTAAAAATTAAAGAAGAATACCGAAAAAGTAAAAGAAAAATAATAACAAAATAAACAATAAATCTTCACTCTATCTTAAAAACGAAATTTCAACCTTGCTTTTTTTATGTATTAGATTAGATTTTGAATAATTGAATATTTAATTAGATTTTTAATTTTGAATAATTGAATAATTTAGATTTTGATTAATGTAATTATCTAAAATTTAAAAGGGTATTCTGGTCTAAAAATGTTTTTTCAGATAATATATTATAGATTATAGATTATAGGAAAATATTTTTTTCAAGATTTCATATTGGTTTTTTTTTTAATTTTTTAGCGATTACAGATTTTTTTAATCATTTATATATAATTATTGTTTTTTTTCTTTTTTTTTTCTTATTTTTTATAGGAAAATATTTTTTTCAAGATTTCATATTTGTTTTTTAATTTTTTACGGATTACAGACTTTTTAATTTTTGTATCTTTTAATTTTTTAATTAAAATAATTAAATTTTAACTAAAGTAATTATCTTAAATTTACAGGGGTATTTTAGTCTAAAAATGTTTTTCACAAATCCTTGCTTTTTAATATATTATAGATTATAGATTATAGATTTATATATATACACACACGTGTGCCACAACTCAACTCACAAATGCATTTTTATAAAAAAGTTAGTCCAATTTTATATACATAAATATGTTAGATATATATTTTAAAGTAATTGTTCCTTTCTAATTGTTGATGGCAAAATCCAGCCAAACGCTCACCTGACTTTCACGTGACACCAACAGTGAATTTGTTGGAATCCGGGGAAGACGTGACCTGCAAAAAAGGAAGTAAGCACTGCGCATCGGTGTGGTGCTTGCCACATAAGCTCCGATGCCTAAGTCAGTGATCGGGGAGAATCCGGCGAATCGAATGGTAATCCCGTAAAAGTATAGAGTTGGGAAAATAAGATTCCGATCCTCTTACCTGGGTCTCCAAAGGACCTTTTATATCTCCTCACAAATTAGGGTTTTCCGCCTCCCCTTGCTGCCGGCAGGCCTCTCCTCTTCGGACCTCGCTATCTCGGGCCTAGGAAGACCTCAATCTAACCCATGCAGCCCTTATTGGGCTTATAGGCCTGGTATGCCGAGGCCGACCACCTCCTCGGCCTTGGCCCACTGCCGAGGCCGAGGAGAGGATTGGCCCATCTTGGGTTATTTCTTCTTCATGGGCCTGTTTGCATCGGGCCCAAGGTCCTTTTCACTTCGAACTTCCTGTGATGCTGAAATTACCCATAACACTAATTTTAATTTTATTTGAGTCATTTTTGTCTTATTCTTTACCACATATACTGAGCAAATGATTATGAATTTTGTCACACACATGGACGCACACAGACACACAGAGATAAATTTATTTTATTAATGAAATAAGAGATGAATTTTTGAGTTTTTGAGGATTGGAATGGATATGTATACTTGGCCTTAGTGCTACGTTTTTTTGTGACACATTTGTTTAGAATGTTTAATATATATTCTAACTTATTTTTTTTAACATTTATGATATTTTTAAGTTCAACAACATTTGAGGAGGGAGATTCCAACCCGTCAATTATTGTTAAATCACTCTTATTTTAGATAATATTTATGATTTTGATAGTTTAATTTAGTATACTAAGCTTAGGAGACTTTGATGGTATTCTTTTAATGGAATTGTACTTATGAATGTTATGATGTTATACTTTAAAATTTATTAATTTTTTAAATAGAAATTTTTAGTTTTGTTTGAGAGTTTAGCTTCAAGGTATTTGTTTTTAATAAAGAGAAACTTGTTTATTTAATTGCTCTTTTAAGAGGGTCAACACAAGGATGTTCTTTGTTGTGAAGTTTTGAGTTTAACCTTTTGGTATAGAGTAGTTTGATTGAGCTATAGAACATCTTAGCTAGGTTATTGTATCTTGAAGTAGAGATAGATAAAGAGAGACCTACTAGTGATTGATTGATGTCGATAAAAGTCATAGAAAAATGATGTTTTTGTTGGTTTTTCTTCCAAATTGAAATTTTAATTTGCACCAATTGAAACCATTAACGTATGTATCTCCAACCAAGAGGTCAGCTGTTTTTTTTTTTTTTTTTTTTTTTGGTCAAAGAATGTGGCGGAAATAAGACAGTTTGAAAAATTTAGGACATCTATTTTATAACCACTTTATTTTTGTTTTCTATTCTGTGAAAATTAAGTATACACACCAGTTCCATTTTTGTGTCTTTTTCTTCTCTTATCTGCTTGAAAAAACATTTTCATAATCTAGTGAAATTTTTAACTGAAAAAATCCGTTTCCAAAACACATGTTTCTTTTTTTAAATTAAACTAAGAATTGAAATGTGTTTTCAAAATAAGCGATAAACAATTAAACAATAGTTAGAAAAAGTAAGTACACTTTTTTAAAAAACAGAAAATTAAAAACAAAATTGTTATCCAATAAGGTAAAAAAAAAGAAAAAAAGGTCAAACATGGTAAAATTTTGAAACACAAAGGTGAAGGAGAAAATAAAATTACTGAACTAAAAAATATTCATTATATTATATTTTTAAAAAGCTCCATGGTCTTCACTTCCACCAACCCTCCAAGAAAAAAAAAATAAATAAAAGAAAAAAAAAAGAGCTCCACCAACCATATTCAATTCAATTCACCAACCCCCTCTCTCTCTAAATTATTGGAAATTGTAAAAGGCTTCAATTATTCTCACCAACTCCTTTCTCTCTATGTCAAATCCTTTTTGGAGGCGCAGTTAATAAATCATCAGCTTTTTCGTCATAAATATTACTATAGATTGATAATATTTAATGTTTTCTAACTAAATATTCACCTGAGTTTGAAATTTTACCTTACCTAAAATAAAACCAAATTAATCAATGAAGAATTCAATTACGGCATGCTTATTTGTTTTATACATTTTCATGCTTTAATCAACAACCCCTCTCTCACCTACTTTATCCAAAAACAAACAAAAGTTAGACTGCATACACACCTATATTTGTTTATTAAAAACGTGTCACAACTCAATTCATATCTGAATTTTATTATTATTTTGGTGATGTATTTTGAAGTCAACTTCATTTTAGTCCATGTATTTTAATAAATCTTAAAATTATAATTTCGATTTAAGAACAAACATTATATGATTATATTTTCAAAATTCATAGAGAAATGTTGATATAGATTAGTGATTTTTTGGGTAAAATTAACTATAAACTAACCGTAGGTATTAATTTTAATTTTTTTTTAAAGTATGAGGACTAAAGTAGAGTAAATTCTGAAGTATAGAAACCAAAATGATATTTTAATTATTACTTCTAAAATATACGTTTTAAAATAATTATTCCCCTTTATTTTATTTTCACACTTGTGCTAAAGAAAGTCATCAACTTTGACCTTTTCAAATGAGCGAAGTTAGGTAACGCTGATCCTAATACTCTTTCCAACTATCACCTCTTGTGTCGTTCTGCTTCCACCACGCTTCCTTCCTTACCAGACACAGACACAAACGAAGCCACCATTTTTAATTTGCTTCGTAACACTTTCTATTTAAACCACCTTCTTAATTCTCTCCTTCCACAATCCAGAGATTCATCAATATATCTCAAATTCTTTCTCATAACCATTCTTATATTCTTTCATTCATCTTTTGGATTTCTTTTCTTGTTCTAAAATGGCACCCATAGAGCAAACCAATGACAGTTTCTGCACAATTACTACTCATCCCGACCCACTTAACTGGGGTTTGGCTGCTGAGTCCCTCAAGGGAAGCCATCTCGACGAGGTGAAGCGCATGGTGGAGGAGTATCGGAGGCCGCTTGTCAAGCTTGGTGGTGAGACCCTCACCATTTCCCAAGTGGCTGCCATTGCTACTAGAGACTCTGATGTTACTGTTGAGCTTTCCGAGTCTGCTAGAGCTGGTGTTAAAGCTAGCAGCGATTGGGTTATGGAGAGCATGAACAAGGGGACTGATAGCTATGGTGTTACTACTGGGTTTGGTGCCACTTCTCATAGAAGGACCAAACAAGGTGGAGCTCTTCAAAAGGAGCTGATTAGATTCTTGAATGCTGGGATTTTTGGGAGTGGAGCTGAGTCGAGCCATACTTTGCCCCACTCGGCTACGAGGGCGGCCATGTTGGTGAGAATCAATACTCTTCTTCAAGGCTACTCGGGTATTAGATTTGAGATTTTGGAAGCCATAACCAAACTCTTGAACCATAACATCACTCCATGCTTGCCTCTTCGTGGAACCATTACTGCTTCGGGAGATCTTGTTCCTCTTTCTTACATTGCTGGATTGCTCACTGGTCGACCGAATTCTAAAGCTGTTGGACCAAGTGGAGAAAGTCTTGATGCAAAGGAGGCTTTTGAGCAAGCTGGTATTCCTTCTGGGTTTTTTGAGTTGCAGCCTAAAGAAGGTCTTGCTCTTGTCAACGGTACTGCCGTTGGTTCTGGATTGGCTTCTATTGTTCTCTTTGAGGCCAATATTTTGGCTGTTTTGTCCGAGATTTTGTCTGCCATTTTTGCTGAGGTTATGCAAGGTAAACCTGAATTTACTGACCATTTGACCCATAAGTTGAAGCACCATCCTGGTCAAATTGAGGCAGCTGCAATTATGGAACATATTTTGGATGGGAGTTCTTACATGAAGACTGCTAAGAAATTGCATGAAATTGATCCTCTTCAAAAACCGAAGCAAGATCGTTATGCTCTTAGAACTTCTCCTCAGTGGCTTGGTCCATTGATTGAAGTTATTCGATTTTCAACAAAGTCTATTGAGCGAGAGATTAATTCAGTCAATGACAACCCTCTTATTGATGTTTCAAGGAACAAGGCTTTACATGGAGGCAACTTCCAAGGAACTCCGATTGGAGTTTCTATGGACAACACTCGTTTGGCTATTGCATCAATTGGAAAGCTCATGTTTGCTCAATTCTCAGAACTTGTCAATGATTTCTACAACAATGGTTTGCCTTCTAATCTTTCAGCAAGTAGAAATCCAAGCTTGGATTATGGGTTCAAAGGTGCTGAAATTGCCATGGCTTCATACTGCTCTGAGCTTCAATATCTAGCAAATCCAGTGACAAGTCATGTTCAAAGTGCTGAGCAACACAACCAGGATGTTAACTCTCTTGGTTTAATTTCTTCAAGGAAGACTGCTGAAGCCATTGACATTTTGAAGCTCATGTCTTCCACCTTTTTGGTTGCTCTATGTCAAGCAATTGACTTGAGACATTTGGAAGAAAACTTGAAGAGCGTAGTGAAGAGCACAGTAAGCCAAGTGGCCAAAAAAGTTCTCACCACAGGTGCTAACGGCGCACTTCACCCATCAAGATTCTGTGAAAAAGATTTACTGAAAGTGGTTGACAGAGAATACACCTTTGCTTATGTCGATGATGCCTGCAGTGCTACTTACCCATTGATGCAAAAATTGAGACAAGTTCTTGTTGAACATGCTTTGGAAAATGGTGAAGATGAAAAGAACACAAGCACTTCAATCTTTCAAAAGATTGGAGCTTTCGAGGAGGAATTGAAAGCCATCTTGCCCAAGGAAGTAGAAAATGCCAGGTTGTCCTATGAAAATGGAACCTCAACCATTGAAAACCAAATTAAAGAATGCAGATCTTATCCACTGTACAAGTTTGTAAGGGAAGAATTGGGAACTGGATTGCTTACCGGAGAGAAAGTCATATCTCCTGGAGAAGAGTGTGAAAAAGTATTCACAGCTCTTTGTCAAGGAAAGATGATCGACCCAATTCTTGAATGTTTGAAGGAGTGGAATGGTGCTCCAATTCCCATCTGCTAGTTATGTTGCTGTCGAATCGAAGGATCCAACATTCAATTTACCAACGATAAAAAAAAATAAGGCCTTAGGTTAATTTATTTTGTTTTGTTTCTTTATTTTTCCCCTTCTAATGAAAGTATACTTTCACGTGTAATATTTGGGAAAATTTACCCTAATGAATATTCAACATAATTTTCTTACACTTTTTGGTTCTGTTTGATGAGTGATTTGAATTCAATTTTTTGCTGCTGTTGGTTATTGATACATGTAATTTCTCTTTTGACAAACGTTGATACATATAAAGTATTGATACATGTAATTTCTCTTTTGACAAACGTTGATACATATAAAGTTAAGTGCACCAAAGCGAGTATAGCTCAGTGATAATTGACATGTACCCTCGACTAAGAGGTTAGATGTTCGAATCCCTCCATGTCCAAATGTTGATGTACTCAAAAACAAAAAAAAAAAATATATAAAGTTAAGTGCACCAAACTCAAAAGTTGAATTTAATTTCTTTTTACTGGGCATTATTTTTATAATAATATTTAGTTTAATTCTTCTTATATTTTACAATTTAAATCTATGATAAATCCATAAGTTAAACAATTTAATATTGTACTTAATCATCTAAAGAAGCCTGAAATATTTGAGACCTGTGTCAAATGTTAAACATTATCAAAGAGAAAAGTAGGTTGGAGTAGTAATGGCAAAATAATGATAATAAATATTAATAATATTGGTAGGTTGGAGTGAATTTCACAGAGTAAAAAGTTTCAAGGGAGTTCATTGAGTTCTTTTCCTTAACAGTATTACATTTCAAATAAACTAACGAGATTTCTCTAAATTGATTTCTTATTTGAAGTTATCAAATTTGTATATTATAATTGAAACGTTTTTTTTTTTTTTTTCTTTTTTACAATATCATAATTGAAACGTCTGTTATAAAAATAACGTTAATTGATATTATACTTTCGCCAGAGTTTTGTTTTTTTTTTTTTTTTTTTTTTTTTTTTTTTTTTTTATTATTATTATTATTATTTTTTAATTTTTTATACAGAGAGATTTGAACTACAGACCTTTTGGTTATTAGTAACATTGTTGACGAGAGCTATTACTAACTCCTTGAGAAAAGTGATAATATATTTTTGGTGTCTCTTTCAGATTTGAGGGGAAGAGAGAGAATTGTTAATTTTTTTTTAATTAATGAAACCACAAATTTGTTTCCGTTTAATGTTATTAAATTCAAAAACTTGAGTTTCATTTAACAATTATTTTTTCACACATAATTAAGTAAAAATAAAAATATAAAATTAATATAGTTTTTGACACATAAATTTAACAAATATTATACAATTAACAAAAATTTCCAACTAATTTTCAACTATACTTAAGCAAAAGATTAAAAAGGGTGCAACACTGTAGAAGATACATTAGTGCTACTATTATACTAGACCTAAGCATAACTCAATTGATTAAAATAGTTATATTCTTGAATTCCTAATTGAATTAAAAAAAACAACAAAAGATTAAAATAGAGATTTAAAAAAACACTCACGTTATTTATAAAAATGAATAGAAATTTAAAATACCACCTTTTGAAACATCATAACTAAATAAAATCGGGAAAAATACAATCATTCATATATGGTTCAATTAGTAAATCAATCAATCTTAAGATATCAACTTGAAATCCCCAACCACTCCTATTTAAACTCAAAAAAAAAATGAAAAAAAAGGTCAAACATCCAATGTCTTTTTCCCATAGGTTGAATATCTCATTCCTCATTATTACAAGGAAAAAAAAAAAAAAAAAAGCCCACCTCAAAGCCAAATACCTAATTAGTTCTTGATTAAAAAAAAAAAAAAGTAGAAAATTACATCCTACCTTTTTGTAAATTCTCCTCCTTAAGTAAGGTTGACTTGTCAACAAAAACATTGCACCTTCCTTCCTTGTGATATGTTGTTTCCTTTGAGTTTCAAGCAAGCGTTGACCATGACTTCTTCTGCTTTGCTTAGCCTCTTCTTTTGGTCCTAACTAACAATCCCATTTCCTTATATATATTTTCTAAGAAAATGTATTAGTCAAATATTTACAACAAAAATCCAAACAATAATTGCTTATGCATTTTTTTTTTTAAAATTGTATAATTTACTCAATATTTATATATAATTAAAGGATTCATTATTATTTAAAAAAATATAAAATTTGTGTTGTAAGTAGATAAAAATTTTAATTACATCACTCCTTCTACGCAAGTGCTTTAGGCTAATATCTGTGTTTGGTATGACTAACCGAGCTTAGAGTTTGGTGAAAAGTAACTAATATAAAGTTTGGTGAGAAATAATATTAATATTTTATTGTATACAACTTTACTTTTGCCTATTTTCTTCACAAAAAAATAAAAAATAAAAAATAAAAAATAAATAAAAATAAAGTCATGGTCATCCAATTATATCCCGTTATATATGGACCACTCAATTTTCTACAATATCCAACTAAAAAATATGCATGTAAGACGATTTAAAGTGAGAAAAGGAACTTCGATGTAAAATATATATATGTGTATAAAATAATAAATATGTCTATAGTTCCACTAGCTTATGAATAACTCAACTGATTAAGATATTAGAAACATTCCCAAGTTGAAATTTCAAACTTCACAATCACATTTGTAACGTAAACTTGGCACTTCTATAAAAAAAAATCTAATGAAAATTGTTAACAAAAATTAGGAGGATCATGTAGTATGTTGAAATGGCATGCCACAAGTACAATTTTTTTTAAAAAAATAAATAATTAAAATATATTAAGGATGAAGCATAGTAAATTAAAAAAAAAAAAAGAAAAAAAAAAGAAAAAGTCTACAATCGCCCAAATTTGACCAAGGGAAAATAATAACAAATATATTTGGAGTTTCTCTGCACCAACCACGAGTTGATGGTGGTGTTTCCTTTACCATTTCTCGCCCACCACAGCGCACCTACGACCGAATTGAACATTGCACTTTCACTCTTTCTCTATTCTTCACCAACCCCACCAATCCCATCTGATCCCCTTTACACTTTACAAACTTCCCCTTCCTATTTAACCCCCTTTCTCCTCTTCATTTCCACAGCACTAGCTCACCCACCTCCCTAATCTCTCACATTAATTCCTTTTCATTCATTTCATTACCAAACTTCCTATTCTTTCTTTCTTTCATTCTTATCTTAGCAATGGCAGCTATTCAAAAGATTGAAGACAGCTTGTGCCATAGCCGTAACGATCCGCTCAATTGGGGGGTGGCTGCCGAGTCTCTCAAGGGAAGCCATCTTGATGAGGTGAAGCGCATGGTGGAGGAGTACCGGAGGCCTCTTGTGAAGCTTGGAGGCGAGACTCTCACCATTTCCCAAGTGGCTGCCATTGCCACTCGTGATTCTGATGTCTTGGTGGAGCTCTCTGAGTCTGCTAGAGCTGGTGTGAAAGCTAGCAGTGATTGGGTTATGGAGAGCATGAACAAGGGGACTGACAGTTATGGTGTTACTACTGGGTTTGGTGCTACATCTCATAGAAGAACCAAACAAGGTGGAGCTCTTCAAAAGGAGCTGATTAGATTCTTGAACGCTGGGATTTTTGGAAGTGGGGCTGAGTCGAGCCATACTTTGCCCCACTCGGCTACGAGGGCGGCCATGATGGTGAGAATCAATACTCTTCTTCAAGGCTACTCGGGTATTAGATTTGAGATTTTGGAAGCCATAACCAAACTCTTGAACCATAACATCACTCCATGCTTGCCTCTTCGTGGAACCATTACTGCTTCGGGAGATCTTGTTCCTCTTTCTTACATTGCTGGATTGCTCACTGGTCGACCAAACTCTAAAGCTGTTGGACCAAATGGAGAAAGTCTTGATGCAAAGGAGGCTTTCCAACAAGCTGGTATTCCTTCTGGGTTTTTTGAATTGCAACCTAAGGAAGGCCTTGCTCTTGTTAATGGTACTGCTGTTGGTTCTGGGTTGGCTTCCATTGTTCTCTTCGAAGCCAATATTTTGGCTGTCTTGTCAGAAATTCTTTCGGCCATTTTTGCAGAAGTCATGCAAGGAAAGCCTGAATTTACTGATCATTTAACTCATAAGTTGAAGCACCATCCTGGTCAGATTGAAGCTGCTGCTATTATGGAACACATCTTAGATGGAAGTTCTTACATGAAGACTGCTAAAAAGTTGCATGAAATCGATCCTCTTCAGAAGCCAAAGCAAGATCGTTATGCTCTTAGAACTTCTCCTCAATGGCTTGGTCCATTGATTGAAGTGATTCGATTCTCGACAAAGTCCATTGAGCGGGAGATTAATTCAGTCAATGACAACCCTTTGATTGATGTTTCAAGAAACAAAGCTTTGCATGGAGGCAACTTCCAAGGAACTCCGATTGGAGTCTCTATGGACAACACTCGTTTAGCTGTTGCTTCAATTGGAAAGCTAATGTTTGCTCAATTTTCAGAGCTTGTCAATGATTTTTACAACAACGGATTGCCTTCAAATCTCTCTGCAAGCAGAAACCCAAGTTTGGATTATGGATTCAAAGGTGCTGAAATTGCCATGGCTTCCTATTGCTCTGAGCTTCAATATCTAGCAAATCCTGTAACTAGTCATGTCCAAAGTGCTGAGCAACATAACCAAGATGTCAACTCCCTTGGTTTGATCTCCTCAAGAAAAACAGCCGAGGCAATTGACATTTTGAAGCTCATGTCTTCCACATTTTTGGTTGCTCTTTGCCAAGCAATTGACTTGAGGCACTTGGAAGAGAACTTGAAGAACACAGTTAAAAATACAGTGAGCCAAGTAGCAAAAAAAGTCCTCACTACTACCTCTAATGGTGCACTCCATCCTTCAAGATTTTGCGAGAAAGATTTACTCAAAGTAGTTGACAGAGAATACACTTTCGCTTACATCGACGATCCATGCAGCGGTACTTATCCATTGATGCAGAAGTTGAGACAAGTTCTCGTGGAGCATGCTTTGAGTAATGGAGAGGATGAAAAGGACATGACCACTTCAATCTTTCAGAAGATTGGGGCCTTTGAAGAGGAATTGAAGGCCATTTTGCCCAAGGAAGTGGAAAGCGTGAGATTGACATATGAAAACGGAGATGCAACAATTAATAACCAGATTAAGGAATGTCGATCTTACCCATTATATAAGTTCGTGAGAGAAGAATTGGGAACTAAATTGCTAACTGGAGAGAAGGTTATATCTCCAGGAGAAGAGTGCGAAAAGGTTTTCACTGCATTGTGTCAAGGAAAGATGATTGACCCAATTTTGGAATGCTTGAAGGAGTGGAACGGTGCTCCAATTCCCATTTGTTGATGCGTCAAGAGGGATTGAATCATACACAACGATGAATTTTAAAACATAATGTTATAGTTGCTTTTGTTAATTTTTTTTTTCTATTTCATTTTGTATCAATCAAAATCCAAGTAAAAAGTTTACTTGAAAATTTTCAATTAAATGTATTTGTTCCAATTTATAAATTAGTGACAAATATACTTTTGTTGTAAAATTGAGCAGCACAACGGTACACAACGGGAACACAGAAGTGGATAAAATATAATATAATAATAATAATAATAATAATTCTAAAATAAAATAAATAAATAAAAGCATAAAATTAAAAACACATTAAATAAAATAACAAAATTGCAAAGTGGGAAATTATGAAATTGGGAGAGAATTCACCAATTGAGATATCTATTTAACTCCACCAAAGCCCAATATTTATAGGCAATTTGGCAAGTAGGATGTGGCTAGAATTGGACACCAAGCATTAATCTTTACAAGGCACATGGATAACATGGATGGTGACACATGGTTCAAGCTCTATAGGGCATCTATCTTTTTCTAATATTTATAATACTCCCCCTTAGATGCCCACATATGAAATATGCCTCGTTAAAAACCTTTACTAGGAAAAACCCAATGGGAAAAAATCCTAGTGAAGGAAAAGAGTACATATTTCATATAATTTAATAATCTTCAGATAATACAATATATTTTTCTCCCCCTCATGGAAACATCATTTAAGATCTCTGAGTCGTCGCATTCCAATGTTGTGGACTAATTTCTCGAAGGTTGTAGTAGGTAATGACTTTGTAAATAAGTCTGCCAGGTTATCCTTTGAACAAATTTGTTGTACTGTGATGTCACCATTTTCTTCAAGATCATGAGTGTAGAAAAGCTTTGGTGAAATATGCTTCGTTCTATCTCCTTTAATATATCCTCCTTTGATTTGAGCTATGCAAGCAGTGTTGTCTTCATATAATATTGTTGGAAGAACTTTACTAGAAGACAAACCACATGTTCCGCGAATGTGTTGAGTTACTGATCTTAGCCATACACATTCTCGACTTGCCTCGTGAATTGCAAGAATTTCAGCATGATTAGAGGAAGTAGCCGTTATGGTCTGTTTCACTGATCGCCATGATATAGCGGTTCCTCCACATGTAAATAGATAACCTGTTTGAGATCTAGCTTTGTGTGGATCAGATAAATATCCTGAATCTGCATAACCAACCAGATCAAAATTTGATTTATTTGAATAAAATAAACCCATATCAATCGATCCTCGGAGATAGCGGAGTATATGCTTAACTCCATTCCAATGTCTTTTCGTTGGTGAAGAACTATATCTAGCTAATAAATTTACTGAAAATGCAATATCTGGTCTTGTATTATTAGCAAGATACATAAGTGCACCAATTGCACTAAGATATGGTACTTCAGGACCAAGTAGTTCTTCATTATCATCTCGAGGTCGAAAGACATCTTTCTTTACATCTAATGAACGAACTTCCATTGGAATGTTTAATGGATGTGCTTTGTCCATATAAAATCTTTTTAAAATTTTCTCTGTATAAGTTGACTGATGAACAAATATCCCATCTGCTAAATGCTCAATTTGCAAGCCAAGGCAAAATTTTGTTTTCCCAAGATCTTTCATCTCAAATTCTTTCTTGAGATATTCTATTGCCTTTGAAAGCTCTTCAGGAGTTCCGATTATATTTAAGTCATCAACATATACAGTTATGATAGCAAATCCCGATTGTGATTTCTTTATAAAAACACACGGACATATCGGATTGTTTTGATATTCTTCTTTCAACAAATATCCACTCAGGCGATTGTACCACATTCGTTCTGATTGTTTCAATCCATATAATGATCTCTGTAACTTTATTGAACATAGTTCACGAGAATTTGATTTATATGTTTCAGGTACCTTAAATCCTTCTGGGATTCTCATATAAATATCATTATCAAGAGATCCATATAAGTATGCTGTGACAACATCCATAAGATGCATGTCCAGACTTTCATATACAGTCAGACTAATTAAAAATCTTAGTGTAATTGCATCCACCACTGGAGAATATGTCTCCTCATAATCAATACCAGGTCTTTGTGAAAAACCTTGTGCAACCAATCTTGCTTTATATCTTGTGATTTCATTATTTTCATTTCTTTTTCTCACAAATACCCATTTGTATCCCACAGGCTTGACACCTTCTGGTGTTTGGACTACTGGTCCAAAAACCTGACGTTTTGAAAGTGAATTTAATTCTGCCTCGATTGCTTCTTTCCACTGAAGCCAATCTTTTCTATGTCGACATTCTTCAACAGATTTTGGTTCAGGATCTTCATTCTCATATATAATATCAAGAGCAACATTATATGCAAAAATGTTGTTAATAACTACATTAGTTCGATTCCATCTTTTTCCTGTTATGACATAGTTTATGGAAATCTCATTATTATCTTCAGGGATTTCACCTTCCTCACTATTCATGTCATGAACTTCTTCATGGGTATTTACATCCTCAACCAAGTCTTTTTTATTATTAATTATTTTTCGTTTTCGAGGATTTTTATCCTTAGAACCCACTGGTCTACCACGCTTCTGGCGTGTTCCAGATTCATTAATGACAACATGTCGTGTTGGGATATCAATTTTTGATGGGACATTTGCAGCTGGTATATGTGACTTAGTCACTTTCTTCGCATCTATAAATGCATCTGGTAATTGATTTGCTATATTTTGCAAATGAATTATTTTCTGAACTTCAAGTTCACATTGATCTGTATATGGATCTAAATGAGACAATAATGATGCATTCCATGTAATTTCTTTTTCCAACTTCGTAATTCCTCTCCCTAATGTTGGAAAATTTGTCTCACTAAAATGACAATCAGCAAATCGTGCAGTAAATACATCACCCGTCAGGGGTTCAAGATATTTAATAATTGATGGGGAATCATATCCAACATATATTCCTAACCTCCTTTGAGGACCCATTTTAGTACGTTGTGGTGGTGCAATTGGAACATATACTGCACATCCAAAAATTCTCAGATAGGATATATTTGGCTGCTGGCCATAAGCTAATTGTATTGGAGAGTATTTATGATAGGCTGCTGGCCTAATGCGTATAAGCGATGCAGCATGTAAAATTGCGTGACCCCATACAGATATTGGAAGTCTTGCTCTCATAAGCATCGGTCTAGCAATTAATTGCAAACGTTTTATAAATGATTCTGCCAAACCATTTTGTGTATGAACATGAGCTACAGGATGTTCAACACTTATCCCAATTGACATACAATAATTATCAAAAGCTTGGGATGTAAACTCACCAGCATTATCAAGACGAATAGTCTTAATCGTATAATCAGGAAATTGTGCTCTTAACTTAATTATTTGAGCAAGTAATCTTGCAAATGCAAGGTTTCGACTTGATAATAAGCACACATGTGACCATCTGCTGGATGCGTCTATTAATACCATAAAATATCTAAATGGTCCACTTGGTGGATTAATAGGACCACATATATCACCATGGATTCTATCCAAAAATGCAGGTGATTCAGTTCCCACTTTAACTGGTGATGGTCTAATTATCAATTTGCCTTGAGAGCAAGCATCACATGATAATTCATTGGATTGAAGAATCTTCTGGTTCTTTAATGGATGTCCATCTGAATTCTCAATAATTCTTCTCATCATTATAGATCCTGGATGACCCAATCGGTCATGCCATATTGTAAATATGTCTGGATTCATGAACTTCAGGTTCATCGTTGCATATGTTTCAATTACTCGTATATGAGTATAATACAATCCAGAAGACAAAGCAGGCAATTTTTCTAATATACGTTTTTCATTTGAGACAGTAGAGATAATATATAGATATTCCACATTATTCTTACTATCAGTCTCAATATGATAACCATTGCAACGTATATCTTTAAAACTCAGTAGATTTCTCTTTGATTGACTAGAGAACAATGCATTGCCAATTGTAAATTTTGTTCCTCTAGGCAAAATAATATTTGCTTTTCCAAATCCTTCAATCAGGTTTGCAGAACCTGATATCGTATTGACTTTTGCTTCCAGCATTGTCAGTTTGGAAAAATATTTTCTACTCGTAAGTATTGTGTGCGTAGTTGCACTGTCTGCCAGACATAAATCTTCTTTGCTCATTTTCGAATCACCCAACATATGAAAAGATTCCATGTTTCTTCATTAAAAGAAAATAATTACAATAAGAAAATAGCACTTGAAATATACAAAAGTTAACATTTACTAAAAATATGAAGATAAAAACAACAACATTAGATATTCTCAAAATCAAAAGATGCACTTGATGTTCCACCGGTTGTGCCGATCTTCTCTTCAGGAGATTCAAAAAAATCTGCCACATCCAAATTTGTCATATTGGATGGGTCAAATATATCATCATCCTGGTATGCAAGATTTGTTTCCACATCTTTTCCTTTTTCCTTCAGGGAGGCTTGATAGAGATCAACTAAGTGTTTTGACGTACGACAGGTACGTGACCAATGCCCAGTCATTCCGCATCGGAAACATTTATTTTCAACACTTTTTGAACTCTTTTCTTGTGGAGCTTTCCCTCTGTGATCATCATTTTGGGTGGTTCTTTTAAAATTAGAACGACCACCATAAAAATAATTGTTATTTCTTCCTCTGCCACGACCACGACCTCGACCACGACCACGACCTCGGCCACGATTATTATTAAAATTCACAGCATTCACTTCAGGGAATGGTGTTGTTCCAGTTGGTCGAGATTCGTGGTTTTTCATCAATAACTCGTTATTTTGTTCGGCCACGAGAAGACATGAAATTAGTTCAGAATATTGTTTAAAACCTTTCTCTCGATATTGCTGCTGCAGCAGCATATTCGAGACATGAAATGTAGAAAATGTCTTCTCTAACATATCAGCATCAGTAATTTTCTCTCCGCATAACAACAATTTTGAACTGATTTTAAATAATGCGGAATTGTAATCACTTACTGATTTAAAATCTTGTAGCCTCAAATGCATCCATTCATAACGAGCTTTAGGAAGAATAACTGTTTTCTGATGATCATACCTTTCTTTCAAATTTTTCCACAAGACACGAGGATCTTTTATTGTGAGATATTCCATTTTCAATCCCTCGTGAAGATGATGGCGAAGGAAAATCATAGCTTTGGCTTTATCTTGCCTGGATGTCGTATTTTCTTCTTTAATTGTTTCTCCCAGGTTCATAGCATCCAAGTGGATTTCGGCATCGAGCACCCATGACAAATAGTTATTGCCATTAATGTCAAGGGCTGAGAATTCTAATTTCGTAAGATTTGTCATGGTACCACTATAACAAAATATTATTTTAAATTAGAAATTTAATACCTACTAAATATGCAATATAATATTTAAAAAAAAAACCGACCTACCTTTAGGACCTACCTTCAAGGAAGGAAGCAACAGGAGCTCGTGCTGATAACGTGTTGTAAAATTGAGCAGCACAACGGTACACAACGGGAACACAGAAGTGGATAAAATATAATATAATAATAATAATAATAATAATTCTAAAATAAAATAAATAAATAAAAGCATAAAATTAAAAACACATTAAATAAAATAACAAAATTGCAAAGTGGGAAATTATGAAATTGGGAGAGAATTCACCAATTGAGATATCTATTTAACTCCACCAAAGCCCAATATTTATAGGCAATTTGGCAAGTAGGATGTGGCTAGAATTGGACACCAAGCATTAATCTTTACAAGGCACATGGATAACATGGATGGTGACACATGGTTCAAGCTCTATAGGGCATCTATCTTTTTCTAATATTTATAATAACTTTTAACTTTTAACAAGGCACATGGATAACATGGATTAATCTCGTGATTTCAAACATATCAAAAGTGATTTTAGTCCTTTCAAAATCACTCCCAAACATGCACTAAATCAACCATAAATAGGGAGGATTAATCTCTTATATTAAATACTTTTGAGTCATAATAAATCTTTTGGTTATACTTGGAGAATTCTCTCATTTGTCATTTAGGCTACACCATTTTCGTATAATTTTAAGAATTCCAATTGAAGATGGGAACAATTTATCAAAAAATGCTATTCATTCATTTTGGTAAAATGAAATAAGGTAGGAAAACAGAGAAAAAATAGCGAAGTAGTACAAATTCAACCTATAAATGTCTCGATCAATGTGTTGAGTAATGCACGATTCTGCTTCTTATGTTGCTGGAAGGATTAGCAGATAGGAATTGGAGCACCATTCCATTCCTTCAAGCACTCTAAGATGGAGTCAATCATCTTGCCTTGGCACAAAGCTGCGAACACCTTCTCGCACTCTTCTCCTGGAGATATCACTTTTTCTCCGGTCAGCAATTTTGTTCCCAACTCTTCTCTCACAAATCTATACAATGGATAAGATCTGCAATCCTTGATTTGATTTTCAATTTTAGAATTTCCACTCTCATATGACAACCTTGCATTTTCAACCTCCTTTGGTAATACTGCTTTTAGTTCCTCCTCGAAAGTAATAATCTTTTGGAAGATTGAGGTGTCTGTGTTCTTTTCACCTTCACCGTTGGCAAGTGCATGTTCAACAAGAACTTGCCTCAACTTTTGACTCAATGGGTAAGTAGCACTGCATGGATCATCGATATAAGCAAAGGTGTACTCTCTGTCAACAACTTTAAGTAGATCTTTCTCGCAAAATCTTGATGGGTGAAGTGCACCATTGGAGGATGTGGTCAACACTTTCTTGGCTATTTGGCTAACAGTGCTTTTCACAGTGCTCTTCAAGTTTTCCTCCAAATGCCTCAAGTCGATTGCTTGGCAGAGTGCAACCAAAAATGTAGATGACATGAGTTTCAGAATATCGATGGCTTCGGCTGTTTTCCTTGAAGAAATTAAACCAAGAGAGTTAACATCTTGATTGTGTTGCTCGGCACTTTGGACATGACTTGTCACTGGATTTGCAAGATATTGAAGCTCAGAGCAATATGAAGCCATTGCAATTTCAGCACCTTTAAATCCATAATCCAAGCTCGGATTTCTACTTGCAGAAAGATTAGAAGGCAAACCATTGTTGTAGAAATCGTTGACAAGTTCTGAGAATTGGGCAAACATGAGCTTTCCAATTGAAGCAATTGCCAACCGAGTGTTGTCCATAGAAACTCCAATCGGTGTTCCTTGGAAGTTGCCTCCATGTAGTGCTTTGTTTCTTGAAACATCAATCAATGGGTTGTCGTTGACTGAATTAATCTCTCGCTCGATGGACTTGGTGGAGAATCGAATCACTTCAATCAAGGGACCAAGCCATTGGGGTGAAGTCCTGAGAGCATAACGATCTTGTTTGGGCTTTTGGAGAGGATCAATTTCATGCAATTTCTTGGCTGTTTTCATGTAGGAACTTCCATCCAAAATGTGCTCCATGATTGCTGCCGCTTCAATCTGACCAGGGTGGTGCTTCAACTTATGAGTCAAATGATCGGTGAATTCAGGCTTTCCTTGCATGACCTCAGCAAAAATGGCAGAAAGAACTTCCGACAAAACGGCTAAAATATTTGCTTCAAAAAGGACAATAGAAGCCAATCCAGAACCAACAGCGGTGCCATTCACAAGTGCAAGACCTTCCTTAGGCTGCAACTCAAAGAACCCAGAAGGAATACCAACTTGTTGGAAAGCCTCCTTGGCATCAATACTTTCTCCATTCGGCCCGATGGCCTTAGAGTTTGGTCGGCCAGTGAGCAATCCGGCAATATAAGAAAGAGGAACAAGGTCTCCAGAAGCAGTAATGGTTCCACGAAGAGGCAAGCATGGAGTGATGTTATGGTTCAAGAGTTTGGTTATGGCTTCCAAAATCTCAAATCTAATACCCGAGTAGCCTTGAAGAAGAGTATTGATTCTCACCAACATGGCCGCCCTCGTAGCCGAGTGAGGCAAAGTATGATTCGACTCAGCCCCGCTCCCAAAAATTCCAGCATTTAAGAATCGAATGAGCTCCTTCTGAAGAGCCCCACCCTGTTTGGTCCTTCGATGAGACGTAGCACCAAATCCAGTAGTAACACCATAACTGTCGGTGCCTTTGTTCATGCTCTCCATAACCCAATCGCTACTAGCTTTAACACCAGCTCTAGCAGATTCAGAAAGCTCAACAGTAACATCAGAGTCCCTAGTAGCAATGGCAGCCACCTGGGAAATGGTGAGGGTCTCACCTCCAAGCTTGACGAGTGGCCTCCGGTACTCCTCCACCATGCGCTTCACCTCATCGAGATGGCTTCCCTTGAGGGACTCGGCGGCCACACCCCAGTTGAGTGGATCATTTTGGCTGATGCAGAAGCTCTCAATGGAACCATTCTGGCAGGCAAGTTGTTGGAAGTGAGCAGGTGCCATTGGTATGCAAAAATGAAGAGACAGAGAGAGAAGCCGAGGAGTGAATAAGAGGGGAAGAGTAGAGGAGATTAGAGAGAAACTAAGAATCTGTGTTATTGGGTTTAGATTTGAGTTGAATTCTGAGTTGTGAAGAAGAGAAATGGTTTAAATAGAGAGAGATTTCTGTAAGTAACGCAGTGGGCTGAGTTAGGTAAAGTCGTCGAGGAAGGAAAGGCGAACGAGCTCCGAAAGTAGTTGGAAGAGGACAGGGTGTGAAAATGGTTCAAATACGAATTATATAATCAAATTTCAACGGTCAAAGTTTGTAGGCCCTCGTGCGAGTGTTTGGTGGTTATGTATGAATTTCTTTATTCCACTTTTACCAATTTTTAACAAATAATGAAAATATCTTGATTTCATTTCTTTTCACAATTAAATCTATTAGCTCGTTTCGTAACCATTTGGTTTTTAGTTTTTGGTTTTTGAAAATTATATTTATTTTCTCCCAATTTTCTTACCATGGTTTTGATTTTTGTTAACAACACATTTGAATTTTTAGCCGAATTCCATAAATAAAAACAAGTGTTTCAAAACTACTATTTTTAGTTTTAAAAAATTGGCTTGGTTTTTTAAAACCTAGGAAGAATGTAGATGAAAAAACAAAGAAACTTATCAGCAGAATAGTGTTTATAAGCTTAAATTTTCAAAAACTAAAAACCAAAAACCAAATTGTTATCATTAAATCTCGGTTTGATAACCATTTAATTAGGCCCGGTTTGCCATTTGGTTTTTAGTTTTTGCTTTTTAAAAATTTATACTTGTTTTCTTCTAATTTTCTTACCATGGTTTTCATCTTTGTTAGACACATTGAAATTCTTAGCCAAATTCTAAAAACAAAAACAAGTGTTTCAAAACTATTTTTTTTTTAGTTTTAACAAATTTGCTTGGTTTTTGGGAAGAATGTAGATGAAGAACAAAGAAACTTATAAGCAGGAGTATTGTTTAATTTATAAGCGTAATTTTCAAAAACCAAAAACCAAATAATTAATAGACGGGGCCTTAGTTTTTCATTTTTTGTTTTCGAAAATTAAACTTATAAACACTATTTTCATTTATGAGTATCTTTATTTTCGTTATCTATTTTCTACAAATATTTTCAAAGTTCAAGCCAAATTTTGAAAATGGAAGAAAAAATCATTTTTAAAAACTTGTGTTTTGTTTTTAGAATTTGACTAAAATTTCAAATATTTCCTTTAGAATGATGAAAACTGTTCTAAAGAAAATGTGAGAATTTTTTTACGCCAAATGATTATCAAATGGGCCTAATTTTTTTTATTAATATTTTTCCGTATTTACTTTTAGAATAGGGTTCAAATTTTATTTTAAAACAACAATTGTTTCTTGATTGGGGCATAGTTTTGGGCACATCTGGAAAAATAGCTATTATGATTCGAAATAAATAATGCCACTATTGACTAAAATTTCAATCTCCTAACCTATTGATATCATATTTTGAGAAAAAAAAAAATGAACTCGGTGAACTATTTTTTTCCGCATAAAAAAAAATTCAGAACAAGAATTTGACTATTAATTTTGTTGAAGCAATTGAAACATTAGGTCAAAGTGAAACGATAAATTTTTAGGTGTTTACAGTGCAATGAGATCCGTAGTTTTGTACCGTTGGATGTAAGAGAGAAATAGAAAAAATACCTCAATTTTGTATCCAACAGTTATTAGGGACAGAAAAATTTGAATACATCCCACAACTTGTATATACATTATTGATTTTTCTTTTTTGTTGAAGGGGTTTGGTGAGAGTCAAATTGACTGCATATAGTGTGGTAGTTAAATGTGAAGAATATTTGCAAGCGCCATCTTTGAACACACAATAAGGCTTAATAAATTCAGCCCATTAAATAATATTAGAAGTAAAGTAGGTCATGAATTTAAAAAAAAATCAGAAGAGAGAGAGGAGGTTGGTGAACTCATGCTAATTAATATTATTATAACTATGATTAGTTCTATCATTTACTAATTCATTAATTCATTTGGTGGGTTATTTATATTATTTAAATAATACTCTCCCACTACATACCCTTCAATTACCCATTAGTTCATTCATTCATTTTGCTATACATTATAGTTTCTTCCAATCTTTTCAATTGTCACTAATTTTGTTGTCTTTATTGTCATGTTAATGTATGCCTAAGATATAATATATTATTCGTCAGAAGAAAGGACAAAATGAATTTATGGGAAGCCAACAAGAACTTAGCTCAACTGGCATAAAGTTGTACTGATAACTACAAGGTCTGTGGTTCGAAGCCCCTCTCCACATATTATCAAAAAAAAAAAAAAAAGAATTTATGGTGAGAAATTCTTTTATTCATTTATTTGTTCAGATTAATCAAAGAAGACCAATATCATAACATTGGATAGAATAGTCTATAGTCTAAAAAGACTCAACATATATATACACACTTAGTTTATTGTCTTGACCAAGCAAACAAACTATTTAGGGTGACTCTTTATAAGTCAAATTGACCATAACTATGATTCTATATACTAGTACCAGTTTTATTAAATGATTGAGTTATGTTCTAATAAACTAAACCGAGATGCGTTAGACTAGTTGATAAATTGAATTTCGATTAACTTGAATGAATATAAGTTTAAGGAAAAAACTTGACTGCATACCGGTATGTATGCATTTCCCTACATACTACCATTAAAATGTTGACCATTAGGAGAGATGCTTTTTTTTTTTCTTATTTTCTACATTTTTCTTTCTTAGTTGTCAAGATTTTAATGAGACATACCATCAAGTATTGTTATAAGTTTAATAAATTAAATATATATATATTTCTACCTATAATTAAATAAATTATGCATATATTTGGAGGAAAGAATAATATTTCAAAGTAATATTGGGGTTCATTTTTTAGTAATAAATAATAATGGGCTTCTAATGGGATGAATTTGGTCAATAGTAGAATTTCATAAATAATATATGAGGCTGAAACTGAATTGAAATTCATACGCAATACTCGAAACAACGATTATAAAAAGGGCAGGTTTTAGAACAAAGGGGCAGTTACAACAAAATATCTTGTTTGTTAACATTTCATTAATTAAATAAAATTTCCTAGGATAACTATATGTGACAGAAAAAATAAAAGAAAAATAATATCAAAGTTCAAATTTTATCTTATTTGACAACTAAGGATCTGTTTGGAATACATTTTAATTTAAATGTTTGTCAAGAATGCATTTTTTAAAAAACACTATTCTCTATAAAAATTATTTATAATTTAAACACTCACATGTTTGGTTACACTTCCTCATAAGTGTTTTTATGCACAAGTTATTGCATACTTAAAAACTCTTTTTAAAAAAGTTGGTTTCAAGTGTTTCTCTCAAAATGGTTTATTTCTCAATCTCATTTTCTAATAAGTCATTTTTAGTGGTTGCCAAACACTGGAAATTTTTTCAAAATGATTTTCTTGCAAAATTAAATACTTGAAAAGTTAAACGAAACACACCCTAAGTTCCATCAACTTTAAAGTAGCTAGAAGCAAGAAGCAGTAACAAATGGGAATTTGAGCATCATTCCATTCGTTCAAGCACTCTAGGATAGAGTCAAATCATCTTTCCTTGATATAAAGTTGTGAATACCTCATGGCAACTCTTCCCTCGGAGATATCACCCTTTCTCCCGTCAACAATTTTGTTCCCAACTCTTCTCTCACAAATCTATATATTGGATAAGATCTGCAATCCTTAATTTTCAATCTTAGAATTTCCGCTCTCATATGCCAACTTTGCATTTTCAACTTCCTTTGGTAAAATTGCTTTTAATTCCTCTTCACAAAAGCACCAATCTTCTCGAAGATGGAAGTGTTTGTGTTCTTTTCATTTTCGCCATTGGTGAGTGCATGTCGTTCCAACAAGAACTTGTCTCAATTTCTGCATCAATGGATAAGTAGCACTGCATGGATCGTCAATGTAGACAAATGTATATTCTCTATCAACGACTTTGAGCAGATCTTTCTCACAAAATCTTGATGGGTGAAGTGGCCCATTGGAGGATGTGGTCAACACTTTCTTGGCTACTTGGCTTACAATGCTTTTAACTGTGCTCTTCAAGTTTTCTTCCAAGTGCCTCAAGTCAATTCCTTGACATAGTGCAACAAAAAAATGTGGATGACATGAGTTTCAAAATGTCAATGGCTTCAGTTGTTTTCCTTGAAGAAATTAAACCAAGAGAGTTAACATCTTGATTGTGTTGCTCAACACTCTGGACATGACTTGTCATTGGATTTGCAAGATATTGAAGCTCAAAACAGTATGAAGCCATGACAATTTCAGCACCTTTAAACCCATAATCCATGCTTGGTTTTCTACTTGCAGAAAGACTAGAAGGCAAACCATTATTGTTATAGAAATCGTTGACAAGTTCTGAGAATTGGGCAAACATGAGCTTTCCAATTGAAGCAATTGTCAACTGAGTGTTGTCCATAGAAACTCCAATTGGTGTTCCTTGGAAGTTGCCTCCATGTAGTGTTTTGTTTCTTGAAACATCAATCAATGGGTTGTCGTTGACTGAATTAATCTCTCGCTCAATAGACTTTGTGGAGAATCTAATTACTTCAATCAAGGGATCGAGCCATTGAGGAGAAGTTTTTTTTTTTTTTTTTTTTGACATCCATGAGTGTCTAGGCCAGCTTACGCGCACCACGACTAATCTCACATGACAACCGCCTGACCCTACTATATTTGGTTGCCAAGGAAACTCGTAGGATATTAAATCCTAGGTAGGTGGCCACCATGGATTGAACCAGCCATTGAGGTGAAGTTCGAAGAGCATAACGATTTTGTTTTGGCTTTTGGAGTGGATTAATTTCATGCAATTTCTTAGTTGCTTTCATGTAAGAACTTTCTTCCAAAATGTGCTCCATAATTGCTGGAGCTTCAATTTGACCAGGGTGATACTTCAACTTGTGAGTCAAATGATCAGTGAACTCAGGTTTTCCTTGCCTGAGTTTTTTTTCAAATAATTAATCCATTTTTTGTGGAGTTTTTTTTATACATTTTTAAATTTAAAATATACTTTTTACAATAGCTATATTGTTCAAGTTTGATAGAGACCAATTTTAAGCTTTATTGTAAGTACAAAGATTAAATTTGAACATCCTAAAAAAAAAAAAAAATTGAACATTTGAAAGTAGAGGAACTAAAATGGAATAAGAGACCTAAAATACAAAGACCAAAATGATATTTGAAAGTATCATAATTAAATTAGGTAAAATATATATATATATATATATATTTCCATTTTTTAGTTCAACGAGTAGAGAATTTGAATCTCCCACTAATAGAAAGTAAATAATGTTTTAACCAGTAGAGTTATGCTATGCACACTCCTTAACATTTTAAAATAAAGACCTAGTCATAGAACAAAATCTTTTGGTGTGTTTGACCTTTTTCTTTGTGAAAAATAAAATTTAAAAATTATTTCTTATATAGAACTTTTAACCCTATAATTTTTTTTTTTTTTTTGGTAAAATATACTCTTCGTCCTTAATATATGGACTTCGTTTATATTCTAACTCTAGGTTTTCAAAATTAACACTTTTAGTCTTTAAGATTTAAATTTAGTTTTCTATTTGGTCTTTAATATTTAAGATTTAAATCTAGTTTACATGTTTGGTTCCTGAGATTTGAATTTGATTTCTAAATGGTCCCTAAATATAAAAGGTAAAAAATAAAATACAAATAAAATTTAACTCATAAGAAAAATGCAGATCAACAATCTATAGTGAACTTTTGTAAATGGTCATGTCATCATGTCATCATTTCATTAGGCCAACTAATGTTCAACTCTATGAGATCATTTAGAAATAAATTTCAAACTTTTAGGACCAGTTTGAAATCAAATTCAAATTTTGTGGACCAAACATGTCATTTTTGAAACATCAAGGAGCAAATAAAAATTGAATTGAAATCTAAGATAAAAAATGTTAATTTTGAAATCCCATCATCCTAGTGACGATAAGTATATTTTACATTTTTTCCCCTTGATGTAGTGAATTAGTTTAATAGTTTTTGTTTAATTATTTTTAATTTCTCAAGTACTTAATTTGTCACTAAATCAGCAATAAATAGAGAGGATTAATCTCTTTTTTTTTTTGAAACATAGAGAGGATTAATCTCTTATATTAAATACTTTTGAGTCATAATAAAATCTTTTGGTTATATATATTATACTTAATTCTCTCATTATTTGTAATTTAGGCTACACCGTTTTTCGTATAATTTTTATAAAATAAGATAACTTTTTCTACATGCGCACTTAATCCCCATGCTGACTTGTAATCACCATGCAACTTGTGAAAGTAGGCAGAAACATTTTTCTTTAGAAAATTATCCAATTTTATTTTTTTACTTTCGAAGCCAACTTTCAATTTCCATCGAATTGTACCTTCAATTTTTATGAATATTATAATCGTTCCTTAAACTTAAATAAATGTTTAAACTTTAGCCTCTAATAATTTTTCATTTGAAAAATTCATCGATAGAAATATTCTCACATATATTTAATGAATATATATAAAACATATGTTTGGTAAGAAATTAATGAGAGCTATTATATATTTAAAAAAACGTTTTGAAAATTCCAATTGAAGATGGGAACAATTTATCAAAAAATGTTATTCATTCATTTTGGTAAAATGAAATAAGATAGGAAAACAAAGAAAAAATAGCGAAGTAGTACAAATTCAACCTATAAATGTCTCGATCAATGTGTTGAGTAATGCACGATTCTGCTTCTTATGTTGCTGAAAGGATTAACAAATAGGAATTGGAGCACCATTCCATTCCTTCAAGCACTCTAAGATGGAGTCAATCATCTTGCCTTGGCACAAAGCTGCGAACACCTTCTCGCACTCTTCTCCTGGAGATATCACTTTTTCTCCGGTCAGCAATTTTGTTCCCAACTCTTCTCTCACAAATCTATACAATGGATAAGATCTGCAATCCTTGATTTGATTTTCAATTTTAGAATTTCCACTCTCATATGACAACCTTGCATTTTCAACCTCCTTTGGTAATACTGCTTTTAGTTCCTCCTCGAAAGTAATAATCTTTTGGAAGATTGAGGTGTCTGTGTTCTTTTCACCTTCACCGTTGGCAAGTGCATGTTCAACAAGAACTTGCCTCAACTTTTGACTCAATGGGTAAGTAGCATTGCATGGATCATCGATATAAGCAAAGGTGTACTCTCTGTCAACAACTTTAAGTAGATCTTTCTCGCAAAATCTTGATGGGTGAAGTGCACCATTGGAGGATGTGGTCAACACTTTCTTGGCTATTTGGCTAACAGTGCTTTTCACAGTGCTCTTCAAGTTTTCCTCCAAATGCCTCAAGTCGATTGCTTGGCAGAGTGCAACCAAAAATGTAGATGACATGAGTTTCAGAATATCGATGGCTTCGGCTGTTTTCCTTGAAGAAATTAAACCAAGAGAGTTAACATCTTGATTGTGTTGCTCGGCACTTTGGACATGACTTGTCACTGGATTTGCAAGATATTGAAGCTCAGAGCAATATGAAGCCATTGCAATTTCAGCACCTTTAAATCCATAATCCAAGCTCGGATTTCTACTTGCAGAAAGATTAGAAGGCAAACCATTGTTGTAGAAATCGTTGACAAGTTCTGAGAATTGGGCAAACATGAGCTTTCCAATTGAAGCAATTGCCAACCGAGTGTTGTCCATAGAAACTCCAATCGGTGTTCCTTGGAAGTTGCCTCCATGTAGTGCTTTGTTTCTTGAAACATCAATCAATGGGTTGTCGTTGACTGAATTAATCTCTCGCTCGATGGACTTGGTGGAGAATCGAATCACTTCAATCAAGGGACCAAGCCATTGGGGTGAAGTCCTGAGAGCATAACGATCTTGTTTGGGCTTTTGGAGAGGATCAATTTCATGCAATTTCTTGGCTGTTTTCATGTAGGAACTTCCATCCAAAATGTGCTCCATGATTGCTGCCGCTTCAATCTGACCAGGGTGGTGCTTCAACTTATGCGTCAAATGATCGGTGAATTCAGGCTTTCCTTGCATGACCTCAGCAAAAATGGCAGAAAGAACTTCCGACAAAACTGCTAAAATATTTGCTTCAAAAAGGACAATAGAAGCCAATCCCGAACCAACGGCGGTGCCATTAACAAGAGCAAGACCTTCCTTAGGCTGCAACTCAAAGAACCCAGAAGGAATACCAGCTTGTTGGAAAGCCTCCTTGGCATCAATACTTTCTCCATTCGGTCCGATGGCCTTAGAGTTTGGTCGGCCAGTGAGCAATCCGGCAATATAAGAAAGAGGAACAAGATCTCCAGAAGCAGTAATGGTTCCACGAAGAGGCAAGCAAGGAGTGATGTTATGGTTCAAGAGTTTGGTTATGGCTTCCAAAATCTCAAATCTAATACCCGAGTAGCCTTGAAGAAGAGTATTGATTCTCACCAACATGGCCGCCCTCGTAGCCGAGTGAGGCAAAGTATGATTCGACTCAGTCCCGCTCCCAAAAATTCCAGCATTCAAGAATCGAATGAGCTCCTTTTGAAGAGCCCCACCCTGTTTGGTCCTTCTATGGGACGTAGCACCAAATCCAGTAGTAACACCATAGCTATCAGTGCCTTTGTTCATGCTCTCCATAACCCAATCGCTACTAGCTTTAACACCAGCTCTTGCAGACTCAGAAAGCTCAACAGTAACATCAGAGTCTCTTGTAGCAATGGCAGCCACCTGGGAAATGGTGAGGGTCTCACCTCCAAGCTTGACGAGTGGCCTCCGGTACTCCTCTACCATGCGCTTCACCTCATCGAGATGGCTTCCCTTGAGGGACTCGGCGGCCACACCCCAGTTGAGTGGATCATTTTGGCTGATGCAGAAGCTCTCAATGGAACCATTCTGGCAGGCAAGTTGTTGGAAGTGAGCAGGTGCCATTGTTATGCAAAAATGAAGAGACAGAGAGAGAAGCCGAGGAGTGAATAAGAGGGGAAGAGTAGAGGAGATTAGAGAGAAACTAAGAATCTGTGTTATTGGGTTTAGATTTGAGTTGAATTCTGAGTTGTGAAGAAGAGAGATGGTTTAAATAGATAGAGATTTCTGTAAGTAAAGTAACGCAGTGGGCTTAGTTAGGTAAGGTCGTCGAGGAAGGAATGGCGAACGAGCTCCGAAAGTAGTTGGAAGAGGACATGGTTTGAAAATGGTTCAAATAAGGATTATACAATGAAATTTTCAATGGTCAAAGTTTGTAGGCCCTCGTGCGAGTGTTTGGTGGTTATGTATGAATTTCTTTATTCCACTTTGATCAATTTTTAACAAATAATGAAAATATCTTGATTTCATTTCTTTTCACAATTAAATCTATTAGCTGGTTTCGTAACCATTTGGTTTTTAGTTTTTGGTTTTTGAAAATTATATTTATTTTCTCCCAATTTTCTTACCATGATTTTCATTTTTGTTAACAACACATTTGAATTTTTAGCCGAATTCCATAAATAAAAACAAGTGTTTCAAAACTACTATTTTTTAGTTTTAAAAAATTGGCTTGGTTTTTGAAAACCTGGGAAGAATGTAGATGAAAAAACAAAGAAACTTATCAGCAGAATAGTGTTTATAAGCTTAAATTTTCAAAAACTAAAAACCAAAAACCAAATTGTTATCAAACGAGACCTTAGTTTTTGGTTTTTGGTTTTCGGAAATTAAGCTTATAAACATTATTTTCATTTATGAACTTCTTTATTTTTGTTATCTACTTTCTACAAATATTTTCAAAATTCAAGTCAAAATTTTAAAATTGAAGAAAAAAAATCATTTTAAAAAACTTGTGTTTTGTTTTTAGAATTTGACTAAAATTTCAAATATTTCCTTAAGAATGATGAAAACAATTCTAAAGAAAAGGTGAGAATTTTTTAACGCAAAATGATTATCAAATGGGCCTAATTTTTTTATTAATATTTTTCCATATTTACTTTTAGGACAGGGTTCAAATTTTATTTTAAAACAACAGTTGTTTCTTGACTGGGGCAATAGTTTTGGGCACATCTGGAAAAATAGCTATTATATGATTTGAAATAATGCCAGTATGATTTAAATTTGACAATTTATAGATTAATTAATAAAGGATTTTTTTTTTTTTTTTTTTTTTTTTTTAAATTTCGATAGATATGATGAAACCATCAACGTAGAGAAGATTAAAGTGTTTTATCTCCATTGGGATTGACATTAATATAGGATATTTGTGTTTAATTCTTTTAGTACTTAAAAAATAATAAAAAAACCAAAATTAGAAGTTATTATTTTCTCTTAGAATCAGTTTATCAGTAGAAGATAGCATTTTTTTGGGAAAGAATGCAAGGTTAATTAAAAAAGAAAAGTTTGAAGATGTCACATAAATTAAGTTTGATATCATATCAATTGTATATATAACTTAGTTGCTTCTATGAATTAGTCTATGATTATAGATTAAAATTTCTATCTCCTTATCTATGATATCATATTTTGAGAAAAAAAAAAAAAAAAACTCGGTGAACTATTCCTTTTCGCATAAAAAAAACTAAAAATTCGAAAAGAGAATTGACTATTAATTTTGCTAATGTAATTGAAACACTAGGTCAAAGTGAAAGGAGAAATTTTTAGGTACTCTCGGTGCAATGAGGTCCGTAGTTTTGTACCGTTGGATATAAGAGAGATAAATAGTAAAAGTATCTCAATTTTGTATCCAACCGTTATTAGGGGGTAAACAAATTTAAAGATTTACATCCTACAACTTGGCTATACATTATTGATTTTTCCTTTTTTGTTGAAGGGGTTTGGTGAGAGTCAAATTTGCTGCATATAGTGTGATAGTTAAATGTGAAGAATATTTGCAATAGTTAAATGTGAAGAATATTTGCAAGCGCCATCTTTGAACATACAATAAGCTTAATAAATTCAGCCTATTAAATAATTAATATTAGAAGTAAAGTAGATCATGACTTTAAAAAAATAAATCAGAAGAGAGAGAGAGAGAGAGAGGAGGTTGGTGAACTTATGCTAATTAATATTATTATAACTATGATTAGTTCTATCATTTACTAATTCATTTGGTGGGTTATTTATATTATTTAATATAATACTCTCCCACTACATACCCTTCAATTACTCATTACTAGTTCATTCATTCATTTTGCTATGCATAATAGTTTCTTCCAATCTTTTCAATTGTCACTAATTTTGTTGTCTTTATTGTCATGTTAATGTATGCCTAAGATGTAATATATTATTGGTCAGAAGTAAGGACAAAATGAATTTATGGGGGAGAAATTTTTTTATTCATTTATTTGTTCAGATTATTAAAAAATGACGAATATCATAACATTACACAAATATAACAAAATTTGTTATCCTTAATAAAGTACTTGGATTTTGTCTTAACTATAGTCACATCGATAGAATAGTCTATAATCTAAAAAGACTTAACATATATATACACACTTAGTTTATTGTCTTGACCAAGCAAACAAACTATTTAGGGTGACTCTTTATAAGTCAATTTGACCATAACTATGATTCTATATATTAGTATAAGTTTTATTAAATGATTGGGTTATGTTTCTAATAAACTCAACCGACGTTAGACTAGTTGATGAATTGAATTTTGATTAACTTAAATGGATATAAATTTAAGGAAAAAACTTCGCTGCATACCGTGTAGGGATCTCCTTACATACCACCATTAAAATGTTGACAACTGGGAGAGATAAAAAAAAAAAAATCTCATTTTTTTAGAGTACAACAACATTTGGGGTAGGGGGATTTGAACTCTGATCTCTTGGTCGAAGATATATGCAAATTACCACTGAGTTATGCTCGCTTTGGCTCTCATAGGGGTGTACAAAAAACCCGACAACCCGAGCAACCCGGACTACCCAACCCAAACCGTAAGGGTTGGGTTGGGTTAGGAATTTTTTCGGTTTGGGTTGGGTTGAATTTTTAGTAAACTGAAAAATTCGGTTCGGTTCTCGGGTTGAAAAAAAATTGGTTCGGTTCAACCCAAACCGAACCGAAATTATATATATATATAAATATGCCATATTTTTCTTGTAATTACTGTGTGGCATAGTGGTTTATTCCCTTCTTTGTAATTACAGTGGCGTGAGTTTGAGCTCCACAGGCACCCATACATATATTTTTTTTTTAATATATATTTTTTATATATTATCTTTTATTATTTTTTGAATAATAGTTTTTTTTTTTTTAGAATAAGGGTCTATTCTTTCTATGTTTTATTCTTTTCCGTGTTTTTAATTTTTTTCAATGATAACTTCGTAGTCGGGCACCAAACAATTGTGTTTTTTATTTTATTTATTTAATCAAACTTCAAATAATTATATAAACTTTTTTTTCCTTCAAATTCCATAAAGCCAATAATTATTTTTTCCTTTTTTTGTTTTTTTTAACTTCTTTTTCATTTAATCTACCTAATTTAGACTTTTAGGTCTTGAGATTTACATTATAGTGTTGTGGATAAGCATAAATGTTTTTTTAAAAAAGAATTTTAAATAATAATAATAAAAAAGAAGACAACCCGACAACCCAACCCAACCCAACCCGAAAATAGAAGGGTTGGGTTGGGTTGGGTTGCAATGTATGTTCGGTTCATTCGGGTCGACAACCCGACCAACCCGAATTTTCGGGTTGGTCCAAAAAAACTCCCCAACCCAACCCAACCCAACCCGTGTACACCCCTAGGCTCTCATTTTCGACCTTTCTCTTTCTTAATTGTCAAGATTTTAATGGGACATACCGTCAATTATTGTTCTAAGTTTAATAAATTAAATATATATATTTCTACCTCTAATTAAATAAATTATGCATATATTTGGAGGGAAGAATAATATTTCAAAGTAATATTAGGGTTCTTTTTTTTAGTAATAAATAATAATGGGCTTCTAATGGGATGAATTTGGTCAATAGTAGAATTTCATAAATAATATATGAGGCTGAAACTGAATTGAAATTCATACCCAATACTCGAAACAACGATTAAGAAAAGGGCAGGTTTTAGAACAAAGGGGCAGTTACAACAAAATATCTTATTTGCTAACATTTCATTAATTAAATAAAATTTCATAGGATAACTATTGACAGAAAAAATAAAAGAAAAATAAAATCAAAGTTCAAATTTTATCGTATTTGACAACTAAGGTCCATCAACTTCAAAGTAGCTAGAAGCAAGAAGCATTAACAAATAGGAATTGGAACACCATTCAATACGTTACGTTCAAGCACACTCTAGAATAGAGTCAATCATCTTTCCTTGACATAAAGTTGTGAATACCTTCCCGCACTTTTCTCCTGGAGATATCACCCTTTCTCCTGTCAACGATTTTGTTCCCAACTCTTCTTTCACAAATCTATATAATGGATCTTCTAAAAAAAAAAAAAAATCTATATAATGGATAAGATCTACAATCCTTAATATGATTTTCAATCTTAGAATTTCCACTCTCATATGCCAACCTTGCATTTTCAACTTCCTTTGGTAAAATTGCTTTTAATTCCTCTTCAAAAGCAGTAATCTTCTCGAAGATGGAAGTGTTTGTGTTCTTTTCATTTTCGCCATTGGTGAGTGCATGTCGTTCCAACAAGAACTTGTCTCAATTTCTGCATCAGTGGGTAAGTAGCACTGCATGGATCGTCAATAATGTAGACAAATGTATATTCTCGATCAACGACTTTGAGCAGATCTTTCTCACAAAATCTTGATGGGTGAAGTGCCACATTGGAGGATTATTTGGTCAACACTTTCTTGGCTACTTGGCTTACAATGCTTTTAACTGTGCTTTTCAAGTTTTCTTCCAAGTGCCTCAAGTCAATTGCTTGACATAGTGCAACCAAAAATGGGGATGACATGAGTTTCAAAATGTCAATGGCTTCGAGATCACCCCAAGGACGCCTTCGGTATCCAGGGGTCGCGGTTGAAGAAATTAAACCAAGAGAGTTAACATCTTGATTGTGTTGCTCAACACTCTGGACATGACTTGTCATTGGATTTGCAAGATATTCAAGCTCAAAACAGTATGAAGCCATGACAATTTTAGCATCTTTAAACTCATAATCCATGCTTGGATTTCTACTTCCAGAAAGATTAGAAGGAAAACCATTATTGTTGTAGAAATCGTTGAAAAGTTCTGAGAATTGGGTAAACATGAGCTTTCCAATTGAAGCAATTGCCAACCGAGTGTTGTCCATAGAAACTCCAATTGGTGTTCCTTGGAAGTTGCCTCCATGTAGTGCTTTTTTTCTTGAAACATCAATCAATGGGTTGTCGTTGACTGAATTAATCTCTCGCTCAATAGACTTTGTGGAGAATCGAATTACTTCAATCAAGGGACCGAGCCATTGAGGTGAAGTTCGAAGAGCATAACAATTTTGTTTTGGCTTTTGGAGTGGATTAATTTCATGCAATTTCTTAGTTGCTTTCATGTAAGAGCTTTCTTCCAAAATGTGCTCCATAATTGCTGGAGCTTCAATTTGATCAGGGTGATGCTTCAACTTGTGAGTCAAATGATCAGTGAACTCAAGGTTTTCCTTGCCTGAGTTTTTTTTCAAATAATTAATCCATTTTTTGTGGAGTTTTTTTTATACATTTTTAAATTTAAAATATACTTTTTACAATAGCTATATTGTTCAAGTTTGATAGATACCAATTTTAAGCTTTATTGTAAGTACAAAGACTAAATTTGAACATCCTAAAAAAAAAAAAAAATTGAACATTTGAAAGTAGAGGGACTAAAATGGAATAAGAGACCTAAAATACAAAGACCAAAATGATATTTGAAAGTATTATAATTAAATTAGGTAAAATATATATATATATATATATATATATATATATATATATATATATATATTTCCATTTTTTAGTTGTAGAGAATTTGAATCTCCCACTAATAGAAAGTAAATAATGTTTTAACCAGTAGAGTTATGCTATGCACACTCCTTAACATTTTAAAATAAAGACCTAGTCATAGAACAAAAGATTTTGGTGTGTTTGACCTTTTTCTTTGTGAAAAATAAAATTTAAAAATTATTTCTTATATAGAACTTTTAACCCTATAATTTTTTTTTTTTTTTTTTGGTAAAATATACTCTTCGTCCTTAATATATGGACTTTGTTTATATTCTAACTCTAGGTTTTCAAAATTAACACTTTTAGTCTTTAAGATTTAAATTTAGTTTTCTATTTGGTCTTTAATATTTAAGATTTAAATCTAGTTTACATGTTTGGTTCCTGAGATTAGAATTTGATTTCTAAATGGTCCCTAAAGTTTGAAATTGGTTTATGGTTGGTCCCTAAATATAAAAGATAAAAAATAAAATATAAATAAAATTTAACTCATAAGAAAAATGCAGATCAACAATCTATAGTGAACTTATGTAAATGGTCATGTCATCATTCTTCATTTCATTAGACCAACTAATGTTCAACTCTACTGAGATCATTTAGAAATAAATTTCAAACTTTAAAGACCAGTTTGAAATCAAATTCAAATTTTGTGGACCAAACATGTCCTTTTTGAAATATCAATGACCAAATAAAAATTGAATTGAAATCTTTTTTAAAAAAAAAAATGAATTGAAATCTAGGATAAAAAATTTAATTTTGAAATCTGTTGATTCTAGAGACCAAAAGTATATTTTACATTTTTTCCCTCTTGATGTGGTGAGATAGTTTAATAGTTTTTGTAAATTATTTTTAATTTCTCAAGTACTTAATTTGTCACTAAATCAGCAATAAATAGAGAGGATTAATCTCTTTTTTTTTTTGAAACATAGAGAGGATTAATCTCTTATATTAAATACTTTTGAGTCATAATAAAATCTTTTGGTTATATATATTATACTTAATTCTCTCATTATTTGTAATTTAGGCTACACCGTTTTTCGTATAATTTTTATAAAATAAGATAACTTTTTCTACATGCGCACTTAATCCCCATGCTGACTTGTAATCACCATGCAACTTGTGAAAGTAGGCAGAAACATTTTTCTTTAGAAAATTATCCAATTTTATTTTTTTACTTTCGAAGCCAACTTTCAATTTCCATCGAATTGTACCTTCAATTTTTATGAATATTATAATCGTTCCTTAAACTTAAATAAATGTTTAAACTTTAGCCTCTAATAATTTTTCATTTGAAAAATTCATCGATAGAAATATTCTCACATATATTTAATGAATATATATAAAACATATGTTTGGTAAGAAATTAATGAGAGCTATTATATATTTAAAAAAACGTTTTGAAAATTCCAATTGAAGATGGGAACAATTTATCAAAAAATGTTATTCATTCATTTTGGTAAAATGAAATAAGATAGGAAAACAAAGAAAAAATAGCGAAGTAGTACAAATTCAACCTATAAATGTCTCGATCAATGTGTTGAGTAATGCACGATTCTGCTTCTTATGTTGCTGAAAGGATTAACAAATAGGAATTGGAGCACCATTCCATTCCTTCAAGCACTCTAAGATGGAGTCAATCATCTTGCCTTGGCACAAAGCTGCGAACACCTTCTCGCACTCTTCTCCTGGAGATATCACTTTTTCTCCGGTCAGCAATTTTGTTCCCAACTCTTCTCTCACAAATCTATACAATGGATAAGATCTGCAATCCTTGATTTGATTTTCAATTTTAGAATTTCCACTCTCATATGACAACCTTGCATTTTCAACCTCCTTTGGTAATACTGCTTTTAGTTCCTCCTCGAAAGTAATAATCTTTTGGAAGATTGAGGTGTCTGTGTTCTTTTCACCTTCACCGTTGGCAAGTGCATGTTCAACAAGAACTTGCCTCAACTTTTGACTCAATGGGTAAGTAGCACTGCATGGATCATCGATATAAGCAAAGGTGTACTCTCTGTCAACAACTTTAAGTAGATCTTTCTCGCAAAATCTTGATGGGTGAAGTGCACCATTGGAGGATGTGGTCAACACTTTCTTGGCTATTTGGCTAACAGTGCTTTTCACAGTGCTCTTCAAGTTTTCCTCCAAATGCCTCAAGTCGATTGCTTGGCAGAGTGCAACCAAAAATGTAGATGACATGAGTTTCAGAATATCGATGGCTTCGGCTGTTTTCCTTGAAGAAATTAAACCAAGAGAGTTAACATCTTGATTGTGTTGCTCGGCACTTTGGACATGACTTGTCACTGGATTTGCAAGATATTGAAGCTCAGAGCAATATGAAGCCATTGCAATTTCAGCACCTTTAAATCCATAATCCAAGCTCGGATTTCTACTTGCAGAAAGATTAGAAGGCAAACCATTGTTGTAGAAATCGTTGACAAGTTCTGAGAATTGGGCAAACATGAGCTTTCCAATTGAAGCAATTGCCAACCGAGTGTTGTCCATAGAAACTCCAATCGGTGTTCCTTGGAAGTTGCCTCCATGTAGTGCTTTGTTTCTTGAAACATCAATCAATGGGTTGTCGTTGACTGAATTAATCTCTCGCTCGATGGACTTGGTGGAGAATCGAATCACTTCAATCAAGGGACCAAGCCATTGGGGTGAAGTCCTGAGAGCATAACGATCTTGTTTGGGCTTTTGGAGAGGATCAATTTCATGCAATTTCTTGGCTGTTTTCATGTAGGAACTTCCATCCAAAATGTGCTCCATGATTGCTGCCGCTTCAATCTGACCAGGGTGGTGCTTCAACTTATGCGTCAAATGATCGGTGAATTCAGGCTTTCCTTGCATGACCTCAGCAAAAATGGCAGAAAGAACTTCCGACAAAACTGCTAAAATATTTGCTTCAAAAAGGACAATAGAAGCCAATCCCGAACCAACGGCGGTGCCATTAACAAGAGCAAGACCTTCCTTAGGCTGCAACTCAAAGAACCCAGAAGGAATACCAGCTTGTTGGAAAGCCTCCTTGGCATCAATACTTTCTCCATTCGGTCCGATGGCCTTAGAGTTTGGTCGGCCAGTGAGCAATCCGGCAATATAAGAAAGAGGAACAAGATCTCCAGAAGCAGTAATGGTTCCACGAAGAGGCAAGCAAGGAGTGATGTTATGGTTCAAGAGTTTGGTTATGGCTTCCAAAATCTCAAATCTAATACCCGAGTAGCCTTGAAGAAGAGTATTGATTCTCACCAACATGGCCGCCCTCGTAGCCGAGTGAGGCAAAGTATGATTCGACTCAGTCCCGCTCCCAAAAATTCCAGCATTCAAGAATCGAATGAGCTCCTTTTGAAGAGCCCCACCCTGTTTGGTCCTTCTATGGGACGTAGCACCAAATCCAGTAGTAACACCATAGCTATCAGTGCCTTTGTTCATGCTCTCCATAACCCAATCGCTACTAGCTTTAACACCAGCTCTTGCAGACTCAGAAAGCTCAACAGTAACATCAGAGTCTCTTGTAGCAATGGCAGCCACCTGGGAAATGGTGAGGGTCTCACCTCCAAGCTTGACGAGTGGCCTCCGGTACTCCTCTACCATGCGCTTCACCTCATCGAGATGGCTTCCCTTGAGGGACTCGGCGGCCACACCCCAGTTGAGTGGATCATTTTGGCTGATGCAGAAGCTCTCAATGGAACCATTCTGGCAGGCAAGTTGTTGGAAGTGAGCAGGTGCCATTGTTATGCAAAAATGAAGAGACAGAGAGAGAAGCCGAGGAGTGAATAAGAGGGGAAGAGTAGAGGAGATTAGAGAGAAACTAAGAATCTGTGTTATTGGGTTTAGATTTGAGTTGAATTCTGAGTTGTGAAGAAGAGAAATGGTTTAAATAGAGAGAGATTTCTGTAAGTAACGCAGTGGGCTGAGTTAGGTAAAGTCGTCGAGGAAGGAAAGGCGAACGAGCTCCGAAAGTAGTTGGAAGAGGACAGGGTGTGAAAATGGTTCAAATACGAATTATATAATCAAATTTCAACGGTCAAAGTTTGTAGGCCCTCGTGCGATTGTTTGGTGGTTATGTATGAATTTCTTTATTCCACTTTTACCAATTTTTTACAAATAATGAAAATATCTTGATTTCATTTCTTTTCACAATTAAATCTATTAGTCGGTTTTATAATCTTTTGGTTTTTTAAAATTATACTTATTTTCTCCTAATTTTCTTACCATGATTTTCATCATTGTTAATGACACATTTGAATTCGTAACGAAATTCTAAAAATTGACTTGATTTTTTAAAACATAGAATAAGGTAGATGAAAAAACAAAGAAACTTATAAGCAGGAGTAGTGTTAATAAGCTTAATTTTACAAAACCAAAAACCAAAAATCAAATGGTTATCAAACGGGACCTTAATTTTTGGTTTTTGGTTTTCTAAGATTAAGTGTCTAATTAACACTATTTTCATTTATGATTTTCTTTATTTTTGTTATCCATTTTCTACAAGTATTTTCAAATTTATATTCAAGCCAAAATTTGAAAATTGAAGAAAACATAATTTTTAAAAACTTGTGTTTTGTTTTTAGAATTTAACTAAAATTTCAAATATTTCCTTAAGAATGATGAAAACAGTTCTAAAGAAAATGTGAGAAATTTTTAACATGATTATCAAATGGGCCTGATTTTTTTTATTAATATTTTTCCATATTTACTTTTAGGATAGGGTTCAAATTTTATTTTAAAACAATAGTTGTTTCTTGATTGAGGCAATAGTTTTGGGCACATCCAGAAAATAGCTCTTATGATTTGAAATAATGCCAGTATGATTTAAATTTGAATATTTATAGAATTAACAAATAAAAGTTTTTTTTTTTTTTTAATTTCAATAGATATGATGAAACCTTCAACTTAGAGAAGATGAAAGTGTTTTATCTCTATTGAGCTAGGTTGGGACTGGCATTAATAAAGGATATTTGTGTTTAATTTTAATAGTACTTAAAAAAATAATAAAAACCAAAATTTGAAGTTGTTATTTTCTCTAAGAAGCAATTTATGAGTCGAAGATGACATTTTTTGGGAAAGAATGAAGGGTTAATTATTAAAAAAAAAAAAGAAAAAAAAGTTTGAAGACATCACATGAATTATGTTTGATATCATATCAATATATCGTATATATATCTTTACTTTTTTAAGAAACAATTATAGGTTTTTAAAATTTCTATCTCCTTACCTATGATTTCATATTTTGAAAAAAAAAAAAAAAAATTGAACTTGATGAACTATTCCTTTCCACATAAATGCACTAAAAATTTGAAAAGAAAATTGACTATTAATTTTTCAAAGTGAAAGGCCTTCCTCCCACAACTTGAATATACATTATTGATTTTTCATTTTTGTTGAAGGGGTTTGGTGAGAGTCAAATTGGCTGCATATAGTGTGATAGTTAAATATGAAGAATATTTGCAAGCGCCATCTTTGAACACACAATAAGCTTAATAAATTTAGCCTATCATTACTAATTCATTAATTCATTTGGTGGGCTATTTATATTATTTAATATAATACTCTCCCACTACATACCCTTCAATTACTCATTACTAGTTCATTCATTCATTTTGCTATACATAATAGTTTCTTCCTGTCTTTTCAATTGTCACTAATTTTGTTGTCTTTATTGCCATGTTATTGTATGCCTAAGGTGTAATATATTATTGGTCATAAGTAAGGACAAAATAAATTATGGGTGACCAACAAGAACATAACTTAACTGACCTAAAGTTGTAATGATGACCATGAGACCTGTGGGTCAAATCCCCTACCAGCTCACATATTGTAAAAAAAAAAAGAATTTATCGGTGAGAACATTTTTTATTCATTTATGTGTTCACGTTTGGATTTAAAATAGACCAATATCATATCATTACAAAAATATAACAAAGTTTGTTATCTTAATAAATTACGTGAATTTTGTCTTAACTATAGTCACATTGATAGAATAGTCTATAGTCTAAAAAGACTCAACATATATACGGACACTTAGTTTATTGTCTTGACCGAGCAAACAAACTATCTAGGATGACTCATATAAGTCAACTTGACCATAATTATGATTCTATATATTAATTAGTATCAGTTTTATTAAAGGATTGGGTTATGTTCTAATAAACTCAACTGAGATGTGTTAGACTAGTTCATAACTCTCTGAAATTGAATTTCGATTAACTTGAATGAATTTAAGTTTAATCAATTAAATATATATTTCTACCTATAATTAAATAAATTATGCATATATTTCAAGGGAAGAATATTTTAAAGTAATATTGGGGTACTTTTTTTAGTAATAAATAATAATGGCATGAATTTGGGGTTAATTGGAAAAAAAATACAGTTTAAAAAAAAAATTGGCAAAAACATGGTCTTTTGAAAAAAATTGGGAAAACCAGGTACTTTTTTTGTCCTTATTTGAATCCGTGGCTTCAACCCACGGATTCAACTTTTTAGGTTTTTTTATTTTTTTATTTTTTATTTTTTTATTTTTTATTTTTTTATTTTTTATTTTTTTAATTCCATTCTGTTTTTTTTAAAAGAAAATTCTTGGCTTCATTCAGTTTTTTCTTTTTACAAATTTTGAAAATTAATTTTTATTTTAATATTTTGTTTTTTTTTTGTTTTTTAATGTTTTTATCCTATAAATCAAATTTTTGGGATAAATAAGTAAAAAAATCTAAGAATAAAAACACTCTCATTTCTTCGAATTTGAAAATTAGGCATATAGACACTATTTTTACATATAGGTTTTTTTGTTTCGTTATCTACTATATTTTCAAAATTCAAGTCAAATTTTGAAAATTAAAAAGAAAGTAGCTTTCAAAAACTTGTTTTTTGTTTTTTAGAATTTGACAATAAATTTATATGTTTCTTAAGAAAGATTACCATGGTAAAGAAATGAGAAGAAAACAAACATATTTTTTAAAAACCAAATAGTTATCGAAATGATAGAGTGGTTGTGGTCAAGTTTTTTTTTTTCCTCATTAATTTGAATAAAAATCTTTAGTCAACTTCTGTTAGTTGAGCCATCCGTAGCTGTATTCAAAACTGATAGTAGATATACAGTTTAATAACAGTTGATTAATTAATCATAAAAGTATTAAAAAAATTAGTAAATATGAAAACCAAACAATTAATGTTTGAAAGGTTCGTGAATTCAATTTAATACATTGGAATTTTATCGCCTTCTTAATTAAAAAAAATCTAATTTTATTCTTATTTATCCCAATTTTTCTTGTCCCACTAATTTTTTATGTATCAATTTTTATTAGTATAATTTCTTAAAAAAAAATAGTTGGTAAAAATTACGAATCGAAATGTGAAGTGGTTGAAAATATATCAATAATGTTGTAAATTTAGAAGGATAATTTTCCAATTATAATTATGTTATCAATTATAATATTCCAATAATTTGATTTATAGAATAAAAACATTAAAAAACAAAAAAAAAAACAAAATATTAAAATAAAAATTAATTTTCAAAATTTGTAAAAAGAAAAAACCAATAAGAAATGAAGCCAAGAATTTTCTTTTAAAAAAACAGAATGAAATTAAAAAAAAAAAAAAAAATGAAATCTGAAATTAAAAAAAAAAAAAAAAAAAAAAAAAAAAAAAAAAAAAAAAACCTAAAAAGTTGAATCCGTGGGTTGAAGCCACGGATTCAAGGGCTGACTGGTCAAATTTGACCAGTCAACGCTTGAATCCGTGGCTTCAACCCACGGATTCAAATAAGGACAAAAAAAGTGCTTGGTTTTCCCAATTTTTTTCAAAAGACCATGTTTTTGCCAAATTTTTTTTTAAACTGTATTTTTTTTCCAATTAACCCAATGAATTTGGGATGAATTTGGTCAATAGTAGAATTTTATAAATAATATATGTATATGAAGCTGAAACTGAATTGAAATTCATACCCAACACTCGAAACAACGATTAAAAAAGGGCAGCTCTTAGAACAAAGGGGCAGTTACAACAATATCTTGTTTGCTAACATTGCATTAATTAAATAAAAATTCCTAGGATAAATATGTGACAGAAAAAATAAAAGAAAAATAATATCAAATTACAAATTTTATCCTATTCGACAATTTTCGAACTAAGGTCGATCCGCTTCAAAGTAGAAGCAAGAAGCATTAACAAATAGGAATTGGAGCACCATTCCATTCGTTCAAGCACTCTAGGATAGAGTCAATCATCTTTCCTTGACATAAAGCTGTGAATACCTTCTCGCACTCTTCTCCTGGAGATATCACCCTTTCTCCCGTCAACAATTTTGTTCCCAACTCTTCTCTCACAAATCTATATAATGGATAAGATCTGCAATCCTTAATCTGATTTTCAATCTTAGAATTTCCGCTCTCATATGCCAACCTTGCATTTTCAACTTCCTTTGGTAAAATTGCTTTTAATTCCTCTTCAAAAGCACTAATCTTCTGGAAGATGGAAGTGTTTGTGTTCTTTTCATTTTCGCCATTGGTGAGTGCATGTTCAACAAGAACTTGTCTCAATTTCTGCATCAATGGGTAAGTAGCACTGCATGGATCGTCAATGTAGGCAAATGTATATTCTCTGTCAACGACTTTGATTAGATCTTTCTCACAAAATCTTGATGGGTGAAGTGCACCATTGGAGGATGTGGTCAACACTTTCTTGGCTACTTGGCTTACAATGCTTTTAACTGTGCTCTTCAAGTTTTCTTCCAAGTGCCTCAAGTCAATTGCTTGACATAGTGCAACCAAAAATGTGGACGACATGAGTTTCAAAATGTCAATGGCTTCAGCTGTTTTCCTTGAAGAAATTAAACCAAGAGAGTTAACATCTTGATTGTGTTGCTCAGCACTCTGGACATGACTTGTCACTGGATTTGCAAGATATTGAAGCTCAGAGCAGTATGAAGCCATGGCAATTTCAGCACCTTTAAACCCATAATCCAAGCTTGGATTTCTACTTGCAGAAAGATTAGAAGGCAAACCATTGTTGTAGAAATCGTTGACAAGTTCTGAGAATTGGGCAAACATGAGCTTTCCAATTGAAGCAATTGCCAACCGAGTGTTGTCCATAGAAACTCCAATCGGTGTTCCTTGGAAGTTGCCTCCATGTAGTGCTTTGTTTCTTGAAACATCAATCAATGGGTTGTCGTTGACTGAATTAATCTCTCGCTCGATAGACTTGGTGGAGTATCGAATTACTTCAATCAAGGGACCAAGCCATTGAGGTGAAGTTCGAAGAGCATAACGATCTTGTTTTGGCTTTTGGAGTGGATCAATTTCATGCAATTTCTTAGCTGCTTTCATGTAAGAGCTTCCTTCTAAAATGTGCTCCATAATTGCTGCTGCTTCAATTTGGCCAGGGTGATGCTTCAACTTGTGAGTCAAATGATCAATGAACTCAGGTTTTCCTTGCATGACCTCAGCAAAAATGGCAGAAAGAATCTCTGACAAAACAGCTAAAATATTTGCTTCAAAGAGAACAATAGAAGCCAAGCCAGAACCAACAGCAGTACCATTGACAAGAGCAAGACCTTCTTTAGGTTGCAACTCAAAGAAACCAGATGGAATACTAGCTTGCTTAAAAGCAGTTTCTGCATCAAGAATTTCACCATTGGGCCCAATCGCCTTTGAATTATGACGACCCGTAAGTAGTCCAGCAATATACGACAAAGGGACAAGGTCCCCAGATGCCGTAATTGTTCCACGCAGTGGCAAACACGGAGTAATGTTGTGATTGAGAAGATTAGTAATAGCTTCCAAAATCTCAAATCTAATACCCGAATAGCCTTGGAGCAGAGTATTGATCCTCACCAACATGGCTGCCCTCGTCGCCGAATGAGGCAGAGTGTGATTCGACTCAGCCCCATTTCCAAAGATCCCAGCATTCAAGAATCGAATCAACTCCTTTTGAAGAGCCCCACCTTGTTTGGTTCTTCTATGCGACGTAGCACCAAAGCCAGTAGTAACACCATAACTATCGGTCCCTTTGTTCATACTCTCCATCACCCAATCACTACTAGCTTTAACACCCGCTCTAGCAGACTCAGCCAATTCCACCATCACATCGTTATCTCGAGTGGCAATGGCAGCCACTTGGGAAATCGTGAGAGTCTCACCTCCCAACTTCACCACAGGCCGTCTATACTCCTCCACCATACGCTTCACCTCATCGAGATGGGTCCCCTTCAAGGACTCAGCCGCCACACCCCAATTGAGTGGATCAGTAGGCCGGGTCGTGCAAAAGCTCTCCACCGAGCCATTCTGGTGAGCAATTTGTTCAAACTGAGTGGACGCCATTAGAGAACACAGCAAGAACTGGTTTCTTCTACGAGAAAGGGAATTGCTGTGTTGTCTGTTGATTTGGAGAAACGAAATGGAAGAAGCTGCTTTTATATAGGGAAAGCTCTTAAAGCACAAACTAAACTAGCAATCAGTGGTAGGTAAGGGAAGAGTGGTGGAAACAGCCCACCACAACAACTTGTGGTTTTGAAAAAGGACCAAATGGGGTGGTTGAGACTTGAGAAGAGAATGGGCAACTAATAATTTTAAAATGACAATTGATTTTATTTTCAATGGTCAAAATGGATCGCTTCAAAATTTATACCCATGTGGGGTGGGTGGGTGTGCACTGTGCAGAGCAATGTGCATTTGGAGGAGCCACGTAGGCAGCCATATTTGTGACTGTTTGTTTGTGGTATAGAAAATAGAATACGGCTGCAAGGGAAAATGAAGAACATTCAAGTGGAATGGTCTTTGTTGGCTTTAGGAGAGCCGCTTGTGTTGAAATTTCAATAAATGGTTATTGAGATCATCGTTAGAGAAAAAATGATAAGAGTTTTATGGATATAGTTGTGAGATCCTGTTTGATTATCTTTTTATTTTTTGCTTTTGAAAATTTGAATGTTTATTCGTTTATAAAAACTACTTTCACTTAGTTTATTTTTTTTATTGTCTAATTATTTAAAGTGTTTTCAAATCAAGTTTTGAAAAATTTAAAGAAATATATATAGTTTTACTTTCAAATTTTGACTAAGAATTTATATATATCACTTAAGAAATTGTGTACGAAAATAAGCATAATTTTCGAAAATAGAAATCGTTATAAAGCAGGCTTGAAAATTTCTAGCTCTGTTTTTAGTTCTCCTAAAAATTGACTTTGTTTGCATCTTTTTATTCATTTTATTTATGCTTGTAATGCCAATAGCTTTGATGAATTTTTTCATTGAAAAATAAAACATTTTTTGACGAGCTAGTTTGATTTTTTTTTTTTTTTCAATACAACATTTTTAAAAAGCTATTTTTAAATCACCAAATGAAAATGATCAAATTCAACAAATTTTCAGAACTTAAATAGTAAATGTCGTCAAATTTTAAAATAAAATGACCAAAATGATACATAACCGAGAGTAATTTTTGTCTTAAAACCTTTACATCTTTTATTTTTGGTTAAATCGTAAAAAATACCCCTCAACTTTGGGGTAAGTTTCAGTTGTACTCTTAACTTTGAAAAGTTGTTCCAATTTTACTTGGAAGTTTGAAAAGTTGTTCTAAGAAATGCCCTTGAACTTTGAAATTGGCAAAAGAAATATCTTTTCTGTTTAAATAACGGAACCAAATTGACGTGACAATTGAGGTGTTACAACTATATAGAAAATTAAGATTACCATTTATTTCATCTCAAAGATATGGTTAAAATCATTACATAATCAATTTTCACATCAAATGCCACGTGCCAGTTTATGTGAATGATGTTGTAAATAATATTACACATGATGCCTTCTAATTTTTATACATTAGTCATCGCATCAATTTGCATTTTATTTTAACGAAAGAACTCTCTAAGGATATCTTTTGGAACAAATTTAAGAGTTCAAGGGTACAAATGAAACTTTTCAAAGTTTAGGGTCATAATTGAAACTTACCTCAAAGTTTAGGTGTATTTTGTATAATTTAACCTTTATTTTTTCATAATAAAATCTACTACCCCTTGATTCACTTCTATTTTCAAATTGTGAAACCTAACATATGGGAATTGGAGCACCATTCCACTCCTTCAAACATTCTAAGATAGAATCGATCATCTTTCCTTGACACAAAGCCATAAATACTTTTTCACACGCTTCTCCTGGAGATATCACTTTCTCACCTGTGAGCAATTTTGTTCCTAACTCTTCTCTCACAAATTTATATAATGGGTAAGATCTGCATTCTTCAATTTGGTTCTTAATTTGTGCATTTCCACTCTCGTATGTCAACCTTGTACTTTCAACTTCCTTTGGTAAAATTGCCTTCAATTCCTCCTCGAAAGCAACAATCTTTTGGAAGACTAAAGTGTTTGTGTTCTTTTCATCATCACTATTTGTGATGGCATGCTCAACGAGAACTTGCCTCAACTTCTGCATTAACGGGTATGTGGCACTGCATGGGTCATCTATGTAAGCAAAAGTGTACTCTCCGTCAACAACTTTCAATAAGTCATTTTCACAAAATCGTGACGGGTAAAGTGAACCATTAGATGATGTGGACAACACTTTCTTTGCTACTTTGCCTACAATGCTTTTAACTGTGCTCTTCAAATTTTCCTCTAAATGTCTCAAGTCAATTGCTTGGCAAAGAGCCACTAAAAATGTTGAAGACATGAGTTTCAAAATATCAATGGCTTCAGCTGTTTTCCTTGAAGAAATTAAACCAAGAGAGTTAACATCTTGGTTATGTTGCTCAGCACTCTGAACATGACTTGTCACTGGATTGGCAAGATATTGAAGTTCAGAGCAGTATGAAGCCATGGCAATTTCAGCACCTTTAAACCCATAATCCAAGCTTGGATTTCTACTTGCAGAAAGATTAGAAGGTAAACCATTATTGTAGAAATCATTGACAAGTTCTGAGAATTGAGCAAACATAAGCTTCCCAATTGAAGCAATAGCCAAACGAGTGTTATCCATGGAGACTCCGACCGGAGTTCCTTGGAAGTTTCCTCCATGCAAAGTCTTATTTCTTGAAACATCAATCAAAGGGTTGTCGTTGACGGAATTAATCTCCCGCTCAATAGACTTTGTTGAGAATCGAATAACCTCAATCAATGGACCAAGCCATTGAGGAGAAGTTCTCAGAGCATAACGATCTTGCTTGGGCTTTTGAAGAGGATCAGTTTCATGCAATTTCTTAGCAGTTTTCATGTAAGAACTTCCATCCAAAATGTATTCCATGATTGCAGCCGCCTCAATTTGACCAGGATGATGCTTCAACTTATGAGTCAAATGATCAGTGAATTCAGGCTTCCCTTGCATGACCTCAGCAAAAATGGCCGAAAGAATTTCTGACAAAACAACCAAAATATTTGCTTCAAAGAGAACAATAGAAGCCAACCCAGAACCAACAGCAGTACTGTTGACAAGAGCAAAACCTTCCTTAGGTTGCAACTCAAAGAACCCATAAGGAATGTGGGCTTGTTGGAAAGCCTCCTTTGCATCTAGACATTCTCCATTTGGACCAATAGCTTTAGAGTTTGGTCGGCCAATGAGCAATCCAGCAATATAAGAAAGAGGAACAAGATCTCCAGAAGCAGTAATGGTTCCACGAAGAGGCAAGCATGGAGTGATGTTATGGTTCAAGAGTTTGGTTATGGCTTCCAAAATCTCAAATCTAACACCCGAGTAGCCTTGAAGAAGAGTATTGATTCTCACCAACATGGCCGCCCTTGTAGCCGAGTGAGGCAAAGTATGGCTCGACTCAGCTCCACTCCCAAAGATCCCAGCATTTAAGAATCGAATCAGCTCCTTTTGAAGAGCCCCACCTTGGTTGGTTCTTCTATGGGATGTAGCACCGAATCCGGTAGTAACACCATAGCTATCAGTGCCTTTGTTTATACTGTCCATAATCCAATCACTACTAGCTTTCACACCAGCCCTAGTAGACTCACAAAGTTCAATAGTAACATCAGAGTTTCGATTAGCAATGGCAGCCACTTGAGAAATGGTGAGGGTCTCACCACTAAGCTTGACATGGGGCCTCTTATACTCCTCCACCATACGTTTCACCTCATCAAAATGGCTTCCCTTGAGGGACTCAGCTGCCACACTCCAATTGAGTAGGTCATGAGTAGAGCTCTTACAGATGGTCTCAACTTGGGCCATATTTTAAGCTACAAAAGAAATCAAAACTAGAAACCAAATATTTTTGAGCTGCTGGGAGAAGGGAAAGAAAGAGTACTTAAATAGAAATTGGATCAATGTTGAGGGGGTTGGTGGAGGCCTGAGGAAAATGAAACCAAATTGTATTTCCCTAGGTTTGTTGGGAAAAAGCTGAGGAAATTACTTACAAAGGCCAAATTTAATTACTTGACTTTTAATTAACATATGCAAAAAAGTCCTGCTTAAATTAGGCCGATGGCTTGATTTTAGTATATAGCATGTTTGGAAGTGATTTTGTAAGTTGAGTTTCAAGGGTTTATTTAGGATTTAGAATTATTTCAATTAAACCTTGCAATCGACAATTCGACATACACATAAAGCAACAATTATCATATATTTTTTTTTTATCAAAAAAGAAACTTTAACGTAATAATTGTGGTCAAAATCAAAACTATTTTCTTCGATAGTAGTTGGAACTTGGATGGAAGGTGGAACGTGGAAGTTTATTCCATTACGGAAGTGATTAAATTTTTTCAAATATAGAGATAATGAGAGAATAGTCAATGTGAATGGTTGGTTTGAATTATGACATTTTTCTTGTAAATCTGTACATGGCTTAGTAATATACAAAATTACTTGTCATTTGTAAATTAATTAACTCTTTTTACAACAAATTAATTAACTTTATGAATTAGTTTAAAAAAAAATAACTTTATAAATGATGAAGGAAAGCATTACAATGTATAGATATATTTATACATTCTGAATATGAATGTCATTCTAAACATAGTTTAATGAATAAAACACATGTTATCATCTTTATAATCGATGGTTTAATCTCCACTTCCACCATTGTTTGAAATTAGACAGTAATCTTATAAAATAAAAATTTAGAAAAGAAAAAAAAAACCAACTTACATGGAAATTCTATTTAAAAAATTAAGACAAGGATATAATTTTAAATATAACTATATGAATTACAAAATTATATCCAAACTACCATAAATAAATTATATTCAAATTTCGATAGATAATGATTAATAATTTAATAAGAAAAAATCTAGTAGCTGGGTTTTTTTTTTTCTTTTTTTTGGAAACTGCGCAAGTTATGGAATACCATTTAGAAAAAAAAAAAAGAAGATATTTAATAAATAAGGGCATAATAGGAAGGACCCAAGAAGCGCTAGGCCAACTTTTTAATAAAGCCTCTTTTTTCTTTTTGTAAAATTGGAAACTTTTAGACAATAAATAAAAATAAGATAATCAATAACAATAAGGAGTAATTTCTCGAATAATGTACTTTAAAAAAGAAATGACAAATCTAATGTAGTTTTTAAAATAAAAATATTAATAATGTACTTAAAATAACAAATTACAAAGTTGGCGTGAAGTTTGAAAGTATTGACAAAATTAGGGTGGTCAGAAATCGTGTACCTGGTACACGATTATTGTGGGATAAAATCGTGTACGTGGTACACGATTCCAATAAGCATCGCGTACCACGTACACGATTTACGTGGAAACAATCGTGTACGTGGTACACGATTTCAATGCTAAATCGTGTACCTGGTACACGATTTCATTTCGAACTCGTGTACCTGGTACACGATTTCAATGTTTGTTTTTTTTTTTTTTTCTTCTTCTTCCTTTTTAGTTCTTCTTCTTCTTCTTCTAGTACACGAGTTTTGTATTTTTTTTTTGTTATTTTCATATTTGAATAAAATTTATTTCGAAGTAAATATTTCATATTTTTTTTTAATAATTAACGTAGATAGATATTTTTCTAAAATTTCATAGACAACAAGTTTCTGGAATAATTTCGTCTTTTACAAAAAGCTAGTACAAAAAATAAGTAAAATCCTAAGTGCCACAGCGGCGTGGTCTTCTCTCACGAGCTCCACGACGAGGTTGAGGCGCTTCCATGTGTGATTGATGATGAATCACATCATCAATATCTTGTTGAGTTATGTCACCATGACCAGAACTTGAAGCAATGTCTGTCTGATCTGCTAGTGACTGAACTTGATGAGCTAAAGTGTCATCATCAACTATAGGAGGTTCTTCATTTTCATTCTGTTGTGGAATGTCTGCAGCCTGTTGTCGACGACGTCTACGACGAGCACGTGTCCGATCAGTGTCAGCAACGGTAAGCCTCCTAGTTTGTTGGATGATATCAGTTATGTTCGTGACGTATTGCTCACACATAGAACCTAACTGTGGTATATTTTGTTCCACAGAAAAATGTTGCACATCTCGAACAAAGTTATTCTGTAAGAAGAAAATAATTAAAATAAAAAAAAATATTTGTAACTGAAATTCAATAATTACAAAATCAAAGTATATACTATTTACCGTGCAAGCATAATAAGCACCCTCACGCGTGATATACCTCCTTGTGATTGAGTCATACCAGTGTAAGTAGTCATCAGACACGACTGGCATGTCTACTATGTCGCCCAGGACACAATGATCACGACGTGCACGCCACAGTGATATATAGGATGCATGATGATGTCGCCAATCGTGATCGTGCTTACCTCGCAAGTCTAACTGATGTAACTCTATGACTGTATCGCAATATGGCGGCACCATTTGTCGCATTCCAAATTGTCTTAGCACTCGATTTGGGTAATGCCACTCTACAATATGAAAACATATGAGAGGGCTTACAGTCAACCAAATCTCTCGTCCATTACGACAATAATCTGGTAGTAAGGCCATAATCTCAGGTGTGTATGGTGTCCATGTGATCTGAAATTTATAAAACAATAAATTTATTAAATGAAAATAAAGTTAATGTGGACCGGCAATCTCTAATGCACTGGCACCACTAGCTCGACATAATTCTCTATACAACCATGCAAGACATGCACTACCCCAAGAATATTGTCCAGCTGGCTCGAAGTTTTCTAAAAGTGGAAGAAACATGAGATGAACAAGTGTGTTGGACTTGTCAGCAAATAGAAACCCTCCAATCAATTGCATAATAAAGGCTCTCGCATGCCTCTGTATTGTGATCTCGTCGGCATTGGGGGGCAACTCTGCAAACTGTGCTGCCAACCATGGAATGCTTAATCTAGATCCATGCAATTCAGGTGGTCGAACTCCCAAAAAATCTTCACATAGACCCCAATTATATTGCAATGAGCCAGTTACAGGTTCTCCATCTATAGGTAATCCGAATTGCACTGCAACATCTTGAAGTGTAACAGTACACTCTCCACAAGGCATATGAAATGTATGGGTTTCTGGCCTCCATCGCTCAACTAACGCAGTAATAAGATGCCAATTTAGTTGCATGAACCCAATCTGCGCAACCCCCCAAAATCCGGCTTGTTGTATGTAAGGCACGATGCGTTGATCTATATTGATATTTCTGTTAACCACTGTCTCTCTTCTTCGACATTGTAAGATAGTAGTGGATTGATCATCCCATATCAACTGTGAACGGTGTGTACGTTGTAAATATAATTGTCTTTGGTTAATTGGCCCAGGTTCCATATTTATACTGAACATTAAAAAACACATAAGTCCATTAGCAACTAATCCATTACAAAGAAAACATAACTCATTACAATCAAAATCCATTGCAAACAAAGTCCACTACAAATCAATATTCATTACAAAGAAAACATAACCCATTACAATCAAAATCCATTGCAAACAAAGTCCACTACAAATCAATATTCATTACAAAGAAAACATAACCCATTACAATCAAAATCCATTACAAACAAAGTCCACTACAAATCAATATTCATTACAAAGAAAACATAACCCATTACAATCAAAATCCATGGGTTGAAGATGAAGCGCCTAAAGTGCGAGTTGGACAAGTGCGCTTGTTATGGCCTTCTCGCTTACACAAACCACAACGCACTTTTGTACCAGCTTCTCGCCAATCCATCTCATTATGAATTCGTTTAGATTTTGGTCTTCCATGTTCCCTCAACAAATGCTTGTTTGGACGAAGTGTGTCGAATTGTACCTCTGGCCAATAATCTCTATGTTGAATAGGATGAAATTGACTTTCATAGCATCGCTGGTATTCTGATAGCTTGTATTTTTCATCAACAAAAGGTAAGTGTGCCAAATGAATGTGGTTACAAGCTGCAATTACATGGGAGCAGGGGATCTTGTAGATCTGCCACTTGTTACAGGTGCATGAGTTATCTTTTAAGCAAACAACTTGTGTTTGCTGACCCTTATATGGAGAAATCATACTTATTCCTGTTTCAATTTCAAAAGTTGAAGTACTTCTATCAGCAGACTTTACAGTATGTGCAGTAGCTCTCTTTTCCCACCTCCTGAGTCTATTTAAAGCATATCGTGTATACGTTTCACCACGATCAAATGCTTCACTGATTTCTTCTCGACGTTGTTCAAAATAATGGATTGTCCGATACCAAGTGCACTTAACCAGTGCCGTGATGGGCAACATTCTAGCTCCCTTGAACACACCATTAATACATTCAGCTAGGTTTGTAGTCATCCATCCATAGCGATACCCATTGTCATGTGATTGTGTCCATTTTTCTAGATTCATGTGAGTGAAAAATTCAAGACAATCAGGATTTAATCGCTTTAACTTTTTCATACATCGATTGAACTTACGCCTTTGGTGCTGACGTCCTGCCCTATATACCAAGTCTTTGAGCTGCTTCGATTTATACTTTTTATTAAAGTTACTTGCCACATGACGAAGACAATATCGATTAGGTTCACTCCAACCATTTTCTTCATCATTCACAGCAGCTAATATGCCTCCATGTCTATCAGAAATTAAACATATACCATCCCTCTGTGTAACATGGGCACGTAAGGCACGTAAAAACCATGACCAGCTAGAAGTGCTCTCCTCTTCCACAACTGCAAAGGCAAGGGGAAATATATGTCCATTTGAGTCAACAGATGAAGCTATCAATAATTTCCCTTTATACTTGCCATAGAGGTATGTACCATCAATCTGAATCATTGGTCTACAGTATTTAAAACCTTCTATTGCAGGACCAAAGGACCAAAAGACTTGACCAAGAATTACATTGTGCGGTACCTCAGTTGGAATAAAGTCCCATTCAACCCGAGATGTTGGATTGTAGTGTAAAACAGCCATCAACCAATAAGGAAGTTCTTCATATGATTTTTCCCAATCACCAAATACTTTAATCAAAGCTTTTCGTTTAGCTTGCCATACACGTCTATAATTAACATTATAACCATAGTCTTTCTTTATAGTTTCTTGCAATAATGATATAGAAACTCCAGGATCAGTTCGAACAAGATTTTGAATTTCATTACACATAAAATCTGAGTCTAGTTGTGAATGGTCTTGGGTGAGTTCTGGATATAAACACGAATGTTCCCCTTCAAGCTTCGTAATTTCGAACATTCCATGAGTTTTTCGCCGACAGGCACGAAGTCTCCAATTGCACCCTTCACCCCATTGTTTGCACTTCACATACCAAATATCTTGATTTGATTCAACCACAGTAATCTGATAATGGTTTACAACACAATATTTTTTTACGGCAAGTTGTAGATCCTTTTTATTCTCAAATAATAATCCTTTGGTGATTACATCTGGGTTCATTTCTACACACCTTGCCCCTTCTTCCAATGTGGACCCTACTTCACATATTGAATTAGTAATCTCCCAATCTATATGTGTGAAAATATCTGAAGGTGGCTCCTCATTTGGCTTTCTAGGGGGAGGATTAATATTAACATTCTCTCCAAATAATTCATCAACTTCTGTCTCTATATCACTATCCCCACCATTTCCAAGTTCAAGAATCACTAACTTCTCACGAGCCAATGACATATTTTACCAATTTGACTATAACTGAAAAAATTAGAAAAATATTAATTACATTTTATTTTTTTCAACAGCATGAAAAATATGTCACACCAATCCGAAAAAAGTCAAAAAATTAAATAAACAAGTCCAAAGAGGCCCAACAAAGTATATTTAAGTCCAAAACTCAAACAGCTCAAATCAGTCCAAAAACGACCCAAAACAATCCAAAAACAACCCAAAAGCAATATATATCTAAGTCCAAAACTCAAACAGCCTAAACCAGTCCAAAAACGACCCAGATCAGTCCAAGAACGACCCAACTCAATCCAAAAACAGCCCAAAAGCAATATATATCTAAGTCCAAAACTCAAACAGCCCAAACCAGTCCAAAAACGACCCAGATCAGTCCAAGAACGACCCAACTCAATCCAAAAACAGCCCAAAAGCAATATATATCTAAGTCCAAAACTCAAACAGCCCAAATCAGTCCAAAAACGACCCAGATCAGTCCAAAAACGACCCAACTCAATCCAAAAACGACCCAAATCAATCCAAACACAACCCAAGTCGGTTCAAAATATACCTAAAGCAATATATATATAAGTCCAAAACTCAAACAACCCAAATCAGTCAAAAAACAATCCAAATCAGTCCAAAAACGACCCAAAACAATCCAATAACAATCCAAATCGGTTTCAAATAATCCATAAACATACAAATCACTAAAAATCTATCACTAAAATAATGTTTTTATAGGAAAAAAAGAAAAAAAAATATATATATACATACCTAGGAGGCGGCGGCGAACTGAACAGCGTGGAACTAGGCGGCGGCGGCGGCAGCGAGATCACAGGTCGGCGGGACGGCGGAACGGCGGCGACGGCAACTTGGAGCGGCGGCGACGGCACTTTGAACGGCGGCGTACGATGCAAAAAGCAGAAGAAGGGAGAAAAAGCCAAGGGGGGGTGGGTCTGCGGCGCGTTCACGAGTGGGGTGGGGTAGGGTTTCATGGACCACAAAATCGTGTACCTAGTACACGATTTTGTTAAGTAAATCGCTTACCAGGTACACGAGTTCGCTGGCGCGACCTCAGCGCCAAATCAGCGCCAACCTGTTGATGTATGCCTCGTCAGCGTGCCAACACAAAAGTCGCGTACCAGGTACGCGAGTTACCCTCGGAATCGTGACCACGGTCCACGACTTATTGAAATCGCGGCCCACGTACACGATTTAGCTACCCTATTTTTGGAATTACTTTTAGAACGCCTCTAAATTTGTTTTTTTTTTTATTAAAGTACATTATTAATAAAAAAAAATCCTAACAATAAGGCTAAATTAATTTCTAAAAAAAAAATTATAATTATCTTGAAAAGAGGCTATTATTGCGAAGGAACATCTCGCTCAAAAGTCGCCCAGTTTCAGTTGGGCCAACAATCCAGCCCAATAGCCCATCTTACGAGCCCACTAAGAAGAAGCCCAAGAATCTCCAGCTTTTGTGTTCATGAGGCCCTTTTTTGTTTTCGAACTAAATTTATATGTTATTTAACAAAACATTTTTGGTTAAGACATATTCTCTGTGATTTTTCTTCCATTCTTCGTCGTCAATCATGGCTTCGCAGCTCCTGAGACGCGCCCTCGGAAGCCGCTCGGGTCAGATCTTCTCCCTTTCATCTAACCTTAGCTCTTCCTCTCCCGTCCCCCTTAGGGCTTTCTCTTCCGCCGCTTATCCGATCCGAGCCACTCTCTTCCCCGGCGATGGTATTGGTCCCGAAATTGCGGAGTCCGTCAAACAGGTATTGCTTTCTCTCCATGATCGCAATTCTGTTTCAGTACGATAATCAGCCCGCTTTTTGTACCTTGTGGGAATTCCCTTGGCAGTTACTCGAGAAAATTGACCTGAATTTGTTATTTTAGCGTTTAATCTGTGTTTCGGGGTGTTTTTGTTCTTCTTTTTGTAAGTATTTGTTTCTTTGGTTCATGTCGTTGGGTTTTTTTGTTTCTATCATTATTATTATATGGCTATTCAAGAGTACAGTCTTTTTCCCCTTTTCAAATCTTAAGAGTTCCAATTCAACTTGAAATTTGCAACTCACTTTTAACACATAATAATTGAAGGAAAATTTCATGTGCCTACCAAGTATTTTATGGAGCATTAAAGGGCAAGATACCTCTGTTTTGATTTACTAATTGATGTTCATTATTCACTCATACAGGTATTTAGAACTGCTGAAGTGCCTATAGAATGGGAAGAACACTACGTAGGGGACCAAATAGATCCCCAAACTCAAAGTTTTCTCACATCGGAAAGCTTAGCATCAGTGAGACGTAATGGTGTAGGCTTGAAAGGACCCATGGCCACACCAATTGGAAAAGGCCATCGTTCTTTGAACCTTACATTAAGGAAGGAACTTAATTTATATGCTAATGTAAGGCCTTGCTACAGCTTACCTGGTTATAAAACTCGATATGATAATGTAAACCTTATCACTATCCGTGAGAACACAGAAGGGGAGTACAGTGGACTTGAACATCAAGTAAGTATCTGTGATTTCTATCTTGGTAGTGGAAAACAAATTCAGTGTGATTTATGTGTAAGGATTCTTGCGTGCTAGGTGGTGAGAGGTGTGGTTGAAAGCCTTAAGATCATTACCCGTCAAGCAAGTTTAAGGGTGGCAGAGTATGCTTTTCACTATGCCAAGGCTCATGGGAGGGAGAGAGTCTCTGCGATACACAAAGCCAACATTATGCAGAAAACTGATGGTCTTTTTCTTAAGGTGTGTCTAAATCAAATTATTAACAGTCCTCTCATCTTCATTTTTCACCCAGGTGTCCTCATCTGAAGTTTTCTTTGTGTCTTCACTTTCAGTGTTGCCGTGAAGTTGCAGAGAAGTATCCTGAGATAAAGTATGAGGAAGTTGTCATTGATAATTGCTGTATGATGGTATGGATTAATTTCTTTTCAAGAATCATAGCACTCGTAAGAAAATAAATTCTGCATAAGAGGTGATGCAGAGATCTGGGAGGGTCAATCTAGAATTCCTAGTGGATTCTTCAGAACGTATTTCTGATCATTACTTGATTTGATGATAAAATTTGGGAAGGTCAAAGGGTTGTTGTAGAACTGCAGCGAACTTTGACATTTGTTATGCAAGTGTAAGTAACGTGGGACTGTTCTTCATTGTGTATTGACTTTGTGCAGCTTGTGAAGAATCCATCACTCTTTGATGTATTGGTTATGCCGAATCTTTATGGTGACATTATCAGTGATCTCTGTGCTGGGCTGATTGGAGGATTAGGCTTAACGCCAAGGTATTCATGCCTCATTTTCATTTCTATTGGTAAGTTTGAAGATTATCTGACATCTAAAAACATTATATTATGCAGCTGTAATATTGGTGAGGGAGGTATTGCTCTTGCTGAGGCTGTGCATGGTTCAGCACCAGATATTGCTGGAAAGGTTAGGCTTTCATAACTTTAAGATCATTGACTGACGTGACTGCATCTTCATTTATTTCCTTGGTTTATTCAGATATCTTTCTTCTACCGCCCATTATTTTGTATGTTACTTATATTTATTGCTGGGATTTTTATAAGTTTTGCTGTGTTCTTTCACTAAGCAACTCATTTTTGGTCCTAAACTATCTCTCGGTATACTTCATCATTTAGCATCATAATTCATAGGGTTTAGTGGTGTTAATTCTGTTTTTTTTAATCTAGTGTTGGTGTCGATTTAGTTCTTGCACTAATAATTTATTTCAAATTCCTCCTTTGCATCAATAATCTTGACAATTGTTGACCAACGTAGGAGACCTATGTTTTGTGACTAATAAAGGGCCTTTGAAATGCTTGATATTCATGGAAATAAAATTGATGAGAATGTAATTTGTGAAATTAAATGCTCGAGGGAGATAGATGTGTTCAAATACCATGACATTCTGATGATATAAAAATTGGCTATATTAGATTAATACATTTGATGTGTATTGTTCATTTGAGGTGTATAAAAAGTAGTTTTTAAAACTAGTATTCGTTTTTGAAATTTGAATAAGAATTCAAATGTTTCTTTAAAACAAAAATGAAAACCATAGTAAAGAAACGGTAAGGAAACAAGCATAAATTTCAAAAACCAAAAATCAAATGGTTATCGGATGGGGTTAAAAAGATTAAGTTTTAAAAAATGATCTTTATTGGAAATGAAATAAAAGTTAAATAGTAATAGTCACACACTTCCTTCCATAGAAAGTTCTCTTTTTATGCAGAAATACAGGAATAACCTTGTGGTGTTAATACTCTCGTGGCATTTAAACTGAAAAAAACAGGGTAATATTGAAAGTGAATGTAGAGAGAATGGTAAGATAATGATGGTAAAATGAATAAAAGATTTGAGTGTATGGATGATCGAGAAAAAGTGTGTAGACTTGATTTTAAAAAAAAACGAAAAAGAAAAAAGTAAACGTGTGTAGAAAATGTTACTTATGGCGTAGTTATCGTTTTGTAAATCAAAAAAGAAAATGTAAATCAAAAAATAGGGTTTCTGCGAAGATCCTCTTTGTAGGTCAAAAAATGCTAAGATTCCTGAAACCTTTTTTAAGGAAAATAGAAACGAGAATACATATATATATATGGGAAGTTCATTGTCTTGAACACACTTATTTTTCATTTTTTCTGTATACCAAGGTACCCATGATAGTTAGCCCTTTATATATCAGAATCAGGAATAAATTCCCTTCATAGTAAGAATGGAGAACAAAGGTCTAAGGGGCACATATAGTGTTCATAGAAAGAACAAAATTAGGATGAAGCATGATGAACAAAATGAATAAAGAGGTAGCGCCCATTGGAAATTACATATTTGCTTTGACATGTAACTTAAAATTTCACTTTATAGAGTCATTTTGAAGAATCTTTTGCTGCAGTTCACCCAAAAACCCCATACCAAAACCAACTTTATACATTTTCAAATAAATCATCTGAATCTTTTATATATATATATATATTTTTACTTTTAATGTGGCCAATTAACTCGAATTCAAATAGGAGTTCTTATTCACACATTTTTTCTAAAGCACAACCAGCACGACGTAATTGCTGAGGTTGAATATATCATTTGCAAACACGCATTCAATAACACAGTTGGTTCCTTGCACCAATCAATCAGTAGATGCACTTCTTTATTGGAAAGTTTATTTTCATGTATCTGAAAGCTGGTTGAACTTGCACAGAATCTGGCAAATCCAACTGCATTGCTTTTGAGTGCTGTCACGATGCTACGGCATTTGGAGCTCCATGACAAAGCTGATCGGATCCAAGATGCTGTCCTCAACACCATTGCCGAAGGGAAGTATCGAACAGCTGACCTCGGTGGTTCATCGTCAACTACTGAGTTCACAAATGCAATTTGTGATCATCTTTGAGGAATGTGTTACATTGTTTACATTGCGGTCTTACAAGTTGTTTGCTGGGAACCTTTCTGGAGGCTTCCTTGATATCTTTTCATAGTTTCTCTGAAGAGTAATAAGTTCAGATCATATTGATGACTCTGAAGTAGCTTATCCCAAGGGTGCTACTCTATTTAACCATTGATGATCGTTTGCTGGCCATCCAAAGGAAAACTGATATGGCCCTGTTCATGTAATCAGCCATACAATGTCAGATGATTGAGATCTGTTAAACTTTTATTTCAACGAAACACGGTTTCCTTTTCCTTCCCATTTTTTGGTCTATGCTAGTCTTCGTCGATGTAGTTTGTAAAAGACGAAAGATAATAATCTTATTGTCCTTCAAGTTTTGCCACAATTGTATGGCATGCAATTGATTCATGATGTGTTTTGATATGTAGTTGCATTTGGAGTTGCTTCTTTTTCTGTATCATTTTCTTGCTTTGTCATTTCAGAAGGGGAAATTGACAAAAATGACCTCCTGAAGTTTATGATTTGTAAAAAAAAGACCCCAATCAATAAAATAGTTTTTTCTAACCCCTTCTTCTTAACCTTATAAGTGAAATTACAGAAAAGCCCTTAACTATTTGAAAAGAAAACTTTGACGAACTAGATTTTCCACGTTGATTTCGTGCTTCCATTTGGTTTTTAATCGATTTTACATCGCCTTTCAGAAGCCTATGCCATGATGATGACTACTGGGAACTAGATTGAGGGTGCGTTTGGAATACCTTTTAATTTAAGTGTTTTTAAAGAATGCATTATATTATAAACATTTTGCATAAAAATGGTTTAAAATTTAAACACTCATATGTTTGGTTACACTTGTTCATAAGTGTTTTTATACCCAAGTTACTATATCCTTAACAACTCTTTTTTAAAAAGTTGATTTCAAGTGTTTCTCTCCAAATTTATTATTTCTCAATCTCATTTTTTAATAAGTCATTTTTAGTGGTTGCCAAACACTATAATTTCTTTCAAAATGATTTATTTTCAAAATTAAACACTTGAAAAGTTAAACCAAACACACCCTGAGATTATACAGTTTGTATAACATCTCAACGAAACTTGTAGCTTCATCTTCATGGAAAATATTAAAGAAACTTCATGGAAGCAACTTATTGCAATTTTTTTTTATATATATATTCAACAACATTTGGAGATAGAGAGATTCAAACCTCTAATCTCTTGGTCAAGGGTACATGTCAATTACTGTTGAGCTATGCTCGTTTTGACAACTTATTGCAATTCAAGAGTGTAAGAAATACAACTTCTATATTGAAAAATAATTAAATAAATAAAGTAAGATGGAACCAATGCAACATTTTTATTTAATAAATCAAGTATGCTATGTTATTCAAGTGTTCGTCTTCTTTTAAACCAGAATAAACCTCTTCATTTGTTTGTTTAGTTATTGACATGGACTATATAAAATCATAGTTTGGGCATAGTTTCAATTTAGTGCCTATGATTTTAGAAGTTTCAATTTGTCCCTATAATTTGGGCTTAGTTTCAATTTGATTTTTTTAGCTTGTGCTTAGTTTAAATTTGTTTTCTACAGTTTTATTCAACCTCGTGTTGATATGGTACCAGTGGATAGAGATATCCTTTTGACAATTTGTGAAGTTTAACTGAATCCGAAGAACTAAATTTAAACTTTTTGAACCATATGAGACAAATTGAAACTATGTTCAAACCTGATGATAAATTTTGTAATTTAACCTTATATTAAACTCAAAAGGAAGGTAAATGACAAAGATGTGTAGTTTAACCTTTTGAAGAAGTTTGTTTTAATAACTTTTTCCAAAATATACATTTATTTGGATTTACCAAACAAATCCCAACCACCACAAGGAATTAGAAACTTGGATACTAGCGCGTACCTGACAACCTCTTAGATAGCGCGTGGATAAAAGAACGAACTATTGCTTGACTCGTCGAGAAGAACAAGCCTGTGTATTTCCCCGCCCCAATGCGCCACCGCGAGTCTCGCCACGACACACAACAAAAGCTCAGAAATCCGCCATGACCGATCACCTTCACCGGCTCCGTTCAACGTCCGATCTCTTCAGACAAGCTTCCTCCTCCTTCATCTCCAACCTCTTCACATTCCTCCTCCTCTCTCTTCTCCTTCTCTCCTTCCGCCTCATCGTCGAAAATGGCACCCACACCGTCACCTCCTTCATCGACCACGACCCCTCTCTCAACGCTCTCCTCTCTCGCCTCGATCCTCCTCCTAGCCAAAACCACCGCATCGGATCTTCCGACGAATCCTCCTCCGTGTCCGCTCGCCGCTTCCGCCGCCGACGCCCGTTTCTCCACCTCACGCGCGTTGGAACGCTGGACGACGACTTCTTCTCCGGCGACGGAGATGAAGATCGTAGGCTGTTTGGGGTCGGCAATGGTTTTTCCCCTAATCGCAGTTTTGTGATGTTCACCCATTTTGACTCGATGTTAGGGTTTTCTGATTCCGTGGTCGATAACGGGATTAGCGTTTCGGAGGTTATTCGCCCTGGTATTGCGTTTAGAGCACGAATTGCGTCTTTGGCGGTTGATAACGACGGTGCTGAAGATCAGGATGAAGAGAAAAAAGATCTTAAAACGGAAAATGGCAACGGTCAACAGGATATGGATAGAGTAGTGGATTTGCAATTTCTTGTTAAAGGATTGGAGCTTGATCATCGGGAAACGGCAGTTCTGTTCTTTATGGTGAGTTTCTTGTCTGCGGTGTATGGATGGGTTATACTAAGCTTTACTCTTACCTATTCATTGGTTTTAGGAATGGTATTTATTTCAGTTGTTAATGACCTCATTGGAAGGTTTAGCTCTCTGGTTGGTATAATCTGCAATGGAACCATGCTGGGGCTCAAGCGGCTTTCTGGGTTTATTATCATGAAATGGGCAGTAAGGGATGCATTAACTCAGCTTCTTGGATTGTGGTATTTTGGTGAAATTGAAAGCAAATACTCATTCTTCAAGCTATTTGTGAGGTTAAAATTGATGCCATTTTCAATTATGTCTCCATGGATCCAAGGTTTTGAGAAGGAGATATCAGGATTTCTATTGACATGGTTTTTGATGGATACACTTCTAGATTTCTTATTTGCTGTGGATGCTTGGGTAGTCCTTGCAGATTCAAGGCGAAGTGGAAGAGAAATAGTGAAGGAAGGTTGTTATTTGTTATCAATTATGTTGAGTCAGGCTGTCCAAATAAAATGCTTGGAAGCTATTTTTTGTGGCTCGCTATTGAGGGGGGTTCTAGGTCGAATTTTTGGAAAATATGTTGCCATGGTTTTCCAATCAGTTGTGGAGGTATATTTTATGGTTACTTGGTTGGTGTTCTACCTTTCAGCTAGATGTAGAGATGCCCACTTTCAGGGAAAGAGATTTGGTCAGAGAGAACTAGGGGGCTTAATTGATGGACTTAGGTAGTATTAGGCAACTCTACGGAGTTTCAACTGCAGGCTCCAATTGTATCAATATGGGCCTGAAAAAAATTTCTGATGCCCCTCTTCTTGAGATCACTTCTCTACTTTGTAGTCTCCAGAAAAGTGTTGTATCTACTTTATACAAGGCAAGACATACTATTGTATATTTTCAGAGGAATCCTTTCTTATGTTTGTAGATTGCATTTGTGGTTTGAAAAAGTTCTGTTGTATTGGTTGGAATTCATAAAGAAAAGATATTGAGATGATTTTGGTTTCTCTCGCTATCTGTTGTACTTCTGTAGTTTGTGATTGTAGATTGAAACGGCTATAATCGTAGTTGACTTATTGATTGTCTGCAATGCTGTCTCAGTTTGTAAGCTGTATTGGCATCTGTTTATTCACCACTAACACAAATTGTTTGGAAAAGATATATGAAGCCTTAAAATTAGTGTGGTTTTAGCTTTGACAGAAAACCATGGGCTTATCCTTAGAGCTAAATTTTTTAGTAAAATTTAAGGGTCACAGTCAAGTGAGTCGAGAGCATGACTCTTTTATTTTCTTTATTCCATAACTTTTTTATCCTTTTGCAATATCCAACAACGTGGCTGTTTCTTTATTTGAGAGAATGTCACTAAGGATTTTGTGCGTGGAGTAGCTTTACTGGCATCAAAGTGATTGTGATGTAGCTGACTTTTAGAAGCCTGAGTGCGAAGCTTGAGTTTGCTTGCTGTGGTGCGAGCTATGCAGAAATGTGCAGGATCTATTACTAGGCAATTGGGCCTAACAATAAGTGGTCAAAGGTTCGAAGGGGGGGAGTCAAAAAATTTGCCTGAAGTTGAAATGTTGCAGCCGCTATTGGCCCTCTCATCTCATTCATCATTTGTTCTTGAAGACCAACAAATGGATTATTTTCTGGAGCTGATTTCCTTTACTCTACCTGGAGTATTTGAAACCAATCGAGGCCTGTTATCCTGCCACTTTTTCAAATATCTGTAATTTATTAGAAATTGGAGTCCGTACCTAGCTCACTAATTTATCCATTTGACGAGCAGCAGTGGTGAGAGTTTGTTGCTTGCTATAAATGACTTGATACTTAATGCATGTTTGGGAGTGATTTCAAAAGGGCTAAAATCACTTTTGTCATGTTCAAAATCATTCCGAAACATACTTTTAATTATTCAAAATCAATTTCATGTTTGATTTTACACTTTTAAATATGATTTTCATACCGTTAAAATTGATTTTTAATTATTAAAGATATGTTTATGAGTGGTTTTGAATATGTCAAAGTGATTTTAACCATTTTAAAATCACTCCCAAACACATGCACTTAATGATGATTTTCTTGGAATTTTTACATTTCACCCACTGAAGTTATTTTCTCTCTAGTAAGAATGGGACAACAAAATATTTACCATTTATTTCTTATTTGCATATTATGAGTAAGCCAACTGAAAGTTTTCATGGACTTATTTTAAATTCAGGTTCGCCATTCTGTTTATTAGTTCTGGTTTGGCATATGCAGGATAATGTGATTACTTGGCCAAATTTGGGTTGGTCCATTTGAGTCTCAATTGACTTCGCATCAGAAACTCATGAAGTATAAGATCATTAGGCCCTCTGGCTCAACAGAAGAGGCTGCAGTGAATCCCTTAGAAAACCTTGAGATTTAATTTTCATAGTATCAGCTCAACTGAATCAGGATTTCAATTGAATATGGATTGCTCTCTTGCAAAGAAATTGAAGATCTTTACTCACTACCCAGGACCAAAGTCTCTTCTATCTTTTAATAGTTTTCTTGTTTTGAGGGGGTTTCCTTGATTGCCAGCCATATCCATGATCTAGAGGCCCTAACTTCTATATAATTCATTTCATTTTGTCGGAAGAAAATTAGAAGACAAGGTAGTTAAATAGAATTTAGATTGAGTTTCATGGACTTAGAACGGCTGAACCATATGCATGCATATATTATTGGGTCATGTCTGGTCTGACAAGTTTGTGACTTTAAATAGCCTTATATGAATAAGAATATGATGTAGAAAAGTTTTGTTTGGTTCGGGAAGCAGTGAAACTGTCATTTTAACTTGCATATGCATAATTGAGTTCATAGCTCCAAGAGTTTGCCAAGTGCAAATATGGACAGATCTAGTAGTCTTGGAGGGAGATTAAATGGTATTTCCCCCCTTTCTTTCTTTGATCAAAGATAATGGTTGGAGCTCATAAGAATTAGATCTGGAGATGATGCAGATAGCTTGCAAGCTTTAAAGATGCTGTATAACAGCACCTGCGTGTTTTTCTTTTTTTCTTATTATTACTACTTTGCAAAAGAGTAACAGATGATGTTGCTGAAAGTGAAAAGTGCGAGAAAAGGATGAAAAGAAGATGGTTATTTACTGGAATTGTTTCATTTGATTGCCGAGTTGCACTAATCAGTGGAAAATTTCTCAAGTAACCTGTTGAATATGTTGAAGCATATGCAATATTTGGTGATAACTGATTTGTTGTTGTTGTGAAGGACTTTCAGCAACTTGTTGCTGTGAAGGACTTTCGGCAAATTGTTGCTAAGAGCACTATTTTCTTGTAGTGGCATTAGGTCCACTAGTGGTAAGGAATTCACTAACTTTCAATCAAGTTACATTAGTATACAACAAATCATGGCTACATACATATCAGCATTCTCAAAGAGGATTTAGATCTTCCAGAATAAATCAAATTCAACAGCAACCTATCTTCAAAGACAGAGAGGGATTTGTCGGTTATCGGGCGAGCTAGCACGGCGGACAACACTAAGGAAAAGGTTCTCATCACAAGGAATGCAGAGTTTTGAGTTTGCAGTGAAATCAAACTCATCTTTTGCTTGATCCAGCAATGCCTTGAACAGAGGGTGATTGAGAAGACTAATTTTGATTACAAACCTTCTGTTATTCTCACCCACATAAACGACCAAGTGACCCTTCGGGACGTCTCTCGGAATGAAGCAATCCTCATGAAAGGGAGACCACAGAACCCATTGGCAACAGTGCTCGCAGGCTGTACAAGGTACCACTTTGCTCCCTATCTTCCTCCATTTGTTTGCACATGCTCTTATAAACTTCCCCTTCATATTTCAGTATGTAGCTTTAGCTAGTGAATGTGAGAGAAAGAGAGAGAGAGAGAGGTATGGTATTAAAGAGAAACTGATAGGTATATATAAGAGTGGATGGAGAAGACTATTAAATGGTTGACATGATAGATATAGCTAAGAAGTGGGCTTAGCTTCTGTATGGCATTTTCTCTTTGACAGTGCATTACATATACATATATTATAGTAGATGCACCTTTGCCGTGCTGTACCTGTTTACTTTATTATATTATTGCATCTCTAAATTATACGAATTGTACGAACATTCATGGCATACTTTGAGATGAGAGATTTTATATTCATAAATGGAAAAATATTAATTTTTTCTAAATGGGGAAGAGAGAGAGATGGATCTGCCATATAAAATCTCTTTCTTCTTTTACTAAAGCAAGGAGTGATGGTTGACTGATTTTTTTCCCGAAGTTTTTGAAGTTATATTTGTAATGGCCCCACATGATTGGCGTGGACAAGAGATAAGATTTGAAAGAGAGGATGGAGATAACTTTCTTGGGTATAGTGGCGATGCCACTTATTTTTGTGACTTTATGTTTTAAGCTTGGATATTGTCGAATGTCACTTTGTTCACACTCATAGAGGTGATTTCGTCTCTTCTGTTCTAGCGGATGTAATAATGGTCTGGGATACTTAAATTGACGAACTTCATGACTTATTGCTCATCGATAATGAATTCTCATTTATATGATTGATAACCTACTGGGAATCTCTTTGATCAGAATTAATATCCTATAAGTAAAAGTCCACACCCGCCTGGAGGCCCCAACTTTGAAGACATCAAGTATTTTTCTTATTAAGCTCACCCAATTGAGTGCCCCTTGGGAGCCTCTTTGATCAGTGTTAATGATTTCTTTTTAATTACCATGGTATTGAGTGCCCCACCCCTCCTAATGTAAATAACTGCCTCGAGAGACATCAAGAAAATATCTTTCAAGTTTTCAACTATTTAAAATTTTAGAGAACTTTCTCCTCTACCCCCCCCCCCCCCCCCTCCCAATTTATATTCTCAAGATATGTCACTGACTGGTAGAATTTAATTATTAATTCTATGTGATCACTACGAATTATTGAATCTCATCTTCATTATAAAAACAAGGGAATGATGGATTGATGTTTACTCCAAGTCATCGTTGAGTTGTCGGGAGCAGTTCCTGCAAATGTTCTTTCTTAATAGGAAAAAACATGGCAATAGAAAAATCATAGTGAAATATACACATACTTAGAAATGAACCACATAAGAAAGTAGAAACTCGTACACTAAAACTAGTGAATAGCCAAGTCTCATTCTTTTGTTGAATCATTTCAACAGAGCTAAATTTATCCAACTGATGTGTCAAAATCAGCATAAAGTAAAGTGTATGTATATCTTATAAAGTAATACATCATCACTTGTCTTATTCACCATAACTCCGAGTCATATTTAAATTGTTTCTCTGATCTTTTTATATTTGGATTGATTTGAGCGCACCATGAAATGTTTAGTACTTCATCAGAATCTCTATCTTTTTTATTATGAACGGAGTGTGATTTGGAGTACTATAGCCGTACAGATGTGTGTATTTGAAAGAGTACCTCATGGGATTCTTATCTTATTATGCAGAGAAAAGCAGCAGCATTGCCATCCATTTTTCTTTCATCTGCTGCAGATTGTTTTGGGATAAGCTTCTCTGCAGCATCACATCTGGGTGCAGGAGATGGGCCACTTTCACTCAAACATAACTCTTATTTCAGTTTTCAAACATCTTTCTTCATGAACTTCAATAATTTTTTTACATATACTTTTGTTTGTTTTGGCATTGAAGTCTATTGGTTCCTCTCAATTATCAGTTCCTCGTATCTGGACCTTTTTTTTATCTTCTTTCTCAAGTCTGTTTGTATATAAAGAAAGAAAGCTGAAAATATTCTCCTGAGGAAAATGATAGAGTCCCATTTCTTAATAATTTTATACTTTGACTTAGTCCTTGAGTTCTTAACTTAATGATTTGATGTTTTCTTATTTTTGGAAATGTGAAGGTTTGAATATCTAATTGGGAGCAATCTATATATGGAGAAGTTCTTGCAGCAGAAAGAAACAGAGCAAGAGGAAAGTCATAAAAGATGAACCATCTTTGGTAATGATGTGCTTTCTTTTCTCTCTTTTTGGTAAAATGTGTTGAATTGGACATATTTTTGAATTGTGGCCATTATGATGAAAAGATAGGATGGGCATGGAGCAATAATTTCATTATGATTCCAACCTAGTCCTATGTGCTCCCATTTACAAGATTCTGCTTAAAAGCATATGTACTGTAATGTCTTATGGTTCTTTGACATTATTTTCGCTCAGAATATTCAAACCCACTTTTTACATCTTTTATACATTATTCTTTTTTTTTTTTTTTTTTTTTTGAAAAGTTTTGTACATTATTCATGAGAACACTATTGGTAATAAAGTGATCATTCAACGCTTTCAAAACATGAACTTTAGACGAAGAAGCATGAAGTAGAAATTGAGATAAATCACAAATTTTAACTAGAAAACACCATAAACACACTATCTAATATATATTACAAGTTCGGTATTCAAACTTATGTCTGTCGGATCTTTGTACTCTAACAAAGTCGTTTTCTCCTCTCTTTTGAGTTCAACAAATATGGAGGTGGAGATTCAAACTCTCAACCATAAAGGAAGAAAGTAGTGTCTTAATAGTTAAGGCTCCGTTTGATAACCATTTGGTTTTTGAAAATTAAGCTTGTTTTCTCCCAATTTCTTAAGAATGGTTTTCGTCTTTGTTGAGGTTACATTTGCATTCCTAGCTAAATTCCAAAAACAGAAACAAGTTTTTGAAAACTATTTTTTTTAGTTTTCAAAACTTGAGTTGGTTTTTGAAAACATTGGAAGAAGATATATAACAATACAAAGAAACTTATGGGTGAAAGTAGTATTTGTAGGCTTAATTTTCAAAAACCAAAAACCAAATGGTTATGAAATGAGGCCTAAACTATACATGTTGTTCCTGCACTTTTCTTTTATGAGTTCAATCAGTGACTTTTGACATCTTAGTCGATGACACATGTTAATCAGTTAAGTTATGTTGGTAGTACACTAACAAGTTAATGGTTACCATCCGTATCTAGATGATACAATTTTTTTTTCTTTTTATCAATTCTATTGCTTTGTGTATATGAAAAATTTATGGTTTTGGGCATTGGTTTGGTTCATTAAATATTTGCAGCACAAGCCAGCTCACTGATTCATCTCCCAAGGACGACAATGGAGTACTTGTGGTTTGGTGTTCTCCAAGAAGATACCTTCCTCTCTTCGACACATCGTTCTCAATCACTTGCAAATGGTCTGCATGCAAACCTATAACTCAGCACATACATACACTTCAAACAGAGAAATTAAACTCCATTTTTTTAAAAGTCTTTTCATGGGTGTCACCTGAAATCATTCTCTCTCTCCTCATCCTCTCCTTGACACTTAACCCATTAACTTAAACTTTTGGATTGTTCGGTGATTTAACATGGTATCAAAGGAGGTCTTTGTCTTCTCTTTAATGTCATTTACTCTCCAATTAATATTGATTTCCATTCGTTGGGTCTTTTTATAAATTTTCAAACTCACAAGTAAAGAAAACATGATGTAAGATTAAATTTACTATAACTCATTGATTTGATCACAGGAAAAAAAAATGGTTTCTTTTCTCTAACATATTTGAAGATATTTGTGCAATAATGGGTGGGGGAGGAAGTGACCCAAAAATATGCAATCATCATGTCAATGAAATTGGCAGTTTATAATGTCATTTCAAAAAAAAAAAAAAAACATGCATTAAATAACCATATCACATTGTAATAATCTGATATCTCTGTATTCAAATTTTTTGAAGCAAAAGATGAAGGTTATGAATTGAAAGAACCACCAAGGTTTGTTTTCAAGTGGGCAAAACCCTTCCCCACTTTCACAAACAGATAGCAAAAATTATGGGGTTTTAGCCACTGAGATCAAGCACATGAAAGTTGGGCCACTCCAACCCCAACTCTCTCAAGATTCCATAGATAGAGAGAGAGTAATGTAGCTAGCTAGTTGGCATGCAACACTTGTAGAATGTTAAAAGACAATGGACCCAGTTCCTTATCTCCACATTTTATTGTTGATACCGAAAATAAAGGAGTGGATTCAATAGCTCGAGATAGCAGCGAGAGATATATTAACAAATTAGCATACCGACAATCACCAGAATTGGAACTTTGTAAGTTCAATCTGAAATGATCTTTTCCGTATTCATAAAGATGTTATCTTTTGCATTTTCACTGATACGAGATTTTCATAAAGATGTAGTCTTTATCGCATGTGTTAACCGGGTTGAACCCGAAAACGAAGGAATGATATCATGAGAAATGGAAATTTTGAGAAAAGGGCAATGATTTGAATTGGGTTAGGATGATGATGAATATGATGAGAGAGTTGAGATGAATGTGTGTAGAGGATGTGCACGTGCAGTGCTCAGTTCTAACAAGCTGTACTTGTAAGTGATAACATGCCCTGCAGGTCAGAAGCTGGCATTGTGAATTACTTTTTTTTTTTATTATTTGTTTTTTCATTTGAATATTAATTTGAGGCCCTTTCTTCAACTACTTTTGCCCCATATCTTCCCATTAATAACTTCCCATGCTTCCTTCTTGGAAGCATATGTTGTTGGCCTCCCTCTTTCTTCTTCTTCTTTTTCTTTTTCACTCTCTTTTTCTATGGCTTGTTTTGATCTCCAATTGTAAGACAATTAGATGAGAATCCAAGAGAGATATAGAAAGAATCATTTTCTTTCCCAAAACTTAATTGTTGGGGAGCTGATTCCGGTACCTTAAGTACTTATACTTTTATAAAAATAAATGGAGATTTTTTTTTTTAATTTATTAGGCTCCGTTTGATAACCATTTGGTTTTTAGTTTTTAGTTTTTGAAAATTAAACTTATAAATACTACTCTCATACATAACTTTCTTTGTTTTGTTATCTACCTTGTCTTCCCATGTTTTCAAAAACCAAGTTAAATTTTGAAAACTAAAAAAAGTAGTTTTCAAAAACTTGCTTTTGTTTTTTAAATTTGGCCAGGAATTCAAATGAGTCTTTAACAAGGATAAAAATCATTGTAAGGAAATTGAGAGAAAACAAGTATAATTTTCAAAAACCAAATGGTTATCAAACAGACCTTAGTAGTTAACAATGTTATGTTTTGTTAGGTTGAATGCAACTAGTTTAAACCGCCGTTTTATACGTAACGGTAAAAAGCTTTTTTTTTTTCTCTATGATAATGAGATGAATCGTGACTAATGGACAAATGAAATTTGAGTGCACCCTCCATACCGTATCTTTACGAGTATAATATGGCATACATGCGTACATGATCATAATGATATCATCCTATACGATCATAGAAAATGATATTTAAATTCTACCAACTTGATCTTTTGATGTAAACAATAAACATGCATGAACCATTTCACGATGTATGTATCCACATATTCCAAAATCTTTGATAGTTAGCCCTTTGGTTGTTCTAGTTAGAAAACAACACTATTTTTTTTTTTTTTTTTTTTTTTGACAATTAGAAAACAACACTATAAAGATATACAGTTGCATTATTATTTATTATATATTTTATGAATTTTTTTATTTCTCATTGACATAATTTTTATTTATTTCTTCCCCAATCTTCATAGATGACACGGTTTCATAGATGAATAATAGTGGTGCAAAAATGATATTCACATGTAAATACATGATAATGAATGCAAATTTAATCTTTATATTTTAGAAAATGTAATGATTTTATGTTATGAATTAAAATTTTCATCGACAAATAATTTGGCCACGTAATAATAAACTGAGCTTAATTTTACAGGTAAGACACTTACTCATTTTTTTTAGGTCGAAAATCTTTCCTGTATATTCGCTCCACCCTTCGTAGATGGTTCAGCCACGTTCAGTGAATCTCTCTTTGATCGATCAAGGTGTGTCTAAATATATCATCCACCTGCCTCTAACTTTCTATTACGCCTGCCTCGCTAAAAGTTTGTACATGTAATTAAAAGCCATGTAAAATGAAGAATAGATAAAATTCAATTCAAAATATCTAAACCAATTATAGCAAGGTTTCTAACCCATGATGGTTAAATTGTTGAATCTCAGAGGATCCTAGCTAATTCATTACAAAAAGAAAATATATTAAGACCATATCATTACAAGATCCAAGATTCGTCACAATATTATTTTTCTTTTTTTTTTTAGAACTTTTATTTCTCCTTGTTTGGCCTTATTTTCGTTTACATTTCTTAAATCACTTTTATCACACGTGTTCGCCAAAACAAAATGATATGTCTCTTTTCAATCTATGAGTCAACAATCAATCAATCAATCAATAATATGCACGTTCATTAATTTTTAAATAAATTTAAAAAAAAAACCATATTTTAAAGAAAAATACAAATGTCAATTCTCATAGTGGAAGCCCATAAGATAATGTCCCCGTATAGAGACTAAGGTTCTCCATAACCTAAATTTGCTAAATTTAGATTTTGTAACACAAATTTAAAAAGAAATATAATTTCCTAATCTTTATAGAAATTTCAAAATTTTCATCATTCACTATACTAATCTCTACTAACAACCACACTACTAAAGCTACTTCTAGAATATACCATATGACCAATAATTTATGATAGTTTTTCAATAATATTGATTTTCTAAAAAAAAAATCTTCTTTATCTAATCTTTTAATTTTATCTCTAAATTTGAAGTAAAAATTTATTTGACAAGCATATCTTATAAAAACACCAATTACATATGATCTTAAAAGTCATGGTTTATTGTCAAAAAAAAAAAAAAAAAAAAAAAAAAAAGGGGTCATGGTTTCAAAATTTTTCCACCACTACAATTCATTCATGTTTTTTTGTTTTGTTTTGTTTTTTTTCTTACTTTGTTCTATTTTTATATTAGTATCATAGAACCGATTTGAAATTTTGAACTACTAATAATTGTTCTAATAAAAGAATATTAATGAATTCTTCTCATATATCTAAACTTTTTATAAAATTAAAGTTTTCTATTTAATTTTTTAAATATTGGATTAATTATTATTTTGTTAAAATAAAATATTTGTATTAGCATATACAATTCAAAGTAGCTTTGTTTCAAAAATAAAGTAAAATTATCTTATATTCTTTTAATAAGAAAATATTTCAATATTTTTAGTTGGTGTAATTTTATTTTGATTATTAATTATTAATTATTATTATTAAATAAATTATTTTAAAAAAAAACATTACCATCCTTTTTTCAAATCCATCAAATAAGATAGTTATAGAATAAATTTATTGTTTGATTGTTATTACCGTAATTTAAAATTATATTGACATATCAGTCAGTAATGCATTTTAAGTAGTTAAAAATATATCAACAACATCACGACTCAATTGGCATAAAACTTGTACTCAACCAAAATGTCAGAAGTTCAATAAAAAAAATAGTTACAAATATGAAAAAGGCATCTTCATAATTATTATAATATACATGATTCTAGTCTCAAATAAACAACCTAATAAACTTTCATTTCTGATTCTAGATAACTCCTAGAAAACAAGAATAACAATCTCGATCAATTTCACTCTGATTCCATGTAATTTTTAAATAAAATGACTCTTCAAAGGACATTTTTTATTAATATTGTATTTTTTAAAACTTTTTATTAAAATATAATTATTTTGAAACTTATTATTAAAATATTGTTGTTTTAAATTTTCGATCAAATATCGTCTCTTCTTCAAACACGTGTCTATATGCCGTCTCTTTCGAGAGACATGCAGTCGTGGAGAAAATTTTAAAAAAAATAAAAAAAATTGTGGAGGTCGACAACCTTCGCACAGTAATACAATATATTTAGCGCTGCCAACGTGGTGTAGCGTGTACTTAATTCCTTTAGTGCCTAATGTCGAATCTCATCAGCTGCACATTTCAAAACACCACGTTACATGCTGCACATTTCAAAATAACTATATTTTAATAAAAAGTTTTAAAAAATACAATATTAATAAAAATAAAAAAAAATGTCCCTCTTCAAATGCATGTTACATGATAAGAAATTTTGATGGATAAATGTGGGCCAGTGAGTTAGGAGTTGACTTACCAACATTGCAGGGATAGCCTCATGTACTAAAAGCCCACATCTATTCTCCATTGACCCTTTTAGGTTAGAATATGTACATATCTAGACCCCCTATGATACAAAATATTCAAAATAATGGACCATTAGCTAAACCCAACTAAACTCTCAAAGTTATGATTTATTTTTTAAAAAAATGTTAAATTATAGGTATAGCACCTAAACTTTTAAGTTTGTGTCTATTTGAACTATGAACTTTAAAGTGTCTAATATGTCTCTAAACTTTCAATCTTGTATTTATGAACTTTTAATTTTGAATCTAATAGAAAAAATAATCGATATATTAGATAGAAAACAAAATTTTTGTCTAATAGAACCCTAAACTTTCAATTTAGAGTGGTACATGAATTTTTAGAAATATCAAATACATCAAAGATCTATTAGACACAAAAATGATAATTCAAAGACTTATTAGACTCAAAATTGAAAGGTTAAGACCTATTGAACACTTTTTAAAGTTCAAAGCTTCTTAAAGTTCAAAGATCATTTGAACACACAAAAGTAAAAGTTCAAGACTCTAATTCTCGACCAGTGTTTTAAAAGGCTCAAGGCGCACTAAGGCGCAATGGCCTCCTGGGGCCTAGGCACAAGGAGCACAAAAAGGCACGGACATTTTTCTTTAAGGCACACTATATAGAAAAAAAAAACTTACAAAAATATATACATGTATATAAAACACTTTCATGGCAAGTAATGAAGTGTTTAACCAAGAAAAATAGATAAAAGATAAATAAGGTTCAAATATTAGTCTTCCAACATAGAGTCAAATGTCAATACTCCACAAAAAACAGTGAGTTTATTGTTAATATGTCTTCTGACACTCCGAATGACCAAGTATGATGATGTCAATACTCCACCCTAAAATATATGCCTTGAATACGATATTTGATACTCCAAACGACCAAGTACGGGGGTCTCAGGAGCAACGCCTCAGAAGCTAAATTTAAAATTAGTTTCATAACAAGTATTTATGTTAAAAAATAAAATAAATAAATAAATAATAATAATAAATTAAAAATAATAATAAAAAAATAAAATAAAATAACCTTAAAACATATATAAAAATGTGAAGCCCCAGAGGCGCCAAAGGCGCGCACCTTGGTCGTGCCTTCCTCACTGCACCTCGCTTCCCTAACGCGCCTTTTAAAACACTGTTCTCGACACTAAGTTCAAAACCCTAATAGACAAACATAGTTCAAAAACTTGACTTGTAATTTAACCTTTAAAAGATAGAAAAGGTAACAGAAAATTAGAAATCATTCTTAAACTAGAATGGTCTCAAACCTAATTAAACTCTAGAAGACTTTGTATGACCTTAATTCCCAATGAGCAGATTGATGTGACGATCCTACCAGACTTTGTATGACCATATAATTGAATAGTGGGAATGAGAGTTAGGAACTTTGAAGTAAATGAATGTCACCATAGAAATTGGTCCCAACACACCTTATCAAATTGCTGCCCTAATCTTAGAAGTTTGGGATTACAAAATTCAATACCACTAGCTTACATGGTCAAAAACCTTTTTGATATTCCTTATTCTAAACAAACATGCTTCAAAAAGCTACACGGCTAGAGAGCAGCAACGGGTCAACCAAACCAGGAGTTGACTCGTCGAATTCATAGAAAAACTAAGATGGAAATCTCTGGAAAAGAAATTCAAAGCATGCCTAATATCATTCGTTAAATTAAGTTATTTGTTCGAAACCATTTCAGAATATCTTCATAGACTAGAATGAAACAATTCTATGAATACATAGTTTAGAGGTCTATGACATTAAGATCAAACGAGTGACCAAACTGAACAATTCAGCATCATAAAATGCATGCCACTGGAACCAGAAAATCTATGGTTTTGTATCTCATTTACTAAGATCCTACCAAAAGTCTCCATGAAGATCCTGCTAAAAGTCTCTATGAAGCACTTTTGCGAACATTTCCCTCCCAAAAAGCACTTTAATTGAACAGTTTCCTGTTTTGTCTAATCTAATTCTGCTTTCACTTTCTTAAAGTGTAGCAAGTGCACGGACAGATGGCATTAATAAAAGCTCGCTTCAACTAGAAATTATAAGTGTGATTGGCTGCAGAGCATTGTGAGAGACTACTGTTTGTAATTTATAAATTGACATCACTTAGCAACTCAAACAGTAAACATCATTATGCCTAAGTGACTTTTAGGTCTTTGTAATGATTTCCATTACGAAGGTGGATCTTCCCTACTGAGGCTGCAAAAGTGGACCATGAATACCATTTCAACCATAACCATTCGTCAATTAAATAAAGCGCATTGGCCCTAACAATACAAACATACTTTATATCTTGTCTAGTCTTCTGGTGGAAACTCCATATTTCATTTTTAATACTAACTTTCAATTATAAAACCACTAGGGTATTTGTTTAATATTAATCATCAAATCTAAGAACTTAGCTATTTTCCTATAAATGCTGAAACCTTGTTTCTGATATATCTAAGTATATGAAACTTTAAAGCCCAGGATGAAGTTCTTAGTCGTCCTCTTATCAATGATGATATTGAGCTACACTTGCTCGGCGACTTCAAGAAGGATTGCTTTGGGAGGACTTCATGGACAAGGAAACCAACATTTCTTCGAGCAAGCACAAACAGCAGAAGAAAATAACAGCAGAAAGGGCAATTTCAAGCACCCAGAAAGTGGCATTAGTAACCATCACTCATTGCCTAGAGAGTACTTCAACGAAATGGGAGGAGCTTCGAAAGGAAATAACAGTAATAACGGCAATGGTGGAAGTGGGTAATTGTCGAAAATCCAGAAGACCGACCAATATATAGTATAAATATTTGATATAACATATCAGAAAGATCCTAGTTCTATTTTTCTAGCTTTTGATGTTCCTATGTTTCAAGGAGTAGGCAGGGGATGGAGGTAAAGGGAGGTGCGCTGTCATGTAATTATACCTCCTCTCTCGAAAATCCGAAGGACTAATAATGGTCATTCCTCAGTGTCTAGGGTCTATGTTTATGCATGTATCTATGAGAGAGACAGTATTAATAAGAAGATACTAATGCCAAACGATACAGTGTAAACATAAATCTCGATAACAAATCACCTGGCATAGAGAAGAAATATGTTGATTGAGACTGGAGAAAATACATCCTTACAAAAGAATAAGAGTAAACATCAATTTACAAAAGGTTGAATAGTAATACTATACTTACCTCACACACAAGTGAGTAAGAATTAGTTGAAGGCAAGAGAGTGGTAGGCTCTTCAGTAGAGGCAAACATTAGTAAACATGGAGAAATTCGCTCAAGTATTCCCTTCTCAAGGTGTGTGCTGATTTCTCCTCCATCCGAGCAATTAGTTCCAACTCCAACATGGCTTTCTTTCCTCACTGCAACAGAATCCGAGAACCTCTAGCTTCCCTCAAGAATAAACGATTGGTATTAGGAAATGTGTATGATCTGATTTATGATTTACCTAAAAAATGCAACTTAAAAACAGAAGGGAAGGGAAGAGATGATATTAGACTTTTTCAGTTAATTAGCTCGCGGCTTTTATAATGGAAGATTTTCTTCCCATTTTTAAGTGCATATCACTGTTACAAAAGGATCAAAACAGAAACAGAGATCTTTTTACATCTAATTGTAAGTATTATTTTGACGTCCACGTCACTGCAAAGGCATTTCTGCTGCTTCCAAAGTAGATGTCATTCATACTTCTTCCGCCCCCAATTGAATGACAAAGAGTTACTGTCAGTAAGAAGCAAGGGAGGTGTAGTTGCTTTAACTGGTTTTGGACTGCGCTCCTTTGGATATGGATAAATATTGGCCAGTTCATAGACACGTTGGAGCAGGGACTTTGGCAGTGGACGCGAGGCATGTGATTGCTTCCGTTCGATCTGTATAATTGAAACAAAATCACAACTGAATACTTTTTCAAATTTCAACCAACTAAAAGCACGCTAAAAACTTACTTCCCATACACAAGATTCATTGGAATTGGAATGAGGACAAAAAATCATTAAAAGTTCATCCAAGGCATGTACCGTTCACATTCACTAGAAAGGTAAAGCATAAAAGATAAAAGGCTCACCCCTTTTCTGTTCTGTATATTAACACAGCTAGCTTTCAGAAGATTACGCCATTTGTCCTGCAGGATGAACAAAATAACTAATATTCAATCGTAAAGTTAATCAGGATAGTGTATGGACAAATACCCTGAGATCTATAGGTGTGCGATGAGGAGAAGATGCAAATAGGTGCTTCTTTATATGAGTCCAATGGCCAGTTCCATATTCAGCAATTCCATCAACTAATCGCATTACTTCAGTAAGGGTCCACATCTTCTGGTGCTTCCTCCTATCATGCTTTTTACATCTTTTAGCAGATGAATGAACGTTTTTACATTCAGTTGCAGAAGATTCATCTTCCGATAGAAATCCCTGTAATGTAGAATGAAAGAATTTACAATTCTAAACTATAGCAGAATTAGTTGCATGTATTTGGGGTCTCGAGCACAAACAAATACAATAGGGAAAAAATACAGAGGGGGGAAAAGAGAAGCAACTGTACTATTACAGAAAAAAAAAAATTAAAAAAGGATAAGCGGGAGGGAGTGGCAGAAAACCAAAAAGTAAAAACTGCAATGAATCGGATCCCCAATGCCCAGATATAAACAAATGAAAGTTCCACGGTCAAAGACTCTTAAATAACCACAACTCTCAAAAAGCTTTTTACCACAAGTCCCAAAAGGCTTTAACTCCTAGGACGAGGTGAGCTATTTAGAAATGGATTGTAAGTGATAATTCCAATATTTTGAAATTCAAATCTTATACTCTAATAAGTAATACCAGTGATGAATATTATCATCTGAATTATTTCTTAATAGGAACCAATCAGAGATGTGCCTATACATAGGACAATATGATGATAGGAATGGTGCAGTACATGGAAATGAATGAAGCTATACCAAACTTTGAAGTTACTGCAGGAAAAGACAACCATTTTCCATCTACAATTCCTAATTACAAACCCCTCCCACGTGTAGATAGAAAAAAAAAACTCAGTCTTTCAAAAACATAGAGCATCATGCACGATTTCATTAAATTGGTTCCAGCTTTAAATCTAGAAAGACTGTGCTAAATGAACCATTAAAAAAATCACATAATATATGAGAGGCAAATCAGACAAAGGAATCTCAATGATAATTATATTGGTAGAATGAGTAGATATCAAGAGAGAAAACTCTCGTACTGAAACTGGTACGTGCTTCTTTGGATGTCTTCTTTGAGATCGAGACTGCACTGGAACAGAAGTACCACAATGTGATTCACTTCTAGGCGTCAACATTTGTACCTTATGTCTAATGTGATTAGATTCTTCAATAGATGTCCCTTTCATATATTTATCTTTTGTAGGAGGTTTTCTCCTTCCCTTGTTACTTTCAGACTTTGAATCTGCAAATTCTTCAATGTATCTTCGAGTAGGCTTACGCAATCTCCTCTCCCTTGAACAACTGGCAAGTTTGCTTGCCACAATATCACCCTTCACATTTTCATCAGATAAATCGCCATTTTCTATATAGGTATTAAACTCAAGTTTGCTTGCCACAATATCACCCTTCACATTTTCATCAGATAAATCGCCATTTTCTATATAGCTTTCATTAGTATTAAACTTATGGATATTTCTATTATCAAGTATCGTATCGCAGATGCTGCCTTCAAGTGGTGTTACACACCTACCTTTGGTCCTCAGACCAGTGCACGACTCATGAGTTAAACCCCCCTCAACAGGTGTATTATTGAACTCAGCCTCCATTACCATTGTTGCTGACAATTCTGATATTCCAAAAGCATCAGTATCACTCCTGCTTGATCCCTGAGACTTGCTCTCTGAACTTAAGTTTCCCAATTGCAATCCCCTATTCTGTCTGAAAGAATTTTCAGCAACTTCTGCATCTGTGCTTTAAGAATACATAATTAAAGATAAAGAAAAACAGGGATAAAAAAAGAAAGAGGGGGGAAACAGAGACTTGAGATTACTGACTACATATGAAATTTGCTAACTTATAACGACACAAAAACTAACAAAAAATTATATATAATGAAAAGATAAACTTCACATGTATTTGGCAGATTGTTTGTTGCATGGAATTCCTCTACTTCATTGGCATCATCCAGCAGTTGATCAAGATCCTATAAAATTCCATTTCACTTCAATCAATTAAGAAATATAAAGCTAAATCTGAATTATGACACTTTCAAGTTTCTTCTTTCTTGCAATCTTTTTTCCTTCCCATATTAACCAAAAGGATTCATTAAGACAGAGGAATAAAGAAAAGGGATGAGAAAACACCCATGGAATCAGGGGTTTTACATAAAAGGATCCTGATTGGCATAAATCAATAAATGTCATAATGATGAAAGGCTTTGGACAAAGTACACCACAAAAAGTAAAGAATCTAACTAAATTCTGAAAAACGTCCAAGGAAATGTGAAAGTTCTGGAAAACTTTTCTTATTCCCTCAAACCAATGTCTCCAAAGAAGAGCCTTAACAGGTTTAGCTTTCTCCCTCAAACAGATGTCTACAAAAGAGTCGAAGCTTAAAATGCCAGGTTGATAGTTTGCTCTCTATATATCTTGGTCTTCCTCTTGGTGGTCATCCTTAAAGGCTCTCATTTTGGCAGCCAGTGATTGATAAAATCCTTAAGAAGCTTGATAGATCGAGGCGTTTTAACCTTTTGAGAGGTGGTTTGTAATTCGGTTCTCTCAAGAATCACATTATATTATACGTCCCTTTTTCCTATGCCTTCACTGAAATTGGAGCATTTAATGAGAAGATTCTTTTGGAAAGGTAATGAGGGTGGTAAAATAAATCATTTGGAGCTCTGGAGTTTGGTTTCTAAAGCTCAAAATGATGGTGGTTTACATATTGGTGCCTTAAAACACAGGAACTTGGCTCTTGCAGCCAGGTGGGGGTGGAGATTTATGAATGCGCCAGTGCAAAAGGGGATAGTCAGTATACATGGTTCTTCTCCTTTTGATTGGCATACAGCAGGCAAGAATTATTTGAGTCTTCGAAGTCCTTGGAGGAATATTTCTAAGGTATGGAAGCAAGTGGAATCCTTTGTTCAATTTAAGTTGGGCAATGGTAAAAGGAAAATCCTCAATTATTTGGGCAATGGTATGATATTTGCCTATTTGGGTTGGAAATTCTCATTTGAAGCTTTGTTTTCCTCAATTATTTGAGGTTTCTTCTGCCCCTAATGGCTTGGTCTCAGACTTTTGGGATGATTCTCGTCTGTCATGGAATATTATTTTCAGGAGGATTTTAAAGGATGATGAAGTTATTGCTTTGCAATCTCTTTTGAGAATTCTTTCTTCATTAAAGGTTGGATCTCATGAAGACTCAGGAAATGGATCCTTGATAGCTCACAAATTGAGCTATTTTTTCCGGTATATTTTAGTTAGTTTTTGAGGATTATTTGGCCATTTTGGTGCACTTAATTGTTTCTTTTGTAGGAAATGCATTCTTGGATAAATTGGAGCAATTGGGAGTTGTTCGAGTATTCGAGACCAAAAAGGGGACAAAAGAACTGAAGAAAATTCAAAAAGGGACCTGCAGCAATTTAGAGACCCGAGAGCATAGCGTCGCGACGCTCCCTTTTGGCGTCTCAACGCTTCTGCAGGTGATTGCCCCAGCCAAAAACCCAAGGGCACAGCATCTCAACGTTGTACCACAATTTCCTTCTTTGTTTTGTGCAGCAACAGAACATCGTCGAGACGCTGTCCCTAGCATCTCGACGTTATCGATATTTTTCCTATAAATAGACTAAGATGTGCTACGGCCAAAGGGAGTTCACTTTGAAGATTTTTAGCCCTAATCACGATTGGAGACCTCTTGTGGGAGCTTGAGCAAGGACAAGGAGCGGGATTGAAGGTGATAGCTCGGGGAGATAGATTTTTTCCCCTTTCTTTCCTTAACTTTAGTTGTTTTTATGACGTTTTCTCTTCTAGCTTATATTGTAACGTGAATCAAGAGTAGCTAGACGTTTTTCTTAGGGATTGATGTAACCCTTTGGGCGTTGTTGATTTAATCCATGGATGTTGTATTGTTTTGAACTCATTTGTGCAATTTATGTTCTTAATGCTTTTAATTCATTGGCCATGAGTTAATTGTTGATTTCTCTAATTCTTGCTCGAGAGAGGGAATTTAGTTTTAGATCTTAAATTGCATAACTAGAATAATCTTAAGATCGGGAGATTTAGGATAGTTTTTGAAATCGTTAAAAAGATTAGACTTAAGGTTGTGCATGTGAATGAACTTAGATAGGAATATTGGGTTTTTCATATGCATGAGAATTGTTTATGCTCGGGAGAGATAAATGTGAGAGTAGTTTATCCAAGATTTATGAGTCATTGCATATTAACACATCCATGTAATTAATTCACAACCCCAATAGGTGAAATCAATTCCCTAAGGTTTTCGCCAATTGAATTTCCATAATTTTAAACTTTGTTAGTTTTGATTCATTAGTCTCATTCCGATTTTATCTCTAAATAAAATTGAGCAAAAGTATTCACGGTAGTTAAATAACTAGAAAACCAATCCAGAGGACGACATTCGATTTTTTAGGACTTGACCCGTACACTTGCAGTATGTAAATTGCACATCAATCCTAGACCCTTCTGGCATGCTTTCTGTGAAATCTCTATCCAAGCAGCTGCCAGCTTCTTCTCCGTTGCAAAAGGTGCTTTATAATGCAATCTGGAAAACTAAATGTACTAAGAGAATTAATGTTCTTTTATGGATTTTATTGAATTGGCCTCAATACCTCGATACCTCAGAGGTTCTTCAAATGAAACTTCATTTATTCCCATGCCTTCAGTCTGTCCTCTTTGTTGTGCAGATGGGGAAGTTCTTAATCATGTATTCTTTGAATGTTCATATTCTATGAAGTGCTGGTATCGACTACTAGCAATATTTAATGTTCGGTGGGTTTTCTCCAATGTCCTAAGTTCATCAGCTACTTGTTGGCTTTTCAATGGCTTCCAACCCTAACAAATGGGTTAATGCGACTAAAGCTCTCTGATCCGAATTATGGCTGGAAAGGAATCAAAGGATTTTCTAAAGCGAGCATCTTCCATGGTTAGATCGTTTTGTATCTGCAAGATTAAAAGCTGAATAATTGTGTTTCCTTTCCAAGCCTTTGCAGATTTTTCTTCACAAGATAGATGCCTAAATGGGGATGGATGCATTTGTTTTAGTTTTTCCTCTTTGATTGTATCTTTGTGTTTATATCTTTTCCTTTTTGTCTTCTTTCTTTCACTCTCATGTTTGTATCATTACTTGTTTTTTTTTATTAAAAAAAAAAAGAAAAAAAAATGGCCATGGTGATCCTGCAGCTCAGTAGAAAACACCAGGAAATACCAAAGGGCATGTGTTGTAGTGATTTTGGTATGGCCAAAGCCACCTGGCACTCCTAAAATAATAGTGAATAGGTGGTTGGCCATGGTGCAGAAGTGTTTTTGGGGAAAAAAAATCAAAATCTATGTGAATTTGAGACTAGTAGATGGTAAGTGATTTGGAATAATCGATTGACAGGGAATCTGTAAAATAACTATAATTTCAAATATCAAGAATACCCTTCTATTTCACCCCATTTCAACCCTAATTTCGGGAAAAGCTTAATCTTTTTCTCTATGAAATTTGACACTTCCTAACTTCATTTATCTCTAAATTTTCTGTCTAACTTTTCTTCAACCTCAAATTTTGACTCTCTAACTACTTTCTCTAAAATTTTTGTACCTCCCTCTTTCTAATTTTTTTCGCACCAAAATTTTATTTGCTCTCTAACTTTTGTTTTCTCTCACTATTAATCTTTGTCCCACTCTTTAAATTCCTCTCTCAAAAATTTTATCCCGCTTCTTTCACTCTACAAATTGGTCCCTCTAAAATTCTTTTCCCTCCCTTTCTAACTTTTTCTCTCCAAAATTTCTCTGTTACTCTCTTAACTTCTTTTAGCTCTGTAAAATTTTTGTCTCTTACTCTAACTCTTTTTCTTCCTCTCAAATGTAATACCCATTATAGTAATGTGATGATCAATAATCACTTTTGAAAACAAACATTAATCATCCAAAGCATTTTTAACAATATTAAATCAATTTTTAAGTGTGGAACCAAACATTAAAATAATTTATATCAAACAATTTTTACAAAAGTAATTGTAATTAAATGACTTGCTAAAAACACCCATCTTAAAATCACTTTCAAACATGCTCTAATAACTAAGTCCAACAACTGCCGTGAATAATAAAGAGATGGCCCTGGCCTTCAGAGGATGTACCTGTTAGGAACTGGAGGCCCTCAACCTCTTGGGATTAGACAAACATAGGTCTCATCAATGCACAAATCCAAAATACCATTTTCAAGGAAGGTCTCAAAACACCTTGAGAAGATCATCATTAATGGTGGAGTGAAGATCATAAGGAGCAACAGTTAAGTGAAGGACCTCTCCCATTCAACCTAGCAACAAGAACCTTGGAGATAATTTCTAGGGGCTTAACAACCAATTGATGAGACAGACATTTAAAATCTTGGAGGCCCTCAACTTTTCCAAGGAGAAGAGGAGAGAAATTGGTCTAAAGGTATATTTTTAGGGAGGTCAAGGTCTAAAAAACAACCATTTAGTACACTAACATCTATACTTCCCCTAATTTGATCCTCAAAGGTTGAACTTTGCTACCACATCCATTTACTAAGAGGACTCCCTGATCCTTGAAATAGGGAAGCATCCTCGTAGTCGAAGAGGGAAACCTTTTTGGTCATTCAAGTAGAAAGGAGAACCAATCCCCTGTATTTTTAACTTAAGTAAATCCACCTTTCTTTGACAATTATCAAAAGCTTAGGGGGGAAGCGATTGGTTTAACATGTCTGGAGCCAAAAAGGGGATCACTTTTTTCCTTTGTTGAGTAAGAATTGGGTTTGAAGGGGTCTAGTGGGAAGAAGAAGAAAGATCTAAAGCATTCCAATGGGTTTAGCAATTGGCTATTGAATTATCAAAAACCAAAAGGCAAGGGCTAAACAATTCATTATCCTTTCTTCATTGCACGTTTGTAATACAATATAAGGCAATACACCCCTTTGCATTAAAGGACATGAAGAAATGATTAGTTGGCACGACATGAAAATATCATTAAAGATAGAAGCATACTCCAAATTTAAGTTCATGTTCGCCTCCCTGCTTGCTATTAGAATCCAATCCACCTTATAGATAATAAAAGAAATTGGCCAGGATTAGATCACTTACTGATGTAGAAAAAATTATTGAAAAATAAAATTGAAATGTCTAGGCAGTTTAGGTGCTAAACTTGATAGTTGGTATCACTTTTCTGGATTTGACCACATACAAGGAAAGGTTCCAAAACATATTCACCTCAGACCAATTTAAACCCTTTTGATATCTAGAACTTATTGGGAAAATAGGATAAGACAACAGTTTGCCAACAAATGATAAAAGCCAAAGAACATATAAGGAGGAAGCCAAAGAATAGAGTGCAAATTAGCACCAATTAAAGCATAAGGAATGGATCATAAGAATTCACCACCGTTTGTTTGTATTCCATAGCCAAAGTCACAAGAGAAATCTTGAACTCTTAAGCAATTTCCTAAAACATGGTCGCTTTTAGGCTCCACAAGTAAATGCTCAACTTCATTTGATTCATTTAATGGTGCAGGAAGAAAAGATTCCTCCACTTTTACCTATGAAGAGTAAAAAGAAAACTGTCGCAAATCAGAAAGATAATATCTAGAAAAAAAGAATTAGATTAAAATTGTGATTATGCAGAGAAGCATATCCTGTTCTACGAACTACCAATTTGGAATTGATGAAAAACCACCCCAAGATCAAAAAATGTAAGGTAGAGTAATCTAGAGAGGAGATATGTGACCACAAATTTAATAGGAAACAAGAATCAAAATGGAAATTCACAGAAAATAGAGTGATATTAAGAAGGAAAATTTTGCAGCTCTTCAAGAGGCCTAAACTCTCCCGTAAACTAGAAGACAAAATGAGAATTAAATTATATATATGGTATTGACATTAAGAAGGAAAATTACAAGTTTTCCAAGCACTCCAAGAGGCACGAACTCTCCCACAAACTATTTCCAAAATCTACTGCTCTCTCAAATTCCAAACTCCCTCTATTTATAACCACCGAAATATGCTATGGCACATTTATATCTGCATAATCTTAATTTTATGGCATAGTTATATCTGCATTCTCTCTCATACGTAGATATAGTCTGCAGGGAAACAAAAAGGGTAATAGAATTGATATTGGGGAAAAAATTGTTGAGGACCAACAAAGGTGCTGATATTATCATGTTATCAAAGTTTAGATATTTACACAATATGAAAATAGTGATACATTGGAACCATGCATTAAATTTTTCCTCTATCATACAAAAACTCTCCAATAATTTAGACTCAAATCATGGAAAACCATTCACGTATATCAACTTTGGAAGGATGATGCAAGCAATACAAGGTATGCAACATAGGTGTTCCATGAATAACATTTAAATGTAAAAGTGATTTCCTGTTAATAAAAAACTTCTCACCCAATGAGATTTCATATTTGTGAACTTCGGGCAGAAATGCACTTCTTGATCCATAATTTGGTTTACTTTTAAGCTCAATCCTACATGTCCTGATACGGATTAGTAGCTCTAACACAACAAGAAAAGGCATATCAACATAATTATTGTTGTGAACGAGCATCAACTACTGGGATAAAACACTTCATTGAAGTCTTCTACTTCCTTGTCTGAATTTTTCAGGAAAAAATACCTTCGGAGATATTAAGTTGAAAAGGCAGACTTCAAGTTTGTTTCTTTCGAAATGATGCAACTCCCAAGGTCCATTTGAAGAAGTTTCTTTTTTCCATTTTTTGGACCAAACTTTCAGGTATAACATTACGAGATGGAGACTTCATAAAATAACCATTAGTTACTGTTCTTTTTAGTTCACCCATTACAGAGGTGGGAGATTGAACCATCGACCTTTGAAGTGGTATTAGTTGCTTTAATCATTGAACTATGCTAGAATTGGCAATTATTAGCTAATAATGATAATGAATAAAATAAACTATAGTTTTCAGTTTTCACTACAACAAGCCACGCCAAATGACTAAAGCTATAATCTCCCTAAATTCTTCTAGGTAGCTACTAGCGACTGAACCTACTCTACTTAAACGTCCATGCTTTCACAATTACAGTACAAAACATGTTGATCCACAACATGCAATTTCACCAATTTAGTAAATTGAGTTTAAAAAGACTTGACATTTTCAAGAATTAAAAATGTACCAACATGTTATACTAAATCCAACGAGGTCATTAACAACAAAAATAGAGCAACGTAATTCAATAAAAATCCTCTACCCTTTATAGTCAATGCGTATTACACTCAACTCCCAGATATAAGAGTATTCATATCCTAATTTCTCTGCATTAGTTGCATAAGACCTTCAAATAGTCATGCAATACCATAAAACATGCGACAACGGGAAAGTAAAGATTGACCAAATTCCACAGAAGATTCACAAAAGAAAGATTCTCGATTGAATGCAGAAAGTAAAAAGATACAGTTCAGACAGAATAGAACTTCAAAATTCAAGTTCTGAGGTAAGGGAAGATGAAAAAAACGGAGTGTGGAAGTAGAAACGGAACACAACGTGAAGGTAAAATGCACGAAGCTAATCAGCAGAGCCAGTCAAACGCAATAGAAAAGGGAAACAGTACTGAAAGGAAGAAAGTGTAATCTTCAATTTCCTTCATCACTCGGAAGCCAAACAAACAGTAAATTAACACTAACTACAAGCCTCCATCGATCAGTAAGCTGACATAATCTAAAGCAGATAGTAACAGAGAAAGTAACAATTTCGAAATTCGCAGAAGAGAGGAGAAGTACCAGCGAGGAAGGTGAAGATCCGAGCTTAGCTTGAAGAAAGTATGGGGGTAAGAGGAGAGAGATTGGAGTCGGAGGTTCGAAACCGGAAAAATGGAAATTGTGGTCCTTTTAAACCGCCAAAAAGACCACGGGAACGAGGAGAAATGAATTTATGCGGCGTTTTTACTCGCCGGAATCCAAACGTTTTCCACTCTCGTTTTCTCTTAGTTAATTTATATGCGTTTGAAATCCGGTGCAAAGACACGTGGATTTTGTAAGCGGTTTTACTGTTTGACTTGGCCCCGGAACGTTACTGTTTTGACGGCGTTGGAACGGTTGTGGTTTAACCTGATACGGTTGCCCCGTCGTTTCCGTTCCGTTCGGCATTCCGGGTTTTTTTTTTTTTTTTTAGATCAAAATATATAGGATGGATGCATTGGAAATTGAATATATAAATACACGAAAAAACTATATTAAAAGGTGAGATGGTTAGAAAATTATTTTTAGACTTTTCTTTTTCTTTTTCTTTTTTACATTACACGTAGGATGGGGAGATTCGAACACAGACCGCTTGGTTATTAGTACAGACTTGATACCAGTTGAGTTATGCTCATGTTGGCGATTATTTTTAGACTAGTATAGTGACATTGCACGAAAGAGTTTTCTAGTATATGTTTAATGATAAAGTTTTTAATAGTGTTCGATGTTTGATATAGAATTTTGAAGAAAAACTCTTTGTTCTTGGATATTTTTTTTTATACCGAAATATAATTGAGTAAATTGATTATAAAAACCTAACCACTCTCTAGATTCAATATAATATTTATAGGTGGCAGAAGCAAAACCATAAATTTTTATAGGAAGGCACAAAAATTTAGAATTTTCATTCTGACTTTCTTATAGCTTCAATTTTCCTATCCTAAAAGTTTTGAGAGGCAAAATGAAAAGAAAAACTTGTATTTTTTTATTTTTTTATTTTTTAACTTAGGATGAACTAGAAGGAGAGCGAGTCTTTTTTTTTTCTTTTTCAATTCATCGTGTCTAGTGATACAACTTTAGATAGAAAAAGTAAATTAAATACACAAAAGAATATGCATAATTTTTTTTCTAACTTTACAATTAAAGGAATAGAAATTCGAACTTTTTTATACCTATCAGAAATGTACTTGATATATGATAGGTTGAGACATCCAATCCACATAAGAAAGATTGATATTTGAGAGAGTGAACTTTCTTTTTTTAGTTCAACAACTGTAAGGGTAGGGAATCGAACTATCGACCTTTGACATGATAACCGATATCTTATCCACCTATCGGATTGAACATGAGGCTTCAACCCAAGATCCAAAACAAATTTTCAGACTTGAACATAAAATTGTCATTTTCAGAGTGATCCACCTACCCGTGGATTTCTTACAAAAGGCAATTCATTACATGGTAATAATTTTGATAATTCACGTCAGTTGGCTGCTGTATCAAGGAATGGACATTAAGCTACAACAAGTAATGCCCTGTAAATCTATGTCGAAGATTTGAATCTATCTGTACAGATCTACTAAAATTTTGGCCTTCAGTTCCTACTTCTAAGAGATTCATGAATACCGTACCATGGCAGTGACATACATTACAAAGGAAACTCAGCAAATGAAGGAACTAACTAAGCTCATTTCTTTTTGAAGGTGACCATAAGAAAGAAAGCAGCGATACGGCTGAGTACGCCAAACAAAATGAGCATCACTAAACAAAGATGCCAGTCATGAAGATCATAGCCATTTTCCATCAGTGAAGTACAGCGAGTTATCAGCCATACACCAGAATACCTGTCAGGACAAGACTGGAACTCAGACAACCACAACAGATGTTTTTCAATTGATAATACAGCATAGTTATTAAAATCAGAGTGGTGGTATTTTAACAAGAAAGCTAATATAACCAAGATCGAGTTCACGGTTCATGAGTAATTATTAATTCCATTTAGGCTTCAAAAAGATTTCACTACAGAATCCATCTAAAAGGAAAAACACAGTTGAGGTATTCTTCTCTGATTCCTGAACCAAATATTAAATATATAAAGCTATATCAATCCATATGTCTTGAGATTGAAAAGATCATTTCCTTAATTCATCTTGCAAGAATCATCAGGCAGAGGCTTGAAATTCCAGGCCCACGATTTGCAATTTTAGAAGTAAGCTCATAGCCCGATTAAAATTCTATGAAGCCCCTAGATTTCTGAACCAACTGGTGATTTATATTATCGAATTTCAAAAACAATTATTTACAGTCCAGCATTTATTTTCAACATGGACATTGTATATTGATCTAGTCACAATAACAATATTTACCGTGCATACATCTCAAATATTTCTTACTATCATTTTTGTTTATCAAATGCAAGCTGAAATATGCCAAATAGACTGCATTCTAACAAACATGCTAAATAGACTCCAATATATTCTGGATAGAACGGGAGAAAGAGGATACAAATTACCTTTCTGCATTTGCGATGACAAAGCCTTCGAGTGCCCACTTAGGGTAGCAAAAATTTCCTAAATATTTGACTATTGGACTATCTTTATCTTGGTTTGCAATGAGGGTCAAAACTACAGGAAGAAGCACTGACCACTGCAAGAAGAGGAAGTAAAATATAGGTGAGGAGGATCAAATTTTTGTCCCCTATATCAACTAGGCCAAATAATCAATACTTCATATGGAACTGAAAACGGAATGCCTATTGCCTGACAAAAGTAATAATGTTGCAATCATAATTTGCATGTCATGAGTTGGCATTGTAAATTTCGAGCATGTACCAATTGGGCAGGAGCAGGTTGAAAGTAGATGGCAAGTGCATAGGCCATTCCAGTCACACAGTACACTAGACAAACTAAAACAACATAGTTATCTGTAAAAGATGATCTTGGATTGTTGAAGAAATAAAACATAGACAGATAAACCAGCGGCTTGATGATTGTATTGAAAAGGTCAAGTGTGTCTTTTGAGAGAAAATGCGCCAGACTGCTAATCCCTGATGCACTCTCTCTCCAGTACTGTAATTTGTCAAGGGAAAATGATCTCAGTGCTGCAATCTTGCATAGGAGGGCTGCAAAAACAGTAGGGCTGCAAATAAGCAAAGAGCATATGACATAAGACAAATAGTGGGATGAACTTCTAACTGACAGTAATCAAGCATAGACTGTGCGGTGCCTTAACTGTTTCGTGGTGAAGTTTAAACTTATTATGACATATAATCAAGTGATCCTAACTATTTCAGAGGAAAAAAAAAGACCCTACAGGACTATGATTAATGCAAGACACCACTTTCACTGGTGCTGTAATCAAGCAAAACAGTAAATTTGAAGGCATTATACAAGCTATTTATTTCACAACTGGCAACTCACAAATAGCAATGACGGTGAAAGTATAGCCAAGGGAACCAAATGTTTCATCATTCACTTTAGCAAGAGTTCCTAAGCAGGCTCCGGCAAGTAATAACATCAAGTAATCAGCTAATTGAATTCTAGCTTCTCGCAATCGCTGCTTGCTCACCCTGGCAAAGCAAGAAAAACCAGGTACAGAGCAATTATTATTATTTAAGAAAAACACACACACATAAACATAAAGAAACCAACAATTATACAAGCATAAAATTGAAATGTGCACGTACACTTCCATATTTATCTATGTTTAACAATATGAGAATAAGACTAGATGAAATTAAGGACATGTTTGACTTTTGAGAATAACTTACAATAAGAATTTTTAGCCCAAATTATTTATTTATAATTACTTTTGTAAAAGTGCTTAGATATAAACCATTTTAATGTTTGGTTTCATACTTTTGAATGTGATTTTGATTTAATTAATTTTTTTAATGATTAATGTTTTTTTAAAAAGTGATTTTAGACTAGTAAAATTACCAAAAGGGGCATTATATTTGAGAGAAAAAAAAGAGTTTAGAGTGATTAAAAAAAAGCATTATAGAGAGAGATAAAATTTTGAGAGAAAAGTTTTAGAGAGAAAAAAAGTTAGAGATGGGGAGGGACAAAAATGTTAGAGAGAGAAAAGAGTTAAAAAAGAGAGGGATAAAAATTTAGAGAGAAACAGTTTGAAAGAGAGAACATAAATTTGAAAAATGGAGAAATAAAGTTAAGGATAGATAAAAAAAAAATATTTAGGGAGAAGAAAGTTAGGAAGCAGAACAAAAAATTTGGAGATAAAAAAACTTTGAGAAAGGTAAAAAAAATTCTAGAGAGATATATAAATTTTAGGGGGAGAAAAAAGTTTCAAGGAATGGACAAAAATTTTAACAAAGAAAAAAGTAAGAGAGGGATGGAAATTGACAAAAATATTAGAAATAAAAAATGTTGGAGCAAGTTATGGAAAAAAAAAAAAAAAAAACCTTAGAGAGAGATAAAAGTTCTAGCAAGAGATTATAAAAATTTTAGAGATAGAAAAAGGGACAAAAAAAAATTTAGAGAGAAAAGTCTAACTTTTTTTCAAAATTTTAGGACAATAAAATGAAATAGGAGAACATTTTAAAAAAAAATAAATAGTTATAAATTTTTTTAAAAAAATCCCTTAGAGTCACTTGGGAGGTGTGATTATGATATGAACCGGAACAGAACAACAATATATTACGATGTAGAAGGTAAAGGACTATATGATAAACCCAAGTATTTGAGGTACTTGGCCCTCCCTTTCTTGAGAATTGAGATCACTAAAGATCAAACTAACTGACTTAATCTCTCATTTTCCCCTTTCCTACTCTTGCTACTTATAACCTCATGCTCTAATAGCTCCCTAACTAACTGTTAATATGTTCTTACCAATATTCCGAATTACCCCTTAGGTACATTCCTATCAGAATAGCCAAAAATCACTGACCATGGTCAAATATCACCATTCTAAAATAAAAGTGATTTAGACCCTAACAAAAGGAATTTTGGTCATTTTGGTTATTCTAAAATCACTCCCAAACATACCCTAAATATGTCCATTTAAACAAACTATGACCTATGCATGCACCATTGTGGTGTCGTTGTTACACCTTGAATAATGAAGCCCTGGCTAATTTTTTTTGATATTCTATGTATTGAATGGTATTAAATTTTAATTTTAAAAAATGATATTTAATTGTTATCTACAAGAATGCTTCATCCTCTTATTGCAATGTCATTACTTGTAATTCTCAATGAATGTTTATCCCCACAACCAAAAAAAAACACGTGAATAAATAAATTATATATGTATATTTGCGTAGAATCTATTGAGAAAGGGGCACTTATTGATTGTTGGACTCCTTTAAAGAGATTGAAATTCCAACACTCACTCAACTCTCAAGGCTTATGATTTTTTTTATTTTTTTTTTTTTGAAAGGAACTCAAGGCTTATGATGCTATTGAACTTTCTTGCTGAAGCATATTTTTTTTTTTTTTTTTTTTTGAAAAATGCTGAAGCATATTAAGTAGAACGATAAAAAAGTTTTAATAATCTTTACCTTCCCACGAAATACCTATACTGCCGAGCTAAACCAGGAGTTCTTCGATTAGATAGATCCTTAGAACTCAAGAAGTTTTGCTGTATGTGATCACGCTGCACCTCAACACTGAACTTCATGTCCTGCCATAAATCTCCAGCAAAAGATTGTTCTCCAGCTCCATCACCAGGGGTTTTTCCATGTGTTGAGCCGCTTGCAGATGTATCGAAATCACATAATTTCAGCATGTCAGGAGGTACTGGATACCCATTATGAAGCATCCACCGGACAGGAAGTTGTTCATAAGTCACTCCCTTTGGCTTCACCAGACCCTCAAGAATGTCAATGAAATGGTCCGGAGGATTAACACGCTCTGGCACCGTGATCCCTATACCAGCGAAGTACTCTTCAACTTTCTTTACAGATCCATGATACGCAGTAAGCCCACCCTTGGCGAGAAGTATCAAATCATCAAACATCTTAAACAACGTATAGCTGACTCCACAAAAATGAAAATGAGTTTATTTATGATTGTAGGACCAAATAAGGCAAAGTAAAAGTAATATCGAATTAAGAAGAGTTAGAGAGGGAGAGGAAGGTTTCCTCATGGCAAAAAATTAAGAAGAGCCCATTAGAAGGGAGGGGAATTATCTATGATTTCAAGATTTTTATGCCAAAAGAAAGATTAAAGGTAATTGATGGTCCAAAGAAAAATTATTTTCAGATATCTTTAAGGAGTATTGATCAAGTATCGTGAGGAATGGCATTCTAAAGTACCACATAGGGTTGGTGGAGGGCTGGCTGTACATACCTAGGTTGGTGAAGTACCATGCAGATGTTCACACCTTCAAGGGCTTCCCGTCGAAGTGCTCGAAGAAGTAACTGAGAAGATGCGCTGTCTAGACCAGTGGTAGGCTCATCCAGGATCAATAAGGAAGGTTCCATGACCATTTCAATCCCAACATTAACTCGTTTCCTTTGACCTCCAGAGATTCCTCTTTTCTCCACAGTTCCAACAAGCGAATCTCTCACTGCTTGTAGTCCCAAGGACTCAATAACTCTTTCTACCACAAGAACTTTATCAGGTTTCGGCATGTCAGCCGACAATCTACAGAGTCAAAGAATCCATCGATGTGGAAAATCAAAATTTAACCAAAATATTCAATTTTTTTGCTTTAACAGGCCCAAGCCACTGGTGTAAATTTAAATGTTAGTAGAGAGTAAAAGACAACGATGACTGATAATTATCACAATATTCTCTGATTCAACCATCACGAATGGGTATATACCAAGTTAAGCAATTAAATATTCAAATATACTAAAAGACATCATGATATTATTAGGAATTTGAGCGAATTAGCATTTTACAGTTAAATTACACAGAGCAGGCAACCACAAGCAACAGTGGAAATTAGTTTTGGTTTCAAAATGGTGATAAAACTAATTACATAAGAAAATCCAAAAATTTTAAAAAATGTAAGTTCAGGATAATTAGCAACCAAGCATGAGCAGGGTCCTGAAAACTGGAACGCACTCTGGTCATCATCCACTTTTTTTTTTTTTTTTTTTTGAGTAGTGCAGTATATAAGAATATGATTTGATATTTAGGTCAAGAATGGTAAAGTTCTGAAAAAAGAAAGTTCACATACCTGCACCTAGCACTAAATCGGAGGTTCTCCTCAACCGTCAAATTTCCATGCACTATATCATCTTGTGGAACAAAACCAATAATTTTTTTATATGAATGGATGGACTCGGGTTTTCCATTTATAAGAATTAAACCGCTCAGGGTGCACCCAGTTATCTTCCCTGCCAAAGCCGAAAGAAATGTTGTCTTCCCTGCCCCTGATGGACCCATGACTGCTGCAACCCGACCTGGCATAATCTTCCCTGTGACACACCTCATTAGATGCCTGTTTTTCCCCTTTAATGTTATAGTAAGATCTTTGAAAGCTACTTCAATTACAGGCCTTGTCTTAATTTCGGTATCAGTGGCCATTGAAATCACTCCAGAGAAAGTCAAATTTTTGTTTTGCTGTTGCATTGCTTTCTCTTTCTCTAGTTGACCATAAGCATACTTAAAAATTTGACTGTGAGTATGTATTTGTTTGCCTTTAGGTGCATGCTTTTTGATATTTTTATCTCCAATCTGCAAGTTAAAACCTTCATTGCTATTTGGATTATTATCAATGGACTGCAACATTTTTGTAAGGTTATTCTCTTTTTTCTTTCCTTTTGATGTAGAAGACGGTAGCTCCGTTGCACCTGAACTGCCTGGATGCACAGGTGGTAATTGACCCAAACCTTTCGACTGATCTGCCTGTCTCGATGATTTTTTTCGAGAAAATGTCCGTGACAATTGTTCTTGCAATCCTGTTGCGTGCTTCTTGGCAATATCTTTTGCAGATTTCCACCTTTCACGAGCTTGTGCTGTTTCTCGAGCATGTCTTGCAGCAGCTTCCCTTCGTTTAGCCTGCCTTCTTTCCCGTGTAGTAAGAACTTGGTCAGAGCAATTATAAATGATCAGCAGCAGAGTACTTAATCCAACCTACAAAGATGTGAACAAAATCAAATACGTTGTTGACGACAAAGAAGAAGCAATTCGATGGCATATCATACTAAAAGTTATTTCTATTAAATAAGCCGAAGGACATGCAGAATAAGAGGTTTTGACAATGCATCAAATGGTTTCACAAATTTATACGTCAGTTATTCATTTTATGCAAAGAAGTGTTCCAACCTATAACTACACAAAAAAATCTGCAAATAGAATGATCATGAATGAAAGTAGTCATTGAACACGATTGCAAAAAGGTTAATAGAGTGCAATATGACAAACTTGTATAGTTCTAATCTTAGAAGTAAATTAGTATGGCATCCAGAATCACAAATGAGAATGATATCTACCTACCCAGCCAAAATAGCCTGTATCCAATCAAGATTTTATGTCAGCTTTCATCCCAAAGCATGCTTAGGGGAAAAAAAAAGAAAAGGGAAAAAAAAAAGTTACTTACAATGAGCATAATCCCATAGGCATGTATATTTTGGTTTGAAGTATTTGGATTGCAGGTTGCCAACTTGAAGCATGCTGCAAAACCATTACTAAAGATAATTTATTGTAATAGAGTGAAATGTTCAACTCCTTGTATGCTTACAAGGTGATTTAAGATTTCTAAAATAAAAACTATGAAAATTTTAAAGAAGAACTAGTTTAAAGAACGTCAGATAGTCATCATAATCTGTTAGCAGGGTGTCCATTTAACATCTTATTCAAATTTATGCAAAGATTACAAGCTGGACCAAATTACATGTATTCACATATAACATTGTTATGTCAAATTCTCAAGCTGGAACCTAGATCTTGTAGATGGATTAAATGACTTTAAATATCCAAAAGCCTCCTAATCATAATGTTTACATGAAAAATGGGTTTCTAATAAGAAAGTTCGTTAATCATGGATCATTTTATTTTCCAAAAACAAGCTAGCCTAGAACAAGCACAATAATCCTTAACAATGAAATTTTAGATATAGAGCAGGAAAGGAAATTATTATTTAATCAGGATTAGTTTTTTTTTTTTTTTTTTTTTTTGACAATATGGGAGTGGGGGATTCGAACCACAGACCTCGTGGTTATCAGTACATCTTTATGCCAGTTGAGCTATGCTCTTGTTGGCATAGTATTTTTATCCTTGGATATTATTTTTTAAATTGCTTGAATATAATTCTTCATTCTAGTTATGTTTCCCACCTCCTATATTCTTATATCTCCCAAATTTGTCCCTCTAGTGGCTTTCTCCCCATTTCCTGAAATCATCTATCTTCCACGTCTCCCTCAATTTTATTAATTCTTTTTTTTAAGTCAATTTTGTTAATTCTATTTGTCCCGATACCCTATGTCCAATTATTATCAAAGCTAAGTTCATTTTCCGCCAACCAATACCTCACACCATTTGGCATCCATTCTTCTGTATTACTAAAATCAACTGTCCCATAACCAAATTCTTAAGGTAAATATGGAATAAAAGATGAAAACCATCAAATCCTAACTGAGTTTTCTTCCTTACTAGACACTACATCAACAAATTGGGATCCAGCCCTTGTTAAAACAACTTCTCTAATTGATATGTCACCAACTAAATGTCAATGCCCTACAACAGTACTAAAAACCATAAAACATGTAGAACCCCCCACTACAGGAATATAAAGTCAAACAATCGCCAACTATGACCCAGTGTAGTTAACTCTCAACCACTCATTAGAATCCCTTTCAACAGCTTTATGATGCTTCGTCCATTGTTACCAGAAGTACACTTGATCAAGACATCTTGCAACAAAACCTCTAACATCACATAAGCAAGCAATAAGTAAAAATACAAGAAGGAATTTATATGAATTTGCTATTGCCTAATACTCTAATTTCATAATAGTATTTAGAAGCATTATATAGGCATTCCCTTCTCCCCCTTTTTATTCATCAAGGTGGTCAATGTCCTCCGTGCACGCATGTGTTTATAAGGGAGGAATCTTAAAGGGTTTTGAGTGGGCGAAGAAATGGTTGATCTCAATTGTCTCCAATTCATTAAATATATTATCCTGGTCTCAAATTGTTGAAAGCCACTTTCTATACAGGCCCTTTTTCAACTTGATCTTATCTTTCTTTACTTCCCTTTACTTTCCTAAGGTTTAAATTGGTGTCACGTTCCAATCTAGAATATGCAAGGGTTTGAGGCCCTTACACTTTGGAAGAGAAGTAAGCCTCGGGAATACTTCGCAAATCCTTTGCATTCCCGTCTTTCAACAATAATACAAAGGAAAATTGCAGTGGGTGGCAATTAGGGTTTTTCTAATTGCAAATATAGCACAATTTAAAAATAATAGCAAATATGGTAATTTATTAGAATAAGATTTCATAATTCCCGTTTTACCCCTATTTCATTTTGAATTGTGCATGAATTCTACCTATCTCCGTATAATCCTTTCTATCAGTGTCTATCACTGATAAACTTTGATAATCGGAGTCTATCAGTGTCTATTAGTGATAGACACCGATAGACTCTATATAATCATTTCTATCGGTGACTATCACTGATAACGTTGATTAATTTTGTGTATCAGTGATAGACATTGATAGACTATCATGTTGATAGACTCCATATAATCCTTTCTATCAGTGTCTATCACTGCTAGACTCTGATAATCAGAGTTTATCAATGTCTATCACCGATAGACTCCAATTAATCGAAGTCTATCAATGACTATCAATGACAGATACTGATAATTCTTTCTATCAGATAGTTGCTGATAGAAATGGTATTTTTGTAACTTAACTTCACTTTTTGCTATTTCTGTAAATAGTTTTAGTTTTTGCTATTTTTGGAATATGTTTAGCGTTTTTTGCTATCTGCGCAAATGCCCCAAGGCCTCGCATACTTCAACAAAGTTAGTTTCCTATTTAATATCGTTTCAATTTTCAAGCTGATAAACAAATGGCACACCACAAGAATTAACTTGCATGACTTACGTTGTTCAGAAGTAGAACCCTTCCTGCAGTAATGCCTAACACAGAAGAAGGAACGTACATTAGAACAATGACACGAAGAGAATGAGAGCAAATATCACGTACTAATATGAACTAGAAACTAGGAAGTAAGTAAATATCGCATACTAATGTGGACTAGATTAAGCTGTTCTCTGATTAAATTTTAGACCCTTGCAGATATCAAGATGAGACTAACAGTGTGAGTTCACAGATGAGGATTAATACCCACTACTGCAAGAAACTCTGCTTGTGGTAGTAGGGCAGTATGATCCAGGCGAACAAAAAATTTCACTGCTGCTTGCAACATCGGCCCATAAATCTGCTCCTCCACAGGTATGATTAGGTTGTCCAGGAGGTATCTGGTAACTATATCTACAGATCATATCACAAAGTTGAAATGCATGGGCCGAATATAAACTTCAGTAATTTAAGCAGAGAAATGGCTTTGACAAGAGATATGAACTTACGGATCACATATTCCAGTTGTCTTATTCAGCTTTGCAACAGGACAATAAGATCCTAACGGGCAAGCTTCATGATTTTCGGGGAAAAAAAGTAAACGTGTTAGGTGCAAGTTCAAATATTTCATTCAAGATGTTTGGACCGGCTACATGAATCAAATAATAACATAACCCACGGTTGAATCATCAGAAATGTTGGCAAAGAGCTTGAAAATTAATAACAACTTATAACAACAAACTGTCAGAAATATTTAGTCCAGAGTACATCAAGGAATCTTCCTGGTTAGGGAAATGCAATGTAAACAAATTTTTAGCTCGAAGAATTTTCTAACATAACCGACATTAAATCATCAGAAATACTGGCAAAGAGCTTGAAAATTAAATAACAACTTATAAAAAATAAACTGTCAAAAATATTTAGTCCAGAGTTTTAGCTAGAATTCTTTTATGTATTTGTTAAAAAAAAAAAATCAATCTCGGAAGTATGAATTCTACACCTTATGGTTTCTAGTTATTCGATTCACAATTAGTAATGAGGTTGTGAAAAACTGAGGAGAAAGTAGTCTTGTAAACAGGTGATTTCATCGTGTACAGAACAAGGAGGGCAGAAAAATAACAAGAGGTAATTTAATCACATACTTACGTATCATGCATGTAAGACCATGTGGACAAAAGAAACCCTCACAACAAGATTGACAGTCTTCAATTCTAGAAGGAATATTTGTAGTTTTGAGGTCAATCTTGTCTTTGCCAACACTGCAACTCCAACCTGGTTCACATCCAGAAACCCATGAAGTTAAATTGCAGTTTCTGTTAGGTTTTATGTAAGTGTACGTGATCGCTGAAGTTGGCCCCCTTGCACCGAAACTGCTGAAGAAGACTCTAAGCTCAGCAGCAGTACACAGTCGTTGTGTAAGATCTCCTGTTGAGAAATTGATATGTGCCATTAGGACTTAGGAGTGGAGGAAAAGTTGTAAGACGTAGGAAAATGATTACATAAGTGAGGAATGCAAATAAAAAAGAAAGCTGATAAAAGTGAATTCAATCAATTCAACTAGCTCAACCCTTTTCATTTGAATTTATAATGAGGACGTAGAGATAAATAAACAGACGGCCACTGACATCTAAAAAAGAGGGATATTCATCTTCATTCCAGTCTAATAATGGTTACGATGATTATTTGTCAATTTAGAGTTAGTAGATGGTTAAAACCTTCAATGGGTTGCCCACGAAAAAATAGAGAGTGGTGAAAGCACCAGAGCATTATCCCCCCAAAACAAATCGACCTAAAATTCTGACACAGATTTTGAAATAGACTATCCAGTTAATATCTTCTCTTTAGAGGGTTGTATGCTATGCACCCCTCTAGTCTCATATTTAGTAATTTTCAAACTTCTTTTTCTTCTACAATGAAGATCGTTCAAATAAGTAAGGGTATTTCTGTGGAAAAGGGAAATACAGATCGTGAAAGACAGATTAGCTACACAAAAATGGATACACTTTTTTTTCGCTATCCTAATTTTCTAGAACCAGGTCGATCACCCCTTAACCAAGACAATCTCTGTGCAGTTCCTCTCACCTCGAAGACTAAAATGACATTAGACGATACATTCGAATAATAAAAAAAATGAAACAATGTTTAGCCTATAACCTTCTTATACAATTATAAAGAAAATAAACTGAACTTAGAATATCGTACCTTTTGTCTTCTTAATACACGAGGTCAAGAAATCAATGTTGTCCTGATAATTGAATGCACCACTCCAATCGGAATCCCTAGTAGAAAGCAGAGGACAATCGAGTTAAGAACTTGAACACAACGAAACAGTAAGTAGCAAACTAGATCGGATGAATACGCACAGATCCTTTACACAGAACCCCCAATTTGTCCCAATGTCATTGCTCATAATGCGTGTCATATTTGTGAGCCGACCATTGACAGCCTTTGTAATAGAAGAAAGCAAGGCCGGGTCACCATTCTGACGGTAATCTTCTTCATCCGCGCAACGAGTGGTCGGAAATAGACTCAGAACAACCACTATGAACAACAACATATGGGATAAACAGCATCCGGTAATCTTCTTTATACGCATTTCCTATAGCTTAAAATTCCCCAAGAGAAGTTCGCATAAACAGCTAAAGATACAATGACTCAAAACCATGGCAATGTAACTGGGACTCCCTCTAGGTTTCCATCGCAATCAGAAACGCGGAGCGAAGAGGAGATTCCGAGTAATGCATAGTCGTCAATTATGACGATCGAGGGAGAAAAAAGATGGCGATTAGGCAGCTAGAAGAGAGGGAACCATAGTCGTTGAGTTGAGAAAAGAGGGAATGGAGTTAAGGGTATGTGGAAATTCAATTGGGAAGTTGGAACTGCAATGGAGGTGGGGAAATCGGAAAGACCATCAGAAATTGGGTCAAAGGAAGCCATGGAAGTTCCAAAGGAAGTCCTGATTTGGAGAAGAAGAAATGGCGGGGAGGAATGGGTGGCTAAATTGAAGGGGGAGAAGCAAAACTACGCGAGAATTTGAGAAGAGTGTAATTTTGAATGCAACTAATGATTTTTGTTCATGCAATGTGGCGCGAGATGAGCAACCGCTAGTCGGACCCCACTATAACCGCCAACAACACGGTTCAACCACCCGGGTCTCGCCCGACCCGATTTTCTCGTCCTTCCATTTTTTTTTTTTTTTTTTTTTTTTTTTAACAACTTTTACCCTAAAACTTACTTTTGTTGATATCGGGATTGTTGAATTAAACAATTTATTTTTATTGCATTTTATTGATTTTTTATTAGAAAAAAGATATGTTTTATGTCCATGTGATAAAATACAAAATTGGGAGTGTTTGGTCAAAGGACATAAATCATTCAATTGTGAAACTCGCACATTTATTGATTAATTACAACTTGTGGATCTCACAAACTTATTAACTCTTATTCCGACGAGTCTGTGGGTCCCACAAACTTATTAACTTTTATCTTAAAAAAAAAACTATTAACTCTTGCTCCAACTCCTAGACAAAACAAATCCAGATTTCATAACTCAACTTCTTGTTCCAAACATCCCCTTACAATTTCCACAAATTGATGAGATTTCATTTAAACAAAACGAAAGAACGAAAAAAAACCAAATCTAAAACAGGACTTTTTAAAAAAAAATTAAATGTTGCTCTCCTACTTTAATTAAGATTTATTTTTGTTGTATGTTTATTTATTTTTAAATTAGCCAGTTAATTTAGGGGGCAAATGAATGGATATCACACACTTGGTTAAGGGCCCGTTTGGAATACATTTTAATTTAAATGTTTTTCAATAATTCATTTTATTTTAAACACTTTGTATAAAAATTGTTTATAATTTAAACATTCATATGTTTGGTTACATTTACTTGTGAGTGTTTCTAAAAAGTCTTTTTGAAAGATTTGCTATCAAGTGTTTCTCTCAAAATGGTTTATTTCTCAGTCTCATTTTTAATGAGTTATTTTTAGTGGTTGCCAAACACTATATTTTGGTTCAAAATAATTTTTTTTTTCTAAAATTAAATACTTGAAAAGTTAAACCAAACACACACAAGTCTATGGTTCAATTTGATGAATTTAAATTTTGAAAGGTAAATTGGTACACGGTACAAAGCTAGTGAATAAATATGACTTTCTTTTCCTTTAATTTATAGGTTGAATTATTATCTTGATTAAATATGAAGAATTCTATTGTAGATTTTATGTAGATTGATTCGAAGATGATTGAAATAAACAATTAAAAAGAAAAAAATTAGTATGTAAAACAATTACATAGATAGGAGATAGATTCATTGAGTTTAGAGATAGTAATAGATATGCTAATATATATATATATATATTTTTTTTTTTTTTTGACAGCGTCGAAATTTAAAGTTTAGAGTATACTATAAAAATTAAAATAAAAATCTACTATATAACAATTTTATGTTGTATGATAATAATTATTTATCTTATAATTTGTTTTGCTTGTATTATCAAGCATGCATGCTAATAATTATTGAAAATCATTTAAGGAATATAAAAATATTATATCATAAATATTCTTTTATTTATATTAAAAATTGATCAAATTTTAAATTTCAAACACACCAACAGCATTTTTCTTTCTTTTTAGTTCACACCAACGGTTTTTTATTTTTTATTTTTTTTTTTCTTTTGATAAGCACATGAACGGCTTCTTAATTTTATAGAAATTAGAAAGTAGGAGAAAATGATATTTTGGGGTTTTTTAAATTCGCTTTCTACCCTTTTTTTTTTTAGTTCAACTTTTTTTTTTTTTTTTTTTTTTGGTTTGTTTAAATAAGCTTTCTACCCTTTTTCTTTTTTAACGTCCGCGTCAATCTCAATCCATTCATAATTAATCCCTTTTCTACTTCTTTCGTCTTCTAACGTCTAAGTCAGTCTATTTATAGCAGTAGTTGAGGTTTTTATTTGTATTTTTATGTTACTCCTATTGAGTTTTATTATTTTTATCTTTACCTCACTTTTATTTTGAGGTTTTTATTTGTATTTTGTGTCTCAATGATTCATAATTTTTCAGATTCCGTTTGATAAGCATTTGTTTTTTAAAAGTATGCTTGTTTTCCCTCAATTTTTCTACCATAGTTTTCATCTTTGTTGTTGATGGTCAAATTTGGTCGGGAGGAACTCACCTGACCTTCACGTGCCACCAACGGCAAATTTGTTTGATAGGAGAAGGCGTGGTCTGCAAGACAGTAAACCTGCACATCGGTGTGGTGCTAGCCATACCACCTCCGATGCTTAAGTCAGAAAACGGAAGAGGAGAGCAAAAGAGTAAGAGTAGAGAGTTCGGGTCCCCTTCTTTAGTGGCGAAGAGGGGTATAAATACCTGCTCATGCTCCTAGGGTTTTTAGGAATTCGGAGGCGTTTCGGGACAAACCAGGCAGAACCGGGCAGGCTAGAGGCTATAGGCACCGAACGGAGTCGGTGGGACTCGACCCATGACCGAGGCCGACCATAGGCCTGCCGAGGCCGAGCATGTGGCCCGACCCCTTCGATCTTGGCTCGTCCCACTTACCGGTTTTGCCTCTAGGGTCCATCTCCCAGTCCTATTTCTGCCCGGTTGTCCTCGTCAGCTCCTTGTACATCGGGGTGGTCCAAAGTTACCCATAACATTTGTCAAGAGCACATTTGAATTCTTAACCAAATTCCAAAAACAAAAACAAGTTTTTGAAATATACTTTTTTTTAGTTTTCAAAAATTGCCTTGGTTTTTGAAAACATGAAAGAATGTATTAGGAAAACAAAGAAATTTGTAGGTAGAAGTAGTGTTTATAGACTTAATTTTCAAAAACAAAAAACCAAAAACCAAATGGTTATCAAATGGGGACTCAATTTTTTGTTTAATATAACTTAAAATTTTAAAATATCTAATAGCCTTTTGAATTTTTAATTTTACATCTAATAAGTCACTAACATATAACATTTTTTTTAAATAAATTGATATATTATATATAAAAATTAATGTTCTGTTTAATAAAACTTTCAACTTTTGATTTTGTGTCAAGTAGATTTATGAATGATTAAACAACTATGAATAATCCATAGACCTATTAGATTGTGTAACTCACGAGATAATTAACATATACCCTCGACCAAGAGGTCATAGGTTCGAATCCCTCACCCCAAATGTTGTTGAAGTAAAAACAATATACAAACTACAAATTTAGAGACCTATTTGTGTCAAGATTGAAATTTCAAGGACCTATTAAACAAATGTTTAAGTACATAAATCTAATAAATGTAAAATTAGAACTTCAAAGTTCTATTACATACTGTTTTAAAGTTCAATGACATGCAAAATTAAAAATTCACAAAAAGAACAAACTTGTAATTTATGGGGTGTTTGACCCAAGAACAGACTTCTTGTTTAGTACACGAACATACAATATCCATTTGTGAGACCCACAAACTTAGTGCATGTTTGAGAGTGATTTTGAAATAGCTAAAATCACTTTTGTCATGTTCGAAATCACCTCGAAAAATACTTTTAATTATTCAAAATCAATTTTATGTTTGATTTTACACTTTTATACGTGATTTCCATATCATCAGAATTTATTTTGCCTTATCAAAGGCGTGTCTTGGAGTGTTTTTTAATAGGTTGTGATTGTGATGATGCTAGCATTAGATAAGTTATTGTTTTATAAAAGTAATATCCAAAATCTCCCTTAAAAAAAAAACAAAAAAAATCCAAAATCTCCTCGTGAAATATGTAAATTTAACAAGTACATGTATATAAAAACCAACTATCAACTTCAAAAATCAAAACTCATCCAAGCTACATAACAAGTAACAACTATATTTTAGAAGTTTTCACCAAACATATTCTAACTTTAGTGTGATGTTGAAAAGAATTGAAACATAGGCTAATTTGATATAATTCTTGAAATTGGGGAAAACATTTTTAGTCAATTTAAATTATTTTATTATTTTTTTTTCGTGAATTTGATTGCACGTTAAAAAATAGTTTAAAAAATGTAAATATATTTAAAATGTATCCAAAAAAAGTCTTACCAACTCAACTATGGTTGCATTGACAAATCAATTTAACCCACTCTCTCTTCGCTAACACCAAGAGTATAGGTGGGATGATCGAACCACATACCTCTCGATCATTAGTACAAACTCGATGTCAATTGAACTATGCTCGTGTTGGTAACTAAATCGATTTAACCCACATGTTAGAATTTTATTTTAAAGTAATTAACGTATAACTTTTACGGATTTTAAAAGACTTCATTGAAATAATCAAATATCTTCTCTTTTCCTCTACTTATTTATAAATAATTACATGATAATTTTTCTTGTTATTTTATACTACTTAGTTGGGAAGAGTTACATTTGTTGCTACTATGATAATTACCTATTTATTATTTTTTTTTTAGTAAAACAATTACCTACTTATTAAAGTTAATAGTTTAAATGAATATACTTAGGATTAAATAATGTATAAATGACCCATTCAAAGAGACCCAAATGAAAAACACCCTCCATTTTTCAATTTAAGATTATATGTTTTTCTGCTTACGTCATCATCGTAACAAAATCGTCGAAACGAACTCAATCAAGAGGTCAGAGATTTGAATCCCCTCCAAATGTAGATGGACTAAAAAAATATATATATTCTAACAAAATTACCATTTTACTCTATACATGAAAACACACGTTTTTTCGCATGAGATTGGAGAGAGAGTGAGGGATTGGAGAGAGAACGAGAAACTAGAGAGAGAGAGGTTGGAGAAAGAGAGAGAGAGTAAGATTAGATTAGAGAGTGAAACAATAATTTTTTTTTTTTTTTAGAATAGTGAAACAGTAATTTTAATGAGATGTTGACGTAAGCAAAATGACATTATTTATCATTTTTACCTATAAAAATTCATCATTCATACGAAAAAGCCATATAACTATTTCTGTAAAATATATATATATATATATAATTATTACTTTTAAATCAACCCAATCTATCTAAAATTTGCTCGAATATGAAATTACTCGAATTTCCAACCAAACACAGACCGAGTCAAGCATTAGCCTGAGCTGCAGAGAGAGAAGATTCACTGCAGAAGATAGAATCCAGTCAAATCCTATCCATGTTCATGTTCATACTCTCCGAAAATGCCGAAAAGGTAAGAAAATTTTGCTTTTGGGTTCGGTGAAGCAGTTACCTGGCTCCTTCCGCGGCTTTAATTCTGGTTCTAGAGGACCCCATCCACAGCCATGGCGGGCCCTAAGAATTGCTGTCGCTTCCCAGTGATTACCTTCCACGAACCTCATCCATTGACTTCGCCCACTGCTGCTCAACTCCCCATTTCAATTCCCTGCCCTACGAGCTCCTCGCCTTCAATTTTCCCAGCCGTTCTTCACTTCTTAATCAAGTTGATTATCATTATTCATCTCTTAACTCTTGTTGCCGAACCAATCACTTGCATTTGAGTCGATTTTTTATACCGTAGAATCAGATTGCCCGTTCGTTAATCTCGGTTAGTTAGCTGACCAGATCAATTGACTTTCGGCTGTCGTGTGAAGACTCTCAAAAGATTGCCGAGTCGTCTCCTATCCTTCCACAGATTTCTACGTTATTTGGGCATTTTTTCTACCTGGGGTTTCTTCCTAATTCCCCAAACTAGTTGGGATTCATGGTTCTTGCAATCTTGTGAAAAGCGTAAAAGGTTCGCATTATCTGATTCTGATCTTTTTCCTTTTTGCTTTCGTTAGATTAAAGTTACCAATCTGGGATGCTGTTCCCTTTTTTAATATTTTCGCATGTTGTTCTGTTTAGACGCGTTTTTCTTTTTGTTGCAACAGATGGGCCGATTTGAATAGTTACTGTAGGACGAAGAGAAGTGTCGTTTTCTTAATTGATCGTTTCTAGGGTGATGTACTGGTTTGTCATTTGGATTGTCATGGAGAAAAGAAACTAGGAGCAGGAATGGGATTCTGTAGAATCCATTTTCTTCTTTAATGGGAGAATTATGGACATTTCTTCCACTTAGATGGTGATTTAATATGTGGTTGTTTTGGTTCTTGAAGCATTGTTGAGATAGGAAGTGAAGGCTTGACTTGGCTTGTTTATCAGTTTGTTATATTCTCTTCATTCTTTCCTTTGAATTATAGTTGATTTTGCCTGCTTGTTATGGCAAGTTCACATTGATGTCCATGTTTTCTGCTGCATATAGATCGGAATAAATCGGTAGTTGAAGAGTCAATGTTTTGATTTCAGGAGGCATGAGTTGGTTTTGCTCATTTTGTAATATTAACAAGAGGGATGGACCAATGAACTCAAATACGACACCAGTTATGTCAACCAATTCCACTAATACAGAGGTTGAAGTTGGGAGATCGGGTTCTGAACTCAATTCACAAAATGTTTCAAACAGTAGCTCAGAATCCTCAAGGAGAAATTATATTCTTAGCATGTCTGAAAGAGCTAGCAATCTCAGAGTTTTTACCGTGTCTGATCTCAAATCAGCTACCAAAAATTTCAGTCGAACTTGTATGGTTGGAGAGGGTGGTTTTGGATGTGTTTATAAAGGGTTGATCAAGAGTGAAGATGATCCATCGCAAAAAATTGAAGTTGCTGTTAAACAGCTTGGTAAAAGGGGATTGCAGGCAAGCTTTCTGTCTCTTGAGTCTTGATACTAACTAGCAAGCTATTTAGTCTTCGATGAAAGTTTTAGGCCAACTTAACTTTTTCTTTTTCATTAATTTCATTTGAAAATATCTTACTTAGCGAAGTACCCTAGGCACTAGCAATTCCATGAAAGATAAAGATGGTGGTGAGCTGTTTTATAGAGTGTTTTTTCCCCATACTTTGAAGGAAAATGTATATATTTTTGCACCCATTTGTAAGCCTTACAAGTACAACTTATATGAGATAATTGTGGTTGCCGAATGCAACATATGTGTCACTTATACATTACCTCTGCAGAAGTATGTTCTAAACCCAAGTGTTATATGGCAGACAACTACAAGCTATTTTTGAACTTATTACAGCAAATATGCTACTGAATTGTCATACTATAATCTTCATCACCGTGATATTCATTTTGCTTGATCACCAGAAATCAACCAAGGATTAGTAGTTTGCGTACTGAGGTTCTGCCCTCTTGTTGGCAGGGTCACAAGGAGTGGGTGACAGAAGTGAATTTTCTTGGATTTGTTGAACATCCAAACCTTGTTAAATTGGTAGGCTACTGTGCCGATGACGATGAAAGAGGAATACAACGTCTACTGGTTTACGAGTTTTTGGCTAATGGAAGTGTGTTGGACCATTTATCAAGTCGAGCAGAGTCAACTCTTTCTTGGGCCATGAGATTAAAAATTGCCCGGGATGCTGCTCGTGGACTAACATATCTACATGAAGAATTAGATGTTCAGGTACTTTTCTTCCCTTGTGTAAGTAGCTTTTCCTGGGCTTTCGGGTACATGTATCTTTATTCCCTGAAGAACTTTGCAGATAATCTTCCGGGATTTCAAATCTTCGAACATTCTTCTGGATGAACAATGGAATGCAAAGCTATCGGACTTTGGACTTGCCAGGTTGGGACCTCCAGAAGGGTTTACTCATGTCTCCACCGCGGTATGCTCGAACAGTACCACCCACTTTACTTAATATCATTAGAACACTGCTCATTGTTCAATTTAGACCACGTAGACCAAACACACTTACGTGCACACACACACACACATAACGATCTGACAGTTTTTTAACAAATGAACTTCGTCGTTCCAGGCTTTCAGCAATCCTTTTATGCTGTACTAATCTAATGTCTCAAACTCGTACCATGATGCCTGATAGGCTTTTCATTGTACATTTCAGCTTTGGCTTTTGAGTTGCTATATTGGTCAGAATTCTCTCAAAGTCTTAACAAATAAGTTTTGAGATACAAATGTACTAATTCCAATTGACAAGAAGCAAAATGCTGTAGTTTTGTTTAGAGCTTTATCTGTTTTCTTGGTACTCAATAAATATGACGCATCAGGTTGTTGGAACAATGGGATATGCAGCTCCAGAGTATGTCCAGACTGGACGTCTCACATCCAAGACCGACGTATGGAGTTACGGGGTCTTCCTTTATGAACTCATAACTGGTAGGGCCCCCATAGACCGGAACCGTCCCAAGACTGAGCAGAAGCTTTTAGAGTGGGTAAAGCCATATCTGACAGACATAAAGAAGTTCCAGCTAATACTTGATCCAAGGCTGAAGGGGAAATCACACATCAAATCTGCGTATAAGCTGGCGAGCGTAGCAAACCGTTGCCTCGTTCGAAATCCAAAGAATCGTCCAAAGATGAGCGATATTTTGGAAATGGTCAGCCGGATTACAGAGGCATGGTCTGAAATGGGAAACTCTCAAACACCCTTGGAAAGTATTACCCCATCAAAAATTCCCAAGGCACCCGAATCATGGAATGATAGTAAAACCATAGATTCTCAACATAGAGAAAATGGTTGGTTTTCGTGTCTACGGGCGACGAAGCTTTTGAGGACGCGCTGATTGAAGTAACAGTTAACAAGCTTGGCCAACCGATTTCGGGTGCCAGGTAACTCAGACGATACATGACATGGATGATAATCCTATAACATATATGCATCTCTGTTGTGCAAATAAAAGTAGCTAACACAGCTGCTTTTCCATGCACTAGATCAAGAAATTTTTCATGTTTTTCTTTTTCTTGTTTTAACAAGTTGATAAGTTTATCATAGTTGTTACTGAACCTGGTAGCAGTGAAGGGATTTTATTGTTTTAGCCAAAGATAGTCGGCTCTTTCTTGGCTTTTGCAGAACTCCATGTAAGCCATCTGCGACTCAAAGGCTGACTCATTGTAAACAGTCATATTTATTTAACATTACAATATACATACATATTTTTTTTGCAGTATTTAGGACTTGGATTATTCCAGTTGTAATGAATCTTAAGTTTTGAATACAAATTATTATGTTTTGATGATTCATTAGATAGATCCCTTCAGCTTGGAATGACTGATTTGATAATATTTTCATTTTTCTTAAGAATTGTTTTTAAGTTAAATTATAAGTTTAGTTACTAAACTTCTAGAATTAAACATCTTAAACTTTGAAAAATGTTAAATAAGTCATCGCCATTTAATTATGGAACTTGATAGACACAAAACTAAAAGGTCAAAGTTCTATATGACATGACACAAAATCCAATTTTGTTTGAAATAGGTTTATGATTTTTTTTTTTAAATGTTGAATATGCCAATCACCTAACCATCATGGGTTGGCCCTAATGGTCAATAAGGGCCATAGAAAAAATAAAGGGCTTAGAGGGAATGGGTTCAATCCATGGTGGCCACCTACCTAGGATATTTAATATACTACGAGTTTCCTTGGCAACCAAATGTAGTAGGGTCAGGCGGTTGTCCCGTGAGATTAGTCGAGGTGCGCGTAAGCTGGCCCGGACACTCACGGATATCCAAAAAAGAATATGCCAATCACCTATTAAATACAAATTTGAAAGTTTAGAAAATTTACAGACACTTCTTATAGTTTAGTGATCTATTAGATGCAAAGCTGAAAATTTAGAAACTAAACTTGTAATTCAATCTATTTTTTATTTTCATATTGTGATAAACAACATTTTATACATTTATCGAATCATGATAGTCTTTTTCTTCGTTTTTTGGACTTCTAATGTTATATATTGAACATCATAAAACTAAAAATCACACTCACATAATAATATTTAAAATAGTAATAATAATAACATAGGAATGATAATAGGATGAAATTGAGCCTAGCTCAAGTGGTTAAGACATTATATTCTCAACCAAAAAGTAAAAAACTAGAATTTCTACCCAGACATGTCATGTTGAACTAAAAACAAATGATGATATGAGATTTAAAAAACATTATACAAATCTTAACCAAACCAAGTCATTACAATCAATAACAAAATATTTTATGAGATAAAAACTATAACCAAATATGATTACGTATCTTATTATTATTATTATTTTCATATCCCATCCCCCATGAGATCTATATGAAACCCAACATTATAGAGAACCAAACAATCAACAAACTCTTCATTTACTCTCATATTCACATACCATCTCCCACTTAAGTGACATTGAGGGTGTGTTTGGTTTAGCTTTTCAAGTGTTTAATTTTGAAAAAAAATCATTTTGAAAAAATTTCTAGTGTTTGGCAACCACTAAAAATAACTTATTAGAGAATGAGATTGAGAAATAAACCATTTTAAGAGAAACACTTGAAACTAACTTTTCTAAAAAGAGTTTTTAAGTATACAAGAACTTGAGCATAAAAACATTTATGAGGAAGTGTAACCAAACATAGGGGTGTTTAAATTATAAACAATTTTTATACAAAATGTTTTTTAAAAAATGCATTCTTGAAAAACATTTAAATTAAAATGTATTCCAAACGGACCCTGATTGATTTTGGACACCTCATTTTCTTGTTATCTATCAACATCAATTTATGGAGAGAGAGAGGTAAACAACTTTGCTTGTTCAAGTTGTACAAGTATTTTAGTTATTCTTACAAGCACACCTCATTGGATAAAAATTCCTAAACAACTATGGCTTGTGCCTTGCTTATTTGATATGTGAACAAAAAGGGGAAGCAAATGGCATGAGCCCCACATGCTAACTTATTTTCCACATTAAGATTGTCTTCTTCTAAGATTCTAATTTGGAGATTTGATTAGTATCCATTTGACCATAATTTATAAATAATAAAGTTAAGCCAAGTTGTAAAACCATCTACATTTCATAGTCATTGAAATCATCTCTTCATTAAAACTTACATTAGAGTTTGTCAATTAAGCAAGAGTTAGCAAACTTTTCCAAGTTTGATGGCTTTTGAAAGTATCTATTCAAAAAGACAATGTCTTTCATTTATTTAAGTCACAAATCGTGTTTCGAAAGATTTCAATTTTACTTTTGAATGTGTAATTTAATCCAAATTAATTTATTCTCCTAGTTGGATATTAAACTTGAAATTGTTTTTACAAAATGTGGTTTTTAGAGGGAAATTTTCTAGTATTATAGTAGTACACACTCATTTCATTCAGCATTTGACAAATTATCTAATGATTATTTAATGATATAATATTTTATTTCATACAACCCACATTACTGACAAACAATGAATGAAGGTGGTATGATTTTTTTTTTTTTTTTTTCATTTTTAGAATTGCCAAACTTCTAAATAACCTTAAAAACGTTGATTGCAACCATTACAATAAATGATAAAATAATAATAATAATTGTTTTCGCTTTTAAAAAAATATAAAATTTAATTGTTTAAAAAATAATTTTTAATAATGGCAAAACTTTCACGAATCAGTTGCTTGGTCATTGCCACGTCATAGTACGAAAACAATGGACAATGATGTATTAGAAAATAATGTTTTTGAATAATCAATGCTTCAAATGACCTCTAATTCAAGAAATAAGAAAATATTCAATGCACCTTGCTGTCTTTCACACGTTGCCAAAGCCGTACTTGAGTTCATTGGTTCACACGTGTGCACACTTCTAACAAATTCACAAAATCATAGTTGTTTTTATTTTTTTAGAACACCAAGCCTTAGGGTCTGTTTGGTAACGTTTTCGTTTCTTGTTTCCGTTTCTTCATTTTTAATAAAGAAAAATAGAATTTCATGACCCTAACACCTATACATTCAATAATAATAAACCTATATTCTTATTTATGTTTGGAAAAAATTGGAAACAAGAACAAAAAAGGAGAAACTAATTTTAGTTGTTCCCAAAAGTTCTATACAAATTTTGGGAGTGTTTCTAAAAAATGAGAAACAAGAAACATACATAGTTATTAAATGCTTAGATTTCTTAATAAAATTGGAAACAAGAAACAGAAACGAGAATGTTACCAAACGGGCCCTTAGTTGTTCATTCATCATAATGAATGGACGACTCTCCCCATCAAGACGTTGAGACAAAATTAAATGCCATAATTTTAGTTCATTTTTTTTTTTTAAATTTCAAATTCAATTATGAACGTTTGAGATGATAATAAGTTTCATTAAAATATGTTCAAATTGACATCTGTAGTTACCATCTTAATTTATTTAATCTTTTTTTTTTAATTTAATGTCACGTGTCATGAAAAATTAAATAAGAATGTGATGTTGTGTAGACTATATATATAGAGCAAATGTTGATGTCTTTCATTGTGTTGGTAATGGATGATCTTGACCTCTACATGAAAGTAAATGCAGATTGTCTCGAAAGTCGATGACATGACATCACCAATATGTGATTGTTCTTGAAGTTTATGAAAGCCTATAATGACTAGACATGTAAATGTGTTATCAATAAAGTGGCCGGTCTTACTGGTTGATTATTATAGTTTCACGTCACAATAACTTTTAATACTACAATAATGATGAAATCTTTCATATAACTACACATCATAATGAACTCAAAAAACGTAATAAAACTATTTAGAATGGTTACATGCAGCAATCAACCAATGTGTTGCTAATTGAAGCTTCCCTCAACATATCCTTGACGGTAAGTGGTTATAATCCTCATCCCTATAAGTTAACTAAAAAAAACTGACCAATATGATTTATGGTGTGTTTGGTTTAATTTTTCAAGTGTTTAATTTTGGAAAAAAAAAATCATTTTGAAAAAGATTCTAGTATTTGGAAATCACTAAAAAAGACTTATTAAAAAACGAGATTAAGAAATAACTTATTTTGAAAGAAAACATTTAAAACTAAAATTTTTAAAAAGAGTTTTTAATTATATGATAACTTGTGAAAAAAATGTAATTTAAATTCTAAAACACTTTTTATACAAAATGTTTATTACTTTATTAGCAACACCTGTACAAGATAATCTATATAAAAGGAAAAAAAAAAGAAGTAAAAGTAAACAATGTAATTTAACCAAGTAAAAGAAATATGCAAGATTTGGGGGGTAAAATGGTGATTTCACAACACATCAACCGCGCAGTAACTGTATATAAAGGGCATGAAATGCGCCTTTTTACAAAAAATTGTCGTCGTCATCTATTGCATCCGTATGCTTCTTTAAATGTGCAGTCCTCTGCGACTTTCTTTTCTTTCTCACACATTTCTTCGATAGGAAGCTTCATTCTTAAACCTCGTTGATCGCTCTCGCCTTTGATTGAACTGGAGGTCAGTGTTTGTGTTTATGCTATATATATTTTCACTCTCTGAATATTCAACCGATTCAATGATCCAATCCGCCATTGTTTTAAGGCCTTTTCTTTTTCTTTACGAAATGCTTCGGATTCTTTAATCTCTCTTCTGTACTTTTTTCAGTTGCCGTCGTCTTCTTCTTGTTGTTTATACGAGTTCTGCTATATTTTGTTTGATTTAAATTTATCCACTCTTGAAAGCTTTGGATTGGTATGCATGGTTTTTTGATCCGCATCCGAAGTTATCAAATGCATAGAGGCGTTTCTCGATAGATCAAAATCAAAATATGTCTCCTATTTGTTATTTATTTACAAAACTTAGATGTTAAAAGGTGCAGTTTGAAGGAACTTTCGAGAAATCCACGAGAGCTTTATGTTCTATTGATTATTGATCTTGTTTCGTGCTTGTAATCATCAGCAGTTCATTATCTCCCTCGTAGGTTAGAGCTTTTGGGGGTAGGTATTTCTGCAAACGTGCCAAAGTAGCAGCTACTACTCTGGGGGAGAAACTGCCATTATTGGAGTTGTTGTTATGAGAAGACAGTCATGAACGATTATGATTCCGATGCCATTAGGTGGGGTCTTCGTTTTTTCAATGGGGACTCATCGTATAGCACCGAGTACTATCCTGACATGGCACAACATGATGTCAATTTCTATGAGCATTATTATGGAAATCACTGCAATAACGAGGTTAACCACGTGGAGAACGATGAGATAATTGCACACACTCTTCAGGAGGAGTTTTCCCAATTAGAAATCGCAGAGGCCTCGGGCTATTCAAATGCAGTAGAGCCCTCCCAAGCATCTAATTTTGCGCTTGGTTGGAACAATCCATCCTCAAGAAACTATGGTTCAGGTTCTTACTAATACTAGCCACATTTTTCTTCTTTCTCTATGAACGTGTGACAGTGATCCTTACACGTGCCCACAATTTTTTTTTTTATAATCTGCAGAAAATGATTCTGTTGAAGATGAAGTTGAAACTGTGGAGCCTTCTAGTTCGTGTTCTAGTCCAGGTCAAGAGGATAATTACTATCCATACGGGCATGATAATCAAGTAGATTGGAAAATGGATCAAATGATTCCAGCACCTGTGAGATTTTTCTATAATTACTTCTTTCATTTTGGCGTAGTAGTTGTAGTTGAAGCAGATTATATATTCATTGTGAAGAAAATATTTCCTCTTTGACTGATCAATTTACGTCAGACATTTTATGAAGCATGCTTCTTTGCAGGGACTTGTGACTGCTGACGTCTAGGAATACCCTTTATCTGCTTAGAATTTGGAATTGTTTTCCTCATGATTGGGAAATGTATTGTTATGATTTGCGTAGGTTCTTTTCTTTTTTCTTTTTGGAAATTGTTTTGGATGATTTTGAACTATTGTTACTTGTGCATATGTTTTGTCAGTCTGGAATGGTCACTGGAATGTTAGTGGTTTTACATTTGGTAGATGATTTTCTATAACTGATTCCCAACATGCGAATTTTTGGTTTTCACTATTTATTTAGTTTTTATGACGAGAAGTGAGAACCAAGGAATCTTTTGAAACTATATGGTTTCAGAAGCTGATCTCTAGTGCTTTCCCAATTTCTGTGCTAACATATGTATGTGGGACCCATGATATTATCTGTCTTTGTCTGCCTACTACAAAGTTGCCTTACAACTGATTATGTGATTTGTGCAGCATGTCCCAAGAATCAATGGTGAGATTCCTCCAATTGATGAAGTAACTTCAGATCATCAAAGGTTGCTGGATAGGTAATATCTCAAAAACTCTATGTCGTTTGATACGGTTGAATTTGTAGTCTATTGTTTATAGCCTGTGCGTGTTTGAATTTCTCTTACTTTGTTCTAGTCTGCTACTTGTTGTTTGACATTGAATTTTGGGAATTAATTGTTATGACTGGCCACTTTCTAATCCTAGGTTGAAGGTATATGATTTTGTTGAACGCAAGGTTAAAGGGGATGGTAATTGTCAGGTCAGTTGTTTCTCAGCCGTGTGCTTCTGGTCACAATTGGACAGTTTAGATTTGTCCATGACATACTCATATCAGTTTTCGATTCTCAGTTCCGTGCTCTATCAGATCAACTATTTGGAACGTCTGAACGCCACAAGTTGGTGAGAGAAAATGTTGTGAATCAGGTTTGTCATTTTTGCTTATAGTATACTTGTATATTTTCAGATATACTGGATTATAACCTCTTTAACATGGATATCTCTCTCTCTTTCTATTACTTTTTTATTTTCGTTTTTTTCATACCAGCTCAAGTCACGTCGGGAGATTTATGAGGGATATGTTCCCATGGCATATGATGATTATTTGGAAAAGATGTCCATGTATTTTGAACTTCTATTTATTTCATTCTTTTCATTCCCCATTTTCTTGTCTTGTTTGGATAACGCTTATTCTACTTCATTTGAAATGTTTCTAGGAGTGGTGAGTGGGGTGATCATGTAACACTACAGGCAGCTTCAGATTGGGTACTGTCATCGCAAGACATTGTCTCCGGCTTTGTAGTGTTTTATTTAGATAGTGTTGAAAGTTTTAAAATTTGTTTGTTGTTCATTCCGGCTTTGTAGTGTTTTATTTAGATAGTGTTGAAAGTTTAAAATTTGTTTGTTGTTCATTCGTGCAGTGAACCCAAATCTCTGAGAAATAAATTTCTACTATGTTAATATATAGAATGACTAAAAAAAATGAAGCAAACTTATGTCAGAATTTGAAAGTCGCAGGTTCAACCCTTTTATGTTCATTTGCCTGTTTATATTATACTTCATTAAGTTAGAAATTCCATTGTATACACAGTCTGTATCTTGGGTGATGTAACAATGTCCTGCTTATGCTGTCAATTACTTGAATGAAGTTGCTAGATTGATATGAAAATGAAAAAATTAATATCCTCCTTATGTCGTACAAGAACTTTGTCCATTCCTTCCCCTACCCCCCAAACAAGACTATGTTTCCTACCCCCAGTCCTCCTTCCTCTTTTCTGCTTTATTGTCTTGAGAAATTTGTCATTTATGAGTGAAGCTAAATGTGCCGATGACTGTTTTATGCTGCAGTATGGCGTTAAAATATTTGTCATGACTTCTTTCAAGGAAGCCTGTTGTATAGAGATTATCCCTAATTTCCAGAAGAAAAAACAAGGTAAATTTTTAACTCAAATATTTGCATTAACTCGGGTAACTTTTCTGGTTGTTCTTCCTGGTTATGGGCCTATACTTGAGCCACTTTTTTTGCTGATTTACTTGGAAAATGCCCATATTTGGTGCAGTACACTTTTCTTTTTTATTTGTTTTTAGTCTTTCACCAGCATTTTTTACCCTCATTTTTTCTCCTTTGTAATTCAGTTAATTTGACTGGAGGAAGATGGTATGTGAACGTTCATTGATTGAACTATGCATCCGTTCTTTCCCTTCCGCATAATTGCGCACTGTTTTCCAGTTCTTTTTTTCATTTCATTTGTTGTATCCTGAGAACCGAAAGACCATTATCTTTTGCTCATAAACCAAAACCCATCTCTTTCGTACCAAAGAGAGGCAATTCCAACATTCACTTTATTTACTTCCCTCCTTTTGTAATTCACCATTCTTTATTTTTGTATTTATCAGTAGAACGTTTAATCAATGTTACATGTATGTACTTTCATTTGCAAAGAGCTTCACTTATTAGTCCTTTGTGTAACATGCAGTCATTTTCCTGAGCTTTTGGGCAGAGGTGCATTACAATTCAATCTATCCTCAAGGAGGTAACTATTTTACTCTTATATTCATCGTTTACTTGAAGCTGCCTGATAATTATGACTTATAAGTGATCACCGTGTTCTTTAGTCAGAATAGAAGCATATGCAAGGTTCATTTTCGTGGATTGCACCAAGCTCTTACTAACTCGATTTGATTGATTGAGCTCAAATGTTGATTCTGTAGTTTTAACTTCTAATTTAATAGTCCAACCCTCACTTTTAATATCTTGAACATTTTGTTCTTAGGAAGAAGTTGGTCTAAATTAGCTGCTAATTATTAATGCCATGACTCATAGCTCCATATTCACCCAGATGTTTCCTCAGTTGCAGATGAGCAATCAAATGACTCCAGAAAGAGGAGGAGATGGTGGATTTTCGGAAACAAGCATTAAGACTCCAGGCAAGAGGTGCAATAAGTCTTTAACCTCTCCTGCATTTTCTCCTTGAGACTCGTGGTCTTCTTTAAATTTCGAGAAGACTTCTCGGCCCCCTTTTTATCAATAACTCCATCTGCAGTTTTATTACATGAGTATAATCTCGGGGAAGGGACTCCAGAATAACATTCTTCATATTGACTTCGATGACTGGACTTCAATGCTTTCAATTTGTAACCAGAGAAACTAGGTCTGTCCTGCTCTGGATCATATTTACAATTTCACATTGAATAGATTAATAAAATTTGCTGGCTTCTTGCATCTTATTGACCTTTGCTTTATGATCCTCTGCGTGAAATGAATGCACAAACATGGATTCATTTTAGTTCATTTCCAGTCATTTAGAAGCTCCATAGATTAACATTGTTGCATCTTATTCACATGCATTTTGGTGAAAAATTATTTGAACTAGCCGCATCTTATATGATATTTCTACAAATCCTTCAAACTTTCTTGCTCTTTCACAGAATCAGCTCTGATCCCACCATCTCCTTGATATTGTCTTCTTCCATTTTCTTCCCGTTCTCCATTGCCAAACCCCTTTCCATCCAGAGTTGTTCATACTCATAATTAGAATTTCAACAAGGGATCATTTTCATCTGAGTATTGATACTAACTTCAACTGTATATTTCTCTTTTTGTTGACCAAAGCCAGCAGCAGAAAAACAGCACAAAAGTGGCATTCCCTACAGACTGGGTTTTTTTCATAGGGATGGATTATATTTCGATAGAAAATGCTCGAGGTTTAAAATCTTATTCCATCTTGATCTGAAAGTTCCTTCCTTTACAGATTTTTAATTATTTTTGTTGACAAAAAAATAAAAAGTTAAAAATATTTAATTTCCAAAACCAGGAATGTTCCTGAAGTGTCCCCATTTCATGCCCCCACTGAAAATATAATGATTTGGAACTAAGAAGAAGACCATGTTGACAATGGTGGGTCCATTCAATCAGTTAAGCCAGAGAAGATATTTAAATTTAAATAAAAAGAAAAGGAAAAAAAAATCGAATTTCCATAGCTTAGCAGTAGAAGATTATACAGGTTTCTTCTTCCCTTTACAAATTCCAGCCGTAACCAGAACGAGAGGAAGGAGAACGGAGAAGAGCTGAAGAAAAGGGTAAAATTTCCATACTGCAATTTAAAACTGCTGTCTGTGTCCTGTTTGATCGTTTCAATTTTCTATTGTTCTCTGAAGACCTCCTCTTCCTGCCTCTCCTCCGCCTCGTCCGCCGTCGCCGGCTGCAACAGCAGCGCAGTGAACGGCATGTGCCGGTAATCATTCCCGGCGGCAGAGTACTCCATCCCGACCGGCTGGCATAAATCCAAACGGCAGCTCGGCGGCGGCGGAGGCATCGCGAACATCCCCTGCCCACCGGCAGCCACCGCCACCGGCTGAACCCTACAAGAAACTGAGGGAGCGGACGAGGCCATAGCCGGGGAGACGGTGGAGATCGGAGCTGCCGGAACAGTACCAGTACCAGTGGCGGCAATGATGGAGGGCTCAGCCTGACGGAGCAGCCACTCGATCGTCTCGCCATCGGAACGATGGCCAAGCTCGCGCGTCAACTGAAAGATGCGGGCGGCGCAGAGGGCCGGCATACGAACGCGGCGGCCTCTGCCGTTGACCTTGGTGTGGCGGTCCCTGGATAAAGCGGCGGTGGATTTTCGGGGTACGACGGATTGCGTGGCGTTGGCCGGAGATGGGTTAGTGGCGAGTGAGTGAGAAGAAGCGGTGGGCTGAGAATGGGGGTCGGAGGAAGAGGGGAATTTGTGGAGAACGACCTCCGATCCCATAGTTGAAATAGTGTGGTTTGATTTCAGAAGAGGAAGAAATGGAAAGGGGATTTCTTAGGGTTTTGATCGGAAGAAGAAGAAGAAGATGATGAAGAAGGAGAAGGTTTTAGGGTTTGAGAAGAGAGAGGATCGGAACGAAGTGATGAGGAATAATATAAACACTCCCTCCCCACGGCACGGAGTCTGGGAGAGTGGGATGCATGGTTCAGCTGTGATGTGGGGTCCACTCTTACTGGGTCCCACTTGATCTTTGGGCCGCCAACAAGTGGGCCCGGATTCATTTATTCATTATAGGAAATAGACCGTCTTGAAACCAATATTTCACAAATGTCCAATTATGAAAAAAATTTCAGCTTTGTCTTGGTTCAAGATTTTCCAATTAAATCTTACATCAAAAATTGATTTGTATCAATTCTTTCCATAATAAAATCTACTATGAAGATTTACCAATTCCCAACCCTAACCCTAAATATGTTTCACCAAAAATTTTCTCCAATTGTCGTCACCAAATTCTTCCATCAATGGCCGTAATTTTGAAGTTTTTTTTTTTTGCTCCTCCATTAGTGGTGGGATAATCTCAAATTTCTCTGCAGCTCCATCTCCATTTGCCGTCAATTTGAAGCAACATGAATATTCCTTTATTCATCTTCTTCTTTTTTTTTTTTTGTTTTGTTAACCAGTATGAATATCATAAGATTATGTTTGTGTATTCTCTCTCTTTTTTTTTAAAAAAAAAATATATATATATATTGTCAAACAGTATGAATAGGAATCCAATTACATAGTTTGCATTTTTTTTTCAATTTTGTTATCAATAGATATTTTTTGTTATTAATATCTTAAGTTATAAGATGTTTCTAATTTACACTAACCCTTATTTACATCTAATCACCCATTTGATTGTAGAATGTAATGTTTATTCAAATAATAAATATATACTATGCATTATAATATATAATCAATATACTGAACCCATTATATATTATATATTCATCATTGTGTATTCATTTCATAAATCAAACGCCAGAATAATAAATATATACTAGGTTGTATATTGTATCATAAATATATACTTGGAATTATATTATATAAACCTCTGTATATAGTACATAAGTGAATTTTCAGAATTATAAATAAATGTCATGAATTTTCAGAATTATAAATAAATATAGGGTATTGGTATTGCATGCTCTTTATTTACTATATTGCAATACCCTATATTCGCACCTTTGTATTATTCAAATGCAATTCTCTAAATAAATTTAAATTTAAAAAAATGCACAACTCTATATTTCTATTGACCATGAATATATTCAAATATAACAATCATATAAAATATATTATTCTTAACAGAAACCATCTAATATATATATAAACTATTTGATCAACCATCAGTTTATTTTATATACACCCTCAGATATATTATATAAACCTACAACTAAATAATATATTATCCAGGTTATATAATTTTTTATACCCACATAACAAACCCAAATATACTTATATACTACACGGAATGATTTGTATAAACCCACAACTAAGTAAACAAGCTAACAGTATATTTTATATAAACTACATAACAAACCAAAATATACCTTGGAATAAACTCCAACAGTCAGCCAACCGACGGATTGAAGACGTTTTGTCTAAACAAGAAAAACATAAGAACCACACCAAAAAAAGAAAAATAAAACCGAAAAAAGAAGCATCCATCGGCAGAAGCGTTGCCGCTGGTGTGACGGCAACAACACACATAGCGTTTGAAGGATGAGACGGCGGGAACAGAGCGACGAGCGGTCGGAGGATGGACGGCGAAACACAGAGGGAGTGAGCGTCAATGGCCGGCAAATCGCGAGGGAGTGAGCGTTAGCAAAAAATCGTGAGGGAGGGAGACCGGCGTGAAGAAGAAACGACTATTTGGGAGATTATTTTTTGGGGTTTGAAAATAAAATATTAAGGGAATCGACGAGTTGTTTGGAGAGAGGATTTGAAAAGATTTTTGCAGCCATAACTAATTATTACGAAAAGATATTTTGGGAAAATATATTGATAATAACCATATTTATTTTCTTAATTATAATATAATGGGCATTGATGTAAATTAACATCTATTTTGGCTTGGCTTAGGACAAAGCTGAAATTTTTTTCAAGATTAGACATTTATGAAATTTTGAATCCAATATGGTCTATCTATGTAGTTAACCCTTCATTATTTTTCTTTTTTTTCTTTTTAAGAATTAAGAATAAATTCAAATTCCTCGCCCAGCATCTACTTCCAAAATGTGGTATTTGAATTTCAACATTCAACCATCGGACGTTCAACAGGCAATTTTCACCATCGGACATAACGAAGCAATTGTTCCATTTCAAGTAACAATCATAGTAATTATGAAGTGATTATTTTAATTTTTCTTGAGTTTAACATTCGAGGGTGGAAGATTCGAACCTCTGACTTTCTAATCGAGGGTAAGTGTTAATCATTGTTGAGTCATGTTCGTTTTGACAATTATTTTAATTATTGAACTATGGTGATCGTAACAATTTTTTATTTTTTATTTTTAGTTTTTATGTCAGATGATTTATTTCAATTTAGACTATATGTTTTCACTTTTTATCTTTCTTTTTGGTATTACTATTATTGGTGGATTAATGGTAAAATTTTTGGTGATGTATTGAAAACTTGGTGCTACGATTTTATTGGTGGATTTTTTTTTTTGTTGTATTTTGGTGCTATTATTGGTGGTCTATTGTTGTGTTTGTGCTTCAAATTTGTGTACATTTTTGCTTCAAAGTTGGTTGTATAGATGCAATTTTACATTGAAGTGTTGCTGTTAATTTTTGCTTCAAGCTTTTTTTTTTTTTTTTTTTTTTTTTTTTTTTTTTTTTTTTTTTAATATTTATGTACTTATTTTTTTTTTAATTTTTTTTTTGTTTCTTCCCTTTGTTGTCTTACTTATTTATTATTATTATTCTTTTTTTTTTTACAATCGTTGTTGAACTTTGCTGTCAATTTAAAATCTAATCCATCTTTTAAAACGTTGACACATTTTTTCAATATAGATTCCCCAGCTATTTTTGTACAAATTTTGCACATTTTCTTTTTTTTTTCCATGTAACATAGGTAGTCGTTAATATTTCAACAGTCATATCGATTCTTTTTTTTTTTAGGAAACTCATATCGTTCACTTGCTAATGTAATGGAAAATTCTGAAACTTTTTAAAGTCTAAGAATATTATTGAAACCAGGGTCAAAGTTAAGGTATTTTGTATCATTTACCCCACTTGAAACTTACCACAAATGTTATATCTAAGTCAAAGAAGATAATTACAAATTTTGTTTAAAATGTATCCTTTAATTTTTGTTAGTACAACAAATGTGGGATATGGGGATTTGAACTTCCAATCTCAATGAAACGAGTACATGAAAATTAACGCTAAGTTATGCTCACTCCAACAAATATATTTTTATTTTGTTCCTAAGAAATTTATTTATTTATTTAATTATCATATTTGTTGGTGGCAAAACAAATACAATTTTTACCTGATTTTTTTTTTTTCTTATAAAGAACTTGTGATGGGATTTAATTGGGTCGTCTTGAATCGCAAGCATAAATAATCATTATATCGGGATTTAGCTTACTCTTTCTTTGATTATCAAAAAGAAAAAAGGAACACTCTTTCTTTGACTGATCTTGACTGACTTTAAACCTAAAATTCAGAACTCAGAAGGATATGGATGTTTATTGGGCCTAGATGTGAAAACTGTTTGGGCATTGGATTCTTCAGTTGAAAGGGCCTAATCTGTTATCATTCGGTCATATCAATCAATGAACCCAGCAAATCGAGAACCCCCCCAATCATTTCTTGGATCAAAAAAGAGAAAAGAAAGAAAAAGAAGAAAAATCTGAAGCAGAGATAGTATATAACTGAAACCTGATCCATTTGAAAAAATCTAGTCCCGATTTTGAGGTGTGAATTACTCTGTGAAACCACTGAAGAACCTCCCCTTCTTCTTTATCCAAAAACCCACAATCCATTTCTCACCAATTTTCTCAGAAGAAATCCGCAGAGAATGATGACCCAGATGGTTTACAGAGACTGAAAGGCGAGAAAAATTCTCAGTGAACAGTTCTAAGAGACCTCCATGTGAGGAGAGACTCTTTAGTTTTTGTCTTACTTCAAAAGGAACAGTGGGTTTTTACGTATGGAGGCTGGACTCAACTTGTTGTCTTCATCTTCGCCTTTCATTTCGAGATGCCACCCGAGAAGCTTCCTCCATCCTTCTTGTTCTTCTTCTTCTTCCTCTTCTTCTTCAGGTATTATTTGCAGTTTGATATTTAGCTCATTTCTGTGCTTTGTGTGGGATTTTCCTGTTGCATTTAGCTCAAATGTGAAACTCAGAGAGTTTTGTTTAGAATATTTCGAGTTGGGTTTGCCTTATTTGGATTTTATAGCGCTTCAAATGGCAACTTCTTGTTCAAATTGTGTAAAGATTGTTGAATGTTTTTTCTGAGTCGCATGGTGCCCATCAGCAATTTGTTCTCGTGCTCCATCGCCAATGGGGAGTGTGAAGAAGGCTGAATTTAGGATTTCATTATCAATTATCAGAAATGAGGCCTCATTGTGCTTGGCTTGTTTATTTCTTTCCCTTTCTAGGGAGGAGCAGTGTTTGTACTTCCAAGAAGGATTTAAAGTTCCTTTTAACTCTTTTTGAACTTTTGAGTATGTAATTAAACACCATGAAGCATTTGAAAGTTAGTTTTTAATTGGCTAAAAACTGACTAAAGTCATGTCAAACTCATCATGCATCGATGCTGTTCTCTTTTATCATTTAGTTTTCTAAATTAGCTTTCTACACAACATATTTGTGTATGTAGAAATGCCACATTTACTCAGGTACATGTTTGTTTTGAAATTCTGCAGTTTCTATGTTTCATGAGCAAGCGACTCCTGCTCGATACTTTTCAACCTCATTTCTTTCACAAGAACAGCACCATGAGTGTAGACCTCAATCACAAATGCTTAAGAATGATAAAACATCCCAGGTTAGCTTCTGCATATAAATTGGATTATTGTACTGTAATAGAACTAATTAGCATTTTGTGGTTTACTTAAAAATATGCAATTCTCTCTCTGTGCATTGACGTTTGTTTCACGAATGGCTGTATGTTTTTTTAGGATGTAAGCTCTTTTATTGTTTAAACATTGCTGTTGTGATCTGTCTGTTAAAATGCGTAATGTCTTAGTTTCACTGAGCATACTCTGACCGACAGTCCCAATGTCCGTGCTGATGTCTGTATTGATGTTTTTCCAGTTTCTGTCTTTACACATGCTCTATCTTTTTATTTCTCACAAGCACACGATTATAAATATTCAAGTATTTATATGTATCTGTGTGTGCACATCTGCATTTGGGAATTCTAATTAATGGTTCATTTGTTGCCCATTGTGAAGATGACTCTAGATAGGAGGTTGATCGAGAGGAGTGTTTCATTCGATGAAGAGAGCCGAAGTGGCCATGATCATCTGGTCTGGGAACTTAAGCATCAAGCGGATGAGTGGCCTGGTTTATTATCATCGTAAGATGAACTAAACTTCCTTCTTCTGTCCATTTTTATCAATATACAAATAGCAATTTGTATCCATAATGCATCCTTTCTTTCATATTGAGTAAAGACAATTATTCTGCAGATGGCCATCCTTACAAATGGGGGAATATAAGATATCATCAGTGGTAAAGCAATCTAATAATACCGATAGGGAGGTGCTTGTTGAAGATGAGCCAGAGAATGTCATTGCCCTTGCTAAGAAAGCTTTGTCAGCTTCAAAACAAGTAGCATCATTAGTGGATGAGTCTGAATTAGTTGGAACTGATCTTGATTCTTCTTCTTCTTCGGAGTAAGTTATGCTTTTCTTAGATAAAAAAAAGTTATGCTTTTCTGATCTTATGTGCACAATTTATGATAGCCACATTTGGTATAATAGTTTCATTGCGACTATAATCTTGCTCATATTGGGATATATTCTTTGGTTAGTTCTCTAAGCAAGGAGCAGAGAACTGTAAAGTCAACCAAGCTGCAAGATAGACGATCTAAGAAGAGAAGGGTGCCAAAACATGTAACAACGATTCACGAGACTTATAATCGAGGGAAAGATACACGGAGAAAAACAAGTGAAAATTTTGATCCTAATGATCCTCTACGACTGTTCTTGTGGGGTCCTGAAACAAAGAAGCTTTTAACAGTTCAAGAAGAGTCTGAGTTGATTGTCCAAATCCAGGTAGGCATGTGAAGGCTTTCTATTTTCAGTTTTCAGGTTTCATATGTCTTCTATTCATTAGGATTGTTATACGTGCTTGATAAAGTAACCTTTTAACAGGATTTAATGATATTGGACAATGTGAAAGCTAGACTTCAATCCCAGTTTGGCCGTGAACCAACTTTGGTTGAATGGGCTGAAGCTCTAGGGCTTACTTGTCAACGCTTACAGTCACAGCTCCACTCCTTTCGGGTCAGTCGCGAAAAGCTGATTAATGCAAATTTGCGAATGGTAGTTCACATCGCTAAAAAATATCAGGGCCGTGGTCTTAGCCTTCACGACTTATTGCAGGTTATGCCCTAACTATGAGGCATGCATCTGTGGTGCAAAGCCCTTACTCCCATCCTTTTCAGTCAGTAGATGAGTTCAATTGTCAAAATTTGTAGGCCACTGGGCACACTGAGCAGAGTGCTAGACATGTATTTCTCAAACCTTCTGCTTAAGGCACTGTGCTTAAGTTGGATTTTTTTTTTCTTGTTTGTTTTAAAAGTATCTGCTTTTCTCATCTGTGCATTTGTCTGTCAGTCTATATACCTTATATATATGCCATGGCATAATTCTTAGTCTTTAGCGAACAGATTGTAAATTATTTACCCAAATTATATCTTGAAACAAATATAAGATCTGAAAATTTAGGCAATAGACATGGTGATCTACGTGGCACATGATCTAAATTCTAATTATGAATCTTTTTTTGAAGGCTCATTCATGTAGGATGTCAACCAAAATTAAGAATCAGGCACTGCTGCACTACTATTTCTGTTGTACGTAACATTATCTTCTACAATACACTAAACATTATGTCAGGCCGCCGATTATTAACACATACGTGAGGAGGGGTAGAAGTGGGAATTCCCCTTCCCCATCATCAGATTTAGTGCCGGTGTATTTTGGGAAAGTCGGTTTGGTTTAGTCGGTTGAATTTAGTTATAAATATTGTTGTTTTGGGCCATTCTAGGGTATGCTTAGTCTTTTGTTAAACTTTTCTTTATCTGTAAGAAAGGTGCCGGAGATACCAACATCTCGAATAGGTGGAGTTTGTACTGTGATTTTGGTGTAATCAGACTTTCGAATTTAGTATCTTAAAACTGTTCCTTCTCGTGTATTGCTGAGAGCATTATATAAAGTCCTGATCTGCACAGGAATTATGCAAATCACTTAATATTGAGTTATTTAAGTCGAGGGTCTGGTTAAAGGTTCAAAATTCTTATTTAAACGTTTGTGTTTTGTATTTGGAATAGGGTCTCCTCTATCTAATATGTTGAGATATATGAATAGGCTACTGATATTTCATGGTTCATTTCTGATATTGTCGTAGGAAGGAAGCTTGGGACTTATGAAGAGTGTCGAAAAATTCAAACCACAAGCTGGTTGCCGCTTTGCCACTTATGCTTATTGGTGGATTAGGCAATCAATCAGGAAGGCCATATTCGAACACTCTAGAACTATTCGTTTGCCGGTAATGATAATTACTTAGTCTTTTAGGTTTGTTCTTGAAGAAATAAACGATTACATCTCATTGTTCAGTTAAACCTTTTTTTATTACACAGTTACCTGTTTTATCCTTTTTACAAAGGTAACAAGTATAACAAAGTTGCTATAACATTTGCAGGAAAATGTATATGGCCTCCTTGGAAAGGTAACAGAGGCAAAGAATTATTTTGTTCGAGCAGGGAATCTTAAACCATCCAAAGAAGAATTAGCTGCACATGTTGGAATTACAGTTGAGAGATTGGATAAGTTACTCTTTATGTCGAGAATTCCGCGTTCATTGCAGCAACCTGTATGGGCTGACCAAGATACCACTTTTCAGGTATCTATCACTTCTTCTCTTGACTCTTAACCAATAAATTAAGATCTAAGATATTTACCTTGCAAAAAGCTTGCAAGTCTGGCACTACTTTATTGAAAATGTGGCTCAGAGAGAAGGAACATTATTGAACCGTGCCGAATTGCTAAATGCTAGGTTGCAAATAAAATTCACTTTATACCGGTAATTATCATCTGACAGGGAAGCTGTTTTAAATGTGGAAGACAATAATGATGTCAGGAATAGAGATCAAAGAGATGTGTTGCCATTATTCAGAAATCCATCTTGCTCAGTTCCATCATTTGTCTGTTGGCCCTGCGTGGGTATTAGTTTGTCACTGGATAATGACTATAAACTGCTTTGCTGGTGTCATTGGAAGATATATATTATAGAACTGGTTGCTACAATTTAATAATGAAATCATATAAAGTGCATCGAGTTCGTTACATATATAGGCATCGATTCATTTAGGCATGGGATAGATTCACTCTTAACATCTTGCTATAACAGCTCTCTACCATAATCTGAGAATGCATTCTGAATCAAATAACAGGAAATAACTGCAGACTCTGAAGTCGACACCCCAGACGTCAGCGTGGAAAGGGAGCTGATGCGTAGGCACATTCGGAATCTCCTTAGCATTCTCAGTCCAAAAGAGAGACGGATCATCAGACTACGATTTGGTATCGAAGATGGTAAAGAGAAGACACTGCTGGAAATCGGCAACATGTTTGGTTTGTCCAAGGAGAGGGTGCGGCAGCTCGAAAACCGAGCCTTGTACAAGCTTAAACGATGCTGCAACAGCCAAGGACTCGCTGCGTATGCCGATTTACTGACTTAAGATCACATGGCCAATGCATTTTGTTGTGAACATTTCATCTTCCAAACACAATATCAGAAACTGTAGTTTTGGGAAGATGGAAGGTCTCCATCAAGAGGGTACAAACAATACTTTTGTAAGTCCAACAGCTATGTATGTATATGAAGGTCATTTTGTATTCTTTTTAAGGTGCAGTACAACCTGGTACTGTTCTTCAAGATGTTGAGCAATTGATACTTATGATATATGCTGACATCCTAAAGTGTATCTTTTAATTCATTTCAGAGATCATATTCAATGAAAATGAAGAAACAATACTTTTTTCGAGAACAGTACTATACCGATTGGGAAATCGTCCTCAAAGCTCGAGAAAAAGAAGAAGCATAAGCAATGAATCTAAAAAAAGATGAGGAAAGAAAAAGAAACACAAATATATGAAATAGAAATCTTGTCTTTCCCCCTCTTTCTTGAGCCATGGATGGGGGATCATCAAGCTTGGATTCCTCTTGCTGTGGTTCAGTTTCAATAAGGTAGCAGAAAAATGAGTGAAAAGTGCTGTTAAAACTCAAAAGAGAGATTTTATAAATATCATAAAGAAAAATAATATGCAATAAAAATCATGGAATCATAAATACTAACAGTCTTTTTAAGGGAAAACTAAGTTGGGAGAAATGATTGTATGGATTGTGAAAGATGGAGACCCATCATTCAAAAGGGCTTTCCTAAGACCAAAAAGACCAACTCATGCTGGCTTAGCACATGGCAGGCCCCATTTTTACAGCATCTCCAACTTTCCTGCTTGCCTAAATATAATAATATAATTATATACAGGTTTAAATACTATTTTGGTTCATGTACGTTCGGACTTGTTCTATTTTAGTTTACGTACTTTCAATAAATTTTAGAATTAGTCTTACTGTTATCACATTGAGTCTTTACTTGAATGAAAATTACTATTTTTATTTTACCAAGATCGATAAAAATTCACTCTAAGTCCGAACTAACAATAAGAACTAATTTTAGGATTGATTGAAAGTATAGAGACTAAATATGACATTTGAAGGGATAGAGACTAAAATGTAACGAGTTCCAAAATATAGGGACAAAAATGGTATTTTAACCTTTATATATTATGCTTCACCTTCACCTACTTCTTTCCATTTTTTTCATCATTATTATAATATTAAAAGTCTTGAAATTTTTTAAAATCACACATTAGTTTTAAAATATTCTTATCATTTACTATCTGGGTCCCTTCTTTACCTTTTATTGGTAATGGATCATTTTAAGGTACATGAATTTGAAATTCCCTCTATTGTACATTGAATTCATTAATTGTTAAATAGATATTATCCAATATTTTTGACCATTGCTTTATTAAATATTTAATTTCAAGAATGATTATTTTTTATATTCTGAATATTTTAGATTTTCCAATATCACAAAGGGGTAGTAGGGGACTATTGATATTTGAACCCCCCTTGTCCCATGAAAAATCTATATAACATTATCTACAATTTTGCATACTAAAATAGAGAAAATTCTATTAGTTTATTGGTCCCTTTTTCTTTCTTTTAAGAACACATAGGGACAGTTATAGATATTAGGTCAACAATTTTGCATACTAAAATAGAGAAAATTCTATTAGTTTATTGGTCCCTTTTTCTTTCTTTTAAGAACACATAGGGACAGTTATAGATATTAGGTCATAAAAATTGTCCTTCTAACATATAGTTGGGATCTTTGAGCTTATTCACCGACTCAATTCCTTGTCACTAATAATTCAAAAAGAAAGGAAAGAAAAAAAGAAAGACAAACTTTTATAGTACTTTTTATTCTTAATGTTTTCTCATGGAATCTGTTTTATCATCTTATGTTAAAATCAAATTAGTTTTAAGAGAAGTTACAAAAACAAATTGATCATATATAGTTGAGTTGACTTGATGCAAATTCTAAAACAATAACACGTTCACATTAACTTCTATAATAGTCAATTTGAACATAACTTAATTGGTCAAGATATGTATATTCAATCAAGAGATTAGATATTCGAGTCCCTTCACTACCACATGTTGAGTTCAAATACATACATACATACACACATATATTAGAAAAAAAAAAAACCCTGATTCTACTATAGGAAATAAAGCAGAAAAATAATAGGGAATTTTTTTTATAAAAAAAACAACAAAAATAAGAAACACAAGAATTTACATGAAAAACTCTAAAACGGAAGGAAAACAAAAGAAATTCCACTATGCAAAAAATTATTACAATCACACTAAATTCTCTCCTTGACTTTAATTTTAAAAAAAAAAAAAACACTATTTCAAAACTTTATATCACTCACACAACTAGAGTTAGTATACAAGACTTACGATTCTAATTTTGATTATTCAAAACCTAAGTCATAGGTTCTTTTTACACTACTTGGAGCTTATCAGTCGTGACGTTTACATGTGGGATTGCTCTCTTCTAATATTTTATAAAAAATCCTAGCGTGTATATATATATAACAATAGGATTGAATCCTCTCCACCCATAATTGAAGAAAAAAAAAAAAAAACCAATGCACAAAAATTACCAGTAGGAAAATAAGGTAAAAAAGAGGGGAAAAAGAAATGGTGTGGCAGAACATTGGCCCATTCTTTGTTTCATATGGCTGCCTGTTACCAATCCCTTGTTGATAAAATGGTGGGTTCCATTTCTCAACAGTCAATTACACACACAAAACCCATCTGTTTTTCTTCTTCTTCTTCTTCTTTTTCTTCTTCTTTTTCTCTCTCTCTCTATAGAATAAATCTGGGTTTGGGATTTTCAACACAAACCCAGAATTAGGAACTAGGAAGTAGGAAGAGAAAGAGATTTTTTTTTTTTATTTAAAAAAAAAAACACTATAAAAAGAGAAAGAGAAAGAGAAAGAGAAAGAGAAAGAGAAAGAGAAAGAGAAAGGGGTGAATATTTGGTTGAATATTTGCATTATAAAAGTAGAGAAGAAAAATGGAAGAAGGTGTGAAGGAAAAGAGTAAAATTGGGGAATACCCATGTGATCCTTGTAGATCTTTTGGCCAAAAATGCAGCAATTTGGTCAAGAAACAGCGCACTAAATTCTACATCCTCCGCCGCTGTGTCGCTATGCTTCTTTGCTGGCATGAGCGTGGCGACCCTTGATATCTCACGCGCCGCCGCCTCCGCCGCCGCCGCCGCCGATGTGGTTCTTGTTTTCTTTTTTGTTCTCTTAGTTTGTTCATAGGAGGTAATTCCCCAAGTACAAAACAATAGTGCTTCATTTTGGTTTCTTCACAACAATTTTCTCTCTCTCTCTCTCTCTCTCTCTCTCTCTCCCTTGTATGGTAACAAATTGAAAAACTCTCTTTTTTTATCAATGGGTTTTTTTTTCTTATTCCAAATCTTTCTTTCTTTCTCTATCTCTATTATTCTACAATAATTTTTTTACCCTTTTTTCATGTGTTGTTTCCAATTGGAGGGATTTTCTTTTCTTTTTTATTTTTGTGTAATTTTTTTTTTTTAATTGGGGGTTTGGTTCATTGAGTTTATTTGTGAGTAGGTAGGGAGAAATGGATGGATGGAAATTTAGTTCTTTTGTTGTGGTTAAGAGTAAGAGACATTGGATAGCATGCATTTTCATTTGGTTTGTGTCTTAAATATGCTTTTTGGAGTCTTTTTCTAGGAATGAATCTTCATGGGAGAAATGAAAATTTTGATGTAGATGCTGCAAGTGTAGTCTCTCTCTCTCCTCTCTCTCTCTCTCAAAGAACAAATCCTATTAAAATGTTGACAATCGACGGGAAAGAAAATCTCATTTTCTACATTTCTCTTTCTTAGTTGTCAACATTACTTTAATGGTGGTGTGTGATGAATTCAAAATTTTTCAATGTTTGGAGAGAGAACATCGAGTTCATTTAATTCCTTATGTTCTCATCATGTGACGAGGGAGAGGAGGATGAGAATAAGAGGTCATGTGTTCAAATCCTTAGAAACCACGTGTAGTTTTCTTCCAGTCACATCGTATGATTGTGAATTTAAATTCTTTAAACTCTTAATTTCTTTTTAGTGATCGCGTCATCTAATAATCTATGTAAAAAATAATTAAATTGACTTGTGTGTCACTTCAAATTTTTAGATCTACGTTTAATTGATTTATCACTCAATCTTCAAATTCAAGTCCAAATTTTAAAGAGGGACTATTATTCAATGTCTTGTATATGAGGGAGGAGAAAAGAACATCTAAAAGCTCTCAATAATTTCTCAAATTTTAGATAAGTACAATTTGTTTTAGACTCATCTAGAGAGTTAGAACTTTATTAATAGAAAGAAATGAATAAAAGTACAATTGTTTCAGGTAGAATTTTACTATTTAAATCATTAAAACAAAGAGAATAATTGCAACCTAACTTCATTTTGCCACTTCGATAATGACTTATCATTATAACATAAAGTTCTAAAAAAGATTGCATTTAATTAATTATAGTATATATGATATATATATATATATATATATATATATATATATATATCCATAATAATTAAACCCATAAATTTAATTCATTAAAACAAAATTATAATTCTAAATATCCCACATGATTTGTCAATTCAGACAATAATCTAATCACTAGGAGCCTTTTGCTAAGGAAACATCAGACAAGAACAAGCATCCATTGTTGTTGTATTATTTTCTTTTGTGTCCTCTCTTAATATAAAACCTTGTCTTGTCAAAGCCCATCTTTTTTTTTTCTTTTTTTTTTCATTTTTGAATGATAAAAGAATTTGAACCATAGAGAAAAAGGGTCATAATAATTAAGCTTGTTTGATGCACACCTCTTGACTATATATTCAAAATTTACCAATTTATTAACTATATATATGAAATAATAATTTTTATATTGCAATCAAATTTGAAAATAATTCGAGACAATTTCTTCCTACAAATGTTTGATATTAATTTCAAAGAAAATTGGTGTTTTTAATTATTTATTCAAGTCAAATATTTTGTATATTTATCTCTTCATCCTTATCTATAATAAGAAACATTTTTTAAAAGAGACCTCATTTTCATTGTCTTCAATAAGAAAATAAAGAAATTCATCCCCTTCTTTATTTATAGTCATTTTCTTCAAAAAGATTCATTGTATTGCAGAAAGAAAAAAAGTTTTGAAAATAATAAAAGACATGATGAATCTAATAAAAAAAAATTGAACATTATGAATTCAAATAGTCAAATTTGAAAGCTACAAACTTTGGAAAGTTTTTGTTGTCAAAAAAAAAAAAAAAAAAAACTTTGGAAAGTTTTAACCAACATGAAGAGGTGTCACATCAAGCATAAAAAAGCATAAATTTTAAAACACTAATGTGTATAATAATAATGTGACAAGTAATAATTTCTGTGCTAGCTTGTCAGTGTAAAATGGTATTTGTTCTGTAAAAATTAAATTAAAATTTTTTTCTCTCTTGACTTTTGAGTAGACTATAATTATAATGTCTCCTAACTTGATCCATAAATTAAAAAAAAAAAAAAAAAAATCTATTTCTTCCACATCATTTTTTTTTTTTTAATGTTGAATTCAATTAAAAACATATCAACAACCAACAAGAATATCTAAAATTCCCACTAAATAAAAGGACAGTTCATAATGCATTTATTTTTTAATTCCTAGATGTCATCAAATCGAATCACCAAATCCCTTCTTCATTAAAATTTTCCAACTTCAAAAAAAATAAAAACCAAACCGAAATTCGGCAAACTCACAACCCTAACATCGAAATATTCAAAAAGGAAAAGGAAAGAATCACATGAAAAAATATAAAAAATAAAAAAAAGGAAGAATCACATAAAAAAATATATGGCAATTTTTTTTTTTTTTTTTTTTTTTTTTTAAATTAAGGAAGAATCACACACACACACATATATATATATAATAAAAAGAAACGGGAGAATCACATAAAAAAAATAAAAAAATTCAAAAAAGAAAAGGAAGAATCACAAAAAAGAATGAAATAGTATATGACAAAGAAAAAGAATACATATCTTTTCAAAAAAAAAAAAAAAGAATACATAAATAAATGACATATACAAACCATACCTTTGAACTTTGAAGAAGTGTATAATAACATAGAAATGAAGGCAATAGGGACATGCTAGGCTAAGGTTAGGAACCTTAGGGTTTATGGAATTAAAAGAAAAAGGAAAAAGATGGTTCTATATATATATACACACACACAATAGAATGAAATGGGTATATATACCCACACTTTTGTTTCTTTTTTTTAAAAAAATGAAATGAGTATATATATACACAATTGTTTCAAATGTCGATGTTGATAGAAATGTCAATATCTGAATTTATTAAAACATCAATGGAAATATTAATAAAATATCAATTTTAGTTGACATTTTCTAAAAAAAAATATATAAATATAAAAAAAAATCATAAAAATATTGAAATTGAAAAATAATATCTATAAAACTTCGATTTTAGTTATTTTTTTAAGGTTAAATTACAAATTTAGTCCAGTTTGTGGCTATTTGGTCCATAAAATTTCAAAATCACAAATTTAGTCCTTAAACTTTCAATTTTTTTTTTTTTTAATTCACAAATTTACTAGACACATACCACTTGAAAATACAAGGTTTCATTAGACAAACAATTCAAATTTATATCTAATAAATCAATTAATCTTTAAAATTTTAAAATTTGTTAAAGTCCCCATCAGACACAAAATTAAAAGTTTAATTAGTCCATCGTTAAAAGTTTTCAGGGAAATTGTCAAAAATAGGACAAAATGATGGGGGATAAAGAGATTTAGGATGATTTTTATTTTTATAGAGTAGTAGGACTTTTGAGGGTATGAAATTACCATGTTGCCCTTCTTTGTTGCTTGAGGAACAAAATGTAAGTAGTTTGCTTTTTTTTTTAGGTATTTGATTATGAATGTTTGGTTGTTATTTTGTTTGTCTTAGAAGGAAAAAAAAAAAAACGGAATGCAAAATTTGACTCAAGTTCGTGTTTTAGTTCATTTTGGTGATTGCTGTTTTTTTTCTCGCAATATCACGTTGCGAGAATTTTTTTTCTCACAATCTCGCTGGGAGAATTTTTTTTCCTGCAATCTCGTTGGGACAATTTTTTTCTCGCAATCTCACTGGGAGAATGTTTTTTCTCGCAATCTCGCTGCGAGAAATTTTTTTTCTCGCAATCTCGCTGGGAGAAATTTTTTTCTCGCAATCCTGGGAGAAATTTTTTTCTCAGAATCTCGTTGGGAGAAATTTTTTTCTCGCAATCTCGCTGGGAGAAATTTTTTTTCTCGTAATCTTGCTGGGAGATTTTTTTTCTCGCCATTTAATATAACAATAACAATTATTCAAGTTTCACAAACATCTCGACATTTAGGAATAATCCCCTGTAATTTTATTCCTCATCACTAATCCATGTAGAGTAAGCATCGCCACAAACATCTCGACACTTAATATAACATATATTTAAGTTTCACGTTATTTGGAGTATCGGTAGCTCAAATTATTTCTTTAAAAAAAAAACACGACTTAAAATGACTTGCTGCCTTGTTTCTTGCAATTACACGTTTCAAGACAAAAAAAATGTGATCTCCTGATTCCTCATCTCAAATCCCTGTAGAGTAAGCATCGCCACAAACATTTGAATAAAATTCATCTTGACTAAAAAAAATATTAAGTCAAATTCTTGACAATTTTTTCCTCGTCATTTCTTATATTAGTAGCTTAAAATTATTTCTCAAACAGAGCAGTAACTTAAATGATTCGCTGTTTTTTTTTCTCGCAAGAAAAGTTGCAGCATCTTAAAATATGTAATTTTTCTCATCATCTGACATCCCTATGTAGATTAAGCATCATCACCAAACATCCTGACATTTAATATAACATATATTTACTTCAATTACAATCCAGTCTTTCAATACATTGGGATATTCCCATAATTGGAATGCCAATTGCTTGCTAAAACACGAGTATTGTACAATATTACTAGCACTAACGTGCGCGCACTGGCATGAACAAATACTACCAAGAGACTTCAGTACCAACAAGAGATAGTACATCACTACAATGACATATTTCCTCAATGGATAGTACATCTCTTTCTTATTCTGTCGCTCGATTTTCAAAGATGTCTGCATGAGAAAGTTGATTCATTCAACAAAATGGTCGAAAGCAAACTAAATCTTTGTGTGTGATTTCCTTACTTACACCAACACCTTTCAACAAGCCGCCTTCATATATTTTCTTTGTTTCTCATCCCTTACTCCACCAAAACGAACTAAAACACGAACCTAAGTCATCTTCCAATTACCACAAAATTTTTAATTCCTAAACAAAAATAATAATAAATAAATAAACAAATTATGTGACCATGCGAAACATTTTTTAAACATTCTATTTTGTTTATCTCGTAGTTTCTCTTAGTTTCTCATAAAAAATTAACCATAATTTGAGACTTTTGCATTTCAATTTTTTATCTCACAATGTCACATACTTACAACCCTATGCAAGAAAGAGCATAAACAAACTAATAATCAAACATTCTTAGTCAACATTCTCTCAAGAAACTAAAAAAAACGTTCTTAGATGCCCCTTCACCTCACTAATCCTAAATGCTTTTTTCATCCCTTGTGAGGATTGAGGAGCAATAGATGTTTGTTTCAATGACGTGGAATATAATAAATCATATTAGTTGAAAAACATGAATCTAGATGGAATTGGAGTAAAAATGATATGTTATAGAGTGTGGTATAATAACTAGTCCCATCGAATAAGTGTTACTCTTGCTTGTTATGCTTTGGTCAAAGAACAGTGTTATAATGAAACCCCAAATGCATAAACACTAAATAATTTATATGGTTAAAGTATGGGGAATTGGGTAGAAAAATATAGCGGCCCTGTGATAAAAATGTAGAAAAAATTATAGAGTGAAATTGGAAGTTTACATACAAAAGGGAAGTAATAAAAAAGCATTATGAACCAGCAATGAACCTGAGAATTAGATTCCACGAACTCGAAAAGAAAGCTTGGAGCATCCCAATCATTTTCCTTGACTATACAACGATATGCTAGAATTGGGTTGTGTTGATCGGCAAAGATGCATCGAGAAAGCGGGACCAACTTTCCGTGTTTTGATGCTTCAACAAACTCTGCTACATCAACGCCTAAAGAAAAACAAGAAACTTGGATGAGAATTTTTCAGATGAATGAAATGATACTCTTACAGAGATGATGTAAGAACGGCTTCTCCTTCGTTGTATCATGAATTCTAGTAACAAAGCATCAAGTTTGTTATACCCACACATTCTATAAGAACCTAAAGAAAAAGAAATGTTCGACAGCATTTACATCAAAAACCAAATTCAAACATGATTTCCTATTCCTCATTGAAACCAACCTTGAAAAACCAAATGGCCAACAAGTAGCTTCATTTTTAATCATTTTTTATAAAGACTGCAACCAAGGCCAACTATCTTTAGATTCATTTTTAATCATACAAGCTTCTAACTAGAACCCTGCAGATGACATCATTTATTCAGTCTTGATTTACTACTACTGTTCACATGAGATGGTTTGTAAAGTGAATTCAATATCAAGACATCTCTTGGAAGAGGTGACCTTTGACACCAGCCTTACTAGAGGAGTTACAAAGAGACTCTCCATTCGACAAAAATAGAATTAATACCACAAGTACAAATAATTTTTTCAGGGAAATTCAAGACAAAGAACCAAAGACTAACAATTCCATATTTAAAACCAACCTTACATTCTTCTTCACAAAAAATTTTCCTATTCATTTCTAGCCAAAGTTTCCATAGAAAAGCTCCTAACAGAAACACCATCTCCCAACCGAGAACATTAAATTGCTCCTTCCAACAATTAGAAGCATCATGCATCTTTTCTTTTTTTGGTTGCTATGTTTGCCACGCATGACCAATTTAACAAGTGGAATGTCATAACAGTTCTCTCACCCCCTCATCCAAAATCAAACTAAAACATTTGCATTGTAGTGGTTAAATTTTGAACACACATTTCTCTTTTGTAGCTAAGGACACAAATCCGTATGGAAATACCAAAGGAAACACATTCAAAAAGGCTAAATATCGATTCATTTACCTCAAGAAATGCCTTCAAAACCCACAAAAAAGTCAACATTAGATGCCCATTGACAGAAAAACCCACCTGAGAAAAACAATTACTCATACACAATTATTGTTGGAAGGAGCAATTCAATGTTCGCCGTCAGCTCGTCGTTCTAGCCGTGAATATGCTGCTTCCCTTTCGTTGTAGTTGCTGCCGCCGTCGCCTGCTCGTTATCTCCTTCGTTCGGTTCCTTGTCTGCGTGCATGAAGGGAGAAGCGTGAAGGAGCTTGAGATGTAAAAGTGAATTAGGGTGGTCACTTGATCGTCGTGCCTTGGTCGCCGTCGTCGTCGCCCCCTCGCCATTGCTCCGTTGCTCACTTGTCTGCGTCCGTGAAGAAGGGAGAAATCTTGGATTCGTGCGTGAAGATGGGTGGTTGGAGAAAATCATGGATGAGAGGAGAAGAAAGTGAATTAGGGTTAAACATTGGGGATTTTTACTAAGGGTAATTTCGTAATTTCACTATCCTAAAAATCTCATTTCTCTTCCAATTCAAAATCAGTCCCATTTCTCTTTAGTGCCATCTTTTTTGTCCTATTTTTGACAATTACCCAAGTTTTCAGGGACCAAATAAACACAAACCTCAAAAGTCAAAGACTAAACATGTAGTTCAAATTTTTCTTCGTTATATTTTGTCAAATTTTCTATGATATACCATAAATATCAATCCATTCATTGGACCCATAAACATATGAAAATATCGATCCAAAGCAAGTATAGTTGAACGGTAAATTGACATACACTCTCGACCAAGAAATCAGATATTCAAATCTTATCACCTCCAAATGTTGTTGAATTAAAACAAAAACATATGAAAATGTTGACATGACAAACGAAAAAGAATATAATATAAAAATGTAGAGAGAGAGAAAGAGAGGAGAGAGAACGTGGGAGCCGACAGGTAGAATCGTTGAGAGGAGAAGAAAAAAAAGAAAGAAAAAGGGAGCATCTGCATCTGCATCTGCGACTGCAACTTCTTCTGATCTCTCAGAGACCCCTCGTGCGGCCCTCCCTCTCCCCTCTTTTCTTTCCTTTCTGATTTTGACGTCTCTTCTTTTTTTTTTTTTTTTTTCAATTATTTAAATCAAGACTTGCTAGGGTTTCACTCTCTCTATTTTCTTCATTGGCTACCTCAAAAAAAACCTAACTTTTCAACTCAATTCTTTCACTTGCTAGTTAGGTTTGTGTGTAATTGGTCCGTCCGTTTAAATTTTTGGATTCGGTCGTGATCTAGTGTGGTATTAGAGTGGCAGGTTATGAGCGTTACGTTCGGAACAAAATGTATTGTTTGTTCCTTCACATTTAATTTTGACAACCACTCGTTAAGTTTTGTGCGAATTTTATTCAAGTCCATAAGTGAGAGAAATTATTAGGTGTTCTCGATACAATAAGACAGGTAGTTTTGCATCGTTGGATGTAAGAAAGAGAAATTGTAAAAGTATCTTGATTTTGTATCCTGTAGTTATTAAAGGGCAAGGACAGATAAATTTGAAGATATATATTCGATGGTTTTAAAGAGGGAGTCTTGTTGTACTAGGAGCACCTAATAATTTGTCTCATAAGTGAAAGAGTGTTCAAAAGGTTGATGTACGATTTTGTATTTTTTTAAATAAAAAATTCAACAACAACTAAGAATATAACATCTTAATCGGTTGAGTTATGTTAAGGTTGACATGTATAAGACTAATTAAAGTTATTGCTATCTCAAAAGATAATGTATAAGAATTTATTATAAATCTGAATATAGTTTAACTGTAATAAGATATTAATTAGAAGAATCTTGTATAGATTGAAGGTTCAAATTCTTATGTCATATCTGTGATATTATATTCCAAGAGATAGATTGAGTTTGTAAGGTTATATAAGTACTTTCGTGAAGCAAATTAAAATAATCTCCAAATTTTATTTATTCATTTGAATTGGGTGGGAATTTCCATTTTTCTTTTTAAATTAGTACATGTAATATTCTAAATATTATCTTATAAATATGTGAAATGAAATTCAAATCTACGAGGTATGAGAAAAATATATATACTAATGGTTAATGTACTAAAAGGAACTCTCAAAATTGTTTTGTGTATTAACAATGTTTAATCATGTAACCAAATTGAATAGAGATAGCTTATAATATGAGGGTAGCTCAGTAGCCAAGACATCTACTCTTTCTCTCGAGATTGAAAATTCAAATCCTCATTCTCATATTTGTTGTACTAAAAAAATTGAATAGAGAAATAAATATAACACACCTACTTCAATGAAAAATAAATATAAAGTAGTTTTTTTTTACCATGAATAAATGTGAAATTATTTATAAATATAATAACTTTTTTTTAATTCAATAATATGTGAGATGAGAATTCAAATTTGAGATTTTTTTTTTTTTTTTTGTTAAGATTCAAATGTGAGATTTGCTAGTTTTTTTTAGTACATCAGCATTTGGGGGTGAGAGATTTGAACCTCTAACCTTTTAGTCGATAGTACATGTCAATTACCGCTGAGTTAGGCTCACTTTGACAATGTGAGACTTGTTAGTTGATTTATCTTCGATCGACATAAATACAATGACAATGCATTATTACAAACAAAGAGATTTATTAACTCAACAAGAAGATTACCATACCTTGTAATAATTTCCATGATGTGAAAATTCTCAAAAAAAAAAAAAAAAAAAAATCCATAATGTGAAAAATGCAAAAGATGTCACGATATAAATGATGGATAAAAAACGTCAGCTTCTCTTTACTGTTGCCCATTCAACAGACTGAGAATGGTTGAAATAGAAATAGTAAAATTTTAACATTTTAATATTTCTTTTTTCAAAATTATTAAAATCGTTAATAAAAAGAATATTTTTGGTAAAAAAACATAAACAAAAATATTATTAAAAAATAATATGAAATCCGGAGAGAGACCTTAAACAAATGTAAAAATTTAGGCCTGTTCGATAACCATTTGGTTTTTGGTTTTTGGTTTTTGGCTTTTAAGCTTATAAACACCATTTCCAACTCTAAGTTTCTTTGCCTTTTCACCTACCTTCTTCCCATGTTTTCAAAAACCAAGCCAATTTTTGAAAACTAAAAAAAATAGTTTTCAAAAACTTGTTTTTGTTTTTAGAATTTGGTTAGGAATTCAAGTATGTCTTTAACAAAAATGAAAACCATGGTGAGGAAATTTAAAGAAAACAAGCCTAATTTTCAAAAACCAAAAACCAAAAACCAAATGGTTATCAAACAGGACCTTAACAATCAACTAATCAAAGTACAGCTTCATACATAAAGTGCATATTATTTAATATCGAAAACTTAATTGTCAAATTGAACATAATCTAACTAATCAAGACATATATACTTTTTCAATAAAGAAATCAGATGTTCGAATTTCTAACCCATTGTCATTGAACTCTAGAAAAATAAAAAGTCTCCCAACTTTTTTTTTTTTTAGTTACAAAAAATGGGAATCAAAATAAACTTTAGAAGGAAAAAAAAAAGAGTATCCAATAAGAAAAAAGTGGTGGGAGACATAGGATGTGAAATGAATAGAAAAGGTAGTATGATATGATGTGGCTGTCCATCACTCTATCATAATGATAGGCAAATGGTATATGACATGATTTGATGTGTATTTGTTACCATTATGGTACTATCTTAATCAAACTTGTTTTTATGCATCACATTTCACTGCCAACTAACCATGTCTCCTCTTTCCTACCACTCTTTTTTTTAATTTATATAATTTTTTTAAAAAAATTCTTGTGGTTATAAATTTAGGAGATGTAAGAGATTAAAAAAAAAACTTATGAGTTATAGTTTTCAAAGCAATTTTGGTCTTTAGAACAAAAATATAATATATGCAAACATATACATAGAATTGTTTTTCTAATTTGAGGAACAAAAGATGTTCTCTATGAGATAATTTCAGTGTATATAATAATGTGAACTTTTACTGTTCTTCTAGTAACTTAATAGTACGGAGGTAAAAGGGTTTAATTCACCTACAATATAGATGATTCTAATAGGATTAATTAAAAGTGAGCATAGTTCAACGGTAATTGACATGTATCCTCGATCAAGAGGTCAGAGGTTCGAATCCTCCCACTCTTAAATGTTGTTGTACTAAAGAAAAAAAATAGGGAGGTAAAATCAATAGTTAATATTCAAACAAATAGTGTTTTCACAATATAGTAGGGAGTGGAGAAAAATATCCTATAAAAAGAAATTCAGATTTTAAAGTTTTTTTTTTTTTTTTTTTTTTCTGTTTCTAATTTGCTCCATATACTCTTTAGAATTGAAATATTATATACAGACATGGTGTAATGAAAATCTCCAACTCTGCTCTTGCATGATTGGAATAGAATTTAGATAAATAAAGAGATGTTGAAGAGAAAATGGTAAAAAATAAAAAAAAAATAAAAAAAAAATAGTTGATTTTGCAAACTCTATCTTTATATTTCTAAAATTAATTTGTAATTATCTGATTAAACATAAAATTTTTTAGTTGATCCAAAGAGAGAGAGAGAGAATTTTGCAAAGGGGCCCATTAAAATCCATGTATTTTGATAAGTGGGTTTTGTGTGGTTGGTCATAAAGTGGGGGTTAGTCTAATCAAATATAGGCACCAAATTTACCAAATTTAAGGGACATGAATCCCAAAACTCCCACATTTTAGAACTCGGTTTCATTGACACACCAATCATTAAGTTGACTCGTTCCCCAACTCACCAACAAATCCAAATGAATCCCAAACATCCCACATTTAACCTTAATTTTCCAATCTTCTTGCTCCCAAACATGGGTGACACAATCTTTCAATTATTTCTATTACGACCCCTTCAAGTTTTGGTTATTTTCAATCTTTTTTCCCTCTTTCTTTTTTTCTTTTTGGCCCCTACCTTGTCACTCTCAATCTACCTCACCCTAAACATGTCCTTGTTAACATTGTCCTATCAATACTCTGGTTGTTTGTAATTCTTTCTTCGATGATGTTTTTGAATATTTTTCTCAACTCATCTTTTGTAAAACCATATTTAGAGAGATATGAGTAACATTATTTGTCTGTGTGATCTAAGATGTCTTATAATCTGCAACTTTTTTATGGTCGACCTGGTGTACTTACATGCTAATTACGGAAGTGAAAAATCGCTCTGCCACGACAAGGATATGATGACATGTCCTTTTTGAAAATCTAAGACATAACATATAAAATTTTAGAAACACATATAACTATTATACGAGAAGGGAATGCAAAGTCAAGAAATTCATGCTATATGGTTAAAAATGAATTTAATGCTTGTCTATCTAATGCTTAACAAGTGTTTAATATGTGCCCTAGCAAGCCAAATCATATTGGCTTTATATGACTGGTATTGGACACATGTTTTTTGTACTAATAAGTGTCTGATACGTATTCAATATGTATCCAACAAATGTTGTAGAGTTAGAGTTTCCAATGTGTTAGACATGAACAAGTTATATAAACTAGAGTGTCCGTGAATCTTAGCTTACGTAGCAAAGACACATCCAATCCTAAAAAGTAAAAGTACATAATATCACAGTATCCAACACATATTTCTATAAGAATAACAACACAATATCTCTACCTCCTGATCTTCTTTTTCTTCTTTGACGTAAACCTTTTGATCTATAAGGAAAAGAAACTTTGTGAAAATGCACATCTCGTATGTGTTTGTGGAGAGACAAAATTTGCTGTTCGTTTTGTCTTTTGAAAAAGAGTAGCGTGAGGATAAAGCCTTAGAAGCGTACTATGGAGAAAATCGCAAGATAGAATGTGCCTTTAAGAAAAATAGAAATGACTCATTTCATTGAAAAGTACAGTGACTCTTACCTTTGGAGGGGTAGAAAAGCTCAAGGGAGTTGATTATTCAATAGATAATAACAAGACTCAACATTTGTTTTTCTAATATTTTGAAGAGTTTGAAGAGAAGAAAAAAAAATCTTCTTTTTCCAGCCTCTCAGAGAGAACAGATTCATCATTCATAAGAAGCAAATAGAGAGACGAAATTCAGTAGTGCCCAAACAGCAGTCTTATGGTGTTCTAAAGTATCCATTTTAAAGCAGTAACAGCAAATAACCAACTCAAGTCTACATTATAGGCAAGTATCACTACCCAAGGGGGAGCCCTGAAGCCATGTTTGGGACCAAACAGCCCTCCAACTGTAGGCTCCTTCTCCCCCACAGATTTTTATATGAGAAAAGGACACAAATTTGCAGTATTAGAAGAAGAGATGTTCTAAAAATACATGACACATGGAAACCTAGTTGTAAAGATCATCATCATCAGCTCCGCCCGCAGAGGTTGCAAACGGGTCGGCTGCTGCAGTTCCAGAAGTGTTTTCTGAGAACCTGAATTCAGAACCAAACCCTCTGGACTGCTGCAGTGTTTGTGCGAATGCCTGGTATTTACGGATATCGGCGTCGCTCACACTTCTACGAGCAAACTTCATTGACTCCTCGAAATGAGCAGCTTTAATCTCTGCCACTTCGTCTTCTACATCCTCTTCCATAGCCTCAGGATTGTCTCTCCTCCTCCTTTCCCTCTCAATATCCTGCAAATACAGAAGATATTCATCGTGAATATTTTTTCAATACATGCATAACTGTAAAGATGTAACACTTCGAGATCAAATAAATGATGATGGTAGAATTCAAGGTGCAGGATTTTACTTTCTCAATATTCTCTCTGATAGCATATTTGCAAGCACGCTGGCAGATTTCTGTAATATCAGCACCACTAAAACCTTGAGTGTACTTAGCAAGGGCTCTAAGGTCTACATCTTTCGATACTGGCGACTTCCTCAAACAAGCCTTGAAAATTTGGTGACGAGAATCCTCGTCAGGAAGAGGAATGTAAATCAATTGATCAAGACGTCCTGGACGAAGAAGTGCTGGATCTATAATATCTGGTCTGTTGGTGGCTCCAATTATGAAGACAGTTTTCTTTGCTGACATTCCGTCCATTTCCGTCAGAAGTTGGTTCAGAACACGATCGGCAGCACCTCCAGCATCTCCCACGCTGCTGCCTCTCTGCAGATAATTTAGCACAAAAAGGTTACAAAAGATTTGCAAAAATTAATTTAACTACAGTTCAACACGAGGATGACTTGCACAACAATAATGTTGAAGAATTGCACAAGGATGGAATACAAACCTGAGTGGCAATAGAGTCAAGCTCATCAAAAAACAAAACACAAGGTGCAGACTGGCGTGCCTTGTCAAAAATTTCCCGAACATTGGCCTCACTTTCTCCAAACCACATAGTAAGCAGTTCAGGACCCTTGACACTGATGAAGTTTGCCTGGCACTCATTCGCAATAGCTTTGGCTAGAAGAGTTTTTCCACATCCAGGAGGGCCATAGAAAAGAACACCCTTTGATGGAGACATTCCGAATTTCTCAAATTTCTCAGGATGTTCCACCGGATATTGTACAGTCTGATTGAGAAACAGAATTAAGTCAGATGAGAATGAATAAATGACAAAAAGAATTAAACACACACACACACAATCTCCTTCAATGGAGGAGAATATTCTGCAGCAGCACAATTACCTCTTGAAGTTCCCTCTTGACATTCTCGAGACCTCCAATGTCTTCCCAGCTGACATTAGGCACTTCAACAACCTGGAACAGCACAATTTTAGTCAAAGTGCATTATGTAACAAACGAGCATTAATAAGGAAATTGCAGTTAATGCCACTTGATCCAATATAACACAAGCACTTACAGTTTCACGTAGAGCAGATGGGTTACTGGTTCCAAGAGCAGTTTGGAAGTGCTCATTTGTAACGGCCATCGAGTTAAGAATCTCAGCATCGATTGTTTCATCTTCCAAATCAATCACATCCATTTTCTCTCTAATGCATTGAAGTGCAGCCTCGGTACAAAGAGCTGCCAAGTCAGCTCCAACATACCCATGCGTATCCTTGGCAATTCTTTCTAAGTCAACCTGTAATATCCAACATAGGAAAACCAGTGTACTTTCATTGATGATGCAGCACCCAACAAGCAAAGGCAATTAGAAATAAATATAGCCAACAGAAATCTTACGTCTTCAGCAAGCTTCATGTTCTTGGTATGGATACGAAGAACCTCAAGACGCCCAACTTCATCAGGCACTCCAATATCTATTTCCCTGTCAAACCTTCCAAATCGTCTCAAAGCTGGATCAATGCTGTTTGGACGATTTGTAGCCCCAATAACAATGACATGGGCACGAGATTTTAATCCATCCATAAGTGTCAAGAGCTGAGAAACAATCCTTCTCTCAACTTCTCCATGAGTTTTTTCTCGCTTCGGAGCAATTGAGTCAATCTCATCAATAAAGATAATAGATGGAGCATTCTTTTCTGCCTCCTCAAAAGCTTTCCTAAGGTTGCTTTCACTCTCTCCAGCTAACTTTGACATAATTTCTGGTCCATTGATACAGAAAAAGAAAGCCCCAGTTTCATTAGCTACAGCTCTGGCGATCAAGGTCTTTCCAGATCCTGGGGGTCCATAAAGCAGAATTCCCTTCGGTGGCTTTACTCCAATGGATTTAAAAAGCTGTGGATGTCTCAGTGGCAGTTCCACCAATTCACGGATTTGTGCCATTTGTTTCCTAACACCACCAACGTCATCGTAGCCAACCTCATCTAATCTATCTTCATCCTCTCTTTTCACAGGCTCCCCATCACAGAAGATTTCGGTGTCGGGGGCAACCACACAATACTCAGGAGGATCAGTCTCAATGACCTTGAACTCTACACTTCTCATTCCTCCTCTCACAAGGAAGAGATCACCCTTCCTCACTGGGCGATAGGCCTCCAAGAAGTAAGCTGCATGATATGAACAGTATAAGAATTAAGAAATGTTAAAACTTCACATAATGTACAGTGAAAAAGTCGATACTTATCATCGACCCAATGTTTAACATATGAAAAGTTACCTACCTGTCTAGCAGATCTATCTAAAGATATGTACTGAAAACACACATGACATAAATATATACATATTATTAGTTAGGAAAGCGTATTGAAAGTTTTGAAGACCAAGGACAACCATCCTACAGCTGCAGCAAAAAAGTGTCCCAACCATTGACAAGAAAAAAAACAAAGCAATAAAAAGGCTGCTTCCCGACAATGCATCACATGCCAATGATAAAAATAAAAAAGAAGCGTGGAGTAACTGTTGAACAGAACTTGTAGGAATATACACAGAAAAATACATTAGAGGACTTACAATTTCAAGTACCAGTGTATCACAAGTCAACCAAAATATATCCATAATCCAAATATCTGAACAAGCCACATGAAAGAAAAGGTGCCAGACGAACATTGTAAAAAGTAAACTGAAAGAAAGATCATTCCTGGTAATCATACACTAAATTGGGAAAGGGGAGGGATCAAACGAACATCTTTAACACATTACTAGAAATGGTATCATCATAGAGTAATCATACAAGAAACAAGAGACAAATCAGGTTTTAAGGGAAGGAAATAGGTCAGGGATAGAATCTCACGTTTCAAGTATGCATCAAAAAGATTCCCAGTAACACCCTCAATAGTGTCATCTACCGGAAGAATGTGTACCCGCTTTCCATATTTAACATCAGCACATTGATGCACGGAAACAACATCTCCAAGCCTAACCCGAAGGTTGCTTCTCACAACTTTGTTCATTCTTATTTTGGGCTCATCACATGTGTCATCGGCAAGAGCAATGCAGATTGTATCCTTCCTTTTCTTCCCCTGAACTCCAGAAGGAAGACAACCATACAGTTACAAACAAAATATTGCAAGTATTCGAGAATGACCTTGAGCTGTGAATATGAGAAAGCTGAACATTTTTTCTAAGAAGAAACTCAATGAAATCCAGAATGAACAAGAGGAGAAGGGAAGAAAGAGACACATATCCCCTCCTTCCAAGAACAAAGGAGATTTTGAAATATTATGTAATTGAGAGAGGAGGAGGCGGGGGTTCTGGAAGTCATTATTATTTTTTTAGAACAAACTTGTTCTACGTTCACAATAACATTAACTTTATAAGTTATCTGATCACAATTTTCAAAAACAGTTTTCAAAACAAAACAAAAAAAACTATCTTCAGAACAATTTTCCAAACGGCCTCAAGATTCTCAACCCCCAAAAAAAAAATCCTATACTTCCCACCAAAAAGCCTACAATTCCTCCTGATCAAATTATTAAAAAATAAAATCAAATCAAGAGCTGATAATGATAAGTACATCATGCTAGCAGACAAAATTGTCAAAGTAGTCTCCTGAGCCAAAATAAAGTGAGGTGGTAACTTGAAACTAAAAACTATAAAATAATTCGTTGAATAGAGCAATAACTTGAATAGATTGCCATGAATAGAGCAATAATTCGTTAAAATAACATTGAAAATAACCCACTAAAGACCATGAATAGATTGCCTCTAGATGAGCAAAAGGCCACGGGCTAAAACTAATGTTTTAAGAGTTGGTCAAGCTTGGCAGAATGCCTCAGCGCTTCCAATGTCTTTGGGGGGAACTTGCACCTGACTCAAAATATGCCCATGCTTTGCATGGTCAAAATATACCGACAAGAAAAAGAAAAAATACCGACAAGAAAAAGAAAAACTCTTAACTTTTCACAAACAAAGAGAGGTCATGATGAATAAAAAATTCCTTCATGCAAAGTTTTCTCCCGTCTGTTTTGAATCTGATTTTTTAATCATAGTAAAAATGTTGAGAACGACTTGCAGAATTTTGACTAAGGGGAAAGAAATAATTGAGATTTTTTTTTATCGAACAAACAAGATTTTCTTTTTCCAATTTTTTGCTATTGGCTATTACTGCTACTTTAATACAATCGTTGAGTAATTAGATTTAGAATTTGCACTCAATCTAACGAAGTGATGGTGCAAATGCCGAATGTAAATCCACTAATCTAATCAGAGGGAAAATATCATTCTTCCCACCCAAAGCAACACCGCTCAGAGCAACATCGAGCAAATAAAATTACTGCACTGGCCCCCACATAGACACATAACAAACTTAACAGAGTAAGTTGCATAAAAAGTTTAGTCCTGTAATCTAGTTGGATAGGCACTTCTTTTTTTTCTTTTGGGTAGGAAATGAATACATATTTTACTTGGTGGGTGGAGGGGAGAGAGAGAGAGAGAGAGAGAGTACGGTTAAGATTAAAGGGGCATTGGGAGCAAGGGTTTTGGATACATGGGTATGGTTTTTGTAATTGAAGCTGTATTTGATATGTGAGTTTACTTGCTAACTCATATGTTGAAATAATAGAATTACACAGGTTATTGAAACTTGTCTTCTAGGCTTCTCATAACTTCTTTAAATCTCAAACTCACGACTCACAACTCACAAATCACACACGAGCCACGTAAACTTCTATAACTCATTCATTTCAACAGTATAACCACAAGCTATGTAAACGTAACCTAGACTTCCTAACAACCACAAAGTCCGAAAAATCAAACTTCCCAAACCCGTCAATCAAATGCCGCCTAGAAGAGCTAATAACGCCATCTAATCCACACGTCAAAACGCACTCAATTCGCAGATCCTAAGTACCAACTGGAACCACCAATTAGTTGAAAATAAAAACATATTCACACTACCCAGAGAGGGAAGAGCAAAGCTCCCCGATCCTACACAAATTCGCAGCATCACTTAGGGCAGATCATTTCCAAAAACCTAACTCCACGAACGATAAATATGTCAAGGAAACGACAACGAATGACAAATAAAAACGAGAATAACATCAGACCTTGATCAGGATCGTGTCGCCACGGAAGAGTTGAAGCTTCTCCATAGTATCAGGGTGAAGCGCAACCACCGAGTTGTCATCATTGATGGCCTCATCGACAACAAGCCGGTTGGCGGCTTTCTTGCGCTCTAGAATCGCGGTACTAAAATCCCTCTTGTTACCCTTACTGGAAGAAAGAAAATAAACGCATTGAAAACGGAATCAGGCAACAAGAGAACAATCAGAACAGGAATTACTCATCGGAGAAAACACGAAATGAAAAATATGAAGAAGAATTGGAATGGGGATCTGGGAAATTGGGGATAGGGCTTACGAGTCGGAGGATTCAGCTTGATTCGCCATGTCGATGGCCGAGCAGAAGACAAGAGGCGACTGAGTTGTTGCAGAGACAGCAAAATCAAAGGGGAAATGGCGATAGAATGTATATGGAGAGATCTGAGCAGAGAGAAGTTGGGATATGATATTTATGCCATAGCTCGCTCCTTTTCTTGTTAAGAAAGAAAAGGTTTATTGTTCTCTTTTCCTTTTTCCTTCTATTTTATATTATTTTTTTACTTCTTAATCGGTTCTAGAATATTTCATTTCATCTAAAAATGTTAAGAAACAAATAAAATTATTCAATTTACAAAATTATAACCAACTTCTTTTCGTTCCAACATTTGATTTTTATTTTTTATTTTTTAAAAATAGCTTTCAAAAACTTTTTTTTTTTTTAATTTTGCTAGGAATTCAAATGTGTCGTTGACAAATATGAAAGCGATGCTAATAAAATTGAGAGAAAACAAACATATAACTTTGAAAAAGCAAAGACAAAATGATTATCAAACATGGTCCTTATGTAATGTTTTTTTTTTCTTAAGCAATTCTTTTATGTAATGTTTTACAATATATTCCTGACCACATAATCAAAGATTTAAATTTTCATCGATATAATGTTTGTACACATTTTATTTTTAAAATATATATTTTTTAAATGTTTGTCAAAATGAATATAGTTAGTAATTAACATCTACTCTTGGTCAAGCGATCAAAGGTTGGAATCCTCCTAAAGATAATATTAATAATAATAAATAAATAAATGTTCAAAAGTTCTTTTACCAAAATGGTAAAATTCTTATGAATTTTTTAATTGTCACGAATAAAAATAAATAAATAAAAAAGTTGTAACACTATATAGATGATCCAAAACGTATAAGCCAATTCAAGAATTTAATAGTTAATCGTAAATTACTTTTTGAACTGAAAAACTGGTAAATAACTTCTTTTTTTTTTTTGAGAAAAATAAAAAAAGATGGTAAATAACTTTTTAATATATATTTTTTACCTTAATTTTAATACTTCATTTTAAATTGTAATTAAAGTAAACTTATATTAAAATTGATTTATCTAAAAGAGTGTAGATGAAAAGATACATGATACAATATAAATAATCAAAAACAAGTAAACCAAAATTATAAATTATGTTAATAAAAAATCTTTAAAAAAAAATTATGTTAAAAAAAAAATATTTTAATTCATAATTTATTTTAAATTATGATTGGAATATGAATTATATCATGATTGCTTAAATTCGAACGTTGCATAGATAATCAAAACATAAGAAAAATTATAATTTGAATAAATATTACCATTACAATTCAAAATTGAAAACCATTTAAAAAGGTGTAAAAGTCATATCAATATCAACATTTGCATAGTCAAAAATATATAAAGCTACAAAGTATATATTGAGGATAAGAAAGAACCAATTTAAAAAGAAATCAAATATTTTAATTGCATTTTATGCTTATTCATGATAAAATCAAATCACAACTTCTCACATACAATTGAGGAATTGGAGAGACATTCAACTTGATATTATTAGTTCTGGTTGAGTTTTTTCAAATGTCATTATTCTTTGATTTTTTTTTTAATTCAACAATATTTATCATTGAATTATGCTCATGTTGACATTTGATGTAATATTATTATCATACTTTTTATTTTAAATATAGTACAGTATCTTTATATATACGTGTGTGAGGTGGAACTGGGAATTGGGGAGTGTGACCAAAGTCTCACATTGTCTAAATAAAGGAATGATCAAAGTATATAAGAGAAGATAAATATCTCTATTGTTATGAGACATTTTGGGTGAATTAAAAGCATAACCATGATGGCTTATGTCCAAAGTGGACAATATCATACCATTGTGGAGATTGAAAATGTACGACATACTCGAGAAATAATTCATATGAGAAATATGATTATTACAAACACAATAATGAATTAGGATATTGACTTTTACTATATATAAACTCTAACTAAAAAAAATACAATTTTGTAATGACTTTTTAAGTATACACGAACTTGACCACAAACAAAACCAATATAAATTCAAAAAAAAAAAACATCGCAATCTACCTCAAATGGTACAAAAATGTTAAAATCTTACTAACATGAGCATAATTCAACTGACATAAAGCTTAAACTAATGATGAGGTTTATGATTTATCTTGAGAAAGTGGATTCTACATGTGGAAAAAAATGTTAAATTCAAAGTCATCCATTCAAACCATCTAAAATATCAATAAGGTCATATGTCTTATTATAAATATAACTAGACCCTCAAACTTTTAATTTTGTATTTAATAAGTCTCTGACAATTTCAGAATTTTTAAATTTAATTGATCTATTAGATATAATAGAATCATAAAATTTTAATTTTATGTCTACTAGATCTGTGAATTTTAAAAAATTCGAAAGTCTAAAGACTAAATTTGTAATTTTAAAAGTTCAAAGATAAATTAGACACAAATCTAAAAGTTTGGATTAAATTTGTAATTTGACCTATTAATATGACGGCTAACCATCAATCTATAATATTAAATATTCTAGGAGCTTTTAGACCCTATAAGGGACAACCAAATCGTTTTACAAAACTTGACTAAAAGGCATCTATCTTGGTTATATAATATCAATATTAGACCTGCATTTTGTTAAGAAAAATGAAGAGAATTTAATATTATGTTTTTTTTTGGTACCACATCCCATCTACACAAGAAGGCATCCCCCCAACCTTTTTCTCATTGCCTTGACTTTTCAATTTCTAGAATCATCCATTCATATGATTAAAAATAATAGTCTTTTTTTATTTTTTTTATTTTTTCTTCTTTGCTAGTTCTAGAATATTCTATCATGAGAGGGCATGTCCTTCCATGCAAGGCTTGATACAGTCTTCATATTGTTGAGAGTATTTTTGTAATTGTTATGTTGCACAATGGGTATGGAATGAACCTATACATGATATGCATTTATGGCCCTGATAAAAAAAAAAAAAAAAAAATTAAGTGGAAATTCTCTCATTAAAACATGCCATTTTTTTTTATTAAATATAGTATTATATAAATGTCGGAATGAATTTTTTAAAAAATAATGTCGGAATGAAGGTCAACTGGAACATAGTTAAATGAATAAGATGATATCCATCAACAATTCAATTTTCAGGAAAAAAAAACAAATCCAGATAATAGAACATTTGACATTTCTTTAAAAAAAAAAACTTAGTTCAAATGATTCAATCTTTAAAAAAAAAAATAGAGATTATATTTTTTTTAGTTCAACCATGTTTGAGATTTTAGAACAATTGAAATTTCTAAAAAGTTTATTTTCTAGTTTAATATATCCGATTCAATGTTCCAGAAAAAAAAACAAAAAAACAAAACACAGATCAGTTTTTTTTTTTTTTTTGTTTGTTCAATAATATGAGAGGATGGAGATTCAAATTTTTGATCATTTAGTCAAAGTTATAATACCTTAATCAATCAAACTATATTTGGATTGGTTGACATAGCTAACAAGTTACTAATACTTTAACCAACGATCATGAACTGCTACTATATCCACCGAGTTAAACTTAGGTTGGATGATTATGAACTAGATGAGTATTATACACTGACTTTCTATACAAGATTCCATGCTCACTTTCTGGACCATAAAAATTCGTTCTTGTCCTGTCCAAAACAGAAATTTTATATTTAGATGGATTTACTTTCCTCCGTCCTAGATATGAACTGATAAATAACATTAAATAAAAAAAAAATTAAAAATTAAAAAGTCATATTTATCTCGCCCAACCTCGTTGGGGAAGCAACTTACTAAGACCCTGTTTAATAACCACTTGGTTTTTTGTTTTTGATTTTTTAAAATTAAGCTTAAAGACACTACTTCCACCTATAAATTTCTTGGTTTTGTTATCTACCTATAAATTTCTTGATTTTGTTATCTACTTTCTTCCATGTTTTCAAAAACCAAGCCAAGTTTTGAATCTTGTATTGGTTTTTGAAATTTGGATAGAAATTTAAATGCATCTTTGACAAAGATGAAAACTATGGTAAGAAAATTGGGGGAAAACAAACATAATTTTTAAAAACCAAAGGGTTATCATGACCTAAATATTTCCATTGATCCCAGGCTGCAAATGCAATCAGGCAAGGAGACAAAGGCAAAGTTTATGAATGAGTTATTTGGCAATGAGAGTAAAGATTTTACCCAATCACATCAGCCTTTCTATTTGTGTCAACAAAAATTTTAAACACACCATTTTTTTTTAAGTGAAACCTACAAAGCTCAAACAACTCTTTCGAGAAAACATGTCCAAATATCATCTAAATGCACATAAAGCCATAGTAATATCAATGAGAAGATCCTAAAATTAATGTACATTTCATCAGGTTATAAGACAAAATCCAAATGCAATCAGTTTCCAAAAAAAAAAATCCAAATGCAATAGTCAGACAAGCTCATCTCTACCAATAAGAAAACTAAGTTTTGCAACTGTTCAATATCATCAGCTTGTAATCATAAGGATTCAGATTCAAAATAATGAAACATTTCTTACTTGAAACTTGGAAAGGTCAAGGTATAGGGATTGCACACGAAGGCCAAACTTAAATTTATTCATCTTCCCACATTGTAGCGTATTGTTGCGAAGGGCTAGCTCAGGAACTGCAGCAGTGTTCGACCCAAGAAGAGAGAAATTCCTTCGCCAGCAGAGTAAAGGATCTAAATAACACAGCATTGCAAGGAGACAGTTCCATGAATGGAGGAAGAAAAGCGCCAAGTGTAAAGCTGTGAATGTGAACAATTGGGAACAGAAAAATATGCATAAAAAATAACTTTTTCCATATACGTACCATTTACGTTGCCTAATTTCAGGCTTGCATGCGGACAAGCCTTTGAAACTTGTATCTCAAATCCTTCCCTTGTCCAAGTCCACAAACTCGAACATTATAACTGTTTAATCAATGATCTTTTACCAGGCAACATTGAGAACGATGGTCTCGTGTATGGAAGAAAACAAACCCAAAATATTTGAGCTTGACAGTTAAAAGAATAATAACGATACACAGGCATATGTAAGATCTTACAGCGGTTCAGCAGCTAAAGCTCATTTTGGCTCATTTCTGCCCTTTTTCTTCTGAACAGATATGTTAAAGATTCAGTTTCCACCTATCTAATTTACAAAGTACATTCACTATCTGGGGGGAAGTAGGCAGTGCCAATGCGTTAGTAGTAATTGAGACAAATCACGGCACAGGTAGAATAGAATATCCAAACTAAGGTGCTGATATCTTTTTAGCTTCCCTCTATACCTGCAGCTTAACATTTTACTCTTAAAGACAAGCCAAACCATTCAGAAACGTTCAGTAGGATTCTCAGAGAAAACGAGATTTGGTAAATCTAAGTCATAAAAAAGCTCAAATCAAATCTGAACTCAGTAAAATAGAGAAATGGATACCTTCTAATCAGAACGATGCCATGAAATAATTTGGTCCTTCACTTCAAGCAGGTAGTCAAAAGACAAGAAGAAATAGCCAATCAAGAATTTATGAAGAATGAGCAATTTTCAGTACTTACCTTTGCCAGAAGAAACCCAGTAGGTTCATGGTTTTATTAAGCTTGACTTGAACGTCCTCCTTTCTTTGACCGACTTTATGCTGCAAAAAAGGAATTTGGGTTTTGACTAGAAAGGGGGGTGCGCTAAGCATCTCCCTAAAGTTAGTCGTCAAAGAATCCTCTCCTAAAAGTCGTAGTTTCACATATAAAGTTGATTAAGTGACTAGGTCGTAATTGCTAATGTGAAAGTCCATTCTCCTTTCATATTATCATTGTAGAAAATGTTCGAATCACTATGCTACCAACAGAATCACATCTAATACAACAAAACAAAGGAACAATGAAGACTTGTAAGCAGGGATGAAATCCACCTGGGTTGATCCATACGCCATAGCCCAGTAAAAGGATCAATCGTCTCACATATCCTAAGCAAATTTAGATCACAAAGCACAACAAATCCTATTTATCCATTTACTAAAATGTGAAGTCCCAGTGGACATCCTTTCTTGTCGGTTGTACGACCTTATTCTGTTATCAAGAAAAGAGGCAGTACAAGTGTCCAAATTGCTAAAAGAACAAAACAGAAGAATTGCTGAACAGCATTCTTAATTAGGCAGAGCAAGGGGGCATACCTCTTACTTCTGCATTAGAACCTGATACTCCCAGAGAGAAGTTCACAAACCAAAGAGCAAAAGATTCAATACCACAACTCAACAACAGAACAAACAGTTCAAAACAAATTGCGAGAGATGAAAAGAGACGTGAGACCTTCTCAATAAATTTTTCACAAGCATTTGCGTCTCTGAAAAATTCCTGAGTGGAAATACAAGGAACTCAATGTAAATTACAAGAATGGCCGTACTACAAGGAAGATATGATGTTAACTAAAAGCAACAATTGCACCAGCTAATACTGAATACCTAGATTAAATTATGAACGCCAGTCAATATATTTATTCACAACTGATTGAGTTCTTGCGGATTCTCCATAGACTGTCTAAGAATGTATTCAGCTCTTCGTTTCTTATCATCCCTTTCATCATCCCGTCCAACCAAGAACGCTGTTCTACCAATTCCTTTCTTTTGAATGTTCAAATCAAAAGAATCCCCAAGAAGCTTCTTCCCAGTTTTAAACTTAAATTGAACAGCAGGCCTAACAATGGGAAGATCCTTCTTCTCACCCTCTTCGTCATCATAAAAGCCACTCCCTTTAACAGCTTCTATGGCCGGGGCAAATGCCTCTAACACAGAACTGCTGTCATCGAACACGTGATCTGAAGGTTTAAGAGGAGATTTGACCACTGAAACAGCATTTTCCCTCGGTTGCAATTCTGTATCATGGGATGCGTTACTATCCAAACTAGGTAATTCTTCCTCTATATTGTCAGTATTAACTACCAACCGCTGCTGCAGACTTAACAACGACTTCTCTGCCTTTCTCCTCTGCCTTGCTTGCTCAATCTTGTCAGTGCGAGGGTCTGTCGTCCTCTTGTTCCACACCGGCGTATAAATGTAAGTGTGAGGATCAGGAAAAGCAGGTAGCCAATTGGGTATATGCTTGCTAGGAGGTGTTTCCCTCATTTGAATGAAACTCGGCAATACCTTGCAGTTCTTAATAATAGGAAACTGCGGCACTGGCTGAGCAAATGGAATTTCTTGTACCGAATTCACATACTCCATAATTTCTTGAATTGTACGTGAACCTGCAAGACAACGGCTAACCTCTGCATCTTGACGAGACCCCGGTGATTCTAAATCTTTAAGTCCTCTAACAATGTCAAACACATTACACTCAGTTCTACCAGCTAAGTTAGAATAGAATTTCGCCATCTTTCCCAAATCACTAAGATATACTATTACAATTTCCGCCAGCGTGTCCAAAGCAGACTCCTTCGATCCCTGGAATCCCAGACTCTGGCATATCTGTGCTGCTGCAATCTTCGCCACATCTCGCCCAACGTCATCAGCTCCGGCTCTCCTAAAACGATCCACCTGGTTTTCATTCTCTCTCGTAATTTTCCCACCTCCATGGCTCATATTCAAATCCTCGTGTCATTTAGGTTTTACTGGGACTGCGTGATTCACCCCATTATTAAGCGCCAAAATCAAGCATTTTCCGATCAAACGTCATTTGAGATGGGGAGCCACTCTCATTCTAGCCTATTCATAACAAATCAGAAAAAAAAAACGCTCGAAATTCAAAATTGAAAGAGCAGGTCAGTAGTTTCTTGAAAGTCCGCGGGAAAAAAATATATATATTTCCTCCCCCTGAAACCCGTAATTGCAGAGACTTCAAAACCAAATCGAGAGAAGCAGGTCCGTCGGAAATTCCAGATAAAAAAAAAAAACTAACTCCAAACAGAACCTGTAAGCCTCAAAAAACTTCAAAATCGGCCAAGAAATGCAGAGACTCCCCCGAGCTTTCCGACAAGTGATGTGAAATCTCTGATCAACACAGATAATTCAAAGCCGAGGAGCCTCCAAGATGAAAACACGAGATTGAAACCCTAAGAAGAAGATCGTTAGGGTTTACAGAGAGTCAGCGACATGGAGGGAATCCAAGAATTCAAACAAAAAGGGAAAATTGATGGAGAAAAATGGATAAACCCCGGTAAGACCCTTGCAAATATAGATCGAAGAGGAAGGAAATTTTTGAAGAAAAAAATGAGGAAAAAAATGAGCATGAAAAAACGAGATCGATGAATGACCGAGATGTGATGATGCATTTATTTACAGGGCGTCGAAGCAAGTTTTTTATTTTTTACGAAGTTTGTCCGATTTATTTTGATTTTGGGCCTTTCATATGGGCCTTTGAAAAGGCCCACTAAGTCCTCTTGATTCCAGCTGTTGGTAGGGACTTTTTTTTTTTTTTTTTTTTTTTTTTTTTTTCTTCTTCTTTCTATTCTTATGCTTAAATTTAAAAACATTCAATTTTATATCTGGTAAGTCTATATCACTAATTCATTTACCATGTACATATCACATTGATGAGGAGTATAATGGAGTGGAAATTTCGGATCAAGTTTCTTGAGAGAATTCTAAAAAAGAAAAAAAGTTTCTCAAGAAAAAGTTTTCATTTACAATTTTGTTTATCTTTTTTGAAAAACAAAAACGAGTTAAAATATGTATTTACAATTCCATTGGAAGGTGGGGGAACAACATTGAGCTTTGGGAGGATGAGGAATACGGTTTTTAACATTTCATTTCTATAATATATATATTATAAAAATGGGATAGGACGAGGGCGATGATAGCTTCTCCGTCCATATCCCAACCTCCCATTTCAATCCCCATTCCCACCGTTAAAATTTCGCACGAAATGGGGTGGGGATCAAGTTTCCCATACGAAACAGGGATGGGGTCATCCCCGTTTAACTCAGAAGAAAAAAAAATTCTCACTCCCTCCCCATTCCCGGTCTAAATGGGGATTCCCTACCCCATTATAGATAGGTCCCAGTGGGGTCCATCTCTAAGAAGTAAATGAACATCTCTAACTTAGAATTGTAACCTTTATTTTCATCCTTGAAATTAGGATGAAAAAATTTCTCCATTTTTAATGGGAAAAAGTGACGCCCCTAATGTTAGCTATGAGTTTTTTTGTACTAAAAAAAGAAAATCGTGTACCACTACCATTTAAAGTAGTAGTATATCAAGTTTTATGACTTATTAACAAAATTTTAATTTTAAGATATGAGAATTCATTAAATCAACAAAAATTAAATAGGAACAACTAAATTTAAAATTTAATCAACTTTGCTCAACTGACACAAACCCAATACGCTGGGGAGAAAAAAAAAAACACTTAAAATTTTAACCAAAAATAAATAAATAATAGGCCTTTAAATTGTTAATAAATCACTATTGCCATGCCCCTATCCAGAACCCTCTCTTTCCTCCAGCTACTCTTTTCTAGAACGCCAAGTCCATCCAAAATCTATGGCACAAACACAGCAACAAGGATCCAGAAATTTTCAGTAATGGCGTTTATTCATCTTCATCATCACCTTCCATCTCCGTCTCTCTCATTTTCAAAAGCTTCACTGCCGGTTTACAGACCGTCAATCTCCGCATCATCTCGCTTCTCTCCGCGATCTTTTGCGTCTCAAAAATCAACTGATTTCAGCAACTTGCTTCTTCAGTTTCCCCCAAAATCTCTGAGTTTCGCGCTATCTGGGGCTCTTGCGCTCGGAATTGCTCTCTCCGGTAATCATTCTTGCTAACTGTCATCGTTTGGACGGAAACAGAGTGTTGAATTCTGTGTGAACTGTTTCGTGCTTCAGTGTTTAGGTTCTAAAATTGAGTTTAGATATTCGATTGTTTGTTGAAGGAATTGGCTCTACCTTATTATAGAAATTTTAGAACTGAATCGAAATGCTAACAGTAATTCAGTGAGCGTGCCTCGTAGGAGTTGGATTTGCGGACGCCAAAGTTGGGGTTAACAAACCAGAATTGCTTCCTACGGAGTTCACCTCTGTCATTGATGTCGCCGGCTTTCTATCTGATGGCCAGGTGTAGTTGCTTTGCTTAATTTCCTTTTGTTTCTTCTTTTCTTTTTCTTTTTCTTCTTGTTGTGTTCTTTGATGTAATCTTAGGTATTTGATCATGATCAAGTGGCCACTGCTGATTCTGATTTTCTATGAACAGGAATTTAGGATCAAGCAAGAAATTGCTGACATTGAGAAGGATACTGGATATAAATTGCGAGTTTTGGCTCAAAATTATCCTGTGACACCAGGTTTTGTTCTATGTTTTATCGTTTCTGTTTTTCAGCCACTTTTATTTAGGATTAGAACACATTTCCACTGTCTTCAATTTAGGGTTAAACCGCACTCATAATATTATATTTATCAATGTATTAGAATTTTCTATTGTGGGCTCCACAAAAATTGTCTTCGAATTGTTTTCATTTTCACTATTTGCTTAACCTTTAGCAGACTATTGCACTTCAATACGCCTCAAGCTTTTAAAAATCACTGTTCAATTAGCAGATTATTGAATCACTCTTTCACTTTTAATGGTGAGGACTTCATCATTAAATTTTTTTAAATAAATTGATTGAATCTTACTAGAAAATTGTATGTGTAACTTTGATTTATTAATACTTAAGTTTGAAAGTTTCTCACACACACGTCAAACTTATTAAGGTCCCGTTTGATAACAATTTGGTTTTTGAAAATTATGCATGTTTTCTCTCAATTTTCTTACATCGTTTTCATCTTTGTCAAGGACACATTTGAATCATAGCCAAAATTCCAAAAATAAAAATAAAATTTTGAAAACTACTTTTTTTAGTTTTCAAAAATTGGCTTGAATTTTGAAAACATTGGAAGAAAGTATTAGAAAAGCAAAGAAACCTGTAGGTGGAAGGTGGGTTTATAAGCTTAACTTTCAAAAATCAAAATCAAAATGGTTATTAAACGGGACCTAAGTTAGATGATCTCTAGCCTAATCAGCAGAAACAATCAATTCAATGATTTTTACAGGGCTGGCGATCAAAGATTTCTGGCAAGTGGATGATAGAACAATTGTGTTTGTTGCGGATCCTACATTTGGTATGAACAATATTAGGATACTTTCCTCCACCTATGTCTTTGATGACGATGACTTCTATTGATTTCTTCATTCAGGCAACATCTTGAACTTCAACGTCGGAGCATCTGTAGATTTAGACATTCCACGGAGCTTTTGGAGCCGTTTGGCTGGAAAGTATGGAAACATATTTTATTGGAAAGAGAAGGTAAAATTTCCAATTGATACTTCTGTATAATAGTTCCTGTTGTGAGCTTCTGCTATGGTCAGTAAAATATGGTCCTAATCAGCATCTCATATTATCGCTCTGGTGACTTAAACAGGGTGAAGATGCATCTATTGAATCAGCCGTCATGGCAATATCTAATTGCTTGAGAGAACCAGTCGGCCCTAATAACTGTTCTGAGATAAAATAACAGCTTACAGCATTGAAGAATTTTGTACGTATCTTTAACTAGTTTTGGATGTTCTGACAGTGATACATAATATATAGCTTTCTCTTGCTGCAATCTGCATGTCTTAAATGAAATCCTGATTTTTTCCTCATTCAAGACGTGGTCTATGTTTATTACTTGAAAAAAGAGAAAAAAGAAAAAGTAAAAAACACTGGCAATAGTGTAAAAAAAAGGTATGAAGGAATTTGATTCATTGTGTAGACATTTGTAACTCAACTGTGCAGAAACCAAGAGAAAAAGAAAAAGGAGGTGCAATTTTTAGTTGCCTAATAGCTAGTTATGATATGAACACTAGATGCAATCCACTTCCCATTTTTCTGTTTTCTTCTGTCTTCTACAATCTTCTGTAGTTCCTCAGGTCTACAAGGGACTGTTAGAGCTCCCTTCTGTTGGAATCCATATTCTTCCTTTGCCAGCTCCAATAGCTTTAAGAATGCAGGATTAGACAAGAACTCCAAATTAATGACAAATCTCTTTCTCTCACTGCCATCCGCTGCAAATACCACAAAATGGCCTTCTTCCACGTCTTTTGGCACCGTAACTGCTGCTTCGTATTCTTCACCGAAACTTTCGGGTTTAGGTTCTTTAGATAGCAGTGGAGAGAGGCTCTTTTGGAGCATAGCGATGAATACCCTTAGCATCATTTAGACGAACTGCCAAAGCCTGTATCAATATTTCCCTTTTGTTCCCACTATTTGGTGTGGTAAACAAATGTTTCTGTGAACTCGAGGCTTCGGATAGAGCCGAAGGAGAGTTGGGAAGAGATTTTATATCAAGTTGGAGACGTACATCAGAAATTGCACTGAAGCTTCTGCGAGGGCCATGTCTGAACCATTCCATGTGGGTAGCATCAACATAACATTTAATGCTGACTAGGTCAGATAACTTTTCTGTCTCAGAAAAATGATAGTCAGCGTTAGGTTCTAAACAGAAGCTAGACAATTTAGGATGAGATTTGATAACTTAGATGTTGGTCTTTTATCTGTGTTAAAAAGAAAAAGGAAAATCCTGAACCTCCAAAGCTCCGACTCAAAAAACAAATTACTTGACACAGTAAAGTTGTAAAATTATTGTTCCTCAACAATAATCCCATCTTTCTCTAGAGTTTGTTATTCCTTTCTAGATCTTAGGCTCACAATCATCTCAACCTTGAAAAATCAGTTGATGAATGACTTCCTATCTGGAATTTATTCTCCTACAAGTTATCTTGACTACCAAATATGGTAGGGTTAGACGGTTGTTTTATGAGACTCAAGGTGCACGACCCTGAGACACGGATATCAAAAAGTGTAGTCGATTGTTCAGAGTTGAGTTATAAGGGGGTTAGATAAATCGAAATGATGGGATGGTGGGATGAGGTCCAAATGATGAGAATTGTTATCTTTTATCTTATCTTAGAATAGGAATTGGAATTAGCTGCTAGTGCTTGGTTTCCATTGCCATCACTGCATTTAATGCAGTGTGGAGGAGGTGTTGAAGAGTCCAACATGACCGACACCCTTGTGTTGACCAAGAAACTTTCTTACAAGTTACAATATCGGTGGCTTGGTCTTAAGTCTTTTGAGTCTTTAAGTTTAACGAAGAGTGTTGAAGATGGACTGCCGACGTACCCGTGTGCAAAGGACGAATTTTGAAAGAAAGTAACAAATTCCTGGACTTTCATGAGTATATTTTTCTTTTATATTAGATGTAATTTAAATGTTACACTACCAAAAATGAAAACTATTTAGAAGAAAATTGGAATTAAACAAGTATAATTTTCGAAAATCAAATGATTGTCAAATAAGATTTTTAAACTTTTAAATTTGTGTCTATTTAGTCCCTGAAATTTATAGATTGTCTAATAGATTAACTTCTAATTTCTTGTCCAATGGATTTCGAAATTTTTAATTGTGTCTAATAGGTCATGCACTTATTCCATGTTTTTTTTTTTTAATTTACTGACCTATTAGACACATAGTTGAAAGTTTAGGATTGTATTAGAGATAAAAGTAAATTTTATATCTAATAGATTCCTTAAATTTTAAACATTTTGAATATATTTTTTTAACCATTTGGAACATGTAAGAAACCTATTATACATTTTTACCATTTAAAGACTTATTAGACACAAAATTGAAAGTTTAAGGACCTATTAAACATTTTTTATTGTTCGAGGGCCTTTTAAACACAAACTTGAAAGTATAAGGACTAAACTTGTAATTTAATCTTCAAATTTGTTAACTAAAAATGAAAAAATTATCATTTTTTACTCGAACTTGACCAAATTTTCTTAGGAACTTTTCCGCTTCCTTAAATTGCACCGATTGCATTCTTTACTTTTAACTCTCCAAAAAAAAAATCCAATGAAAGTTTCAATTTTTATTCTTTAATAAACTTTTATTTAAAAAATTGTCAAATAATAAAATTCTCATATGCATTTAATGAATAGACAATATGTTTAATAGGGGTGTTCATCTTCAGATCGAAAACCGACACGACTGACCGAACCAACGGCGGTCGGTCGACGTCGGTTCTTACATTGGGGAGACCGGTCGGTCGGTCGGCCAAACAATTTTACACATAACCGACCGACCGACCGTCCAATATACTTATATAAAAAAAAAAAAAAAAAAAAAAAAAAAACACATAACTTGCCGACCGACCGATCGATTTTACACATAACCGACCGACCACCGTTCTTCATCTCAATTCTCGTGATCTTAAAAAAAAACGACTGAACCGACCGTTCGGACGGTCGGCTGGCAACACCCATCGGAAGTCGTCGGTTTTCAGATTTTTGGAAAACCGACCGACCGATGAACACCCCAATGTTTAATATGAAATTAATGAAGATCTGTAGAAAAATGATCGTTTTTAAAATTTGTGGATTTGGTAGATTTGTTCAATTGTTGATATTGTCAATTACTTGAGCTCCATTTTGTGCAATACTTTTTTTTTTTTTAGCATTTTGTGCAATACTAACATTACCACTTAAATATGAGAGAAAATTTGCAACACATATTTAAGTTGTGAAAATTGCACAAATCACCCGTAAATATAGGAATCGTTAAAATTAAATATCTAAACATACTTAATTGTATAATCCAGTCCTTAGAGTGACGGTTAATTATTCCATTAGGAGTTCTTCGTCCTCCAACCAAGCGTCCTTAGGATTCGTTTGGGCTAGACTACATCAAAGCTAATGGCTGAAAAGAGTTTAATTTTCAAAAACCAAATAGTTATCAAATAGAATCATAGTTTTTTTAGTTAATATAATAGTAATTATCTAAATTTAAGATTCAATTTGATATTTTTCATTAGGCTTATAAAAAGTACTCTTGAACTATTGAGTCTCATCTAAAAAAATACCCCTAAATTTTAAATCTTTCAAAAATAGAACCGACCTTTCAAAGAGATATGCCCCCACTAAATGTGACTGGTGTGGCTTTGGGTTAGTCTCAGTCCTACTTCAACTAATTCACCCATTTCTCTACCACCCATCCCCATTTTCACTTAGATTTGGATGTATTTTTCTAAAATTTAGCTTTTCTTATTCATTTTCCTCATTTCTCTATCTTACTTATAGTCCTATAGTCTCACACCTCCCTTGGCTTCTTCTCGACCCTCCCAAAAGGTTTATAGGTAGTTGTAATCCACGTCCATTCGATTGACATCTCTCTTAATTTTTCTCGTCTCGATTGAATTGATCATCTAATTGAAACCTCACTTTTTACCCCAGTTAGTTTTCAATATAGATTTGTGCCTAAAATTTATGTCAACAACGAATGTGCACCTTTTTTTTAGTTCAACAACATTGGGAGGTAGGGGAATTCGAACTCACGACCTCTTGGTCATAAAGCACCTACTTTATGCCAGTTGAGTTGTGTTCTTATTGGCCATGAATGTGCACCCTAGCAAAGGCTAATCATTATATAGTACTAATAACACTATTAATTTACACGAGTTTAGGGCTAGTATTTTAATTTCATTTTCTTTTTCCTCAAAACAAAATTAAATTAAAGCACCAATAATTAGAAACTCCATTCTTACATGAGGCCATGTCCGGTTGGGTTCGGTTCCAACTTCACAAGCATCACGCGGTCCGGATGCGCTCGAACCCGGGTCCTGGATCATCGGAGCTAGGAAAAACCTGAAAACCGGTGACCATCGCCGCCGGCGGACCACGGCGGCACCGTTGCTCCATCTCCGCCACAGACTCAGGGCGGCCGGAGAAAAGCGCCTCCACGGATCCATCTCTGCGATTCCGCACCCATCCCTTCAACCCTAACTCAGAAGCATTCTCCACCGTCCAGTCCCGATAGAACACTCCCTGAACCCTACCCTTAATCACAACCCTAACCTGCAATTTCCAAATCCCTAATTACCGCCAAAATCGAACATCTCATCGATCGCTTAACAACAGAGAAGTCCAAAAGCAAAACTCACCGTTTTCGTCGGACTGGACTGAGGAGTCTCCGGACCAGCCTGATCAGGAACCGTGGAGGCCATTAATGGCGGAGGATATCGAAAAGGAGGTGAACGAGATCGGAGCAGAAGATGAAGAGGAGGAAGAGGAAGAAGAAGACGATGACGAATCGGAAGAGAAGGATGAGGAGGAGAAGAGTGAGAATGATGGAAAATGGAGAGTCGAGAATGAGAACCAGCATCGCTGAAGCTCCATTTATGGCGAGGGTTCCGACATGGAAGGAATCTCGTTGAGCGATTGCGAATCAGAGGACCGATTGATGCCGATGCTGCTGCTGAAGATGCCATTCATTTTTTTTGGCTTTGGGATTTGGATTCTGGTGATTTGTAGTTGACAGATTTAATAAATTGAAAATTGGGGGACTGTTTCGAAATTTCAAGAAGTCAGTGGACTTTGTTTTCCAATTAAAGGAAATTTGGGAATTAAGTGACGTGGTGGCCTTCTAGAAAAGGAACAGATGTCGATAAGCTATTTGTAGACTGTTTTGTTTTTATCTTGATGTGAAAATTTTCCATTTTTACTTGTATTTTTTGTTGTGTTGATGAATTTAAATTTTGAAATTTTACATTTCGTTTCATAATCATCTGGTTTTTGGTTAGTAAGTTTTGAAAACTAAAAAAACATAGTGTTCAAAAACTTGTTTTTATTTTTGAAATTTGGCTAGAAATTCAAATGTGTCGTTAACAAATATACAAAACTATCCTAAGGAAATTGAGAGAAATCAAGCTAAATTTCAAAAACAAAAAATCAAATAATTATCAAATGATGTCATTGGTTAAGGGTGGGGAGTCAATTATCTTGATTTTTTTTTTTTTTTTTTGTTACAACACCTTGATCATTTGAGGACTGTTGGTGGGACATGACATTGGGAGTGTAATTAAAGTCCTCCGATTAGATAAGAGGAAGACCATGATTATAGAAGGGACAACAACTATCTACATTAGTGTTGATGGTCGATTTTGGTCAGAGGGAACTCACCTGACCTTCACGTGCCACCAACGGTAAATTTGTAGATGAGGGGGGAGACGTGGCCTGCGAAAGAGAAAACCTGCACACCGGTGTGGTGCTAGCCACACCGCCTCCGATGCTTAAGTCAGAAATCGGAAGGGAGAGCTAGAGAGCAAGAGAATAGAGTCGAGAATTGAGTTCGGGTCCCCTTCTTTAGTGACGAAGAGGGGTATAAATACCTGCTCGTGCTCCTAGGGTTTTTAGGAATTCGGAGGCGTTTCGGGACAAACCAGGCGAAACCGGGGCGGCTAGCGACATTGGGGACCGAGAGGAGGTGACCGAGCTCGGCCTCGGCCCGTTGGTCGGTTCCTCCTCTGGGTCGGTTTCCCAGCCCTATTTTCGCCCGGACGTCCTCGTCAGCTCCTTGTGCGTCGGGTGGTCCAAAATTGCCCATAACAATTAGTATAAACCATTTTGGTTGAAACCAAAAGCAAAATCATAAGGATTTAGGTCCAAATGAGTAGAGATTGGAATCATCCCCTATAAAACCTCTCTCTTGATTCCAGGGGTTATAGTAGGCTTTAGTTGATTCGATTGATAAACCATTTCAAACCTAGAAAACTAGCTAATAACTCTTATTCCAAGAGTTAACAAATGTTTAAAGATGAAATCATTGTAAAGGAATTAAAAAAAAAAAAATCAAAATTGTAACCCTGTTTTATAATAATCATCTCAAAACCAATGGAACAAACATGGTCTTATAGTAAAAGTAAATGTTTATCTGATAGAAATCCTAGATTGCTGAATAAATTTTGGAAAAATTTATAGTACTACTGCAGTACGTTCTCTATTTTTTCACACCATAACTTTGTCATCATAAATATCTTTAATGTTGGTAGATTTCAGGAAAAATTTCTAGTACTATAGTAGTATAGAAAATTTTTTATACTATCTACATTCATTATTTACCATGAAAGAATCATTTAAGAATGGTGTGAGACCCGTAAAATAAAATATTATATCGTTAAATGACTATCAAGAAGTATGTACTGTCGTAGTACTAGAAATTTTTCTATAAATTTCACATCGTCGTAACAATCTATAAATGAAAGTTTGTATCCACACTTTTTTCACTTTTTTGGGAATTGATTCTGATGATTTGTTTTGCAGTGGACAAGATTGGAAAAAGCTAAGTTCATACATTTTGCACCAATTCGGCCCAATAGGCCCAATAAGAGAAACTTATTCCAAATGGGCCGATTTTAGGTGATACTGTGATCAATTTTGTAAAATAATATTAAGTATTCATTGTAAAAGGCGAAGAAGAAGAAGAAAAAAAAAAGATTTAGAAAGATAGGGTAAAAAAATCAAGAGAAAAATGCTCATTCGACGGTACAAGTTTTATGCTAGTTAGCAAGCTTAATTTTAGAATCAGAAAACTAAAAACAATTTGTTATGTGATAGGATTCAAGGTTGATTTTGTATATCTTTTATTTCATAATTTTTTAATTCACACAGACACCCCCTATTTTCATTAAATAAACTTTTTATTTTTCAAATTTAGCCAACGTCTTAATCATTTTTTTAAAAATATTTTTTACTTATCTTAATAGGATACGAAGAAGATATATGCATTCCACCCATTTCTTTTTTTATTTTTTTAGTACATCGATATTTGGTGGTGGGGGATTCGAACCTTTGACCTCTTAGTCGAGGAAACATGTTAATTATCGTTGAGTTATGTGTTCATTTTGACATGCATTCCACCCATTTCAAAATTAATTAAAAAGAATGTCTTGTGACTTAAACTTTGTGTTGTTACACTTGGGTCGAGTTAATAATTTTGCTATGGAGAGCTTTAAATGATAGTTTATGATCCACCTCCAACTCTATTATATTTTTTTATTTGATTTTGAATAATCTCGAATATTTCTAGGAACATAAATAATATTTTAGCAAAGAAGGCCCTTGATCATAGAAGATCTATATCGTAGTTATCTAATTTTTCACAATTGTTAATGTCAGTGAAAAATACTATCCATTGCACGTGTGTTTCCATTTGTACTTGTTCTTGATTAATGAATTGTTCTTTGCTTCTAAAAAAAAAAAAAGAAAAAAAGAATTAGTTAACACACATTAAACACTATAGTAGTTATTTGAATTTTGAATAGTACATAGTCTTTTTTCCTTTTTTTTTTAATATGTAAAGGCGGTTTGAAATTTAGACATTTTAGCTTTTAATAAGTTAATTACACCAACTGATTTTTATCATTGGAACTACTTTTATAGGATAGATGGTTGAAAAAATGGACAATAATAATACAATAGTTAATGTTCATTACCTCTTCAGTTTACCAAAAAAAAAAAAAAAAAATCGATTTTTATACTTATATTGTCCTATCTATTATTCTTTTCGGTTTGAAAGTCTAAAATAATTCTCTTTAACTCACTTAGGTTAAAAAGTTTAAACTTTAATTCTTTTCTCTAATGTATCCTCTCTATATTTTCAAAATTATTTATATATAAAGCTACGAGGCAAATTTTGCTACCCTTGCACTATACATTTTGTATTTCAAAATACTTCTAAACTTTGGTGGCTCGTGAATTTGTAAATCATATGTTATTGTTAATTATAGCAAAACTGACCCAAATAAGACAATTTGAAATTATGAATGAATTTCAACTTGCAAAATTGTTAATTAGCTCTCGTAGATTTAAATCTATAATTGTATTGTAATACTAAAAAAACAATACATACGTACTTTTTTTTAGTACATCAAAATTTGGGGAAGAGAGGTTCAAACCCCCGACCTCTTGGTCGAAGGTACATGTCATTTACCGCTGAACTATGCTCGTTTTGACAAAAAAACGATGCATATTACATGCACTATCCCATTAAAATTTAATAGAAGTATATGAATGATTCATAGTTTTTGAAAAGTATACATCGTTTGAAATCCTCATTCAAATACAAGAATTAGTTACGAGAATTAGTCAACCTAATAACTCAAATACTTGTGCTTCTTCAATTTCTCACTTTTTTTTATGAGTTTTAAAATTTTCAAACGGCTAATTTAATCCAAATTTTCTTAATAAAATAAATGAAGAACGTGCATCCTTATCCATTTGCGTTTATTGGTCAGAATAAATTGGAAAAAAAAAAAGATAAAATAAAATCAAAGGCACGTGGGCTTTGAATTAGGAACTACAACCACATTACTTTTTGCATTATTAAATTTCCTTTTTTTAAAAAAAAAAAAAAAAAAAAAATTCTCTTGCTAAAGCTGCCATAGACATTCTAGAATTACATGCAATATTAATTAAAGATTTGAATATTACCTTTTAATTTAAGTTTAAAAGACTATGAAGTAAAATATTCATGTTCATCTAGATTTTAATCGAAATGTTCAAATATATTTTGGTGGGAAAATATTGACCAAGCCTAATTTTTTTATAAAAAAAAAAAAAAAATTATATTAATTATAATAAATAGTAATAGTATCCATTTATAGCTAGTTATTAATCGAAATGAATTTTTTTAAACTGAATGATAAATATTGAAATAAGAAGAAAATATTTAAAAATGGAAATATGAAAATTGAGTAAGTGTGAAAGTGTTCGAGATTGAGAGTAAGATATAATTAGAAGTGTATTTGAATTCAACAAAGAACTTTGAATTGAATGGTGCAATTTAAAAGTAGAAGTTTGATAAATTGGGGCAATTGACTGTTCAAATTTTGAAAAGACTTTTTTTTAAGGGTGCAAATTGAAAAGACTTTTGGGGGTATTTGACTGCTCGCAAATTACAAGAACCATAATCTCCTGGAATCGGCGGCAAGTCCGAGGTTTTTTTCCCCTTTTAAAAATACTTTATTTTTCCTAAAATTAGGAAACCCCAAAATAAAGAAATTTATCAATGACGAATACGATATATATAATATAAAAACAAATTACTTTTTTTAAACTGAGCATAGCTCAACGGTACTTGACATGTACCGTTGATGTTTAGTGTTCAGTTTATACTTTTTCTTCTAAAAAGAAAATCAATACTTTTTTTAAAAAAAAAATATTAATTTACAGGTCTAGTCTCTAAACTTCATAAAGCTTGTATATTGACCAATCCCCATTCTACATGTTGTAAAAAAAAAAAAAAAAAAAAAAAAAAAAAAAAAAAAAAAAAAAAAAAAAAAGCTAATCAACCAATCGTACCAAAAAAATATAAAATTGTAACCAATCAACTAAAAGACAAATAACAAAATAAAATCCAAGGAAAAATGTGATCGAATATAAATGACGCTAAAATATCTTAATTGTCAAACAAAAATTTTCCATTATGTGATATTTTGAAGTCTTAATTTTTTGGGGCAACAAGAAATATGGCTAAAAATAAATAGGTGGCTTGAAATATAGCTACAAACGTTTATAAATTAAATAGATGGTTAAACGATTTAATGATTAATAAATACCTATTTGTAAAAGACAAATATGCCCCCCAACAAACTGCCTAATGTATTCTTAACGTTTAAAACCAAAATCAGAGTTTAAGAGAGATAAAATATACCCCTAAAAATAAGTTGGAGACATTTTAGGAAGTTTGAAATTCAAAAATCCAAGAAACAAAACTAGTTTGAAAATCTAGGTGTATCATATTGTTACTACTGGAAAAATTTGCTTCCCGGAAAAAGGAGTCAATACCTTTATTGGAGAAGGAGTACAAAGTTCAACCTCCCTCAGTAGAGAGAAACACCTTCGGAATGCATTAATTGGAAAAAAATGTCCTTTCAATCTGAAGACATACTACCTGCAACTAAGAAGATCAGAAATTAAAAAACAAAAAATAAGAACAAGTTGCTAATTTCCCCAGAAAATTGAATAACCTAAAAAGACTATACCTTTAAATGCTGCAATTATGGAATGTCATGTCACCGCCCAACCTCCCACCAGAATAGCCTTCATGCAGCAACCGTCCGTCCATCTTCTTCTTCCAAAACTCGAAACCTTTGAAAGCATTCCACACCATTGAGAGCATTCCACACCCTCGAAACCCCCATTCCACACCATTCCCCACCGCCACCACAGAGTGTATATCGCTACCTACCTCTCATATCACGTTGACGAACCACCTCCGCCGTGCCAACGACCTTCATCCGCCACGTCGACGACCATCTCTTGCATGCTCAATCGATTCTCCCCCTACTCGACGACTGTACCAAAAAATTTGAACTAGGTAACGGTTTCATTTCCTTTCCCTTATATTTGCAACAAACATATACATTATCCCGAGATTTTAGGGATTTAGTTTATTCCCTTTGAAACCGTATATTTTCGGGATTCATTTTTTCCTTCCAATCCGCGATTATACCGCTCTATTGTAAGACGAAAAGCACGGGCGTGGGGAGGAAATGCATGGAGGCGGTTTTGGTGGAGGGTTTGTGTTGATTTGACTTAAATGTTGAACCCGACAGAGTGGTATGTACTGATAAATACCATTTCATCGTTATTGCAACTTCTCTGGAAAAAGTGTGCTTGTGGTATACTCATATGTATGTGTGCATACACATTGGCATGTCTAATAGAAAAAATGTTTTGATTCGTCTGTACTATTATATACATCCATGGAATGGTCTGATGTGTCTACTTGTGTGTGTATACACTTAATCCCCCCTGTATTTGAGTTAATCACCCCATGTATCGTGTATGTCTGGAATGCCCAATAAAAATATACTCTGTCTTTGTCTGTGTTGCTATATGCAACCATAATAACCCCCCGTACCATGTTCACCTGAATGCAAATACCTGATGAATGCCATAACTGATATCTGTCTATAGTATTACATACATACGTGTTCCGCATGCATCCTGTGTGTATGCATACTTACCCCAGTCCCACCCCCCATATGAGTTATATATACGATGTAGTTTATATGCACTGTCATCTGTCTGTGCATACTGCTACTTACGACTTTTATTGTTGTCCTTTTGTAACATGGATAATGAGGGGCAAAATGTGAGGGATAAAATCTTTTTTTACCGTTGGAAACGCTAAAACCTAAGCCTAAAAAATAGGTAGATCTTTTTATACACTTGAACACAAACCGCCAACTGAACTCCCTATAAATCGGGATTCATGCATCCCGAAAAAAGGGGGAGAAACTGAATGAAAACAAAAAAAATCTGTTAACGGCGTTTGTCTATAGTCGTATATACTAGGGGTAAAAATGTCAAAAAAAATCTAGAAAACAGTTTCTGAAAATGCGGTAGCTACTCCTGCGAATTCTGAACATCTGTAGCCAAAAAATAAGAAGGCTTTTTTTTCTAGCTATTTAGCACAATTCCCCTAATTTTTTTCTTTTTTTTTTTTTCTTTTTGACAATATGTGGGGAGGGGGATTCTACCCACATGCATTGTTTAGCCAAAATCTAATTTATTTGAATAAAAATAAAGTATAATATAGTAAATTAAGTTTATTAAAATATCAAGCGATTCTTATTTAAAAAATAAATAAATACTAATTCAGAAACTCAGTGTGATTATGACAATCCCCTGCTTATATTTTACCTGTTAATATGAGAAGGGAGATTTTCATAATGACGTAAAGTTTGTGAATTAGCATTAGTTTCTAAACCGTTTCATAAAATGTATAATTTATGTTTTCCGCATTTGTTAATAATTTTAAAAAACATTTTTGAAAATTAATTAAAAACAAAAAACTAAACTCATTACTAGGACTCATTTAATAACCATTTAGACCTCGTTTGATAACCATTTGGTTTAGTAATTTTAAAAAACATTTTTGAAAATTAATCTTATAAACACTACTTTCCCCCACAACTTTCTTTGTTTTGTTATCTACAACATTCGCATGTGTTTCAAAAACCAAGTCAAATTTTGAAAAAAAAATAAAAAAAAGTTTTCAAAAATTTGTTTTTGTTTTTGGAATTTGACAAAGAATTCAAGTGTCTAGAAAACAAACATAATTTTCAAAAACCAAATAGTTATCAAATGTGGCATTAGTTTTTTGTTTTTCATCTTTGAAATGTATACTAATAGACATCATTTCCATCTATAAGTTTCTTTAGTTTGTTATCTATTTTTAAAAAATGTTTAAAAAATTCAAGAAAAGTTTTGAAAACTAAAAAAACAGTTTTTGTTTTGTTTTTTAGACCTCGTTTGAAAAACCATTTCATTTTTGGATTTTTGTTTTTGAAAATTAAGCTTATAACACTATTTTTACCCACAAGTTTGTTGTTTGTTATCTACATCATTTCCCATGTTTTCAAAAATTAAGCCAAAATTTGAAAAAAAAAAAAAAAAAAATTCAAAAACTTGTTTTTGTTTTTGGAATTTGACTAGGAACTCAAATGTCTTCTTAAAAAAAATGATAAGCATGGTAAGAATATGGAGAGAAAACAAGCAAAATTAAAACTAAGAACAAAAAACGAAATGGTTATCAAACGGAGCTTTAGTTTTTAGTTTTTCAAAAACTAGTTTGTTTATGCCTTGGTTAATAACAATGTGAATTTTGGTGTGATAACAACACCATCTAGTTGTTTTAAATTAATTGTTTGTTTTTTTTTTTAATTTTTTAATTTTTCTTTTTTTTTTTTTTAATATCAAAGAGTAAATAAACAATTACACAACAACATCCAATAAAACCAAAGACAACACAATATCAGGACATTCATCAATCTAGATTTGCTCAAGCTGAGAATGAAAGGCAAACTGGGCAAGAGTATGAGCCACCATGTTCCCTGCCCCAGCATGCCCTATTTCTTGTCTAAATGCAATGTCAGTGTTTAGCTTAAGCATCGAACCAACATGGGGAATCCATTTAACCACATGCTCCGAGGAAGGCCCTGTAGAGGAAGCAACATGAGACCTTCCAGTTCGAGGAAGGTCTCGTGGAATTTCTTTATTTTGTTATTTACTTTGAACAAATGTTTTCAATATATATTTTTTTAAAGTAAATCAACATTTGGGGGTGGGGGGATTGAACCTCTAAGCTTTTGGTGGAGGGTATATGTCAATTACTGCTGAGCTATGTCGCTTTGGCAATGTTTTCAATATTTTGAAGTCAAAAGTTTTGAAAACTAAAAATATATATTTAAAAAAAAACATTATGTTGTTATTATTTTTTTAGCCACTTCTATATTACTTTCAAAATGGCAGAGTAAGAATAGTTCCAGAAGTTGGTTGAATCATGAATAATCTAAATAGCTTTTTTTGGTTGGATTATATATATGCATACGTATTTTCATAATTTAATATAGGCGTGTGCCCATGTCGGTTCCATATAATATATCTAGTTTCAACTTTCATCCAATAGGAATTATTTTTTTCTTTTTAATGTATCGGTAGCTTAATCATCATGACATGACATTTCTTTTTATTTTAATAAATACATATAAAAACTAGGGAAATTGTAATGGGTAGCAAAAAATATTAGGACATTTGCAAATTTAACTATGCTTTTTGAGATTTGCAAATATAGCAAAAATTTTAAAATCTGATTTTCGCTTTTTTTATTATTCCAGTTTTACCCTTGTTGGTATATCAATTGTATATTAGTAGTATATCAGACGATATACTTTATATTTATTGATATACGAGATATAAATATCAGTGAACTGATATACCAAATTTGATATACTCGAATGAATACAATTATATATCGAATATATACTTGATTTGATAAATATAACCTATGATATACCTGAGTATTGATATAAGAATGATATATCTGATATATGAAATGTTACTTTTATTTACTTATATTTGTTATGTTTCATTTTCTTTTTATTGAATTGTGTTGTGTTATTTACGTATTTTAAACGAAATGTTTGTTTTTTATAACATAAAATGTTTGTCTTATATACTTGTTATGAACGTTGATATACCATTGATATACCTCTTTGGACGTTATACTACTCAAATTATTAATAACATTGATATACTTGATTATGTGTGACAAAATATATCAATGATAGACTTTATTTAAAAAAAAATCATTAATATATATTTTTAATTATCAGTGACATACTTTATTTTAAGTATATTTTCTATATTGAATATGAACTGCTGATATACTGTTGATATATAATTCATATTAGGAATACCATTTCACTGATATATCAGAGTATATTAGTAGTATATGTACTTCAATTTAGGTATATCTGATATAATGCATATAAAATAACTAATATATTCATATTAGGAATATCATTCCACCAATATACCATAGTAAAGTATATCGGTTGTATATCAGATATATTTCATTTTAAGTATATCAGTAGTATATCAACAATATATCTGATGTATTTTATTTTAGGTATATCAGTAGTATATCAACCGTATATTTGATATACCACTGATATACTTCATAACAGTAAAACACGGGAAAATTTTGGAAAGGGTATTTTTGACTTTTTCTATTCACGTTTTAGGCTGGGCTGAATTTTTTTGCTATAATTGCAAACCTCAAAAAGTGAAGGCACGCTTGCAAATACAAATTCCCCTTTTGCTATTGTTGCAACCACCCCTAAAAACTATTACAAAAATAAATAAATAAATAAAACCGAGAGAGATGGCGTGGAAAATCCGATCGTAAAGGCGGTCAACGGCGTCGTAGGTGGAGTGGGGCCGCCAAACGACCGGTGGAGCTTTTTGCTTTCTGTCTGCTTCTTTGAAGATTCCTAAATCCAAAACCACTTTCAAACCCCACAACCAAATTGCCCTCTAAAAATTAAAATTAAAAAAAAACTGCCCACTAATTTCTAAACTTGAAATTTTTTATTTAATCTAATAATGGTTCAAAATACGTCAAAGTGTGCATAACTCAGCGGTAATTTGTATGTACCATTTAAGGTTCAAAATATCTTTTGTAATTAATATCTTGCACATCTACAGGGTAAAACTACCCTGTAAAGAAAAAGTGTAGAATTATCAATCATATTGTACCAATCTTCTCTAATATTTAATAGTTTAAATTACTAATTGAAAGTCAACATTAGTATAGCTCAATGATAATTGACATATACTATCAACTAATAGGTTAGAAGTTTGAATCTCCCAACTTCCGATGAATAACTAATATCTAGATTTATTGGAATTATGTTTGATTTTTTATTTTTTTACAATAAAATTATGTTTAAGTTGACATATATAGCTCTCAAGTAAAAAATGGGGTGGAAGATATATGTTTGCTATTATTTTATCTAATCTACTTTTTTTTTTTTTTTTTTTCTGTTATGTTGTAGCAAACTATCTCGGCTGGTTTAAACAATATGTCACATCAATATTTAATGAAGACCATTCAAATTTATCACCGTCAAAATAAAAAATTTTGAACATTTTTTTTAAAACTATTTTAACATCGTTGGAGGTGAAACTTTGTCCTTCAACCGTTGAGTTAGGTTTTTTTCCCCCTTTTAAGTTCTATTGAATGTTGAACTTGGAGTAAAGCATGGGGGGTGGTTTTGATATAATGGTATAATTAATTAGTTTACTTGAAATTGTTTAGAATTTAATTTTAAAAAGTTGAAAATCTTTTTTAAAAAAATGTTATATTTAAATGGATTTAAAAGATATTTTATCTCTCTCCCTCTCTCTTCAATAAATTACAAAGATGATGAAAACATAGATGACAAGTGGATGCAATGCAACAAAAAAGGAATAGCAATTAATGTGACAATGAAGAGCCACTTTTTCTTGTTATATTTTTCTTTCTTTAATTAATTGATTTGGTAGTCATGGCTGAGTCACATTACTTTACCACACCTCAATATGACTCACCTTCTTTGTTTTTATGTCTAAATATTTATTATTATCATTGTTTCAAAAAAAAAAATATTTATTATTATTATTTTTTGGTGTAATTATACTCTCGCACAATTTTATAAAAACCCCATTTCTCAATAAAATTTATTATCTTTTTTCATTATATGGGCATAGTTGCTATCTTAAAATTATCCCATTACATATTTCTTTAAACGTTGAACTAAAAAATATATACTTAAAAAAAAATAGGCGTGCGAATATTTGTCTTTATACACAATTAAGCCTAAAAACCAAATAAATAATAATAATACACGAAGATGAGATAATCAACCCTCCACATATCTTTGGATCTATTCAATAAATTAATTCAGTAAAATGTCACGTCAATTTTGAATTACTTGTTGATGGTCAAATTTTGTCTAGGAATCTGCTCTTCGCTCCACGTGACGATCAACACTGAATTTATAAACAAGCGGGAAAGATGTGACCTGCAAGACGAGCAAACGCTGCACACCGGTGTGGTGTAAACCACACACACTCCGATGCTTAAGTTAGCTTGTGTCGGAAAACCAGTAGAGTGTGTTTAGGGGTTGATTTTGCATACCTGAACGTGCGTGTGGACTTTCTTTTTATAGGCTCCCCTTAGGGTTTTCACCGCTGTCGGGCTTCAAGTAATCACCGGGGAAGGCATTTGGGCCTTTGGCCTTGGTCGCCGAGGCCGACCGTGACCCTCGACCTCTCCCTTGGGCCGAGGCCGAGGGTCATCTCGCTCCGGCCTTTTGTCCCGTTGACTCGATCTCTTCCGCCTTTGGGCCCGATGGGTTTAGGTCTCCCTGCGTTGAATATTATGGACTAATTTTGCCCATAACATTACTGATAAAAACTAAATTAAAACATAATTCAAAAGATCGAATTCGAAATTGAAATTTTTAAAATTTAAAAAACGAAACAATAAGTTCCTCGAAATTAGAATTGACACATACGATCGTTTTTAATTTAACATCATATTTCATAAATAACTCTTATAGAAACGTGTTATTTTAATTTTTTTTTTTTTACGAAACGTAATATTCATTTTAAAAAAAAAAATCCCTAAATTCTTTCTTTTATAATGGTTTTCTTTTTGCTCCACGAAAACCAGAGAGGCAAGCTTCATGCAGCCTCACTTCACAAAAGCAATTTTATTTTATTTTTTCCCCTTAAACTGAATGATTGATCATTGATGTTAAATATATTAATTCTTTTTCATCGTGGGTCAATTTTATATATTTGATACTTCTAAAACCTTTTCTTTTTTCTTTCTATTATAACTATTTGGTTTTTTAAAATTAAGCTTACAAATATTACGGAGAGTTTCTTTGTTTTGAAACCGAGTAGTTTTTGGGTTTTAAATTTAGCAATGATTTTAATGTTTATTTAAGAAATGTGAAAACTATATCAAAGAAATAGAAAATTTTCAAAAACTAAAGAGTAAAAATGAAATCGTTATCGAACCATATTTATAGCTCATCAATCCTAATCATCTTTGCCATGAATGGACCACTAGAAAATGGTGGACAACTTTTAATATGTGAATTTGTACATTTTTTGTTGATCAAATTAGATAGATTTAGACAATCTAACCACTTGAACTTTTTTTTACAAAAAGAATTAAACTTTAATTTTTTTGATCAAATTAGTGAGTTTTACAAGATTGTATAGAAGAGAAATTATGGGCTCGTTTGGTAACGTTCTCGTTTCTTGTTTCCGTTTCTTCATTTTAATAAAGAAAAATAGAATTTTATGACCCTAACACCTATACATTCAATAATAATAAACCTATATTCTTATTTATGTTTGGAAAAACTTGGAAACAATAACAAAAAATGAGAAACTAGTTTTAGTTGTTCCCAAAAGTTTTATACAAATTTTGGGAGTGTTTCTAAAAAATGAGAAACAAGAAACATGCATAGTTATAAAATGCTTAGATTTCTTAATAAAATTAGAAACAAGAAACGAGAACGTTACCAAACGGGCCCTATATAATTAACTTTAATTTTTTTGTTAGATCATTCCAAAAATGAAATATTATAACATCTTACAAATTAAAAAAAGGATTAAACTTTTTTCAAAAGAAGAAGACGGTTGTACAATAGAAGAAGCTTTCATACGAATATTTAGAAAGAGATGGAAATGGTAGTTTGATTTAATTAAAAGATATCAAATAAACATTTCATTTGAATTTTAAATTTGGTGGAAGAAATTTTTGTGAACTGCACTACTCCACTTGTATTAATTTAGTTTTTTAAAAAACATCCAACTTTAAATTTTAAATAGTTTTTTTTTTTTAAAAACAAATTAGTTTTTTTTTTTTTGGCTAATTATTGAAAATAACAATGAATAAGTTAAATAATTAATCCGATATACATTATTGAGAGAGCTATCGTTTTCGTTAATATCAAGGAATTTTAAATTTAGAAAAAGGAATCCGTGGCATCGTTGACAATCGTTGCTTTAAGATATTATCGATAATTAGTAAGAGACTATTAATTGGACATTAGATGTTAATTATTTTGAGAATGATAAAAAAAAAAAATTGTCTCGACCTAGATTATATCATCGACTAAACGTTTGTTTGGAAAGAAAAAACAGGTTAAATTATCAAAAACACGTTAAACTGTGAGGTTGATTTCAATTATACTCCTAATTTTCAAAAGTTTGAATTTTGTTTTAAAACAACTATTAAAGACTTTTTTTTCCTTAAATTTATATACAAAAAATGACATGTTTGTATATGTAATGTTGCTGCTTATGTGAACATAAAAAACAATAAAAACACATTCATACACATTATTTTTCGTCTATAAATTTAACGGAAAAGGTCTCCAAAAGTTGTTTTGAAACAAACTTCAAACTTCAATTGCTAACCTAAACTTTTGAAAGGTAACGGGAGTATAATTAGTATATTTTATAATTTAACAGAAAAATATATAATAAAAAATCAACTGCATAATAAATTTGGACAAAAATACCAAAACGAGCTTAACTTAAGCGGTAATTTACTCGTAGAGGTCAAAAGTTCGAATCCTCGACCACTAAACTTGTTGAACTAAAAGAAAGGACAAAAATAATTAAAGGAAAGATTACATTGATCTCTATTATTGCGTCGTATATTTGAACCGAACAAAAGGTACAATAAGATAAAGGGAAAAAAAAAAAAAAAAAAAAACGACCAACTCCCCCAATGAATTGAATTGGATTAACTAGCCGGCAGCCGACCGTCCGGCCGGCCGGCCGACATATCAGAACATTAACAAAATCCTTCTTCTGTATTTTTTTTTTCTAAGGCTTTAATTCATTTACAAAGTATGTATTACGTTAGGCTATAGCAGATCGAGGAAGGCCCACTCACATGACAGAACAATATGCATTTGGATTCTCATCGCTGAACATTTGAGGCGCGTGAGTGTGATCGTACATCGGCATGGAGTAGCCTTCCTGTACGTAATTCTGGTTCGTGTAATAGCCGCTCGAATTCGCGAAGCCATGGACGGGATAGTTCGGTTGAGCTTCCATCGGGTAACTGTAATGCGAGTGCTGACCGTCGTAGAAGAACGTCGAAGGCGGATGCGCGTATCCACCGTACTCCATCTTCAGCACCTCCATTTTTGCGCCACCGCTGGAGGCGGCTTTTTCGTCCTTGTCTTTCTTGTCGCCGCCACCTCCGGCTTCTTTTTCTTTCTTGTCGCCGGCGGCGACGGCGGCCGGTTCTTCTTTTTTTGGAGGAACTACCTCGACCGACCTCTTGAACTTGTCTTTGAGATAGCTTGCAAGGTCTTTTCCTTCTATGGCGCCTTTCACTGTTACCAGATCTTTCTGACCGTCTACTGTAATCTCATTGACTCCTGTAATTTTGCAATCGAGTTAGTACTTTTGATTTTCGATTGTACAATCTCTTTCAATTGAATTTGGTTTTTGAGTGTTTAAATTTCTTCACCTTTGAATTTGATGACCGCCTTCCTAATCTTTTGAATGCAACCTTCGCAGTGTAATCGGATCTTCAAAACCACAGTACTCTGCTCGAAAACAAAACAAATTGAAACGCGAATTAATTAATTACCGCAAGCTAAATAAACCGACTCGATATAGCTTGAGGATGGAGATGAAAGTAAGAAGCGCGTGAGAAACACGATGATTCATATTGAATATTTCTAGTGTTACCTCTTTTGGCTTTTTGTCGTCTGTTTTTTTCTCTTCGGGCTTCTTCTCGGCCTTTTCTTCAGGCTTCTTCTCGGCCTTTTGGTCAGGTTTCTTATCTGACTTTTCTTCGGCCTTCTTCTCTGTTTTTTCGTCTTTCTTCTCTACCTTTCCGTCAGCCTTCTTATCGCCACCGCCATCTTTCTTAGGCTGAGAAGAGACGATCTCGATCTTCTTTTTTGTCTTCTGCTCTAGCTTCGTCTTGATTACGTTAGGGTCTACTTTTCCGGTAACTGTTAGCTTATTGGATGCTGGATCGGCCTTCACATCAGTCACACCTACAAACATCGAATAAATTCATTCAAATTAACCAACCTCCTCACTGTGATTCAAACAAAACCTATTCGAAACCATATTTGAACAAATCGATAGGAAAATTATCAACAATCAAAATATGCAGGTTGAGAGATTCCAGATCATTCGCCAAATCGAGAAAGTAAGAAGAAAATCGAACAAAATTGGTTCCAGAACAAGTAGTTGAAAATTGGGGGAAAAGCCGAAAACACAGAAGAAATTCAACATTCAATCAATATTTACCATCCAAATACTTCACAGCTCGTTTCACTTTCTTAGCACAGCCCTCGCAATGCAAATCGATCTTAAAGACGGCGGCGACGGCACCGTCGTCCTTCTTCTGGCCGGCGTCGCCAGCCTTCTTCTCCCCGTCATTCTTCGCAGCTTCAACTTTCTGAAATCGAAACGAAGACCAAAATTAAACTAAAATCCAGAGCAATAGAGAATATCCTTGAGAATCGGAAGCGTGGAATTGATGAACAAGAAATGGAATTCAAAGGGAAAAAGAAAAGGAAGAAGCGTAAAGCGTGTGAGACTCGGCTCTGTAACTAACCTCACCCATCTGTTATGTTAAGTTGTCTTTGAACTTCGTTTGCTTGGAGAAATGGAAATAGAAATTTAATGGCTATTTATAGGGCGGGATGTATGATGTGCCGTTCATGTATGTCTGATGTGTTTGTTATGATCATTCTTTTTTTATTTTTTTTTTATTTTTATTTTAATTATCAGGAAGTAAACGATGGTTTTAGTTGGTCTTGGCCGTCGATATGGACTCCGTTGGTATTAGACTGGTTGCTTGACTTGACCCCACGTGTTAAATTTTATATATATAAATATATATATATATATATATATATACACATATGTATATGTATGTATGTGGTAACTTTATAAAATATTGGTTAAATTACAAGCTTAGTCTTTGAACTTTAAAAATTGTCAAATAGGTCCTCGAACTTTCATTTTTGTGTTCAACAGGTCCCTGGACTTTAAAGAGTATCTCATAGGTTCTTAAACTTTCACTTTTGTGTCTAATAAGTCATTCTACTTTAAATTTTGTGTCTAATAAATTTTTGACCTATTCGACAATTTTTTTAAAAAATTCACAGGCTTGGTAGATATAAAATTTAAAGTTTAGGGTCCTAATAGACATGAAATTCAATTTTATATCTAATAGATTGGTTAATTTTAAAAATCTTAAATGTTTCAGAGACTTATTAAACACAAAACTGAAAGTTCTAGGGCCTATTAGATATTTGTAAAGTTCAAAGACCTATTAGACACAAAATTGAAAATTTAGAGAACTATTATATACTTTTTAAAGTTTATGGACCTAATTGATACAATCCTGAAAATTTAGGACTAAACTTGTAATAAAATCATATATATCTACATTTAGTTTAAATCATATTTTAGTATTTATTTCTTAAACATTATCTTATGTTCGTAACTATTCCATAATAATTATTTTATTACTATGTATTCTTATGTTCGTTTTTTTTTTCCATTAACTCTTTATATTAAGAATATTTAGATCTTTTTGAAAACTAATCTACATTTTTTTTAGATATTTACACAAATGATATAAATTTCTAGTTCAAATATGGCAAGATGTTTAAAATTTTATAGCATAAGAAAAAATTAACTGAAATTTAAATATAATATAAAATACCATATGATTTTTTTTAGAAAGAAACGTAGCCTACGGCACCTAATGATTTTCATTTTTTTTTATTATAATGCATAGACATATGTTTATTAAGTAACTGAATAAAGTATAGTTCAATTATATTCGGTTTATTTTTTTAAAAAAAAAATATTAGGTTTATATTAAATAGTTTCCAAATATATAGATATAACAAAAACTATAGAAAGAATTAAAAAGAAATAGTGACTAACACAAAACATGAAATAACTTTGGAAAAATAAAATAAGTACAAAAGCTTAAAGACTAAAATAACATTTTAACCTATATATTTTTGTTTTCATTATTTGTCCTATTTATTTAAAATATTTTAATCCACTATTCTACAAAATAAACTATTTTTAATGATTAAAAAAATCTCAGACTATTTAAAAAGGAAAAAAAAAATTCTCAGACTCACAATCTCTTTATAAAATAACGACAATCTTTAGTATTTTCGTTTTTTTTTTTAATATTTATAATACTAAAATAATATATAAAGTTGTAAAATGTAGAGTAGAAAATGATAGGAAATGAGAGTTTATAATAATATACAAAAAAAAAAAAAAAAAAAAAAAAAAAAAAAAAAAAAAAAAAGTTGTGGACCTAAAGAGAGAAGGGGAAGGTTATATGAAAATTTGTTTTGACATACCTAAAAAGTCAATGGAAAATACCTTTCTTTTTAATAGAAAAAATGCCTAGACATATAAACATTATGTTTCATGAATATATTAAACAACAATCAAGCTTTATGCAACCTCGTTATAATAAAGTATGATATGTATGATAATATCATTTCGTAACAATTACAAAATAAACCGTATCAATAATATAATTTAGATAAGACACCTGATCATTGTAATTCAAATCATTTAAAGTTGAAAGTACAAGTGACTAACACATATATAGATAATATAACATAAATATTTGTGAGCAAAAGAATAATTCATAGTCCATAAACTGAATGGTATTGTGTTTCATCTGTTAAATTACTATTTTGGCCCTTAACACTTTCAAGATTTAGTCTAATTGGTCTGTGAATTTCAAAAAAAAAAAGTATAATAGGATCACATTTGATAAATTTGAAGTTTAAGAATTTATTCATCATGATCGCTTACTAGCTTAAGAACTGAATACGTAATTTAACCTATTTTATATATACAATTATTAGCAATATTTATAAAGTTTGGGGCATAAACCCCGACATTAATATAATTGATTTTTTTATCATGTAGATATTAAAGTTAATACGGTAGCAACCGTCCTTAGTATTATATATATATATTTAAATGACTAAAATGGTGGCTAGTTACTATATACAAAACTGGAATATTTTCGAACATTCATTTGTGACCCAATGAGATCTCTTCACCTTCATGTAGAATTGACAAATATTTCTAATTTTAAATATATGTTTTCTTGACGATTGAACACTTTCAACACATAGATAATAACTTTTCAAACAACTGTGCCATTAAAATATAATTAGTTTAGCTATGCTTATCGTTGTTTATAATAATATCATGAAGGAATCAAACCGCTCTCGCCATACTTATTCTAAATGGGTTCCTTTCATCAATAAATTAACAATAACTATAGTCCAAATTCATGCAATATATTTTCAATAATAATATCCTTTAGGTGTGATCCACTAAAAGTCTAAGCAATGCTACATAGATTGGCATTATTTATAGATATCAACATCATTAATTATGTATAATATTCAAGATTGAAAACCAAAATTGAAGCTAAGAGCAGCCTCCATTATGAGAATTTTATGGTCCATAAAGTAAGTGATGTTTGAGTGATGGTGATAAATTAAATATGCATGATTTTTTTCAATATTTAAGTAATTATTGCGTTTTTCTATACAACTAATATTTTAAAATGATCTTATATTATGTAATTAGTTAGGTCCCGTTTGATAACCATTTCGTTTTTTGTTTTTGGATTTTGAAAATTGTGTTTGCTTTCTCTCAATCTTCCTACAATGGTTTTTCATTTTTATTAAGGAGACATTTGAGTTCCTAGCCAAATTCCAAAAACAAAAACAAGTTTTTGAAAACTACTTTTTTTTTTTTTTTTTCAAAATTTGGCTTGGTTTTTGAAAACATGGGAAAGGATGTAGATAAAAAAAAATAAAGAAGCTTGTGGGTAAAAATAGTGTTTAGAGGCTTAATTTTCAAAAACCAAAAACCAAAAATAAAAAACGAAATGGTTATCAAACGGGACCTTAGCTTTTTGTTTTTTAGAATAAAAAATTAATTAGTTGGGTGAGTTCATTTTAATTCAATTTGATTAAATTTCGAGTTTGAATAAATAGGTTAAATACTTTCCTGCCAATAAGAGCATAACTCAACTGGCATAAAGTTGTACGGATGACCACAAGGTTTGTGGTTCGAATCCTCTACCCCACAAATTGTCAAAAAAAACATAAATACTTTCCTCTTCTCAAAAAAGAAAAAAAAAACATAAATACATTCCATAAACTCAATTACTTCTAGTGATTAAAATAATAAAATATAATTTAAATGATATTTATTTATTTACGACATTTTAACATAGTCAATCGCAAGAAGTTCAAACTCTTTCAATGCAAAAGTTCATACTCTTTTATATGGTCAATTTCATATGCCAACCTGAGCATAACTCAACTAGTTAAGACATATCCTATAGACCAAGAGGTTAGAGGGTTTGAATCTTCCATCCTATTTGTTGTTTAACTAAAAAAAATACACCCGTTTTTTATAAGTCATTGTGCTAGATAAAAGTTCATTTCAAATCAAAGACCTACCCATAGTAAATGACACTTTTAAGAGCATAATGTCAAACCAATATATAAACAAATCAACCTTTTATTCACAAAAAAAAAAAAAAACAACCTTGCAATTACTTGAAAAAAAATCATAGTTGAATATTTCCAATGTGGGGTTGTTAGAGTGTTGATGAAAAGGGAACTAGATTGTGGAGTGGAGGGCCATAATTCAAGAAAGAGAGCAATTTTTTACTACAAGCAATAGAGATATACATTTGACATTTCAACTATACTTTGAATGATACATGCTATACCAATCTTTTTCAAAAAATAAAATAAAATAAAATAAAATCAAAGCATGAACCAATTGGAGCATGTGAAGGAGGGACCTTTGATTGATGATAAAGCCAAAGGAAATTTCCCTAGCTCGTCGTAATAGGACCTAATAATTTAATAAAATGAAAGGTGCTTTTCTCGTCACATAAAATCTTTATAAATCACAATCATCTACACGCCATGGGGATCAAACAATTTTCATTCTTGAACTTCAAGTCATTGGTCGTTATTCGAATTGTGTACTAATTTTTCCAAATAAAATTTAAGTACTTTTTGTCAAGAAAAGGTTTGTATTTTCATTTCCATAAACTTATAATGCAAGAACCTCTTAACTTGTAATGCAAGGACCTCTTGATTTTTATTGTCTTTTTCTATAAAGAAAAATATTAGTCAATTTAAAGATTTCTTTTATCACTTTTAGAAATATCATATAAAATATATTTATAAAATTTTAATTACTTTTCTCAAAGACAAGAGCTAAATAAAAACTATACTCAAATCATACCTAACGAATTTATACTTTCCCTTCCTTTCTTTATTTTCACCTTTAATATTAAAATTTCAATTTCATTAAATGGTTAGCAACATAGTTTTTGTTCTCTTATAAGATGTTAACAATTCCATTTCCATCTTGTAAACTTAAGATTAAGTCATCAGCATAGTTCAATGTTTAAAACTTCAGTAGTAACCTTTCATATAGGTTGAAAATGTGAATCATTATCATGTTGCTACGTTATTAAAAAAAAATAATAAAAAGTTGGTCAAGACATGGATAACAATCTGTTAAATTCATCGAAAAGAAAAAAAGTCATTAACGAAGGTAGGTTCAAATCCTTCTAATCCATTTCACTTAACCTTCCAAACAAAATTACATTGATTTCGTTGTTATAGTTAGAAGAACCAATGTTGGAAAATGACCCAAGTGATTATATTGGCAAATTTCTAATATACATTAAAAAGATTACCAAAAAAAAAAACCCTAGTGGGAAGGAAAAGAACAAAAAGAAAGAAATTTCCTCTTTGTTTCCTCCATATGTAGAAAGTAGAAAGGGAGTTTGATTTGAAGGTGCCATTTTGTTTCCCTTTTGTTTGGGCACCAATTCCATGATGTTTCCTTCCCTAAGGGACCCTACCCTTTGAGTAGATGAGCCCTAAACCCCAACCAAAAAGCAATAATGGAAATGGAACCCACACTCCTAGGGTGCCCTACCCTAGTATTTTCCTTTCACCTTCTCTTAGTCTTGACTTGGATTTTGGGTTCTTATGCTTGTGCCTTACTCCATTCACTTGCTTTTTACCCTACATTTAATTATAATTTTGAGTTTTTTAACCTCTTATTTTTAGGGTTTTTTTTTATTAAAAAAAAACCGTTCCTTCTAATTTGAGTTGGTTCATATAATGTAGATTTAGTTTTGATTTAAGGAATGTTTGGAAGCGATTTTGAAATGACTAAAATTACTTTTGTCATGTCTTGTCTCTAGTTTCTTAAATTTTAATTTGACTGATGTGATTTGATTAAACCTTACATCTTGTCCTTGAATTGTCTTTTACCCACGGAAAAACCAACTCATTTCCTTCCATTTTACTCACCCCTAGACCCTAATATGGTAACAACTTCTTATGACTAATACAATTAGTAAACTTCTTATGACTAATACAATTAGTAAAGTTTGATCCAATTATTTAAAGTTTTTAAAAATAGATTTTAAATAACCATATAGTACTTTTAATATATAGTCCTATTTTCGTTGTTTCCTTTTTGGTTCTATAACTTGTGTAGTATATAAATAATTGGATTGAATAAATATGTATATATTTAGATATAATATAATGTATAAATAGAAAATAAAAATAAAAGGGAAAAACACCCTTTTTGATCACGTCTCATTCTTTGATCCTGAACTCATTTGCCCAAAGAAAAAAGTTTCTTTCTTCTCCCTCAAATGCAGAACCATTAAAATTTAAATAAAAAAAAAAGGCTTTAAAGTTTAAAAAAAAATGGTGAAAATATAAACTTCCATTTTTGTTAAAGATAAATGAAAATGTAAAGTTGAAACATGTTAACGTGCAACATTACAATTATTCCAAAAAAAAAAAAAAAAAAGTGCAACATTACAATGTTTCAACTATATAAAAAAGCATTGCACTGCGTGCAAGGCTTTGATTTTTTGGTCTTAATTTTATGAAAATTCCGATTTTGATGGGTTTTGCTCACCCTCTTTAAATAAGTTTTTTTTTTTTTTGTTATTAATAAAATATTTACATTACTGATATTTTGTTGATATTTCTTAAATTTCATTGATTTTTTTATGAGATAATGAAAATGTTTGGAATAATTTTGGAATGGTTAAAATCACTTTTGTCATATTCAAAATCACTCCGAAACATATCTTTAATAATTCAAAATCAATTTTGATAACATGAAAATCACGTTTAAAAGTCTAAAATCGAACCTAATATTGATTTTGAATAATTAAAAATATGTTTCGAGATGATTTTGAACCTGACAAAAGTGATTTTAGTCATTTCAAAATCACTTCAAAACATGCATTTAGCTCCCGCGCATTAAAATTTCAATTTCATCAATTTTCTCATCATCACACTACACGCTTTTTTTTTCTTCTCTTTTTAAACATCATTTTCTGTTTTCTTATCCGTTGCCAAATATGTCACTGACCCTCTTTGTTTGGCTGAAAATAATAATATAATAATAAAGGATGGTTTTAAAATGGTTAAGTTAAAATATTTATATACTTACGAACTCAAAATAAATGAATATTTAAATACACAAGAGGTAGTTTTTAAAATTAAAAAAAAATAATACAAGAGGTAGTTTTGATAATGAGAGTGCTGAGTCCAAAAGGGCACTTATGAAGTAGCTCTTCTAATTACAGAGAGGTCACCAAAAAATAATTAAAGCAGAGATTGTGATTGAAGTGAAGCCAATCATTTTCACACGGATATTAAAATTAAATATTGTAATACATCCCATTTATTTAATCAGTCAAAATTTTGAAATAAAATTTCCATCCATAACTATCTAAATTGGAAAATTTGGTAAATTTGTGATGGAAAGGTTTTAAAATATAACCTAAAACCACAGCATATAAATAAATAATCTATGCAATAAAAAGAAAAAAAAAAATGAGGCTTTTTTCTGGAAGATGTTCAAGCCACAGAGGAGATAGTTTTGTTAAACTGGAAACCTTTCCTGATGAATCAATAGTTTATAGTATACTAGCAGTAGACCATTCCTTCTATTTCTACTGTTCTGTTTTTTTAAATAGAAATTGGACCACGCTGCATACTGGTGTGTAGAATCTTCCTACATACCCATTAAAATCTTAACAACTAAGAAAAAGAGGGAAAGAACAATACTTGGCTGTCCGTGTGTAGAAATCTCGCTACACACCCCATTAAAATCTTGACAATTAAGAGAGAAAGGTAAAAAATGAAAATTTATTTCATCTCTCCTAATGGTTGACATTTTAATAGTTCTCTGCACACCGGTATGCAGCCAAATATTTTCTATATGAAAATCAGCAAAACTCAAATGCATTTTTTGCCCTCATGCAATGAAAATTCAACATTCCGATATTAAGGAGGACCATACCACACAGTAGAGGAATTGTTTCTCCGACATATTGAATTTACAAATCAAAACTCCCGTAAAAAACAATGGTTAACAAGGGCTATGTAAATGCCAAAGTGAGCATAGCTCAGAGGTAATTGACATGTACCCTCGACCAAAAGGTTCAAATCTCCCCACTCCAAATGTTGTTGAACTAACAAAAAAACAACAAGGGATATGTGAATAATAAATGACTTAGAAGGAATGAGGTCAAGCCATGGTGGCCATCTAGGATTTAATGTTCTATGAGTTACCTTGGCAATCAAATGTAGTAGGATCAAACACTTGTCCCGTGAAAATAGTCAAGGTGCAACGCCATACACAAACCTAAAAAACAATGCTACAAACACAACCCAAGAAAAAGGGAGACCATATAGGAGAAAGGAAACCGATAAATACCTAAACATTGAAACTAAGAATGCCTACTGTAGTTTAATGAAATAAGCAGCACATCCAAAGCCTAAACGGTTTGTAAGAACCTAATTTAAAGTTACTAAACATAATTAGGGGTGCAAGAAAAAACCGAAAACCAAAAAAAACCGATGAAACCGACCGAAAAAACCGACAATTCGGGTTCATAACGGTTCGTTTTCGCAGTTTCGGTTTGCATATATTAAAAACCGGTTAAATTCGGTCGGTTTTGGGTTTGGAATGGTTGAACCGAATATAAACCGAACCGGCCGATAATGTATATATATATTAACTACCGTTTTTTAACTAAACAATGTTAGCGGTCTGGTGGTTGGAAGTCGAAGCTTATAGTAGCCTAGGCGTGAGTTCGAATCCATTGAGTCGCACAAAATTTTTAAGATTGTGAATTTATTTCCAATTACCATTGAGCCCTGCGCGCACGGCCCACTAGTCGTCAGTTCAAACTTCCTGTCCAGCAAACGGTTGCGGTTCTTGGATTTTCTATATTACATTATCTGTTCGGCTCCGATTTTTCACATTAACCGAGCCGAACCGAACCGCTTGCACCCCTAAACATAATAGTTCAAGAAATTGCTAAATTTGCAGTGTAAACAAAATAAGCATGTACTCTAGAACATAAATAAATCTCTCAACAGTAAAAAAAACTCGTATCAACACTATCAAATATTGGGAACACATCTATCGCGCAGTAAATATTACCTAAACAACTTTTCAGCAAAATGTAAGGCCTCATATAACAAAACTTTGCACGATGAAGGGTAGAATGGAGAATGTAGATAACGGTTAGTTATGTGGGAGTGCGTAGAGGAGGTTGTTGGGACCACTATGGTCCCGAGTAAGAAAGAAGGGTTTATCAGGGGTTTTGGGTAGTATATAAGCATCTGTATGTTTTCCTTTTAGGGTTTATGTGAATTTTCAGCCTAGAATTGGTGAGAGAGAGGAGAGCAACCAACACTCTTATCTTACTGGGAGTTTTGTATTGCCTCAAGGCTGTTTTTCTCCTCTGAATATCATATATTGTAAGGGGAATCCTTACAAATTGGTATCAAAGTAAAACAACCTGGGTAGGTGGAAGAAAATGGAAGAGAGGTTTGAAGCCAACGAGAAAGAAATGGCTGAGATGAAGGAGAGCCTTCAACGAATACATGCGATCGAACAGGGAATGAAAGAATTCAAGAAAGCCATTGCATCTCTAGCCTCTAAAATCCGCAACTCCGGTCACCAACTGCTTCTTCGGGAGTCATTGATGAATCAACGAACAAGAAGAAAACAGGACTGGAATCTGGAGAAAATTCTAGGACCAGCAGTAAAGGGAATGGGAAAGCGGCGTCTGAGAGGGTAGAAGAGATCAACAGCGATCAACACAAGTTCAAAAAAGTTGAAATGCCCGTCTTCGGGAGAAGCGAACCAGATTCATGGTTGTTTCGCGCTGACAGATACTTCCAAATTCATAAGTTGTCTGATATATAGAAGTTAACTATGGTTGTGATAAGTTTTGAAGGTGTAGCTCTCAATTGGTATCAAGCAAAAGAGGAGTGTGAACCCTTCAAAGATTGGAATGACTTAAAGATGAGGTTCCTTAAGAGTTTTCGACGAAAGAAATAGGGGACAGTATGCGAACGTTTCCTTTCAGTAAAATTTTGAGGAGTTGGTAGCACCATTGCCGCATCTCTCGGATGAAATACTTGAGAATACCTTCATGAATGGGTTGAAGCCAATAATCAAGGCGGAAGTTCTCTGTTTCCTGCCGGTGGACTTGGAAGACATGATGGAAAAAGCACAGTTAGTTGAAGACAAGGAAATCACGCGTGAGGAAGAAGAAAAGCCCAAGTTAGGGGCGATTCGAGCTCAGACGTCTGTGAAAACTGGGTCGGGACAAAAGAAAGATGGGCCCAAGACCGTGGAAGCCCACACGACCCAAACTATTACTTTGGCCAGCAACCCTAATTTGAATACGAAAAAGGAGGGAGGAATGAGGCGCCTATCAGACACAGAATTCCAAGCAAGGAAAGAGAAGGGCCAGTGCTTCAAATGTGAAGAAAAATACACACGGTTGGGCATTGATGTAAGGCCGAAGAACTCAGAGCAATGGTAGTTCAAGCTAACGGGGAGGAGCTAGAAATCATTGAAGAAAGAGAAAAAATCGTCGAACCAATTGTAGAAAACGCTGAGGAAATGGACGATGCAGTAAAGTTATCCTTGAACTCAGTAGTAGGATTCACGGGACTAAGGACAATCAAATGAAGGGAAAGATCGATTTACAGGAAGTGGTGGTCTTGATCGACAACGGAGCCACCCACAACTTCATCTCCCAACACCTGTAAAAGCTTGGAAGCTACCATTGACTAAAACAACCAATTACGAAATTCTTATGGGATCAGGCCCACCTATAAAAGGGAAGGGCGTTTGTAAAGGGGTCGTCATTTCCTTGGGAGATCTTATCGTGGTGGAAAACTTCCTACCGTTGGACTTAGTAGGAGTTGGTGTGGTTTTGGGAATGACCTGGCTGCATACGTTGGAAGAAACCAAAGTTAACTAGACCACGCTAACCATTGTTCTCGAGAGGGGCGATAAAGTGATCACGTTGAAGGGAGATTCGAGTTTAACCAAAAGGAAAGTGTCGTTGAGAAGGATGATGAAGGCATGGGAAGAGAACGACCAAGGATACCTGATTGAGTTCAAGGCGCTAAGTTCAACTATTTGACGCCTAATGAAGAATCCCCAACCTCTACCCAACAACTGATAAATCAGTTCAATGATATTTTCTAGGGTTTTTCGTTGGTCGGTCGGAGTCGGTTTTGGATGAAAACCGACGTCGAAAAACCGACCTATCAGTTTCGGTCGGTCGGTGCTTCCTAGTTTTGAACTGCTCACTAAAACTGACCGACCAAATACTCGGTCGGTCGGTCGATATTGTCGGTTTTGTGACTGAAAGGTGAGATGAGTTTTTATTTTCTTAAGTTTTGTGAGGAGGATTTGAAACACATGGAGGAGGAGAAAAGAACGGGTGAGAAAAGAGAAAAGAGGAAGACGAAGAGAGAAAGAGAGATCAACGAGGAAGGAAAAGAAAAGAGAGAAGATAATGGGCGAAAACAATGCTTGGTGATGGTGTAGACAAAAAGAAACAGAGAAAGAAAATGAGTGAGAAGAAAGAAAGAGAAGAGAGAAATGGAAGAAGAAGATAGAGAGAGTATTCGTGAAGAAGGAAATAGAAATAAATGAGAGAAAAATAAAATTAAGAGAAAAAAGAGAGAGAGGTTCGACTTATGATAAAAAAGAGAAAAGAGACAAAAAAAAAAGAGATAGGAGAATTAATAATTAATATAATTTAAAAGGACAATCATGACTTTTTCTTTGGAAAGGCAAGTCTGAAATGACTTGAAAAGTCACACACTGCATGTGCAGTGTGTGTAACTTAACATGCATCGGTTTGAAATTTCTTTTTTTTTTTTTTTAAATATCAATATCGGTCGGTTGGTCAGTTTTCTCAATTTTCGATTGAACCGACCGACCGACTCCGACCGAATATAGCAAAAAACCGACCGACCGACGTTGGTTCGGTTGGTCGAGTCGGTTTTCGATTTCATTTTGAACACCCCTAATATTTTCCAAGCACTAGATGCATTACCTCCTCAATAGGAGATTGATCATCGCATCCATTTGGGGCATTGGATATCAGCCCAAGGAGTTGAAGTTGTTCTTGAGAAGGTTAGAGCGATGATAGAATGGCCGAGACCATTGAACATTAGAGAACTACGAGGCTTCCTTAGGCTGACGGGCTATTACAGACGTTTTGTCTGTAATTATGGAAAGATGGCAACTCCATTGACGCAACTATTGAAGACAGGGGCTTTTTAGTGGAATGATTCAGCTACTGAGGCATTTGAGCAATTGAAGAAAGCTATGATCACTATACTCGTGCTAGCGTTGCCAGACTTCAATCAACCTTTTATGGTTGAAACGGATGCCTCAGGAACTGGGTTGGGAGTTATATTGACTCAAAATAAGGAGCCAATAGCCTATTTCAACCACACATTATCAGAAAGAGCTCAACAATAATCTATTTACGAACGTGAGTTGATGGCCATTGTTCTCGCAATTCAGAGATGGAGACCATATTTGTTAGGACAACGATTTGTGGTCAAAACAGATCAGAGGGTGTTGAAATACTTGCTCGAGCAAAGAGTGGTTCAACCACAATATCATAAATGGCTATCTAAATTGTTGGGCTACAACTTTGAAGTGCAATGCAGGCCAGGACCAGAAAATAAGGTAGTGAATGGGCTTTCACGCGTTGTTCCTACTGCACATCTTGCTCATATGTCACATGTTAGCACCGACTATCTTAGATGTGGAAGTTGTGAAAAAAGAAGTGGAACAAGACCCTAAACTCATGAAAAAATCCAGCAGCTGCAGGAAGATGAAGACAATGTGCCCAAGTTCGAATGGCTCCAAGGAAAGCTCTTTACAAGAAAAGGTTATTGTTATCTAAAACATCTTCCTTGATTCCCTCTGTCTTGCACACGTTTCATGACTCGGTTTTGGGAGGGCATTATGGTTTTCTGAGGAGTGAGAACATATAAACGGTTGACTGGTGAATTGTACTGGAAAGGAATGAAAACAGGTGTCAAGGATTATGTTACTCAATGTGTGGTGTGCCAGCGGAACAAAACAATGGTCGCGTCCCCTGCAGGTCTACTACAGCCCCTGGAAGTTCCTGAGAGAATATGGGAAGATCTGACGATGGACTTTATCAAGGGTTTGCCCAAGTCGCATGGGGTAGACACAATCTTGGTGGTGGTGGATAGATTGAGCAAAGCAGCCCATTTCATGAGTTTGAAACACTCGTTTACAACGAAAAATGTGGCAGAGGTATTTGTGGCTGAGATCGTCAGGCTTCACGGCTTCCCAAAGTCAATTGTCTCAGACTGGGACAAAATTTTCTTGAGTAACTTTTGGTCTGAGTTGTTTAGAATGCAGGGAACTAAACTTTGCCAAAGCACACCTTATCACCCACAATCTGATGGCCAATCCGAAGTGGTGAACAAATGCCTAGAGGTATACTTGCGGTGTTTTTGTGGTGAAAGACCAACGAAATGGAAGCTTTGGCTGAATTGGGCTGAGTATTGGTATAATACAACATACCACAGTTCGATTGGGATGACACCGTTCCAAACGGTCTATGGAAGACTCCCACCACCACTCTTGACTTATAGAGATATGAGAACTACCCATGCTACCCTCGACCAGCAATTGATTGAAAGAGATACGATGTTGAGAACGATGAAGGATCATCTGATAATGGCCCAAGAAAGAATGAAGAAATTTGCAGACAAGAAACGAACTGAGATGAGTTTTGATGTACGTGACCGGGTATTCTTAAAGCTACGACCCTATCGACAATCCTGTTTTTCATGTATCGCAACTGAAACGAGTCTTGGGCAATCACCAACAGCTTCCTGAATTGACAAAGGAATTCGAATGGGTAGCAATACTAAAGGAAGTTTTTGCCTTCAATCCCGACCAAACTGAAGTCCTAATCAGTTGGAGGGGGTTACCAAAACATGAGGCCACTTGGGAACGAGTTAAGAATTTCAAGCGCCAATTTCCTGACTTCAACCTTGAGGACAAGGTTTCTGATCAGCCCAGGGGCATTGTAAGGCCTCCTATAACAAAAGTTTACACGAGGAAGAGTGGAAAGGAGAATGTACATAATGGTTAGTTATGTGGGAGTGCATAGAGGAGGTTGTTGGGACCACTGTGGTCCCAAGTGTGAGAAAGAAGGCTTTATCAGGGATTTTGGGTAGTATATAAGCATCCGTATGTTTTCCTTTTAGGGTTTATGTGAATTTTCAGCCTAGAATTGGTGAGAGGGAGGAGAGCAACCAACACTCTTATCAGTATTGCCTAGGGCTGTTTTTCTCCTCTGAATATCATATATTGTAAGGGGAATCCTTACACAGTAGAAAGCTCATATAAATACTATCAATTACTGGGTAACACAACTGTTGAGAGCAAATATTTTACATATATAGGTAAAATTGTAAACTGCAAAGCATAAATAATGTTTTCATACTGCATAAACTGCAACTCTTGAAGGGAGCAATTGAACGAAAATGAAGAGTTGAAAATTAATTGAAAAAGAAACCTATGACCTAAGTGAGGACATCTCATTGCAGAGAAGCATCTTAACAATCATCAATCGATAAACAAAAACGAATGCAAAATATGCACTTACCAGAAGTGATGTAGGACAAGATGTTAGATAATTAGCCTAGTTTAGTTAATATTAGTTTGGTTGTTAATTTTAGATTAATCGGTTCTTAATTATTATTTTGGATGTAATTAGTTCTTTGTTTATTTTAATGTAAGGCTATATAACCCTATATAAATAGCCATGTTTTGTCAATTTTTAGAGATGGATTTCCCTAGTTTAGCCATGGACTTGGCCTAATCTCAAATCTGCTGCGTCAAGGAGTTTTTCTCACCTTCAGCTAAAAATAACTTCCTCTACAAGGCCTCTCATCTAGTTCAAAACATTCATGCATCACAATTAGAAGACCCATTAAGCTTTGTTGTGATTTTCTGTTAATTAAGGTCTGAATACGAGGTCGATTGAAATAACAGGATTTTCTATAATTAAGGTCTAAATATGTGGAATATGTAGTGGATTGAAATAACAATTATCAGAATTTGTGGCCTTCAGTGATGACCAAGTTAGATGTCGCTTCCCACTGTAATTGATTTAATAACAAATTTTTCTGTTTGTTTCAAAAACAAAATTTTCTGTTAATTAATGTCTAAATATGAGGAGGATTAAAATGACAATGGTCATATTTCTTTAGAGATCAAAAATCAATGATCAAAATGCATCTTGATAATACCCAAATATATAAGACCCCGTTTGATAACCATTTGGGCCCCATTTGATAATCATTTCGTTTTTTGTTTTTTGTTTTTGAAAATTAAGCTTATAAACACTCTTTTCACCTATCCATTTCTTTGGTTTGAACCTACATCCTTCCCATGTTTTCAAAAACCAAGACAATTTGAAGAAGAATAAGAAGAAGAAAGAAAGGAAAAAAAAAACTCTAATGTCTCCTTAACCAAGATGAAAACCATGGTAAGGAAATTGAGAGAAAACAAGCATAATTTTAAAAAAAAACTAAAAACCAAAAACCAAATGGTTATCAAACGGGGCCTTGGTTTTCGGTTTTTAGTTTTTAAGCTTATAATCACTACTTCCAACTCTAAGTTTCTTTGTTTTTTTATCTACCTTCTTCCCATGTTTTCAAAAACCAAGCCAAATTTTGAAAACTATTGTTTTTGTTTCTAGAATTTGGTTAGGAATTCAAGTGTGCTTTAACAAAAATGAAAACCATGGTAAGGAAATTTAAAGAAAACAAGCTTAATTTTCAAAAACCAAAAACCGGCCTAAATATTTCAATTCTTTACGCAAAATGCATATCGAAGTCAAAAAATCTTTTGTAACGGGAAAGAATTTTTCATTGATTTGATGATAAGATATAAATGCTTTAGGATACACAAACTCCCATTGGAAGTGAAACGAATAAAACATCCTGAGGAAAGCCAAGAACAGAAAGGACCCAATCAAACAGAGACCCCGAGAAAATGAAAGAAAACTCCCCGAGGAAAGCCACAGCCGCAAACATCAAAGAGGAAAGAGGAGCTACAAAGAGGAAAGGAGCAAGACATCATAGCCAACCAGCAATGCCAAAAGACTCCAAAGAAAAGCCACCAAATTGAAAACCAACAATCAAAAGCAGAAAGACCACCAACGAAACTATCAAAAGGTAACTCCAGCCAACAAAAATGACATAGCAGTAGAAGAAAAGGGTGAAAATCTAACGAGAGAAAATGGGAAAAAAAGATATAAAGTAAGGTTTGAGATTCATTCTATTTTAGTCCCTATACTTTCAAATGTTCAATTCTAGTCTCCGTAATTTCGATAAATCTTAAAATTAGTCCTCACCATTAGTTTGGAGTTAATTTTTATCTAACTTTGCAAAATAATAATAATAATTTCCCTTCAAGAAATGGTACAATCTGAATATGTTTCCAAAACTTATAGAGGGAAGGTTGAAAGAGACTGATTATTTTTTGGAAAAATTAACCATAAACTAAAGGTAGGGACTAAGTTTAAGATTTATTGAAAGTCTATGGACTAAATTTGAACATTTGACAGTACAAGGACTAAAATGGAATGAATTTCATAGAACAGGAACCAAAATGGTATTTCAACCTATAAGTAAACATCTTATGCCAGAAATAACAGCCTAGGAACTTTAAAACGATAATTGAAAAATGAAACCTATAAGCCAGCCATTCATGGTGGTCTGCCCAAATACATCAAAGAGAAACCTAAATGCAATCTCTGTTTTCAAGTTCTGAACTCACTTTGGTGGTGGAAAATCTAACTTGGTTTGCTTTGGTATATGATTATGTTGAGAATGCAATGAAGTATGAACTCAAATACAGGCCAATTAGGAATGGACTCAACACTAAGGTAAAAATATCAAGAAAGTAGTTAAAGTAAAAAAGGAACAAGGCCACAAAAATATGCAGAGTTAAGAACACCAAGGCATCCGAGATGCTACACAAAGGCAGGAAAGAAGAGATGAGATTGCTGGAATTTTTGGCGGCATTATGTTATTTAAATAGTCTCATTTAGTTTTCCTTTTTACTTCTAATTAAAATTATGTTGATCAAATTTGGTTGTTGGTGACCAGCGAGTGATATGAAAAACTTTGGTTCTTTGCAGAGGACAAAGTTCTGACATTTCCTTGTTTCCCAAAAGGTTAAAAAAATCAAACAAATTCTCCAAAACAATAAGTGGTCATAAAGTCAGAAAACTGTAGAATAATCTGTTTATTGTAAATGAGATGGTACAATGTTATTTAAAAAAAAAAATTGAGATGACACAAAAAAACTATTGCAAATACTTGAAAAGGATTCATTCTTTATTCAAGTAAACAATTTTTTTTTGTTTTAGAGTTTGTCTCAAAAAGACTTTTTTTTTTTTTTGTTGAGACAATTTTAACCTTATATTTTCAATTGCATCCAATTAAATCTTAAACTTAAATAAGTAGTGAAGCCAATACCTTGTTAATCAAATTTGGTTGTTGGTGACCAGCGAGTGATATGAAAAACTTTGGTTCTTTGCAGAGGACAAAGTTCTGACATTTCCTTGTTTCCCAAAAGGCTAAAAAAACCCATCAAACAAATTCTCCAAAACAATAAGTGGTCATAAAATCAGAAAACTGTAGAATAATCTGTTTATTGTAAATGAGATGGTACAATGTTATTTAAAAAAAAAAAAAAATTTGAGATGACACAAAAAAACTATTGCAAATACTTGAAAAGGCTACATTCTTCATTCAGGTAAACAATTTTTTTGTTTTAGAGTTTGTCTCAAAAAGACTTTTTTTTTTTTGTTGAGACAATTTTAACCTTATATTTTCAATTGCATCCAATTAAATCTTAAACTTAAATACGTAGTGAAGCTAATACCTTAATTAGTTGAATCTTCACCTTTCTAAGTAACTGTGGTTATTTATGAAATCAATACCTTAATTAGTTGAGTCTTGCTAAGTGTCAAAAATGAGAACTTTCCTACACAATAAGAGAGGTAAAATCGGGCGAACAACTTATGGGATAGAAACTAATGTTTTAAGTATCAGTACATGATAACTAGTTTTTCAACTTTTTGAAAAATCCTAAAATTATTCAAATGAAGAGGCATCAAAATATTGCCTGGTTTGAATAATTATTTCGGCTGCATAACTCCGAGGGGCAAACCTTTTCATAATAATCTAGAATATCTTTGGGTCTCAACAGGAACTCAGAAGATTGTTCATTGTCACCAAAAAAAAAAACATCAACTAGGTAAGCTATATATATAACAGAAGGGAAGAAGGTAAAACTAAGGGTAGCATTTGAAAACAAACCAATGATCATATCAGAAGCTAATGTAAGAAAACATCAGGATTTAGGCTTATGTAGTAAGGGTATTTTCTCAACCCTTGATTTCACCAAAATTCTAAAATAGCAGCAATGTCACTTTCGCAGGAAATAATCCAGCAAACAGATAAACAAGCACCAGCGCAAAGATAAAATAGCATGATTTGGAGTAGTGACAAACAATAGTACTGTTTATCAATCAAATAAAGGGAAATTGAAAATGACGCTTCAAACAATACTGATACTCAATGATGGCAACTGGCAAGGCAAAGATCTTGAACATGACATGAGCCTAGGTTGACAGAAGGAGCTCGCGGGGACGAGCAAAAGAAATGGCTAAGGGAAAGCGAAGGAAGAAGATTAAGAGGAAGAGGAAGAGGAAAAGAGGCACCTGGCAGGAGTTGAATGATCTAACATTGAGAAGCGTCCCAATTTAACAGCACACATCATTAGAAAAACACCAAATAATTGTTGTGTTGCTTGACACCTGCATTAAATTAAATATATGTGTGTGTGTAACCGTCGGCCAATCGTTTCGATTGTAATATATCCAATGTTAATCAGTCACAATTTTGGAATAAATTCTCAAAACATAAATGTCTAATGAACAAGAAAAAATCTGAAATCTAACCTGATCAAAAGCACAACATATAAATCAGTAGTCTAATAAACAAGAAAAGACTGACGATAGGTTAGTTTAGTTCCTCTAAGTCTGACCTGACGTTGTTCGCCTTTAACTCCGACGATGCCTCGTAGCCATTCCAAACTTCCAACGATTATCAACCGCCGAGCGACTATTCCAAAATCAGTCGTTCGTCCATCAACATTTCGCTCGGAATCGAGATTAGGGTTGTCTAGGCGTTGGTCCAATTCGGCGGTCGAGTCCAAGAACTCGCAGAAAACTCAGAGAATTAGAGGAAGGGTGAAGAAGAGAGTGAAGGGGATGAGAGATATATATTGACAGCCAATCGTCTGCCGGAAATCAGCCGCCGGGAACACAGCTGGCGATTTCGGAGAGACAGTGGTGCGAAAACTCTTTGACCGACGACTAGACTATTGACTTTTTGACCGCTTTGAGAAGACTGATATTTAGGACCAGTTATTTTATTAATATTGTTTTTCTTTTTTATTATTGTTTTTTTTAATTTATTATTATTATTTTATTTTTTTTTGAGAAAATTTAATTTATTATTGTTGTTGTTTGAGAAGTATTGAGATACCATTATTGAAATTGGACTAACTTACAAATTCAGTCCCTATTTTTTTAAAAAAAATGTGTTTAATATAATTTTAAAAGTGACTAATAGCTTTTAAATTTCTTTAGACTGGTATTTAGTAGATAATTTAATTTAAAAGAGTATTATAAATCGGACTTTTTTTATTAATATTATAATTTTTTAAACTTATTAGAATAATAAGATTATATAGAAACTTATTATTTCAATATTGTTGTTTTTTTTCCAGCTGGATAGGTCGTCTCTAAGAGACGACCTATCCACGTGTCAACTTTCGGTTCATTTGTTTAAAAAAAAAAATTTTTTTGGTAGGTCGAGACGACCTACAAACGGAATTTAAAAAAAAAAACGGCAAAGCAGGTCATCTCTTCAAGAGACGACCTGCACACAAATTTGAAGTACAATTGGATTTAGCACAGTGGCAAGGGGGTGCAACTGGCAACAAAGAGGGCGTGGGTTCAAGTCCTGCCCAGCGTATAAGTTGTTTTTTCTCCTTTTTTTTCCCTTAGCCTCCCTCTTTTTTATCTTCATTTAATTTTTTTTCTTTTCCTTTCATTTTCTTTTCAAAAAAAATGAAATAACCTACTTTTTTTTCCTCTTTTGTTTTTTTTTAAATCAAATAGAGTAATTCTCGCATTTTTCTTCTTTTATTTGTTTTTTAAAATAAATTAGTTACATTTTTTTTAATGTTTTAAGCACGTTAAATATTATATTGCAATTTATTAATTTTTTTTAAGAAATTAAATTTTAATTAAGTGCTAATTATTATAATTTTTCACAATTTGATGTTACTTGCTGTTATTTATTTGATTTGATTTTTTTTTTCATTTTCTTTTTTAAGCATTGTAATTTCATTACCGTTACTCATACATTTATTTCTTGATTTTATTTTACTACTTTTCACATGACTTCAATTAAAGAAATTAGGAAAAAATTAATCAAAAAAATTAAGGAAATTAGGAAAAAAGAGAGAAGAATTAAATTTCAACTGAAAAGAAAAAAAAAATAAATGAAGATAAAAAAGAGAGAGGCACTTTTCACATGACTTCAATTAAAGAAATTAGGAAAAAATTAATCAAAAAAAATTAAGAAAATTAGGAAAAAAAGAGAGAAGAATTAAATTTCAATTGAAAAGAAAAAAAATAAATGAAGATAAAAAAGAGAGAGGCAAAGGAAAAAAAAAAGAAATAAAAACACTAATACGCTCAGCAGGATTTGAACCCACGCCCTCTTGATTGCCAACTGCGCCCCCATGCCATTGTGCTAAATTCAATAATATAACATTTGTGTGTGCAGGTCGTTTCTTGAAGAGACGACCTGCTTTGCCGTTTTTTTTTTCGTTTGTAGGTCGTCTCTTCAAGAGACGACCTACCAAAAAAAATATTTTTTTTTAAACAAATGAACCGAAAGTTGACACGTGGATAGGTCGTCTCTTCAAGAGACGATCTATCCAGCTGGAAAAAAAACAACAATATTGAAATAATAAGTTTCTATATAATCTTATTACTCTAATAAGTTTAAAAAATTATAATATTAATAAAAAAAGTCCATTATAAATCTCTTCACTTTCAATTTTGTATTTTGATTTAAAGACAAACAAAAAAAAATAAAATCAATTTTGTGTAAGATAGGTAATTGATACCTTTGACATTTTTTTATTTTAAGAATTCAAAGACTTATCAAAATATAATTGAACACTTTTTTGTAATTTTTCTAAAATTTTAATTTAGAACATACTTGGACGTGATTTTGAAGGACTAAATTCTCTTTTATCATCCAAATGACCATCATTTCAACTAAATAAATAAATAAATATGTATGTATGTATATATTACCCACTTTATTCTGTCACAAAATTGTGTAAAAACTTTTTTTTAGGGTATATGTCAATTATCGTTGAATTAAATTCGCTTTGGCTAACATTTGTGTCTCTATCATTATTTATCTCTTTTTTTTTTTTTAAATATCTATCATTATCTGTCTCTAATACTTCGTTTTCGTGACCTCTATTTCTAACTATATTTTCTCTCTTATTTTCCTCCATTTCTCATCTTTTTTCTTTCTCTAATTCTCTAATTTCTTTTCTTTTCTTTTTTTTTTTTTTTGGTTCACTTACTTTTTCTATCTAATAAATATGCTTTAAATTTATTATTTTATTTTCTTTATCTGATTTGTTCTCCCAAAATTTCCACTCTCTGCATTTTCTTTCATCTCTCCGACTTTTTTCTCTCTTTGATTTTGATATATGATATATTTTTTGATATTTTGTTCCTTGTCTCTTTCCCAAGCCTTTTTTTTCATCTCTCTAACCTTTTTTTAATCATTTAGGGATCGTTTGATAACCATTTTGTTTTATGTTTTATGTTTTTGTTTTTCATTATTTAAAAACAGGGTTGTTTGATAACCATTTATGTTTTTGGTTTTCTGTTTTTTAAAAACGCTTTTGAAATAAACAAAAAAAAAAAAATAGTTTTTAAAAACAGATTTCTGTTTTTCAAAAACTCATTTTTCTTCTAATGCTTATTATTTTTTCCTCTTTTACATATTTCTTTCTGACAAATTCTTTTTTATATTTTTCTCTCTCTAAAACATTTTTCTCTCCACAATATTTTTTTTTCTCTCTCTAAAATTTTTTCTCTCAAAACTTTTTGTCCTCTATAACTCATCTATTTCTAAAAATTTATCCATATATAACTTTTCTATTCCTAATAAACATATTCTACATTTTCTTTTGAAAAAAAAAAATCTCTCAAAATTTTCTCTCGCTACACCTTTTCTTTATTTTTCTAATTTATCATTACTTTTTTCAGCATATCTTTTACTCTTAAGCTTGCTATCTCTCTAAAATTTATCTTTTTACTTAATTTTCCATCTAAAATTTATCTCTTCTACCCTAATTTTTTTTTCTTTTTTTCTATAACTAATATCTTTTATGGAGTCGTAATATTCTCTCTCTAAACATTTTTTTTCACGTCTCTAACTTTTCTATGATTAACTTTTCTCTCGAAAATATTATATTTGTGTCTCTAAATTTTTGTTTCAATGTCTCTACACATCTTTCTCTCTCTAAAAACATCTTTTCATCTCTCTAATTTTTTAAAAAACTTAAAACAAAAAACAGTTATCAAACAAATTTGGTTTTCTGTTTTTAAAAAACAGAAAACAAAAAACATTTTATCAAACATATATGGTTTTTGTTTTTAAAAAACATAAAACCAAAAACCAAACACCAAAAACAGAAAAACAAAAAACCAAAAACTGAAATGGTTATCAAACAGGGTCTTAATTGTTGCTCTCTTGATTAAAGTTCTATCTTTAATATTTATGTCTACCTCTAAGGTTTATGCACATTTTTTAGAACCTTTTGAATTCCGTACTCCAAATATCGTTCAACTAAAAGAACTACCATTTTGCATTGAGAATAGAAGACATGACAATCCTTTTATCCATCCGACATTAATTTGTTTCAATATTTAAAAAAGAAATCAAATATCTAAAAAAAAAAAAAAAAGTGGAAATATGCAACTTGAGAAATTTCTTTTAATATGGAACTCGAGATCCCACTTTCAAAAACATGTAATTGGAAGTAATGGATCCAACTACTCATAAAGGGCTATAAAATAAGGTCTCACGTCTTAGTATATTCATCGTTCATTGATCGTCTAAACTAGAAACAACAGGCGAGGGAATGGAGAAGAGATTCATAAATTACCGATACAAAACCCTAATCACTTGATAAACGTCTGTTTGGATTATACTATTCATCATCAAATCATCCCTAGTCTCTTGATAAACGCTTGTTCATATTATAATCATCATCATCGATTCATTTTGTCAACGTTGATAACATCAATCGCTTTATAAATTTAAAAAAAAAAATTGACAACGTCAATATAGTCTAATATGGTAGTTTTTTTTTTTTTTTTCAAGGTAAATTCCTTCTTTCAAACCCTAATTTGTTCCAATGCGTAAATTCGTTCGTTCTTATAATGAAAGCATAGTTACAAACTTATAAATTTAACAATGTCGTTCACTTTACATTGCCAACTGAACGTTTGACTGGAAAAGAAAAGAAGTGGATGATAGTATAAATTTAAATAGTACATGGACTAAATTGCAAAATATGATTTACATTTTTGTAAATCGATTGTAAATTCGGCGCCAGTGCGTAATTCACTGTGCTGCGTCCCTGCATTGTCGACCACCATGGCTGCGAAGCCGCTCCTTATCTTCCAACCTCGTCTCAATCTCTATTTCAAGCCCTTCATCTTCTCTTCTTCGTCACTCGCTTTCAACATCATTCTCAGATTCTCCTTTCCGAAGCCCCCATTCTTCGCCAACCGCAAATTTTATTCTTCTCTCAGCGCCGTCTCTTCCGCCCAGTCTCTCAGTGACGGCAGGTCAGGGGCGCTATCGCCAACGCCCGTAACTGAAGAATTGCAGAGGATCGATGTCAATCCGCCTAAGGGAACGAGAGATTTCCCACCGGAAGATATGCGACTCCGCAACTGGCTATTCAATAATTTCAGAGAGGTTCTGTATTCCGTTGCTTGGAATTGTTGATAGGTTTGTGATTCTCGTGTCTCTGAGTTTTAGTTTTTGTTGTTGATAGGTTTCGCGAGTGTACGGGTTTGAGGAGGTTGATTTTCCGGTGCTCGAGTCGGAGGCCCTGTTCATTAGGAAAGCAGGTGAAGAAATAAGAGACCAGGTTGGTGTTGATGTAATTATCTGTGTTGGGTGGGGTTGCATCCGTTTACTAAATTTGGACACTAATTTCTTGAATTGAGCCAAAATCTTGATTCTGCAAAAGAGAAAGAAAAGAATGGCTATATCCTGTAATTTATTCACAATCTGTTTTGGGGTTTGTATTCTGTGCATTCTGTCCTTCTTCCTACTTCTGCCCCCGCCCCCGCCCCCGCCCCATCCATATGTTGCCTCTTGAATCTGGGACATATTGATTGAAGAATATTGGAATAAAATCTAATTGATGTTGGAAATGACATAACATTATCCTGAAGGCATCTTCATGCGGCAATAGTTAATTAGCAGCTAGCTCTCAGATGCTTTCCCTTCACTCTCTCTTCAATCAAAACCAGCGGCCGCCATTGTTAGCAACCAAGAATCCTCTGATGTTTTGAGGAGCAGGAAAGCTCACCAATTCCTTCTTCTGCTTCTCATTGTTGCATTGTGTGCGCAAGGGAGACCGATTCACAGCAGCTTGAGGTAGACCCAGATAAGGCCAGGCAGGCCCTTCAAGAGCTTGACCAGCGGCTTCAATCTTTCTCCAAAAAAGGAGTCCTCCAAGAAGGAAGTTCAAGACATGAAGCTTCCAAGAGATCAAATGTGAGGAGAAATGTCAGAGATTTCGGGAGCATTTTTAGCAAATTCAGCTGTTCTACTCTTCATCTTCTCCATTTTCTACAATGCGCTGTTTTTACAGTCATAAAGTCTTCCATTGATGGTCCACTACTAAGTTCAATCAGTCCTGAAGAGAATCTACTGAGCCACCAGTTTTTCAGTGGCTTCCACTTTCATCTGTGTTTATATCCCCTCACTTCTTAGCTAAATCTTTATGATTAAACAGATGATATTACAGAAATTTAACATGGGTGCTAAATTTGTAACAAAAAGAAGTTATTAAAATGACTATTTGTACTATATATCAATAGTCAAACGTAGATAATTGATGTTGGAATTTTAGGGTGTATAATAGTTGGTTGATTTCGTGCTCTTTGTTTATGTAGCTCTATTGTTTTGAAGATCGGGGAAATCGTCGAGTTGCTTTGAGGCCTGAGCTTACCCCTTCTTTGGCAAGATTAGTGATCCAGAAGGGGTAGTTTGCTTTTGATGCTAGTTGTTTCCATTTATCTTGGATGTTGCTATATTCTATGACCATTTTTTTAGAGTCTGTGTGAAAATTTAATATCTGTCTATTTATTTTCTTTAATTATCTTTGTATCCAGGTACAGATGCCAGAATTTGATCTCCATCTTTTTTTCTGTCCAGAAAATCTTTGTCCCTTCCATTGAAATGGTTTGCTATAGGGCAATGTTGGCGGTATGAGAGAATGACAAGAGGTCGGCGTCGTGAGCATTACCAATGGAATATGGATATCATTGGTGTACCCGAGGTTACGGTATGTGAAGCTATAAACTTCTAGTGGAACATTGGGTCGCATTAAGTATTGCTTTTCTAGTTAGAAAGAGCTACTTTTATTGTGATATAAAAAATCAATAATCATGAAACTTTCGGCCCCTTAATACGTAGGCCGTGTGTCCCTTCATGTCATGCCTGTTGGGGTCCGCGTAGTGTATGCATGTGTTCTATTTCATTTTCATGTGGTGGTAACTGAACAGACAAATTTAGTTTTAGGGAAACAAAGTGTGTTTGATGGTATGAAGAAGTCCCGGATTTCGTTCATTTTTTCTCAAGGAAAGGTTCAGTTTTCTATTAAATAAATGAAGAAGTCCCAGATATCAAGAGAAAAAGTTGCTGCGGGTTATTGCGTCAGTCTTTTTACATGTTTAGAAGAAAGGAGCTTTTGCATGCTTAGGCAGCTATGAAGAGTTTTCTAAAGATGCAAGAAGGTGTTTTTTCTGGTGCAGCAAAGAAGATGATATCAAGCTCTCATGCAGTCAGATTTGTAGTCATTTTTTCTATTGATAATTTTGTTAGTCAGTTTTTAGTCTTCTCAAGTGTTTGTAGGTCTAGAGTTTGCAGTTTAGATTTAGTCTATGTTTGTTGGTTGCTACTTTTCATTTCTTCAATGTTTTTTTTTGTCCCCTTAAAAAAAAACAAATGTATGCGAACTCATCTTGACATGGTCTAGTTGTAATTCTTGTGTGGATCATGCTTAACGGTTCCTTAAATTCTTCAGAAATTCTACAAAGGAAGCTTTCTTCTCATTGTCTTATGCCATTAGTTTGTGTCTTATGTTGCTTGGCTGGGGATTCTTTGAACCATATTTTCTTTGAATGCTCCTACTCTCGGGTTTGTTGGTTCAAGATTTTCTCCTTTTTCAATCTTCACTGGATTTTCTCCAACACTTTGAAGGACAATGTTACTTCTATTTTAATTGGGCCATCTTTGGCACCAAACTCCAAACTTTTATGGTGCAATGTTGTCGAAGCTCTTCTATCAGAATTGTGGATGGAAAGAAACCAAAGGATTTTTCAGAACTCGCATCTCTATTGGTTTGATCGTCTCGATTCAGCTCGTTTAAAGGCGTCTTCATGGTGTTCTCTTTCTAAGCTTTTTGATAATTACTCGATTCAGGACATTTATCTTAATTGGAATGCTTTTATTTCTTATGTATAATTCTTATCTTTACATTTATGTTTGCTTTGCTTTCTTTCACTCCCTTGTGGAGTTTGTATCTTTTGAGCATTAGTCTCTTTTCATTATATCAATGAAAAGTTTCGTTTCTTGTTTCAAAAAAGAATAGGGTACCTTTTTCTATGCACACAAATATGCACGTGTGCTCATTTTATTTATATTGATATTTTTAGTTCCTTGTTTTATCTAGGCTGAAGCAGAGCTTCTATCTTCTATTGTTACCTTTTTCAAGCGAATTGGAATTACAGCCTCAGATGTTGGATTTAAGGTTTCCAGTCGGAAGGTATTTTTTTTCTGCATCTTGTGTGATCTCCAATAAATTTAGTTCTTGTTTTAGTAGTTATTAAATGTTCAATCTTGAATCAAAGAGTTTCATTGTTGTAGTTGGTGTAGATGCCTTATGTTTTTGGTTTGATGGTAGGTTTTGCAAGAAGTATTAAAATGCTATGGAATACCTGAAAATCTGTTTGGCAAGGTTTGCATCATCATAGACAAGGTCAGTGATCTACAATTTCAAGTTCCATAAATTTTTATATTTTTGTGCCCTTTGCCTGCGGATGTCTGAATGTAATAATTACCACTCTCTTTGTTTCCCTCTGGCTATTAATCTTAATAACAGATAGAGAAAATTCCATTGGATGAGATGAAGAAGGAATTGAAGGTCGTGGGTGTATCAGAGCAGGCTATTGAGGAGCTGTTGCAAGTTCTTTCAGTAAAGTCTTTGACAAAGTTAGAAGGTTGTTTTCATAATGCTTTAGTCTTTGACAAATTAGTTGGAATGCTGTGACAACTCCAATGTGGGTTGGAACTGATTGAAGTGTGATTGTTATTCTTGCATAGAGATACTTGGAGGCGGTGGTGAAGCATTGTCTGATCTGAAGCAGCTATTTTCTCTTGCTGAAAAGTTTGGGTATGCTGATTGGATCCAATTTGATTCATCCATTGTCCGTGGCCTTGCTTATTACACTGGTATTGTTTTTGAGGTTAGTTTCGCCAGTAATATTTGATACCACATCCAAAACTGCTTGCTGATTTGATTTTATTCCAGCATGTAGACGGAATAAATGTAGGCAAAGTATAATTTGATATTATAAATTATATGAAAATTTTAAAATAAAATTTGTTGATGCATTTATTAATAAAATTCAATATCCAACGAACTTGAGTGGATTTTTAACACTGTTTCCATTGTTTTTTAAAATTTCTGCAACCAAATACGTTTCTAATAATGGTGAAAACGTGGATTACAATTATATTTTCCATTAAATTCTTCGTTTCCAAATCATCCATCAAAATGCACTCTTATTCCTTTTCCTTGTTTCCTTATTGAATATTTCCTTTTGAACTCTATCTTCATATAAAATAAAAGTTAATAACTATATTCAATTCATGCTTATTGTTTTATAGAAATAATTGGAAATTTGATCAAAGTTGTATTTTTCTCTCTTGTTCCTGTATCGGTTAAATTAAGTATGAAAATGGTTCTTTTTGGTCGTGCCTTTTTATTTCATTTCAATTTTAGTTATGAAGATGCATTTCAGGGTTTTGACAGAGGGGGAAAGTTGCGAGCCATATGTGGTGGGGGTCGTTATGATCGTTTGCTTTCTACATTTGGTGGCGATGATATTCCTGCTTGTGGCTTTGGTTTTGGTGATGCTGTTATAGTAGAGGTGAGTTTTAAGCCGATCTCTTCACCCTTAAACAATGACAAAGCTCTATATTAGAATTGCTTATTTGGTATTAATCATCATCTATAATCTTTTTATGGGGAGACACATCTGGACTGCAACTTCCTTTAATCATTAATGTTATGCTTTTTGATCAACTGTGTTCAGACTGAATATTTAGCAATCACCATTTTTTGGTGATTGCTATTGTGGGGTTGTCAATTTGTCAATTTGGCTGAGCATTGGATGTGTGTTATGCCTATTCCAAACAAGCAAAAGAGTAACCACTGCTGCCAACAAGAAAATTGAATGGGTCAGAGAGATACAGAGTTTACATACCTCTGTTAACTACAACAAAATATCAAACAGCCAAGTCCAAGTGGCTGAGGGGTCGATTGGAGATAAATGATTTTTATCACTTGGAATGTTCAGGGTCTCGGATCATGGAAAAAGAGAGCCCTTATCAAGGATTTCCTACAATATCACTACCCAGCTATTGTCATCATTCAAGAGACTAAATCAAATGGCATTGACAGAAGGTTTATTAAAACCATTTGGAGTTGCTATTCTTTGGAAGGAATCATTATTTGACATCCTGGAAGTTTTTGAAGCTATTTATTCTTTGTCCATTCATCCTTCCCTTGCCGTTGGCTTTTCTTTTTGGATCACAGGGATTTATGGTCCAAATTCTTCATCTGAAAGAAAGCAATTATGGAAAGAGCTCACTGACTTACATGCCTTGTGCCATGGACTTGGGAGGGTTTTTAATATTACCAGATGGACTTGGGAGAAATATTCTCTATCTGTTCCTACACATGGTATGAAAAAGTGTAACCAATTCATTACAGCATCCAATCTTTTGGATATCCCCCTCGCCAACAGTAAATATACTTGGTCCAACTTCCAAACAGAGGCTTGTAGGCTTGAAAGAATCACATCCGACCACTACCCTATTTGCCTCAATTTGGGTAAGGAGTCATGGGACCTGCGCCTTTATTAATGCTTGACTTAATCATCACTCTTTCGTGCTGATGGTTAGTCCTAGGTCACTAGGTGGTCGGCCACTCCATCTCAAGAATGGCCAGGACATGGATTTATCCAAAAATTAAAGGGGTTGAAGAGTGAAGTCAAACAGTGGAACCAACTCTCTTTTGGGGACCAAAAGGAAGTGAAATCAAGGCTCCACAATGAACTTATGACCATTGATTCTAAGGAAGAAAATGACCAATTATCCGAGGAGGATATGCAAAGAAGAATTGTTACTAAAGCAGAATGACTATCTATTTCTGCCAATGAAGAGGCTATGTGGTGCCAAAGATGTGGAACTAAGTGGTTATTAGAGGGAGATGGCAACACTGCCTTTTTCCATCATATAGTAGCAGCAAATAGAAGAAGGAATACCATTGTGGAAATTCTCTCAGCGGATGGAAGCAGTCTAGTGGTAGACAATGAGATAGAAAAGGAATTTATAAGCTTTTACAGAAAGCTTTTCACTAAAAAAGATGGTAGGAGAACTCTGCCCGATATTAGCTATTGGAGCCCCATCACAGTTGAACAGAGGGACTGTTTAGAGACCCCTTTCACAGAAGCGTAGATATACAGGTGACAGATTTGGAAACTAATAAGATGCCTGGGCCTAACGGTTTTACCACAAAATTCTTTAAAAAATCTTGGAACATCCTTAAGAGAGACATAATAGGAGTGTTAAATGATTTTTTTAGGAATGAGATCATCAATACTAATCTAAACGAAACATATATCTGTCTCATCCCAAAAAGGAATGGTGCAAAAACGGTGGGTGATTATAGGCTGATTAGCCTCACTAGTAGGTTTTTACAAAATTATAGCTAGAGTTCTTTCAGATAGATTGAAGCAAGTCCTCCCATCCACGATATCAAAATACCAATAAGCTTTTGTAGCCAATCATCAAATCCTTGATGCATCACTTATTGCTAATTAGATCATTGATGAATGGAATTGAAAGAAAAAGAAACGGGTTGTCACTAAACTTGTCATTGTAAAGGCTTTTGATATGGTTGACTGAGATTTTCTTGATGAGATTCTACTAGCAAAAGGGTTTGGGCGTATATAGAAAAAATGGATCAGGGGTTGCATCTCATCTGCAAATTATTCTATTATTATCATTAATGGTAATACATGCTTCTTAGAGGACTTCGACAAGGAGACCACCTCTCTCTATTCCTATTCATCTCGTGGTTGATTGCTGAAGCAGAATGTTATTAATGGCAGAACAAAAAGGCCTCACTGAAGGCCTTCAAGTCGGTTCACCCCCTCAATCCTTTATCCATTACTCACCTCCAATTTGTCAACAATACTATCCTGTTTTCCTCCCCAATGAAACCTTTCTTGGTAATCTCTTCCAAACTATCCATTCCTTTGAGGAGGCTTCGGGTTTAAATATAAATGGTCTCAAAACAGAATTTTTGGGTATTGGAATCAGCATACAGCAGCAAGCTTCAAATTCTTGCATCCTCCTTTGGGCGTAGGCATGGATCCTGGCCGACTACATACTTGGGCCTGCCTCTGAATGGCAATTCTCGCTCAATCCAACTTTTGGACTCCGATTATTGAAAAAGTGGAGAAACACGGTTGCATAATTGGGGAGCTTCACACATATCTAAAGGTGGAAGACACACTTATACAAGCTACCCTTGCTAATCTGCCTATTTATTACTTCTCATTATTTCTGGCTCCAAATAAGGTTACAAAGGCTATTGAAAAATTATTCAGGGTTTTTTCTTTTTTTGGGGGGGGGGGGGGGGGAGGACAAGATAAAAAGGGTAGTCATCTTCTTAAATGGTCAACTATTCAAACACCTGTTGAGGAAGACGGTTTGGTTGATATGCACAAGAAAAATGTGTCCCTCTTGGCTAAATGAATTTGGCGGCCTAGAAAAAGAAGCTCTTTGGAGGAAAATCTTTGCTATGAAGTATGGGACTAATTAAGTCACTATAATCAGAAACCGGATAGGTTTCCTATACACACATCAAAGGGACCATGGAAATCTATTGATAGATTCCAACAACTTGTTTACATCATACAAGCTCTATAGTTGGGAGATGAAACAAGACTCTGTTTTGGAAGGATGCTTGGATAGGAGTTGCAAATCTCCAAACAAGTTACCCTATGCTATATCATCTCTCACTAAAAAAAAGGAGGCTCTTATTGTTGATTTATGGAATCTGAGCACTGGATCATGGTATCTGTTTTTGAGAAGAAACTTGAATGATATTGAAACAGTGGTATGGGCTTCTTTATCTCATCTCCTTTTCTATCCGGGGGTGTGATGACAGATGGGTTTGGACTCTAGACGAAGGTGAAACTTTCTCCACAATTTCATTAGTCAGAAAGCTTGCATCTTCTGCAAGCATAGCCAATATTATTTTTTTACGGCCAACTTGGAAGGGTCACTCTCCTAAGAAAGTAAAGTTCTTTATCTGGGATCTCAACCATGCGTGTATCAACACTTTTGATGTCCTACAACGAGAAGAATCTCCTTGGATTACTTCATCTCCTAGCTGCTGCCATATGTGCTTCAAGAACCAAGAATCACAAAATCATCTCTTCAGCAACTGCATATATGCCTCATCCTTTTGGACCTATCTCCAACAAGCTTTGAATGGCACATTGTTAGGCCTGGCGATATCTTTTCTCTGCTTCAATTTTCCCTTGTGAGTCATCCTTTCAAGAAGGAAAAGAAGAGTTTATGGTGCAACTTCATTTATGACCTTTGGCTGGAAAGGAATGTCTGTATCTTCTCAGATAAGCTTCAAAATACACATGCTTTTATAGAATTGACTTCTTATCTTGCTTTATCTTGGAGTCATCTATCGCATCTATTTTGTAATTATAGCTTATCCACTCTCCTATCTCAATGGAGGTGTTTTGGACTTTCTTTTGTATCTATTTCATACATCAATGAAATGGTTCCTGTTTTCTAAAAAAGGAAATTTTTATTTTTACCCATGTACTCAGAAGTTAGTTTTACATTAAAACTTTCAATTTTGTCCCATTAGATTTTAAATTTGAACAAGGAGTGAAATTGATGCCTCCTCAAAAATAAATTAGAAAAGTGTTCATAAAAAACCAATAAATCAAACAAAACTCAACTAACAAAACACTCAAATTCAAGTCATAAAATGCATATACAAAATACAAAACTAGGTTTTTTTTTTTTTTTTTGACATGATCGTAGTAAAATGCTTAAACCTAGGTAAAAAGCATCCTTATGATAAAATAACCTGTTTTTTTTTTTAAATCCTCTCCTTCCACTGCAAGAATGCTCATAGCTGACTATAAATTTAAGGGGGCACAAAACTCTAAAAACCAACAAAAAAACAACAAAACCAATTGAACTAAGTTAGTTCCTTCCTTTAGTTTGTTGAAGTTGCAGTTCGATTAAAATTGGTCTTTAGTCGTTTTTATTATTTACATATCCATCTATCGTGGCCACCTACTTAGGATTAATATCCTATGTGTTTCTTAACAACCAAATGTAGTACGGTCAAACGGTTGTCTCATGAGATTAATCGTTAATTGAGAGGTGTGCGTAAGCTAGCCTCGATATATATAGGGTATTGGTTGGCAAGAACCAAACCACTCGGCCTTCTTCACAGAACAAGTTTTTTTCCCAGAATTTGTTTTAGTTGTATTTTTTCATTAATGTATACACTTTTTTGGTCATATTTCTCAATAGATCTGATCTTAGATAATTGTTTTGCTCTTGGGCGGGCTTTGGTTGCAGTTGCTCAAGGAAAAGAAGTTGCTGCCAGAACTGAATGTTGGAATAGAGAACATAGTTTGTGCTCTGGATCCTGATCTCCAAGGTGCAGCTTCCACAGTTGCTACCATCCTCAGGGAAAAAGGTCAAACTGTTGATTTGGTCTTGGAGAACAAACCTCTTAAATGGTATCATTTACGACTCACAAAACCCGATCAACTTCATCAAAATCTTCACATTTTCTGATCCATGTTGGTCGTTTGTCGTTTTGGCAGGGTCTTTAAACGAGCCACACGAATAAACGCTCAGCGGTTGATACTAGTTGGAAGTTCGGAATGGCAACGAGGCATGGTCGGAGTTAAAGATCTTTCGTCTGGCGAACAACGTGAGGTCAAACTTGATGAATTAAACTAACTCAACTTCATTCTTTTCTTGTTGCATAGATTATTAATTTATATGTTGTGCTTTGATTAGGTTAGATTTCAAAAATTTCCAATTTCAGATATCTATGTATTGAAATTTATTCCAAAATTGTGACTGATTAACCTGGGGTACATTATAATATTCCCGAATTTGCTTGTAAAAATGATCGACCCTTTCGTTTTCCTTGTTTTGATGAAGTGTAGCAATTATTTGGATTTGGTTGAACATAGTTAAAACCTCCCAGCATTCTCAATTTCTATTCTATAATTTCACGTGATATATATATTAATAACAATTTCATGTACTTCTAAAAAAAAAAAAACTAAATTCAACGGCAATTTATTATTATTATTATTATTTTGTAATTTTTCAAGGTCTACTACTTAATATTAGAATGTTTATAAACATCAATTTTACTTTCATTATCCAAACTCTGTTATATATTACCTTTTAAATTTTAAATTTTTTTGTTAAAATATTTTGCATTTTTACTGTTTAACAAATATAAATTTGTTAATTTATGTTTCTGTCTTTCATATTAATAATGCACCTTTTCATTTTTTTTTATTAGAAAACGAAACAGTTATCTGGTTAAATGTGAAAATAATGAATAGCACGTGGCAACATTAAAAGGTAAATATTATGGTTTTTAATTTTTTCTTTTATCATTATACCCTTTCATTTTAATGAGTTTTCAAAATTACTCCGGAATATTTGATTTCAATATTTAGAATATTTAATTTAAACATTTCTAGTGGAAGTATTACAAAATAATAATAATAATAATAATAAATTGAAAATGTTGATGAGGTAATCATACTAAGGTTAAAAACATAATTATTAATAAAAAGTTTGTATTGCCATAGTTAAGTAGTAATTAGCAAAGACATTTATGCTCAGGGCCATATGAAAATGTTTACATCCAATAATAGATTTAATAAGTATAGAGGGGTCATGTACCATCTATCAAGAGGTTAAAAGTTCGAATTTTTCCCACTCTAAATATTGTCAAACTATAAATTTAACAAGTATAGAGGGATCATATCCTCAATCAAGACGTCAAAAGTTCGAATCTCCTTTAACGGTCAAACTAAAAAAAATTGTATGAAGGGGCATTTTTTTTGAGTGGTATAAAGGGGCATTGAAGAAGTATTTGTGAAAAATAAAGGGCCCGTTTGATAACGTTCTCGTTTCTTGTTTCTTGTTTCCAATTTTATTAAGAAATCTAAACATTTAATAACTATATATGTTTTTTGTTTCTCATTTTTTAGAAACACTCCCAAAATTTGTATAGAATTTTTGGGAACAACTAAAACTAGTTTCTCCAAACGGAAACAAGAAACGAGAACGTTACCAAACGGGCCCAAAATGTTTGGGAAAATAGATGGGAAATCAGTGTAAATGACAAACAAAAAAAAAAATTACTGATTTAAATAGATAGACAAAAAATAAACCGGAGAAATATGGCCACACACATGACTCACGTGCACTTAATTTCCCCCCAACTTCCAATTTTACCCTTCCAACAAAGTCAGGTGGTTTCACCCAAAATGTAAAATTCAAAACCTCCGTCGCTCGTTGTGGTGACTATGGCGACCAGCAACAATAACGGGGATATAAATTAGAGACACCACCTCCAAATAAAAAGAACGATGAAACTGCATGCTTGGAAGTAGACACTTCAGAAAGCTCGTCATCAAGTGCTGAGGCTGGAAAATTTGGAACTGATGTCAAAATATGGCCCTGATGTCTGGAAGCAACACAACAACCTTACAGCAGCCGTTGAAGTAGCACATCATGGTTCATATGCTGAGATCATATGGGGAGTGTTGTTTATGCTCAGAATGCATTAGCAAATCAAAGATTGGACTTGAAAAAATGTCGAGGATTCTAATCCTTTTGAAGCAACAATGGAAGTTGATTTATATTCAAGAGATTTATTGATAGTGTTGGAAAGTTTCAAAATCAAGAGCTTCTCATTGAATAACTGAAGGAATTGAAAATAGAAATCAAATTTCTAAATGGAAGTTACAACTTCAAGAAAAATCTCCAAATCAACACTGCAAAATACTAGTATTCGCACATGAGGATCGACTGAAGAACAATGAAATAGTCATTCTCCAAACTTTTCCTTTTATTCCATCACGTAGAGTGAGACTTGATTCAATTTTTTTAGTTGTTTTTTTTTTTTTTAGTACCAATAATATTTTTAGTTGTTGCATGCAATGTTGGAAAATTATTAATCATTTTACATTTGCAGTTCTTGACTTGGCAATAGGTTTTAAATCCTTTGATTATGCATAATCCAATCAGTTGGGACCCTAATTGTAGTTCTCAATACCAGGTATTTGAAACGGTAGGATTTGGTTTGAGATTAACATGAAAACTCTAAATTAAAACTATAATTGTTATTTGAAACTTGTAGGATTTGGTATGCTTAATCCAATTAGTTGGTACATTGGTTCAGATCCTCCATACCAGGTATTTTCCAAAGTAGATTCACATTTCTCATATTTTAATTGATTAAATGGTTGCGTTTCCAAAATTTCAATTTAAACTTGATTTTTTTTCTTTTAATTTATGCTTATGTATTTTTGGATTTTGAAATCATCAGTGTCCCCTTTTTTTTTAAGAGAATTTAAAACAGATTATTTGAATCCAATATTATCTCTAACTACCCTGCATTTCTAATCATTTTTATTTACTTTTTCATCCAAGGGTTTTTTGGTAAGTTCAAATTTTGGATTTTTAAATTCAGAAAAATAATTTGGCCATATTTCCAAAAAATTGGGTGAGTTGCTATTTTTCAAAACTTTTTTTCTTTTTTTTTTCCTATTCGTTGCTGTTAACCCAAAATAGATCTTGGACTTAATTTTGGGCCCATGTTAGAAGGCCCATATGAAAATGGACCAAAACTAGAGAAACCGACGGCTCAGCCCAGGCCTGTTGGTCTCCTTGAACTTCGTTGACTCGGTCAAAGGGTGTACGACGTCATTTGTGTTGTGAGCGGGATTTCCATATTACACCCCCCTCTCTCAACAAGCGTTCCCTCTCTCTCGATAGGGCTCTGGCGGAAGAACCGCCAAACAAAACCCTAAAATCTGCAATAACTGGATCTTCAAATACTCGAATCAAGCATACAGGTAGAAGAATATGGGAGGAAAGTGCCCTCACAGAAGCGTCAAGAAGCGGAGATACTCGCACAAGACCGCTCGCCGCACGAAATTTCTCGTCAAAGATATCCTTTTACCCTCTAGTTTAATGCGTTTTCCTCTTTCAATTCTTCTTCTTCTGTTTTCTGTTTTCTTTTCGTTTTGTTTGGGGATTTTCCTTAATTCGATGAATTGGTGAATCACGCGATGATATGGTCTACGATGAGTTGAAGAAACCCGACGTGGAGAGGCCTTCTCTACCTGTTGACGAAGACTTGCCTGGAATGGGGCAGTACTACTGCTTGCACTGCGAGTATGTTCTTTTCTTTGTCACTCTTTTTAGTTACTTGACTCGAAATTCCTATAGGAAATTGTTCTACTCATGTAAGTTGAATCAGTCGAATTTAATCTGGGAATTTCATTTAATTCCATACTGAATTTAAATAAATCATTAAATTTCATGGTTAGGGTTAGAATATCTTTGTGGTTGTGTTGGAGGTGGAGGACTGAGATGTTTTGTGAAGTATTATTAGCTTTATCTTGAATGAAAATTTGAAGTTTAAAACTTACAATCGATTAATGGTATGGGCATTACGAATTTGATTTAATTATATTGATGTATGGTTGGGGTCCTATAATATTTTGTGTTTATGGCCATTTTTCTTATAATATTTGTGTTTATGAATGGTGGTTTCAGCCGATACTTTGCGAATGTATCTGTGAGGGACGAGCATTTCAAGACCAAGCGTCACAGGAAGCGGTAAGCTAAGCTAACTTTCACTTCCTTCTTTTGTGAATCCTTTGCTTATTTCACTTCATTTATTGGATCTATTGGAAGTGAAATATTCAATTCTTTTGAGTTTATCATAAAACTGAATGAATTAACTAAGTTTCTAAAGTTTCCTGTCTCGATCCCTTCTTAATATGTTGCAGACATGACATGTGTGAACTCCAATTTAAAACTCTAGTGGAGTTTGAACTGAAAATCTTTGAACTTGTTACACTGATTACATTCATTTGTAGCCATTTTTTTTTCATAATATTTGATTTCATTTGATTGTGAGATATGAAGTCGGTATGAATGATTGTATTAGAGATGGAAATTTGATTTGCAATCGTTGTTAACGTTGCTGATCCACTGTGACGATGATGCAGGGTAAAACTAATGACGGGTCCTGCACCGCACACGCAACTGGACGCCGAGTTAGCTGCTGGGATGGGCATGCCTGATAATGGTCCAAAGCTTATGGCAATGTGAGCTTATCATACAACTTGAACATTTTTGGTGTTGTAAAGAGTTTAGAGTGAGGTTTGTTTCTCATTTAACCAAACAGGATCAATTTTGTCAAACTATTTGTGCCTTGTATTTTATTTGCAGCTTATACCAAATTAAAAGTCACTTCATGATTCATTGTTGCCTTGCCTGTTATATATAGTATTCCCCCATAGGAATCCATAAGGAATTTGTGTAGTGGGTCTTGGTCTTGGACAATGTTTTAAAAGGTTAAGACAACCTCAAGGTGGTATGAGGTGTAAGCCTCAATTTTAATTAAAAACATTATACAAATCCTAAATTTGTATGAATCAGTATTGGTAAATGATTCAAATTAATACCATTCTTCTAAAGAATGAGACAAATTAATACTATTCTTCTAATCATTGTAGGAGACGTAGAGCTTTTAAGCCTCAATACTTTTTTATAAAGGTGTAAGCCTCTCTTGTGAGAAGTGTAATAGTCTAAAGAAGACATAAGTCTCGAGGCTAAAGGTTAGAGTCTTGCCTCAAGGCGTAAGCCTTAACAACCTTTTTAAATGATTGGTCTTGGATAGGTAAGTAGGTCAGTTTGAGATGGATTTTGGTAAAATAATAGCTTGGGAAAAATAAGGAGAGAAGTACACTGAAACTTTTTTTTTAATAATTAATTTTGGAATTTGACTTTTTTTTTTTTTTTTTTTTTTTTTTTTTTTTTTTGGTTCAGTCTGTAGTAGTGTGTGACTTTTTTTAGAATTTGTTTTTAAAGAAAGAAAAGGAAGATATTTTGAAAAAATGGTTGGTAATTTGTGATTTGAGGATGGGATGAGAGTGGGCGTTGTTGGATTTCTTGATGAGGATAGTAAAATGACGGTTTGCGAGGAAAAGAACCATTATAGTTGGTCTAGGAGTCCAAGGACGATGGAGAAAATAAAAGGCAAAAGGAATGAGTTTAATCTATGATGGTCACCTATATCTAAGATTGTTTCCTGGCAATCAAATGTAGTAGGGTTAAGTGGTTGTCTTGTGAGATTAGTCGATTAGTCAAGGTACGTGCAAGCTGATTCGAACACTATATAAAAAAAAAGGTGTACTAGAAAAGTCATAATAAGATAAATCATTCTTTCTTTGAACTTATTTATTCTTTTAGCAGCTCCAATGATCACTAGGCCAATAGTGGCAAATGATCCAATTAAGTTTCAGAGGATTTCATCTATATGTATTTTTTGTTAAATTCTTATGGTGACGTGGCTTTTAATTCTCAAATTTCTATTGATACCTAGAAGATATTTTCTGACGAGAGATATGTGCGGTAATATTTTTCTCTCTAAGAATTCTTATATCCCAAACACTTCCTCTCTCTAGGATATCTCTCTCCTTGAGTTTTCTCTAAAAATTTATCTATTTTCTCAATTCAAGTGGATGGATTACTAATACCTTCTCTATTGAGATTGAAGGTTCAATACTCATCCAACATTGTACTAGAAACAACTTTCCCATCTTGCATTGTTGTACTAGAAACCATAATTATGGAAAATACTTATATTGTATTCTGGATACCACTAGCCTTTTAAAAGGCTCAAGGCGCACTAAGGCACAATGGCCTCTTGGGGCCTAGGCGCAAGGCGCACAAAAAGGCGTGGGCTTTTTTCTTTAAGGCACACTAGAAAAAAACTTACAAAAATATATACATGTATATAAAACACTTTCATGGAAAGTTATGAAGTTTTTAACCTAGAAAAATAGATAAAAGATAAATAAGGTTCAAATATTAGTCTTCCAACATAGAGTCAAATGTCAATACTCCACATAAAACAGTGAGTTTAGTATTGTTAATATGTCTTCTAGTATTGTTAATATGTCTTCTGACACTTCGAATGACCAAGTATGATGATGTCAATACTCCACAAAAAATATATGCCTTGAATATGATATTTGACACTCCGAACGACCAAGTACAGGGGTCTCGTTGGGGTTTCTATAAAAATGTGAAGCCTCAGAGGCGTCTAAGGCGCGTGCCTCCGGGGCTTCGAGGAAGGCACGCGTCTTCCTCACTGTGCCTTGCGGGCGTGCGCCTTTTAAAACACTGCATACCACCATTAAAATGTTAACAACTAAAAATACTTAGATGACATACTAGTATGTAGGGATCTCGATACATGTCACCATTAAAATGTTGACAGCTAAAAATTCTTCGACTGTCTATTGGTATGTAGGGATCTCCATACATACCACTCTTAAAATGTCTCTTGTAGATGTCAAGATTTTAATGGGGTATGTAGGAAGATCTCTACCTATCAAATTTTCCACGAATAATTTCTCAATCTAAAAGTTTAGCATTTTCCCTCGGAGGTTGGCTTATCTTTCTCTCTCATGTATCTCTTTTGTTTCTACAACTTCCCTGCTCTCTTCTTTGTATATAACTTTTCTTTTCCTCACTAAGGGTGTGTTTGGTTTAACTCAGTGTTTAATTTTGAAAAAAAAAATCACTTTGAAAAAATTTCTAGTGTTTGACAACCACTAAAAATGACTTATTAGAAAATGAGATTGATAAATAAACCATGTTGAAAGAAAAAAGAGTCTTTGGTATACAATAACTTGTATATAAAAACACCTACGAAGAAATGCAACCAAACATATAAATGTTTAAATTCTAAAAAGTTTTTGTACAAAATGTTTTTAAAAAAATGCGTTCTTTAAATTAAAATGTATTCAAAACAGACCTTAAATTTTCCAAGATTTTTCTGTCTAAAATTTTCTTCTATGAGGATTTTCTGAGGATTTTCTGTCTATACTACTTAACTCATCTTTCTCTATATTGTAACACCAGCATATCCTTTTCTTTCTGCACAAAACTTTTCTTTATTGAGAGTATTTCTCTCTTGAAGATTCTCTTTAGGGATTTTCTTTCTTTCTATATATATAAGGTTATATTTAGCTTATACTTTTCCTCTCTTTTAACATGTATTTGCCCTCTTTGTATGACTTTATCTTTTCATCTAAAATATCTCAATTCTATATATAATTTGTCTTTTCGATCTTTCTACACCATTAAAATGTTGATAACTAAGAGAAATGTAGAAAGTGAGATTTTTTTCCCTCTCCTAGTTATCAACGTTTTAATGGTGGTACTACTAGATATTTTTTCGGTATGCCATCCAAGTGTTAATCCTTTCTTTTTCCCCAATTTCTCTCCCTGCCACATAGTCTAATTGCATTAGTTATGGTGACGTGTAGTAGCTTAATTTTTATTCCCCCACATGAAATACAAAAGATAATACGAAAATGAAAATTAGCTATTTGATGGCCATTACAATTTTACAAGCAATTGACTTTTATAAATCTTTACTAGTGGGTTTTATTTATTTATTTATTATTTATTCATTTTTTTTGGTTCTAGAAGTAAACCAATGAGAGTGTCTAAAAAAAATGGTAAACCTACCTCAATATAACTTATTCCATTGACGCAAATGATCAATATTTTTCTAAAGTTTACATCAACGAGAAGATCTGACGAATTGACGTATTCGTCATCCATTAAAATAATTTACAACTTGGATTGATAACGTTATGTGACACTTTGATCTAGATCTTGGTGAAAAAAAAAAAAAAAAAAAAAAAAAAAAAAAAAAAAAAAAAAAAAAAAACTTTATACAAAGGGAGCAAGACATGAGTATTTGTTAAAGTTATGCACAAAATGCCTTTAGCTGGCAAATCCCATTAGTTTACTTTAAAGGAAACAAATTTTCATGAAGTGGTCAATGAAATTGTATCTTTAATTTCATAAAAATCCAAACAAAACATCAAAATCCCACTATCTTTTGCCTTGAGGCATTATTGTGAAACCACCTCCCTCTTTGGTGGCCTCTTTGGCTGCTTCCCCATGATCAAGGGATTTTTTTTTTTTTTTTTTTTTTTTTTTTTGCCCTTTATATGAATTAAAAAATCATCAACATGATCATTATCTATTCAAAGTCCAATCTTCCCATTTTGTCATCATCATCTAAACATTTCATCTCACTTAAAATTCCTAAGATTTTTATATTAATTGATTTAATATCCAAAAGAAATTGGGAGGGATAGTCATCCTTTTAATTCTATTTTAAAATATGATAGTGATATAAATTATAATATAATAATTTATTTTAAATGATGTGCTTACTTATATTTAAATCACTAACTGATTAGTATATTCAATGTCAATCAGATTTCAATTCAGTCACTTCTTAAATTTTGTAGTTGAGTATGATATATATATATATATATATTTTTTTTTTTTACAATATGGGAGTGGAGATTTGAACCACAGACCTCGTGGTTATCAGTACATCTAGTTGAACTATGCCTTTGTTGGCGAGTATGATATATGTTTAATAAGATAATTTTTCAACTACCCTATGAGAAAATAAACATGGTCTATCTAAAATTGGATAATGGTTTTATTTGATTTGATTTAGTATATTTGTTTTGGTTTTTTTTTTAAAAAAATATATATTAAATTGAGAAATTATTTTAGCTATATCTAGCTTGAATCAAGCTATAAACACTAAAGAAGATGGGATATCTTGGTGCAATAAAGAGACTTTATATTTAGAGAACAAGAAGATTAAACATTTATTGTCAAAAAAAAAAAAAGAAGATTAAACATTTTTTTTAAACTAACAAGAAGATTAAACAATTGGAAGATTATGAAAAAACTCATTCAATTATTGAAGTTGTTAGTGGGTTTTCAAGTTTGATTTTGAATGGACAAAGAATCAAATCTCCATATTCTTTCTTAATTATAAATTGTACTCCTCCCAACAATTTGCCTAAAATCTTGAAAGTAGGCTTAAATATTATAACTATTTGGGTATGTGAATGTCTTCTTATTTCTTAATTAAACCTATGATTTTATTATACTCTTCAATTTATTTCATCTATAGACAAAATTTCATAGAAATCAAATTAAAACTCAAATCACCAAATGTGATCAAACATATATCTTTAAGTAAAAAGAAAAAAAAAAATCTCTTTAGGATGACTAATCCTCTTAAATTTGATACTTATCAATTAAAACGTTTAGTCATTTAGATTTGAGAATGTTTCGATGAATTTTTCAACACCGAAAGAAGTCAATCTTCTCATAGTTTTGTTTATTTAATCGAAGAAAATAAAAAAGAAAATATAAGAGTAAAACATGAAATATATATATATATATTATAAAAAAAAAAAAACTACACAAAATCAATTTAAGAAAAAGAAAAAAAAAAAAAAAACAAATCGAACACATAAGATAATCTTCATCCTTAACTACATATTTGAAATATTCTTGTCTGAATATAGCTCTCAAACTTAATTAAAGCATCTAAAATCTATCCTAAATTTTTCCCAAATTAAATATTAAAAAAAAAAAAAAAAAAAAAAAAAAAAAAAAAAAAAAAAACCTTCACATTTGAAATCTTCATTGAATTTAACAGACAAACCAGCCAATGAGTGTCAAATAATTCAACAATAGTACATGAATTTATCTCCACTCTTGTAGTTTTCATCAAATGAAACATTATTATTATTATTACTGCAATTACTGCTAATCAGCCTATTGATTTCTTCTAAACTGTACTCTAATGGAGTTTCTTCTTTCCACACCTCATTTTGCTTCTCACTACACCCACCCTCCTTTTTCACTACACCACTCTCTAAAACCATGAGTTTCTGCTGATGATCTTCAATTCCTCCATACAACACATTTTGAAAATTCCCCATTTGTCCCCTATTTTCATAGCCTCCGCCGCGGCCGCCACCGTGGCAGTTGTATTCCAGTTCTCTGCCACCATAGCCAAGGTGGTTGCCGCCGGAACTTCCGTCGGAAGAGCTGCAACTGGCCTGATCCCCTCCAAATGAGAGGATGTTTTCTTGAATGTGATCATAATAGTATCGCTGCAATTGCATATTGTTTATACCTACCGAACCGTCGTTACAGCTCGGGGATGGGACCGCGGTCGGACCGGAGAAAGACCAGACGTTGGCCGCCATATGCGGCGGTGGAGACGGCGGAGAAGGTTGGGAGAAAGATGAAACCACGGCGGGGTTTGGTTTGATCTCTGGGATTGAAATTAACCCCATGATTAGTTTCTTCTTTAGTTTGGTGTTCCAGTAGTTTTTTATGTCGTTGTCGGTTCGACCAGGCAACTGAGCTGCAATTATTGACCATCTACACAAAATCGAGTTTGATTAAATCACCACTAAACTAAAAAATTCAAACGAATGAGTTACCGTGTGAATTTAACTTCTTATTCTTAATCTTAACACTCATTTGCTCATAGATCCATAAATTACCACTTGATACAAGTACAACAACAAGTAATTATCAATATTAATTAGTGAAAAAGACTGATTTTCCTAAATACTGGTTAGCTCGAGAGGACAAGACTCGTTGTTTGTAACGCTAGTGTTTATAAATCACTACTGAACTAAAAAACGACTTAAATGGATGAATTACAATAAATTTAATCTTTGAGTGAAGCAAAAAAAAAAAAGAAATTAAAAGAAATTGTATTTTATGGGACCTGCTTCCGATGGTAGTGAAGAGGGAGCAGATGATTCGATCTTCATCATCAGTGAAGTCGCCATGTTTAATATTAGGTCTGAGATAATTAAGCCATCTCAGTCTGCAACTTTTCCCACATCGCTTGAGAGCTGGAAGAATCACTCAGTTATATAAGCTCAGCAAAAGAAAAAAAAAGTCGAATGAAGAAAGAAGAAAAAATTTGAATTACCAGCTTTATGAGGTAGGGCGATCCAATTGCCACCAGTTCCATTCTTTTCAATAAATAGTTTGAGCTTTGCATCTTCTTCAGGTGACCATGGCCCTTTCTTCACACTCGCTTTGTCACAACATGGAGCTCTTCCCATCTCTGAGAGATGCACTTTGAATTAGAAATAATAATAATGGATTTTTGTTTCTTAGACAGGGAACTAAATATAGATAAAACAAGTCAAAAAAAGACAGCCTCTGCATTTCTAATCATATGTTTTTCTCTTTCTTTTCTGTCAATTTTATTGATTTCAAGAACTTTCTATTTCACAATTCACAAATATATTTTACTCTCTGCTCACTGCTCATGTCAATTTACTTCTCTCTCTCTCTCCTCTTAAAAGAATCCAAAGTTTGGTCATGAGTCTGTCCCCAGTTATGAAATTATTTTTCCTAAATAATAATCTACTAATATCAACTTTAATTTTTGTCGACATGAGCATAACTCAACTGACATATATAAATGATTAGAGAGATCTATGGTTGGAAAATCTTCACACTCCCACAAGTTGTTTTAAAAAATCACCCTTAATCTTTTTTTTTTTTTTTTTATAACATGTGGAGATTAAGGGATTCGAACCACATACCTCTTGTTCATTAGAATAAACTTTATGTTAGTTGAACTATGCTCATGTTGGCAATATCGTCATATCCTTAATTATGGTATTGGCTTAATTCATTTATTTTTAATTTTGTCAATCCACGTGGTTTTAAAAGTATCGACTATACGTTTTTTTTTTTAAGCAAGTATCGACTTGACATTAATCTTAGTTTAATTAGCTAGTTAAGCATTAAGAAGTTAAAGGTTTAAATTTTCACCCTCACATATTGTTAAAATTCAAATATATATCAATTTAGCTCCTATGATTTGGTCAAACTTTACAAGTTGTCTCTAATATCTATTCGAAAATTCAATTTCTCAACTTTGAATTGTAACATAGTCGGCTAACTAAGTTAGGTGTGGAAACATTAACTCATTACCACATATATTCAATACGGTCACAAATTTATAATAAAAGAGATTATATATCATATAATTTATAATACATTATATTGCGTACATATTTTAATTTAACAAAAATAATTGAGTTTATAATTTAAAATATTATATTTATTGAAAAACATTTATCTTTTTACTTTAATTAGACATTTTAAAATTTCAAATAAAACCTAGATAGAAAACATAAACAAATTGTTTTTAGAATTTCTACTATTTAGATTACAGAATCCGAAAATCGTTTTCAAAACACATTTATCAAATGCATATATATTCATTGATTCAGTAAATCCGAAAATATAAAACAAAATCTAGATGGTCTACCAAATCTAAGTTATTATTATTATTATTTTAACTATAAACATAGCATATAGGAAGTTTAACATCACACAAATATCAGTTCTTTTTTTCTTTTTGTAAGCTTTCGTTTTCGTCCATGATTCATGATTATTCCAAGTTTTCAACCAATATCTAGGTCAGATTATATAAATCATTAATTTTTGGGGCAGTTGCAAGAATAGCAAAAAATAATATGGAATTTGCAACCATGTCATCAGTTTTTTAATGTTGCAAATATAGCAAAAAAACGTGGGCCCGCCTAAGCATTAAAGTTGAAAAGTCAAAAAAACCCCTAAAACACGCTGGAATTTTAAAAAGTATATCAATGGTGTTATTGATATACTGTATATCAGGTACATCATTCATTTATTTAGTGTTCTGATATACTAGATATTGGGTATATCAATCAACTGATATACTAAATATAAAGTATATCAGATGTATATTTTGTGAATATATTATACTTCATTTATGAAGTATACACATGAGCTTTTTTTAGATATCTTTGATATACTTCATCAATAAAGAATTAGAAATATTAGTTTTATTTGGACACAATATGTGTGGTAGGGGATTTAAACCTCTAACGTCTTGGTTGAATGTGTATATCTTATGCTAGTTGAGTTATGCTCATGTTTGGCAAATATGTCATCAATATATTATACATCATCTTAATAATATACTACCGATACACTAATGATATACTTTAAATTACATTTTTAGTGACTACTAATACACTAATGATATACTTAAAATTGCATCTTATTGATATACTTATAACAAATTTTGCATTCCATGACCTTCATAATACACCAAAAATTAAAAATATATATCAGTGGTTTTTTTCTTAATAACAAGTCTATCATTGATGTATTTAGCTACTCCTAATCAGGTATATCAATGTTATTAACTATTTTAGTATAAAAAAATGAGGTAAGTTAAAAAAAAAAAAAAAACGAATGAGGTATATCAATGGTATATCAACATTCATAACAGGACATTTCATTTTAAAAGATGTAAATAACACAACATAATTCAATAAAGAGAAAAGAAATCATAACAAATATAAGTAAAGAAAGTAACATATTAAGTATATCATTGATATATCAACATTTAATCAAGTATATCAAATGTTATGCTTATCCTATCAAGTATATATTAGGTATATCATTGTATTCATTCAAGTATATCAAATTTGGTATATTAGTTAACTGATATACATTATATTTCGTATATCAGTAAATATAAAGTATATCAGATATACTACTAATATACCTGTTGATATACCAACAAGGGTAAAACTGGAATAATAAAAAAAACGGAAATCAGATTTTTAAAATTTTGCTATGTTTGCAAACCTAAAAAATCATAGCTAGATTTGCAAATATCCTAATATTTTTTGCTACCCATTGCAATTTCCCTTAATTTTTTATAAAATCAAAAGCAAACCGACTTATTTATTTAAAAAAAAAAATGATTATTTTATTTCTCGATCAAAAAGAACTTTTTTTTTTAGAAATATCAAAAAGAACTTTGTTAAAGGAAAAAAAAAAAGGTTAATAATCAATTATATTTGGTTCGGGCTACTTGCATAAATAGCAAACTCAACTAAAATAATAGCAAAATTAGCAACATATTAAAGTATTTGTAAAAATAGCAAAATTTAACATCCAACCCATCTAAATTACTAAAAAGCGACATGACTACCCAACCCATCCAACCCTTTTTTTTTTCGTCTTCCCGTTTATATCAAGTCTATCATTGATAGATTCTATGGTGATAGAATTCTATCACTAATAGATTCTATCGGTTATTTTCTGCGTTTTGTTTGGAATTTGCTATTGTTTTCCGTCACTATAGATTTAGTAAGGTGATTGGTTGTAGTTGTTCATCCCGTTTTTAGATTCTATCAGTTATTTCTGCGTTTTGTAGATTTAGTTAGGTGATTGATTGTAGTTATTCAAATTAGGTGATAGAAAATTTCTATCAGTGATATAAAACCTTTAGAAAGATTGATTTCTATGAAAACTATCTTTCTATCAGAACTATCAGAGATATAAATCTACTATCACTGATAGAAAGTTATTTCTATCACGGATAGAAAACTATTATTTTTAATTTGTTTCTAAAACATATGTCACCGATTTTGTTTTTATAGATGTCGAAGCAAAACAACATGGAAATTGAATAGGAAGAAAAGAAAACACACAAAGTGGAAGTTGAAATTTAAAGAATGGGAGACCTCAAACAAACAAAAAAAAAAAAAAAAAAAAAAAACACAAAATTATCACATAATCATATACACTATTGGTTTCTATCAAATATACTATTGGTTTCTATTAGTGATAAATTTCTATCCGTGATAGATTCTATGATAGATTTCTACAGCGAATAGAAATCTATCACTGAATAGAAATCAAACAGGAGCAAAACGGAAATTAAAAAAAAACGATTTAAAAATTTTGCTATATTTGCAATTTTTTATAAAACTTGCTATATTTGCAATTAACCATTAGAATTTAGTTACCCATTCCAATTTTCCTTTAAAATATTACAAATGAAAATGAGAAAAAAAAATAGAAAAACTATCCATATATATATATATATATATATATATATATTAGCGTAAATTATACCCTTTTGACGAGATGAGCTGTGAATGGCCAAAAATTCTTGTTAAGAAATTTGAGGTCTTTCAAATTAAATGCCAATTTCTTGATTTTTGACAAATTCAGGCCAGTTGTATGATTTGGTCAAAATAGATTTGGAAAATGAAACTTTCTACAAATAAATTTCAAAGGATTGTACTCAAATTTCTTACCTTTCATCAACTTGCCTTGGCTTCCTCATCCATATTAATTTACAACTATTTGAACCACGTGCACATTTACTTTTCAAATCTTGATCCTTTTTGGAATATCTGTGTAGATGACCCAAGAGATCAAAATGAAAAATGTTCTACCTTTTCAATTTAAGGTCATATGTCCTTTTGCTTACGTCATCATCCTAGCAAAATTACAATTTTAATCCCTATATAAAAACACACATTTAAGAGCGAGAGCGAGATTATATTAAAGAAATAGCAAGAGATTAGAGAGAGAGTGAGAGATTGGAGGGAGAAATTGGAGAGAGAGCGAGAAGCTAGAGCAAGAGGTTGGAGCGAGAGTGAGATTGGAGAGAGAGCAAGAGATTGGAGGGAAAAATTGGAGAAAGGAGGGAGATTGGAGAGAGAGAGAGAAATTGGAGAGAGAGCAAGAAGTTAGAGTGAGAGGTTAGAGGGAGAGCGAGAATAGAGAGAGAGAGCGAGATTAGAGTAGATAATTTTACTAGGATGCCGACGCAAACAAAATGACATATACCATTAAATTGAAAAGGTATTACATTAAATCTCTATCTCAAATGTAAAAGAAATTAATAACTAAAACCCCATCGTGTTTTTATAAATTCAATTGTTTGATCCTTAAACTTTTAAAAGTGTCTAATAGGTTTTTGAACTTTCAATTTTGTATTTAATAGATCCCTAAACTTTTTAAATGTCTAATAGGTTCCTACATATTTTTTAGATTTCTAAAAGTTAACCAATCTATTAGATATAAAATTGAATTTTATATCTATTAAAACCATAAACTTTCAATTTTGTATCTAGTAGGTCTGAGAATTTTAATAAATGTCGAATAGGTCAAGGACTTATTAGATACAAAATTGAAAGTTAAGGGACCTATCAGATACAAAAATGAAAATTTAAGGACTTACCGGATAGTTTTTAAAGTTTAAGAATCTATTGGACACAAAATTGAAAGTTTGAGGACCTAATCGACACTTTTCTAAATTTCAGTGACCAAATTGACACAATCCTAAAAATTTTGGAAATATCTTTTCAAAATTTATCAATCAAATCTTGATTCAATAACATCTCCCATAATTGAAATACGACATTATTTGAAGGTTTTTTTTTTTTTTAATAATACCTAATTAAGTAAGTTTTCCTTTTAATTTGGTGAGAAATAAGCTATCTTCGAGGTCTAATGATACCTCCACTATATATATCACATCAATGTACAAAATACATGTATGTTAAGTTTCTTTAAAATACTATTAAAAAAAAAGTTTCTTTAAAATAATTTATATAAAATTTAATTACAATAACAAAATTGACATGATGCAAAGTTCATCCAAATCATTTAAAAGTTCTTATCAACTATAAAATAAATAAATAAATAAATATGTATTTATATGTATATATATACATTTGTTTTTACAATATGTGTGGGGAGGGGATGTGTATATATATACATACACTTTAATATATATATATATATATATATATATATATATATATATATATATACTAAAAGTTAAAAAATAATTGGAAAGAGATCAGCACAATGATCTCAAGAGTCCCATCTTTTCAATATGGTTTTTATAATAATTCTCCATTAGAAACACCAAGTTGGGCTTAATATAAAGATAGCCATAGAGTAGGATTGAGTTTCAAATTTGAGAAATGTATATATATAGAATCTATCACTATTCAACTGTCATTTCCATTTTTTCAAAAAAAAAAAAAAAAAAAAAAAACAAACAAACAAACAAACTGTCATTTCCATTTGACTTTTCTTGGTACTTGATTACACAAAAGTAAAAGTTTTAATTATAAACTGCCTCTTCCTAGTTGACTTTGGGTGGTTCACTTAGTTTGAAACTGGATGGGAAGGTTTATTTCAAAAGCAATAATTCTAAAATTTTAGGAAAAATATGGCTAAAATATTATTTTATGTTTTTGTGTTACATTAAACTTATTTCATTTTAGTCTATGTACTTTCAATATTTTTATAAATTAGTCTTCACAGTTCATATGTGGTTAAATTTTGATAAAAGAAGTTAATTCTTGCACAAGTCTTTTGTCTAAAAATTTGAAAAACATAGTCACTTCGTATTTTTAGGGGTAACTACACAGATGGACCAATAGTAGCTCATTTATTCAAAAAGTGTCTATTTTGTTATAAGTTTACATTTTTTTTCAGCTCACAACTGAATATTAAAGGAGTTTAAGAAGCCCATTTACGTATTTGCCCTTACCGGTTGACAGAAAAAAAAAATATAATACTAAAATATTAATAAAATAAGAGCTACCAAATTAAATAATGACATTTAGGGAATAATAAAAATTGAATTAATGCATGAAATCTTACCATTGATAAATTTAGAAGATTTGGACAAATTTGAAATTAATGGGTTAAAAAAGTTCATCCACCATAATTTATGTATTTTTTATGTATAAATTGAAACAATGGAAGCCTTTTTTCTTCCTAAAATCATGAGTTTGTTGAAAATTTATTTGAAGTGTATAACCATTTTAATAATCAATTTATTTATGTTGGTTATGTCATCTTAATATTTTGAAATTACTTCCTAAAATAAGCTCGTTGTATTTTATAGATCACCTCATATATTTCCACTTTTTCTAAAAATATGAGTTCAAATTAAACACAAAAAACAATGCCTTTTGTTTTTGCATAACCCATAATTCAATCAATCAAAAATAGCTTATATCAATTAAAATATTATTCTTATTCATATACTTCCCATCAAAGTACGACTTTATTTATATCTATATAAAAAATGCAGGATTTCACTACAACCTTTATCAATTAAATTATCCTTTAAAAAAATAACATAACTTGATAATATAGATACTCTTGTAGTCAATTACGCATTTGAAATTGTTGATTACAAGCTCCTATAATAAAAGACGATAATATGTTGCATAGATTTTTCACGCTTCAAAACACTATTTGTGTTGATGATCAAATTTCGCTAGGTAGATTACCTTCGCTCCACGTGATAATCGACTTTATTTGAGAGCGGGGGAAGACGTGGCCTGCAAAAGAGAAAACCTGCACACCGGTGTGGTGCTAGCCACACCGCCTCCGATGCTTAAGTCAGAAAACAGAAGGGAGAGCTAGAGAGCAAGAGAAAGAGAGTCGAGAATAGAGAGTTCGGGTCCCCTTCTTCAGCGGCGAAGAGGGGTATAAATACCTGCTCATGCTCCTAGGTTTTTAGGAATTCGGAGGCGTTTCGGGACAAACCAGGCGGAACCGGGGCGGCCAGAGGCGGAAGGGACCAAACGGAGTCGGACGGGCTCGACCCGCGCGAGCGGGCCGAAGGTCGGCCTCGGCCTCGGCCTTGGGCCCAAGGCCGAGCAGGGGGTCGGGCCAAAAACCCGGTCCCTTCGGTCTTGGCCCGTCCCACTTGCCGGTTTCGCCTCCTGGGTCCATCTCCCAGCCCGATTTTTCCCCGGTTGTCCTCGTCAACTCCTTGTACATCGGGGTGGTCCAAAATTGCCTATAACAATTTGCTTTTGACAATTCGTATCATAAAATAAACAATTTTTTGTAGTAACATCGATAAATCAATCCTTTACTACAAATTAAAATGATCCAAACACTAATAAGAAAACAAAGATTACGTGATTTAATTAATTAATTCCTCAAATAAGACAAATTATGGATGGATTATTTTAGCTTCTTCTTTATTGTTTTTTTTTTTCCAAGTGGACTAATAAACAAAATACGTCAATTCTTAACCATCTTAATCGTGTTCTCTAAAAATTTAAAAAAAAAAAAAAAAAAAAAAAAAAAAAAAAAAAAAAAACATCTTAATCATGTATTATTGGAGAGGCATTGCCAGACTGGAAGTAGAAATATTAGAGAGTGGCTGTAATTGGATCATAATTTTAATTTTAATTTTTTGAGTTCAATTTTTTTTTTTTTTTTTTTAGAAGATTTTGAGTTCAATTGGATCATAAATTATTTAAAAATAAATTAATCGGCCAGCCTTGCGTGCAGACCATGCTAAATCTAAATAATTGACCAAAACGACACCTAAAAGCTGGCAAAACGACAATCGTCTTTGGTCACGTTGACTTTGCACAGAAATGGCGAAGGCACAAATCCCTAAGTCGTGCTTGTATTACCTAATTTTCATAGATTTGTTTTTTTTTTGCAAAATTTACTATCTTCAAGAAATAATCGTCAACTATTTTATTTTATTTTATTTTTTGTTTTCGTCAAATTAGAGAGGAAGGGTGTGGGGTGGGCCACCTAATTTGTGCACTGTTTGAGTATAACGAATTTTAGAGTATCACTCAATTAAGCGGTGATCGAGATTATAATAGTTTGACTGGATTATAATGTTTTGACCAGTCAAACTATGTTTAGGTTAAGATCCAATTAAACTTTTTAGTTGTCCTTGAAATGGAAAATAAGGATAGTAAGGATCCGTTTGGAATACATTTTAATTTAAATGTTGTTCAAGAATACATTTTTTTAAAAAAACATTTTGCATAAAAATTGTTTAGAATTTAAACACTCATATGTTTGGTTGCATTTCCTCACAAATATTTTTATACACAAATTATTGTTTACTTAAGAAGTCTTTTTTAAAAAGTTGGTTTCAAGTGTTTCTCTCAAAATGATTTATTTATCATTTTTTTTTTTTTTTTTTTTTTTTTTTTTGAGAATATCAATCTCATTTTCTAATAAGTCATTTTTAGTGGTTGCCAAATACTAGAAATTTTTTCAAAATGATTTATTTTCAAAATTAAACACTTGAAAAGTTAAACCAAATACACCCTAAATCTTGAAATCTCGTTGGGTACTTTTTTTTAGCTTAACTTATAAGTTTAGTTTTCAAATTTTTGAGTTGTGAACTTTCAATTTTGTGTATGATATGATGGGTTGTTAAAATTTATGAATCTATTAGATACAAAAATGGAAGTTTTTAAAGAAATGATAGATATTGAAAAGTTTCTGAAGTATTGTTTTTAATTAATTTAACAATATTTAAAGATATAATAATCATATAAAATTATAAAATGTGATTTTTTTTAATTATGCTAAATGTCAATCATAGTTAATTTTTTTTTTTTTTAATAATATTACAACATATATGAAGATGAGAATTTGAACTTATGAGCTCACAAAACAAGCAGGGATGTCTTAAATACTAATTTATTTTCACCCATTGGAGATTGGTAATATTTCCTATGTGTTAAATGTTTAAATTTTTGTTCACACACTTTTTATTGTATATTCTAAAAAAGAAACATGGTAAGACATTTTCAATCTCTCTCACATTCCTGTCTTTCCTTTGGTTTCTTCCTTCCGTCATTTATTATTCTCAATCGCCTTCTTTTCTCTCTCTCTCAAAAACAACATTTGTGGCAGGGAGATTCAAACCTCTGACCTCATGGTCGAGGGTACATGTCAATTATCGCTGAACTATATTCACTTTAGCTTCCATAATCTATTTTAATTGCAATATAAACGAATGGTCAATTATTTGTTGAAGATGATACATCACGCATCTTAACTCATTCTCAATGTACTCATAAAATAATTGTACTGTCGTCAAATGAATGACACTTTAAATTAAATTATTTAAAAAACAATCATTTCAATTAACTATAAATATGAAGATTATAGGACGTTAACAACCAACTAAATAATGGTGTTTATAAAATTAATAATATGAATATAGGTAAATGTGGAGATCACATTTACTCTAATTTCGCATAAAATATGCTTATTTCTTTCAAAATCAATGGAGTTGTATTTTAAAAATAATAATAAAATCAAACAGTGGACTTGTATTCTAAGTTTTATTTTAAAAAATTATATTATATAAATCTATAAGAAAAATGAGGCCATTTTACAATTTCTTGAACTGGCTACAGTTCTCGTCGGAAAAGGCCCAATATCGGAACCGGCTATTTTGGGCCCAAGGTGATTTCTACTGGGCCTAGCCCATGTCTCAGTCTGGTCACTCATTTTTTTTGGATCATGGACCTTTTTCTTCTGTTTTTTAAATTTATGGATCATGGACCTTGAGCTGGGACATTATCTTCACACTTGCTTCTAGATTTAGAAGACAAAATTGAGTAGCAATTTGATATTTTTAAAACATTAATTTATCCCCATCTCTCTCTCTTCTCTAAGGATCCGTTTGGAATACATTTTAATTTAAATGTTTTTCAAGAATGTATTTTTTAAAAAACATTTTTGTATAAAAATTGTTTAGAATTTAAACACTCATATGTTTGGTTGCATTTCCTCATAAGTGTTTTTATACACAAGTTGTTGTGTACTTAAAAAGTCTTTTTTAAAAAGTTGGTTTCAAATGTTTCTCTCAAAATGGTTTATTTATCAATCTCATTTTCTAATAAGTCGTTTTTAGTAGTTGCCAAACACTAGAAAGTTTTTCAAAATGACTTATTTTCAAAATTAAACACTTGAAAAGTTAAACCAAACACAATCTAAGAAAACTAATCTCACATTTAATTCACTAAATCACTAAATTAATATAGGTAGCAGTGACACACATCCGACTAAAAAGTCGGAGTAGAATTTCGAACTACAGACTTTTTAATCATTAGTACAACTTTATTCCAGTTGAGCTATGCTCGTGTTGGTGATGATTGAATCTCCTTACCTCCAAATGTTGTTGAACTAAACAAAATAAAAAAAAAAATAATAAAATAAAAATAATATATGTCAAAAAGAACATACCTTAGAAATTAACACACTACATCTTTCTAATAAGAAGGTTTAAATTTTTGCCTCCGCATTTATTGATATAAAAAACTTGAAGATTCTGGTGCCTATTATTAATAACTATTGGTTTACAAAAATATTGCTTTCTTGTTAATAATTTTTTAATGGAGTGTTTTTTATTTTTTTATTTTTTATTTTTTAAATTCAACAACATTTGATAGTGGAGGATTTGAACTTTTTGACTTCTTACTCGAGTGTACATGTCAATTACCACTAACCTATACTCGCTTTGGCAGAGTATTGTTAACCGTTAGAAAGATCTTAAATTAAAAATAAATTCAACTAGTGTACCTGGTTCAATGAATTCATTTCATCTTTTAGATTCTTCTTTTATTATATTGAATTGAATGATATAAACTCTAATAAATAAAAGTAGTACCACTAATTATCATCAATCAATTAACTGTTCATATATATATATATATATATATATATATATTTCTAAAATTGATTGTCCAATAACATTTGTGTGGTTAATCAATGCTATTCAAATGAATAAATTATTTGAGAAGCTGAAATAATGTGACGGACAACTTTACATAATTGGACAGATGAGATAATTTAAAACTCACCTTATTGGAATGGAGATTAATTCTTATGATGGTATTAGGAAAACTTTCCATTAGGTTTGCCTTGTTAGGACCTTTAAATAAAAAATATATATATACAAATATAAATATATATTGTGATTTGTTTGTATCATTGTTTTTTAGTTCAACCACAATTTTTTTTATTGATTAGGGTGGTAGGCAATCCAGGTTTTGTTTTATATTTTTCGAATTCGCTCAATCTAGTGAATATGCATTTGGCAGATGTGTCTTTAAAAACTGTTTTTCGGATTTTGTGATCTAAATAGTGGAAATTTTGAAAACAACATTTTTATATTTTCAATGTATACAGATTTTGAATTTGAAAATTTTAAATGCATAATTAAATTAAAAAAAGATAATAACTTTAACAAATATAGTATTTCATGTTATAAACTCAAATCATTTTTGTGAAATTAAGATTTGTATAATATAATGTATTGTAAATGATATGATGTTGTAAAATAATAACTATACAAATTTTTTAATTAATAATAGTTTATCTTCAACTTAATATTTAATTGATAACTACAGATGTTTTGTGGTTTATAAATATACTATCAAACACATTTGAAACAATTTTTTTTAAATTATAATTCAATTTTTGAATATGCTACCAAACTCATATATGAAAACATGAAATACGACTTTGTTTTCATTGAATCCCTTGTTTTTAAATTTCTATTTTCAGATTACCAATCAAAAGCACCCTTACATACATATTTTCTTTTTGAGAAATCAGTTTAAGATATTTTATGGTGGGGTTAGGTGCGATTGTCTTTTAAAATAAAATCAATCTGATGTCTCGTCTTTTTATTTAGGGGCAGTTGCATAGATGGAAAATTGGACCAGATTAATAGCAAATATAGCACAGTTGCAAACTAATTGCAAATATAACAAAATTAATTGTACAAGACCAAAAAACTGTTGTCAGATTCTATCTGTGCCTATCACTGATAGACTTTGATTATTCAAAGTATATCAATGTTTATCGTTGATAGACTTCGATTAATCAAAATCTACCAGTGACTATCATTGATAGACTTTGATTAATCAGAGCCTATCAGTGACTGATAGATTTTGATTAACCAGAGTTTATCCGACTCTGATATTCAGAGTTTATCAGTAGACTGATAGAATCTGACTAATCAGAGTCTATCGCTCTGATAATCGAAGTCTATCAGATAGACTCTAATAGATTTTGCTATATTTGCAATTTTTTTTACACGGTGCTATATTTTCTATTAATTTGGTCTAATTTGAGACCGACCACAATTTTCCTTTTATTTATTTGTTTTGAAAGGATTATTTATTTATTTTTCATTCTTCTAGATGCTTTTCTTAAATTTTTATTATTATTATTATTATTTTTTAAAATAAATGCTTTTCTTAAATTCTATACATAAAAATAGTGATCGTGGTAATTTTGCGAAGAACTTTCATTCCCGTCCGCCATAAACGAGAATCGCCTCGCGACAAATATCTAAGCGCTCAGAAAGCTGTAAATGCTCGCTCAGAGAATTCGCAGTGAGAGTTTCGCTTTTCCATGGCAATTCTCTCTCATTTTCCCTCATTATTGTCGCTCTCTTCTCGTAATCTCTCCTTTCTAGACCAGTTGCAAACGCAGAATCAGCACTCGAAGCTTCACTGCTCTAGCCACCTTCACCACCGTCCTCCGAGAAGAAACTTCTCCGTCTGTGCTTGTTCGATCAGGAAATCCAGGTTTTTCTTCTTCCATTGCGTTTGGTTTCTTCGTCATTTTTGGCCTCGTTCAGTATTGGAGGCAATCTTGATGTGTATATTGTTTTTAAGTATTTGGTTCTGATGTTATGGCCGAATTTTGTGCTTCAGGGCTAGTAGAAAGACGAAGAGTAATGAGGAGCTTTGCAATGACATACGCGAGTTCATTAGATCGGTCGGACTTCCGGAAGATCATGTACCTTCTACAAAGGAGCTTTCGCAGCACGGAAGGTTCTTTTATCTTTTTAGTGTTCTTGTTAATTGGAATTGCATGTTTTGTTTATGAAATTAGAATGAGAGAAAGACGGGGAATAAAGTTTCTAAATAGCTCTGTTACTGTTTTAGTTTTGCAAGTTGGAGATGTAGTGTTCTCTTTTGGAATACTTTTCATGATTGATGATGAAATGCATCATTTTGAATGCATGCAGGAGTGACCTGGCGAATATCGTCAGACGAAGGGGTCACAAATTTATTCGAGAGCTTCTTATTACTAACTCAACCAATACAGTTGAAAGTGATTGTGACTTAGAGAGCATTACCCTGACAGGTTAACATTTGATTCTTCAATCTGTGTTAAATAAATCATGGCTTCTCATTTGAATAATTGATATCCTTGTATTTCTCAAAAGGCCAGGATGGCGAGGCAAGAGATGTAGTTGATGACCTTTCTTCACCAAACGAAGTTCTGGCCTTGGAAAATCTTTCTCCCAGTTCAAATACCAACCATGGTTTTATCTCCGATGACTGTGGTTCGTCTCCTACAACGACAGCCAATGCATCAGTGGAGGAAGAGTTGTCAAATGATCGAGGATGCCATGATGAATATAACGAGGCTCACAGTGAAAATAATGAGAAAATTGAAGAAGATACATACTTGAAAACTGAAGTCACTGCTTCGGAAGATTATTTTAGTAGTTCAAGTATTGGTTCAGATGTTACGTGTAATGACTATACTGGAGAGCCAACTGAATTTTCAAAGAATTTATCAGCAGAAAATTCTGAAAATTCACTGGACAGTCAAAGCGAGGCAATCAACAATAGGGTTGATGAATCTTCCCTGTCACCCGAAGTCCTTTCTGGAGAGAATTATATGATAAATTCCACAGTTGATGAATATCTCGACATGCATGACCTCGATGATGAACCTCTGCTTTTGACAGCTGGTTCTTCCTCAGAGGAAGAGGCCTTGTATTGTTCAAATGAACAGGTAGAGAAAGTGGATAACAATGTGGATGATGTGTCCTTGTCGGCAGAAATAACTATCGTGGATGACCAATCTAGTGATTTAAATACTGATATAGCTCTAGAACATGAAGAGTCTAGTTACAAGTTGATAAAATATTCAGAGGAGTTAACCCTTGCAGAGAAGGTGGCTAGATTTATACAAAATGGAGATCTAGATATGATAGATGGTAAGTTGCACAAACTATTATCTTTTAGAATGTCAACATAATTTCTATATGAATGCTGTGGATTAATGTTGTCTGAAGCATCAATTAGCATGCTGTGTAAATATGGAGAGTCGCACAGTCCAACTATAATAGGCTGGATAGTTTTGCATTTCGAATCATTGGAGTTGTACTTTGTAGGATTGGGATTTTAAATTAACATCTATGGTGTTGTGGTCACTACTCATAAAAATGAATCGTTCCTTTGTTTATGTTTGGAATAAATCAACTCGTTGATATCACTCATGCAAAATAAGAACATTTCTTTTTTCTTTTTTCTTTTTTATATTATTATTATCGTCCAAAGTTAGATAGTAGTAAATTAATCTGACAATTTTTCATTGCTTCATTTCTCACTTTATCAACAAATTCTTATGTAAACTGTAATGTATTAATTTTCTTGATAGTGATACTTGACACTAGTTTCAGTTGCTTCATATAAATAAGATTTAAAATTGTTCTATAGAGGATTAGAAAATTACATCATCTATTGACAAGTCTTACATCGGAGGAAATCTGTTTAGTGGATGTCTCAAAAAAATTAAAAAAAGAAACCATTTCTTTTTTCTGTATATCTCATTTTCCATGGTTGATCAGTTTCACTGTGATTCATGTGATCGACAAGCTTTGTATTAATTTTTGTAATACATAGTAGGGTGCAACCGTGAAAGCTGATGCTTGTAATGTATGTCTTTGTATTAATTGGGATCTGTATTTCCAGGATTTGATGTTAGAGATCATTTCATATCTTATTTAAATGTTATGCACATTTTTTGAAGTCCTAGTGCTGTTAAAGCTACTAATTTGATTCTGTCTTTGCATAAATAAAACCACTCCTGTCATTAAATATTATCCTGTTTTTGCCTTATATAATCTGGTGCTTCTCAAAACTTGAAGTTGAGCACGTGACAATGCATTGATGCTCAGATAATTTCGATGTCATATTAAGTGAGAGCGCTGGAAAAAGCAATGGATCCTTTACAGCCGTAAAAGCAGAAGAAACTGAAATAAACTCCCATGTTGAGGCATTCTCAGAAGATACTGCAAGTAGAGGTTCTGAGATGGCATCAAACGGGAGTGCATTGGAATTTGAGCATATTATGTCTTCCACAACAGTCGGTCAATTAATTAGGTCAGTAATTCAAACGGCAAGACTGCCATATTCAAAGTCTTTTATGTGATTTTCTGTTTTCTTTGTGGTTGCCCAAATGATTGGTTTTCATACCAAAAAATATCCAAGTTTCATCAAGACTTACCATTGCCGTCTTCAAAATGTCATCACCTTTCTAAATCCATATCATTTGACACTATTTGAAGGGATGATCGGCCTTCAACTGAAGCTTCGGATGCTCAAATTAACAAGGTGTTGGGTGCTGAGGTACATATACTTTACTAAGAATATTCCTAAGATATTGTTAGTCTCAGGCAATTGAATTCCCTGGCATTTTTAAATTGGATCTTTGTCTTTCTATGGTACAGAGAGAAAGAAGTGAGAATCAAGATGAGATTGATCGTCTCAAATTTATGTTGGTACTGATTTATAGTTCATCGGCTTCCATATGTTGATGCTGAATTTGAAATCTGATCTATGAAGTTTTTCTTAGTTGTTATTTGGTTTCACTTATTCTCACTCCACTTTTCTGTTTATAGCATCAGAAGGAGTTGGAACTGTCTCAGCTGAAGGAACAGATTGAGAGGGACAAGGTATATGATGCATTTTAATTCAATTCTTTTAAACAATTGCTGCATAATAGTAGATGCCAGATGGGGCAATTAACATTGGATGCTTACATGTAATCTCTGTTGCAAAGGCTTTACCTCTGCTTACCATTCTATTTGTGCATCAAACAACACTGTAAATGGTCATTGAATGGTCCAATACTTGAATTTTTTAACTTATGGTCGGGTTTGTTACTATTTAATTTCCTTTCTTTGCTTTTGGTTATTTTATTGATCTGTTCGGTATCCACATATTATATTCAAGATTGAAAGAGATTGTTTCACCTTGCAGTTTTTTGTGATTTTATCTTGTGCTGATATTTTTGCATCAGTGCTCGATTTTAGTTTCACTAATTACCACCTATTTTTCTGTTTATCCATTGTCAGCATGCTTTGTCTGCTTTGCAAAGCAAAGCTGAAACAGAGATCGGCAAGGCCCAAAAGCTCATTTTAGAAAAAGATACGGAGTTACTTGCTGCTGAAGAGAGTCTTTCTGGATTGGAGGAGGTACACATCTGGCTTCTTTTCTAGTTGTAATGTAAAAGTCCACATACAGTATCTTGGTACTGTGTTGGATGTTTTAAATCCGTACCTAAGACCTTTTATTTATTTATTTATTTATAAGAAACCAAACTTTCATTAGGAAGAATGAAAGGAAGAACAAGGGTATACAAAAAAAAAAGGAAAATTGCAGTGGGTGGCAAATTGGACCAAATTAATAGCAAATATAGCACCATGTAAAAAAAATTGCAAATATAGCAAAATCTATCGGAGTCTATCTGATAGACTTCGATTATCAGAGTTTATCAGCGATAGACTCTGATTACTCAGAATCTATCAGTCTACTGATAGACTCCATAAACTCTGGTTAATCAAAATCTATCAGTGTCCATCAGTGTCTATCAGTGACTATCACTGATAGACTTTGATTAATCGAAGTCTATCAGCGATAGACACCGATATACTTTGAATAATCAGAGTCTATCAGTGATAGACACGGATAGAATCCGACAACAGCTTTTTGGTCTTGTACAATTAATTTTGCTATATTTGCAATTAGTTTGAAACTGTGCTATATTTGCTATTAATTTGGTCCAATTTGCCATCTATGCAACTGCCCAAAAAAAAAAAGTCCCGAGAGACTAGATACAAGCCCACAAACTGAGGCCTCAAAACCTAATTACAAGAAAGAATCCCGACCCAAAAGAATAAGCTCCAAAGAGTAATTACAAAAGATCCAACTAACAGGCGCCCATAAAGAAGTGTTCAAATCCAATCAACTCTCAAAGATCCTCCCTCGATCTCTCAAACCCTCTAAAGATAGACCATTTCTTTCAAGCCAAATATTCCACAAAGTAGCAAAGAAGCAAGCTTGCCACACAAATTTTCCTTTATCACCAATGAGAGAGTTGAAAAGCACTTCCTCAATCATGGAACCACAATTTCTATTTCGAACTGAGGACGCCTCGAAGGAACAAAAGAAGGCGTTTAAAAGAGAAGACACGAACGAACAATCCCCTAGCAGATGGGCAAATGGTTAAGCGTCTCTTCCTGATTCCTGCAAAGAACACACCATTGAGGGTGCAACACCAAAGAGGAATGTCTTTGGAGACAATCTTGTATCTTCAACCTGCCATGTAAAACTTGCCTGACCAAAAATCTCACCTTGTTAGGGTAATACTGTTTTCTGTCTTTTCTTTTTCTTACCTTTTAATGGCAAAGAGAGAACAATCACAGATTGCTTGTCGTGCTGCAACATTTCTTCTTAAGTTTAAAATCAGGACATTGAAATCCAGAAAATTTTAAATGTTAAAATATTAATTAGAATGTATCATCAAAAAAATGTTCTTTTGACTTGATATGTTGAGAGAGAGAGTTAGAATGAGGAATATTATTTGATATATCAGCACTTTCTATAAACAAAAGGCAATATCAACCGAATAAAAGATTGACTTTGCTTTTTATGGTCCTTATGCCTGCTGACTGAAGCTTGATGTCTGATTTATCAGGTTCACATCCAATACCGTGGGGAAGGAGAAATTGTTGAGGTAGCTGGGAGCTTCAATGGTTGGCACCTTAGGATTAAGATGGATCCACAGCTATCATCCAATGTTTTGGACTCCATTAATTCAAAGTTCAGTGGATTTCCATATTTTAGCTGATTTCCGTAGATCGACGTTGCTGCAAATGTGTGTCATAGCAAATGAATGACATCATAATTTAGTACAAGTGATAAGAAAGGATCCTCGTCCAAGATTGGTTCTAAATTCTTAAGTTCTTCAATTAATTAGTTCTAATTTTATTTAGACATCAAAATGAAAATCAAAGACTATATAACATAAAAGAAGTAAAACAAGAATAAGATTCTGATTTCCCTTGTCAATTTCTTTAAAGTCTTGCCAACTAATTTTCCTTTTAGTCTTCTCTTGATTTAAAAGTATAAGTTCTCGACTTTCTAACTAGCTTTCTTGAGTGTCAAATTCTGATATCCCTAGTTTAAATGCTTCGTGTGGCACCGAATGCGATCATTGCACCTACTTCCTCTTGGGTTGGTTGTTGGGTCTAGGTAGGTGGGTTGGGGTAGCTTGGTTCACTACAAAAGGATTTAGGTGTGAGTAATATTTCAGTCTGCCTCAAACACTTGACTTAGGTTTTGCCTTTATTCCACCACCAGGGAAAATCTAGCAGACCCCCCTCCTGTATCAAAAGGTAAAAACATTATGAGAAAGGTGATGCTATTTTTGCTATGCTAGAATTCCCACACGGACATATGCTACTAGTTACAATCAGTAGAACCTTACCTATTGGCTCAGTTTAGGGTACTTTTGGGTGATGTTCCAAACCATTTGTAAATATAATTTGTCAATACAATCAGGAATAAAGTTAAACTGGAATACTTGGGTAGTCGGATTTTAGTGATTAGATTATTCTCTTGCCTGTCGAAGATATTTTCATCTTCCTGTCTACTTGCAGAACATATAAAGCTGACAATGGTAATGTTTTCCAGGAAACCCAGGCTTTGGTCAACAGTGTTGTGGCTTTATCCTGGAGTTTATGAGGTATGAAAATCCTTCATGACATATTCATCGTAACTTTTATTTACCATTGCAGAAGCAAGGTCCCCTCCCTTGGTGACATTTTTATTTTCTATTTGTTGTTTTTAACTTGGTAAATTACAAGTTTGGTTCATGAACTTTTAAAATCTTGTGTAATAGATTCTTGAAATTTAATAAATGTCTAATATATTATATATCCTTAAACTTTTAGTATCGTGCCTAGTAGGTCCCTAAACTTTCATTTTGTATCGTATAGGTGCATTTATTTTTATGTCTCATGCATAAGCTCTGGGGATATCATTCACACTTTATGTTTATTCTGCATTGTGTTTTTTGAATGACCAATCCTTGTGCTTTTGGATATATGTCACTCTTGAATTCAACTTGGTGATTGGTTATGAGTTCAAAACCATTGGTTATGAGTTCAAAACCTTTCAAGGACAACCTATTTGATTGACAACCCTACTAATTTTCTCTTCCCAACTTATTGCAGATAAAATTTGTCGTTGATGGACACTGGAAGATTGATCCTCACAGAGAGTCCGTGACCAAGGGAGCAATAAGTAACAACATCCTCCGGGTTGGGAGATGATACTGTGATGGAAAATGGCACTACTTTATTAGCGCCTTAGGTATTTGATTATCTTCCTCTTCCAGTTCCTTATCAATTCAATCTGGTTATCATGGCATACTTCTTGATACTCGGCATAAAAGTCAACTTCTTGTTATAAACCTTGCAGTGAAATCTCATTTTTTAGTGGAAAGATTTTTTTTTAATTATTATTATTTTTATTATTATTTAAAGAAATAACTTTGATGGGATCACAGGATCCAGAAATCTTCCTCCAGAATCCTATATTTTCCCCTTCTTGTTACCAGAGAAGCATTAAATTATTTTTCTTTAATATGCATCTTCATTAAGTATGAATATGACATTTTAACTACCTGCTAACTGTACAGAAATCCTTTTTATGGAGCTTTATTCACTTCAAGTTGTAGATTTTCTACTGGCAATCTACAACTTTTTTTCCTCCCCATTTTGTTCTACTTCGATTAGATAATATTTGAGACAGTTCAGTCGGGTCTCTAGGATGAATTTGTGTAGACTTTTGAAAAAAATGCTTTTGAGTGAAAGCATTTCTTATTAAAACCCTTTAGCAAGAAGCTCTACTCCTGGAAGCAATTTGGTGATTTCTAGTCTTTTGAGAATTTTCAGAATCACTTATGTTAATCTAACCAGCACTGAAAATTTTGAATTGTGTTTTTACTAGGCTTACAACATTTCTTACCTTCTCGAAATTATCGAGAACTCACCCTTACTCCTATGTAGCTCCAGTCTAATCAAGAAGCAAAAATTTTGGTCTAATGCAGTTAGAGCCTTATTTTGGAGAATTCGTCCTGAAAGAAACAGAACTTTCCATGATGAGTTTATTGAGGGGGAAGTCCAATAGGATTCCACGGTTCAGTGTGCTTCTCCGTAGAGCTTCTTTTCTGAAGTCATTTGTAACTATTCTCTGTTCTTGATTAGTTCCTGATGTGAAAACCCTAGCATACCGGAATTAAGAACTCTTTGGGTATTTGAACCATTAATTCACCAACGCTAAAACCCTCAACCTATTTGATTGAGATTACCTTGATGATCAAAGACCAAGAGGTAAGGAGAACTAGTTCCTTACTCAAGGTTTGAACACTTCACAAGCAAGTTGATCAGACCTACCTGAATGTCCAAGCTTGCAACCCTGGTTTCAAGAATTGCAAAGAGAGTGATGAGGCTCAGTCATCAAGAAGACAAAAACTTCATTCCCCTAAAACAACGTCCCCTACACAATGCCTAAATCCTCCTTAAAACTTAGTATGTTTAGCTATTTAGCTAAAAGACCAATCTACAAGCCTACTTAATTAAAATAAATAATTCTAAAATAATCCAAAATAACTAATAAACCTAAATAACGTCATAATGTTGATCCAAACATAAAAACTCTATTTTCATCTTGTGGTGACATTTGACATAATATGTAGAGCTTTTGTTCAGTTTCTCCTCCTTGACCTTCCTTAATTGAGTTCACCACTGTTTGTATGTGTGAATCAAAAGCCAATTGTAGTTGTTTGGCCCTTGAACGTGTGATTGGTCCTTGAGGTAAAACAATGATGTCTTGGTTCATATCAGTTCCTTTTGCCCAAAGCATTTTGTGATCCATTTGAAGCTTTTGCACATTCAATAGTTTCATGTTACTGAATGACATGCCAGCACATTATTCAGATACAGTATTGAATAACATGAAACATTCAAGAACACTACATAATGGACACTGATTGAGATAAACAAAAACTTTGCCTATGTAGAATAGCCTCCCATCAAATGGTATGTAGTGACATTTTCATTACTATAACCTCAGTTACAGACACAACAATGAACTACCACGAAGTCGGGCACGAGCTCAGAATCCTACTGGCTTACACATGGGCAACAACAACCTCGTTTCTGGAGGCGATTTATAATGTCAGGCGCGTCAAAAGATCTCTTTAGATTTCACTTGTAATATAATCATGAATGTGCTTGTATATAGCAGCTACTTTCTAATACATTGCATGGTTTGTTGAGGGTAGAATTCATGAATGTTGCCATCAGTCTGGATAGGCACATGAAGGAATCTACATCTGCAGCAATGTTCAAGCACTGCCAGAAGCCTAGATTCTTTGATTCCCAATTTTGAAGGTTAGCTTCAGTATTTATTTATTTTTAATTTTTTAAAATTAACATGTTTTATTTCTCTTGTCACCTGGATCTATTTTCAGTCGTCTTTGAATTCTGAATATTTTATTTCTCAGAAGTGTTGATTTGAATAAAATTGTCTTGAAGAAGAGAATTTTTCTTGATAATCTGATATTGTTTTGGAACTTTTTATTTTTTAAAAATTGTATTAGACTGCAATATTAAACTAATTTGTCGTACTCCAGAAGTAGAAGTAATTGTAAATTATGTTTTTATGGTTTGAATTTTGCTCACTCTTGGGTTTTTTTTTTGAAAAATACTCACTCTTGGGTTTTAAATATGGTTTACAAAATCCGCCAATCATATTCTTTTGTTGATTCTCATTATCAATTTTTAATGAAATCGATACGTGCAGCATCAAACTATGTACGTGGATTTAGAAGTAACAGTAAAATTTAATAAAAGAATATGATTTGTGGATTTTACAAATTAAAAACGTTTTTAAAACATTGGGATGAGATTTTAACATTTTTATAAATCAGAATAGTAACAAAAAAATGAAATATATATTGAGAGGAAATTTATGAAAATAACTTCTGGAGAGAAATAATATTTCTTTAACTTGAGATAGAACTTAGTATATCTTTATTTAAATTGCATTTCACCCCAATTGTATTTGAAATGCTTGACTTGACTTTAACATTGTCAAAGAAAAAGAATCAAAATTCCTATGGTTCCTTTTTTTTATTTTAGTCTAAATTACTCAAAATGTGGTTGAATTTTCAGGTTGGTTGAAATTACATCCTTGTTATTTCACGACTTTTGAAACTTACATTGAGTCAAATATTTGAATAACTTTATTGTTAGAACAAGATGATGATTAAATGACGTTGAATGGAGGGGTTATATACTATCATTAAATGACGTGTCAAATGCTAGTACTAGAATTTTTTCCCCACTCATATGAAGGTGAGTTGACCGTTGGCTTAAAAAGTGTTGTAGTGGTTATCACTAGTTGTCATATTTTTTGTTACATTTTTTAAAAGTCAAGTCTACCACAATTTCATTTACAACTTAACAACCACATTTATTTTTGGAGCACATTTGAATTAATTTAAAACGTTCACGGTAGACATGAAACTTCTTAAAGGATAAGAGGATAATTGAAACTAAGCTCAGAGATTTTTGAATCATTTTACCTCTATTTTATTTTATTGATATTTTTTTACCTACCAAAAAGTTTTAGTAAGAGATATATAAAGGGAGAAAAAAAAAAAAAAATCAAAATTTACCCTAAACTTCTAAGTTTTACATGAACTTTCCATTTCATTGAATTAATTTTTTTTATTAACATCAAATTGAACTTAAAAAAAATAACTAACGAGAATTTTGCAATTTTTTCCTTCCAAAAGATTATTTTTTAACGAATTGTTTAAAAAATTGTAGTGTACATTTAATAGATTATAGAACACATGTTTGATACAATATTGATAAAACTTCAGTAAAGAAACCATCCTAAAGTTGAATTTTGATGAAATTTATGATGAAAAATTTATTCAATAGTTACATTTTGTATACTGATCAAACTTTATCTGTACAAGTTTTGATTATTGTGAAAATTTATTAAAAATCACTTTTGGTCCCTAAACTTTCATGAAAGTAACAATTTAGTCCATGAATTTTGATTTGTAACGATTTAGTCATTGTACTTTCAATTTTGTAACGATTTAGTCCACGTACTTTCAATTTTGTAATAATTTAGTCCCTAAATTTTAATAAGTAACAATTTAGTTCTTGTACTTTCAAATTTGTAACGATTTAATCCCTATCGTGAAAAATTAATGTAAAGATTTAATGAAACTTCTTACCTAGATAGATTAATAAACTTCTCTAAAAAAAAAAATAAAAAATAATAAACTAATTTGGGAGTTTATAAGCTACAAAGTTTAATCATTAAATAACAAAAATTGACATTTAATTTTTATGATTTTTTTTGCGACAATGATTAAATTGTTGCAAATTTGAAATTATAGATATTAAATTGTTATAAATTTGAAAGTACACAGACCAAATTGTTACTTATTAAAAGTGAGGGACTAAATTGTTACAAAATGGAAAATACTAAATCGTTACAAATCAAAATTCATGGATCAAATTGTTACTTAATTCAAGGATCAAAAGTGATTTTTAACAGAAGCCAAATTGTTTCTCCTAATTTTGTAAATAAAAAAAATTAAAATTAAAAAAAAAAATTCGTGATACGGTGGGGTAAGAAAATATTGGCGGGTCCATCGCGTAGAACGTGGAGCAGTATCAGCGTGTCTCTTTCTGGACCTTTCCCTCCATTTCTGCACTTTTTCTTCTATCACTTTCTCTTTCACTCAAAATTCAATCTCTGTTTCTCTGCAACTGGAAGCCACACTCCAACCCTCGTTATCTCCCTCCATGGCTACGCTTACTGGAGCTTCTTCTTCTTCTTACATGTGTTTAACCAAGGTATCACCGGCTCCATTGCCTTCCACTTCATTCCCCGTTTCGTTGCCAAATCTTCCCAAGATCCCTCGCCATTCCTGTTTCTCTTTGGCTGGAACGAGAAAAGTTCGGTTCAATCCGTCCTATGCTCGGGACGACGAGTTCGCCGATTTGGTGGAAAATGATGGCTATGAAGAAGTGGAAATGAGGGAGACGAGCGAGACGCGTTTGTACTCTCTTGCGCCTTTTCCTTTACTGTTCGTCGCTGCTCTTCCGGGAGGTACTTACTCACTTCTATCGTTCTTGAGTGATTTCATGTTGTATTGGATTTCAGTGCTTGGTTACGTTTGTGAGTTTTCTTCTGGAGTCAACGCTTTACTGTATCTTCTCGATGATGGAATGATTTGTGTTTTACTTTACCTTAAACTGTTGTTAATGTGTTTGTCGTATTACGGAAGAAGAATTTGTTGTCGCTATGAACTTACGAGATTGATGCGAAGAAACTTGTTTTCATGCTCGCACTAATTCAAGAAAAATCCTGTAAGAGAAGTGAATTGATCTTCTTGGTCAATTCTGTGTCCTTTAAGGCACATTGTGCCTGAACTGAAAAAAATAGTTTTACAAATGCTAATCCATGAAACTTTCTGTACCTAAAAATGCAGAATCTATTTGCCAATGAGGTACGGTGGGTCAAGGAATTTACAGTCCAGGCTTAGTCTTCTAAACACATATAGGCTTATGAAAGTTCATGCGATTGAATGTCTATAACTTGTGTCTGCGACGATAAATTTTATGCACTTTCACGAGGAAGCAAGATGTTTCAATTTTGGAGTAAAATTAATTACGAGTAGATTCTGCTATTTTCTCTACATTGTTAAAATCTCCATTTTCTGGCCCCTTCGAGAGTTGACAGACTAGGTTTTGGCTTTAGGTTTCGAAGTAAAAAAGGCAAGATCCAAAACCATTCAGTGGACTAGTTCCATTCTGACTGAGACGTGGGATATTCAGAAGGAAGCAAATATAAGAATATTTGAAACTAAGAAAAGAGACCTCTGAGACGTTTGCAGTTAGCTCCTTTTTGGTTTTTGCCCATTGAAGAGTTCTCTTTTTTAAAAAAGAATATACCTCTCCCTTGGTATCTCTTTATAGGACGTCTTGTCCTTCCTCTTGTATATGTGTTCATAAAAGTGATGAAATATTTCTTGTCTTATATGCACATGACAGCACAAATAGAAAAGATTTTATTTTTTCTTTTCATTTTTTTTTTATTGAGGTGAGACGCAATCTTTGCACACTTGTCATGAACTTGAATATCTTAATGACAGCGGGAACTGTGAGGTCTCTCTTTGGTCCTTTTGTTGAGCTTGTTAAATCTTGGAGTCTTCCTGAATGGCTGGTACATTGGGGTCATCCAGGCAACATGGTAAGTTCTTTTTTTTTTTTTGTTTTGCTTCTTATGTAGTATCAGGTTAGATCCAAATTTCTATTACAATAACTTTCTAATCTGAGTTGTGTCTTGATTAGGCGGTTGTGCTCTTCGCCATGGGTGGCTATGGAACATATCTAGGTTTCCGTATCCGTTACTCTGACGATGTGGTATGAATATTAGCTTCAAAGTTATTCTGAACTTACTGGAGACGTCTCCTTTCAAAATTTAGTGACATATTATATTTGAATTGATGCAGGAGGAGAAGGCTAATGCCAAGGACTTGCATCCAAAGCTTCTAGGTGGGATGTTTTTCTTTTTTGCTCTTGGAGCAACAGGTGGAATCACTTCTCTACTTACATCAGACAAACCTATATTTGAGAGGTACAGTGATAAACCAATTTCCCTACACTTCCTCCCGACATACATTTGATCCCAATTGTCATTTTTGTGTCCGAACTACTTTATCAACTTAACTCCTGCCCCAAATTGATCATTTCTGCAAATTATTTTGGACAACTGTGTTCCTCAATGTCAGACAGTTATTAACAGTTCATATGAAGCACTTCCTTGAAGCCTTATTAACAAAACTAAAACTTGAAACTCGGACTCATTTAGAGTCTAAAAACTACTGTAACTTCCAACTTGCAAGGACCAAATTCAGCTTAGACAAAAGGTAGCTGTCAATACTATATAACTTTTGCTCTCTTCTTATTTCCAGTCCACATGCTGTAACGGGGTTCATTGGCCTCACGCTCTTGACTGTACAAACTCTTCTGCCTTCACTTTTTGAGGTAACGATCAACGCTCATCCTTCCTTTTTCCCACTTCTTGTCATCTTATTGTTATCTTCATGTGTAGGGTAATCCTGGACTGAGGAATGTTCATGGTATTTTGGGTAGTGGAATCATGACACTGTTCCTCATCCATGCTGCACTTGGACTTCAACTTGGCCTCAGTTACTAAATCATAACTGCATCTGTAGCACCATAATGATAATATAAGTTATTGTTCTGAATTTTTCAGTACAATCTCCTTTCGTCACACGACCTGCAGTCATTAGAAATATGCCTCCGTGCACTCCGTTCATATGAGAAAAACTTCATATCACTGCCTTTTCCTCAGATTTAGATGCAAAATGGAGGTGGTGGTACCAGGCTGCATTACTTGGAAAGAACAAGAGCAATGATTTGAAGTAATAGCCTTTCCTTGTTCACTCTTTATTCATTATTCTTCTCATATTTTTACAAATTTATGTTTGGGCTTCTCATTTGCTGCCTGTTTTTTTTTCTTCTAATTGTATTTGTATGTTGATACAATCAATTCAAATGGGAAGTGTTGATCTGTATAAAAACACAGTTGGTTTGAACTTTTAAGGTAGTTTTGGTTTCTTAGATTATATCCTTTTTTGTGGTCATTGAATTCTGGTTTCTTTTCTTTATGCAAACATTTGACTTGGATCCAGAGACTAGAATGTTGAAAATATGTCAAGGGTTCAACAACCAATAAAGTGAAGCATGCATGAAGTTTTACTCCAACTTTTAATGTTTTAGATCCATGGACTAATTTGATGGTTGAACTTATATGATATATGACCTACCGTCCATATAATTCACAGGTGCGCCTTTTCATCTCACCAACTCCATCAAAATTGAGTATTAAACAACTCTAACATGAACACTATGCAATATTGTCCAATACCAAGGTCAAAAGTGAGCTCATTCCAATAGTTTGATCATTCTTTACTCAACCATTCACCAAAAATCTACAAATGATGTTACAAAAAATTATGTTGGTTTATCAAAGATTTATCCATATAAATGATCTCATCAACAAAAGTGTAAATATTCTAGGGACAATGTTAAATAATAGCCACAACTTAACATACTAGTTCAAGACGTTGTTAGGAAATTGCCTTAATCTATCCTTTTGTATTCTAAAGTCATTTCATTTCATGACTTTTTAATTATGTTCTCCATTTTCCATATGAAGGCTTATTTTCTATTTTTGAGTTATTTATACAAGAATAAACCTTATCTCATATTTGTTATCTATAATGAGAGGAAAAATTTACATTACCAATTGAAAGTGACATGATAACTTAACATGCTATACCATTTTGATCTTCATGCCACAATTGTGAGGGTTCAGGTTTGGACAGCAAGAGAAAGAAGTAGATTTCTTAATCGCTAACCTATGCTCGTGTTGGCATCATATCTCATATATCTATATTTGCTAAAGTTTGGTTGGGTTTTAACAGTTTTTCTGTTATCATTCATTAATTTTATATTCAAATTAATCTACATTAATTTTCCATCATTGATTTTGTTTTTATTTTTATTTATATTTTTAAAGCATTTTCCATTGTACAATTTTATTTTTCTTGGACAGAGATTGAAAAGGGTGGTTGAGAAGAGTGGATTACAAGTGACGAGGCAGTTGAAAAAGCTGCCTAAAATTGCGAGGGAGAGATTGAAGAGCGAGTCTTCCGATTTGGGCTTCCCCTTCTAAAGCCCTCTCCTCTCCCTTCCATCCATCTATAAATCTTCATACTCCATTGCTCCCTCAGCTTCCTCCTCTTTCTTTCATCTCAACGCGCTTCGAATTCCTCAGGACTTTACTTCAATTCAGGTCCGTATTCTAGTCTGTTTATGTTCAGATAATTCTCTCGATCTGGGTCTGCATCTCATTTCCAATCTTCCGTTCTTGTTGATTTCTTTCGTGGGTCTGCTTCTCATTTCGATTTTTTGTTCCTGTTCCTGTTTTGTGGCTCATCTCATTTTGAATCTTTCGTTGTTCTTGTTTAGTGGGATTCTGGATTAATTAACACTCTCTTTCTGTATGATTGTTATCTTTTATTACGAATTTGTTCTTACGCCTTGGAGATTTTAATACTTAGGATTGATTCGTTTGCCTCTTTTTTCGATCTTCTATGAACTAGAGTTGATCTAATGTAACGGTTTGTTAAGATTTAGTGTAGATTTTTTTCCCCTCTTTTCCTTTTGTGGCACTTCGTCTTATATGTGAAGAAGCTTGGCGTTGATATCTGCTGTTATGAATGAAGAATTTTATTGTATGACACCAATCCTTTGTTTATAGTTGATTTAATTGTCATTAGGTATTGAATGATTTGTGCTCTCTCAGCTCTTTTAATGATGGTCCTAAATACGCGCAATGTGGGTCTTGTTAGCTTGATTTCTATTTGTGTTAAATAGAATGGAAAGTTTTAAGTCAACAATAGATTGGTTTATGGCTGTTCTCTTGTAGATCTAGTAAATGAAATCGTTGCATTTTCTTTTTGTTTCTGTTTACCTTCCTGTTAATGTAATGTTGATTCTGGTTGGTTTGGAAATCCACTCTTTGCCACTGCTTGTACCAGTCTATAATGGATACCTTCCTCTTCACTTCTGAGTCTGTCAATGAGGGCCATCCCGACAAGCTTTGTGACCAAGTTTCCGATGCTATCCTCGATGCATGTCTTGAACAAGATCCCGAGAGCAAGGTCGCTTGTGAGACCTGCACCAAAACCAACATGGTCATGGTTTTTGGTGAGATCACAACCAAGGCCAACGTCAACTATGAGAAAATAGTTCGAGATACTTGCAGAGGAATCGGATTCGTCTCTGCCGATGTCGGTCTTGATGCTGACAACTGCAAAGTCCTTGTGAATATTGAACAACAAAGCCCTGACATTGCCCAAGGAGTCCATGGACATTTGACCAAAAAACCTGAGGATATTGGAGCTGGTGATCAAGGCCACATGTTTGGTTATGCTACAGATGAAACTCCAGAGCTCATGCCACTCACCCATGTTCTTGCTACAAAACTTGGTGCCAAGCTCACTGAGGTCAGGAAGAACCAAACCTGCCCATGGCTTCGACCCGACGGTAAGACACAAGTGACTGTCGAGTACAAAAATGATAATGGAGCCATGGTCCCTGTCAGGGTCCATACAGTTCTAATCTCAACCCAGCATGACGAGACTGTAACAAACGATCAGATTTCTAAAGATCTGAAGGAGCATGTCATAAAACCTGTCATTCCCGCAAAGTATCTCGACGACAAGACTATCTTCCATCTCAACCCATCTGGTCGATTCGTCATTGGAGGACCTCATGGTGATGCAGGACTGACTGGAAGGAAGATTATCATTGATACCTATGGAGGATGGGGTGCTCATGGTGGTGGTGCATTCTCAGGGAAGGATCCAACCAAGGTAGATAGAAGTGGTGCCTATATTGTTAGGCAAGCAGCAAAGAGTATAGTTGCTGCGGGACTTGCTCGTCGCTGTATCGTGCAGGTTTCTTATGCAATTGGAGTAGCAGAACCTCTGTCAGTGTTTGTAGACTCCTACAAAACAGGAAAAATCCCAGATAAAGATATCCTTGCCCTGATTAAGGAGAATTTCGACTTTAGGCCTGGAATGATTGCAATCAATCTTGACTTGAAGAGAGGAGGAAACTTTAGGTACCAGAAAACGGCTGCTTATGGTCATTTCGGCCGTGACGACCCAGATTTCACTTGGGAAACTGTAAAGCATCTCAAGAATGCCTAATTGGCTCAATTTAATGTCTGCAAGTGATGAACACAATCATCAGTGTGCTTGCAGGAAAAATAAAGAAGCTTTTTCCATACACATCTGTTTTTTTTTTTTTTTTTTTTTTTTGTGTTTTTTGTAAACTCGAGTGAGAAGCGTGGGCGAGATCTATGCCCGCTCTCTGATTAGCTGGGGCAGCCCTATCCTGAGTTTGTACTATTCTCTTCCTTTGGCCTTTTTGAATTAAAATTTTACCCTTTTTTTCTCTCTGTTGCTTCCAGGTCCAACTAATGTGAATGCCTTGGATTTTCCAATGTTGTTATTCTTTTATATCAATTTTCAATTCTCAAGGTGACTGTGAACAAGTTTATGCGTCAAGAGTTAACCTGAAAAAAGCATTTCACCAAATGACACTAATAACAGAAAATGAAATGAAAATGACGAATTTAGAAAGTTACATTGTAATCTACCTTTTAGCAATGTTTTAAAACGCTAAAGATAACCTTGAAGCTTTTCCTTTGGAGGAGGTGAGGCACAAACCTTGAGGAGGTGTGAGGCATAAGCCTTAATTTTAAATAAAAACATTAAATCTCAAATTGATGTGAACAAGTATTGTTAAACACAATACTCATATAAAAGTATATATATAAAAAAAATCACCCTCGTGAATTGCCACTTAAACAAAAATTCTAAAAGGATACCTTTAACCTCACTACTATTCACTAATAGAGTTGACTTATTCTATAAATGTTTATCTTCAATGTCATTAAGCCGAAGTGGAAAACGTAGTAATAGTTCAAATTGTTACAACTTGACCTTTATATTTTTAAAGAATCAGAAAAATTAATCCTATTCTAGTAACCATTATATGAGGCTTAAGACTTTAAGCCTCAATGCCTTTTTATGAAGGGTCTCAAGGCTAAACCTGATGCCTCAACTCAACCTTTAAGCCTCAATAGCCTTTTAAAACATTGCCTTTTTTTATAAAGGTGTAAGTCTCAAGGCTAAACCTGACGCCTCAACTCGGCCTTTAAGCCTCAATAGCCTTTTAAAACATTGCCTTTTAGTAAGGGCTCTAAATGACCTTCATGAGGGAAAAGGAATAAAATGCTAGCTCTCAATTGAAATGATTTTGTTTATCAAGAGAATGAGATTGCTGAATTAACAAGCTCAATTTCTGAAGATCAAACACCAAAACAAGCCATTATCAATCTAACTATAGTGTGTATTTTCCATCCTAATAACTGCTGATGATAATAATGTTTAATCCATCTTGCCTTTAGGAATGCAACCACAACCTGTCGTGCAGCCGTTCTTCCCCGGCACCAAACATCTCGTCGACTCTTTCACCGTCTCGATAGAATTGAAATGTCGGTGTGTAGCGGATGTGTTCAGTTGTTTCTGGGCATTCATCAATATCTGCATAGATGAAAGAAACCTTTGGAAAATTGTTACTCAGCCGACAGAAAGCAGGGAGAATCTGACTGCACACACGACACCTGAAACGAACAACAACAATCCCTCTAAGCCCTGCAGGTTCTGATATCACAAAAGCAATCCATGAGCTCTTAAAACAAGAAACTGAGGTTTAATTTTAGCACCAGATTATGTTTTCTCTCAACTCAATTTGAGCACCAGATTCTATCAACTACCTCACTGAAATGGTAATGCAGAGCTTTGCTGGTAAGTTCTTTTTAACATTAGTCCAGCAATGACCAGTGGGAACAAATTTTACAATTCCCCATTATGAAAGTGTTGCTAAGAACAGTGACGAATGGTGAAATGAAATTGAAGCAAGAGATGGCATATTTAAATTCATCAGCTATGAAACAAACCAATCACCTATGTTGTTGAGAGAGAGAGAAAGGCGTTTGTTATTCTAGTCTTTCAGCATTTCTCATACAGGCAAAACCTCAAACAGCTTGCGTTCAATCCGCTAAAGAAAAGTGTGGACTTACCAGGATGCACCATATTTGATAACTGCCTGCAAAGTATTGAACAATAGAATCAAACAATCAATCTTCCAAAACCAGTTACAGCACAGAAAGAACCAAAAACCCATAACTTGAAATCTTCATCCCATTCGAGTTTACACAATTTTCCAAGAAACCAAACAGCCCATGAAATAACACGAGGACAGCGATTTAGGGGAATGGGAAACAAAATTTATTAAGTATAAAGAAGTTTACAGTGGTTTTGGAGGACTTGATTTGAAGAAGAACATCCTTGAAATCTTGATCGCTAGAAGCACTCTTCAAGTTACCATGGCGATTGACTGGAAGATCTAAACCAGTGCCTTCTAGCCCCTTCTTCTCCTTGTCCTCCATCCCCTTTTGGCTATGGCGGCTACTGCTTCCAAATTTGAGTGGTGAAGAGAATTCAAATTCTTATTCTAACGAGCGTTATCCATTAATCCATTAAAAGGAAAAATGTTCGGCTTTTACGTGGACGAGAGATTAATTCGATCATCAATTTGTTGCTAAGTTCCTGATTAAATTATCGGGAGTCCCTGAATTTCTTATTATTATCAGTCTTCCAAGTAAATTTCTTTTAATCAAATTTCTCTATTGGATTTTCAAATGTTAGAATCTCATTTAGAACATATAACTCAGGGATTTTTTTATGGATGATCCAAATTTCTCTAGTAAAATCATTTTACTCTCCGAATAAAAACACTTTTTTCTCTTTCTTTTCTCTCACTCAATATTTTTCACTCTTTTTCTCTTGCACAATACTTGTGTTTTATTTTATTTTTAAATCTTTTTTTTTTTTTTATCTAAAACTTGAACTGTCCAAATCTAAAATAACCAAAATTTATATTTGAAAAAATAATTAAATAAAAACAAAATTTTCAATATTTCAATATTTTTCACTCTTTTTTTTCTCTTGCACAATACTTGTTTTATTGTATTTTAAAATCTATTTTACCTAAAACTTAAACTATCCAAATCTAAAATAACCAAAATTTATATTTGAAAACAAAATAATTAAATAAAAATAAAATTTTCAAAGCAATTTTGACTGTAGAGATCACAACTTTGAATTAGATGAAATGAAAATCTAATAAAGATAAAATTTAAAATAAAATCTAACAAAGATAATTTGTTTAAAATTTTCTTTTTAATTATATTTTTTTCAAGTTTTTTGTTCTTTAATATTTCAAGATTACGTTTTTATAACAAACTCTAGAATCACAATGTGTGAGATATGAAGAGCTAACAAGAATATATATATATATATATATATATATATATTTATTTATTTAAAATTTTAAAGGATATTGTTTTTATTTAATTTACTTGAATGAGAAAATGGAATCCAAGATAAAAAGAAGATTGCGAGGGAGAGGAGAGGAGAGAAAGCGAGATTTTTCAGATGAGAGATGGCTTCTTCCTCAAGGAAAGAGCCAGAGAAGACAGTATCCTACAAAATTAATATGCCTTAACCAATTATTTAATATAGCGAACCATTTAAAAGTTTCGTCAATTCAATCACATTGGATCACTGATTTTTGTTCTTTTGGAAGTGTTGCAGAGTAAAAAAAATGAACTCAATACATCTTCGTCTTCAACACCTGATTGTCTGCCTCTTTTATTAACCCGTCCCGACTTAGAACAAGTCTAAAAAAAAAAAAAAACCTGCATTCAGTGACAAAAAAATGAATATTAGTACTTTACTGTATTTTATTACTGTGGTGAATTAGTAAGTTGTAGTCTAAGATAAACTGTTAAATAAAAAAGTGCAGTAGTCCCAGAACCTAAGCTTTAATGGAGAAAAATGAAACATGATAGGCAATCTAAAAGGACAAACGAAATGACAGCCATCACTAAAACGAACCAATCAATTAACTATACAAAATGAGGCTCTAATCCAAAATGAGAAGACGAGTGGATGATTATAAAAATCTTTGAGAACCACACTCAAATAGAAGCACTAAACTCAACAAGCAATAAAATCCCCTCTTGAGGTTCCAAGCTTCCATTAAATGCAAGATCACAGTTCAGTCAGATGAATCTCAAAAAGAAAAAAAGAAAGCAACTAATCCAAGCTTATAAGGATGTGATCTTTAACGACAATATAGCATATAAACCATATTGGATGAAAATAGATAATCCATAAATTTGACATACTCGTTCACGAGCCTTTGGTGCAGAAAAGTTGCAGGGTATCATCACTTAAGCAACTAATCAATCCTTGACCGAAGCCATACGAATACTTCACGTCACGAACAGGATGCTTATGCACTTTAAGATGCTGAAAAGACCTAAAAGAAGGCAGTTCCTGCAAGATCAAGTCACCCATGACTGCATCTCCGGATACAAACAAGCTACTGCAGTCTTGTAAGTCTATGATGGTGGACTTTGGCAGGCGTATTGCATCTATATTGGCATATGCAGAACCCAACTTCCAAAATTTTTGGAGATCTTTTTCTTTCTTGAATGCCACATGCCAGCCCTCGACTCTATGCCCAGTAGCATGGGAAGGAGAAGGTGAAGGCTGAGAATAAGCTATCTCACTTGACATTCCAACTTTGGGACGGTACGAAGCAACAATTTCGTCTCTATTCGAGCAATAGGCAAGAGATGTACAAACTCCTTGATTTGTTTCTGGAACCAAAAATGGCCTTCAAAGTATGGCAATTATGCTATATCAGAACATGTGACACAAACTAGTAAACGGCCTTTTTTTTCTTCCTAGGAATTAAGGTAGTACCCATCATACTGAAGAAGAAAATCAGAACTTATATACCACGAGGTGCACAACTACCTTGATGTGACATAATAAATCCACAATTCATAATATTGAACAATAAAGGCAAAGTAAATGGAGAACAGTATAGCATTACAGGTAATGAATTGATGCATAGAGAAAGCTCTTGTAAGATATAAAAACGATATATCACATGCCATATTTTGCAAGTTCCGAATGCAATGGGACATGATAAATTTATTCCAGTTTAAATTATAAGTCTATTCTCTAAACTTTTAACTTTGTGTCTAAAAGACCCTAAACTTTAAAAATGTCTACTAGGTCTCTAAATTTTCACTTTTGCATCTAACACATCCCCATTTTTTTTTTTTTAATTTAAAAAAAAAACATAAAAAAAAAATTAAAAATTAATTGTTATATTAGATATAAAATTAAATTGTATGTCTAATCAAATTCTAAACTTTCAATTTTATCAAGGACCTATTAGACCCAAATTGAAAATTCAAGGATCTATTGAACACAAAATTGAAAGTTTAAATATCTATTAGATACTTTTTAATGTCTAGGGGCCTATTGGACAAAAAATTGAAAGTTTAAGGACCTATTAGTAGTTCAAAGACCAAATAGACAAATAAATTCGAGGACTAAACTTATAATCTACCCTTGTACGATATGATTACTTAAATTTTGGTTATAAACCAAAAGCACAGTGAAAACTAAAGCAAATGTTTCAGTTTTACCCATCAACCAATAAGCGATCTAAATGACAGGGCCAAGCGCACTATCAACAAAGAATTCTTTAACAATGTAAGCACAACGCATGGATTCATAGAACATCAGCTTACCCTTCTTCTGAGGCATCGAAGTTCCATTGACATACGCCATATGCAGAAGCAGAAATAACAGATTTAACATCATTTGAGAGAGTTGAGTTACTTGAAAGAGAATGTATTGTATGGACTGGATTGCTAGTTAGGCCTTGTAAGGTTTTCAAGGGACCCACAGTTTGGCGCATATCGAACATCATGAGCAAACCATTCTGAAATGGGGGGGGGGGGGGGGGGTTTGAATAACCCATCATAAGCTCATAAAAGCTTCATAATTGACAAGGACGGTTTGAACTGACCTTTAATCCAGCATAAACATAATGAGAACTATTCTGATCCCATGAACACGACCAAGCAGCATCCTAAAGATACAAGCATCAATTCAATATGGTCGTGTTGTTTAGTATTCCTTTAATATATAAATAGAGACTGTTTCTGTTTGTTATAAGACTATATTAGACTTAAAAGGTTGATATAGACTATATTATAGACTTAAAACCAAACAGGAACAGAAACAGAATCAAACAAATTTCTCATGAACATGACGACCAAGCAACATCATTTTTTTTTTTTTTTTGAATCAAGCAACATCCTTATAGTTGTGCTATTTCATTCATAAATTCTAAAACCAATTGCAAAAAGCTTCCCTTTAATTCACATAATCACAAACAAGAGCATACTCTTTAAGAAGTATGATACCAAAACCAGACTCTCTAAAAGTAAAATTACTAAGGCCTCGTTTGATAACCATTTCATTTTTGGTTTTTGAAACTTAAGCTTATAAACACTCCTTCCACCTATATTTGGTTTGCTATCTACATCCATCCCTTGATTCCAAAAACCAAGTCAAATTTTGAAAACAAAAAAAAGTAGTTTTTTTAAAGACCAGAGACATCAAAGAGATATATTAATCACAAAAGGGGCGAACAACCTAAGGGCCATGGGTGGAGGAGACCCATGCCCGACAACTACTTTAACAAAGCCTTCCAATCGCTAAAAACCATTAGCAGGCTATAGTTACAAAAAGAATTCTTGTATAAGGAAATCCACCAAGATGCCGTATTTTGAACATTATCACAAAAAGAATCAAAACTACCACACTTATCTTCAAAGGTTTTAGCATTTCTTTCTATCCACGATAGCCAAAGAGTAGCCTGGAAAGCGCAACTAGCCAAAATCTTTGCTTTCCTTCTGAGGTTCCAAGCATTTAGACCTTCAACTAACAACTCATCAATCTTCTTCGATAGACAAAACGAAATTTCCAATAATCTGGCAACGAAATTCCAAGCAGACCCCGCAAAATCACAATGTAAGAAGAGGTGGTCTAAATTTTCTGCTACCTTGAAACACAGCCTACAAGCAGAGGAGGATAACGACCACTGACTGAATTTCTTTTGCAACTTCTCATCAGTGTTTAAGCTTCTATAGGCAAGGGACCACAGAAAAACTTTCACTTTTTTAGGGTTTCCTCTTATGTTTCCAGATAAGGCTGCTCGTTGGCTGATTTATTTTGGGAGAAGCAGTGATCATCGATTGAAACATAGACTTAGCCAAGTATTTGCCTGAACCTTCCAGCTTCTAGCTAATCATATCGTGGTCATTCACCAACAACACATCCTTAATTTTGTTCACCAAGGCCAGCCAGCTGCTGATTTCTCTATCAAAGAGGCCTCTTCTAAAACTAAAAGCCAAGTTCCATGCTTGGGAATCCTTGCTCCAACAATCCGCTACGGTAGCCTGCTTGTTAGAAATAAGAAATAAATCTGAGAAAAGGGATTCAATGGGCTACTCATCACACCAACTATCCTCCCAAAACTTGATACTTCTTTCACTTTTAACAATAAATTTAGTAAACTGCTCAAAATTGGGATAGTTTGCAGCAATATCAACCCAAATTCTATTCCTTTTTTTTCCATTAAGGTGCTTGGATTTCCAACCACCGTGGGAAATCCCATAAATACTCTCAATCACCTTTCCCCAGAGGGCATTCTCTTCTCCTGGGCTCTATAACCATTTAGACATCACGATTTCTATGCGCAAGAGAGCCTACTCCCAAGCCACCTTGTTGAATAGGCAATGAGGACCACTCCCATTTGACAAGATTAGCACCCGGTTTGTACACTCCACCACTCCATATAAAGTCTCTAATAGTTTTTTCCATGTTCTTGATAATGGATTTTGGGGCTCTGAGAAGGGAGAATTGATATACAGGAAGACTATTAAGCACCGATTGGGCCAGAATAACTCTACCTCCTTTAGAGATGGGGAATCTCCTCCACTTGTCAATTTTCCGTTGAAATCTTTCCATTAATGGATCCCAATAGGCCAGCTGGAAGCCGAGATAGTTAAAAGGCAGAGCATTAGCTTGGCACCCAAAGATCTTGGCCCAATTAGTCAACTCCTCTCTGTCAACATTAATACCTATCAGAGAAGATTTCATCAAATTTATAACCAGACCCGAGCCTGCCATGATCAACATAATAATATCCTCCAATTAGTCAAGTCAATCTCACTGTTCGGACAAAAAATCAGGGTGTCATCAGCATATTGAATCATGGAGACCACAACATTATTAAACCCAATCTCCCAGCCCTTAAGAATTTTCTTCTTAAGGCAATACTTCACAGATTTACAAACAACATCTCCAACTAAAGTGAAGAGAAAAGGGGATAAGGAGTCTCCTTGTCGAAGGCCTCTAGAAGCAAAAATCTTCCCTCTCGGTCTACCATTAATCATAATTGAGAAGTTGGTATTCCTTAGACAGCCACTAATCCAATTTCTCCATTTCAGCCCAAAGCCCTTCAAGGCTAAGATCCCATCAAGAAAATCCCAATTCACCATATCACAAGCCTTTTCAAGGTCAAGTTTGAGCAAGAAGCCTTTCTTATTTTTGATTCTATAATCTTCCACCGCTTCAGTAGCTACTAAGATAGCATCAAGAAGCCTTTCTTTTTTCCCTGGGAGCTTAGTCTTGGAGCTATCAATACGTCTGTTCGACTTCAAAGACGAATGCCTTATTTTCATCTTTCTCCATCCTAGTATGTTATGTGTTGTTCTGATGTTGAAAATCTTGGTCATTTATTTGCGCACTGCTCCTTTGCTTCCCGATATTGGTCTACAATCTTCAATGCCTTTGGATGGTCTTTGGCTTTACCAAACAACATCTATGATGTTTTTGCTTCCATTTTTGTGGGATATCCCTTCCATGGAGTAAAGAAGATCCTATGGCTCGCTCTTAATAGGGTCTTCCTCTGGTTTCTTTGGGGCGAAAGGAATGGTCGAATTTTCAGGGATTCTTTCTCATCTTCTGATAACTTTATGGATTTTATCCTTTTTCATGCTTTATATTGGTGCAAATGTAAACATCTTTTTTCTAATTTTAGTCTTTCTTCTTTAATTCTAAATTGGAGATCTATCTTGTAATCGCCTCTTAGGTGTTGAAGTTTTACTCCGTTATATATCATTTATCAATGAAATTTGTTTCCCTTCTCTAAAAAGTCAATCACATATAACCTTAAATTCATTTATGTGCATCAGTAAGTTTATGCGGAAACAGTAATAATAATTAACTGGTCTGTATTCTTGGTGTACTCTTTCTAAAGATTCTAGGACTTATTCTTCCTCTACCATCCATTCTTATTGGGAGGCTTTTGGCCTGTTCTCTGATGTAATTTTTCTCCTTCATAGAACTTGAAATTGCTATAGTGTTACTTAATTAACTAACTTGTATTTATTTAACACAGTAACCAGGTAAAAGAATGGAGCTTAACTGGTAAATCATAGTCGAGGATGATATTGTTGCTTTCCATACTGCAATGATTTGATAGAATAGGTAAGTCAAGTGGAGAAAAAAATATAAAGAAAGAACCATATATTCAATTTCAAAAATATATAGCAGCCAATTTACCTAAGAACAGCTAATTTCTTCCCCAATGAAGAATAAAGCACAAGGTTTTGGGTAGCTGGAGAAATATGCAAGTCCCTTACAGCATTAGAACAAAAAGGAATTCTTATATCTTCCCTTTCATATGGAGCCATTAAGCTTATCTGTAGAAGGTATATTAAAAAAGAAACAGAATATTGGCTTCCAATATTAGAATGCCTACAAAAGTTTGAGTTCATGATCATGACAAGAACCATAAGCCATACCTTAGTAAGTACATGTATACCACCAAATCCAGACTGCCTTCTTGCAACCAGAATGACTTGGTTAGAGGCATCTACATCGATTAAACGAGCACCATCCACCAGCATCTCTTTCTAAATTACCAAACTGTGATGTCAGGATTATATGAGTGAACAACTTTTAGAAGGAAATTGACAACTCAATAAACTTTCTGGATAGCATATATTATATCATAGATCTCATTAGGACTAAACAAAACTCAGTCTCCACTCCAATTATATACTAGCCATCTTTCAAATCCTAAGTCACTGAGTTGTTGATTAAAGATTCTTTCTTAGAATACGAATTTTGAAATAAAGTTGTGGATTCAATTTCGTAGCCTTCACAAAACAAATCCTATTTGCCTTCCTAAAAAAGTATGGCTTCCATCATTAAGATTTCTGTCTTCAAAAACTATCCCCCATCAAATAAAATTAAAAAAAAAAAAAAAAAATTGTTCCACGTGCAATACAGAAAATAATAAAATTTTCAATCTCCATATAATCACATTTCAAGTTTCAATAACTAATAGAAATTTAAGTTCAGAAAATAAACTGACATTGCATGAATGACGATCACGTCATAAAATCTGTAGCTTTCTTTATTATTAAAAAAAATAAAAACAAAACAAAACAAAACAAAACAAAACGTTTCTTTGAAATTAGTAAAAAATTTACAACATGAAGAAACTTCTAAGAAATATGAAAATCCCCAAGGTCACTTGAAAACAAAAATGCCCTCCCTTTTCAATTCCCCAAACACCGCACTCTATCGTTATATCAAAATATAATTACTGGGAAGGAAAACAAGAAAGGAATATCAATGAAGAGAAAAGACAATGAAAATAACCAATAGAGTACCTTTAATGTGAAACTGCAAGAAGAAACCTGTCCGCTAAATTGTAAGCCAAAGTTATGTTCTGCACAATATATTAATGGATAAGACACAATCCTCATCATTATTAAATATTTAATTCCAAAAGCCATGGGAATGGAAAACCATCACAATAAAATCATAAGTTCAGAGTTCCAGATAGACATGATGCAATTAAAGCAACAAAAGTTCCAGAGTGCAGATGTCTCTAACTAAACTCTCAAGGTACCAGATACATATTTCCCCTGAAAGGCGTAATCAAGAATGGCTAGTCCAGGTTTTCTCTTTGTATCTTCTAATAAATGCTCCAAACAATTTGTCCTCTGTAAAATATAAGATATTAATTGCTTAAGAAGAAGAAGAGAAATAAATTAAAAAAAAAAATCTCATACATAAAACAAAAATGGATAAAACCAACAATTTTATAGTTTTAGTTTAGAATTCATTATATCATTTTGTTTACAACGGGAAGTTTGCGCTTCTCTCAATTAGAGAAGTTTGCTCCCCACCTTTTCTGCACCATAACTACATACCATAAAGCTAAGGATTTTGGATCACTTCCAAGCTAAGAAGCACGGACACTTTAGTTTGGCTAGCGTGTCTGTGTCCGACACATGTCAGACACTTGGACACTCCGACACTTGTTGGATACGTATCCGAAACTTCTTCGCACAATTGATATGTGGCAAATAGTAGTTGTACAAAGTCAATATAGGTCCATGTCGAACACTTGTTAAGTATACTAAATAGACACAATACTAAATGACAAAAATAATAAACTTTAAGAGCGAAAGACATCAAACTCCTTTTTTTAAGCATACAAATGCATGAACTTAATGATTTTGAATTTCCTTCTTGTATAAAAATGATATATATTTTTAAAAACTGTACATTTGATTAAACGTGTCCATGCCGTGTCCGAGTCATAGATTTTTTTAAAAAATGACGTGTCACCATGTCTGTGTCATGTCGTATCCATGTCTCGTGTCCGTATCTGTGCTTCTTAGCTTCCAAAACTTGCCCGGGAACCAACAACGCATGAACAAGATCAGCCAAATTGGTCTTGGTGAATTAATGATAAAGATAGGAAATTTCTAGACGAACCGGGAAATATTGAGTTAAGTCATCGCAAATGTGTGGTTGAGTAAAATGCCGGATTAAAAAATATACATAAGAGTGTCAAACATCCAAGGGTTGAAATGACAATGATGTAGGATGCCCAGTAGAACACCAAGAACAAAAAAAAAAAAGCAAATGCAAATGCATATTTATTGAGAGGAAAAGATAGAAATACAGTTCCAAAAGGAATATGACATTAAATATATCCCAAGAGGTCACTTGAACCTCCTATCTGAATGCATCATTCAAACTATGCCATAATGACCTTTGGAAACCCAAACTAGGTGCATTTTGTTTATGGTTCAAGCATTGAATTGGTCATAATTCTTCATGACATGGAAGTGCATAAAAACCCACCAACTCTATAGACGTAGTCAAGGTGCACCAAATTGAAAGTTGAATAACTCAATAAAAACAGTTTGCAAAAAAGACAACATATAAGATAGCATATTTGGTCAACAATCTAAAAGAGACATCACGATAGCAAGTAGTCAAAATCCTATAATAGGAAGCATACATCAAGACCAACAAAAGTTCTAGAGGAAGAGACTAGGGAGAAGGATGAAAGTGGAAGCAACTTGTGTGCACTTCGAGATATGGCCGATGCCATGTCTAGATCAACATGAATTTATTTAACAAACCAATTGACATATGAAGGGGGGTAAATTATATGGTACTTTGCAATTAAAAATATACCTCAGTAAGTTCATGAACTTGCAGCTGCAAATCTGTCTCTCTCTTTTTCCATTCAACTTCTTTTTTACACCAATTTGCATTCTACGCATAGAAGACCATAACAAACAATCATGAAAGATACATCACTGTTAAAAGATCAAAATTGAAATCAAATGGAAAGCATATATAAGGGCTTGAAGGCCATAACAAACAAACATAAGAGATACACCACATGTTAAGATTAGTGTTTATGAAAGTGTGAGGTGCACTAAAACACGATATAAAGTGATTTTTTTCTTTTTGTTTTTTGTGAAACACACAATAGGAAAATGTAATAATTTCTTATATATAAAAAGATGTAATTCATGAATAACAAGATAATGTGACTTCTAAAAAGTTACACATTTTGTAAGATATTATCGAGAGAAAGTAACAATTTTTTTAAAGTATTTATTGATTTCTTTATTAAAATTTTGTTATTAAAAATAAAAATAAATAAAAGATTGATACTGCACTTTTTAAAACGGTGGTTAAGAGATGAAAAATCAAAAATATATTTAAGAGAAAAATTAGATGACAACTTATATCTAGTTACTTTAAAGAAGGGTTGGATTCAACGGACCTTTGTCTCGAGAGAGGCACAAGTAGCCTCAAGTGACTGAATTCTCTGTAAAACAAGCAGACTCCTTATCAAGATTAGCTTCCTCCTTAAAACTTAAAAGCACATATCTACCCAAAGAATTCAGAAAAACCTTTTGAGATTCTTCATCAGCAGCAACAATTCGTGATGCAAAAAGTTTCCTGACATCCTTCACTGAACACTTCCTATTGCACTGTGGACACTTTTTTTTTTTTTTTTTTTGGTGGTAGGAGGTGCAGGTTAACTTAGTAAAATATTCATAGTTTTATCCAAATGCATGACTTAAAGCATTGTGTGGACAGATACCTTCCCTGCATTTTTACGTTGTCGCAGCCATCTATTGATGCAAGACATGCCATATAGGTGCCCACAAGGAAGACAACTGCAGGCACATGAGATAATTAGATGACTTTAAGGGACATTAAAATGGGTAATGAATCTAGTTCGTCTGCAATTCATTGGCTCTGCCTCTGACTATCTAAGACTTGCCCTAATTAGAAAGACCACATATATACTATCATCTAAACATAGTACCCATAACTCATTAAATAAAACAGTTCAACGTAGAGTTTTGATATAGATGAAGAAGCATTTGATGTCATAGCCTACGAGGATAACTTTTGAACAGCTAACTCTTTGAAGTATAGGCAAGTTTTGCGCAAGTTCAAATCTAAACTAGCTACCAAATTTAATAAGCGATTGGCACAGTAAAAAGATCTTATAACCGTCATCAACGAAATAGAGAAACAGAATTGAGAAATTAGCAATCAATCACACTTATTTTTCCTTTTTTTTTTCCTAAAGGATATAACTTTTCTTAAAAAATTTGAAAGCTAGAAAATGCGTGAAAAGAATAGCCAATCACACACAAAAGATTAGTGCAAATTATATATACAAATAGAAAAAGAGAGAGCAAATAGGATTGGTTTCTCGCACCAAATATGGTGGTCGCCGTAATTGGTCCATGCCTCCATGCAAATAGGACAAAACAAACCGTCCATTTCATTCCGATTCCACTCATTTCCCTGTGAAATTTCCACACTTCCAACGCCATTTGAAGAACTCGCTTCTCCTCCCTCGGTTCTTCTCCTCTTATCTTCCTCTTCCTCGACCCAAAATGAAACCCTATCTTCGGCAGATCTCGAAGGGCCCGTTTGTGAAGCCCTAGGCGACTGCTCCTCAAGAACAAAGTCAGCATCCTCTTCCGCATGCCCTTCGACCGTTTCTTCACCGTCATCAGTTTCCTCGTCACCGTCTTCTTCTTCCTCGCCATCATCTTCTTCTACGACCTCGTACTGCTCCTCGTCACCAAAAGCATCCTGAATGTCAATGTAATTGGATAAAGAATCCGGCATGGAGAAGTCGAGAAGCGATGGATAATGCAGAGAAATCGCCTTTGTTAGTTCGAATCTGTTAACCCTAGCCGGCGTCTCGACTATCGGCTCCTAGTTCTGTAACCCTGCTAAATTGGCCGATGATAATGGCGTTTTGTTTCTTGCAGGCACTTGATTTCAGAGTTCAGTGGAATGGGAACTGAAGATTGACTTCCCCCGAAGATTTGCTTCCCGCTCGTTTCATTCTCCATTTGACATTTTATTATATTATATTATATTATATTGGATATTTGTATTTTAGTTTTGAAACAATTGTGTGGATATTTGTATTTAGATTTGCTTCCCTCGTTTCATTCTCTATTTGACCCATTTTGATTGGTCAAAATGAAAAATTTCTACCTTTTCACAATAAGAATATATGTCATTTTCTTACGTCATCATCATAACAAAATTATTATTTTACTCTCGGTATGAAAACGTGCATTAAGGCATTTAAGAGACGAGATTGGAGAGAGAAATAGTAAGAGATTGGAAGGAGAAATTGGAGAGCGAGAGACTGAAGAGAGAAATTGGAGAGAGAGATTGGAGAGAGAAGCTAGAGTGAGAGTAGCGAGATTAGAGTCGAGAGTAAAATGGCAATTTTACTAAGATGCTGACGGAAACAAAAGGGCATATATCCTTGTTTTGAAAAGGTGAGACATTTATTATTTCCGCCTATTTTAGAGGATCATTCGTACAAAAATCCCAAAGTAAATGCAAATTGTCTCGAAAGTCGATAACATGACAACACCAATGCCATAATTGTTCTCAAGATTTATGAAAGTCTATAACCAATCTATTAGATATAAAATTGATTTTTTATGCTTATTGGAACTCTAAACTTTCAATTTTGTATCTAGTAAACTTGTCAATTTAATATGAAGCGAAAGCATGTATTCGTAGTGGTGCTTAAAAAATTCCCAAATGAAACCTAAACAACATGGACCAAGCGATACTTTAACAACAAAATCAAAATCTTCTTTGTTGTTTTGAAACACCACATAATTGTTCTCAAGATTTATGAAAGTCTATAACCAATCTATTGGATATAAAATTGATTTTTTATGCTTATTGGAACCCTAAACTTTCAATTTTGTTTCTAGTAAACTTGTCAATTTAATATGGCGAAAGCATGTATTCGCAATGCTTAAAAAATTCCCAAATGAAACCTAAACAATATGGACCAAGCGATACTTTAACAACAAAATCAAAATCTTCTTTGTTGTTTTGAAATATAATTTTTATAACCTGAGGATAATGCCCATGAAATATATTCATATATTTTTAATATTTTAATATTTTCAATTTTACTCTCAAAGTTTAGTAGCAAAGAGGTACGTGTAAATATTGAGATTAAACAATTTCAAATATAGTTAAAAATATATTACATTCATTTGTTGTGATTTAAGTCCACAACAAAAGCATTTAAAGAGGAGACTTTTGCAAATAGGACAAATCAATGGGAGATGGAAATTTAGGTAAAAATTTTGAAGGGGAAAGAAGGGTACCAAGTTACCGCCACAATGAGACACACCGATGATTTGCGAGACACACCGATGATTTGTCAATGTATACTTTAACAATTATATTAGCAATTGTATATTTAGTTGATTATTTGGTGGAATTGACCTAGTCTAAATCAGGGTGTAAAATTTCGATCGACATTTTGAGGAGGGGAAGTATCGTTCTTCCCCCCATGTCGATGACATCTCAAAATGTCGACGATGTTAGTTTGTGTCGGTTTTTTTTTTAATTATTTTTAAATATTGTTTTAATTTAAGTTTATACTTAAGCTTTAGAGTTTGTGTTTATGGCTTGTCCCAGTGGGTATGTGCGCGTCTGTGCGCTAGCTGGTCCTACGTTCTATTCTACCTTCTTTTTTTTTTATTTTTTATTTTAAAGTTCCTTTCTTCACATCAACATACTACAAATTTCTAAATTTATTTTTTACTACAAAAATAATTTTTAATTAATTATTTTAATTTTATATTTCTATTATTTTATTATCGTTATCACCTATAAATACTTTTATTTCATTTCAATTTATTCACACCTCAATTCTTAAATTCTCCCAAAATATTCTCCAATCTATTTCTCAAGTTAGGTGTTTTAGGCTTTTAACTCTAGTTATATATCTTCTCTTGTTAAGTTTAAAAGTTATCATTTTTTTTTAAAATTAATTATATGGTTATCAATTATAATTAGTTAATTATATAGTTCCTATATACTTTTTTATTTGTAAATAAAGTCTCATTTTATAATTCAAATAATTTATATCAATTGGCATAATTTTAATTAACAGCAGACGTGTTAATATAATTTTTTTTTTTTGAGAATAAATGATATATTAACCAAGAACAAAATTTCCCACAGGGTACCCATTAGTGGGACAGGAATCCCCACCAATGTTTCTCTCCCTCGCAACAATCTCCTCATTTAATTGAAGCAACCAAAGAGGAAAATCATTCTCCCAACTAACTGAAGATTTAGATAAACCAGCTTGTTGGGCTAAAAAGTGGGCCATCTTGTTTAAGCCCCTTGGTATATGTCGAATATTGTGCACCTGCAAAGCCGAAAGAAGGCGTTTGGCTTCCTCAACAAAGACCACGATTTCTGTCAGATCTTCTTCCTTCCCCTCAAGCAGATGTACCACCTGAATAGAGTCAAGCTCGATAATCAGCTCGGGAGAAGCAAGAGGAATGGATTTTAACCCTTCTAGAACAACAAGAGCTTCCAACCATTTAACCTTCCACCGGTTAGGAATGTAGCGAAATCCAGCTGTCACTGGCAAACCATCTCCCCGGCGAAGGATCCAACCAACGCCGCCACTATTCTTCTTCTCACACCACAAGGCATCGCTGTTGAGGATCCAGAAGTCCAACAGTCCCAAACCCCATCGCCTAGTCATGACGATCTGCCTGCTCAAATTCCCTACAGCACTTCTTCGGCTTGACCAATCGTAAGTTTCTTCCATCTCCTAAAATTGATGAATTGTACTGTGTATCTGCTGTTGTAGTACCTTTTTGCTAGACTGCTGGTTTCTATGAATAATAGCATTTCGAAAGCTCCATATTTGCCAACAAATGAGGATGCTCCTTTGAATCCGCTTAGTATCCCACGTCGATCCTCCACTCCCTTTCCAAAGACTCACAGTAATCAGGAACTGACCATCCGCTCCTGTCCATAACAAACATGTCAGAAGGGAAATGAAAAAACAAAGCCCACATACCTTTAGTCATCTTGCATTCCCAAATCAAATGGATAAGAGTTTCAGGATGATTCATGCAAAATAAACAAGAGGAATTAGTGTCTAGCCCCTTATTAATCAAATTTGTTTTAGTGGGTAGGATATCATTATAGATTTTCCAACCACAAACTTTGATTTTCATAGGGACTTTTGTTTTCCAATATGGCGTCCATAGGGCTTCCTTGTAACCATTCCCCGACCCCGAAGGCTCATCAGCACTTTGTAGTTGGTTGCCCAATTTATAAGCGCTTTTGACCGAGAACATCCCCTTAGGATCCAGACCCCAAACTATCTCATCATCCCTTCAATGTTGACCAATAGGGATATTGAGGATATCCTCTGCATCCTTTTCCATAAAAAGATCTCTTATCAAATCTTCCCTCCAGGACCGATCAGGATCTAAAAGCGAGCCACTGTATAGTTCCTAGCATTCCTATTAGTAACAATCGGCATACTAGCACCTTCCCTAGGGATCTACGGATCCGTAGCTGCCTCCACTTGAATACCGTTGCCAATTCGCCATCTATACCCCTTCTTAAACAGGTCTCTGCCCCAAAGGATGCTTCTCCACGTATAAGACGTGTTACTTCCAAGATTCGCCTGAAGGAAATGACTCGTAGGGAAATAGCGTCCTTTCAGCACCCTAGTCAACAAGCTCTCAGGATTACGAATTATCCTCCAGCTTTGTTTTGCTAACATGGCCTGATTGAATATGGTCAGATCTCACACCTCCACCTTGCACTTTATGGATACATAGCTTTTTCCAGCTCCTCCAATGGATCCTCCTCTCTGTCTCGCTTGAGACGTGTTAATATAAATAAGTCACAATTAAATTTGCATTTAATAATTCAAACAATTTTCATCAATTTTCATATTGTTTTTTCAAAATTCATGCACATATCGACATTTGAATCGACAATTCCATCTAAATATTATCTTACTTTATAGATATGATGATAAAAAAGAGTCCATTATAGTCTAATTAAGCCATAATTAAAGTTTCATTGACTAATACAAATAATTTCCATCAATTTCCACGATTTTCATAAATTTTCACATAATGTCTCTCGACATTTCCATCGAACCCTATAGTTGTCAGATTTTGTCAACCTTAACTTGTTTCCTAGATCGCATCTGCAGGAACCCTATAACTTGTGCTCTTGATTGATCAGATCCCCTGAAACCACAATCTCCAAAATGTTCCTCACCTATCCTGATCTATTGCTTCTCTATTCTCCAACGTCTTCAAATTTGGAGCACCTTTTGGTTTAATAGAGTTAATCCATTTACTTTACCAGTTTGATTCATTGGACGATTGTCGTTGTGTTCGAGTTCAGGAAACACAAGGACAACTCGTCTACTCGATCTCTTTCTTCTATATTCCAATGTCTTCAAATTTGGAGCCATCTGAGGCAATAAGATTGATTTTTCCCTTTTTATTAAATGTCAATTAACTTCAATTCTTTTTAAAAGATCTATGAAATATCTGTTAGAAAAACGTAGAAGACAAGTATGAGTGGAGATGATTTTTCATTCAACTAAGTATGCCTTTATATAGGCTTACAAAAGTAACCATAGAATACCAATGGTTCAAAACTTAAATGTGATAAAATGCTCATAACTCACCTAACTCCCAAAACTCAAAGGCCACTATTGGTTACAAGAAACCAAAAGCCAAAAGTCACAAAAACCAAAATCACACTAAATGCCACAAATAAAGTTTAATAATGAAAACTTTTGATTTTCTCAACAATATCCTAACAAAAAGAACAATAATATTTCATGATAGAGTATAAAATCTTCAAACATCATTTCTAAAAGTTTAAATTTCAATACAATATGGTTTTCAACTTAAATATTACACGATTACAACATAGTCTCAAATATAACAAATTTTAAAATAATAACAATAAAATAACAAGTCTAAAATTAAAAATTACAACAACAACAAAGTTATGATTTTACTATTTATACTTACAAATTACACCATAATATTATAATAATATAAATTATATCATATTATTATTAATATTATAATAAAAAGAGCGGGCAAGGGTCGGGAAATGGGGCAGGGTCGAGACTGGAGATAGGGAATATAATCCTCGCCCCCGTTTAGAGAATGAGAAAAATTTTCTTCCCACCCCCTCCTCCATTCCTCGCCCCATTCGGGGCGAATCCCTGGACACCCTTAAACACATGCATAATTAATTATTAACGAGTAAAATGTATCCTTATTAGTAACCCTAAACATAAAAAAACCCTTTGTTTAGGTTTTTTCTGTCCTCATATTTCCAATCCAACCATGCTTTCTTTTTTTTTACGTATTTTTTAGGAAAAAAAAATACATTTTTGATCGTCCAAGTTTGATGTTGGTGTCTATTTTGTCTTTGAGGTTTTGATATTGATATTTTTGGCCTTTGAAGTTTGAAAAATGATTCTTAATGGTCCCTGAGCTCTTTTCACTGTTAGTTTACTAACAATAAGATGATGCGATGGTTAGATTCTAAGGGACCAAATTGAACCCTTAGGTTTCCAAAGTTTCTAAATTGAAAACAATCGAGGACTTGTCGGTTTTGATTTAAAAACCAAACCAATTGGTTCCAATGTCTGGTTCGATTTATATTTTTAACCCTTTGATATTTAGCTCATCGATGAAGAAGAATACAAGGTGCAATGGTCCACCGACAAAGGTGGGTGGGTACTAGTAAAAGATGTAATGGTTAGCAACGACGTTTTAGTTTCATGCATAACACCCCATAATCCCTCTTAAGGCCTATGTGCTTGACAAATTGCAAACCAAATGCCTCAAAGAACAAATTTCAAATAGAATGAGAAAAGTCCCAACTCTAAAGTGTATGGTTGACGTCTTCCTATGCCATCAAACAAAGAATGAAGCAATGACATCTTCCTCGAGAGTCGATCGAGAATATTAATTTTTCCACGGATGACTTACCTAACGAAAAACTGAACCTTTTCTAGGACTCACCTTTCCTAACGAAGAAAAAATCGTCTTGCAAACTGAGAAGGGATTCAAAAGACACCGAAAGAACAAGCAACAAGAAAAACCTCCAGAAGGTTTGGCCCTCCAAGAACGGAAGTCCCTCCTCCTCAATCAAGGAAAAGAACAAGAGAGCCAGAATGTTCATTGTTTCCCTATCATATAACAGACGAGAAAAGCCAAGAAAGGACAGAAAGCACTCAAAACGGCTTAGATCAACCCCAAAATGATTCTTCATTAAAGACCAATGATATAACCAAGGAAACATGGCGTAAAGGAATCAATCCTTCATCTAGTTATCCTCCCAAAAGTACGTTTTCTCACCATCCCAAAAGTACGTTTTCTCACCATCCCTCACAGTATGTTGGACAAAAGAAGAGAGAATGGAGCTCAACAGAAATATCTTCCTAAGAGTTCCTACAAGTGCTTTTTAACCCCATCCAACAACTATTCATTCATAATGATGAGGATCATATTTACTCACAAGTATCCTATGCCAAAGGGGAGAAGATTCAAGAGGGAAACACCACAACCATTCAACCAACAGTTCTTTGTTGCGTATCTTAAAGTTCCATAGCTCAAGCCCCCAAAACGTAAATGATTCCTCATCACTTTCCAATTCACCAAATCACTAGATGTGTACCTATCTCCATAGAAAATCCCTCGTAAGCTTTTTGATTGACTCAAAAATAGAACAAGGGACTCAAGAGGGAAAAGAAATAGGTTGGGACCCCCCTAAACACAGAAAGGATGAGAGTCAACATACCCCTTTGGTAAAAATTTCTTTTACAACTAGCAAGCCTCTTGCACACTTTGTCCACCACCAAGTAGGTTGTGGCTGGGCAGGAGACCTAAAGAAGAGGAAGGAAGCAAACCAACCTCACAACCCACCAACACAGCCAAATTACCCATTCCAAATCTATCTAGAATAGAGGGGCAGGACAACAACGATAGTCTGACATGGTGGGAGGCAACGGGTGGTGAGGATCATAAAGATTAGATCGATTGAAAAATCCTAAATCAAATCTTATTGATTCCCAAACCGCCAAAACAATCCAGAACAAGGAAATTTTAAAAAAGGAAAAGAAAAAAAAAAAGAAAAAAAGATAGAACACTCAGCTTCTCCAGATTCCAACTTTGCTATATATTCATCTTTGTCCCCAAACTTTTCCGTGAAACATTCTCCAATCTGAAGTAAAAAGGAAACACCAAATACCAAATGAAATCTAGTCCCAACTTCAGGAGCTTGAGTTATACAAACCGAATCCGTAAACACGTTACAATTCATATTTATTGTAGTTTGGATATGATTTACCTTCATGGGTATAATTATAAATGAACTACAAACTTATATAACTAGATTTGAAAGATTGAAGAAGAATAGAGACTAATCTCCTTCAACAGTAAACAATTATCAATAACTAATTAACTAATAGTAATAAAAATGAAAACTTAAACAACTACTTCACTAATAGTATGTTAGTTCATATTTGTTGATTTGTCAATTTTTTTAGATTTCCATACATTTCTCTGACATATCCAAATAACAATATATCCTAATATCCTAAGAAGAAAGTTTGTGAAAATTGAATTATCACAGTAATAACTCACAAAAATAGAAGATGTCCCATTTGAATACCATTTTTTTTTAGTCAACTACTTCGATATATAGTTTTATGCTTTGTCACCTACTTTTTAAAAATATTTTAGAAAACCAAAAAACTTATAAAAAAACTTAACGAGAAAACAAGCATAATTTTAAAAAACAAAATGATGATCAAAAGTGTCTAATTTACTTAAAAGAGAAAAATTCAATCCTGTTGCAAGAAGATGTGTTCATGAGGGAACTTGCCAATGCATCTGTACACTGCATTTTAGGATGACTGGGTTGAATATTTGCCACGCGAAAGTTTCAATAATATCAATATCACATACACTGAATCAAAGGTTGTTCCAGCAGTAATCTTGAAATTCAATTAGGCTCTTTCCTAAAAAAAAAAAAAACCAATTAGGCTCGTAGATTGGAAAATAATTATTTGAAAGATTTGGCTACCAAATAAAAATATATTATTTTAGTATATTAATTTACCATAAAAACAGAAGATCAACAAGAATAAATGTTTGCTTTGAATAACTTTCCAAACCCTTAAAAACACTTTTTTAACACTTCAAACCATTTTTTAAGTATTTGGAAAGCTACTCCAGATCCTAAATCATCCAAAGAGGTCGTGCCACAACTAAGACAAGAAATATCAATAAAAGGAGATCCTTACAAGAAAAACGACAATTCATCCAAGGAGATGCCCAGTAATATTGTTTACCTGAATAGGAAAATACAGAGTATAAGTATACCAGAATCTCGATCAGATTAATCTTGTATAAAATTGTATGGCATTTTGTGCAAAAATATCACTTAAGCTTCAACAACCTCAGGAATTAAGAGGCTGCCGACAATAAAGATTTCTAGTACAACAGAAAAGACAATGGCCCATGCTTTCTCTGTACCTACAAAACTTGGAAGATCAGTTTGAATTACCATATTATAATATAGTGCAACTAACAAATTTATTCATGAGTTGGAAAACGAGCACCCATGGTTGTTTAGCCAAAAGATTGTTGCTTTTCCTTCCACTTGCATGAAGTAATTTACTTATAGGAGATATCTCATTTCTATTTTTATTCACATGATCATTTTTTTCAAATGTTTATGCTCACTTTGACATTCTCATCATCATGACATACACAGAAGCGAATGAGAAGCGGCATGAGTACGGAAGAGTGATTGTTCGAATATTGTGTGGGGCCAAGAACAGTGTTGGCCGTAGGGGTTTGTTAGTGTGGGGAGGGTGTCTGTTTGCTATTCTATTTTTTTTTTTTCTTGGGTATCTCTAGAGAGAATTGGGAGAGGTGAGAAGCTCTCTAATATTCCCTTGGCACTTATCATTGAAATATAATAAAATTGTTGGACAAGAACTGGTATCAGCGGTGATTTTGAGGAATGGTGGATAAGATGGAAGACATAATCATAATGTTAGAAGAGAAGTTAGTTGAAGTAGGCTCAAAACAAGAAGAGATTGAGGTCAGAATAGATTCCCAATTTGTAGAGGCTGATGAGAAACACGCGGCAAGGGAGATGAAGATAGATTTCCAGTTTGCGCTTATTCTTGAGGCGTACAGTGAAGGAATTGACGTGCTTGGTAGTCGAGAGGTTCCTCTATTTCATACATCGACCTATTTGACCCCTTTTGAGATTGTTTGTGGTCATCCTATTTGACCCCTTTTGAGATTGTTTGTGGTCACCCTCCAAGTTTCAACGTTTGAAAGAAACGATATCCTTATCTCCAATGAGCATTTATCAACATGTATGACTAACACATTTAAATCATACCGTTAAATTACTAATCAACCGCTCTGATGCCATGTTAAATCACCAATCAACCTAAAAGTTTAAGCTAATGGATTATAGTAAATTTAATTACATCAATATTTTAACACATACATACTATTTCATAATGAGTGAGTACATCAACAGTTACATCATAAAATAAACATATCGAACAAGAAAAACAAAATTTCTACTTTCTGTCATTCTCTTTTTTTTTTTTTTGAAACTATGTCATTCTCTTTTATTTAAGAAAATTATTGCGTAAAGGAAAACTATAAGCAAAGCTACTTTTAACATTCTATGCAAAAGTCACCTTAGTGTAGGATTCAATAAAAAAAAAAAAAGTATTGTAGGATTCTCAACTTCATGGCACACTGCTCCATCAGTTGGCAGATCCTTCTACATAAAAACAATCATTTAGCTAAAAAGGTAAATTAAAGAAATCATACTACATACAAAAGCAAGTAAATAGAAACTTTTTTGTACTCTTACTTAGTACCGTACCATTTCGAAGCAACAAGTATTTTGGGGACAAATGGCATCTAAGCAATCATGGGTCCTTTATTTCAAGGCAACCAATAATAATAATAATAATTTGAAACAAGCATCACATCGAGGTGTCAAATATTTTAAATACATTTTATATCGAGGCAACCATTCGTTCTTAATTTCGAGGCAACAAATATTTAGGGACATCCAACACCGAGGCAATCCATTAGTTCCTTATTCTCAGGAAACCAATATTTCGAGACAATAGTCATAATGAAGCAACAGACATTTTAAGGACAATCGGCATTGAAGCAACTATGCGTGTTTTATTTCGAGGCAACCCATTAGTTCCGGTATTATGAGAACTAATATTTTGGGACAACAATCATATTGAAGCAACAAAACTTTTAGGGACAATTGACGTAGAGGGGAATCATTCGCCATTTCTTTCGAGGCAACCAATATTTAGGGACACCCAACACAAAGACATCCATTGGTTTTACATTTTTAGGCAACAAGTACTTTGGGCAGGTGTCATATCAAAGTGTCAAATATTTTAAGAACAATTCATATCAAGGCAAATATTTATTTTGAGGCTACCGGTATTTAGGGACATCCAACACCGAGGCAACCAATTAGTTCCTTATTGTAAAAAAACCAATATCGATACAATAATCATATCGAAGCAACAAGCATTTTAAGGACAATCCACATGGAAGTAACCATTGGTCCTTTATTTCGAAGCAACCTATATTTAAGAACAACAAATGTCAAGTAAGTAGTTGGTGTTTCATTTTTAAGCAACCAATATTTTGGGACAAGTGTCATATCGAAGTGCCAAACATTTAAGGACAATCCATATTGAGGTAACCATTGGTTCTTTATTTCGAGGCAACCAATATGTAGGTGAAGGTGTTCATATAACACATGGGACAACAATTAGAGATCGAGGGCACTTAACTACATCAATTTTAGACCTAAAGCATGCTTGTTCTAAACATCCAAAAACAGAGAGAAGAGAAACACTAACCTTTTGTAGCTCAATGGATGGACCTCCGTGGATTTTTTTTCTTCTCCAATCAACTCAGGACAACCGTTAGTGTATTCCCCGCTATTCTTCGGGCCAAGAACGACTTGTGGGAGTCTATAGAGATAGGGATTGGAAAGGGAATGCTTGAAGTATCAAGCTCTAGAGAGTTTCTTTTGAGTGAGTGAATATGAGACAAATCCAGCAACATAACAGTATGGAAAATGATCTCTTAGCTCCTCAATCTGATTATCATCTACTTATAGAGGATATACATGCATCAAAGACTCTCAATTTGAATGACACATGGTGAAGAGCAAAGAATTAGTGGATTCTAGGTGTTATTATGAGACTACATGCATAGTTGCATGAATGTGATGTAATTCCACTATTCAATTACATGCAAGAGTGAGATTGTAGGAATTTCCACTATCTTCCATGTGATGCAAGAGTGAATCTCATCTTGTATTTTAATTAAATTGCATTTTAATTTAGCAATTGATTTCAAACAATTTTCAATCAATTTCATGTGATTAATCAAATTAATCTAATTTACCTAATGCAATCCACTAGTCATGAATCCTTATTCATGTATATTGTATTTAATTCATATTTAAATACTATGCTCTCTCAATTAATAATTTAATTCATAATTAAATTATTGTGTCAATAATATCAAATATAATTGACACTAATTCCCTCTCACGATTTTGAACGATTCAAACTTTCCTATCTTATTGTTCTAAGCTTTATTCCGATGTGAGCTAGCAGGGGGACTTAATAGACCTACAGATCATGGGCTCCAACGATTCGAGGTTAACCGACTAATCTCATTAACCAAGCTAACCAACATTCGTTAACTACCGGAACACTTCACTATAGCCTAGTAGCTGCACTCCCCTCACCGTAGATATGTTTCTGTCCACTTGATATAACCATGATTAGTAAGATGATCCTTCACAGGTTGTTCGTAGCTATAGCCGGGTCAAATGTCCGTTTTACCCCTATAGTACTTTTTGTTCCTTAAGTTCCAATGAACCTCTAATGAACAATTGGTTTGTGGTCCAACCCATCAACCCGAGTCCCTCTCGGGCCAATGAAAGGGTGGGGCCCCTGGTTCAAGTCCCGGAGTCAGTACTTAAAGGAACAACCTTTCTACTATCCCTGAAATGGGTAGGAGCGAATTCCGTCTTGCGAGACTGTCCCCAGCTATCTATCCGGTCTTATCCCCAAAATGGCAGGCTTATTGAGTCGACGATGTCTGGTCACTCTCACCCATGCAGATCAAAGGACAATCCCGAATAAACAGGAGTTCATAGTTAGCTCAGGATTAAGATCAAGTTACCTAGTCAGTTTCTACAATAAACGGCGTTATAAAGTGAAAGTGACTTATTTCGCGGTCCGGTCTTATGCAAACTCATTGCATAGGACGCCCTCACTCACATGTCTTCACATGAACGATTCAGGATCTCATCGTTTGTACTTAATACAAAGTGAACCGCGTTCATAGTGTCCCCAGGATAAGGTACCCAACCCTATTCTTATACTATAGATCGTTTTGGCTATATACTTGAACTTAATCCTATTTTATATCTCTACATATAGTTCGAGTATTCATATTATAGCCAAGGATCTTAGTTTATTGGATTTAGGTTAAAAATAGAATAACATCTTTACTGAATAACCTCAACAACATCTTTATTAAAAATAGAATATGTTTAATGTTTTACAAAACTACGAGTTTTAGGACATTAAACCCAACAGTAGGGACATCCGACACTGAAGCAACCCAGGGATGTAGATATATCTCGGTTGCCTCAAAATAAAAGACCAATGGTTGCCTCGATACCCCTATTGTCCCTAAATGTTTGACATTTGGATATGACTCTTCTCCAAAATATTAGATGCTTAAAAATGGAACTCCAATGATTTACTTGATGTTGGTTCTCCTTAAATATTATGTCCAATGGTTGCCTTGATACGGAATCTCCCAGAACCCAAAATATTAGAGGGTTAAAAATGAAAGACCAATATTTACTTGATATTGGTTGTCCTTAAATATCCCAATATATATGTCTCGACATGGCTTTCTTAGAATCCTCAGCCAACATCCAATTTTCAACTTGATGGTCCTAAACCCTAAACCCAATATATGAGTCTCGACATGGCTTTCTTAGAATACTCGATGACTCTTAAAACACTTAGCCATCATCAAGTATTTTACCTTATGACTTTCTTGGAATATGCCTAACTAGTATTGAGCTGCTCAAAGGTTTTCTTGGAATGCTCAGCCAACATCGATAATTCAATGGTTTCTTAGAATGCGTAGACAACATCAAGCATTTGGTGGTTTTCTTGGAATATACCTAGCCAACATTAAGCTACTCAATGGCTTTCTTGGAATGCTCGACCAACATCGAGTATTCTACTGAGTGGTTTTCTCAAGATGTTCAGCCAACATTGAGTATTCTATTGAGTGACATTCTTGGAATGCTCGACCAATATCAAGTAGAATACTTGGTGGCTTTCTTTGAATATGTTTTAGGGCCCTGATTCTCAAGACATAATGTAGAAGGGGCGAGAAGGGAAATACCTCTATAGTTAGTATATGAATGTTAGATGTGTCTGTTTATAGTTGTTGGTGTGCGACCTTTTGTGCTAGTTTGGTTGTTATATTTGTTCTCTTGGATAGTTAGTCTTATGCTATGTTTTTGGCTTGTGGTATCTTTTGGGATTGTTATGTTAGGAGAGTGTCGCCTTCTCGAAAAGGCGAAGACTTGTAATTGAACTAATATTCTCTTTTGTGAATTATAATACTAACTTGTGGAGAGATACCTCACAAATAGGTATAAGAGCGGGTTCGACCTGGGGCAAACCAGAGGGATGGCCCAACGTCAACTCGAAGAGCGTTGTGAGAGTCATGAGAAAGAGATAGGGGGGATTAAGGAAAATCCAGGGAAACATACCAAGCAAATGGCAGAAACCCAAAAGGCTTTGGCGATCCTAATGTCAGAGGCAACAAGCAAGGGGAAGAAAGAAAACGAGTCTCCGGTTTCGTCCTCTTCGAAGGGACATACAGGGGAGGTCAATGGCAGCAGGGGCAGTTTCGGCGAGGGACACTAGGAAAGCTACGCCTTGGATCGGAGCAAGTTCCGAAAAGTGGACATGCACCACCTATCGGAAATTGATAAGCTCAACGTGGTCGTGGTTAGTTTTGACAGAGAAGCTAATTCCTGGTACATGTGGGCCCCTAAATAGACGACCTTTTGACAATTGGAACGACGTGAAGCTTTGATTGTTCGTCCGTTTCCGACCAGCCATGGAAGGGAGCCTTTATGCTCGATTTCTTGCGATTAAACAAGAGGGGATGGTGGGAGAGTACCACTGTTTGTTCGAGAAAATGTCAGCGTCGTAGCCAAATTTAGCTGAAAATGTGATGGAGAGAACGTTCTTAAATGGGCTAGACCTTGCTATTAGAGCTGAAGTTATGTGTATGGAACCAAAAAGGCTGGAGCAAAGCATGAAAATGACCCAATTAATCGAGGGAAAACAAATGATATTACAGGCCAAGGTGACGCAACAAAATCCCCAAGCCCACGACTAGCCCAATCAGGAGTTAAGGCCCCAACTTGTACCCTCGAGCCCTTCCCCACACGTACTATAACTCTGGCCTCAAAGGTTGCCACGCCACCTACTATCACATCACCCCATCAAATCCACTAGTCACCTTGAAGAAGGAGCAAGGTTTCAAAACGTTAACTATAGCCAAATTTCTCGCCAGGAAAGAAAAAGGTCTCTACTTCCGTTGTGACGAGAAGTTCTCCATAGGTCATTGTTGTCAAAGTAAGGAACTGCGAGTGCTACTTGCCCACGACAACGAGACCATCGAGTCATTTTTAGAGTGTAAAGTATGAGTCGAAGAAGGAAGCGTTCCAGAGAGGTCGGAAACACTGTTGAGTTATTCATCAACACAGTGGTGGGTTTTCCGACACCGAGAACCATGAAAATTAAAGGCAAAGTGGGCAATTCAGAGGTGATAGTCTCGATCGATTGTGGGGCAACCCACAATTTCATCTCCCAGAAATTGGTCGAGTCCCTGGGCCTTCCTCTTTCAGAGACCTCCAACTATGGGTTGATAATGGGCACAAGTGTGGTTATGAAAAGAAAAAGGATTTCCAAGGGGGTCTGTCCCCAGGGTAACTGTGACGAAAAATCTTGAGTTAGGCGGAATCGACATCATTTGGGGATGCAGTGGATGAACACAGTGGGTCTAATGGAAGTGGATTGGAGGACCCTCACTATGAAGTTCGAAACCACCAGGGAAAGATTATTCTATGAGGCGACACTTTGCTGACCAAGGTTGCCATCTCCTTGAACAACCTGTAGAAATCATGGACGGACAAGGATCAAGGCTTCATGATCAAATAGTGAGCCCTCACAACACCATCGAAACTAATCGAAGAATCTTCAACCACACTTCCGAATCCATTACCCAGGTTAGTCGACCGGTTACTAAATGACTATCAATCTATTTTTCAGTTGTCGTAGGGTCTATCGCCCAACCGTGAGATCAAGCACAAAATTGTCCTTTGAGAAGCAGAAGGCCCCGTCAGTAGTCGTCCCTACCGCTACCCCTATGTGCAGAAAACTAAAATTGAGGCCCTCATCATCGATATGCTCGCCATAGGCATCATCAGGTCGAGTGTGAGTCCTTATTCAAGCCCTATTCTCCTAGTCAAAAAGAAAGATGGGAGTTGGAGGTTCTGCGTGGACTATAGGGCCTTTAACAACGTGACGGTGCCCAATAAATTTCTGATACCCGTGGTTGAGGAACTCTTGGACGAACTTCATGACTCGCGAATCTCTCTAAAATCAACCTGAAATCTGGCTACCACTAGATCAAAGTGTGAGAGAAAGACATCCCCCAAACGACCTTTCGAACACAGAAGGTCACTACAAGTTCTTGGTAATGCCCTTTAGGTTCACTAATGCCTCGACCACCTTCTAAGCTCTGATGAATCAAGTGTTTTGCCCCTTCCTCCACTGATGTGTATTGGTTTTATTTGATGATATTCTCGTCTACAGTCCAAACTTTGAGACTCATGTCACCCACCTGACCATGGCCTTCAACGTGTTGAAGGACCACCAGCTCTACGCAAATTTGAAAGTGTGAGTTTGCCAAAAAACGTGTTGAGTACCTAGGCCATTGGATTTCTGATAAGCCTCAACTTTCAATTTTATTTATCAACATGAAATAGGGAAGATTCGAGAGCTCCCTTCTCTCCAAAAGTTCTCCTCAGAGAATACAAAAATTCACAATAGCCCAAAAGATGCTACCCTCACCGACTCACACTCTATTTACCCTACTCTCCCTCTCACTACCAGCCTCTCAACAAACTTACAGAGAGGGCCCCACACCCAAACAGACTCAAAAAACCCCTTTTACATATTATTTCTTTCTCACGCGCCTACGCTCGTATACTTTCGTTATTTGGGGTTTATCAATACCCGCCCCCCAAGAAGCCACCTTGTCCTCAAGGTGGAAAGCTGGAAATTGGGAAATAATATCAGCCGCTGCTTCCCACGTTGCGTCGTCCTTAGAGGCGTGCTCCCAACGAATCAGCACCTCCAGCGAATCATCTTCAAGACTTGATTTGCGAAGGCCCAACAGCTCCACTGGCTTCATTTGGACAGTAAGATCATTTTGTAAGTTCTGCGGCAGGGGGCATACTGGTAGGTTGTGACCAACGGCCTTCCTTGGAACAGAGATGTGAAACACTGGATGAATACCCGAACCAGCTGGCAAAGCCACCCGATACGCAACAACACCTATCCTTTCTAGCACTTGATAAGGACCAATGAATCTCGGTGCCAACTTAGGATGTTTGTAACGGCCCAAAGAAGTTTGCCGGTAGGGTTTGAGCTTTATGTAAACCCAATCATCCACCTCTAACTGAACATCTCTTCTTTTCTCATTAGCCCCTTCCGTCATGCGTTTCTGGGTTTTCCTTAGACATTCCTTCAACTTAACAAGCATTTGATCACGATCTAGTAACAGAGTATCAACCTCGGCGACGGCCGAAGACTCCTTTACGTAAGGTAAAACTGGTGGAGGTGGCCGACCATATACGACCTCGAAAGGAGTCACTTTGGTCGAAGAATGCACCGAGGTATTGTAACTGAACTCCGCCCAAGCCACCCATTTCGACCACTGAGTTGGTGTGCTCATTGTAAAACAACGTAAATACGCTTCGACCCCTCTATTTACCACCTCCGTTTGGCCATCGGATTGAGGGTGGTATGTAGTACTGCGCCTCAGTTGGGTACCCAGGGAACGAAACATCTCTTCCCAAAACAAGCTAGTGAAGATTTTGTCACGATCGGAAACGATACTACGCGGGCACCCATGTAGTCGAACGATTTCCTTAACAAAAACAGCAGCCACCGTAATCGCAGTAAATGGATGCTTCAAAACTATAAAATGAGCATATTTTGATAACCGGTCGACCACAACCAAAATGGTATCATACCCATTGGACTTTGGTAATCCCTCGATAAAATCCATTGAAACATCTTCCCAAATTCGCTCCGGAATGGGCAAAGCCTGTAGTAACCCAGCTGGTGCGAGTGTGAGGTATTTTGCCTGTTGACAAACCGAACAATTGGCAACAAAATTATGAACGGAAGCTTTCATTCCCCGCCAATACACCTCTCTAGACAGTCGCTGATATGTCTTCAATGCCCCATGGTGCCCACCAATTGGGCTGTTATGAAATTCACGAAGGAGAAGAGGGATTGTTGGTGAGTTGGGAGGCAGAACTAACCTTCCTTGATAGAACAGTAAATTCCCACGCAAAGTGTATCCCATTGGTGCATCAGCTTTATCCCGAAGAGCTTGACGGATGCCGTTAAGAGTAATATCGGTGTTGATTTGCTCTTCGAACACGGCGGTGTTGAGGCCTTCCACCACACACAGCAAGCCCAATTCCATTGCTGGTGGCAAACGTGACAACGCATCAGCGGCCTTGTTGTCGAGTCCTCGTTTGTACTCAATGGCAAAATCATATCCCAATAATTTAGCTATCCATCGTTGATATTCTCCTACAATCACCCGCTGTTCTAATAGAAATTTCAAACTTTTTTGATCAGTCCGCACAATAAATCGCCGTCCCAGCAAATATGGCCGCCACTTTTGAACCGCAAACACTATAGCCATCAACTCTCGTTCGTATACAGCCTTATGACGGTGTGCTGGGGGCAGGGCTTGACTAAAAAACGCTAGTGGCCGCTGATTTTGCATTAAGACAGCACCAACCCCGACCCCCGAAGCATCCGACTCAATGATAAATGGCTTGGAAAAATCCGGTAGCCCCAACACAGGAACAGAGACCATGGCCGACTTCAACTTTTGGAAAGCTGATTCAGCTTCCGAATGCCATCCAAACTTATCTTTCTTTAGAAGTTGTGTGAGAGGGAAAGCGATAGTACCATAATTGGCTACAAACTTTCGATAATACCCTGTTAAGCTCAGAAACCCACGCAGCTCTTTAATTGTTCGGGGTGTTGGCCAATGTTGCATCGCTTCTAACTTCGATGGGTCTGCCGCAACTCCCTCTGCTGACACGAGATGGCCTAAATATTCAATCTGAGCAGCTCCAAATTGGCACTTCTTCAAGTTGGCAACGAATTGATTGGCCAATAGGATGCCCAGAACCTTGGATAAGTGTATGATATGTTCCTGCAAGTTAGAGCTATACACCAATATGTCATCAAAAAATACCAGGACAAATTTTCGGAGATAGGGTCGAAGGAGATCATTCATCACGGACTGAAATGTGGATGGGGCGTTACGTAGGCCAAACGGCATCACCAAGAACTCATAATGCCCTTCATGTGTCCGAAAAGCGGTCTTGTGAACATCTGATGGATTCACCCGAATTTGGTGGTACCCCGACTTCAAATCAATTTTGGAGAAAATGGTGGCTCCAAATAATTCATCGAGCAATTCATCTACGACCGGAATGGGGTACTTATCCGGTATGGTGACACGGTTGAGCGCCCGATAATCCACACAGAACCGCCAGCTCCCGTCTTTCTTTTTAACCAATAAAACTGGGCTTGAAAACGCGCTCCTGCTGGGCTGTATAATTCCCGCTAGAAGCATTTCTTGAACTAATCGCTCAATCTCATCTTTTTGAAATTGGGGGTAACGATAAGGACGCACGTTAACGGCCCCGACCCCTGGCTCTAGCTCAATACCGTGGTCTCGATTTCGACTCGGAGGCAATGCCACTTGTGGTTCGAACACAGAAGCAAACTTTTGTAAGATCTCTTTTAAATCGGGATGGACTCCTTCGAGCACCTTCGGCGGTAACAACTCATTTTCCTTGCACTTGTTCGGCTCCAGGCTGCTCAGTTCGATTAATACGCCTTGATCTTCCACCCCAAAATTGGCATTAGTATGAAGAAGAGAGAACTCCGATGAATACTTGGAAGGAATTCCGAAGACTATTGCTGGAACGGTTTCGACCAACGTCTCAAGGGGATCGGTATGCTCGCTTAATGAGGTTGCAACAGGAAACCACTGTGAGGGAATATCGCCGGCGGTTTGAGCAATACGCGGCGACTCTCAAGGACGTGAGCGACAGCGTGTTGGAGAGTAAGTTCGAATGTGGGTTGAAGGAGGAGATCCAGAGCGAGATGAGGAAGTTTCAGCTCGTGGGCCTGAAGGCTAAGATGTTAATGGCCCAGTTGATTGAGGATGACAGTGTTGTCCAAGAAAAGAAAAGAACAGGAAAGGCCCAAAGTTCCCAAAACCCTAGCCAAAAAAGTAACGCAAACCCTAGTGGGTCAGGCGGCGGGTCCAGTACTTCAAGCGGGTCAAGTGGGTCGACGGCACGAACGATTTCCAAAAATTACAATCGAGGTGCGACCCTGGACATCGATGCAAGAGAAAAGAATTGCAGGTCATGGTAATTCAAGGTGAGGAAGACGAGACCGGAGAAGAGACAGGCCAGGTGGAGGAAATTTGTGAACCGGAGCCTATTACGAACGAGGACGTTCAAGCCGGTGAGTCTGAAGTGGTAGCATTGTCCTTGAATTCAATGGTGGGAATCAATTCGCCGAAGACTATGAAGGTGAAGGGAACGATTCAGGGGCAAGGAGTCGTGGTTTTGATCGACAGTGGGGCCTCACACAATTTTATCTCCACAGAGGTCGTTCAGAAATTGGGACTCACGGTGTCACCCTCCGCCAGTTACGGCATTGTTTTGGGCACTGGGGGTCCGGTTTCGGGAGCCGGAGTTTGCAAAGGTGTGATCCTCACTATTTCTGATTTAACTATTATTCACGATTTTCTCCCTTTACCCTTGGGCAGTGCAGATGTAATTTTGGGCATCACTTGGTTGGAAACGCTGGGCAAGATACAATTTGATTATCGATTGTCTGAAATGGATTTCCAAATTGGGAATTGGATGGTTCAGCTGCGAGGGGATCGTAGTCTGGTAAAATCCCAGGTCTCTCTCAAGTCGATGATGAAATCTTTTGGGGTGTGGCTCTCCAACTACTTAGATACCTAACAATTGGTATCAGAGCCGGTGGTCGACGGCTTCGGAGAGGAGTGGCGGCGGAGGGGCTGACCGGAACCAGCCGAGTGAAGCGTCGCCGTGCAGAGCCGCCGAGACGTCAGCTTTCCGGGGAGGGGCAATTGTTAGGGACCAAGGCAGTATGGGATGCCTTTGTCCCACATTGGAAAGATATGGGCTTCTAATGGGGTATATAAGTGGTTGGTTCTCCCTCCCCAATCGCCTGGCTTTTGGGGTGTGGCTCTCCAACTACTTAGATACCTAACAAAAATATTGAGTATTCTACTTGGTGGTATTCTTGAAATATGCGTAGGCAACATTAAGCGACTCGGTGGCCGTCTTGGATTGCTCAGCCAAGATCGAGTATTCAACTAAGTGGCCTTCTTGGAATGCCCAGCCAACTTTGAGTAGAATACCTGGTAGCTTTGTTGGAATGTTGAGACAACAACGAATTTTATACTAGGTAGGTTTCTTAGAATTCTCTGGTAACATTGAGTATTCTACTAAGTGGCTTGCTTGGAATGCATAGCCAACATCGAGTAGTCTTACAAGTGGCTTTCTTGGAATGCTAAGCCAACATCGAGTATTCAACTAAGTGGCTTTCCTGGAATGCTCAGCCAACATCGAGTATTCTAATAAGTGGATTTCTTGGAATACTAACGCAACATAAGGTATTCTAAGCCAACATCGAGTATTCTAATAAGTGGGTTTGTTAGAATGCCTAGCCAATATCAAGTAGAATAGCCGTTTTCTTTCTTGGAATGCTTAGCAAAGATCGAGTATTCTACTTGGTGTTTTACCTTAAAAATTTCTAGCTAGCATTAAGCTACTAATTACATTTCTTGGAATGCGCAGCGAAGATCGTGTATCCAACAAAGTGACTTTCTTGGAATATCTTATGAAACCATTAGCTATCTTGGAATGCTGAACCAACGAGTAATCTACATGGTGGATTCTTCGAACATGTTTAACCAACATTAAGCTTCTTGGAGGCATTCATGGAATACTTGGCCAGCATCGACTTGTCAATGACTTTCATTGAATGTCGAGACAATATCGAGTATTCTACTTGGTGGTATTCGTGAAATATGCCTAGCTAACATTAAGGGACTCGATGGCCTTCTTGGATTGCTCAGCCAAGATCGAGTATTCAACTAAGTGGCCTTCTTGGAATGCCTAGCCAACTTTGAGTAGAATACCTGGTAGCTTTGTTGGAATGTTAAGACAAAAACGAATATTATACTAACTAGCTTTCTTAGAATTCTCTTCTATCATCGCGTATTCTACTAGGTGGCTTGCTTGGAATGCATAGCCAACATCGAGTAGTCTTACAAGTGGCTTGCTTGGAATGCTAAGCCAACATCGAGTATTCAACTAAGTGGCTTTCTTGGAATACTAAGCAAACATAAGGCATTCTAACCCAACATCGAGTATTTATTAAGTGGGTTTGTTAGAATGCCTAGCCAACATAAAGTAGAATACACATTGCCTTTCTTGGAATGCTTAGCAAACATCGAGTATTCTACTTGGTGTCTTTCCTTAATAATTTCTAGCTACCATTAAGCTACTAATGGGCTTTCTTGGAATGCTCAGCCAAAATCGTGTATCCAACAACGTGATTTTCTTGGAATATCTAATGAAAATCGAGTAGAATACCCATTGGTTTTCTTGGAATGCTTAACCAGAGGGTAATTTACATGGTGGATTCTTCGAATATGTCCAACCAACATTAAGCTTCTTGCCAGCATTCTTGGTATACTTGGCCAGCATCGACTTATCAATGACTTTCATGGAATGTTGAGACAATATCGAGTATTTTACTTGGTGGTATTCTTGAAATATGCCTAGCTAACATTAAGGGACTCGGTGGCCTTCTTGGATTGCTCCGCCAAGATCGGGTATTCAACTTAGTGGCCTTCTTGGAATGCCTAGCCAACTTTGAGTAGAATACTTGGTAGGTTTGTTGGAATGTTGATACAACAACGAATATTAAACTAGGTAGCTTTCTTAGAATTCTCTGGTACCATCGAGTAACCTACTAAGTGGTTTGCTTGGAATGCATAGCCAACATCGAGTAATCTTACAAGTGGCTTTCTTGGAATGCTAAGCCAACATCGAGTATTCAACTAAGTGGCTTTCCTGGAATGCTCATCCAACATCGATTATTCTAATAAGTGGTTTTCTTGGAATAATAAGGCATCATAATGTATTCAATGCCAACATCGAGTATTCTAATAAGTGGGTTTGTTAGAATGCCTAGCCAAGATCAAGTAGAATACCCATTGCCTTTCTTGGAATGCTTAGCCAACATCGAGTATTCTACTTGGTGTCTTTCCTTAAAAATTTGTAGCTAGCATTAAGCTACTAATTGGCCTTCTTGGAATGCTCAGCCAAGATCGTGTAATCTTACAAGTGCTTTCTTCGAATGCTAAGCCAACAACGAGTAATCTTACAAGTGGCTTTCTTGGAATGCTAAGCCAACATCAAGTATTCAACTAAGTGGCTTTCCTGGAATGCTCAGCCAACATCGATTATTCTAATAAGTGGCTTTCTTGGAATACTAAGGCAACATAAGGTATTCTAAGCAAACATCTAGTATTCTAATAAGTGGGTTTGTTAGAATGCCTAGCAAATATCAAGTAGAATAGTCGTTGTCTTTCTTGGAATGCTGAGCAAACATCGAGTATTCTACTGTGTCTTTCCTTAATAATTTCTAGCTACCATTAAGCTACTAATTGGCTTGCTTGAAATGCTCAGCGAAAATCGTGTATCCAACAACGTGATTTTCTTGGAATATCTAATGAAAATCGAGTAGAATACCCATCGGTTTTCTTGGACTGCTTAACCAGCGGGTAATCTACATGGTGGATTCTTCGAAAATGTCCAACCAACATTAAGCTTCTTGCCAGCATTCTTGGAATACTTGGCCAGCATCGACTTATCAATGACTTTCATGGAATGTCGAGACAATATCGAGTATTCTACTTCGTGGTATTCTTGAAATATGCCTAGCAAACATTAAGGGACTCGGTGGCCTTCTTGGATTGCTCCGCCAAGATCGAGTATTCAACTAAGTGGCCTTCTTGGAATGCCTAGCCAACTTTGAGTAGAATACCTGGTAGCTTTGTTGGAATGTTGAGACAACAACGAATATTATACTAGGTAGCTTTCTTAGAATTCTCTGCTAACATCGCATATTCTACTAAGTGGCTTCCTTGGAATGCACAGCCAACATCTAGTAGTCTTACAAGTGGCTTTCTTGGAATGCTAAGCCAACATCGAGTATTCAACTAAGTGGCTTTCCTGGAATTCTAAGCCAACATCGAGTATTCAACTAAGTGGCTTTCCTGGAATGCTCAGCTTACATCGAGTATTCTCATAAGTGGTTTTTGGAATACTAAGCCAACATAAGGTATTCTAAGCCAACATCGAGTATTGTAATATGTGGGTTTGTTAGAATGGCTAGCTAACATCAAGTAGAATACTCATTGCCTTTCTTGGAATGCTTAGCAAACATCGAGTATTCTACTTGGTGTCTTTCCTTAAAAAATTCTAGCAAACATTAAGCTACTAACTGGCTTTCTTGGAATGCTCAGCCAGGATCGTGTAACCAACAAAGTGACTTTCTTGGAATATCTAAAGAAAATCGAGTAGAATACCCATTGGCTTTCTTGGAATGCTTAACCAGCGAGTAATCTACATGGTGGATTCTTCGAATATGTCTAGCCAACATAAAGCTTCTTGCTGGCATTCTTGGAATACTTAGCCAGCATCGACATATCAATAACTTTCATGAAATACCTAGACAATATCGAGTATTCTACTTCATGGTATTCTTAAAATATGCCTAGCAAACATTAAGGAACTCGGTGGCCATCTTGGATTGCTCAGCCAAGATCGAGTATTCAAGTAAGTGGCCTTTTAGCAATGCCTAGCAAACTTTGAGTAAAATACATGATAGCTTTGTTGGAATGTTGAGACAACAACGAATTTTATACAAGGTAGGTTTCTTAGAACTCTCTGGTAACATCGAGTATCCTACTAAGTAGCTTGCTGGGAATGCATAGCCAACTTCGAGTATTCAACTAAGTGGCTTTCCTCGAATGCTCAGCCAACATCAATTATTCTAATAAGTGGCTTTCTTGGAATACTAAAGAAACGTAATGTATTCTATGCCAACATCGAGTATTCTAATAAGTGAGTTTGTTAGAAGTCCTAGCCAACATAAAGTAGAATACTCATTGCCTTTCTTGGAATGCTTAGCAAACATCGGGTATTCTACTTGGTGGCTTTCATTTAAAATTTCTTGCTAGCATTAAGCTACTAATTGGCTTTCTTAGAATGCTCAGCCAACATCGTGTATCCAACAAAGTGACTTTCTTGGAATATCTAATGAAAAATGAGTATAATACCCATTGGCTTTCTTGGAATACTTATCCAGCGAGTAATCTACATGATGGATTCGTCGAATATGTCTAACCAACATTAAGCTTCTTACTGGCATTCTTGGAATACTTGGACCGCATCGAAAATGTCGAGTATTCTACTTGGTGGTATTCTTGAAATATGCCTAGGCAACATTAAACGACTCGGTGGCCTTCTTGGATTGCTCAACCAAGATCGAGTATTCAACTAAGTGGCCTTCTTGGAATGTCTAGCCAACTTTGAGTAGAATACCTGGAAGCTTTGTTTGAATGTTGATACAACAACGAATATTATACTAGGTAGCTTTCTTAGAATTCTCTGCTAACATCGCGTATTCTACTAAGTGGCTTGCTTGGATTGCATAGCAAACATCGAGTATGTCTTACAAGTGGCTTTCTTGGAATGCTATGCCAACATCGAGTATTCAACTAAGTGGCTTTCCTGGAATGCTCAGCCAACATCGAGTATTCTAATAAGTGGCTTTCTTGGAATACTAAGCCAACATAAGGTATTCTAAGCATACATTGAGTATTCTAATAAGTGGGTTTGTTAGAATGTTTAGCCAACATCCAGTAGAATACCTGTTGCCTTTCTTGGAATGCTTAGCAAACATCGAGTATTCTACTTGTTGTTTTTCCTTAAAAATTTCTAGCTAGCATTAAGCTACTAATTGGCTTTCTTGGAATGTTCAGCCAAGATCGTGTATCCAACAAAGTGACTGTCTTGGAATATTTAATGAAAATCGGATCGAATACCCAATGGCTTTCTTGGAATGCTTAACCAACGAGTGTTCTGCATGGTGCATTCTTCGAATATATCAGACCAACATTAAGCTTCTTACTGGCATTCTTGGAATACTTGGACCGCACCGACATATCAATGACTTTCATAAAATGCCTAGACAATATCGATTATTCTATTTGGTGGTATTCTTAAAAGATGCGTAGCCAATATTAAGGGACTCGGTGGCCTTCTTGGATTGCTCAGCCAAGATCAAGTATTCAACTAAGTGGCCTTCTTGGAATGCTTAGCCAACTTCGAGTAGAATACCTGGAAGCTTTGTTTGAATGTTGATACAACAATGAAAATTAAACTAGGTAGCTTTCTTAGAATTCTCTGCTAACATCGCGTATTCTACTAAGTGGCTTGCTTGGAATGCATAGCCAACATCGAGTAGTCTTACAAGTGGCTTTCTTGGAATGCTAAGCCAACATCGAGTATTCAACTAAGTGGCTTTCCTGAAATGCTCAGCCAACATCGAGTATTCTAATAAGTGGCTTTCTTGGAATTCTAAGCCAACATAAGGTATTCTAAGCATACATTGAGTATTCTAATAAGTGGGTTTGTTAGAATGTCTAGCCAACATCAAGTAGAATACACGTTGCCTTTCTTGGAATGCTTAGTGTCACGGTCATGCTTGTCCAAGGCGTGTTGCCCATGGCCGCATGCCCATGTCAACCCTTTCCCCTCATGCTTTCATTATATGTATTTCCTTTGTATCGCTTGTTTACTTTCCTTTGTATTTCTCAAGTGTATGACTCCTCGTGATTTTCATGTGTAAGCCTGCCAAGGCTAAAATGCTTAATAATATACTATAGGGGGGTACGACTAGTTGTCAAACCTTCCTACCCGAGAGTTGTATGCTATCAAGCTGTTGTTGTGCCTTTGCTTACTTGATAGTCTGTGCAACAAATACTCTTTCAAAATGTCTTCAAACGTTTTCCAAAACCTTTTCTCTAACCCCGTTTTCTAAAACCGTTTTCCAAGAACGGGGGTAGAGGTTGCGATATTCGCCCGTTGTGCCACCGGCGATCCGTTTTCAAGTTGGCTGACTTACTTGTGAGCGAAAGTAAGTGCCGCACAGTCGCTTTACGAGACCCTAAAGACCGCGACTGTGACAGTTGGTATCAGAGCCCAGTTGGCTCCTGAGATAGAAGTCCGAAATCATGTCGGCAGTAAAACAGTTGGGCAAGACCCAAGTGGAACGATTGGTAGAGATCGAAGAGCAGATGCTCTACCTGAGGGAAGTCCCTGATTCGGTTCGCTTCCTAGAATCTCGTCTTGAAGAGATTGCGACGAGGACAGATAAGATCGATGCGGTAGCTGGCCGCGTGGATGGAATGCCCATCCAAGAATTGATTATGAGGGTTGAAAACCTCGAGAACAGAGCTGCGAAACCTAATAACTTCGAGCGTGGGGACAGCTCGACGGGCTCTGCTGCCCAAATGGAGGAGCGTGTCGATGGTCTAGACAGCTCCCAGAAAGCAATAGTTCAGATGGTCACAGAACTGTCTGAAGATGTGAAAGCCGCCCTCGACGTCGTCAGAGCCGAAGTGGCGGACTTAAGCGCCAGACTAAACCTCACCATGAGAGCGGTGGGAAACCAAACCCCGACAGGGGGTGCGGTCCAATTAAACAAAGTAAAAGTCCCCGAGCCGAAACCCTTCTGTGGGGTTCGAGACGCCAAAGCCCTGGAGAACTTTATCTTCGATCTGGAACAGTACTTCAGGGCCACGAATACGACAACAGAGGAGTCGAAAATCACCTTGGCGACTATGCACCTGGCAGATGACGCCAAGTTGTGGTGGAGGTCCCGCTATAGGGACGCTCAAGAAGGTCGATGTGTCATTGACACGTGGGAAAGGCTGAAACAAGAGTTACGTTCGCAGTTCTTCCCAGAGAATGTTGAGATTTTGGCGCGTCGTAAGTTACGCGAGTTGAAACACACAGGAACGATCCGAGAGTATGTCAAACAGTTTTCTGGATTAATGTTGGACATCCGAGACATGTCAGAGAAAGACAAGGTCTTCTGCTTTGTAGAGGGATTGAAATCGTGGGCGAAGTCAAAGCTGTATGAACAGAGAGTACAGTCACTATCAGACGCTTATGCAGCCGCAGAACGTCTGTTCGATCTTAGCAACGACCAACCGCAAGAACAGAAACGGAATCAAGCCTCCTCAAGTGGGGGAAATAGACCCGTGCGATCTAGCTCTCCCAAAAGTGGGGGAGGAGACAAAAGTGGGGGAAGTAACCGCAATTACTTCCAACCAAGAGGCGGAAGTTCGTATCGAGGCCCGAATCAGCAGTTCAATAGCGACAAACCTTATTGTTACATCTGTAAAGGGGCACATCGATCGTACCAGTGCCCTAGTCAGACAGCATTCAATGCCTTTCAAGCTTCGTTGACGGGCAGCGCGAGTCCTGAGACTGAGATTGTTGAGACGAACACGACGAATGAGACGAATGAGGACAACCCTCGCATGGGGGCCTTGAAGTTTCTATCCGCCCTCCAAAGGAAATCCGAAGGGGCCAAAGAGCCGCTCGAACGGGGTCTCATGTATGTTGAGGCGTGGGTTAATCAGAGGCAGGCCAAGAGTACAATGGTCGACTCTGGTGCCACCCACAACTTTATGACCGAAGCTGAAGCACGACGATTGAACCTTAAGTGGGATAGGGATCCCGGAAAGATGAAAGCGGTAAACTCAGCCGCCCTACCGATCATGGGAATTGCTAAGAGAGCGACTGTCAAGCTGGGGGATTGGAATGGCCATGCAGATTTTGTGATTGTAAAGATGGATGATTTCGACGTGGTGTTGGGAATGGAATTCCTTCTCGAACACAAAGTCATTCCAATGCCCCTAGCAAAATGCTTGGTGATCACAGGAACCAACCCCACGGTCGTGACGACCAGTATCAGACAACCGAATGGAGTGAAAATGATATCAGCCCTCCAGTTAAAGAAAGGTCTTGCACGCGACGAACCCACATTCATGGCCATCCCAATGACAGAAGACGAAAATTTGGAAGCACCAGTCCCCAGTGAGATCCAACGTGTGTTGGACAAGTATCGTGATGTAATGCCAGAAAGTTTGCCCAGGAACCTACCTCCACGGCGGGGGATAGATCACGAAATCGAACTGTTACCAGGGGCGAGACCGCCCGCTAAAAATGCCTACCGCATGGCTCCGCCTGAATTAGCCGAACTGCGAAAACAGCTAGATGAGTTACTGAATGCTGGATTCATTAGGCCCGCGAAGGCTCCATATGGGGCCCCAGTGTTGTTCCAGAAAAAGAAAGACGGAAGCCTGCGGTTATGCATTGACTATCGAGCCCTCAACAAGCTCACGGTGCGTAATAAGTATCCACTTCCCATCATCACCGACTTGTTTGATCGGCTCCACGGGGCAAAGTATTTCTCGAAATTAGATCTCAGGTCGGGATACTACCAAGTACGCATCGCCGAAGGAGATGAACCCAAGACAACGTGCGTCACAAGGTACGGGGCCTTCGAGTTCTTAGTCATGCCATTCGGTCTGACAAATGCTCCGGCTACCTTTTGCACACTAATGAACCAAGTGTTCCATGAGTATCTCGACAAATTTGTGGTGGTTTACCTCGACGACATAGTAGTCTACAGCCCGACCATGGAAGAACATGAACTTCACTTGCAGTTGGTTTTTGAGAAATTGAAGAGAAATCAACTGTATGTGAAAAGAGAGAAATGCTCCTTCGCGCAACAGCGTATTAATTTCCTCGGACACGTGATCGAAGCCGGCCGTATCGGTATGGAAGAAGGAAAGGTGGCAGCCATCAGGGATTGGGAAGTTCCGACGACAGTGACAAAGCTACGTTCCTTCTTAGGACTAGCCAATTACTATCGACGATTCGTAGAGGGATTCTCGAATCGTGCCAGTCCTTTGACCGAGTTGTTGAAGAAAGACAAGACATGGAGTTGGACTCCAGACTGCCAAACTGCGTTCGATGAGTTGAAACGAGCAATGATGGAAGGTCCGGTACTCGGAATTGCCGATGTTACCAAACCTTTCGTAGTAGAGACCGATGCGTCAGACTACGCGTTGGGTGGTGTTCTAACTCAGGATGGACACCCCATCGCATATGAAAGTCGGAAACTGAATGACGCCGAGAAGAGATACGTCGCCTCAGAGAAGGAGATGTTAGCAGTAGTTCACTGCTTGAGAGCTTGGAGACAGTACCTCCTCGGAGCCAAATTCGTCGTCAAGACTGATAACAGCTCTATCTGTCACTTCTTCAGTCAGCCGAAACTGTCCTCCAAGCAAGCGAGATGGCAAGAATGTCTCGCAGAGTATGATTTTCAGTTCGAACATAAGGCGGGTAAGGCCAACCAAGCGGCAGATGCGTTAAGTCGAAAGAGCGAGCATGCGGCCCTGTGCATGCTAGCTCATTTGAAAGCAAGCAGGTTGAACGGAACCATCCGCGAGACCATCAAGGAACATTTGCCGAACGATACGGCCGCGCAGGCCATCATTCAACTGGCGAAAGAAGGGAAGACACGCCAGTATTGGATAGAGGATGACCTACTCTTCACGAGAGGCAACCGCCTATACGTTCCTCGTTCGGGGAACTTACGAAGACTCCTGCTAGAAGAATGTCACGACACTCTGTGGGCAGGCCACACAGGGTGGCAAAGAACTTATGCCCTTCTGAAACAGGGTTATTACTGGCCAAACCTCCGCGACGACGTCATGCAATTCACAAAGACTTGTCTTATCTGCCAACAAGACAAAGTCGAAAGGGCCAAGATAGCAGGATTGTTGGAACCCTTGCCTGTTCCCGCAAGGCCGTGGGAAAGCGTCTCCCTCGACTTCATCACCCACCTGCCCAAGGTTGGGGAATTTGAGGCCATATTAGTGGTCATCGACAGGTTCTCAAAATATGCGACGTTTATACCAGTCAAGAAGCTGTGTTCAGCTGAGATGACAGCGCAGCTATTCTTCAAACATGTAGTCAAACTATGGGGTGTCCCTGCCAGCATCATTAACGACCGAGATGCGCGATTCACCGGTACTTTCTGGACGGAATTATTCAGGCTATTAGGCTCTAACCTGAACATTTCTTCCAGCTACCACCCCCAGACAGATGGCCAAACCGAGAGATTCAATAGCATGCTTGAAGAATATCTGCGCCACTTCATCGATGCAAGACAGAAAAATTGGGTCGAGATGCTCGATGTAGCACAATTCAGTTTCAATTGCCAAAAGAGCACCTCGACAGGCAAGACTCCGTTCGAAGTTGTTTGCGGGCGGCAACCCATGATGCCCCATGTCATCGATCACCCGTATGCAGGCAAAAGCCCCCAAGCGTATAACTTCACCAAAGAGTGGAGACAAACCTCTGAAGTTGCTCGGGCTTACTTAGAGAAGGCGTCAAAGCGCATGAAGAAATGGGCAGATCAGAAGCGACGCCCTCTAGAGTTCCAAGAAGGGGACAAAGTGTTGATCAAGCTGAAGCCTGAACAACTTCGTTTCCGGGGAAGTCGCGACCAACGCCTCATCCGGAGATATGAAGGTCCCGTCGACGTTATCCAAAAGGTCGGGAAAGCCTCATATAGGGTTCAACTTCCTGCATGGATGAAAATCCATCCTGTCATTCATGTCAGTAATTTGAAACCCTTCCACCCCGACCTCGAGGATACCGCCCGCAATGAAGTCATTCGACCACCCGTCACCATGAAGAACGTCGCCGATAAAGAAGTCGAGGAAGTGTTAGCAGAAAGGACCCGTCGTGTCGGCAACCCACGACGGGATCTACAAGAATTCTTAGTGAAGTGGAAGGGGCTCCCAGAGGCCGAAATCAGTTGGGAGCGCGCTGAAGACCTGAAGACTGCTGCCCTCCAGATCGCGGAGTTCGAGCAACGTCGGTTGACAGAGACGTCAACCATTTAAGTGGGGGAGGATGTCACGGTCATGCTTGTCCAAGGCGTGTTGCCCATGGCCGCATGCCCATGTCAACCCTTTCCCCTCATGCTTTCATTATATGTATTTCCTTTGTATCGCTTGTTTACTTTCCTTTGTGTTTCTCAAGTGTATGACTCCTCGTGATTTTCATGTGTAAGCCTGCCAAGGCTAAAATGCTTAATAATATACTATAGGGGGGTACGACTAGTTGTCAAACCTTCCTACCCGAGAGTTGTATGCTATCAAGCTGTTGTTGTGCCTTTGCTTACTTGATAGTCTGTGCAACAAATACTCTTTCAAAATGTCTTCAAACGTTTTCCAAAACCTTTTCTCTAACCCCGTTTTCTAAAACCGTTTTCCAAGAACGGGGGTAGAGGTTGCGATATTCGCCCGTTGTGCCACCGGCGATCCGTTTTCAAGTTGGCTGACTTACTTGTGAGCGAAAGTAAGTGCCGCACAGTCGCTTTACGAGACCCTAAAGACCGCGACTGTGACACTTAGCAAACATCGAGTATTCTACTTGGTGTTTTTCCCTAAAAAATTTTAGCTAGCATTAAGCTATTAATTGGCCTTCTTGGAATGCTCAGCCAAGATCGTGTATCCAACAAAGTGACTTTCTTGGAATATCTAATGACAATCGAGTGGAATACCTCGTGGCTTTCTTGGAATATTTAACCAACGAGTGTTCTACATGGTGGATTCTTCGAATATGTCAGACCAACATTAAGCTTTTTACTGGCATTCTTGGAATACTTGGCCAGCATCGACATATAAATGACTCTCATAGAATGCCTACACAATATCGATTATTCTACTTGGTGGTGTTCTTGAAAGATGCCTAACCAACATTAAGGGACTCAGTGGCCTTCTTGGATTGCTCAGCCAAGATGGAGTATTCAACTAAGTGGCCTTCTTGGAATGCTTAGCCAACTTTGAGTAGAATACCTGGAAGCTTTGTTTGAATGTTGATACAACAACGAATATTATACTAGGTCGAATTCTCTGCTAACATCGCGTATTCTACTATGGGGTTTTCTTGGAATGCTAAGCCAACATCGAGTATTCAACTAAGTGGCTTTCCTAGAATGCTCAGCCAACATCGAGTATTGTATTAAGTGGCTTTCTTGGAATACTAAGCCAACATAAGGTATTCTAAGCATACATTGAGTATTCTAATAAGTGGGTTTGTTAGAATGTCTAGTCAACATCAAGTAGAATACCCATTGCCTTTCTTGGAATGCTTAGCAAACATTGAGTATTCTATTTGGTGTCTTTCCTTAAAAATTTCTAGCTAGCATTAAGCTACTAATTGGCTTTCTTGGAATGCTCAGCCAAGATCCTGTATCCAACAAAGTAACTTTCTTGGAATATCTAATGAAAAACGAGTAAAATACCCAGTGACTTTCTTGGAATGCTTAACCAGCGAGTATTCAACATGGTGGATTCTTTGAATATATCTAACCAACATTTAGCTTCTTGCAGCATCGACATATAAATCACTCTCATAGAATGCCTAGACAATATCGATTATTCTACTTGGTGGTAGTCTTGAAAGATGCCTAGAAAACATTAAGGCACTTGCTGGCCTTCTTGGATGCTCAGCCAAGATCGCGTATTCAACTAAGTGGCCTTCTTCGAATACCTAGCAAACTTTGAGTAGAATACATGGTAGCTTTGTTGGAATGTTGATACAACAACGAATATTATACTAGGTAGTTTTCTTAGAATTCTCTGCTAACATAACGTATTCTACTAAGTGGCTTGATTGGAATGCATAGCCAACATCGACTAGTCTTACAAGTGGCTTTCTTGGAATGCGAAGCCAACATCGAGTATTCAATTAAATGAATTTCCTGGAATTCTCAGCCAACATCGAGAATTCTAATAACTGGCTTTCTTGGAATACTAGGCCAACATAAGGTATACTAAGCATACATTGAGTATTCTATTAAGTGGGTTTGTTACAATCTCTAGCCAACATCAAGTAGAATACCTGTTGCCTTTCTTGGAATGCTCAGCAAACATCGAGTATTCTACTTAATGTTTTTCCTTAAAATTTCTAGATAGCATTAAACTACCAATTGGCTTTCTTGGAATGCCAGCAAAGATCGTGTATCCAAAAAACTGACTTTCGTGGAATATCTAATGAAAATCGAGTAGAATACCAAGTGGCTTTCTTGGAATGCTTAACCAGCGAGTAATCTACATGGTGGATTCTTCGAATATGTCTAACCAACATTAAGCAAGCTTCTTCTTCTTGCAAACATTCTTGGAATACTTGGCCAGCATCGACTTATCAATGACTTTCATGGAATGTTGAGACAATATCGAGTATTCTACTTGGTGGTATTCTTGAAGGATGCCTAGCCAACATTAAGGGACTCGGTGGCCTTCTTGGATTGCTCAGCCAAAAACGAATATTCAACTAAGTGGCCTTCTTGGAATGCCTAGCCAACTTTGAAAAGAATACCTAGTAGCTTTGTTGGAATGTTGAGTCAACAACGAATTTTATACAACCGGTTTCTTAGAAATCTCTGGTAACATCAAGTATCCTACTAAGTGGCTTGCTTGGAATGCATAGCCAACATCGAGTATTCAACCAAGTGGCTTTCCAGGAATGCTAAGCCAACATCGATTATTCAAATAAGTGGCTTTCTCGGAATACTAAGGCAACATAATGTATTCTATGCCAACATCGAGTATTCTAATAAGTGGGTTTGTAAGAATGCATAGCCAACATAAAGTAAAATACCCATTGCCTTTCTTGGAATGCTTAGCAAACATCAAGTATTCTACTTGGTGGCTTCCTTTTAAAATTTCAGGTTAGCATTAAGCTACTAATTGGCTTTCTTGGAATGCTCAGCCAAGATCGTGTATCCAACAAAGTGACTTTCTTGGAATATCTGATGAAAATCGAGTAGAATACCCATTGGCTTTCTTGGAATGCTTAACAAGCGAGTAATCTACATGATGGATTCGTCGAATATGTCTAACCAACATTAAGCTTCTTGCTGGAATTCTTGGAATACTTGGCCAGCATTGTTATATCAATGACTTTCATGGAATGCCTAGAAAATATTGAGTATTCTACTTGGTGGTATTCTTGAAATATGCTTAGGCAACATTAAGCGACTCGGTGGCCGACTTGGATTGCTCAGCCAAGATCGAGTATTCAACTAAGTGGCCTTCCTGGAATGCCTAGCCAACTTTGAGTAGAATACCTGGTAGCTTTGTTGGAATGTTGAGACAACAACGAAATTTATACTAGGTAGGTTTCTTAGAATTCTCTGGTAAAATTGAGTATTCTACTAAGTGCCTTGCTTGGAATGCATAGCCAACATCGAGTAGTCTTACAAGTGGCTTTCTTGGAATGCTAAGCCAACATCGAGTATTCAACTAAGTGGCTTTCCGGGAATGCTCAGCCAACATCGAGTATTCTAATAAGTGGAATTCTTGGAATACTAACGCAACATAAGGTATTCTAAGCCAACATCGAGTATTCTAATAAGTGGGTTTGTTAGAATGCCTAGCCAATATCAAGTAGAATAGCCGTTTTCTTTCTTGGAATGCTTAGCAAACATCGAGTATTCTACTTGGTGTTTTACCTTAAACATTTCTAGCGAGCATTAAGCTACTAATTACATTTCTTGGAATGCGCAGCGAAGATCGTGTATCCAACAAAGTGACTTTCTTGGAATATCTTATGAAAATCGAGAGAATACCCATTAGCTATCTTGGAATGCTGAACCAACGAGTAATCTACATGGTGGATTCTTCGAACATGTTTAACAAACATTAAGCTTCTTGGGGGCATTCATGGAATACTTGGCCAGCATCGACTTGTCAATGACTTTCATGGAATGTCGAGACAATATCGAGTATTCTACTTGGTGGTATTCGTGAAATATGCCTAGCTAACATTAAGGGACTCGATGGCCTTCTTGGATTGCTCAGCCAAGATCGAGTATTCAACTAAGTGGCCTTCTTGGAATGCCTAGCCAACTTTGAGTAGAATACCTGGTAGCTTTGTTGGAATGTTAAGAAAAAAACGAATATTATACTAGGTAGCTTTCTTAGAATTCTCTGCTATAATCGCGTATTCTACTAGGTGGCTTGCTTGGAATGCATAGCCAACATCGAGTAGTCTTACAAGTGGCTTGCTTGGAATGCTAAGCCAACATCGAGTATTCAACTAAGTGGCTTTCTTGGAATACTAAGCCAACATAAGGCATTCTAACCCAACATCGAGTATTTATTAAGTGGGTTTGTTAGAATGCCTAGCCAACATCAAGTAGAATACACATTGCCTTTCTTGGAATGCTTAGCAAACATCGAGTATTCTACTTGGTGTCTTTCCTTAATAATTTCTAGCTACCATTAAGCTACTAATGGGCTTTCTTGGAATGCTCAGCCAAAATCGTGTATCCAACAACGTGATTTTCTTGGAATATCTAATGAAAATCGAGTATAATACCCATTGGTTTTCTTGGAATGCTTAACCAGAGGGTAATCTACATGGTGGATTCTTCGAATATGTCCAACCAACATTAAGCTTCTTGCCAGCATTCTTGGTATACTTGGCCAGCATCGACTTATCAATGACTTTCATGGAATGTCGAGACAATATCGATTATTCTACTTGGTGGTATTCTTGAAATATACCTAGCTAACATTAAGGGACTCGGTGGCCTTCTTGGATTGCTCAGCCAAGATCGGGTAATCAACTTAGTGGCCTTCTTGGAATGCCTAGCCAACTTTGAGTAGAATACTTGGTAGGTTTGTTGGAATGTTGATACAAAACCGAATATTAAACTAGGTAGCTTTCTTAGAATTCTCTGGTACCATCGAGTAACCTACTAAGTGGTTTGCTTGGAATGCATAGCCAACATCGAGTAATCTTATAAGTGGCTTTCTTGGAATGCTAAGCCAACATCGAGTATTCAACTAAGTGACTTTCTTGGAATGCTCATCCAACATCGAGTATTCTAATAAGTGGCTTTCTTGGAATAATAAGGCATCATAATGTATTCAATGCCAACATCGAGTATTCTAATAAGTGGGTTTGTTAGAATGCCTAGCCAAGATCAAGTAGAATACCCATTGCCTTTCTTGGAATGCTTAGCAAACATCGAGTATTCTACTTGGTGTCTTTCCTTAAAAATTTCTAGCTAGCATTAAGCTACTAATTGGCCTTCTTGGAATGCTCAGCCCAGATCGTGTAATCTTACAAGTGCTTTCTTCGAATGCTAAGCCAACAACGAGTAATCTTACAAGTGGCTTTCTTGGAATGCTAAGCCAACATCAAGTATTCAACTAAGTGGCTTTCCTGGAATGCTCAGCCAACATCGATTATTCTAGTAAGTGGCTTTCTTGGAATACTAAGGCAACATAAGGTATTCTAAGCCAACATCTAGTATTCTAATAAGTGGGTTTGTTAGAATGCCTAGCAAATATCAAGTAGAATCGTCGTTGTCTTTCTTGGAATGCTTAGCAAACATCGAGTATTCTACTTGGTGTCTTTCCTTAATAATTTCTAGATACCATTAAGCTACTAATTGGCTTTCTTGGAATGCTCAGCCAAAATCGTGTATCCAACAACGTGATTTTCTTGGAATATCTAATGAAAATCGAGTAGAATACCCATCGGTTTTCTTGGACTGCTTAACCAGCGGGTAATCTACATGGTGGATTCTTCGAAAATGTCCAACCAACATTAAGCTTCTTGCCAGCATTCTTGGAATACTTGGCCAGCATCGACTTATCAATGACTTTCATGGAATGTCGAGACAATATCGAGTATTCTACTTGGTGGTATTCGTGAAATATGCCTAGCTAACATTAAGGGACTCGATGGCCTTCTTGGATTGCTCAGCCAAGATCAAGTATTCAACTAAGTGGCCTTCTTGGAATGCCTAGCCAACTTTGAGTAGAATACCTGGTAGCTTTGTTGGAATGTTAAGACAAAAACGAATATTATACTAGGTAGCTTTCTTAGAATTCTCTACTATCATCGCGTATTCTACTAAGTGGCTTGCTTGGAATGCACAACCAACATCGAGTAGTCTTACAAGTGGCTTTCCTGGAATGCTAAGCCAACATCGAGTATTCAACTAAGTGGCTTTCCTGGAATGCTAAGCCAGCATCGAGTATTCAACTAAGTGGCTTTCCTGGAATGCTCAGCCAACATCGAGTATTCTCATAAGTGGTTTTTGGAATACTAAGCCAACATCGAGTATTGTAATATGTGGGTTTGTTAGAATGCCTAGCTAACATCAAGTAGAATACTCATTGCCTTTCTTGGAATGCTTAGCAAACATCGAGTATTCTACTAGGTGTCTTTCCTTAAAAAATTCTAGCTAGCATTAAGCTACTAACTGGCTTTCTTGGACTGCTCAGCCAGGATCGTGTAACCAACAAAGTGACTTTCTTGGAATATCTAAAGAAAATCGAGTAGAATACCCATTGGCTTTCTTGGAATGCTTAACCAACGAGTAATCTACATGGTGGATTCTTCGAATATGTCTAACCAACATTAAGCTTCTTGCTGGCATTCTTGGAATACTTGGCCAGCATCGACATATCAATAACTTTCATGAAATGCCTAGACAATATCGAGTATTCTACTTCATGGTATTCTTAAAATATGCCTAGAAAACATTAAGGAACTCGGTGGCCATCTTGGATTGCTCAACCAAGATCGAGTATTCAACTAAGTGGCCTTCTAGCAATGCCTAGCAAACTTTGAGTAAAATACATGATAGCTTTGTTGGAATGTTGAGACAACAACGAATTTTATACAAGGTAGGTTTCTTAGAACTCTCTGGTAACATCGAGTATCCTACTAAGTAGAGCTTGTTGGGAATGCATAGCCAACTTCGAGTATTCAACTAAGTGGCTTTCCTCGAATGCTCAGCCAACATCGATTATTCTAATAAGTGGCTTTCTTGGAATACTAAAGCAACGTAATGTATTCTATGCCAACATCGAGTATTCTAATAAGTGAGTTTGTTAGAATGCCTAGCCAACATAAAGTAGAATACTCATTGCCTTTCTTGGAATGCTTAGCAAACATCGAGTATTCTACTTGGTGGCTTTCATTTAAAATTTCTAGCTAGCATTAAGCTACTAATTGGCTTTCTTGGAATGCTCAGCCAACATTGCGTATCCAACAAAGTGACTTTCTTGAAATATCTAATGAAAAATGAGTATAATACCCATTGGCTTTCTTGGAATACCTAAGAAGCACGGACACGGACATGGATAAGGGACACGGACACGATAGGACACGGCGATACGTCAATTTCTGAAAATGTAGGATACGGATACGTCGAGGATACGTTATTTTTTTATTATTTTTATTTAGATATATTAAAAGATTAAATCCAAAATACTTTAATTTTTTTTACTAACTACTAAAAATATTTAAAATTTTTTTAAAAAAAAAAAAAACATGAATGAAAATTTAACTAGCTATTGAATTTAGTTTAAATTTTCAATATACATAAATGATACCCAACTCAATAAAGATTTAAAAAAAAAAAAACAATCGGCCACAAAATACCCATTAAAAGCCCAGCCCACCAAATAAAATCTATAAGCCCTAAACCCTCCCCAGACCCCCACCCCCCTCGATTCTGCTTTCCTCTCTTCTTCGATTCTCCCTCCATCTCTCCCTCTCTCTACCTCCGTCCTCCAACGCTTAACTTTCTGACGGCGGCGGCGACGGCAAAGACGGCGGCGGCGGCGCCGCCGAAGAGGGAGATCGTGGCTGGCGAAGAAAAAAGGTTGGGGAGCTTTTGCGATTATGAGGTTCGTTGGGTTCAAATTCTTTTTCTCCTCTTTTCTTCTTTTTTTTTTCTTCCCGTAAACAGACATTTGGACGGCCAGACGTGTCCGATTTGCGTATCCGAGCGTGTCCGCACGTGTCCAATTTAAAAAAAAAAAAAAAAAAAAAGGGACACGGATTTTTGCGTGTCCGGACGTATCCGTGTCCGACACAGATTCCCCAGCCATTTTTACGTATCCGTGCTTGATAGTGGAATACTTATCCAGCGAGTAATCTACATGATGGATTCGTCGAATATGTCTAACCAACATTAAGCTTCTTACTGGCATTCTTGGAATACTTGGACCGCATCGAAAATGTCGAGTATTCTACTTGGTGGTATTCTTGAAATATGCCTAGGCAACATTAAGCGACTCGGTGGCCTTCTTGGATTGCTCAACCAAGATCGAGTATTCAACTAAGTGGCCTTCTTGGAATGCTTAGCCAACTTCGAGTAGAATACCTGGAAGCTTTGTTTGAATGTTGATACAACAACGAAAATTAAACTAGGTAGCTTTCTTAGAATTCTCTGCTAACATCGCGTATTCTACTACGTGGCTTGCTTGGAATGCATAGCCAACATCGAGTAGTCTTACAAGTGGCTTTCTTGGAATGCTATGCCAACATCAGTGGCTTTCCTGGAATGCTCAGCCAACATCGAGTATTCTAATAAGTGGCTTTCTTGGAATACTAAGCCAACATAAGGTATTCTAAACATACATTGAGTATTCTAATAAGTGGGTTTGTTAGAATGTTTAGCCAACATCCAGTAGAATACCTGTTGCCTTTCTTGGAATGCTTAGCAAACATCGAGTATTCTACTTGTTGTTTTTCCTTAAAAATTTCTAGCTAGCATTAAGCTACTAATTGGCTTTCTTGGAATGTTCAACCAAGATCGTGTATCCAACAAAGTGACTGTCTTGGAATATTTAATGAAAATCGGATCGAATACCCAGTGGCTTTCTTGGAATGCTTAACCAACGAGTGTTCTGCATGGTGCATTCTTCGAATATATCAGACCAACATTAAGCTTCTTACTGGCATTCTTGGAATACTTGGACCGCACCGACATATCAATGACTTTCATAGAATGCCTAGACAATATCGATTATTCTATTTGGTGGTATTCTTAAAAGATGCGTAGCCAATATTAAGGGACTCGGTGGCCTTCTTGGATTGCTCAGCCAAGATCAAGTATTCAACTAAGTGGCCTTCTTGGAATGCTTAGCCAACCTCGAGTAGAATACCTGGAAGCTTTGTTTGAATGTTGATACAACAACGAAAATTAAACTAGGTAGCTTTCTTAGAATTCTCTGCTAACATCGCGTATTCTACTAAGTGGCTTGCTTGGAATGCATAGCCAACATCGAGTAGTCTTACAAGTGGCTTTCTTGGAATGCTAAGCCAACATCAAGTATTCAACTAAGTGGCTTTCCTGGAATGCTCAGCCAACATCGAGTATTCTATTAAGTGGCTTTCTTGAAATACTAAGCCAACATAAGGTATTCTAAGCATACATTGAGTATTCTAATAAGTGGGTTTGTTAGAATGTCTAGCCAACATAGTGTAGAATACCCATTGCCTTTCTTGGAATGCATAGCAAACATCGAGTATTCTACTTGGTGTTTTTCCCTAAAAATTTTTAGCTAGTATTAAGCTATTAATTGGCCTTCTTGGAATGCTCAGCCAAGATCGTGTATCCAACAAAGTGACTTTCTTGGAATATCTAATGACAATCGAGTGGAATACCTCGTGGCTTTCTTGGAATGTTTAACCAACGAGTGTTCTACATGGTGGATTCTTCGAATATGTCAGACCAACATTAAGCTTTTTACTGGCATTCTTGGAATACTTGGCCAGCATCGACATATAAATGACTCTCATAGAATGCCTAGACAACATCGATTATTCTACTTGGTGGTATTCTTGAAAGATGCCTAGCCAAAATTAAGGGACTCGCTGGCCTTCTTGGATTGCACAGCCAAGATCGCGTATTCAACTAAGTGGCCTTCTTGGAATGCCTAGCCAACTTTCAGTAGAATACCTGGGAGTTTTGATGTTATTATGTTGATACAACGAGTAATATACTAGGTAGTTTTCTTAGAATTCTCTGCTAACATCGCGTATTCTACTAAGTGGCTTTCTTGGAATGCATAGACAACATCGAGTAGTCTTACAAGTGGCTTTCTTGGAATGCTAAGCCAACATCGAGTATTCAACTAAGTGGCTTTCTTGGAATGCTAACCCAACATCGAGTATTTATTAAGTGGGTTTGTTAGAATGCCTAGCCAACATCAAGTAGAATACACATTGCCTTTCTTCGAATGCTTAGCAAACATCGAGTATTCTACTTGGTGTCTTTCCTTAAAAATTTCTAGCTAGCATTAAGCTACTAATTGGCTTTCTTGGAATGCTCAGCTAAGATCGTGTATCCAACAAAATGACTTTCTTGGAATATCTAATGAAAATCGTGTAGAATACCCATTGGCTTTCTTGGAATGCTTAACCAGCGAGTAATCTACATGGTTGATTCTTCGAACATGAGTAACCAACATCAAGCTTATCGCTGGCATTCTAGGAATACTTGGCCAGCATCGACATATCAATGACTTTTATAGAATGCCTAGACAATATCGAGTATTCTACTTGGTTGTATTCTTGAAATATGCCTAGCCAACATTAAGGAACTCGGTGGCCTTTTTGGATTGCTCAGCCAAGATCGTGAATTCAACTAAGTGGTTTTCATGGAATGCCTAGCCAACTTTTAGTAGAATACCTCCTAGCTTTGATGGAATGTTGATACAACAACGAATAATATACTAGGTAGCTTTCTTAGAATTCTCTGCTAACATCGTGTATTCTACTAAGTGGCTTTCTTGGAATGCATAGCCAACATCGAGTAGTCTTACAAGTGGCTTTCTTGGAATGCTAAGCCAACATCGAGTATTCAACCAAGTGGCTTTCCAGGAATGCTAAGCCAACATCGATTATTCGAATAAGTGGCTTTCTCGGAATACTAAGCCAACATAAGGTATTCTAAGCATACATTGAATATTCTAATAGGTGGGTTTGTTAGAATGTTTAGCCAACATCAAGTACAATACTCGTTGCCTTTCTTGGAATGCTTAGAAAACATCGAGTACTCTACTTGGTGTTTTTCCTTAAAAATTTCTAACAAGCATTAAGATACTAATTGGCTTTCTTGGAATGCTCGACAAAGATCGTGTATCCAACAAAGTGACTTTCTTGAAATATCTAATGAAAATCGAGTAGAATACCAAGTGGCTTTCTTGGAATGCTTAACCAACGAGTATTCTACATGGTGGATTCTTCGAATAAGCCAGACCAACATTAAGCTTCTTACTGGCATTCTTGGAATACTTGGACCGCATCGACATATCAATGACTTTCATAGAATGCCTAGACAATATCGATTATTCTACTTGGTGGTGTTCTTGAAAGATGCCTAACCAACATTAAGGGACTCGGTGGCCTTCTTGGATTGCTCAGCCAAGATGGAGTATTCAACTAAGTGGCCTTCTTGGAATGCTTAGCCAACTTTGAGTAGAATACCTGGAAGCTTTGTTTGAATGTTGACACAACAACGAATATTATACTAGGTCGAATTCTCTGCTAACATCGCGTATTCTACTAAGCGGCTTTCTTGGAATGCTAAGCCAACATCGAGTATTCAACTAAGTGGCTTTCCTAGAATGCTCAGCCAACATCGAGTATTGTATTAAGTGGCTTTCTTGGAATACTAAGCCAACATAAGGTATTCTAAGCATACATTGAGTATTCTAATAAGTGGGTTTGTTAGAATGTCTAGCCAACATCAAGTAGAATACCCATTGCCTTTCTTGGAATGCTTAGAAAACATCGAGTATTCTATTTGGTGTCTTTCCATCAAAATTTCTAGCTAGCATTAAGCTACTAATTGGCTTTCTTGGAATGCTCAGCCAAGATCCTGTATCCAACAAAGTAACTTTCTTGGAATATCTAATGAAAATCGAGTAAAATACCCAGTGGCTTTCTTGGAATGCTTAACCAGCGAGTATTCAACATGGTGGATTCTTTGAATATATCTAACCAACATTTAGCTTCTTGCAGCATCGACATATAAATCACTCTCATAGAATGCCTAGACAATATCGATTATTCTACTCGGTGGTAGTCTTGAAAGATGCCTAGAAAACATTAAGGCACTCGCTGGCCTTCTTGGATTGCTCAGCCAAGATCGAGTATTCAACTAAGTGGCCTTCTTCGAATACCTAGCAAACTTTGAGTAGAATACATGGTAGCTTTGTTGGAATGTTGATACAACAACGAATATTATACTAGGTAGTTTTCTTAGAATTCTCTGCTAACATCGCGTATTCTATTAAGTGCCTTGATTGGAATGCATAGCCAACATCGACTATTCTTACAAGTGGCTTTCTTGGAATGCGAAGCCAACATCGAGTATTCAACTAAATGAATTTCCTAGAATGCTCAGCCAACATTGAGAATTCTAATAACTGGCTTTCTTGGAATACTAAGCCAACATAAGGTATACTAAGCATACATTGAGTATTCTATTAAGTGGGTTTGTTACAATCTCTAGCCAACATCAAGTAGAATACCCGTTGCCTTTCTTGGAATGCTCAGCAAACATCGAGTATTCTACTTAATGTTTTTCCTTAAAATTTCTAGATGGCATTAAACTACCAATTGGCTTTCTTGGAATGCCAGCAAAGATCGTGTATCCAACAAACTGACTTTCGTGGAATATCTAATGAAAATCGAGTAGAATACCAAGTGGCTTTCTTGGAATGCTTAACCAGCGAGTAATCTACATGGTGGATTCTTCGAATATGTCTAACCAACATTAAGCAAGCTTCTTCTTCTTGCAAACATTCTTGGAATACTTGGCCAGCATCGACTTATCAATGACTTTCATGGAATGTCGAGACAATATCGAGTATTCTACTTGGTGGTATTCTTGAAGGATGCCTAGCCAACATTAAGGGACTCGGTGGCCTTCTTGGATTGCTCAGCCAAAAACGAATATTCAACTAAGTGGCCTTCTTGGAATGCCTAGCCAACTTTGAAAAGAATACCTAGTAGCTTTGTTGGAATGTTGAGTCAACAACGAATTTTATACAACCGGTTTCTTAGAAATCTCTGGTAACATCAAGTATCCTACTAAGTGGCTTGCTTGGAATGCATAGCCAACATCGAGTATTCAACCAAGTGGCTTTCCAGGAATGCTAAGCCAACATCGATTATTCGAATAAGTGGCTTTCTCGGAATACTAAGGCAACATAATGTATTCTATGCCAACATCGAGTATTCTAATAAGTGGGTTTGTAAGAATGCATAGCCAACATAAAGTAAAATACCCATTGCCTTTCTTGGAATGCTTAGCAAACATCGAGTATTCTACTTGGTAGCTTTCTTTTAAAATTTCTAGCTAGCATTAAGCTACTAATTGGCTTTCTTGGAATGTTCAGCCAAGATCGTGTATCCAACAAAGTGACTTTCTTGGAATATCTGATGAAAATCGAGTAGAATACCCATTGGCTTTCTTGGAATGCTTAACAAGCGAGTAATCTACATGATGGATTCGTCGAATATGTCTAACCAACATTAAGCTTCTTGCTGGAATTCTTGGAATACTTGGCCAGCATTGTTATATCAATGACTTTCATGGAATGCCTAGAAAATATTGAGTATTCTACTTGGTGGTATTCTTGAAATATGCTTAGGCAACATTAAGCGACTCGGTGGCCGTCTTGGATTGCTCAGCCAAGATCGAGTATTCAACTAAGTGGCCTTCTTGGAATGCCCAGCCAACTTTGAGTAGAATACCTGGTAGCTTTGTTGGAATGTTGAGACAACAACGAAATTTATACAAGGTAGGTTTCTTAGAATTCTCTGGTAACATTGAGTATTCTACTAAGTGGCTTGCTTGGAATGCATAGCCAACATCGAGTAGTCTTACAACTGGCTTGCTTGGAATGCTAAGCCAACATCAAGTATTCAACTAAGTGGCTTTCCTGGAATGCTCAGCCAACATCGAGTATTCTAATAAGTGGATTTCTTGGAATACTAACGCAACATAAGGTATTCTAAGCCAACATCGAGTATTCTAATAAGTGGGTTTGTTAGAATGCCTAGCCAATATCAAGTAGAATAGTCGTTTTCTTTCTTGGAATGCTTAGCAAACATCGAGTATTCTACTTGGTGTTTTACCTTAAAAATTTCTAGCTAGCATTAAGCTACTAATTACATTTCTTGGAATGCACAGCGAAGATTGTGTATCCAACAAAGTGACTTTCGTGGAATATCTTATGAAAATCGAGTAGAATACCCATTAGCTATCTTGGAATGCTGAACCAACGAGTAATCTACATGGTGGATTCTTCGAACATGTTTAACCAACATTAAGCTTCTTGGAGGCATTCATGGAATACTTGGCCAGCATCGACTTGTCAATGACTTTCATGGAATGTCGAGACAATATCGAGTATTCTACTTGGTGGTATTCGTGAAATATGCCTAGCTAACACTAAGGGACTCGATGGCCTTCTTGGATTGCTCAGCCAAGATCGAGTATTCAACTAAGTGGCCTTCTTGGAATGCCTAGCCAACTTTGAGTAGAATACCTGGTAGCTTATTTGGAATGTTAAGACAAAAACGAATATTATACTAGGTAGCTTTCTTAGAATTCTCTACTATCATCGCGTATTCTACTAAGTGGCTTGCTTGGAATGCATAGCCAACATCGAGTAGTCTTACAAGTGGCTTGCTTGGAATGCTAAGCCAACATCGAGTATTCAACTAAGTGGCTTTCTTGGAATACTAAGCTTACATAAGGAATTCTAACCCAACATCGAGTATTTATTAAGTGGGTTTGTTAGAATGCCTAGCCAACATCAAGTAGAATACACATTGCCTTTCTTGGAATGCTTAGCAAACATCGAGTATTCTACTTGGTGTCTTTCCTTAATAATTTCTAGCTACCATTAAGCTACTAATGGGCTTTCTTGGAATGCTCAGCCAAAATCGTGTATCCAACAACGTGATTTTCTTGGAATATCTAATGAAAATCGAGTAGAATACCCATTGGTTTTCTTGGAATGCTTAACCAGAGGGTAATCTACATGGTGGATTCTTCGAATATGTCCAACCAACATTAAGCTTCTTGCCAGCATTCTTGGTATACTTGTCCAACATCGACTTATCAAGGACTTTCATGGAATGTCGAGACAATATCGAGTATTCTACTTGGTGGTATTCTTGAAATATGCCTAGCTAACATTAAGGGACTCGGTGGCCTTCTTGGATTGCTCAGCCAAGATCGGGTATTCAACTTAGTGGCCTTCTTGGAATGCCTAGCCAACTTTGAGTAGAATACTTGGTAGGTTTGTTGGAATGTTGATACAACAACGAATATTAAACTAGGTAGCTTTCTTAGAATTCTCTGGTACCATCGAGTAACCTACCAAGTGGTTTGCTTGGAATGCATAGCCAACATCGAGTAATCTTACAAGTGGCTTTCTTGGAATGCTAAGCCAACATCGAGTATTCAACTAAGTGACTTTCCTGGAATGCTCATCCAACATCGAGTATTCTAATAAGTGGCTTTCTTGGAATAATAAGGCATCATAATGTATTCAATGCCAACATCGAGTATTCTAATAAGTGGGTTTGTTAGAATGCCTAGCCAAGATCAAGTAGAATGCCCATTGCCTTTCTTGGAATGCTTAGCAAACATCGAGTATTCTACTTGGTGTCTTTCCTTAAAAATTTCTAGCTAGCATTAAGCTACTAATTGGCCTTCTTGGAATGCTCAGCCAAGATCGTGTAATCTTACAAGTGCTTTCTTCGAATGCTAAGCCAACAACGAGTAATCTTACAAGTGGCTTTCTTGGAATGCTAAGCCAACATCAAGTATTCAACTAAGTGGCTTTCCTGGAATGCTCAGCCAACATCGATTATTCTAATAAGTGGCTTTCTTGGAATACTAAGGCAACATTAGAATACATAAGGTATTCTAAGCCAACATCTAGTATACTTATAAGTGGGTTTGTTAGAATGCCTAGCAAATATCAAGTAGAATAGTCGTTGTCTTTCTTGGAATGCTTAGCAAACATCGAGTATTCTACTTGGTGTCTTTCCTTAATAATTTCTAGCTACCATTAAGCTACTAATTGGCTTTCTTGGAATGCTCAGCCAAAATCGTGTATCCAACAACGTGATTTTCTTGGAATATCTAATGAAAATCGAGTAGAATACCCATCGGTTTTCTTGGACTGCTTAACCAGCGGGTAATCTACATGGTGGATTCTTCGAAAATGTCCAACCAACATTAAGCTTCTTGCCAGCATTCTTGGAATACTTGGCCAGCATCGACTTATCAATGACTTTCATGGAATGTCGAGACAATATCGAGTATTCTACTTGGTGGTATTCTTGAAATATGCCTAGCTAACATTAAGGGACTCGGTGGCCTTCTTGGATTGCTCCGCCAAGATCGAGTATTCAACTAAGTGGCCTTCTTGGAATGCCTAGCCAACTTTGAGTAGAATACCTGGTAGCTTTGTTGGAATGTTGAGAACACAACGAATATTATACTAGGTAGCTTTCCTAGAATTCTCTGCTAACATCGCATATTCTACTAAGTGGCTTGCTTGGAATGCACAGCCAACATCTAGTAGTCTTACAAGTGGCTTTCTTGGAATGCTAAGCCAACATCGAGTATTCAACTAAGTGGCTTTCCTGGAATGCTAAGCCAACATCGAGTATTCAACTAAGTGGCTTTCCTGGAATGCTCAGCCAATATCGAGTATTCTCATAAGTGGTTTTTGGAATACTAAACCAACATAAGGTATTCTAAGCCAACATCGAGTATTGTAATATGTGGGTTTGTTAGAATGCCTAGCTAACATCAAGTAGAATACTCATTGCCTTTCTTGGAATGCTTAGCAAACATCGAGTATTCTACTTGGTGTCTTTCCTTAATAATTTCTAGCTACCATTAAGCTACTAATTGGCTTTCTTGGAATGCTCAGCCAAAATCGTGTATCCAACAACGTGATTTTCTTGGAATATCTAATGAAAATCGAGTAGAATACCCATCGGTTTTCTTGGACTGCTTAACCAGCGGGTAATCTACATGGTGGATTCTTCGAAAATGTCCAACCAACATTAAGCTTCTTGCCAGCATTCTTGGAATACTTGGCCAGCATCGACATATCAATGACTTTCATGGAATGTCGAGACAATATCGAGTATTCTACTTGGTGGTATTCTTGAAATATGCCTAGCTAACATTAAGGGACTCGGTGGCCTTCTTGGATTGCTCCGCCAAGATCGAGTATTCAACTAAGTGGCCTTCTTGGAATGCCTAGCCAACTTTGAGTAGAATACCTGGTAGCTTTGTTGGAATGTTGAGACAACAACGAATATTATACTAGGTAGCTTTCTTAGAATTCTCTGCTAACATCGCATATTCTACTAAGTGGCTTGCTTGGAATGCACAACCAACATCTAGTAGTCTTACAAGTGGCTTTCCTGGCATGCTAAGCCAACATCGAGTATTCAACTAAGTGGATTTCCTGGAATGCTAAGCCAGCATCGAGTATTCAACTAAGTGGCTTTCCTGGAATGCTAAGCCAGCATCGAGTATTCAACTAAGTGGCTTTCCTGGAATGCTCAGCCAACATCGAGTATTCTCATAAGTGGTTTTTGGAATACTAAGCCAACATAAGGTATTCTAAGCCAACATCGAGTATTGTAATATGTGGGTTTGTTAGAATGCCTAGCTAACATCAAGTAGAATACTCATTGCCTTTCTTGGAATGCTTAGCAAACATCGAGTATTCTACTAGGTGTCTTTCCTTAAAAAATTCTAGCTAGCATTAAGCTACTAACTGGCTTTCTTGGACTGCTCAGCCAGGATCGTGTAACCAACAAAGTGACTTTCTTGGAATATCTAAAGAAAATCGAGTAGAATACCCATTGGCTTTCTTGGAATGTTTAACCAACGAGTAATCTACATGGTGGATTCTTCGAATATGTCTAACCAACATTAAGCTTCTTGCTGGCATTCTTGGAATACTTGGCCAGCATCGACATATCAATAACTTTCATGAAATGCCTAGACAATATCGAGTATTCTACTTCATGGTATTCTTAAAATATGCCTAGAAAACATTAAGGAACTCGGTGGCCATCTTGGATTGCTCAACCAAGATCGAGTATTCAACTAAGTGGCCTTCTAGCAATGCCTAGCAAACTTTGAGTAAAATACATGATAGCTTTGTTGGAATGTTGAGACAACAACGAATTTTATACAAGGTAGGTTTCTTAGAACTCTCTGGTAACATCGAGTATCCTACTAAGTAGAGCTTGTTGGGAATGCATAGCCAACTTCGAGTATTCAACTAAGTGGCTTTCCTCGAATGCTCAGCCAACATCGATTATTCTAATAAGTGGCTTTCTTGGAATACTAAAGCAACGTAATGTATTCTATGCCAACATCGAGTATTCTAATAAGTGAGTTTGTTAGAATGCCTAGCCAACATAAAGTAGAATACTCATTGCCTTTCTTGGAATGCTTAGCAAACATCGAGTATTCTACTTGGTGGCTTTCATTTAAAATTTCTAGCTAGCATTAAGCTACTAATTGGCTTTCTTGGAATGCTCAGCCAACATTGCGTATCCAACAAAGTGACTTTCTTGAAATATCTAATGAAAAATGAGTATAATACCCATTGGCTTTCTTGGAATACCTAAGAAGCACGGACACGATAGGACACGGCGATACGTCAATTTCTGAAAATGTAGGATACGGATACGTCGAGGATACGTTATTTTTTTATTATTTTTATTTAGATATATTAAAAGATTAAATCCAAAATACTTTAATTTTTTTTACTAACTACTAAAAATATTTAAAATTTAAAAAAAAAAAAAAAACATGAATGAAAATTTAACTAGCTATTGAATTTAGTTTAAATTTTCAATATACATAAATGATACCCAACTCAATAAAGATTTAAAAAAAAAAAACAATCGGCCACAAAATACCCATTAAAAGCCCAGCCCACCAAATAAAATCTATAAGCCCTAAACCCTCCCCAGACCCCCACCCCCCTCGATTCTGCTTTCCTCTCTTCTCCGATTCTCCCTCCATCTCTCCCTCTCTCTACCTCCGTCCTCCAACGCTTAACTTTCTGACGGCGGCGGCAACGGCAAAGAAGGCGGCGGCGGCGCCGCCGAAGAGGGAGATCGTGGCTGGCGAAGAAAAAAGGTTGGGGAACTTTTGCGATTATGAGGTTCGTTGGGTTCAAATTCTTTTTCTCCTCTTTTCTTCTTTTTTTTTCTTCCCGTAAACAGACATTTGGACGGCCAGACGTGTCCGAGCGTGTCCGACGTGTCCGATTTAAAAAAAAAAAAAAAAAAAAAAAAGGGACACGGATTTTTGCGTGTCCGGCGCGTGTCCGGACGTATCCGTGTCCGACACAGATTCCCCAGCCATTTTTACGTATCCGTGCTTGATAGTGGAATACTTATCCAGCGAGTAATCTACATGATGGATTCGTCGAATATGTCTAACCAACATTAAGCTTCTTACTGGCATTCTTGGAATACTTGGACCGCATCGAAAATGTCGAGTATTCTACTTGGTGGTATTCTTGAAATATGCCTAGGCAACATTAAGCGACTCGGTGGCCTTCTTGGATTGCTCAACCAAGATCGAGTATTCAACTAAGTGGCCTTCTTGGAATGCTTAGCCAACTTCGAGTAGAATACCTGGAAGCTTTGTTTGAATGTTGATACAACAACGAAAATTAAACTAGGTAGCTTTCTTAGAATTCTCTGCTACCATCGCGTATTCTACTACGTGGCTTGCTTGGAATGCATAGCCAACATCGAGTAGTCTTACAAGTGGCTTTCTTGGAATGCTATGCCAACATCAGTGGCTTTCCTGGAATGCTCAGCCAACATCGAGTATTCTAATAAGTGGCTTTCTTGGAATACTAAGCCAACATAAGGTATTCTAAACATACATTGAGTATTCTAATAAGTGGGTTTGTTAGAATGTTTAGCCAACATCCAGTAGAATACCTGTTGCCTTTCTTGGAATGCTTAGCAAACATCGAGTATTCTACTTGTTGTTTTTCCTTAAAAATTTCTAGCTAGCATTAAGCTACTAATTGGCTTTCTTGGAATGTTCAACCAAGATCGTGTATCCAACAAAGTGACTGTCTTGGAATATTTAATGAAAATCGGATCGAATACCCAGTGGCTTTCTTGGAATGCTTAACCAACGAGTGTTCTGCATGGTGCATTCTTCGAATATATCAGACCAACATTAAGCTTCTTACTGGCATTCTTGGAATACTTGGACCGCACCGACATATCAATGACTTTCATAGAATGCCTAGACAATATCGATTATTCTATTTGGTGGTATTCTTAAAAGATGCGTAGCCAATATTAAGGGACTCGGTGGCCTTCTTGGATTGCTCAGCCAAGATCAAGTATTCAACTAAGTGGCCTTCTTGGAATGCTTAGCCAACCTCGAGTAGAATACCTGGAAGCTTTGTTTGAATGTTGATACAACAACGAAAATTAAACTAGGTAGCTTTCTTAGAATTCTCTGCTAACATCGCGTATTCTACTAAGTGGCTTGCTTGGAATGCATAGCCAACATCGAGTAGTCTTACAAGTGGCTTTCTTGGAATGCTAAGCCAACATCAAGTATTCAACTAAGTGGCTTTCCTGGAATGCTCAGCCAACATCGAGTATTCTATTAAGTGGCTTTCTTGAAATACTAAGCCAACATAAGGTATTCTAAGCATACATTGAGTATTCTAATAAGTGGGTTTGTTAGAATGTCTAGCCAACATAGTGTAGAATACCCATTGCCTTTCTTGGAATGCATAGCAAACATCGAGTATTCTACTTGGTGTTTTTCCCTAAAAATTTTTAGCTAGTATTAAGCTATTAATTGGCCTTCTTGGAATGCTCAGCCAAGATCGTGTATCCAACAAAGTGACTTTCTTGGAATATCTAATGACAATCGAGTGGAATACCTCGTGGCTTTCTTGGAATGTTTAACCAACGAGTGTTCTACATGGTGGATTCTTCGAATATGTCAGACCAACATTAAGCTTTTTACTGGCATTCTTGGAATACTTGGCCAGCATCGACATATAAATGACTCTCATAGAATGCCTAGACAACATCGATTATTCTACTTGGTGGTATTCTTGAAAGATGCCTAGCCAAAATTAAGGGACTCGCTGGCCTTCTTGGATTGCACAGCCAAGATCGCGTATTCAACTAAGTGGCCTTCTTGGAATGCCTAGCCAACTTTCAGTAGAATACCTGGGAGTTTTGATGTTATTATGTTGATACAACGAGTAATATACTAGGTAGTTTTCTTAGAATTCTCTGCTAACATCGCGTATTCTACTAAGTGGCTTTCTTGGAATGCATAGACAACATCGAGTAGTCTTACAAGTGGCTTTCTTGGAATGCTAAGCCAACATCGAGTATTCAACTAAGTGGCTTTCTTGGAATGCTAACCCAACATCGAGTATTTATTAAGTGGGTTTGTTAGAATGCCTAGCCAACATCAAGTAGAATACACATTGCCTTTCTTCGAATGCTTAGCAAACATCGAGTATTCTACTTGGTGTCTTTCCTTAAAAATTTCTAGCTAGCATTAAGCTACTAATTGGCTTTCTTGGAATGCTCAGCTAAGATCGTGTATCCAACAAAATGACTTTCTTGGAATATCTAATGAAAATCGTGTAGAATACCCATTGGCTTTCTTGGAATGCTTAACCAGCGAGTAATCTACATGGTTGATTCTTCGAACATGAGTAACCAACATCAAGCTTATCGCTGGCATTCTAGGAATACTTGGCCAGCATCGACATATCAATGACTTTTATAGAATGCCTAGACAATATCGAGTATTCTACTTGGTTGTATTCTTGAAATATGCCTAGCCAACATTAAGGAACTCGGTGGCCTTTTTGGATTGCTCAGCCAAGATCGTGAATTCAACTAAGTGGTTTTCATGGAATGCCTAGCCAACTTTTAGTAGAATACCTCCTAGCTTTGATGGAATGTTGATACAACAACGAATAATATACTAGGTAGCTTTCTTAGAATTCTCTGCTAACATCGTGTATTCTACTAAGTGGCTTTCTTGGAATGCATAGCCAACATCGAGTAGTCTTACAAGTGGCTTTCTTGGAATGCTAAGCCAACATCGAGTATTCAACCAAGTGGCTTTCCAGGAATGCTAAGCCAACATCGATTATTCGAATAAGTGGCTTTCTCGGAATACTAAGCCAACATAAGGTATTCTAAGCATACATTGAATATTCTAATAGGTGGGTTTGTTAGAATGTTTAGCCAACATCAAGTACAATACTCGTTGCCTTTCTTGGAATGCTTAGAAAACATCGAGTACTCTACTTGGTGTTTTTCCTTAAAAATTTCTAACAAGCATTAAGATACTAATTGGCTTTCTTGGAATGCTCGACAAAGATCGTGTATCCAACAAAGTGACTTTCTTGAAATATCTAATGAAAATCGAGTAGAATACCAAGTGGCTTTCTTGGAATGCTTAACCAACGAGTATTCTACATGGTGGATTCTTCGAATAAGCCAGACCAACATTAAGCTTCTTACTGGCATTCTTGGAATACTTGGACCGCATCGACATATCAATGACTTTCATAGAATGCCTAGACAATATCGATTATTCTACTTGGTGGTGTTCTTGAAAGATGCCTAACCAACATTAAGGGACTCGGTGGCCTTCTTGGATTGCTCAGCCAAGATGGAGTATTCAACTAAGTGGCCTTCTTGGAATGCTTAGCCAACTTTGAGTAGAATACCTGGAAGCTTTGTTTGAATGTTGACACAACAACGAATATTATACTAGGTCGAATTCTCTGCTAACATCGCGTATTCTACTAAGCGGCTTTCTTGGAATGCTAAGCCAACATCGAGTATTCAACTAAGTGGCTTTCCTAGAATGCTCAGCCAACATCGAGTATTGTATTAAGTGGCTTTCTTGGAATACTAAGCCAACATAAGGTATTCTAAGCATACATTGAGTATTCTAATAAGTGGGTTTGTTAGAATGTCTAGCCAACATCAAGTAGAATACCCATTGCCTTTCTTGGAATGCTTAGAAAACATCGAGTATTCTATTTGGTGTCTTTCCATCAAAATTTCTAGCTAGCATTAAGCTACTAATTGGCTTTCTTGGAATGCTCAGCCAAGATCCTGTATCCAACAAAGTAACTTTCTTGGAATATCTAATGAAAATCGAGTAAAATACCCAGTGGCTTTCTTGGAATGCTTAACCAGCGAGTATTCAACATGGTGGATTCTTTGAATATATCTAACCAACATTTAGCTTCTTGCAGCATCGACATATAAATCACTCTCATAGAATGCCTAGACAATATCGATTATTCTACTCGGTGGTAGTCTTGAAAGATGCCTAGAAAACATTAAGGCACTCGCTGGCCTTCTTGGATTGCTCAGCCAAGATCGAGTATTCAACTAAGTGGCCTTCTTCGAATACCTAGCAAACTTTGAGTAGAATACATGGTAGCTTTGTTGGAATGTTGATACAACAACGAATATTATACTAGGTAGTTTTCTTAGAATTCTCTGCTAACATCGCGTATTCTATTAAGTGCCTTGATTGGAATGCATAGCCAACATCGACTATTCTTACAAGTGGCTTTCTTGGAATGCGAAGCCAACATCGAGTATTCAACTAAATGAATTTCCTAGAATGCTCAGCCAACATTGAGAATTCTAATAACTGGCTTTCTTGGAATACTAAGCCAACATAAGGTATACTAAGCATACATTGAGTATTCTATTAAGTGGGTTTGTTACAATCTCTAGCCAACATCAAGTAGAATACCCGTTGCCTTTCTTGGAATGCTCAGCAAACATCGAGTATTCTACTTAATGTTTTTCCTTAAAATTTCTAGATGGCATTAAACTACCAATTGGCTTTCTTGGAATGCCAGCAAAGATCGTGTATCCAACAAACTGACTTTCGTGGAATATCTAATGAAAATCGAGTAGAATACCAAGTGGCTTTCTTGGAATGCTTAACCAGCGAGTAATCTACATGGTGGATTCTTCGAATATGTCTAACCAACATTAAGCAAGCTTCTTCTTCTTGCAAACATTCTTGGAATACTTGGCCAGCATCGACTTATCAATGACTTTCATGGAATGTCGAGACAATATCGAGTATTCTACTTGGTGGTATTCTTGAAGGATGCCTAGCCAACATTAAGGGACTCGGTGGCCTTCTTGGATTGCTCAGCCAAAAACGAATATTCAACTAAGTGGCCTTCTTGGAATGCCTAGCCAACTTTGAAAAGAATACCTAGTAGCTTTGTTGGAATGTTGAGTCAACAACGAATTTTATACAACCGGTTTCTTAGAAATCTCTGGTAACATCAAGTATCCTACTAAGTGGCTTGCTTGGAATGCATAGCCAACATCGAGTATTCAACCAAGTGGCTTTCCAGGAATGCTAAGCCAACATCGATTATTCGAATAAGTGGCTTTCTCGGAATACTAAGGCAACATAATGTATTCTATGCCAACATCGAGTATTCTAATAAGTGGGTTTGTAAGAATGCATAGCCAACATAAAGTAAAATACCCATTGCCTTTCTTGGAATGCTTAGCAAACATCGAGTATTCTACTTGGTAGCTTTCTTTTAAAATTTCTAGCTAGCATTAAGCTACTAATTGGCTTTCTTGGAATGTTCAGCCAAGATCGTGTATCCAACAAAGTGACTTTCTTGGAATATCTGATGAAAATCGAGTAGAATACCCATTGGCTTTCTTGGAATGCTTAACAAGCGAGTAATCTACATGATGGATTCGTCGAATATGTCTAACCAACATTAAGCTTCTTGCTGGAATTCTTGGAATATTTGGCCAGCATTGTTATATCAATGACTTTCATGGAATGCCTAGAAAATATTGAGTATTCTACTTGGTGGTATTCTTGAAATATGCTTAGGCAACATTAAGCGACTCGGTGGCCGTCTTGGATTGCTCAGCCAAGATCGAGTATTCAACTAAGTGGCCTTCTTGGAATGCCCAGCCAACTTTGAGTAGAATACCTGGTAGCTTTGTTGGAATGTTGAGACAACAACGAAATTTATACAAGGTAGGTTTCTTAGAATTCTCTGGTAACATTGAGTATTCTACTAAGTGGCTTGCTTGGAATGCATAGCCAACATCGAGTAGTCTTACAACTGGCTTGCTTGGAATGCTAAGCCAACATCAAGTATTCAACTAAGTGGCTTTCCTGGAATGCTCAGCCAACATCGAGTATTCTAATAAGTGGATTTCTTGGAATACTAACGCAACATAAGGTATTCTAAGCCAACATCGAGTATTCTAATAAGTGGGTTTGTTAGAATGCCTAGCCAATATCAAGTAGAATAGTCGTTTTCTTTCTTGGAATGCTTAGCAAACATCGAGTATTCTACTTGGTGTTTTACCTTAAAAATTTCTAGCTAGCATTAAGCTACTAATTACATTTCTTGGAATGCACAGCGAAGATTGTGTATCCAACAAAGTGACTTTCGTGGAATATCTTATGAAAATCGAGTAGAATACCCATTAGCTATCTTGGAATGCTGAACCAACGAGTAATCTACATGGTGGATTCTTCGAACATGTTTAACCAACATTAAGCTTCTTGGAGGCATTCATGGAATACTTGGCCAGCATCGACTTGTCAATGACTTTCATGGAATGTCGAGACAATATCGAGTATTCTACTTGGTGGTATTCGTGAAATATGCCTAGCTAACACTAAGGGACTCGATGGCCTTCTTGGATTGCTCAGCCAAGATCGAGTATTCAACTAAGTGGCCTTCTTGGAATGCCTAGCCAACTTTGAGTAGAATACCTGGTAGCTTATTTGGAATGTTAAGACAAAAACGAATATTATACTAGGTAGCTTTCTTAGAATTCTCTACTATCATCGCGTATTCTACTAAGTGGCTTGCTTGGAATGCATAGCCAACATCGAGTAGTCTTACAAGTGGCTTGCTTGGAATGCTAAGCCAACATCGAGTATTCAACTAAGTGGCTTTCTTGGAATACTAAGCTTACATAAGGAATTCTAACCCAACATCGAGTATTTATTAAGTGGGTTTGTTAGAATGCCTAGCCAACATCAAGTAGAATACACATTGCCTTTCTTGGAATGCTTAGCAAACATCGAGTATTCTACTTGGTGTCTTTCCTTAATAATTTCTAGCTACCATTAAGCTACTAATGGGCTTTCTTGGAATGCTCAGCCAAAATCGTGTATCCAACAACGTGATTTTCTTGGAATATCTAATGAAAATCGAGTAGAATACCCATTGGTTTTCTTGGAATGCTTAACCAGAGGGTAATCTACATGGTGGATTCTTCGAATATGTCCAACCAACATTAAGCTTCTTGCCAGCATTCTTGGTATACTTGTCCAACATCGACTTATCAAGGACTTTCATGGAATGTCGAGACAATATCGAGTATTCTACTTGGTGGTATTCTTGAAATATGCCTAGCTAACATTAAGGGACTCGGTGGCCTTCTTGGATTGCTCAGCCAAGATCGGGTATTCAACTTAGTGGCCTTCTTGGAATGCCTAGCCAACTTTGAGTAGAATACTTGGTAGGTTTGTTGGAATGTTGATACAACAACGAATATTAAACTAGGTAGCTTTCTTAGAATTCTCTGGTACCATCGAGTAACCTACCAAGTGGTTTGCTTGGAATGCATAGCCAACATCGAGTAATCTTACAAGTGGCTTTCTTGGAATGCTAAGCCAACATCGAGTATTCAACTAAGTGACTTTCCTGGAATGCTCATCCAACATCGAGTATTCTAATAAGTGGCTTTCTTGGAATAATAAGGCATCATAATGTATTCAATGCCAACATCGAGTATTCTAATAAGTGGGTTTGTTAGAATGCCTAGCCAAGATCAAGTAGAATGCCCATTGCCTTTCTTGGAATGCTTAGCAAACATCGAGTATTCTACTTGGTGTCTTTCCTTAAAAATTTCTAGCTAGCATTAAGCTACTAATTGGCCTTCTTGGAATGCTCAGCCAAGATCGTGTAATCTTACAAGTGCTTTCTTCGAATGCTAAGCCAACAACGAGTAATCTTACAAGTGGCTTTCTTGGAATGCTAAGCCAACATCAAGTATTCAACTAAGTGGCTTTCCTGGAATGCTCAGCCAACATCGATTATTCTAATAAGTGGCTTTCTTGGAATACTAAGGCAACATTAGAATACATAAGGTATTCTAAGCCAACATCTAGTATACTTATAAGTGGGTTTGTTAGAATGCCTAGCAAATATCAAGTAGAATAGTCGTTGTCTTTCTTGGAATGCTTAGCAAACATCGAGTATTCTACTTGGTGTCTTTCCTTAATAATTTCTAGCTACCATTAAGCTACTAATTGGCTTTCTTGGAATGCTCAGCCAAAATCGTGTATCCAACAACGTGATTTTCTTGGAATATCTAATGAAAATCGAGTAGAATACCCATCGGTTTTCTTGGACTGCTTAACCAGCGGGTAATCTACATGGTGGATTCTTCGAAAATGTCCAACCAACATTAAGCTTCTTGCCAGCATTCTTGGAATACTTGGCCAGCATCGACTTATCAATGACTTTCATGGAATGTCGAGACAATATCGAGTATTCTACTTGGTGGTATTCTTGAAATATGCCTAGCTAACATTAAGGGACTCGGTGGCCTTCTTGGATTGCTCCGCCAAGATCGAGTATTCAACTAAGTGGCCTTCTTGGAATGCCTAGCCAACTTTGAGTAGAATACCTGGTAGCTTTGTTGGAATGTTGAGAACACAACGAATATTATACTAGGTAGCTTTCCTAGAATTCTCTGCTAACATCGCATATTCTACTAAGTGGCTTGCTTGGAATGCACAGCCAACATCTAGTAGTCTTACAAGTGGCTTTCTTGGAATGCTAAGCCAACATCGAGTATTCAACTAAGTGGCTTTCCTGGAATGCTAAGCCAACATCGAGTATTCAACTAAGTGGCTTTCCTGGAATGCTCAGCCAATATCGAGTATTCTCATAAGTGGTTTTTGGAATACTAAACCAACATAAGGTATTCTAAGCCAACATCGAGTATTGTAATATGTGGGTTTGTTAGAATGCCTAGCTAACATCAAGTAGAATACTCATTGCCTTTCTTGGAATGCTTAGCAAACATCGAGTATTCTACTTGGTGTCTTTCCTTAATAATTTCTAGCTACCATTAAGCTACTAATTGGCTTTCTTGGAATGCTCAGCCAAAATCGTGTATCCAACAACGTGATTTTCTTGGAATATCTAATGAAAATCGAGTAGAATACCCATCGGTTTTCTTGGACTGCTTAACCAGCGGGTAATCTACATGGTGGATTCTTCGAAAATGTCCAACCAACATTAAGCTTCTTGCCAGCATTCTTGGAATACTTGGCCAGCATCGACATATCAATGACTTTCATGGAATGTCGAGACAATATCGAGTATTCTACTTGGTGGTATTCTTGAAATATGCCTAGCTAACATTAAGGGACTCGGTGGCCTTCTTGGATTGCTCCGCCAAGATCGAGTATTCAACTAAGTGGCCTTCTTGGAATGCCTAGCCAACTTTGAGTAGAATACCTGGTAGCTTTGTTGGAATGTTGAGACAACAACGAATATTATACTAGGTAGCTTTCTTAGAATTCTCTGCTAACATCGCATATTCTACTAAGTGGCTTGCTTGGAATGCACAACCAACATCTAGTAGTCTTACAAGTGGCTTTCCTGGCATGCTAAGCCAACATCGAGTATTCAACTAAGTGGATTTCCTGGAATGCTAAGCCAGCATCGAGTATTCAACTAAGTGGCTTTCCTGGAATGCTAAGCCAGCATCGAGTATTCAACTAAGTGGCTTTCCTGGAATGCTCAGCCAACATCGAGTATTCTCATAAGTGGTTTTTGGAATACTAAGCCAACATAAGGTATTCTAAGCCAACATCGAGTATTGTAATATGTGGGTTTGTTAGAATGCCTAGCTAACATCAAGTAGAATACTCATTGCCTTTCTTGGAATGCTTAGCAAACATCGAGTATTCTACTAGGTGTCTTTCCTTAAAAAATTCTAGCTAGCATTAAGCTACTAACTGGCTTTCTTGGACTGCTCAGCCAGGATCGTGTAACCAACAAAGTGACTTTCTTGGAATATCTAAAGAAAATCGAGTAGAATACCCATTGGCTTTCTTGGAATGTTTAACCAACGAGTAATCTACATGGTGGATTCTTCGAATATGTCTAACCAACATTAAGCTTCTTGCTGGCATTCTTGGAATACTTGGCCAGCATCGACATATCAATAACTTTCATGAAATGCCTAGACAATATCGAGTATTCTACTTCATGGTATTCTTAAAATATGCCTAGAAAACATTAAGGAACTCGGTGGCCATCTTGGATTGCTCAACCAAGATCGAGTATTCAACTAAGTGGCCTTCTAGCAATGCCTAGCAAACTTTGAGTAAAATACATGATAGCTTTGTTGGAATGTTGAGACAACAACGAATTTTATACAAGGTAGGTTTCTTAGAACTCTCTGGTAACATCGAGTATCCTACTAAGTAGAGCTTGTTGGGAATGCATAGCCAACTTCGAGTATTCAACTAAGTGGCTTTCCTCGAATGCTCAGCCAACATCGATTATTCTAATAAGTGGCTTTCTTGGAATACTAAAGCAACGTAATGTATTCTATGCCAACATCGAGTATTCTAATAAGTGAGTTTGTTAGAATGCCTAGCCAACATAAAGTAGAATACTCATTGCCTTTCTTGGAATGCTTAGCAAACATCGAGTATTCTACTTGGTGGCTTTCATTTAAAATTTCTAGCTAGCATTAAGCTACTAATTGGCTTTCTTGGAATGCTCAGCCAACATTGCGTATCCAACAAAGTGACTTTCTTGAAATATCTAATGAAAAATGAGTATAATACCCATTGGCTTTCTTGGAATACCTAAGAAGCACGGACACGATAGGACACGGCGATACGTCAATTTCTGAAAATGTAGGATACGGATACGTCGAGGATACGTTATTTTTTTATTATTTTTATTTAGATATATTAAAAGATTAAATCCAAAATACTTTAATTTTTTTTACTAACTACTAAAAATATTTAAAATTTAAAAAAAAAAAAAAAACATGAATGAAAATTTAACTAGCTATTGAATTTAGTTTAAATTTTCAATATACATAAATGATACCCAACTCAATAAAGATTTAAAAAAAAAAAACAATCGGCCACAAAATACCCATTAAAAGCCCAGCCCACCAAATAAAATCTATAAGCCCTAAACCCTCCCCAGACCCCCACCCCCCTCGATTCTGCTTTCCTCTCTTCTCCGATTCTCCCTCCATCTCTCCCTCTCTCTACCTCCGTCCTCCAACGCTTAACTTTCTGACGGCGGCGGCAACGGCAAAGAAGGCGGCGGCGGCGCCGCCAAAGAGGGAGATCGTGGCTGGCGAAGAAAAAAGGTTGGGGAACTTTTGCGATTATGAGGTTCGTTGGGTTCAAATTCTTTTTCTCCTCTTTTCTTCTTTTTTTTCTTCCCGTAAACAGACATTTGGACGGCCAGACGTGTCCGAGCGTGTCCGACGTGTCCGATTTAAAAAAAAAAAAAAAAAAAAAAAAGGGACACGGATTTTTGCGTGTCCGGCGCGTGTCCGGACGTATCCGTGTCCGACACAGATTCCCCAGCCATTTTTACGTATCCGTGCTTGATAGTGGAATACTTATCCAGCGAGTAATCTACATGATGGATTCGTCGAATATGTCTAACCAACATTAAGCTTCTTACTGGCATTCTTGGAATACTTGGACCGCATCGAAAATGTCGAGTATTCTACTTGGTGGTATTCTTGAAATATGCCTAGGCAACATTAAGCGACTCGGTGGCCTTCTTGGATTGCTCAACCAAGATCGAGTATTCAACTAAGTGGCCTTCTTGGAATGCTTAGCCAACTTCGAGTAGAATACCTGGAAGCTTTGTTTGAATGTTGATACAACAACGAAAATTAAACTAGGTAGCTTTCTTAGAATTCTCTGCTACCATCGCGTATTCTACTACGTGGCTTGCTTGGAATGCATAGCCAACATCGAGTAGTCTTACAAGTGGCTTTCTTGGAATGCTATGCCAACATCAGTGGCTTTCCTGGAATGCTCAGCCAACATCGAGTATTCTAATAAGTGGCTTTCTTGGAATACTAAGCCAACATAAGGTATTCTAAACATACATTGAGTATTCTAATAAGTGGGTTTGTTAGAATGTTTAGCCAACATCCAGTAGAATACCTGTTGCCTTTCTTGGAATGCTTAGCAAACATCGAGTATTCTACTTGTTGTTTTTCCTTAAAAATTTCTAGCTAGCATTAAGCTACTAATTGGCTTTCTTGGAATGTTCAACCAAGATCGTGTATCCAACAAAGTGACTGTCTTGGAATATTTAATGAAAATCGGATCGAATACCCAGTGGCTTTCTTGGAATGCTTAACCAACGAGTGTTCTGCATGGTGCATTCTTCGAATATATCAGACCAACATTAAGCTTCTTACTGGCATTCTTGGAATACTTGGACCGCACCGACATATCAATGACTTTCATAGAATGCCTAGACAATATCGATTATTCTATTTGGTGGTATTCTTAAAAGATGCGTAGCCAATATTAAGGGACTCGGTGGCCTTCTTGGATTGCTCAGCCAAGATCAAGTATTCAACTAAGTGGCCTTCTTGGAATGCTTAGCCAACCTCGAGTAGAATACCTGGAAGCTTTGTTTGAATGTTGATACAACAACGAAAATTAAACTAGGTAGCTTTCTTAGAATTCTCTGCTAACATCGCGTATTCTACTAAGTGGCTTGCTTGGAATGCATAGCCAACATCGAGTAGTCTTACAAGTGGCTTTCTTGGAATGCTAAGCCAACATCAAGTATTCAACTAAGTGGCTTTCCTGGAATGCTCAGCCAACATCGAGTATTCTATTAAGTGGCTTTCTTGAAATACTAAGCCAACATAAGGTATTCTAAGCATACATTGAGTATTCTAATAAGTGGGTTTGTTAGAATGTCTAGCCAACATAGTGTAGAATACCCATTGCCTTTCTTGGAATGCATAGCAAACATCGAGTATTCTACTTGGTGTTTTTCCCTAAAAATTTTTAGCTAGTATTAAGCTATTAATTGGCCTTCTTGGAATGCTCAGCCAAGATCGTGTATCCAACAAAGTGACTTTCTTGGAATATCTAATGACAATCGAGTGGAATACCTCGTGGCTTTCTTGGAATGTTTAACCAACGAGTGTTCTACATGGTGGATTCTTCGAATATGTCAGACCAACATTAAGCTTTTTACTGGCATTCTTGGAATACTTGGCCAGCATCGACATATAAATGACTCTCATAGAATGCCTAGACAACATCGATTATTCTACTTGGTGGTATTCTTGAAAGATGCCTAGCCAAAATTAAGGGACTCGCTGGCCTTCTTGGATTGCACAGCCAAGATCGCGTATTCAACTAAGTGGCCTTCTTGGAATGCCTAGCCAACTTTCAGTAGAATACCTGGGAGTTTTGATGTTATTATGTTGATACAACGAGTAATATACTAGGTAGTTTTCTTAGAATTCTCTGCTAACATCGCGTATTCTACTAAGTGGCTTTCTTGGAATGCATAGACAACATCGAGTAGTCTTACAAGTGGCTTTCTTGGAATGCTAAGCCAACATCGAGTATTCAACTAAGTGGCTTTCTTGGAATGCTAACCCAACATCGAGTATTTATTAAGTGGGTTTGTTAGAATGCCTAGCCAACATCAAGTAGAATACACATTGCCTTTCTTCGAATGCTTAGCAAACATCGAGTATTCTACTTGGTGTCTTTCCTTAAAAATTTCTAGCTAGCATTAAGCTACTAATTGGCTTTCTTGGAATGCTCAGCTAAGATCGTGTATCCAACAAAATGACTTTCTTGGAATATCTAATGAAAATCGTGTAGAATACCCATTGGCTTTCTTGGAATGCTTAACCAGCGAGTAATCTACATGGTTGATTCTTCGAACATGAGTAACCAACATCAAGCTTATCGCTGGCATTCTAGGAATACTTGGCCAGCATCGACATATCAATGACTTTTATAGAATGCCTAGACAATATCGAGTATTCTACTTGGTTGTATTCTTGAAATATGCCTAGCCAACATTAAGGAACTCGGTGGCCTTTTTGGATTGCTCAGCCAAGATCGTGAATTCAACTAAGTGGTTTTCATGGAATGCCTAGCCAACTTTTAGTAGAATACCTCCTAGCTTTGATGGAATGTTGATACAACAACGAATAATATACTAGGTAGCTTTCTTAGAATTCTCTGCTAACATCGTGTATTCTACTAAGTGGCTTTCTTGGAATGCATAGCCAACATCGAGTAGTCTTACAAGTGGCTTTCTTGGAATGCTAAGCCAACATCGAGTATTCAACCAAGTGGCTTTCCAGGAATGCTAAGCCAACATCGATTATTCGAATAAGTGGCTTTCTCGGAATACTAAGCCAACATAAGGTATTCTAAGCATACATTGAATATTCTAATAGGTGGGTTTGTTAGAATGTTTAGCCAACATCAAGTACAATACTCGTTGCCTTTCTTGGAATGCTTAGAAAACATCGAGTACTCTACTTGGTGTTTTTCCTTAAAAATTTCTAACAAGCATTAAGATACTAATTGGCTTTCTTGGAATGCTCGACAAAGATCGTGTATCCAACAAAGTGACTTTCTTGAAATATCTAATGAAAATCGAGTAGAATACCAAGTGGCTTTCTTGGAATGCTTAACCAACGAGTATTCTACATGGTGGATTCTTCGAATAAGCCAGACCAACATTAAGCTTCTTACTGGCATTCTTGGAATACTTGGACCGCATCGACATATCAATGACTTTCATAGAATGCCTAGACAATATCGATTATTCTACTTGGTGGTGTTCTTGAAAGATGCCTAACCAACATTAAGGGACTCGGTGGCCTTCTTGGATTGCTCAGCCAAGATGGAGTATTCAACTAAGTGGCCTTCTTGGAATGCTTAGCCAACTTTGAGTAGAATACCTGGAAGCTTTGTTTGAATGTTGACACAACAACGAATATTATACTAGGTCGAATTCTCTGCTAACATCGCGTATTCTACTAAGCGGCTTTCTTGGAATGCTAAGCCAACATCGAGTATTCAACTAAGTGGCTTTCCTAGAATGCTCAGCCAACATCGAGTATTGTATTAAGTGGCTTTCTTGGAATACTAAGCCAACATAAGGTATTCTAAGCATACATTGAGTATTCTAATAAGTGGGTTTGTTAGAATGTCTAGCCAACATCAAGTAGAATACCCATTGCCTTTCTTGGAATGCTTAGAAAACATCGAGTATTCTATTTGGTGTCTTTCCATCAAAATTTCTAGCTAGCATTAAGCTACTAATTGGCTTTCTTGGAATGCTCAGCCAAGATCCTGTATCCAACAAAGTAACTTTCTTGGAATATCTAATGAAAATCGAGTAAAATACCCAGTGGCTTTCTTGGAATGCTTAACCAGCGAGTATTCAACATGGTGGATTCTTTGAATATATCTAACCAACATTTAGCTTCTTGCAGCATCGACATATAAATCACTCTCATAGAATGCCTAGACAATATCGATTATTCTACTCGGTGGTAGTCTTGAAAGATGCCTAGAAAACATTAAGGCACTCGCTGGCCTTCTTGGATTGCTCAGCCAAGATCGAGTATTCAACTAAGTGGCCTTCTTCGAATACCTAGCAAACTTTGAGTAGAATACATGGTAGCTTTGTTGGAATGTTGATACAACAACGAATATTATACTAGGTAGTTTTCTTAGAATTCTCTGCTAACATCGCGTATTCTATTAAGTGCCTTGATTGGAATGCATAGCCAACATCGACTATTCTTACAAGTGGCTTTCTTGGAATGCGAAGCCAACATCGAGTATTCAACTAAATGAATTTCCTAGAATGCTCAGCCAACATTGAGAATTCTAATAACTGGCTTTCTTGGAATACTAAGCCAACATAAGGTATACTAAGCATACATTGAGTATTCTATTAAGTGGGTTTGTTACAATCTCTAGCCAACATCAAGTAGAATACCCGTTGCCTTTCTTGGAATGCTCAGCAAACATCGAGTATTCTACTTAATGTTTTTCCTTAAAATTTCTAGATGGCATTAAACTACCAATTGGCTTTCTTGGAATGCCAGCAAAGATCGTGTATCCAACAAACTGACTTTCGTGGAATATCTAATGAAAATCGAGTAGAATACCAAGTGGCTTTCTTGGAATGCTTAACCAGCGAGTAATCTACATGGTGGATTCTTCGAATATGTCTAACCAACATTAAGCAAGCTTCTTCTTCTTGCAAACATTCTTGGAATACTTGGCCAGCATCGACTTATCAATGACTTTCATGGAATGTCGAGACAATATCGAGTATTCTACTTGGTGGTATTCTTGAAGGATGCCTAGCCAACATTAAGGGACTCGGTGGCCTTCTTGGATTGCTCAGCCAAAAACGAATATTCAACTAAGTGGCCTTCTTGGAATGCCTAGCCAACTTTGAAAAGAATACCTAGTAGCTTTGTTGGAATGTTGAGTCAACAACGAATTTTATACAACCGGTTTCTTAGAAATCTCTGGTAACATCAAGTATCCTACTAAGTGGCTTGCTTGGAATGCATAGCCAACATCGAGTATTCAACCAAGTGGCTTTCCAGGAATGCTAAGCTAACATCGATTATTCGAATAAGTGGCTTTCTCGGAATACTAAGGCAACATAATGTATTCTATGCCAACATCGAGTATTCTAATAAGTGGGTTTGTAAGAATGCATAGCCAACATAAAGTAAAATACCCATTGCCTTTCTTGGAATGCTTAGCAAACATCGAGTATTCTACTTGGTAGCTTTCTTTTAAAATTTCTAGCTAGCATTAAGCTACTAATTGGCTTTCTTGGAATGTTCAGCCAAGATCGTGTATCCAACAAAGTGACTTTCTTGGAATATCTGATGAAAATCGAGTAGAATACCCATTGGCTTTCTTGGAATGCTTAACAAGCGAGTAATCTACATGATGGATTCGTCGAATATGTCTAACCAACATTAAGCTTCTTGCTGGAATTCTTGGAATACTTGGCCAGCATTGTTATATCAATGACTTTCATGGAATGCCTAGAAAATATTGAGTATTCTACTTGGTGGTATTCTTGAAATATGCTTAGGCAACATTAAGCGACTCGGTGGCCGTCTTGGATTGCTCAGCCAAGATCGAGTATTCAACTAAGTGGCCTTCTTGGAATGCCCAGCCAACTTTGAGTAGAATACCTGGTAGCTTTGTTGGAATGTTGAGACAACAACGAAATTTATACAAGGTAGGTTTCTTAGAATTCTCTGGTAACATTGAGTATTCTACTAAGTGGCTTGCTTGGAATGCATAGCCAACATCGAGTAGTCTTACAACTGGCTTGCTTGGAATGCTAAGCCAACATCAAGTATTCAACTAAGTGGCTTTCCTGGAATGCTCAGCCAACATCGAGTATTCTAATAAGTGGATTTCTTGGAATACTAACGCAACATAAGGTATTCTAAGCCAACATCGAGTATTCTAATAAGTGGGTTTGTTAGAATGCCTAGCCAATATCAAGTAGAATAGTCGTTTTCTTTCTTGGAATGCTTAGCAAACATCGAGTATTCTACTTGGTGTTTTACCTTAAAAATTTCTAGCTAGCATTAAGCTACTAATTACATTTCTTGGAATGCACAGCGAAGATTGTGTATCCAACAAAGTGACTTTCGTGGAATATCTTATGAAAATCGAGTAGAATACCCATTAGCTATCTTGGAATGCTGAACCAACGAGTAATCTACATGGTGGATTCTTCGAACATGTTTAACCAACATTAAGCTTCTTGGAGGCATTCATGGAATACTTGGCCAGCATCGACTTGTCAATGACTTTCATGGAATGTCGAGACAATATCGAGTATTCTACTTGGTGGTATTCGTGAAATATGCCTAGCTAACACTAAGGGACTCGATGGCCTTCTTGGATTGCTCAGCCAAGATCAAGTATTCAACTAAGTGGCCTTCTTGGAATGCCTAGCCAACTTTGAGTAGAATACCTGGTAGCTTATTTGGAATGTTAAGACAAAAACGAATATTATACTAGGTAGCTTTCTTAGAATTCTCTACTATCATCGCGTATTCTACTAAGTGGCTTGCTTGGAATGCATAGCCAACATCGAGTAGTCTTACAAGTGGCTTGCTTGGAATGCTAAGCCAACATCGAGTATTCAACTAAGTGGCTTTCTTGGAATACTAAGCTTACATAAGGAATTCTAACCCAACATCGAGTATTTATTAAGTGGGTTTGTTAGAATGCCTAGCCAACATCAAGTAGAATACACATTGCCTTTCTTGGAATGCTTAGCAAACATCGAGTATTCTACTTGGTGTCTTTCCTTAATAATTTCTAGCTACCATTAAGCTACTAATGGGCTTTCTTGGAATGCTCAGCCAAAATCGTGTATCCAACAACGTGATTTTCTTGGAATATCTAATGAAAATCGAGTAGAATACCCATTGGTTTTCTTGGAATGCTTAACCAGAGGGTAATCTACATGGTGGATTCTTCGAATATGTCCAACCAACATTAAGCTTCTTGCCAGCATTCTTGGTATACTTGTCCAACATCGACTTATCAAGGACTTTCATGGAATGTCGAGACAATATCGAGTATTCTACTTGGTGGTATTCTTGAAATATGCCTAGCTAACATTAAGGGACTCGGTGGCCTTCTTGGATTGCTCAGCCAAGATCGGGTATTCAACTTAGTGGCCTTCTTGGAATGCCTAGCCAACTTTGAGTAGAATACTTGGTAGGTTTGTTGGAATGTTGATACAACAACGAATATTAAACTAGGTAGCTTTCTTAGAATTCTCTGGTACCATCGAGTAACCTACCAAGTGGTTTGCTTGGAATGCATAGCCAACATCGAGTAATCTTACAAGTGGCTTTCTTGGAATGCTAAGCCAACATCGAGTATTCAACTAAGTGACTTTCCTGGAATGCTCATCCAACATCGAGTATTCTAATAAGTGGCTTTCTTGGAATAATAAGGCATCATAATGTATTCAATGCCAACATCGAGTATTCTAATAAGTGGGTTTGTTAGAATGCCTAGCCAAGATCAAGTAGAATGCCCATTGCCTTTCTTGGAATGCTTAGCAAACATCGAGTATTCTACTTGGTGTCTTTCCTTAAAAATTTCTAGCTAGCATTAAGCTACTAATTGGCCTTCTTGGAATGCTCAGCCAAGATCGTGTAATCTTACAAGTGCTTTCTTCGAATGCTAAGCCAACAACGAGTAATCTTACAAGTGGCTTTCTTGGAATGCTAAGCCAACATCAAGTATTCAACTAAGTGGCTTTCCTGGAATGCTCAGCCAACATCGATTATTCTAATAAGTGGCTTTCTTGGAATACTAAGGCAACATTAGAATACATAAGGTATTCTAAGCCAACATCTAGTATACTTATAAGTGGGTTGGTTAGAATGCCTAGCAAATATCAAGTAGAATAGTCGTTGTCTTTCTTGGAATGCTTAGCAAACATCGAGTATTCTACTTGGTGTCTTTCCTTAATAATTTCTAGCTACCATTAAGCTACTAATTGGCTTTCTTGGAATGCTCAGCCAAAATCGTGTATCCAACAACGTGATTTTCTTGGAATATCTAATGAAAATCGAGTAGAATACCCATCGGTTTTCTTGGACTGCTTAACCAGCAGGTAATCTACATGGTGGATTCTTCGAAAATGTCCAACCAACATTAAGCTTCTTGCCAGCATTCTTGGAATACTTGGCCAGCATCGACTTATCAATGACTTTCATGGAATGTCGAGACAATATCGAGTATTCTACTTGGTGGTATTCTTGAAATATGCCTAGCTAACATTAAGGGACTCGGTGGCCTTCTTGGATTGCTCCGCCAAGATCGAGTATTCAACTAAGTGGCCTTCTTGGAATGCCTAGCCAACTTTGAGTAGAATACCTGGTAGCTTTGTTGGAATGTTGAGAACACAACGAATATTATACTAGGTAGCTTTCCTAGAATTCTCTGCTAACATCGCATATTCTACTAAGTGGCTTGCTTGGAATGCACAGCCAACATCTAGTAGTCTTACAAGTGGCTTTCTTGGAATGCTAAGCCAACATCGAGTATTCAACTAAGTGGCTTTCCTGGAATGCTAAGCCAACATCGAGTATTCAACTAAGTGGCTTTCTTGGAATAATAAGGCATCATAATGTATTCAATGCCAACATCGAGTATTCTAATAAGTGGGTTTGTTAGAATGCCTAGCCAAGATCAAGTAGAATGCCCATTGCCTTTCTTGGAATGCTTAGCAAACATCGAGTATTCTACTTGGTGTCTTTCCTTAAAAATTTCTAGCTAGCATTAAGCTACTAATTGGCCTTCTTGGAATGCTCAGCCAAGATCGTGTAATCTTACAAGTGCTTTCTTCGAATGCTAAGCCAACAACGAGTAATCTTACAAGTGGCTTTCTTGGAATGCTAAGCCAACATCAAGTATTCAACTAAGTGGCTTTCCTGGAATGCTCAGCCAACATCGATTATTTTAATAAGTGGCTTTCTTGGAATACTAAGGCAACATTAGAATACATAAGGTATTCTAAGCCAACATCTAGTATACTTATAAGTGGGTTTGTTAGAATGCCTAGCAAATATCAAGTAGAATAGTCGTTGTCTTTCTTGGAATGCTTAGCAAACATCGAGTATTCTACTTGGTGTCTTTCCTTAATAATTTCTAGCTACCATTAAGCTACTAATTGGCTTTCTTGGAATGCTCAGCCAAAATCGTGTATCCAACAACGTGATTTTCTTGGAATATCTAATGAAAATCGAGTAGAGTACCCATCGGTTTTCTTGGACTGCTTAACCAGTGGGTAATCTACATGGTGGATTCTTCGAAAATGTCCAACCAACATTAAGCTTCTTGCCAGCATTCTTGGAATACTTGGCCAGCATCGACTTATCAATGACTTTCATGGAATGTCGAGACAATATCGAGTATTCTACTTGGTGGTATTCTTGAAATATGCCTAGCTAACATTAAGGGACTCGGTGGCCTTCTTGGATTGCTCCGCCAAGATCGAGTATTCAACTAAGTGGCCTTCTTGGAATGCCTAGCCAACTTTGAGTAGAATACCTGGTAGCTTTGTTGGAATGTTGAGACAACAACGAATATTATACTAGGTAGCTTTCCTAGAATTCTCTGCTAACATCGCATATTCTACTAAGTGGCTTGCTTGGAATGCACAGCCAACATCTAGTAGTCTTACAAGTGGCTTTCTTGGAATGCTAAGCCAACATCGAGTATTCAACTAAGTGGCTTTCCTGGAATGCTAAGCCAACATCGAGTATTCAACTAAGTGGCTTTCCTGGAATGCTCAGCCAATATCGAGTATTCTCATAAGTGGTTTTTGGAATACTAAACCAACATAAGGTATTCTAAGCCAACATCGAGTATTGTAATATGTGGGTTTGTTAGAATTCCTAGCTAACATCAAGTAGAATACTCATTGCCTTTCTTGGAATGCTTAGCAAACTTCGAGTATTCTACTTGGTGTCTTTCCTTAAAAAATTCTAGCTAGCATTAAGCTACTAACTGGCTTTCTTGGAATGCTCAGCCAGGATCGTGTAACCAACAAAGTGACTTTCTTGGAATATCTAAAGAAAATCGAGTAGAATACCCATTGGCTTTCTTGGAATGCTTAACCAGCGAGTAATCTACATGGTGGATTCTTCGAATATGTCTAACCAACATAAAGCTTCTCGTTGGCATTCTTGGAATACTTAGCAAGCATCGACATATCAATAACTTCCATAGAATGCCTAGACCATATTGAGTATTTTACTTGGTGGTATTCTTGACATATGCTTAGCCAACATTAAGGGACTCGGTGGTCTTCTTTGATTTCTCAGCCAAGATCGAGTATTCAACTAAGTGGCCTTCTTGGAATGCCTAGCCAACTTTCAGTAGAATACATGGTAGCTTTGATGGAATGTTGATACAACAATGAATAATATACTAGGTAGCTTTCTTAGAATTCTCTGCTAACATCGCATATTCTACTAAGTGGCTTGCTAGGAATGCATAGCCAACATCGAGTAGTCTTACAAGTGGCTTTCTTGGAATGCTAAGCCAACATCGAATATTCTCATAAGTGGCTTTCTGGAATACCAAGCCAACATAAGGTGGTATTCTAAGCTAACATCGAGTATTGTATTAAGTGGGTTTGTTAGAATGCCTAGCCAACATCAAGTAGAATACTCATTGCCTTTCTTGGAATGCTTAGCAAACATCGAGTATTCTACTTGGTGTCTTTCCTTAAAAATTTCTAGCTAGAATTAAGCTACTAACTGGCTTTCTTGGAATGCTCAGCCAGGATCGTGTATCCAACAAAGTGACTTTCTTGGAATATCTAATGAAAATCGAGTAGAATATCCATTGGATTTCTTGGAATGCTTAACCAGCGAGTAATCTACATGGTGGATTCTTCGAATATGTCTAACGAACATAAGCTTCTCGCTGGCATTCTTGGAATACTTGGCAAGCATCGACATATCAATCACTTCCATAGAATGCCTAGACAATATCGAGTATTCTACTTGGTGGTATTCTTGAAATATGCCTAGGCAACATTAAGGGACTCGGTGGCCTTCTTGGATTGCTCAGCCAAGATCAAGTATTCTACTAAGTTGCCTTCTTGGAATGCCTAGCCAACTTTAAGTAGAATATCTGGTAGCTTTGTTGGAATGTTGAGACAACAACGAATATTATACTAGGTAGCTTTCTTAGAATTCTCTGCTAACATCGCGTATTCTACTAAGTCGCTTGCTTGGAATGCATAGCCAACACCGACTAGTCGTACAAGTGGCTTTCATGGAATGCTAAGCCAACATCGAGTATTCAACATTGAGTATTCAACTAAAGGGCTCAGTCTTGGTGAGGCCACGGGACTGTCTTGCTAAGGCGAGGCTCATTCGTATTGAGATTAAGGAACTCAGTCTTGCTAAGACGATGGAGCTTAATCATGCTGAGGTGAAGGGGCTCAGTCAAGGCTCACGGTTAACTAATTAAAAAAAAAACCTATAACCGACCAAAATTTAATAAAAAAAAATAAGAAAACTCTGCTCCTTTAAGAGCCTACATCAAAATCCTACTTGTTACCATTGTCGTTCATATGTATGATGAAAATTCTTAACCTAATCTTAAAACAAGGACTCTAGAGATGACTTTTCATTTCATTCCCTAATCTAAAACTTCTAAATCCTGAAATGATATCATTCAAGAAAAAAAAATAATAAATAAAAATAAAATAAAAATTACATGTATTACGGGTGAAGATGAAATAATGAGAAGGGGAAAATGGTTAGTCAAGACATAAGAACTAATTATTGATAAAGGAAAAACTAGTGCAAGAGAAATGTACCATGAAATGCAAAACTCTGGCACTAAGTTCTTTTCTTTTCTCAAATATGCTATGGTTGGTCAAGACGTAAGTATTGTCTGTGGCATCAAATATTCCAACATAAATTAATTTAGCATTAGCAAAAAACAACCATGTAGCAGAAGCAATAGTAAAAAATCAAATTCATTTGTCCATATAGCTATAGTTGCTACCTAGTAGTAGTTGATATATTAAAACAAAACACGGCACTTATCTTACTACAAGATAAACACGAAAACACCAGAACAAGTAGAAAATCTAATTCATTTGTCGGCAACTTGTTTAAATATATACTAGATAAATCAAATAAAACATTGATTTGCAAAACCTTCCTTCCAATAACACAAAATAAATATAAATAAACAAATAAAAAGATTCCTGTACAAGCAACTCAGTTCGAGAAAAAAATCAAAAAGACGAATACTGTGAATCTTCTTATAGGTCCAGAAACGATGAAGAAATGGGAGGGAAGAGAGAAGAAAGGGGAAGGGAGAAAAGGAAACCGCCTAAGATAAAAACAATATAAAATTATTTCATATTGCCACCTCATTTAAAAATTGCTTAATCAATGTCATCATTTTTCCGCTAGTCAACTAATGGTCAACTTGATTCAGAGACCATTTAGAACAATTTCTTAAACTTTGGAGACTAAACTCTCGCTTTTGAAACCTCGGGAACTAAATAGACATCAACTTCAAACCTTAAGGACCAAAAGTGTATTTTACCCAAAAAAAAAAAAAAAAAAAAGAAAAAAAAAAACCAACCATAAAAAGTAACCATATTTTATTTATTAAAACAAATAAATGACAACCCGACAACACACATGGAACCATAAATTTTCAGCCATGATATCCACCCATCTATAATCAACTTTTACCTTGAAATCAAACATTCAATTAATAGCACAGAAAGTCTCTTTGCAGTTGTAATGGAAAAGCTAAACAGATGGCAAACAGACCTGGTAGACACTACAAGAAACTGAACATGTATGGATTACTTTGAACTTTGAAGTGTTCCCAAATCCAACATTGAAAGTCTACATCAAAAGAATTGATAAAAAAAATAAGAATTCAACCACCAAAACAAACCATTAAACATAATAATTTGACAGCAATTCTATACATAAATTATACATCAATAATTTATTTCAGCAATCTTGTGGGATTCTTGGGTGAATCTTCTTGAAACGGGCCTTTCAACCATAGAATGTATATTCCTTTTAGTGATGTGCTTTGAGCATTGCATAGAGTTCCAAAAAAAGTATCTGCAATTGAAAGATAAAGTAGAATGAGAGTTACTTAATAGTTATAGAATTCTTCACCATATTCACCATATCAATTTCACGCCTCTAATGAGTGAACAAGGATGCACAAATAATCAAACTAGCAAAATATGAAGTTGTTTCAGTGTACTGTTTTAAGATTGGACTTCTAAAGACTAAAATTGCTTTCCATTGTTTTTCAACTTTTAAGATAACTGAAAAGATATTCTCATTCCCATTTATTTCATCTTTGTACTCATTTACAAATATAGAACATATAAATCAAATTATATGTAAAAACTAATTAACCATTGTATATGAATGCCAAATTCATCCAATCATCATCATGAAAGAAAATAAATAGAAACAACAAAAAAGTGTTTTTGTTTTCAACTTTGTTTTTAACCTGAAAACAGTTTTAAAAGTATTCATGTCAAACAAGATTTTTTTTTTTTACATAAAAGGCAATTTTTTATTTTTTATTTTTAAGTTCTAATTTCAAATCCAGTCCGGATAAGATGCAAAGAATTAAAACTAAGCTAGTTGCAAGTAAATTCCAGATATTTTCATGTCTTACCCCCTCTAATGTCTGTAATAGAATCTAATTTAAATATTGAAAAAAAAAGAAATTACCTTTACAGTTGTTGGACAATCCCCAAAGAATACCACTCTAGGGGGATGATGTTCCTTAATGCATCAGGATTGAATGAACCCACCCAAAACGAGTTAGGCCTGAGGAACAAAGCGTGAAGAAAATAAATATTTCTTGTAGAAATATTACTAAAGCTCTGCTTCTAATACACCTTGGATGATGTTAATTTCATTACTTCTTTTTTCCCATGTTTTTAAAATGTAAACATCCTAAATTAATGCAAAAGGGTTGAAGAAATATCTATATATATATAATTTTAAATAAAAGTGTATATTGATCAGAATTCTGTTGGAACATTCATAACATGCAAATATGGTAACACTATTTTTAACGAAACTCTAAAAACATAATCTTAAGTGCCTGTCCATTTCTAATAGCTCACCAAAATAGAATGCAGAATAATTAGTTCCGTTATTGGTTTACTGCCATGTATGAGTACCCAACTAAATATAACTTTATTTTTGTTAATTCCTCCTTAGAGTAATTAATCACAAACTCCACAGAATAGTACAGCTTTTAAGTTGGAAGTTGGGGAATTAAAAACATTTTAGTAGAATTCTACCTCACTCTTGTCCTCTGAAACTCTCTTTCATGATATCTTTTTATATGACTTTTTCTTTCATGATCTTAGAACTCATATTATTCAATTTTCTACCTTCACATTTGAGTATTTATTTTAAGAACATTGAATCAATCGACATGACCACCTCATAAATTGACACAAAAAATTCACATTATACGCAACATATTCTCAAATCTCACAAAACAAATACTATTTGAGAGTTTTAACATACTTTGTAAGCTACAATTTGTTTTCTTCTAGGTTTTCTTCCAAACTTCCTATCAAAGATATATTTCAGCAAGTTGATGGAACGTTTAAAAATTTTAAATTAGAATTGCATTACACAAATTTATAGGAGAAAAGAATAAGTTAGCGAGGATTAAAGTTTTCTTCACTTACTCAATTAGTAGGAATGCGCCGTGAAGTGTTTTCTTTCATCTTCTATTGCTTGTCTTCTTAGGCTTACTACTATAACGAGGCATAGGCCCTAGAACTTTTGTCAACTGGTTGAATTACAAATGAAACCTGACAGAAATGAATCTGTTTTGCACTCATTTCTTGGGCTTCCTCACCTCCCCTGCAAAAATGAATGGAGATTTTTAGCAATTAATCACTGATTCAAATAGATGACAATAAGCTGCCAAAGAAGCACGGACATCTCCTAGGAAAAGAAGTTACCATATGGTCTCAAGGACAAATTCTCACCCGGTTTTGTTGACATTTTATATTAATGTGGAGATAAACTCAAATACTAGTACTAGTCAAGTAAATGAAACCACCGATCATGATTGTTCTGGTATAGTCCCGAATAGGCCAAATTTACGGTATAGCCGATATTGAGAAGGGATTGAGAGGGTTAAAAAACAACAAGGAAAAAACATGTACAAACAAGTCCCTTAACCACGAATCTAAATTTTACTTTTCAAGTCTTGGGACCCAACAAATTATGAGTTACAAACTAGCACCTACAGAGCATGAAGTATTAAAGATATCTACTTGTTTGGCGCATGCTGGAAAAAACAAGGACCCAACAACATTGACACCTCGAAGACCAAAAAAAACTGTTTAGTTGGGAAAAAAAATACTATCTCACTTGGGCCCAAACACACATTAAGACCACGGCTACTTACTATTCTTACCTCAAATAGTAAGTAGATATCAAAAAACTCTCAATGCCAGACTTTAGAGGGACAAATGAGCTTGGGCAGCCTCCATGCATTCTCAAGTCACTGTTAAACAAGTTCAAAATAATAAAAATAAATAAATAAAAAAGAAGAAGAAGCAAACTTCAGTAGATATAAGATTGCCATGCATGTCAGTGCTTCAAGAAACACCTTTAACTGAATCCAAGTAAACTCATTATATCTCCTGTATTCAATATCCCCACCATCATCTTGCTCTGTATGATCCTTGCATTTTCAAGTCACCCCTAAACCAGTTCCTCTCCAGCAAACTTTTAGAAATAATTGATAGTTGATATAAAAACTGAGTACTAAGATGATGCTGAAGTTAAGTCCCAACATGTTTTAAACTACATTAATAATTTTTTTTTTGAAAAGTACATTAATAATAATTTAATATCAGAGAAAGCTATATTTAAAGTTCTCCATGATCCTGAATGAAATTAACAACATTAATATTATAACCTTTTTTGTTTGATTGAGTGGAAACATTACAAAATAAGCTACCATATGGTCTCGGGACAAATTCTCACCCCGGTTTTGTTGACATTTTATATTAATGTGGAGATAAACTCAAATACTAATACTAGTCAAGTAAATGACACCAACGACCATGATTGTTCTGGGATAGTCCCAAATAGGCCAAATTTACGGTATAGCCGATATTGAGAAGGGATTGAGAGGGGAAAAAAACAACAAGGAAAAAACATGTACAAACAACTCCCTTACCACGAATTTAAAATTTACTTTTCAATTCTTGGGACAAAACAAATTATGAGTTACAAACCAGCACCTGCAGAGCATGAAGTATTAAAGATATCTACTTGTTGGGCGCATGCTGGAAAAAACAAGGAGCCAACAACATTGACACCTCGAAGACCAAAAAACTGTTTTGTCGGGGAAAAAAAAAATACTACAATTCAATTGGGCTCAATCAAGGTAAATAAGAGGTGTACGATATTTATAAATTATTTGGAATCTACCTCATACACCTTCTTGGGTGCAGAGAGTGATTTCGCAAAAAAGTATCTTCCAACGCAAAGACTCCGTCAACATGAAAGTCAGACATATCACAAAATATTAGAGACTTAGAGGTAACGGAGGTGATTGAGGGTTCTAAACTCATGAACTGTCCTTACCGAGCTTCCACCACTCCAAAATGGGTTATTGTGACGAGACATGCTTGGTTGATGACTCGTTTTCTACTCGGCGATCTAACAGGCTCCCATAAATATCCACGTGAGATTAAATGACTGAATATCCCAAATGGCATAATCCACAACTTGAGTAACGACGCAAGCCTTTTGACCTTCCATAACGTACTACTTAATAAGTTTTTCCGAAGAACGTAGCTATGTAGGGCTTAAAAAAAAACAAATAAAATCATCTAACAGTTTTATTAGTGAATGGCAGCATTCAGATTTTGAAGTGAATAATCAAACCTGTTGCCTCTATCAGCCACTCTGCCTCTGCAGCCATACGCTTCTCACTCACTTAATTCAATTGGCAAGATATCTCCAGTGCTACCAACGGAAAAACAGGCTATTAATATTCAGCAAACAGGGGACCGAATTCTACCTTGGCATAAGGAAGATTGCACTAAACGGAGATAAAAGCGCAGGGCAGTGAGCGAGGAAATGAGTCTCAGTCGGAAACGGCGGTGAAAGATGTTTCGTAAAGATTCTTTACAGTCCCGAGGATGAAACGATTTCGAGATAGATCGAGCCCTTGTTGACACTCTGTACCTTTGAGACAGAGAAGCGATCACGGAAAATGAGTTTGTAATTGATATTTGATTAGAATCAAAAATAGATTTAAGCATTTACAAAATTAGGGTTTGAAAGAAAGAATTCAAAGTTTCACCAGATTAGGGTTTTCCATGAATTCGCCGACTATATCCACGTTAGTATTGACAGATTGAAACCCCGAGAAGATGATGATAATGATTTTCGACAACCATTTATCTAGTGATCGGGGTTTGGTGCTAGGCGTTTATCAAGTGATTAGGGTTTTTATTCTCTTCTTTTTCTTTTTTTTTTTTCGAAAAGGTGGGTTTTGATTCTCTTCTTCGTCTTACTCTCTTGCATTCAACTTGTAGTACCGTGAAGAAGAACATTGCAGTATATTGCCAGATCACGAAGAATTCACGAATTTCCGAAACAGTCGTTGTTAGTGAAGAAGGTGAAGCGCGACAGAGGCGCGAGATCTTATTTATAGCCCTTTCTGACTCCCCGGCCCATCACTTCCACTTGTCCGATGTGGGACTTCCGAGTCCCATATTAAGGATTTTCACTTTTTTTTTTTCCTTTTCTCTTTCCATTTTTCTAAAATTTTTCTTAAAGATAAGTATATCTTTTGCATTCACTTTTATTGAATAGTGAAAATTTTCCGTGGCCGACAGAATGAGAAAGGATTGTCCGTTTTTTAGATGCAAAAGGATCATCTCTTACTTGTCGAATACTAACAGAAAAATTATATAAATTTAAGAGTTTTAAATTTTAGCTTAAAAAAAAATAGTAATAAATTTTAGTTACTTCAAAAAAATAAATAAATAAAATTAAATCTTACTTAAACTACCAATTTTGAACTTTTAAATTTGTGAATAATGAGTTTGAAATTTTAATTGTCTCTAAACTTTTAAAAAATGTATAATAGATTTTAACTTTTTATTTTGTATCTAGAATTATTAATTTTAATAATTTTAAATTCACGAACTTATTAAATACAACGATTTGATTTTATATCTAATGGAGTTATTAATTAAAAAAATAAAAAGTTATGAATCTTAAATGTTAAATAACCTATTAAACTTAGATCATATCATTTAGAGACTAAACTTATTGTTTTGTTAGTATGTATGTTGATGGTCAAATTTAGTCGGGAGGAACTCACCTGACCTTCACGTGCCATCAACGGTAAATTTGTAGATGAGGGGGAAGACGTGGCCTGCAAAAGAGTAAACCTGCACACCGGTGTGGTGCTAGAGGGAAGAGCTAAAGAGCAAGAGGAGGAAGTCGAGAATTGAGTTCGGGTCCCTAGTGGCGAAAAGGGGTATAAATACATGCTCATACTCCTAGGGTTTTTAGGAATTTGGAGGCGTTTCGGGATAAACCAGGCAAAACCGAGGCAGCTAGAGATTATAGGCACCGAACGGAGTCGGTGGGACTCGGCCCGCGCAAGCGGGCCGAGGGCTAGCATGGGGTCGGGCTTGCCGGTTTCGCCTCTGGGGTCCATCTCCCAGTCCTATTTCTGCCCGGTTGTCCTCGTCAGCTCCTTGTACATCGGGGTGGTCCAAAATTACCCATAACAAATGTTGTGAGGGGTTTAAAGATTCTAAAATTTAGAAGTTAACCCAATAGAATTGCAACTCTAGATGAGTGTAGGAGAGGATAAGAGTTAAAGAGATTTTAGGACGAACAAGAAATGGGGATGGAGATTCTTAAATTCAATTTGAAAGAGGGGAACATACATAACGGTCTTTGGAGACTTAAAATTTTAGATATAGGAGTTAATCAGTAGAATTAGATGAGTTGGAGTAGGGAGTTTTTTTTTTTTAGGATTTTGATTGTGGAGTGAGGAGTGGTTTAGATTTAAAAGGGATTTTGAGACTCAGGTTAGGACTTAGGAGGGGAGAGACAAAAGAAGAGAGGAACTAGAGACAAAAGGCCAGGGTGTTAATTTGACAAAAGGCTAGGGTGCAATTTTTTTTTTTTTTTTTTTTTAAAGTTCAACCACATGTGGGTAGAGGGGTTTAGAGATAAAAAGAAAAAAAGATCATAAATTTAAAGAATGAACCCATGAAATTCTTAAAAGTGGTTGTCTATTGTAAGACTATTATCAATACCGAGATTGACTTTGAGGCTCACCAAAGAGGAATAGAAATTTCTTATTGTTTTGAAGCATAACTTGAGTCTATTGCAACAGTTCGGTGCCAGAGCTTTGGGCTCCCATTATAATCTCAAATCGGGTAGGCGCACTCTTCGTACATCCAGGGGTCCTTGGAAATCCATTAACAAGATGTAGCACTTGGTTTACAGTAACATTGCAACTAAAGTTGGGAAGGGAGATAAGACTATGTTTTGGGAGGATGTTTGGCTTGGATTAAAAAATTTCCAATCAAACTATCCTCCCTCTATCATCTTTCACTAAAAAAGGAGGCTCTCATTGTTGATCTTTGGAATCCATCCGCTGAGACTTGGAATCTTCATTTGAGAAGAAATCTAAATGATACAAAAACTACAAAATGAGCTTTATTATCTCACCAGCTCTCATCTTTCTCTTTTAAAGAAGAGGAAGACAATTGGATTTGGTATTTATAAAAGATAGGTGATTTCACCACTGGTTCACTAACCAAAAAGCTGGTTTCTATGCAAATTTCTCAAATTCTGATTTCTATAGTCAGTTATGGAAGGGCCCATTGCCTAGAAATGTCAAATTCTTTATTTGGGAGCATAGTCATACTTGCATCAACACATCAAAAATTATTCAGTGAAAGTCCCCATGGATCGCTTTATCGCTTAGCTGTTGTTGCATGTGTTTTATGTCATGAATCACAGATCCATCTATTTAGCATGTTCCTTTGCTTCAACATTCTAGGATTTCCTCTAGCAAACCTTTTGATGGCATATTGCTAGATCGGGTGACATCTTTACACACTTCTCAAGTTATCTCTTAATGGGCATTCGTTCAAGAAGGAAAAAAAGTTTTTATGGCACCACTTTCTATATGCTTTGTTCTGGAATTTATGGTTGGAAAGAAATGCTCGAATCTTCTCTAATAAGTTTCGAAATAATTATACTTTCATTGAATCTACATCTTATCTTGCTTTATATTGGAGCCGCCACTCTCCTTTTTGTAATTATAGTTTATCCTCCCTATTGTCTCATTGGAGACGTTTTTTGTAATTACCTTTGATAGGTCTTCCTTTTGTATCTATCAAAAAGAGAGAGAGGGGGCGGGGGGAAAGGTGAAAAGGAGAGGCAAAGGAAAAGGAAAATGAAAAGAGATGAATATTTCTTGAGTACATCTCATGGTCAAAATATAGTCATAAGCAAATGTCCTTCCCAAAAGTAAACCAACATAGAATTTAGGTAATAGGTTCACATTATCAATTTACTGCCCATAGTGAGTACCCAACTTAACCAAAATTTTTCTTTTTGTTAATTACAAAATTTTAGCCCATTTTTGCATCCATAGAGCCTATTTAATCACAAACTCTTCTAAATAGTATAGCTTTAACTTGAAAGTTTGGGGCATTCAAAACCTTTAACTAGAGTTCTAACTCACTCTAGTTAAACTTAAAATAAGTACAGCCATTGAACCGACCTTAGAGTCATAATTTTTTCTTTCAAGGTGGGGCATCCTTAGAGTTTTGATTTGACTTAGCATTTCTTTCATGTCCAAAAAATCAAAACTTAAAATCTATAAACTAAATCAAATCCCTTCTGTTTTCTAAAGTTTTATATTTGAGTACTTTTTTAAGAACCATTAATCGATTAGACATGCCACCTTATATAGATTGGTACCACAAGTTTTTTCAATATACATTACAACATATTCTCGAACCCCACAAAAAAAAGATATATATGAAAGTTAAAACTTATTTTGTTGGCTCCAGTTTCTTCCAAACTTCCGGTCCTATGTATTCCCCAATAAGCTGATAAAACATTAAACAATAAGAAACTAAGAATTATGCACTCATTTGATCTAGAATAAAATAAAGCTAGCTTGCCACATCTCGAGAAACTGCTGGATTATTAATGGAATTTATTCCACAAGTCACTCGTTTGGTCTAGAATAAAATAACATTATGTTCAACATATATGTGTAAGTAAGACCTCCTATTACTCAAATTTATTCTAGAAGGGGTAGTTTAGGGAAAGAACCAAACAACAGTTAGGCTAAAAGGGGGGACTACTCATGGGTCATGGGAGTGAGAGCTTGATGTAGGGAAATCAGAAAATGTGGGGAGCTCGGCTTGTTTTTGTGCCTTAGATAGTGAGGTCTGAGAGGGGGAGAACATCTTTCCGAATAGTATTTCAGAATATTTGGGGAATAACCCCATGTCTATTGAAGAACTCTCAATAGGGTAGGGTTGGTTTGCTTCCATTCTATTGAAGAACTCTCAATAGAGTATCGAAAGGCTATTATTATCATGATGACGGCAGAGAACACTTCAAGCCAGGGGCAATCTTCAGCCGAGGTTACACATCAATCAACATAGAAGTAGGAATTAAAAGAAGACTCTGGAGTAGAGGAAAGTGCGGAGAAAAATGAGGAGACAAAGACCCACCTGACGAAGAAAGAAGGCCAAGAAGTGATCGTTGTAAGTTCAAGAAACTAGAGATGCCGATGTTTGCAAGGGTCAATCAGGATTCATGGATTTTCTGGGCAGAAAGGTCTTTCAAAATTATTGTTTCGGGTGCGATGAAAAATACATTTGTGAATGGTTGGTGCAAGAACTGTGAAAATAGGGAGTTAAGGGTGTTATTGGTAAACGAAGAAGTGAAAATCGAGCTTGTATAGGGAAGTAATAATGAAAAAGAGTTGGAAGTGAAAAATCTGGAAGTTGGAGAGCTGGTAGAGTTAGATCTAAAATCAGTTATCGAGTTTTCAACACCATGCACAATGAAAATCGAAGGCACTTTGAGTGACAAAAAAATCGTGATTTTGATTGATTGTGGGGCTACCCACAATTCTATTTCACAACGACTTGTTGGGAATCTGAAACTGTCGTAAACAGAGACCAACTCAACATATACTCTGGTAAATACTCTGGATATATATTGATCAAAGGAAATAAAATAAGTACCCATACCAACTCAACATATTTGGTGTTTGATGTGATCCATGATTCGACATGTAGATTTACATCTACATATATTGTTGCATCAAAATAACCCACAAAACCTTCACAAGTTGAATACAAAATATCAATCCAAAACTTCCACAACGAGATCTAAGCAATATATATACTCAAACGAGAGAAATATGTACCACTCAAGATATCTGACCAAAACATTTAAAAATCAACCATTGTAGCAGTTGTCCAACCATCATTGATAAATAACATAAATAAGGGGTCGGTTTGTGTTGAGAAGAGCTCCAGTTCAAAGATCATGGTCTACATTAAAAATCCCAGGTAAAAATTAAAATTAAAGTGGGAGAAAAAATACACTTTAAAGTTTAAACACTAAAATTTAAAAACAAAACCCGCGTTAATTTAAAAGAAAGGAAACCACCACTTTAGAAACATATTGAAAGAACTCCAACTAAGGTTGCAGGAGCCGATCCCTCACATAGGAGCTTCCGTGAAAGTTGTTGGAGCTTACGATTTGCATGGGCCTTTTAGCAATGAGCCCATGTTAATTTACTCCCGTGTGAAAATCTCATACATCACAGTGCCCATATTGCAAAATTAATTTATAGCTTGTTATCTTTTTTATTAATTCAAGATTTTATGCCTAGTTGATTCTTTTTAATATTTTTTCAGATAAATTTTTCGGAATTATTAGTAGTAATTTTATGAAAAATAGTATTTCTATATTTATAATAATAATTCACATTCATAAATAGAAAATGTAACCTATTAGAAAACATGCCTTTTTTTTCAGCACTGACATGCATTTATACTCAACTTTCACTTTTGAAATCAAATCTTTAATTAACCCAATACTTTCGTGAATGGAAAAGCTAAATAGGTTTCAAAGAAGACCTGATAAACACTGTCAGAACATGAATATGTATGAATTGTGTCCCAATCCAACACTGAAATTTGTGATGCAACAGGAACTCTCGTATTAATCTGACCAGAAAGTCTACATCAAAAGAATACCTAAAATTAAAAAAACATATATCAAAACTATCGGACATAAAAAATTACCAACAATCTCAAAGTTAGTTACATATCAACATTAAGTTCACCTGTGTATATTATTTTATACAAGACAATAAATTAAATTAATACATTCTATCTGTAGAAACAAAAACTTGTTCCACTTCCTTCCCTTTGGCAGAATCTAAAAAAAAGATGTGAAAAATTTTTTTGTTTCTACATTAGAAAGGCATCAATTTGATTTATTGTAGTATAAAATAATACACACAGGTTTGTTTCAAAAAAGAAATATATATATGTATATACACACGGATGAACTTAATGATTTTTCTTGACTGTCTGCCCCTTCCATAACTTTTTCTTCACTTTTTTCCCCGCTGCTGAAGCTCCTTGAAACTTTTTCAGGAATGCTCTGTAATCAAGGGATGGAAATGAAACATTAGCATGGGTTGAACTGGTAATAATCCCAGGGTTGAAATGACAATGATGTAGGATGCCCAGTAGAACAACAAGAACAAAAAAAAAAAAGCATATGGAAATGCATATTTATAGAGAGGCAAAGATAGAAATACAGTTCCAAAAGGAATAAGACAATAAATATATCCCAAGAGGTCACTTGAACCTCCAATCTGAATGCATCATTCAAACTATGCCATAATGACCTTTGGAAACCCAAACTAGGTGCATTTTGTTTATGGTTCAAGCATTGAACTGGTAATAATCCTTCATGACATGGAAGTGCATAAAAAACCTGAATAACTCAATAAAAACAGTTTGCAAAAAAGACAACATATAAGATAGCATACTTGGTCAACAATCTAAAAGAGACATCACGATAGCAAGTAGTCAAAATCCTATAATAGGAAGCATACATCAAGACCAACAAAAGATCTAGAGGAGGAGACTAAGGAGAAGGATGAAAGTGGAAGCAACTTGAGTGCACTTCGAGATATGGCCGATGCCATGTCTAGATCAAAATGAAGTTATTTAACAAACCAATTGACCTATGAAGGGGGATAAATTATATGGTACTTTGCAATTAAAAATATACCTCGGTAAGTTCATGAGCTTTCAGCTACAAATCTGTCTCTCTTTTTCCATTCAACTTCTTTTTTACACCAATTTGCATTCTACACACAGAAAACCAGAACAAACAAACATGAAAGATACATCACTGTTAAAAGATCAAAATTGAAATCAAATGGAAAGCATATATAAGGGCTTGAAGGCCATAACAAACAAACATAAGAGATACACCACATGTTATGATGTTTATGAAAGTGTGAGGTGCACTAAAACACGATATAAAGTGAATTTTTTTTTTTTCTTTTTGTTTTTTGTGAAGCACGCAATAGGAAAATGTAATAATTTCTTGTATATAAAAAGATGTAATATTATGAATAACAAGATAATGAAACTTCTAAAAAGTTACACATTTTGTAAGATATTATCGAGAGAAATTAACAATTGTTTTAAAGTATTTATTGATTTCTTCATTAAAAATATAAATAAATAAAAGATTGATACTGCACTTTTTAAAACGGTGGTTAAGAGATGAAAAATAAAAAATATATTTAAGAGCAAAATTAGATGACAACTTTAATCTAGTTACTTTAAAGAGGGGTTGGATTCAACGGACCTTTGTCTCGAGAGAGGCACAAGTAGCCTCAAGTGACTGAATTCTCTGTAAAACAAGCAGACTCCTTATCAAGATTAGCTTCCTCCTTAAAACTTAAAAGCACATACCTACCCAAAGAATTCAGAAAAAACTTTTGAGATTCTTCATCAGCAGCAACAATTCGTGATGCAAAAAGTTTCCTGACATCCTTCATTGAACACTTCCTATTGCACGGTGGACACTTCTTTTTTTCTTTTTTTTGGTGGTAGGAGGTGCAGGTTAACTTAGTAAAATATTCATATTTTTATCCAAATGCATGACTTAAAGCATTGTGTGGACAGATACCTTCCCTGCAATTTTACGTTGTCGCAGCCATCTATTGATCCAAGACATGCCATATAGGTGCCCACAAGGAAGACAACTGCAGGCACATGAGATAATTAGATGACTTTAAGGACATTAAAATGGTTAATGATCTAGTTCGTCTATTGGCTCTGCCTCTGACTATCTAAGACTTGCCCTAATTAGAAAGACCACATATATACAATCATCAAAACATAGTCCCCCTGACTCATTAAATAAAACAGTTCAACGTAGAGTTTGATATAGATGAAGAAGCATTTGATGTCATAGCCTACGAGGATAACTTGATCGAACAGCTAACTCTTTGAAGCATAGGCAAGTTTTGCGCAAGTTCAAATATAAACTAGCTACCAAATTTCATGAGCGATTGCCATGGTAAAAAGATCTTATAACCGTCATCAACGAAATAGAAAAAACAGAATTGAGAAATTAGCAATCAATCACACTTATTTTTCTTTTTTTCCTAAAGGACGTAACTTTTCTTAAAAATTGAAAGCTAGAAAATGCGTGAAAAGAATAGCCTATCCCACACCAAAGATTCGAGCAAATTATATATACCAATAGAAAAAGAGAGAGCGAGAGAGAAGAATAAAGATTGGTTTCTCGCAGCAAATATGGTGGTCGCCGTAATTGGTCCATGACTCCATGCAAATAGGGCAAAACAAACCGTCGATTTCATTCCGATTCCACTCATTCCCCTGTGAAATTTCCACACTTCCAACACCATTTGAAGAACTCGCTTCTCCACCCTCGGTTCTTCTCCTCTTGTCTTCCTCTTCCTCGACACAAAACGAAACCCTATCTGCGGCAGATCTCGAAGGGCCCGTTTGTGAAGCCCTAGGCGATTGCGCCTCAAGAACAAAATCAGCATCCTCTTCCGCAAGCCCCTTCGACTGTTTCTTCGCCGTCATCAGTTTCCTCAGCCGCCCTACCGATCATGGGAATTGCTAAGAGAGCGACTGTCAAGCTGGGGGATTGGAATGGCCATGCAGATTTTGTGATTGTAAAGATGGATGATTTCGACGTGGTGTTGGGAATGGAATTCCTTCTCGAACACAAAGTCATTCCAATGCCCCTAGCAAAATGCTTGGTGATCACAGGAACCAACCCCACGGTCGTGACGACCAGTATCAGACAACCGAATGGAGCGAAAATGATATCAGCCCTCCAGTTAAAGAAAGGTCTTGCACACGACGAACCCACATTCATGGCCATCCCAATGACAGAAGACGAAAATTTGGAAGCACCAGTCCCCAGTGAGATCCAACGTGTGTTGGACAAGTATCGTGATGTAATGCCAGAAAGTTTGCCCAGGAACCTACCTCCACGGCGGGGGATAGATCACGAAATCGAACTGTTACCAGGGGCGAGACCGCCCGCTAAAAATGCCTACCGCATGGCTCCGCCTGAATTAGCCGAACTGCGAAAACAGTTAGATGAGTTACTGAATGCTGGATTCATTAGGCCCGCGAAGGCTCCATATGGGGCCCCAGTGTTGTTCCAGAAAAAGAAAGACGGAAGTCTGCGGTTATGCATTGACTATCGAGCCCTCAACAAGCTCACGGTGCGTAATAAGTATCCACTTCCTATCATCACCGACTTGTTTGATCGGCTCCACGGGGCAAAGTATTTCTCGAAATTGGATCTTAGGTCGGGATACTACCAAGTACGCATCGCCGAAGGAGATGAACCCAAGACAACGTGCGTCACAAGGTACGGGGCCTTCGAGTTCTTAGTCATGCCATTCGGCCTGACAAATGCTCCGGCTACCTTTTGCACACTAATGAACCAAGTGTTCCATGAGTATCTCGACAAATTTGTGGTGGTTTACCTCGACGACATAGTAGTCTACAGCCCGACCATGGAAGAACATGAACTTCACTTGCAGTTGGTTTTTGAGAAATTGAAGAAAAATCAACTGTATGTGAAGAGAGAGAAATGCTCCTTCGCTCAACAGCGCATTAATTTCCTCGGACACGTGATCGAAGCCGGCCGTATCGGTATGGAAGAAGGAAAGGTGGCAGCCATCAGGGATTGGGAAGTTCCGACGACAGTGACAAAGCTACGTTCCTTCTTAGGACTGGCCAATTACTATCGACGATTCGTAGAGGGATTCTCGAATCGTGCCAGTCCTTTGACCGAGTTGTTGAAGAAAGACAAGACGTGGAGTTGGACTCCAGACTGCCAAACTGCGTTCGATGAGTTGAAACGAGCAATGATGGAAGGCCCGGTACTCGGAATTGCCGATGTTACCAAACCTTTCGTAGTAGAGACCGATGCGTCAGACTACGCGTTGGGTGGTGTTCTAACCCAGGATGGACACCCCATCGCATATGAAAGTCGGAAACTGAATGACGCTGAGAAGAGATACGTCGCCTCAGAGAAGGAGATGTTAGCAGTAGTTCACTGCTTGAGAGCTTGGAGACAGTACCTCCTCGGAGCCAAATTCGTCGTCAAGACCGATAACAGCTCTATCTGTCACTTCTTCAGTCAGCCTAAACTGTCCTCCAAGCAAGCGAGATGGCAAGAATGTCTCGCAGAGTATGATTTTCAGTTCGAACATAAGGCGGGTAAGGCCAACCAAGCGGCAGATGCGTTAAGTCGGAAGAGCGAGCATGCGGCCCTGTGCATGCTAGCTCATTTGAAAGCAAGCAGGTTGAACGGAACCATCCGCGAGACCATCAAGAGACATTTGTCGAACGATACGGCCGCGCAGGCCATCATTCAACTGGCAAAAGAAGGGAAGACACGCCAGTATTGGGTAGAGGAGGACTTACTCTTCACTAGAGGCAACCGCCTATATGTTCCTCGTTCGGGGAACTTACGAAGACTCCTGCTAGAAGAATGTCACGACACTCTGTGGGCAGGCCACACAGGGTGGCAAAGAACTTATGCCCTTCTGAAACAGGGTTATTACTGGCCAAACCTCCGCGACGACGTCATGCAATTCACAAAGACTTGTCTTATCTGCCAACAAGACAAGGTCGAAAGGGCCAAGATAGCAGGATTGCTGGAACCCTTGCCTGTTCCCGCAAGGCCGTGGGAAAGCGTCTCCCTCGACTTCATCACCCACCTGCCCAAGGTTGGGGAATTTGAGGCCATATTAGTGGTCATCGACAGGTTCTCAAAATATGCGACGTTCATACCAGTCAAGAAACTGTGTTCAGCTGAGATGACAGCGCAGCTATTCTTCAAACATGTAGTCAAACTATGGGGTGTTCCTGCCAGCATTATTAGCGACAGAGATGCACGATTCACCGGTACTTTCTGGACGGAATTATTCAGGCTATTAGGCTCTAACCTGAACATTTCTTCCAGCTACCACCCCCAGACAGATGGCCAAACCGAGAGATTCAATAGCATGCTTGAAGAATATCTGCGCCACTTCATCGATGCAAGACAGAAAAATTGGGTCGAGATGCTCGATGTAGCACAATTCAGTTTCAATTGCCAAAAGAGCACCTCGACAGGCAAGACTCCGTTCGAAGTTGTTTGCGGGCGGCAACCCATGATGCCCCATGTCATCGATCACCCGTATGCAGGCAAAAGCCCCCAAGCGTATAACTTCACCAAAGAGTGGAGACAAACCTCTGAAGTTGCTCGGGCTTACTTAGAGAAGGCGTCGAAGCGCATGAAGAAATGGGCAGATCAGAAGCGGCGTCCTCTAGAGTTCCAAGAAGGGGACAAAGTGTTGATCAAGCTGAAACCTGAACAACTTCGTTTCCGGGGAAGTCGCGACCAACGCCTCATCCGGAGATATGAAGGTCCAGTCGACGTTATCCAAAAGGTCGGGAAAGCCTCATATAGGGTTCGACTTCCTGCATGGATGAAAATCCATCCTGTCATTCATGTCAGTAATTTGAAACCCTTCCACCCCGACCTCGAGGATACCGCCCGCAATGAAGTCATTCGACCACCCGTCACCATGAAGAACGTCGCCGATAAAGAAGTCGAGGAAGTGTTAGCAGAAAGGACCCGTCGCGTCGGCAACCCACGACGGGATCTACAAGAATTCTTAGTGAAGTGGAAGGGGCTCCCAGAGGCCGAAATAAGTTGGGAGCGCGCCGAAGACCTGAAGACTGCTGCCCTCCAGATCGCAGAGTTCGAGCAGCGTCGGTTGACAGAGACGTCAACCATTTAAGTGGGGGAGGATGTCACGGTCATGCTTGTCCAAGGCGTGTTGCCCATGGCCGCATGCCCATGTCAACCCCTTCCCCTCATGCTTTCATTATATGTATTTCCTTTGTATCGCTTGTTTACTTTCCCTTGCATTTCTCAAGTGTATGACTCCTCGTGATTTTCATGTGTAAGCCTGCCAAGGCTAAAATGCTTAATAATATACTATAGGGGGGTACGACTAGTTGTCAAACCTTCCTACCCGAGAGTTGTATGCTATCAAGCTGTTGTTGTGCCTTTGCTTACTTGATAGTCTGTGCAACAAATACTCTTTCAAAATGTCTTCAAACGTTTTCCAAAATCTTTTCTCTAACCCCGTTTTCTAAAACCGTTTTCCAAGAACGGGGGTAGAGGTTGCGATATTCGCCCGTTGTGCCACCGGCGATCCGTTTTCAAGTTGGCTGACTTACTTGTGAGCGAAAGTAAGTGCCGCACAGTCGCTTTACGAGACCCTAAAGACCGCGACTGTGACAGTCCGGCGCGTGTCCGGACGTATCCGTGTCCGACACAGATTCCCCAGCCATTTTTACGTATCCGTGCTTGATAGTGGAATACTTATCCAGCGAGTAATCTACATGATGGATTCGTCGAATATGTCTAACCAACATTAAGCTTCTTACTGGCATTCTTGGAATACTTGGACCGCATCGAAAATGTCGAGTATTCTACTTGGTGGTATTCTTGAAATAAGCCTAGGCAACATTAAGCGACTCGGTGGCCTTCTTGGATTGCTCAACCAAGATCGAGTATTCAACTAAGTGGCCTTCTTGGAATGCTTAGCCAACTTCGAGTAGAATACCTGGAAGCTTTGTTTGAATGTTGATACAACAACGAAAATTAAACTAGGTAGCTTTCTTAGAATTCTCTGCTAACATCGCGTATTCTACTACGTGGCTTGCTTGGAATGCATAGCCAACATCGAGTAGTCTTACAAGTGGCTTTCTTGGAATGCTATGCCAACATCAGTGGCTTTCCTGGAATGCTCAGCCAACATCGAGTATTCTAATAAGTGGCTTTCTTGGAATACTAAGCCAACATAAGGTATTCTAAACATACATTGAGTATTCTAATAAGTGGGTTTGTTAGAATGTTTAGCCAACATCCAGTAGAATACCTGTTGCCTTTCTTGGAATGCTTAGCAAACATCGAGTATTCTACTTGTTGTTTTTCCTTAAAAATTTCTAGCTAGCATTAAGCTACTAATTGGCTTTCTTGGAATGTTCAACCAAGATCGCGTATCCAACAAAGTGACTGTCTTGGAATATTTAATGAAAATCGGATCGAATACCCAGTGGCTTTCTTGGAATGCTTAACCAACGAGTGTTCTGCATGGTGCATTCTTCGAATATATCAGACCAACATTAAGCTTCTTACTGGCATTCTTGGAATACTTGGACCGCACCGACATATCAATGACTTTCATAGAATGCCTAGACAATATCGATTATTCTATTTGGTGGTATTCTTAAAAGATGCGTAGCCAATATTAAGGGACTCGGTGGCCTTCTTGGATTGCTCAGCCAAGATCAAGTATTCAACTAAGTGGCCTTCTTGGAATGCTTAGCCAACCTCGAGTAGAATACCTGGAAGCTTTGTTTGAATGTTGATACAACAACGAAAATTAAACTAGGTAGCTTTCTTAGAATTCTCTGCTAACATCGCGTATTCTACTAAGTGGCTTGCTTGGAATGCATAGCCAACATCGAGTAGTCTTACAAGTGGCTTTCTTGGAATGCTAAGCCAACATCAAGTATTCAACTAAGTGGCTTTCCTGGAATGCTCAGCCAACATCGAGTATTCTATTAAGTGGCTTTCTTGAAATACTAAGCCAACATAAGGTATTCTAAGCATACATTGAGTATTCTAATAACTGGGTTTGTTAGAATGTCTAGCCAACATAGTGTAGAATACCCATTGCCTTTCTTGGAATGCTTAGCAAACATCGAGTATTCTACTTGGTGTTTTTCCCTAAAAATTTTTAGCTAGTATTAAGCTATTAATTGGCCTTCTTGGAATGCTCAGCCAAGATCGTGTATCCAACAAAGTGACTTTCTTGGAATATCTAATGACAATCGAGTGGAATACCTCGTGGCTTTCTTGGAATGTTTAACCAACGAGTGTTCTACATGGTGGATTCTTCGAATATGTCAGACCAACATTAAGCTTTTTACTGGAATTCTTGGAATACTTGGCCAGCATCGACATATAAATGACTCTCATAGAATGCCTAGACAACATCGATTATTCTACTTGGTGGTATTCTTGAAAGATGCCTAGCCAAAATTAAGGGACTCGCTGGCCTTCTTGGATTGCACAGCCAAGATCGCGTATTCAACTAAGTGGCCTTCTTGGAATGCCTAGCCAACTTTCAGTAGAATACCTGGGAGTTTTGATGTTATTATGTTGATACAACGAGTAATATACTAGGTAGTTTTCTTAGAATTCTATGCTAACATCGCGTATTCTACTAAGTGGCTTTCTTGGAATGCATAGACAACATCGAGTAGTCTTACAAGTGGCTTTCTTGGAATGCTAAGCCAACATCGAGTATTCAACTAAGTGGCTTTCTTGGAATGCTAACCCAACATCGAGTATTTATTAAGTGGGTTTGTTAGAATGCCTAGCCAACATCAAGTAGAATACACATTGCCTTTCTTGGAATGCTTAGCAAACATCGAGTATTCTACTTGGTGTCTTTCCTTAAAAATTTCTAGCTAGCATTAAGCTACTAATTGGCTTTCTTGGAATGCTCAGCTAAGATCGTGTATCCAACAAAATGACTTTCTTGGAATATCTAATGAAAATCGTGTAGAATACCCATTGGCTTTCTTGGAATGCTTAACCAGCGAGTAATCTACATGGTTGATTCTTCGAACATGAGTAACCAACATCAAGCTTATCGCTGGCATTCTAGGAATACTTGGCCAGCATCGACATATCAATGACTTTTATAGAATGCCTAGACAATATCGAGTATTCTACTTGGTTGTATTCTTGAAATATGCCTAGCCAACATTAAGGAACTCGGTGGCCTTTTTGGATTGCTCAGCCAAGATCGTGAATTCAACTAAGTGGTTTTCATGGAATGCCTAGCCAACTTTTAGTAGAATACCTCCTAGCTTTGATGGAATGTTGATACAACAACGAATAATATACTAGGTAGCTTTCTTAGAATTCTCTGCTAACATCGTGTATTCTACTAAGTGGCTTTCTTGGAATGCATAGCCAACATCGAGTAGTCTTACAAGTGGCTTTCTTGGAATGCTAAGCCAACATCGAGTATTCAACCAAGTGGCTTTCCAGGAATGCTAAGCCAACATCGATTATTCGAATAAGTGGCTTTCTCGGAATACTAAGCCAACATAAGGTATTCTAAGCATACATTGAATATTCTAATAGGTGGGTTTGTTAGAATGTTTAGCCAACATCAAGTACAATACTCGTTGCCTTTCTTGGAATGCTTAGAAAACATCGAGTACTCTACTTGGTGTTTTTCCTTAAAAATTTCTAACAAGCATTAAGATACTAATTGGCTTTCTTGGAATGCTCCACAAAGATCGTGTATCCAACAAAGTGACTTTCTTGAAATATCTAATGAAAATCGAGTAGAATACCAAGTGGCTTTCTTGGAATGCTTAACCAACTAGTATTCTACATGGTGGATTCTTCGAATAAGCCAGACCAACATTAAGCTTCTTACTGGCATTCTTGGAATACTTGGACCGCATCGACATATCAATGACTTTCATAGAATGCCTAGACAATATCGATTATTCTACTTGGTGGTGTTCTTGAAAGATGCCTAACCAACATTAAGGGACTCGGTGGCCTTCTTGGATTGCTCAGCCAAGATGGAGTATTCAACTAAGTGGCCTTCTTGGAATGCTTAGCCAACTTTGAGTAGAATACCTGGAAGCTTTGTTTGAATGTTGACACAACAACGAATATTATACTAGGTCGAATTCTCTGCTAACATCGCGTATTCTACTAAGCGGCTTTCTTGGAATGCTAAGCCAACATCGAGTATTCAACTAAGTGGCTTTCCTAGAATGCTCAGCCAACATCGAGTATTGTATTAAGTGGCTTTCTTGGAATACTAAGCCAACATAAGGTATTCTAAGCATACATTGAGTATTCTAATAAGTGGGTTTGTTAGAATGTCTAGCCAACATCAAGTAGAATACCCATTGCCTTTCTTGGAATGCTTAGAAAACATCGAGTATTCTATTTGGTGTCTTTCCATCAAAATTTCTAGCTAGCATTAAGCTACTAATTGGCTTTCTTGGAATGCTCAGCCAAGATCCTGTATCCAACAAAGTAACTTTCTTGGAATATCTAATGAAAATCGAGTAAAATACCCAGTGGCTTTCTTGGAATGCTTAACCAGCGAGTATTCAACATGGTGGATTCTTTGAATATATCTAACCAACATTTAGCTTCTTGCAGCATCGACATATAAATCACTCTCATAGAATGCCTAGACAATATCGATTATTCTACTTGGTGGTAGTCTTGAAAGATGCCTAGAAAACATTAAGGCACTCGCTGGCCTTCTTGGATTGCTCAGCCAAGATCGAGTATTCAACTAAGTGGCCTTCTTCGAATACCTAGCAAACTTTGAGTAGAATACATGGTAGCTTTGTTGGAATGTTGATACAACAACGAATATTATACTAGGTAGTTTTCTTAGAATTCTCTGCTAACATCGCGTATTCTATTAAGTGCCTTGATTGGAATGCATAGCCAACATCGACTATTCTTACAAGTGGCTTTCTTGGAATGCGAAGCCAACATCGAGTATTCAACTAAATGAATTTCCTAGAATGCTCAGCCAACATTGAGAATTCTAATAACTGGCTTTCTTGGAATACTAAGCCAACATAAGGTATACTAAGCATACATTGAGTATTCTATTAAGTGGGTTTGTTACAATCTCTAGCCAACATCAAGTAGAATACCCGTTGCCTTTCTTGGAATGCTCAGCAAACATCGAGTATTCTACTTAATGTTTTTCCTTAAAATTTCTAGATGGCATTAAACTACCAATTGGCTTTCTTGGAATGCCAGCAAAGATCGTGTATCCAACAAACTGACTTTCGTGGAATATCTAATGAAAATCGAGTAGAATACCAAGTGGCTTTCTTGGAATGCTTAACCAGCGAGTAATCTACATGGTGGATTCTTCGAATATGTCTAACCAACATTAAGCAAGCTTCTTCTTCTTGCAAACATTCTTGGAATACTTGGCCAGCATCGACTTATCAATGACTTTCATGGAATGTCGAGACAATATCGAGTATTCTACTTGGTGGTATTCTTGAAGGATGCCTAGCCAACATTAAGGGACTCGGTGGCCTTCTTGGATTGCTCAGCCAAAAACGAATATTCAACTAAGTGGCCTTCTTGGAATGCCTAGCCAACTTTGAAAAGAATACCTAGTAGCTTTGTTGGAATGTTGAGTCAACAACGAATTTTATACAACCGGTTTCTTAGAAATCTCTGGTAACATCAAGTATCCTACTAAGTGGCTTGCTTGGAATGCATAGCCAACATCGAGTATTCAACCAAGTGGCTTTCCAGGAATGCTAAGCCAACATCGATTATTCGAATAAGTGGCTTTCTCGGAATACTAAGGCAACATAATGTATTCTATGCCAACATCGAGTATTCTAATAAGTGGGTTTGTAAGAATGCATAGCCAACATAAAGTAAAATACCCATTGCCTTTCTTGGAATGCTTAGCAAACATCAAGTATTCTACTAGGTGGCTTTCTTTTAAAATTTCTAGCTAGCATTAAGCTACTAATTGGCTTTCTTGGAATGCTCAGCCAAGATCGTGTATCCAACAAAGTGACTTTCTTGGAATATCTGATGAAAATCGAGTAGAATACCCATTGGCTTTCTTGGAATGCTTAACAAGCGAGTAATCTACATGATGGATTCGTCGAATATGTCTAACCAACATTAAGCTTCTTGCTGGAATTCTTGGAATACTTGGCCAGCATTGTTATATCAATGACTTTCATGGAATGCCTAGAAAATATTGAGTATTCTACTTGGTGGTATTCTTGAAATATGCTTAGGCAACATTAAGCGACTCGGTGGCCGTCTTGGATTGCTCAGCCAAGATCGAGTATTCAACTAAGTGGCCTTCTTGGAATGCCCAGCCAACTTTGAGTAGAATACCTGGTAGCTTTGTTGGAATGTTGAGACAACAACGAAATTTATACTAGGTAGGTTTCTTAGAATTCTCTGGTAACATTGAGTATTCTACTAAGTGGCTTGCTTGGAATGCATAGCCAACATCGAGTAGTCTTACAACTGGCTTTCTTGGAATGCTAAGCCAACATCAAGTATTCAACTAAGTGGCTTTCCTGGAATGCTCAGCCAACATCGAGTATTCTAATAAGTGGATTTCTTGGAATACTAACGCAACATAAGGTATTCTAAGCCAACATCGAGTATTCTAATAAGTGGGTTTGTTAGAATGCCTAGCCAATATCAAGTAGAATAGTCGTTTTCTTTCTTGGAATGCTTAGCAAACATCGAGTATTCTACTTGGTGTTTTACCTTAAAAATTTCTAGCTAGCATTAAGCTACTAATTACATTTCTTGGAATGCGCAGCGAAGATTGTGTATCCAACAAAGTGACTTTCGTGGAATATCTTATGAAAATCGAGTAGAATACCCATTAGCTATCTTGGAATGCTGAACCAACGAGTAATCTACATGGTGGATTCTTCGAACATGTTTAACCAACATTAAGCTTCTTGGAGGCATTCATGGAATACTTGGCCAGCATCGACTTGTCAATGACTTTCATGGAATGTCGAGACAATATCGAGTATTCTACTTGGTGGTATTCGTGAAATATGCCTAGCTAACAGTAAGGGACTCGTGGCCTTCTTGGATTGCTCAGCCAAGATCGAGTGTTCAACTAAGTGGCCTTCTTGGAATGCCTAGCCAACTTTGAGTAGAATACCCAGTAGCTTTGTTGGAATGTTAAGACAAAAACGAATATTATACTAGGTAGCTTTCTTAGAATTCTCTACTATCATCGCGTATTCTACTAAGTGGCTTGCTTGGCATGCATAGCCAACATCGAGTAGTCTTACAAGTGGCTTGCTTGGAATGCTAAGCCAACATCGAGTATTCAACTAAGTGGCTTTCTTGGAATACTAAGCTTACATAAGGAATTCTAACCCAACATCGAGTATTTATTAAGTGGGTTTGTTAGAATGCCTAGCCAACATCAAGTAGAATACACATTGCCTTTCTTGGAATGCTTAGCAAACATCGAGTATTCTACTTGGTGTCTTTCCTTAATAATTTCTAGCCACCATTAAGCTACTAATGGGCTTTCTTGGAATGCTCAGCCAAAATCGTGTATCCAACAACGTGATTTTCTTGGAATATCTAATGAAAATCGAGTAGAATACCCATTGGTTTTCTTGGAATGCTTAACCAGAGGGTAATCTACATGGTGGATTCTTCGAATATGTCCAACCAACATTAAGCTTCTTGCCAGCATTCTTGGTATACTTGTCCAACATCGACTTATCAAGGACTTTCATGGAATGTCGAGACAATATCGAGTATTCTACTTGGTGGTATTCTTGAAATATGCCTAGCTAACATTAAGGGACTCGGTGGCCTTCTTGGATTGCTCAGCCAAGATCGGGTATTCAACTTAGTGGCCTTCTTGGAATGCCTAGCCAACTTTGAGTAGAATACTTGGTAGGTTTGTTGGAATGTTGATACAACAACGAATATTAAACTAGGTAGCTTTCTTAGAATTCTCTGGTACCATCGAGTAACCTACCAAGTGGTTTGCTTGGAATGCATAGCCAACATCGAGTAATCTTACAAATGGCTTTCTTGGAATGCTAAGCCAACATCGAGTATTCAACTAAGTGACTTTCCTGGAATGCTCATCCAACATCGAGTATTCTAATAAGTGGCTTTCTTGGAATAATAAGGCATCATAATGTATTCAATGCCAACATCGAGTATTCTAATAAGTGGGTTTGTTAGAATGCCTAGCCAAGATCAAGTAGAATGCCCATTGCCTTTCTTGGATTGCTTAGCAAACATCGAGTATTCTACTTGGTGTCTTTCCTTAAAAATTTCTAGCTAGCATTAAGCTACTAATTGGCCTTCTTGGAATGCTCAGCCAAGATCGTGTAATCTTACAAGTGCTTTCTTCGAATGCTAAGCCAACAACGAGTAATCTTACAAGTGGCTTTCTTGGAATGCTAAGCCAACATCAAGTATTCAACTAAGTGGCTTTCCTGGAATGCTCAGCCAACATCGATTATTCTAATAAGTGGCTTTCTTGGAATACTAAGGCAACATTAGAATACATAAGGTATTCTAAGCCAACATCTAGTATACTTATAAGTGGGTTTGTTAGAATGCCTAGCAAATATCAAGTAGAATAGTCGTTGTCTTTCTTGGAATGCTTAGCAAACATCGAGTATTCTACTTGGTGTCTTTCCTTAATAATTTCTAGCTACCATTAAGCTACTAATTGGCTTTCTTGGAATGCTCAGCCAAAATCGTGTATCCAACAACGTGATTTTCTTGGAATATCTAATGAAAATCGAGTAGAATACCCATCGGTTTTCTTGGACTGCTTAACCAGCGGGTAATCTACATGGTGGATTCTTCGAAAATGTCCAACCAACATTAAGCTTCTTGCCAGCATTCTTGGAATACTTGGCCAGCATCGACTTATCAATGACTTTCATGGAATGTCGAGACAATATCGAGTATTCTACTTGGTGGTATTCTTGAAATATGCCTAGCTAACATTAAGGGACTCGATGGCCTTCTTGGATTGCTCCGCCAAGATCAAGTATTCAACTAAGTGGCCTTCTTGGAATGCCTAGCCAACTTTGAGTAGAATACCTGGTAGCTTTGTTGGAATGTTGAGAACACAACGAATATTATACTAGGTAGCTTTCCTAGAATTCTCTGCTAACATCGCATATTCTACTAAGTGGCTTGCTTGGAATGCACAGCCAACATCTAGTAGTCTTACAAGTGGCTTTCTTGGAATGCTAAGCCAACATCGAGTATTCAACTAAGTGGCTTTCCTGGAATGCTAAGCCAACATCGAGTATTCAACTAAGTGGCTTTCCTGGAATGCTCAGCCAATATCGAGTATTCTCATAAGTGGTTTTTGGAATACTAAACCAACATAAGGTATTCTAAGCCAACATCGAGTATTGTAATATGTGGGTTTGTTAGAATGCCTAGCTAACATCAAGTAGAATACTCATTGCCTTTCTTGGAATGCTTAGCAAACATCGAGTATTCTACTTGGTGTCTTTCCTTAATAATTTCTAGCTACCATTAAGCTACTAATTGGCTTTCTTGGAATGCTCAGCCAAAATCGTGTATCCAACAACGTGATTTTCTTGGAATATCTAATGAAAATCGAGTAGAATACCCATCGGTTTTCTTGGACTGCTTAACCAGCGGGTAATCTACATGGTGGATTCTTCGAAAATGTCCAACCAACATTAAGCTTCTTGCCAGCATTCTTGGAATACTTGGCCAGCATCGACATATCAATGACTTTCATGGAATGTCGAGACAATATCGAGTATTCTACTTGGTGGTATTCTTGAAATATGCCTAGCTAACATTAAGGGACTCGGTGGCCTTCTTGGATTGCTCCGCCAAGATCGAGTATTCAACTAAGTGGCCTTCTTGGAATGCCTAGCCAACTTTGAGTAGAATACCTGGTAGCTTTGTTGGAATGTTGAGACAACAACGAATATTATACTAGGTAGCTTTCTTAGAATTCTCTGCTAACATCGCATATTCTACTAAGTGGCTTGCTTGGAATGCACAACCAACATCTAGTAGTCTTACAAGTGGCTTTCTTGGAATGCTAAGTCAACATCGAGTATTCAACTAAGTGGCTTTCCTGGAATGCTAAGCCAGCATCGAGTATTCAACTAAGTGGCTTTCCTGGAATGCTCAGCCAACATCGAGTATTCTCATAAGTGGTTTTTGGAATACTAAGCCAACATAAGGTATTCTAAGCCAACATCGAGTATTGTAATATGTGGGTTTGTTAGAATGCCTAGCTAACATCAAGTAGAATACTCATTGCCTTTCTTGGAATGCTTAGCAAACATCGAGTATTCTACTAGGTGTCTTTCCTTAAAAAATTCTAGCTAGCATTAAGCTACTAACTGGCTTTCTTGGACTGCTCAGCCAGGATCGTGTAACCAACAAAGTGACTTTCTTGGAATATCTAAAGAAAATCGAGTAGAATACCCATTGGCTTTCTTGGAATGCAACCAACGAGTAATCTACATGGTGGATTCTTCGAATATGTCTAACCAACATTAAGCTTCTTGCTGGCATTCTTGGAATACTTGGCCAGCATCGACATATCAATAACTTTCATGAAATGCCTAGACAATATCGAGTATTCTACTTCATGGTATTCTTAAAATATGCCTAGAAAACATTAAGGAACTCGGTGGCCATCTTGGATTGCTCAACCAAGATCGAGTATTCAACTAAGTGGCCTTCTAGCAATGCCTAGCAAACTTTGAGTAAAATACATGATAGCTTTGTTGGAATGTTGAGACAACAACGAATTTTATACAAGGTAGGTTTGAGTAAAATACATGATAGCTTTGTTGGAATGTTGAGACAACAACGAATTTTATACAAGGTAGGTTTCTTAGAACTCTCTGGTAACATCGAGTATCCTACTAAGTAGAGCTTGTTGGGAATGCATAGCCAACTTCGAGTATTCAACTAAGTGGCTTTCCTCGAATGCTCAGCCAACATCGATTATTCTAATAAGTGGCTTTCTTGGAATACTAAAGCAACGTAATGTATTCTATGCCAACATCGAGTATTCTAATAAGTCAGTTTGTTAGAATGCCTAGCCAACATAAAGTAGAATACTCATTGCCTTTCTTGGAATGCTTAGCAAACATCGAGTATTCTACTTGGTGGCTTTCATTTAAAATTTCTAGCTAGCATTAAGCTAATAATTGGCTTTCTTGGAATGCTCAGCCAACATTGCGTATCCAACAAAGTGACTTTCTTGAAATATCTAATGAAAAATGAGTATAATACCCATTGGCTTTCTTGGAATACCTAAGAAGCACGGACACGGACACGGACACGATAGGACACGGCGATACGTCAATTTCTGAAAATGTAGGATACGGATACGTCGAGGATACGTTATTTTTTTATTATTTTTATTTAGATATATTAAAAGATTAAATCCAAAATACTTTAATTTTTTTTACTAACTACTAAAAATATTTAAAATTTAAAAAAAAAAAAAAAAAAAAAAAAAAAAACATGAATGAAAATTTAACTAGCTATTGAATTTAGTTTAAATTTTCAATATACATAAATGATACCCAACTCAATAAAGATTTAAAAAAAAAAAAAACAATCGGCCACAAAATACCCATTAAAAGCCCAGCCCACCAAATAAAATCTATAAGCCCTAAACCCTCCCCAGACCCCCACCCCCCTCGATTCTGCTTTCCTCTCTTCTCCGATTCTCCCTCCATCTCTCCCTCTCTCTACCTCCGTCCTCCAACGCTTAACTTTCTGACGACGGCAAAGACGGCGGCGGCGGCGCCGCCGAAGAGGGAGATCGTGGCTGGCGAAGAAAAAAGGTTGGGGAGCTTTTGCAATTATGAGGTTCGTTGGGTTCAAATTCTTTTTCTCCTCTTTTCTTCTTTTTTTTTTCTTCCCGTAAACAGACATTTGGACGGCCAGACGTGTCCGATTTGCGTATCCAAGCGTGTCCGCACGTGTCCGATTTAAAAAAAAAAAAAAAAAAAAAAAAAAAAAAAAAAGGACACGGATTTTTGCGTGTCCGACGCGTGTCCGGACGTATCCGTGTCCGACACAGATTCCCCAGCCATTTTTACGTATCCGTGCTTGATAGTGGAATACTTATCCAGCGAGTAATCTACATGATGGATTCGTCGAATATGTCTAACCAACATTAAGCTTCTTACTGGCATTCTTGGAATACTTGGACCGCATCGAAAATGTCGAGTATTCTACTTGGTGGTATTCGTGAAATATGCCTAGGCAACATTAAGCGACTCGGTGGCCTTCTTGGATTGCTCAACCAAGATCGAGTATTCAACTAAGTGGCCTTCTTGGAATGCTTAGCCAACTTCGAGTAGAATACCTGGAAGCTTTGTTTGAATGTTGATACAACAACGAAAATTAAACTAGGTAGCTTTCTTAGAATTCTCTGCTAACATCGCGTATTCTACTAAGTGGCTTGCTTGGAATGCATAGCCAACATCGAGTAGTCTTACAAGTGGCTTTCTTGGAATGCTATGCCAACATCAGTGGCTTTCCTGGAATGCTCAGCCAACATCGAGTATTCTAATAAGTGGCTTTCTTGGAATACTAAGCCAACATAAGGTATTCTAAACATACATTGAGTATTCTAATAAGTGGGTTTGTTAGAATGTTTAGCCAACATCCAGTAGAATACCTGTTGCCTTTATTGGAATGCTTAGCAAACATCGAGTATTCTACTTGTTGTTTTTCCTTAAAAATTTCTAGCTAGCATTAAGCTACTAATTGGCTTTCTTGGAATGTTCAACCAAGATCGTGTATCCAACAAAGTGACTGTCTTGGAATATTTAATGAAAATCGGATCGAATACCCAGTGGCTTTCTTGGAATGCTTAACCAACGAGTGTTCTGCATGGTGCATTCTTCGAATATATCAGACCAACATTAAGCTTCTTACTGGCATTCTTGGAATACTTGGACCGCACCGACATATCAATGACTTTCATAGAATGCCTAGACAATATCGATTATTCTATTTGGTGGTATTCTTAAAAGATGCGTAGCCAATATTAAGGGACTCGGTGGCCTTCTTGGATTGCTCAGCCAAGATCAAGTATTCAACTAAGTGGCCTTCTTGGAATGCTTAGCCAACCTCGAGTAGAATACCTGGATGCTTTGTTTGAATGTTGATACAACAACGAAAATTAAACTAGGTAGCTTTCTTAGAATTCTCTGCTAACATCGCGTATTCTACTAAGTGGCTTGCTTGGAATGCATAGCCAACATCGAGTAGTCTTACAAGTGGCTGTCTTGGAATGCTAAGCCAACATCAAGTATTCAACTAAGTGGCTTTCCTGGAATGCTCAGCCAACATCGAGTATTCTATTAAGTGGCTTTCTTGAAATACTAAGCCAACATAAGGTATTCTATGTTATAGTATATATGTAAATATAGTAGCTTATTAGTCTTCGTCCTTTATTGTAATTTTACCATTAGTGGTTTAGGGCTTCTATGTATGCCTATATATAATTGGCTCTAGTGTATAGAAAATATATTGAATTCTCTCATGTTTGATATCTTGATAACATGGTATCAGAGCCACTCTAGGGTTTTAGAATTTTCCTTTGGCTGTTAGGGTTTCTTCTCATCCAAGTGGGGTTAGGGTTTGAAATTTGGGTCACCACATTAGAGGGGCCGTTTGTCGACACCACCCACCTAAAGAGAAGCGCCGCTGCCAGGGGAGTCGAATCGCCGTCGTCGTTCGCCGGAAGTAGCTGCGCGTGAGCCACACGCGCCGTCGGAGATTTCTGCAGCCGCCGCCACTCGCCGGTGCGTGAGGGCGCGTGGGAGGTCCGTTTTCCCTTCCGTCAGTTGGGTTAGCATCGGGCTGAGAATTCTAACAAGTCTGTATACTTGGTTTTGCCAAAACAGGTCACGTTTGCTTCAGTTTGCATGCTCGGCTCAATTTCGGTTTGTTTTTGTTGAGTTCAGTTCTGTTTTTTCCTCGTGAGGGTACGTTTGTGGCTGGAATTTTCCCTGGTTGTTGTGATTTGCCGTTCTTGTGCATCAAGAGTATTTTTGACTTATTCTTGTGGCTAGTTTGGACATAATTTGCTCGAGTTAAAAGTTGTTTGGGAGGAGAATTAGGGTTCACCATTAGAAACTCCATTCAGATCATATTTTCAGAAGTTGTATGGTGATTTGGCTCTAATTTCCAAGGTTTTAGATCAGCATTTGTGGTTTTACATTCGATATTGACCTATGGTTGAACAAGGATTCGTAGCAATGTCTAATGTGGTTCAATCGCAGATTCAGTCCATCCATGATTCATCTAAGCAACCATTTGTTACTTCTACTACTGAGTTTGCTAAATTTCAACAGTACCAGAAGTCATTGAAAGCATATTCTTTATCATCCATGCTTACCCCTATTACAACCATTGCTGAGTCAGGTAACATGAATCATTGTCTTCTTTCCTCCTCTACCAAATGGGTCATAGACTCTGGTGCAACCAATCATATGACAGGTAATCGTGATTTGTTTTCCAATTTTTCTTCATCTACATCCCTTATCGACGTTACTTTGGCAGATGGATCAACATCATCTGTTTTTGGATCTGGCACAGTAAATCTAACCCCATCTCTTTCTTTGTCATCGGTTTTACATTTACCTCAACTTTCCTTTAATTTAATATCTGTTAGTAAACTCACTCATGACCTTAATTGTTGTGTTTCTTTTCATCCGGGCTATTGCTTGTTTCAGGATCTTGTGACAAAGAAGATTATTGGTAGAGGACATGAATCTGGAGGACTTTATATTTTCGATCATCAAGTGCCAAAAGTTGCCTGTTCTGGAGTTGTTTCTCCATTTGATGCCCATTGCCGTCTAGGTCATCCTTCTCTTTCAGTGCTAAAAACACTTTGTCCTCAATTTCATAACTTGTCTTCATTAAATTGTGACTCATGTCAGTTTGCCAAATTTCATCGTCTTAGCTCTAGTCCTAGAATAGCTAATCGAGCAAGTAAGCCCTTCGAATTAGTTCATTCTGATATTTGGGGTCCTTGTCCTATTGTTTCCAAAACTGGATTTCGATACTTCGTTACCTTTGTTGACGATTACTCTCGTATGACTTGGTTATACTTTATGAAGAGTCGTTCTGAGTTACTTTCTCACTTTTGTAATTTTCATGCTGAAATTCGAACTCAGTTTGATGTTTCCCTTAAAATTTTGAGAAGCGATAATGCTGGTGAGTACTTTTCTGAAGCACTTACGTCTTACCTATGTAAGCATGGAATCATTCATCATTCATCTTGTGCTGATACTCCTTCCCAAAATGGAGTTGCTGAAAGAAAAAATAGGCATCTCCTTGAAACTGCAAGAGCATTATCCTTTCAAATGAGTGTTCCAAAGCAATTTTGGGTTGATGCAATTTCTACAGCTTGCTTCTTGATTAATCGCATGCCTTCATCTGTTCTTAAAGGTCAAATTCCTCATCATGTTCTATTCCCCACAAAACCGTTGTTTCCTATTGAGCCGAAAATATTTGGTTGTACTTGTTTTGTCAGAGATGTTCGTCCTAATCTAACAAAATTAGACCCCAAATCTTTAAAGTGCATTTTCTTAGGCTATTCTCGTGTTCAAAAAGGTTATAGATGCTATTGTCCTAGTTCGAATAGGTATCTTGTATCTCGTGATGTTACTTTCTTTGAGGACACGCCTTTCAAATCATCTTTGCCTAGTACGAGTCAGGAGGAGGAGGATGATCTTTTTATTTATACACTTGTACCTCCTACACCCTCTACCGATCCATCTCCACTTGTGTCTCCTACACCCTCTCTCGATCCTTCTCATTCGACACTTGTTCCTACTCGTCCGCCTATTACTCAAGTATACTCTAGACGGCAACAACCTCCAGGTGAATGTCTTGTACCACAAGATTCTTCGTCATCGGATCCATGGCCGAGTGATGAGCTTCCTATTGCTCTTCGTAAAGGTAAACGTTCTTGCACTTTTCCTATTTCTTCATTTGTCACTTATGACCACTTGTCATCTTCTACATGTTCTTTTGTTGCATCTCTTGACTCCATCTCGATTCCTAAAATGGTTCATGAAGCCTTGTCTCATCCTGGTTGGCGCAATGCGATGATAGAAGAGATGACTGCTTTAGATGATAATGGTACCTGGGATTTAGTATCTCGTCCAGAAGGAAAGAAAGCTATTGGGTGTAAATGGGTGTTTGCCATTAAGGTAAATCCTGATGGTTCAGTTGCTCGATTGAAAGCACGCCTAGTTGCCAAAGGCTATGCTCAGACATATGGGATTGATTATTTTGATACGTTTTCTCCTGTTGCTAAATTAACTTCTGTAAGGTTATTCATTTCCATGGCTGCTTCTCAATGTTGGCCTTTGCATCAGCTTGACATTAAAAATGCTTTTCTCCATGGTGATCTTCAAGAGGAAGTCTATATGGAGCAACCACCTGGGTTTGTTGCTCAGGGGGAGAATGATAAAGTGTGTCGTCTTCGTAAATCTTTATATGGGTTGAAACAAAGTCCACGAGCATGGTTTGGAAGATTTAGTCAGGCACTTGAGCAGTTTGGAATGAAGAAAAGCAAGTCGGATCACTCTGTCTTCTACCAACGAACTAATAGTGGTATTATTCTACTTGTCCTATATGTTGATGATATTGTTATTACTGGAAATGATACATCAGGCATTTCATCTCTCAAAACTTTCCTCCAAAGTCAGTTTCATACTAAAGACTTGGGAACATTAAAATACTTCTTGGGTATCGAAGTAATGAGAAGCAAGAAAGGTATTTTTATGTCACAAAGGAAATATGTACTTGATTTGCTATCTGAGACAGGAAAATTGGGAGCCAAGCCATGTAGTACTCCGATGATGCCTAATCTACAACTTACAAAAGATGGAGAACCATTTGATGATCCTGAGAGATATAGAAGATTGGTTGGAAAGTTGAATTATCTTACAGTGACACGACCAGACATAGCTTATTCAGTAAGCATTGTGAGTCAATTTATGTCTTCACCCACAGTGGAACATTGGGCTGCAGTACAACAGATTTTATGTTATTTGAAGGCTGCACCTGGACGTGGGATCCTATATAAAGACCATGGTCATATGAAGATTGAGTGTTTTTCAGATGCTGATTGGGCAGGATCAAGAGAAGATAGAAGATCAACTTCTGGCTATTGTGTTTTTGTTGGAGGCAATTTGGTTTCATGGAAAAGTAAGAAACAAAATGTGGTTTCACGATCAAGTGCTGAATCAGAATACAGAGCTATGGCACAATCAGTATGTGAGATAATGTGGGTTCATCAACTCTTGATCGAATTAGGTTTCAATGTTACAGTTCCGACCAAGTTGTGGTGTGACAACCAAGCTGCCCTTCATATTGCATCCAACCCAGTATTTCATGAGCGGACTAAACATATTGAGATCGATTGTCATTTTGTTCGGGAGAAAATACAACAAGGTTTGGTAGCTACTGGATATGTGAAGACCGGAGAGCAATTAGGAGATATTTTCACGAAAGCTTTAAATGGAGTTAGAATAGATTATCTTTGTAACAAGTTGGGCATGATTAACATATATGCTCCAACTTGAGGGGGAGTGTTATAGTATATATGTAAATATAGTAGCTTATTAGTCTTCGTCCTTTATTGTAATTTTACCATTAGTGGTTTAGGGCTTCTATGTATGCCTATATATAATTGGCTCTAGTGTATAGAAAATATATTGAATTCTCTCATGTTTGATATCTTGATAACATTCTAAGCATACATTGAGTATTCTAATAAGTGGGTTTGTTAGAATGTCTAGCCAACATAGTGTAGAATACCCATTGCCTTTCTTGGAATGCTTAGCAAACATCGAGTATTCTACTTGGTGTTTTTCCCTAAAAATTTTTAGCTAGTATTAAGCTATTAATTGGCCTTCTTGGAATGCTCAGCCAAGATCGTGTATCCAACAAAGTGACTTTCTTGGAATATCTAATGACAATCGAGTGGAATACCTCGTGGCTTTCTTGGAATGTTTAACCAACGAGTGTTCTACATGGTGGATTCTTCGAATATGTCAGACCAACATTAAGCTTTTTACTGGCATTCTTGGAATACTTGGCCAGCATCGACATATAAATGACTCTCATAGAATGCCTAGACAACATCGATTATTCTACTTGGTGGTATTCTTGAAAGATGCCTAGCCAAAATTAAGGGACTCGCTGGCCTTCTTGGATTGCACAGCCAAGATCGCGTATTCAACTAAGTGGCCTTCTTGGAATGCCTAGCCAACTTTCAGTAGAATACCTGGGAGTTTTGATGTTATTATGTTGATACAACGAGTAATATACTAGGTAGTTTTCTTAGAATTCTCTGCTAACATCGCGTATTCTACTAAGTGGCTTTCTTGGAATGCATAGACAACATCGAGTAGTCTTACAAGTGGCTTTCTTGGAATGCTAAGCCAACATCGAGTATTCAACTAAGTGGCTTTCTTTGAATGCTAACCCAACATCGAGTATTTATTAAGTGGGTTTGTTAGAATGCCTAGCCAACATCAAGTAGAATACACATTGCCTTTCTTGGAATGCTTAGCAAACATCGAGTATTCTACTTGGTGTCTTTCCTTAAAAATTTCTAGCTAGCATTAAGCTACTAATTGGCTTTCTTGGAATGCTCAGCTAAGATCGTGTATCCAACAAAATGACTTTCTTGGAATATCTAATGAAAATCGTGTAGAATACCCATTGGCTTTCTTGGAATGCTTAACCAGCGAGTAATCTACATGGTTGATTCTTCGAACATGAGTAACCAACATCAAGCTTATCGCTGGCATTCTAGGAATACTTGGCCAGCATCGACATATCAATGACTTTTATAGAATGCCTAGACAATATCGAGTATTCTACTTGGTTGTATTCTTGAAATATGCCTAGCCAACATTAAGGAACTCGGTGGCCTTTTTGGATTGCTCAGCCAAGATCGTGAATTCAACTAAGTGGTTTTCATGGAATGCCTAGCCAACTTTTAGTAGAATACCTCCTAGCTTTGATGGAATGTTGATACAACAACGAATAATATACTAGGTAGCTTTCTTAGAATTCTCTGCTAACATCGTGTATTCTACTAAGTGGCTTTCTTGGAATGCATAGCCAACATCGAGTAGTCTTACAAGTGGCTTTCTTGGAATGCTAAGCCAACATCGAGTATTCAACAAAGTGGCTTTCCTGGAATGCTCAGCCAACCTCGAGTATTCTAATAAGTGGCTTTCTTGGAATACTAAGCCAACATAAGGTATTCTAAGCATACATTGAATATTCTAATAGGTGGGTTTGTTAGAATGTTTAGCCAACATCAAGTACAATACTCGTTGCCTTTCTTGGAATGCTTAGAAAACATCGAGTACTCTACTTGGTGTTTTTCCTTAAAAATTTCTAACAAGCATTAAGATACTAATTGGCTTTCTTGGAATGCTCAACAAAGATCGTGTATCCAACAAAGTGACTTTCTTGAAATATCTAATGAAAATCGAGTAGAATACCAAGTGGCTTTCTTGGAATGCTTAACCAACGAGTATTCTACATGGTGGATTCTTCGAATAAGCCAGACCAACATTAAGCTTCTTACTGGCATTCTTGGAATACTTGGACCGCATCGACATATCAATGACTTTCATAGAATGCCTAGACAATATCGATTATTCTACTTGGTGGTGTTCTTGAAAGATGCCTAACCAACATTAAGGGACTCGGTGGCCTTCTTGGATTGCTCAGCCAAGATGGAGTATTCAACTAAGTGGCCTTCTTGGAATGCTTAGCCAACTTTGAGTAGAATACCTGGAAGCTTTGTTTGAATGTTGACACAACAACGAATATTATACTAGGTCGAATTCTCTGCTAACATCGCGTATTCTACTAAGCGGCTTTCTTGGAATGCTAAGCCAACATCGAGTATTCAACTAAGTGGCTTTCCTAGAATGCTCAGCCAACATCGAGTATTGTATTAAGTGGCTTTCTTGGAATACTAAGCCAACATAAGGTATTCTAAGCATACATTGAGTATTCTAATAAGTGGGTTTGTTAGAATGTCTAGCCAACATCAAGTAGAATACCCATTGCCTTTCTTGGAATGCTTAGAAAACATCGAGTATTCTATTTGGTGTCTTTCCATCAAAATTTCTAGCTAGCATTAAGCTACTAATTGGCTTTCTTGGAATGCTCAGCCAAGATCCTGTATCCAACAAAGTAACTTTCTTGGAATATCTAATGAAAATCGAGTAAAATACCCAGTGGCTTTCTTGGAATGCTTAACCAGCGAGTATTCAACATGGTGGATTCTTTGAATATATCTAACCAACATTTAGCTTCTTGCAGCATCGACATATAAATCACTCTCATAGAATGCCTAGACAATATCGATTATTCTACTCGGTGGTAGTCTTGAAAGATGCCTAGAAAACATTAAGGCACTCGCTGGCCTTCTTGGATTGCTCAGCCAAGATCGAGTATTCAACTAAGTGGCCTTCTTCGAATACCTAGCAAACTTTGAGTAGAATACATGGTAGCTTTGTTGGAATGTTGATACAACAACGAATATTATACTAGGTAGTTTTCTTAGAATTCTCTGCTAACATCGCGTATTCTATTAAGTGCCTTGATTGGAATGCATAGCCAACATCGACTATTCTTACAAGTGGCTTTCTTGGAATGCGAAGCCAACATCGAGTATTCAACTAAATGAATTTCCTAGAATGCTCAGCCAACATTGAGAATTCTAATAACTGGCTTTCTTGGAATACTAAGCCAACATAAGGTATACTAAGCATACATTGAGTATTCTATTAAGTGGGTTTGTTACAATCTCTAGCCAACATCAAGTAGAATACCCGTTGCCTTTCTTGGAATGCTCAGCAAACATCGAGTATTCTACTTAATGTTTTTCCTTAAAATTTCTAGATGGCATTAAACTACCAATTGGCTTTCTTGGAATGCCAGCAAAGATCGTGTATCCAACAAACTGACTTTCGTGGAATATCTAATGAAAATCGAGTAGAATACCAAGTGGCTTTCTTGGAATGCTTAACCAGCGAGTAATCTACATGGTGGATTCTTCGAATATGTCTAACCAACATTAAGCAAGCTTCTTCTTCTTGCAAACATTCTTGGAATACTTGGCCAGCATCGACTTATCAATGACTTTCATGGAATGTCGAGACAATATCGAGTATTCTACTTGGTGGTATTCTTGAAGGATGCCTAGCCAACATTAAGGGACTCGGTGGCCTTCTTGGATTGCTCAGCCAAAAACGAATATTCAACTAAGTGGCCTTCTTGGAATGCCTAGCCAACTTTGAAAAGAATACCTAGTAGCTTTGTTGGAATGTTGAGTCAACAACGAATTTTATACAACCGGTTTCTTAGAAATCTCTGGTAACATCAAGTATCCTACTAAGTGGCTTGCTTGGAATGCATAGCCAACATCGAGTATTCAACCAAGTGGCTTTCCAGGAATGCTAAGCCAACATCGATTATTCGAATAAGTGGCTTTCTCGGAATACTAAGGCAACATAATGTATTCTATGCCAACATCGAGTATTCTAATAAGTGGGTTTGTAAGAATGCATCGCCAACATAAAGTAAAATACCCATTGCCTTTCTTGGAATGCTTAGCAAACATCGAGTATTCTACTTGGTGGCTTTCTTTTAAAATTTCTAGCTAGCATTAAGCTACTAATTGGCTTTCTTGGAATGTTCAGCCAAGATCGTGTATCCAACAAAGTGACTTTCTTGGAATATCTGATGAAAATCGAGTAGAATACCCATTGGCTTTCTTGGAATGCTTAACAAGCGAGTAATCTACATGATGGATTCGTCGAATATGTCTAACCAACATTAAGCTTCTTGCTGGAATTCTTGGAATACTTGGCCAGCATTGTTATATCAATGACTTTCATGGAATGCCTAGAAAATATTGAGTATTCTACTTGGTGGTATTCTTGAAATATGCTTAGGCAACATTAAGCGACTCGGTGGCCGTCTTGGATTGCTCAGCCAAGATCGAGTATTCAACTAAGTGGCCTTCTTGGAATGCCCAGCCAACTTTGAGTAGAATACCTGGTAGCTTTGTTGGAATGTTGAGACAACAATGAAATTTATACTAGGTAGGTTTCTTAGAATTCTCTGGTAACATTGAGTATTCTACTAAGTGGCTTGCTTGGAATGCATAGCCAACATCGAGTAGTCTTACAACTGGCTTTCTTGGAATGCTAAGCCAACATCAAGTATTCAACTAAGTGGCTTTCCTGGAATGCTCAGCCAACATCGAGTATTCTAATAAGTGGATTTCTTGGAATACTAACGCAACATAAGGTATTCTAAGCCAACATCGAGTATTCTAATAAGTGGGTTTGTTAGAATGCCTAGCCAATATCAAGTAGAATAGTCGTTTTCTTTCTTGGAATGCTTAGCAAACATCGAGTATTCTACTTGGTGTTTTACCTTAAAAATTTCTAGCTAGCATTAAGCTACTAATTACATTTCTTGGAATGCGCAGCGAAGATTGTGTATCCAACAAAGTGACTTTCGTGGAATATCTTATGAAAATCGAGTAGAATACCCATTAGCTATCTTGGAATGCTGAACCAACGAGTAATCTACATGGTGGATTCTTCGAACATGTTTAACCAACATTAAGCTTCTTGGAGGCATTCATGGAATACTTGGCCAGCATCGACTTGTCAATGACTTTCATGGAATGTCGAGACAATATCGAGTATTCTACTTGGTGGTATTCGTGAAATATGCCTAGCTAACACTAAGGGACTCGATGGCCTTCTTGGATTGCTCAGCCAAGATCGAGTATTCAACTAAGTGGCCTTCTTGGAATGCCTAGCCAACTTTGAGTAGAATACCTGGTAGCTTATTTGGAATGTTAAGACAAAAACGAATATTATACTAGGTAGCTTTCTTAGAATTCTCTACTATCATCGCGTATTCTACTAAGTGGCTTGCTTGGAATGCATAGCCAACATCGAGTAGTCTTACAAGTGGCTTGCTTGGAATGCTAAGCCAACATCGAGTATTCAACTAAGTGGCTTTCTTGGAATACTAAGCTTACATAAGGAATTCTAACCCAACATCGAGTATTTATTAAGTGGGTTTGTTAGAATGCCTAGCCAACATCAAGTAGAATACACATTGCCTTTCTTGGAATGCTTAGCAAACATCGAGTATTCTACTTGGTGTCTTTCCTTAATAATTTCTAGCCACCATTAAGCTACTAATGGGCTTTCTTGGAATGCTCAGCCAAAATCGTGTATCCAACAACGTGATTTTCTTGGAATATCTAATGAAAATCGAGTAGAATACCCATTGGTTTTCTTGGAATGCTTAACCAGAGGGTAATCTACATGGTGGATTCTTCGAATATGTCCAACCAACATTAAGCTTCTTGCCAGCATTCTTGGTATACTTGTCCAGCATCGACTTATCAAGGACTTTCATGGAATGTCGAGACAATATCGAGTATTCTACTTGGTGGTATTCTTGAAATATGCCTAGCTAACATTAAGGGACTCGGTGGCCTTCTTGGATTGCTCAGCCAAGATCGGGTATTCAACTTAGTGGCCTTCTTGGAATGCCTAGCCAACTTTGAGTAGTATACTTGGTAGGTTTGTTGGAATGTTGATACAACAACGAATATTAAACTAGGTAGCTTTCTTAGAATTCTCTGGTACCATTGAGTAACCTACTAAGTGGTTTGCTTGGAATGCATAGCCAACATCGAGTAATCTTACAAGTGGCTTTCTTGGAATGCTAAGCCAACATCGAGTATTCAACTAAGTGACTTTCGTGGAATGCTCATCCAACATCGAGTATTCTAATAAGTGGCTTTCTTGGAATAATAAGGCATCATAATGTATTCAATGCCAACATCGAGTATTCAAATAAGTGGGTTTGTTAGAATGCCTAGCCAAGATCAAGTAGAATACCCATTGCCTTTCTTGGAATGCTTAGCAAACATCGAGTATTCTACTTGGTGTCTTTCCTTAAAAATTTCTAGCTAGCATTAAGCTACTAATTGGCCTTCTTGGAATGCTCAGCCAAGATCGTGTAATCTTACAAGTGCTTTCTTCGAATGCTAAGCCAACAACGAGTAATCTTACAAGTGGCTTTCTTGGAATGCTAAGCCAACATCAAGTATTCAACTAAGTGGCTTTCCTGGAATGCTCAGCCAACATCGATTATTTTAATAAGTGGCTTTCTTGGAATACTAAGGCAACATTAGAATACATAAGGTATTCTAAGCCAACATCTAGTATACTTATAAGTGGGTTTGTTAGAATGCCTAGCAAATATCAAGTAGAATAGTCGTTGTCTTTCTTGGAATGCTTAGCAAACATCGAGTATTCTACTTGGTGTCTTTCCTTAATAATTTCTAGCTACCATTAAGCTACTAATTGGCTTTCTTGGAATGCTCAGCCAAAATCGTGTATCCAACAACGTGATTTTCTTGGAATATCTAATGAAAATCGAGTAGAATACCCATCGGTTTTCTTGGACTGCTTAACCAGTGGGTAATCTACATGGTGGATTCTTCGAAAATGTCCAACCAACATTAAGCTTCTTGCCAGCATTCTTGGAATACTTGGCCAGCATCGACTTATCAATGACTTTCATGGAATGTCGAGACAATATCGAGTATTCTACTTGGTGGTATTCTTGAAATATGCCTAGCTAACATTAAGGGACTCGGTGGCCTTCTTGGATTGCTCCGCCAAGATCGAGTATTCAACTAAGTGGCCTTCTTGGAATGCCTAGTCAACTTTGAGTAGAATACCTGGTAGCTTTGTTGGAATGTTGAGACAACAACGAATATTATACTAGGTAGCTTTCCTAGAATTCTCTGCTAACATCGCATATTCTACTAAGTGGCTTGCTTGGAATGCACAGCCAACATCTAGTAGTCTTACAAGTGGCTTTCTTGGAATGCTAAGCCAACATCGAGTATTCAACTAAGTGGCTTTCCTGGAATGCTAAGCCAACATCGAGTATTCAACTAAGTGGCTTTCCTGGAATGCTCAGCCAATATCGAGTATTCTCATAAGTGGTTTTTGGAATACTAAACCAACATAAGGTATTCTAAGCCAACATCGAGTATTGTAATATGTGGGTTTGTTAGAATTCCTAGCTAACATCAAGTAGAATACTCATTGCCTTTCTTGGAATGCTTAGCAAACTTCGAGTATTCTACTTGGTGTCTTTCCTTAAAAAATTCTAGCTAGCATTAAGCTACTAACTGGCTTTCTTGGAATGCTCAGCCAGGATCGTGTAACCAACAAAGTGACTTTCTTGGAATATCTAAAGAAAATCGAGTAGAATACCCATTGGCTTTCTTGGAATGCTTAACCAGCGAGTAATCTACATGGTGGATTCTTCGAATATGTCTAACCAACATAAAGCTTCTCGTTGGCATTCTTGGAATACTTAGCAAGCATCGACATATCAATAACTTCCATAGAATGCCTAGACCATATTGAGTATTCTACTTGGTGGTATTCTTGACATATGCTTAGCCAACATTAAGGGACTCGGTGGTCTTCTTTGATTTCTCAGCCAAGATCGAGTATTCAACTAAGTGGCCTTCTTGGAATGCCTAGCCAACTTTCAGTAGAATACATGGTAGCTTTGATGGAATGTTGATACAACAATGAATAATATACTAGGTAGCTTTCTTAGAATTCTCTGCTAACATCGCATATTCTACTAAGTGGCTTGCTAGGAATGCATAGCCAACATCGAGTAGTCTTACAAGTGGCTTTCTTGGAATGCTAAGCCAACATCGAATATTCTCATAAGTGGCTTTCTGGAATACTAAGCCAACATAAGGTGGTATTCTAAGCTAACATCGAGTATTGTATTAAGTGGGTTTGTTAGAATGCCTAGCCAACATCAAGTAGAATACTCATTGCCTTTCTTGGAATGCTTAGCAAACATCGAGTATTCTACTTGGTGTCTTTCCTTAAAAATTTCTAGCTAGAATTAAGCTACTAACTGGCTTTCTTGGAATGCTCAGCCAGGATCGTGTATCCAACAAAGTGACTTTCTTGGAATATCTAATGAAAATCGAGTAGAATATCCATTGGATTTCTTGGAATGCTTAACCAGCGATTAATCTACATGGTGGATTCTTCGAATATGTCTAACGAACATAAGCTTCTCGCTGGCATTCTTGGAATACTTGGCAAGCATCGACATATCAATGACTTCCATAGAATGCCTAGACAATATCGAGTATTCTACTTGGTGGTATTCTTGAAATATGCCTAGGCAACATTAAGGGACTCGGTGGCCTTCTTGGATTGCTCAGCCAAGATCAAGTATTCTACTAAGTTGCCTTCTTGGAATGCCTAGCCAACTTTAAGTAGAATATCTGGTAGCTTTGTTGGAATGTTGAGACAACAACGAATATTATACTAGGTAGCTTTCTTAGAATTCTCTGCTAACATCGCGTATTCTACTAAGTCGCTTGCTTGGAATGCATAGCCAACACCGACTAGTCGTACAAGTGGCTTTCATGGAATGCTAAGCCAACATCGAGTATTCAACATTGAGTATTCAACTAAAGGGCTCAGTCTTGGTGAGGCCACGGGACTGTCTTGCTAAGGCGAGGCTCATTCGTATTGAGATTAAGGAACTCAGTCTTGCTAAGACGATGGAGCTTAATCATGCTGAGGTGAAGGGGCTCAGTCAAGGCTCACGGTTAACTAATTAAAAAAAAAACCTATAACCGACCAAAATTTAATAAAAAAAAATAAGAAAACTCTGCTCCTTTAAGAGCCTACATCAAAATCCTACTTGTTACCATTGTCGTTCATATGTATGATGAAAATTCTTAACCTAATCTTAAAACAAGGACTCTAGAGATGACTTTTCATTTCATTCCCTAATCTAAAACTTCTAAATCCTGAAATGATATCATTCAAGAAAAAAAAATAATAAATAAAAATAAAATAAAAATTACATGTATTACGGGTGAAGATGAAATAATGAGAAGGGGAAAATGGTTAGTCAAGACATAAGAACTAATTATTGATAAAGGAAAAACTAGTGCAAGAGAAATGTACCATGAAATGCAAAACTCTGGCACTAAGTTCTTTTCTTTTCTCAAATATGCTATGGTTGGTCAAGACGTAAGTATTGTCTGTGGCATCAAATATTCCAACATAAATTAATTTAGCATTAGCAAAAAACAACCATGTAGCAGAAGCAATAGTAAAAAATCAAATTCATTTGTCCATATAGCTATAGTTGCTACCTAGTAGTAGTTGATATATTAAAACAAAACACGGCACTTATCTTACTACAAGATAAACACGAAAACACCAGAACAAGTAGAAAATCTAATTCATTTGTCGGCAACTTGTTTAAATATATACTAGATAAATCAAATAAAACATTGATTTGCAAAACCTTCCTTCCAATAACACAAAATAAATATAAATAAACAAATAAAAAGATTCCTGTACAAGCAACTCAGTTCGAGAAAAAAATCAAAAAGACGAATACTGTGAATCTTCTTATAGGTCCAGAAACGATGAAGAAATGGGAGGGAAGAGAGAAGAAAGGGGAAGGGAGAAAAGGAAACCGCCTAAGATAAAAACAATATAAAATTATTTCATATTGCCACCTCATTTAAAAATTGCTTACTCATCAATGTCATCATTTTTCCGCTAGTCAACTAATGGTCAACTTGATTCAGAGACCATTTAGAACAATTTCTTAAACTTTGGAGACTAAACTCTCGCTTTTGAAACCTCGGGAACTAAATAGACATCAACTTCAAACCTTAGGGACCAAAAGTGTATTTTACCCAAAAAAAAAAAAAAAAAAAAAAAAAAAAAAAAAAAAAAAAAACCAACCATAAAAAGTAACCATATTTTATTTATTAAAACAAATAAATGACAACCCGACAACACACATGGAACCATAAATTTTCAGCCATGATATCCACCCATCTATAATCAACTTTTACCTTGAAATCAAACATTCAATTAATAGCACAGAAAGTCTCTTTGCAGTTGTAATGGAAAAGCTAAACAGATGGCAAACAGACCTGGTAGACACTACAAGAAACTGAACATGTATGGATTACTTTGAACTTTGAAGTGTTCCCAAATCCAACATTGAAAGTCTACATCAAAAGAATTGATAAAAAAAATAAGAATTCAACCACCAAAACAAACCATTAAACATAATAATTTGACAGCAATTCTATACATAAATTATACATCAATAATTTATTTCAGCAATCTTGTGGGATTCTTGGGTGAATCTTCTTGAAACGGGCCTTTCAACCATAGAATGTATATTCCTTTTAGTGATGTGCTTTGAGCATTGCATAGAGTTCCAAAAAAAGTATCTGCAATTGAAAGATAAAGTAGAATGAGAGTTACTTAATAGTTATAGAATTCTTCACCATATTCACCATATCAATTTCACGCCTCTAATGAGTGAACAAGGATGCACAAATAATCAAACTAGCAAAATATGAAGTTGTTTCAGTGTACTGTTTTAAGATTGGACTTCTAAAGACTAAAATTGCTTTCCATTGTTTTTCAACTTTTAAGATAACTGAAAAGATATTCTCATTCCCATTTATTTCATCTTTGTACTCATTTACAAATATAGAACATATAAATCAAATTATATGTAAAAACTAATTAACCATTGTATATGAATGCCAAATTCATCCAATCATCATCATGAAAGAAAATAAATAGAAACAACAAAAAAGTGTTTTTGTTTTCAACTTTGTTTTTAACCTGAAAACAGTTTTAAAAGTATTCATGTCAAACAAGATTTTTTTTTTTTACATAAAAGGCAATTTTTTATTTTTTATTTTTAAGTTCTAATTTCAAATCCAGTCCGGATAAGATGCAAAGAATTAAAACTAAGCTAGTTGCAAGTAAATTCCAGATATTTTCATGTCTTACCCCCTCTAATGTCTGTAATAGAATCTAATTTAAATATTGAAAAAAAAAGAAATTACCTTTACAGTTGTTGGACAATCCCCAAAGAATACCACTCTAGGGGGATGATGTTCCTTAATGCATCAGGATTGAATGAACCCACCCAAAACGAGTTAGGCCTGAGGAACAAAGCGTGAAGAAAATAAATATTTCTTGTAGAAATATTACTAAAGCTCTGCTTCTAATACACCTTGGATGATGTTAATTTCATTACTTCTTTTTTCCCATGTTTTTAAAATGTAAACATCCTAAATTAATGCAAAAGGGTTGAAGAAATATCTATATATATATAATTTTAAATAAAAGTGTATATTGATCAGAATTCTGTTGGAACATTCATAACATGCAAATATGGTAACACTATTTTTAACGAAACTCTAAAAACATAATCTTAAGTGCCTGTCCATTTCTAATAGCTCACCAAAATAGAATGCAGAATAATTAGTTCCGTTATTGGTTTACTGCCATGTATGAGTACCCAACTAAATATAACTTTATTTTTGTTAATTCCTCCTTAGAGTCTAATTAATCACAAACTCCACAGAATAGTACAGCTTTTAAGTTGGAAGTTGGGGAATTAAAAACATTTTAGTAGAATTCTACCTCACTCTTGTCCTCTGAAACTCTCTTTCATGATATCTTTTTATATATGACTTTTTCTTTCATGATCTTAGAACTCATATTATTCAATTTTCTACCTTCACATTTGAGTATTTATTTTAAGAACATTGAATCAATCGACATGACCACCTCATAAATTGACACAAAAAATTCACATTATACGCAACATATTCTCAAATCTCACAAAACAAATACTATTTGAGAGTTTTAACATACTTTGTAAGCTACAATTTGTTTTCTTCTAGGTTTTCTTCCAAACTTCCTATCAAAGATATATTTCAGCAAGTTGATGGAACGTTTAAAAATTTTAAATTAGAATTGCATTACACAAATTTATAGGAGAAAAGAATAAGTTAGCGAGGATTAAAGTTTTCTTCACTTACTCAATTAGTAGGAATGCGCCGTGAAGTGTTTTCTTTCATCTTCTATTGCTTGTCTTCTTAGGCTTACTACTATAACGAGGCATAGGCCCTAGAACTTTTGTCAACTGGTTGAATTACAAATGAAACCTGACAGAAATGAATCTGTTTTGCACTCATTTCTTGGGCTTCCTCACCTCCCCTGCAAAAATGAATGGAGATTTTTAGCAATTAATCACTGATTCAAATAGATGACAATAAGCTGCCAAAGAAGCACGGACATCTCCTAGGAAAAGAAGTTACCATATGGTCTCAAGGACAAATTCTCACCCGGTTTTGTTGACATTTTATATTAATGTGGAGATAAACTCAAATACTAGTACTAGTCAAGTAAATGAAACCACCGATCATGATTGTTCTGGTATAGTCCCGAATAGGCCAAATTTACGGTATAGCCGATATTGAGAAGGGATTGAGAGGGTTAAAAAACAACAAGGAAAAAACATGTACAAACAAGTCCCTTAACCACGAATCTAAATTTTACTTTTCAAGTCTTGGGACCCAACAAATTATGAGTTACAAACTAGCACCTACAGAGCATGAAGTATTAAAGATATCTACTTGTTTGGCGCATGCTGGAAAAAACAAGGACCCAACAACATTGACACCTCGAAGACCAAAAAAAACTGTTTAGTTGGGAAAAAAAATACTATCTCACTTGGGCCCAAACACACATTAAGACCACGGCTACTTACTATTCTTACCTCAAATAGTAAGTAGATATCAAAAAACTCTCAATGCCAGACTTTAGAGGGACAAATGAGCTTGGGCAGCCTCCATGCATTCTCAAGTCACTGTTAAACAAGTTCAAAATAATAAAAATAAATAAATAAAAAAGAAGAAGAAGCAAACTTCAGTAGATATAAGATTGCCATGCATGTCAGTGCTTCAAGAAACACCTTTAACTGAATCCAAGTAAACTCATTATATCTCCTGTATTCAATATCCCCACCATCATCTTGCTCTGTATGATCCTTGCATTTTCAAGTCACCCCTAAACCAGTTCCTCTCCAGCAAACTTTTAGAAATAATTGATAGTTGATATAAAAACTGAGTACTAAGATGATGCTGAAGTTAAGTCCCAACATGTTTTAAACTACATTAATAATTTTTTTTTTGAAAAGTACATTAATAATAATTTAATATCAGAGAAAGCTATATTTAAAGTTCTCCATGATCCTGAATGAAATTAACAACATTAATATTATAACCTTTTTTGTTTGATTGAGTGGAAACATTACAAAATAAGCTACCATATGGTCTCGGGACAAATTCTCACCCCGGTTTTGTTGACATTTTATATTAATGTGGAGATAAACTCAAATACTAATACTAGTCAAGTAAATGACACCAACGACCATGATTGTTCTGGGATAGTCCCAAATAGGCCAAATTTACGGTATAGCCGATATTGAGAAGGGATTGAGAGGGGAAAAAAACAACAAGGAAAAAACATGTACAAACAACTCCCTTACCACGAATTTAAAATTTACTTTTCAATTCTTGGGACAAAACAAATTATGAGTTACAAACCAGCACCTGCAGAGCATGAAGTATTAAAGATATCTACTTGTTGGGCGCATGCTGGAAAAAACAAGGAGCCAACAACATTGACACCTCGAAGACCAAAAAACTGTTTTGTCGGGGAAAAAAAAAAATACTACAATTCAATTGGGCTCAATCAAGGTAAATAAGAGGTGTACGATATTTATAAATTATTTGGAATCTACCTCATACACCTTCTTGGGTGCAGAGAGTGATTTCGCAAAAAAGTATCTTCCAACGCAAAGACTCCGTCAACATGAAAGTCAGACATATCACAAAATATTAGAGACTTAGAGGTAACGGAGGTGATTGAGGGTTCTAAACTCATGAACTGTCCTTACCGAGCTTCCACCACTCCAAAATGGGTTATTGTGACGAGACATGCTTGGTTGATGACTCGTTTTCTACTCGGCGATCTAACAGGCTCCCATAAATATCCACGTGAGATTAAATGACTGAATATCCCAAATGGCATAATCCACAACTTGAGTAACGACGCAAGCCTTTTGACCTTCCATAACGTACTACTTAATAAGTTTTTCCGAAGAACGTAGCTATGTAGGGCTTAAAAAAAAACAAATAAAATCATCTAACAGTTTTATTAGTGAATGGCAGCATTCAGATTTTGAAGTGAATAATCAAACCTGTTGCCTCTATCAGCCACTCTGCCTCTGCAGCCATACGCTTCTCACTCACTTAATTCAATTGGCAAGATATCTCCAGTGCTACCAACGGAAAAACAGGCTATTAATATTCAGCAAACAGGGGACCGAATTCTACCTTGGCATAAGGAAGATTGCACTAAACGGAGATAAAAGCGCAGGGCAGTGAGCGAGGAAATGAGTCTCAGTCGGAAACGGCGGTGAAAGATGTTTCGTAAAGATTCTTTACAGTCCCGAGGATGAAACGATTTCGAGATAGATCGAGCCCTTGTTGACACTCTGTACCTTTGAGACAGAGAAGCGATCACGGAAAATGAGTTTGTAATTGATATTTGATTAGAATCAAAAATAGATTTAAGCATTTACAAAATTAGGGTTTGAAAGAAAGAATTCAAAGTTTCACCAGATTAGGGTTTTCCATGAATTCGCCGACTATATCCACGTTAGTATTGACAGATTGAAACCCCGAGAAGATGATGATAATGATTTTCGACAACCATTTATCTAGTGATCGGGGTTTGGTGCTAGGCGTTTATCAAGTGATTAGGGTTTTTATTCTCTTCTTTTTCTTTTTTTTTTTCGAAAAGGTGGGTTTTGATTCTCTTCTTCGTCTTACTCTCTTGCATTCAACTTGTAGTACCGTGAAGAAGAACATTGCAGTATATTGCCAGATCACGAAGAATTCACAAATTTCCGAAACAGTCGTTGTTAGTGAAGAAGGTGAAGCGCGACAGAGGCGCGAGATCTTATTTATAGCCCTTTCTGACTCCCCGGCCCATCACTTCCACTTGTCCGATGTGGGACTTCCGAGTCCCATATTAAGGATTTTCACTTTTTTTTTTTCCTTTTCTCTTTCCATTTTTCTAAAATTTTTCTTAAAGATAAGTATATCTTTTGCATTCACTTTTATTGAATAGTGAAAATTTTCCGTGGCCGACAGAATGAGAAAGGATTGTCCGTTTTTTAGATGCAAAAGGATCATCTCTTACTTGTCGAATACTAACAGAAAAATTATATAAATTTAAGAGTTTTAAATTTTAGCTTAAAAAAAAATAGTAATAAATTTTAGTTACTTCAAAAAAATAAATAAATAAAATTAAATCTTACTTAAACTACCAATTTTGAACTTTTAAATTTGTGAATAATGAGTTTGAAATTTTAATTGTCTCTAAACTTTTAAAAAATGTATAATAGATTTTAACTTTTTATTTTGTATCTAGAATTATTAATTTTAATAATTTTAAATTCACGAACTTATTAAATACAACGATTTGATTTTATATCTAATGGAGTTATTAATTAAAAAAATAAAAAGTTATGAATCTTAAATGTTAAATAACCTATTAAACTTAGATCATATCATTTAGAGACTAAACTTATTGTTTTGTTAGTATGTATGTTGATGGTCAAATTTAGTCGGGAGGAACTCACCTGACCTTCACGTGCCACCAACGGTAAATTTGTAGATGAGGGGGAAGACGTGGCCTGCAAAAGAGTAAACCTGCACACCGGTGTGGTGCTAGAGGGAAGAGCTAAAGAGCAAGAGGAGGAAGTCGAGAATTGAGTTCGGGTCCCTAGTGGCGAAAAGGGGTATAAATACATGCTCATACTCCTAGGGTTTTTAGGAATTTGGAGGCGTTTCGGGATAAACCAGGCAAAACCGAGGCAGCTAGAGGTTATAGGCACCGAACGGAGTCGGTGGGACTCGGCCCGCGCAAGCGGGCCGAGGGCTAGCATGGGGTCGGGCTTGCCGGTTTCGCCTCTGGGGTCCATCTCCCAGTCCTATTTCTGCCCGGTTGTCCTCGTCAGCTCCTTGTACATCGGGGTGGTCCAAAATTACCCATAACAAATGTTGTGAGGGGTTTAAAGATTCTAAAATTTAGAAGTTAACCCAATAGAATTGCAACTCTAGATGAGTGTAGGAGAGGATAAGAGTTAAAGAGATTTTAGGACGAACAAGAAATGGGGATGGAGATTCTTAAATTCAATTTGAAAGAGGGGAACATACATAACGGTCTTTGGAGACTTAAAATTTTAGATATAGGAGTTAATCAGTAGAATTAGATGAGTTGGAGTAGGGAGTTTTTTTTTTTTAGGATTTTGATTGTGGAGTGAGGAGTGGTTTAGATTTAAAAGGGATTTTGAGACTCAGGTTAGGACTTAGGAGGGGAGAGACAAAAGAAGAGAGGAACTAGAGACAAAAGGCCAGGGTGTTAATTTGACAAAAGGCTAGGGTGCAATTTTTTTTTTTTTTTTTTTTTTTTTTTTTTGAAAGTTCAACCACATGTGGGTAGAGAGGTTTAGAGATAAAAAGAAAAAAAGATCATAAATTTAAAGAATGAACCCATGAAATTCTTAAAAGTGGTTGTCTATTGTAAGACTATTATCAATACCGAGATTGACTTTGAGGCTCACCAAAGAGGAATAGAAATTTCTTATTGTTTTGAAGCATAACTCGAGTCTATTGCAACAGTTAGGTGCCAGAGCTTTGGGCTCCCATTATAATCTCAAATCGGGTAGGCGCACTCTTCGTACATCCAGGGATCCTTGGAAATCCATTAACAAGATGTAGCACTTGGTTTACAGTAACATTGCAACTAAAGTTGGGAAGGGAGATAAGACTATGTTTTGGGAGGATGTTTGGCTTGGATTAAAAAATTTCCAATCAAACTATCCTCCCTCTATCATCTTTCACTAAAAAAGGAGGCTCTCATTGTTGATCTTTGGAATCCATCCGCTGAGACTTGGAATCTTCATTTGAGAAGAAATCTAAATGATACAAAAACTACAAAATGAGCTTTATTATCTCACCAGCTCTCATCTTTCTCTTTTAAAGAAGAGGAAGACAATTGGATTTGGTATTTATAAAAGATAGGTGATTTCACCACTGGTTCACTAACCAAAAAGCTGGTTTCCTATGCAAATTTCTCAAATTCTGATTTCTATAGTCAGTTATGGAAGGGCCCATTGCCTAGAAATGTCAAATTCTTTATTTGGGAGCATAGTCATACTTGCATCAACACATCAAAAATTATTCAGTGAAAGTCCCCATGGATCGCTTTATCGCTTAGCTGTTGTTGCATGTGTTTTATGTCATGAATCACAGATCCATCTATTTAGCATGTTCCTTTGCTTCAACATTCTAGGATTTCCTCTAGCAAACCTTTTGATGGCATATTGCTAGATCGGGTGACATCTTTACACACTTCTCAAGTTATCTCTTAATGGGCATTCGTTCAAGAAGGAAAAAAAGTTTTTATGGCACCACTTTCTATATGCTTTGTTCTGGAATTTATGGTTGGAAAGAAATGCTCGAATCTTCTCTAATAAGTTTCGAAATAATTATACTTTCATTGAATCTACATCTTATCTTGCTTTATATTGGAGCCGCCACTCTCCTTTTTGTAATTATAGTTTATCCTCCCTATTGTCTCATTGGAGACGTTTTTTGTAATTACCTTTGATAGGTCTTCCTTTTGTATCTATCAAAAAGAGAGAGAGGGGGCGGGGGGAAAGGTGAAAAGGAGAGGCAAAGGAAAAGGAAAATGAAAAGAGATGAATATTTCTTGAGTACATCTCATGGTCAAAATATAGTCATAAGCAAATGTCCTTCCCAAAAGTAAACCAACATAGAATTTAGGTAATAGGTTCACATTATCAATTTACTGCCCATAGTGAGTACCCAACTTAACCAAAATTTTTCTTTTTGTTAATTACAAAATTTTAGCCCATTTTTGCATCCATAGAGCCTATTTAATCACAAACTCTTCTAAATAGTATAGCTTTAACTTGAAAGTTTGGGGCATTCAAAACCTTTAACTAGAGTTCTAACTCACTCTAGTTAAACTTAAAATAAGTACAGCCATTGAACCGACCTTAGAGTCATAATTTTTTCTTTCAAGGTGGGGCATCCTTAGAGTTTTGATTTGACTTAGCATTTCTTTCATGTCCAAAAAATCAAAACTTAAAATCTATAAACTAAATCAAATCCCTTCTGTTTTCTAAAGTTTTATATTTGAGTACTTTTTTAAGAACCATTAATCGATTAGACATGCCACCTTATATAGATTGGTACCACAAGTTTTTTCAATATACATTACAACATATTCTCGAACCCCACAAAAAAAAGATATATATGAAAGTTAAAACTTACTTTGTTGGCTCCAGTTTCTTCCAAACTTCCGGTCCTATGTATTCCCCAATAAGCTGATAAAACATTAAACAATAAGAAACTAAGAATTATGCACTCATTTGATCTAGAATAAAATAAAGCTAGCTTGCCACATCTCGAGAAACTGCTGGATTATTAATGGAATTTATTCCACAAGTCACTCGTTTGGTCTAGAATAAAATAACATTATGTTCAACATATATGTGTAAGTAAGACCTCCTATTACTCAAATTTATTCTAGAAGGGGTAGTTTAGGGAAAGAACCAAACAACAGTTAGGCTAAAAGGGGGGACTACTCATGGGTCATGGGAGTGAGAGCTTGATGTAGGGAAATCAGAAAATGTGGGGAGCTCGGCTTGTTTTTGTGCCTTAGATAGTGAGGTCTGAGAGGGGGAGAACATCTTTCCGAATAGTATTTCAGAATATTTGGGGAATAACCCCATGTCTATTGAAGAACTCTCAATAGGGTAGGGTTGGTTTGCTTCCATTCTATTGAAGAACTCTCAATAGAGTATCGAAAGGCTATTATTATCATGATGACGGCAGAGAACACTTCAAGCCAGGGGCAATCTTCAGCCGAGGTTACACATCAATCAACATAGAAGTAGGAATTAAAAGAAGACTCTGGAGTAGAGGAAAGTGCGGAGAAAAATGAGGAGACAAAGACCCACCCGACGAAGAAAGAAGGCCAAGAAGTGATCGTTGTAAGTTCAAGAAACTAGAGATGCCGATGTTTGCAAGGGTCAATCAGGATTCATGGATTTTCTGGGCAGAAAGGTCTTTCAAAATTATTGTTTCGGGTGCGATGAAAAATACATTTGTGAATGGTTGGTGCAAGAACTGTGAAAATAGGGAGTTAAGGGTGTTATTGGTAAACGAAGAAGTGAAAATCGAGCTTGTATAGGGAAGTAATAATGAAAAAGAGTTGGAAGTGAAAAATCTGGAAGTTGGAGAACTGGTAGAGTTAGATCTAAAATCAGTTATCGAGTTTTCAACACCATGCACAATGAAAATCGAAGGCACTTTGAGTGACAAAAAAATCGTGATTTTGATTGATTGTGGGGCTACCCACAATTCTATTTCACAACGACTTGTTGGGAATCTGAAACTGTCGTAAACAGAGACCAACTCAACATATACTCTGGTAAATACTCTGGATATATATTGATCAAAGGAAATAAAATAAGTACCCATACCAACTCAACATATTTGGTGTTTGATGTGATCCATGATTCGACATGTAGATTTACATCTACATATATTGTTGCATCAAAATAACCCACAAAACCTTCACAAGTTGAATACAAAATATCAATCCAAAACTTCCACAACGAGATCTATGCAATATATATACTCAAACGAGAGAAATATGTACCACTCAAGATATCTGACCAAAACATTTAAAAATCAACCATTGTAGCAGTTGTCCAACCATCATTGATAAATAACATAAATAAGGGGTCGGTTTGTGTTGAGAAGAGCTCCAGTTCAAAGATCATGGTCTACATTAAAAATCCCAGGTAAAAATTAAAATTAAAGTGGGAGAAAAAATACACTTTAAAGTTTAAACACTAAAATTTAAAAACAAAACCCGCGTTAATTTAAAAGAAAGGAAACCACCACTTTAGAAACATATTGAAAGAACTCCAACTAAGGTTGCAGAAGCCGATCCCTCACATAGGAGCTTCCGTGAAAGTTGTTGGAGCTTACGATTTGCATGGGCCTTTTAGCAATGAGCCCATGTTAATTTACTCCCGTGTGAAAATCTCATACATCACAGTGCCCATATTGCAAAATTAATTTATAGCTTGTTATCTTTTTTATTAATTCAAGATTTTATGCCTAGTTGATTCTTTTTAATATTTTTTCAGATAAATTTTTCGGAATTATTAGTAGTAATTTTATGAAAAATAGTATTTCTATATTTATAATAATAATTCACATTCATAAATAGAAAATGTAACCTATTAGAAAACATGCCTTTTTTTTCAGCACTGACATGCATTTATACTCAACTTTCACTTTTGAAATCAAATCTTTAATTAACCCAATACTTTCGTGAATGGAAAAGCTAAATAGGTTTCAAAGAAGACCTGATAAACACTGTCAGAACATGAATATGTATGAATTGTGTCCCAATCCAACACTGAAATTTGTGATGCAACAGGAACTCTCGTATTAATCTGACCAGAAAGTCTACATCAAAAGAATACCTAAAATTAAAAAAACATATATCAAAACTATCGGACATAAAAAATTACCAACAATCTCAAAGTTAGTTACATATCAACATTAAGTTCACCTGTGTATATTATTTTATACAAGACAATAAATTAAATTAATACATTCTATCTGTAGAAACAAAAACTTGTTCCACTTCCTTCCCTTTGGCAGAATCTAAAAAAAAGATGTGAAAAATTTTTTTGTTTCTACATTAGAAAGGCATCAATTTGATTTATTGTAGTATAAAATAATACACACAGGTTTGTTTCAAAAAAGAAATATATATATGTATATACACACGGATGAACTTAATGATTTTTCTTGACTGTCTGCCCCTTCCATAACTTTTTCTTCACTTTTTTCCCCGCTGCTGAAGCTCCTTGAAACTTTTTCAGGAATGCTCTGTAATCAAGGGATGGAAATGAAACATTAGCATGGGTTGAACTGGTAATAATCCCAGGGTTGAAATGACAATGATGTAGGATGCCCAGTAGAACAACAAGAACAAAAAAAAAAAAGCATATGGAAATGCATATTTATAGAGAGGCAAAGATAGAAATACAGTTCCAAAAGGAATAAGACAATAAATATATCCCAAGAGGTCACTTGAACCTCCAATCTGAATGCATCATTCAAACTATGCCATAATGACCTTTGGAAACCCAAACTAGGTGCATTTTGTTTATGGTTCAAGCATTGAACTGGTAATAATCCTTCATGACATGGAAGTGCATAAAAAACCTGAATAACTCAATAAAAACAGTTTGCAAAAAAGACAACATATAAGATAGCATACTTGGTCAACAATCTAAAAGAGACATCACGATAGCAAGTAGTCAAAATCCTATAATAGGAAGCATACATCAAGACCAACAAAAGATCTAGAGGAGGAGACTAAGGAGAAGGATGAAAGTGGAAGCAACTTGAGTGCACTTCGAGATATGGCCGATGCCATGTCTAGATCAAAATGAAGTTATTTAACAAACCAATTGACCTATGAAGGGGGATAAATTATATGGTACTTTGCAATTAAAAATATACCTCGGTAAGTTCATGAGCTTTCAGCTACAAATCTGTCTCTCTTTTTCCATTCAACTTCTTTTTTACACCAATTTGCATTCTACACACAGAAAACCAGAACAAACAAACATGAAAGATACATCACTGTTAAAAGATCAAAATTGAAATCAAATGGAAAGCATATATAAGGGCTTGAAGGCCATAACAAACAAACATAAGAGATACACCACATGTTATGATGTTTATGAAAGTGTGAGGTGCACTAAAACACGATATAAAGTGAATTTTTTTTTTTTCTTTTTGTTTTTTGTGAAGCACGCAATAGGAAAATGTAATAATTTCTTGTATATAAAAAGATGTAATATTATGAATAACAAGATAATGAAACTTCTAAAAAGTTACACATTTTGTAAGATATTATCGAGAGAAATTAACAATTGTTTTAAAGTATTTATTGATTTCTTCATTAAAAATATAAATAAATAAAAGATTGATACTGCACTTTTTAAAACGGTGGTTAAGAGATGAAAAATAAAAAATATATTTAAGAGCAAAATTAGATGACAACTTTAATCTAGTTACTTTAAAGAGGGGTTGGATTCAACGGACCTTTGTCTCGAGAGAGGCACAAGTAGCCTCAAGTGACTGAATTCTCTGTAAAACAAGCAGACTCCTTATCAAGATTAGCTTCCTCCTTAAAACTTAAAAGCACATACCTACCCAAAGAATTCAGAAAAAACTTTTGAGATTCTTCATCAGCAGCAACAATTCGTGATGCAAAAAGTTTCCTGACATCCTTCATTGAACACTTCCTATTGCACGGTGGACACTTCTTTTTTTCTTTTTTTTGGTGGTAGGAGGTGCAGGTTAACTTAGTAAAATATTCATATTTTTATCCAAATGCATGACTTAAAGCATTGTGTGGACAGATACCTTCCCTGCAATTTTACGTTGTCGCAGCCATCTATTGATCCAAGACATGCCATATAGGTGCCCACAAGGAAGACAACTGCAGGCACATGAGATAATTAGATGACTTTAAGGACATTAAAATGGTTAATGATCTAGTTCGTCTATTGGCTCTGCCTCTGACTATCTAAGACTTGCCCTAATTAGAAAGACCACATATATACAATCATCAAAACATAGTCCCCCTGACTCATTAAATAAAACAGTTCAACGTAGAGTTTGATATAGATGAAGAAGCATTTGATGTCATAGCCTACGAGGATAACTTGATCGAACAGCTAACTCTTTGAAGCATAGGCAAGTTTTGCGCAAGTTCAAATATAAACTAGCTACCAAATTTCATGAGCGATTGCCATGGTAAAAAGATCTTATAACCGTCATCAACGAAATAGAAAAAACAGAATTGAGAAATTAGCAATCAATCACACTTATTTTTCTTTTTTTCCTAAAGGACGTAACTTTTCTTAAAAATTGAAAGCTAGAAAATGCGTGAAAAGAATAGCCTATCCCACACCAAAGATTCGAGCAAATTATATATACCAATAGAAAAAGAGAGAGCGAGAGAGAAGAATAAAGATTGGTTTCTCGCAGCAAATATGGTGGTCGCCGTAATTGGTCCATGACTCCATGCAAATAGGGCAAAACAAACCGTCGATTTCATTCCGATTCCACTCATTCCCCTGTGAAATTTCCACACTTCCAACACCATTTGAAGAACTCGCTTCTCCACCCTCGGTTCTTCTCCTCTTGTCTTCCTCTTCCTCGACACAAAACGAAACCCTATCTGCGGCAGATCTCGAAGGGCCCGTTTGTGAAGCCCTAGGCGATTGCGCCTCAAGAACAAAATCAGCATCCTCTTCCGCAAGCCCCTTCGACTGTTTCTTCGCCGTCATCAGTTTCCTCGTCACCGTCTTCTTCTGCCTCGCCATCATCTTATCCTACGACCTCGCTCGTACTGCTCCTCGTCACCAAAAGCATCCTGAATGTCAGTGTAATTGGGTAAAGAATCCGGATTGGAAAACTCGAGAAGCGAAAGATAATGCAGATAAATCGCCTTCGTTAGTTCGAATCTGTTAACCCTAGCCGGCGTCTCGACTATCGGCTCCCATTTCTGTAACGCTGCTAAATTGGCCGATGGATCATGGCGTTTTGTTTCTTGCAGGCGCTTAAGATTTCAGTGTTCAGTGGAATGGAAAACTGACGATTGACTTCCCCCCGAAGATTTGCTTCCCGCTCGTTTCATTCTCCATTTGAGATTTTATATTGGATATTTGTATTTATTGTTTTTTTTTTTAAGTTTTTATTTACCTGAACTTTAAAGATGGTGTCAACATTCATATTCAACTTTTAAAATTGTTTAATAGATTTTCCAACTTTTAAAATTGTATCTAATATCTAATAGGTTCCTAAACTTTAAAAATATCTAATAAATTTTTTAACTTTCAATTTTGTATCTAATAGGTCCTAACAAATTCGAACTTTTTAAAAATGAACCAATCTATTAGATATAAAATTGATTTTTTTATGCCTATTGGAATCTTAAACTTCCAATTTTGTGTTTAGTAGACTTGTCAATTTTAAAAAAAAAAGTCAAATAGGTTAATAATTCTCTTTAGAAATATATCAATGACTTATTAGGCACAAAATTGAAAGTTGAATGATTTATTGGACACAAAAGTGAAAGTTTGATAAATTATTGGATACTTTTTTAAAGTTCGAAGACCTATTAGGCACAAGATTGAAAGTTAGAGAACCTATTTGATATTTGACACTTTGGACCAAATTGACACGATCATAAAAGTTTAGGGACTAAACTTGTAATTTAACCTTATATTTATTTCGGGAAAATTTTTGGCTTGTGGTAAATGGGAGTTTTTTTTTTTTTTTTTTATTATTAATATTGTAAATTTTGAAACTTTGTATTAACCTTTTCTCACGTGCCTTGCTCCTCTGTTTTTCTTTGACCGAGTCAACGTGGCTTTGCTGAGCTGTCCGTTCTATTGTTTGCTTTGACCAAGTCAGTGTGGCTTTGCTGAGCTGTCCGTTCTTCTGTCAATTTTCACGTATTATGAATTAAAATTTTTCGATTTTTTTAAAGCAAAACATTCGATTTTAAGTTTCGGATAATGATGTATTCGAATATCTAAAGTTGGTTTTATAGATTTTTGGGAAATATATCTTTTTTGTCTCAAGTTTTGAGGAATATATGTGTTTGGTATCTGAATCTTTAAAATGAACATTTTTAGTCCCTAAGTTTTGATAAATATATTTAAAAGTTCGTTTTCAAAATAGATCTTTTTAGCCCCTGAGTTTTGAGAAATATTTTTAAAAGTCTCTCATATTGTTTTTTCTATTTTTTTAAATTAATACCTTTAATTTTTTAATTTAAAAACTCATTCAATATTGCAAATAATAATAAAAAAATAATTTAAAAAAGTTGAAAAAAATAATACGAGAGACCTTTTAAACCTATTTCTCAAAAGTGAATGATAAAAAAAAGTCAATTTTGAAGACTTAAGGACCTTTTAAACATATTTCTCAAAACTCATGGACTAAAAAAGTTTATTTTGAAAACTCAATGGCCAAACGTACCTATTCCTCAATGCTCAGTGATAAAAAAGGTATTTTTTTCCAGAGATTCTTTATTAAAAAAATAATTTAAATTATTACATTTAATTAAAATGCTTATATTAGATAATTACCCAGTAAATTTAAAATAACTTAAAACAATTAAAATTGATTTACACTTGAATTTGAAAATTTATCTCTTCTCTCCCCTTTATCCTCGTTCTCGAGGGAAAAAAAAAACTTCAGTACAAACTAAAGAATTTTGAACCATACACTTTTAATTTTGTGTCTAGTACAACAATTTAAAAAAAAAAAAAAGAGTTAAATAGGTCAAATACTTAAGACACAAAATTGAAAATTGAGAACATTTTGACACTTAAAAATTTCATGAACCAAATAAACACCTCCTTGGAACTCATTACCATCTTGAATTTAAATTTTTATAATACTTCAACTAATAATGTTTAAATTAAATGTTATGGAGTAATTATGAAAACTCATTAAAATAAAAGGGTATAATGATTAAAATAAAATAATAATAATTATAAAAAAAAACAACATCTTTACTTTTTAACGTTTCCACTGATATTCATTCTCATCACATTTAACCAGACAACTGTTTGATAGAATACAAAAAGAAAAAAAATATATATAATTATTAATATGAAATAAAGAAAGGAAAAATACACTTTTAGTCTCTGAGATTTGAGTTAGGTTTCATTTTGGTTCATGAGTTTTCAAACTCAACAATTTAGCGCTGAGGTTTGATTTTAATTTCATTTTGGTCCCTCCATCTATTTTCCGTTAGTATTTAACGGATTGCTGACATGACATTGATTTTTGGGAAAAATACACTTTTAGTCCTTGAGGTTTGGGTTAGGTTTCATTTTGGTCCATGAGTTTTCAAATTCGACAATTTAATTTCTGAGGTTTGGATTTCGTTTCATTTTAGTCAATCCATCCATTTTTTCGTTAAAAACTAACGGTTTGCTGACGTTATTTTTTTTGTTATTAAATAACGTCATCCCTCTCTTTCGCTCCTCACTCACCATCTCCTCCTCTCTCCATCCCTCTCTTTCTTTCCCTCACCGTTCCTCTCTCTTTCACCGTCATCCCTCTCTTTCGCTCCTCACCATCCCTCCCTCTCTCACCGTCGTCCCTCTATTTCGCTCCTCACCGTCGTCCCTCGTCCACTGCGTGATTCCCAGCGTAATTGAACACTGCCATGTTTTTTTTTTTACACGGGTTAAACAAAAATTATGCTACAAATTTCAAATCAGATCAAGATCAACCACTTTTTTTTTTTACTAGATCAACCACTTTCTTTTCTTTTAAAATCTTGTTTGTGAAATTGATTTTCTGTTTTCATACTGTACAAGGTTACCTAATGAGTCGCCAACTCTAATAGTTTGTCCTACAACCCAAGTATCGTAATCAAACCCTTGACTCCAGCCAGAGTTGCTGCCAACGATGATATCTGCTCCATAAACTGCACGCACGGCCACCAGAAGAACCAAAAGAGCAGCCGCTAATTTCATGGCCATCTTTTGCAATCTACTTCGATCTTACTGGAACTCACTCACCGTCCCTCACTCGCGGGTTTCAACCCAGTCTGTACGGGTCAAGTAACAATATAGTGTTTTCGTGATTAAACGAGTGTCGTTCTCTGGATTGGTTTTCTAGCAAATTAAGTACCGTGAATAATCTTGTCCAATTTTATTTAGGGAGCAAAACTTAAAGATAAAGATAAATCTAAAGACAAAAAGCATAAAATAAAGGTGAAGACTCAAATGAAAAGACTCTTAAGGAATTGATTTCATTGTTGAGATTGATGATTAATTAATGGGATGAATTTAGCATGCAATTATTCTACCAAGTCTAGGAACCTTTTATCACAACTATCTCTCCCGAACATAATTTATTCTCATGCATGCAACCAACTTGATATCCCTATCTAAGTTCATTAACATGCAAGGCTTCGGGTTTAGTTCTTCAAACAACTTCTAAAGTTATTCCAAATCCCGTCACAAACTTAGAATTTCTACTTTAGTCATGCAATTAAATAAAGTAAGTCTTAGGCCAAATCCTCGCTCCCGAGCAAGATTCAACACTCGAATCATTCAATTAGTGATAAAGTAATTGAAAGCATTTAACCATAATTGCATAGGTAAAATAAATGCATATTCATACCACAAAATCAATTCAACAAACTAAACACAACTACATCAATCCCTAAGACAAACAACTAGCAATTCATAGTCTTTAAACTACAAACACTAATTGAAAGAAAAGCCATAAAAACTACAAGAGGTAAGGGAAAGAGAAAGGAAAACTCGAATCCATCGAAACCGGCACGTCCCCGTCACGATCTCCACGTCTTCTTGCTTGATTCCCGCTCCTTGGCCTTGCTTTAGCTCCCACCAAAGGTCTCTAGTCGAAATTAGGGCTAAAATCTAACCAATTGGACTCCCCCAATCCGTAGCTCAAAAAGAAGATTATATAGAAAATCTGTCGATAGTATCGCGACGCTATAGGCATACCGTCGCGACGTTGTGCCTTTACCGCGTCTTTTGATTATGGAAAACCCGGCAGCATCGAGACGCTCTTGTCACAGCGTCTCGACGCTGTGGCCTCTGCCGCCCAAATCGATTAAGGAATCAACTAGCGTCGAGACGCCACAAGGCTAGCGTCTCAACGCTAGCTTTCGGCCAACCCCACTTGGAGAAGCTTCCAACATGATTCTTTTCGGCTCCTTAGCTTTTCTTTTGGCGTCTCGAACACCCGATTAACTCCAATTTCACGTTTTAGCACCAATAAACCAATACCTAAAAAGTAAACATTAAAGTGCATTAAAATGGCCAAGAATTACTCAAAGACTAACTAAAATGGACCGGGGAAACATAGCTCGCCATGCGCGCTATCAGATTTCAACGGCTGATGACGAAGTTCTTGGGTGCCGAACATATCTGGAGCTCTCTCATCGTCGACGATTTCAACCCAGCCCGCACATATCTGGAACTCTCTCACCGCTGGTCTTCATCTTTTCCTCTAAATCGATACCCACGAACTTCAGATCTGAAACTCGCAAACCCACCAACCCACAACAGTGCAGCAATAGTCCAGACGACGGTGAGAGAGAGGGAGGGATGGTGAGGGAGAGAGAGAAAAAGGAAGAAAGAAAGAAAAAAAAAAAAAAAGTTGGTCGCTGCCGATGTGCTTAAAGAAGGAGAAGAGCCGGTGTGCTTTGTGAAGAAGAAGGAGAAAAAGGGAAGAGAGGTGAAGGAAATAAAATTTAAAAATAATAATTTTTTTATTATTATTTTAACATATTTTAATTTTAAAAAATCAAAAAATATATATATTTTTTAAATAGTGCCACGTCAGCAAACCGTTAGTTTTTAACGAAAAAATGGATGGATGGACTAAAATGAAACGAAATCCAAATCTCAAGGACTAAATTGTCGAATTTGAAAACTCAGGGACCAAAATGAAACATAACCCAAACCTCAAGGACTAAAAGTGTATTTTTCCCTTGATTTTTTAATTAAAAAACAATTTATTTATTTTTTTAAAATATAAATATATTAAAATAATAAAATATTATTATTTATATTATTTTTAATTCTTTCTCCCTTTCTTTCTTTATTCTTCTTCAAACCGTCGGTAGCTTTCTTCTTCTTAAAACTATCAAAGGCTGGCGGCCGACGGCCGACGACGACTGTTTTTTATTTATTTTTCCTTATCTCTTCTTCCCCAACTTTTCTTTTCTAAAAGGAATGGGGAGAAAGAGTTCCCTCTCCTCGTTCGCCGGATCTGGGAGGAAGGTTTCCTCCTCTCGGTTCCGGCGAGAACTGTACCCACGACGATTGTTGCAAGACCCACACCGACAACTCTAACATACCCCGAACCGAGACTCACGAATCTTAAATGGAAACCCATAGCCGCTACACTCCATGACTCACACTAACGAGAAAATGAGACCCAAAACGACGAATCAAAAGAAACCCACTCCGATGACTGCCTTTAAACACCGAGACCCACACAAGTTCTAACCGATGGCGGCATTTTTTAAGGAGCATACGAAAAACAGGGAGAGATGCAAACATACAAAAAACAGAGAGAGACAAAGATTGCAGTCGTCGGTCACGAAGTCTCTGTTCAGCGTCGTCGGGGCCGGAATCGGGGAAGGGGAGCTCCTCCCCTTTTTTTCCTATTTTCTTAAAAAAAAAAAAAAGAAAAGAAAATGAAAAGAAAGGAGAAGAGGAGGAGAAAGGAAGAAGAAGATGAGAGAAGAAAAAAAAATCCAACGACTGATGGCGAGCGACGGTCACGACGCGGCGTTATGTGATGGTGAAGATTTAGGGTTGAAGAAGAAGAAGGAGGATTGGGTTGAAGAAGAAGGAGGATTGGGTTGAAGACGAAGAAATGGAGGAGAGAGTAATTAGAAATATAAACAAAATAATACATTTTTATTATTTAAAAAAAAAATAAAAAATAATAACAAATAAGTGCCACGTCAGCATTCCATGAGGGTTTAACATAAAATTTGACGGAGGGACCAAAAGTGTAACAAAATTGAAACCTCATGAACTAAATTGTTGAGTTTGAAAACCCATGGACCAAAATGAAACCTAACTCAAACCTCATGAACTAAAAAGTGTATTTTTCCTAATAGAAAAATGTAAATTAAAAAAAAATATATGTTAAATACTCAAAAATGAAGATATTTGAAACTACAATGAAAAATTACAAAATTAATATATTTTGTATACTCAGTGGCTTTTTATTTTCATCCTCCACTTTCAAGAACACTCTTCTGAACGAGAAATTAAAAGAGTGAGCTGGGCTTAAAGTAGAAGGGACAGAACGAATTGAATCGCACTATACCTGTGGATGTGGGCTTTCGTGGACAAATGAAAATGGGTTTTAGTTGGTAGGTTAGAAATCTGAACTGGACTCGAACCTTGACCTCTTATCACAGTACATGTTTTATGCCAATTGAGTTATGCTCATGTTAGCAAAATCGTATGAACTTTTATTAAGTATTGCCAATGACATTGGAACATATGTTAAACATTTGACTGAAAGAAAAAGAATGGATGGTAGTATAAATTTAAATAGTACGTGGACTAAACTGCAAAATATGATCTACATTTTTGTAAATCGGCTATAGGTTCAAAAGGTGCCAGTGTGTGATTCACCGTGTTGCACCTCTGCACTAACGATCCTTGGAGATATTTTCTGTTAAATTTATGGATGAAAAATGATATGTTTGCATGTGTTTTTATTGTTTTTTCCATGTATATGTTAAAAAATGTTCACATAAGCAACAAGACATGTCAATCCGTCATTTTTCGTCCATAAATTTAACGAAAAAATGTCATCTAAGTGTTATTTTGAAATAAACTTCAAACTTGAGGACCAAAATAAAACTTATGAAAATAGAAGTATAATTGAAACCAATTCAACTCCATTAATGAAAGGGAAATTGTCAGTTTTAACCCTTTTAAGTTTTTGGGTTTCAAAAATAACCTCATTTTTTAAAACATGTTTTTTTAACCTAGTTGATAAAACCCAATAATGTGAATTTACAGCAATAGCCCTGAAGGTAAAAGGTCAAAATTGAAACAGAAAACACAAACCCCCTTCGTCTTCTCCTCCTTCGTCTTCTCCTCTTGTGTGCAGCAGCTCCGACGACTCCAACGGCTCCGGCGGTTCCTTCTCACTCGTTCGACTCCGACAACTCCAACGGCTCCGGTGTGTCCAGCAACTCCGCGGCGTCTTCATCCCTGTTCTAGCAGCTCCGAGTCCACGGCGTCTTCATCCCGCGGATTTTTCAGGCCGTTTCCAGCAGCTCCAACAACTCCACCAGTCAAGGTACATTTTCTTGTGTCTTATTTCTGCACTTTCTGGTGTGTTTTTTTTGGCGTGGGGGCGGATAATGAATTGAATCACCATGGAAATGTGTTTGTTAAACCCTAGCATTTTTTTGGAGAGTTTTCGAAGAGGGGAGAGGGTTTTTTGGAGAGTTTTCGGAGAGGGAGAGGGTTTTACTGGTTGGTGTATTCGCCGGCGCCGGAGAAGACGAGTTTTCCCGGTAGATTCCCGGTCGGGATCGAAAACCGGGAAATCTGGTCCCGTAAGCTTTGAACCGGTTTCCCTACGGGAAAACCAGTTCAAACCTTACGGGATTCCCGGTTTTTCCCTGGTTTAATTCCCGACCGGGAAGTTTACCTGGAAAAAAAACAGAGCTTTTTTTTTTTTTTTTTGCCTTCTTCTTCCTTCTTTGTTTGTTTCTTTTTTCTCACGTCCTGCCTTCCTTCTTCCTTTTTATTCCCTGTATTTAGAGTTATATATACAGAACTTGGCACGTATTTGCATCACATTGAAGGTTGCTTCCTTGTTCCTTTTTATTCCCTTGTGAAAGTGTTCTGTTGTTTAGAGCATTTAAATTGATTCCAGCAATGAAGGTTACTTCTTCAGATTGTGGATATCTTAGAACATTTAGATAAAGACGTTTGTTCCCAAGTATTTGCATCACAATGCTTTTTAAATCCTGGGTTTCATTGGGGTGATTGTTTTGATTAATTTTTTAGTTCCTAGTATGAGAACTTATTTGAAGGGCTGAAATAAAATGACTAAATTCAAAATACAGATGAATGTGTGAGAGATTTAGAAAATTGTATTTTGACCGTATCTTAATAAAACAATAAAAAGAAGTCTTTGAAAACTTATTCGTAAATCAAGTTAAATTAGTTTATTAGTGATTCTTAAATAGTCATTTTACTCTAGAGGATGTTTGGGAGTGATTTCAAAATAGCTAAAATGACTTTTATTATGTTTGAAGTCACTCCAAAACATGTTTTTAGTCATTTAAAATCAATTTAATGTTTGATTTTAGAAACTTGTTGTGTGTGTAGGTGTTGTTTTTGTTTTAATTTCAAACTAAATGACCTTCCATATGTTTGATATTTCAACTATTTAGGTATTAAAATGGAGATGGTAGCAAAGATTAGGCCCGAAGGTTACTTTCGTGCACAGTTGACTTGTTGTTCACACTTAACGAAAACAATTGAAACTTTGCAGAAGAGATATTTTGTTATAGAGCTCTCTTAAAAACTCTTCATACCTTATGTCAATATCCACATCCAATCCTGCTAAATAGCCACCTTCATAATCTCTTTCATTCTCCTTCCATAGACCACCGTAACACACAAAGATCCTAGGCATTCTGCAAAATATATATATATATATATATATATATATATATATATATATATATATATATATATATATATATATATATATATATACAAGATTCATTAGAAAAAAACAACTTTTGCAAAAGAAGGAAAGAAAAATCAAAGGAAGAAAGGAAAAAAACTAAATCTGGAAAATTTCTTGGTCAATTTCCCGACCAAGAAATCCCGGTCGTGTGACCAAGAAATCCCGGCCGGGATTCATCATTTCCCGGTCGATATTCAAATTTTTTTTTTCCAGATTTTCGTATATAAAATTCTTTTTTTTTTTTGAAACTTCGTATATAAAATTCTTAAAGAACCTACTTATGATTTAAAGCATGTAATCTACATACCTTCTTCAAAAACACGTTAAAAATATGAAAATCTTGAAGTGGGTCCACCCGGATTTTGACTTCACGGTGTTTGACTTCTTTGTTTCTCTAGAATATTGTTGGTCAAATGTATGTTAAATGGTGTTTTGATGTTTGAATTTTGTTTTTAATTGGTGCAATTAGTTGGTTGGGGGGTTGGTTGACATTTTAATTGCCATCATTAATAAAAATTGAGGAAGGATAATAAAGACTTTTTACATAGTGGGTCCCACAAAAAAGTAGCCAAATTTATATAAAATGGGTTAAAAAAACAAGTTTTTAGGAAGTGGGTCAATTTTGAAAACCCAAAACTTAAAAGGGTCAATGTTGACAATTTCCCTTAATGAAAATTTAACCATTGATTTATAAAATTCAAAACCATCCCAACCCCCTTTCCCTCCTATTATTTTGTCTTATTTTTAGCCATGATCCTTAAATCTCCTCACCGCTCTCTCTCTCTCTTTCGATGTTTATTTATATATATTGCTCGTAATCTGAGACAATAGACCAAATCCGAATTCATTGCTTCGTCTTGTAAATCATTTCCTCGCTTCGGTTTTCGCTCCAGAAACCATGGAAATTTGGACTAAACCCATTGTTATCTTCTCGATTCTGCTGTTTTTCCTGCATTCACCTTCAATCTCCGCGCAAGAAGTTGGTAAGCTCTTCACTGCTACTGATATTTCTATCTACATTGCTTTGATTTCTCCTCCTTCCGTTTTCTTGATTGCGTTTCGTGTGCCTTCTGTTTAAGCCGTTCTATTTTGGTTTCGATTTTTAATTTATGATTCTATCGATTAGTTTTTGAATCGACGAGCACGCTCTCATCTGAATCGTTTTTTTGTTTCGTATCGATGTAAGATCTTGAGATGGAAGCTATAGTTTGTTTGGCTTGAATATTTGCATCGATGCCTCGAAATCGTTCCAGGAAACTCTTCTCTGAAACTTATATGATCTTTACATTGTTTTGATTTCTCCCCCTTCCAGTTTCGTGTTGTGTTTAGGCCATATGTTTTGGGTTTCCTTTTTCATTTGTGGTTCTACTGATTAATTTTTGAATCGACGTACTGCTCTCATCTGGATTGTTTGACGTAAATAATTTTTCATTCATTTAATTAGTTGTGTAAAATTAATTGTGAAATCTAGAGATGGAAGCTAGAGTTTGGCTCAAATATTTACATCGGTATTTCAAAATCGTTTGGGTTGCAGAGGATGAGAGAGAATTTGAATACAAAGAAGGGAGTGAGAAAGGGCCAGGGCATTGGGGAAATATACATGGAGAATGGAAAGCTTGTGACAATGGAGATTTACAATCTCCCATAGATTTATCAAGCGAGAGAGTGAAGATTATTCCAAATTTGGAAGAACTAAAGAGAAGCTACCATCCTTGCAATGCAACAGTCATAAATAGGGGCCATGACATTTCTGTAAGAAATTCAACAGATGCCCTCTCTGTTCATCAGTTTTTATGGTTTCTAATTTGTCTAAGCTTTTTCATTCGTTGAACGTGGCTGTGGATGCAGATACATTGGGTTGGTAATGCAGGATCAGTCGAGATAAACGGCGTCGTTTATGATCTTCAACAAGCCCATTGGCACTCACCTTCAGAGCATTCCATCAACGGAAGAAGGTATTTCTTTTTCATTAGAAAGATATTGCACAACCATCCTATTTCAACCCATAAATTAATAGAATGTAATTAATTAGCTTAGTAAGAAATAATTGTTGTTTTGAAATATTTAATGATGATTGTAAGTTGTTGATAATTTGACAACATTACAATTCAATTAACATAAAGTTTGTACTAATGACCAAGTAGTCTGTGGTTCGAATCTCAATCAGGTATGACTTGGAACTCCACATGGTTCATTTGAGTTCTGATCCCAATGTGAAGAACAAGATTGCTGTTGTTGGTCAATTCTATACAATTGGCCAACCAGACTCTTTTCTCTCACAGGTAAGCCACCTCCAAACAGAATGTAATTAAATTTACATACATAACTTAAGCTTTTAGATTTATTGGTGATTTAATAGTCTCAACCCATTCCAATTCAAATGGTTCGCTTATAAACTTGAATAAGTTTAAGTGATTTGAACTCATGTTTATTGAGGTTTAGTTCAGGATTCTACTAAAATTAATTTGTGACTAGTTCGATACATTTTTCTAAAAAAAAAGAAAAAAATATACATTTTATTCTTCATTTTTTTTTAGTACATCAACATTTGGGAATGAGGGGTTCGAACCTCTGACCTCATGGTCGAGGGTACATGCCAATTACCGAGCTAAGCTCGCTTTGACTATTCTTCATTGCTTTTAAAGATACAATTTACTCTTCATAGTTTTTTTTTTTTTTTTTGAGGAAACTCTTCATAGTTAATTATGCATGTGTCTTTTAATTTGATTTTATTGCATAATTCTTTTGAGTTCTTTCTTGAAGCAAGAGTTAGTTCAACTCTTTGAGCATATATCTCATTAAATATAATATAATTTTGAATAATATCTGTTAAAATAGGTCAATAAATTATAAATTACAGCTATTTTATTTGTTGATAATTTGCAATCCCCACAAACCAAATTCAAGTATGCATAATTAGATTGGATCATTTGGTTCAAACAAATTTATAATCCAAATAACAAACACTAACCATACATTAAAAATAGTAATACTAATAATAAAAAAAAAGCTTTTTTTTCTCTTCTTTATTCAAAAATAAATACTTAATGTTTCTTGATGTTTAGTTGAGTGATGCAATAGGAAGCATGATTAATATGAAGCATGAAAAGAATGTGGGAGTAATAAATCCTGTCGATATCAAGTTTGGTGGAACAGAATACTACAGATACCTTGGTTCTCTCACCATTCCTCCTTGTACCGAAGGTGTCATCTGGACCATAAACAAGAATGTAAGGAAAACTTTCTTCTAAGTAATTTGATTATAAGCATTTAAATTTAATCAAGTTGTAAAGTTCAATCAGAATTTCCTTGTTAACTATGTGACTAAAATTTATAGGTTTAAACATATTCATATCTTTGACATAAGGTCTTCTTAATTAACAAACAAATGATTGTTTGGTTATAATTGAACTATCCTAGTTGAGGATTCTATATATGAAGTGAAAAATAAACCTGAGAATTGACAGATTTAAAGTGATTCCTTAGAGTTTGTTAGAATACTGTCAACCTAAAAAGTCATATATATATATATATATAGTTTGTCAAATTATTGTGATTGAATCTTACCTTTGAACTGTAATACATCAGATAGCGACTGTGTCAGAGGAGCAAGTGAAACTTCTAAGAGATGCCGTTCATGATGTAAGAAGCTCAATTGCCTTTACTACAAAATTTTGATGAATTGGTTGTTTCAATCATCTTGAGATCGAAATGTTTTTTGTTTGTATTTTCGTAATTGCAGTATGCAGAGTTCAATGCAAGACCATTGCAGGCACTCAATAATCGGGAAATCAGCTTTTACCCAACTAAAGTCTGATCATTTAAGATTGCACCTCTCTCTCTCACTCCCTATTAAACTATGCTTTTTTTTTTTTTTGGGAGCAAGCCTTTAAGTTTTGGTAATTGAGCTTTTAGGCCATGATTCTTTCATTTGTTTTGAGATGGGTTTTGTTAATGATATAAAAAATCAATGTTTGTTTTATCGATATTTGTTTTTTAAAATCAAGGTGATTATTAGCTATAGATAAAACTACCGCATGAAGTCTTTTTTCTTTGAGAAATGAGGATAGAGGAGAGAGAAAAAGATAAGATTAATCACTACTTCTTAATTAACGGGTAAATTAATTTTAATTGTTTTAAGTTATTATTTATTTATTAATTAATTATCTAATATAAATATTTTTAATTAAATCTAATATTATTTTATTTTATTTTCATAAACAAAACCAAATAAAGCAAACATAGATATTTAGGTTCTATATATTAATTATTTTGAATATCCAAACACAAATATTTACTATCCTAGAGTTTAAATCTAAGGTTTTTAACTCGTGAATATTTGATATTGATGATCCCAAACAGATTGTTATAATATTTTAATTCTCGTATCTCAAAGAACGTCAAAGGCCCTTAATTTATAAATACTTTGGTGAAAAAATAAAACTTAACTCCTAGTAATAAACAAAAATCATCAATATGTAATTTAACTAATTAAGACCTATATTCCAATCAAAAGGTTAGGTTCAAATCTCTATCCTCACCTTAAAAAAAATTAATCAATAATTTTAAGTAAGCAATCCCTATCAAAACTATGCAAATGTGTGTGTATATACATGTTATCATGATGCATCATCCATTTCTTGATCAAAGTATAGACAATCACGGTTTAAAATCAGGTACAATTCTCAAGCTTGTGGGACCCATTTTGGTTTTACTAGAACTGTTACAATTTTTTCTTATAAATAGACATATATTTATAAAATAAATTTCTCTATCTAAATTATTGTTTATATATATATATATATATCGTTTATCTTCTGGCCATTTAATTTGGGCCTTATCAACAAATTTCTCTTCGGTCCAATCAATAGTGGGTTGAGTACGAGTATTGAACTTAGGGAAAGATATAGGGGTAAGGAAATTCTTGTAAATGACTAAAAAAGATCTCGATTTAGATAGATAGACAAAAAAGAAACGGGTGAAAAATGGGTGCTTGTCATGTGACTTTATTTGTGCGATTTCCATTTTTACTCTCATCCGAAATTTCAATCTATTTCATCCTAAAATTAAGGAAATTCTATCTAAACCCACCTCTCTCCTAATTTAATCTTAAATTATTTAAATAGATTATGTTTCTGTTTGAATTAAAAAGATATGATTTTACCTCTAATATTCCTCCTTCATTCTTCCTCATATCTCCTTTGCCCACACGACTAGTAAGATCAATCTCTTTCTCTTTTCTCTTTCTTTCTCTACAAAAAAAGCTTTAAACGTAGATGAAGAATCAAGAAATTCATCAAAACACTAACTAGCAAACTCTCCAAATACTCTGAAAATGTTGCTAGTGGAAAATGAAACCTCATTATCAATGATTGATGGTTGTAAATCCTCCATTAAAGGACCTCGAACTCTCCAACTTGAGAACATGGTCGATGCCCATAATGGATGGGGCGAAACAAGTAGCGTGAGGCTGACAACTCCATCCGCGACTTGTTTGGATTTTTCCGATCATTGATTTGTGTTGTAACATTTTAATATTTAAATAAGAGTTTCTTTTTAGAAATTAATTTTAGAAGGGTTTTGTCTTATTTAAAAGAGAAAAGTGTATTTGGTAGTTTTGGTTTTAACATGTGTTGGTTACTTTTGTTTTGTATTAAATTTCTAGATCTTGAAAATCCTATAAGTACCTCTCACACCAAACACTTTCAACACAAGAAATACAACAATTTCTATCTTCTCTTCCTTTCTACTTTCTCGTATTTCTTGTTATTTGTTGTGGAGCTTTGAGCTCAACCTCTTAGTGCATAGTGGTTTGAGCTACACAAAGTTTCGGCTAGAGAACACTTGTTGCACCGGTGATTGATAAAGAATTATACACCGCAGAGAAGGAAAGAAAGAAAGAGACAAGTGCAACATATATCTTCTCTCTTAAAATTATTAAGGGGTTGTTTGGCCCTTGGGTTTGGCTTTGGAATGGATTGGAATGACATGGGTTTCCCACGTTTGGCTCATGGGTTTGGGCTTGGAATTATGATTCCAATTTCATTCTAGCCAAATTCCGATGGAATCCCTCTCTCTTTTTTGTCTTTTCTGATCTTGATCTGAACGACCACTTAATGCTGCCTCTGTCTTCACGCTATTCTCTAATCTCCATTGAATACGTTTCTGTCTCTCTCTTCCATGCCTTCTCTGATCTCGAATCTCTCTCTTCACTCTCTTCTCTGATCTCTTCGTCTCCCACCCTCAACGCCGTTGCGTCGACTGATTCCTCCGTCTTTTCCATCGAGGTTTTTCACCGTCGATCTGCGATTTGGCCCTCTTCCAGACGCTTGCCGCTGGAGAAGCCGTTTCCCTCTCTCTTGCCGCTTCAGAGGTCCGTCCCCTTCGACGATGTTGATGGTTTTTTCCCATCTGACGACCTAAGTCTCAGTTTGTAAAAAAACTTCTATGATAGAGAAGCACAATCGCAACAATAAATTTGACTGCATTTTAAGTTCATAAGTGGAGAAAAAAAACTGTTTTCTAAAACCAAAAAAAAAAAAAAAATGACATACACAGAATGGGGGGCTTCATTTTATCAAGTCAGAAAGTGAAAAAATTAACCTTCTATTTATTAAAAATATTAACCCATAATGAGGGCTTTGAAATGAACAAGAAGAAAAATTGATGCAATTTGAATTAAGTCTTTCCAACTATCCTTTTATAATGTCAAAGATTTTTCCTTTTTCAAAAAAAAAAATGTCAAAGATTTTTCCATAATTACGAAGTTTACAAATATGTCCATGATGAAAGAACAAATAAGTTTGTTCCACATTTTTTTTTGTTGCAAAATTGGTAAGTTGGTCTATATTACAACATTCTTAATTTAGTACATCGATCTTTTTTCCGTTCATTACTTTTCAACACGAACAGAAAATTGAAAATGACATATTTAAAAACAAGTTCATGATTTAAATAAACATGATTTAAATTGAGCATATTGTTCAAATTACTTAGATTGTGTTTTGAATTTTGGCATGAAGCATCGCCTATAGTACATTATACATCGGGTGGGATTAAATTAAAATAATTCAAAACCTAAATTGTGTGAGTTTTGAAACAATGGTGGAATAAATAACAAAATTGTTCAACTATATACCTATCAACTTGAAGTATAATAGTTCAAAACAACGGAAAAAAAAATAAAAAAACACAGCGGAAAAAAACAGCTTACAATAAAACAGCCAACTAAATTCCAGTCCAATTCCCTGCACCCCAAACACAGACCTCAGGTTCATTCCAGCCGCAACAAACACAGGCATCCAGATTCCAGAAAAACTTTCCCATGGGAATCTGATTCTCAGGCATCCAGATTCCACTTCGGTGCCCCAAACGCCCCCTAAGGTTTTTTTTTTTTTTTTTAATTGGCAAAAATACGTTTGCATCCAGATTCCGGTTTCTAAAGGCAGTGCAAACAAAGCCACCTCGGATAAGTTAAAAAAAACAACACCAATTGTTTTTGTCTCTCTCTGTTGATCTGTCCCCACTCTCACTCCTCTTCGTTGAATCTTCAAACACCATTTTTCTCCGACAACGATGGCGGCGCCCAGCCGTGGGTGGTGGTGGAGAGTGGTGGCTAGACTTGAAGAACAAGAAGAAATAGTTTTGTCACTAATTTAATATTATCTTTTATTTTAAAAATTAAAAAAAATATTTTTTAAATATAAAAAAATAGGTGTCATGTCAGCAATCCGTTAGGATTTAATGAAAAATTAGACGAAGGGACCAACAATGTAAGAAAATGCAAACCTCATGGGCTAAAATGTCGAGTTTGAAAACTCAGGGACCAAAATGAAACCTAACCCAAACCTCATGAACTAAAAGTGTATTTTTCCCTTTTAATTATTATTATTATTTTGGCTAAATTATAAAAAATACCCTTTAACTATGGGGTTTTTTTAAAAAATGCTCCTGAACTTTGAAAATTTTCAAAAATACCCCTGAACTTTAAAAAATGTTTCAAAAATACCATTGTCGTTAATTTTTGGATGGAAACCGTTAAAGTTTCAGTTTCAAAAATACCCTTGAACTTAAAAAAAAAAAAAAAAAAAAAAAAAAAAAAAAAAAAAAAAAAAAAAAAAAAAAAAAAAAAACTTATTGAAAAATGCTTTTCTTTTTTCTCCTCTCACCGTAAATTCTAATGGTTTCCACCCAAAAATTAACGACAGAGGTATTTTTGACACACTTTTCAAAGTTCAGGGGCATTATTTGAAACAAACCCCATAGTTCAGGGGTGTTTTTTTATAAGTTTGCCTATTATTTTTTAGTTGTAATAGACGAAGTAGATATTCGAATCTAATCTTTTGGTTGGAATATACGTCTTAATCAGTTAAGCTACATGTCCACAGATTATTGTCAATACTTAGATATTTTACCCATGTATTTATAAATCAATGACGAGATATGACGTTCTAATGAAAAATATGAGAATTAAAATTAAATGCTATAAAAGTCCAATTACCAAAACTTAAAAGGCATAGTTTAACCAATTAAAAAATAAAGGTGGATAGGGAGAGAGAAAGGTGCAATTTGAATGATCAGTCTTTAGTTTCTCGAGTTGGGCTATAAAGGTGGATTTCCCGACTATTGAGTGGTTGCAATGGTCTTGCATTGAACTCTGCATACTGCAATTACGACAATACAAACCAAAAACATTTCAATTTCAAGATGATTGAGGCAATCAATTCATCAAAGTTTTGTAGTAAAGGCAATTGAGCTTCTTACATCATGAACGGCCTCTCGTAGAAGTTTCACTTGCTCCTTTGACACAGTCCTTATCTGTTGTAAAAACTCTAGTAAGATTCAATCACAATAAATTGATAAATTACTTTTTTCTTACAGTTTAATAGCAAGTGTGCGAGGATTGAACCTTTGATATTTTAGTTTGAGAATATAATGTCTTAACTATGTGAGCTACTTTTAGGTTACAATACTTTTGCAAACTCCAAATAATCAGAAATGACTTTAAATCTTTCCATTTGAAGAATCATATCCATTTTCCTTATTCTAATCCACTTGATATATGTAATCCTCAACTAGGATAGTTCAGTTATAACCAAACAAGACATGAATACGTTTAAACCTATGAATTTTAATCCTAATTACGACTCGATTAACTTCTAAATGCTCAAAGTATTCCTTACCTTCTTGTTTATGGTCCAAATTACACCTTCAGTACAAGGAGGAATAGTGAGAGAACCAAGGTATCTGTAGTACTTTCTTCCACCAAACTTGATATCTGCAGGATTCATCACTCCCACCTTCTTTTCATGCTTCTGATCAATCATGCCGCTTATTTCCCCACTCAACTGAACATCAAGAAACACCAAAGTTTTTATTTTTGAATAAAGAGAAGTGAGCTTATTATTGTTTTAGTTAAATTACAAGTATAGTCATGAATTTTCAAGTTTGTGTATTTTGATCCTGATCTTTAAAATGTATCTTATAAGTTTCCAAAACTTTCAATTTTGAGTAAAATAAGTTTTTGACATATTCAATTTTTTTTTAAAAAACCAATCTATTAAATATAATATTGAATTTTATATCTAATGGGACCCTAAATGTTCAATTTTGTTTACAGTAGGTTACTATACATTCAAGATTTTTATAAATGAACCAATCTATTAGATATAAATTTAATTTTATGCTTAATAGAACTTTAAGCTTCAAATTTCGTGTCTAGCAGGTCTGCAAATTTTATAAAATGTCGAATAGGTCAAAGATATATTAAAACAAAATTGAGAGTTAGAGAGATATGTTGGGCAAAAAAGTGAAATCTTGAAGACATACATGCAACGTTTTAAAGTGGAGGGATTTATTGGACATAAAATTGAAAGTTCGAGGGTTTATGGACACTTTTTAAAGTTCAAGGACCAAATAAATACAACCATAAAAGTTAAGGGACTAAACTTGTAACCTTAAGTTATTATTTTTAATGTAATGGTTAGTGTTTGTTGTTTGGAATATAAATTTGTTTGAAAGGAATGATCCAATCTAATCCTAGCATATTTGGATTTGGTTGTTTGGGACTGTTCAAGTACTTCATTTAACAACAAATTTTAGAATTTACTAAGCTACCAAAAAAAAACAAAAAAATGTACTGACCTCTTTTCACATATTTTATTCAAAATTATATTATATTTAATGAGATATTATGCTCAAAGATTTGAACTAACCGGTTAAGAAATGAACTCGTGCAGTAAAATTAAATTAAAAGACATGCATAATTGACTATGACGTGTAAAATGTATCCTTGTAATTTTTTTTTAAACAAAATTTAGCTGCATACAGATATGTAGGGATCTCTTACATATCCCATTAAAATCTCGACAACTAAAAAAGGAAAATGTAGAAACATGTATGAAGACAAGCTTTTTTATTATCCTTTGTAATTAATAATTTGTGTTGGTTCCAACAGTTACAGATTAATTTTAGTAGAATCATGAACTAAACCTCAATAAATATGAGGTCAAATCACTTATTTAGGTTTATAGTAGAACCAATTGAATTGGGATGGGGTGGGACTATTTTATTCTATTTGGAAGTGGTTTACCTGTGAGAGAAAAGGGTCTGGTTGGCCAATTGTGTAGAGTTGACCAAGAACAGCAATCTTGTTCTTCACATTGGGATCAGAACTCATATGAACCATGTGCATTTCCAAGTCATACCTGATTGGTTATCAATATTAATTATCAACCATTTAGAATCATCCTTAAATATTTCAAAACAATAATTATAACTTAATACGCTAATTAATACATTCTGTTAGTTTCTGGATCGAAACGGGATGGTTGTGTAATATCTTTTCAATGCAAAAGAAATACCTTCTTCCATTGATGGAATGCTCTGACGGTGAGTGCCAATGGGATTGTTGAAGATCATAAACGACGCCGTTTATCTGAATTGATCCTGCATTACCAACCCAATATATCTGCATCCCACAGCCACATTCAACGAATGAAAAGGTTTAGACAAATTAGACACCATAAAACTTGATGAACAGAGAGGGAAAATCTGTTGAATTTCTTACAGAAATGTCATGGCCCCTATTTTTAACCGTTGCATTGCAAGGATTGTAGCTTCTCTCTAGTTCTCCCAACTTTCGAACAATCTTCACTCTCTGGCTTGATAAATCTATGGGAGATTGCAAATCTCCATTGTCACAAGCTTCCCACTCTTTCTTTAGCTTTCCCCAATGCCCTGGCCCTTTCTCACTCCCTTCTTTGTAATCAAATTCTCTCTCATCCTCTGCAACCCAAACGATTTCGAAATACCGATGTAAATATTCGAGCCAAACTCTAGCTTCCATCTCGAGATTTTACAATTAATTTCACACAACTAAATGAATGAAAAATTATTTACATCAAAGATCCAGATGAGAGCAGTACGTCGATTAAAAAATTAATTAGTAAATCACAAATGAAAAAGGAAACCTAAACATATGGCCTAAACACAACACGAAACTGGAAGGGGGAGAAATCAAAACAATGTAAGGATCATATCAGTTTCAGTGAGGAGTTTCCTGGAACGATTTCGAGGCATCGATGCAAATATTCACGCCAAACAAACTATAGCTTCCATCTCAAGATCTTATACATCAATACGAAACAAAAAAAAACGATTCAGATGAGAGCGGTGCTCGTCGATTCAAAAGAATCAGAAATTAAAAATCGAAACCAAAATACAACGGCTTAAACAGAAGGCACGCGAAACGCAATCAAGAAAACGGAAGGAGGAGAAATCAAAGCAATGTAGATAGAAATATCAGTAGCGGTGAAGAGCTTACCAACTTCTTGCGCGGAGATTGAAGATGAATGCAGGAAAAACAGCAGAATCGAGAAGATAACGATGGGTTTAGTCCAAATTTCCATGGTTTCTGGAGCGAAAACCGAAGCGTACAAGACGAAGCAATGAAATCAGAGTCGAAATTGGATCTATTCTCGCAGATCACGAGCAATCTATATAAATAAACATCGAGAGAGAAAGAGGTGGCGAACTTTCTGGGGAGCTTCTGATGAAATGGAGAATGAAAGTTTAAAGTTAGATAAAACAAAAATGAGGAGAATGCTGTTCGTAACGCTGCTGATAGAAAGCGGGAAGCACTCATTACATTGCTTTTTTTACTCCTTTTCTGTTTCTGTACATATTTTTTTTCCAATCAAATCAATTTTGTTAAATTATACAAAATATCTATTAACTTTAGCCTTTAGGTATAATTTCAATTATAAATCAATCTTTTTTGAAAGGAAATAATTTGATTTTTTTTTCTTTTCATTTTAGGGTTAAAATGATGGATGAATATTGATGCAATAGTTGATGTATAAAAACTTATTATCTATAACATTACTCGTTTAATTGACTTGTTAGTCGATATGCAAAAAATAATTTAAAATAGTTTATTGAATAACGTTTTGAGTGATGTCAATGGAACCTATTAGATTGAAATGAAGGTAATCCGATTTTAATATTTTATATAGTTAATATTGAGCTGTGAATGATATTATATCTGTTTTTTAATTTTTTTTTTTTTTTGAAACCATATCTGTTTTTTAATTTTTAAATATATCAACTACCACAATAATTCTCATCAATCATTTGACAAAATTTTAAATTTCAAAAGTTAATATAAATCTTTTTGAAGCATGCTTCAAAGTTTAAAGGTATTTTTATATAATTCAAGGTATTTTTAATTTTAGATTTTATTAATTTTTGTTTTACTTCCTAATCATTTTTCATTTTGTACCTATTATAATTCTTACTTTGTATGATTGTAGACAAAATTTTCGATGTATTGTTTTGTAATTATCGTTGAAATTAACATATATATATATATATATATATATTTTGTAACATTATGTGTAGACGTGTTTTAAATTCTAGGAATGAATCGTCTTATATTGTTGCTCCCCTTACTCGTTTTTTGTTTCTTGTTTCCAATCAATTGAATAGTGTAAAAGAAATTTCTTAAAAATTGATTTTTATAGAAAATTGTAGAGTAAATAAAGGGTGGAGATTTAAATATGTTAACAAAAGTGTAAACATCTTAACCATCAAACAATTCGAGTTGGCTTATGTTATTTTTATTTATTTTATATCATTTTTTTAAGAAACTTGTTTTATTTTATTTTATTTTTAGGAGACAGATTAGTTTATTTTAGGGTAACAGAAGCCCTCGTTGCCGTCGGTTCTCTTCCTCGTCGCCGCCGACCTCGTCGCCGCCGTCGGTTCTAAATGCGTTTGTCAACGAAGGGAAAGGCGAATCCATCTTGTTCCGGTTCTAATCGCGCACGAAGGGGAAGGGGGTTTCCCCTTCGAATCCATCTCTTCGTTACAGATCTGGAACGAGCCCAAATCTGGGTTCATTCCAGATCTGGAACGAAGGGGGAAAACCCCTCTTCGTTTCAGCTCGAATCGGTACAAACCCACAGACACCCAGACGCACAACGACAAACCCACATGAACGGAGAAGACAATACCCACACGAACGAAGAAGACGGCAGTAAACACCCAGACGGACGGTAGCGAACAGATTCCCACACAGTAGTACAATGAAATGTAGATCCACGCGAACGAAGACCCACGCGAATGAAGAAGATAGCAGCGAACAGCCCAGATGCAAACGAAGAAGACGAAGACGAAGTAGGCGACGGCGAGCGGTGATCGACGGTGACCGTGGCTGCATTTGGAGATTAGGGTTAATGGTGGATAAGAAGAAGATCAAGGAAGAAGATGGGAGAAGAAAAAGAAAAAAGAAAAAAGAAAAAGGAAAAAATATTTTTTATTAATTTAATATCATTTTTTATTTTGAAAATAAAAATATATATTTTTTAAATAAAAAATAGATTTCACATCAGCATTCTGTTAAAATCTTTTTCGGATGGAGTGACCAAAATGAAACTAAAACCAAACTTCAGAGACTAAATTGTTGAGTTTGAAAACTCAGAGACCAAAATGAATCCTAACTCAAATCTCAGGAACCAAAAGTGTATTTTTTACTTTATTTTATCAATCACACAAATTTCTTTTATGTTATTATTATTATTTTTTTAAATAAAAATTTCTTTTATGATATGTTAATAAAACGAAGTGGGGATGCATTTGGTTTTTTTTTTTTTTTTTTTTTTTTTTTTTTTTTGAGAAACGATGCATTTGGTACTCTCTAGTTTCTAGAATGTAAAATATTCTATATATATATATATATATATATATATATATATATATATATTAAATTAAGAATTATAAGATTAAAAAAAAAAAAGTTAGGTGACCTGACGCGTTTGCATGTGCAAGCATGGACGGTGACATTTGCCACACGTTTTATTTTATTTTATTTCGCTTTTTGTACATATTCGGTAATAATTTAATTCGTTTCCAACAATATTGGACTTCTAGACTAAATCTTTTTCTTCTTAAAATAGCAATAAATCTCAAAAGCTTGAGATATATTTGTAAATGTCAAAATCCAATGACTTGTAAATAATGAAAGTGGTACAAAAGACTCAACTAACATGTTGGAAGAAAATAATGCTTCTTAAAATATTTTTGGAATTGAAACTAGTACAGTATTTGATATTAATATTTATTTTAGTAGTATTTAGAAGGTAAATTTATAAATTTGGTCCCTGTAATTTATATGGTTTAAAAATTAGAATTTAGTTCATATAGTTTGATAAAACCTCATTGAATGGTCTCTACCTTAGAAGTTATTCATGCATGGATTGAGTACATGGATGTTAGAAGCTACTCATGGATTGAATATGTGAAAGGATAAGTACAAAATTATAATGGAATGAGTATGTGATCAAGATTATTTCATGATTTTTATCCAACCATATAGACCAAATTCTAATTTTAAAACCATAGGGACTAAATTTTTTTCTTTCTCTAAACCATAGGGACCAAATTTGTAATTTAACCTATTTAGGAGGAGGATAAATAGAGCTAAACAATAATAACATTAATAGAGAGAAAAAATTGTTATGATAGAGTGTTTTTTTTTTTTTTTTTGAGTTCAACAACATTTGGGGTGAGGGAATTCGAACCTCTAACCTCTTGGTCAATAGTGCATGTCAATTACCGTTGAGCTATACTCACTTTGACAATTGTTATGATAAAGTTGGGGTCCTACTTTCGAGATTGTTCTCTATTTTAAATGTCCAAATTTAGTCTTCATATTATCGATAACTCTTAAAATTTTACTTCATACTGTTAGTTTAAGGTTAACTTTTTGAAAAGAAAAAAAAGCTATTAACCAACCTTCTCCTATAAGCTTTGAAAATATATTCCTAATGTGGCTTTTCTTGAATGAAAATTATGATGATTATTGGTTTATCAATTTAGATATAAATTAACTTGATTAAAATTAATGATGAGAACTAATTTTAAGATTGATTGAAAATACAAATACTAAATTTAAACATTTGAAAGTGTTCACTGAAAATAGAATGAAATGAAAATAATATTTTGGTCTAAAAACAAAATTAGGACGAATAACTTCCACTCATAATAATCAATCTATAAAGCATGTAAAAGTATAGCAAGTGCGAAAGCTAAGAATGTTCAAAACTTCAAGAGCAAAAAAACGTTAAGTTTTAAAACTTAATGATGAAATAACACTCAAGTAAAATTTGATCAACAATGTACTTTAAAAATGCCAATGGATAATTGTTGCTTGCAGTTTTTATATTTGATTATTTTTTATAAATTTAAAAATGAAATATTATATATAATATACTAATTTTAGTATTCTTCTACTCCAAAAAAAAAAAAATATAGTATTCTTCGGTCAAAGATAGAACGTGGGAAGTAAATAAATAATTTATTAATTTTCAAAATAAATAAATAAATAAAACAGCTCCACGAGGACGACATGTCGATTGTCGTCGTCTAGATTCTAAATAACATACCCTCATCAACGATTGTGTCCAAAATCTTAATGCCGAATTCATCATTGCTTATAATAAGCAATCCTTTTTGTTGTCACAAATACTTATACATAAATAAAGATCTTTTTAATTTATTAATTAACGGTTGCTGACTTGACACTATTATTTTAATAAAAAAAAAATATTTTTAAAATTTTTTAAATAAAAATATTTTATTATTATTTATTTTTTTTTCTATTTCTCTCTCTTATTCATCTTCTTCTTCAACCTTCTTTCTCTCATCTCAACCTTTTCTTCTTCCCTTCTTCTTCAGCAAGTCGTCGGCCGCCGCCGGCCGGCAACCACCACTCGCCGGCGACTTTTTTTTTTTCCCCTCACCTTTTCTTCTTCTTCTCATGTTCACACCAATCCATTCTTTTTTGTTTTTAGAATTTTGCTAGGAATTCAAGTGTATTTAACAAAAATGAAAACCATGGCGAGAAAATTTTAAGAAAACAAGTCTAATTTTCAAAAACCAAAAACCAAATAATTATCCAACGGGACCGTAAAAACTTATTAGATCTTTTCAAAATTCAAAAACATATTAGATACAAATTTAAAATGATAGAGATATATAAAAGTATTAGACCCTTTTTAGACAATTAAAAAAAAAAAATAAAATTTAGACATATGTTTCAAAATTCAGATTTTTTTTTTTTTTTCTTTTGAAACTAAAATTCAGAAATTAATGTTTAATAAAGTGAGTGGCGATAATGAGCAATCGAAATAGCATGCTTGAAGTGAGCCTCGCAAAGCCCAACCCTCTTATTTCAGTCGATTATAGATTGGGCCAAACGGAAATTGATCGACAAGGCCGAGGCCCAAATGATAATAGGTCCAATAGGCCCAAAGATAAATAATAATAAGGGAAATCCTGAGAAATGACCAGAAATTACAGTGTAGTTTTGAAAAATGGCCAAACCGATTTTTAAACCTATTTTCACGTTAATTATTCTTCCAATTATACCCTCAAGTCAATTTTCACATCTCATCGTATATCTGAGGAAACATGTTTGATTTAATTTTAAAAAAAGATAATCATAACAAAACTGTTAATCCCATGAATCATGGGATTGATAGTTACAACTTATATTTCTCTCTTATCTATTTAAATTGATTTCTTGCCTTTGCTTTTTTCCAACTGAGAAGGCTATTGATTATAGGTATGTATTTCTTTTATTCCTATTCATCCTTTTATTCCCGAAAGTAATTTTACCTATCCTTTGTAAAATTAAATATTTGTATTCTGAGACTGTAAATGCTTCAAATACAGTGTGTATGCAAGTAAATTCTGGGAAGGTCTCTGTATTTGCGTGATGGAGAGGAGCATGTGAAAGATTTTGGAAGGTTTTCAAATTCTCCTTTTTATTATTTATTTCAATTTCTTTAGTTGTAAAAGTTAAATTGATTTGATGTGCTGATTTTTTAGATCCTCAATTTATTTATTTCAATTTCTGAAGTATTTCTTTTATGTACTCCTATTTTTCCTCCATAAATAATGATTCGGTTTAAATTGACTCTTCGAGACAATTTTCAAGTTCCATTCAATATTTGAGGAAGCCCCTATCTGATTTAATTATATATATAAAAAAAAAAGTTATGAATAATCAAGCAATCAGTAGTTACAACATATATCTTCTCTCTATCATCTTCCACCGGATCGATTTCTTGGTCTTCACTTTTTTCCAACTTTGCCTCATATTTGTATTCCTTTTTTTATTCAATACAGTGTGTATGGAAGTAAATTCTGAGAAGTCCCTGTATTTGCATGATTTTTCTTTATCAATATACTGTTTTTTACTCTTATTTTTTCTCCATAAATCATTATTTTAATTTAGTATAAGATTTTTTAATTTATTCTGTTGAGACACATTAGTATGAGTCTTATCTTGTTTATTTTGAAATTCATTGTTTTAATTTGGTTTAAATTAATATCTAAATCATAGATTATCTTCCTATTTTATAGTGTATTTCGGTTATGGGGAGACTAATTAAGGACTAATCAAATTCAAAGACCCGACTAATCAAATAGGAAAAACAGTGTTATTAATATTTATGGAATCTTCCTTCTGATGGGTACCAAATAATATCAATTACATTTTATTTTTTGATCCGATGTTTAAGATGCATCAGGTTGTTCTTCATTTTTTATTTAATCCTAGTTGGAACGGATAAGTTCTTTAAGTTGTTCTTCATTTTTTGATTGAATCCAATATACTGTGTTTAAATTTTGAGTTCTCCTGTTTTTTCTCTCTTGTTTGAATTTAAATAATTTAAGTTTTAATTTGTATTTCTATTATTGATTTGGTTGTTGAATTAATCGGTAACAATCCTAGATTTTCTCCCTTCTTTATAGTGTATTTTAATTTAATTTATTTCTGAATTAAGATTTGGGTCGGGCCATTTATCCAAAAAAATTTACTAAATTTAGGTTTTGGCCATTTATCCAAATGAAAACACGAATGACCCTTTTTCAAAACCGCTATTTTAAAATGACCATTTATCTGGTTGCCCCTAATAATAATTTAGAGAGAGAAGTCAAATTCTATAATAAGCTTATTTGAAGAATATAAATTGATTATTAAAAAAAAAATTAAAATATCATAAAGAGAGGTAGCTCTCCGCAATCTATGAAAGAAGGGAAAACAAAAGGACAGCCTTCGAGACATGCGGAGGTTCCTTTTACACCAAACAAAGAAAAAAAAAAAAAAAGCTTTATATTTTCAAGGAGTTGGTAACACCAATTACACACTTAACTGTACTAAAATAATAATAAATAATAATTACACAGTTAACTTTTAATAAATTAATTAAAGAATAATAATAATATTAAAGCGTTCTATAGTTGGCTAAAGCCAAGAATTTAGGTTTCTCTTTTTGAACATCTTCCCATCTCTCTCTTATCAAGGAAGACACAACATCATCATCATCATATTTAAAATATGCATACTATGTTGCTTTTTATTAAGTAAAGATGACAATTATAGATAATTTTTTTTTAAAAAAAGTTAAAATATATATTTTGGTCCCTAATGTTTGGATTCTTTTCAATTTAGTCCCTGTTGTTTAAAAAGTTTCAATTTGATCCCTTGTATTTTAATATGTTTTCAATTATTTTATTTGTATTAGTAAATGTCGAATTTGATCAATAATAAGTTCTAATAATATAATGTTGAGTTAGTTGGAAAAAATGTATAGGTTGTCTACAAAAATAAAAGTCAAATTTTCTATAACTTCTTTACAATTTTGATGAAAAATTAGTAAATTTTTTCTCACTTTAGTGACGTGATTGGTTAATTTATTATCTGAATTTATGTCAATCAACTCACAAAGCATTTATATATGTAAGTTTATCACAAGATAATTTTAATTTTATATCAGTTTGTTTCACCCAAAAAGGGGAAAAGTAAGGTTAGCACATGAGAATTTTCTTTGGTCCTGATTTCTCCTTCATTCGTCCCATAGTTCTATATAAAGATTTTGTTTTAATTTATTTTACTAAATTATAGATATATATTTGAGTCCAATAGTAATGTGTGACATGATGTTTTGTTTTAAACTAAACGTATTAAGTTTGCATCATATTTAGAAATAAGTTTTTAGCATTTTTATTAATTACGCCTATATGAACATAGTTCAAAATAATTAAAATATGTATTTCTTCTTTTTAGAGTTGAGTTTCATAAATTCTCACGGTTATACTAAAAAAATGTTTCTATTAAATGGGACAAATAAAAATTAATGATGGAAACTTTAAGATTATGACTAAAAATAAATTAAACTATTCTTTTAGAAAAATATATTGCTATATATAACAAATCAACTCTTTAAGTATATGAGAGAAATAATGGTGAGGAAAGGGAGACTGGCTAGACAAAGAGAGATTCTCATCCCTCTTTGGATTGGCTCTTACTATAAAGTGGAAAGATTTTTAAAAAGGTAAAAATGGGTCCCACAAAGCTAGAAAATGTTACTATTGGTTCTCATCTTTGAAAAAAAATTAATGATTATAATAATTAATTACTTTGCCTTTTTTTTTTAAATAATAATAATAATAATAATAAAATCCATGTATAAATCTTTTTAACTGTCCAAACTATGGCTATCATCATCATTGTGCTTCTTCTTCCGCATTGTTAGATCGGATCACATGATGGATGATCCACAGACGTGATAAAGTTCCTATGAAAAATTATAAACAACAATATGAGATTAATATATGTTATAGGCAATTTTGGACCACCCGACGCACAAGGAGCAGACGAGGACGTCCGGGCAAAAATAGGACTGGAAGACCGACCCAGAGGAAGAACCGACCAAAGGGCCGGGCCAACTTGGCCAGACCATTCGGCCCGCTTGCGCGGGCCGAGCTCGGTCACCTCCTCTCGGTCCCTGATGCTTCTAGCAGCCTTGGTTTCGCCTAGTTTGTCCCGAAACGCCTCCGAATTCTTAAAAACCCTAGGAGCACGAGCAGGTATTTATACCCCTCTTCGCCACTGAGGAAGGGGACCCGAACTCTATTTTCGACTCTCTTTCCCTTGCTCTCTAGCTCTCCCTTCCGTTTTCTGACTTAAGCATCGGAGGTGGTGTGGCTAACACCACACCGGTGTGCAGGTTTTCTCTTTTGCAGGCCACGTCTTCTCCCGCTCTCAAACAAATTCACTGTCGATTATCACGTGGAGCGAAGGTAATTTACCTAGCGAAATTTGATCATCAACAATATATATAGAGTGGTTTCTATCGATTTAAAAATTTTCTGATGCGTCATGGAATTCAGAGCTATCGAGGGGCGGCGTGGGGTGGGTCCTACGTGATTCTTCAGGGTCTCCGGTGGAATTGGGCTGCAAGAAGATCTTCAGGAGATGGCCGATCAAAACGCTTGAAATGGTTGCTATCAGAGAGGGGCTGAAAGCGTACCTGTCGATGATGCCGATGGTTTTGCGGTTTTTTGTAACTCTTCCACGCTGGAAGAGGAGTTGTTTATTTCCCAAATTCGCTATCCTCTTTTGTTGAGGAAGATGTAGTTGAACCGGTTTTTCCTTAGTTAATGTTATATTCCTTTTTCAAAAAAAAAAAAAAATTCTCTTCATTTAAATTTCACTACTCGTTAGCAATCCTCTCCATCTAATGTGAAACTTGGTCTGAGAATAATTTTTTTCTACTATGAGTCAATTATATATACACACACTACATATACTAGTATATACTTTTTTTTTTTGGTCAACTTGAACATAGTTTAATTGATTAAAATATATATACCCCACCAAGAGATTAAATGTTCGAATTCCAACCTGTAAAAGTAAAAAATGGTTAAGGCATATGTTGTCAGTTTTAATCCTTCCCGTTGTTTATGTTGTTCAACTACAAACGAAAAAAAAAAAACGTTTTGGAAAAAAATATATTAAGAATGGTGGTCGTGGAAAACTTTAATAATAACCTTCCAATTATTTGAAAATGTATAAATCAGACAAAAATGAGAAAAATAAGGGTTTGTCTTTTTTTGGGGAGTTCAGGCTTACAGTTGTGTTGGATCAGGCAGAGAAAAATTCTTGTTGAATATTATAAGAAGCTAATAATTGCTAATATTAATTATTTGTCACATGAGATTCCTTAAGATTAGTCCAAAAGATTACAATTACCAAATCTGCTCCAAAGGTGGAAAAATTGAACAACCCCTCTCTCTCAACATCCTATCAAGGGAAAAAATATATATATATTTCGGAATATTTGTGGTGTATTGGCAAGAATAGAGGGAGAAATTAGTCAAAAAAAAAAAAAAAAAAAAAGGATGGTTGTGTTTCTTCTTTTATGAAAATATTGCAAGTCAAATAGATTCAAATCTACGAACTTTAGGTAAAATTAATTATAATATGTTGATCAGTTGAGTTACATAAGAAATAACAGGAACAAAATACTAATCCTTGAAAATGTTAATTGAGAGTTCAATTGGCCGATCTTCAACCCAACCATGTCCACACAACTTGTTTGAGAGTCATGTGTGCAAGAGTATGAACATCTATGTTACCTTCACGAGGAGTAAAGCTATACATAATATCTTGTCACCGGAGAAAATGTTGTTTGAGATTTGAAACCAGAAACCATACTTCTAAAAAATCGTCAATTTCTCTTGTCTGAGGAGGGTGGAAGACCTGAAGACTCGAAGGGAATCCGTGTCAATCTGAAGTGACCAGAAATCCATCTTGAGTGTCAACAGAAGTTCAATATATACTGCCAATTTCTTAGTCAAATCAGAATGCACACACTATCACAATGAGTAAAATAGAGAAATTAGGTCTATGAAAACTAGCATTATCACAAAGTCTTTATAATGATAATTCAATTGACAAAATTAGTGGATATATATTAATAAAAATCCATCCATGAGTTTGATTCTCCTCATCTTCAAAACTTTCTTTGAATAAAGAGACATTCTCATCAATCTTTGACAATGGAATCTTTTCTACATGACATAATGGAGGGAAGGAATCTCAACTTTGGTTTCTTTAAAAACACTTTAACATGAATAAAGCAAAGAGAAAAGGGAAGGAAAGAAAGAAAAAAAAAGGGTGTATTTTCTTTCCTATATGGACACATTAGTTTGTAATAGGCATTTAGATACTGCATTTTTCCACAACTGAAAGTGAAAAAAAAGTTAGATATAAATTTATAATGATATCCAACTGCGAGTGTAAAGTGTTTGGAAGGAAAGAAAACTTCTACTAATTCACCATTCAGAGTTGATTTTACTTTTTATTTTCAACCTTGGCTATGGGATGAAAGAAGTCAAAATTTTTAGTTCGGAAAGGACAAGAGTGTGTTTGGATTTACATTACTTTGTGTAAAAAGAGTCATTCTTTTAATCTTAGAGTATTTGGTAACAAAAATAAAAACCACCTTTGAAATAAGCAAATTAGTTTTAAATAGTTTTTTGAACCATCACTCTAAAATCGATTATCCAAAAAGTGAATGATAGAGAATCTCTTTAAACGACTTTACTGTTGTTGGTGCATGAATCCGACACATGTGGATCTGTATGATTTCAACTTAGAAACAACAGGATGAAACTACGGGCAAAATAGAGAACTAAGCATTGGTGTGGTGCTCAACCACGTACACTTCGATTAAGTTAGCTAGGTTTTTTTTAGCATACCTTGGAGGCACACCATCTTTCCTATTTATAAAAGTAAATTAGGGTCTCTAGGAGATGTGTATGAATGCTTAATCAGATCGAGTCTTGTTTAGTCTGTCTGGTTTAGGCTCCAAGCAGTGTAAGGCCTGATCAACCTAGTTGACCTCAACCTAGGCTTGGTCGGCTTGGATCCAATGAAAGCGCTAGTCTTTCGCTTGACTTGTCATGAGTGTGTCTCTACACATTTTGGCTTTCATTCACTCACAACAACTGTAAATTTAACATTTAGATATAGTACAACCAAACAAATTTGTAACTGAAACCACTTTCTAAACGGCGTAATCAAGCATATAAATATTTTATTTAAAATCATTTTATAAACAATATTTTAAGATTTTTTTTAAGTGTATAAATGAGAAGGTTTCAAACTCATTATACATTGTACTTTTGTGAATTTTGTTTAATTTATGTACTTTTAAAATTCACATTTTTTTATTTGTAAGCTCTCTATACAAAATCATTTAATAAGGAAAACCAAATTCTAGTTCGAGAGGCATCTATCTCTCGTCCAATTTAACAAATGAGTGAGTATGAAAAGTTTTTCTTAAATAAAATCTAAAAATAATAAAAAAGACACACCTATCCAAAGGTCGTGTTTGAATCTTTAAACGAGCTTAACAAGAAAAACCTTGTATCTCTAAAGACTGGAATTTGGGATGTGCATAAACTTTCAATATGAAAGACAAATAACCTTTTATGCATAATTTTTTTCCCTTGAAGAAAACTTTTTATGCATAGTTATCCATAGAAGTAACATAAAATTTAAGAATCAAAATATGATTTTTTATTAAAAAAAAAAAAAAAACTCTAATATCGTAAAGTAAAATGTTTAGAGGATTGGATTAAAACCTAATATTAGCCATCTAATATTGAGAAATAGTATCACGTCATTAGGGGTGCAATTTATACTCAGGGTGACTTTGGTTTTCTAATCCGAACTCATGGGTGCAATTTAGACTTAGGGCAACTTCGGTTTTCTAATCCTAACTCATGTTTGGAGGGAAAAGTTATCAAATCCGAATTGACTTACCTACTATTTTTATTAAAGCCAAGACTCTTAAACTTGTATTCCAAATACCATTTTCTTAAAGTCTCCACTTAAACTTTTAGACTTAGTATTAGTAAGTAGAGACTCTTGAACTCATGCTCTAAACAACACTCATGAGTTCTTGGAAACCAAATATTGAAGGGTAAGACATAGACTTAGTACTAGTCAAAATGCTAGTAAATTAGTCAATTAATTTAAATATAAATAAATAGAATCGAAAAATAGTTTAGTACTTTTTTCCTTTATAATTTTGTTTGTTATTGTTGGTAAAAAAAAGGGGTTTCTACTTATATGGGCTGAAATCAGCCCATATATTTCAATCCTGTCCAAAACGTTTGTAAATTTCAATAGTGTCCAGCCCGTTTTTTTTAATTGTGGTTATTTTACCATTTTGACCCTATGATTTAAAAAAACAAAAAAAAGAAAGAAAGAAATTACGAAAAAGGAAAATACATCTTATATGGAATTTGAAAAAAATCCTCCAAAATCACGCTTCTTCCTTCCTTCGGCTACGCAATTCTCTCGTTCCCGCCCTCGTCTGCTTCCTTCCACTGGTATCGTCTTCTTCCTTCCACCGTGTCGTTAGGGTTTAGTCTTCTCTCGTCTTCCCCAAGCGTTCAAGAGGTGGGTTTTACGGTGAAGAAAGGTATGGTATTTCGGCTTCTTCGAACTCTGATTTTTGCTTTATAGGTTTCCGATTTGGGGGGATTTCGGTTCAGTATTTTGCATGTTTTAATTGTTCATCCCCTTCTGCTATCCATTGCTCTGTTTTATCCCTTTTTCCACATGAGTAGAGTGCACTGTATGAATTTGGGGGTTTCGGTTCACAAAAATCTCATACCCTCCTTACTTAGAATACAAATGTTAGCTTTGCACTTTATTTTTATAGTCTTGCACATTTCATAGGGGATTCTCACTTAAATTAATCGATTGGGAAGTGATTCCAGCCACTGCACTGTATGAATTTGGGGGTTTCGGTTCACAAAAATCTCATACCCTCCTTACTTATAATACAAATGTTAGCTTTGCACTTTATTTTTATAGTCTTGCACATTTCATAGGGGATTCTCACTTAAATTAATCGATTGGGAAGTGATTCCAGCCACTGCACTGTATGAATTTTGAGGTTTCGGTTCAAAAAATTCTCATACATTATTTGGTTATTGAGGTTCTGTATGAAAAATATGTGACATTTTATAAGGTTGTATTAGTTCTTCAGAAGGCTGTATATGCTTGCACCAGTTTGGATGTTGATACACCTACCTTGTCTGACAATGTTATAGCATTCTTATTTCTCTTTTGTTTATAGCATTTGGAAAATCATATGTTTGTGTTATAATAAAATGGATGTGTTATTCTCTTAGCTCATAGGCAAGTTTGTTTCTCTGTTGGAATCTAATGCCCGCTTAATCATTCGTTCCATCATTCTTTATTGAGGTTCTGTATGAAAAATATGTGACATTATATATACATGAATGAATGTCTTCATGATATATATATATGCGTATGATTTTACCTTTTTTATTTTTACTGTTAAATTTAGTATGGTGAAGATCAGGCAACTACCAGATAGAGACGTAAGAAGGAGCCAAAGGCTTCTTGGAAGCTCAACAAGGCAACCGAAAAATAAATCGAAAGAGAACGAAATTGTTGCAATTTCTGAGGTATGATTGCCACTGTTTATTATATATATGTATGAATTTTAAATGCAATAATTATGCATTTTTCCAGAGTGAAAGTTCGGATAGCGTTGATTATCCGATGAACGTTGATAATAAAGAAACCCCTTCGAGATCCAACATTTTCAACCGAATGATTGAAAATGTTGGCAGGATGTTAAGTGCAATAGCCCCAACCAAGAGACAACTTTTTGGGGATGAGGAAATGGTTGACGTTGAAGGAAAAAAGGTACATCCATTTGTTTTAAAAAAAATTCTTTCAGCCCCAACATGGAATTTCCTTCTAACAATACAACAAATGTAGGATGATTTGGACATAGACGATGTGGATCCAATAGGGACTCAATTAAAGACACAAATAGTGCCGTATGAACCAAATATACAGGTATTATTTGAAACATCCTGTATATAGAGTGTTAACTAAGAGAAATATTTGACTTATTTTTTTATTCAAAAATAGGAGGAATATGCCAAGGGTGAAGATGAGATGTCGAACACCTCAAACAAGACCGAGATTTTAGATGATAAAGATGAACATATGGAAGATGTTTGTGAAGGAAGACAAGAGGAAGATGAACACACCGAAGTAAGAGGCGGTGAAACAGACGAAGAGGATATTGGGTGGAAATCTATCAATGACTATGACATGGAGGTCGATGGAGGGCGATTTGATGAAGAAGAACATGATAAGGTGTAATATTTAATAAATTACTTCTTATTATACTTACTCATTGTTAAAACTTATTGTATGAATTAATCTGCCAGGATGATGAGATGATCAATTTGAATGGGAAAAGGATGTATGAAACTGAAAAAAAGGTAAATTGGTACTTACTTTATTATTTAATCCATATGTTGTCATTAATTAATCCATATGTTTTCAAATGTAGGAAACACCACGTAGGAAGAACAACTACTTGATGAAATCGACTACTAGTGAACAACTACTTGATGAAACACTAGAAATAGTGTTCATAAACCAACTAACATCCCTGTCGTCTGATAATTTCATACCCCTCTTTATATAATATTGCGGCCCTATACATGAAAAAGTTTCAGGGTGATCAAAATTACCTACTATTCCTAATCGGGACATTATAGCCTCAACCAACAATTGAAACGTCAATCCTTGAGGCAACATTATCTCCGAAACTTGGAATTCAACGTAATTGTCACTATCATCCCATTTACCCCCATGAAGCATGCGGACGGGAATTAAGTTTGAACCTAAGAAATGGTTAGAACAACTAATATGTTATCGAATGAAAAATATAATATTGTGGACAATATTGTGGTAATGAAAATAATGAGAAATAGAAGTTGATTGAAAAGAAATTGAAACATAACAAGGATTAAAAACATGCGTTTTAAGATAGTAGGAGACATGAGTAAATCCGACCAAATGAAATCAAAGGAAAATAAATGAAGAATCACATACACATACTAGATGATGCAGCCATGAGAAAAAATTCAGAGTGCAAACGAAATCTGGAAAAAAAAACAGAAATATAGGGCAGATCATGGTCTTCAAATACAGAGGAAAAGATGAAATTTGAATGAAAAATTGGTTGAAAATGGTGGCATACTGTGATAGCAAAATGGAGCCAAAATAAAAATTAGAAATTTCAAATATTTGGATGACAAATGGAATCAGCCAGTCAATTAATCGAAAATTGGAAATAAATTCCATTTTGGTACACATATAATTTTAAAAAATAAAAAATATTATAAGAATATTACAGAATATATATATTTGTGTGATTTCTGTAAAAATAAACCCTAAATCTTATTTTAGATATTACCAAAAGAGATGCAAGCGTATTTAAAAAAAAAAAAAAAGAAAATCAACGGCAAATCTACCAAAATGGAATGATCATGGCTGCCGGCTACGCAATTAATTGATAATATATATATAATTATATATTTTTTTTAAAACAAAAACATTCCATCATTAAATAAGGGCTGCCGGATGCAAATGGAAAAAAAAAATAATATGTAATATAATTATATAATTAAATAAGGGCAATTAGGGAAGAAAAAAATTGAAATAAATGCATGAAATCCTACAAATGAAAAAAATCAAAAGATGAGGACAAAGATGTAATTAATAGGTTAATTGAACCCATCCGCTATAATTTCTGTAAAAAAAAACTCCATTTGGGGGCCCGATGTCGTTAAATGAAGAGAAGAATCTGCAGTGGATTGGTGCGCGCGTTCTATTTTGGCCGCTCGTGCCTTGTAATACGCCGGAAACGGTGAGATTACTTTTTTGTTCTCCAATAAATTACCGTTTGAGAAAAAGAATATATATTTATATGTATGTATGTAAAAGACGATTATCTTTAACATTTTGATTTTGTAGGATAAACCCAAACTCAAATATATGGTGAAATAAAAACTTTTATTAGATTAATTTTTATTATTTTATGGAAAATTATCTATGGATAATTGTAGATGCGGTTGGTCAGATAGCCTATAACATGGGTAATTTTTAATTAGTTAATACATTATAACTCCGTTTAAAAGTTGCAATGAGTTGTAGGATGGTTTGAATAGTAATACTCTAAGAAAATTTGAAGCTCCGTTTGATAACCATTTGGTTTTTTAAAATTAAGCCTATACACACCTACTTCCACCTATAAGTTCTTTGTTTTAGTATCTACCTTCTCCCTTGTTTTAATAAACCCTGTCAAATTTTGAAAACAAAGAAAAAAATAGTTTTCAAAAACTAAGGATGCGTTTGGTTTAACTTTTCAAGTGTTTAATTTTGAAAATAAATCATTTTGAAAAAATTTCTAGTGTTTGGCAACCACTAAAAATAACTTATTACAAAATGAGATTGATAAATAAACCATTTTGAGAGAAACACTTGAAACCAACTTTTAAAAAAATGTTTCTTAAGTAAACAATAACTTGTGTATAAAAACATTTGTGAGGAAATGCAACCAAACATATGAGTGTTTAAATTCTAAACAATTTTTATACAAAATGTTTTTTAAAAAATACATTCTTGAAAAACATTTAAATTAAAATGTATTCCAAACGAATCCTAATTTTTGTTTTTAGAATTTGACTAGAAATTCAAATGGATCCTAAACAAAGATGGAAACCATGATAGGAAATTTGGAAGAAAACAAACATAATTTTCAAAAACCAAATGGTTATCAAATGAGACCTAAATATTTGCATTTTTGGTATTGAAGTTTGTTATTTCTTTTACTTGTCCATGTACATGTCTATTAACCAGAAAACGCGTGTCTATGTTTGATTTAAAAAAAAAATTATGACATTACTAATATGCCTTTTTATGTAAAATTTATGATCTGAAATAAAATATTTAGAAACTAAAATAAAATATCAAAATTTACAAAAACTAACAGAAATTAAAGACAAAAAAGCTTCTACAAAGAAGCTTCTTTCCACTTCCGTCGGTCCAAAAATGAGTGGGGTAAAAAAGAAAGTAAGTACTCAAAAAAGCCTTACTGTTTAACTCCACCATACGCGGCAATGAGATTTTTACTTTTGTTTTGTTTTGTTTTTTTTTTTCTTTCAAATAAAATTTTTTCGCAGTAATTAGATTTGATGTATATAAAGAATAAAAAAGAAGTGGTAAAAAAAAAGGTCTTAAAAGTTCTTATACCAAATGGTGAAATTATAATTGGTGGCCTTGTTGATAATGATTAGGTCAAATTTTGAAGTTACTCTCCCATACATGTCTAAACACTGTTGTTTTCTTATCAAATAATTCATTATTAAATCAGGTTATTTAAACTTATCTGCATAATTCATAAAATTCACTTAAATTTAGACTTTAAATTAAGTTTACTTGTAGCTTTATTCTAACACCAATTATATTAGACCTGTTTAAAATGTCTTTATTTTTTTTTTAATCTAAAAACAATGCTTGTTTTATCATTCTTTTTAATATATTTTTCATATTTCTTAAAAGGAAATTTTAATTATTAACCAAAAAAAAGTTTTCAAAAACTATTTTTCGAATTTAGCTTAGATTTTCTAAAACATTTTTCAAAAGTAGATAACAAAATAAAGAAAGACATCAAGAAAAGGGAAAAAAGAAATATCATAAACTGAGGCCTTAAATTTTCAAAAGAAATGGAAAATTTTGAGTTTAGTATTCATAAACTTCACTAAAAAAAAATAAAAACTGAAAATTTAAAATGGTTATCAAGCCACGCACGCCTAGAATACAAACGGATACCAAAAAGAGGAAATATTAAAGGAGAGAGTGGAAAACATCCCTTTTCCACTTCACAAATTGACATTAAAAATAAATAAATAAATCAAAATAAAATGAAAAAGAAATATTGGAAACTTGGAAACAGAACAGAACAGAGAACAGCAGAAGGCGAATCTTCAAAGAGTCAGTCTGATAGTCAAAAAGGAAGCGCTTTTCTCTTCACATTAACTTCTTTACGTCCCTGCATTATCCAATTCCAAAATCCAAACTAAATATGTTCAATTATTTATACGGCCCAATCATCTTCTGCCACCTCACCACTCTCCCACTCTTCCCCTTGGATTACTTTAGAGGCTACAAATTTGTTTTAATTTTCATATTCGTTATTACGAAGATAAAAACAAACGGTTTGAAAATTAAGAATTTCAATTTGAGTTAAGAGTTTAGGATGTTCATTTTTCTACTACTCATTCCGGCATTTTAAGTGACAAGTTTACTTCCATCAACCAGATTTTGTTATAAAACATAAATAATAAGATAGCTAATCTAAGCATAGTTCTGACCGTCTAAGATATTAGAGTATCGACTAAAAGATTAGAAGTTTGAATTTTCACTATCCCGTTGAATTGAAAAAGCAAATTTCAAATGGAGTTTAACCCATTTCCTCCAAAAGTAAATTGGATGCAACTTTCCTCCTCGAGAACCAAAGATTCTCTCTCTCACTCCCCCCTCTCTTTCTCTCTCTAACTGAATCCCAAAAGTCTATGACAATGATTATATAGACAAGAGGAGAATAGAGAATGCTTTTGAGGGTAACATGGAAGGGAGAAAATGAAGAAAAACAGTTGACAGTTCTCCACTCAAACACAACAAACACAATTGCAGAGCAATTTCTAAGCCTGCAGAGAGAGTGAGAGGGAGCTTACCATTTTTGCTCTCCAAAATGCTGGCCACAGCCTGCATTGTGCTTCTAGCTTTGTTGCTACCCTCTGTCCCGCTGCACGGTGCCGCTGCCGCACTCAATCACACTCTCCCCGGCCAGCATCCGAGCCCGGAACTGGTTGCACAAGAAGTTCACAGGTCCATCAATTTTCCATTTCAGATTCACAAATGTTGTTTTAAAATCACTATGTTCTTGGCTTGGCTCTCACTCTAACTGTCTGCATTTTGAAACTTTTAGCTACATTGTCAATTTTCTGTACTTTATTGGCCCATTTCAAGATTTTCATGCATCTTTTTGTAGGGTTTTATGTATTAGATGTACAAAAATCAAGTTTGAAACCAGGTCTTTTTGTTACTATGTTCATGTCTTGGCTGCTCATTTTTCTTGACCTTGTTTAATATTAGCCCTTTGTGTATCTACATTCTTCAGTTTTAAGTTTTTCTTGACCACATTATTAGGTCATTAAAATCTAAAACTTATGCTTAAATCTTACTCCTCATCTCTTCTTCTGTTTAGTAACTATTATGTTTCTGACCCATTATATGAACTTTAGCAGCATTCTCGGATTTCTTCAAATATTTAATCATTTCTGAAATCTTGACCTACTTCTTTTACAGATTTCCCACTGTTTCTGACCCTACTGTTTAGTAATTATAAGAAAAAGAACAATGCCGTTCAAATCTACTGTTTGAACGGCTCATCCTCCTTTGTTTATGGATCTTTGCACTTTGGAAATCCCATTTCCACCGTCAGTTTTTCTTTTCATTTCCTATCCTCATCTTCATGCACTGTTCTTTGTTAGATTTAGACATTTTTTGAGAGGAAAACACTGTATAATCCTTCTATTTCACTACAGTTCTTGGCTACTCTGTTTTCTGGTCAGCACTAAAAATCCCTATGTTTCTACTACCTGCATTCTTCGTCTGTCGTTCGTTCAGATCATTTTTCACCTTTGAAGGTATATTTTGTCAGATTCAACCATTTGGGGGCTGAAATTTAGCTTAATACCATCTAGGTTTAACACTAAGTTCCTCGAATCTCTAAAAATTATGAAACGAAATTGTTACCTATTGCAGGAAAGTGAATGCTTCCATAACGAGAAGGCAATTGCTCCAACTCTCAGAGAAAGACGAATCTTCTTCCTGCTACACCGGGAACCCCATCGACGACTGCTGGAAATGCGATCCAAATTGGCCAAACAACCGCCAACGCCTCGCCGATTGCGCCATAGGATTTGGCCAGTACGCTCTCGGCGGCAAGAACGGCGAGTTCTACATAGTGACAGACGACTCCGATGACGATCCGGTCAATCCAAAGCCCGGAACATTACGATACGCCGTGATACAGCCGCAACCTCTCTGGATCGTCTTCCCCGCCAACATGCTCATCAAACTCTCACAGGAGCTCATCTTCAACAGCTACAAAACCCTAGACGGCCGCGGCGCCAACGTCCACATCGTCGGAGGCGGCTGCATCACCTTGCAGTACATAAGCAACGTCATCATCCACAACATCCACATCCACCATTGCTATCCATCAGGTAACGAAATCGAAAGCCCTAAATTACCTTGCTGCACACCAAATGTTCGACGAAATGCATCGATCTGAAGCTCGTCTCTGGCCGTGGCTCTGCAGGTAACACGATGGTCCGATCGAGTCCGACGCATTACGGTTACCGGACGAAATCGGACGGCGACGGGATATCGATCTTCGGGTCGAAGGACATATGGATTGACCATTGTTCGCTGTCGCATTGCAAAGATGGGCTGATTGATGCGGTGATGGGCTCCACCGGAATCACGATTTCAAACAATTATTTCTCGCATCACGATGAGGTTATGCTGCTGGGTCACAGTGACACCTACTTGCCGGACTCCGGAATGCAGGTCAATTTCTCATCCTTTTTCATTCTTTCTCTCCATATATTAATTTTTTATTCTCTCCACTTGAATAAATAATTAATCGTTGTCCTGTTTTCAAAATAACAATAATAATTAATCTCTTCTTAAAAAAAAAAAAAATAATAAAATAACAATAATAATTAATCATTCTTTTCAAATAATAATAATAATAATTAATCCTTATCCTAATTCCTACCTACCTTTATATTTTTATAAAATATAAAATAAATTATTTAGAGTATCTTAATAGTTAATTAAGATCTCCTCAAAATAATAATAATAATAATTGTTAACCTAAGATACTTATTCAATGAGATAGTAAATAAATTATTTAAAGTTAATTCTTATCATCAATTTTTTGAGATAGTAATCAATGTTTTATTAAGTTATGCCTATAAATTTAGACCTCATTTGATAATCATTTAAGACTTTGTTTGGCCATGAGCATAGTTCAACTGGCATAAGTCTTGTACTAACGACCAAAAGGTTTGTGGTTTGAATCCCCCGTGTTGTTAAAAAAAAAAAAAAAAAAAAAAAAAAAAATTGTTTGACAGCCATTTTGTTTTGCGTTTTTTAAAATTAAGTTTGTTTTCTCTCAATTTTCTAAGAATGGTTCACAAGTTTATTAAGGACACATATGCATTTCTAGCCAAATTCAAAAACTAACTTTTAAAAGTTTATTAAGGACACATTTAAGTACTATTAATTTTGTGTCAAATAAACTATTCGATTTAAAATTGTCTAGGTTTGGATGCTTTTTAAAGTTTATAAAGCTATTAATCATAATAAATAAAACTAGGCAAAAACTTTTTTTTATTTCTATTGGTCGAATTTTGTCGTAAACGAAGAAGAACGTGAGAATGACGATTGAATGACTGAATGAATGAAAGGTAACCATAGCATTCAACCACTTCGGGGAGAAGCTAGTGCAAAGGATGCCGCGATGCCGACGTGGCTACATCCACGTGGTCAACAACGACTTCACCCAATGGGAGATGTACGCAATCGGCGGCAGCGGAAACCCCACAATCAACAGCCAAGGCAACCGCTACACCGCGCCATACGACCGCAACGCCAAGGAGGTAACCAAGCGGGTCGAGACCGCCGAGTCCGAGTGGCGCGGCTGGAACTGGCGCTCCGACGGCGACATCCTCGTCAACGGCGCCTTCTTTGTCACTTCCGGCCAAGGCCTCGAAGTCAAGTACGAGAAGGCCTACAGCGTCGAGCCCAAGTCCGCCGCGCTGATCGACCAGCTCACTTGGCACGCCGGCCCGCTCGGCGTCGGCGGTAGGGACAACAATTTGGGGATGTGGACCACTGGCCCTAATGGCGGAGGCTTTGCGATTGGGTCTGGCCCGGATTACACTGACGACATGTCGGAAAGCTGGTCGAGGTCTCGTTATTTTGTTATGGCGTTCTCGCTTTTGTTTTGTTCTTTTTGTGCATTGGCACTTGTCTTTGTTAGTTCTTAGTTCTTGATTGGAACAATTGCTTTGATTTTTGGCGGATTTGGTGCTGTAAGCTTACGACAAAACAGACAGCTAGAATGGTTTTTAAAGGCGCAAAGGCCGAAAATGTAAAGCCATTCGTCAGCCATTGCATGCCAAAACTGAGTTTAATTATCTAATTTCCTTTTGTTGACAAATTTTTGTTTGATACAGCAATGGAATTTATGTTTTTTCAGAAATGAATCTAAACTGAAATGGGATATATATATATATATATATACTTTTTTCTGAGTACAATAAATATGGAAGGTAAATTTGAACCTTGGATTTATCGAAGAGAGAGTTTACTTTGACCGGTGAGCTGTGCTTGACCTGAAAGGAGAAGATATTGTACTTATTTACCATCTCACAAGCAGAGAATACAAATGACCTAAATTGAAATCTGTCCCTGTATTCCCTCTGAAACAGAATGAAAAAAGTTAAAAACAAGAACAGTTCCTCTAAACACTTCGACTAATTGACATACTCAGCAAAGATGATTTATAATTTTGCATTATTTTCTGAGCAAACGCAGTATCATAAGAAAGAGTAGTCTCAAAAGACAATGAAGTTCCCAAAAAAGAAAGACCATTTAAGTGAGAAGGGCAAAAAAAAATATATATTTATATATATTTATAAAGCACATAATACTTCACAAATCATTCTTAAATCTGCAGCAAAACTACTAACAAATTCCGTACATTTTAAATTACATTTACTGCTGCTGGATGCTGAAGCTGGTTTCTTTCTTCTGATACCTTCACCTTCACCTTCCCAGGGGTTTGGATTCCAAAAAAAAAAGGATAAAGAAAGAAAGATGATGGAGTGAAAAAAAAAAATGAAAAAGAATACCAAAAAATTTGGAGAGGGTCAAATCTGGACCATCTATATCAGTCATTTATGCTGAACAACGAACCGACAACCTTCAATGAACACTTAAACTGTTACCATGTAGTCTCCTCTCTGTGCTGCAACATCTGCCAGTCTTTTCCAAGCTAACTCTCTCTGCTCTTCCACGTCTTTTGCCTTCATCTCTCTCTCTGTGTACTGCCTCTGACATTCTTCAAACAACTCGACATCCATTTCCATGAACATCTTTCGAACATTGACAGTCAGCCCGTGAACCGCCTGGTTCCAATGACTTTGGATATTCTTCTCCAATGCTTCAAAAATTATTGGCAATATCACAGCCCGGTTTTGGGCTATCAAGCTGACAATGTGTTCGTTGTTCCACAGAAACAGAGCTCTTTCAGCAACCTGCATCACACATTCAGAAGTGGCCTTATAAAAACAAGGGGAAGAAGAACAATCCTCTGCTGAACGGCTGAGAAACTTGCAGCCAAACAAATAATGCGATTGAAACACAATGCTCCAAGTGGACCCCCACCCTCAACAGCATCATGCCCAAGCAGACTTCAAAATGTATTAGTTCGTCATTAACAAAAAAAGTGGATCACTGAATAGCACGCATAGAACAAAGTTTTTCAAATCATTGTCACGTCTACATTTAGAACAATGCCTTCCAAAGAGTTGTTATTTAATATACTTTTTCGAAACTACTTCCAAGTCTTTCATATGACATACACTGAGGATATGGTTAACCAATCTGAACGCTAATGCATTACTTCAGAAATGCTAAGAGAAGACTGGTAAAATGAATATCCAAGTCCGTTTTTTTCTATAGTCTCCTAAAAACTATTTCCAAACAACATAATCTAATCACACAAGTCTTTATCAACAAAACCAAAAGGAAACACGTTGTTTTTGTTCACCAAAGAAAGCCCTAAGATATCCAAACAATCCTAACTTTTGTTTTTTTTTTTTTTTGATATCCGTGAGTATCCGGGCCAGCTTACGCGCACCTCGACTAATATCTCACGGGACAACCGCCTGACCCTACTACATTTGGTTGCCAAGGAAACTCGTAGGATATTAAATATCCTAGGTAGGTGGCCACCATGGATTGAACCCATTCCCTCTAAACCCTTTTAATCCTAACTTTTGTTTAAATCACAGTATCAAAGACTCCAAGAATACTTCCTTGATGAATCCCTTTGATTTAGTCAAACCAAAATCTCTCTTCCAACAGCAGATTGTTCTAGGATAGCTCAATCTCAACCAGATTTGTTTTAAAACAAAAAGAAACATTCTAATACTTTTCACCGTTCACAAGCCCTGGAGTTTAAATCTAAAGCATTAGAAGCTTGCACACTGACAGGCAACAGCCATCAGAACAAAAAAGATGTACCCCAGGCTGCCACCTGTTATACAAATTAAAAGGTTACATTTAGAAACCTTAAGAAGAAACCTAAATGACGTGAAAGTTGGCGAGTAGACTTCTCTTATGGATATTAATTAATTAATTAAAGTACATTAAAATTAACGTCATTGATCATTTAAAAAATAAATTGATTTTTTTAGGAGACCAATAAACTGAAATTTCTAATTGATGTTTTTACATAATTCAGTTAATTTGATAAGAATTCATTAAAATAAATGCATAGTTAAATCAACTGTTTTGAAATTGACAAGTGTATAATTATTTGTGTACATCTTTGAAGGCATTGCCATACAAACTAAACACAAACATCTTTGACACGCATCCTATAATTTTATCCAAGCCGCAAATGAAATGAATCGCAATGGTCTTTCATGGGTGTGTCCCATCTTAGGATGTCCGAGTACTTGTGAGAGGCTTCAAGTTAAAACTTAGATACCTAAACTGGAACCTAACCTCGGCTCAGGTATTTTGTGCAGAAGGGACGAAAAATGGATCACCTATTCCTGCGTCACCCTTTTGCTACTAGCCTCCGGCACAAGCATTTCCGTATTTGTGGTTGAGGGATGGTTTGCACTAGAGGAATTTTAGAGTTTCACAACGTCTTTACTTTGTAGTTTGTAATACCCTTTGGTCCAATGCTTAAAGGGCTACTTTATCACGAAACTCAGTTAAAGAGGAATGAGCATGAACTTTCCACTGGGTTGATAGAGGGTTGGGCCAAATTTGGAATCTTTTACTTTTTGTTTCTTTTTGGTGTTCTCACAGCAGAGGATTTAATAATTACACTTTTTCTTCTACTGAGGTTAGTAGAAGACAGATTTTGTTGCTCCTTCGGGCTTTTAGCTTCAGCTATCATATTACTTCCAATCGCCAGGCCAAAAGAATATATATCACTCTAACTTTTGGTCATCACCCCTCAAATCATTACTATTATCTCACTCACACAATACACCTAAATTAGGAAAACACATAGATTGTGCCCACATCAAAAACACCTCCCCAATAGAACAAGTCCCATAATATTATTTATTGAGTCAAACCTACTAAACGGTAATCAAATTGGGAGAAAATACCTGTACATCAAAAGTAAATCCCCAGATAATTTAATGAGGCAAAATATCTATGTTTCAACAATAACAGAAATTGATAGACTTTTCAATTTGCGAGAAAAATTATAGAACTAGAAGGATATTATTCATCACAACAAGGATTCACGAGATTGACAAAACTATTATAGTGGGGAAAGGAAAATATGTGATCAAAGGCACAATAGTCCATAACATTTTAATATAACACCACAATCAAATATTAAACCCATACTTGGGGCAGAACACCAATATTTTTTTATGAAGAAGAAAAAAAGAACGCTGATGCACATAGGTTGTTATGCTCTAAAAAGGGACAAATTGAAACATCCAAAAATAAAACACTCAAAAACTAACTGAGAAACAACCACAATATAAACTAAAGAAAATATAATAGATACGTTAGCATTTCCTCCACTTTCATATTAGATCCTTGAATAAACCAACTAACAAACATAGCACAACAGGTGAATATCAGAATATGTACCATTACCACCAAAGAAAATGGCCCTCAAAATACATACATACATACATATATTATATATATATACACACGCACACACATAAATAATAAGAAATGACATCTAAAAATAATAGGCAAGTAAGATCGAGAGGGCGTAACTGTTTATTTGTTTAACCACTTTGACTTGTTATATTAGGAAGGATGAAGTGACGGCAAGTCCAAAGGGTAAGACCTCCACTTTGGCCATCCAACCCATCCCCTCCAGAGTACACAAACTAACAGTATCTCAGAGCATGATTAACGACAGGAAGTAACCATAGCGAGAAGAAAAGGAAAAACTTCAAGAATAACTACTGCTCCCCCCCCCCCCCCCCCCCTCTCTCTCTCTCTCTCTCTCTCTCTCTCTCTCTCTCTCTAGCATCGAATCTTGCAAGTTCTAAATAAATAACTTTACTCCCAGTTATAAAGAATTAGAATTGGTCTTATTGAGAGCGTGAATAAACAGTTAAATAAGATCTATGCTTATCAGCAAGACAAATTATTAATAGTATACATATGCATATCTATATTGAGACAAAACTTGATGGATTATATTATGTTATTAGATATATATCTATATATAAATCATGCTTATGAGGAGAACGTTGAAAATATAAGTTCAAACCTGAAAATGAGAGCTATTCAGGCACCGTGCAATCTGTCTAAAAAGCGGAACCATACAGCGCTGAAACTCTGCTGCTTGTGTAGCCTCTAGTACTTCTTCAAGTTCTCCTAAGAAAAGAACTTCTTTCTGACAGTTGGTCATGGGCCAATATTTCAACAAGCCCCTTATAACAGTATCAGCAAGCTTGTAATCTTTTTCAACAAACTGTGTTATGCAGTAGGATAGCTGTTGGTGATAGATTGCAATTGATTTAGGCTTGTGCAAAGGAATGAGAGCCCGAACAAGAAATAATTTGTGTTCCTCTTTCATTGGCAGTGCAAACCCATTGATGATACTTCCTAGGATTTCCAAAAGCTCGCCAACACCACTGTGTCTTTCTGTCTCGTAAATGAACCGATAAAAAATGTTATTGATTGCCTTCCGAATAAATGGCCGATGGACCATAAACTTCCCATATATACGATGCAAGATTGTCTTCAAATACTCCCGCTCACGAGGATCCTCAGAGTCAAACAGATCCAAAAGTTTCAACACAAATGAGTGGTCAATATACCTCTTGGCGATTTTGGTATCAGTATCAGATGACACAACATATCTCAGTAAAAGTTCATATACAAGCTGCAAATGAGGCCATGACGGTTCCAAATAAGGTTCTTCTTCTTCAGGATCAGCATTTTCCTGGCCCGTATTTTCATGCGAAGCTGGAGGCAGGCACCGAAAAATATTAACTGAAATCATCCTAATCATTTCTTCCTGACAAGTTTCTGTGATTTTCCCCGACCCCGATTGTATCACATCAACCAATTCCAGAAGCGTCTGCCGCTTAATTTCCTTCTCTCTGGCAGACTTCAGAGTGTCCGAAAAATCAAACTGATAGCAGCATATCTGCAATTTTCTAATGAATAAATTCTGCCTTTCTGAAACGGGTACATCGCGGAACAACGGAAGAGGTTCGACAGTGCCGGTAGGAGGCGCCAACGTCACCACCCCCGGAGCCCAGTTTGAATTGGGGCCCGATGCGGCAGGTCCAGGCCGAGAAGCATGATTCACCACCACGTTCGTCGTCGATACAGACCCCGAATTGCGATTCCCAGGCGGTCCAAACCCATAAAGTGAAGGATCAGTGGCATCGGACTTGGAGGGCTTACGATGCCCTCCCTTCATAATTTTCTTAAACATGGCTCCTCAAAACAACAAACCCTAATCCAAAAATTCGGAAGGTTCAAGGAACGGGAATTAAAACCGAAGCATGAACCACTGATTGATAAGGTACCGATTCCGAGAAATGATGGATCAACATGCACGGATTAATAGCCCTAGGTCATGAATAAACGAGAGGAATGAAATCTTTCTTCCACCAATTATTTCAAAGTGTCAGAAATCTATAAAAGCAGGCATGGATCTGGAATTAGGGATTGAGAGACGGGGAAATGGATTCAAACAAAACAAACAAAACAAAAAACGTTACCCTGTCGCAGTACAATCTCTGTGAAACTTGGTCGTCAATGGATCCAAGTAACTAGTCATCCGAGTCGAATCGCCGGAATGCCGGCGGGATGATCGAGCGATATGATTCCGGCGATCAATCCGATCAGAGAAACAGAGCCCCAGAGAGCCAGAAAGAGAGAGAGATTTCGAACGGCGGAAGTGGAAGATAATTAAAGAAAGGAATGAAAAGCTAAAAACAGAAAAATTTATTAAAAAAAATCATTTAAAAATTAATTATAAAAAAAAAAATGATTGCATACAAAGCCTTTATAGACAGTTGTTTCTTCTTCTCCTTTCCTTCTTTAAACAACAAAATAATTTGAATTATTATTAGTTTTTGAAATAAGAATTAATTTATTTTAATTCATTCAAACTTAGGATAATGCTTTTTTTTTTTTTTTTTTTGACAACAACTTAGGATAATGCTTTAATCTTTAGATTTTTGTTTCCCCGCATTCGAATGACCATTTCTTCTTCTTTTTATTTTCTTTTTTTTTTTTTTTATTTAGTTTTATTTTAAAACAAGAAAAATAAAGTAGAAGAAAAAGAACAAAAATCGTGAGTGGCTGTGGCTTATGATCATACACGTGGAGAACAAGTGAGGAAGTGTCCACGTGGCATATCGGCACTGATGATGTGTGATTAGTTTTTTAATTTTTTCTTTTTTTGCAAAAATCAAGTTATCTAAATTTTATATTTAAAAAAAAAAAAGACATTATCGTTTTTTCAAAAAAAAAAAAAAAAAAGAAGAAAGAATAAATTATCTAAATTTTGTGTCTAAAAAAGAAAGTCATATAAATTTTATTTCCCTCAATCAATTTTCACAAATTTTTTGTTTGCATAAAAATATATTTTAGTTGTATTGTGTATCATGTCTCGTTGTCTAATATTGTATAAAATTATGCTATAAAGTATATAAAACGATTAAAGCAAACATAGCTCGGTGATAATTGGCTTGCACTCCTTTCCTTGAGATTGAAAGTTCATATCTCAAAACTTTCACGTTTGTGGTGTTAAAAAAATATTATATAAACGGAGTTGTTTTTTTTTTTTTTTTTTTTTTGAAAAGATATAAACGAAGTTGTTTGTCAACGAAATAAAATAAAATAAAAATAAAAAGACTGGAGAATTATATTATATATACTATAAAAACATTTTTACTTGTTTTGGTTACATTTGTGATATTATATTCTATAAAATATATAACGTAAGTTCTGAACCATAAAAGTTTTGGATCAAAATATAAAAATTAAGTTGATGCTTGAAAATAAATTTAAACAATTTTTAAATTTATGGTAAATAATTAAGATGATCTGTACAGTAAGATTTGAAGGGTAGTAATGTCATTTTAATCAAACGTTGTGGAAAGAAATGATTGCATATAAAGCTTTCTATACCACTTCTCTTTTTTCTTTTTTAAATTTTAAAAGAGAAATAGAATTGATTTTCCTTTCTTTTTTCTTTTTTCTTTTTTTTTTCCCCTACCGAATCAGCCAGACCATATTTCTTTTGTTCTTTAAAACTATCCCATTATTTTGGAATGCATAAAATCCGATTACATTTTCTAAATTATCATTTAATAGAAAATGGAAACCATCAAATTGGAATAAATACGACCAGTTCCAATTTTTAATTATTGATAAGGATATTTATCCAAATTGCATTAATTGATTCTGTACCTATCACGTAGAAATTTACTTTTTGGCCCACCAAAATTTTGAAGAATAAAAAATTTGCTTTACTTTTTTTTTTTCAAGTATCAAGCTACATTATAAATTTAATTAATGTAATTTGATTTTGAACATTGGATTTATTCGGCCTCTAAAATTTATAACATCTAAATTATGTTCTTGAATTTGGGTTATGCTTTTATACTGTTCTTGTTGGCATCGTTGATGAAACATCAATATGACATGTTCATCTGTTCGATAAAGAAGTGATCTCTACGCTTTGACATGGGATGGGGGAAAATGGACGACTAGAATCATGTCTTGTATGTCAATGTTATATTATTAAATCTACTTAACCAAAACTTTTATAGATACAACTTAGTTTTATAAGCTTGCATATGTGTAATCTACATTTACATACCTAGTGGGACAATCGACAAACTCATTGGAACAAGAGATGGATCTCGTGAGTCGAACATTTAAGAATTAACACTGTTTTTTTTTTTTCAAAAATATTTCTCAAGGTAATGTATAAATTATTTATTAAAAAAAATCTACATCTTGAATTTTGAGCCAATTTTGATGCTTATCCAAATTTAAGAGCAAAATTACAAAGCGAGAAAGGCAAAATAAAAATTGTATTTTTGCATTCACGAAAGAAACTCATTTATATGTATGTGTATTATATAATATATATTTGTACATGTTAATTACCGCTGAGCTACGCTCGCTTTAATGTATTATATAATATATTCAATATATTATGATTATCTAGAAATATAAAAGTCCTTAAATATGTTATTGAGTCTATATAAAATATGCTTTAATGATAGTTGAAAAACCAAAACCATTGGTTTTCTATTACAAGTCATGACATATGAGAAAATTGAAAGACTAATAAGAAGACAAAGTTGGATAATTGTGTCTATCAAATACACTTCATTCAACTCAGTATAAATCAACATAAACCCATTGAAAGATTTCCTTTTTTTAATTGTTTGAAGTTATAGTGAAAGAGTCTGCCAAGAAGATAGAGATTTATTTTGTCAAAGGATATTAAATTGGCTTATTAAATACTACAAAATAATATAAAGAATATTACAAATTGGTCTATTCATATAAAGATAAACCTAACTCCAAGGGGCCGTTTAGTGCGCCGGAATTGAATGGGTTTGTAATGGAATGGAATGGAATCTGATGCCCATGGGAATATTTTGCTGGAATCATGATTCTCGTGCCTGTGTTTGGTGCATTGTATTTGGGTTGTAATCGATGGAGAGAGAAATAGTGGGACCCACAAAAATTATAAGGAAAATAGAAAAAGAAATGGTGGGTCCCATCAAAATTATGAAGAAAAATGGAGAGAGAAATAGTGGAACCCACCAAAATATGGTTAAAATAGAAAAAGAAATAGTGGATCCCATCAAAATTATGAAGAAAAATGGAGAAAGAAATAGTGGGACTCACAAAAATGTGGGAATGGGTTGGAATCGCATGCCCACCATTTCATTCCAAACCCACACCATTCCATTCTAAACCCGTGGGCCAAACGACCCCTAAGTGGCAAGATTTGACTACTTCAAAAAAAAAAAAGTGGCAAGATTTGACTATTATCTGTTTGGTTGAAGAGAAAATTAGAAAATTTCCACTACTTTGAGAGGGTATTAGTTAGCTAGTTGAGATAACGATTCAAACATGTGCTGTTTAATAATTGTTTGATGTTCAAAGAAATCACAACTTTTTTCCAAAAAAAAAAAAAAAAAAAAACACACACACACACAACTCTAGCAAAATCAAGGGCAAAATTGAAGTGTTCAAATCCTTTTATTCTATCTGGACAGGGTTTTTTTTTTTTTTTTTTTGAAAGATTAAATTTATAACTCTACATTTGTCCTGTTATATCAGTTTTCATCCTGATTTTTTTAGTTTCATCAAATTAGACTATAAACTTAGTTAAAATATTGTAATTTTTACATTCTATACAATTTCTGCTAATTCGTCCATTGATTTTCACAAAAAGCAATGTAAAAATATTCATAGCTCACTAGTGTTAATAATATCAATTTCTGCTAATTCATCCATTGATTTTTACAGAAAGCAATATAAAAGAGACGTTGAAATTAACCAAATTAGCTAAGTTGTTCTTTTCTAAAGATAATTTCCCCAAGATGAAAGCAAAAGCACGTGGAGTTACAAAAAGGAATTCTTAACATGTGTGAATCAAAGCATGAATATAATATTACAAGAAAGAAATAACCTATTTCAAACAATCTCAATAGCAACCAACTGAGCATAGCTCAACTGGTTAAGACATACCATCAATTATTAAATAAATTAATTAATTTAAAAAAAAAAAAAAAAAAAAAAAAAAAAAAAAAAAAAAAAAAAAAAACCCTTCTGATAGAACTACTCCAGATTGAACAAAAGAAAGAGCTTATTCCAAAGGTTCTGACTTCTGAGCAAAAGGGCAATTCACCACTCCTTATCCACTGTGCACACGCAGCCAATTGGTTCGACCACTAAGAAAAAGACAATACAGGAAGATCTTTACCCTCGCAATCTTTGCCAAAACAAAAGGAAGTATTCTAACCTTTACAGAGCTTACAATTATAGAACAACTTTGCTAACTTTTCCATTCCTAATATCTCGTTCTTCTCAGAATGGAAAAACAATGACAACGCTGCTGAGTGTGTTTAATCAAACAGTGTTATATATACTGGCGCTGTAGAGTGCCAAAAGAGTTTCTGTCTATAACAATAATACGAACTTTATCATTCTGCTTCCTTTCTTTCCTCTCTAAACTTCTTATAGATATCACCCTTATAGAATTCCCAAGTTCTAAGCACCAAAATGAATGAAACGGCACAGCCGAACACAGTTGCAGCAGTTATTATGAGAAAAGCTAATCTGTAACATTGGACACCCTTGCAGGTTAAGTCTCTACCAGCTACACTTTTAAGACCAATGGCTGCCATTTGCTTTTTAGCCTCTTGGTCGTATAAATTGCCAGCCACTTTCACATTGAAAATGTATGAGCCAACTGGGCTAGCAATTCCACTTATGCTATACAAAGTTGCATAGTACTTCAAGCCAAATAATTCAGATACAATGGCGAAAATCAATGGCCATTGTGCTCCAAAGCAAAATCCAATGATCAATGAAGCAAAGTAAAGGGAGGTTGGGACTCCAAAGGCAATGAGCAGATGACCAACACAAGAGAAAAGTAGCACAAGAGTGAGGAACAAAGGGCGAGAGAAGTTATACTTTGTCCATAAGAATTCAGAAGCATAACCCGCAAATGCTCGACCAAGAAAACCCCATATACTCACGAGAGAAGTGAAAGTAGAAATGCTATGAGTTGAATAGCCAAGGGAGCTGCCTATCTGACTCAAGTTGTCCATTGCAGTCAAAGTTCCACCAGCCCCACAAATTGTAGCAACAAACAGAATCAACATATCTATGCTAAAGATTGCTTGTAAAATGGTGTAGTCCTCTCCTCTTTCCGGTGGTCTGAACACATTTTTAAAGCAAGAACTTGGGATGGCTACAGCTATGGCAGTCGTGGTCGAACTTGGTGGTCTAGACGACAGTAATTCAGCTGGAGATGGGTCTAGTGGATGCCAAGAAGTTGCATCCACAGCTTGCAACTTTCTCTTCCTAATGCAGAATTCTTCTCTTATAACAACGACAAGGGGAAGAAAAAGAAGCGCCAGCAGAATAAACGCACAACCCAGATACTGAATTCTAGTAAACATGAGCTCGTTTTGAATAATAATCAAAACCATAAGAAAGCCAGCAAGACCAAGGGAAATGTAAAGCATGTGATAGAAATTTTTGAGATCATTAGACTTGGATATTCCATTTACTTCCACTACTCTAACAATCCGAAGAAGCAGGAAAGAAACCGCAGTTGGCAGCCAAGCAATAAGCAAGATAAAATCCTTAGAATCATCCCCATAAAAAGCATGGTAAAGCTGAGTCAAAATTGCCCCACTTAAACCAACAAACCCTTTCAACAACCCCAAAACATTACCTCGATTCTCGGGAAAATTCTTCACAGAAGGAATCAAAGCCCCTGTATTGGCATAGGTCTGAGAATTGGCACCTAGGAATATATACAAACACATTGCGGGCACATTGGGTTTGTGGATTCGGTGAGTGACAGAGAGCCAAATCATGAAATAGCCAAAGAAATTCATTACCCCGCCGATGAAGAGGACGACCCAAGGCGGCGTGATTTCATTGATGAGGCCGGAGAGGATTCCGACGTTGGCACCGAGATCCTTGAAGAAGCCGATGAGGTTGAGAGTGGTCTGGTCGTAATTCAAGGAGGATTTGATGTCGGCGGAGTAGAGTGCGAACATGTAGGTGGCGCCGGAAACGGACATGATCAGTAAAGAAGCGAAGACGGTGAACCATCGGCCCAGTAGAACTTGTAAGGCGAAATTCCTCATCAGTCTTCGCCCAGTTCTGAATCTTGCGCCTCTCATAATTGCAGCGCATTGAATTGCAGCCTTATAGAGAGATGGAAGAGTTGATTGATGAAGATGTTTTGCTAGGCTGCACTTGCAGTTGGACTTTGGAGGGTCCGTTGTGGAAATTGGAAAGAGGCGAAAGCGAAATGAAAGGGGAAGAGGGGGAAAACCTTGTCACTTTTTTTTTTTTTTTTTTTGAGAAAAAACCTTGTCACTTCTTTTCTTTCTTTCTTTCTTTTATTAAATCAATTTCCACATCTATGACCTAACAGATTGAACACGTGTATCCATTTCTACCAAAAAAAAAAAAATTAATTTTATTAAATTACACTTAAACTTTATTTTAAAAAAAAAAAATTACACTTAAACTTCATTAGATTAATTTAAGAGGTTGGAATCCACACCATGTTCAAAATAATAATAAAAATAATAAGTTCAAGTATTTAATAATATCAAGGAAAAATACATTTTTGGTCTCTGGGTTAAGCTACACTTTGGTCCCTGAGTTTTCAAACTCAACAAAAATACCCTGAGGTTTGAGATAAGGAGCAATGTACCTGTCGTCCATTTTTATGTTAAACCCTAACAGTTTGCTGACGTGGCATATTATTTTAATAAAAAAAATTATTTTTAAAATTTTCTAAATAAAAATATATTATAATAATATAAATACTGTTATTTTATTATTTTTTAAAATTTTTTCTCCTTCTTTCTTCTTCTCCATCCTCTTCTTCATCATCCCTTCCTTCTTCTTCTTCATATCTCCGGCATCCACCGCTCATCGTCGCAGGCGCCAGCGGCGACTGGTTTTTTTTTTTTTTTTTTTTTTTTTTTTTTTTTTTTTTTAAGCAGTGGAAAGAGGTGAGGAAGAATAAGAAATAAGAAAAAAAAAATATTTTGGCGGCCGACCACTGGAGCTAAAGAAGAAGGAGGTGAGGAAGGAAGAAGATGGAGCGGAGAAAGAAGATAGAGAAGAAAGAAGATTGAGAAGAAATAATTAAAAATAATAATAATATTTTTATATATTTTTATTTTAAAAAATTGAAAATTCATTTTTTTTATTAAAATAATAGTGTCACGTCAGCTGCCGTTAGGATTTAACTGCAAAAATGGACGGCAGTGACCAAAGTGCTCCTTATCTCAAACCTCAAGGGTATTTTTGTTGAGTTTGAAAACTCAGGGACCAAAGTTTAACTTAACCCAAACTTCAGGGACCAAAAGTGTATTTTTCTCTAATATCAAGTATTACCGTCGGAGCTTTCTCTCTGTCGTCGTAGGAGCCTCCTCTCCAAATCTTTCTCTCTTCTTCTTCCAAATCCAACACCCAACGCCCACCACACCTTCCCTCCTTCTTCTTCCAAATTCCAACCCTCATCCCCTTTCCTTCTTTTTCTTCTCCAAAATCCAACCCCACCGCGCCTTCCACTATTTTTCATCTTCTTCAAAGTTTGACCCCCTCTCCTCCAAAATTCGACCCTCTAATCCTCTTTTTTCTTCTTCAAAGCCTAAATCTATTCCCATATAAGAAGAAGAATCTGAGGGTGATGGGTTGGAGGGAAAGAGGTGGGAAGAGAATTTAGAGCCCGTTTGGAATGCCTTTTAGTTTAAATGTTTTTTAATAATGCATTTTATTTTAAACATTTTTATAAAAATAGTTTAGAAATTAAAGACCCATATGTTTTGTTACATCTCCTCATAAGTGTTTTTGTACACAAGTTATTATATACTAAAAACTCTTTTTAAAAAATTTGGTTTCGAATGTTTCTCTTAAAATGGTTTATTCCTCAATCTCATTTTTTAATAAGTTATTTTTAATAGTTGCCAAACACTAATTTTTTTCAAAATAATTTTTTATTCTTAAAATTAAACACTTGAAAATGTAAGCCAAACACACCCTAGTGGGTGGGGGAGAGAGGAGAAAGGGGCAGCAACGGTGGCGTTGGATGAGAAAAATAATAAGGCAAAGAAAAAGGCTTCAGGGATGGGTGGAGAGAGGAGAGAGAGTGAATATATTTTTGTTTAATTGTTATATTTCATTATTTTATATCATTTTAATTTAAGATTTAATATTTTATTGGTTTAAATTGTCACTTGAAAATGAGGGACCAAAAAGGTGTTTTACCGTTGTTACATTACGTGCATGTTTGGAAGTGATTTCAAAATAGTTAAAATCACTTTTGACATATTCAAAATCACTCAAAAACATGTTTTTAATAATTAAAAATCAATTTTAACGGTATGAAAATCACATTTAAAAGTGTAAAATCAAACATGAAATTGATTTTTAATAATTAAAAGTATGTTTCGGGATGATTTTGAACATGACAAAAGTGATTTTAGTCATTTTGAAATCACTCCCAAACATGCACGTATGTTATAAAATATAATCAATTCCACCAAATGAGTTTATGACTTTTGTTGAACCAAAATAAAATAAAATTTTAGGGTCCTTTGGAATGATTTTTTAAAGTGTTTGTTCAAGTAAATAAAATGTTTCTTAAACACTCAAAAAGTCATTTCAAACAGGTCATTTCATTCATTTTTACCTCAAAATATGAACGAAAACTAAAGTGACATCTGTTTTTTATTTAAAAATTATTTTTTCCTTTTTTTTTTAAAAAAAAAAAATTATCCTCTTCTTCCTCCACACTATTCTTTTTCCTATCACAAACCCTAACCCCATCGCCACCGTCGTCGGCTGGTACCATCCTCTTTTTTGTTTTCATTCTCTTTTCTTCTTTCCTCTTCCTTGGCCTTCTCCTCCTTTCTCCATTTTTTACTTTTCTTTCAAAAAAGAAAACTCATTTAATAAACAAAAAATAACAAAATTTCCCCAATAAACAAAGTCCCAAAAAACAAAACAGCTAAAATTTGTAATCAATTTGGTTAAGCTGAAAACAAGTTAAGATTCTAAAAGTTCGGTTTAGGGTAAGGAGGAAGAAAAAAGAAAGAAAATGTAAAAAAAAAAAAAAAAAAAAAAAAAAAAAAAAAAAAAAACAGCGACTGGTAGCGGCCGCGAGATATGGTGGGTGGTGGTGAAGAATAAAAAAAAAGAGAGGAAGAGAGGAAGATATATATATATATATATATATATATATTTATTTATTTTTTTAATATAAAAAATGAAACCTAAACATATACCCTCCGATCAAGATTTTTTTATTCAGCTTATGTATCCCTGATTGTTAAAAGGTAGGGCCACATGCATAAGTTTTTTTTAGTATGGAACCAAATATGATACACATCATGAAACAATCTTTTCTCTAAAAACCAAATAAACCAAATATCTTGATAAAAAAAAAAAAATATATATATATATGAAAGTTTGAAATTAAAATGATCACCAGACTGATTAAAATCGTATCAGAAAATATCTTGCTCACAATTCAAAACGTCAAAAGAAAATCAGAAAAATGTTAAAAAAATAATAATAATAAATCAGAAAAGGGTAAGAAATCAAGAAAGAAGAAGAAGAAAAATATCATTCAAATCATTCTGGATAAAGTTCGTAGTTGATCGATGACAAAGATGAAAAATGTAAATCTAGAAAGCAAATCATAGCGGTAATTCATGCGGAAGAGTGAACAATCAGTGCTACAAGCTGGTTCTGTCGTTCCAATATCATCAGAGGATCGACGAAAGTACCAGACGACGGATCTACGCCCTTTTCATTTTTGCTTTCTTTTGCCGTTTCCGCCGGATACTCCATTATTCTACTCTGCTTTTCTTCAGGTTCTCCTATTTTTGCTCCCATGAATTTCCGTGAAATCTCCGCTACGTCTTCCGGCAGAGTACAGGGCGATTTATTGTCGATTACCGGAACTTCATCTTCCTCTTCTTCTCCGTCGTATGAAATTCCGACTACTCGCTGCAGTTCGACGAAAAGAAACTCCTCGTCTGCCTCAAGAAACCTCTCTCCTTCTTCTGTCTCAAAAACTAATCGGACGACATAATAGCGATTTCCTTGCGGGAAATATAATTCGTAAACGCGGTTACCGATCAGTTTTTCATCGTCGCTCTGTTCGTCTTCGTTAGTTTCTTCTTCATCGTCGCCCTCGTAATCTTCGTCGGTTTCTTCTTCGTCGTCGTTCTCGAAATCTTCGTAAGTCTCTTCTCCATCGTCGCTGTAGTAATCGCTTCCTAATTTTTCTCCTCCTTCTTCTTGATGCGAATCTTCGTCGTCGTCGTCGTCAGATTCCTCGTCTGGACTAAAAGCTAATTTGACTAGATAATTACGGTTATCTTGAGAAAAATATATTTCAAAAACACTATCGCCGTTCTCGTCCTCTTCGCCGCTGACGACTTCAGCCGAACAATCACCAAGAACTTGCTTCTCGGAATCGCCGTTCGGAGGCTGATCTTCGGCCATGAGGAAACCGTAACGCAAATACATTGGCGGTAGTTTGGATTTTACTTCTTGTCTTGCGATCGCGCCATCAAGAAACTTCCCGCCGTCGTCAATATCGACTGGATGTACGGCAGCGTAGGGCTTCGCTTGAGGCAACACGCAGTGAAGAAGACGAAGGTCTACCATTGAGAATGGCCAGATCGCAGATCGCAAATATACAGTTTGGACTCTGCGTTTTTTCTTTCTTCCTCTGTGCTTCAACCGATGACTATTGCGTCTGAGGGAGACGGGGTTCCATATATTTATAGAAGCTCACTAATTAGTCCATAATTACTTAGTTTTAAAACAGTAATTAGTCCATAATTACTCAATATATTTTGTTTCTTTCATCCGCTAAATTATAAAAAAAAATAATAATAAAAAATAAAAAAATAAAAAGTAATTTTAACTGAACTAAAAAAAAAGTTTTATTTTAACTCTCCAATTTTGAAAAAGGAACCATTTGAAAGTTCTAAAATGAAAATGCAGCCACCGATACCTAAAAATTGAAAGGTGTAATTTAATTTACTATGTTTTTTTTTTTTTTTTTAAACAATTTAATTTACTATGTTAAAAAAAGAAGTTGAAATAGTTAATTTTAATAAGGTAGATGGTTTGATTTTTAAGAATAAAATTAAGTTACAGTTTTTCGTTTTCAGATTTTGAGTTTGATTTGTGAAAATTAATGGTTAGATTTACAAATAAAATTAATATGTGATCTTAACCATGTAAATTTTAAAAACAAATTTTGATGTATCTAGATATTAAACTGCCATGTAGTATTTTTAAAATAAAAAATTAGAAAAAACATGTTATAAACTTTTTTTTTTAATTAATATATGTATAAACATACTATGTTATAAAATGGTATAATATTGTAAATTTAAAATTATACTAAAAGTATATCATAAAATCATTAATAAATTACTTAATAATAATTGAGATTCAAGTAAATATTTAGTTAGTAACTACAAGTATATTACAAAACACATTTTAAATTGATATTTATATCTACCAAATATCAATATCTATATCTAACTAAACCTTATCTATATAAAAGATTGATCATTGTTACAATTAATTTCTACTCACATGATATTGTGACGTGATTTACAATATCATTTGTGAATGATAATCATACATACCTTATATATGTTGTAGTGTTTACTTCCATTCATCATTTTAATGAAAAAAAAAATCAACAACATTGAACAACTTCATTATTCAAACCTACTCCATAATTGGTATTTTATATAATTTAACAATTCTTAGATCATGCCTAACATGTTATTTCATTTTAGTTACTAGGACAAAGTATTTTTTTTTTCATATTCAATGTCTATTCATAATTACGACACAACTCAACCAAAATTAATCTAGGAAGTATATCACATTAAAGTTTTGACAATATTAATAAGATCAATGACAAAAATTAAACAAATACGTAATTCGAAGTTAGAAAATGTTGTTGATTTTTTTTTATTATTATTGAAACTTTGTTGTTGAAAATTTTTAACATTTAAAAACTGGTTTTTAAATGTCATAAGTTATAAATTCTTTCACTGTGTTATCTACTTATTCCTATGTTTTCAAAATTGTTTATGAAGACTAATAATTCCAATATGTCATCCACGTAGATGAAATAATTGTAAGGAAATTGGAAAAAAAAAAAAAAAAAACATAAATTTCAAACAGGTTACCAAAAGGGTCTAAACAAATACAATATACAAAAATTCAATCACCAAGATTCTTGGAAGTTTGTATTTGATCCATATAGTCGAGGTTTAGACTCTAGTTTATTTATTTGTTTTAAAATGGGTTTAGACTCTAATTATTTGCATAATTTTAAAAGTTTCAATTTGATGGTAGGATGAAATCTCATTAATCCCTATAAAAATCTTTTTTTTTGTTGGTCAAATCTTTATTGTTTCAGTATGTCATAAATCCAATACACTTAACTAACAAATATCAAATTTAAAAAAAAAGCATGCATAGTAAATTTGAAAAATATAAGTTTATCATTACGTAAATTAAAAGTAGAGATAATTTATGAGAGGATCATTAGAAAGGACAAAATTAAAACTTTCAAGATCATCGAGATGAAAATCGGAAGAAAATCTAAACTACAGTAACTAAATTCAAAGATCAAGATTAAAACAAAGTATATAAGCCACGGTAATTTGCATGTACCATCGACCAAAAGGTCAAAGATTCAAATCTCTCTATCCAAATGTTGTTGAATAATAAAAAAAATGGCAAATTGCAAAAACCACCCCTCAAGTATGATGGTTGTAACAATTAAACCCCTAAACTTTCCATTGTAAAAATTAAACCCTCAAACTTTCCAAAATGAAAAAAATTAGACCCTTGAACTTTGAAAGCTAAAATTAAACTCTCCACCTATCATAAATGTAGAAATTAAGTCCACTTAAACCAACATGAAGGACAAAAAAATGTCGACACCGGCGACGACAATGACCGCGATTTTCTTGTCCATGATCTTTCTGTTGCTTTTCAGGTTTGTGTATTATCGTTTTAAATTGTGATTTGATGGGGTGATGGGTTTCGATTGCGGGGTTGGTGGTTGCCGGAGTGGCGGCGAGAGCCACCATGGTGGTGTGGATCACAGTGTTGGTGCTGTTGGCGTTCGTCGAAAACTTGCAATGGGTTTTGGTGAAACAGGGAAGACAGATCACCGTCGATGTAGCCATGTACTTGGGCGTCGTGTTGGTTAAAGAAAGAGGGCTTCTTGCTGTTGCTTTCGCCACCGTCTTTAGCTTCGTCGCCGTGGTTCGTTTGAGGAGGGAGAGAGAGAAAGGAGAGGGAAGGATAAATATGGGAGGGAAATTGAATGGAGTTGACTTATTTTCTACCTTTATGATAGTTTGAGGGTTTAATTTTACATTTCAAAGTTTAAGGGTCTAATTTTTTCACTTTGAAAAGTTTGGGGGTTTAAGTTTTACAATTGAAAGTTTAGAGGTTTAATCGTTACAACCATCATATTACAGGGGTGGTTTTTGCAATTTGTCCAAAAAAAAAAAAAAAAAAAAACAAAGTATATAACCAAAAGACCATGAAAAAGAAAAAGGAAAAAAATGTTAAACGTAAAAAGAAAACTAATGAAATGGTTTATGCCGGCCGTCTCCAGCATATATTTGACTCAGTCAAAGATTTGTCTACCGTCTCCAGCATATATATTATTATATTTGACCCCTTATCCACCCTGCACAGACATTTATTTTTCTGCTCCATCTCGGAAAAAATAAAGAAACTGAAAAAAGTACACTTCAGGAACGGAGGAAGAAGACGAAGGGTCGGAGATCCTGAAACCCTAGAAATAGGATCATTCCCGTAAATTTAGGGGGAATTAGGGTTTTGTTTTTCTCTGTTTTCGGATTGACGGACGGAGAGGGAGGGGATTAGGGTTTTATCGCGTTTTATCTTCAACACTTCTGTCTCCGAGGTTTTGCAACCGCCGGAATCTTCATCTCCGTACCTTGACCCCGGTAATGTCACTACTAGCGAGCGGCTGGAGGCGCCGGAGGAGATTGGGCCGTCTCCTTCTGCTGTGCTGTTTTCGTCCGCCGACCGGCTTGATTGGACTCTCGTGGTCGTCGAATCGATTACCGCTGTAGCACACGATATTGCGTTGGTCGTTTATCTTCTTTACTTCGCTAAGATTGTCCATGTGCTCTGACTGATTCTGGAAAACCCTCGTTCTGGGGACTTGTGTGCTTTTGGTGATCCCTGTGTGTGTGTGTATTTTTTTTCCCAAGGGATTTTCTAAAATTAAAGTTTGAAGTGCTGGAACTGAACTAACTTTCTTGGTCAAGGTGGCTGGGCTAAGAATCCGGAGTGATTCTCTGTTTTCGGATTTACGGACGGAGAGGGAGGGGATTAGGGTTTTATTGCGTTTTATCTTCAACACTTCCGTCTCCGAGGTATCGCAACCGCCAGAATCTTCATCTCCGTACCTTGACCCCGGTAATGACCCTACCAGCGAGCGGCTGGAGGCGCCAGAGGAAATTGCGCCGTCTCATTCTGCTGTGCTGTTTTCGTGCGTTGACCGGCTTGATTGGACTCTCGTGGTCGTCGAATCGATTACCGCTGCAGCACACGGTATTGCGTTGGTCGTTTATCTTCTTTACTTCGCTAAGATTGTCCATGTGCTCTGACTGATTCTCGAAAACCCTCCTTCTGGGGACTTGTGTGCCTTTGGTGATCCTTGTGTGTGTATGTGTGTGTTTTTCCAAGGGATTTTCTAAAATTAAAGTTTGAAGTGCCGGAACTGAACTAACTTTCTTGTTCAAGGTGGCTGGGCTAAGAATCCGGAGTGATTCTCTCTCTGTTTTTTTTTTCTTGTTTGGTTTTCTTTGGTAGTGGACTGAGAGAAGCCTTCATTATTTGGAAGTTTTATTCTTTTAATAGAAATAATAGTTTCCTTTTTCCAGACATGTCACTTCCTTTTCTAGTTACTCATGTAACTAATTTGGTGGTTTGAATAGAAGTTTAAATCTCGACGTGGCTGTCTGTAAGTTAAAGACTGAAGTTTTCTTCATTATCATGTTACGTGGCTTGAAAATTTGTGCATTTGCTCACTTCCTAACTCAATAATTACACAATTTATAGGACTGTCGATAATTCAAGCCATGTTATATGTCTAATTTGTTTTCGTAATCTTCATATTCTGTTCCATGTGTATTCTCACTATTGTAACTTAGGTAACTTTTATATACCATCAGGAAGTGAGATCTGGGAAAGGGAGAGGTATTCTTCCCCAGTCAATTTTTTTCATCTTGCATTAGTCCTCACAGTTTGCATCTCATTCTTTCTCAGTTGTCATTTCCACATTGGCGTTTGTATCTCATTCTTTCTCAGTTGTCATTTCCACATTGGCGTTTGTATCTCATTCTTTCTTAGTTGTCATTTCCACATGGCATGACTCGAGTTTGATCGTTTTTTTGTCCTTGTTGAATATGTAAAGTTAAATGACTAGTTGAACTTTTACTTTAAAAACTGTTTTTTGAAACTCCGTGTCTCAAACATCTCTATGAGCTAAATATATCTTTGAACGTATATATTCATTACTTTCAAAATCTATTACTTTTTTTTGTTAATTACAAAATCATTAATGGATGCAGGTAACGTCACACATTTAATAGGGATGTGAAATTAACTTCTTTTTTTTCCTTTTCCGAATGTTGCTCATATTCTTGCATTGCTTTGTGTTGGAGATTGAGATACTAGTGTGAATGATAGGTTTGTATATTTTTGTGTACTACTCGGATAATCTAAATCTTCTTGTATTGGCCATGTAGGCACTGTGGCCTGTTGATTCTCCATGTTTGTGCAAAAAGTTGGCACCACGAAGGCTAATGGCCCAACATCTCCTCTCTGGTGAGCTTCACATCTTCATGTCTGCTATTGCTTAGCTGAAGAATTATTGTGACACCATTTAGATTCACCACTAAAAGTATTATAAATTATAATAGGGGTTTTGGATCAAGATTTTTACTTATGATAATGCTCATTTTGTCCTACTTTGCTGATTCATACTCAATTATTTATTATTGTTTCTATATGCTTTCATTTGTAGTGACTTTGCATCTGGTTATTTACAATGCTATGATATCTTTAATGAATTTGCACAGGGAATATGTTCATTCTATCATACTATACTTATTTAGACACCATTAACTATTATTGTTTTAAATGCTCTAATTTGCTTAAAGATAAGTCAACTAGAAGACTGAAACACACATTAAATTAATTTTAGTCTTTGTAAAACCTATTCTAAATTTTAGTGTTGAATAATATAAATTTAAATATAGATTTTTAGTTAATCATATAAATTTTTAAACAATTTATTTATCATAAATAGATATTAAGTATCGATATAAATATAGTTAAAATAATATGTCTACTTGAGTCATTTTACTTAAATGAAAAAAATTTTGTATTATTTTGTTTGCCATTATAATTTGAATTTCTAATTTGAAATGGAAAGTGACCAAACACTAATTTTCTTCAGGTTAAAAGTTGATTTTTTTTTTTTTTTTTAAAACCTTATAGTCCCATTTATTGTACAATTAACTATTATTTAATGGTAAAAATTTAAATGGTTATTTTAGAAAAGAAAACAATTTTTTAAAGAATTGAAGAAACCGACTATTTTATTAAGTTATATTTCGTTAATTATTAATAATCACAATGCAAGTTCTTACTCGTCTTCTTTTACGTGTCTTTACTCTTTAACTCAGTAATTTTGTTTCTAAAAATGGATTGTTTGAATTTCACCCATCCCAACGGATGGTTTTCTTCTTTTGGGACAAGTTCTGTATTCATATGCTAATATGTTTGATCACACCCGTCCTTCCAGATCCATGAAGATGGAGTTCATTGGAACGGCAGGATTGCACGGTTATCCTTCCACCGCCATTGTTGCAGTGAGTATCATACTTCTTTTCTGAATTTTTTCATGATCCGATCCTCTTCTCGTGATTAGGGTTAGGATTTCTCAACCCAGTTACACATAGTCTTCAAACTCTAGCGGATTACAAGTTGGTCTCCCTCGCTTGCAACCAAGTATTCTGCTTTGGTATTTTTCGATGGCCTTCCCATTTTTCAAAAATCACCCCAATCTTTTGAAACATATTTGGTTTTGACTTTTCTCTCATCTCCTATCGAAATTGAACCTATTCTCTTAAAAATCAATTAGGTTATGGCTGTTTCATTCTCTTTTTGCAAAATCGTCCTGATTCTTCTAAAGTCAAGGTTTTGGTATTTCCCTCTTCTCTTTGTGAAATCATCTCTATTTTCTTAAAATCGGTTAGGTTTTCCCCTTATCTCTTTGCAAAACCATCCTGATCCTTCTGAAATTGATTAGGTTTTGGTATGAGTTTTCCAGAATCCGTCAATGTCGAAGAATGGAGTCTAGGTCGAGAGATCACTTTTAGAAGGAGTTAAGTCATCCTAACCTAGATTTTTCACAAAAACTCTAATTTGTTCCTTCCTATTCATAGTTGTCACAACAACATCTCAACTCATTTGACCACAACACTTTAGTTTCTTCTTGAACCAAGTTTAGATGAATTATCTTTGGCTGCATCATGAAAAGATCAAGACAAGGGTGAGCTTAATTTGGAATGGAACAAACTAGCACTTTTGACTAAAGGGATGCATAAAAAGCAAATGATTTAGGCACCGCCTGGATATTATTTCTCTGCTATGCTTTGGTCTGTGTATTCTAAAACCCCTTGGAAATTGTTGACTGTTGTGATAAATAAATGCTACGTTGGTGGTACAATCGTTTAATTGTCCACTCGTTCGCACACATTCTGATCAAGCATAGATTACATTCTTAAAATCCATGTATTCTTATTTCAATAATGGAAAATGCTTTATAAAAGTTGCTGTTTTTTTCTCCTCTTATTAATTTTTCCATTTTTCTAATTTCCCTGTAGGCTGGTCTGTTTGTATATGATACATTCTGGGTCTTCTTTACTCCAGTGATGGTTAGTGTTGCAAAATCATTTGACGCACCTATGAAGGTCTGTACTCTTTCTTTACTTGAATACTTGTCGTTCCCTCCATGACACTTGTTGATGACAGTTCACAGTGAAATGTGATTTAGGCTAAGCCAAGTCTCTGATTGTAGTTTTGTAAATTTATCTGCAGCTTTTATTCCCCACTGCAGATGCTGCTCGACCATTTTCCATGCTTGGACTTGGTGACATTGTCATTCCCGGTGAGTTTGAATGTCAATCTACACGTGTAGGATTTGTGGTAGGACATATTTCTGGTGTGGTGTGTTTATCCGCTATGAAAGTTTTCATTTTATTTCTGTATCCCTATACTTATCCTACTTCTGTCATCTAATGTTGATCCTAGGTGAGGTGTGGGTTGGAAAACTAAATATAACATCAATGTAGTGAGATTAATGGTGATGTACATAATTGGGCAGTCTTCTGCTATTCTGCAAATACTAATAAGCCTTTGCCTCTAAATTTCTCCAGTTTTTGTCAGAGACTAATTTTGCTAATTTACCGTTTGTCTTTTTGAACTATTATATAAATATTCCCAGTACGTTGGATTGTCTAATACGTCTAACTTTTTTGTATATGTTTGGAGCATTAATAGGGAAACATTGAGAATATTATTTGGATATTATTAGCAGTGATATATTTTAGGGGTGGATGGGTTATATAAATAAAAGGGATTGTGATTTACTTCTTTGGGGCTGGAGAAGTTTATTCTAAGAAGCCAATTAACTTTGTTGAAAAAGGACTGAAGTGCAAATGGGCTGCCTCTTAAGCTCCTAATTTAAATTGTAGTGAATTTGCATCTGGTTATTTAAAATGCTAATTGATATCCTTTATAAATTTGTTGTGGTCTAGATTTGGACTAGCGCCAATGTTACTTGATTATGTCCCTCCATAGATTCAATAATGGTGCTCCCCGTTCTTGATCTCCATCTTTTTGCCTTCTGCAAGACACCCTATGAGTCTCTTATACTGTGCATCTATTGGGGTTTGGACCCATTGGAATATTGATTGTTTGTTACCATTTTTTTCTATGATTTTTTTTCAGGAGTTCAACTTGAGAGCATAGTCTTATGATTTTGATGGGTTGTTGGGGCTTTGTTTTTAGGAGAGGGAATATGCTTTCCTAGTAATGGTAATGTTCATCTGTTTGATGAATTGTCTAACAAAGCATAATATAGTATTTAAATCTTTTCATTTTTATGCCCATGCTAATGTTTCATTTTCATCCCTTGATTACAGAGCATTCCTGGAAAAGTTTCAAAGGAGCTTCAGCAGCGGGGAAAAAAGTGAAGAAAAAGTTATGGAAGGGGCATATAGTCAAGAAAAATCATTAAGTTCATCCGTGTGTGTATATATATATATTTCTTTTTTGAAACAAACCTGTGTGTATTATTTTATACTACAATAAATCAAATTAATGCCTTTCTCATGTAGAAACAAAAAACTTTTTCACATCTTTTTTTTAGATTATGCCAAAGGGAAGGAAGTGGAACAAGTTTTTGTTTCTACAGATGGAATGTATTAATTTAATTTATTGTCTTGTATAAAATAATATACACAGGTGAACTTAATGTTGATATGTAACTAACTTTGAGATTGTTGGTAATTTTTTATATCCGATAGTTTTGATATATGTTTTTTAATTTTTAGGTATTCTTTTGATGTAGACTTTCTGGTCAGATTAATACGAGAGTTCCTGTTGCATATTCATGTTCTGGGAGTGTTTATCAGGTCTTCTTTGAAACCTATTTAGCTTTTCCATTCACGAAAGTATGGGATTAATTAAAGATTTGATTTCAAAAGTGAAAGTTGAGTATAAATGCATGTCAGTGCTGAAAAAAAGGCATGTTTTCTAATAGGTTACTTTTTCTATTTATGAATGTGAATTATTATTATAAATATAGAAATACTATTTTTCATAAAATTACTACTAATAATTCCGAAAAATTTATCTGAAAAAATATTAAAAAGAATCAACTAGCATAAAATCTTGAATTAATAAAAAAGATAACAAGATATAAATTAATTTTGCAATATGGGCACTGTGATGTATGAGATTTTCACACGGGAGTAAATTAACATGGGCCCATTGCTAAAAGGCCCATGCAAATCGTAAGCTCCAACAACTTTCACGGAAGCTCCGGCGTTCAGAAAGAATTGAATTCTGATGGTGGCGACTTTAAAGCATTTGTGAGGGATCGGCTTCTGCAACCTTAGTTGGAGTTGGAGGTCACTTTGAAGATGGTATTGTGTTTTGTAGCTCTTTCAATATGTTTCTAAAGTGGTGGTTTCCTTTCTTTTAAATTAACGCGGGTTTTGTTTTTAAATTCTAGTGTTTAAACTTTAAAGTGTATTTTGTCTTTCACTTTCATAAACATCTTAACATGTGGTGTATCTCTTATATTTGTTTGTTATGGCCTTCAAGCCCTTATATATGCTTTCCATTTGATTTCAATTTTGATCTTTTAACAGTGATGTGTCTTTCATGTTTGTTTGTTCTGGTCTTCTGTGTGTAGAATGCAAATTGTTGTAAAAAAGAAGTTGAATGGAAAAAGAGAGACAGATTTGCAGCTGAAAGTTCATGAACTTACCGAGGTATATTCTTAATTGCAAAGTACCATATAATTTATCCCCCTTCATATGTCAATTGGTTTGTTAAATAACTTCATGTTGATCTAGACATGGCATCGGCCATATCTCGAAGTGCACTCAAGTTGCTTCCACTTATCCTTCTCCTTAGTCTCTTCCTCTAGAACTTTTGTTGGTCTTGATGTATGCTTCCTATTATAGGATTTTGACTACTTGCTATCGTGATGTCTCTTTTAGATTGTTGACCAAGTATGCTATCTTATATGTTGTCTTTTTTGCAAACTGTTTTTATTGAGTTATTCAACTTTCAAACCGGTGCACCTTGACTGGGTCTATAAAGTTGGTGGTTTTTTATGCACGTGGGTTTTGTTTTTAAATTTTAGTGTTTAAACTTTAAAGTGTATTTTTTCTCTCACTTTAATTTTAATTTTTATTTGGGAATTTTAATGTAGACCATGATCTTTGAACGGGAGCTCTTCTCAAACACAAACCGACCCCTTATTTATGTTACTTATCAATGATGGTTGGACAACTGCTACAACGGTTAATTTTTAAATGTTTTGGTCACAGATATCTTGAGTGGTACATATTTCTCTCTTTTGAGTATATATTGCATAGATCTCATTGTGGAAGTTTTGGATTGATATTTTGTATTCAACTTGTGAAGGTTTTGTGGGTTATTTTGATGCAACAATATATGTAGATGTAAATCTACATGTCGAATCATGGATCACATCAAACACCAAATATGTTGAGTTGGTATGGTTACTTATTTTATTTCCTTTGATCAATATATATCCAGAGTATTTACCATGGGAAATTTTGGGTTTAGAAGGGTTGAAAGATTTTAATTATTTTATTTAGGGCTGCTATGTTTTCTACACCTGGGATTCTAGCATGTGTGACGCCTCATTCTCACTTGAATTACCTGGGATTCTAGTAGGTGAGTTTCCCCATACCATAATCTTTATAAACATTTCAATATATTTTTTTTAAATTTTCTAGTTTTTGTTTTTATTCTTTCTAAATGTTCAATTTTTATTTTATCTTTGTTTTTATTTCTCGATGTTTTTGATATTCTTTGTGCTATTGTTATTATTTTTTTTAAGAAACAAAACTTTTAATTGATACAATGAAAAGAGGTCCACTCCCCCAAGATCGTACTAACAGTTTCAAAAGGTTAACAACTACTGACTTACACACCCATTTTCCTTTCACCGCTACCCCGTTGCCCATTATTATCCCCCATAGTTCGATGTCTCTGTTTACGACAGTTTCAGATTCCCAACAAGCTGTTGTGAAATAAAATTGTGGGTAGCCCCACAATCAATCAAAATCACGATTTTTCTGTCACTCAAAGTGCCTTCGATTTTCATTGTGCATGGTGTTGAAAACTCGATAACTGATTTTAGATCTAACTCTACCAGTTCCCCAACTTCCAGATTTTTCACTTCCAACTCTTTTTCATTATTACTTCGCTATACAAGCTCGATTTTCACTTCTTCGTTTACCAATAACACCCTTAACTCCCTATTTTCACAGTTCTTGCATCGGTCATTCACAATGTATTTTTCATCGCACCCGAAACAATAATTTTGAAAGACCTTTCTGCCCAAAAAATCCATGAATCCGGATTGACCCTTGCAAACATCGACATCTCTAGTCTAGTTTCTTGAACTTACAACAATCACTTCCTTGGCCTTCTTTCTTCGTCGGGTGGGTCTTTGTCTCCTCATTTTTCTCTGCTCTTTCTCTACTACAGAGTCTTCTTTTAATTCCTACTTCCATGCTGATTGATGTGTAACCTCAGCTGAAGATTGCCCCTGGCTTGAAGCGTTCTTTGCCATCATCATGATAATAATAGCCTTTTGATTCTCCCTCATATCTAAGAACAGACGTTCCAAGTTCTTTCTGAATCCTTGCAAGACTTCCTTGTCTTCTGTGCTTTCCTCCTCAGTCCCCTCTAGTTTTTCTTCAATCTTATTTTAGTCATTTTCCGTATTCTCTTCGTATTGTTATGTGTTCTAATACCAACACAACAGAACAAACACAACATAGAATGGAAGCAAACCAACCCTACCCTATTGAGAGTTCTTCAATAGACATGGGGTTATTCACCAAATATTCTGTAATACTATTCGGAAAGCTGTTCTCCCGCTCTCAGACTTCACTATTTAAGGCACAAAAACAAGCTGAGCTCCCCACATTTTCTGATTTCCCTACATCAAGCTCTCACTCCCATGACCCATGAGTAGTCCCCCCCCCCCCTTGAGCCTAACTGTTGTTTGGTTCTTTCCCTAAACTACCCCTTCTAGAATAAATTTGAGTAAAAGGAGGTCTTACACATATATGTTGAACTGAACATAATGTTATTTTATTCTAGACCAAACAAGTGACTTGTGGAATAAATTCCATTAATAATCCAACAGTTTCTCGAGATGTGGCAAGCTAACGTTATTTTATTCTTGATCAAATGAGTGCGTAATTCTTAGTTTCTTATTGTTTAATGTTTTATCAGCGTATTGGGGAATACATAGGACCGGAAGTTTGGAAGAAACTGGAGCCAACAAAGTAAGTTTTAACTTTCATATATATCTTTTTTTTGTGGGGTTCGAGAATATGTTGTAATGTATATTGAAAAAACTTGTGGTATCAATCTATATAAGGTGCCATGTCTGATCGATTAATGGTTCTTAAAAAAGTACTCAAATATAAAACTTTAGAAAACAGAAGGGATTTGATTTAGTTTATAGATTTTAAGTTTTGATTTTTTGGACATGAAAGAAATGCTAAGTCAATTCAAAACTCTAAGGATGCCCCACCTTGAAAGAAAAATTTATGACTCTAATGTCGGTCCAATGGCTGTACTTATTTTAAGTTTAACTAGAGTGAGTTAGAACTCTAGTTAAAGGTTTTGAATGCCCCAACTTTCAAGTTAAAGCTATACTATTTAGAAGAGTTTGTGATTAAATAGGCTCTATGGATGCAAAAATGGGCTAAAATTTTGTAATTAACAAAAAGGAAGATTTAGGTTAAGTTGGGTACTCGCTATGGGCAGTAAATTGATAATGTGAACCTATTACCTAAATTCTATGTTGGTTTACTTTTGGGAAGGACATTTGCTTATGACTATATTTTGACCATGAGATGTACTCAAGAAATATTCATCTCTTTTCCTTTTCCTTTGCCTCTCCTTTTCACCTCCCCCCCCCCCCCCCTCTTGTTGATAGATACAAAAGGAAGACCTATCAAAGGTAATTACAAAAAACATCTCCAATGAGGCAATATGGAGGATAAACTATAATTACAAAAAGGAGAGTGGCGGCTCCAATATAAAGCAAGATAAGATGTAGATTCAATGTAAGTATAAATATTTCGAAACTTATTAGAGAAGATTCGAGCATTTCTTTCCAGCCATAAATTCCAGAAAAAAGCATATAGAAAGTGGTGCCATAAAAACTTCTTTTCCTTCTTGAACGGATGCCCATTAAGAGATAACTTGAGAAGAGTAAAGATGTCACCCGATCTAGCAATGTGCCATCAAAAGGTTTGCTAGAGGAAATCCTAGAATGCTGAAGCAAAGGATCATGCTAAATAGATGGATCTGTGATTCATGACTTAAAACACATGCAACAACAGCTAAGCGATAAAACGATCCATGGGGACTTTCACTGAATAATTTTTGATGTGTTGATGCAAGTATGACTATGCTCCCAAATAAAGAATTTGACCTTTTTAGGCAATGGGCCCTTCCATAACTGACTATAGAAATCAGAATTTGAGAAATTTGCATAGGAAACCCCATTTTTGGTTAGTGAACCAGTGGTGAAATCACCTCTCTTTTATAAAGACCAAATCCAATTGTCTTCGTCTTCTTTAAAAGAGAAAGATGAGAGCTGGTGAGATAATAAAGCCCGTTTTGTAGTTTCTGTATCATTTAGATTTCTTCTCAAATGAAGATTCCAAGTCTCAGCGGATGGATTCCAAAGATCAACAATGAGAGCCTCCTTTTTTAGTGAAAGATGATAGAGGGAGGATAGTTTGATTGGAAATTTGTTGATCCAAGCCAAACATCCTCCCAAAACATTGTCTTATGTCCCTTCCCAACTTTAGTTGCAATGTTACTGTAAACCAAGTGCTACATCTTGTTAATGGATTTCCAAGGACCCCTGGATGTACGAAGAGTGCGCCAACCCGATTTGAGATTATAATGGGAGCCCAAAGCTCTGGCACCTAAATGTTGCAATAGACTCAAGTTATGCTTCAAAACAATAAGAAATTTCTATTCCTCTTTGGTTATAGGTTATGATAACGCAAACCTTAGCCTCAAAGTCAATCTCGGTCTTGGTCAATCTCGGTATTGATAATAGTCTTTCAATAGACAACCACTTTTAAGAATTTCATGGGTTCATTCTTTAAATTTATGATCCTTTTTTCCTTTTTATCTCCCCCTTACCCACATGCGGTTGAACTTTAAAAAAAAAAAAATTGCACCCTAGCTTTTTGTCAAATTAACACCCTGACCTTTTGTCTCTGGTTCGTCTCTTCTTTTGTCTCTCCCCTCCTAAGTCCTAACCTGAGTCTCAAAATCCCTTTTAAATCTAAACCACTCCTCACTCGACAATCAAAATCCAGAAAAAACTCCCTACTTGGCTACTCCAATCATCTAAAGTGATAATTCTACTGATTAACTCCTATATCTAAAATTTTAAGTCTCCAAAGACCGTTATGTATGTTCCCTTCTTTCAAATTGAATTTAAGAATCTCCATCCCCATTTCTTGTTCGTCCTAAAATCTCTTTAACTCTTATCCTCTCCTACACTCATCTAGAGCTGCAATTCTATTGGGTTAACTTCTAAATTTTAGAATCTTTAAATCTCCCCAGACCCTTTTATTGCATTCTTTCTGTTTGAATTTAAGAAGCTTTTCATAAACCCCTCACAACATCCATCCCATTGCTGAAGCACCAGGTGACGTCCCTTGTCGGAATTTCGAGCAAAGTAGCTTTATTTGACTGTTAGCAAGTCTAACTGGGAGCTTACAAAAGGGGATATTGGGGTAAAGCTAGTGCATTTTGAATTACCAATCCAGGTTGGCAGCTTCTTTGCCTAGGGGATGTCCGTGCTTCCATACAATTTTAGAAATCTTTGACATGTACTGTGTATTTTTATATTATTATGTACTTAACACATGTTTTTGCCCTTATTATTTTCAACCAGAAACCCTTCATCGTCACCACTAGAAAGCCCTTTTTCTGTTAATCCACTCAGGACATCAGTCACAATCAAGAGAATAGGAAGAGAGATAAAAGGTCACTTTGCCTTGAACTGCTCATAAGCATGAATTTTCTGTGAGAGTACTTGTAGTAGAATAGTAATAAGGGAGCCTTAGAGGGTGGGGATGATTTTAAGTGTTTCTCAATGTGGGTCTTTGGTAGAAGAGAGATAACCCTCTCGAAAGGCTATTGGTATTGTAATTTCCTTGGTGATTGCAATATAGTTCTATCTTTGTGTTTTCTTTTTGTGTACCTGTGATTTCTCGTTAGGGGTATATGTAAGGTATCCAAACCAAATATCCTTGCACAAAACCAAATAACAAACAAAAACCAAGAAAGCACACTGTTCTATTGGTATTGTTATTTTCTAGTTCATAAAGCATTTGAAAAATTCTGTCGTTGAGTTTCTATTTCTCTTGGTTCTAACCTGTATCCCTCTTATTATTTTTTTTCTGGGTTACCATTCTACAAAAAGATTCATTAGTTTGTCTATTTGGTTTTTACCCCGTTTGTTTGATGTTTGCTTAATTTTGTAAAATGTAAATGTAAATTGTAATGGTTACAGGGCAGAACATCATGAAGCTAGTAAAAATTTGGTTCATCAAAAGAAAACCAACCAAGATTCATTCTTGGTGTCTTGTGCACGCAGAATGAAGGAAGCCAAGAGGAAAAACCGTCAATATGGATATGGTATGATTTGCTTATTTTGTGTGAGTTCCTTCTTTATGCTGGTTTGTCTCGAAGGGGTATCTAATAGAAAATTCTAGGGAAAAAAAGAATCAATATTTTTTACCCCTAAAATTGACAAGATTTATCAAATATTTCACCCATAACTTGAAGGGAAAGAGTTCAATTCATGATGGCCACCTACTTATGATTTAACATCCTAGGTGTTTTTTGACAACCAAATGTAGTAGGGCCAAACGGTTGTCCCGTGAGATTAGCGAGGTAAGTGCAAGCTGGCCGGGTACTCATGGATTAAAAAAAAACTTTCAATATCATCAAATGGAACCCTAAACTTAATAAGTGTTGCAATATTTACCTTCGGTTTGATTTGAGCTAACTCACCATGGTAAAATCTTCAAAAGCTCATTAAATTCCATAGAAATTTAGTTTTCCACAAAATTAAGTTGGATCACTACACCGATCAACATCGAATAACTCTCAATAAGGAAAAAAGCTATAAATTCGACCGACAGAGTAAGAACTTCGTGTTATGCTTATTGTCATCTATTTGAATCAGTGATTAATTGCTAAAAATCTCCATTCATTTTTGCAGGGGAGGTGAGGAAGCCCAAGAAATGAGTGCAAAACAGATTCATTTCTGTCAGGTTTCATTTGTAATTCAACCATTTGACAAAAAGTTCTAGGGCCTATGCCTCGTTATAGTAGTAAGCCTAAGAAGACAAGCAATAGAAGATGAAAGAAAACACTTCACGGCGCATTCCTACTAATTGAGTAAGTGAAGAAAACTTTAATCCTCGCTAACTTATACTTTTCTCCTATAAATTTGTGTAATGCAATTCTAATTTAAAATTTTTAAACGTTCCATCAACTTGCTGAAATATATCTTTGATAGGAAGTTTGGAAGAAAACCTAGAAGAAAACAAATTGTAGCTTACAAAGTATGTTAAAACTCTCAAATAGTATTTGTTTTGTGAGATTTGAGAATATGTTGCGTATAATGTGAATTTTTTGTGTCAATTTATGAGGTGGGCATGTCCATTGATTTAATGTTCTTAAAATAAATACTCAAATGTGAAACGGTAGAAAATTGAATAATATGAGTTCTAAGATCATGAAAGAAAAAGTCATATATAAAAAGATCTCATGAAAGAGAGTTTCAGACGACAAGAGTGAGGTAGAATTCTACTAAAATGTTTTTAATTCCCCAACTCCCAACTTAAAAGCTGTACTATTCTGTGGAGTTTGTGATTAATTAGACTCTAAGGAGGAATGAACAAAAATAAAGTTATATTTAGTTAGGTACTCATACATTGCAGTAAATCAATAATGAAACTAATTATTCTGCATTCTATTTTGGTGAGCTATTAGAAATGGACAGGCGCTTAAAATTATGTTTTTAGAGTTTCGTTAAAAATAGTGTTACCATATTTGCATGTTATGAATGTTCCAAAAGAAATCTGATCAATAAACACTTTTATTTAAAATTATATATAGATATTTCTTCAACCCTTTTGCATTAATTTAGGATGTTTACATTTTAAAAACATGGGAAAAAAGAAGTAATGAAATTAAAATCATCCAAGGTGTATTAGAAGCAGAGCTAATAGTAATATTTCTACAAGAAATATTTATTTTCTTCACGCTTTGTTTCTCAGTCTTTTCTTCTACCTTCTCAGGTTAGCTAATTCATTGGCTATCTCAGGCCTAACTCGTTTTGGGGGGGTTCATTCAATCCTGATGCATTAAGGAACATCATCCCCCTAGAGAGTGGTATTCTTTGTGGGATTGTCCAACAACTGTAAAGGTAATTTCTTCCTTTTCAATATTTAAAGTTAGATTCTATTACAGACATTAGAGGGGGTAAGACATGAAAATATCTGGAATTTACTTGCAACTTGCTTAGTTTTAATTCTTTGCATCTTATCCGGACTGGATTTGAAATTAGAACTTAAAAATAAAAAATAAAAAATTGCCTTTTATGTAAAAAAAAAAAAAACCTTGTTTCACATGAATACTTTTAAAACTGTTTTCAGGTTAAAAACAAAGTTGAAAACAAAAACACTTTTTTGTTGTTTTTATTTATTTTCTTTCATGATGATGATTGGATGAATTTGGCATTCATATACAATGGTTAATTAGTTTTTACATATAATTTGATTTATATGTTCTATATTTGTAAATGAGTACAAAGATGAAATAAATGGGAATGAGAATATCTTTTCTTTTCAGTTATCTTAAAAGTTGAAAAACAATGGAAAGCAATTTTAGTCTTTAGAAGTCCAATCTTAAAACAGTACACTGAAACAACTTCATATTTTGCTAGTTTGATTATTTGTGCATCCTTGTTCACTCATTAGAGGCGTGAAATTGATATGGTGAATATGGTGAAGAATTCTATAACCTCTCATTCTACTTTATCTTTAAATTGCAGATATTTTTTTTGGAACTCTATGCAATGCTCAGAGCACATCACTAAAAGGAATATACGTTCTATGGTTGAAAGGCCCGTTTGAAGAAGATTCACCCAAGACTCCCACAGGATTGCTGAAATAAATTATTGATGTATAATTTATGTATAGAATTGCTGTCAGATTATTATGTTCAATGGTTGTTTTGGTGGTTGAATTCTTATTTTTTTTATCAATTCTTTTGATGTAGACTTTCTATGCTGGATTTGGGAACACTTCAAAGTTCAAAGTAATCCATACATGTTCAGTTTCTTGTAGTGTCTACCAGGTCTGTTTGCCATTTGTTTAGCTTTTCCATTAAAACTGCAAAGAGACTTTCTGTGCTATTAATTGAATATTTGATTTCAAGGTAAAAGTTGATTATAGATGGGTGGATATCATGGCTGAAAATTTATGGTTCCATGTGTGTTGTCGGGTTGTCATTTATTTGTTTTAATAAATAAAATATGGTTACTTTTTATGGTTGGTTTTTTTTTTTTTTTTTTTTTTTTTTTTTTTTTTTTTTTTTTATATGGTTACTTTTTATGGTTTTTTTTTTTTTTTTTTTTCCTCTTCTTCTTCTTCTCCTCCTCCTCCTCCTCTTTCTTTCTTTCTTTCTTTCTTTTTTTCTTTTGGTAAAATACACTTTTGGTCCTTAAGGTTTGAAGTTGATGTCTATTTAGTTCCTGAGGTTTCAAAAGTGAAAGTTTAGTCCTTGTGGTTTAAGAAATTGTTCTAAATGGTCTCTGAATTAAGTTGACCATTAGTTGACTAACGGAAAAATGATATGATATTGATGAGTAAGCAATTTTTAAATGAGGTGGCAATATGTAATAATTTTATATTGTTTTTATCTTAGGTGGTTTCCTTTTCTCCCTTCCCCTTTCTTCTCTATTCCCTCCCATTTCTTCATCGTTTCTGGACCTATTAGAAGATTCACAGTATTCGTCTTTTTTATTTTTTTCTCGAACTGAGTTGCTTTTACAGGAATCTTTTTATTTATTTATTTATATTTATTTTGTGTTATTGGAAGGAAGGTTTTGGAAATCAATGTTTTATTTGATTTATCTGGTATATATATATATTTAAACAAGTGGCCGACAAATGAATTAGATTTTCTACTTGTTCTGGTGTTTTCGTCTTTGTCTTGTAGTAAGATAAGTGCCGTGTTTTGGTTTAATATATCAACTACTACTAGGTAGCAACTATAGCTATATGGACAAATGAATTTGATTTTTTACTATTGCTTCTGCTACATGGTTGTTTTTTGCTAATGCTAAATTAATTTATGTTGGAATATTTGATGCCACAGACAGTACTTACGTCTTGACCAACCATAGCACATTTGAGAAAAGAAAAGAACTTAGTGCCAGAGTTTTGCATTTCATGGTACATTTCTCTTCCACTAGTTTTTCCTTTATCAATAATTAGTTCTTATGTCTTGACAAACCATGGATGTTACTCAAAGGTATGTGATCATTTTCCCCTTCTCATTATTTCATCTTCACCCGTAATACATGTAATTTTATTTATTATTATTTTTCTTGAATGATATCATTTCAGGATTTAGAAGTTTTAGATTAGGGAATGAAATGAAGAGTCATCTCTAGTCCTTGTTTTAAGATTAGGTTAAGAATTTTTATCGTACATATGAACGACAATGGTAACAAGTAGGATTTTGATGTAGGCTCTTAAAATAGCAGAGTTTTCTTATTTTTTTTTTATTATATTCTGGTCGGTTATAGGTTTTTTTTTTTAATTAGTTAACCGTGAGCCTTGATTGAGCCCCTTCGCCTCAGCATGATTAAGCTCCATCATCTTAGCAAGACTAAGTTCCTTAATCTCAATACGAATGAGCCTCGCCTTAGCAAGACAGTCCCGTGGCCTCAGCAAGACTGAGCCCTTTACTTTTAACTAGATTGAGCTTACTAGCCTCGATAAGACTGAGTCCCTTGGCCTTAGCAAGATTGAGCCCCTCGGCTTTAGCAAGATTGAGCCATTTAGCCTCAGCACGACTGAGCTCACTCTAGCCTTAGCACGACTGAGCTCCAACGCCTCAACAAGATCGAGTGGAGCTTCAACACGATAGAGCCCTTTCGCCTTAGCACGACTAAGCCCCTTTGCCTCAACAAGACTGAGCTCACTAGCCCTAGCATGACTGTTAATCGAACCTTGCCAGTGGAGATTTTAGACATCATCATGGCTCTTTGATTTTTTTAATTTTTTTATTTAATTTTGCAGTTAACCGATCAAGGTTCTTGGCCATCCTCTGGAAAGCTTCTTTGAGTTCAACCACATCCTTCTCTATTCTTTCCACCCTCTCTTCTAGTTGTCTTTGCATCACTTTCTAGGATCAATGTGCTCTGATACCAATTTGTTAGGTATCCAAACTAAGAAAAAACCCAAACACTAATATATTGCAATAACAAAGAGAAATTACAATATAACGATAGCCTTTCGAGAGGCTTACTATCTCCCAAAGTCTCACTTCGAAATACCCAAAATTCTTCAAACCCTCTAGGACTTTCCACTCCCCTATTTATATAACCAAGACTCCTTAACTAATTTTTTTTTTAAACAAGAAAGAAAGCTTTTCGTTGATAGAATGAAAAGAGACTAATGCTCAAAATTACAAACACCATAACGGAAAGAAAAGGATACAAACCAAAGAAAAAGAAAAAACTAGAAAAGAAAACCACCAAAGAACTAAGAGAACCACAAAAAAAAAAAGACAAAGGAAAGTCAGCTACAATTGAAACCACCAAATAGCAAATCGATCAAAATCGGAGAAGAGATCAAAACCACCAAGCGGCTGAAGAGACCAACTGAAAAGGAAGCAAGGAAAAAGACTCCTTAACTAATTACCAAGATACCTTTAACTAATGACTACAATGCCCTTAATTCTACTACTATCCCAATATCCCGTACTCTCACACACGTCTGAGTCCCTTAGCCTTAGCATGACTGAACCCCTTAGCCTTAGCAAGACTAAGCTCTATCGCCTCAGCATGACTGAGACATTTAGCCTTCGTAAGATTGAGCCACTTCGCCTTAGTAAGATTAAGCTTCATCGCTTGGGCAAGATTGAGCCCTTTTGCCTCATTAAGACTGAGCTCACTAACCTCAGCATGATTGAGCCCTTTAGCCGCAACAAGACTGAGCTCAATAGCCTTAGCAAGACTGAACCTTTTAGCCTCAACAAGATTGATCCCATTAGGCTTAGCACAACTGAGCCACTTAGTCTTAGCTACATTGAGCTACTTAGCCTTAGCAAGACTGAGTCCCTTAACCTCAGTAAGACCAAGCCCTTTAGCCTCAACGCGGTCAAGCCCTTTAGCCTTAGCATGACTGAGCTCCTTTAATCTCAGCACGACCGAGCCCCTTAGCCTCATCAAGACTGAACCCCTAGCCTCAACACGATTGATCTCAGATACACTGAACTCACTAGCCTCAGTAAGACTAAGCCACATGGCCTTAGCTAGATTAAGCTCCATCACCTCAGCAAGATTGAGCTCACGAGCTTCTGTAGGACTGAGCTCACTCTAGCCTCAGCACGACTGAGCTCACTAACCTCAACAACTGAACACTTTAGCCCAAGCATGACCTAGCTCGTTAGTCTTAGCAAGACTAAGCTCCTTAGCCTTAGCAAAACTGAGCTCCATAGGGAAAGTTTGGAATAGGTAAATTTTTTTGGAGAAGCGTTGGGAAGAAAGGATCAATAATTTCAAAGATAACGTTTGGAATAGGGAAAGTTTTTGGAGAAGCGTTGGGAAGAAAGGACTACGAATTTCAAAGTGAATGTTTAGAAAAGGGAAAGCTTTTGCATAAGCGTTCGGAAAAACGAACCTAGAATTTCAAAAAGAATGCTTGCAAACGGAAAAATATTTGGAGAAGCGTTGAGAAGAAATGACCAAAAAATTCAAAGGAAACGCTTGAAAAACGAGAAGTTTTGGAGAAACGTTAGGAAGAAAAGACCAAGAATTTCAAACGGAACGTTTGGAAAAAGAAAAGTTTTGGAAAAAGAGTTGGGATGAGAGGACCAAAATTTTCAAATAGAAAACTTGGAAAAAAAAAGGTTTTTGGACAAGAGTTGAGAATAAAGGACCAAGAATTTCAAAAAGAATGTTTGGAAAAGGAAACGTTTTTGGTGATGAGTTGGGAAGAAAGAACCAAGAATTTGAAAGAGAACATTTGGAAAAAGGAAATTTTTGGAGAAGCGTTGCGAGGAAAGGACCAAGAATTTCAAATAGAACGTTTGAAAAAGGAAAAGATTTTGGGGAAGTGTTGGGAAGAAAAAACCACGAATTTCAAAGAGTACGTTTGGAAAAAGAAAAGTTTTTGGAGAAGCGTTTGGAAGAAAGGACCAATAATTTTAAAGGGACTGTTTGGAAATAGAGATGTTTTGGAGAAAATTTAGGAAGAAAGGACAACGAATTTCAAAGAAAACGTTTGGAAAACAAAAAGTTTTTGAAGAGAGTTGAGAATAAAGGACCAAGAATTTCAAATGGTACGTTTGGAAAATGAGATATTTTGTAGAAAAGTTAGGATAAAAGGACCGAGAATTTCAAAGAGAACGTTTGGCAAAAGGAAAAGTTTTTGAGGAAGGTTTGGGAAGAAATAACCAAGAATTACAAAGAGAGTTTGGAAAAGGGAAAGTTTTGGAGAGCGTTGGGAAGAAAGTACTAAGAATTTCAAAGCGAACATTTGGAAAAGAAGAAGTTTTTGGAGAACCGTTGGAAAGAACGGTTCACAAATTTCAAAAAGAATGTTTAGAAACAAAAAAGTGTTTAGAGAAGCATTGAGAAAAAAGGACCAAACATTTCAAACGAAAAGTTTGGAAAACGAAAAGTTTTGGAGAAAAGACTAAGAATTTCATAGAGAACATTTGGAAAAAGAAAATTTTTGGAAAAGAGTTGTGATGAAACAACCAAAAATTTCAAATAGAAGGTTTGAAAAAGTAAAGATTTTTGGAGAAGCGTTGGAATAATGGACCAAGAATTTCAAGGGGAACGTTTGGAGAAAACGTTTTTGGTGATGTGTTGGGAGGATAGGACCAAGAATTTCAAAGAAAACGTTTGGAAAAGGGAAAGTTTTTGGAGAAACTTAAAAAAAAAAGCACGAATCTTAAAGAGAACGTTTGGAAAAAGAAAGTTTTGGAGAAGCGTTGGGAAGACAGAACCAAGAATTTCAAAGATATTGCTTGGAAAAGGAGAAGTTATAGAGAAAAGTTAGGAAGAAAAGACCAAGAATTTTGAAGAGAACGTTTGAAAAAGGAAAAACCTTTGAAGAAGTGTTGGGAGAAATAACCAAGAATTTCAAAGAGAATGATTGGAGAAAGAAAAGTTTTCGAAAAAGTGTTGGGAAGAAATGACCAAGAATTTCAATGGAACATTTGGAAAAAGAGTTGTTTTGTAGAAAAGTTAGGATAAAAGGACCAAGAATTTCAAAGAGAATGTTTGGAAAATGAAATTTTTTTAAGGAAAATTTGGGAAGAAAGGACCAATAATTTCAAATGGAACATTTGGAAAAGGGGAAGTTTTGTAGAAAAGTTAGGATAAAAAGACCAAGAATTTCAAAGAGAATGTTTGGAAAATTAAAAGTTTTCTAGGAAGATTTGGGAAGAAAGGAACAAGAATTACAAAGAGAGTTTGGAAAAGGGAAAGTTTTTGGCAGAAGCCTTGAAAAGAAATGACTATGAATTTTAAAGCGAACGTTTGGAAAATGAAAAGTTTTTGGAGAACCGTTGGGAAGAGAAGACCATGAATTTCTAAAAGAATGTTTGGAAATAAAAAAGTTTTTAGAGAAGCGTCGGGAAGAAAAGATCAAGCATTCCAAAGGAAACGTTTGGAAAACGAGAAGTTTTGGAGAAAAGTTAAGAAAAAAAGACCAATAATTTCACAGAGAATTCTTGAAAAAAGAAAAGTTTTTGGTAAAGAGTTGGGATGAAACAACCAAAAAATTCAAATAGAAGGTTTGGGAAAAGGAAAAGGTTTTGGAGAAGGGTTGGGGATAAAGGAACAAGAATCTCAAACAGAACGTTTATAAAAGGAAACGTGCTTGGTGATGTGTTGAGAATAAAGGATCAAGAATTTTAGAGATAGCTTTTGGAAAATGAAAGGTTTCGGATAAGCATTTCGAATAGAACGTCCGGAATGGGAAATGTTTTCAGAGAAGCATTGGGAAGAAAATACCACAAATTTCAAGGACAACGTTTGAAAAAGGAAATTTTTTTGGAGAAGCGTTGGGATGAAAGGACCAAGAGTTTCAAAGGGACTGATTGGAAATGGAGATGTTTTGGAAAAAAGGACCAAGAATGTTAAAGCGAACGTTTGGAAAACGAAAAGTTTTTGAAGAGTTGGGAATAAAAGACCAAGAATTTCAAAGCGAACGATTAGAAAAGGAAAACTATTTGGAGAAAAGTCTGAAAGAAAATACCAAGAACTTTAAAGAGAATGTTTGGAAAAGGAAAAGTATTTTGAGAGAAGTGGGAAGAAAGGACCAAGAATTTCAAAGATAACGTTTGGAAAAGGAAAAGGTTTTGGAGAAAGGTTGGAAAGAAAGTACCAAGAACGTCGAAGGAAACATTTTGAAAACGAAAAGTTTTTGGACAAAAGTTGGGAACAAATGACCAAGAACTTCAAAGAGAACGTATGGAAAGGAAAACTTTTGGAGAAAAGTTAGGAAGAAAGGACCAAGAATTTCAACGTTTGGAATTGGAAAAGTTTTTGGAGATGAGTTGGGAAAATAGGACTAATAATTTCAAAAAGAACATTTGGGAAAAAAAATTTTAAGGAAAAGTTGGGAAGAATGGACCAGAATTTTAAGTACAAAGTTTGGAAAAGGAATTTTTTTTTGGAGAAAAGTTGGGAAAAGAGGACCAAAACTTTCAAAGAGATCATTTTGAAAAGGAAAAGTTTTTGTAAAAAAGTTGGGAAGAATGGACAAAGACTTTCAAAGAGAACGTTTGGAAAAGGAAAAGGTTTTGGAGAAGAGTTGGGAGAAAGGAACAAGAATTTCAAAGCGAAAATTTGGAAAAGGAAAATTTTTTGGAGGAAAGTTGGTAAGATAAGATCAAGAATTTCAAATAGGACGCTTGGAAAAGGAAAAATATTTGGAGAGGTGTTGGGAAGAAAAGACCAAGAATTTCTAAGAAAATGTTTGAAAAAGGAAAAATTTTTAGCGAAGAATTTGGAAAAAAAGGAACAAGACTTTCAAAGAGAATGTTTAGAAAATGAAAAGTTTTTGGAAAAAAGTTGTCATGAAAGGACCAAGAATTTCAAAGCGAACATTTTGAAAAGGAATTTATTTTTTAGAAGAGTTGGGAAGAAAGGACCTAGAATTTCAAAGTTGGAAAAAGAAAAGTTTTTGGAGAACAGTTTGGAAGAAAAAACCAAGAATTTCAAACGGAACGTTTTGAAAAGATTCTTGGTTCTTTCTTCCCAACTCTTCTCCAATAACTTTTCCTTTTCCAAACGTTCTCTTTGAAATTCTTGGTTCTTTCTTCCCAACTTTTTTCCACAAACTTTTCCTTCTCCAAATGTTATTTTTGAAATTCTTGGTCCTCTCATTCCAACCTTTCTCCAAAAACTTTTCATTTTCCAAATGTTTTCTATCAAATTCTTTGTCCTTTTGGTCCCAACTTTTCTCCAAAAGTTCAAGGAGAAAGAGAACGTTTGAAAAAAGAAAAGTTTTCGTAGAGAGTTGGGAAAAATGAAACAAGAGTTTTTCAAACTAAGTGTTTGGAAAATGAGAAACTTTTGGAGAAGAGTTGAGAAGAAATGACCAAGAATTTAAAAGAGAGTTTGGAAAAGGAAAAGTTTTTGGGGGAAATGTTGGGAAGAAAGGATCAAGAATTTCAAAGCGAACATTTGGAAAAAAGTTTTTGGGGAAGAATTTGGAAGAAATGACGAAGAATTTCAAAGAGAATATTTGGAAAAAGGAAAAGTTTTTAGAGAAGAGTTAGGAAGAAAGAATCAAGAATTTCAAAGTGAATGTTTGGAAAAGCAAAATTTTTTTGGGAAGAGTTTGAATAGAGGACCAAGAATTTCAAAGAGAACGTTTGGAAAATGAAATGATTTTGGAGAAGATTTTGTGAACAAAAGATCTAGAATTTCACAGAAAATTTTTGGAAAAGGAAAAGTTTTGGAGAAAGTTTTAGGAAGAAAGGACGAAGAATTTCAAAGATAACGTTTGGAAAAATTAAGTTTTTTTTTTAGTAAAGTTGGGAAGAAAAGATGAACCATTTCATAGAGAACCTTTGAAAAAGGAAAATTTTTAGAGAAGAGTTGGAAAGAAAGGATTAAGAATTTCAAAGCTAACGTTTGGAAAAACAAAGTTTTTGGGGAAGAGTTTGGAAGAAAGAACGTTTGGAAAAGGAAATGATTTTGGAGAAGAGTTTGAGAAGACAAGATTCAGAATTTCACAGAGAATATTTGGAAAAGGAAAAGTTTATGAGAGTTTTATGAAGGACGAAGAATTTTAAAGATAACGTTTGGAAAAAGGAATTTTTTTGAGTAAGATTGGGAAGAAAGGACAAAGAATTTCATGGAGAACATTTGAAAAAGGAAAAATTTTTGGAGAAGAGTTGGAAAGAAATGATCAAGAATTTCAAAGCGAACGTTTGAAAAAACAAAGTTTTTGGGGAAGAGTTTGGAAGAAAGGACCCCGAATTTGAAAGAGAACGTTTGGAAAAGGAAATGGTTTTGGAGAATAGTTTGAGAAGAAAAGATCCAAAATTTCACAGAGAATATTTGGAAAAGGATAAGTTTTGAGAAAGTTTTATGAAGAAGGACGAAGAATTTCAAAGATAACGTTTAGAAAAAGGAATTTTTTTAGAAGTGTTTGGAACAAATGACGAAGAATTTCGAAGATAACGTTTGGAAAAAGAAATTTTTTTGGAGAAAAGTTGGAAAAAAATGACCAAGAATTTCAAAGAAAATGTTTGGAAAAAGAAAAGTTTTTGGAGAATGAGTTGGGTGGAAATGACCAAGAATTTTAAAAATGAACGTTTGGGAACAAAAAGATTTTTTGGGAAGAGGTCGGTAGAAAAGACCAATAATTTCAAAGAGAACGTTTGGAAAAGAAGTTTATTTTTAGAGAAATTTGGTAGAAAGGACCAAGAATTTCATAGAGAACGTTTGGAAAATGAAAAGTTTTTGGTGAAGTCTTTGGAAGAAAGGATCTAGAATTTGAAAGAGAACGATGGAAAATGAAATGTTTTTGGAAAAGAGTTTGGGAAGAATTGATTAAACATTTGGAAACAATTTTTTTTTTTAAAGAAGAGTTAAGAAGAAAGAACCAAGAATTTCAAGAAGCACGTTTGGAAAAGGAAAAGTTTTTGGAGAAAAGTAGGACAGAAAGGACCAAGAATTTAAAAAGAAAACGTTTGGAAAAAGAAAGGGTAAGAGTTGGAAAGAAAGAACCAAGAATTTTAAAGAGGACGTTTGGAGAAGGAAAAGTTTTTGGAGAAAAGTTTAAAAGAAATGACAGAACTCCAAAGCGAACGTTTGGAAAAGGAAAAGAATTTGGAGAATAGTTGGGAAGAAAGGACTAGGAATGTCAAAGCGAACGTTTGAAAAGAAAAATTGTTGGGTGAAGAGTTGGGAAGAAAGGACCAAGAACTTCAAACTGAACGTTTGAAAAAGGAATATTTCTAGAAGAGTTGGAAAAAATGGATCAATAACTTCAAAGAGAACATTTGCGAATGGAAAAGATTTTGGAGAAAAGTTGGAAATAAAGGACCAAGAACTTCAAAGGGAACGTTTGGAAAAGGAAAAGTGTTTGGAGAAAAGTTGGGACGAAAGAACCAAGAATTTCAAAGAGAACATTTGGAAAAAGAATACATTTTGGAGAGAAGTTGGGAAGAAAGGACCAAGAATTTTAAGGAGAACTAGAAAGGAAAAAACTTCGAGAAAAGTTGGGACAAAAGGATGATGAATTTCAAATAGAATGTTTGGAAAAGGATTTTTTTGTAGGAAAGTTTGGAAGAAAGGATTAGGACTTTCAAAAAGAATATTTGGAAAAGCAAAAGTTTTTTTTAAGAAGAGTTGGGAAGAAAGGGTCAAGAATTTCAATGGGAACGTTTGGAAAATGAAATGTTTTTGAAAAAGAGTTGGGAATAAAGGACCTATAATTTTAAAGTTAACGTTTGGAAAAAGAAAAGTTTTGGAGAAAAGTTTGGAAGTGATCAATAATTTCAAAGAGAATGTTTGGGAATTGAAAAGCTTTTGGAGAAAAGTTTGGATGAAAGGATCAAGAATTTCAAAGGGAATGTTTGGAAAACGAAAATTTGTGGAGAAAAATTGGGAAGAAAGAACTAATAAATTTAAAAGGAGCGTTGGTAAAAGGAAAAGCGGGGAAGAAATGACCATGATTTCAAAGAGAATGTATGTAAAAGGAAAAGTTTTATGAAAAAAATTGTGATCAAAGGACTAAAGATTTCAAAGAGAACGTTTGAAAAAGGAATTTTTTTTTAGAAGAGTTGAGAAGAAAGGACAAAGAACTCCAAAGCAAATGTTTGGAAAAATAAAAGTATTTGGAGAAGAGTTGGGAAGAAAGGATGAAGAACTTGAAAGGGAACATTTGGAAAAGGAAAATTGTTGGGAAGAAAGGACCAAGAACTTCAAAGCGATCGTTTGGAAAAAGAATATTTTTGGTGAAGAGTTGGAAAGAAATGACCAAAAACTTCATAGAGAACGTTTGGGAAAAGAAAAGATTTTGGATAAAAGTTGGAAATAAAGGACCAAGAACTTCAAAGGGAACGTTTGGAAAAGAAAAAGTTTTTCGCGAAAAGTTGGGACGAAAGAACCAAGAATTTCAAAGAGTGTTATGTAAAGGAAAAAAATTTGGAGAGAAGTTGGGAAGAAAGGACAAAGAATTTGAAGAAAATGTTTGAAAAAGGGAAATTTTTTTGGAGATAAGTTAGGTTGAAAGGACCAAGACTTTCAAAGAGAATATTTCGAAAAGCAAAAGTTTTTGAAGTAGAGTTGGGAAGAAAGTACCAAGAATTTCAATGGGAATATTTGGAAAATGAAATGTTTTTGGAGAAAGAGTTGGGAATAAAGGACCTTCAATTTCAAAGTGAATGTTGGAAAACGAAAGGTTTTGGAGAAAAGTTTGGAATAAATGATCAATAATTTGAAAGAGAACGTTTGGAGAAACTTTTGGAGAAAAGTTGGGATAAAGGACAAAGAATTTCAAAAGCAAAACTTGGAAAAGAAAAATTTGTGGAGAAAAATTGGGAAGAAAAGGACCAAGGATTTTAAAGGGAATGTTTGTAAAAGGAGAAGTTTGAAAGAAAGGACCATGATTTCAAAGAGAACGTTTGTAAAAGGAAAAGTTTCCGAAAAAAAGTTAAGACCAAAAGACCACATATTTCAAAGAGAACGTTTGGAAAAAAAAATCGAAGAAAAGTTGGGAAGAAATGGTCAAGAATTTCAAAGGGCATGTTTGTAAAAGGAAAACTTTTTGGAGAAAAATTGGGAAGAAAGGACCAAGAATTTCAAGGATAACATTTGGAAAAGGAAAATTTTTTGGAGAAAAGTTGGATAGAAATGACCATGAAATTCAAAGGGAACGTTTGGAAAACTAAAGTTTTTGGAGAAGAGTTAGAAATTAGGGACCAAGAATTTCAAAGACAACACTTGGAAAAGGAAAAGTTTTTAGAGAAATGTTGGGAAGAAATGACCAAGAATTTCGATGAGAACGTTTGGTATAGGAAAAGTTTCTGAAGAAGCGTTGTGAAAATGAGACCAATAATTTCAAAAAGAACATTAGAAAAATAAAAATTTTTGTAGAAGAGTTGGGAAGAAAATACCAGGAGATTCAATGAGAACATTGGGAAAGTGAACAATTTTTGGAGAAAAGCTGGAAAGAAAGGACCATGAATTTCGAAGGAAACACTTGGAAAATGAAAAGTTTTTGGAGAAGAGTTGGGAAGAATGGTTCAAAACTTTCAAAGAGAACCTTTTGGAAAAGGAAATGTTTTAGGGGAAGAGTTGGGAAGAAAGGACCCAAAACTTCGAAGTGAACGATTGGAAAAGGAAAATGAAAAGTATTTGGACAAGATTTCGAAAGAATGGACCAAGAAGTTCAAAGACAATGTTTGGAGAAGGAAAAGTTTTTGTTAAATGTTTGGAAGAAAGGATCACGAATTTCAAAGAGAACGTTTGGTAGAGGAAAATTTTTGGAGAAAAGGACCAAGAGGTTTTTGAGAAAAGTTGGGACTAAGGGACCGAGAATTTCGAATAGAATGTTTGGAAAATGAAAAGTTTTTGGACAAAAGTTGGGAAGAAATGACCAAGAATGTAAAATAGAAGTTTTGGATAAGGAAATTTTTTTGGAGTAAAGTTCGAAAGAAAGGACCAAAAATTTAAAAAATAACCTTTGGAAAAAGAAAATTTTTTGGAGAAAAGTTGGGGTTGACAGGACCAAGAATTTGAAGTAGAACCTTTTGAAAAAGAAAACTTTTTGGAGAAGAGTTGGGAACATAGTAGGGGTGTTGAAAAAGCCCGGCAACCCGACCAACGCAACCCAACCATCCAAACTATAAGGGTTGGGTTGGGTTAGGCTAATTATCGGTTTAGTTTGGGTTCAAAATTTTAAGAATCGACCGGTGAAGTTTGGTTCATGGGTTCAGAGAAAAAATATTAGTCCCTTAGTCTCATCACGACTAAGTCTCATTGCCTCAACAAGACTTAGTTCCTTGGCCTCAGTAAAACTGAACCCCTCGACTTTAGCAAGACTGAGCCATTTAGCCTCAGCGTGCCTGATCTCCACCGCCTTAGCACGACCGAGCTCACTCTAGTTTCAGCTTGATTGAGCTCACTAGCCTCAGCACGATTGACCATCCTCTGGAAAGCTTCTTTGAGTTCAACCACATCTTTCTCTATTCTTTCCACCATCTCTTCTAGTTGTCTTTGCATCGTTTTCCAAGATTGACGTGCTCTGATACCAATTTGTTAGGTCTCCAAACTAAGAAAAAGCCCAAACACTAATATATTGCAATAACAAAGAGAAATTAATATAGAATGATAGCCTTTCGAGAGGGTTAACTCTCTCCTAAAGTCTCACTCCGAGATAATACCTAAAATTCTTCACACCCTCTAAGACTTTCGATTCCCCTATTTACCAAGACTCCTTAACTAATTACTAAGATACCCTTAACTAATGACTACAATGCGCTTACTATTATTCTACTACTATTTGAATATCTCTCTATTAGTACTCTCACACACGACTGAGCCCCTTAGCCTCAGCAAGACTGAGAAAAGACCGAGACATTTAGCCTTTATAAGATTGAGCCACTTGGGCTTAGTAAGACTATGTTCCATCGCTAGAGCAAGATTGAGCTCAATAGCCTCAACAAGATTGAGCCTTTTAGCCTCAACAAGATTGATCCCACTAGGCTTAGCAGGATTGAGCCCACTAGTCTCGGTTCGATTTAACCCCTTAGGCTTAGCATGATTGAGCCCTTTAGTCTTAGCTAGACTGAGCTACCTAGCCTCAGCCAGACCAAGTCCTTTGGCCTCAGCAAGACTGAGCTCACTAGCCTCAACACGGCTGAGTCCCTTAGTCTTAGTAGGACCGAGCCCCTTCGCCTCAGTGCAACTGAGCTCTTTAGCCTCCGCATGACTGAATTCTAATCTCAACAAGACTAAGCACACTAGCCTCAACAAGATCGAGTCCATTAGCCTCAGCACGACAAAACCCCTTAAACCTAACAACACAGAACCCCTTAGCTTCAACACGATTGAGCTTTATAGCCTCAATTAAACTGAGTTTATTAGCCTCAGTAAGAATGAGCCCCCTGGCCTTAGCAAGATTGAGCTCCACCGCTTCATCAAGACTGAGCCACTTAGCATCAGTAAGACTAAGCTCAATCGCTTGAGCAAGAATGAGCCCTTTGCCTCAGCAAGATTGAGCTCACTAGCCTCAACAAGATTGAGCCCCTAACCTCAGCACGACTGAGCTCAACTACACATAGCTCACTAGCCTTAGTAAGACTGAGCCACTTAGCCTTACCTAGACTGAGCTTCATCACCTGCTGAGCTCACTAGCTTTTATAGGACTGAGCTACCTAGCCTCAGCTAGACTAAGTCCTTTGGCCTTTAGTCTTAGCATGACTGAGCCCTTTAGTCTTAGCTAGATTGAGCTACCTAGCGTTAGCTAGACTGAGCTCACTAGCCTCAACACGACTGAGTCCCTTAGTCTCTACAGGACTGAGTCCCTTTGCCTCAGCACCACTGAGCTCTTCTAATCTCAACAAGACTGAGCACACTAGCCTAAGCAAGATTGAGTCCCTTAGCCTCAGCTCGACAAAGCCCTGTAGCTTCAACACAACTAAGCTCTATTGCCTCAGTTAGACTGAGTTTAGTAGACTTAGTAAGAATGAGCCCCCTTGCCTTAGCAAGATTGAGCTCCATCGCTTCACCAAGATTGAGCCACTAAGCTCCATCACTTGAGCAAGAATGAACCCATCACCTCTGCAAGATTGAGTTCACTAGCCTCAGCACAACTGAGCTCAGCGACACATAGCTCAACTACACATAGCTCCCTAGCCTTAGTAAGATTGAGCCATTTGGCTTCACCAAGACTGAGCCACTCAGCCACACCTAGACTGAGGTTCATCACCTCAACTATATTGAGCTCACTAGCTTTTGTAGGACTGAGCTCACTCTAGCCTCAACACGACTGAACTCACTAACCTCAGCACGATTGAGCCCTTTAGCCCAAGCATGACCTAACTCCTTAGCCTCAACAAGACTTAGCTTCGTAGGAAAAGTTTAGAATAGGTAAAGTTTTTAGAGAAGCGTTGAGAAAAAAAGATCAAGAATTTCAAATTAGTGAAAGTTTTTGAAAAAGCGTTGGAAAGAAAGGACTACAAATTTCTAAGCGAATGTTTGGAAAAGGAAAAGTTTTTGCAGAACCGTTGGGAAGAACGAACCAAGAGTTTCAAAAAGCTTGGAAATAGAAAAATGTTTTGAGAAGCGTTTGGGAAGAAAGGACCAAGAATTTCAAAGGAAACGTTTGGAAAACAAGAAGTTTTGGAGAAAAGTTAGGAAGAAAAGACCAAGAATTTCATAGAGAACATTTGGAAAAAGAAAAGTTTTTGGAAAAAAATTGCGTTGAGGCAACCAAAATTTTCAAATAGAAGGTCTTGACAAGGATGAGGAATAAAGGACCAAAAACCATGAATTTGAAAGAGGACATTTGAAAAAGGAAAAAATTTGGAGAAGCGTTGGGAAGAAAGGATAGAGAGTTTCAAAGAGAACGTTTGGAAAAGGAAAGATTTTTGGAGAAGAGTTGGGAAGAAAAGACCAGAATTTTCAAAGAGAATGTTTGGAAAATGAAAAGTTTTGGATAAGCATTAGGAATAAAGGACCAAGATCTTCAAAGAAAACGTTTGGAAACATAAAAGTTTTTGGACAAGCGTTGGGAAGAAAGGACCAAGAATTTCAAAGGGACTATTTGGGAAATGAGATGTTTTGGAGAAAGTTAGGAAGAAAGGACCAAAAATTTCAAAGAAAACGTTTGGAGAAGGAAAAGTTTTTGGAAAAGCGTTGGGAAGAACGGACCAAGAATATGTAATGGAACATTTGGAAAAGGAAATGTTAGGATAAATGGACCAAGAATTTCAAAGAGAACATTTAGAAAAGGAAACTAAATGTTTTTTAGGAAGATTTGGGGAGAAATGACCTAGAATTAGAAAGAAAAAGTTTGGAAAATGAAAAGTTTTTGGGAAAATCTTGGGAAGAAAAGACTACGAATTTCAAAGAGAATGTTTAGAAAAGGAAAAGTTTTTGGAGAACCATCAACAGATCACAAATTTAAAAAAGAACGTTTGGAAACAAAAAAGTGTTTAGAGAAGCGTTGGGAAGAAAGGACGAAGCATTTCAAAGGGAACGTTTTGAAAACGAGAAGTTTTGGAGAAAAGTCAGGAAGAAAAGACCAAGAATTTCACTGGCAACATTTGGAAGAAGAAAAGTTTTTAGAAAAGAGTTGGGATGAAACGACCAAAAATTTCAAATAGAAGGTTTGGAAAAGGAAAAGGTTTTGGAGAAGTGTTAGGAATAAAGGAAAAATAATTTCAAATAAAACGTTTATAAAAGGAAACATATTTGGTGATGCGTTTGGAAGAAAGAACCAAGAATTTCATAGACAACTTTTGGAAAAGGAAAGGTTTTGGAGAAGCGTTGGGAAGAAAGGACCAAGAATTTCGAATGAACGTTTGGAAGAAAGGACCAAAACTTTCAAAGAGATCATTTGGAAAAAGAAACTTTATGGTGATGCATTGGGAAAAAGTGACCAAGAATTTCAAAGATAACTTTTGGAAAAAAAACGTTTTTGGAGAAGCGTTTGGAAAAAAATGACCAAGAATTTGAAAAAAAACGTTTGGAAAAGGAAATGTTTTTTGAGAACACTTGGGAACAAAGAATCAAGAATTTTAAAGAGAATGTTTGGAGAATGGAAGGTTTTTGGTGAAACGTTGGGATGAAAAGACCATGAATTTCAAAGAGTGTTTGAAAATGGGAAAGTTTTTGGAGAAGCGTTGGGAAGAAAGGACCAAGAACGTCAAAGGAAACGTTTTGAAAAGGAAAAGTGTTTGGAGAAAAGTTGGGAACAAAAGACCAAGAAAAAGGACCAAGAACTTCGAAGAGAACGTACGAAAAAGGAAACTTTTAGGAGAAAAGTTGGGTAGAGATGACCAAAAATTTCAAAGAGAGAGCTTTGAAAAGAATTTTTTTTTTGAGGTAGTGTAGACAAGAAAAGACCAACAATTTCAATTAACACGTTTGGAAAAGGAAAAGTTTTTTGAGAAAAGTAGGGAAGAAAGGACTAGAGAGGATGTTTGGAAAAGGAAATTTTTTTTTTTAGAAAAGTTGGCAGGAAACACCAAGAAGTTCAAAGAGAACGTTTGGAAAAGGAATAAGTATATTTCGAGAAGAGTCTAGAAGAAATGACAGAACTCCAAAGCGAACGTCTGGAAAGGGAAAAGTATTTGGAGAAAAGTTGGGAAGAAAGAACCACAATATTCAAAGAGAACATTTGGAAATATAAAATTTTTGGACAAAAGTTGGGGAGAAAGGATCAAGTATTTCAACGCTTGGAATTGGAAAAGTTTTCGGAGAAGCGTTGAGAAAATAAGACTAAGAATTTCAAAATGAGCATTTGGAAGAAAGGACCGAGAATTTCTATGAGAACGTTCTTAGAAGGAATTTTGTTTGGAGAAAAGTTGGGATGGAAGAACCAATGTCAAGGAAAACGTTTGTAAAGAATTTTTTTTTGGAGATAAGTTGGAAAAATGGACCAAGACTTTCAAAGAGATCGTTATGAAAAGGAATGGTTTTTGTAGAAAAGTTGGGAAGAAAGGACAAAGACTTTCAAAGAGAATGTTTAAAAATGGAAAAAGTTTTGGAGAAGAGTTGGGTGGGAAGACAAGATCAAGAATTTCAAAGCGAACATTTGGAAAATGAAAAGTTTTTTTGGAGAAGAGTTGGGAAGATAAGACCAAGAATTTCAAATAAAACATTTGGAAAAAGAAAAGTATTTGGAGAAGTGTCGGGAAGAAAAGACCGAGAATTTCAAAGAGAACGTTTGGAAAAGAAAAAGCTTTTAGCGAATAATTTGGAAGAAAAAACCAAGAATTTCAAAGAGAACGTTTGGAAAATGAAAAGTTTTTGGGGGAAAGTTGGAATGTAATGACCAAGAAATTCAAAGCGAACATTTGGAGAAGGAAAAGTTTTTTAGAAAAATTGGGAAGAGAGGATCAAGAATTTCAAAGTTGGAAAACGAAAAGTTTTTGGAGAAAAGTTCGGAAGAAGGGACCACGAATTTCAAAGGGAACGTTTTGAAAAGATTTTTGGTCCTTTCTTCTCAACTATTCTCTTATAATTTTTTCTTTTCTAAACGTTTCCTTTGAAATTCTTGGTCATTTCTTCCGAACTTTTCTCCAAAAATCTTTCCCTTTCCAAATGTTCTCTTTGGAATTTATGGCCGTTTCATTCCAACTTTTCTCCAAAAACTTTTCATTTTTGAAACGTACTCTTTCAAATTCTTGGTCATTTCTTCCAAACTATTTGCTAAAAACTTTTCTTTTCCAAACGTTCTTTTTAAAATTTTCGGTCCTTTCTTCCTGACACTTCTCCAAATACTTTTCCTTTTTCAAATGTTCTGTTTGAAATTCTTGGCTTTATCTTCCCAACTCTTCTCCAAAAACTTTTCATTTTCCAAATGTTCGTTTTTAAATTCTTGGTCTTGTCTTCCCTACGATTCTCCAAAACCTTTTCCATTTTCAAACATTTTCTTTGAAAGTCTTCGTCCTTGCCAACTTTTCAAACAAAAAGTTTGGAAAATGAGAAGCTTTTGGAGAAGAGTTGGGAAGAAAGGACCAAGAGTTTAAAAGAGAACGTTTGGAAAAGGTAAAGTTTTTGGGGAAAAGTTGGAAAAAATGGATCAAGAAAAGCGAACGAGTTGGAAGAAGCGAAATTTTTGGGGAAGAGTTTGGAAGAAAGGTTGAAGAATTTCAAAGAGAACATTTGGAAAAGAAAAAGTTTTTGAGAAAGAGTTGGGAAGAAAGGACCAAGAATTTCAAAGCGAACATGTGAAAAAGGAAAAGTTTTTGGGAAGAGTTTGGGAAGAAATGACCCAAAATTTCAAAAAGAGCTTGGAAAAGAAATTTTTTTTGAGCTAGTGTTGGGAAGAAAGGACCACAAATTTAAAAAATAACGTTTGGAAAAAGGAAAATTTTAGATAAGAGTTGGGAACAAAGGAGAAATAATTTCAAAGAAAATATTTGGAAAAGGAAAACTTTTTAGATATGAGTTTAGAAGAAATGACCAAGAATTTCAAGAAGCACGTTTGAAAAAGGAAAAGTTTTTGGACAAGAGTTGGGAAAAAATGACCAATAATTTAAAAAGAAAACGTTTGGAAAAGAAGTTTTTGACTAAGAATTGGGAAGATAGGACCAAGAATTTTAGATAAAACATTTGGAAAAGGAAAAGTTTTTTTAGAAGAGTTGGCAGGAAAAGACTAAGAAGTTAAAAACTAACGTTTGGAGAGAGAACAAGAATTTCAAGGAGAACGTTTGTGGAGATAAGTTTTTTGGAGATAAGTTAGGTAGAAAGTACCAAGAATTTCAAGGAGAACGTTTGAAAAGGGAAAGTTTTTTGGAGATAAGTTAGGTTGAAAGGAACAAGAATTTCAAGAAGAACGTTTGGTGGAGGAAAAATTTATGGAGAAACGTTGATAAGAAAGACCCAAAAATTTCAAGAAGAAAGTTTGGAAGAAAGGACGATGAATTTCAAATAGAACGTTTGGAAAAGAAGTATTTTTTTTTTTTTTTTTTTTTTGTAGAAAAGTTGGGAAAAAGGGACCAATACTTTCCAAGGGAACGTTTGGAAAATGAAAATTTGTGAGAAAAATTGGGAAAAAAGGACCAAAGATTTTAACGAGAAGGTTTTTTAAAAGGAAAAGTTAAGAAGAAATGACTATGATCTCAAAGAGAACGTTTGTAAAAGGAAACTTTTTTGAACAAATTTGAGAACAAATGACCAATATAATTTCAAAGAGAATGTTTGGAAAAGGAAAAAAATTTGAGAAGAGTTGAGAAGAAAGAACAAAGAATTCCAAAGTGAACGGTTGGAAAAGGAAAAATATTTGTAAAAGAGTTGGGCAGAAAGGACCAGGAACGTTTGGAAAAGGAAAATTGTTGGGCGAAGTGTTGGGAAGAAAGAACCAAAGCGAACGTTTGGAAAAGGGAAATTGTTGGGCAAAGTGTTGGGAAGAAATGACCAATAACTTCAAAGCAAATGTTTGGAAAAGGAATATTTTTGGAGAAGAGTTGGAAGGAAAGAACCAAGAACTTCAAAGACAACGTTTGGGAAAGGAATAGATTTTGGAGAAAAGTTGGAAATAAAAGACCAAGAATTTCAAAGGAAATGTTTGGAAAAGGAAAAGAGTTGGGACTAAAGTACCAAGAATTTCAATGAAAACATTTTGAAAAGGAAAAAAAATTGGAGAGAAGTTGGGAAGAAATGACCAAAAATTTCAATAAGAACATTTGGAAAAGGAAATTTTTTTGGAGATAATTTGGGTTGAAAGGACCAAGAATTCAAAGAGAACGTTTGGAAAAAGAATTTTTTTTTGGGAAATGTTGGAAAGAAAGGACCAATACTTTCAAAGAGAATATTTGGAAAAGCAAAAGTTTTTGAATAAGAGTTGGGATGAAATGTTTTTGGAGAAGAGTTGGACATAAAAGACCTATAATTTCAAACTGAACGTTCGAAAAAAAGAAAAACTTTTGGAGAAACGTTTGGAAAAAACGACCAATAATTTCAAAGAGAACGTTTGGAAAATTAAAAGCTTTTGGAGAAAAGTTGGGATGAAAGGACAAAAATTTCAAAGGGAACGTTTGGAAAAAGAAAATTTGTGGAGAAAAATTGGATAGAAAGGACCAAGGATTTCGAAGAGGACGTGTGTAAAAGGAAAAATTTTCGGAGAAAAGTTGGGATCAAATGACCAAGAATTTCAAAGATAACGTTTGGAAAAAGGAGAAAATTTCGGAGAAAAGTTATGAAGAAATGTTCAAGAATTTCAAGGAGAATGTTTGGAAAAGGAAAATATTTCGGAGAAAAGTTGGGAAGAAATGATCAAGAATTTTAAGGAGAATGTTTGGAAAAGGAAAACGTTTTGGAGCCACTTCGCCTCAACAAGACTGAGCTCGATAGCCTCAGCAGGACTCGGCTCACTAGCCTCGACATGATTGAGCGAAGCCTTAGCTCGACTGCTCCCCTTAGTCTTAGCTAGACTGAGCTTATTAGACCGAGTAAGACTAAGCCTCTTGGTCTCAACAAGACTGAGCTTCATCGCCTCAACGAGACTAAACCACTTAGCCTCCGTAAGACTAAGCCATTTAATCATAGTAAGACTGGGCTCTATGGTTTGAGCAAGATTGAACCACTTAACCTCAGCACGACTGAACCCCTTAGCCTCATCACGACAGAGCTCACCAGTCTCAGTAAGACTGAGCCCCTTGGTTTCAGTAAGACTGAGCCACTTGGCTTCAACAAGATTGAGTTTCATTGCCTTGGCAGGACTGAGCTCACTAGTCTCGAAAAGACTAAGACCCTTAGCCTTAACACGACTAAGCTCATTCGCCTTGGCAAGACTAAGCCCCTTAGCCTCAGTAAGCCTGAGCTCCATCGCCTCAGCAAGACTAAGCGAAGATTCAACACCACTAAGCCCTATGCCTTATCACGACTGAGCCCCTTATCTTCAGCACGAATGAGCCCTTTAGCCTCAACACGACTGAGCCCCTTAGCCTCAACACAACTGAGCACCTTAGCCAAGATGCCACTTTTTCAACAAGACTGAACGGAGATTTAGCATGACTAAGCCCTATGCCTTTTCACCATTGAGCGCCTTCGCGTCATCACGATTGAGCCCTTTATCTTTAGCACAACCGAGCCCCTTAGCCTCAACATGATTGAGCTCCTTAGCCTTAACACGACCGAGCCCTTTAGCCTTGACATGACTTTTTTAGCAAGACTGAGCTATTAGGCTCAACACGACTGAGCCCTTTCGCCTCAGTACGATAAAGCCCCATTGCCTCAGCAAGACTGAGTCCCTTAGTCTCAGCACGACTAAGCCTTATTGCCTCAGCAAAACTTAGTCCTTTGGCCTTAGCTCCCCTTAACTTTAGCAAGATGAGCCATTTAGCCTTAGCGTGCCTGATCTCCATCACCTTAGCACGATTGAGCGCACTCTAGTCTCAGCTTGACTGAGCTTACTAGCCTCAGCATGTTGAGCTCCAATGCTTCAGCAAGACTGAGTGGATCTTCCGCACGACTGAGCCCTTTCGCCTTAGCACAACTAAGACCCTAAGTTTCATCCCCATTGAGCCCTTTTGCTTCATCACGATTGAGCCCCTTCGCCTCAGCACGACTCAGCTCCTCTATCCTCACCAAGATTGAGCTTCTCTAACCTCAGCAGGACTGAGCTCACTAGCCTTAGCACGAACAAGCTCACTAGCTCTTGCGTGATTGAGCCTTACTAAGCACCTTAGCCTTAGCAAGATTGTGCATCTCAGCTTCAGCATGAATGAGCTCGATAGCCTTAGCATGATGTTAGGTATCCAAACTAAGAAAACACCCAAACACTAATATATTGCAATAAGAAATAAAAATTACAATATAATGATAGCTTTTCGAGAGGGCTAACTCTTTCTCAAAGTTTCACTCCGAGACAATACCCAAAATTCTTCACACCCTTTTAGACTTTCCATTCCCCTATTTATAACCAAGACTCCCTAACTAATTACCAAGATTCCCCTAACTAATGACTACACTGTTTTTACTACTATTCTACTAGTATCCCAATATCATCTATTAGTATTCTCACACTACTCCGTCCTTCTAAGACACCTTGTCCTCAAGGTGTGATTAACAAAGACGATCCCAAATTTGGATGATCAACAAAATGTTTTTTTCTTTGGCGAAAACAAAGAACCTACATGAAAAGAAGCTTCTTTAATAGAAAACCCAGCTCATCGATACTCTAAAGATCATGTGCGGCGGGTGGTGATGAGCGGCAAATAGTGCCGAGTGGTGGAGAAATCATAGATGGCAGTTGGACCGACGAGATGTGGCGGAGGAGGGCCATGGTGTTTGTCGCTGACGGTGGTGGATGGTCGTGGTTGTTCTCATGAATAAAAAGTTGCCCAGCTGAGATGGGTTCTACTTTTAAAATATAGAAAACCCCCAACAACCTTTGGAAGGAAATGGGCCTTGCCATTTTATATAAATCCAAATCAAAATTCAACTAAAAAATAATGGTGCATCTTTTTCCTACCCATGGCCCCACTCCCTGACCCCTCTCGTGATTAGTAATCCCTTTTCCCACCTTTTCATACAACCTGTGAGGATGTCTTCTGTTGAGGATCCCACATTGAAAAGACTAGTGGAGACCTCACAAGTTATAAGATAGATGGGTTACTCCACTCATTGCCAATTGGTTTTGAGATGGAATCCCATGTAATCTAATATGGTATCAGAGCCCATTAAACCCAAACACGTATTCGATCCAAGAAAAAATATTAGGATTCGATCCAAGACTGATGAACCTAAAGAGGCACCATCTTGAAGGGGCATGTTGAGGATCCCACATTGAAAAGATTAGTGGAGACCTCACAAGTTATAAGATAGATGGGTTACTCCACTCATTGCCAATTGGTTTTGAGATGGATCCCCATGTTTATCTAATACCTTCTCTCAAGGTTTCGATCCAACCGTCACCTACCTATATTGTTGACGTCCACCTTCAACAATGTTAGACACATGTCCTTTCTTATTTCCTTTTTCTTCAAGACCATCTCCTTCGATCCCTCTGTTGGTTCTTCACGAATGTTGCCTTGACGCCATCTTTGGTTCTTCCTCTCCAACAAAACGCGCATTTGTCGTTGGTAATGGTCTATGTCTGCCTTTCCATCCTTTCGTTCTCCATCTTTTAGTCGGTGCTTCTAAGTTTTCTTCTCTGACCCAACTAAACATTTGCTTCCTGTGATGGTCTCCTTTAGTTGCTCCCTTCATTTTCTCAATCAAACGACTTCGATTTTTCTTCCCTCTTCTCAATAATCGCTTATGTCGTCGACGTCTACCTCGAATATTCAGCAACATTCGTTGTTGAAATTCCAACTCTGTCACCTTGAACATTTTTCCAGCCTGCTTCTTCGTATTCCGATAGAATACTGGTCAATGTGCCCTCAATCACTTTCCTCTAATCTTTTTTCTCGATTGTCGTACTAGTTTAGTCTTTCGAACAGTCTCACTCTTTCACGCTTTACTTTTTTTCATCGGCTTCTTTTTCTCCATCTCTCTTGCACTATGATGATTCATTTTCATTGACAACCATCCATTTCCACGATTCTTCCTTCTCTTCTACCATCTTTTGTTTCTGAGTTGAGCTTGCATTCATCGCGAAAGTTAATCGAAACTTGCCATTGTAGCTTTTAGGCATCATCATGGCTCTTTGATTCTCTATTTTTGATTGGTTAACCACATCATTCTCTATTCTTTTCACTCTCTCTTCTAGTTGTCTTTGCATCGTTTTCCAAGATTGACGTGGTCGGATACCAATTTGTTAGGTATCCAAACTAAAAAAAAGCCCAAACACTAATATATTGCAATAACAAAGAGAAATTACAATAGAACGATAGCCTTTCGAGGGGGTTAACTCTCTCCCAAAGTCTCACTGCGAGATAATACCCAAAATTCTTCACACCCTCTAAGACTTTCCATTCCCCTATTTATAACCAAGACTCCTAAACTAATGACTAGAATACCCTTATTACTATTCTACTACTATCTCAATATCTCTCCATTAGTACTCTCACACATGACTAAGCCCCTTAGCCTCAGCAAGACTGAGCTCTATCGCCTTAGCAAGACTGAGACAAGACTGAGACATTTAACCTCTGTAAGATTGAGTCACTTAGTCATAGTAAGAGACTAAGCTCCATCTCTTGAGCAAGATTGAGCTCCTTCGCCTCAACAAGATCGAGCTCGCTAACGTCAGCACAACTAAGCCCCCTAACTGCAGCATGACTGAGCCCAATAGCCTCAACAAAACTGAGCCTTTTAGACTCCGCAAGACTTGTCCCACTAGCCTTAGCAGGATTGAGCCCACTAGTCTTAGTTACACTTAACCCCTTAGGCTTAGCATTACTGAGCCCTTTAGTCTTAGCTAGACTGAGCTACCTAGCCTTAGCCAGACTGAGTCCTTTGGCCTCAGCAAGACTGAGCTCACTAGCCTCAACACGACTGAGTCCCTTAGTCTTAGCAGGACCGAGTCCCTTAGCCTCAACGCGACTGAGGTCCTTAGCCTCCGCAAGACTGAGCACACTAGCCTCAGAAAGATTGAGTCCCTCAGCCTCAACAAGACAAAGTCCTTTAGCTTCAACATGACTGAGCTCCATCGCCTCAGTTAGACTGAGTTTTGTAGCCTTAGTAAGAATGAACCCCCGCGCCTTAGCAAGATTGAGCTCCGTCGCTTCACAAGACTAAGCCACTTAGCATCAGTAAGACTAAGCTCCATCGCTTGAGCAAGAATGAGTCGTTCTCCTCAGCAAGATTGAGCTCACTAGCCTTAGCAAGATTTAGCCCCTAGCCTCAGCACGACATAGCTCACTTGCCTTAGTATGATTGAGCCATTTGACTTTACCAAGACTGAGCCACTTAGCCTCACCTAGACTGAGGTTCATCACCTCAACAAGACTGAGCTCACTAGCTTTTGTAGGACTGAGCTCACTCTAGCCTCCGCACGATTGAACTCACTCACCAAAGTACGACTGAATCCTTTAACCCAAGTACGACCTAGCTCCTTAGCCTCAGCAAGACTGAGCTTTGTAGGGAAAGTTCAGAATAGGGAAAGTATTTAGAGAAGCGTCGAAGAAAGGATCAAGAATTTCAAATTACGAAAAGTTTTAGGAGAAGCGTAGGAAAGAAAGGACTACAAATTTCAAAGCGGATGTTTGGAAAAGGAAAAGGTTTTGCAGAAGCGTTGGGAAGAACGAACCAAGAATTTCAAAGGAAACGTTTGGAAAACAAGAAGTTTTGGAGAAAAGTTAGGAAGAAAAGACCCAAAATTTCAAAAAGAACATTTGGAAAAAGAAAAGTTTTTGGAAAAGTTGGGATGAAACAACCAAAATTTTGAAATAGAAGGCTTGGAAAAGGAAGGGTTTTTGGACAAGGATGAGGAATAAAGGACCAAAAATTTCAAAAAGAACGGTTGGAAAAGTAAACGTTTTTGGTGATTCATCGGGAAGAAAGAACCAAGAATTTCAATGGGAATATTTGGAAAATGAAATGTTTCAGAGAAGTGTTGGGAAGAAAGGATAAAGAATTTCAAAGAGAACATTTGGAAAAAGAAAAGTTTTTGCAGAAGCTTTGGGAAAATTTCAAAGAGAATGTTTGGAAACATAAAAAATTTTGGACAAGCGTTGGGAAGAAAGGACCAAGAATTTCAAAGGGACTGTTTGGGAAATGAGATATTTTGGAGCAACGTTAGGAAGAAAGGAACAAGAAATGTTGGGAAAATAGGACAGAATTTCAAACAGAACATTTGGAAGAAAGGACCGAGAATTTCTAAGAGAAAATTTTTTGGTTAGGTATACTTGTGTTAATTGTTGTTTGAAAGATTTTTTGTTAGCTATACGTATATCGTTTTGTTGCTGAAATTTTCGAAGTATTCGGTTGGTTTTAGGATAGGTGATTTAGTAATGTTACTAGATTAGGCTTAAAATCAGGCGGCATTACAGTTGGTATCAGAGTGGAGTTGTTTCTGTAGACTGACCTAGGAAATCTAGGTTGTTTAGTAGTGTAGGGTTAATGGTTCTCCTCGTTCTCCTTTCCATCACCGGGTATGTTGGTCTAATTATGTTTTTATACTATCTGTTTGCATGATATTTGTGTTACCTTGGGTGAATGCATTGTATGTTTATTGATTGATACTTGTCTGCCTTGTTTGAGCATGTTTTAACTTCCATGGCTGCTTTATCTTGTAGTAGCTAGGCTTAGGATGCTCCCTTTAGCCATATAAATAAGAAACATCAGATGATATTATTCCACAAAAAGAGAGGAAACAACCTAGGGGTCGGGGTGGAGATCACCCTTCCCAAGAACTATCTCAAAAAGGTCTGCCAATCGTTAATAATCATGAGCAGATTGTAATTTCAAAAGAACTTCCTATGTAAAGAAACTCACCAAGAGTCCGTATTTTGTACAACATTACAAAAAATATCAAAAGAAATAGACTTATCTTCAAAAGTCCTCGCATTCATTTCCTTCCATAAAAGCCACGTAGTTGCCCTCAAAGCACAACCAACAATAACTTTAGCCTTCTTCAAATTCAAAGCTTTTAAGCCCTCGTAGAGCAACTCATCTACTCTACTCGACAAGCAAAAGGAAATACCCAGCAGATACCGAACAATGAAATTCCAGGCTTTTCTAGCAAAGCCACAACAAAGAAAGATATGGTCTATGTCTTCTCCCTCTTTTATGCAAAGCCTACAAGCTAAAGGGATAAAGTCTAACCCTTGAACTTTCTTTGCAACTGCTCGTCTGCATTTAAGCTGCAATAAGCCACACTCCTGAGAAAGACCATCACCTTTTTAGGACAAATGTGCTTCCAAATCAGCCCAACAGTAGACATGTTAATCTTAAAAGATCTCCCAACATTTCTTTGGAACATGGATTTAGTGGAATAACAGCCTGAGCCCTCTAAGATCCATATAATGGCCATTTCCCAAATGCACTTCACTCAAACTCTCAACTAAAGCCACCCAACTGCTCGTTTCACGATAAAAAATTCCTTTACGGACACCAAGATCCAAGTATGGTGATTAGAGTCCCAACAATCGAAAATGGAGGCATTATTCTTCTGAGATATCACATATAAATCAGGGAAAACCATTTGAAGGGGTTGAGAAGTACACAAAGTGTCTCCCCAAAATCTGATTTTCTTCCCGCAACTACCCCGGAATTTAGCAAATTTGTGGAATTGGGGATAGTTTCTATCAATGTCAGGCCAAAACCTTCTACCTTTTTTCTTAATCAAAGTCTCAGCCTTCCAACCTAAGGCCTCAACCCCATAGATGCTAGCAATCACTCTCCTCTAGAGGGCATCATTTTCTTGAGTAAATCTCCATAGACCTCCATAATAGGTTGGCAATGCTGTCCACTCCCATTTCACAAGGTTGTTTCCTGGTTTGTAGGACCCCCCACTCCAAACAAAATCCCTAATAATTTTCTCCATCTTTCGAGTCACAACCTTAGGAGCTTACAATATATGGGGAGACTATTAAGGATGGATTGAGCTAGAGTAATTCTCCCTCCCTTCGATAAGAGGGAATGTCTCCACACATCCAATTTGGCTCAAAAATTTGTCCAATAAAGGGTCCCAAAATGCAATTCTATGATGATTTCCTCCCGAAGGTAAATAATCAGGAAGTTTTCAACCTTACAACCCATTTTATCCACCCTCTCTATGATTTCATTCGCGTGCATATGTTGGCACGGTTTGTGGACAAACAAACCCCATCTAGAATCAGATTCAAAATCTCCCACCATTTTTCCATAATCACCTCTTCGTTTGGGCAAAAGATCATGATATCATCGGCAAATTGGAGCATTGTTATCTCAACACTGTTCTTTCCCACCGAGAAACCTTTTAGAATTTTCCTCTCTATGCAATATTGAATAAAACGACTCATGGCATCTCCCACAATAGTAAGGAGGAATGGAGATAGGGGATCCCCTTGTCTCAGTCCTCTAGAAGCTCGAATTTTTCCTCTCGATCTCTCGATAAGAATAATGGAGAAATTGGTGTTTGTAAGGCAACCCTTGATCCATTTTCTCTAAGTTTTATCGAAGCCTTTGAAGTCAAGGACAACGTCGAGGAAATCCCAACTAACTTTATCATAGGCTTTTTCTAAATCAAGCTTCAACAAGAGCGCCTCCTTCCCATTGAGTCTATACTCCACCATCTCGTTGGCCACAAGGATCAAGTCTAGAATCTGTCTACCATGGACAAAAGCTGCTTGGCAATCACTAATTGTCTTAGGAAGAACTTTCTTCAATCTTTGGGCTAGAACTTTAGCTATAATTTTGTATAAGGAGGTCACCAAACTAATAGGTCTAAAGTCTCGAATGTTGGAGGCCTTCTTCTTCTTTGGGATAAAACATATGTACGTCTTATTCGTCCTTCTATTGATGACACCATTTTTAAAAAACTTGTGGAACACCTCTACTAAATCTTGCTTCAAAGTGTTCCAAAAGTTTTTGAAAAACTCACCAGTCATACCATCAGGGTTCAGGGATTTCTGACTGCCAAGACCTTTAATAGCCCTCAAAATCTCCTCCTCCTTGACAATCTCTTCCAGAGAGACCCTACTGTGCTCATCAATTGGAATCCAGTTGATATTATTTATCAGAAACTGAGGATTCTCGTCTTCGTTGTCTACGGTTGAAAAAAGGAGGTGTTTTTGTCCCCTTCCTTCATCCATTTAATTTTTACATTTTTGGTTAAGTCTCTCAAGGTGACTCTTTCTTCAATTTCATGCAGCTAGATAGAACCCCGTTCCTCCAAAGTGTTCAGTTGATCAATCCTCTGAAGGATATTGCTTTTCTTCTCATTAAGGTTGTCGAACACTTGTTTATTCCACGCCCTTATGTGATCCTTTAGCCCTTTCAGCTTAGTCATAAACCTAAAGCCAACCCACCCAGTTGGATTCTGATCGTTCCACCACTTAACCATGTTCCTTTTAAAATTCGGGTTCTCTAACCAAATGTTCTCGAATCGAAAAGGAGAAGGGCCCCATTTCATAGCACCTATGGACAAAGCAATCGGAAAGTGGTCTGAAGTTGGGTGCTGTAATTTGTCAAGTTTGAACTCTTTGAACACGTCTGCCCAATCTCTAGTAATGAGCATTCTGTCCAGCCGAGAGTTGCCCCTCTCTCACCCATCCTAGTCCACGTGAAGCTACCATTAGTCATAGGGATATCAATTAGCTCGCAAAGAGAAATAAACTGATTAAATTTCCTCATATTTCTGTTAGGCTTGCTAGCATACAATCTACATCAACCCATCTGACTACGTTAAAATCACCAACCATGTACCTACTACCTTGGCAAAGCCTGACTAGATCAAAAAACTCCTGCAAAAAATCCTTTCTATTTCTGACTATGTAAGGGTTTTAAACACCGGTGACCCACCCTTTTATATGACCGAAAAAGATGCATTCAATAGTTATGGAGTAGGCTCCCATCACTAACTCGACTACCTCAATGCAGTTCTCTTTCTACATTAGAAGAATGTCCCATGTCGAGCCCAGAGCCTCTAAATACAGCCAGCCTACGTTTCTCGAGCTCCACACAGACTTAACTACTCTTCTATCAACATGGTTCAACTTCGATTCTTGGAGAATCACAAGATCAAGGTTTTCTTTTGAAAGGAAGTCTTTGATTAGAGCCCCTTTTTGGCCGAGCTCCCAAGCCTCTAACGTTTCATGATAGGATTTTCATAATGAAACGACTCTCACTATCATCTACTGCTACATTTTGTTGCTCTGTATCTACGGCTGACTCTACCTCTACTTCCTTCTCCCATGTTTGTTTCTTTTGGGTTGTATTCTCTTTACTTGCTGAGTTTCCGTCAATTGGTTTGATACACAGGTTGTTTTTCTTTAACATAAGCACAACCTCTTTGCTTATCCCAAAGCTCTCGGGGAGCTCTACATTCCCATTCTTCTTTTTATTTATCGCCAGGGGGGCTATAACAAGGACTTTTGGATATGACTCAATTGGGCTCTCGTTATCTCTTTATCTATTTTCCTCCATATCATCATTCTGAGTTATGGGGACCATAGCCTCTTTCTCTTCTCCCCCTCCCTTTTCAAGACTGTCGTCTTCACTACCTGCCTCACTGTTTTCTTTCCAGGCTGTAATCGGATCCTCTTCATCATGTCGAAAGCACATCTGGTAGTTATCTGGAATGTTGTCAATGAACTCTCTGTTGGAAGGTTCACCTTCATCCAATGTTTCTTCCTCCATTCTACTTCTCGGGCTCAATATAGAGATTTCAAAGTCAAATTTATCCTTTTCATTTGGTTCATTAACAGTTTGCGAGCGTGTTAGGATTTTCTTTCTGTTTGTGAATTGAATTTGGCCTTTTCTGAATAGAGTTGCTTGGGCCTCCTTTGCAAAAGAGACCCCTTTTCGTTTTTTGGTTTAGATAGGCATTTTCCGTGGGTTTTTTAGTTGGGCCATGCCTACAAATCTGTTTTCTTTCCTACTTTGTCTTTTGGTGGGATAATTCAAACTCCTTTGTACTTCGATCCATCTAAACGTCAGAAGCCTCGTCATTCGCAAAGATCTTTTGGATATTAACCATTGGGTAGAGGATAGCATTTTTCAATCTTCCATTTATCCACTGGGTTAAACGTCATATCAAGGGGACCTCATTGAAACACATGGGCTGCTTCCGATGAGAATGTTCCACGTATTTTGGCAATCCGATCAATCAACAAATTTCCATCTTGAAATGTAACTATTTGAGCTTTGAACTTTTTCTCCCCTTCTATCAACTCTACTTTTGCTAGGATAAAGTCACAATAATTATTGCTAATCTTGATTCCAACCTCGATACAATCAATGAGCAAGGAGTTAGACTCCGTCTAATCAATGAACCCTCCAAGATATTCTCCGCTTTAAATGTTTTCACATTACATTCCTAAATGCAAGGGGATATTTCTGATTTTCACCCACCCAACATTAATTCTGCTATGTTCCACGTTGTCCCATCTCTCAACTCTTAGAATAATCGGGCCAAAACTCACCCACCCTATGTTCTTAGTTAATAAGTCTACTAGGTCTTTGTTCAGGCATTTAAGTAAGGTTTCGTTAGGCTGAAAAGGATTTATGACCAAGGTAGTTTCCAGTTGTTGTTGCAAGACCTCAAGAATTCTTGGAAAATGACATGTTTTGTTAAAATTTAAAATAAAAGAATCAAGAATTTCAAACAAAACGTTTGGAAAAGTAAATTTTTTTAAAAAAGATTTGGGAAGAAATGGCCAATAATTTCAAAACGAACGTTTGGAAATGAAAAAATATTTGGAAAAAAGTTGGGAAGAAAGGACAAAGTATTTCAAATAGAACATTTGGAGAAGAAAAAATGTTTGGAGAAAATTGGGAAAAGAAAGGACCAAGAATTTCAAAGCGAACGATTGGAAAAGGAAAAGTATTTGGAGAAAAGTCTGAAAGAAAATACCAAGAACTTTAAAGAGAATGTTTGGAAAAGGAAAAGTATTTTGAGAGAAGTGGGAAGAAAAGACCAGGAATTTCAAAGATGACGTTTGGAAAAGGAAAAAGTTTTGGAGAAAGTTTGGAAAGAAAGTACCAAGAACGTCAAAGGAAACATTTTGAAAACGAAAATTTTTTGGACAAAAGTTGGGAACAAATGACCAAGAACTTCAAAGAGAACGTGTGGAAAAGAAAAACTTTTGGAGAAAAGTTAGGAAGAAAGGACCAAGAATTTCAACGTTTGGAATTGGAAAAGTTTTTGGAGATGAGTTGGGAAAATAGGACTAAGAATTTCATTAAGAACATTTGGAGAAAAAAAAAATTTAAGGAAAAGTTGGGAAGGATGGACCAAGAATTTTAAGTAGAATGTTTGGAAAAGGAAATTTTTTTGCAAAAAAGTTGGGAAAAGAGGACCAAAACTTTCAAAGAGATCGTTTTGAAAAGGAAAAGTGTTTGTAAAAAAGTTGGGAAAAAAGGACGAAGACTTTCAAAGAGAACGTTTGAAAACGGAAAAGGTTTTGGAGAAGAGTTTGGAAGAAGGACCAAGAATTTCAAAGCGAAAATTTGGAAAAAGAAAATTTTTTGGAGAAAAGTTGGTTTGAAAAGATCAAGAATTTCAAATAAAACGCTTGGAAAAGGAAAAATATTTGGAGAGGTGTTGGGAAGAAAAGACCAAGAATTGCTAAGAGAATGTTTGAAAAAGGAAAAAATTTTAGCGAAGAATTTGGAAAAAAAAAAGGACCAAGACTTTCAAAGAGAATGTTTAGAAAATGAAAAGTTTTTGGAAAAAAGTTGGGATGAAAGGACCAAGAATTTCAAAGCGAACATTTGGAAACGGAAATTTTTTTTGAGAAAAGTTGGGAAGAAAGAACCTAGAATTTCAAAGTTGGAAAAAGAAAAGTTTTTGGAGAAAAGTTTGGAAGAAAGGACCAAGAATTTCAAATGGAACGTTTTGAAAAGATTCTTGGGTCTTTCTTCCCAACTCTTCTCAAATAACTTTTCCTTTTCCAAACGTTCTCTTTGAAATTCTTGGTTCTTTCTTCCCAACTCTTCTCCACAAACTTTTCCTTCTCTAAATGTTCTCTTTGAAATTCTTGGTTCTCTCATCCCAACCTTTCTCCAAAAACTTTTCATTTTCCAAAGGTTTTCTTTCAAATTCTTTGTCCTTTCGGTCCCAACTTTTCTCCAAAAGTTCAAAGAGAGAGAACGATTGAAAAAAGAAAAGTTTTCGTAGAGAGTTGGGGAAAACGGAACAAGAATTTCAAACTAAGTGTTTGGAAAATGAGAAGCTTTTGGAGAAGAGTTGAGAAGAAAAGGACCAAGAATTTAAAAGAGAGTTTGGAAAAAAAAAAGTTTTTGGGGAAAGGTTGGGAAGAAGGGATCAAGAATTTCAAAGCAACATTTGGAAAAAGTAAAGTTTTTGGGGAAGAATTTGGAGGAAAGGACGAAGAATTTCAAAGAGAATATTTGGAAAAATGAATAGTTTTTAGAGAAGAGTTAGGAAAAAAAGATCAAGAATTTCAAAGTGAATGTTTGGAAAAGCTAAACTTTTTTGGGAAGAGTTTGGAATAAAGGACCAAGAATTTCAAAGAGAACGTTTGGAAAATGAAAGGATTTTGGAGAAGATTTTGTGAAGAAAAGATCCAGAATTTCACAGAAAAGTTTTGGAAAAGGAAAAGTTTATGAGAAAGTTTTATGAAGAAGGACGAAGAATTTCAAAGATAACGTTTGGAAAAAAGGAAATTTTTTGAGTAAAATTGGGAAGAAATGACGAAGAATTTCACAGAGAACATTTGAAAAGGGAAAAGTTTTTGGAGAAGAGTTGGAAAGAAAGGATCAAGAATTTCAAAGCGAACGTTTGCGAATGGAAAAGATTTTGGTGAAAAGCTGGAAATAAAGGACAAAGAACTTCAAAGGGAACGTTTGGAAAAAGAAAAGTGTTTGGAGAAAAGTTGGGATGAAAGAACCAAGAATTTCAAAGAGAACGTTTGGAAAAAGAATACATTTTGGAGAGAAGTTGGGAAGAAAGGACCAAAAATTTTAAGGAGAACGTTTGGATAAGGAAATTTTCTTTGGAGATAAGTTGGATTGAAAGGACCAAGAATTTCAAGGAGAACTAGAACTGAAAAAACTTTGAGAAAAGTTGGGACGAAAGGATGATGAATTTCAAATAGAATGTTTGGAAAAGGTTTTTTTTTGAAGGAAAGTTTGGAAGAAAGGACTAGGACTTTCAAAAAGAATATTTGGAAAAGCAAAAGTTTTTTTTAAGAAGAGTTGGGAAGAAAGGATCGAGAATTTCAATGGGAACGTTTAGAAAATGAAATGTTTTTGAAGAAGAGTTGGGAATAAAAAACCTATAATTTTAAAGTGAACGTTTGGAAAAAGAAAAGTTTTGGAGAAAAGTTTGGGAGTGATCAATAATTTCAAAGAGAACGTTTGGAAATGGAAAAGCTTTTGGAGAAAGGTTTGGATCAAAGGATTAAGAATTTCAAAGGGAATGTTTGGAAAATGAAAATTTGTGGAGAAAAATTGGGAAGAAAGAACTAATGATTTTAAAGGGAGCGTTTGTAAAAGGAAAAGCTGGGAAGAAATGACCATGATTTCAAAGAGCGTTTGTAAAAGGAAAGGTTTTATGAAAAAAGTTGTGACCAAAGGACCAAGGATTTCAAAGAGAACGTTTGAAAAAGGAATTTTTTTTTTTTTGGAAGAGTTGAGAAGAAAGGACAAAGAACTCTAAAGCAAATGTTTGAAAAAAGAAAAGTATTTGGAGAAGAGTTGGGAAGAAAGGACGAGGAACTTGAAAGAGAACGTTTGGAAAAGGAAAATTGCTGGGAAGAAAGGACCAAGAATTTCAAAGTGAACATTTGGAAAAAGAGTATTTTTGGTGAAGAGTTGGAAAGAAATGACCAAAAACTTCATAGAGAACGTTTGGGAAAAGAAAAGATTTTGGATAAAAGTTGGAAATAAAGGACCAAGAAATTCAAAGGGAACGTTTGGACAAGAAAAAGTTTTTGGAGAAAAGTTGGGACGAAAGAACCAAGAATTTCAAAGAGTGTTTTGTAAAGGAAAAAAAATTGGAGAGAAGTTGGAAGAAAGGACAAAGAATTTCAAGAAAACGTTTGAAAAAGGGAATTTTTTTTGGAGATAATTTGGGTTGAAAGGACCAAGACTTTCAAATAGAATATTTCGAAAAGCAAAAGTTTTTGAAGTAGAGTTGGGAAGAAAGTACCAAAAATTTCAATGAGAATATTTGGAAAATGAAATGTTTTTGGAGAAGAGTTGGGAATAAAGGACCTTCAATTTCAAAGTGAATGTTGGAAAACGAAAGGTTTTGGATAAAAGTTTGGGATAAATAGCCAATAATTTGAAAGAGAACGTTTGGAAAAACTTTTGGAGAAAAGTTGGGATAAAGGACAAAGAATTTCAAAAGCAAAACTTGGAAAAGAAAAATTTGTGGAGAAAAATTGGGAAGAAAGGATGAAGGATTTTAAAGGGAATGTTTGGAAAAGGAGAAGTTTGAAAGAAAGGACCATGATTTCAAAGAGAACGTTTGTAAAAGGAAAAGTTTTCGAAAAAAAAGTTAAGACCAAAAGACCACATATTTCAAAGAGAACGTTTGGAAACAAAAATTCGAAGAAAAGTTGGGAAGAAATGGTCAAGAATTTCAAAGGGAATGTTTGTAAAAGGAAAACTTTTTCGAGAAAAATTGGGGAGAAAGGACCAAGAATTTCAAGGATAACATTCGGAAAAGGATAATTTTTTGGAGAAAAGTTGGGTAGAAATGACCATGAAATTCAGAGGGAACGTTTTGAAAACAAAAAGTTTTTGGAGAATTTCAAAGACAACACTTGGAAAAGGAAAAGTTTTTAGAGAAATGTTGGGAAGAAATGACCAAGAATTTCGATGAGAACGTTTGGTATAGGAAAAGTTTCTGAAGAAGAGTTGTGAAGATGAGACCAGTAATTTCAAAAAGAACATTAGAAAAATAAAAAATTTTGTGGAAGAGTTGGGAAGAAAATACCAAGAGATTAAATGAGAACATTGGGAAAATGAACAATTTTTGGAGAAAAGCTGGGAAGAAAGAACCATGAATTTCGAAGGAAACACTTGGACGAGGAAAAGTTTTTGGAGAAGAGTTGGGAAGAATGATTCAAAACTTTCAAAGAGAACCTTTGGAAAAGAAAATGTTTTAGGGGAAGAGTTGGGAAGAAAGGACCCAAAACTTCAAAGTGAACGATTGGGAAAGGAAAATGAAAAGTATTTGGACAAGAGTGGATCTTCCGCACGACTAAGCCCCTAAGTTTCATCACCATTGAACCCTTTTGCTTCATCACAACTGAGCCCCTTTGCCTCAGCACGACTCAGCTCCTCTAGCCTCAACAAGATTGAACTCCTCCAACCTCAGCAAGACTAATCTCATTAGCCTCAACCACGACAGAGCTCAGTAGCTCCTGCGTGACTGAGCCTCACTGAGCACCTTAGCCTCAGCATGACTAAGTTCACTAACCTCAGCATGATGTTAGGTATCCAAACTAAGAAAACACCCAAACACTAATATATTACAATAACAAACAAAAATTACAATATAATGATAGCCTTTTGAGAGGGCTAACTCTCTCTCAAAGCTTCACTCCGAGACAATACCCAAAATTCTTCACACCCGACTTTCCATTCTCCTTATTTATAACCAAGACTCCCTAACTAATTACCTAGATTCCCAATATCATCTATTAGTATTCTCACACTACTTCGTCCTTCTAAGACACCTTGTCCTCAAGGTGTGATTAACAAAGACAATCCCAAATTTGGGTGATCAACAAAATGTTTTTTTCTTTGGCGAAAACAGAGAACCTACTTGAAAAGAAGCTTCTTTAATAGAAAACCCAGCTCATCGATACTCTAAAGACCATGTGTGGTGGGTGGTGATAAGCTGCAGATAGTGCCGAGTGGTGGAGAAATCACAGATGGCGGTTGGACTGACGAGATGTGGCGAAGGAGGGCCATGGTGTTTGTTGCTGTCGGTGGTGGATGGTCGTGGTTGTTCTCATGGTCGTGGAATTTCAACCTTTGGAAGGAAATGGGCCTTGCCAGTTTATATAAATCCAAACCAAAATTCAACTAAAAAATAATGTTGCATCTTTTCCTACCCATGGCCCCACTTCCTAATCTCTCACGTGATTAGTAGTCTCTTTTCCCACCTTTTCATACAATCTGCGAGGATGCCTTCTCTCAAGGTATCGATCCAACACCCACCTACCTGCATCGTTGACGTCCACCTTCAACAATGCGAATAAAGGACCAAGAATTTCAAAGATAACATTTGGAGAAGGAAAAGTTTTCGGAAAAGCGTTGGGAAAAAAGGACCAAGAATTTCAAAGAGTAAAATGTTTTTGTGGAAGATTCGGGAAGAAATGACCAAAAATTATAAAAGGAACGTTTGGAAAAGGGAAAGTTTTTGGCAGAGCCTTGGGAAGAAAGGACTACGAATTTCAAAGCGAACATTTTGAAAAGAAAAGTTTTTGGAGAAGCATTGGGAAGTACAAACCACGAATTTCAATTAGAATGTTTGGAAACAGAAAAGTGCTTAGAGAAACGTTGGGAAGAAAGGAGCAAGCATTTCGAAAATAATATTTGGAAAAGGAAAAGTGTTTGGAAAAGAGTTGGGATTAAACGACCAAAAATTTCAAATGGTTTGGAAAACGTAATGTTTTTGGAGAAGGGTTGAGAATAAAGGACCAAAATTTTCAAAGAGATCATTTGGAAAAAGAAACGTTTTTGGTGATGCGTTGGGAAAAAATGACCAAGAATTTCAAAGATAACTTTTGGAAAAAAAACGTTTTTGGAGAAGCGTTTGGAAAAAAAGGACCAAGAATTTGAAAGAGAATGTTTGGAAAAGGAAATGTTTTTTGAGAACACTTGGGAACAAAGAATCAAGAATTTTAGAGAGAATGTTTGGAGAAGAGAAAGTTTTTGTTGAAACGTTGGGATGAAAAGACCATGAATTTCAAAGAGAGTGTTTGAAAGTGGGGAAGTTTTTGGAGAAGCGTTGGGAAGAAAGGACCAAGAACATCAAAGGAAACGTTTTGAAAAGGAAATGTGTTTGGAGAAAAGTTGGGAACAAAAGACCAAGAAAAAGGACCAAGAACTTCGAAGAGAACGTAAGAAAAAGGAAATTTTTTGGAGAAAAGTGAGAGCTTTGAAAAGAATTTTTTTTTTAGGTAGTGTTGACAAGAAAAGACCAACAATTTCAATTAGCACGTTTGGAAAATGAAAAGTTTTTTGAGAAAAGTAGGGAAGAAAGGACTAGAGAGGATGTTTGGAAAAGGAAAAGTTTTCTTAGAAGAGTTGGCAGGAAAAGACCAAGAAGTTCAAAGAGAACATTTGGAAAAGGAATAAGTATATTTCAAGAAGAGTCTAGAAGAAAGGACAAAGAACTCCAAAGCGAACATCTGGAAAAGGAAAAGTATTTGGAGAAAAGTTGGGAAGAAAGAACCAGGACATTCAAAGAGAACTTTTGGAAATATAAAATTTTTGGACAAAAGTTGGGGAGAAAGGATCAAGTATTTCAACGCTTGGAATTGGAAATGTTTCCAGAGAAGCGTTGAGAAAATAAGACTAAGAATTTCAAAAAGAACATTTGGAAGAAAGGATCGAGAATTCTAAGAGAACGTTTGTAGAAGGAAATTTGTTTGGAGAAAAGTTGGGATGGAAGAACCAATTTCAAGGAAAACATTTGTAAAGAAATTTTTTTTTTTGGAGAAAAGTTGGGAAAATGTACCAAGACTTTCAAAGAGATCGTTATGAAAAGGAATGGTTTTTGTACAATAGTTGGGAAGAAAGGACAGACTTTCAAAGAGAACTTTTGAAAATGGAAAAGGTTTTGGAGAAGAGTTGGGAAGACAAGATCAAGAATTTCAAACAGAACATTTGGAAAAGGAAAAGTATTTGGAGAAGTGTCGGGAAGAAAGGACCGAGAATTTCAAAGAGAACGTTTGGAAAAGAAAAAGTTTTTAGTGAATAGTTTGGAAGAAAGGACCAAGAATTTCAAAGATAACGTTTGGAAAATGAAAAGTTTTTGGGGAAAAGTTGGAATGAAAGGACCAAGAATTTCAAAGTGAACATTTGGAGAAGGAAAAGTTTTTTAGAAAAATTGGGCAGGAAGGATCAAGAATTTCGTGGTCCCTTCTTCCGAACTTTTCTCCAAAAACTTTTCATTTTCCAAGGGAAAGTCTTCGTCCTTTCTTCCCAACTTTTCAAACAAAAAGTTTGGAAAATGAGAAGCTTTTGGAGAAGAGTTGGGAAGAAAGGACCAAGAGTTTAAAAGAGAACGTTTGGAAAAGGTAAAGTTTTTAGGGAAGAGTTGGAAAAAATGGATCAAGAAAAGCGAACGTTTGGAAGAAGAAAAGTTTTTGGCGAAGAGTTTGGAAGAAAGGACGAAGAATTTCAAAGAAAACGTTTGGAAAAGAAAAAAGTTTTTGGGGAAGAGTTGGGAAGAAAGGATCAAGAATTTCAAAGAGAACATTTGGGAAAGGAACAGACTTTGGAGAAAAGTTGGAAATAAAAGACCAAGAATTTCAAAGGAAATGTTTGGAAAAGGAACAGTTGGGACTAAAGTACCATGAATTTCAATGAGAACATTTTGAAAAGGAAAAAAAAAAAATTGGAGAGAAGTTGGGAAGAAAAGACCCAAAATTTCAATAAGAACATTTGGAAAAGGAAATATTTCTATTGATAATTTGGGTTGAAAGTAAACGGTATTAAGACAGAGAAAATATTTTTATGTATTCAATTGATAAAAGAATAGTGGACAGATGGAACCATAAGATAGGCTAAGACCATAACAAACTATATAGCAATGAAATAGAGGCATAACCCAAAAATATCTTAAGGATAAATAGCATTTCATCATCCCCCTCAAGCGAAACCGACCTAGAAAGGACTGAGAGCTTGGTATGTAAGTTTTGATAACAAGTTGTGGGCAACGGTTTGGTGAGGATATCTGCCAACTGATCTTCGGATGGAACAAAACGCACCAAAAGTTGTTTTCTTTCTCACTCAGAAAATGATGATCAATCTCAATATGTTTTGATCGGCTATGAAACATTCGGTTGGCAGCAAGATATGTGGCACTGATGTTGTCACATAACACCAATGGAAGAGAGGAAGGAGAAAAACCAAGTTCACCTAACAAAGACTGAACCCAAATTAACTCAGAAGCTGCATTAGAGAGGCCATGATACTCGAATTTTGGGCTGGAACGAGAGACCACCTTTTGCTTAGCTGATGACCAAGAGATGAGGTTAGGTCCAAGAAAGATAGAGTACCCACTGGTACTTCTTCTATCATCAGGGCAGTTTGCCTAATCGACATCGATATAACTGGTAAGGAAAACGGTCCCGAAGCCGAGAAAGATAAGCCCAGCTGAGAAGTAGTCTTTAGGTAACGAAGGATCCGTTTCACCATGTTCCAATGAATGGTGGTTGGGGCGTGAAGAAATTGACAAGCCTTGTTCATGGCAAAACTGAGGTCTGGTCTTGTGATAGTACAATACTGCAACGCCCCGACAATACTCCTATATTGCTTGGAATCTGGTAAAGCATTGCCATCGTGTAGAAAATGAGGAACCAGCTGCCATAGGTGTGGCCATAAACTTACAAGAGAACATATCAGCACGCTTAAGAAGATCATTGAAATATTTTTGCTGACAAAGGAACAAAGAACCAGAACCTCTCTGAACCTCAATACCAAGAAAGTAGGATAGATCACCAAGGTCCTTGAAAGCAAATAAGTCATTCAAAGAGCATATGAATTTCTGAATAAAAGAGGTACTGCTACCAGTAACAATGATATCGTCTACATAGACTAAAACAACCACAAAAATAGAATCTTTGTTGTAGAAGAAAAGAGATGAATCAAACCGAGAAGCTTTAAAACCCCAATTGAGAAGACAAGTACTAAGTTTAAGAAACCATTCCCTAGGGCTTTGCTTCAGACCATACAGAGCCTTTTGAAGTTTATAAACGTGATTGGGCTTATCTTTATCAATAAAAACAGGTGGTCGAAGCATATATACATCATCGTGAAGATCACCATCTAGAAAGGCATTGTGTACATCCAATTGCTTAAGTAACCAATTAAAACGAATAGCAAGAGAAAAGAATTCGAATGGTAGCCGGCTTAACTACGGGACTAAATGTTTCAGATCCAAAGCTGTCATCTTTAAAACTTGTGGGTAAAACCAAGGGTATGGATGGAGTGGAGGCTAGCCAATACTTTGGTTTAAAGATGACAGCTCTTGCTCTTGTAACCATAGGATGGGTGTTGGTCGGGATACAGGGAACAGAAGGGTTAATATGTGGTGGAGATGGTAACACGGGCTGGGGAGAAGCAGACAAGTGAGAGTGACAAGGGGAAGTTGAAGGGGGAGGTGAAGGGAATAATGGTTGGGACTGGTGGTGAACAGAATTAGTTGGACTGGAAGCAAATCCTAATGGTACTGATGGTGTTTCAGAATAAGCGGAAGCAGAGGAGGAAGGAGGTGAACTAGAGGATGGTGAGACAATGAGGGGAGAAATAGATGGGGATGGATAGATAGGTATAGATGGAATGGAAAAGGGAGTCAAATTGAAAATGAATTGATCAGGCTGAAGGTTTGATGGGACCAAATGTAAAAGAAGAATTGGTGCATGGAAAAACCGATTCATTGAACACAACATGTCTGGAAACAAAGAGACGACCAGAAGTAGGATCAAGACACAAGTAGCCCTTGTGATTCGAGCTATAACCAATAAACAAACATTCAATGGAACGAAACATAAGCTTATGTTTCATTAAAAGGACGAAGGAAGGGAAAGGATGCACAACTGAAAGCTCTTAGAAGGGAATAATCAGGAGGCCTATTATAGAGCATTTCATATGGTGACTTAGATTTAAGAACTGGCGTGGGCAATCTGTCAATGAGATACACTGCAGTTGAAAAAGCAAAACTCCAAAATGACACAGGTAAACCCGAATGGGCAAGCAAGGAGAGACCGGTCCCTACAACATGTTGATTCTTTCTCTCAACTTGACCATTTTGCTGAGGAGTGTAGGGACATGAAACACGATGATGAATCCCATGTTTGGAAAGAAAAGACGAAACATAACAAAATTCCCCTCCCCAATCAGTTTGAAGACATTTAATGTTTTTACAAAATTGGACTTTAAAAAGCAAGGAAATGTTTCATCTTTTGACTTTAACAAATATTAACAAGAGAATCGAATATAGTCATCAACAAATAAGAGAAAATAACGAACTCCATTAACTGAAACTTGAGGAAAAGGTCCCATACATCAGAGTGAACGATTTGGAATGGTTCACTAGTTTTGGTTTCAACCAGAGAAAAGGGGAGATGATGACTCTTAGCTAATTGACAGAACTTACAAAACTCAGAATTACTAAAGGAAACATCCGATGACGAACTCCATTAACTGAAACTTGAGGAGAAGGTCCCATACATCAGAGTGAACGATTTGGAATGGTTCACTAGTTTTGGTTTCAACCAGAGAAAAGGGGAGACGATGAATCTTAGCTAATTGACAGGACTTACAAAACTCAAAATTACTAAAGGAAACATCCGAGACACCAAACTTAAGCAAAACTTGCTTCAAAACTGAAGCTGCAGGGTGCCCTAATCGTAAATGCCAGCATCAAACAGAAGAAACAGAAGACACAAAGGCAGCAGGGGAAGAGCTTGATGCCCTAATCCTCAAGCTTGCCCTGGAGAAGAATTGTCTTGGTTTGAAGATCCTTAACAAGGAAAAAGGAAGAGTAGAACTAAACATAAGCTTTGTTATCATGACATAAACGAGCCACACTAAGTGATTTCTTAGTAATAGAGGGAGTATGCAAAACATTAAGAAGAACAATAGGTTTTGAATAAGAATGAACCAAAGAAGTACCAATATGAGAAATAGGAATGTGCGTACCATTGCCAATAGTAATTTGTTCACCATCGCCATAGGTCATTGGGTTGCAAAGGGAACAAATATTCGGGCTCATATGGTGAGTGGCCCCTGAGTCTAGGAACCAAAACTCGTCTGGATGATGAAAATCACCCTAAACCGAAGAGGATGTATCAAAAAATGGTTGGGAAATAGTGGAAGTAGGGGTATTAGATGTGTGCAAGAGTGCCTGTGGCTGTGGAAGAGGAGTTTGATAGGCAAGATTGGTTCTATGATGACATATAAGTGCGATATGGCCAAACTTTCCACATATTTGACACTGTGGTTTGTATTTGGTTTAAAAGTCCAAGGAGCAGGGGATTGAGGTTTCCCAAGAATGCTAGAAGTAGTATTAGATTGAAGCGGGGAAGGAGGGGAGAAAAAGGACTTGGAAAAATGGTTGAACTGTGGTTGTTGTTTATTAAGGGAACGATGATTAGAGTGATGAATATTGAGGCTGCTAAGATTTGCTTGTGCTAAGTGTAACTGATCTACAGTTGTCTGCTTCTCTAAATGAGCTTCATAGGCTAATAAAAGACTACGAACATCCTCCAAAGTAGGGTTATACGAACAGTTTTGAATGGATGTAACAAAAGCATTATATTCGTTATCTAAACCATCAAGAATATGAGCAAGGTCATCTCTATAAGATATCGGTTCACCAATAGCTGCAAACTCTTCAGCATGACTGAGCTTGCTAGCCTTAGCACGATGTTAGGTAACCAAACCAAGAAAACACCCAAACACTAATATATTGCAATAACAAATAAAAATTATAATATAGTGATAGTTTTTCGAGAGGGCTAACTCTCTCTCAAAGTTTCACTCCGAGAAAATACCCAAAATTCATCGCACCCTTTTAGACTTTCCATTCCCCTATTTATAACCAAGACTACCTAACTAATTACCAAGATTCCCCTAACTAATGACTACAATGTTTTTACTATTATTCTACTAGTATCCCAATATCATCTATTAGTATTCTCACACTACTCCGTCCTTATAAGACACCTTTTCCTCAAGGTGTGATTAACAAAGACAATCCCAAATTTGGATGATCAACAAAATGTTTTTTTCTTTGGCGAAAACAAAGAACCTACATGAAAAGAAGCTTCTTTAATAGAAAACCCAGCTCATCGATACTCTAAAGATCATGTGCGGCGGGTGGTGATGAGCGGCAGATAGTGCCGAGTGGTGGAGAAATCATAGATTCATTGTCGGCATGCCACTTCACTAGTTAATTAAGGGTAAGCTGGAGGCAGGGTGTGTCATTCCTTCTTTTAGTGTTGCATTTATAAGTAAAGTTGCTAAGCTTGTTCTAGAAGTTGGAGTTAATTTCTTGAATATTTTATTTCTAGGTGATTTGAATTCTATCATAAGAATTTTGATTATTTAGTTTATCAAGCATGTATGTTTGTTCATACAAGGCCTGACTTGTTTTGTTGTGTTGAGCTGGTGGATGTTGGGCTGTATTCAAGTGGGGTGGAGTTTGTTGTTAGTTATTGATGATCTTAGAAGTGTATTCTTCGTATCTTTTAGGTGTAAAAATTTTTTGTTGCTTAGAGTTATATTAGATCTCTGGTTACTCAGGTGCTATATGGACCTCAAGTTTTTTTTTTTTGACAACAACGGATCTTTGCTTTCAAGGGTATCATGCTTGAGGTTTGTTTTGAATGAAACCAATGGATTTTTTAAGACAAGCATTGAGCTTGGCGGGAACGGTTTGATCTGAGACATTTGAAAAAGTTGGGGGGCTTTTGTCTCTCCTTATAGGCTTTTGTTTGACCTTTTCTAAGCCTGTAATCTCGAACTTTTTTTTTTGCGTGTTCAACAATTTTTGTTTTCTTTTTACTAATCAATGAAAAACTTGATTTTTTTTGTTTAAAAACTATATTGGATCCCGGGAGTCGGCATAGTTTTTCGATGCTTTGAAGTAGAATGGGAGATCTTCTTTTGTTGGTATCCCTCTCAAAACAAGGAAATGTTTCATCAAGACATTTCTTGTTTCATTGATTTCTTGTTTAATTTCTCCTCATAGGTCTCTTTGGTTAATTTATTTGTAGATTTTTCCTCTGTTGGGGATCCTTTGGTAGAAAATCTCTTCAAATTTTAGTTCTTCCTTTAATGTTAAGTGATGTTAGGTTAGGGTGAGGCATGTTTTAACATTAGTCACTATTTTTCTATTGCTAAGTTTGTTTTGATTGCCACATGAAATGCATTTTATTTGAGAATATAGATGATATGATTCATGTTTATTATCCCATGACATCAGATAGTTTTTTTTTTTTTTTTTTTTTTTTTTTTTTTTTGAAGAAATCAAATAGTAGTTTCTTAAACAAGTTTTTAGGTTATTTATGGTTATAATGAGGTAGACTAGTTTTCTTTTCTTTTTGTTTTTTTTCTTTTTTTTTGACAATATGTGGGGTGGGGGGATTCGAACCACAGACCTCGTGGTTATCAGTACAATTTTATGTCAGTTGAGCTATGCTCTTGTTGGCAGAGGTATAGTTTTCAATGGTATAATGATTCATGTTTCTATAATGGAAGTTGCTCTCATCTATGACAGGATGACATGCTTTGATTTATGAAACTGGTTCTACTAATTGAGATATGGGAATGAATATTCTTTCAAAGGTATATCTATCTACCATTTGTTCTTTGAACATAAAATATATTGTGGGGTTACTTTGTCCAATGGCAACTAAATTCACCTTTAGAATTTGTTCTAACCTTTAAGATATATTGACATTGAAACATCTTTGTTTCATTCTTTAAACTCATGAGAACGTTAGGTTACAATTCTCTATGTATATTTTTAGCATCAATTATTTGAGAAATTAAAAAAAAAATATATACGAAAATTGGAAACTTACGATTAATGGTAACATCTCCAATATAATTAATGATGAGCTTAATTGCAAGATTTGGATTACTAGGATGGAGGCTTACGATTGGGCAAGGATCCATGATTAATCTGCACAGGAAACGCCCTTGAAAATCTAAATTACAATGCGACCTCATTCCTCTCTCTTTCATTTTTTTTTTTTTCCTTTGTATAATATTTCTCTAACCTTTTCATCTTTGGGAAAAATTAATTTTCTTCATTTTTTTTCCTTCGTATAATATTTCTCCTACCGTAGTATTTTTAATGTAACAAACGAAGTATGGTACTACGATAGTACTAGAAATTTCTTCAAAAACAAATACTCAACTTCTCTTGTCCACCAACCATGAAGATACAAAATTGAATAAAAATTCAAATTTATGTCTAATAGATTAGTTAGCATTCAAAAGTTTCAAATATGTTAAAGATCTATTAGACATAAAATTGAAAGTTTAAACATATAAAAGACATTTTTAAAAGTTCACAAAAATCTTAAAATTAATCCTTACTATTAGTTTAAAGTTAAATTTATCAAAATTAGTAAAATAATAATAATAATAATAATAATAATAATAATAATTTTTATTCAAGAAAATACACTATGGGAAGACATTTTTCAAAATTTATAGAGCAAAGACTAATAATAGAGGCTAAATTGGTTTTTTTTTTTTTTTTTTGGAAAGATTAATAATAAACCAGCAATAAGAACAAATTTAAGATTTATTGGGAGTACAAAGACTAAATCAAGACATTTGAAAGTACATAGTCCAAAATGATATTTTAACCTATTTTATATTTTTAAATGGTATACTCATTTGGACTAATCTTGGACAACGATTTGACACTACCATATTTGGTTGCTAAAAAAATGACTACAATAATAAATTATTTGGTCACCATGATTAGAACTCTAAATCTTCACTTTTTTTTCACAGACTAATGACCAATATGCCAGCAAATATATAAATGCCATTTATTTTAAGTTCTGATATCATGCACCAACTTCACCAAAATGATCATGCACCAACTTCACCAAAATGATCATGCGTGATTCCTTTAACTGCAAACTCCAAAGTGATACATCACTTGGCAGAAACAACCCCTGGGTTCAGTAACTTAATAGTCAAGTTGATCACAAGTGGATACATATACAATACAACTATAACATTCCACATTTATGAAATCACATTTTGTTTAACAATATATTGAAATTAGATGGTTGAGCCCATACCCAGTCAGCAAAGGTATGCAGGTGGCCATTTGATTTTGTTCTTCAAAACCATGCTGAGGTTTAATGATTTCTGAATCCTACATCCCCTCCTTGCAAGGCACGTTGTTGCAGCGACAAACAGGTCGGCCAGACGCTTCCCAGCCATTGAAGCCACGTTCAAGAACACATATGTTTTTTATTCCAACATCCTCCTTATTCTCCTCGAGATAGTTGGCAAGCTTCCTAGCGCAACTTGGGCCACGAACCTACAAAACCATTAGGATAACAAGATTCGTGACAAAGCCTAATTTCTAAAGGTAGCTGCACGTAAACAGAAAAATGACTACAAAAGGACGCTGGGATAGGAATCCTCTAACAAATAAGTAGATTTTGCCCTTAATTTTACTTTGTGAAACTGCAGTTGGCAAAGGAATTGATATCAAATAGAAAACAGATTCAACTATCAAAAGGATGGTGGGATAGGAATCCAAGAGCCTAGATTTATGCGGCAAGACAGTATGAAAATGGATAGATGGCTTATAAGTTGAAACATAATAGATGATTGCTTGAACATTTGACAATGTTTAATAATTTTCGAGTGAATTCTTAGTCAGAGCTTGGCTTGTCCGACTATACTAGTCTAAAGTATAGCACCCATGATATGTTTTTGTCCAACAAATGATCACACTACCAAAAAGCAAGACTTCAAGAATGATAATATAAAATACAAACTCAAGTATATGTTATAACTGCTATTGACTATTGTAATCTCGTTCATAACATTGCATTTTCACAATAGCCATAGACTTAATGAAACATACATAGTGGTAATACTAGATTTTGGTGAACATTTGAGCAATATAGGAAATGCTTGTAGTAGAGGAAAAATACTTGACCACGTGACGTATGATCTCGATATAATGGGGTTCTTTCAATAGCAATCCACCAATCTGGGTTTAACTGTTTAACAGCTTTAGCAAGTGTCTAAATTCTGTCATCTTAACCAGGTAGAGATGTCATCTTAACCATATGCTTCTATGTTTCCCCATTTCCTCATATTTGTAAACCATCCCCAAGGTTCTCCCACATACTTATTTTCTTTTACAACTCACCCATTAATACTGACAATTATTTTACTCCAACTCCACAATTTGTTTAGTTCGTCTACTAATCCCTGTAGCTATATTTCCAACGCAACGAAGTTTCTCCTCCTCATACTACGAAACCTTAACGTCCCCTTTCTGTTAGAAATTATAATTTATGTTCAGGACATCATTGCCAAGTATATTTACTTTCCCAACACATTAAGCTAAAAGTTCCCAGATCCTCGTTAACATACCGTGCTAATCATTCATGAACTACAAATAAGAAGGTTTTTTTTATTTATTTACTCATTTTTATATCCATGAATGCCTAGGCTACCTTAGCTTACACAACTACCTGACCCTACTACATTACATTTGGTTATTGAGTAGGATACTAAATCTTAGATAGCCAATCTTGCTAAGCCCTTTATTTTACTCATGACTCTTATTGATCACTATGGTTCAAATAGAAATAATACAACTATGAAGCATGGTCGAAAATTCGGATAAATGACAGCGCTCATTCAGGTTTGAACCCCAAATCCTTCTATCAGTATAAACATATACAGGACATCAACATCTGCAGGTGTAAAAAACAGATCACATATCTAAAATTCACAAAACTTTAATTCATTGTGGCATGCAGGAGATAACTGAAGTACCAAAACTTCAAACAACCGAAGAAATTGATGAGCAAAATATGGTGAAATTTGAGATGACAAAAAAGAAAATTCTAGTAGAACAAGTCAAAAGAGCAAAGATGAAGGTAATTCAAAGATGATTGACTATGTGGAGGCATTTCGTTTAGCGAAAACCTGGCTAAGAGCACAGTGGAAAACAAGCGTGTCTCTCCCTTTCACTTCTTGAACAAGCTTAGAGATCTTATCGGAGAAAGTTTCACTAGCGTAGTGCAGTGATCCGGCAATATGTCCATCGTAACTCCTCTCGTCGTCCCTGTAAGATCGTAGAACAAATTTTTACATACATGAACACAAATAGCGTCCTGCAAATAATCCGGAGTGGAATTTTGGCCTGAGATTGTACCTAACGTCGATGATGGCGATATTTGGTCGGCGTCTGAAGGAGAGGAGCTGAGTGCCAGTGATGTATGAAATGTTTCGAGACATATTCAGCTTCAATTCCTTCTTCTTCGTCTCTCTCGCCGATGAATGAAGATTGGAAGATCAAAAAAAGAAAAGAAAAGAATGAAGATCGGATGATCTTTCTGTCAATCGGATAGTTTGTCTTTCGATCGACGCAAGGAATCTGAAGATGAACTCTGGGGCTGAAAATTGACCTTGTAATCCTTCTATGGGATTTTATTTATTTATTATTATTATTATTTTTTTTTTTTTTTTCTGATGACCCTTCAATTGGGAATTATTTTTTTGAAACTCCCTTCAATTGGGAATTTGGCAATAACAGAAGTCAGACACTGAATTTGAGACTCCGAAAATTGATTTATTTATTAATGTTTGGAACAAACAAATATATATCTGTGTGGGGAGTTAAAAACAAATAGGGCGTGTTTGGGGGCCCAACTTCGGAAGCCCGTATTTGAGAAACCCACCGATTTTAAAAAAATCGTGTTTGGGCCGCTGGTTTGGGAAAATGGGTGATTAGGTTTCCCAAACCCCCCTTTTCCTTTCATTTCTGCGCCGCTCTCTTCCTCTCCGCTTTCGGTAACACAATCGTCTTCTCTCTCCGGTTTCCTTCGTTCTTCCGGTTTTCTCTCTCGCCCGATGGTATCTAACCTCATTTCTTCCTTCCTTCTTCATATGTTCTTGCCGTCTCTCCTTCTCCCCTCTTCTGGGTTAGCAGATCTGAAGGTTAGGTGAGGTTGTTCGTCTTTTTTTTTTCTTTGTTTTATTTTTCCGCCATGTGACGGTGTTCTTCAGATTTTTTTTTCCGATCTGACCTCTGATCTGTGTTCTTTCTTCACTTTTTGTTCGGATCTGAACATCATTCGCCCGTCCGATGATGTGTTCGGGTCTTGGATGAACTGCATGTGATCTCCGTCGTCGTGAATCTCGGTTGAAGTTTGTTTCCTCCTTGCCCCTTCTTTCTGATCTACGACCGGGTAAGTTTTTTTTTTCCGCCGTGTGACGGTGTTCTTCATATTTTTTTTTTGACGATCTGACCTCGGATTTGTGTTCTTTCTTCACGTTTTGTTCGGATATGAACATCATACTCCACTGTTTGTGTTCTTCTTTTTTTCGGCTGAAATTTGTGTTTGTTTCTTTCTTCAAGTTTTGTTCGGATTTGTGTTCTTTTTTTTTTTTCGTCGTCGTGAATCACGTTTTTTCCGTCATTCGGTCATTTCAGTTCTACTTGTCCGTTGTTTGTGTTATTCGGTTTAATGTTGTTGATGTATTGCTTTTTCCGTTTTCACAGAAACCCATCCCATGCCGCTTCAACTTGTCGTGGGTGTCGACTATATGAATCGGTATCCGCTTGGTAGATTGGGCATGGTGAGGGGTGGGCCGAAGGTCCGGTAACCGGCCAATGATGTTTTGGAAGCAAGCAACCGTTTGCAAAAACCTTTTTTTTCTTTACTGATCTGCCTTGTTGTTGTAGTTTGTTCCCCTTCTGATTTACCGTTTCTTACTTCCTTCTGTTTGTTTGTTCGTTCTGTCTGTTGTGTTCATGATGTTAAAATTTGTTTGACTCCATGTTTAATTTGTTTTCTGTTCATGCTGTTGGGTAGTTTTGATTTCTCAAAGAACATGACCCCCCCCCCCCCCCCCACATTCGAATTATGTCTTCGCTGACTGGCCGGACACTCAGGATGCCCGGGAATTCAAACGGAGGGACACGGTCGGGGAGATTCTCCTGGGACAGCCGGAGTTATCAGACGACGAGAGAGTATGTCTGATGCGCATCCTCTTCGCTGACCCCAAGATGACGAATATGATGCTATCCGTGCCACCGACCATGAGGCTTCGTTTCCTCCGCGGATTGCTCAATGAACGCCGGTGACTTCTGAACAGACTTTCCTCCGACGGAACTTTTGATTTCTAATGACGAACTACGTACCTATGACATATTTTAATAATTTTTTGTGAACTGTAATATAGTCAACCTGTTCTGAATTTTTTGTACAGGGTTGATCATCTAGTTTCTGATATATATGAAAGCAATCGACTTACTATCCCAATTTACTATCCCAATTTCCCACTTAATAGAATGATCATGTTCATTACTCAATCTTATAACAATTGTATAACATTGAAAATTAGAAACAGAAAAAAAAAAAAAAAAGAAAAAAGAAAAAAATACCAATGAAAAAAAAAACAGAGTCTGAAATTAGGTTCAGACTGAAATGTAGGAAATGCAAAATGTGTGCAACGAAATTTAATAAAGGATAATTTTTTTTTTTCAATTTTATATGTTCGATCAGGATTGTGTATTAAATTCCCATATTCACAATTAATGGAAAGAACATTTTAAATTGATAATTTTATAACAATTGTTTAATATGAAGGAAAAATAAGAAACAATAGAAAAATGCTTGCTCTTAAAAACAAGGTCTGAACCTCCAAAACACAGAGTTAACAAATATAGAAAATGCAACAACTGTGAAAAAAAAATGGAAGCAGGGAAATTGATTATAATTTTCTTCTTTAATAATCAATTTCGTGATGAAACTTGGGTCTTATAGTCCCATATTTACAATTAATGGAAAGAAAGTTATAAATTTTTAATTGTATAAGAATTGTGTAACATGAATTAAAAAAAATTAAATCAATAAAAAAAAGGAACAAAAAAAAAAAAAAAAAAAAACAGAAACTCAAACTTCTGAAATCAGCACCCCAAACACAGACTTCCCAACTCAGACTTCTGAAATCAGCACCCCAAACACAGACTTCCCAAACTCAGACTTCAGAAATCAGCACCCCAAACACAGACTTCCCAACTCAGACTTCTGAAATCAGCACCCCAAACACAGACTTCCAAAACCCACAGATTTCCAAAACCACCCTATTTCCTAAACCCCCACTTCCAAAACCCAAACCCTTGCCCCAAACACACCCATAGTTTTTTTTTTTTTTAAATTTGAAGCTAGTTAAAAAAAAAAAATAGTTGAATTATAAATTTATCCCATGGGTGAACCTATAAAAGTATTTTTAATGTTAATGTTAAGTTGAAAAAGTATGCATAAATTATAGGCGGTTGTGAAATTGAGTAGCACAACGGGAACACGGAAATAGATAAAATATAATATAATAATTATAATTATAATATAAATAAAATTAATGCAATAAAATAAAATAATATTATAGGCAATTTGGCAAGAAGGATGTGACTTAAAGTGGACACCAATCATCTATGGTTACAAGACACATAGACAATTTGAAAATGGACACCTGGATTAGGACACTGAATATGTGGGCATCTATCTTATAATATTTATAATATAGGCCAGATTTATTAGATACTAATTCATCTTTAGAAATTTTTTTCCTTTTTTTTTCTTTTTTAAGACAATATTCATCTTTAGAGATTTATTAAATGCAATATAGAATTTTTTTTCTTTTTTTAGTTGAACAAACAATTGAGGGTAGGAGATTTGAATCTCTAATCTCTTAATCGAGAATAGATGTCAATTATCGCTAAGCTTGCAAAACAATTACGGCTCCATTTGGTTCATGATCGGTTTTCGTTTTTATGTTTTCGAAAATAAAAGATAAAGAATAATTTATTTAATGAGTAATTCTAAGGTTGGAATGTTAGCACAAGATGATCTTAACCCCCTAGGTAGTTCATGTCATGAGATAAGAGATGGGTTTGCCCTAGGTTAAATTTTCCCGACCTAACTCTCATGTTTAATCTCAAATTTAATGAGTATATTAGGGCCCGTTTGGTAACGTTCTCGTTTCTTATTTCTTGTTTCTAATTTTATTAAGAAATCTAAGCATTTAATAACTCTGTATGTTTCTTGTCTCTCATTTTTTTGAAACACTCCCAAAATTTGTATAGAACTTTTGGGAACAACTAAAACTAGTTTCTTCTTTTTTGTTCCCGTTTCCAATTTTTTCCAAACATAAATAAGAATATAGGTTTATTATTATTGAATGTATAGGTGTTAGGGTCATGAAATTCTATTTTTCTTTATTAAAAATGAAGAAACATAAACAAGAAACGAGAACGTTACGAAACATTTAGTGGGAAACAGTATTTTCAATTCAGGTGTATGATATAAAAGTGAATCATTTGAAATAAATTGCAATGGTAGGAAAGATTTGGGTTATTTCTTATTCTCCCACGAGTAAAAGAATGGGTTGTTTGCACAAAAAGCAAAATAAACTAAAGTAATTGCAAATATAGCAAAATCTAAAGCTATTTGCTAATATAGCAAAATTGAAGTTTGTCAATGATAGACTTCAATCACAAGTACAAGCATGTTAATGATAGATTTCAATCACGAGTATAATTATTGTTGATAAACTATTCTATCAATGGTAGCAATGTATTATTGATAGACCACATGCATTGTGACGATTAAAGCCTATCAGTGATAGTGATAGATTTGCCAAAACTATCTGCAAATATAACAAAATGAAAGTCCAGCAATATAAGTCTATCAACGATAGAATTTAACCACAACTACAATTATTACCGAGGGGTTGTTTGGGGTGTTGAGTTGGTTATAATAGCTGGGGGTTATAATAATATATGTTTAAGGTGCAAATTATTAGTCTGTGTTTCGGGTGCATATTATTTTAGTCTGGGATTAAATAGTCTGTGTTTGAGGTGCAAATTATTTTAGTCTAGGTTAAAATAGTCTGTGTTTGGAGTGTTGATATGTTTAACATGGGGTTCTGAATCAAAGGTTCAAGTTGACTGTTTTTTTTTTCTTAGTTTTTTTGTTTATTTTCTTCATACAACTTTGTACGTCAAACATCATATTTTGCAAATATCAATAAACAAATGTCTGGGTTTAGTTGAAAAAAAATAAAGTTTTGGGTATAGGGGTTAAATTATGTGTTTAACTTAAAAGGAAACAAAAATAACCTAAGGTAAGGGTTGATTTTCTTTGTTTTAGAGTCATGGGTTTTTTTTTCACAAAATTAGTCATTTTATGATTTCATATAGAAAAACCATATTTGTTTCATTTCTATATTTCCAACATAAAAATGGTAAATGCTTATTGAAAACTGATTTTACCTTCATAATCAAAAGAATCAAATAAAATAGAAATCACATAAAATAAAAACTTGAGTAATATTTTTTTTAATTATTATTATCACAGTAAACTTGAATACAATAAGTATAATTTGGAATGAAAAATATGGTACGATGAAGGTAAACATTCATATACTTCATTATAAAAAATAATTATGTAATAAAACTCTATATTTATATAAGTACAAAGACAACCTAGTATCTAACTCCCTATAAATTTTCCGACTTTTCAGACGACCACCAACAAATTTTTCGGCAATCGGAAATTTTTCCCCTTTTTTTTCCTTTCTTTTCTTCTACCTCTTTTTTTTTTTTTCCTTTATTTTCGTTTTTTATATTTTTCGAAATGAAAATGAAAATGAAAAAAAAAAAAAAAAAAATAGTCGCCGGAAAAGTCAAGGAGTCACATGGAAGAAGAGAAGAGAGAGTTACTGTAAATAATGGATAGAATAATCGGGTGGGTTGAATGATGGTTATTATAGCAACTAGGGGTAAAAATAACCAACTTCACCCCTTATTTTTGTTGATGCCCCAAACATTGAGTGGGCTATAATAGCCCCCACTATTATAACCAACACAGGGGGCCAAATGGTCCCGACTATTTTATCGGTGTTAATGGTCTATCACTGATAGACTACATGTACTGTGATTGAAATTTATAAGTGATGTTTATCACCGATAGATTTGTCATATTTACAGATTTTTTCAAAATTTGTTGATTTGCAAATAACAATTTGATTGTTACCTATGCCTAAAAGAATCTAAATTTAAATTAGATAACCATGATATTTTTTGGACAATATTTTCTTCCATCCCTTAAAAAAAAGCATCAAAACACGTGGGCAACTGAATTTTCTTACCTAATGCCTTACATATAGATGGGACCCAATTTCTCATCCTTTCTCTATCTTTTATTTAATTGCCTTTTTCTTCTCCCTCGATTTTATTCAGTTTTCAAAAACGGACAGCAACTAAACGGCTGCCAAACTCCCCTTTCCTTTTAAAAGTCTAATCGCTCTTCTTTTTCCCACTCTCTTTTTCACTTTGGATAACACTTCTTTCTATTTTTATCCTAACTTTTTATGGTCGGAATTTTCCAAATATATTGTAGGTATCTATGCCTATCTAAAGTAAATCTTGAAAATATATATTTTTTTTAAAAAAATATAATAATTATTATTGGCCCGCTTGACATTTTATTTTCAAAACAATCTTCCTTTTAATTTGTTCAAATGGAAATCTTGATGGGATGACTTGTGAGAGCTAATGTTCTTTTGCACATCAAAACCACAATTTACGAACTAATTTTTTTAGTAAAAATTTACAAACTAATTATGATTTTGAAAAAAAGAATTGTGGTTAATTTTATCACTTATTGGAGTTCAAGATTTTAAAAACTAAACTGGAAACTTATCGTTGTTTATAAATTCGCTACTCAATGGACAATTTAATAGTATTGAAATTCCAATATTTATACCTAAGGCCCCGTTTGATACCCATTTAATTTTTTATTATTGTTTTTAATATTAAACTTAAAAACACTACATCCACCAATAACTTTATTGGATTTGTTATATATTTTCTCCCATGTTTTCAAAAATCAAGTAAGTTTTGAAAACTGAAAAAAGTAGAGGCCCCTTTGATAACCATTTCGTTTTTTGTTTTTGGTTTTTGAAAATTAAGCCTATAAACACTATTTTTACCCACAAGTATTTTTGTTTTTTATCTACATCCTTTCCCATGTTTTCAAAAACCAAGCCTAATTTTGAAAACAAAAAAAAAAAAATAGTTTTCAAAAACTTGTTTTTGTTTTTTGGAATTTGGCTAGGAACTCAAATGTCTCCTTAACAAAAATGAAAACCATTGTAAGAAGATTGAGAGAAAACAAGTACAATTTTCAAAAACCAAAAACCAAAAACCAAAAACGAAATGGTTATCAAACGGGGTCTTAGTTTTCAAAAACTTGTTTTTTGTTTTTGGAATTTGGTTAGAAATTCAAACGTGTCATTCACAAAGATGAAAACCATGGTGAGAAAATAGAGAGAAAACAAGCTTAATTTTCGAAAACAAAATACCAAAAACCAAATGGTTATCAAACGTGGCCTAAGAAATTTAATTTATCCGATACATTTTCTTACGACGTATTGAATCGATATCGTATCGTTACCTTATCCAAAGAAATTAGACAATATTCTAAAGGTTGGTTGGGAAGATAGGGACCTGTCGAGGTATGGAATAATTACATAGGACTTTTATGATTTTTTTTGTTTTTTTTGTTTTTTTTTTTAAACAAGGACTTTTATGAATTTAAGGCATGTGAGATCGATCCATTTCTAGATTTTAACAATAAATGAATAAATCGCTTTTGTAAAATTAAAACTAAAAAAAAAAAAAAAGAAGATGAAAAGAATCTGGCAAAAGTTGATCCAGACCCAAAATGAGGTTTGGTGAAAGAATCAATTCAACTGAATTAAAGTTTGATGAAGTTGCATCCTTTTGGACCATACACATGTATGGCAACTTTCTTCGGTTCTTTTCATGTACTTTTTTGTGTTAGATTTTTTTCCCCACCACGATTAGAGATGATTAAAGGCTCGTTTGATAACCATTTGGTTTTTAGTTTTTGGTTTTTGAAAATTATGCTTGTTTTCTCCCAAATTCTCTACAATGTTTTCATAAGGAACCATTTGAATTCCTTGCCAAATTTCAAAAACAAAAACAAGTTTTTGGAAACTACTTTTTTTTTTTTCAAAATTTGACTTGGTTTTTGAAAACAAGAAAAAAGGTAGATACTAAAACAAAAGAAACTCATAGGTAGAAATAGGTGTTTATAAGCTTAATTTTCAAAAACCAAAAACCAAATGGTTATCAAACGGGGTCTTATTGATTGAGAAAATTTCAACCTTTTTTTTTTTAATTTCAGTTTAAGACGAAAAGCTTTTTAAAGTTCGATGTGAAGAAACAAAAAATTTACTCATCAAACTTTCAATTTCATCCATATGAACCCTAGAGTTAAATAAATGTTGAAATTTTTATCTTTTATTCAAAGTTTGCTAATTCACTCCTTGGTTTTAAGCAATAACAATTTCAAAGACTCAAAAAGTTCACTAGTTTAATAAAAATCAAGTTTTCTCGAAATTAAATTGGATTAGTGCACAAAATAGATCATTAGATAATTCAACTAAAACTTAAAGAATTTCAATTAAAATATATATATATATATATCTAACATCGTATTTGTCTAAATCCAATCAATTGCATACTAAATATACTATTTAGGTCGAAGATTTAAATTCTCATATCTCCACATTTCCTATGGAGAAAAAAAAAAGTTAGCTATCTCAAGCAATTATTGATAAACACGGATGTTTTCAGACATTAATTTATAATTGATTTTTTTAAAATGATTTATAATTGAATTTATTTTGTTCAAATATCATTTTGATCTTTTTTTTCCCATAATCATAGGGTTAGGATATTCAAACTCATTAACATTTTGGTCATAAACACATACTAACTTAGGACTTGTTATATCTTCGCTTTATATTTTCAGATGTCCAAATTATATCCTCACACTTTCAATAAATATTTTTTTTTTAGAATACAATAAATATTAAAATTAGTTGTTGTAATATATTTATCATCCTCTCAATAAGTTTTAAAAATTTATCACATTCTGTGTTTTTTTAATGGAAACTATTATTATTAATTTGTAAAATTAGATAGAAATTAACTTCAAACTAACTATGATGATTAATTTTAAGAGTTTATTGAAAATACATAGACTAAATTTAAACATTTGAAAGTACACAAATTAAAATGATATCACGTTATCAAGCACAAAAACATTATTTCCCTCCTATACAAGGGCGACTTGGTTGGGGAAAGAACCCAAAAGCAAGGACACAAGGGACCCTTGTTTTTTAAGGATGAGAAAGGATAGAGAAAATACTTCGAGCCAATGCTCATAAAATTGAAGTAATTATTAAACACAAACACTTTTTCAAGTTCAAGATACTATATATATATATTTCAAAAAAAAAAAAAAAAAACTATATATAACAAATATCTCATGGATATGCAGATTTTTTTTTTTTTTTTTTTTTGGACAACATGGGTATGCAGATTCCTTTAAAAAAGAAAAGGAAAAAGAAAAGAATATTTTGCACTTTTTTCCTGTCTCAGCAAACACACGCCACAACCATAAGAGAAAAATCAACAAGTTCGTTCTTCTTCTACCAAACTAGGTTGAATAAACGATCTACAGATTTCCAGAACAAAGAAATGGCGAAAAAGAGGGGGAGCAAAAATGTCAAAAGATGCGATTCTACACAGCTTTAGAAAACAAGAAAATTTTGTTAGATTAGAACCAAAACGAAGAGCGAATCTCGATCTCGATTTCAGATTAAATTCAAATTTGAAACAAACATCTTAATCAGAGGCCATGAAAACGCACGCCGAATTTGAACCTATCGGATCCGATTCTCTTCTCTTGTCCCCCAAATCCAAATCCTCTTTCGTACTTATCCACTTTCGATCTGCAGCTTATCCACAGTCGCCGTTCTTCTTCTCTATAAATTGATCGACGCCAATCTCCTCCGCCGTATTACTTTACTTTTATCCTTCTCTTTCTTTCTCTCTCTCTGATTTTCGTTCTTCCCGGAGGAGCTTCGTGCAGCAAAACGCTGCCGTTTTAGCGATATTCTTTCTCTCTGCCTGATTTCGAGTTTCTGGTAAGTAACCGCGACGAAGGAAGTAAATGACCAAAATGTGCCGCTTTCTTTTCTTGTTTCTAAAATTCTAATTAGTTTGATAATTATTTGATTTTCCACCGATCATGTAAACTAAAAAGTAAATTGATCATAATTATACAAGTGGAATTAGTGTTCACAATTCTTTTTTAATTAAAAAAAATTAGATTTGGAGGTTGAATAATTTTTGACATGGTATTTGATAATTTGTCCATTAAGTTATACCTTAAAATGTTAATCATAATACTAACATGAACATAATTTAATTGGTATAAGTCAAATATTAATGACCATTTATGGTTCGAATCTCCTACTTTACATGTGATAAAAACAAATTCAGGTTAACCAAACTCGGATAGAATTTGAAAAATAATGTATAATTTGTTTAATAAATTAACAATTTTAAACTTACAAGTGATTTAAATCCCAACGAGGTCGTTTAATTTTCGTACTTGGGCAAGAGAAGGGTATTTTGGTAAATTCGATAAAAAATCTGTAAGGTGAATACTCTGGCGTGTCGCCTCGTCATTGATTTGCGTACAAGAAAACACGGCGGCGGGCAGAACTTTCCAAAGAATCGGGGGCAGTTCCGGAATTTCACATCCATCTTCTCTGATATTTTCTGTGTACTGAAAATCTGCCTTCCTCTTCCTCCTCCTCCGGCGAGATCCCTCTCCGAAACCACCGCCCCTATGAAGTTCGATAAATAGAAATGAAAATTTAAAAAATGGATTCAGATTTGATTACCGTTTGAAAAATTTTCTGTCGGATTTTTGGTCCGTCCGTTTTTCTTACCCTTATGTATTTCAATCACTTTTCACCTCATTTTTCGTTAAATTCTTGAATTTCTCGCTCATGCTTGTATTTAATTTTCTCGATTTTCAGGAATTTTTTTTGTGATGATGATGGAGAGCGGAATGGAGGCTTGGATTTCCACAAATGGCGACAAGTCCTTGATCAATCTCGGATATGGCAGCTTCGGGTAGTTCATCTTTCTTATACAGTGTCTAAATTAATTTGGTTCTAATTTTTAATAGCTATGGTGTAGGATAATTCTTATTTCTTTGTTTCTCTGTGTAAATAATTTGAAGGTGCTCCCATTATAGAAGGAGGTGTAAGATCAGAGCACCTTGTTGCAATGAAATATTTGATTGCAGGCATTGTCACAATGAAGCTAAGGTTAGCTTCTACTTTTTTTTTTTTTTTCTTTTTCTTTTTTCCTAATCGTGTGAGCAAGTGGATTGCTGAAGCTTCCGCCTGATGATCTTTCTGCAGAATTCATTAGATGTGGATCCTCTCTTACGCCATGACATTCCTCGCCATGATATGAACAAAGTAAGTTCCCTTTTGTTTTTCTTTGTGGCTACATTCTCTGAATTGTTATCATTTGTACATCAAGCATCAATTTAGCTTCAATTTTCACTTATTCATGCATATATCTTCTCTGAATTCGTGCTTTCTCTTGCCTTTTTTATTATCAGGATTCGTTGTTTGATTCAATTTAGTTTCAAGCTTAATTTGGCTCGGATCTTATAAACGTTTAGGAGGAGATTACAGAACAAAGAAATAGAGAGTAATTAGAAAGATTTAAATTTTCTGGAATATGAATTCTAATTCATGAATTCTTGTTTTGAATCTCTCTATAGGTCATCTGTTCTTTGTGTGGCACAGAACAAGACGTAAGTCCTTTCCTTCAAAACTCCTTCACCAAAAATCTTGTATAGAGAATTAAACGTTTTTTGTTACTTCTTTTAGGTGCGGCAACATTGTATTCAATGTGGAGTTTGTATGGGGAAGTACTTTTGTGCGAAGTGCAAGTTCTACGATGACGATGTAGGCTTCTACCGACTAGTTAACCTTCAATATTATTAGTCATGTTCTTAAATCTTTGGTAACTCGAAAGCTTTTTTGTTTTGCTAGGTTTCAAAGAAGCATTACCATTGTAATGAATGTGGTATATGCAGGTCCAAACCATTTCCTTTAACTTCTCTATATATTTCTGCAGTTATCTTTCTTCCTCCACAGCTTTCACTAATTATTAAATCCATTTTTAGTACCTAATAATATTTTCCTTTTTCGTTATGCAGAGTTGGAGGTGAGGAGAATTTTTTCCACTGCAAGAAGTGTGGTAAGATTTTTTGAACCTTTTTTATGATTCAACTGCTTTGAGTTCTCTACTTTTCCAGCCATTGAATTTGGAGGTTCCTTCATCTTTCAGGTTGTTGCTATTCAAAGCTGATGGAGAACTCCCACAATTGTGTGGAAAAGGCAATGCACCACAACTGTCCTGTTTGCTTTGAGGTGAATTTCAAAACATTGAATTGTGATGTTCATATAATTTGTATTTTTCAATGTAAAATGCGCTATATATCAATAACATAATCGATCGTTGCTACAGTATCTTTTCGATACAATGAGCGACATTTCTGTTTTGCCATGTGGACACACTATTCATTTAGAATGTGTGAAGGAGATGGAGCAACGCTTACAGTAAGTCCAGTTTCTTTGTTAAAGAAAACACTTTTTGTTCTGATCATTCAAATGAATCACTGAACCATTGCTTTGTATCTTTACTGTTTGGGACAAATTTGCAGATACACATGCCCTGTTTGCTCGAAATCCTATTGTGATATGTCGAGCGTGTGGGAGAAACTGGATCACGAGGTTCGGACCTTAAACAAACCAAATGTGCAAGTAACAAAAATGAACATTCACATTATCCTAACATAGTTTCACTTAAAATTTCAGGTTGCGTCGACGCCGATGCCTCAAATGTACCAACATAAAATGGTTAGTTAGTGGCTGTAAAACAATGTGTGGCTTCTCAAAAGAAACTGCTGATTTGTTTGATAAACTGAAAAACATTGCTTCTTTACTTTTGGTCAGGTTTGGATCCTGTGCAATGACTGTAGTGAGATGTCAGAGGTTAATTATCACATTGTTGCACACAAATGCCTCAAATGCAAGTCCTATAATACAAGGCTGACCCAAGGAGGGCCCTCTTCGTGCTCACCGAGGATTGCTCGAGTTGTGAGATGATGTGGCTGACTTCTAGACAAAACATTTGTTTTAGGAGATCTCTCTCTAGCATTGTTTCTAGCAGCTAACTTATTATAAAGCATTCATTTCATTCTCAGCTGGTGGCTTCTTTCTTTGCAACCACCAATTGTTGTGGAAATATGGTTGTATTGGAGCTAATTAATGTATCGTTTTAAATTAATTTTATTTTTTTTTAGTTCAATAATATCATGTGGGGGTTAGGAATTCAAATTTCATACCCCTTAGTTAATAATATAAATAGATATAAATCTTAACTATTTGAACTATACTTTGATTGACTTATTGTTTGATTAGATTAGTGACTGTGTTGTTTAGTCCATAAGGTTGTTTCTTTTCTCTTTTGCACCTTTGGGACATTGAGATTAAAAACAGAGCATAGATGCAATGAATTGCAATTTCCTATGGTAATAAGCCCTCTACCACGGCTATTTTGAATTCTTAAATATCATGACAAACATCTAATGAAAATGAGTGAAAAATATATTTGAGGTTTAAATCTTTTGTTAGTATATAAGCAATTTGTTTTTTCAGTTTATCAAACAAATGATAAAAGCCTTCTAAAAATGTTTCAAAATACCTTTGCCATTAATTTTTGGATGGAAACCGTTAGAATTTACGGTGAGAGGAGGAACAAAGAAAGAAGCATTTTTCAATAAGGGTATTTTTTTAATTTTTTTTGAAAGTTCAAAGGTATTTTTGAAACTGAAACTTTAACGATATCCATTAAAAAATTAGGGTATTTTTGAAACATTTTTCAAAGTTCAGCGGTATTTTTTAACCTTTTCAAAATTTAGAGACATTTTTTAAACAGACTCTATAGTTGAGGGGTATTTTTTATAATCTAGCAAAAAAAAAAAATGAAAATCCTTTTAAGAATATGGGACTCGGAAGTCCCACATCGGACAAGTGGAAGTGATGGGCCCGAGTCAGAAAGAGCTATAAATAAGATCTCGCGCCTCTGTCGTGCTCCACTTCTTCACTAACAATTCGTGAATTCTTCGTGGTCTGGCAATATACTGCAATGTTCTTCTTCACGGTACTACAAGTTGAATGTAAGAGAGTAAGACGAAGAAGAGAATCAAAACCCACCTTTTCGAAAAAAAAAAAAAAAGGAGAATAAAAACCCTAATCACTTGATAAACGCCTAGCACCAAACCCCGATCACTAGATAAATGGTTGTCGAAAATCATCATCATCATCTTCTCGGGGTTTCAATCTGTCAATACTAACGTGGATATAGTCGGCGAATTCATGGAAAACCCTAATCTGGTGAAACTTTGAATTCTTTCTTTCAAACCCTAATTTTGTAAATGCTTAAATCTATTTTTGATTCTAATCAAATATCAATTACAAACTCATTTTCCGTGATCGCTTCTCTGTCTCAAAGGTACAGAGTGTCAACAAGGGCTCGATCTATCTCGAAATCGTTTCATCCTCTCGGGACTGTAAAGAATCTTTACGAAACATCTTTCACCGCCGTTGCCGACTGAGACTCATTTCCTCGCTCACTGCCCTGCGCTTTTATATCCGTTTAGTGCAATCTTCCTTATGCCAAGGTAGAATTCGGTCCCCTGTTTGCTGAATATTAATAGCCTGTTTTTCCGTTGGTAGCACTGGAGATATCATGCCAATTGAATTAAGTGAGTGAGAAGCGTATGGCTGCAGAGGCAGAGTGGCTGATAGAGGCAACAGGTTTGATTATTCACTTCAAAATCTGAATGCTGCCATTCACTAATAAAACTGTTAGATGTTTTATTTGTTTTTTTTTAAGCCCTACATAGCTACGTTCTTCGGAAAAACTTATTAAGTAGTACGTTATGGAAGGTTAAGAGGCTTGCGTCGTTACTCAAGTTGGATTATGCCATTTGGGATATTCAGTCATTTAATCTCACGTGGATATTTATGGGAGCCTGTTAGATCGCCGAGTAGAAAACGAGTCATCAACCAAGCATGTTTCGTCACAATAACCCATTTTGGAGTGGTGGAAGCTCGGTAAGGACAGTTCATGAGTTTAGAACCCTCAATCACCTCCGTTACCTCTAAGTCTCTAATATTTTGTGATATGTCTGACTTTCATGTTGACGGAGTCTTTGCGTTGGAAGATACTTTTTTGCGAAATCACTCTCTGCATTAGCGCCCAAGAAGGTGTATGAGGTAGATTCCAAATAATTTATAAATATCGTACACCTCTTATTTACCTTGATTGAGCCCAATTGAATTGTAGTATTTTTTTTTTCCCCGACAAAACAGTTTTTTGGTCTTCGAGGTGTCAATGTTGTTGGCTCCTTGTTTTTTCCAGCATGCGCCCAACAAGTAGATATCTTTAATACTTCATGCTCTGCAGGTGCTAGTTTGTAACTCATAATTTGTTGGGTCCCAAGAATTGAAAAGTAAAATTTAAATTTGTGGTAAGGGAATTGTTTGTACATGTTTTTTCCTTGTTGTTTTTTTCCCCTCTCAATCCCTTCTCAATATCGGCTATACCGTAAATTTGGCCTATTTGGGACTATCCCAGAACAATCATGGTCGGTGGTGTCATTTACTTGACTAGTATTAGTATTTGAGTTTATCTCCACATTAATATAAAATGTCAACAAAACCGGGGTGAGAATTTGTCCCGAGACCATATGGTAGCTTATTTTGTAATGTTTCCACTCAATCAAACAAAAAAGGTTACAATATTAATGTTGTTGATTTCATTCAGGATCATGGAGAACTTTAAATATAGCTTTCGCTGATATTAAATTATTATTAATGTACTTTTAAAAAAAAATATATATATATATTAATGTAGTTTAAAACATGTTGGGACTTAACTTCAGCATCATCTTAGTACTCAGTTTTTATACTCCACCCCCTCGAGAGCAGGATGCCGGCCGAGATGGAGCTGGAAGCCAACCTATACTTTCCTGGGGCTTGCCCCAACATCTAAATCAAATTGTTGGCGGGCTAGAAAAGGAACCAGCCCAGCCTCCTCAAGAAAGCTTTGCGTGGTAGGCGCTGCCTATTCACTCGGACAATGCTCTGAACACGAAAGTGTGCAGTTCCGCCCCCTTCTCCCATGCTGAGTCACAGGCAGCGCCTCGGAAAGCACGGACGAGCCACATGCAGGGAAACTTGCACGTGTGGTTCTGGCCGGGGACATCGATTATTTCTAAAAGTTTGCTGGAGAGGAACTGGTTTAGTGGTGACTTGAAAATGCAAGGAACATACAGAGCAAGATGATGGTGGGGATATTGAATACTGGAGATATAATAAGTTTACTTGGATTCAGTTAAAGGTGTTTCTTGAAGCACTGACATGCATGGTAATCTTATATCTACTGAAGTTTGCATCCTTTTTTTTTCCCCAAAGGAACTTGTTTAACAGTGATTTGAGAATGCAAGGAGGCTGCCCAAGCTCATTTGTCCCTCTAAAATCTGGCATTGAGAGTGTGTTGATATCTACTTACTATTTGAGGTAAGAATAGTAAGTAGCCGTGGTCTTAATGTGTGTTTGGGCCCAATTAAGTTATAGTATTTTTTTTATTCCCGACTAGTTTTTGGTCTTCGAGGTGTCAATGTTGTTGGGTCCTTGTTTTTCCCAGCATGCGCCAAACAAGTAGATATCTTTAATACTTCATGCTCTGCAGGTGCTAGTTTGTAATTCATAATTTGTTGGGTCCCAAGAATTGAAAAGTAAAATTTAGATTCGTGGTTAAGGGAATTGTTTGTACATGTTTTTTCCTTGTTCCCCCCCCCCCCCCCCTCAATCCCTTCTCAATATCGACTATACCATAAATTTGGCCTAGTTGGGACTATACCAGAACAATCATGATCGGTGGTGTCATTTACTTGACTAGTACTAGTATTTGAATTTATCTCCACATTATATAAAATGTCAACAAAACCGGGGTGAGAATTTTTCCTGAGACCATATGGTAGCTTATTTTGCAATGTTTCTTCTCAATCAAACAAGAAAAGGTTATAATATTAATGTTGTTAATTTCATTCAGGAACATGGAGAACTTTTAATGTGGCTTTCTCTTATATTAAATTATTATTTATTTACTTTTCAAAATATATATATATATATATATATATATATATATTATATTATTATATTATTAATGTAGTTTAAAACTTGTTGGGAATTAACTTCAGCATTATCTTAGTACTCAGAGCAAGATGATGGTGGAGATATTGAATACAGGAGATATAATAAGTTTACATGGATTCAGTTAAAGGTGTTTCTTGAAGCACTGACATGCATGGTAATCTTATATCTACTGAAGTTTGCTTCTTCTTCTTTTTTATTTATTTATTTTTATTATTTTGAACTTGTTTAACAGTGACTTGAGAATGCAAGGAGGCTGCCCAAGCTCATTTGTCCCTCTAAAGTCTGGCATTGAGAGTTTTTTGATATCTACTTACTATTTGAGGTAAGAATAGTAAGTAGCCGTGGTCTTAATGTGTGTTTGGGCCCAAGTGAGATAGTATTTTTTTTCCCAACTAAACAGTTTTTTTTGGTCTTCGAGGTGTCAATGTTTTTGGGTCCTTGTTTTTTCCAGCATGCGCCAAACAAGTAGATATCTTTAATACTTCATGCTCTGTAGGTGCTAGTTTGTAACTCATAATTTGTTGGGTCCCAAGACTTGAAAAGTAAAATTTAGATTCGTGGTTAAGGGAATTGTTTGTACATGTTTTTTCCTTGTTGTTTTTTAACCCTCTCAATCCCTTCTCAATATCGGCTATACGTAAATTTGGCCTATTTGGGACTATACCAGAACGATCATGATCGGTGGTTTCATTTACTTGACTAGTACTAGTATTTGAGTTTATCTCCACATTAATATAAAATGTCAACAAAACCGGGTGAGAATTTGTCCTTGAGACCATATGGTAACTTTTTTGCAATGTTTCCTCTCAATCAAACAAAAAAGGTTATAATATTAATGTTAATTTCATTCAGGAACATGGAGAACTTTAAATGTGGATTTCTCTGATATTAAATTATTATTAATGTACTTTTCTAAAAAATATATATATTATTAATGTAGTTTAAAACATGTTGGGAATTAACTTCAGCATTATCTTAGTACTCAGTTTTTATATGAACTATCAAGTACTTCTAAACGTTTGCTGGAGAGGAACTGGTTTAGCACTGACTTTAGAATTCAAGGAGCATACAGAGCAAGATGATGGTGGAGATATTGAATATAGGAGAGATAATAAGTTTACTTGGATTCAGTTAAAGGTGTTTCTTGAAGCATTGACATGCATGGTAATCATATCTACTGAAGTTTGCAGTTTTTTTTTTTTTTTCTTTTTCTTTCTTTCTTTCAGAGGAACTTGTTTATTTAACAGTGATTTGAGAATGCAAGGAGGCTGCCCAAGCTCTTTTGTCCCTCTAAAATCTTGCATTGAGAGTGTGTTGATATCTACTTACTATTTGAGGTAAGAATAGTAAGTAGCCTGGTCTTAATGTGTGTTTGGGCCCAATTGAGTTATAGTATTTCTTTTTCCCGGCTAAACAGTTTTTTGGTCTTCTAGGTGCCAATGTTGTTGGTTCCTTGTTTTTTCCAGCTTGCCCCAAACAAGTAGATATCTTTAATAGTTCATGCCCTGCAGGTGCTAGTTTGTATTTCATAATTTGTTGGGTCCCAAGAATTGAAAAGTAAACTTTTAGATTCATGGTTAAGGAATTGTTTGTACATGTTTTTTCCTTGTTTTTCCTCCCTCTCAATCCCTTCTCAATATCGGCTATACCATAAAGTTGGTCTATATTTTACTATACGAGAACAATCATGATCGGTGGTGTCATTTTCTTGACTAGTACTAGTATTTGAGTTTATCTCCACATTAATATAAAATGTCAACAAAACCGGGGTGAGAATTTGTCCTGAGACCATATGGTAGCTTGTTTTTCAATGTTTCCTCTCAATCAAACAAAAAAGGGTATAATATTAGTGTTAATTTTTTTCAATAACATGGAGAACTTTAAATGTGGATTTCTCTGATTTTAAATTATTAAATATGTACCACAAATTCACATTTTCAGCAATTGTTCCTTTGCTTCAGCATTTTGGGGTTTCCTCCAGCAAGCTTTTGAGTGGTCCATTTCTAGACCAGGTGACATCTTTACCCTTCATAATTTATCTCTTATCGGGCACCCATTTAAGGAGAAAAAAATCCTTTGGCGAAACTTCCCATATGCTTTCTATTGGAATCTTTGGCTAGAAAGGAACGCTCGCATATTCTTGAACAAGTCACAAAATTTACATATGTTCATAGAATCTACATCTTATCTTGCTTTATTTTGGAGCTCTCATTGTCCTGCTTTTTGTAATTACAGCTTATCTACCCTTATATCTTATTGGAGAAGTTTTTTGAAATTATCCTTGATAGGACCCTCTTTTGTATCTTTTTCACACATCTAAGAAATATGGTTTTTGTTTCCTATAAAAATAAATTATTAATTATGTACTTTTCAAAAAAAAAATTATTAATGTAGTTTAAAACATGTTGGGAATTAACTTCAGCATCATCTTAGTACTCAATTTTTATATCAACTATCAAGTACTTCTAAAAGTTTGCTGGAGAGGAACTGGTTTAGCGGTGACTTGAGAATGCAAGGAACATACAGAGCAAGATGATGGTGGGGATATTGAATACAGGAGATATAATAAGTTTACTTGGATTCATTAAAGGTGTTTCTTGAAGCACTGACATGCATGGTAACCTTATATCTACTGAAGTTTGCATTTTTTTTCAGAGGAACTTGTTTAACATTGATTTGAAAATGCAAGGAGGCTGCCCAAGCTCATTTGTCCCGCTAAAATCTTGCATTGAGAGTGTGTTGATATCTACTTACTACTTACTATTTTATGTAAGAACAGTAAACAGCCGTGGACTTAATGTGTTTTTGAACCCAATTGAGTTCTAGTATTTCTTTTTCCCAACTAAACAGTTTTTCGGTCTTCGAGGTGTCAATGTTGCTGGCTCCTTGTTTATTCCAGCATGCACCAAACAAGTAAATATGTTTAATACTTCATGCTCTGCAAGTGCTAGTTTGTAACTCATAATTTGTTGGGTCCCAAGAATTGAAAGGTAAAATGTAGATTCGTGGTTAAAGGAATTGTTTGTACATTTTTTTCCCCCTCTCAATCCCTCCTCAATATCGGCTATACCATAAATTTGGCCTATTTTGGACTATACCAGTACAATCATGATCGCTGTTGTCATTTACTTTACTAGTACTAGTATTTGAGTGTATCTCCACATTAATATAAAATGTCAACAAAACCGAGGTGAGAATTTGTCCTGAGTCCATATGGTTGCTTATTTTGCAATGTTTCCTCTCAATCATACAACAAAGGTTATAATATTAATTTTAATTTCATTCAGGAACATGGAGAACTTTAAAAGTGGATTTCTCTTATATTAAATTATTATTAATGTACTTCTCGAAAAAAAAATATTAAGACATGTTGGGAATTAACTTCAGTATTATCTTAGTACTCAGTTTTTATATCAACTATCAAGTACTTCTAAATGATGGTGGAGATATTGAATACAGGAGATATAATAAGTTTACTTGGATACAGTTAAAGGTGTTTCTTGAAGCACTGACATGCATGGTAATCTTATATCTACTGAAGTTTTTCTTTTCTTTTCTTTTTTTTTTTCAGAGGAACTTGTTTAACAGTGATTTGAAAATGCAAGGAGGCTGCCCAAGCTCATTTGTCCCTCTAAAATCTGGCACTGAGAGTGTGTTGATATCTACTTACTATTTGAGGTAAGAATAGTAAGTAGCCTGGTCTTGATGTGTGTTTGGGCCCAATTGAGTTATTGTATTTCTTTTTCCCGACTAAACAGTTTTTTGGTCTTCGAGGTGTCAATGTTGTTGGGTCTTTGTTTTTCCAGCATGCGCCAAACGAGTAGATATCTTTAATACTTCATGCTCTGCCGGTGCTAGTTTGTAACTCATAATTTGTTGGGTCCCAAGACTTGAAAAGTAAAATTTAGATTCGTGGTTAAGGGAATTGTTTGTACATCTTTTTCCCTTGTTTTTTTCCCCCTCCCAATCCCATCTCAATATCGGCTATACCATAAATTTGGCCTATTTGGGACTATACCAGAACAATCATGATTGGTGGTGTCATTTACTTGACTAGTAGTCTAGTACTTGTACTAGTATTTGAGTTATCTCCACATTAATATAAAATGTCAACAAAACCGGGGTGAGAATTTGTCCTGAGACCATATCCTTTGAGCATTAGTCTCTTTTCATTTATTCAATGAAAAGTTTCGTTTCTTGTTAAAAAAAAAAAATTGTCCCGAGACCATATGGTAGCTTATTTTGCAATGTTTCCTCTCAATCAAACAAAAAAGGTCATAAGATTAAGGTTAATTTCATTAAGGAACATGGAGAACTTTAAATGTGGATTTCTCTGATATTAAATTATTATTAATGTACTTTTTAAACACACACACACACACATATTATTAATGTAGTTTAAAACATGTTGGTAATTAACTTCAGTATTATCTTAGTACTCAGTTTTTATATCAACTACCAAGTACTTCTAAAAGTTTGCTGGAGAGGAACTTGTTTAGCACTGACTTGATAATGGAAGGAACATACATAGCAAAAAGATGGTGGAGATATTGAATACAGGAGATATAATAAGTCCACTTGGATACAGTTAAAGGTGTTTCTTGAAGCACTGACATGCATGGTAATCTTATATCTACTGAAGTTTGCATCGTTTTTTTTTTTCAGAGGAACTTGTTTAACAGTGATTTGAGAATACAAGGAGGCTGTCGAAGCTCTTTTGTCCCTCTAAAATCTGGCATTGAGAGTGTGTTGATATCTATTTGCTATTTGAGGTAAGAATAGTAAGTAGCCTGGTCTTAATGTGTGTTTGGGCCCAATTGAGTTATAGTATTTCTCTTTCTCGACTAAACAGTTTTTTTGTCTTCGAGGTGTCAATGTTGTTGGCTCCTTGTTTTTTCCAGCTTGCGCCAAACAAGTAGATATCTTTAATACTTCAAGCTCTGCAGGTGCTAGTTTGTAACTCATAATTTGTTGGGTCCCAAGAATTGAGAAGTAAAATTTAGATTCGTGATAAGGGAATTGTTTGTACATGTTTTTTCCTTGTTGTTGATGTTTTTTTCCCTCTCAATCCCTTCTCAATATTTTCTATACCATAAATTTGGCCTATTTGGGACTATACCAGAACAATCATGATCAGTGGTGTCATTTACTTGACTAGTACTAGTATTTGAGTTTATCTCCACATTAATATAAAATGTCTACAAAACCGGGGTGAGAATTTATCCTGAGACCATATGGTAGCTTATTTTGCAATGTTTCCTCTCAATCAAACAAAAAAGGTTAGAATATTATTGTTCTTAATATCATTCAGGAACATGGAGAACTTTAAATGTGGCTTTCTCTAATATTAAATTATTATTAATGTACTTTTCAAAAAAAAAGAAATTATTAATGTAGTTTAAACTTTAAAACATGTTGGGAATTAACTTCAGCATTATCTTAGTACTCAGTTTTTATATCAACTATCAAGTACTTCTGAAAGTTTTCTGGAGAGGAACTGGTTTAGCAGTGACTTGAGAATGCAAGGAACATACAAAGCAAGATGATGGTGGAGATATTGAATACAGTAGACATAATAAGTTTACTTGGATTCAGTTAAATGTGTTTCTTTAAGCACTGACGTGCACGGTATCTTACTACTGAAGTTTTCATCATCTTTTTTTTTTTTTCCAGTGGAACTGTTTAACTGTGATTTGAGAATGCAAGGAGGCTGCCCAAGCTCATTTGTCCCTCTAAAATCTAGCATAGAGAGTGTGTTGATATCTACTTACTATTTGAGGTATTAATAGTAAGTAGCCGTGGTCTTAATGTGTGTTTGTGTGTTCTTTTAGGCTCACCTTTAATGAGAAGCATATTCAACGTTCCACTTGCGCTTATGCATATTTCTTTGTCATCTGATAATTTAGCTGGCAGTAGGTGACATGGCGCTTCAAGCATCCTACAAGCTGAGATCTTGTATGCATCTAAACTTAAAGATGAGCTTCGGTACATAACATAGATGCAGAGGTATGACTCTGCACTTACCATTATCTCATAACAACGGTTGGTTTTCCAACTTTATCCTCTCATAATAGTCAACTTCTTGTGAGCATCCTATTAACCTATGATAACATATGTTCTGCTACGGTTTATTTTTCACTGTTATGGAACATGCTCTCGTGGGAGAGCCAATTTAGAGAATCACTTAGAAAGAAAGAAATAGAATAATGCACTTTATTTTAGTATGTATTGTCTTTCTCCCCTTTCATTCTCATGTTTCTCTTTATTATAAAACGTAAAACAAATTGGTTCGATTAAGCACAATCCAAAAAGGCCGGGAGGATTAAGTGGACTACAATCTAACTCTCCAACAAAACACGCTCAAGATCCTTTGAGAAACTCTCCCAGACGTTGTACCATTTATGCCTAAAACTAAAAGAAATACAAACTCTAAATATGATCAATTCTCCTGTGAGAAATCTTTGAAGTGAAGAATCTGGCCGTCTTTGGGAATGATGTCACCTTCCAAAGCAAGGAGCAAAGAGTTGTGGGATGGAGTTTAAAATATTTCCATCTGTTCAAAAATACGAAACTTTTCATTGATGAAATGAAAAGAGACTATTGCTTAGGATACAAACTCCCAAAGGAGTGAAAAGAAAGTGAAACTAAAGAGAATACTAAAAATAACAATAAAGATTACGGAGGAAAAATAAAAGTATGTCAATTAAAACAAATATCCGGTGAAGAGAAAGCGACAAAAGATTTAGAAAGAGTGCACCAGGAAGAAGCCTTTGAGCAAGCTGATTCCAGACGAGCTAAAGAATGTCACGCTTTATCTTCAAAAACTCTGATTTCCATCCAAATTTCTGATATCAAAGCTTTAACACCATTAATCCATAATAATCTCGGTCTTGAAGAAAAATGACCAATAAGCAGTTGTAGCACATTCTCTTTTACTGAATTTGAAAAAACCCACTGCATTTTGAAAATAGCGAAGAACTTTGACCAACAAAGCTGTGAATAAACACACTCAAAGAACAAATGCAATGCGGAGTCTCCTGCCTTCAAACATAGAGGACAAATCAAAGGAAATAAACTGAAGAACGGTAATTTTCTTTGAAGAACTTCAGAGGTATTCAAACTACCATTCAAAATAATCCATGTCAAAATATTTATTTGTTTAGGACCTTTAGATTTCCAAATGGCCCAAAACAAATCCGATTGAATGGGGTTGCCCAAACCAAGCTGATGAGACAAAGAGCTAACGGTAAACTGTCCAGAATTTTCAAGAGACCAAACTCGAGCATCATCAGATGAACCAACAACCAAAGAGTCCAAAACACCTAAGAAAGATTGTAAATCCACGATTTCTTCATCCTGAGAAACAATATACCAAGAATTATGTTGACAATCCCAAATTCCGAAATGAACCATTAGGTGAGGAGGAAATATTAAAAAGTCTTGGGAAACGAGACTTAAGAGAAACCTCTCCACATCAAATGTCATGCCAGAAAAAGGTTTGCTGACCATTACCCAATTTGAAACTTGCAAAAGCTTCGAACTTCTTCCATACTTTATAGGGGTGTTCATCGGTCAGTCAGAGTTGGTTTTGGGCTAAAACCGACGCCAACCACTGACATTTCGGTTTTGGTCGGTCAGTGGTCGATGATTTTGAGATGCTCCATGAAACCGATTGACCAAACACACGATTTTGAGATATTGCCAAAAAATGCTCGATGTAGAAGAAAAAAACGTTCAAAAAGTTGAGAGAGAAGGAAGAGATAGAGAGTAACTATAGGAGAAGAGAAATAAAAACGAAGAAGATAGAAAGACTTGTAGCATGGTAAGGAAAAAAGAGAGGACGAGAAAAAATGGAAGTTTGGTGAGAAAAAGGGAAGAAAAAGAAAGAGAGGAAAAAAAGAGGAAAAAAAGAGAGGACGATAAAAAATGGAAGCTTGCTCATGATTATTAATGATTGGTAGGCCCTTCTGATATAGTTTTCTTTTGTTCTGGGTAGGGGTTCTCTCCATCCCTAGCCCCTAGGTTGTATGTTTGCTTTTGATTGTGAATATATTTCCGCCTTGTTTCTTATCAAAAAAGGGGGGGGGGGGGAAGAGGGAAGAAGAAGAGAAAAGAAAGAAGAAGGAGGATGGAGAAAAGAGAGGGGAGAAGAAATCGGTGAGGGAGGGAAATAGAAAGAGAGAGAAAAGAGAAATGAATGAAGAAGAAATCGTGGGGGAGGGAAAGAGAAAGAGAGAAAGAAAAGAAATAAAAAAGTAATATTTAAAAGTCATTATGACTCTTAATTTGAAAGGACATCACAGTCACACAAGATTGGAATTGGAAGAAGAAATCGGTGGGAGAGAGAAAGAAAAGAAATAAAAAAGTAATATTTTAAAAAGTCATTATGACTCTTAATTTGAAAGGACATCACACAAGATTCAAGAAAAACAAAAAGAAGAAGGATTGCACACTGCACGATGCAGTGTGCAGTGAGCATGCAGCCAGCGTTTTAATTTTTTTTTTCCTTCTGATGTGAAGGTCAGTCGGTCGGTCGGTTTTTTCTGTTTTTAGTAGACCGACCGATCGACGATCAATTGAAAAAACCGACTCCGACAGAATATAGAGGAAAATTGACTGACCGACATCGGTTCGGTCGAATTTCGGTCTAATTTTGAACACCTCTAATACTTTAGAAATATTCATCCAAAGGCTTCTAAGACTAGCAACATGCTTACCTATCGTGTGCCATTCAAATGAAGGAGGACCATAAGCTCGGGGCTCGACGAAACGGAAAGTATCAGAGTTGCCATGAATACTATTGATTACTTTCCTCCAAAAAGCATGAGGCTCATTCATAAAACGCCATCCCCATCTAGCAATCATTGCAAGGTTTCGATGCTTAAGAGCACCTATTCCTAAGTCACCATCTTTTTGAGACTTAGAAACCGAATTCCATCAGACTAAATGATTGATCTTTCCCCCTTCCTTTCCTTCCCAGAAAAAATTTTGCAACATATGCTCCAGCTCAATACTTACCTGAGATGGCATTACAAAAAGAGAGAGATAATATAATGGAATGTTTGAAAGAATCGAGGAACATAGCATCAATCTTCCCTCTTTCAACTACTCTTTGCTCCTTGCTTTGGAAGGTGGCATTTTTTTGAGAAGGGAAACAAATTCATTGATAAATGAAATAAAAGGAGTAAAACTCCAACACCCAAGAAGGTGATTACAAGAAAGATCTCCAATTAAGAATTAAAGAAGAAAGACTATAATCAGAAAATGGATGTTTACATTTGCACCAATATAAAGCATAAAAAATGATCAAATCCATAAAGTTATCAAAAGATGAGAATGAATCCCTGAAAATTCGACCATTCCTTTCGCCCCAAAAAAACCAGAGGAAGACCTAGTTAAGAGCAAGCCAAAAGATCTTCTTCACACCATGGAAGGGATGTCCCACAAAAATGAAAGCAAGAACATCATAAATGTTGTTTGGTAAAGCCAAGGACCACTCAAAGGCATTGAAGATTGTAGACCAATAACGGGAAGCAAAGGAGCCATGCACAAATAGATGACAAGGATTTTCTGCATCAAAACAACACATAACACACCATGATGGAGAAAGGTGCAAAAAAGGCATTCCCATAGACGGCCAGATTCTTCACTTGAAAGATTTCTCACAAGAAAATTAACATTATTGATCATATTTAGAGTTTGTATTTCTTTTAGTTTTAGACCTAAATGGTATGGCGTCTGTAAGAGTTTCTCAAAGGATCTTGAGCGTGTTTTGTTGGATTATGCTTCATTGAAACAATTTGTTTTACTCAAAGGATCTTGAGCGTGTTTTGTTGGATTATGCTTCATTGAAACAATTTGTTTACTCTTTGTGATAAAGAGAAGCATGAGAATGAAAGGGGAGAAAGACTATACATATTAGAATAAAGTGCATTATTCTATTTCTAAGTGATTCTCTAAATTGGCTCTCCCACACGAGCATGTTCCATAACAGTGAAAAATAAACCGTAGCAGAACATATGTTATCATATTGCATATAATAAGACTACTTGTTAATCATGTACAAAATACGACCTCCTGGTAAATTACCTTACATAAAAAGTTCTTTTGTAATTACAATATGGATGATTATTTGTGATTAGCACTCTTTTGAATTAGTTTTTGGAATGGGTGATCTCCACCCTTGCCCTTAGGCTATTTTGCCCTTTTGTTTGTTGAAATATATTTCCTTTGATCTAACTAACCTATGCATAACCTAAGCATAACTCAATTGATTAAGACATACCCTCAACTAAGAAATAAAAAGTGTTGCAATTACCCCCACCAAGTCATTGCATCCTAACTAACCTAAGCATAACTCAATTGATTAAGATATATATTCTCGACTAAGAGGTTAGAGGTTCAAATCCTTCTATCCAACATGTTGTTGAACTCTTAAAAAAAAAACATTGCACCCGAGCCTTTTGTCAAATTAACACCCTAACCTTTTGTCTCTTGGTCATTTCTTCTTTTGTCTATTCCCTCCTAACCTAAGTCTCAAAATCCCACTCTTTACTCCACAATCAAAACCCTTGAAAACCTCCCAACTCCAACTCATTCTACTGATTTACTCCTATATCTAAAATTTTAAGTCTCCAAAGACCGTTGTATATGTTCCGTTCTTTCAAATTGAATTTAAGAATCTCCATCCCTTTTCTTGTTCTTCCTAAATTCTCTAATCCTCGCCTACACTCATCTAAAGTTACAATTCTATTGGGTTAACTTTAGAATTTTTAGATCTCCCAAGATTATGTTGTTCCATTCTTTCCGTTTGAATTTAAGAATCTTTTTATAAACCTCTCACAACACTCATCGCATTGCTCAAGCACCGGGTGATGTCCCTTCTCAGAATTTCGAGCAAAGTAGCATTATTTAGGTCATGTTTGATAATCATTTGGTTTTTGGTTTGTGAAAATTAAGCTTATAAGCACTAATTTCACCTCTAAGTTTCTTTGTTTTTATAATGTCTTCTTCTCATGCTTTCAAAAAGACTCTCCTCTTTGGTGTTGCGCCCTCGATGGTGTGTTCTTTGCAGGAATAAGGAGGAGACTCTAAACCATTTGCTTGGAGATTGCTTGTTCGCATCCTCTCTTTGGAATCGTTTCTATAGGACTTTTGGAGTGGCCTCGGCTCAAGCAGGGATTGTGGGTCCATGATTGAGGTAGTTCTCCATAACTCGTCTTTTCGTGATAAATGAAAGATTTTGTGGCAGACGGTAAGGGTACTAGTATAGTATATAGGGAGATTAGTAGTAAGGGCATATTAGTAATTAGATAAGGAGTCTTGGTTATAAATAGGGAAGTTAGGGGTCTTAGAGAGGTGTGAAGAAATTTAGTAGTAGTGTCCATTGTGGGACTCTTGGGAGAGTGTTAGCCCTCTCGAAAGGCTATCGGTTATATTGTAGCGTCGTTTCGATATTGCAATATAATATATCAGTGTTTGGTATTTTTCTTAGTTTGGATTCCTAACACAGACTTGCTTCTTTGCTACTAACATTTGGCTTGAAAGAAATAGGCGTATTTTTAGAGGGATCGAGAGTTCAAGGGAGGAGATTTGAGAGTTGATTAGATTTAATACTTCATTATGGACGTCGGTTTGTCTTCCTTTTTGTAATTACTCTTTGGGGCTCATTCTTTTGGGGAGAGATTCTTTTTTGTGGGTAGGTTGTGGGGCCTTGACTCTTAGGCTTGTTTCTTCTTCTTGAGGCTCGTTTTTTTTAGGCTCGTTTTTTGTATGCCCTTGTTTTCCTTTCATTTTGCTTAATGAAAGCTCAATTTCTCATAATAATAATAATAATAATAAAAGAGTCAAATTTTTAAAACTAAAAAAAGTAGTTTTTTTGGAATTTGGCTAGGAATTCAAATGTGTTTTTGGCAAAGATGAAAACTATGGTAAGGAAATTGGGAAAAAACAAGCATAATTTTCAAAAACCAAAAACAAAAAACTAAGACCCCGTTTGATAACCATTTGGTTTTTGGTTTTTTGTTTTTGAAAATTATGCTTGTTTTCTCCTAAATTTCCTACCATTGGCTTTCATCCTAGTTAAGGTTGCATTTCAATTCCTAGCCAAATTTTAAAAACAAAAACAAGTTTTTGAAAACTACTTTTTTTTTGTTTCCAAAATTGGGCTTGGTTTTGAAAACAAGGTAGAAGATTGATACTAAAACCAAGAAACTTATAGGTGGAAGTATATATGTATAAGCTTAATTTTCAAAAACCAAAAACCAAAAACCAAATGGTTATCAAACGGGGCTTAACGGTTAGCTTTTTGAATTGCCAATCTAGGTTGGGAGCTTTGTCAAGGAGATGTCCCTGCTTTCATACAATTTTAGAAATCTTTGACATTTACGGATTATGGTGTATTTTTATATTATTACGTACTTAACACATGTTTTTGCCTATATCATTTTCAACCAGAAACCCATCAATATCACCATTAGAAATCCCCTTTTTCTATTAATCTACTTAGGACATCACTCACAATCAAGAATAGCAAGAGAGATAAAGGTCACTTTGTCTTGAACCCCTCATAAGCATGAATTTTCCTTATTGGCCTTCCAATGATGCAGATGGAAATTTTAGTTTCACAAAGGCACTCTGCTTCTCACTTTATTCACCATTTTCCAAAGCCTTTTCTTTCCACAACTTCAATTAAAAATTCCCAATCCACCTTGTCATATGCTTTCACAAGTTTAAGTAACAAACCATTCTTTTTTCGAACATTATAGTCTTCCAAGTATTTGAAATAGTCCTCAAAATAACATTATCTTTTCAATATAATTAAGAAAACAGTTTTTTTTTTTTTTTTGATAAATAGAAAATATCATTAAAACCATCAAGTACCAACAAACACAGAACAGTCTTCATCAATAACGGATGACAGCCACAAAGGCAGCGAAAAGTTCCCAAAAAACACCTCCTCACCAGATGAGGGAGGCAAACGCAGAACACAAAAATTGAAAGAAACATCCTGCTGATCTACTACACCTCTTGATTGAGGACTCATTGAGTTGGGTTTCCTAACTGCTTGGGCGATTGTGTGAGCTGCGCGGTTCGAAGCTCTAGGGCACCACCGAAAGGTAATGTCAATCACTTCTTTTGCTAGGTCCTTTATTTCATACGTAATGTTTTGAGCTTCTGAGAGAATTTTTTTCTTGGCCATTGAGGATCTTGATAAGCGTTGCCTAGTCTGATTCTACTATGAGAGGGAGAGCTCTGCAAGCGTCGTGATTAAGGTAATTCGAGATGCCCTCCTTCAAAGCAGCAGCTTCTAGTGCAAGAATTGACCAATTCTTCGATCAAAGACCCAGCGGAGTCACGGATCGTCCATCCAAAACCGCCCGAGCTTTCAGCACTACTCCACAAGGCATCAGAATTCAACTTTAAGCACGGATGGGGGGAGGGGTCCACAAAGCTCGACTCCAATGGCTGGCCAACCAGGTTAGTATCTCTAATCTTGATTTGTTCCTCAAAGCTGACTTCTATAGCTCCAGCAATCTGCCTCTGATCTGCTTTGGTTCCACTAGACATGGTTTTGTTTCGATATGACCATAGATTCCATATGATTAAAGTTGCTTTATTTCTCTCTTCTTCACTTAGTCTTTCCATAATCTCCTCCCAGAATACCGCGTCCGAATTAGGCCGGCAAATATAAAAAAAATTGAGTAAGCTAGGTAGAAACTTTAGCCAAATTCTTCTTGAGAACTTAGAGCCTCAAAGAAAGTGATTTGTGGTCTCTTCTTTGCTCCTGCACAGAACGCAACAGGGGATAGCATCAATTCCCTTTGCAATAAGATTCATTATGGAAGGGATTAAGTTGTTTAACACTCTCCACACACTGATTTTAGCTCTAGGGATAATGTTCATCTTCCAAAAATTTCTCCAGAATGCTTTGGTGCGTGCGTTATCTGAACCACTAGCTTCCTTCATTTCTTCTTGATTTATAGCAAGGTGATAAGCTGATTTAACCGTGAAGATCCCCTTTGGGTGGGCAACCCAAATTATCTCATCTTTAGCTTTTTTTACTACCTAAGGGGATAGTTTTAAAAGGCTCAAGGTGCAATGACCTCCTGGGGCCTAGGCGCAAGGCGCACAAAAAGGCGCAGGCTTTTTTCTTTAAGGCACACTATATAGAAAAAAAAACGTAAAAAAATATATACATGTATATAAAACACTTTCATGGCAAGTAATGAAGTTTTTAACCAAGAAAAATAGATAAAAGATAAATAAGGTTCAAATATTAGTCTTCCAACATAGAGTCAAATGTCAATACTCCACAAAAAATAGTGAGTTTAGTATTGTTAATATGCGTTCTGACACTCCGAATGACCAAGTATGATGATGTCAATACTCCACCCTAAAATATATGCCTTGAATATGATATTTGACACTCCGAACGACCAAGTACGGAGGTCTTGCTGCCCGGCCAGCGAGTCGGGGTCCAGGGGCGAAGCGCCCAGTTTTGGGGGTTTGGGGGCGCAACGTGACCCCTGATGGGGGTTCGGGGGCAACGCCCCAGAAGCTAAATTTAAAATTAGCTTCATAACAAGTATTTAGGTTTAAAAAAATGTAAAACATATATAAAAATGTGAAGCCCCAAAGGCGCCTAAGGTGCGCACCTCGGGGGCTTCGAGGAAGGCGCGTGCCTTGGCCGTGCCTTCTTCACTGCGCCTCGCTTCTTCGATGCGAGGCGCTAAGGTTGCGCCTTGCGCCCGAGCGCGCGCCTTTTAAAACACTGGTTAAAATGTCATCAGCTTCATTCGGCATGAAGCACTCCTTTATTAACCTCTCATTCCATCTCCCATTATCCTCTATTAAGTTGCACACTTTGGCTCCTTGCATTCCTTCCAGGATGGCAAGAAGCCGTCTGTCCCCCTGCCTGTCAAGCCAAGGATGATGGTCTAACACTATATGCTTACCATCCCCAACTTTCCATCTATAGTCTTTAATAAAGAGCTCCCTTCCCCACACTATGCTTTTCTACGTCAGGGAAGGATTATGGCCTATAGGAGCTTTGATTAAATATTTATCTTTGAAGTACTTTTCCCCTCAGGATGGTTGCTAACAGGCTTTCCGGCTTTCTTGTGAGTTCTATTGCTTTTGATATACAAGTTTTCTTGTATAGTATGCTAGCATTTGAATAATCAATAAGTTGTATTCTGGTTTTGGATAGAGAATAAGAACCGTGCCACAACATGAAATGGCTCAAATTACCGTTGGGGCACTGGACTAAATAGAAAAGGTACCTGCTCTTTTAAAACGATCCTTCTAATATTCTGCAATTTCATGATTTATGCATCATCTTTGTTTGCTATGCTGGTTTGAGTTAGGAAAATCCTGCCTAAAGAACCTTTTTTTTAAAAAAAAACATATATTTAGTAACATGCGAAGGATTGCAAACAACCCTTATACCAGATCAACCAAATAGCAGACAAAAAATTTCCATCTGCGTGCGTTGAGGATCGAACTCACGAGCATAGAGATGCAAGGGGCACACACTGACCAATCTGACAGTCACAATTTTACATAAAGAACCTTAACAGTAGGATAATCTTTAACAAGTATACATTTTTCTTTGTCTCTCTTTTAAATTGCGAATTTGAAGGAACCTTATCTGGAAAGTGTAATGGATTTGTATACGTCATAATCTCATTGAAATTCGAAGTCTAAGCTTTTACTTCTTTTGTGCAACAAGTGATATATTTTTTACTCAACTAGTTAGCTTGAATGAGCTTTTTATTGATGGACATGATATGATAAAGGAAATATATTATTCTACAATCCTTTTCGATTTGTTGTGCATTTAGGATAAATATGCAGCAACCAATGTTCTTCTCTCTTCAGGACCTTAAGTCCTCATTCCTTCAAGCAGTGGATTGAGATCAGACTTGAGAGATAGGCTAGGAATCTTTAACATATAGCAAAACCATCTCTTTCGCCGACTAATCTTCAAACTCTATAATACTCATTAAATTTGAGATCAAACTTGAGGGGGGTGAGGTTAGGATACTTTAACCTGTGGGAAAACCATTTCTTAGCCAATGATATTTACTACTTAGAGAATTGTAATCTTCAAACTCTAGAATTACTCATTAAATTAGAGATCAAACTTGAAAGTCGGGCTAGGAATCCATGAAGTTTTATTCAAATCTAGGTAGAGGGATCAAAATGGTATTTTAACTTCCTTTTTTATGCCTTGTTCAGGAAAGATAAATTATTTTGAATGATATGGACTCATCTGATAATAATGTGTCTATGTATATGTGTATATATAATCCTTTTAGAAAGGTTTCCAAATTGAACTGATAAACTAGGGGAAAAATGTTACATTATCTCAAAATTGAAAGGGGGATTTAGACCTCCATCAAGAGTTCAAGCTTCATGTCAGTTGAACTATGCTCTTGTGGGTAGTTATTTTTTAAAATATTCGGGGAAAATGCACAAAGGGGATGAAACTAAAATTTTGAAAGTAATCTAATTTATGGAGATAAAAAAAATTATAAGAGAAAAAAAACATATAGTTTAATTTCCATTATGATGTGGCCTCAATCTTTAGATGATTAGGCACCTACATGGATGATGTGTTATAATTGAGCTACCAAGAGCTATCAAAAACAAGTGGATCGTTATTGAATTAAATCTTATCAATTTGGGTATCTACAAGAATGGGCTAAAAGTAGCCCATATATTTCACTTTTGTCCATAATCCTTGAAAATTTCATTCCAATCCAGCCCGTTTTAATTAAATGTAGCCCATTTACCGTTTTGACCCTTTGATATTCAAAATAAAATAAAAAATAAAACAAAAAAAACAAAAAATGGGAGAAATCTTTTGGCTGCACTGATTTGAAATAAATTTCCTCAAATCATGCATTTTCCTTCTACAAAATCGTGAACTTCTTCTCTTCAAGGCGATTTGTTTCCATCTTTGTTGCCGGCATTCTTGTCCATCGCAGGGAGTTATGTTTTCATCTTTGTTGCCGGCGTTCTTGTCCATCGCAGAGAGTTAGGGTTTCGAGTTCTTTAGCGCCATGAGTTCTTCTTCAACCTCGGGAGCAACAAAAAGAGAAAAATACCCCAGATTTATAAGCGAAATAAAGTATGTTTTTTAGGTTTCTTTCCCATTTTGCATGTTCATTACAGAACATCTTAACACTGAAAATAAGCCCATTGAAGGTTCTTTTAGTTTATATTATACATTTCCCACGAAAAAACTTGTATGTATTAATTCCATTGAGGTCACTGGGTTATAATCTGCGTTTTTCATCTACGCTTTCCGTATGGGTTTTTCATCTGTGTTTCTTAGTTAAATACCCGGTATTTATTTTACGTAGGTGGTATTTATTCTACGATCTTCTCTATTTGTTTGATCTCACTAGTATTTTTATTTAGCTCACTTACATTTGTCATATGAAGTATTTTTATTTAGTTCACTAGCATAGTTATTTCCTATGAGCATAGTTATTTCATATGGGATATTTTTATTTAGCTTTCATATGGAGTATTTTTATTTGGGGTATTTTTATTGTTAATTTCATACCCCGCCTTATTGAATATTGGGGTCCTATGCATGAAAAAATTTCTAGATAATCAAAATTACCTATAGTTCCTAGCCGGGTCATTATCGTTTCAACCAAAATTTGAAACGTCAATCCTTGAAAAAATACAGGGTTAATGGAATATGAGAAATGAAAGCCGGCTGAGAAATGGAACCCGTAAACTACAAGATATGAAACCCATAAAAAACAGTAAAAAGAAAATGGTTGGAAAATGATCGAAAAATATGTTCGAAGTAAGCGAGTTTGAATGGCAAATAAATAGAAAATGAATGAAACTGGAGAACTAGTTAGCCATTAGGAAAATTTACGGTGAGCAAAGTATTGAGAAAAGTGCAAACGTGCAGTGGAAAGTGAGAAAAAAAATGGAGAAATATGGTTATGGAGAAACGGTTGGGAAAGATAACAAACAGTAATAAAAAATGGAGAAGAAAATGGATATAAAAGAAAATTAATATAATCGTAAATTCTATCCTAATAATTAATAATAAAATTATAATTTGAAAGGGAAAGAAAATCTCAAAATATTATTTAGATATTAAATATCACAATTATTTACCATATAAGATTTGTGTGATTTGAAAAAAAAAAATCAACTTATTAATGTAGAAAGATAAACATAAATAGGGGTAAAATAGTAAAGAAATATACAAAATCAATACAGAAAATCTAAAATTGAAATTTTTAAAAATCTTGGACATTAGTGAAAATTATATATTAAAACAACCCATTGGCTATAATTTCTTTATCAATTTTGTACCCTTACGTATGTTTTATAATTCATTAGATGCATATGAGAGCCATATATATATATATATATATATATATATATTAACAAAAACGAAGAATTTATGAATAATTGCAACATGTTTTAAAGTTTATAGTTGAGGTGTAATTTGATCAAATTAATTGATTTTTTAAAAAAAAAACAAATAAATATGGTATTTGATTTCATGTGAAATGATTGGAGTTGTTTAAATCTGCTAATATATAAGAGAACAAAAGCTACAAACCTTGTAGGGAGATTTCGTCCAACCCGGCTTAACCCAACTTATGAGAGATTTAAACCCTCCAATTTTCAGCACAAAATTTTGATACTAATATGCTGAAACTCAACTCACTAAAAAAAATTAAAAATTTATTAATTTAAAAGAGTTGTAAAAATAATATGAGCAGACTTTTTAAACCTATTTCTCAAGCTTCAGGAACAAGAAAAGTCGAATTTTAAAATTTAGGACATGTTTAATAATGTTCTCGTTTTTTGTTTTTTTGTTCCTATTTTTACTTTTTTAGAAAATAGACATGTTTGAAAACTCAATTTCTTGTTTCTAAACTTCTAAAAAGGTTTTTCGAAAAGAAGCAAAATTTGAGAAACTAGTTCAAATTGGGTTTATGTATTTTTTCTTTGCTCATCTTACATGCCTCTCACCCCCTTCCTACATTATCTCTCTCTTCCTCCCTCTATTTTTTACTTTTTTTTTTTTTTTCTTTCTCTTTCCTTTTTTTTATTTTCACCGATAAGCTTTTAGGTATTATTATTTTCTATTTAAATCTCTTTTTTTGTTGTTATTTTTAGTAGGTTTTTAATTTTTAATTTATTTATTAAATAAATTAATTAATAAGATATTTCATGTTTGCCATTAATTGTAAAAAAAAATATTGTTTCTTTTTGCCTTTCTGATCTTACGTGTCAGGATCATTGGCTAATGGGAAATACATGTATTTTGAAAAGAAAGAAATAATTTTTATTATTATTCAATTCAATAAATGTAGGTATATAAGCACGATTGTCTAACCTTAAATAAATGTTTCACTACCACATACACAAAAAATATATATCAATAGCATGTTGTGCAATAAATTTTAAACAATCCATTTGTTTAAAATTTACAAAGTTTGTAAATAACAAATTGGTCTAATTGAACTAATTCATGTAAACCAACATCATTAAACATAAATGGGTTAGAGAGAGAGATGACATGGCAAATCAAATTTGAACGTGTTTGATGGACAAATTTTATTTTTATTTTTTAAATTTTGGATTGAAGTAATTTTATATGTATTTTAATATATGTTATATATATATATATTATTTTATTTATGTACTAAATTTATTTCAATTGAAAAACATGAAACATGGATAGTAATCAAACATGTTTCTATTTTTAGTTCTTAAAAAACAAGAAATAGAAACGAGAACGTTATCAAACGAGTTTTTAGGGACTTTTTAAACCTATTTCTCATTTTGAAAACTCAAAGACCAAAGACATCTACTCCTCAAAATTCATGGACTAAGAAGATAGTTTCTTTTTCTTAAATATTTAAAGGTTTATAGTTTTAAAAAAATATTATTTAAATGTTTATACTAAGAAACAATTGCGTGGATGACCCATTTGGAGAGGCCAAAATGAAAAATGTTTTATCTTTTCAACAAGGATATATGTCTTTTTTCTTACGTCATCATCCTAGTAAAATTGTCATTTTATACTCTATATAAAAACGCATATTTAAGGTATTTAAGAGCAAGAGGTTGGAGCGAGATTAGAGAAAGAAATCACAGGGAGAGTAATAGATGTGAGGGAGAAATTGGAGAGAGAGCGAGAGAGAGAGCAAGGTTAGAGTAGAGAATAAAATGGTAATTTTGTTAGGATAAAAACGTAAGTAAAGAGGCATATATCCTTGAATTGAAAATGTACGACATTTTTCATTTTTGCCTATTTTAGAGGGTATCCGTACGAAAATCCCCATCATTTATGTAATTCAAGAACGGTTTAATGTGGTCGTTGGATTCCCCTCCAAGTCGGAAGAGAACCGTAGACAAAATTATTGGATCTTAAAAAGTTTTCTTTTTTTTTTTTTTGAGAAATTGGATCTTAAAAAGTTGACATAATAAAATTATTGGATTTTAAAAAGTTCCATGATTTTTTTTAAATAAAAGATATATTTACCCCAGTTTCAAAAAAAAGTATATTCTACACACATTAGAAAGTAGAAAGTAGGTGGTTACTGTTAATTCACGTGCTTCTTATTCTGCCTTGTTTTGGAATTTGGACAATCCGTGATTTAAAAAGTTTCTCTTTTCTGTTATATTATATATTTTATTGGTGAAATTATAAATTTAATCTTTAAATTTTTAAGTCCCTGTCTAATTGGCATCTAAATTTTAAAAAGTGTCTAATAAATTTTTAAACTTCATTTTTTTGACATAATACGTCCTTAAACTTTAAAAGTATTTAATATTTAATAGACTTCTAAAATTTCATTTTATATCTAATAGGTCTTTTAACATATTTATTATTACATAAAATAACAACTCTATTAAACATAAAATTAATTTTTTTGTCCAACAAAGATTCTAAATTTTCAATTCTCTATCTAATAAGCTTGTGAATTTTATAAAATGTTGACCCATCACTATTAGATACAAAATTAAAAAGTCAAAGACCAACCACCAAATTAAATTATAGCAATTCTATCAGACACCTTTTAAGGTTTAGGGATAGGGATTTATTAGACACAAACTTTAAAATTTTGACTTGTTAGGCATTTTTAAAGTTTTGGAACATATTAGATAGATTTTTTTTTTTTTTTATTTCAGCCATTTTAAATTTTGAATCCCGTCTCTTTATCTGTTCAAAAAAGTCGAATTAGGTTAGCCCCATTTTTATATTCAATTTCTTAACTGTGTAATTAAGTCAAACAAGTTTTTTTTTTCTCAAGATAATCATGGTTATTAATGATAGATTAGTGTGAACCACTCATTTTTGTTAGTTGAGAGTTTTTTTTTCTTCTTTTTTTTTTTTTTTAAGCAGGCTAGTTGAGTTGTTGGTATTAGACCACAGATTCAATTTAATGTCTTTAAAAATTTTGGTGAGAAAATTTTATTTTCTTCTATGATACTAAATAAATTTATGATAGTTGACCTAACAAGATCATGTTTAGGAGTGATTTTGAAATTGTTAAAATCACTTTTTTTAGGTACAAAATCATTCCAAAAATATGCCTATAACCATTCAAAATGAATTATAATGGTATTTAAATCACATTTAAAAGTGTCACTACAAGAAATCAGACCTTTAGCGTCGAAAAAATTTCGTCGCTAAAAGTACAAATTCGACTTCAAAAGTGTGTGAAATCAAACATTGAGATAATTTTAAACGATAAAATGCAATTTGATTTCAATTGTTAAAATTTATTACTTATTATTGTTTGATAACGTTTTCATTAATGCTATTCTATCACAAGAAAATTAAAGTCTCATTTGTGAACCACCTACCCAAGGTGAGCATAGTTCGTAATTGACATGTATTCATTCATTTATAGTCAAAAATTCAAATTCTCACATCCTACCTTTGTTGTTGTAATAATTTATTTTTAGAAAAAATCCTTTGTTTGTTTTTAATTTAATTCAAAAAATAAGATTGAGAACTTGATTTTGTTTTAAACAGCACCTGAAAGCTTTACCAGCCCTCACAAAAATTTATATTCTTATATATGTAAAAATTAAAGGATATTAGAAAGGAAAAAAAGATATTGTTTTAGAAAACTGTGTTTAAAAAAAAACCCTCATTTTTTCCATCTACCAAAAGATACAATTAGAAAAATGCAAAATTGGCTATTCATTTATCTTGAAAATTAGATAATTAAATTTCACCACTACATTGTTGAAATGAATATATATATATAATATTCGTCAAGAAATAAAAAGAAAAAAGTTGGGATTATTATCAACTATCAAGCCATTCCGAAAGTGGCAAATGGGGCCTACTGCATTATTCAGAAAAGGGAAAGGAGCAAAAGAAATCTTAAATTTAGAAAATTATCGAAATGGACAAGAAGAAAAAGACTGAAAATTCACGTACAGACAGGAGCAGAATAACATAAATTACAACCTGGCCCTGATTTTCATCTTCAATGAAATCATCGTAGGGCCAGGGCACTCGACGACGACCATAAAAGATGATGATGATCAAATCCGGTGAAAAGATCAACGGTCACAATTAAGACACGACCAAATCCGTCCGATACAAGAAAATAACAAACCAAATACACCAAATAAAAAGTGGCCGCCGCCGTGGGACGTGGTGGTGGTTGCTCAGTAGTCGGTGGTTGGCAGCTGCTCGTGGGTGTTGGAAATGAAGACGAACTCGTAGATGAGCCCAGCAAGCCCACCTCCGATCAGAGGCCCGGCCCAGTACACCCAGTGGCTGTCCCATGACCAGCTCACCACCGACGGTCCAAATGCCACAGCCGGGTTCATCGACGCTCCGGTGAATGCTCCGCCGGCCAAAATGTTAGCTCCGACGATGAAACCGATGGCGATCGGTGCAATTGTTCCCAAACTGCCCTTCTTCGGATCCACTGCGGTCGCGTACACCGTGTACACCAATCCGAACGTCATCACGATCTCGAAAACGAAGGCGTTTATTTCACCAACTCCCGCTGATAGAGCGAAGCTTCCGGTGGGCTGCCATGCACAGGAACATATCCCACAGCAACCGTTAGTAATAAAATAACGTGATTTTCTTCCATGTAACGGAAATAACCAACTCCCACCGAAACATTAATAAACTAAACCCATAAACCCCAAGCTCTAGATCAAGGGAGATGTTCGTCACACCAGCTACATTGATCCAATATTTTCTTATTGTAATTACTTTTCTTCCTATTATTTGAATTTTAATTCTCATTGTTAAATTTAGTATAATTTTAGGTCTTTTTTATTCTATTTTATATAAAAAATTATTATTATTTTATTTCTTTTCCAAGTTAATAATTCGAACATTTAATCTTTTAATTAGATTATATAATGTCTTAACCAGTTAAATTATAAAATTTCAAAATTTCACTCTCATCGGTGTAATAAATTAACTCACCAAGCCAGTGACGAACTTAAGGAGCAAGCAGGCGACAACGGATCCGAGGAGCTGAGCGATCCAGTAGACGATGCCACGGAGGAGGGTGATGTTGCCACCGACGAAGGCGCCGAAGGTAACGGCAGGGTTGACGTGGCCGCCGGAGATGTTGGCGCCAACGGAGACGGCAACAAAAAGGGCGAAGGCATGGGCGATGGAGGCGGAGATAAGGCCGGCGGGAGTGGCGGCGCCGCCGTCAGTAAGCTTACTGAAGGCTATGCCGGAACCTTGGCCGGCAAAAACGAAAATCAAGGTGGAAATGAACTCAGCCAACCCAGCCTTCAAAGCATCCGGATGGGTAGCCTCTTCGGGCCTTCCAATGGCAATGTTACGGATCGGCATGGCTGTAATTGGAGAGCTCTAAATGTCTTATTTCACTCTAGTACTTCACTTCCACCTCCAATTCTCGCCCTTATAATGGAACGTTCGAGGGCAGGCCAAACCGGCTGTAGCAGGTAGCCGGTAATATTCGTGCAAAAAAAAAACAAGGAATTAATAGTTGAACGTGATTGGTGGACATGGCCAGGCTGTGAAATATAAGGGGAAATATTAATTGGTTGCCGCTGTTATCCGTCGACCGCCCAGATCCAGCGAAGCAATTCGGCGCTATACTGTTGGGATGTCGACACGTGTCCGCGGATGATAGGGACACGTAACGTGCTAATGATGTGGATTTCGTCTGTTTTCGCTTGTTCTCTCGAGACATCGAATCCACTTCCCACGTTCAATTATTTCTCCACTTTCCTTATTTCTTATTTTTTGGTATTTTTTTCCTCTTATCTGATATAATTGCCACGTTCTTAAACTATCATTATTAATCCAAAAAAAAAACAAAAGCTTTTATTAAGGATCCTCAAAATCTAAAAACTTGAATTTTAAGAAACTTTTTTCTTCTTTTGGAAGGTTTTTTATTTTATTTTTTAAAAAAATTCGTACAAATATATTAGAATAATTAATATTTGAATATTGTTTTTTTTTTCTTTAATTCACTTCTGTTTTTGAAGCCTTAGCTGAGAGAAAATTTAATATTTATTATTAGCATTAATCTTGACGGCTTATCTTATCACAATTTTAAAACGGATTCTTTTCAAAAAAAAAAAAAAAATTGAAACGAATTTATTGTAAATATACTTTTTTCAATGGACTAACTCATGAATCTCGTTTACTAAATAAATAAGGGTCCGTTTGGTTGGTGATTTGAAAACATAAATTTGAAAACATGAATTTGAAAACAAGGGATATGTGTTTGGTAGCAGATTCATAAATTTGATCTAAATTTAAATAATGGTTCAAAATGTATTTGATAATATATTTATAAATGATAAATTATTTGTAGTTATCAACTAAATACTAAGTTGAATATAAAATATTATTAATTAATTTATAAACATGTTATGTGTTATAAATTTTTTTTTTTTTTTGAAAAAATATGTGTTATAAATTTTTTATTATTATTATTTTACAATATCATATAATTTATAATACATTATATTATACAAATTTTAATTTTGCAAAAATAAATTGAGTTTATAACATGAAATACTATATTTATTAAAGTTTTTATATTTTTTAATTTAATTCTGCAATTAAAATTTTGAAATTCAAAATCTGGATACAATGAAAACATAAAAAAGTTGTTTTGAGAATTTTCACTATTTGAATCACAGAATCCGAAAACAGTTTTCAACCAAATGCATATTCACTAAATTCAGTAAATCTGAAAACATAGAACAGAATTCGGATTACCTACCAAATAGGCCCTAAATAACTTCATGAACCTCATCTTTAAACTCTCACCTCTATACATATTCTATTTTTAGCTGAATTTTTACTTTTCATTTATTTCTCTTAATTTCTCTTAATTTTCCTTCCTATTTTTGAAAAGAAGTACGATTTGAGAGATTTCTTGTATCATAAAGATACGTGAAAATGGTGAATGAAGCATATGTCTCCATATATTTAGTAGACTTTTTTTTTTTCTAAAAAACAATTGGACTTGTTTTAAAATATAAGTTTGAAGTAATTTGATTAAGTATATGAATTGATATAATATAATAAGAGGTTTGGGTAAAAGGTTAAATCACCCTATCATGATATTGTCATATAATCATTATTGTCCAATGAAGCACATAGTCTAACATTGAAATTGTTTAAATATTTATTATTTGAAAAATAAATAAACTTTTTAAATTATTTAGATTATTATCGATGGATTGTGTTGATGATCTGTATATGGTTATCTCAATGGAATCTTTGGATAATTTAAATCCCATTAAGATGACATTTAATATTATCAAATACCAATTCATCGTTTTTATTTAAACTAATATTCGTTTGGCTGTTTGAGCTATTTTGTCAGTGACATATACATACGTGTATTAAAAATTTTGTTGATTAATTTGATGTATTGCTGTTTGGAAAATACTTCGTTTTTAGTTTTTTAGAGTATAAGCTACTTTTTAATTTTTTTTTTTCTTTTTTGAAATTTATGTTTTAAAAATATTCTTGAAATCGTAGCTAAGTTTTTTTTTTTTTTAATCATTTTTAAGATGTGATGTCTAATATAATTATAGTATTTTTTTTTTTTTTTTTTTTGACAATATGTGGGGTGGGGGATTCGAATCACATACCTCTTGGTTGTTAGTATAAGACTTATGCCGGTTGAGCTATGCTCATGTTGGCAATATAATTATAGCCTTCAACTGTGGTAATTTCAATTAATTAATATAGTCAGTGTGGAAAAAAAATCAAAAGTTAAGAAGGTATATTTGGAACTTTATAAATTTAAATAGTCCAATAGCCATTTTACATAATTTGATCATGTTCTGAAAATGTTAAAAACTAAACTAACTAAATAAATAAATTTAAAAAATTCAGAAAAATCAAAATGATATGAAATATTTGGATCTTTGAAAGGGATCGCTCTCCTGACAGAACTCAACAGATAACAAAAAAAATGCAAATTAAGATGAAATTTAAAAAGACACTCAATTATTCGAATGGGACAAGTTTTTAAGCTTTTTTTTTTTTTTTTCCCTTTTTTTTCTTTGAGTTTGGTTTATGAGGAAAATTTTCCTAATAAATTTCAATAAAATATTGCAATATCACTGTATCAGACCCAGCAACTTGCCCGTGACAGTTCAATTTCTGGATAAGAATCTGTTTCTCTCTCTGTGGATATATCAGGTTAAACTACAACTCCCTCCATCCATTTTTTAGTTTGTGTCTATATGATCCATAAATTTTAAAATTTTTTAATAAAATTTTTCAAGTACGACTTTCAATTTTGTGTTTAATTTTGTTTCTAAAAAAGTCTCTCACATGTTCAAGATTTTTAAAACTTAACTAATTTATTAATTTTAACATTAAATTTTATGTCTAATAAAAATATAAACTTTGGTAGGTTCATACATTTTTTAGTGTCATATAGATGAATCGTCAATTAGACACAAAAGTGAAAGTCGTCTAAGAAACTATCAAACTCAACATTAAAAGTTTAAGAATTTGTTAGACACTTTCTAAATTTCAAGGATTTTTTTTAGTACAGAAAATTCAAGAATTTATTAGACACAAAATTGAATATTTGTTATTTAGAGACCTATTAAACACATCATTAAAGTTGAAGGATGAAATAGATGTATATTTGAGAAACTAAATTTCAAATTGATTTATATTATTATTTATTTATATTTATGTTTATGTATATGTATGGTTAATGTTTTGGTTGGTCCTGAACATGGTCTGTGGTTTGGTTTTGTCTTGAATTAGGTAAAGTATGTAAGAATGGTAAAGATTTTCTCAACAAGTTGAAAGTTGTTTGAGGTAGCAACAAATTCAAATAATTTTTATAAACCTATTCATCTTAGGAGCACTCTTTTAAATTTCATTCTATTTGGAATAATAGAAAACAAACAAACTTTCTGATTATAAAAAAAATAAAAAATAAAAAGTTATACCCATTCCACTCTAGACTTTTGCAATTCGTATTTATTATAAGAGAACTTTATATCTCATTGTATTTAAAGTTTTTTTTTTTTAGTTCAACAACTTTGGGTGGGAGATTCGAACCTCTAATCTCTTGGTCGAGAGTACATATCAATTACCACTGAGCTATGCTCACTTTGACCTGATTGTATTTAAAGTTTGTCTCAATTCTATCAAACTCTTTTATGACTTGTCTTTTAATATATAAAGTTGGTTAAAAAATATGGTAAATTAAGTGTAGGAAAATAATATGAACACAACAAAGAAAATTGAATAGTAGATGTCAACACAACAAAGAAAATTGAATATGGTAATAGCAGACTTCTTGAGTTGAATTATGTTCATGTTAGTTTATTATCTTGAATGTGAGAATAAAATAAATTTATTATTGGGAAAGCAATAAGACAAACTCCTGTCCAAATAACTCAAACAATTCTGATTATATATTAGAATATTCCCTTGGATGTTCTTTCCATTTTCTCTCTCTCCTTCTTTTTAAAATTATTTTTAATTTATTTATTAACAAATCATTGTAAACGATCCCACACCCATCAACATGCGATATATATATCAACTTCATTAAACTTCAATTATATATCATTTTGCCAAAGTGAGCTTAGCTCAGCGGTAATTGACATGTACTCTCGACCATATGAGGTCAGAGGTTCGAATCCCTCCACCCCTGTACTCAAAAAAAAAAAAAAAATATACATCATTTTCTGTTTTTAAAAAGATGATAAATCATTTTCAACTTATGGTATCCTAATTTTAATTAAAAGTCACGTTGGTGTAGAAAATCTCTTTTAAGTTTTATATAATATATAATATTAAATGCTTCATTATTTTTTTTTTCACAATCATTGTAACAATCAATTGAAAATCTTAACTAGGTATAATTTTCACTACTTTCTAAGAATGTTTGGCTCATATGCTCGTAGTTGATTAACTTTTCCTATAATATAAGATCCAAAAGAGCATATTGTGGATTTTCCAAAAAAAAAAAAAAAAAAGGAAAGAAAATCATGTTGTTTAGTAAGACTTTTTTTAATAATCATTTGGTTTTTGGTTTTTGAAAATTATATTTGTTTATACTTGTTTTCTCCCGGTTTTCTTTTAATAGTTTTCATCTTTGTGGAAGACACGTTTGAATTCTTTGCCAAATATCAAAACAAGTTATTTATTTATTTTTAGTTTTCAAAATTTAACTTTTATGAAAACTTTGGAAAAAAGTAGGTAACAAACAAAGAAACTTAGTGAGGAGTAGTGTTTATAAACTTAATTTTTGAAAACCAAAAAGCAACAACCAAATGGTTATCCAACAATGCCTAAATTAAGGTGTGTTTGGTTTAACTTTTCAGGTTTAATTTTGAAAAAAAAAATTATAGTGTTTGGCAACCACTGAAAATAACTTATTAAAAAATGAGTTTGAGAAATAAATCATTTTGAGAAAAACACTTAAAAACAAATTTTTTTAAAATAGTTTTTAAGTATATAATAACTTGTGTATAAAAGCACTTATGAAGAAATGTAACCAAACATATAAGTGTTGAACTTCTAAACAATTTTTATACAAAAAATTTAAAAAAGAATGCATTCTTGAAAAACATTTAAACTAAAAGGTATTCTAAATTATTCTTAAAAAAAAAAAAAGTATTTCAAACGAGCCCTTAGTCTCAGAGATTGAAAATTTAGATTTATAAAAATGGTTAAATTGCAATTTTAATTCCTTAATTTATATATTTGTGTCTATTTGGTATATGAACTTTTAAAAATCGCCTAATATATCATGTAACTTTCCAATTTTGTAGTTACTCAAAAAAAAAAAAAAAAACTTTCCAATTTTGTATCTATAGGTTCTTAAATTTTAAAAATGTCTAATAGATCTCTATACAAACTATACAAACTCGAATTTCTACAAAAACTTTTTTTTAGTTGAAAACATTTTTTTGTTATAATAAAAAATACATGCTAGTTAAACCTAGTTTTCATTATTATTAGGGAAATTTTTTATCTGCTATGTGGGCATACACATTGATCCGTCAAAATTATTTTTAAAAAGTAAGTCTCAATTAAAACTTGAGTTATCTATTGGACCAAAAATGCCAATAAAAGAATGACGAACAAAAAAAATGAAAAAAAAAAATGTCCTTTCAAAAAAAAGGAGAAAAAAATGTGATCCATATGTTTTGTTTTTTCAGTCCATCAATCACATGTTCAGTATTGTTTCTTAAATTTAGCAAAACATGCGTACAATTTGAGCCGATGATAGAGAATACACAACTGAAGTAAAAATGCGAGGAATAATTGCATACAATTCAAAGTGAATCATATTTATTTTTTATCCAAAAGAAAAAGAAAAAAATAACTAAAAAGTTAAATCGTATTTATTTTACATTCCTTAAATTAAGAGAGATATTATGAAAATCAAGTGATGTGATATTTCTAACCTGTGTGTTGGTAAGGTTTTTTTTTTTTTTTTAAAAAAAAAAAAAAAATACAACTCCAATTCCTAAATTTAACAGTGTCTAATAAGTTCACAAATTTTTAATTTCTATGTCGAATAGGTTTTGGAACTTTAAAAATGTCTAATACGTTTCTGAAGTTTCAATTTTGTGTCTAATGTATCCCTGATATATTTGAGATTTTAAAAAATTAACTAATCTATTTTATATAAGATTGAAATTCATACTTATTAGAACTCTACACTTTCAATTTCATATCTAGTAAGCCTATTAATTTTTAAAATGTCGAATAGGTCAATAATTTATTAGACACAAAATTGAAAGTTGAAAGTCCTATTGAACACAAAAGTAAAAGTTGTCTTTTTTATTATTCTCCCACTAAATATTGTCCCCTTGATATATAAACATCATATCGAATTTATGTTACTCAATGCATGCTCATATTGATCATGAATTAAAAACTTTTATGAAGTCACATATTATCCAACAAGGTCTTACTAAACAATATGCTAAACAAGGTCTTATAAGTCGTATGCTAAACAATTAACAACAAGAATATCGGACGACTAATTTTTTTTTTAAACTCAACAACATTTAGAGGTGGGGAGATTCAAACCTCTATCATCTTTTGGTCGATGATTTATGTCAATTATCATTGAGTCATGCTTACTTTGACGACGAGAGTAGCACTAAGTTTGGGTGACCACTTAGAAAGTCTCTGTGTTTCACTTTTAAAAGTCAAAGTGAGTATAACTCAACGTTTTAATTGACTTGTACTCTCGATTAATATGTTAGAAGTTTGAATCCACCACCTCTACTTGTTTTTTTAATTAAAAAAAGAAAACAATATACCACAAGGCTCACGGTTGTTATTTTTCAAAAACTAACAATGATTCTTTGAATTTTATGTTTTTCTTTTATTGTGTTTGGGTATTTTTTAAAACAGCAATATTTCGCTACATATTGGTAAGTAGGTATCTTTTTAGACACCACTATTAAACTTTTTATAACTGTGAAATATAAAGTAAAAAAGTGTCTAACTTTTAATATATATATTTATCTCTTTTAACTGTAAAAGAAATTAATGATAATACTAAGTTTTTTTTTTTAAAAAAAAAAAAACTATTCAATCAAGTGCACAACGAAGTAGCTAATATGAGTATAACTGAACTAGCATTGAACTTGTACTAATGACTAAAAAGTCTATGATTCGAATCTTTCCATCTCACACGTTGTCAACAAAAAAAAGAAAAAAGTGTGCAGCGAAGTACTGTTACTTTTTAAAAATCGTTAATTTATTAAGCCAAAAAAAAAAAAAAAAAACTTTTTAAAAACACAGAATATATAATTATCTAAGGGTGCTTGGGTTATGTGGTTTATTTTCAGCCACGAAATGGAAGTACACTTTCTTTTTGTTATTTAAATGAGAGGGAGAGAGGTGTGGTGAGCCTTCAAAAGTAGAAAGAGATAAGATCCCATAAATGGGTGCGGCATGTAATGATATAACGTTGAAAATGACAATTTTTTTTTTCTTTTTCTTGATTATTATTATTTAGTTTTTTTAATATATATATATATATTGGCAAGTTTTGCTTTTTTGGATGTAGGGAAACGACGTAGAGAATTCTAGAATATGTTAGTATTGAAATTTAAAATGAGCGCCAAACCTTGAAAATTTCAAATGTTTTTTTTTTTTTTGGGGGGGGGGGGGGGGCAAAGAATTTCAAACGCTTTAAAACAACGTTTTAATTATATTCTAATCTTTCTGTGGTTGTTATATTTTGGCCCAATTTTTAAATATTTTTATTTTATTCTATGAACTTTGCATAAAAATTATTTGTTTTTATCACCCATTTTTAAATCTAACTCATGGACACCAATTTTTAAATCTAACTTAGGGATTTTTTTATTCATTTTTTTTCTTTTTTTTTTTAATACAACAAATATGAAGTATAGAGATTTGAACCTACAACCTCAAAAGAAGAAGTATGTGTCAATCATTCAACCATGCTCACGTTGATTTCTTTTTTATATTCATATGCTTATTAATATTAATACATAATCGAAATAGAACAGTAGAAAATAAAAATAATAACGACTAAAGTGAACATAATTCAATGGTAATTGACATGTATTCTCGACTCAGAAATTTGAAAATCTCCCTTTTGAATGGCGTTGAAAAAAATAACAATAAAATAAAAATAAAAACAGACAAAGATTAAACCACTTTAAATGCAAGTGTTAAAAATTCAAAGGGCGGTCAAAAAGAGCAGGTGATAATCGATAATGTCAATGTGAAGTTAGGGAACATAAAGAATCATGCATGTTAATGCCAGGCTGGCGTTTGCTATTCGCCCTATTTGTTTTTTTTTTTTTTCTTTTTTTTTGAGAAGACGCCCTATTTATTTGTTGTTATATGAAAATAGAAGTTAAGGGATCTTCACTCTTCAGCCCCGATTCTGTGGCCAATTTTTGTCATTTTACTCTTCATTTATCACCTCAGCTTTTGTTTTTTACTAAATTAAACTCTTAGTTATAATATTTTTATGTTAAATTAGTCTTTATACTTTTGTAATTCTTTTTTTTTAACAAGTTGATTCGTGTCTTATGAACATTAATAATTAAACTTTGACAAATTATCTAAATGACGTGTTTATATATATGATATGAGAATATGGTAAGTTATATTAATTCAAGATTATAAATTTGATAGATTTTTGTGATTTTGTTTTGAAGTGCAATCACACGTCATGTTTTTATTCAAAAGGGCCAAAGATAATTGGCATGTCATGATTATGAAAAGTTATTTAATTGACATATATATAAACTAAAGTAATTTATTTATTTGTATAACATTATGAAAAATTGTTATGTATTGTTCCATAGCCAATGATTTAGTTATCAACTTGAAATTTGCTTAATTCGTAATCGACGATAAGAAAAAAAAATTAGTTAAATTTCTAATTTTTCAAATAGAAGTATAACTTTTAAAAATCAAGACATGTTTATTTATTTTAAGAATTTGTGGGTTCAAATCCTCCTCTGAGATGTAAACTAGAAAAAAAAAAAGTTGAACTAATTTTTTAGTTGAATTCAACAAATAAAACACTATATGTGTAGAGGTTTGAACATCATATATCATAAACGTAAGTAATACCTTTACTAGTTGAATTATATTCAAATTACACCCAACCAATAAGATTATAGTAATACCTTTATGTCATTGTACCTATTTTTAGTCGAAGGAAACCAATAAGCTTGGGAATGATTAGTCGAAATGAGTGGTTGGTGGTTAATGAAAGCGAGAGGAAACAATGGTCGGTTAGATCACTTTTTCATTGTCCCATTTCACCCTAATTTTCATTCACATACTTTTATTAAAATAGACCGACAGAAATTTATTAACTTTTGACTGAGTCTACAATATTTATTTACGTCAAAAGATGAGGGGCATTTATGAAAATTCCTTCACAATTTATTTGTCGTGTCGAAAATGGAGAGTTACGCCAGCCCCTAAGCTTGTGGGTGCGACGGATGGTCGGCGCTTGGACGGCTCGGTGGGCCACTGAAAACGACTCTACAAAAATTCAAAATAGATTTTTAATTTATTTGGAAGTTTTAAGTTTAAATTATTAGTTATTAATATCGAATGGGCCGGTGGCCCACTTTTGAGATATTGAGCCGATAAGAACGACGAATATTATTCATTGGCCAATAGGCTGAAGAAATTACGCGGGGGAGGGAGTACGAAGCGTCGCTTTTAAATACTGTTTGGTGGCAGTGGTTTGGCTCGTCCAGGCGATGTGGGACAAGCTCGTAGTTGACACATTCGAATTGTAAATATTTGGCCTCCCTGTCGGCTGTCCTTTTGTTGGGTCGCCACCGGCCAGGCGGCCACCATCAGTATCGCAAAAATTCTGCGACCAATTTGAAACAAAGAAAAAACAAAGCGTCTGTTTGGTAGACAATCCGAATTCTGTTTTATGTTTTCGGGTTCACTAAATTCAGTGAATATGTGTTTGGCAAATGTGTTTTTCGAATTCTGTGATCCAAATAGTAGAAATTCTGAAAACATTTTTTTTTCATTGGTTCCAGATTTTGAATTTGAAATTTTTAAATGCAGAATTAAATTAAAAAAAATAAAAACCTTCATAAATATAATATTTCATGTTGAAACTCAATTCATTTTTATGGAATTGAAATTTGTATAATATGATGTATTATAAATTATATGATATTGTAAAATAATAATTATACAAAATTTATAACATATAACACGTTTATAAATTAATTAATAATAGTTTATATTCAACCTAATATATTTAGTTGATAACTACAAATAGTTTATGGTTTATAAAAATATTATCAAACACATCTTGAATCATTGTTTAAATTGAGATCCAATTCCTGAATCTGCTATCAAACACATATCTTAAAACATGAAATACAACTTTGTTTTCATTGAATCCATTGTTTTTAAATTTCTGTTTTCAGATCATTAACCAAACGCATCCAAAGGTTTCGAAAAAAATGACGTTTGATTTTTTTCGATCTGAATATAGCTCAACCGATGAAAGCGGGATTATATTTCATGAGGTTGAAGTATTTGATTGTCATCTTTACCTTTGTGAACTGTTTGGTTTTATTTTGGGTTTTCTAAAAAATTATATATATATAAATTTAGAAAACAGTCAATGAAAACTTATAATTTGGAGGAGTGATTACAATTAGAAAATAAAAGTATTTCAACCAATTTTTGTACATTTTCCGTTGCTTAATTGACAACTGAAAATGAAGTAATTAAATCCTATGATTATTTACGGGCTGAGTTGCAAAGTAAGGGCCACGCTTCAGAGGCTCAATAGCTAGCTGCTGAAGTGGGCTCTGGCCCATAAAAGACATTGAAATGGACCTTGGCCCATTTAGTGACTTTTTTAAGATCAAAATCTTGTTGGGACGGAGAATGTCAACGTCCGATTTTTTAATCAATTACGTGAGGGAAATCCTTACCAATGGTCACTAAGGGGTTGTTTGGGGCGCTGGGTTGATTATAATAGTTGGGGTTATAATAGCTGGGGGATTATAATAGTCTGGGGGTTATAATAATCTGTGTTTGGGGTGCAGATTATTATAGTCTGGGATAAAATAGTTTGTGTTTGGGGTGCAGATTATTATAGTCTGGGATAAAATAGTATGTGTTTGGGGTGCAGTGTTTTAGGATGCAAATTATTTTAGTCTGTGTTCAAATAATCTATGTTTCAAGCTGACTGTTTTTTTTTTTCCCTCATACAACTTTGTACTTCAAATATTAATAATAAAAAAAAGGTTTAGTTGTAAAAAAAATAAAAGTTTTGGGTACAGGGGTTAAATTATGTGTTTAGCTTAAAAGGAAACAAAAATAACCTAAAGTAAAGGTTGATTTTCTTTGTTTTAGAGTCATGGTTTTTTCACAAAATAAGTCATTTTATGATTTCATATAGAAAAATCATATTTGTTTCATTTATGTATTTCCAACATAAAAATGGTAAATGTTTATTCAAAACTCATTTTACCTTTATTATCAAAAGAATCAAATAAAATAGAAATCACATAAAATAAAAACTTGAGTAGTATTTTTTTTAAAATTATTATTATCATGGTAAACTTAAATACGATAAGTATAATTTGGAATGAAAAATATGGTACGATGAAGATAAACATTCATATACTTCATTATCAAAAGTAATTATGTAATAAAACTCCATATTTATATATATGTACAAAGACAACCTAGTATCTAACTCTCCCTAGAAATTTTATGATTTTTCCGACGACCACCAACAAATTTTTCGGCGATCGAAAATTTTTCCCTCTTTTTTCCTTTCATTTTCTTCTACCTCTTTTTTCTTTCTTTATTTTCGTTTTTTATATTTTTCGAAATGAAAATGAGAAGAAGATTTTTTTTTTTAAAAAAAAAAAGTCGCCGGAAAAGTCGTTGGTGATTGCCGAAAAAGTGGTCGGAAAGTCGACGGCGGTCGTCGGAAAAGTTTTCTGTGGTCGCCGGAAAAGTCGTCGGCCGGTCGTCGGTAGAAAAGTCAATGAGTCACATGGAAGAAGAGAGAAAAAAGTTACTGTAGAGAATGGATAGAATAATTGGGGTGAGTTGAATAGTGGTTACTGTAGCAACACGGAGGGGAAAAATAACCAACTCCGCCCCTTATTTTTGTTGGTGTCCCAAACACTGGGTTGGTTATAATAGCGGGGGCTATTATAACCAACACAGTGGGCCAAACGGCCCCTAAGGGTGTGTTTGTATTAACTTTTCAAGTGTTTAATTTTGAAGGAAAAAAAACATTTAAAAAAAATTTCTAGTTGTTAATACTCTCACTGTCGTTCTATGGTTTTACTGTATTGCTCTTTCCTTTACCGTTGTATTTCCTTTATTTTACCTATCTCTTGTAATAGGTCTCCACGTGTCATGTTGGTTGTGTATTAATACTATAGCTGTGTATTGCACAGTGTGGGGAGTATTATTCCTTTTTGCAATAACAGAATTACTTTCTTCCGTATATGGTATCAGAGCTTTGGGGATTTTCTTAATTTTTTTTCCAATGGCGTCATCATCCAGCGTCTCTTCTTCCCAAATTGACCAGCTACCGGTTCTGTCATCCACCGATGCTATCACCACTCCGGTTACAACGCTTGTCTCTTCTCAGCATCCCTCTCGACCGCTTAATCCCAATGTTCCTCCATTTCCTCAACGCTTTCAATCCTCTTCGTTTCCCTTCCCTGCAAATCCTTCCCATTCTGGATTTCAATGCCCCCCTATAATGCCCTAGCTGGATTCCCTACTTCACTTCCAGGCTTTCCCTCTTATAATGCTGCCCCTCCCTTTTTGCCGCAACAACCTACTTCTCCTTACCTAACTCTCACTCCTTCTCTCAACATCAAGCTCAGTGACTCCAATTACCTGCTGTGGAAGAACCAGCTCTTGAGTCTCATTATCACATTTGATATCGAGGGCTTTATTGATGGAACTCCTGCTCCTCCGAGGTATCTCGACCCAGCTCAAACTCAGGTAAACCCTGCTTACACTGTTTGGCAAAAATTTAATTGCACACTTATGAGTTGGATATACTCTTCTTTGAATGAAGATAAGATTGGTGAAATTGTGGGTTGTTCTTCTGCTTTCGAAATCTGGGATCATTTACGTATTGTATATGAATCTTCCTCTACGGCTAGAATCATGAGTTTACGTTCACAACTTCAAAAGATCAAGAAAGATGGTTTGACGGTCTCTCAGTACCTTGCCCAGATTAAGGACATTGCAGACAAATTTTTTGCTATCAGTGAGCCCTTATCCTACCGTGATCATCTTGGATATATTCTCGAAGGTCTTGGAACAGAATACAATGCTTTCGTGACTTCTGTTCAGAACAGAACCGACCGACCCTCTTTTGCGGACGTTCGGAGCCTCTTTCTTGCTAATGATGCACGGTTGGAGAAGCAATCTTCTGTTGATCAGCTCAACCTGATTCAGGCCAACCTTGCCTCCCTTCCCACAAATTCCTCTAACTCTTCCAAGCGTTTTCAGAGAAATGCTCCTTCACCCAAATCAAATTCCAGACCACCTAATCCTTCTACCTGTTCCTTTCCTCCTCCATTCTCTTTCTCCCTAGGTCCTGGTGTATTGGGTCGCCCACAATCGAATCCTCGACCCCCTAATTGGTCTTCCTCTAATTCTAAAAACCGCCCCCTCTGTCAAATTTGTGGCAAACTTGGACATACGGTCCTTGTATGTTATAATCGCCATAATCCTTTATACCAAGCTCCACAACCTTCTGCTGCTCCTCAAGCCTTCTTTAACCATTTTCAGACTACTCCCCAAACTGGTGCTCACTCTCAAACACAGTCTGTACCTGACCCCTCTGATTTCTCCAATCCGATTCCATCTCACTCTGATGATGCTTGGTTTATGGACTCGGGTGCAACTCACCATATGACTCCCGATATCAATAACATTCAAAATCCTTCCCCATACTTTGGTAGCGAGCAAATGGTCATTGGCAACGGTAAGTCTCTCCCTGTTCGTCATATAGGTTCAACTACTCTATCTACTTCTTCTTGTGTCCCCGTTAAACTTAACAATGTTTTACATACTCCTCAATTATCTCATAATATTGTGAGCATTGCTAAACTTTGTTATGACAATAGAGCCTTTGTTGAGTTTCATTCCACTTATTTTCTCGTGAAGGACCTTCGATCCAAGACAACTCTACTGCGGGGTCATCTTGAAGGGGGCCTTTACAAGTTGATGATACCTTCTTCTGCTCGCTCGTCTTCCAACCTCACATCCCCTGTTGTTTTTGTCTCAACCCTCCAAGACTTGTCTCTGTGGCACAAGCGTCTCGGGCATCCTGCCTCGCCTATAGTTCAAAAAGTCCTTAAGAGTTGTAACTTTTCGTTTAAATCTTCCTCTAGTCAATTTTGTAACTCTTGCCAGTTGGCAAAGAGTCATAGGCTGCCGTTTACTAATTCTACATCATATACTACTGTTCCTCTTACTCTTTTATATATGGATGTTTGGGGTCCTTCCCCTTTGCAATCTGTCAATGGTGCAAAATATTTTCTTCTCATTGTTGATGATTATACTCGATATGTTTGGCTTTATTTGCTCAAGTCCAAATCTGATGTGCCGTCTGTTTTCCTTACTTTTAAATCTCTTGTTGAAAATCAGTTCAATTTATCCATTAAGGTCGTACAAACAGATGGTGGCATCGAATTTAAGCCTGTAGTCTCTCTTTTCTCTACAGCTGGTATACTCCATCGAATCTCTTACCCACACCCCAACAAAATGGGAGTGTTGAGAGAAAGAACCGCCATGTTGTTGAGGTTGGCTTGTCTTTACTAGCTCACTCTTCCGTTCCTCATCAATACTGGTCATATGCTTTCCAAACGGCAGTCTTCTTAATCAATCGCTTACCCTCTCCACTTCTTGACTTCAAATCACCTTATTCTCTTTTGTATAACCATGACCCTGATTACAAGCTGCTTCGGTGTTTTGGATGTTCTTGTTTCCCATTCCTTCGGCCTTATAATGATAACAAGTACAATTTTCGATCTAGAGAATGTGTTTTTATGGGATATAGTTCCTCTCATAAAGGATATTTGTGCCTTGATGTTTCTTCAGGCCGTTTGTTTGTGTCTCGTCATGTTGTTTTCAACGAGTCATCCTTCCCCTTTAAGTCTATTACTTCTAGTAACTCTAATGTTTCTCCAGATCAGTCTGCTCCTATACTCCCTTTAGGTCTCCTTTTGTCCTCTGTTAATGTCAATTCTTCTATTCATGTGTCACCCCAACCGCTGCCAATGACCCCCTCTCCTGCCAATGTCCATGTTCCTACCTCATCCTCTCATTCTCCTTCCACTGACATCTCATGTTCTTCCTCTTCATCTGTTCAACCTTCTCTGCCTTCACCTTCTCCTAATGTCGGTCTTTCACCCTCTCCTGCCCCATTACACGCTTCAAGCCATACCACCTCTCCTGATCCTTCTCAGCCAACCGCACCATCTCTTGTTCCTTCTCCCACCCATTTCTCATCATCTGAGTCCTCTGCTCAATGTCCCCCAGCCTCCAACGTTCATCCTATGATAACCCGCTCAAAAGATGGAATTTTCAAACCTAAGGCTTGGTTGGCCTCGGCTCAAGGTTCTGCTCCAGGGATTGTTTCTGAACCGCAAAGTTATAAGGTGGCCCTACAGGATCCCAATTGGAAACAGGCCATGATCACTGAGTATGGTGCTTTGATTAGAAATGGTACTTGGTCCTTGGTCCCCTTGCCTTCGAATGGAAAGGTTATTGGATGTAAGTGGGTTTTTCGTCTTAAGCTTAAGCCAAATGGAGATATTAATAGATATAAGGTTCGCTTAGTAGCACAAGGGTACTCACAAGCTTTTGGAATTGATTACTTTGAAACATTTATCCCGGTAGTGAAGCCCACAACCATTAGAATTGTGTTATCCCTTGTTGTTTCTACAGGTTGGTCAATCCGGCAACTTGATGTACACAATGCCTTCTTACATGGTGAGCTAAATGAGGAGGTGTTCATGAAACAACCTGTTGGATTTGTGAGTTCTTCTTATCCTAATCACGTTTTACGTCACCATAAGGCTTTATATAGCTTAAAGCAAAGCCCCCGTGCTTGGTTTTCAAAGTTAAGTATGTGTTTGCTTCATTGGGGATTTGTTGCATCCAAGGCTGACTCCTCAATGTTTATTTTCAAAGATGGCTCTAATATTGTTATTTTCTTATTTACGTGGATGATATTTTGGTCACTGGCAGTTGTGTTCCCTTGATTCAGAAATTTATTTCAGATTTGAATGCCTTGTTTTTGCTTAAAGACATGGGTGATCTTTCTTATTTCCTTGGGATCCAAGTGGTTCGCAGCAGTAGAGGGCTTCATCTTAATCAACACAAGTATATTACTGATATTATTGCTAGAGTAAGCTTGTGTTTGTGCAAGTCTCTTCCTTCACCTATGGCTGCGGGTTCTCTCCTTTCTTTATCTGATGGTGATTTGTTGGACTCTCCCTCTGAATATAGAAGCTTGGTCGGTGCCTTGCAATACTGTACCTTAACCAGACCTGACATAAGCTTCTCTATAAACCGTTTGTGCCAATTTCTTCATTCCCCTACTACTTCGCATATGCAGACTGTCAAAAGGTTGATTCGCTATCTTAAGGGGACCTCTCACTTTGGTATTCTACTGACTCCATCTAGCTCTTGTTCGATCACTTGCTATACGGATGCTAATTGGGCTAGTTGTCCAGATGACAGACAGAGTACAAGTGGATTATGTACTTTCCTTGGTTCTAATCTCATTTCATGGTGCTCTTCTAAGCAAAAGGTAGTTTCCAGGTCAAATGCTGAGTCCGAATACCGAGGGTTGTCTAATGTCGCTGCTGAGGTTTCATGGGTTCAATCGGTACTTCACGAGCTTGGCATCACCTCTTCCATTCCCTTGCTGCTGTGTGACAATGTAAGCGCTACATATATGGCAGCAAATCCTGTGATGCACTAGCGTTCAAAGCATATCGAAATCAACATGCACTTTATCAGAGAACGTGTTGTACGCAAGCAACTGTTAGTTCATTATGTACCTTCAGAAGATCAATTAGCGGATATTATGACTAAGGGTCTCCCGTCTCCACGGTTCTCAAGTCTTCGATCTAAACTTACTGTGGTTTCTAAACCGAATCAGCTTGGGGGGATGTTAATACTCTCACTGTCATTCTATGGTTTTACTGTATTGCTCTTTCCTTTACCGTTGTATTTCCTTTATTTTACCTATCTCCTGTAATAGGTCTCCACGTGTCATGTTGGTTGTGTATTAATACTGTAGCTGTGTATTGCACAGTGTGGGTAGTATTATTCCTTTTTGCAATAATAGAATTACTTTCTTCAGTATACTAGTGTTTGACAACCACTAAAAATGGCTTACTAGAAAATGAGATTGGTAAATAAACCATTTTGAAACATTTGAAACCAACTTTTTGAGAAAGAGCCTTTAGTATACCAACAACTTGTGTATAAAAACACCTATGAGTAAATGCAACCAAACATATGAGTGTTTAAATTCTAACAATTTTTATACAAAATGTTTTTTAAAAAAATGCATTTTCGAAAAACATTTAAATTAAAATGTATTCCAAACGGACCCTAAATCATCTAACAAAATTTGAGGAAAAATACTTTTGAGTGTAAATACGGTTTGGATTTTCATCCTCTTTTACCCCTTATTTAATCATTCTCGTCCACTCAGCTAGAAGTTAACCATTTTCTTTAATTCCACAGTTTTCCTCCTGATTCATGCAATTTGATTATTCCTATGTCTATGGTATCTTTTAAAATTCAATTTCAAAATCTTACCTTATCTTTTAAATCCCTAAATATTAATCAATATTTAGATTTTTCATTTTTAAACCCTGAATCTAGAGATTCATCGTTTGACCAAAATCAAACAACTACAGTCGGAATCATCTTGTTTCATTTCAAGTATAGACCAATTTTATTTTCTTAAAAGATCATCCAAACATACATATATCACAAATCTTTGTATTTTATATTTATCTCCCATTATTTTCATCCACTTATTTTTTTTTTTAAACTCCAAACCACTACAAAACACAAATGTCGGTGGCTCCATGAACATCTATGAGGAAGAATAAAGAGGAGAGAGATACAAAAAATTAGTATTTGAGATTTGAAATTAGGCTACAAAAGATTACATATCTCAATACACTAAAGAAAATTGTTAAGATCATAATGAATTCAATAAAGTTGTTCCTATTGATTACATCAAAACATAGGTCCATTGCTTTTGTTCTAAGTTCATCTCAAGTGTTTTTCCACCATCTTTTTATTAATATAGATATAGATATATACTGTAAGTGTTTTAAATACACTGTCTATGCAAAATAACGACGTCAACACTTTGTATCATTCAACAAGTAGTTGACTTTCTACGAATATTCAAAATTTGTATTACAACAGAGTATGCATACACTATGTGTGTGTGTGTATATAGTGTATCAAGTTAATGTCTTGTCTTAACTTTCTGTTCATGCAATTACACCGTATTTGTTAGTCGATTGATTTATTTTTACTTAATATTTAGTTTTTTTTTACTATATTTATGGTATACTTGTCTATTTCAAATGTTTTCGTAAACATGGTGCATACAGGGTAGATATTACAACTTTTGTATAACTTTTAGCAATAATGCATGTTTGATTTATGATATAAGAAAATACTTTATATCCACAACATTTTATAACTTAATTTATGTTTGAAGTCAGTCCATGAAGTTTTGTATGTGTGTTTGTCTATGCATTGACTTCAATTTTCACTTATAATGTATTTGTATCTTTAAAATAATGTCCAGTCAAATCACAAAATGTATTTTATGCTATATTAGTTTCATTTAAATATGATTTTTTCGTTGCAATTATGTATACTTTTAGATTATATTTCAATTTTATTTAAATTAAATTTGACTTCTCGGTAGTTTATAGATGAATTGAAATAATTTGGTCTCAGATTCATTGGTTTTAGATCTAGTAGTTTATAGGATTGTGGGTATAGTTTCTTGATTTGGGGTGAAGGGTTTTAGTCAATTATTTATTTTTAGATTCGATTTAAAATTAAGGATTACCTTTATTTTCCACCACAAAAGAAAACAATAAGTTTATTTTTTCTCCCTTTAAAACGACCCATTACATATGGCCGCTCATCGTTGGCTCCAGTGATAAGATAGTGAACTTAAATTTCAAGATGTCAAAAAATAAGAATGATTGAGATTTTAATAGATTTTGAATAAAAATATATATATATATATATATATATATATATATATATATATATATATATAATTTAGACGCTAAAAATAAATAAATATCTTTTTATATATATAATTTAGACGCTAAAAATAAATAAATATCTTTTCTACCATCATACCATCATAATTATATATGTATATTACTTTTTTTTTGGTTAAAAAAAATAACTCTGTTACCTCTTCACTTTCTACATATTTATTATTCTTTAAAAATTCAAAACATAATTCAACAATTAAGATATCTACTATTTCCTTAGGTATGATGTTCAAATTTATACTTTACATTTGTCGTACTAATATATATGTATACGCACACTAAAAAATAATAAACCTACCATCCTCTTTTTATTCCCCACGTAGGTTTTGTTGGTATCTTTTCCATGTAGTCATTCTATGTGAAAACAAATCAATTTCCGTCATAGAACTTGACAACGTATAACGCCATGAAAATTCAAATTTTATCCACTTGTGCTTTAAATTCGACCATCATTGCAACACTTACCTTCTTTTACCTTTTAATAGACTTTCATTTGAAATTAATATGAGCATGATTTAATGATTGAAACACCAATTACCATGGTAAAGATGGATGGTTCGATTCTTCACCTCCATAATTGTTGAATTAAAAAAATCTAAAAAGAAAAAAACATTTTTTTTCCAAACATTCTTAGGTTAGTTTACTAAATTACAAATCACATTTCAAGTATGAAATTGATAGGATTATATATATATAAAAAAAGAAACTAAAGTTGAATTTTTGTCGATGTTTGTGAGTTTTAAGGTCCGTTTGGAATACATTTTAATTTAAATGTTTTTGAAGAATGCATTTTTTAAAAAACATTTTGTATAAAAATTGTTTAGAATTTAAACACTCATATGTTTATTTCCTCTTGAGTGTTTTTATACACAAGTTATTGTATACTTACAAAGTCTTTTTCAAAAAATTGGTTTCAAATGTTTCTCCCAAGATGGTTTATTTATCAATCTCATTTTCTAATAAGTCATTTGTAATAGTTACCAAACACTAAAATTTTTTTCAAAATGATTTATTTTCAAAATTAAACACTTGAAAAGTTAAACCAAATACACCCTTAGAAGATTAATTTAATGGTTGATCTTCTGCATCTCATGTCAGGTGTGAATTTGTTAAAATTAATAAGTTTTGAACAAATTTTAATTGCTCTGTATTTAAATTAGTGAGTAAATTGAGGAAAAAATAAATATATTTATTTGAGTTATTGCCCATCTATGTCACTTTGACATATACTTATTTGAGTTTATGATAAAAATGGTTACCCATTTTTTTTTTAGTTGAGAGTATAAATTGAATTTTATTTTCTGTCTTTTATATTAAAAAAAAATCTAAAAGATGAAAAAAAAGAAAAAAGAAAAAAGAAAAGAAGAAGAAATCAGTTTAAAGTAATAAAAAAAAAACGACTAAACCCTCCGATCCTCCCTCCTTTTCCAAAAACCCCCACCCTTTTCCTTCTCCATCCTGCAGCTGCGCGCCGTCGCCACCAGCCCACCCTCCTATCTCTCTGCCGCAGTCCACGCCGGCACGCCACCAGCGCAGCCGTCAGTCTGCCCTCGCGTTCCTCTGCCGCTGCTCGTCGTCAGGTCCACTCTCAGTCTTTCACGGCCTCTCCATGGTGAAGGCCTACCTCCGTTACGAGCCTGCGGCGGCATTCGGAGTGATCGTCTCCGTCGATTCCAATATTACCTATGATAGTTCTGGAAAGCACCTCGTAGCTCCAGCTCTTGAAAAGATTGGAGTCTGGAATGTTCGTCAAGGTGTCTGCACCAAGAATTTAACACCTACTCAGGGCTCTCGTGGTCCTTCTCTTGCTGTTACGTCCGTTGCCTCCGCTCCGTCTTCTCTGGTAACGTTGTTTCTTTCATTTTCTAATGGCATTCCACAAGTAATTGAGAAAATAATTATAGTGTTCCAGAATTTTAAGATTGCTTCTACGGAATATGGAGTCAAGGATGTCAATACTCTAATTGTTGCTTATTTATTTATTTTTTGAAGAAGAAAAAAATATTTCATTGATAAAATGAAATGTAGAAAAGGGAAGGAAGGGCATTCTAACCACCGAGGGTGGATTACAAACAACTTCGTCACCGAATAATAAAATGAGTGAGGCTTTAAAGGTTAAGAGGATGTAAATACTTAGACGAAGAGAAAGCTGTAAAAAGAACAAGCTCAATGAAGTTGTCAATATACTCTGAATTGTTATAGTTCAAATGACTTCAGAAAACTATTGAAATAGAAGTTCTTCCCTCCATCGAGACCGTGGGGATTTCTTCTGTCGAAAGTTTAGTCATCATTGATAGTGACATTATCTCTAAGATAATAATTTATAAATTTGATAAGGTTTCATCCTTATCATTAGTTGAATTTCTGTATGCATGCATGTTTGGAAGCATGGATTCCTTTGTCGATTTAAAAAACAGAAAACGAATATAGGACCTGAAAATCATTAACTGTTATGCTCGCTATGCATGTTATATTTAGCAAGAACTGGCTGTAAATTCGCCTCCACCATAAACAAAGCAGTATTTTGCCGCTGCCTGACTTTCTATAATGGGAAAGTTGAATTACCATTCATCATTTATTTATTTATTTTATTATGGCAGATTGCGAGTGGATATACTGATGGTAGTATAAGAATTTGGGATGCTGACAAGGGCACCTGTGAGACTACTTTACATGGACATAAAGGGGCTGTTACCGTCCTTAGGTACAACAAGCTTGGTTCCATGCTTGCATCTGGAAGTAAAGATAATGATGTTATACTCTGGGATGCTGTGGGTGAAACAGGCCTTTTCCGTCTCCGTGGCCATCGTGATCAGGTTTGCAACTATTGCATTTTGATCGGAGCTCTTTTCTTGTCTCCTTTGATCCTCTGATAAAAAAACAACTTCCATTATCTAGCTAAACTTGGTACATTGAAGGTAGAGATCAAGTCTTCCATTGCTTTCCCTTTTCTTTCTAGTGGAGTTTTCTTCTAATAAAATGGAAAATATCGTAAGCTTCTCATTTGGTTTATTGTGCCCACATTACTTGTGCCATACACTTACGAAAAAATGTTGTTAAAATTTCTAAGCCACCCGACTAAGGATACTTGGCCTCTTCCCTTCATTCAAGTTAAGTCCAATTTAGTTGATTAGTGTATGTAAATCATATAGTTGCCCTGTTGGAGGATTCCCCCCCCCCCCCCCCCCCTCCACTCCCATCTTTTTAGATCTGGTTCAGTTGGTTACTACCTTCTTGCATATGTAAATCATGTAGGAGGCCTACCATTTTCATGGCTATTTTTTTGTTCATTAATGTCTTCTCCTTATTCTTTATGCAGGTAACTGATTTGGTATTTCTAGATTCAAGTAAAAAACTCGTCAGTTCTTCCAAAGACAAGTTCTTAAGGGTGTGGAACCTTGAAACACAGCATTGTATGCAAATAGTTGGTGGGCATCATAGTGAAATTTGGTCAATGGACATTGATCCAGATGAGCGGTTTTTAGTTACTGGATCTGCGGATCAAGAACTTCGATTTTTTACGACTGAACATGATTTGGTGGCTGGTATGTCTGTCGATGAATCAAATACAGATGGAACCGAGAAGGATAGAGATAAATCCACTCAAAGTAAATGGGAAGTTCTAAAACAGTTTGGTGAAATTATGCGACAAAGTAAGGATAGAGTTGCTACTGTGAGGTTTAACAAGTCTGGAAATTTGTTGGCCTGTCAAGTGGCAGGAAAGACTGTTGAGTTATTCCATGTTTTGGACGAAGCTGAAGCTAAGCGTAAAGCAAAACGTCGCATTAATCGGAAGAAAGGAAAGAAATCTGGAAAGGGAGAACAAGATGTAATAGAAAATGGAGCCACGATTCATGCTACTGGAGAAGAAGGAAGTGGCACCATGATTACCGTTTCTGATGTCTTTAAGCTACTCCACACAATTCGGGCTAGCAAGAAAATTTGTTCCATTTCCTTCTGTCCGTTGACTCCAAAAAATTCGCTGTCCACATTAGCATTATCTTTGAATAATAATTTATTAGAATTTTATTCAGTTGAAAGCAATACAGTTACAAAATTACATTCTATTGAACTCCAGGGGCACCGATCGGATGTCAGAAGTGTGACACTTAGTTCTGATAATTCACTTTTGATGTCCACTAGTCATAATGCTGTAAAAATTTGGAATCCAAGTACTGGATCTTGTCTTCGTACAATTGATTCTGGATATGGGCTTTGTGGTTTAATCATTCCTCAAAACAAGTATGCACTTGTTGGAAATAAAAGTGGAGCGATAGAAATTATGGACATCGCAAGTGGCAGTTGCATTGAAGTTGTAGAAGCTCATGGTGGCTCTATACGATCAATTGTAGCTTTACCAAATGAACATGGATTTGTCACCGCTAGTGCTGACCACGACATTAAGTTTTGGGAGTACCAAATTGAGAAAAAATCGGATCAAGTATGTTCTCATACTTTTTTCATCTCTAATGATCTCCTTATTTCCCCCTTTTTACTTCAAGAAAGTTGTTATAATTATGATTATTATTTTATTTTTTTGTGACAAAATGAAAACTTGTTTTGTGCAAATAAGATGGGTCTTTCCCTGAAGTAGTATAGTTTCATACAGTGACAACTCTGAGATGTCACCTTCTAGGTAGCTTGTATTTAGTGAAGAACCCAATTTTATCTTGACATGTTTTCATATTTTAGATTGATTTAATATCTTTTCAATTCAGAGCAGCTTTTCTGCCTGAATTATTAGATTATTGATTCCCGGAGTAGATGGTTTTGAATGGAGTATTCATGAAATAGACTTGTGGCAAATATTTTAATTTTCTTTAAGAACACATTTTAGCTTTGTCCTTAAATTGACCTATGCCAATGTTTTTGGCTGCTTTATACTTGGGTATAATAGAACTCATACTTTTAGTTAAATTATCTTCTGTGGATTATTTAAAGCATCGAGGAAGTTGCATTTATTAATGTGATGTTTTTTTTTTCAAAATTATCTTTTGTGGATTATTTAAAACATTGAGGAAGTTGCATTTAATAATGTGATGTCTTTTTTCAATTTCTTTTCATGATTTATTTTATAATGTGATGTCTTTTTTCGATTTCTTGTCATTTATTTCCGCTATATGTATTGATTCAATTTTAAATGTGGTTTTTGGGCATCATTAGTAGACTCTAGGTTTTCTTAAGGATTGTGATATTCTAATGATGTTATCTGATTTACAGGACCCTACAACCCTTACAATAACCTTTGTGAGAAGTATGAAGATGAACGATGATGTCCTTGTGGCTGCTGTTAGTCCTGATGCCAAATATCTTGCTGCTGCACTATTGGATTCCACAGTGAAGGTGAACTTTTTCTTGTCATGTTGAATCTGTACATTTTATTTTATCAGTGTGATCGTGAGCATGTGAAAATAGCTAGTTCAAGTTATAAAACAAGCTATTATTGTGAATTTGTATTCAGCTTCTTGAGTATTGCTTTTGACATGGCATGAGTTTCCACATGGAAATAGTTGTGTGGGAGGTGACTTTACATTTCTTCGCACCAGGCTTTGTTGACTTTTTAGTAATACAAGTCAAGTCACCCTTTGTCATGTGGCACTGTTAATGACATTGTACTACCTGCAATCTCGTTGATTTTGTAGTATTCAGGACTTCCCTAATAAGGCTGTCTTTGCCTTTTGAGCTGGGATGTTTTGGTAGGATACCTAAGAAGCTCACACTGTTTGAGCTTGAGTTAAATATATCACTTAACAATAATTTTGAGCCTTTGGATATGTATTAAAAGATGAGTCATATTCTCATACCTTCACTCTCAAGTCTCACTGTAACGGATTTTTATTTTGGACTAGTAGTATGTGTATCACACACTTATAGAATAAACATGAGGTATTTCTACTTTACTGCTTCAAGTCTGTTGATAATCTTTTTTATGAATGCCTGTGTTCTCTCCATTAGGTCTTCTTTATGGATACCTTCAAAGTTTTCCGTACTTTATATGGTCACAAGCTACCTGTGCTATGTATGGATATCTCCTCCGATGGAGATTTGTTAGTGACTGGCTCTGCAGACAAAAATTTGAAGATTTGGGGTTTGGACTTCGGTGACTGTCACAAGTCTATTTTCGCTCATTCTGATAGGTGATGCATTAACGTAAATGTATTAATATTTGGAAATGTTGCTGAATGATTACTGATTGCAAATTTCTGATTACAGTGTCATGGCTGTTCAGTTTGTGAAGAAAACTCACTATGTATTCAGTGTTGGAAAGGATCGCCTTGTAAAGTATTGGGATGCTGACAAATTTGAGTTACTTTTAACGCTTGAGGGGCATCATGCTGATGTTTGGTGTCTTGCTATCAGCAACCGTGGTGATTTCATAGTCACAGGATCTCATGATCGATCCATACGTCGCTGGGATCGAACCGAAGAACCATTTTTCATAGAGGTGCTGTAACTCGTTTCTTGCTTCTTCCCGATTATCAGTGATATTCTATTATTGTTGTTTAGCATGCTCTTATAATAACACAAATGAGCAATTCTTAATGCGGTAAATTCTCCTTTTAAATTTCAGGAAGAGAAAGAAAAACGGCTGGAAGAAATGTTTGAGTCTGACCTGGACAATGCATTTGAAAACAGGTATGTGCCCAATGAAGAAGTTCCAGAGGAGGGTGCGGTTGCTTTGGCTGGGAAAAAGACTCAAGAGACTATTTCGGCTACAGACTTGATTATTGATGCTCTAGACATGGCAGAGGCAGAAGTAAAGCGTGTATCCGAACATGAGGTATGTTAACTTGTAACAAGTTCCATCATCTTTAAATTATTCAAGTTTGATTTAATGTTTTGTATGTAGGAGGAGAAAAGAAATGGGAGAGCTTCTCATTTTGAGCCAAATGTTTTGATGCTTGGCTTCTCTCCATCAGACTACGTTCTTCGTGCCCTTTCAAATGTTCACACTAATGATTTGGAGCAGACATTACTGGTACTATATTCAAATATGAATCAAGTGTACTCAGTTTCATTCATGCAAGTTTTAAGACTTATTAGTTCTTGTTGATAGAAGTACATTGCCATTTTTCTTAAAATATCTATTGTTGTCTCATCTTAAAAATACGCTGGTGATTTTTATTCATACTCAAACCTATAACTTATGCAATGTAAATACTCTTATGCATATGCTCTTGCTAAGCTTGACTGTGTATGTGTAATTGCATATCTTTTTGCTTATTTCTTTGGGCTTCTTTTGCATGTTAAATGGTTTTCCAAAATGGACCAGAGATTGATATTTCTTGGCGCTTATACAATATGTTGTTTTTCTCCCTCTGGGTGGTTGCAATTTCCAGTTAGTTTCAACTTTAAATTCAGGTATTTACTACTGAAAGCCTCATTGCCTATTTGTTTCTCTACAGGCTTTACCATTCTCAGATTCTCTGAAGCTTCTATCTTACTTAAAAGATTGGACTTCCAAACCTGACAAGGTAGTCCTAGCTGCAGTTAGATTAGTCTCGTATATACTGATGATCTGGTTTCTTATAAACAATAATTTACTGTTTTGTTAGTGAGTCCTTCTAACACATTCTTCTTGTACTCAATGCATTCATCTTTTCGATTTATTTGATTGGCATATAATCTAGTTAGGTAAAGTTTATGGTTTTATTCATAATAAAAATGAGTTTTTTTAGAATATCTTTTAAAAGGCCCTTTAATTACATTATTTTCTCTGTTCTTGGTACATTCACATATTATGTTTAGGTTTCCTAGGAAATGTATGATAAGATGAAAGAATAGGTGACTGATGTTGGTACGTTCACATATTATCAGCTCGGTCTTATTAATTTGGACTGGGACCAATCCCTGTAGTCTAGGTGGGTGTTTTTGGTGGACTTGTTTGTTATATGCCCTCTTGTATTCTTTCATTTTTTTTCTTAGTGAAAGCGTGGTTTCTTATAAAAAAAAATGTTGTGTGGATGTATAGTTAGTAAAACTCATAGCGTGAAGAGATTCAATGAGTTCACTCAATTGTTCTTCTTGAAGTGTTATATTATATTTTTTTCATTTTCACAATTCTTGGCGTAATCTTTGTTATGTACTTTTAACTTTTACTAATGATGAATAATGCTGCGTTTGTTTCGATAGATTGGCCGACTTTTGCACACCCATGAAATCTAATGGCTTGCAAAATCTTACTGCTCATTGGTAGAAAAATATACATGTTATCAGTCTTTGCCACTCTTCTAAATTGCTTCGTGTTGAGGCTTGTATTACTTGGTCATCATCACCTAATATGGAACTTAGAATATTGTTTCTCCTCCCAAAAAAAATAAATATAGAACTTAGAATCTCCGAAAAGCTGGCATTATAAATTGGACTTCATTATAAACTCTTAAATCTTAGTGGTTAAATATTTTGAACAGTCTAGCATTTGTGTGAATACTTACTCTTCACCACATCTGGGCGCCACATCATATTATAATTTAATCAGCGTAGTTGGTACTACTCTATAAATGATCTTGATATTAACGAGTGCTTGTTATTGTGATATCGGCAGGTTGAGCTCATTTGCAAGATATCTACAGTTTTGTTGCAGACACACCATGATCAGCTTGTTACTACCCCTGCTGCAAGACCTGCGTTAACTATGCTAAGAGACATTCTTTACGCCAGAATCAAGGTACTTCTGTATAATGTTTTTCCCTCTAGTTTTCTTATCTTTATGGCTAATGATTTCTACCACTCCTTCTGCAAGGGTAAACTGACTTTCAATAGTACGGTTGAAAGTACAAAAAAAGCCGCTCAAAAACAAGGCCCAACCAATATGAGAATATAAAGAAACAAGAGAAAAATTACTAAAATGGACTAATCGTGAGAAGAGAATAATTACAGAAGTAAGTTTAGAGGAGTGAACACTCGAAGAGGACTTTGAAATGCACGTGAGCCAAATTTCGTCCCTTGATATATTAAAACCCCAAAATTTAGGTGTTAGTGTCGGTTGCTATTACAAATAATTGTGATAATTATGATCCCCAAGTATTCATAGTATTTAATTGCCATACAATTTAGCATGTTTTTGTATGATAGAGTAAGAGTTGAATTAGCAAAATATGTGCTTCGTTGACAAGATGGATTTCTAATGTCTTAGGAATGCAAGGACACCATTGGTTTCAACTTAGCAGCAATGGACCATCTTAAGGTTTGTGTTTCAGTTTCGAATCCTTTTGCAACTGATTTCCATGATTAGCCTTTATCATTTATGATAATCTCGAATAACTTCTTTTGGCCATTTCAGCAACTAATGGCTATGAGATCCGACGCACTATTTCAAGATGCTAAATTGAAGTTGCAAGAAATTCGTACTCAGAATTCCAAGCGTTTGGAGATGAGGACAGAGATTAGACAAGGAAAGAGAAAGAAAAAGAACAAGTAAATCCACTGACCCACTCTTCACTTTGCTCTTTGTGTAGAATGAGTGCACTTCTGCAGGACGATACGAAGATTGTCAAGATGATAGCTCACTAAGATCACAATGTATTTGGAATCTGCCAATGGACCGTGTGTTCGAGCTCTTACTATATATTGCAGAGGGTCAATGCATACAATGAGAGGCGAAATCTGCCAGAAGGTTCAAAATGGCCATACGCATACCCAAAATCAACACAAAGTAGGCATGGAGGAAAGTTTGTTTCATATCCTTCACAATTTTGATCTAAGAGCATTTCTCTGCAATTTTGTTCTAATTATTATTATTAATATTTTATTGCAAAGGAGACCTACTGTTACCATATTTACCTAGAATTGCATGTGTTAAGCCTAGAAGTGTGTGGAATCTTATCTTTACTTATAGTTTCACTATCATTTCCTGTGAGCGTATGGAAAGTGTTTCTTTGGCTCTTTTATACTTACAATTTGTTGGTTTACCACCAAAATTCTTGCAATGTTCAGGAGAGTGATCTTAGAAGTAGATGATAACAAAGAAATAGTGAGTATATATATATATTTCTTTAAATAAAAACTAATTATTAAAGAACTTTGACCTCTTCAACTTCATAGGTACCGCATTGTTTTTCTGTGGATATGTTTATTTTATGACGTAACTATTCATGTATTGCGGATTATGAATCAATAGGTATCATTTAAATGTATTGATCATAGGGATGGATAAATGCTTACCGAAGGGGAATTTGATCCCGCTTTAGATATGCATATTCTTTGATCAACTTAAGCCAGTGCTTGCATACCGATGTTTGGTCGTCGCTGACGGTTGGCTGCTGCCATCATTTTTGTGTGTGTATTTTTTTTTTCCTTCTCCTTATTATTTTTATTTTTTTTTCTCTTCGTTCTTTTTTTTTTTTTTTTTATAAAAAAAAATAGTGAAAGAAAGGGAAGGGAGGAAGAGGGAAGAAGAAGAAAAGTGGAGAAAAAAAAAAGGAATGGCAGCAATGATGACGATCGATGACTGGAGGCGATGGTGGCTGCCAAGAGATTTGAGAGGTAGAGAAGAAGATTAAGGAAGAAGATGGAGGAAGAAAAAAAAAAGAAAAAGATAATAATAAAGTATTTAATATATTATTTTATATTAAAAAATAAAAAAAACATATTTTTTTAAAATAAAATGACTGTCAAATCAACAATCTTTTAATAGAAAAAATTGACTGAAGGGCTGAAAGGCTAAAATGTGGAGATTGAAAACTCGTGGAACAAAATGAAAAACCTAATCCAAATCTGAAGAACTAAAAGTGTATTTTTTTCAATTCATAAATCATAATTATAAAAAAATTATAAAATTATTTTATTAACCTACATCATTAATATATCTTTTTTTCCCCTCTTTTTCTTTTTTATTTTGTTTATTAAAATATATTTATTTATATTATTTAATAAAAAAACAAAAATTATAATTAATATTTAATTAAAATGAATAATCTATTTTCATTATAATAAATAAATAATCAATAGATACATATATATTAAATTAATTTAATTAAAGATATTTATTAAAAAATATTAATTAAATAATTTTAATTAGTTAAATTTATTAATTCATTAAATTTTACTAATACTTTGAATTAATTTTGATTTTTTAATTGATTTATCTATTAAAACTACACCAATAAATATAGACGTGATTACCATAAAATTTTTATTCTCATGCATATTATTTCCAAAATCTATAAAACCTTAAATCAAACGACCCTATTATTTTTGTAATTACTAGTAACATTGATTTTTAAAAAAATGTCCAATAAAACCTATTAGACACAAAATTAAAATTTATGTTTAATGTAACATTTAATTTTTAAAATCTTCAAATAAATAAGAGACTTATTGAATATAAAATTAAAATTTCAAGAATCTATTAGAGACCTTTTTTTTTAGTTCATGAACTACACTTATTTAATTTTATATTTAGTTGTGCATCCCTAACATAAAGTTCTACCGATTGTTACGAAAATCATAGACTAAATTGTTATAGAATAAAGTTCAAGAACTAAATTGTTATTTCGTAAAAGTTGAAGACCAAAAGTGATTTTTATTCCCAATGTTCCCAAAGTTCTGAAATTTTTTATATTCTGAGTACTCTTTGAAAAATGGTTACCCAACTCACCGTTTTCTTTGCTTTCCCCAACAATTTTTCCAGCTCCGCTCTAATAAGCCATCCGCTCTCTTGTGGTACATATTTTAATGAAAAGACGAAAAAAAATGCAGAATAGGAGTTCCACGTATTATTCATGCATGGAGCCATGGAGATGAAAGCAAAATATTTATGGGGCGAAAATAAGAACTTACTGGATCTTACAAGATCCTTATTTCTTCTTTACAAACCTTTGAGAAGTTTTTCACTGCACCGGAATTGTAAATCTTCCAAGATGTGGGTGTGAGCTGGTCCTTAATAGCGGTGTATAAGTTGCTTGTATGCATCCTGATTCTTTGAGTAGTATTCCACTTCTGCCTACAAATGACATTATTTTACCGATTATATATTTTTTTCCCTTTTTTTTTAAATAAGAAACCACGCTTTCATTGAGGAAAAAAAAATGAAAGAATACAAGAGGGCATACAAAAAAACAAGTCCACCAAAAAAACACCTGCCAAAGCTATAGGAATGGGTCCCAATCTAAAAGAATAAGACCTAACTGATAATTACAAAAGAGCTTAGAAACCAAAGCTCACGGAGACACGTTAAACCCAATCATCTCCCACAACTCATTCATGGATTTCTCCACCCCTCTAAAAATTCTACTAATCCTCTCAAGCCAAGTACCCCACAAAATAGCAAAAAAGCAAGAACTCTCCCTCTGTCACGAAATAGAGGATGCCAAATAACTTCCTCAAAAGTAGAGGAGCAATCAATGTTACGAGTTGAAGCAACCCCAAAAGCCTTGAAGAACTGCCTTTAAATAGAGCAAACGAAGGGACAATCCCAAAGCAGAGCAATCAATGTTACGAGCCGAGCAATCAATGCTATGCATTATAATTTGTTATCACAGAGGGTGCTCTCATAGTCTTTTAAATGAAAAGAAGAAGAAGAAAAAGGTGTTACTTGAAAATGATTCTCATTTAACAAAGTGAATAATTACATCAGCTATCTTTAATAGTCTAGTGATGAAGAAACTAACCGAGAACAGTTGAGCTAACAAAATAGCCACGAAGGGAATTTAAACCTAACTTTGCTGACTATTTAAACATCCTAAACATTCATCACAACATTCTTGTCAAGGAGAAGAACAGTGAGCTTGAACTGTAGACAACATAAATTAACCATTGAAAGGGGCCTAGGTGAAATATCAACTGTCTGTCGCACATGTTGGATTGCTACATTTCACCCACAAAATATTATCAAGCTTAACGATCTTTTGAGAGTATTTTATAGCATTAGCATATAGTAGGAAACGTAGGAAACGTAAGAAGGGGGATGGATGGACCACTAGCTAGTTATTCTGTTATAAGATAGATAGTATGGTTATATATGTTAGTGATCTAACTTGTATCTACAGTATGTGTAAGGAGTGTTGTTAGGTAAAAGGGTGGAGAGATTGGAAAACTCTCAAACATTTCCATGGGTGTGTAGAACCTGTTGATCAATAATAAGAAGGTTCTATCAATTTGGTATAAGAGTAGTTCATTTTTTTTTCCTGGATTCAAGATGATGACTCGCATGGAAGCCATGGAAGCAGATGTGGCTGCCTTGCAACAAACAGTTGGTAATCTCTCGGACATAACTACTCAGATCGAGAAAGATTCATGGCTTGATGACTCAAATCGAGAGTTTGAAATCTGACAAAGTGACAACCGATAATGATCAAGGTAAGGGAGTTGACGAAGCGGTGAGCATTGCGACCCCGACTGTTCCTTCGGCAGCAGATTCGCAGTCACAATTGACAAAGGCGTTGGCTCCAGTCTTTGATCTGCGGCTTTGCAAATTGAAAATTCCAGTGTTTTCTGGATTGAATCCGTATGATTGGTTACATCAAGTGGAACGATATTTTGTTGTGAATCGATTGACCGATTCAGAGAAGGTTGAAGCAGTGGTTCTTTGCCTCGATGGTGTCGCGTTGAAATGACATCACTATGAAGAGAAACGCCGATCGAGTGCGACCTGGGAGGAATTTCGCCTGGGAAGTCTCCACGAACGATTCTTTGTGCTCAAGCAAGAATCAACGGTTGCTGAGTATAGAGAAAAATTTGAGGACTACTCCGCTCCGTTGGAAAATCTGGATAATGCGATTTTGGAAGGGAAATTTGTCGATGGGCTGAAAGAAGATATCAAATTTAAGCTGCATGTGTGTAGACCGGTTGGGTTTGATGCAATAATGGATACGACCCGAAAGATGGAAGATGAACTGTTACATTTTGAGGATAAATACTTCGAGGCTTCTTTCACTCCAAAACTTGTGGCCCAAGGTCCAAATCAAACATCAAGTGTGTCCAAGCCCGTTTCTTACGGTGCTGGCTCCAATACCCGAACTGTTTCGATAAACCCGAGTAAACTTGGTGCTACTGTTCGAAAAGAAATTGTGGGAAAACCGTCTGAGATGCCATTTAAGAAACTGACTGACGTTGAACTTCAGATTAGACGTGAGAAGGAATTATGTTACTGATGTGAAGAAAAAATTTCTCCTAGACATAGATGTAAGAAGAATGAGTTGCAAGTCATGGTGGTGCAGGACGAAGATTTCGAGGTGGAAGAGCAGGTTGAAGAAATTGCCATGCAATCTGTAGAACTTAAGCCGTCGGATGAACCACCAGAGGAAGTAGCTGAAGTTGCATTGCATTCGATGGTTGGGGTTGGGTCTCCAAAAACCATTAAGTTAAGAGGTTATATTGGAGCAACTGAAGTTAACGTTTTGGTTGATGGTGGGGCTACCCACAATTTCATTGCTCTGTAGCTTGTTCGTGAACTCAAGTTGCCTTTGTCGGAAACAGACGAATATGGCATTATTTTGGGAACAGGATCTTCTACTTGTGGAGCAGAAATTTGCAAAGATGTTATTCTCTCTTTGGGAATTATTACTATTGTGCAAAACTTTTTACCAATTGATCTGGAAATGACGGATGTAACTTTGGGAGTGAAGTAGTTGGAAACTTTGGGTGATGTGACTTCTAATCACCATTCATTACCATTAAGTTTCGTCTTGAATGGTTCTAAGGTTATCCTTCAAGGTGATCCCTCATTTGTTCGTTCTCAAGTCACATTGAAGTCTCTGATTAAAGCCTTAAAGCTTGAGAAACAGGGTTTTTTGGTGGAACTTAATGTGTTACAACAGCTGTCGTCAAAGGAAGATGGGTTGTGGGATGAAGTTCCCTTTGATATTTGAAGTGTGTTGGAAGCTCACACCTCTGTGTTTCAGCCTTTACCTGGTTTACCACCAAACCGTGAGCTCGATCATACAATTGAGTTGCTTCCTGGCACGGCTCCAGTAAATGTGCGACCTTACAGGTATCCTCAGTCCCAAAAAGATGAAATTGAGAAGCTGGTTGAGGAAATGTTGACTACGGGGATCATTCAACCCAATGCAAGTGCGTTTTCTAGCCCTGTCTTGTTGGTAAAAAAGAATGATGGCAGCAGGCGTTTTTGCATTGATTATCGCGCGTTGAATAAGGTTACGGTTCCAGATAAGTTTCCCATTCCTATGGTAGATGAATTACTTGATGAATTATATGGTGCTGCGATTTTTGCATTGATTATCGCGCGTTGAATAAGGTTACGGTTCCAGATAAGTTTCCCATTCCTATGGTAGATGAATTACTTGATGAATTATATGGTGCTGCGATTTTCTCTAAGATAGATTTAAAATCAGGTTATCATCAAATTAGGCTGAAAACAGAGGATGTCCATAAATCTGCATATCGTACTCATAAGGGTCATTTTGAGTTTTAGTAATGCCTTTTGGCCTTAGAAATGCTCCATCGACTTTTCAGGCGATTATGAAAAAGATTCTTAGGTATTTTCTTCGAAAATTTGTTTTGGTGTTCATGGATGATATAATGATATATAGTAAAACTCTTGTGGATCATGTGGGCCATTTGCATTTTGTTTTGACTGTGTTGGGCAAACATCAGCGTGTGGCTAACAAAAAGAAGTGTTGTTTTGCTTTAAAGCAAATTGAGTATTTAGGCCACATTGTATCTGGGGAAGGGGTATCTCCTTCAAAATTGGTTGGTATGAACCAATGACCGATGCCAAGGAATTTGAAGAAGTTGAGAGGATTTTTGGGGTTAACTAGTTATTATAAAAAGTTTGTGGAAAATTATGGTATTCTTGCTCACCCTTTGACACAGCAGTTGTGGAAGGATAAGTTTGCATGGGGTCTCGAGGCTATGGATGCTTTCCATCAATTAAAAAGGGACATGACGACTGTACCTGTCCTAAAGCTTCCTGATTTCTCTAAGGAATTCGTGATCAAGGTCGATGCTTCGGGAGTGGGAGTTGAAGTTGTCCTTATGCAAGGGGGACATCCTATTGCTTATTTTAGCCATGCTTTAGCTCCTTTGCACAGAAATAAAACTGTGTATGAGAGAGAACTTATGGCAATCGTTATGACTTTACAAAAATGGAGACCTTACTTATTGGGCAGGAGATTTTTAGTAAGAACTGATCAGAGTGGCCTTAAATTAATTTTGGAACTGCGTTTAGTGGCTGGTGAGTATCAGAAATTGTTAACAAAGCTTATGGGTTATGACTTTGATATTGTTTACAAGCCAGGAGTCGAGAACAAGGTGGCTGACGCTCTCTCAAGAATTTCCAATGCGGTTGAGTTTGCTGCTGTAAGTTTGGTGGGTGGCTTAAATACGAGACTTATTCATGACCAGCAAGTCAATGATGTGGAACTTAATTCTATTAGGAAGAAGATACTCAACGGTGATGAGGTTCCGGTGGCTTATACTATGAAGGGGGCCTTGCTATATTATAAGGGAAAGATTGTCTTACCAGAGGATTCTCCAACCATTCCTCTTTTGCTTGAACTAAGGGTGAGCATCACAAACAGAATAACCGAGCCGACGTCGGTCGGAGTTGGTTTTTTCATGGGAAAAACCGACCATTCGGTCGGTCGGTGAGCCAAAAAAGGCTTAAACCGACCGAACCGACCGATTTCATATTAAAAAAAAAAAAAAAAAAAAAAACTACTGTAGACGTGACATCTTTCGTGGGAAAGGAGGAAAAAGCCCGCTTGCATTGTCACCTTTTATATAGGTAATGATTACCTATTTTTTTAGGTAATCATTACTTTTTTAAAAAGAATTATTTTTTTTTATTTTCTCTTTCTTCATCAACATCACATCCCACGTTTTCTTCCCTTCCCTTGTCAGACTTTCCTCTTGCTTTCCCTTCTTCCCACTCTCATTTCCCCTCTCTTTTTCTTTTCCTCTTTCTTTATCTTTTTCCCATTCTCATCTTTTTTCCTCTGTCTTTTTCTTTCTCTTTGATCTCTTCTCCGGAACCACCTCTTTTCCGGAGTTTATCGCCGTCACGAAGGTTGTTTATTTCTCTTCGCTGAAACCTTACGTCTCTCTTCACCTTATTTTCATCTCTTTGTTGGTTCTTAACACACTTCTTTATCTCTCTCTCAACGCCTTCTCTCATCCTCTTTTCTTCTCATAAGCTCCGGCTAACTTCCAAAACCGACCGAAACCAACCGATGTTTATGTATGGTGGGTTGGTTGGTTTTATGGACATCTCCGAGACCGACTACCGCCGATCGAACAAAACTGACTTGTCGGTGGTCAGCGTCGGTTTGAGCCCAAAACCGACACCGACCGACCGATGATCACCCCTAGCTTGAACCATTTCATTCATCTCCGGTTGGAGGGCACGGTGGTGTGTTGAAAACTTATCAGAGATTGGCTCGTGAAGTTTATTGGGTTGGAATGAAGGCTCGAGTGAAAGTGTTTGTGGCGGAATGAGGAAAAGTATTTGGCCTTGGCTTCTACTGGTCTTCTTCAACCGTTGCCCATTCCTGACAATATTTGGGAAGATATCTCTATGGATTTTGTCATAGGGATGCCACGGGCTAAGAAATTCGATTCTATGTTGGTGGTGGTGGATCGTCTCTCCAAATATGCACATTTTGTGCCTTTGAAACATTCGTTCAATGCGGTTTCTATTGCACAACTTTTTACCAAGGAAATTTTTCGGTTGCACGGTATTCCTAGAAGTATTGTATCAGACAGAGACCCAGTGTTTACTAATCTTTTTTGGGAATGGTTGCTTAAGTGGCAAGGTACTCGCCTTAAACGGAGTACAACGTACCATCCTCAAATGGATGGACAAACAGAGGTAGTAAACAAAGGGATGGAAACGTATTTGAGGTGTTTTGCTATGCATTGTTCGACTAAGTGAGTGAGGTGGCTTCCTTGGGCTGAGTTTAGCTATAATACATCGTTTCACACCAATTTAAAAGCCACTCATTTTGAAGTTGTGTATGGACGACCCCCTCCCGATATTCTTCCATATGTGGAGAATGGTTCACCTGTGTCAGAGGTTGATAAGCAGCTTAAGGGGAGAGATGAGATGTTGTTGGTTATCAAAGACCAATTACTTTATGCCCAACAGTATATGGCATCTTTTGCCAATGAAACTGGACGGCATGTTGAGTTGAATGTGGGAGATTGGGCATACTTAAAGCTGCAACCTTATAGACAGGGTACTTTGATGAAACATTCTAGTCCTAAACTTGCTCCCAGGTTTGTTGTGCCATTTCAGGTGGAGGTGGGGGTGGGAGCTGTTGCATATCGGTTGCGCTTATCAGAGGATGCGCATGTTCATCCGGTTTTTCATGTATCTCAGTTGAAAAAGGCGATGGGCAATACGTTTCCTGTGACGCCTTTTCCCCCAAATATGACACCGGATTTTGTATTTCATATGGAACCCGCCGAGTTATTGGGAATCAGGCAATCTCCAGATGATGGTTCGAGGTTGGAGGTGTTGATTCATTGGGCTGATTTAGCAATATCAAAGGCTACTTGAGAGGATACAACTTGGATTGTCAACCAGTTTCCAAATATTCATCTTGAGGACAAGATGAGTCTTTGGGGGTCGAGTAGTGATAGACCCCTAGTTAAATATGTATATAGTAGGAAACGTAAGAAGGGGGATGGGGGGCCACTAGCTAGTTATTCTGTTATAAGATAGTTAGTATGGTTATATCTGTTAGTGATCTATCTTGTATATACAATATGTGTAAGTAGGGATTGGTACCTTTTTGGCTGAGAAGTGTTGTTAGGTAGAAGGGTGGAGAGATTGGGAACCTCTCGAACATTTCCCTGGGTGTGTAGAACTTGTTGATCGATAATAAGAAGGTTCTATCATTAGCATTTGAAGCATAAACACTTAAATTGTCACACCAGAGAAATAGAACTTGAGAGACATTCAATTGGGAGTACCCACACATCTGCTAGAGTTGACATGACTTCAATATTCAATCTCTATGCTAGGAAAAGACACATACGAATGCTTTCTAAGAATCAAGCAACAAGCGTCCGCATTAGCAAAAGATTTACCGACCAAAAGAATTTGGTTTGTGTGATTGAATATAAATTAGACAATACCATTTAAGTAATCTAAAAAGACTAAGCATTTTCTAAGATAAGCAACCATTTAATTAGAGGTAATGAAATTACAAGAGGGAGCAAGGAGTTACAAAAACACACTCCCTCCAATGGGGATAGTTAGGTAAAACTTAAAAGGAAATAATTACAGAACTAAAACTTAGACCGGAGGAAGCTAAGAGTAAAAATGGAATCCACATGCAGTCGTTATAGCTCTCTTTAACACTGAAAATGCTCTATTTCAGTTTACATAGGCATGCTAAAGCACTTGCTTCGCATACTTACTAGCTGATTGGATGAGGAAGGTTGAAATCAAAGAGGTTTAGGAAGTTCTTCCAAAGCGTGGGAGAAAAAAAGGACAGGAAGAGGTAGCTTGGCATTTCTCCACTAATTTTGCAAAGAAAACAGCAATTCAAGTTGAGATTGGAGTTTGGATTTCTTTTCAGAATTCCGTCACTAGCACTTAAACTGCCAAGCTAAAGGGTGCAATGTAAAATATTTGAATTTCTTGGGGGATAGAAGATTTCCACAATTGATTGTAGAGGCTAGTAGTTCATTAGGTTTCTTCTGGTGAGTGCTGAAGAGGCTAAACCATGAAGATGCCGAAGTTATCCAAAAACCAAGTTCTGGTGTCGTTGCCAAATGATAAAGAGGCCCTTCGATAAGATCCAAGAAAGTCACCTCTATCGAAAAGATTCTTCTAAAACATCCAGCTCTAGTAGTAACAGAGGAGATGTGCTTCTTAAGATCACAAACTCTCACCACAGTTTTGTTTGCATTTCCCTTCTAAAAACCAATTATCTAGCTCTTGTTGTAAGAGAGGAGACAGTGCTTACTTAAAGTCAACCATAATAAAAGAACCTCCTCGTGATAACAACGTGACTATCTCACAAGAACAGCTTTCATCCTCTTATCACTCTCCTGTTGTTTTGATACATTCTCACTCGAGGATCCTACATCACTAGTAGGGAGAGAGGACTCCACAGAGAAAATTTTGAAAGTTATAATATAAGTATAGGTTGAGCTCCTTGAAGAACCTTCATACGGTACAACATGACAATTGTTCAACACATTTAGAAAGAATCTCCAGCCAACATTGATATAACCTTCAAGAATCTTAACACAACACCTTTCCTTTTTCATTGACTAGTCAAGTCTGTAGATGTCAACAATGCAGCACCTCCTATTGGAAACTTTTTCCATCCAAAGCATATATTTTATCCACTCTGAAAAGCTTGATGCTTTGAGAGGAATGTTGATGAAGCTTGATGATGCTATTGCTGGTAGTCAACTAATGGGAGTTGGTTTTGCATACATGCACAAGGACTTGTACACGCGTATCTTTAAAAGAAGAAAATGCTGGCCTCTAAAACAAAAAGGTTAAGGACAATTCGGAAGTTCTTTTATCAATTTGGCAAGAGCAGGTGGTAAATGAAGAGCTGATTTCTAATTTCATATGCAGTACTCGAAGAACTACATTCAAAGATATGCTTGAGAATGATGGGGTTGAATGAAAAAATTTCTTCTCCGTTTCCTGTTTCTATTTCAATAAAAAAAATTAAAGTTATAAATTCCTCACTAAAGTAAACATTTTCAGGGAGATTTCTCAGAAACTGAAATTGGTTCCACCCATTTCCAAAAACTAAAATAGAAAAAGAAAGCTGTGGTCAAGCCAGGGCACGGACGCATATAGGATAAAATACTTGGTTATGATTATATTTAAGGCTTAGAATGCATAGAACTGATCAAAAGAATAAGGACACATCCAAATGGGGAACAATACCATGAGATAACTGGTGAAAGTAAAATTGTGAACATACCTTGCGAACTGCCTTTATGGCAACCACCAACTTTTCACCTATAAGATCTGTCAAGATATTGTTCTTTTCAAGAGCTTCCACAGATTCAAAAAGCGATTTAGGCAACCTTGGAAGCTTTGAACCAATGCTAGAAGGATTTGTATCTGTTTATCATATGATCCAAGTTGTTATTAGAGTACTACATAAAACTTTTTGACGGAGGACTTGGAGTACTTTGCATATACATATAAAACGTTATGTGAATCTAGAGTGGAAATGCAATCACATAAGCATATGGAAAGTGCAATGTCTAGATTGATAAGGTCCCTCCTAAAAAGAAAAGTTATATATCACGCTATGTAGTAAAACATTAAGTGGCCTACAATTCTAGTAAAGCGAACTGCTCTCTGCATGGTGTAGTTTGCAGACGGTGGAACTGCTTATTTACTAAAGTTATCAATAGTTTCTATCAAGTGAATCTAACTCTCTCAATTTGTATACTCGGGATAAGAAGAACATATTGAGACATTGTTTATTTCCTCCTATAAGAACATAGGGTAACTTTAATATCTCTTATCAATCTATATGAACAAACTTACCACAGTGAAACCATCAGTAAAGCAGTCTATCGTGGTCATCCAAAAGCATGCATGTAGCAATTATCCATCTCTACTATATGCTTCTTTTATTTTGTTGCAGAAGTACAATATGACATTTAATCCCATAAACTTTTTCAATGGATAATGGCACTACGAAAACCTTATCCACTAAGACTTTCTTCCGTTTCTCTATCCAGCTGTATTATAACGTATTAGGAGTTTTGTGTTCAAGATTCAAAGTTTTGACCCAAAAAAAAAAGTAAACGAAGCCAGAAATCACCGTCCATCTTTAACTGCAAGTTCAAGGCAACAAAGTGTCGTATGTTCCTTTTAATTCACTTTACTATACTAAACAAAAAATAAAATTAATTAAGTCACCCCTAGACCTAAGAGTTGGGATAAATTTAATGTTTTCAATTTATTCTGAACCGTAACACACACTTACATGTAGTGCAAGAACCAACATGGAGAGAAAATAACATCACAAGCTTTAGAGCTAAGACCTCATGTTTCAATGTCATATTAAATGACTAAATCCAAAAGCTTAAATTCCCAGGTCAAGATAAATCTATTCTTTTCAATATAAGAAAAATAAAGCCAACCACATCTAATTTTCTTACATATATTTTAAAAGAACTTCCAACTTTTGTCTTTTGACCCAAATAAAGAGGGAGATAAAAACACCAATGTGTATTGACCCATGTAATTACACAAGCCAACAATAATTGGATGTGGAAAGGGTTTTCTCAAAGAATGCCTTATCATTTTGAATATTTGTGCCATGAATATTACATCTAAATTATAAATAGTAAAATTCTAGATAATCTATTGAAAACAGGAAACTTACCAACAGGTTCAGGCAACCGAAGATGGTTCCGAAGGCCATCTAGTCCAGCAGAAAGGATAGCTGCTAGACCTAAGTGTGGATTTGCACAACCATCAAATGATTTGATCTCAAAGTTACTCACTGAACCAGCAGGAATTCCAGGTGGACAAGCAGTTCTAAGTGGAGATTCTCTGTTTTCTTTTCCCCAACATTGATAAGCTCCACTCCATGTATTGGGTTGTATACGATCATAACTATAAGCAAACAAGCAGCCGCATTACCTTTTTGTGCATCCTTACAAGACTTTGCAGCAGAACCTTTTGTACTAAACTAAGTTTCAAATGACAAGCAATGAATATGTTATTTGATAAATTGGTCCATAAGGAATAAGGATGCCAAATCTCACTGATTTTACACCAGAAACTATGCAAATGCATGATTGGGGGAGAAGGGGAATTGATACTTCTAAAAAAACCAATGTATGCTTTTGAGGAGATTATCAAACAATAAAACAAAAAATCAACTGACCAATGAACTGCACATGAATATAAGGAAGACATGAAGCCATGCATAAATGTAAAGCATTGAATACGGAAGATTAGCTTTTTAATTATAATTTTCAAGATATCATGGAACACATATTCATAAAAGGGCACTATTAATAACATTATAAGCATCAGTAATCTGTAAGTGTAAAAATCAATAAAGCAAAAGAGAATTAGCATTGTGGCCATAATGTACTTGGCATTCATTTTTAAATATTTTAATACTCCTTCTCACTTGTAATTTGCATCTGGTTATTAATTTTGTTTTGTTGGCATTGAACCCCTTTAGCTTTATGCCCCCAGGAGCCTAAAGTCTCCTGGTAACACCTATATAGTTTGAATCTTTAGGTGACTTAATAAGGAAAATCCTTGAAGCCTCCATTGGGCACATACTTCTAAAAACAAATAAAAAATAAAAAGAAACCTAAATTTAGCCGAGGCGAAGAGTTTCTAATTTTACTTGGGTGAGAATTGCTTTGACTTAACAACACTTAACATCCCATGATCCCGATTGAGCTGAGTTAAAGTTCTTTTTCCTTTTTCCGAAATCTCCCCAGAAATGTAAACATGTCTCCAATGGGCCAACCCAACCAAACTTCTCTCATATGCTGACTCTTGTTAAGGTTGATATGGTTGTATTTACAATTGTATGCATACAATGGTTTATCTACATTAAAGAGGCTACGATTTGAATATTTCTATTGCTCGCTGGACTTTTCAGGTAATCTAACCGGTGATGCTGAGATTTCTACTGACTGATCTATCCATGGTTGTATGCTTCCTTAGTATTTTATTAAAATGTCTAGAGTTTCTTTTCTTCTAAAAACATATCATCCATTTGGTTTAACAGCCTTCCTAACAAGAATCCATCTAATTTTACAGGTGTACAAACCTAACATTTATGTTTGTAATGTTCTTGTAGTCCTACGTCTAGCAAGCATTAGTTAGTAACCACCTTCCTGGTTGATTGTGATCGTTGCCACTGCGGTTTCTTGAATAAGTGACTACTTAATAAATAAAATGCAATGCCAAACATTGATGTGTTGTGCAATCCACCGCTGAAAAAGTAGGTAATAGGCTAATAGAGCAAATTCTATCATAGAATTATGGAATTTGAAATGGGGGGTGTTCACCTGTTTGGAATTGGAGCTGTAAATGCCAAAATTGATGAAATATGATGTAAAACCCCTGCCATGAACTCTTCCCCTATTGCTGATATTCCATGTTCAGAAGATCCATCAGATGCCATGAAAACATTTTTACCATTCTGCCATAAGCTGACATGCACGTGGGATCCAGAACCAATATCATCCAATGCGTACCTAAGCAATGATAAGAAACCATGACGTTAATTTAAAAAAAAAAAAAAAAAAAAAAACCATGATGTTATTCAATTTAGATTTTTGAGTTTAAGAGCACTAACAAGTCCGAGACAAAATTCAAGTATAATAAATTTAAGGTTACATCATACTTTCCATCACTATACCAATTGTATTAGTTTTGTCACTACCATTTAATCTCTGTCTTTGGTTAAATCATATTAATATTCACACCCATTAATAAACGTATTTAATAAAATATTGACATCGATGAGAGATTATTAAGTCCACGTCCATTGGTGAGTACAACTAGCATAGCTAGATAGTAAACGAGTCTATAGGTCAATATCTTAAAACTAATACTATTCACTAACGATTATTAGTAAGTTTACTGAGGTGCCCTTGGGCCTCTCTCTCCCCAATGGGTGCCGTTTATGTAAGGCTGCTGGTGAGTCCCAAAGGCATATCTTCATTCACATTCCCTTCTCTTCTAAAATATGGACTCATCTTCTTGGTGCCTTCGGCTGGAATATAGTCTTTCCTTTAGAGTTGATTGATTGGTTGAGCTTGCTGCTTAGATCACCCTTTCAAGGGCAGTTATATGGATAATATGAAATGAAAGAAACTCTAGGATCATCCAAGACAAAGAAAGATTTCCTCAACCTCAAGATATTAATCCCAATAGCAACTATAGCTTAAATTCTCTCATATCCACAATTGGAGAAGTTTTATGTAGTCTCTTTGGATGCCTTTTACCTTTTGTATCATTTCATTCCATCAACAAAATAGTTTAATATCTAAAAAAAAGATTTAACGAAGTACAAGGATTAAAGCATACAAGTAAAATGATGCTGTTTTACTTAACAAAACATCTAACCACGATTGGCTACTAGGAATTCTGTTGGAGATGAGACTCAGAGGCAAAGCAAAGGTCTTGTGGTGCTTGTACAGTGAAAGCTACTCTGTCGGTGACTTGGAAAGAAAGGAACCTTAGAATTTTTAAGGATAAGTTGAGTACAGATGATTCTTTTGTTTATAGTATACAACACATGACTTCGTGGAGTTCAAGTCACAAAGATTTTTGTTGTAACTACGGCCTTGCCATGATAATTAGGTTTTTTTTTTTTTTTTTTATAAGAAACAATTTCATTGATGTATGGAATTTACAAAAAGGAGGACAACTCCATGATGATTACAAGAGGCTCTCCCAATCGGATAAAAGGGTAGCATAACTATATGAAGAGGAAGTGTTAGAACATTTACACCAAGATAATAGCATGGTAAATAACATTATCAAAGAACTAATCAAAAGGTCGATCCTTATCATAGAAGGTATGAAGGTTCCTTTCCTTCCATAGAATCCAAAAATACACTCGAGCGATATTCATCCATAAAGAGGCATTGATTTTCTTGAAGGGATGCCCGAGGAAGATATGGTAAAAGGGCCTTGCAAATGTCACTTGGGAATACCATCTGCCAACCAAATCCTGACCCAGAACTTGTGAGCAAATGAGCAATGAAGGAGAAGATGACTTTAGGATTCACGGCCAGCCTTGCACATAGAGCACCAATTTGGGGGGATAGCCATATGTGGCATGCGTCTTTGGAGGATGTCTTTGAGTGTTGATAGCCCAATGAGATAGCCCCCACAAGAAAATTTTGATCTTTTTGGGGAAATGGTCTTTCCATATGGCTTTGGACAAATAGTCTTTCCTTTTGTGTCGGTCACTCTTTGGGAAGGGTTTCCTCTACCTTTGCCCTTAGGCTTCCATCTCTTTCGTGTTTTATAATTCTCAATTTCTAATCCCCCCCCCTAAAAAAAAAACTGAGATAGGCCTTTGTTTTAAACAAGGTATGAAACTTTTTATTGATGAAATGAAAAGAGACTAATGTTCAAAGGATGAATCTCCTATTAAATATGTGTAGAAGAGGAAGCACGTGAGGAAGGAGCATGGAGAATAAGGGTTAGTTGCAGGTAGTTGTATAATATGGGCCCAAATGTGAATGTAATTCAAGAGGGTTGTTATATAGTAACGAGTGAGACTAGAGAGGGTATCTTTTGGCTGAATATCTTGTGAGATAGTCTGAGATGGGAGAGAAGAAGAGCTCTCTAATTCTTCCCTTGACTTGTAACCATATTGATAAATAAACTCTAGTTCTTATCAGTATTGGTATCAGAGCAGTTTCGTGACGGGGAATGGCTACTCGAGTGGAATCAAGAATGAAAACCTTGGAAGGTAGGATGGCAAAGTTTCAAGAATCAATGGGAGAAGAAATTGTTGTTGAACGTGAAACGATGAAAGCTGATGTAGAACAAGTTGTGGCAAGAAATGTTGCAGATGCCATGAAGGAAGGATGCAAGCGATTCTAGCACAAATAGAAGGAATAAGGCTGAAGAAGGTGCAGCAACAAGTGGAAAAGCAAAAGGAAAAAAATTGAAGAGGCGATAAATGCAACATTACATTTAGCAAGTAGTAATGGAGAAACGCAAGCTCACCTGAGCAAGGAATTAGCGCCAATGTTTGACCTACGATTGCGAAAGTTGGAGATTTTAGTGTTCGAAGGTGCAAATACGTATGAATGGCTACATTAGGTGGAACGATATTTTGTGGTCAACCGCCTATCGAAGTCAGAGAAACTCAAGGCGACAGTACTGTGTCTAGACGAAGTAGCGTTGAAATGGCACCACTAGGAAGAATGGTGGGAGCCGATCAAGAGTTGGGAGGAGTTTTGACATCTGATTTTGCAGTGATTTCTGTCCACGAAACAGGTACGCTCCATGAACGATTTTTTGTTTTGAAACAGGAGACAACGGTGGCCGATTATCGTGAGAAATTTGAAGAATACTTTGCTCCCTTAGATAATTTAGATGATGACACATTAGAGGAAAAATTTATTGATGGGCTTAGAAAAGAAATTAAGGTAGAAATGAGAATTAACTTACCGTTGGGTTGACCTTGCAAGTGGAAATGGCACAAAAGATGGCACAAAAGATTGAGGGTAAGTTGTTGCATCAGAAGGGAAAGCAGTTGGAGTTTCCTTGAATCCAAAAATATTGGGCCAATAGCAAAACAATGTTAGTAGGCCCAATGTGTACGAAGTTGGTGCAAATGCTCGAACGATTTTTCGGTGAATCCAAGTCACTTGGGATCTGATTTTAGAAAAGAAGGAATTGGAAAACATGTTGAGGTACCTTTCAAGCGCATAATGGAGTCAAAGTTACAGATCCGGTGTGAGAAGGGACTTTGTTTCCAATGTGAAGAAAAAAATTTCTCTGGGACATCGTTGAAAAAAAATGAACTACAAGTTATGGTTATACATGATTCCGAGCATGGTGAAGGCGAGTCTTGTGAGGAAGTGGCCATGTAAATAGTGTAAATGGTTGATGAATAAGTTGTTGAGGAACCACCGGAAGAGATAGCGGAATTAGCACCAAATTCCATGGTAAGGCTCGACTCCCCTAAGACGTTAAATGTCAAAGGGTTAATCGGGTCAAAGGAGGTGGTTGTATTGGTTGACAACGGGACAACTCATAATTTCATAGCTAGGGCTTTGGTAGAAGAACTTCAGTTGTTGTTGAATGAAACCGATGGTTATGGGGTAATATCGGGCACCCGTGCATCCATAAGAGGAACAAAAATTTGCATAAATGTGGAAGTCTCGTTGGGGACCATTACTATTGTTCAGGATTTCTTGCCAATATTTCTAAGCAGTGCGGATGTTATTTCGGGAGTTCAGTGGTTAGTAACTGATAACTCTCAAAATGAGAGTTATTAGTTAGTCTTTTACGCTTGAATTATTCTCTAATTGAGTATAATGTTGGTATTTAAATGTTGAAATTCTCCTAAATTGTTGTTGTTGATAAATTGGTTGCTATTAAATATCTTGACTGGCTTAATTGAGAATTTAGAAGCTAAGAAAGCACAAAATCGATTATTTGGTGTTGTAGTTTTCTCTTAGAATATTTTATCAGTAGATATTGCTGGAGCAAAGTTCACACACGAATTCACACGTGAGAAGAGAATTCATTAATTGAGCTTGCACCTTTTTAGCACATTCAACGTTTTTCAACCAATGGGAAGCTGCCAAAGTAAAGCCTCAAGGCCCCATCAGCCCTAAATCAAGAGGTAATGAAGGCATTTTATAAACAGCCTTTTTTGGTTAGAAAATGAGAAGAAGAAAGGTCTTGGAGAGGAGAAAATGGACAAAAAGGGTTGGGGAAGAAAGGGGAAATGGAGCTCGAGACATGAAGAAAGCACCATTTGGAGCTTCCATTTTGAGCTTTCTCTTCCCTTTTATTGTTTTCTTTCTCTATTGATCCTTCTCTTGTACTTAGATTTCATATTATGACATCTCTCTTTAGTTTTATTTGTTTTCCTTCCTTAAGCATGAGTTAATCCTTTTTAGGTGAGGATTAGGGGAATTTGTACTTAACCCGAATGCTGAACTGAGTTTATCTTGCTATATCTCAATTTAATTTAGAGTTTTCTTCATGATTAACACTGAAATTTCATCTGGCCAACCATTTTCTAGCATTGTTATTATTGTTTTGGTAAAAATGATAGTAACCGATTGCTCTAAATTACCTTAGCTTTCTTAAAAGTGGTTCTTAGCCAGTGGGGAGTTCAAGGATGATCACCCACCTAATGCACACATAACAGTGGCTCAAATTGAAGTGGTTTAATGGGAATTAGATCGCTAATTTTAGGAGAACTAGGAAGTTTCTGTGTTTAGCTGCTGAGTGAGTTTATTTAGCATAGCAAGTATTTTGCTCCAGCAAAGTTATTCGGCAAAAGTATAAAAACCTCTAATCTGAGCTTGTTTTCTTCTCTATGTTTCAAGTCCTTTTTAGTAAGCTTTTATAGCATTTGTCATTTTAAATTCCTGCAAATCTTTTGTTTTAATTGCACTTAGGTTAATGAACAAAATCTTATTGATTACTATTGAATTTTATTAGAATTTAGCTTAGATTAGTAAATTTCTATGCATCAATCCTGTAGAGATGATATAAAAAAATACTTATCACTTGTTGCTGGTTGTGTATACTTGCACGTGTGTTTGTGAGCTTCTTATTGCATATTTTAGCATCACCTTACAAGGCAACAGTAACCTTGGGTGATGTAACGACTAATCATCAAAATTTGAAAATGAGCTTTGTTTTGGGAAAGCCAAAAGTGGTATGAAGAGAGATTCGACACTAGTTCGATCACAAGTGACTTTGAAATCCCTAATTAAGTCACTGAAACTTGAAAAACAAGGCTTTCTGGTTGAATTAAATATGCTTCAAGAGAAGTGGGTTGAGGAACCAAAATTGTGGGAAAAGGTACCAATAGCGATAAGGTTAGAATTAACTAACCATGCCTCTATTTTTCAACCTTTGCCAGGGTTGCCTCCGATACGCGATATAAATCATGGTATCAAGTTATTTCTAGGGATGGCTCCGATAAGTGCTCGCCTACATAGATATCCTCAATTCCAAAAGGATGAAATCGAAAAGTTGGTTGAGGAAATGTTAGTTGTTGATATTATACAACCTAGCAATAGTGCTTTTTCTAGTTTGGTTCTTTTGATGGAAAAGAAAGACGGGAGATGACGTTTTTGTATTTACCATGCCCTAAATAAGGTGCCAGTGCCCGATAAATTTTCTATTCCCATGGTTGATGAATTGCTTGATAAGCTCCATAGCGCGGTTATTTTTCGAAGATAGACTTGAAATCAAGATATCACCAAATCCGATGGAAGGCAAAGGATGTGTTGAAGTCAGCTTTTCGGATGCACGAAGGTCATTATGAGTTCTTGGTAATGTCATTTGGCCTTCGAAATGCTCCTTCAACTTTTCAAGCACTTATGAACAAGGTATTACCACCATTCCTTCAGAAGTTCGTGCTAGTTTTCTTTAACGATGTTCTAGTTTACCGCCCTTCATTGGAAGCCCATGTAAACCATCTTACTAAGGTTATGGTTGTCGTACAAGAGCATAAGCTAATCAAAAGAAATGCCAATTTGCCTCACGACAAATTGAGTACTTGGGGCATTAGTGTCACTGTCAGCTGATGGTGTTTCTGCCGATCCATCTAAGATTGCAACCATGGAACAGTGGCCAATCCCAAGAAATTTGAAGGAATTGCGAGGGTTTCTTGGTCAAGATATTATTGAAAGTTTGTCCAGAATTATGGTTACTATCGCCCATCATCTTACTTGGCAGATAAAAAAAGAAAGTTTTGCATCAACAGTTGGTGCTACTAAAGCTTTCCACAAGTTGAAGACTGCTATGGCTACAACGCTTGTTCTTCGAATACCAGAATTTTTGAAAGAGTTTGTAATAGAGGTTGATGCTTCAAGGGTTGGAGTGGGTGTTGTGATGCAAGATTCTCAACCGATTGCAATTGCATTCTTCAATCGTACTCTTCCACCTTTACATCTAGCAAAAGTTGTTTATGAACGTGAGCTGACGCTAATGTAATGGTTGTTCAAAAGTGGAGCCCTTATCTTTTTGGTCGCAGGTTTGTTGTGCGTACTGATCAAAGTAGTTTGAAATTTATTTTAGATCAACGATTAGTAATTGGAGAATATCAAAAGTGGATGACGAAATTGATAGGTTGTGATTTTGAGATCGTGTACAAGTCAGGTGTAGAGAATAAAGTGGTTGATGCTCTTCCTCGACTGTCCAATGTTGTGGAGTTTGTTGCTGTTAATTTGATTGGGGGTTGAATATTGGTCTTATTATTGATCAGCGGCGTGGAGATCCTAAGTTGGCTACTATTTGAAGAAAACTAATTTAAGGGGAAGAAGTGCCAGTAGGTTATTCTCTCAAAGGAGAAGATCTATATTAAGAGAGAAGATTGTTTTACCAAAGGACTCTCCAACGATTCCCTTGTTATTAGAAGCTTTTCATTCATCTCCAGTGGGGCCGTGGGGGGACAGATGGAGGGGTGCTTCAAACTTTTCAACGATTGACTCGAGAAGTTTATTGTCCTGAAATGAAGGCTCATATGAAGGTTTTTGTGAGCGAATGTTGTGTTTGTCAGCAAGCTAAGTACTTGGCCTTGGCTCCAGCCAGATTACTTCAACCTTTACCATTCTTGATCGTGTTTGGGAGGACATTTCCATGAATTTTGTGATAGGACTTCTGCGAGCAGAGACCTTTGATTCGATTTTTGTGGTGGTGGACAGGTTATCTAAATATGCTCATTTCATTCCTATTAAACGTCCTAGTACTGCTTCTACTATTGCTCGAATTTCGGTTAAAAGTGGTGCGATTACATGGTATTCCTCGGAGCATTGTGTCTGACCGAGATCCTGTCTTCACAAGTCTGTTTTGGGAGGAATTATTTAAGTGGCAAGTAACACAATTGAAGTGAAGTATGGCTTATCATCCTCAAATGGACGATCAAACTAAGGTAGTCAACCGAGGAATGGAAACTTACCTGCTTTGTTTTGCTATGCATTGTCCTTTTAAGTGGGTTCGCTAGTTACCGTGGGTCAAGTATAGCCACAACACTTTGTATCATTTTGGTTTGAAGACTTCTCCATTTGAAGTTGTGTATGGACGACCACCCCTACCATTCTTCCTTACAAGGTTGATGGGTCCCCTATTTCTGCGGTTGATCAACAATTAAGGGAATAAGATGTTATGTTGACACTAATCAAAGATAGGTTGCTCTAAGATCAGCAACACATGGTAGCAATAACCAATGGGAAGCAATGGGATGTGGAACTAGACATGGGGCTTGGGCCTATTTTAAACTTTGTCCTTAATCGTTGAGGGACCTTGTTAAAGCCTCCTAGTACCAAATTAGCTCCACGTTTTGTTGGCCTCTTTCAAGTTGAAGATCGAATTGCCTGAGGGAATGCGTGTTGGTCCTATTTTCCACATTTCTCAACTACACAAGGCTATCAGGCATACATTTCTAGTTACTTTCTAGTTACTCCTTTTCCTCTGAACATGTCTCCTGATATGTTGTTGAAAGTTGTTGATAGGACCAATTTGGTCCTATATATTTAGTCTAAATCATGCTAGTTTTATGATTGATTATGTGCTTAATCGTGTTATTTTGTAGGTATTTGGTGTTAGAGCTTCCCGGGAGCACTTTGGAGCAAAAAGGACTTAAGGAGCAAATTAGGCCAAATCCCGAGCATTGGAAACGGTCCATCAGTTGTTCCTGCTAAAGTCTTGGGATTGTGTCAATCTCCCGGTGATTCAACTCAGTTGGAGGTGTAGGGTAGGTGCGTTGGGCTAAATCCAATGTGTCTGAGGCTACTTGGGAAGATGCCACTCAGCTTGCTAATCAATTCCTTAATTTCCACCTTGAGGACAAGGTGGCTCTTTGAGGGTCGGATAGTGATAGACCTCATATTAAATATGTGTATAAGAGGAAACGTATGAGACTGGAAAGGGTATCTTTCGGCTGAATATCTTGTGAGATAGTCTGAGTTGGGAGAGAAGGGAAGCACTCTAATTCTTCCCTTGACTTGTACCCATATTGATAAATAAACTCTAGTTCTTATCACTTCAACCCTCTAATCGTTGGTCCCCTCCAACTATTTCCAACCAATGGTAAATCAAGGTTGGCAGGGCTCTTACTCCAACCAACTTTCACTGTCAGTAATGATGGAGATTATAAGTAATATGGGTTAAAGTTTCGGGGGCAATACTAAATATACCATGTTACTTGGAATTGCAAAGTAAGGAAGGCTTTCAAATCTCCTCCTCTCATAATTGTTTCATCTAAGTTGTAATAAGAATAACAGACTGGTTCCTATCACTATCATAACCAAGAGAGTTTCTTATGCATTCATGAAAGCAACAAATAGGATAGAATTATAGGATCAACTCATTTATTATATTTCAAATCTCAATAGGGAACTAGTTTTGTCATAGGGGTCCCAAGCTAAAACCATTAGAGAGAGAACAAAAAAACAAAAAACAAATAGCAAAACTGATCTCAAACATTAGCAAAAACTAGTCCAAGCAGTAGAAAATTGGTGCTTGCATCCTAGTCGAGTATCTATTTACTTGATTGAATCCTATAACATACTTGGGCATAAATGTTGCCAACAATCCATGCTTCCTTGCAATGGCCCTAATCACTTCACGCGTGTAAATTAAGTTGTCAGCAGCATTGAGACAAGCAGTATGCCCTAAAGCAATCTCAAATTGACCTTTCCCAGCCTCTGCATGTAACTACAAGATTAAGAAGTCACAATCAATTAATTTCTCTAGTCAAAGTCTTGGTCAACTAAAAAAGAAGCAATCAAACTTGATTCTAGAGAGATAGAGAGGAAGGTAACCTATATAATATCTAGATTACTTGATGTGGTAATAATGTGTTTAGGATACCATATAACTACTCGAGTTAGCAAACAGATAAAAATGGTGCATAGAAGCATTACAAAGAACTGGTAGGGTATAATCAATACAGTATATTTGTAGATTATTTAATGTGTTTTGTAGTTACGATTTTAGCTAATTGAAATAGGTTGTGGACATAATCCTAGAAGACATTATTAACACATCAAATGATCTATGTACTACATAGGTCAGATCTCTATGGAATAGTGCTCCATTAGCTTAGTAGATGTGTACCCCAACACAAAATATAACAACATTAAATAATCTAGAAAAATAGGTTATAGTACGTCACCAAAGAGTCTGTCTCCAAAGCTTGAAAGTTTACAGCTTCATGTTATATTTCACTGCACATACATAAGTGAAGGGAAAATGGAAAGCAGGGTGGGAAAGTGCTATGGAAACAAATTGTGAATGTAAGTTCACATGCTAGCATTTGTACATCTAAAAAAAGTATAAGTTATCACCCCCATCTACTTTACAAGGCACGCACAATGTAATTAAGAAGTAAAACCTACATTCTCCATCCATATATACACGAAGTTGGTAATCTGAAAAAGTAATTGGCATGAATCCAACTTTAATAAACATTCGATACCCTGACTTCAAGTTTCGGAAAACCTAAAATTCTAACAATATGTCATACACGTGATTTTTTTTTTTAATACCTGTTCCACAGTAATATTCAAGGAGTTCAAGGAAGCAACTACTTCATGAAGAAAAGGAGACGCGGCATCATATGATGATGTAGAACAATATGGTGCTGAATCAAATGGCACCCAATCTTCTTTCCCATCTCTACAAAAGCCAATTTAAATAGAGAAACAGAAATTGGAAAATTGGCAAATTGCAAAATTCAAAAATAAATTAAGGCCATAGAGAATAGTATGTCCCTACCTAACTGCATTCTTTAATAGAAAAAACTCATTTTCAAAGCCTGCATTCATTACCTGGACATAAGACATTTAACAAAGTAAAGATTTTCTAGATCATGTATTCAAAAGACTTGAACAATCTTTCGTACCAGGTCAAATTCATCTTTCAGAATTCTAGAGACCCTACGTAGGGCTTCCCTTGGACAGTATTCCCATGCTTCACCGGGTTTAAGATGCATGTCAGCCAAAACCATCTCCTCCTGCTTGTTCCTGTTGAAGAAAGCAATGGAATAGGTTGAACCAAGAGTGATATCAATTAAAAAATATATGTGAAAATTCCTTTTCTAAGTAGTGTGATACTTGCAAGACTATTCTAGAAACTCTCTTGCGGTAGTTTTTATTTATAAAGTCATCCAACTCAAAAGTTAGGACTGCCACCTAAGTAAGCACCTCTAAAAAACCAGAAACTCATAAAACAATCAAGATCTCAGGAACGTGGACCCAAAAGGTATTCAAAACAGGACATAGCAATCGAGAATTCTGAAGGACAAGATAGTCAGTTATAAAAAAATCCTAATTACATTTTCAAATATTTTGCACTCTCCCTATTCCCTTCTCACGCCAAAAAAAAAAGGCTACCAAAAGAGTGGATGTGTTTGTACTATTGCTCATTACCTTTATCTAAAATTGCAAGAACAACATTGCATTTTATCGTGATGCAGGTAGATCAAAATAATAATGAGAATGTTCATATATTTCCTTTGCACATCTTACATTTGAAACTATTTGAACGAACAGAGAAATTTCTTATATAAAAAAACTAGTTAGAAGAATTGAAAGCTAAAATCGTGATGCAAAAATACAATAACAGAAACATTTTGGAAGCTGTATACCAAGGAACCATCCATTTGGTTGATAGATCTGGCAGCAGTCTGATCTCACCCACACCAGTGAGATTACTCCCATCAGCTGGACCATCAACATGAGAAGTCATTCCCATACAGGCAAAAGTTAAACCAACTCCATTTCTTTTAATGACATCATTGAACCGCTTAAAGGGAACAACCTGGAATAAATACAACATAAATCACATTAAAAAATAATAATAATAAAATTAAACAAGAAAATAAAAGGTAAAACAATGATGATGATGATAAGAGACTCCATCCCTATGAACGAAAAGAACAAAAAGAAGATCTTTACATGTACATTTTTTAATAAGAAACCGTTACATGTACATTGGGATGTAGAAAAGGAAATATATATATATATCTTATCCAATAGTAGGGAAGTCCCCCTCACCCTCCAGGTGGAGGTGCTTGCTTGCTCCAAGACCAAGATATGTTTGAAAGGACAGGTGAGATCCCATTTCTCCAAACAAGGGAAATGATTTTTTTTAAGTTGAAGGGCCCCTTAATATAAAACAAGGAACCTTTTTATTTTAAATGAATTTGATGGCCTGTCTCTCTGCTTATTTTTATCTTGTTATTGCTAGGAGTTTCTTTTAGCTCCTTGTGCTGTTCTGGGTTGCTTTTGTACTCCTTTACTTGTCTTTGCCGTTGGTACTTGGTTCGTTGTTCTTCTTTCACTCCCTTGTGGAGTTTGTATCCTTGAGCATTAGTTTCTTTTCATTTATTCAATGAAAAATTTTCTTTCTTGTTCAAAAAAGAAAAATAAATTTAATAGAATATTTTCTTCTTTTTTTTCCTAATGGGCCTCCTATCATACTTCTTTCTTTTCCAAGAAGATTAGGATTAGACAGAAAAAAGTACTCTGAGGGGGACCATCTCCAGGACAACAGGAAGTAACTATAATATGGTATAAAAAATCAGAAAAAGAAAATAAAAAATAACAACAATACATTCTAAAAAATGGGGGAAAATTTTATAAAAAAAAAATGTGACTTTTTTCTAACGTACAATACTTAGACAGATGCGTGTTGGGGTGTGTGGCTGTGTGTACATAATTAAAATAAATAAATAAATAAAAATCTCACGCGGCATCTATGTTGTCCTGAAGCATCAACCCAGATAATCCGAACAAGCCTGACATCCTTCTCCACAACATCAGTCTTCATCGTAGGAATAGACAACACTGAACTATTTGGAATAGAACTCTCTGTCATCAGATTAATCTTGTACAATTTTACGGCATTTTGTGCAAAAATATCATTCACTGCTTCAACAGCCTCAGAAATTGAGAGGTCACCATCAATACAAGCATCCCGTAGAACAGAAAAGACAGCATCCCTTGATTTCTTTGCACCTACAAAACAAGCATTTTTTTTTTTTTTTTGGGTGAAATACGAAACAAGGAAAATTAGTTTGAACTACAAACTAATGGTAAGTGCAGAAAATGAAAGTATTCATGTGTTAGAAAAAGACCACCAAATGATCAAACACTAACCCAGGTTGTCTGGGATTGTTAAAACATTCCTTCACATCGCATACAATAATCTATTTATCAATATCTCATTCCCTTTTAGTTACTCCTTTATCATTGTTCCCCATTGAGACAAATCTTCTTTTTCTTTTTAGATACCATTAAGACATATCCATATGTATGTACCTAAATAGTAGGTTTCAGGAAAGGCATATCCATCTGTGCTGAACATCACCTGCAATTATGTTGTCAAACTTTTAGCCAAGCAACACAAAGTTATAAACTTGAGCGTGCCAAAAAACATAAATAAAAATATAGCTTTCATATTTATCCAAGAAAGTTGCTTCATGTCAAACATATTTCAGGAAACAAGTTATCAAAAATTTTAATAATTATTAATTAATACTGTACTTCTTTCACCTTTTTAATAGGAGCAAGCTCTAACAGTTCTTTGAGTGCAGATATCATCCCATGGACGCTAAGCTTAGGAATTGTCAATCCAAAGTCGAGGTAGACCTAAGAGATAAAAGGCATAAAATTAACAAGAAAATTTACTACTTTATCAAATATCATCAAAATTAAAAATATAATGGATTGAATGATAAATGTTTTATAAACCTGAGGGTAAATAGAAGCCAGATATGACGCTTCCTTTGAGAATGGGTAGGACGCATGTAACAAAACTATGCAACACTTAGAGAACCTCTTGTCCTCTAGAACAGTCCGAAGATGAAGGGGATTGGCCAGCCGCAAATCTAGATCTTTGTCTCCAAATCTAGTGGTAGGAAACCATAAACAAAATTATATGCGATAGATAACAGAAAATAAAGTACCATGGTGATTTGATAACTTTTTTTTTTTTTTTTGAGTACATCAACATTTGGAGGTAAGGGGATTCGAACCTCTGACCTCATGGTCGAGAGTACATGCCAATTACCGCTAAGCTAATCTCACTTTGGCATGGTGATTTGATAACTAAGCATCAAGTACTATGAAATCAAATAAGGTCAACATCTGTTAATTAATAAATATTTGTCAACTGTCATGAATTCTTCTGTTCCTACCGCCTTCCAACTTCCCAAAATTCCAACATATTCCTTTTCTTCCATAGGAAACAGATCCCCTGTTTGGGCTTAATTCCTAGTTGCTGCCCATTATGTTTTAAGCCTGGAGAATATCTTTGATCATATATTTTCCTTCCCATTGTTCGTATAGCTATTGCTTATGGGAGGCTTCTCATGAGCTATTAAAAGTGATATCTTCAGTCTATTAGGCAGCCATGGCTTTAGTGGAAAAGCAAGAATTCTTTGGATCAACACTATTAAGTCTATTATTTGGGGGATATGAGAGGAACACAAAAGGAAATTTGATGGCAAAAGCTTTCCTTGGGATTAAAACTTTCTGAAATTATTCAATCCATGCAATTATTTATGGTTGGAATGAATGTTTTTCTAGTAAGGTGCAAGTAAGTTTTTGCTTTTAGTTATGGGGGGTTTATCTTGGTAAGTTGTTTCATAGCAAGTTTGATATCCTGTGCTTCTGTTAGTATATGTACAATTTAATTTTCTGGGTATTGCCTGGTTAGGGCTCCGTTTAAAATTTGGCTTTCTTTGAAACTTTTCAAATATCAATGAGAAGTTTGTGTTTCTTGTCAAAAATAAACAGAGGCGATATGTGTCAAAACAAACATATCCAAAACAACCTAAAGGTAAAGGCCTTAGGAAAGAGGGATCCATAAAGCCTAAGAGTGGGAATCAAACAAAAGGCTTCCAATCCAAGTTGATAAGATAAGAGGGAGTACTACGAAAAGATTTGTGAATAATACTGCAATTAGAAGTTGTATCCCGTATAGCCAACAAATTCAACTTATCAATTCATATCATAGCTTACAAGCTTTCAGTTTAAGTCAGGGTGATCAGACAAGTGTCAGTGCTTTATCTTACCCCGTATGTATCTGCATTGGCAAGTTGAAGTATACAGCAACTTCCAAGCTACGAATGAATATATAGTCAATAAGGCTTTTGTTTGCTATTCGAACAGGTTTTCCACCTAGAATTAAACGTTCATTAGTATACTATTAAGAGAAATAGGGAATTCACAGACAACCTTCTTTAAGTTGTATTAACCTTGTAAAACCTCAAGGAGAGCTTCCTCAGCGTCTTTCCTTGAGACATTCACATTGATTTCTAGACCACTGCGATATGCTGCTATACTTTTCAGTCCATATATCTCATGAGCCAATGTAATACAGTTTATAAGGAAATATACAAGAGTAAAGAGTCCATTGTACACCAATAATAACATATAAAATCATAAAACAAACAATGGATATGATTTCAACTTCTGAAGAAATATTTCTGTGAATGCATCCAGTGTCCAAGAAGATCCACCTTGAAACTCCTATTGGCGTGCAATAAAGAAATAAGGTGAAAATAAAGTTCAAATAAATTTCAAAACTTGAATTCAGATATATCTCACTTCATCAAGAATGTTCTCTGCCAAACGTTCGATTCTCAATATTCTACCAACAATTGGAACAAAACTTCTATGCCACTCTATGTTATGCTTTTTGTCCAACTCTAATCCATCGTCAATGAGTACGGCAGATATTCTTGCAGTTTTGAAACATGTCGAGCAAATGGAATCTAATCCCGAGGATTTTCGGTGTTCCTCAACCCCATGCAAGGATGGTTTACAATCATAAAGTTCAACAATATCCCTCAAGTTCCTCTGCATTACACAAATCACAAACCGGTCAGATAAAAAGACCTCCATTCAAGTGCTTCGATATCATAGGAACTTAAATAATCATATCACAATCCTAATAGCTCAATTTACTTCATGAGCAAATAAAATAAACTTAATAAGCTAAGCAAGCTCAAGTTTGAATCGGGTTTAGACGCCAATCCCTGTAGCACCACATTCCAGTGGACAGTAGTCAATCTGCAAACCACTGGGAGGAAACCTCGCGCATTTGGCACAATGGTACGAATTCGTAAGCACAAGCTTTTCACAAACAGAGCAAGCAAATTGATCCAAGTTCCGACCAGGTTCGCATCTCAGTTCAGTGGAGCGAGAAAGGAAGAAATAGTATAAAATTGAGGCGGTCGATAGCAAATACCTTGAAGGAGAGGGAATGAGGAACATAAGCCGATGCGTCGCCATGAGCTTCGGAGAAACAGTTGATGAAAGGAAAAGTGGAATCGGCAGCTACCAGATTGTGGGCGTGAGCGTCAACTAGCACCGCTTCATCAACTGCGTTCCTCAGAACAGTGAAATCCATTTCTCTCGGAGTCGGAGTTCTTCTCCTTTGTCCGTCACTTTGACTTCTCCGTTTTCCGACGATGTTCTTTTATTCTCAAAATCCCGAAGCGGATTAGTAGTCAGTCAGTGTCTCGTAGCGCGAATGTTGGACCGTCGACAATCGGTCTACAGGCTGTAGTTCAAATTATTTATTAATTTGGCGGTGAATTGATTCCAAAATTGAATAGTTTTTTTTTTGCGTTGAAATTATATATATTAAAATTTCATACAAAATTTATATACATTAAATAGATACTGATGGTTGAAATTCTCATTAATACTACATTAAAGTACTTTTTAGTTTAGGGGGATTTAAAAAGTAAACAAACCATAATTTACTCAAAGTACCACAATTACCGTTGACAATTTCAATAAACTAGAAAATATATAAAAACAAAAAAAAAAAAAAAATCTATGTCAAGCCCAACTCTAAATGAGTATGGCAGATATTCTTGCAGCTTTGAAACATGTTGAACAAATGGAATCTAATCTCGAGGATTTGCGGTGTTTCTCAACTTCATTGTTCACAATCATAAAAGTTCAACAATGTTCCTCAAGCTCCGCTGCGTTACACAAATCACAAACCGGTTAGAGAGAAAGATCTCAATCCAGTGCGAACTTAATTAAAGAATGATAGTGTAATCCATATAGCTCAGTTTATTCCATAAGCAATTTTTAGTACATTTAGACATGGTATGGAAATGAAATGGGACCTCGACTTACCCTATACAGGACCAAAGCCTCAAAATTTTCAGTTCTTCGGCTTATTCTCCTAAAAATTCAAACGCTAATCCATGTAGGCACCAATTCCAGTGGAGAGTGATCAATGTGCAAACCACTGGGAGGAAACCTCGTGCTTTATTTGCCACAGTGATACAATTTTGTAAACACGATGATTTCACTAGCAGAGAAAAACAAAATTATCATGGCGAAAACTAAATCAACTTAAACAAAATTCTCATCAAATATTGTTCAGAATCTTCTTAGAATACTTCACCTCACCTTAGCTTCTCTGGTTTTTACTTTCTGCCTGATGCAAAATGGCAAACTGTGTTTTCCCGCGTGAAAAGAGTTATAGAACTTCATTAATTAGAGTTGAGACCAACAATATCAAGAGTTTCTACCAATAAATATTGTCTAGTTACTAGATAACGAAACATGACAAATATAGCCTACACAAAAAACGACGTGACTATCATTTTCAGAGAATGAAAGGAAATAAAAGTACCAAATTTGCCAACAAGAATTGCAGAATCTATTTATCATAAGCTCACATTAATTGGATATTATTATTGGCATGCAGGATAACGGCTTATATCGTGAGAGGACATTATAATCGAACAAATACTATCATAAGCTCTCATCCAAATTAAAGTCTGTGAAACTTGAATTGGAACCACCATAATAACTCACTAAAAATAACTAACCTACTTTAAGGTCACATTAATCGTCAACTTGAACATAGTTCACCCTGCATATTGACTTGTCTGATTGAGGTACACATCTTCAACTCAAGAGGTTAGAGTTTTGAATTCCACCCCTACATGTTGAGCTTAGAAAGAGAACAACAAAAAACAAATCAAAAGATTCACATAATTCTAAAAACTGTAGCATGTTCCAAGAAGATGTACTTACAAAGGTACTGCCCATGCATCAGTACTCGAGCGGAGCCGTTCCTCGCAATTTTATAAGGAGTTGATATCTGCAACTTAAAATTTAATAATTTTACCAATAGCGTGGAATTAAAGAATGTTCATTGGTAATTTGGGAGATACCACATTTTCTCCCAAGATGATCAGACCTAACCTAACATAACATACAAGTAATTTGGGAGATACCAGGGCAGAAATGTAGAAACGCATTCATGGAGAAGAGATAAAGGGAGAGACAACGACTGGTCTACAACCTTCGTTCCACCTGCCGCTCACTCCTTCTCCATAGAAATTTTCTAGGGTTTCGCCATTAGAATCGGTAAAACTGCCGGCAACGATATTGTGCAGTGGATTCATAGACAATTGAAGAAGAAAAGCAAATTACATCTCACATTGGACGCCCAGGTGCACAAACTGCAATGATTTTGCGAGATTTTCGCCTCCAGCATTTCTTCAAATCGGAATGCCAATTTCCGAAGAGATCCGACTCCAGAGTGAATCAATGCCAATTTCCGAAGCGATCCGAACCGAGAGTGAAGTGTGCGAAGCTGCATGAACTGATGCTCATTGCCGTATGAAGAAGAGGTTTTTTATACCGATAAATCAGCGTCTGACTCACGCAACGCGAATTAGACGCGATATAGACGCGGATTAAACGCGAGCTTTTGATTTGTTCTGTGTTTTTTTTTTCTTTTTTAAATTTTCTTCTCTCTTTTTTTATCATTTTAGAAAATGAAATTTGAGATTTACGGTGTATTTGGTTTAACTTTTCAAGTGTTTAATCTTGAAAAACACTTGAAATCAACTTTCAAAAAAAAACTTCTTAAGTAAACAATAACTTGTGTAGAAAAACATTTGTAAGGAAATTATACCAAACATATGAGTGTTTAAATTCTAAACAATTTTTATACAAACTGTTTTTAAAAAATGCATTATTGAAAAACATTTAAATTTGAATGTATTCCAAACGGACCCTTAATAAGCTTTAATTATTCGAATTATTGATTTGCTCAAAAAAAAAAATTCGAATTATTGAAAAGGAAGAAAAATAATAAAAAACAACAACAAATATGGGTTTAGGGTTTAGGGTAGAAAATTGAGAGAAAACAACTATAATTTTGAAAAACCAAAAACAAATGTTTCGTTTGATAACATTTTGGTTTTTTGTGTTTGGTTTTTGAAAATTATGCTTGTTTTTTCCCAAATTCCTTATAATGGTCTTCATCTTTGTTAAGGAACCATTCGAATTCCTTATCCAATTTCAAAAACAAAAACAAGTTTTTTGAAACTACTTTTTTTTTGTTTTCAAAATTCGACTTGGTTTTTGAAAATAATGAAGAAGATAGATATTAAAACAAAGAAACTCATAGGGTGGGAATAGGTGTGTATAAGCTTAATTTTAAAAAACCAAAAACAAAAAATCAAATGGTTATCAAACAGAGCCAAAATTATCTTCAAACGCTTTTAAGTTATCGTCATTATTGCGGTTCACCCAATCTCGTCTCTAGTATATATGTATGTATATATATTGCGCGTGTTTGTCAACTCATTTCCACTTGTTTAAAGTTTAATTTAGTCTTTTGAGTTTAACATTTTTCGATTAAACCAATTTGGTTAGACATTGAAATTTGTTGATGAGAATCGTACCTTGCATGACCTGATACTTAATACAATGATAGAAATAAATTAATAAAAAATAGAAACATTATTAATCCATCCACCATATTTTTGAGAAATTGACCCAAAAAGTTTATAGTTTTTATGTTTTTAGATAGATTGATTCCAAAATTTCTATTACCAGCTTTTTAACCATCATGTCATGTAACTTTATCAACGATTACTTTATTTACATTAAGGATGATCGATTTGAAAAGTTGGAGATTAAATTGAAACTTTTTAAATGATAGAGATTGAATTGAAAATATATATAGATATATATATATCGAAACAACGTATAATTTTGTTTACAAACCTTTTTCTCCACGGCTTACTTGAATGAGTTTTCTTTTAGCACTTACCATTACCAATGAAAAGAGAGGCCAAAAGGATTTGGTTTTGGTCCAAAAGATATCAACCCTACATAAAGCACCCGCCCCCACTTCTTCCACTTCTTGTTAGTAGTCGAAAAAAAAAAGAAAACTAAAGAGATCCCAAATTTGGAAAAGCAAAAAACCAAAAAAAGGCAAACGGAAAAAGAAGGGGACAGGACAAAATCAATATTCAAAATTCTCTCGTTTAATTAAACTCCTCAACTCACTAACATCCTCTCACCACAATTCGACCAACAACCCAAGTTAAATTTAGAAACCACATTGCTCTTCAAGAGAACAATTGATTTCGATGAATTAAAACCATTATAAAAGAAAAGAAGAAACCCAATAGTTCACAAAAGAAAAGATAAGAAACGAAAACCTTTCCTTAATTTGAGAGACTGTACCAAAAAAGAGACACTTTTTTGGCTTTTGTTGAGGTGCCATGACCATGCCATCATTGCCATTATTGCGAGGCCTGTGGGCGTCTCTGCTGATCGTGTCGTTGCTCATTGGCTATGGAAATGCAGCAGCAGCCTCGTTGGGACGTCGGCGTTATGTGATGCGCAGGCAATTAGGCGCGCAGTTTATTAGAAAGAATCACAGGCCGTCGTTTAAGCCCGGCCCTTGGAAGCACGCTCATGCAACCTTCTATGAAGGTGGCTCCAACACGTTTGGTATGTTTGATTCTGATATTTTTACATTTCATAAAATGAAAATGTCAGAGGTTCGAATCTACCTCTTCAAATGTTGATGTACTAAAAAAACGAAATGGCCGTTGGGTAATAAGTAAAAATTATTAAAAGCAAATAGATTTGAAAAGATGGTATTGTTTGATGCAACTTGAACACGATCTAATTGGTAAAGATAAGTTAAATGTGTATCGTATTATGCATAGAAGATAAGAGGTTAGAATTCTCGCATGTTTTTGGTGGTATTTAAAAAAGTATGCATTGTTGGACATTGACATTGACATTTTCTTTAGCTTTTTAATCATCGATTGTTAACAGGTAGGTGCATTATGAACTTGATAATTTGTATATCCATTTTTTTCTAAATGTTCTCGGTTCTATCTAATTGGAACTTCAATTAAGATAAGTATTACAATCTTTGTATGTGTTGCAAATTTCATCTTCTAGACTTCTGCTTGAATAAAAACAATATTCTCGTGTGTATTCAATGAATTTGATAACACCTGCATGGTCCAAAATTTATGGGTTAAACCAAATTTAATTTTTGGGTTCATAAATAATTTATTAAAGGGCTTGTATATTTACTCATCTTAATTTTGGGTGGCTTAGTGAATTTTGAGAAATTTGTCTTATTCTTCTTCTTTTTTTTAATATATATATATATATATATATTAATATGTGAAAATAAACAAAAAGTAAAAACTATATTCACCTAAATTAGAAGTGTTGTCTAAGTGTAGGGTTTAATTACTTGTATGAAATTAGAAGTGTTAAAGCTAAAATTGATTAGCCTCGCCAAGTTAAAATAGTTTAAAAAAGAAACAAACATTTATTTGATAAATTATATATACTCTTATTGCTTCAACCCTTGGTAATTAATTATCCACGAGGATGGAAAATACAGATTCTAGCGAGATAAAAAATTCCTTCGTATTGTTCCTATATAATTATAAAAACAAGTTGTATGCATGTGCAGGAGGTGCATGTGGGTACGACGACGTAGAAAAGGAAGGGTATGGGATGCAGACGGCGGCGCTGAGCCTGGCGCTGTTCAACAACGGCCAGAGCTGCGGCGCTTGCTTCGAAATCAAATGCGTCGACGATCCTCAGTCTCAGATGTGCAAGCCCGGGCAGCCCTCCCTCATTGTTACGGGCACCAACCACTGCCCGCCCAACTACAACCTCGCCAGCGACAATGGCGGATGGTGCAATCCCCCGCTCGAGCATTTCGACATAGCCAAGCCTGTTTTCCTCAACATTGCAGAGTACAAGGCTGGCATCGTTCCCATCACTTACCGCAGGTAATCACAATGTTGAAGATCTCACGTTAAAAAGATAAGTGGAGACCTTATATGGTTATTCACTTATTGCCAATTGGTTTTGAGATGGAACTCGATGTTATCTAATATATAATTATATATTCTAATTTACTTATAAATTACTTATAAATTTATATATACCCTTTTCGTGAATCAAATATTAGAATTGGCTGATGATGACTGGCACGTGATATTATTATTATCAGGGTTCCATGCCAAAAGCAAGGAGGAATTCGATTCACAATAACAGGAAATCCATACTTCAACCAAGTGTTGGTGTGGAACGTGGGAGGAGCTGGAGATTTGACGAGTGTGCTAGTGAAGGGTCACCGCAAGCTCAAATGGACGGCCATGTCTCGTTTGTGGGGTCAAAAATGGGTCACCAACGCCATGATGGCTGGCGAGTCGCTCACCTTCAGGGTTCGAGCCAGCGATGGCAGATTCTCCACTTCATGGTACATTGCTCCACCCAATTGGCAGTTTGGTCAGACCTTCGAAGGCAAAAACTTTAAGTAGAGAATCCCACAGCCCAATTTCTAGCTACTTGTAGCTTTCAAGGTTATTGGAAAGATTTAGGGTTCTTTGATCGCTGATTTTTTTGTTTTTGGTTTGAAGATAAGCTTGTGTACTTACTACTACTTCTTTGCTTTCTACGTGTAATCTACTTTTTAAGAATATTCTGATCTCCGCAGTACTGCGAGAGTTTTGGGGGGTTCCCCATCAAATTATCAATTTTTTTTTTTTAAATAGTATTATATACGTGGGCTTGAATTGTTGCTCATGTTTGTGTAAATTGTGTTGAAGTATCGTGTATGTGTTTGGCATGAGTTTTTAAGTTTTTTTTTTTTTTAATGGAGAATTAAAGAAAATTTCAAATTTGTAATATTTGATCGAAAATTTAAATTGTGATTTTAATCGATTATAGACGACTCTCAAGATTATGAAAAAAAGATAAACGAAACATTTTTAGATCTTGTTTTATAATCATTTCGTTTTTAGAATTAGGCTGGTAAACATTATATATATATATATATATATATATTTGGTTATCTATACCTTTTTCTCATGTTTTAAAAGATCAAGTTAAGTTTTGAAAACTAAAAAGAAAGTATTTGTCAAAAACTTGTTTTTTATTTTTGAAATTAATTGACTACAAGTTCAAATACTTCCTTAACAAAAATTAAAACCGTGGTACGAGATTTGAGAGAAAACAATCATAATTTTTTAAAAGAAAACAAAAACAAAAAACTATATATTAAAAATCTTGATCATAAAATGAAATTTTCACTTCAAAGCACTTCTTCCCAAACTTGCCATAAGAGAGCCCCACAAAACACTTTCCCTATTTATGCTCACAGGAGTGCATGTTTGGGAGTGATTTTGAAATGTTTAAAATCACTTTTGTCATGTTGGAAATCACTCCAAAACATACCTTTAATTATTCAAAATCAATTTTATGTTTGATTTTACACTTTAATACGTGATTTTCATACCATCAAAATTAATTTTAAATTATTAAAGACATGTTTCGGAGTGATTTTGAATATGACAAAAGTGATTTTAACCATTTTAAAATCACTCCCAAACATGCACGGAATCAAGGTCTTGAGTTCGTTTTTTATAAATTTCTGACCATATGAGATCCAACAGCTCAACAGTAAATAACAAAAAATCAGATGTGTTATATACGACAAATCAATTTATATCTTATTTGGCCACAAGTGAAACTGAAAAGTAAAAAAATAAATTCGAGACACAATTTCACTCATCTATAATAAATCAACTGGTTAAGACATTAAAAAAATATCGACATAATTAATGTGTGTTTATCATGTGGGTGTGCTCAGACCTCTTAAGACATGCATTGATCTCTAGCTGGTAAATATGATCCAAGTTATAACACGACGGTTTAACAAATTAAAATTCTGAGTGTTTCAAAAATAAAAATCTGTTCAAAATAAAAATAAAAATAAAAACAAATTAAATTAAAATGCAGAGGAACACGTGTTAAGCAGAGTAACTGGATCATAGATTTACTTGTTTATTTGTCTGTCTTATTTAGGTAGGGTCGATTGTTTAAATTGTGACATGGTCAAAATTGTTACTCCTTCCTTCATTTTTCTTTCACATGGTCGAAAATCGAAATTGTGATTATGCAACTAATTTACCTGTGTGTGTGATATTTATATAAAAAGGTATTGTGATTATTTGACATTTAAAACATTAAAGTCCTAATATATTGTCTAGATTTATAAATAATAAAGTTCCATTTGAAGAATGTGTTATAGGTCATTTGGGACCACTTCGATGTACGAGGAGATGACGAGGACAACCAGACAGAAATAGGGCACGAAGATGGACCCCAGAGGCAAAACGGACCAATGGGTTGAGCCAAGACCGAAGGGGTCGGGGGGTCGGGCCCCTGCTCGACCTCGACCTTGGGCCGAGGCCGAGGCCCATGGTCGGCCGCGCGGGTCGAGCTCGTCCGGCTCCACTTGGTCCCTACTGCCTCTAGCCGCCCCAATTCTGTCTGGTTCGTCCCGAAACGCCTACGAATTCCTAAAAATCCTAGGAGCATGAGCATGTATTTATACCCCTCTTCGCCACTGAAGAAGGGACCCGAACTCTCGACTCTCTCCTCTTACTCTCTTGCTCTCCTCTTCCGTTTTCTGACTTTAGCATCGGAGGCGGTGTGGCTAGCACCACACCGGTGTGCAGGTTTACTCTTTTGCAGGCCACGTCTTCCCCTCATCTACAAATTTTACCGTTGGTGGCACGTGAAGGTCAAGTGAGTTTCCTCTGACCAAATTTGACCATCAACAGAATGTATATATATATATATTTCCCCAAATATTTATGAATTTAAACATAATTTTAGTTTTCGAAATTCTATATACTTTTATATTTTGATCGTTCGAAATTTGTCTGCCTTTGATGTTAATGTTAATATACATCTTTAAGTAGTAGAATTTCACAAGATCATTTTCCTTCTAACAAATAATTTTAAAATTTTACCATTGTCAACAACCAGTCGAATCCTTTTATTGATTTTTGTAATGAAAAAATAACACAGAGTTTCATATAATACATTGGGAATGCAACCAGAGTTTTACATTAACTAGAAAAAGGTCGTGAGAATATATATAAACGAGGTGAGAGATAACACAACTTTATTAAGTATGGGTCGATCTTATGGAAATAACGTCTAAAAACAAAGTTAGGAGAGCTCATGTCTAAATTAGAGGACAATATCATATCATTATATGTGTTGAAGGTACATATATATAACGATAACAATATAGATATCGATTTTTTTTATAAAAAAAAACAATATATATCGATACATCAAAATATAATAAATGGCTGAGGATTAGACTCGTTCCAAAATTCTCATCCCACCTCTCTCTCTCTTATCTGAAAAGCAAAACATCGATGCAACAATATAATATATAGTAAATAATTGATGTCGTTCATAAATTACAAAATCAAATTATACAAGTTTATTGATAAATACTTAATATACAATAATTTATAAAATGTAAATTACACACGTTTCAATAATAATTATTAAACTATCACTTTAGTTGTTGTCTTAGTCTTCTCCCTCATACTGTATTCTGTTATATTAGTTCCCACCTCTTATGGCTACTTATATAGCCTTGCAATAATAAGATTGATGTGCAAGTTATTTACTCTCTAGTGTAATATGGTATCAGATGAAGTTTTTTCTTCCTGAGAGTGCCTTCTTCTTGCATCGTTCTCCTTCTTCTTCGTGTGCAAATTCGTTGCCCTAAATCATGGCTGATGTTACTGAACACGAAACTGAGAATCCAGTTTCTTCTTCTGTTCCAGCCTCGTCTTCTTCCGCGATACATCCTTCCAGTTCCTCGGTTGTGGATCTCTATGCCAATCCCTACTATCTTCATCATTCCGACGACACTAATTTGGTTTTGGTTTCTAAACCACTCACTGAATCTAATTATGCATCTTGGAGTCAGGCAATGGTCATCGGACTTACGGTGAAGAATAAATTGGGTTTCGTTGACGGCACTTTGCTTCAACCGACTGGTAATCTGCGGCGATCTTGGATAATTTACAATAGTGTGGCAACAGCCTGAATTCTTAATTCCTTGTCAAATGAAGTTTTGGTTTTCCCACCTCTTATGGCTATTTATATAGCCTTGCATTAATAAGATTGATGTGCAAATTATTTACTTTCTGGTGTAATAATAATATCTCTAAAACCAGGGTGCTTCGTATGATATCGTTGATAAATATGGTTTTTTTTTTTTTTTTTTTTTTTTTTTTTGTTAAAAATCACAATTAGTCTCTAAACTTTCATAAAAATAACGATTTGGTCCATAAACTTTCAAAAGTAGCGATTTTGTCCCCGAACTTTCAAAATAGTGATATCGTTGATAACACTACTTCCATCGTTAAGTTTTTTTGTTTTGTTGTATGCCTTATTCTCATGTTTTCAAAAACCAAGTCAAGTTTTGCAAAAAACTTGTTTTTGTTTTTTAAATTTGGTTAAAGATGAAAACCATGGTAGTGAAAACCGAGAGAAAACAAACTTAATTTTCAAAATCCAAAAACCAAAAAACGGTTATCAAATGCACCGTAACAACTAACAAGTACATGATAAGAGAATAATGAATTTTTTCTTATATTTATGAGGGAGGGGACTTTTTTTTCGAGAAAAAAAGGGATCAGTTGAATATTGAAATAGAGGATAAGGATTTTTTTTTTTTTTTTTTTAGAACAGGAAAAAAAAAAATTGTTGAAACAAAAAAGATAAGAGAGATAAGTTAAGAGCCCTGTCTATGAATTAAAAGTGAAAAACTAATGGTCAGCGAGTTTCAGTTTAAGAAAGAAAAATTTGTCCTTTAAAAATGAACGAAGGATCACAGTAAATTAAAAAAGGTATTGACTTGTTGAGAAGTGGCAAAATCTGGAGGAAAAAAAATAAAATTAACATGCAAAATCTAAAATAGAAAGGAAAAGAGAAGCGACAGAATCGTGATTAAAAAATTATATATATATATATATATATATAGCTAGCTTAGTCAACAAAAATTTAAACAGTTTAAAAAACAAAAAAATAAACAACAAAAAAAAAGGAGGAGAGAGATGCATAATCTGACAAATAAATAAATACTAAGAAACAGTTAGCTATATATATATATATATATATATATATATATAGCTATGTTTTCGAAAAAAAAAAAAAAAAACAGTTAGCTATGTTTCAAAAAAAAAAAACACAAAAAAAACAGTTAGATTAGATCAATTAACCAATCACATGTCATCATAGGATCAGGAGAGAACCTCATGTGGCTGGGAGTGAAAGGAGAGCAAATTGCTCTATTAATTCTCATGCCTTTTTTAGATGGAGGCATGGGCTATATAATAGGCCTTCCCTTGACCCACATTTTCATATTCACAAAGAATCTTAGTTTATAGAAATTACTAGCTAGATTACCAAAGAGTCGCATTCATGGCAATTCAAATGCGACTCTTTAGACTTTCATTCATCGTCTTCTTCTTTTCAGGTACACTATCTATTTTGATAACATAATTCGATACTGTTCAAGTAGATTTAGAAACATTTTAAGGAGTTGATTCAATATGCAATTGGAATTACAAAGTATACTTGTGATTATATTCATGTTGAAAGCCAGCAGGTTTCCCCCCTCCAATTTAGTATTTGTTAGTTGTATTTTTGTTATTGAAGTTCTTGGTGAATTGTCGATCCCATAGTTGATTGGTTGAAATTGTGTAATTTAGCAAAGAGCGTTTATCTATCTAATTGAAAAAGGCGTAAGTAAAGTCAACGCGAGCATAACTCAATCTCTCATCCACTCATTTTCTATCTTTCTCATTCTGCCACGAAAAAATTAATGGTATATTGTGTGAAATAACTCTTATAGATGTATTTTATTGAATATCACATGATGATGTACAAAAGTATATCGAAGGCATATATATTGAACAACCTAGAAAAAACTGAAATAACAAAGTTTTTTTCTTCTTCAAATAACTGAAATAACAAAGTTATAAGAATAATTAGCTTAAACAGTAATTAATAGCTAAACAACATTAACATAATACAAGTACGCCCATAATAGTGTGTGGTAAGATATTCACATCTTCTTAAAAAAAAAAAAAAAAGTAAGATATTCACATGTGTTTCTCAAAAAAAAAAAAAAAATCACACAGACAAAATCTAACAATTATTATTTTTTTTCAATAACTATATTATATTTACAGGGGTTTACTCGGTCAATTTCGACATTAAAAACAATTGTAAGTTCCCAATTTGGCCGGGAGCCTTAACCGGTGCCGGCAGCCAACTATCGACCACCGGCTTTAAATTACGCCCTGGATCAATGACGACGGTGACCACTTCTGCGCCATGGTCCGGTAGGTTCTGGGCTCGAACTCGCTGCTCCAGAGATGCGAGTGGGAGGTTCTCCTGTGAAACCGCCGACTGTGGCAGCGGCCACGTCGCATGCAACGGCGCCGGTGCGATTCCGCCAGCAAGCCTCGTTGAATTCACCATAGCGACAAACGGCGGCCAAGATTTCTTCGACATCAGCCTTGTCGATGGCTTCAATTTGCCCGTTTCAGTGACACCAATAGGCGGATCGGGCGGGTGCAGACCGGTAAGTTGTGCAGGAAATGTGAATGCCGTTTGTCCACGGACATTAGCCGTCAGAGGGCGAAATGGTAGAGTGATTGCATGTAAAAGTGCTTGTATGGCTTTCAATCGGCCGGAATATTGCTGTAGCGGCGACCACAATCAGCCACAAACTTGTCCACCGACGAATTTTTCGAAGATATTCAAGAGACAGTGCCCTCAAGCTTATAGTTATGCTTACGATGACAAGACTAGTACCTTTACGTGTACGGGTGGAGCCAATTATGCTATCACATTTTGTCCTTGATGTGGAATCGGTGGGAAGTTTAACTCCACGAATAAATGAATTGCCAATGTTCCATTCGATAACTATTTGACTTTTGGTTTTTAAACTTATAAAACACCACTTTCAATAACTCTAAGTTTCTTTGTTTTTTTACTTACCTTCTTCCCATATTTAAAAAAACCAAACCAATTTTTGAAAACTAAAAAAATTAGTTTTCAAAAACTTGTTTTTGTTTTTAGAATTTGGTTAGAAATTCAAGTGTGTCTTTAACAAAAATGAAAACCATGTTGAGGAAATTTAAAGAAAATAAACCTAATTTTCAAAAACCAAAAACAAAAAAGCAAATGGTTATCAAATGGAGTCCAAATTATTAAATCGTGACATTGTCAAAGTTGTTATTGTTCCTTCATTTTTCTTTCAGAGTTAAAATTGTGACTATGCAACTTTACGTGCCCATATTATATGAATAATATTTTGTTGCATGACGGTAGGTAGAGATCTCCTACACACTCTATTAAAATCTTAACAACTATGAGAAAAATTTATCTCTCATAATTGCCAGTATTTTAATGTTGGTGTGTAAGGAGATTCGTATATATCAGTGTGCACTAAATATTTTTCTTATTATACTTATATAAAAAGTATTGTGATTAATTATTTGACACTTAAAACATTAAAGTCCCAATATTTTGTCTACGTTTATAAATAAAAGTAATATTTTTTCTCCAAATATTTATGATTTTAAACGTAGCTTTTAGTTTTATTCTCCGGGAAAAAACCCCTTTTAGCTTTCAAAATTCTATCTACTTCTATATTTTGATCTTTCAAATTCTCTGTCTGCCTTTTATTTTTGTGTTGATGTACATTTTTTAAGTAGTCGAATTTGTCTGTTATCAAAAAAAAAAAAAAAAAAAAAAAAAAAAAAAAAAAAAAAAAAAAAAAGGGTAGAATAATTTATCTATAAAAAAAATCATTGAAAAACAAAATAATAATAATAAACTGCTAAAGGGTGTGAGAAGTTCAAATCTTCATCCCACCCCTTTTTTAATTGAAAAACAAAATATTGATGTAACAATAATATATATATATATATATACTACATTTTATTTATTGCGTTATTATTTAACAATCATGCTGTTAGAAATAAATAATTGAAATCATCCATGAATTTACCAAATCAAATTATACAAGTTTGTTGATAAAATACTCAAGACAATGTTTTCAATAATGTAAATTATTGCATGCCAACACATATACTCTTAAGCAAATGTTTAGTTGTTATAATTTTCCACCTGAAATGTTGTTGAAGAATGTAAATTACACGTTTCAATAATAAGTCTAAAATTATGGTACTTTTTATAACATTGTTGATAAATATGCTATTTTCTCTTCAATGAAAATGATATATGCTCTCTGCTGGCAATTTAAATGTTACTCATAAAATTTCCATAGTATTTAGAATATTTCACAAACTACCCTTTTATATGTATATAGATATAGATAAATATAAATTCACACAAAAACTCCTTTAAAGTACGTGCATTACAAAATTACTTAAGTAATTCATTCATATAAGGTTCAAAGTGAGTGTACAGAGGTTTTAAAGCAATTATATTATATTTTGTGTTGGTTGCACGGTTTAAAAAATTTTAATATTTTAAGGTCTCTAGTTCGATAAATTGAATCTCTCTGTCAAAAAAAAAAAAAAAAAAAAAAAAAAAAGTTCGATAAATTTGAAAAATTAAAATTTTAGTTCAATAAATTAAAAAATGACAAAATACACAGTAATTAGAGAATAATGAAAAAAAAGTGCGTGATAAGGGGAATAAAGAAATTTCTTCTTAGATTTACGAGTGAGGAAAAAATTGAAATAGAGGATAAACAAAAAGAATGGTTAAACCAAAAGAGATGAGAGAGAGAAGCAAATCCTAATTTTGAGTATTTATTATTGTTGATAAGTAAAAAGGATTGTCTAGGCTGGGTTTGCTCTATTTATTAGGAAATTATCAGTCAATTACACATGCCAAATCCATCATTACTCTTAATTCTCGTGCCTTTTTTTTTAATGAGACAGAGACTATATAATAGTATTCACTCGATCCAGATATTCATATTCATACAGAGAACCAATTCTTAGAAAGTATAATAGTTTTTGAAGAGAGAGTCACCTTCGCATTCATGGCAATTCAAATGCAATTGTTTAGACTTTCAGTCATCATCTTCTTCTTTTCAGGTATATTCTATCATTTGATTTAAGTTAAATCTCTATATTGTTAGTTATACGATTTAAAAATATTTGATCGTGACGGATTTTTTCCCTCTAATTTAGTATTTGTATTTTTTGTCGTTGAAGTTATTCTTGATGAATTGTCCATCTGATAGTTGATGGCTTGAAATTGTGTAATTTATTTGGTAAGTGATTTTTTAAAAGAAAAATATGATAATCACTACGTTTTTTCTAAAGTAGGTTTATCTACTTTTAATTATTTATGGTTTAATCCATGCTTTTTAGATATTCGCTTAAAATTATTTTATGTTAATGGGGTGTTTTTTTCTTCGGTGTGTTTTACGATATGGAGTGGGAGATTCAAATATATTTCATCTCTTGATCAATAATGATATATGTTTTATGTCAGTTACGCTGTTAAGCTATGCACGTATTAACGTGTAATGATCCATGCATTTTTAAAATAAAATTATTATTGAAATTCTAATATATATATATATATATATATATATATATATATATATATATATATATTATGAAAATATTAAATATCTTCAGAAGAAATTCCAACAAGTATATTGTTTGTAATGTTTTATAAAGAAAATTGTTTGGTTATTCTGTCTAGAACTTTTAGAGATACAATAAAATCATATGAAAATTTCAAAATAGTATAGCAAAAATTATAAGGAAAATGTGAAACAAGCTCTCTTTTTCAAAAAAAAAAAAAAAAAAAAAAAAAAAAAAAGTGAAACAAGCTCCAATTTTATTTTTATTTAACAAAATAAAATAAAATATATTCATATCTCTTGAAGCACGTGGATTGATGATACAATAAATTATTCGTTCAATTAACCTGAACACGAGTGTTCACCATTCATTCCATCTAAAAATCTGCGAGATATATACGTTTTTTAATTTTAAATCAATAATTATACAATATCTGCAGGTGTTTACTCGGTCGATTTCGCCATTAAAAACAACTGTAATTTCCCAATTTGGCCGGGAGGCTTGACTGGCGCCGGCAGCCAACTGTCGACCACCGGCTTCGAATTACTGCCTGGATCGACAACGACGGTGACCACTTCTCCGCCGTGGTCCGGCAGGTTTTGGGCTCGAACTCTCTGCTCCACAGACGCGAGTGGGAAGTTCTCTTGCGGAACCGCCGACTGTGGCAGCGGGCAAGTCACGTGCAACGGCGCCGGCGCAATTCCGCCAGCAAGCCTCGTCGAATTCACCATAGCTCCAAACGGCGGCCAAGATTTCTTTGACATCAGCCTCGTGGATGGCTTCAATTTGCCCGTTTCGTTGACACCAATAGGCGGATCGGGTGGGTGCAGATCAGTACTTTGCGCAGGAAATGTAAATGCAGTTTGTCCACCGGAATTAGCCATTAGAGGCCAAGATGGCGCAGTGGTTGCATGTAAAAGTGCTTGTATGGCTTTCAATCGGCCGGAATATTGTTGCAGCGGCGACCACAATCAGCCACAGACTTGTCCGCCGACGAATTATTCGAAGATATTCAAGAATCAGTGCCCGCAAGCTTATAGTTACGCTTACGATGATGAGACTAGTACCTTTACGTGCACGGGTGGTGCCAATTATGCCATCACATTTTGTCCTTGATGTCTACATCGAGGGGGGCCTTAACTCGAGGAATTAATAAATGGAATGCTAAATATATAATAATTTAGTTTTTTTTTTTCTTTCAATTTAGTAACTCATTTTATGCGATTTTTGTTCCATCCAATATTTGTTCATTTTACAGTGCTTTGAATTAGAGATAAAATGATGATGAATTATTATTATTATTATTTTTTTAATTTACGTATATTTGATATTCTGATATTTTATGAGATGGTAAATACTTAGTTGAAAAGACAAGCAATACATTTAGTTTCAAAAAGAAGATAAGCAATACATTTATTCGTATTACCTTCCACTGTGATGAAAATATTTGCATTTTATTCTTACCTTCCACTGTTTAATAGATACCTATTTCATTGTCAACATGAACATAACTCAATTTGATAGATTCACAGTTGTATCAATTTGGTCCATGGATTTTAAAAAGTGTCCAATAAGTTTCTAAACTTTCAATTTTGTTTCTAATATGTCCCTAAATTTTATAAATGTCTAATAGGCTCCTAAACTTTCAAATTTGTGTCTAATGGGTCCTTGACATATTCAATATTTTTAAAAATTAATCAATCTACCATACATAAAATTGAATTTTATGCCTATTAAGACTCTAAAATTTCGGTAATTTTGTATCTGGTAGTCTTGTGAATTTTAAGAAATGTTGAATAGGTCAATGACTTATTAGACACAAAATTAAAAGTTGAGGGACTTATTAGATACAAATGTGAAAGTTTAAGAACTCTATTGGATACTTTTTAAAGTCCAATGATGTATTTGAAACTTTTTAAAATTCATGAACTAAATTGACAAAGCCCTGAAAGTTTAGAGACTAAACATGTAATTTAACATTATTTTTTTTTAGAATATAATATAATGATTTTTATATTACAATCGAGAGTGTGCAAATTTAAAAACAATATCTAAAAGTGTGTAGAGGTCTTACACCGAAAAAATGAAAGTTTGAAGGTCTCTCATTGCAATTTTTCCAATAGAAAGAAACACATACACAACACGCCCATGATACCTACTTTGTCTATTCACATTGCAAAATGTCCTTAATAAAAAAAATTTATTAATGGTTTTGAACCAAACATCATTATTAAATAATGTTGAAAATTTCTCCAAAAGAAAAAAAAAAGGTTGAAATTTTGGATAATTAATTTGCAGTAATATCAATGTATATTGTATATTCAACAAATTTACAGTGGAAAATTGAACCTATGACCTTGGGAAAGATAATTATACGTATTTTATTTGCTGGCTATATGTTGAAATTTGTCGTAGTCCTATTTGAACTAAACAAATTTGGTCATAGTACTACTACTATAAATTTTTTCCATGTTTTAGCCATGTTAGTTTTATTATCACGAGCTTGCACGAGTTTTAATTATAACTTTATTAAACAAGGACCAAATCAAAACCGACACAATTGAAATAAAGTTTTCTTTAATACAACTTAATTAGTTTTCGTACAATAATATGATTTTTTTTTCCAATAAAAAGGTTTGAAATAACGCCATTTTCAATGAATAATATGTTAATCCGACAATTTTAATAATATTCAACAAAACTTTCGTAAAAGTAGACGCGTTAGGAAATTACCTAACCAATCAAATCTACATGTTTTACAAGGCCGCAATAGACGTTTTAAGCAATTCAATATTGTTTTAGTTGTAGGACAATAAATAAATAAATAACTGAAGAAAAAAGTACATAATAAGTAATAAATTTTCTTCTAAGATTCACCCCTTCAGGAAAAAAAAATATGAAATAGAGTGGAAAGGGGAGAGGAATTGGAAAAACCAAAAGACAGAGAGACGTTTTTGTTGGTGAAAAGTATAAAAGAATTGTCTAGGTTGGACTTGCCTATTTATTACGAAATAATTATCAGTAAATGCTTGCCAAATCCATCACTGTCCTTAATTTTCATACCTTTTCCAATTCGAGGCACTGGCTGGGGTTGGGCTATATAATAGCAGCCTTCACTTGACCCATATATTAATTTTCGTATTCTCATTTACATTCACGCACAGAATCAATGGCATTTCAAGTTCAGTTCTTAAGGCTTTTGTTCGTCATGTTCTCATTTTCAGGTATATTCTATCTTTCAAATAGTATAATCAAATATTATTTTAGTTCATCTCTAGGCTAATCGTCTATGCAATTGAGATAAAAGAGAAATTTGTTAGAATGGACAAGATGTTGATAACTGACGAGGCTTTCATTTCCCTCCAATTTAGTATTTGGATTGTATTATCAGTTCCAAAGTTCTTGGTGAATTGTAGATGTTGTAGTCTATTAATCGAAAGTGCAAGTCAAGATCTTCCTAGGTTTTTTTTTTAGTTGAACATTTTTTGAGGGAGAGATCTAAACTCATGATCTCTTGGTCGTAAACATACCCTTTATGTCAGTCGAGCTATATGTTTTGACATCCCCTAATTAATCTATGTTTCAACACACTTGAATGGTTGGAGGTTAAGCGTTTGTAACATTTAAAAACCTAGAGTAAATTACAAGTTTAATATGAATGTTTAAAGAATGTCTAATAAAGTCACGAAGTTTCAATTTTGAACTTTTTCAACATCATGAAAAAAAAAATCAATATCATGTGTCCACAAAGGTTCTTAAAAGATGTCCAATAGCATCTTAAATTTTTAATTATGTGTTTTCTTAATTTTTTTATTGTGTACTTAATATGTTAATAACGATATTTATTTAAATTTTCTAAACACAAAATTTTATCATGTCATTAAACATACCATTCAATTTTATACAGGTTAGACATAAAATAGAAATTTTAAGAACAGAATTCATAGACTAGTTTTGTAATTTAAACAAAAATGTGAGATACAAAAGTTTTATTTGATTTTGTTTAGTAATTAATTAAATTATATTTGCAGGGGTTTACTCGGTCAATTTCGCCATTAAAAACAATTGTTCGTTCCCAATATGGCCGGGAGCCTTGACCGGATCCGGCAGCCAACCGTCCACCACTGGCTTCAAATTACTCCCTGGATCGACAGAGACTGTAGCCATTTCTCCCCCATGGTCCGGCAGGTTATGGGCTCGAACGCTCTGCTCCACAGATGCCAGCGGGAAGTTCTCTTGCGAAACCGGCGATTGCGGCTCCGGGCAAGTCATCTGCAACGGCGCTGGCGGAACTCCACCGGCGAGTCTCGTCGAATTCACCATAGCGCCAAGCGGCGGTAGAGATTTCTTCGACATCAGCCTCGTCGACGGCTTCAACTTGCCAGTGTCAGTGACGCCGATCGGCGGATCGAGTGAGTGCAAAGGGGTGCTCTGTGCTGGAAATGTAAACGTCGTATGTCCACCGGAATTAGCCGTTAAAGGGCAAGGTGGTGCAGTGATCGCATGTAAAAGTGCTTGCATGGCTTTGAATAAGACGGAATATTGTTGCAGTGGCAACCACAATCTGCCGGAAACTTGCCAGCCGACGAATTATTCGAAGATATTCAAGAATCAGTGTCCTCAAGCTTACAGTTATGCTTATGATGATAAGACTAGTACCTTTACGTGCACTGGCGGAGCCAATTATGCAATCACATTTTGTCCTTGATTGCGCACGCAACGAATGAGGGAGCCTCCTTAAACTTAATGAATAAAGGAAATACTGAATATAATATACGATTTTGTTATCTTACAATTTAGGTCACCTTTACCATTTGTTTTTTTGTTTTTGGCTTTTGAAAATTAGACTTGTTTTCTTCAAATTTCTTCACCATGGTTTTCATTTTTGTTAAATACACACTCCAAATTCTAAAAACAAAAATAAGTTTTTGATTTTTTTTTTTTTAATTCGCTTTGTTTTTTAAAATATGGGGAGAATGTAGGTGAAAACCCAAATAAATTTAGAGTTGGAAGCGGTGTTTATAGGCTTAAAAACCAAAAACCAAATGGTTATCAAACGGGGCCTTAGTATTTGACTTTTATGTGTGTGTGTGTTTTTTTTCTTTTAATCTCGTCTTTGTTATCACGATACTGAAATTGGCTACTGAGGTGACGATGGGATGTCGAGATGCCTTTGTTAAGTAAATTTAAATTATAATTGATGTTTTGATTTGGTGAAATAGATATATCTTTGGTATTTTCGTTTTAAGACATTAAAAAAATCTCACTTTTGAGTTTTACCTAAAATTTATCAGGTATATCTATAATATATCTATAATCTATAATATCTATAATCTATAATATATTAAAAAGGGAGGATCTTGAAAAAACTTTTTTGGACTATTATACCCCTACTTCAATTTCTAAATTTACAACCATGCCATTATCATTAATTATTTAAATATTAAAAATACAATTACTCCAATTAATTACAAATGTATTTAAATAAATATATGTAAATATTATTTAAGAAATAAGTTAGATTCACGTGAACTTAAAAAAAAAACTTTATGTATCTTTAAAAAATCAAATAAGATTTATTTTTGTTAATATTTTATTATTTAATTAATGGTATAGTCAACTTGATTTTATGAAAAATAATTATATTATTAAGTTACTGATATGGAATATGAGAAGTTAGAATACAAAAAGTTTTTTCATTAATTAAATATATTTTCTTTAATTACAATTAATAATAGAAGTTAATATAGTTTTGGAATTCTAAAAGTTTGTAACTTTTAGTAACTTTTAGTTATCTACCACTATAAATAAGAGGTTTTCTTATAGCATCTTTTATCAATATCTATAATCTATAATATATTAAAAAGCTACCATCTTTAAAAAACTTTTTTTAGTATTAACCTTTGTCAAATCTTAAATTTACAGAGAATGTCATCTATAATTAATTATTAATAGTTATTGAATTATATAATAACTATTAATATAAACACTAACTTTAATTATATATATATTTAGTATTAAAAGAATGCAATAAAATATTAATTTTTAACAAATACATTCTTTATAATCTTATATATATAAAGAATCATTTCTCAATAAATATATATATATATATATATATATATATATATATATATATATATATATTATACAATTTAATTAAAATTGTACATTTTTTTTTTTTTTGAAAAAGAAAAAATTGTACAAATTTTATTCTATCGAATTATTTAAAACAAATATAAAAAATAAACTTAATTGCAACATAACTCATTTGTTACCTTTTGTAAGTTTCAACGTGGGTAATTATTAGTAAATGGTTACAAATTTAGTTTTTAAAATGCATTATCTTTTTTAAGTTTCAATATTGATAATTATTATCAAATGGTTACAAATTTAATTTTTAAAATCAATCATTAATGAAATAAATATGAATCCTATTCAAATTCCAACCAATCAATTATATAACTATAGCAGTGATAAAATTCTTTGTACATGAGGCAATCTCTACACTTGAGATTTGGTGAGATGCAACATGTCAAAATACTAGAGAATAAGCTGCACATGAGTTGGCTAATGAAGTTGCTAAGAGGGAGACGAAGAAAATGTGGGTTATCAATTTACACTATGGGCTTCTGCACTAGCAAAAGAAGATGGGTGAATGAAGAACATCATCGTATAACAAACACCATTGGAATCTAGATAGAAGAACACCCATTATGGGTGAATAAACCTGTTGTAAGGGATTTTTTTTTTTTTTTAAAGAGAATCGAATAATTCTCATTCTTTTACCTAGCTTTCTCATTTTTTCTATTTCCAATGTACTAGAAAAAAATTATAATCTATGTTACTAGCTAATTGGGGCAATGACACTTATGCCGATTTCAAGTGTACAATTAGACATCGATCAATGTTTCTACTATTTCTTTGAATTTTCTCATTTTCTCACAATCTCTTTGTTTATATAAATATATATTTTTAATTCTTCTCCAAAGATTCTTCTATGATGTTGGATTAGGAATCGTACCATAATTTCTCAAATCAAATATTTTCAATATGAAATAACATTAATCCCCTTTGTTGATGTATTTTCAACATGTTGATCAAACATGGAGAAAGTGCTCTGATTGCTTTTTTAAATCAATTACTTTTAGTGTTTAGAATATATATATATATATTGTTGGTATAATCTGTTATAAATATAAATATAAAAGTAAAATTTTTAAGAATTTCAAAACTTATTTGACCAAAGTTATTTATAGAATAATCTTTAAAACTCAATTTGTAGTTTTATGTTCGTAAAACTTGGGTTTCAATTTTTTTTTTTTTTTTTTTTTTTTTTGGTGAGTTCAACAACATTTTGGGGTGAGGTGGTTTCAAAAAAATTTTAAACCATAATAAAAATTTGTTGGTAAAAATATAAAATGTAGTTTTTATTTTTCAAAATCAAATCAAACTCTTTGATTAAGTAATCAAATTAATTTTAATTGAATTAATAAAAGCATAAAAATATTTGACCAATAAAATAAAATAAATGACATAATTACATACTAAAATTAATTTTCTCAATAAAAAATACTAAGATTAATTTTAATATAAGGATAATAGATAATGTTTTGCTTAAATTATTTAGGAGTTAAGTTATTTCAAATTTTATTTTATATAAAAAAAGTTATTTCAAAATAAAAAAAAAAAAAAAAAAAACATATACACATGCATTGCACGTGGTAATACACTAGTGTCTAAAAGAAGAAAAAAAAAAGGAAAAAAAGAGAAGGGATTTGAACATCTTACCTAAAACACACCCGTTACTTGACTGTACTATTTTTCTAACATAATTTAAATCTAGACAAAAGTATAAACAATTATTATTATTATTATTATTAGTTCATCAACATTTTGGATGAGGGAGATTCGAACCTCGGATCTCTTGGTCGAAAGTATATGTCAATTACCGATCAAAATATAAACAAATCTAATTAAAGCCTACTTTTGAAGCATATTAAATTGCTTTTATGTTTTTTTTTTTTTCCTGAGAAATTAATTTTAAGAATAATATTACAATCTTGGGCAGAAAAATCGATCTTTCAAGAAAATGCTGCCGAATATTTAAATGCATGTACCGTGCAAACATATATATATATATATATATATATATATATATATATATATATATATATATATATATGTATATATATATATTATATAATAACAACGTCGGACAATAGTCACCTAAAAAACACAATATATCCATTTTTTTAGTTCAATAACAGTTATGGACAAAGGATTCGAACTTCTAACCTACTGTTTATCGGTGCATGTCAATTGCCGGTTATGTTCACTTTGACGAGATGACGAACATATTTGAAATGACTTCTAGAATTCATATATAATATTTGTAATTAGATCATTTCCCTCGTATAAGCACATTTTAGTACATACATATGTTAAAATTATTTGAATGTCTTTGGCATGTTTAATGGTAGAAATTTTTTTTTTTTTTTTTTTTTTTTTGAAATAGTTTAATGGTAGAAATTAAAACTGAGATTGAATTTATTTAACAAAATATATTCAATTGGTTCAATTCTCCCACCCTCACATGTTCTTGAAAAAAAAAATGTATCAATTATTATTATTATTTTTAGTTCATATGGTTGAAATTGTATTGCATTTAAAATTGAGAATTATTTATTTGAATTTTCAATGACGATTGAAAAATACAAATACGATGTTATATTATTTTGACAAGCACAATGTTCAATTGAAATTTTGAAGATTAAATTAAGGATTGAAGTTAAATTAAGGATTGACATTTTTTTTTTTTTTAAATTTCAAGTGATTTATTTAGGGTCCGTTTGGTAACGTTCTTGTTTCTTATTTATGTTTCTTCATTTTTAATAAAAAAAAATAGAATTTCATGACCCTAACACCTATACATTCAATAATAATAAACTTATATTCTTATTTATGTTTGGAAAAAATTGGAAACAATAACAAAAAAGGAGAAACTAGTTTTAGTTGTTCCCAAAAGTTCTATACAAATTTTGGAAGTGTTTCTGAAAAATGAGAAACAAGAAACATACATCGATATTAAATGCTTAGATTTCTTAATAAAATTAGAAACAAAAAACCATAAACGAGAACCTTATCAAACAGGCCCTTAATAACCGCGAATTTATTAAAATTCGTTTCAAATGTTGCGCGCCATAAATTTTAAAATAGTCAAAAGGAAAAGACGCACGATAACCCGCGAAAAGCATTTTATTTTCGGACAACATCTCACCCGTTCGATTAAGTCATTCTCAATCTAACGGCCTTAAACCCATAATCCGCGCCACTGCCGATGCACCAATCAGATTTCTTCCAGGACTCCTATATAAACAAAACCCTAAACTTATAAATCTCATCTCTGAGAATCGAATTTTCTCCTCTCAAACTCAGACACGAAGACTTATTCAATTCAAATGGCTCCCACAAAGGCAGAGAAGAAGCCCGCTGAGAAGAAGCCTGCAGAGAAGGCTCCCGCCGGCGAGAAGAAGCCTCGAGCGGAGAAGAAGCTTCCGAAAGATGCCTCGTCGGAAAAGAAGAAGAAGAAGATGAAGAAGAGCGTCGAGACCTACAAGATCTACATCTTCAAGGTCTTGAAGCAGGTTCATCCCGATATCGGAATCTCGAGCAAAGCCATGGGGATTATGAACAGTTTTATCAACGACATTTTCGAGAAGTTGGCTCAGGAATCATCGCGATTGGCTAGGTATAACAAGAAGCCGACGATCACCTCGAGGGAAATCCAAACGGCTGTGCGATTGGTGCTTCCTGGTGAACTCGCGAAACATGCTGTATCGGAAGGGACGAAGGCCGTCACAAAATTCACCAGTTCCTAGAAATTTTTCGGTCGTTTTCTTTTTGGATTTTACAATTAGTTGGTAGTGTTTGATGATATAGACGGTGATTTTTGGTCTGGTTTAGTATGAAACGAAAATTCTCAGTTTGAAGTAGATGTGAATTTAGTAGTTCGACTCAATTGTATTGATCTGAAAGTCTAGATTTGTCAGGAACTCGTCAGCTGTTATACTCTTTTGTTGTTTAAATTGAATTGAACATTTTGGAAGCAAAAAATATATGCGAAATTTCGCATTTTGGGTTTATTTGGATTGGATTCATAGGGAAAAATCGAATAGTAGATGATTTCAATACCAAAAAAAAGTTGTTTGTGGAAGGAGTATTGTTTTGCCATGTCCTGTTGTTCTTGCGTGGAGGTGTTTAATTTAAGTTTTTTTGATGGGTCAGATTAAAGTTAGTAGTCTGTGTCTATTGGCATAGAAGAGAATAAAAGAGATTAAAGGTTTAAATCTCTTCTCACATCTAACCTAATTTTTAGGAAAAGAAAAAAGTGAAAATTTACTACTACTTTTTTATCTTAAATTTTCAATTTCATTGAATTGTTGCCAAAATTTTGATAGGTATTGCAATTTGAAAATTGAACCATTTTTATGTTTTGATAATTTTCATCTAAAAATTTGTTAAAAAAAAAATTACTTTGATTTGTTTTCAATGAATTATTAAAGATGTGTTTTTTCAAAATATATATATATATATATATATATACGTGGTATAAATTTGATAAGATTAGAAAAATACATCATAGTTGATTTATTGTTGAAATACATGATTTATCATAAAGTTATTTAATAGTTAATTTGCCTAAAACTTTATATTTAATGAGTTAAAAAAAAAATTGTTGGTGAATAAGTGAAAATTTGAAGAGTATAAAATGTAACAATGAACTAAATCTATGAACCAATTTGATGTAATTGAAAGTTTAGGGTGAAAATTAATACAATGTGAGTGATGTGACATGTTTAAGGTTAAAAATATAATTATATTGAAAATGGAGAGTGGAGACCATATGAGAGAGCATTAATCAATTGTTAATTTTTATTAACAATATTAGTATGGTTAAATTACAAGTTTAGTTTTTGTACTTTTTTATTGTGTCAATTTGATTCTTGAATAATAAAACGTATCTAATAGGTAATGAAATTTAAAAACGTCTAATAGTTTCATGAATTTTCAATTGTGTCGGATAAGTTCTTCACATATTCTAGTTTTTTAAAAAGTAACTAATCTCTAAATATAAAATTGAATTTTATGCCTATTAGGATCCAAAATTTATAATCTTGTATCTAGTAAACTTGAGAACTTTTAAAAAATGTCCAATAAGTTAAAGACATTGACACAAAGTTGAAAGTTGAGATACCTCTATAAGACACAAAAGTGAAAGTTTAAAACATATGAGATACTTTTTAAAGTTTAAAGATATATTAGATACAATTGAAAGTTTTTAAAATTTAGGGACTAAACTTGTAATTTAGTCTATTAATTTTAATATTAATAGCTGAAAAGTTTCCGGAAAAGTTTAATTCCAATCAATCTTAAAATGAAAAAAAATTAGATAAATATTAAAAAAAAAAAAAAGGAATTGAAGACAATTTATTTTTCTCAAACAAAAAAAAAAAAAGACGACACATATTTTCATCCCCGGAAGAGAATCATGTAAATTTCTAGTTTAATTCGAGACGAAGCGGAAGCGCGAGATGCTGCTACCTCTTGAACCCAGTGGGCTATACATGTTATTGGGCCGGACGTAAAAACTCTCGAACCTGCGTCAAGGTCAGAACTACAGAAGGCCCAGCCCAAGAAGGAACCTTATATTTAAATATTCAGAAATTATAGCTGATGGGTTCAATTAACCTATTAATTACATCTTTGTCATAATCTTTTGATTTTCTCATTTGTAGGATTTCATGCATTTATTTCAATTTTTTTCTTCCCTAATTGTCCTTATTTAATTATATAATTATATTAAATATTATTTTTTTTCTTTCCATTTGCAGTCGGCAGCCATGATGGAATGTTTTTGTTTAAAAAAAAATATAATTATATATATATTATCAATTAATTCCTTTTATGTAACAAATAGGTATAATTAGTTTCAAATATATATATTTTGAACTTCCTTGTATACATTTGGTAGATTTGCCGCCTGATTTTCTATTTTTTTTTTTTTAAATACGCTTGCATCTCTTTTGGTAATAACTAAAATAAGATTTAGGGTTTATTTTTACAGAAATTACACAAATATATATATTCTGAAATATTCTTATAATATTTTTTATTTTTTAAAATTCGTATATGGAATGTTATTTTTTACCCATTGTCGCCTGCATATTTTTTCAAATAAATCCCATTTTTGAATGGTGAAACCCACTTGTTTTTGGAATTATGAAATTCCTTATTTTCTCATTGCCGCCTGCTTATGGATTTGCTAATAAGCAAATTCGATTTCCGGGATTTATTTCCATTTTTATATACATGTTTGTAAGTGGTATATATAAACAACTTATGAAAAAACGAATTTCATACCTGTTTGTAAGTGGTATATATTGGTACAGAATCATCATGTATGTATTAGAATTATGAATAAACAAATTTCATACGTGCTTGTAAGTGGTATATATCGGTACATAATTATCATGTATGTGTTAGAATTATGAATAAACGATTTTTCATACCCCATATGAAATAACTATGCTAGTTAGCTAAATAAAAATACCTCATATGGAATGCCAGTGAGAATTTATCTAAAAAACTAAAATATGCTAATTACGAAGAAGTTTCAAAATCCATACCGGGTATTTAAAAATTCATACCCGGTATTTAAAAATCGTTTCAAAATTCATACCGGGTATTTAAAAATTCATACCCGGTATTTAGAAATTCATACGGGGTATTTAACAGAGATTTTCTTTTATAGTTTTGTTGTAGGTTTGTGATGAGAGGACATTTTTGTAAATAACCCAAGTTTAGAGTTAGCCCTAAGCTTTCCTTTTCCTTGTCTTTGAGCCACACACATAGCAGCCCATTCCCATCTCTCTCTGCGTGTTATGTTTCGGCCGACCAGCATCATCTCCTTTCCTCCTCCTCGGCGCCGGCGTCAGTCTTTCTCCGGTGAGCGTGCGACTACGGCAACGGGCGGTACAACGTCTAAGACGCGCGCGCGAAGGGTTCTTTCCGGTGAGTTGTGTTTTGGATGGGTTTTCGTTTGGTTTTTGTACTTCTAGCGCTCGATTTCTCTCTTTAACGTCTTTCTCCTCTGTACCCATCATATTTCCGGCGTTCTTCAGCGGTCAATAGCTCTTGTTCGCGTGCCAGCCATGGTTGCAGCGTGGGGGTCAAATGGAAGAAGACAAACAGATTTTTAGGGAAGGAAGAAGACGAAAGCAGTGGATTCCTTTTCTGTACTTTTTTTTTTTTTTTTTAATATCAGAGGGTTATTTTCGTAAATGGGCCACAATTAAAAAAGATTGGCTGGACTGAAATGAAGTTTATAAACTTTTTGGACAAAAGTGAAAAATATGGGCTGATTTCAGCCCATTCTTGTAAAAATCCCTTAAATATTTGAGCTATGGCCACGTCACCTCATGGCTGCACTCACTATCCAAATGCCTCACAGATGTGAAGACAGCTCATATAGCAAACACAATTGCCCTCCAATTGGACAAATTGCAAAAACCAACGTGTGGTTTTAATCAGCCAGAAACTTTGGACTGTGAAAATGAAACCCTCACAGTTTTAAAATAATAAAAATTAAAAATTGAACCCATAAATTTTAAGTGTAAAAACCAAATCTTTTGAACAATGATAAATGCATCAAAGCAAGCATAGTTTAGTGGTAATTGACATATATCTTCGACCTAGTGATCACAGATTCGAATTTCTGATCCCAAATGTTGAACTAAAAAAATGATAAAGGTAAAAGTTAAACCTTCGATGATAAATTTTATATATATATATTCAAGAAATGAGAAACCGAAATAGTTACCAAACATATTCTTGTTTATGATTCTAAAAAATTGAAAACATAGAAAAAAGAAATATGAAACCAAAAACAAGAATGTTATCAAATTGGACCTTAAAGACCTATTAGACTTTTTCAAAGTTCAGAGATTAAAAAAAAAAAAAACTGAAAATTTAAGAATGAAAATTTTAATAAAAAGAAAAAAGAGAACAAAATCTATTATACTCTTAAAATTTAGAGAATGACAAAATAATAAATAGATTTAGATTTACAAAGAGTGGTTTTCGGAAATAGACTAATGGATTGTTTGATTTCAAACACTATTTAGGAACAATAGTTCTTAAATTTTATTTTACAGACGAAAATGCAACCCTATGGAAAAAAAATTATTTATAAGATTATTATTATATATACTATATATATTGTTATGGGTAAAATCATCGTTCGCTTCGGAATATCTGGAAATAAGAGGCCGAAATGCCAAAGAGCCGTCACAATCGGATAAAAAGAGAGGCCCGCACCCCGTGGCTAAGGCCGACCTAGAGCATGGGCCTGGGCCCGGGCCCATTGTGGAGCTGCTCATCTTCGTCTTCCAAAGCTCCAAGGTAAACCCTAGCAGGAAAAAGAGATAAATACTAATCAAAGATACATGGATCCGAAAAGAAAGATACAAAATATTCCAGGTACATCTCGATGATTTTTTAGGTCACCATGGTTTCTTCTCTTCTGAAACTGACTTAAGCAACGGAGTGTGTGTGGCCTACACCACACCGTGTGCAGCGTTTGCTCGTCTTGCAGGTCACGTCTTCCCCATTTTTCAATAAATTCACTACTGGTGTCACGTGGAAAGTCAGGTAATTTACCTAGCAATTCAAATGAAAAGTTGACCAAAAGTCTACATTGCAACATTTATGTAAGTTTGAGGTTCAAATTCATACAATTTGTTAAGTTTAGGGTTCAATTTGATGAAATTGAAAATTTAAAGTTAAAATTGATACAATCTGCCAAGTTTTGGAGTCAAAATTAATTTTTTCCTTTTTTATTTTTATTGTTTGTTTTGTTGGGATAAAACTATTTATAAGAGTTAAACATTTGAGTACGCTTTTCACCTAATCCCGAAAGCTAGTTTTTGTTGGGTGCAAATAAGTGAGATTCGTGAAGATTTATGTAGGCATGCACGACATGTTTTCTTGCCTGAAAATTTCTATATGGACAATGAGATCAATTCAAATGTGTCACTCTGCCATTTTGCACATTCTGCTTGTATTTATCAATCCAATAATTCCCAAAATCAAAATCACACTCCCCATCAAATAATTAGGAAGATGAGTTTTAACAATGGGATTTAAATTATGTTTTTTTTTTTTTTTTTTTTTTTTTTTTTTTTTTTTAATTTTTTATTGTCAAGTTTTATATAAATAAATATTCATGAATTTTAAGAGTCCGTTAGGAATATATTTTAATTTAAATGTTTTTCAATAAATCATTTTTTGAAAAAGAAATACTTCATTAATCAAGGAAAATAGTTACAACCATCCTCGTAATGGAGGAAATTAAACCAACTAGAAAAATTAGAAGACCAAAGAAATGGCCCATTTTCTCGAGATTGGGAAATTTCTAGCGGAACAAAACACTGCTCAGCAGGCGAGCAATGGACTGGGTAACCAGATTTTCATCTCTAGGGTCATGATTAATCTTCATAGAGCCTCAGTCCGAGCAAAGGGGGCTTAAAAACTCTTTTTAAAAAATTTGCTTTCAAGTGTTTCTATCAAAATGATTTATTAAGTCAAACCAAACATGCCCCAAGTATTTGAACACTAGAATGCATGTTCTTTTTTTAAGTTCAATATTTGATATCTACCCCTAATAAGAGCATAGCTCAACCAACATAAAGTATGTGCTTCTCTCAACCTTTCATATTGTTGAATTCAAAAATAAAATTATTTGATTGCTACTCCATGTTTGTTGACTTAAAAAAAAAAAAGATTATAACTTGATCAAAATGAGAACGTTTTTTTCCTTACATTTTTTAGTAATTATGTTTTTTTAACATGAGCCTAACTCAACTAGTTAAAGAATTGTATATTTACTTGAACAAAAGTTTTTGAAGCAAAAAATATATGTTAATTTATACCAATGAGTTCGACAATGTGTGGGGACGAGATAATTCAAACCTTTAATCTCTCGATCGAAAATATGTACCTTATAACGAGCTATATCCAATTTGATGTATTTACTTATAGTTATAGATGATTTACTAAAAAAAAATTACATTTGATACTATAATATTATTTTCAAATGTTTGGTTTTAGTTTGTAGTTTTTTTTTACTAAGTTTATTTATTGACAACTGTTTTGTTAATATAAACAGTTACATCTGCAAAGTTCTAAACCAAAACATATTTGTTATGTTCAATTTCACATCAAAACAATTTATATACAATGTTAAATGATGGTCTCTAAGGATGAACTCTTTTATGTTAAAAATTTGACAAATTGTGAGAATACTTTTTCAGATTACCAAAACGTGGTGTAATTTCTAGGTTCCTAAACCTTGGAACTTAGAAGCATAATAGTACAATGGATCAACACCTCCAACTTGCAGCCTATTGTTTTGAATGTTAATGTCCAGTTTTCTCTCTCTTTTCTTTTTCTTTTTTATCATTTACGTGGGGGACAAGAAGATGTTTAGACATATTTATATTTTCTAAGTTATCTTCATGTATATAAAAGATGACGGAATATAAGAAAATCTTACATTTGGCGATTAACTTTTATATTTACTATTTCTTTTAAAAATAACAACAAATTATAGATGGAGATTCAACGTTGAAAAGTTGTCCTTTTTTTTTTTACAACATGTGGGGTGTAGGATATTGAACCTTCGACGTTTTGGGAGTACAAGCTTTATGTCAATTGAACTATACTCTAAATTTGTTAGTCAATTTGCTAAGTTTAGCTCAACAAACATAAAATGTGTTTTTTTTTTTTTTTTGAGTACATCAACATTTAGGAGTGGGGAGATTCGAACCTCTGACCTCATGGTCGAGGGTACATGCCAATTACTGCTGAGCTAAGCTCGCTTTGGCATGTATATCCCATGTGTTGTATTAGCCAAATCTCAACTATTATATTGAAAAAAAAAAAAAGAGTTTTCTACTATTGCATAATTGAACTAAAATTTAGGTTAAAACACAATTTTAATTTTTATATTTTGATTCTCATTCCATCTTAATCGTCTTACTTAAATATCGAAATTTAGTCTGTATTTTATTTAAATCTTAAATTAGTCTTTTTTTTTAAATAAAAAAATTAGTCCTTATTATTAGTTTGAAGTTATTTTTTATCGAATATGTGAAATAATAATAATAATTTTCATTCACGAAAATATATAATGTAAATATATTTCCAAAATTTATAGAGAGAAGTCGACTACTTTTTTTTAGTTAACAATATAGACTAATTTTAAGATTTTTTTTTTCAAAAGCACGCGAACTAAATTTTGACATTTGAAAATGTATAAACTAAAATAGAATAAAACTAAAAGTATAAGGATTAAAAATGATAATTTAACTTGAATTATATTTTGGACCACTCCGATATGCAAGAATTTGATGAAGGCAACGCATTACCAGTCCAAGAAGACTGTCGGGAAACAGAACCCGGAGGAAGAACATGCCAAAGGGTTGGGTCGAGGCCGAAGGGATCGGGCTTTTGGCCCGACCCCCTGCTCGGCCTCAGCTTGCCGAGGCCGAGCTCGTCTGACTCCGTTTGGTCCCCGATGCTTCTGGACGCCCTGTTTCCACCTGGTTCAGTCCTGGATCGCTTCCGAACGCTTGAAAACCCTAGAGCATGAGCAGATATTTAAATCCTTCTTGCTCTCTCCTTCCGCTTTCTGACTTAAGTATCGGAGGCGGTGTGACAAGCACCACACCGGTGTGCAGGTTTACGGTCTCGCAGGTCACGTCTTCCCCCTCTAAAACAAATTTACCGTTGGTGGCACGTGAAGCTCAGGTGAGTTATGCCTGTCCAAATTTGACCATCAACATCAATTTCAAATATTTATCTATCCAAACTATATAAACAATTTAAAATCATTTCTCAAATTTTTAAATCATATTTCTTTAATGCGGAGTACAAACCAACATAATCATGACCAAGAGATATGTAGTTCAAATCTCCAACTTTCCAGTAAAAAAAACTCCAGAGTATTGGACATGGTGTTGGTAATTTATTTATTATTATTATTTTGAAAATTGGTATTAGTAATTTAATTTAACGATTGTAAAAAAAAAAAAAAAAAAAAATTAACGGAAAAAGTAAAACAAGGAAAAAAAAAACTCGAACAAATAAATAATTATTTTATAATTTTTTAATCTCCCCTGTGCCACCGTTAGTTCGTAGCACGGTAGCAAGGAACAAGAATGAAAATTTCGGTTGATGCATATAAGAATGCGAAGAATTCATGTCAAAAGAATTTTAGATCCACAGCCGTTGAAACTTGAGAATTGCTTGCCTCTTCCTTCCTCTGCAAACTCGCCATGGAAATTTAACCAAGCAGCAGGATCGCTGCCGACCTCTCTAGGCTATTGCTTCTCTCTTTCCTTCCTTCCATGGCGTCGTCAGGCTCCGGAAACTCAATCCCTGCACCAGGTTCCTTCACTTTTCTATTTGTTGTAATTTCAATCAATTTATTGTTATTTGATTTTTTAAATGGACAGAACGATTGTTCCCGTCTTCTGGAAGTTCGTTTTTGATCATTTTGTGTGTGTGTATTCGCTAATTCTGCAGAGGCTGTTCAGATTTTAGTTTCATCTCTTGCTGATGAATCGCCCATAGTGAGGGAGGCGTCCATGGCTTCGCTAAAGGACATAGCTGCATTGTATTCTCTCTCTCACATGTCGTTTTTAGCTATTTGAGTCTGGTTTCATTTATAGTAAGTTGTGAATTGAAACTTCTGTTGCAATATCAGGAATCCGCTTTTGGTTCTCGACTGCTGCTATGCTGTTTCGCGAGGAGGACGCCGGGTAATTACAGTATTTACTTATTTGTCAGCTTCATAAGAAGTATGAAATGGTAGCTAATAGTCTTGTTCATTTTCTTTACTGAAAACGTGTTTTAAAAATTGGTTGTCACTTTCAGCGGTTTGGAAACATGGCCGGGGCTTTTCTAGTTATGTCATTCGGAGTGCGAGCCTTAGAAAAAGAAGATGTTGATCCAGCTTTCATGTCCAAGCTTGCAAAGATTTCAACGACTGAGATAATCTCTTCCAAGGTTTTTTTTCATACTCTAGTTGTTGGTTCGGTTTCTTTTTTTTCTACCTTATTGGCTGTTACACTAAGGATCGTTTAGGAATTTCAAGCCATGAGTTATTTCCAAAGGAAGAAATGGTATTTTATTTGGCCTGTAAATTATCACTTTCTGAAATAGAAGCTTCAATTTTGGAAATAGTATCTTGATTTAGGAGTGATGTCCACTGTAACTTTGCAAACGCAAGGTCGGCACATCATCATCTCATGGTTACTTATCATTTTTCCTTCTTAGCGCTTTGTTCTATCTTGTATTGTAATTCAAAGAAAACATCATTGTCAAGAGAAAATTGACTGACAGTAATCAAATTTTTGGTTATTTGAGGAACATGGAGTAGAATTTTGAGAACAAAGGGACACTTATTAGGTGATAGAAAATGAGAAGATCCAATATTAGCAATAAAAAAACCTGCTTCATTGCCCACAAGTACTTGATAATCAGATTGACAAGGAGAACTGATAGCAAGATTCGAAAGATCATTTGTTACATGATTTGCTGCACTGGAATCAATATAACATTAAGGTTAGGAGCAACCAGGTAGCTTGCATATTTGAATTCTGATTTCCTGGAAAAGTGGAATTAGAGTTAACTTCAGGAAATGTGGGATCAAATCTAAAATAACATTTCACTTCAGTAATGTCCAAATTTTCCATATAATTGGCATTGGGGCCTATTATTATTATTCGAGATAGATCCTCCTTTACCATTGTTATTTCTATTTCCCTTCCCTTGAGAATTATTGGTACCAACGTTCCTTTAATCACCGTTCAAGAATGTCTTCTTTTGTTGCTGTTCGATTAAATGGACAGAAGCAACAAATCCTTCAGTATTAACCATGTGACTCTCTGCTCGAATCTTGTGAGAGAAAAGGAGATCATAGACCTCTTGTAAAGATAACAATTTGGTTTTTGAAGTGATGATTGACACAATGGCATCATATTCACTCCCTAAGCCTGAAAGTTAAAAGATAATATGATCTTTGGCTGGAACTTTTTCACCCACTGCCTTTAAGGAATCAGCAAGCCTCTCTATTTTTGCAATGCACTCCTTTAAATTCCGAAGTTGTTTCTTGAAATTCATCACTGTAGCAAGATTTTGTGTGGCATAAATTTCTTCAAGAATACCCCAGATTTCACGAGAGGAGGTGCAATCAAGCATATCTTGAAGAACTTATTTTCCTGGAAACCATGAAGAAATCAAATAATCTTGACGTTTCCAATGCAGAGATTCTCAGTTGCAGCAGCAGTTTCTCCTCTTGGAGTATAGAGGAAACATGCTTTTTTCCTCCAAGAACATACTTTTCAAAATCATGGCCCCTTAGAATAGTTGAAGCTTCCATACACGATAATTCTCCTTTATAAGTTTAATTGTCTTGATTTGATGCCTCAGATTAATGACAGCATGTTCAGAACCATGTTTTGATCACTCTAAGTGGAATCTAACTCATCCATTTTTTTGAGGATCTTTTAAGCTGTTAAGCAAAAAGCTCTTATACCGTGAAAACGAAACCAAAGTAAAGAAAGAAGAAATGGAAGAAGAAGAACAAAGAAATGCTCAAAAACAAAGGAATCGAATCTTATTCATTATCTGTGAACCAATAGCAGTGGTTTATCTATTGAACACTGTTAACTTATTGAACAGAACTTCAACTGATTGCATAACTGCTCATACCAAACACTAATACCAGAATTAACTACTAAAAGAGACTGCTAATTCATAGTGAAGTTCTGTTACATAACAGTTTTCCTAATGTTACTTGCGCAAATTGGGACGTTTTTATCCATCCCTAATAAGATGTTAAGATTTTCTGTATCCCTAGTTTTTCCTTTGTTTTTTCCTTTCTTCTCTCTCCCTTGGGAGTTAGTATCATATGAAGATTTTTGTTCCTTTTCATTTATCAACGAAAGGTTTGTATCTTGTTAAAAAAAAGAAAAACAGACTGCTAACAGTTTTCCTTAACATAGACTAAAGGTGGAAAAAAAGAATAACCAAGGACAAATTAGCTAGAATATAGAGTAAAATTCATCTTGAGAATGGTAGTATTGTTTGTCAATATAGTGGTTTCTACATTTTAGAATTATAACCATTACAAGTTAAGCACGGAAAGATGTTATTTATCAAGCATACCGTTTTACCTTTATATGAACTTGTATACATAAGCTATATGAAGGAGTTATTGTTGAAAATCAATATAATGTTGGACTTATTATGGTAGTTGAAACTTTTCAGATTTGTAGCCATTCTCTCCCCGTTGAATTAATAATTCATGTGATTGTTCTAGTAATTTAGTCTGTGGATCCACATATGCACCGAGGACCTAAAATAGTTGTGACCTAGTAATCAATTATAACTTTTGTAATTTCACAGTTAGTAAAAGTTGACCACACCAATGTCTATCTATCAATCTAGTTGGTTTTTTTTTGATAAGAAGCATGGAGAATATATTATGCACAGGGCCAAAAAATGCAGCCTAGGGGCGGGCAGGGGGGAGAGAGAACCCCTCCCAAGACAAAAGCTAAGTAGGAGCATTCCAATTTGATTGGATCATAGACAAGTTGTAATTACTGATTACAAAAGAATTTCTTGTGCTTTGTACACCACGAGGAGGCTATGAATTTGGTATTAGATAAAAAAAAAAGTTAAAAAGAGTATTCTTATCTTAAAAAATCTAGTGATTCCTCTCAAGCCAAAGGTTCTAAAGCAAAGCTTTGACAACCATACTCCAAATCGACCAAACTCAGAAAAGAAAATGGGACCACCAAGCTACAAAAACCAAAAACCGAAAACCGAAACAATGAAAACCACTGACAAAAAATCTATAAGATAATAACCAACACAAACGCTGCCCAACAAAGAAAATAAAATCGAGGAAAGGAAAAACAAAAACTACTTTGCAACCGGATGAAATAACCAATAGAAGAGGAAACGATGAAAAGAAGAATCTCTGAAAAAACCACCCACAAAAGAAAAAACATCACCAAAGATATCTGACAAGCGCCTGACTTTTAGAGACTAATCCAAGAGAAATTCAAAACTGAGCTAATGAGAATAACACTAAAGAGCTTTAACAGTAGGAGACAATTAAGGATTGCCGCATATGTAATTCGCAAATCTCAATAGGAGAAGAAAGCTTGGTTGGGATTTAAGAAGAAACCATTGGAGGAACTACTCCCTTGAGACCATCGACACATTGTTCATTATCTTCCTATAGAATTTCAAAAGCTTTTGCAAAAGAATCATCTTCGTTGAAAAAGTGTGCAATCAGCAGGCATACTCATGGTAAGGCTTCTAATCAATCCACCAAAATGTTGCCCAATAGTTTCAAAGAATGGTCGTTTCTAGTAAACCAAAGGTAAATTCTTAATAGAGATCCATCCCCCATGACTCTTGATAAATTCTGGATGAGAATGCTTCTTATTGGACCAATGCTCAATTTTTAGATGAAGGTCACCAAAAACACCACTTTTCATCAATGTTCAAATAAGAAAAACCAACATCAATCATTATCAATGCCTTGTCATCCATAAATGGATTAATTGAAATTCTAGAATGAAAATAATTTTCTAAAGTGATTTGAACATCCTTCCAAGAATAATGTGCAAACACCCTAGAAACCACCAAAATGGAGTTAAGATTCAAATCCACCACTTCTTTCTCTTTCTTTACCCAAAAAGAAGAAATCTCAAGGGACTTCACCACATCATACTCCACAATATCTTGGCATTACTCTCCAGCTTCCAGCCTATGAGAGCCTCTGCCAACGCCAACAATCCTCTATCTTTTCCGAAAGACATGTAGTAATGTTGAATTCCTCCATCAACCAACACCAACCCGAGGCAGCAAAAGGGCGATGAAGGAAAAGATGATCAATAGTCTCCTCGTCCTTACAACACAAAGGGCACACCAGGGAGAAGAGTCGTGTTCCTACACTTCTTTTGGAGCAAATCATGAGTGTTAAGGCTTCTATGGGCTAAGGACCAAGGAAAACCTTGACCTTGTTAGGGGCACCATTTTTCCATAAAGCATCAATATGAGGGATTTTAAGGGAGGGTGTTGTTTCTAAGACCTTCATACAAACTGATTTAGAAGTGAAAACCCCTGTTTGCTCTAGGGACCAGACGACTTCATCTTTACCACCCCACAATCGGATGGTATCAATCTTCTCGATAAGACCAAGCCATCTAGTATTGTCATCAAGTAATTTATTACAACTTTTAGAATTACGGTTAGTGATAGGAATAAATATTGAAGCTTTATTTATTTTATATGCATAAGTTTCTAGGCCGGTTTGTACGCACGTAGACTAATCTCACAAGACAACCACCTAACTCTACTATATTTGGTTGTCAAGGAAACTTATAGGATATTAAATTCTAGGTAGGTGGTTACCATTGTTTGAACCTATTTTATCTAAGCCTTTTACCTTTTTTCATTAATCTTAATGACCACTATGCCACTCCATGGTGGTTAATAAATGTTGAAGCTGAAAAGCCGATTAGAAAAGATCTTCAGAAGTGAGATTAGATTAGTTCTGCTGCCATACAAGTTCATCTTTATTGCAGTTATTATGTCAGGGTTAGTACCAAAACCAGATTGAAGTGCTAGGCTAGTTGTTCAATCGAGATCACTAAACTAACACTTGACAGTTTATGTGTTGTATTGAATGTGGTGAATAAGTCTAATATAGAATGAATGAATTTCTTTTATATCACTTTTTTGGAATTGAGCATTGTAGGGCCCGTTTGGTAACGTTCTCGTTTCTTGTTTCTTGTTTCCAATTTTATTAAGAAATCTAAGCATTTAATAACTATGCATATGTTTCTTGTTTCTCATTTCTTAGAAACATTCCCAAAATTTGTATAGAATTTTTGGGAACAACTAAAACTAGTTTCTTCTTTTTGTTCTTGTTTCCAATTTTTTCCAAACATAAATAAGAATATAGGTTTATTATTATTAAATGTATTGGTGTTAGGGTCATGAAATTCTATTTTTCTTTACTAAAAATGAAGAAACGGAAACAAGAAACGAGAACGTTACCAAACGGGCCCGTAGTTTTCACAATGATTTAAGTTTCTGCCAAATGTACAACACAAGACCACATAGTCCTTTTGTTGAACACTAGAATTTATACAATATAGTAGCACTTTTGTAGAATAATGTCTCACCAATCGATCTTGATGTTCAACTCTGACCATAAACTGAATTTTTCCTTTTAAAGTGTGAAACCTGGTAGGATTTTACCAATTGGCAATTTCTATTTGGTTGTGAAACTACTTGGCATTTTGTAAAGTTCTTGTATGGTCAAGTTAGTTTTTATTTTACTGTCCATGATGTAGGAACTTAATACTGAGTGGCAACGAGCTGCTGCAGAGCTTCTTGTTTCGATAGGCTCACATTTGCCTGACCTAGTAAGTTTGTTGTAATTCATGATGTTTATGAATTTTGGGGGGAAAATGAGCAGGAGAACATGTATTCATCACAAATGTTTGCATTTGATATCATGTAGCGCATATAATAACATGACTAGACTAACATCATACTCATGGTAAGAGGACTTAGATAATAAAGGATCTGGAAGAGTTGGTAAGATCGCTTAGATAAAAAGGATTTAGAAAAATTGGTCAAGCATACTTCTTACGGGAAAATATGGTTAAGCATGCAATTAATTTTATAAATTTCTCCCCTTTTCTTCTCTCTCTCTTTCTTAATTGGCTGCAGAAGTTTCCTATAGAAGGCAACTAAATGATTTTAAGATATTTACCAACCTTTTCCGGTTGCTAGTTTCTTATGCTTTTAGCTCCAAGTTTCCTCGTGATCAATAATTTAATATCTGCCAATTTCGGGCTTCCAGCATAAGGTCAAACAAAAACCATATAACCACAACATATCGTTGTACAAGATATGTTTGTGTGTCTGTAAGTGTATGTGTACTCCATCAACTGTAGTTCAGTGAATTGTTCATTGATTTTTATTTTAACTAATCTCTTTTATGGTGGTGTGGAAGATGATGGAGGAAATATATCTTCATTTGAGTGGGCCTAGTTCAGCTTTACCAGCTATGGTTCAAATTCTAGCAGACTTTGCTTCTTCTGATGGTTTGTAAACAAACAGCTTCTTCCTTTTCTTCTTCTTCTTTCTCTCTCTCTCTCTCTCTTCTTCTTCTTCTTTTTTGGGGTGGTAATTTTCAGAACTTTATGTTTGCTATACTGCTATTTTCCTAATTGTATAACATTCTTTTTTGTGATTTTACTCTTAACTAAAGCATTACAGTTCACGCCGCGACTAAAAGGTGTGCTTTCTAGAGTTCTGCCCATCCTTGGAAATGTTCGAGATGCTCATCGACCTATTTTTGCAAATGGTTCGGAGACTTTCTATATCATATTGAAAAATAAAATCTAATTTTAAGTTTGGCTCTAAATTATTCTTCTTTTACTGTCTTGACATACCCAACTTATAAATTTTTTGAAGTCTTTTCCTCATCTCCATAGTGGTTTATTATTATTATTATTTTTAAATATATGTGTGTGTGTATGCACCTGCGAGAAGTGGATTGGATTGTTTTGCTTTTCAATATAATTTAGGAATTCTGTATTTTGATCTATTATAGCATAAAGTATTGGCTGGTTAAGGTTGCTCAAGGAGCAAATTATTTACAGAGTTTTTCCAATGATCAAGGATGGTTTTTGCTTATTGCTATCGGGAATGGAGCTTTTTTTTTTTTATCACTTCCATGTTTACTGTTAGAAACAATTGGTCATGGAGGTATATAAGCACTTCCACACCAAAGTTTATTTTGGACCTGATAGGATTCCCTATCAATTTAGTAAATTCACAAGAAAATTCAACACACAACTAGTGACCAATTCGAGAGGGTCAACTATCTCTCCACAAACGTCTAGAAACTGCACAAAACACTAGATTCACAGGATTTTTTTTTTTTTTCTTAAATTTTTTTTTAAAGGAAACAATAATCATTTCATTGATAGATGAAATAGATTACAAAAGAGGTCCCATCGGGAATTACAATAGAGATCTCCATTGAGATATAAGGGATGATAAGGGGTAATTACAAAAGGGGGAGACTTGACTACTCCAATACATAGCGGATATGAGGTGGATTCTATAAAAGCATAGATATTCAGCTGTTTATTATTGAAGATTCTAGCATTTCTCTCTAGCCACAAGTTCCAGAAGAATGCATACAAAAAATTTCGCCAAAGAATCTTAGTGTCGTTTTTGAAAGGGTGTCCAAGAAGAGTATAATGTAGAAGGGATAGGATATCACTCGGTCGAGCAAAGTGCCATCCAAAAGCATCTTGAATATGGTCCCAAAAAGCCGTGGCAAATTCACAAGTGCTGAAAAGGTGAATTTGTGTTTCGTTTGCCCTGTTACACATGCTGCAGCACCTGGGAGAAAGGGCGGATTCTGGGTTTCTTCTCTGAATGATGTTGGCAGTGTTAATGCAAGCGTGACTTAGCTCCAAAATGAAAAATTTAACTTTTTTGGCATAGACCCTTTCCATAAATGACCATAGAAAGTTTTGTCAATCGATTGTTATGAGGAAGCCAATTTTCTGGTGAGTGATCCTGTGGAAAAAGTACCATTGCTTTCAAGCTGCCAAATCCATACATCATCCCTATTTGTGAATGAAAAGGATGAGAGGTGGTGTGATAGCCTGGCCCATTGAAGGATTTCTGACTCCTGTAGATGCCTTCTTAAAAAGAGATTCCAAGCCCCTTCATTGATGTTCCATAATTCAACAATGCTTGCCTCCTTCTTAAGGGTTAAGTTGTATAGAGATGGATATGTGGATCTAAGGGGAGATGCACCCAGCCAAACATCCTCCCAAAATAGGGTTTTATCTCCTTTTCCAACTCTAATATCAATGAAGTTATATAAGAGATGCCGATTCTTGAAAATATTCCTCCATGGACCCCTAGAGGTGCTTATAGAATGATCTCCCAATTTGTGGGGGTTACTAGCAAGCCCAAATTTAGTAGCAATAATTTTTCTCCAAAGGGCATTCGGCTCTCGGTAGAATCTCCATGACCATTTAGCTAATAGAGAGGTATTCTTCTTGTGAATATTGAATATGCCCAATCCTCCCTCGTCCATAGGCAATTGTATGTGAGACCACCTCAAGAGGTTGCATCCTTTCTTCTCAGAATTGCCACTCCATAGGAACCTGCGCTATAACATCTCCATGGCTTTGGTGACCTTCTTTGGGGCTTGAAATAGAGAGAGATAGTAGATAGGGAGGTTTGTGAGAGTTGCTTGAATAAGGGTGTGCCTACCACCCTTGGAAATATTAGATGATCCCCAGTTGTTGAGTTTTTTTTGGACCTTTTCAATCACTGGAGTCCAAAAACATGCCCTTTTCGGATTGCCATTCAGAGGAAGACCCAGGTAGGTAATCGGCCATGATCCCTGTTTACATCCAAAAATGGAGGCCATCTGAGATGTCTGTTGTGTGTCAATGGATGTGTCAATGCCAAGTCCAAGGAGCTCTGACTTGCTGCGGTTAATCTTTAGGCCTGAAACCCGTTCAAAATGCTAGACACCACTTAGAAGGTTGATGATGGACTGTTGATTGTGTGAAGAAAATAGAATGGTATCATCAGCAAACTGTAGGTGAGTGGTTTGTATGGCTTGCAGACTGTCCCGCACCCAAAATCCCTCGATAGAGCCATCATTTTCAGCCGCAAGTAACAATATGCTAAGGCAATCTGCCACCAAGATAAATAAGAATGGGGAGAGGGGATCCCTTTGCCTAAGGCCTCGAGTTGCAATGATCTTACGTCTTGGATTACCATTAATAATGATCGAAAAGTTTGCTGATGAGACACATCCTCTGATCCACATTCTCCATGGTTGACAAGCCCTTGGCTTTTAAAATGTTGTCTAGAAAATCCCAGTCGACTGTATCAAAGGCTTTTTCAATATCTAGTTTGGTGACCACTCCTTTGCGTCGCTTTCTATTCCATTCATCTATCAATTCGTTGGCTATTAAGGAGGCATCCATAATTTGTCTGCTGCCAACAAAGGCTGATTGGTGTTCCGTAATTGTGTCAGGGAGGATTTTCTTCAATCTGTCGGAGAGAACTCGAGCTATCACTTTGTAAAGGCCGGTTGTCAGACTAATGGGTCGATAATCACCCACCTTCTTGGCACCAAGCTTATTGGGGATAAGGCAAATGTAGGTCTCATTCAAACTCATTGATAATCCCATTCTTAAAAAAATCTTTGAACACTCCCTTAATGTCGTCTTTAAGAATGTTCCAAGATTTTTTAAAGAATTCCGCTCTATAACCATCGGGTCTCGGGGTCTTGTTGGTGCCTAGATCGTTCACTGCCTTATAGATCTCTTGTTCTGTGAAGGGGGCTTCTAACAAATCTATTTGTTCAACTGTTATGGGGTTCCAATCATCAATCATTGGGAAAGGGCCTATGTTGCTGTCTTTAGAGTATAGTTTCTGATAGAAAGCCACAAATTCGTTCTTGATGTCTACATCATTGATGGGGTTGTTGCCAGATTCAGAAACTATTTCAGATATGGTGCTTTTTCTTCTATGAGCTGCCATAATACGGTGGAAGAAGGCTGTGTTGACATCACTTTCTTTAAGCCATTTTAGTTTTCAATTTTGCCTCCACAGGATCTCTTCATTGGCCGATATAGAGATGAGTTCAGCCTTGATCTCTATTCTTCTGATAGCATCGTGGGCAGATAGCTGACCGTGTTCCTCCCTATGGTCTAAGGAAGATAGCTCTTTATTCAGGCAAGATTTTTTCTCTCTATACTGACCGAAAACCGATTGATTCCACTGTTTAATCTCCTTTTTGAGATCCTTTAATTTCTGGATGAATCCATGACCGGGCCAACCCCTAGATGGAGTGTTTTTCCACCATGAATCCACGGTAATGAGGAAGGATTTGTGGTTAAGCCAAACGTTGTTGAGCCTAAAAGGGGCTGGTCCCCATTTTTCTTTCCCCAATGTGAGGCTGATAGGGAAATGATCAGAGGTGATTTTGTCCAATCGACGGGCTGTGGCGTTAGAGAATTTGGTAATACTGCTATCGGTTATAAGAAACCTGTCAATAAGGGTCATGGTGGGATTAGGTCTAAAGTTGGACCAAGAGTATTTGCCATTGGCAAGGGGGATGTCTTGAAGATCATTATCATTGATGAAACGGTTGAATCTCCTCATGGCACGGGTAGGAGCTGTGTGTGTGGATTTCTCCCAAGTCCAACGAATGACATTGAAATCACCCCCCAATATCCAGTTAGGAAGACAAAGAGCTTGAAGATCCGCTAGTTCTTTCCAAAACAAACGTCTATCTTTGGTAGAATTAGGACCATAGACGCCTGTGATCCAGAAGGAGAAGCCATCAGATAAAGAAAGGTGTAGGGATAGGGAGAACATACCTTCGACAATCTCCTTAACATCAAAAGAGGATTAATTCCATAAGATAACAATCCCGCCCGAAGCTCCTTCAACATCAATGGAAGCCCAGATAATGCTCGGTAATGTTAACCATCTTAGTCTCTTGGATAATCACCAAAGTCGGATTATGGGAGGATAGAAAGTCTTTAATGAGGGCTCGTTTTTTCCGTGAGCCCATGCCTCGAACATTCCAAGAGATTATAATCATGATGGAGCAGACGACCCCGTTGATATGTAACCTGTAGAGGACTTATTGTAGTTCACAGATGTGTGGAGATTTTGTAATTCCTTAACCCATTTGACCTTCTTCTTGGTGGCAGTGGAGGTCTTTTGTCTGCCGGGCATATGCATGATGCACATACCGTGCTCGGTTAGCCAAGGGAATAAGATAGGGAGATAAACCGCTAGGTCTGTGCTTGTTGCTTCTGTTGGGAATGCATCGTTTTCCTCATCTTCCACATCAATCTCTATAAGAGCAGATTCTTCTCTGATAGAGTTTTGGTTGGAGCATCGGTTAATAGGTTCTTCAATTCTCAGGGGGATAAGATTTTCTATCTGTTGTAGCGGCTCCTGATCATCTTCGAAAAGCTTGCATATGGTCGGAGGAGATGCGATTTGGGGGGCCCCTCGAGTGGTTATTGGTGTTTCTTCCATGGCTGTGAAGCAAGGTGAAGACATCCCTTCTTCGGAATCAGAGACGGGTAACTCAGAGTTTGTGGAGTGCATTGTACCCGTGAGGAGGAAGGTTTCCTTGTTATTAATGATGATGGGCTTTTTCCTGTGCGTGCGGTTGTCTGGCTGGTGGGTTGGCTTAATGTGGGTGGAGCTCTTTGATTGGGTGACTGTCTCAGATTGGGCTGGTATTGGGCTTCTTTGGATTGGGTCGGCTAGCGTAGCTTGAGTGGGGGATTTTGATGGGTGGGTCCCATTATATCTGAAAGGTGGGGATTTTGGGGATTGGGACTCCTTGGGAGATGGAGATGTTCGTGGGCCCCTCTCGTAGTATCATTTGAAGTCAAATCAGGAGCAGAGAACTTTGCATCAATGGGGGTGCCTTGGGTTTCCCACTTGTACGGTTTCTGCAGCCTACTACCTTCATTGGATCCTAATCGCGTTGGGGCGGCGCGTGGGTGGTCGCGATCATCTTTCTCATCATAATTCGCCATGCTGGGAGGGATTTTGCCATGTATTCCGACAATGTAACCAATGTTATATTCTTCCATGAAGAAGGGGTCGATTTTGATGGTCGTAGGGTTTGATGATGCTGATGGGAGGTGAATTTCAGCTGGGATGAAGCTTGTGTAGTTCTCCTTGACTTTAATACTGACTTCCATCATGTCCATACGTGCTAGGGTTTTATTAGCGGTTTCCAAGTACCCTCCACATTCATCACCAATGTGCTTAAACGTTTCTATAGACCATTTATCAAGAGGAAAGTTCCTGATCTTTATCCATCCTCCATACGAGGGAACCTTAGGTTCACCAACCATGGTTTCGGCGCTCCAAGGGTAAAAACGGACCTGGTATTTACCCACCTTATACCATCCTTTTATTTTGGCAAGGGTATGGGTTTGTTCTTCATCCTCGCAAGCTAGCCGGGCTTTATCGGGTTGGAGAGGGCTGACTGATGCAAAGGCAGATAAATGTTGTTGGAGAGCTCTCATGATATCATACCAGTTACCGTGGAAGTGCTTTCTTTGGATTATAACTGAGGATGACAAGAAGATGGCAGCGAACTCGGGATTGGTCAAGGCTGGTTGGGCTGAAACAACTACGTAGGCTTGCTTTTGTTTGTGGGTGTGGTGGTCCTCTTGGTTCTTCTTTAATGCATCTTTATATGAGACATTTCGGTTGCCATCATTTGGGGCTTCAGGCACATTAACTGCTTGTTGGCTGAGGTTGGTGAGGGATTGAATGCTGGTTATGAGGCTCTGCCATCCTTTTCTATTCTCGCCCACAGGTACAATCAATTTATTAATGCCCCCATTTGATCCAAGCTTAGCTATTTCGGCCGAGTGTCCCTTTCTGTTGGATATTTTCTCTACCCAAATGACTGTGTCTCGTCAACTCTCGTCTCAATGAAGTACTTCTGGGTTAAGGGGATGTTGCAGAGCCGATCGAAACAAGTCTGGAGCCATGATAGAAGAGTCTTCTCTAACGTCGTGGAAAAACTTCTGTCTTTGCAAGCTTCGGTGAGGCGGTAGAGGTTTGGATTTCGCCGGTCGATGGTGAAAGAGAAGGTTTTCTTTTCGATTCTGAAGGATGCGTTCGTTGGAGGGGCCATGGTTGCGGGAACAGAGGGTCATGGTGGGGGAACGAGGGTTGGTTGACGAAAGGTTGTGGTGGTTCGGGAGAACAGGCGGGGAGGGGGGAGATGGGTCATCGGGGAGAGAGCGTTCAAAATTAGATTCCCAGTTTTTAGAAAATACACAACATTATAACTAAAGGAGTTATAACTCCCTAATTTAAAATACCCAACAAAGATAACATAGCTGAAAACTAATAATTTTAAACTTTAGAAATAGGTACAATGGCTTAATTTAACTCTACTATTTAAAAGAATTGAGGTTAAGAGGTAATATAGTCTGGATTTACTTCATATTGAAATGTTAGGATCAAATTGGGAACCAACTAATGACTCTGACATTCATTTTATCTTTGATAATCAATTATTGTCGTTATTTTTTTTAGCCAAGTTAATGAATCTTGTGAAAAGTTGTTGATTTTTATAGCTCTTCTTCAGTTTCTCTTCTTGCTGCCACATTGTGACCCATTCTACATTCTACTTCTGCAGCAATTAAATGTTGGTGTCAAGCTGCTTGGCAGCATAGTGTGGACTTCCCTTCACATTCATCAATTGACGGTGATGTTATGTGAGATCCAAATTCTATCTAGTTATGTATCATTTTACATTCAAATATTTTAATTGAACATTTTTGTTAAAGAAATTGGTTCCTGTAAAATTGCAGGTCATTTCTGAATTCTGCTTTTGAGCTTTTATTGCGAGTTTGGGCTGCTTCCAGAGATCTAAAGGTTGGAAAATGATTGTTTGTTTGTTTTGTTTTGTTCTGTTCTTTTTCTTTTTGGCTTACGATGAGATAAGTAAGTGTTGATACTTATTTCACTAGTTAGCCCTTACCTTGTGGTGTGGTTGGACTTTTATATTATCCAAGAAGAATTGAAAATATTTCCTTGAATGATGTTATCAGATTTACAAATTAAGATATATTTCATTTCTTAGTGGATACAAGTGTAACTAGATAAGTGACTGAATAATTTATTTAAGGAAGGAAAATTAATAATTTAATAACACATAAGCGTTTTGTTAACAAATTTTAACCTAACTTTTTTGGGAAGGACCTAGAATTTTCAATACATTAAGCATAAAATTGAGAATTTTAGAAGATCATGGACCAAATGGAGAATTGGGTAGAAGATTAGGGACCGATTTAGTATATTTAGATAAGAGTAGCCAAAGATCAATTAGAATTTGGATCAGATACGAGATGTTGTCATCTTCTTTTTGTCTTAAACCCATTTAAAGATTGACTCATTCATCAACGTTACTAACCATATGGAGATACTTCTTGTTACTCTGGCCCTTATTTTTGTAAATCTAATTTATTAATGTAACAGGAAGCACCTTATTTCAAGTTACCTAGAGATTTGAATAGGATGTTAGCACCTTATTTATTTTTCGAAGTTCTATATCCTCGGTATTGAGCCCACCCTACTAATCCATGGGGAGACTTCACACCCGGCACCCCAACACCAGCTCAAGAGACATCAAGGGTTTTCATTTTCTTTCTACTTGAAAGCTTGAACCTAGGACTTCGGTAAATTTCTCCCAAACATGAGAAAGCCCTTACCACACTCCTTGGGGTTAGGATGTAGGTACTTTCAGTTGCATGAGTCTTTAAGAAGTTGAAAGAACTACCTGCATGATATAAATTCCCCATTTTTTGCTTGAACCCGCCCCCGCACAATTAACATTTTGTCTATCTTTATTACCATTATATCTTATAAATGTTATCTTATTTTCTAAGTTTTTCTTTAAATTTTTGGCTTAGGTTCGTATTTCTTCTGTGGAAGCATTAGGTCAAATTGTGGGTCTTATTACTAGGGCACAACTAAAGGCTGCTTTGCCCAGACTTGTCCCTACCATATTGGAACTGTAAGATAGATTAAAGAATGAAACCAATAAAGGGTTGTTTGGCACTGCTTTGGAAAATAGTTTTTCTCTTTAGAAAACGTATTTCAGTGAAAATTCATACCGTTGACCGTTTACTTAACGGTTTTTTCTCTTATTTTTATAACTCAATTTTATTGATGGAGTTAATATTTCTTCCAAATTATGAGATTATGAATATTTCCAGTGCAAAATAATGTTTATTTTTACAAGTCACTTAAAAATTGTTCCAAAAATTTGGTTTTGTTTTTACGGGAACAACTGCCCAACAACCCTTTGAAGCAAATATCTTATAGTGGCTATACTGATAATTGTTTGATTTCTTTTTCCTTGCTAATCAGATATAAGAAAGACCAGGATGTTGCATTTGTAACTACATGCAGTCTGCATAATGTCCTAAACACTTCTTTACATTCAGAAAGTGGTCCTCCTCTGCTTGACTTTGAGGTAATGCATGTTGTTCCCTTCCCACTTTCATTGTGTTCTACATTTTAACACTTGTGGTGGTGTGCTTGCAATTGAAGTTGGCAATTGACGACTGTCATACATTTTTCTGTTCTCAAGGACGAAAGGTCGTTCTATTTATTTGATACACTCCTTTATGTTACTTAATTTACATCTTCTTTTGGATTTGTATCACTAAAGTTAGGCATTCCTCTTCTTGCCTTCCTTTTTATACATATACTAGTTTATTATCACGTGGAATGTAGGTAGCATATTATTTTTATTTAACTTGATCTGATAATAGTACCAATGAAATCGAATAATAAAAGAAAGAAAAACAATAGTAACCGATTAGAAGAAAACTGAGATGTGTCTACACAAACTTAGTTAAAATATTTTACCTTTTACTCGATACTTTCTAGACAAACATCACTATACACCTCCTTCAAAGCGGGAGCATTACATCTTAACTCTTAAGCTTAGGATTCAAAGTATGGATTTGACTCATGTCTCTCATGTTTCCGAAATGTGTCTTAATGTCATGAGTTGTTTTTGAGATTTAAGAAACTTCAAAAGTAAAGGAAGTGAGAGAACAAAAAGAAATGGAAAAAGAATAGAGCTCGAGTTGTTGGTAAAAAAATGGTGGAAGAAACCTCCTTTTTTTAGTTGTAAGAATTGAAAAATTACGAACTACTTGATTATAGTTGTAAACTGTGATCACTTATAGTTCTCAATGTCTATTTTAATGGGTCAAAATAAATTGATGATTCATGAGGTTTTAAATTTGTTAGGCTTCGTTTGGTAACTATTTAGTTTTTGGTTTTTGAAAATTAAGCTTATAAAACACTACCTTTGCCTATAAATTTCTATGCTTTGTAGCTACCTTCTTCCCAAGTTTTCAAAAACCAAATCAAGTTTTGAAAACTAAAAAAAGTAGTTTTCAAAACTTTTGGCTAAGAATTCAAATGCGTCATTAACAAAAATGAAAATTGTTGTATGGAAATTAGGAGAAAACAAACTTAATTTTCAAAAACCAAAAGTAAAAAACTAAGGCCCCGTTTGATAACCATTTGGTTTTTGAAAATTATGCTTGTTGTTTCCTAAATTCCTACCATGACTTTCATCCTTGTTAAGGATCCATTTGAATTCCTAGTCAAATTCTAAAAACAAAAACAAGTTTTTGAAAACTATTTTTTTTTTGTTTTCAAAATTGGACTTGGTTTTTGAAAACAAGGAAGAAGATTGATTACTAAAACAAAGAAACTTAGAGGTGGAAGTAGGTGTGTATAAGCTTAATTTTCAAAAACCAAAAACCAAAAACCAAATGGTTATCAAACGGGGCCTAAATGGTTATCAAATGCGACCTTAGTTATTTGTAATTAACTGTGTCATATTTTGTAAAGTTAGAAACTATCAAGGGACAAAACCATCCAAAAATAATTTTTGTTAGAGTTATTATATTAGTAAAAGTGTAATTATATAGAGTTGTCCTTTATTGTCTTTTTACATTCTCCTACTTAGGTTAACCTTGTACACTTGTATATATATCTCTCTTATGTGAATGGAATAGATTATTGAGATTCTCTTAAACCTTTAGCGTTTACACAAGGATAGCAACTTTTCAATATAGTGTGTATTTATAATATGTTGGGATAGTAATTTTATTTTTAATAACAAGAAAAGAACTTTATTGATAATAAAAGCACCCATTGAGAGTGAAAAGGGAATATGACACTAGTAAGTAAAGCAATCAACCCCTTAAAGTTATGAAATTGTTGCAGTTGAACCTTACCTTTATAACTATGTTGGTGGTTGGATTTAATTGTAACAATTTAATAAGTTTGAGCCTATAATTGCAATAACCCCTTAGTTTAGGAGTTGTTTAGGAGGTGTTTGGGGCACCAACTTGGAGTTGGGTGGGGTGGGCTTGGTTTAGCGAGTTATTAAACCTACTCCACCAAGTAGTGATTACGGTTGAAATCCACGTTTCTCTCTTCCTTTCTCTCCGTCCCTCCTATAGTTCCATCTTCTTTTCTTCCATTTGAAAAAAGCCCACCATTCCCTATCTTCTTCTCCCACAAACCCGCCCATCCCCCACAGGCCACAACAATTTATTTCAATACATTCTCTATTACTAAGAAAAAAGACAAAGAAGCAGGGAAAGGGGGAGGAACGTGAAACGGCGAGGTAGGACTGTCCTACCGTTCCAAATCTGCAATGACTAGTCCTTGTTGATTTGTTGACGGGTGGTGGGAAAAGGAAGGGGTGGGGTGGGTTCTTTTTTTTTAGATTTGAGTTGGGGGTGGCGGTGGAGGTTGGTCTTGAAGAAGAAGAAAGCCAAGGTGGGTGGTGGTGGCAGCAACGTAACGGTGGATGGTGGCAATAGTGGAGGAGGATAGAGGTAGGAGAATAGTGAACGGAAAGGAGAAGATAGACCAGAAAGAGAGTGTTATCCTCATGTAAAAATCTCCAAATCCACTTTGCTAGAAGAGCTAGATTGCGATTCTGGAAATTACCAATACCAATACCCCCCAACAGATGTGGAAGTTGTGTTGTTGCCCAATTAATATTGTGCATACCACCCTCACCTCTAGATCCTTCCCAAAAGAAATCACGAAGCAGCTTATCAAGAGATCTTGCAACCTTTCTTGGCAATTTGAATAAGGATAAATAATATATTGGCATACTAGATAGAACTGCTTGAGAAAGAGTATGTCGACCACCTTTCGAAATATAGGAATATTTCCAACTATGAAGCTTATGTTGGATTCTTTCAATCACTGGCTGCCAAAAAGGTATAGTTTTTGCGTTGCCTCCCAAAGGTAAACCAAGGTAAGTGGAGGGCCAAATCCCTTGTTTACAGCCAAACGTTGATGTCAACCATTCCAATTCCGAATCTTCTAAATGAATTCCCAGAACTTCACTCTTGGAATAGTTAATATTCAGCCCAGAAGCCAGCTCAAAAATTTTAACAATTTCGAACATGTTAACCAATGCATCCTTATGAAATATGGAGAATAATAATGTATCCTCTGATATGGACTGTAAGATTTAAAAACTTATGATTATACCAACTTCTATAGGTTAATTTATAATGTATCATAATGATGGTGGTAAAGGTATCGTTTGTCAGTGCAAAATATTTGTGGTTGTAATGGATTGTGTTTGGTTTAGAAATTTAACAAACTTTGTCAAAATAAATACCAAATATATGCAAATATGGATATATACGGAAATAGCTACTTTGTTTCAATGCAAATATAAATAACTTTTACTATTTCATTATATATAATATTATGTGAGCACAAATACACATTATAATTATATAAAATATTATAATGGTATAATTTTTCATTCTAAAAAAGTATTTTTTAAAAACTTTTTCATTCCAAAAAAGTAATTTTTTATGGATTGTGTATGGTGTAGAAATTTAACAAGAAATGTGATCTAACATCTGAGTGTGTATATTCTTCATTTGCATGGTTTCTAATTGTATTGCAAATTACTCTCATGATCAATTGTAGGATCTCACAGTTATCCTGTCAACGCTTCTCCCAGTGGTGTGCATTAATAATGATAGCAAAGAGTCTGATCTCTCAACAGGATTAAAGGTATGACTAGCAACTATGAATCACCTTTTCTTGGACAAGAGACAAGTTTTCATGAAGAAATGAAAAAGGAACAAATGTTCAGGATACAAAATCCTCAGGGAGCGAGAAAAAAGAAAAATGAGAAAACAAGCAAAGAATGAGCAAAACCACCAGACTAATTAAGAATGAACATGAAGAAAGACAGATCCAAAAACATGAATAAAATTGGAGAGAAAGAGAGAGAGAGAGGATAGTGAACCATGTTAGCGGACAGAACAGCTAAAAAACAAAAGTATCTGTATGCGAACATAGTCCATTATCCTCCCTCTCTCTCAAATTTTCCTGTATCTGGAATATTGTAATTTAAATTATAGGACTTCACTTTCAATTCACTGGGGAATATTGTAATTGAAAATTGTTGTAGAAAGCACTTAGCCTGTCTTTGTCTCCTTACTGCTAGCTGGATACGGTTATTTGTTTAGTATTTTTTCTTCTTATCTGTATAAAGTTAAATATTACATTGCTGGGTTGTTTCTGGGTTTCTTTTTCCTGTTTTCTGTCACATATTTAGTAATTTATGAGTCTATTGTAACATTTAAAATTTGTGTAGTTCTGTGGGTAGGGGTTCCCTCTACCCCAGCCTCCCGGTTGTTTCTTTGGCCTTTTATATACATGCATGCGTGCGTACGTACATATATATATATATATATATAATTCTGTTTCTTATCAGTAATAATAATAATAAAAAAATCTCTCTCACATCACTTTGTGGAATATGAGATTTTCTGCAAAGGCATTTCCTTCCCATTTCTCATCCTCACAAGACTTGGAATTTATTTCCTTCTTGGCACTCAGTTCTGTTGTTATTTACATTATAATCTTTTTTCCTCTGTGTGCAGACATATAACGAAATACAGCGTTGCTTTCTAACTGTTGGCTTGATATATCCTGAGGATCTATTTATGTTTCTCTTAAATGTGAGTGTTGTTTACATTGTTTTGTGCAGTTTTGGGAGGAACTAATTTTCTAATTCTTATACAGCATAGAAACTAATTACAAGTAAATATAATACAAGATAGAATTTCAGAAAATGAATCTAAGCATAATCTTGGAAATTTCCTCAATAAGGAAGATCTCGATTATGAAATCAAAGGAAAGATTGAAAAATTACTAAAAGATAAAAATTAATTAAAATCTTATCTAAATAAAGATGATACCCTTTTTCATTAATACAAATCTACATTTTTGCATAAGAATTATTTCTATAATAGCTTGAGAGTATGTATGTTAGGTGCTATACTTTTGAAACTTCTTGAGTTTTAATAATTCTTTTTATTTCTCCTTTTTCACACTCAGAAATGCAGGTTAAAAGAAGAGCCTTTAACTTTTGGCGCTCTTTGTGTTCTGAAGCACCTCTTGCCTAGGTTTTTTGGCCTCCCTATATTTAAGCAACCATTTAGTCAATCCTTTTGGTTCCTGATTGGACTTTGTTATGCTATCTAGGTTATCCGAGGCTTGGCATGGCAAAAGGCCTTTACTTACTGAAGCTGTCAAGTCCTTGCTAGATGAGCAAAATCTAGGTGTTAGAAAGGCACTTTCAGAGGTATGATGTTAATATTGGAAAATTTATATATATATATATATATATTGACTTTGTTAGATATTGGGAAATGCTCTGTTTTGTTTGTTATTAAAAGGTCTATTACTTTGTAGTTGATTGTGGTAATGGCGTCCCATTGCTACCTGGTTGGTTCGTCTGGAGAAATGTTTGTTGAGTATCTTGTGCGCCACTCTGCCATCAAAATTGAAGACAGAAATGATCCTGGAAGCTCAAAGGACTTAGCTGGGTTGAATGGTGCTTATATTCCTTTCCAGTACAAGAGAATGGAGGTTCACATACTACTGTATAAATACCACCATTCTATATTTATGTAATTTAAAAATTTTGATTCCATAATGCTAAATATGTGTAGTTATCATTTCTTCTAATATACTCATAATTTTTTCAGGTGAAGATTGGGGCAGTTTCTCCTGTACAGCTGAGAGCAATTAGTGAAAAAGGTCTTCTTTTACTGACCATTACAATTCCTGAAATGGAGGTATTATGCTGAATTTTTGACCTACATCCATACATTCTTAGATAGAATTTCATTCTTTTTCTCCTCCTTTGCATGTCATCTTGGTTCTTGTTTCTCTTCTGATTTTAATTAAATATTATGCCTAACTTACACTGCAGCATATTCTTTGGCCCTTCTTATTGAAAATGATTATTCCAAGGAGGTATACTGGTGCAGCTGCCACGGTAGGTCTTTATAACACCTTTCTTTCATTGATCTTTTGTGGGAGGATTTTGGTTTTGCATGGTTCTACCGTTCTACATTTTTCTCGATTGTAGAAATAGGATGTGTGATTGCAGATAAAAGTAGATTATTTGTACTGGGTGTTCTATTAATGTTGCCACTGCAGGTATGCAGATGCATTTCAGAATTATGCAGGCATGGCTCTTATGGAGATAGTATGTTGAGTGAATGTAAAACTCGTGCTGATATTCCAAATCCTGAGGTACCTGTCAACTTTCCCTCTGTAATGTTTAATCTGTCCATATTTTGATACTATTAACTTGAGTGGTTACCATGTTTAGGAACTTTTTGCTCGCTTAGTGGTTCTTTTACATGACCCCCTAGCAAGAGAGCAGCTGGCAACACAGATTCTGACCGTAAGTAAACCAAAATTTTGTATACCTAACCATTTTAACTTCTGGAAAGCAAATGTTGGCATCAACAAAAATGTTGAGATATTGGAGAGAAAAATTGCAAGAAGTATGAAACTCGTATGTGATTTTTTTTTTATTTCTTGAATGAAATGTTAATTTTTGCTTACTTGAGTGTAATGCATTATAAATATGACTTGTATACATTTAAACTGGTCAATAAAAACAATATCAAATGTTGATGTTAGTGTATTCTGGCAAATGATTGTGTTTTTGTATTCTTACATAGTTATCCAATCATTCTTTCATTTACTCTTTATGTGATATAAACTGGTAAAAAATTTTCATTTATCTACAGGTCTTGTGTTATCTGGCACCTCTCTTCCCGAAAAATATCACTTTGTTTTGGCAAGATGAGGTACTACTTTATCAAAACATGCAATTATTATTATTTTATGACAAGGAAACAGAATTTTCTTTTAAATTGTGAAAACTTTTCATCGAAATTTGAAATTACTATTGCAATCCTCGATATATATATATATATATATTTGTTTCATTCTTGCCACTTGTCTCTTTTTTAATCCTTCTTTTTGGGTGTAAGATAATTAGTTTATGTCTCCTCAATGACTTGGGTATTTAAAATTTGTTATAGCTTATTTATAACTTTTAAGAATTTCTACTATAGCCATTCAACTTGGGACTTTTCTACTATTGCAATTAGGATAGGCTCCGTATTTATCTTACTTATAAGTTCATTAATTTTGATTTTGATACCCCTTTGCCTTCAAACTATGTTTTTGGGCAATGTGTTATTATTCTCCATCTCATGTTTTATAGTTGTGACTCAAAATATAGGTTTGTGGAAGGTCTCAATAATATGTTAGCGATGTGCAATGTGTAGATTCTTTTTAGAACTTAGAAGTACCCAAAAATCTTAAGATCCTAATTAATAATATTGAAAGAAATTTCTACCAATAGATAGTATCTTTAGATTAGCTCAAAAGGGAAAAAAATCATATAGAAACGTTTACTACCAACTCATATGAGAAAATAACCAAGTTTAATTAACAACCACTAGGAGTTGGCATAAGTCCATAAGAACACATGTAAATAAAAAATCGTTTAGAGGGAATTGGTTCAAGTCATGTTGACTGGTGACCACCCACCTAGAATTTAATATCCTATGAGTTTCCTTGGCAACAAAATGTAGCAGGGTCAATACGGTTGTCTTGAAAGAATAGTTGAGGTGCGTGCAAGTTGGCCCAGATGCTCATGGATATAAAAAAATGCTAAGTTAATATTATCATGTGAGATTGGAGAATGACGCCATGCATTCAAAATATATCTAGCTTCATTGATATAAATTAGTCAATTTATTATTGTAATTTATTTGATCTTTCAAAAGCATTTTATTGAGGTTTGATCTTTCAAAAGCATTTTATTGAGGTTTGATCTCTCACAATGCACACTGTTGGGAACTAGGCTGGTTTGAAATCTGCTTGACAGAGTATCCTGGTAGTTGAGGGCCTGTTTGGTAGGCAATCCGGATTCTGTTTTATGTTCAGATTCACTGAATTCAGTGAATATGCGTTTGGTAGATATGTTTTTGAAAACTGTTTTCGGATTCTGTGATCCAAATAGTGAAAATTCTGAAAACAACTTTTATATGTTTTTATTGTATCCAGATTTAAAATTTCAAAATTTTAAAGGTAGAATTAAATTAAAAAAAGATAAAAACTTTAATAAATATAGTATTTCATGTTATAAACTCAATTTATTTTTGCGAAATTACAATTTGTATAATATAATGTATTATAAATTATATGATATTGTAAAATAATAATAATAAAAAATTTATAACACATAACATGTCTATAAATTAATTAATAATATTTTATATTCAACTTAGTATTTAGTAGATAACTACAAATAATTTATCATTTATAAATATATTATCAAACACATTTTGAATCATTATTTAAATTCAGATCCAATTTCTAAATCTGCTACCAAACACATATCTGAAAACATGAAATACAACTCTGTTTTCATTGAATCCCTTGTTTTCAAATTCTTGTTTTTAGATCACCAACCAAACAGACCCTAAATGTTTCATACGTTGTGTTCCATGTCTAAGGGTGGTTTTTGGTGAGATGGGTAAATTGCGTCTAGGATGTTTTCATTGTTCTCGTGCATCTGTAGTCTTTCAAGAGAAAAAAGCTAAAAGAAATTAGATGTTACTGTAGAAGTTGGGCTACTAAGTTCATAAACCGGAGCAGATTGATGTTGAGTCTATAAATCATGATAACTTTTTAATGTATTGAATTACTTCAACCTTGACCAGTCGTTTATATATGAAATATAGTACCTATCATACTGTTACTAATCTTTCTTTAGTTTTCTTATTGTGATTATGCTATTGAACCTGATTGATTTTTGCTTTGGGAAGTTCTAGATACCTAAAATGAAGGCATATATTAGTGATTCAGAAGATCTGAAGCAGAACCCTTCATATCAAGAGACTTGGGATGACATGATTATTAACGTAAGTGTTCCTCTTAGAAACATGGACCTTTCAACTTCTTGTTGTTGTTGTTGGGTCCCCCCCCCGAGAAAATAGAAAACGACGTAAATGAATATAGTGATTAATTCCTTGGTTAATTAGGATTAGAATTAGTTTGTTTTCCAATCTCTATAAATAGAGACTTGCCTTCTTGTATTAATTAACTTTTTGATCATAATGAAGATTCTTTGATAGACTTCTTGGAGAGAACTCTCCTTTTGTCTCTTATGCTACACCGAATTGGTATCAAAGCAACGGGAAAACTCTTTGTTGACGTAGATCCAACAAATTTTTTTTGAACAAGAAACAAAACTTTTCATTTGAATAAATGAAAAGAGACTAATGTTCAAAGATACAAACTCCCCAATGAAACTTCAAAAGGACCAAGGAAAAACAAATAAGCCAACGAACACATAACAAAGACATCAAAGAAAACTAACAAAAACAGAGCCTAAGAATCCATACTCAAACCCAGAGACAACCAAGTGAAAACACACTAAAGGCCAAGAAAAAAGAAGAAAACACCATCAAAGTGCAAGGAAGCTCCGAAGACCAAAAGGGCGAAACAAAGAATCAAACACTAACAACAAGCATTCAAGAACTCTGAACGCGATTGCCATCTAAAACCATGTGAGGAATTTCACAACTCAAGACCACAAGCTTCCATAAAAGATGCAAACTTGCTAGGCACCAAGGAGGGAGGATGAATTAGAGTCCCTTCTTCAAGAGAGGAGAATAATTTTCAAGAAAATTGTAAGAATGGAGTACTACATACAATCCTAGAAGAACGTTCAAGGCCAAAGACTTCTCCTTGGATATGGAACATGACCAAAGAAGACGGAAGCCTCTTCAAACTAGTTTCTCTCTTGGATATGGAACATGACCAAAGAAGACGGAAGCCTCTTCAAACTAGTTTCTAGATTTAGGATTAGTTTGTTTTCCTATCCTCTAGAATTGTCCTCTTGTATTCATTGACTTTTTGATCATAATAAAGATTTTTTAATTAGTTTCTTGGGGAGAACTCTCCTTTTGTCTCCTAGGCTACACCATGGTATCTTGAGGGGAGTGTTATGGCATGAATATAGATGGATAAAATATTCCTATTTCACTTGGATCTTCAATAAGACCATGATGGATTTGGTGCCTTAAAGGACGGAGAAGACTACCAAGGTTGGAAAATCGATCCTTCAGTTACTTCCCTGTTAAAGCACTTTGGCTCTTCTAATCCCTTGACAAAAGAGGTGTTTTTGGAAATTTGGAAGTCAAAAGGCCCAAAGAAAGTTAACATGTTAGCTTGGTTTACGATTAACAAAGGCTAAAATACAGGGAAGATTCTTTTAAAATTCCCAACATGGTCTTACAGCCTTGGGTGTGTACTTTGTCTTACGGGCAATGGAGGTTGAAGTCACCTTTTCTCATGTTCTTATGTATCATCTTACTGGTATTCTAAATTCCAACAATTGAACTTGCAATGGGTTTTTTTGAACGATTTGAGAAGCAATATGCTTCAGCTACTCTATGGGCCAGTTTTTCCCTCATGTCCCGGGTTAATGCTGTTAAATCCATCATATCAAAGATTTGGTTCTAGTGGAATCAAAGGATCTTTGAACATAAGTGTAAAAGTTGGCTGGAGTGCTTAATCTAGCTAAAGTTAGGGCTTTTCAATTGTGCTGTCTTTCTAGTTTATTTGAGTATTATTCTTCAAATGACATATGTATGAACGAGGACACATTTATTTTCTCTTTTTAGACTGTTCTGTTCTTTTACATGTTCATTTTTTACTCCCTTTAGGAGTTACCGTTAATATTATTATATTTCTTAGAGATATATATATTATGTGTGTGTGTGTTTGTGTACATAGGAGCTAATAAAGTTTAGAAAATGAAGGAAAAGTCACTAAACAATTCCTATAACTAAGATATTTAATGGGTTTCTTTATCTCATTCTTTCGTTTTTTTTAATCAGTGTAATCTTGTCATATATGAACGAAGATGATCTCTGTTTCAGAAGAAGAAAAAGGAAAAACTAAATTATTCAGCTATATTGAGTAAAAATAACCTTTAGTGCTTGGATAAATGCAGAGAGAAAGTAAAGGCCCTTCTTAGTGATCCTTACCACTTACATCTGTTTTTGAGTCACAGTTTCTTGCAGAATCTTTGGATGTGATTCAGGACACGAACTGGGTTATATCTCTTGGAAATGCTTTCAGCAATCAATATGAACTTTATGTCTCTGATGATGAACATTCTGCACTACTTCACAGGTAATGGAATTGGGTTATTCAGATGACATATGCTATGACTATACTTTTTGGATGGTGATCTTTTTTGTTGAGAGATTTCCTTATATGTCATTATGTAGATTTTTTTTAAGAATCTCTGACAGCTTATGCCACTAACGATCATTCTATCTGTCAATCATCTATTTTAATACAATTTATTTATTTATTTTTTTTTATAGGTGTTTGGGCATACTTCTTCAGAAGATCAATGATAGAGCCTATGTACATGATAAGATAGATTTGATGTATAAACAGGCGAATATTGCCGTTCCTACAAATAGGCTTGGTTTGGCAAAAGCAATGGGATTGGTATATATTGTTGGTTCTTTGTTGAGTTCTTCAATTGACTGGCTCATATAATAATCTTTGTTATTGGCTAGTCCAGGTTGCATCATCCCACTTGGATACTGTATTGGAAAAGCTAAAAGACATTCTGGATAATGTGGGGCACAGTTTTTTCCTGAGGTTCGTGCTTTGATTTCATGACTGCTTTTATATTTGATTGTTTATGATTATGATCAGTAAGTCTTCTTTTCTCCTGAGCATTCCTTGTGTCTCTGATCAACTGCTCGATATTTTTGAAATGTTTTCTGTATTTAAGAAGGTTAAGTCTGGATGAGCATGCAGCTTTATCTTATCAGTTAAATGCTTGTTGCTCACGTGATTGACTTTAAAACTGCTTTTATTTTTCTTGGATCAGAGTGTGGCGACTAATATTCTAAGTTTATGATGCACACGCTTATTATATTCATATGCAAAAGAAGCTATTATTTATATTGAATAAGACACAACTTATTCACTTCTAGCACGCATCTTATTATATCTAGCTTTATCTTCCTCCTTTTGTCTTTCTGTTGGAATTTCTAGTTTCTATAATTGTGTAAATATTATTTGTTAATATTTAGTCATTATTGCATTTATTCTTTCCTTTTATTGTAATAGGTCTTTCTCCTATATAAGAAGACCTAGGTTGTTAATATTTGAATAAGAGACTATTATTCTTCTAAAATTAAGATGGTATCAGAGCAGGTTTAAACCCTAGCCGTCCTAAAAACCCTACCTTAGAAACCCTAGCCACCAACGCCGGAACCCTAGCCGCCGTTCTTAATCGGTGCATCTTACTTCCGCCGTTCGTGGTCTTTCTGTCGCCACTTTCGCCTCCTACGCCGCCGAGTCGCCGCCGCCCATCAAACGGCGCCGACGATTACCTCAGACCCAGGCGTGCAACGAAGCAGATCACGACCCGCTGCTTCATTCGCGACTTAGAGACCCACGCAACACAGCGCCGTCGTTCACCGAATCTGTGACCCGCACACTCGCGTCTGCAACTCGCCGCCGTCAACCGCACCTGTGACCCGAACGCTCGCGACTCCCGCCGCTCACCTCATCGGATTGGCTCCCTGCTTACTAGTCCGTCAGTTTGCCGCCGATTGCTCAGGGAGTTTCTTCGCGTCTGCAAGTCGTACACTCGTGTTATTTCTTCGTGACATCGCACGACTGTCTTGGTACCAAATCTATTTTTGGGTTGGTTCAGTAGTTTGGTTCACTGGTTCACCGGTCTGTTTCACAATCTGGTTCATTGGTCTGGTGCAGTGGTTATTTAGTTCAGTTTTTGGTTTATTTGGTATGGTTTATACTTTATTTTTTCCCATTTACTTGTCATGTCTAAGGAGCAAGCTCATCAAACCCTAAAATTGCTACCAACTAATTTATCATCTAATAATTCTTGTGTTTCATTGGCACAAACAGGTAATTATCCTCAAGTTTTTTCTTGTGGCACTTCTTCTCCGTGGATTATCGATTCCGGAGCTTCTGACCATATGACTAGTACCTCTCACTTTTTTACCTCATATTCTCCTTCTTATTCTAATGAAAAAATTCGAATTGCAGATGGCAGTTTTTCTTCCGTTGCAGGAAAAGGAACTATTAAATTGACTGAACATATTTCTTTACAGTCTGTCTTACATGTTCCAAAATTAGCCTGTAATCTCTTATCTGTCAGCAAACTTTCAAGAGATTCTAATTGTCGTGTTATATTCTTTGAATCTCATTGTATTCTTCAGGATAAAAAATCGGAGAAGATGATTGGGAGTGCTAGGATGCTTGATGGCCTTTACTACTTTGATGAAGGTTCTTTTAGTAATAAAATAACTCAGGGTTTCAGTAGTATTAGTTCTCTTTCTGGTAAAGAACAAATTATGCTTTGGCATCTTAGGTTAGGACATCCTAGTTTTCCTTATCTCAAGCATTTATTTCCAAATTTATTTAAAGGATTTGACTGCTCCTCATTTTCTTGTGAAAGTTGCATTTTAGCAAAAAATCATCGCTCCACTTATTTACCTAAACCTTATAAAGCTTCCAAACCGTTTTATTTAATTCATAGTGATGTTTGGGGTGCCTCTAAAATTAGGACTCATAGTGGGAAAAGATGGTTTGTTACTTTTATTGACGATCATACTCGTCTATCTTGGGTGTATTTAATGGAAAAGAAATCTGAGGTGAAAGACATCTTTAGAAATTTTTACAATATGATCGAAACTCAATTTCAAACCAGAATTTGCATTTTACACTCTGACAATGGAACTGAATATTTTAATGAATCTTTTGGTGAGTTTTTAAAAGATAAAGGTATAGTTCACCAATCTACTTGTCGAGATACTCCTCAACAGAATGGTGTTGCTGAAAGAAAAAATAGGCATTTACTTGAAATAGCTCGTGCTATCATGTTTTCCATGCATGTTCCAAAATATTTATGGGGCGAAGCAATTCTCACAGCTACCTATCTAATAAATAGAATGCCTAGTAAGATCTTGAATTTTAAAACTCCCATTGATTGCTTTAAAAATATTTTTCCACAATCTCGCTTATATTCTGATTTACCTCTCAAAGTTTTTGGGTGTACTACTTATGTTCACATCCCTAGTCACTTTCGGTCAAAACTTGATCATAGAGCAGTTAAATGCATTTTTTTGGGTTATTCTTCAAATCAAAAAGGCTATAAATGTTTTGATCCTCAGACAAAAAAATGTTTTGTGAGCATGGATGTATCTTTTTTAGAAAATCAACCATATTTTACCCAAAGTTCTCTTCAGGGGGAGAAACCAAATTTGGAAGATAACTTTTGGGATGTTTCTACTCCTCTTCCTAACCTTATTTGTCCTGATGATATTAGTCCTTTGGTGCCAAGTATAGAATCTTCTCAATCAGGGGGAGAAATACTACATAATGATCCTACTGATCAAGTTCCTGAGTTTAAGTTTTATACTAGAAGAAAATTCAATCAGAGGAAGCAAGACCAAATAGTTGATCCTCCACAGAACCAATCTGAGACTCCGACGATTGAAACTGGAAAATCTGGTAATTCTTCTTCCATTCCTACTTCAAATATTCAAAATACTTTACCAGTTGTGTCTGATCTTGATATGCCCATAGCTATTAGAAAAGGTACTCGAAGTTGTACCAAATATCCTATTGCAAACTACATGTCATATCAAAATTTGTCAAATAGTCATAAAGCCTTCACCTCTAGGATAAATAATTTGTTTGTTCCAAAGAATATACATGAGGCTTTAGAAGATCCAAATTGGAAAGTAGCCGTTATGGAGGAGATGAATGCTCTAAAACAAAATGGGACTTGGGAAATAGTAGAGTTGCCAAAGGACAAGAAACCAGTGGGTTGTAAATGGGTGTTTACCATAAAATGCAATGCAGATGGTAGTATTGAGAGATATAAAGCCCGATTAGTAGCTAAAGGCTTCACTCAAACATATGGGATTGATTATCAGGAAACGTTTGCCCCAGTTGCTAAAATTAACTCTATTCGAGTACTGTTGTCTCTTGCAGCTAATTCAGAGTGGCCTCTCTACCAACTTGATGTGAAAAATGCTTTTCTCAATGGTGACCTTGAGGAAGAAGTGTTTATGCATTTACCACCAGGTTTTGAAAAGGAACTTGGAAGTAATAGAATTTGCAGGTTAAAGAAATCTCTATATGGCCTTAAACAGTCTCCAAGAGCTTGGTTCGAACGGTTTGGAAAAGTTGTGTCTGGTTATGGGTTTCTTCAAAGTCAAGCTGACCATACTATATTTTATAAACACTCTGAGAATAATAAAATCTCTATCTTGATTGTCTATGTTGATGATATTATTCTCACAGGTGATGATGAGGTAGGTCTAACTGATCTCAAGAAAAGCCTTGCAATTGAGTTTCAAATCAAGGACTTGGGAACGTTAAAGTATTTCCTTGGGATGGAATTTGCAAGATCAAGGAAAGGCATCTTTGTAAATCAAAGAAAATATGTCCTTGACTTACTTGAAGAAACAGGATTACTTGGATGCAGAGTTGCTGAAACTCCTACTGAGCCTAATTTGAAATTAGAAGCAACAAAAGAAGAGGAAATAAAGGATAAGGAGAGATACCAAAGACTTGTGGGGAGACTAATTTATTTGTCTCATACTCGTCCAGATATTGCTTTTGCTGTAAGCATGGTAAGTCAGTTTATGCATGCACCCGGACCAACTCATTTCGAAGCTGCCTATAGGATTTTACGGTATTTAAAAGGAGCTCCTGGAAAAGGTATTTTATTCAAAAAGAATAATCACTTCCAAGTAGAGGTCTATATAGATGCAGACTGGGCTGGAAGTACTACTGATAGAAGATCTACCTCAGGTTATTGTTCCTTTGTTGGAGGAAATCTAGTCACATGGCGAAGCAAAAAGCAAAATGTAGTGGCCAGGAGTAGCGCTGAAGCAGAGTTTAGAGCCTTAGCCCATGGAATCTGTGAAGGCATATGGATAAAAAGAATACTTGAAGAATTCAAGTTCCCTCAGACTAAGCCTATTCGAATTTATTGTGACAATAAGGCTGCCATATCTATAGCTCACAATCCAGTTCTACATGATAGAACAAAACATATTGAGGTTGACAAACACTTTATTAAAGAAAAGATTGATACTGGTGTAATATGTATCCCTTATCTTCCGACGACAGAGCAAATTGCTGATGTTCTAACTAAGGGACTTCCAAAGAAGCAATTCGATAAACTAATTGACAAGCTGGCTTTGGAAGACATCTTTAAACCAGCTTGAGGGGGAGTGTTGGAATTTCTAGTTTCTATAATTGTGTAAATATTATTTGTTAATATTTAGTCATTATTGCATTTATTCTTTCCTTTTATTGTAATAGGTCTTTCTCCTATATAAGAAGACCTAGGTTGTTAATATTTGAATAAGAGACTATTATTCTTCTAAAATTAAGACTTTCACTTCTAGCACGCAACTTATTCACCCTTCTAAGAAGTAAATTGAATGTGGAGACCTTTTATTCTTCTGAAACATATATCTAACTACTGAGGGGTCTGACAAGAGATGTCCTTTCTTCCACCTAAATGCAGATTCCTGTCGTTGTTCTCTGATGGTTTTAAAAAAGAGGAGTCTGATGACATACATGCTGCTTTGGCTCTCATGTATGGATATGCTGCAAAATATGCTCCATCGACAGTTATTGAGGCCAGGATAGATGCACTTGTTGTAAGAAATCTTTTCCCTTTCTTTTGTACTTTTATTGCTTTATTAATAGATTCTTTATTTGCTTGATCATTTGCCAATTGACTCCCCAGAGTAAAATCTGAGGGAAAACACATTTCTCTTCTGCTGTCTATTTGTTTGATGCTATTCTGTTCTAATTCGATAAACATAAAATGTCTTTAGAAATGAGCAAAGGGGTTAGAGACAAAAAAAATCCAGTGTGTTTGAATATTTTATATGATGGTTTGTATTAAAAAGTAAGAAATAAAGGTAGTATAAGCAACTGTCGAAGTTTAGGAAGATCCATTCTCTTCTGAAAATGGGAGTTGATTTTCGTACAGCATGACTCCCAAAATGTATTGTCTAATTACCATGCAATGGACCAAAAAGAAAAAAAAAAAAAAGAAAAGGAAAAAGAAAAAAGAAAAAAGATAGGGATTTGAACATCCCAACTTTACGTGATTTGTGGAAAAGAAAGCTAAAGTTGATGTGATTGATACAATAAGAATGGTTTGGCCAGAAAACAAGTGATTCAAGCACTTAAGCTTTTTTACGATGCCAACCTGACAACTAGTCATAGCATTATACATTTGTCCTAGGACAGATGTATTGAATCCCCACAGCCACGTTGTTGAACTATAAAAAAGGGATTACCATAAATTGTACTCTTGAATCAGTATAAGGTCTATTTTATATTTATTTCTTCTATAACTTGTAGATTGTTAACTTTTTAATTTCATGACCAGTGTTGGTCAGGTGTAGCATGTATTTCTAAAAATTAATTTAAATTATTTTTTGGATTTGTGTATTTAATTTCATTTATTCCTTTTCATGTTTCTCTAATTTTATATAACACATTTAAATCAAATAATGTTTGAATTATAGCTGACGATTGTAGGTAGACAATTTTTTATGGGTAAGAAACTGCTGAACTATTTAAAAAGAATATTAGATGTCTCTAGAGTCTGGACCTTGGGGCGGGTGCAGAAAAGAACAACAGAACTGTTTAAAAAAATTATTTCTGCAATATGAATTCTTTGACTTTGAAATTATTATTATTTTTTTAATTTTTAAATACATAAAAAAATCTTAAATATAGCTTCTAAATAGCTCTTTGTTGTGCTGGTTATTGGTTCCAATTATCCACTTGGGGTTTTTGTTTATCAAAAGGTTTAGTGAATTTTTCTAGTAAAAGTTATCCATTTTGGAATTGAATTATGGATTTGTAACACGCTGGGGGATTTAGATTGAAAGGAACAGGGTGTAACCTTTTGAAGTTAAGTTTGAAAATTTGAATCATAACATTGTATCTTCAATTTTTTGTTGGAAAATGTAAGTTATGGCACTTGGTGTTACTTTGGCCGTCCTGTATTCTTTGGTGGTTCAAATTTTTATTTTCTATTTTCATTCTACTAGGTTTCCTGATCCACTTCTACTCTTGTAGTTTCTTTGAATCAATAATCTAGTCTTCTATCATTAAAAAAAGAAAAAAGAAAAAAGAAAAAAAAGAGTAAAATATATTTACTTGTTGGCATATATTATTCAAAATTCTTGCTAGCCTTTTTGTATAAATTAATTTACTTGAAATTGCAGTTCTTTGGATTATTTGTTTGCTTACTACCATTTGCTCGATAGCTTTGGTTACCTCGTTACTGAGTTCAGATGTTTCTTACCTCGTCACCTTTCTGCTATCATGTTTGAGGTTTATTTTCTTGATGTATAGTTAATTATCTATCTAACAGGGTACAAATATGCTATCACGGCTTCTTAATGTCTACCATCCTACAGCAAAACAAGCTGTCATCACTGCAATTGATTTACTAGGTTTGTATATTTTATAATACATTTGTGACATCACTTCAAGTTTTTAACGAATACCATCCATCTTTTTTGGTTTAGTTGAAACATATTTCATGAAAGATTTGGAGAGTATTCTTCAATGGAAGTACATTAGATTTTAACTATCAATTAATCTAAAAAAGAATAGCTAAAAACTAGCTTATTACAGTCTATCTACTATTGGCTAATATTGACGATTAACCTATGTACAACTGTATATCCTAAGAAAGGAAATCGTAGCAAAAAAAGGAATTATAAAAAGCATGACGTACCTACCTATATTTTTGAAGGATCTTCTTGCAATTCTTCTCAAGTGCACTATATGTTGTTCCATGCTCAATTAGGTAGGGAAGTAAGAAAACTTGAGTGAGGGGGACAATCTTTTTATTTATTTATTTAATTTTTTTAATATAAAAGGTATTATTAATTTTTTTATTTTTTTATTTTTTTTAACAAGTTGCAAACTTTTCCTTGATGTAATGAAAAGATACGAAATGTTCAAAGGAAACAAACTCCTAATTGGAGTGATAAAGAAGCAAAACGAAGTAAAAGTACAAAAAACTAATAAGATAAGAGAGAATGAAAGACTCCTGATTCATACAGATATTACTAGTACGATTATGATTAAACAAATTAGAAATAGAGCACTATTGTGAAGCTTTGAAAATGGCTAAATTGAAATGCTCCATCCAAACTCTAGCTTTGTCTTAATTTTTTTTTTAATTCCTTACAAATCAAAAATTTGAAATTATGGATTTGACAGCATTAGTCCATAATAGATTACATATTGACAGCATTATTTTTATCTCTTACTGAAAGTGGTTCTTGACATGAAACTGATTGAATTCTCATCTAATTTTTTTTTCTCTTACAAATTCTCTAAGTTAAAATTATAAGAGAAAAATGTAGGCTATGACAGAAACCTACAATTACAATACAAGAACAAACTGGGAGCAGTTATAGCAAGACAAGTTTGGCTGGCTTTTAGCAGCCTGATTATGTTTGCATTGAAAATTTTAAACCTGATTGCTTCAAGTGTTAGTAAAAGTTGATGCCAGTATTTTATAAGTTTTTTGGAAACCCTCTCTTGTGGCATCTAAGGTACTGTCTTTCTTTCTTGGGTGTGATATTATCCCTTTGGACACTCGACTTTTGTTATAATAGCTTCTGTGCTGTTGAAATTAAAGTAAGAGAACAGTGTAGACACTGGGCGTCTACTTTGTAGGTTTTTTGATGTTGATCTTGACTTACGTAGGTCGTGCTGTCATTAATGCTGCTGAAAATGGGTCAACATTTCCCCTGAAGAGAAGGGATCAATTGCTTGATTACATATTGACATTAATGGGTAGAGACGATAATGGTGGCTTTGCTGATTCTAATCTTGAACTTCTGCGCACTCAGGTGTCGTTATAAAGAAATTTGGTGGCCAATTTATATTTGATTAATATTGCCACTGATCAGATGGATGTTTCTGTAGGCTCTTGCTTTAAGTGCGTGCACTACATTGGTTTCTCTAGAACCAAAATTGACTATTGAAACTAGAAATCTTATAATGAAGGTATATATGATATTTATTGTCACTTTCTATTAGAATTGATAGTGAAATCTTCATTTTGATGTTTAACGAGACTTCATGAATATCCCACTCCTTTTTCAGGCCACCTTAGGGTTCTTTACTTTAGCAAGTGAACCGGTGGATGTTGTCAATCCTCTTGTTGACAATCTTATTACTCTTCTATGTACAATTCTTCTAACAAGGTATATAATCTTTGAAGTTCATATGTTTCTTTTGAATCTTTTATCTCTTAAATCGACCATGCCTTTGTCCCTTAAATAAAGTCAACCATGCCTTATCAAGTTGTGATGTAAGTGTAGATAAATTTTACATACCGAGGTATGTAGTCACTTTATTGTGAAGTTTCTTAGGTACAGTATTTTTTTTAAGAACAAGAAATGAGATTTCATAGATTAATGAAAAAGAGAAAAGAAATACAATTATCAAAGACTACAAAGAGTTTAGGGAAAAGAAACAGAAATAGCAAAAAAGGACAGAGAAATAAATCCCTCCTCCCTCATCATAACCAATTAGCGTAAACTTTTGGGTTTAGTGGAGATTTAACATGGTGTTAGAACAAGATGTCCTGGGTTTACCCCTGTAACGTCATTTCCTCCTCAATTAGTATTGATTTCTACTTATTGGACATTCTATAAATTTCCAAGCCGTCAAGTTGGGTGGAATGTTAAAATATTGATATGAGATTAAATAATCGTTTGAGTTAAGTGGTGATTTAACCAAAATCATTAAAAGAATATCTATAAAAAAGATTAGACAACAAACACCTTGAGAAAGCTTTAATCTTGATCAATTCAAAATGATCCATGCAATCAAGAGATTTGTTGTAAAAAATTCCTCGGATTTCTTTCCAACAAAATATATGAGAGAATAGCCTTGGAAGCATTAATACACAATAACTGAGCTTTTATGGGAAGTATCTTGAATCCTCTCAAAAACCCAACTCATGTTGAATTGAGAGAATAAAGCATTTCAACAGTGACAAGAGAAAGGACAATGGAACAATAAAGGAGGCTGAGGAGCCTCATAAAGGACAAACCGAGGGAGACAACCTCATAAAAGGGTGTTTCTTCTGAAGAGTGCCTGATGGGTGTCTGATGGTGAAGAGTCAAGAGACCATATTTTTGTATCCTCCCTGGGAAACATCTGGATCCATTCTAATAAAAGCACTGAAGTACAAAATTGCTTCATTTCTGCATCTTTCAAATTTCTCCATAAAAGAATCTGCCAAGAAATATCATCTCTGCAGTATAATCTTTTTGTTCAAATTCATGGTATAATTTTTTTATTTGGCCTGTTGCCTATATATCACCTGAAATTTGATTCTTTTTAATTGCTTATCTATCTAACAAACTAGTGGAGAAGATGGTCGAAGTCGTGCAGAGCAGCTCTTGCATATTTTGAGGCAAATTGATCAATACGTTTCATCACCAGTGGAATGTCAAAGGAGAAGGGGCTGCCTTGCAGTGCATGAGATGCTTGTCAAGTTTCGAATGGTTTGCATTAGTGGATATTGTGCAATAGGGTGCCATGGAATTTGCACACACAACAGGCAAATTGATCGGAGTCTGCAAGGAATTTGTCCCAAGCTGCCATGTAAAGTTTGTTCTAGTATTAGCTTTTCAAAGTTGCTTTTCTCTCTCTCTGTCTCCCTCTTTCTATTTTCTCATTGCTTGTTAAAGATTTTCACCTTTTCTTTTTTCCAAATTGACAGCGGCATTTATATTACCAAGTCGTGAAGCCTTGTGTTTAGGAGAAAGGGTTATTACTTATCTTCCACGTTGTGCAGACTTCAATTCTGAAGTTAGAAAAATTTCTGCTCAGGTAGTGATAGTTGGATATCTTTTTTGTCATTAATTTACTAATATTTACACAGATATGATGCAACTATGTAAGTTTTATTTCGGCCTTTGACTTTCTGTTTCATTATTGTTACTATTATTATTATTATTTTCTTTTTAATTTATAGATCTTGGATCAACTCTTTAGCATCTGTCTTGCACTGCCAAGGCCAGCAGCTTCTAAATTTGGTGAAGATATAGAATTATCCTACACTGCTTTGTCATCTTTAGAGGATGTTATAGCCATCTTAAGGAGTGTATGTTTGTCTTTATGTTATGCCTCCCCCCAAAAAAATTTCATTCGTGTTATGTGTTTAGTCTAATCAGATCTTCTTCAAGGCATGGAATGATACTTGGATGATGAGGTTTTTTTTTCCATATAGGATACATCTATTGATCCCTCTGAGGTTTTCAACAGAATTGTTTCCTCTGTCTGCATTTTGTTGACAAAGGACGAGGTAAGGGGTTTTTTGTATGTGATCTTTGTTGATCACCTGAATTTCAAATTGATTTGTTCATTATGTCCTGCAGCTTGTTGCTACCTTACATGGCTGTTCAGGGGCTATATGTGACAAGATTAAGCAGTCTGCTGAAGGGGCCATTCAAGCTGTCATTGAGTTTGTCACAAAGAGAGGAAATGAGCTTAGTGAGACGGAGATTGCAAGGTTTTACATTATAAAAACTTGTGTTATATTTTAAATATTAGAAAAGTAATTGAAAAGCATTTTTCATGAATATTTCTCATGAATATCTTCATATAATATGCTATTGTTTAGGACAACCCAAGCATTACTCTCTGCTGTGGTTCATGTCACTGAGAAGCATATACGATTGGAAACTCTTGGAGCAGTATCCTTTTATTTAATTTTATTTTAAATAAATTAATCATAGTAAATTTACAGTAAGGGTCAAAAGACTGATAATGTAACACATGTAACCACAGTGGAGCATATTGCTAATGTGAGACCAAATAGTTCTCTTCTCATTCTCTACACCAGAGTTAAATATGGAGATGCATAAATGAAAACTCTAAACTAATTATAGTAAAATTACAATAAGGGGCCAAAGACCAATGATGTAACACGTAACTGTTATAGTATATAGGTGAATAGAGTAGCTTATTAGTCTTTCGTCCTTTACTATAATTTTACTATTATTAGTTTAGGACTTCTATATATCCCTATATATATTTGCTCTAAAGATGGTGTGATTCTCTCATATTTGATATCTCAATAACCTGGTACCAAAGCCATGCCCTTGACTTAGCAATGTTGGTAGAACCCTCAGGTGCCTAAGAAGTTATGAGCCTTGAAGTAGTAGTCAGAGATTCATGGTTGGACTCTATTAGGCAGGCGATATACTCTAGAGAAGAGGATTTGTCCTGGATAAGAGAAAACTCTCGATAAAGCAGTAGAGTTGGATGAATAGATGACTATTTGAGGGGAGGTTCGATGAGACTTTGGGTGTGTTTGGTTTAACTTTTCAAGTGTTTAATTTTACAAAACATCATTTTGAAAAAAATTCTAGTGTTTGACCACTACTAAAAATGACTTATTAAAAAATGAGGTTGAGAAATAAACCATTTTGAGAGAAACACTTGAAAGCAAATTTTTTAAAAAGAGCTTTTAGGTATATAATAACTTGTGTATAAAAACACTTATAAGGAAATGTAACCAAACATATGAGTGTTTAAATTTTAAACAATTTTTATACAAAATATTTTTAAAACAATGCATTCTTGAAAAACACTTAAACTAAAAAGGATTCCAAACAGACCCTTTTTTTGAGGGGAGGATTGTTGGTAATGTGACCAAAGCCCCACATTGGCTAGATAAGGGGAAGATCATGGGTGTATAAGAGAGAACAACTATCTCCATTGGTATGAGACTTTTTGGGAGAACCAAAAGCAAAGCGGTGGGTTCTTATATCCAAAGTCGAAAATATCATACCATTGTATAGATATGTTGAGTCTGTTGTCCCCCAACAAATAACCTGAGAATTTAAAATTGAACCTTCCAAGATAGTCAAAACTGTAAGAGCAAATGCATATATAATGGAACTATTACAAAGCCTCAACAATTTGAATACATTTAATGTCTTGGAGAATAAGATCCATTGGATGTACATGATGCAACTTGTCATGTAAAGCTTATAATCGCTAAGATTAGTCAATGTAGTTCTTTATTCAATATCAAAGTGATCGAAAAGTAAGCAAGTGCAAAATAGTATACTCATTATTTATAGAAGATGTCAACTAACTAACAATATGAACTGACGTAGATACAATTACTAAACAAACTAATAAACTAATAAACCAATTATTAACTTTACCAACGGAAGAAAGTAGAAACAAACCAATAACTAGCAATTAAAAAACAACCAACTTGAAACCAAAGATCAACAAGTTGTTTTCTATCCTACGTTCTTCCTACATCATATTGCTGTATAATTTTGTCTCTGTTTGTATGCGTGTTCCTTGGGCTATGTCTATTTTTGCATATTGAACTATCACATAAGTACTCTTTTTGTTTTCCCCCATGTATCAAATATCCTTAACCTCAGTTAGATTTCTTCCCTAGCTGAGAATACAAGTTCAAAGGTTGTCTTTGATGAAGTATTGGCTACTGCTGGAAGAGATATAGTCACAAAAGATATATCTAGGCTCCGTGGTGGCTGGCCAATTCAGGATGCTTTCTATGTAAGTTCTTTTTGGTTTTCACTTTTTGGAATGTTCTAATGGTTTGTCTCGGAACTTATGTTACTCTCCCTTTTCACTTATCTGAGGTTTCTAGACTTATCTTGGTGACACTCACCCATGAAATTTAAGCAAAATTAGGTGGTGATTAGTGACCTAGTACTCATCTTTCAAGTACATCCCGTAGGACATGTACTTTAAATATTGTACTAGTATTGTCCTTATTTAAAGCCTTAGTGGACTTTTAGACTCTTTTGTAATCACTGATAAAAAGAAAGCTATACGTAATCATGTTAACCGTCATTGATACCTCATATAGCCAACATGCCAACTGACTTTGTTTGTTGGTATAAAACTATTTCTTCAAAGTTAAAAACCTAGATATATTAAATTCTCCCGTCTTGCAGGTATTCTCTCAGCACACAGTACTCTCATTTTCTTTCCTGGAGCACGTGCTATCTGTGCTCAACCAAATTCCCCTTATTCAAGGAAGTCAAGAGAAAGCAGAATTTTCTAGCCATGGGCCAGATCATATAGAAAATGATATTTCTCAGGCTGCTATTGTTTCATTAACTGCCTTTTTCAGGTCAGTGGAGTAATAACTGAGCCATCAAATTTACCTCCTATTTCAGTTGCATAATTTATTGTTTTTTCCCTTGAGTAGAGGAGGTGGTAAAGTTGGAAAGAAAGCTGTTGAACAGAACTATGCTTTAGTTCTTGCAGAACTTACACTCCAACTGGGAAGTTGCCATCATCTAGCAAGCTTGGGCCAGCACGAACAACTAAGGTAGCTACTTATAAACGTAATTTTCAGCAAATCTATGTGAATGCAGCCTAAAGCCTGTTGTATTTGTCAGCAAATCTATGTCAAATGCAGCCTAAAGCCTGTTCTCTTTGTTCATTAACATTACGTGATCCTTGCAGTTTTTATTTATTTTGACGTATTCATAATCCAATTACATATTGTTTGAAGACTTTAGATTGACGTGGACTGTTAGGCCCACCTAATGCTAGTGATTGGGGGTCGTGTATTGAAGATGTTCCAAGTAATGTGATAGGAACCAGGTGAAAAAAGAAGAGCGGTATTATATTGAATGGGTAAACAACATTGGGAATACAAGCAGAAATATATGAACCAAGTATTTTGAGGATTCTAGGTGCTAATATCAATGGATGGTATTTTGATGGAAGTTCACTCCAAAACATTTCAGATTTGGTGCAAGAGGTCTCCTCATTTGCTGTTTTTTCCTACTTTAATTAGTTGGAAGAATAATTCCAAGACATTTTTTTTAGGTTCTGAAGTCATTGGCAGCATTCATGCTTACTGTATACTCTTTCTTTTCATTTATTGACTGCATTCAAGTTTCTGATTGAAAAGAAATCATAATTTCATTTGTTTTCCTCTACTTTGGCAGGGCTCTTCTTACAGCATTCCAGGCATTTTGTGAATGTGTGGGAGATCTCGAAATGGGAAAGGTAGACAATCTATTAGCATCTTGTGCCTCCTGATTGTGAGAAGAGCTAATGAATTTTTTTCATTTGTAGATCTTAGCTAGAGATGGGGAGCAGAATGAAAATGAGAGGTGGATAAATCTTATTGGGGACCTTGCAGGTTGCATCTCTATAAAGAGGCCAAAAGAGGTACACGTGTAGAATGACAACTAGGTTTTTGTTTTTTTGCTTTTTATTTTTTTTATATATTTAAATGGGAAACCAAGCTTTCACTAAGCAGAATGAAAGGGAGAACAGGGCATACTAAAAACGAGCCCTGAGAAGATAAATACAAGACTAAAAACCAAGGCCCCACAACGTACTGGTACTTACAAAATAGAATCCCATCCCAAAAGAATGAGCCCCAAAGAGTAATTACAAAAAGGCCGACAAACAAACGCCCATGAGGAAGTAATAAATCTAATCGACTCCCAAATCTCCTCCTCTGAACTCTCGATCCCTCTAAAAATACGCCTATTTTTCTCAAGCCAAATGTTCCACAAAGTAGCAAAGAAGCAAGCCTGCCATAAAATCTTTCCTTTATCACGAAAAGGAAAGTTAAGGAGAACTTCCTCAATCATGGACCCACAATCCCTGCCTTGAGCCGAGACCACACCAAAAGTCCTAAAGAAGCGATTCCAAAGAGAGGATGCGAACAAGCAATCTCCAAGCAAATGGTTTAGAGTCTCCTCCTTATTCCAACAAAGAACACAACATTGAGGGCACAACACCAAAGAGGAGAGTCTTTGGAGACGATCCTGCGATGTAAAACTTGTTCGACAAAAAATCTCACATTCTTAGAAATTTTAACCTTCCAAAGAGCAGAGAGAGCAGGAGCGCCCTGGGGAGGAGGGGAAGCACATAAGGTTTGGATATAAGAGCTGCAAGAAAAGCCTTTAGAGGGTTTAGGTGTAACGCCCCAGGCCCAGGATTCCGAATCCGGATTCGGCACCTGACGGCCCCGACATCCCCCTGCGACCTGGCCACGTTACCATACTTATCTGAAACTGCTCCTAAGAGTGAAGACTGTCCCCACAAACCAACACAGGGTCCTTTTAGCATGCTTTGTCCTCATTCACATGCTTCCTAGGAAAATTCCCAGGAGGTCACCCAACTAGAACTTCTCCAAGCCAAGCACGCTTAACTTCAAAGTTCCTATGATTGAGCCACCGAAAAGGAAGGTGCACCTTGTTGGTATAGGTAGTATCTATCAACTCTTTTAAGCTTATCTTGACTATACTTTCACGTCCTCAGGATCCCTCTCATTCGGATGTGATCTCGGTTCATTCATGTACCCCTCCTAACCTCGGGCGTCACATGCCCACCAGCTTCCGCCTTGGTTCGTCCTCGAACCACATCCTACTGGTTGAGGTTTCGCTCTGATACCATCTGTAACGCCCCAGGCCTAGGATTCCGAATCCGGATTCGGCACCTGACGGCCCCGACATCCCCCTGCGACCTGGCCACGTTACCATACTTATCTGAAACTGCTCCTAAGAGTGAAGACTGTCCCCACAAACCAACATAGGGTCTTTTTAGCATGCTTTGTCCTCACTCACATGCTTCCTAGGAAAATTCTCAGGAGGTCACCCAACATAGAACTTCTCCAAGCCAAGCACGCTTAACTTCAAAGTTCCTATGATTGAGCCACCGAAAAGGAAGGTGCACCTTGTTGGTATAGGTAGTATCTATCAACTCTTTTAAGCTTATCTTGACTATACTTTCACGTCCTCAGGATCCCTCTCATTCGGATGTGATCTCGGTTCATTCATGTACCCCTCCTAACCTCGGGCGTCACATTAGGAGTCCAGATACACGAGTCTCTCCTCCCAAAATGAATGGTTCGATCAGAAAGAATGGAAAGAAGACTAGCAAGGTTGGTTGTCTCACGATCGGTAAGAGGACGACTAAGGCCTAAGGAAAGGGACGAGGAGGGGTTAGTGGAGGACAATATAGAGGCTGTCGAGTGCAACTTCTTATCAGACAGGTTATAAAGTTGAGGAAAAAGGGAACACAAGGGATTTCCCCCACCTAGAAATCCTCCAAAAGTAAGTTTTTGACCCATCCCCAATAGAGCACCGGATATGATTAGAGAACAAAGGAAAGTCCGAAACAAGGGTTTTGCTTGAACCCTTAAGCCTAAGACCAAAAACTCATTCAAAAGGATGTGGTTCATACTTGCAACCCTATGCCACAAAGAGTCCTGCTCAAAGAAGAAATGCCACAACCACTTCGCCAGAAGTGCCTCATTACGCAGTCTAAGATTCCCAATACCCAATCCTCCAACCTCAACCGACTTGGAGAAAATTTCCCACTTGACAAAGTGGACTCCCCCTCCACCCCTTCCCACAAAAAATTTCTCATTAATCTTTCAATATTCTTACTAACCGAGACCGACAATCTAAAGAGAGAGGGGAAGTATATAGGGATCCCACTTAGAACTGATTGAATCAAAGTAAGCTTCCTTCCTTTAGAGAAAAAGGCCTTCTTCTAGGTAGAGAGACGTTTTTGAATTTTTTCCACCATAGGGTTCCAAAAAGACTCACTCCTCAGATTACCCCCGAGGAGGAGGCCAAGGTAAGAACAGGGGAACGAGCTCACTTCACACCCCACAAGCGAGGCCCAGGAAACAAGCTTAGAGTGCTCACAATTGATCCTAATGATGGGGCTTTTCTGTCGGTTAATTTTAAGCCAAGATATAGCTTCAAAGAATGACAACAAACCATTTTATTAGGAGGGACAACAAGACTGGGAGAGGGAACGGAAGGAAAAGGCTTAGCCTTGGCCTGAGAAAATGAAATAGAGTTCTCAAAGGAATCCCCCCCCCCCCCCCGAATGCTCTCTCCTCTCTCCTCTCCTCTCCCTTCCCTTTCCTTTTCCGTTAGCCTTCATCTGATAGTTCAGTGTCATCTCTCTCAGCCTTCAACCATTGATTTGTACCCCAGATTGCCTGTCGAAGTAGTATTGCTGTTGCTTTGTTATCTTTTGGGTGGTTCCATTTTCCTTTTCCAATGGAAGTTATTAGCTGCAGTATTCAAAATAGGTATTTTTGTATTTGGAGGGAAGGAAATATCTTTTTTGTTGAGAATACCAGTAAGAAGCATTTGATTCCATTGTCCATTTCCTGTTTACAGTGGCTTGAAAAGGTGTTAGTTGAGATTTTGCAGAATCCTGTTTCATCTTTCTTTCATGAGAAAATCAAGGAAGATTTTGGAGTCATTAGATTGATTAAGTTCTTCTCGGATAATGAATGGTTCTTTGAATGTGCTATTTGGCCATCCACGGTGGAAAAAGGTTTATTCAAGTTCCAGCTGGCTTGAATAAGAAAGGTTGGTATGTTTTTTGGGAGATGATTAGGGATTTCATTCTCAAAATTCATTCTTATGAGAATCAACCAATTAGGTCATTGTTGAGCAAAGAGGAGTGTCTTCCGGTTTTAGATTCAGTTTCAGAAGGTCCAGTCTTTCCGAATTCATACGCTGAAGTGGTAAAGCAAGATGGCTCAATAAAAAGTTCAGTCTTTTTGGATGACTCAATAAGAAATGTGAAGGGTGTTAATCAAGAAGCTTACTGGGTTCGCAAGAATAGGGATGTGCTGGAAATGGATTTGAAAAGATCACTTGTTGTTTCTCGATTGATGGCCCATTATTCTTGGAAGAAAGTTCAGATTGCCCTTGAGAATTTCTTTAAATCTTCCGTCTTGATTAACCCCTTCATGGATGATAAAGCTTTGGTTCATGTTGCAGCTGGTGGCCTGGAATTTTCAGCAATTGGTAAGTGGAAGAGATTTGGGGACTTACATTTGAAAATGGAGTTTTGGTCCTCTGATATTCATTCACAGCCGAAGGTTATAAAAAGTTATGGAGGCTGGCTTGCTATTAGAAATCTTCCACTGGATTTATGGCATCGTGATTCCTTTGAGGCTATTGGAAAGAATCTTGGAGGGTTGGTAAGTATATCTTCCAATACTCTTAATTTGTTAGATTGTTCTGAAGCCTTTATTGAAGTTGAAAAGAATTTCTGTGGATTTATTCCTGCTGATATTAATGTTAAGATTGGTAGCAAGTATGAATTTTCATTAAGATATGGTGATATTAATTCTTTAGAAACCAGAAATCTGAATTTTGATTCAAGAAAAAAGCTTGATGTCAATGACTTTTCAAATTCCCTGGATTCAAGTAGGGTTAGGCAAGTGATTTTGGATGAAGATTCTGATAACAAAAATGATGGGGAAGGGATGCGTGAGAAGACAACTAAATCTCGGTATCAGGAGGAATTTAATGAGGCTTTGGTTCCTTCAAAGGTTTGTTTTGGTACAAGAAAAATGTATTAATTGCAGCAGCTGTAATATCCCTTCAACCAAGATGATTAATGCTATTGATAGCTGTTTTTTGAATAATGAAGTACAGCAGGTTTTAGAAAAGGATGAATCATCAGCATTAATTTCTCATTCTCCTGCCCCTTCAATTCCAGAGCCTTCATCTGAAAAGTCAGCATTGAATATGGAGTCTTCGTTGGCATTAATCTGGAGCCTTCTTCTGAAGTTATCCCTATTTTGTCTCCAATTTTAAATAATCACTCTTCCAATCATTTGTTGCCTGAAGTTCCCAAGACGACTATGGAAATTCTTCCTCCTTTATTCGGTGACTCTTCAAGTCCACAAAGCATTCAAGATGTCAAAAATAAATTCATTCAGACCTATTCTCATTTTTATACTCGGAAGAAGAATGAAGTTGCTTCATCATCTATTGCTAAGGATTCTCACGGTAATTCAGATACTATTGAAGAGGCCTGTTCATTATTATTGGCTCCCTCTCTTAAGCAAGCTTCGTATTCTGGGAAATCATTAAATGTTCATCCACAACAATTGTCTTTCAATAATTGTAGCCTTAGTAAAATTCCAATTGGGGAATCCAGAGATGTCTTCATCAAGGGTATTTTTTCTCATGATCAAAATGTTTCTATTAATTGTCCAACTTCTATCTCTTGTATGGAAGAATCTGATGTGGCTTCTGATGTCAGCTTAAGTAGTGAAGAATTTGAACCTCTTTCTACGAGTCAACCTAATGATACCATTATTGAAGACACTATTGAAGACACTTATGCTGAAACTTTGAGATTATTATTTCGGGATGATGAGCAGAACATTGATCCTCCTAATTTAAAAGTTTCTTCCCAATCATCTATAGTTATTCCGGATAATTTCTCTTCTTTGGTTGATGCGTGTGGTTTCCAGATACAAGAAATTCCTCCTTTAAATCCAAAGACAGTTCAGTAATTGCATATTGATTGAAGTATCATAATGAAGATCATTTCATGGAATACAAGAGGTCTTGGGGATCGTTCTAAAAGAATTGCTATAAAAAAGTTCATTCATCATCATGTTCCAGACTTGGTTTTGTTTCAAGAAACCAAGACAGCTTCATTTGATATTAATTTGATCAAATCATTATGGAGTTCCAAGGATATATGCTAGATTAATGTGGAATCTTTAGGTCGTTCAGGTGGTTTGTTGATTATGTGGGATGACAGTAAGTTGAAAGCTCTGGAATTTATTGAAGGAGGGTATATTTTATCAGTAAAATTCTCTTTTTTGAATGATAAAGTGTTTTGGATTTCTAATGTGTATGGTCCAAATGATTATAGAGAAAGGAAGCATCTATGGATTGAACTCCGGTCTTTATTTTATTATATTGATAATCCATGGTGCATTGGAGGTGATTTTAATATAATCCGTTGGGTTCATGAGAGAATCCCTTGGATGAGTATCTCTACTGTTTGGAAGGTCTCGGGGTTGATGGAGGTCTTGGGGTTGGTGGATTGAAATACCGAAACATTGCTTTATTGGCAAAATGGGGTTGGAGGTTCATTCATGGACCTCGTTCCTTTTGGAAAATGATTATTGTTAGTATTCATGGATCTTCATCTTTTGATTGGCATTCAGCTGGAAAACGCAGTTTTAGTCTTCGAAGTCCTTGGATGAGCATCTCTACTGTTTGGAAGCGTATTGAATATTTAGCTCATTTCAAATTGGGAAATGGGAAAAGGATTTCATTTTGGAATGACCCGTGGATTGCAAATCGTCCATTGAAGCTGGAAGTCCCGCAGTTATTTTCTCTATCTTCTTCTCCTAATGGTTCGGTTTCAGAGTATTGGGATGCTTCTCATTTATCTTGGAATGTTATATTTTGTAGATTTTTGAAGGAAGAGGAAATTCCAGATTTTCAATCCTTATTGGTAAGGTTATCTTCTATTACCATTGGCAATTGCTCCTTTTGATGATAATCGTATATGGTCTTTGGAACCTTCAGGGTGTTTTTTAGTGAAGTCTCTTACCCGTCATTTGGCTTCCTCACTTCCTTTGGAGAAAGAGATTTTTAATGCTCTGTGGAAAACTAAGAGCCCGAGAAGAACTTCCATCCTTGTGTGGATCATGCTTAATGGTTCCTTAAATTCATCAGATGTTTTGCAAAGGAAGCTTTCTTCTCATTATCTTATGCCATCAGTTTGTGTCTTATGTTGCTTGGCTGGGGATTCTTTGAACCATATTTTCTTTGAGTGCTTTTACTCTCGATTGTGTTGGTTCAAGCTTTTCTCCTTCTTCAATCTTCATTGGGTCTTCTCCAACATGTTTAAGGACAACGTCACTTCTATCTTAATTGGGCCATCCTTGGCTCCAACTTCCAAACTTTTATGGTGCAATGCTGTCAAAGCATTATTATCAGAATTGTGGATGGAAAGAAACCAACGGATTTTTCAAAATTCGCATATGCTTTGGTTCGATCGGCTCGATTCAGCTTGTTTAAAGGCGTCGTCTTGGTGTTCTCTCTCTAAGAATTTCGATAATTACTCGATTCAGGATATTTATCTTATTTGGCTTGCTCTTATTTCTCATGAATAACTTTTATTTCTGTTTGTTTTGTTTCACTCCCTGGTGGAGTTTGTATCTTTTGAGCAATAGTCTCTGTTAGAGTTATTATATTAGTATAATAAGTGTAATTATATATAGAGTTGTCCTTTATTGTCTTTTTACATTCTCCTACTTAGGGTTAACCTTGTACACTTGTATATATATATCTTTTATGTGAATGGAATAGATTATTCTGATTCTCTCAAACCTTAGAGTTTACATGGTATCAGAGCGGGTCTAGGGCAATTAGGGTTTTGTCTCGTTGGAGATTTGTGAACGGTTAGGGTTTTGGTTTGGAACACCTTTTGAGAGTTTTGGGTTGCCCAAAACGTTTGCTGCTCGAAACCGCCGCCGCCGCCGCCACCTGAAACCGCCGCCGCCGCCGCCGGAGGATTTTTTTGTCACCGCCCAGTCCAAAACGTAGCCCACTCGCCGATCTGTTGGTCCTCAAAATCCGAAGCCGAAACTCCCTGCGCGTGGCCCTCACTCGCCGCCTCCAGAATCTGCGTCAGTCTCACGCGCCGGCGCGTGTGAGCGCGTGCGCCGCCGTTTTTTGCTCCTTTTTTTGTGGGTCGGCTCGGTTTGGTCTCCTCCTTCCAGTCGTGTGTTGCTTTGGGCCATATCGGGTTTGTTTGGTTATGTTTGAAAGCCATAGTTTGTTTGGAGGTTTAGGGTTTGTGTGATTCAGATTTCAGCTCTACTTTTTGGTCTGTTTTTTGTTGAGGTTATGGCTGACAAGAAGGCTTTAGTGCTGTCCGAGATGATTCCAATGGTATCCAAGATTACGGAACATAAGTTGAATGGTTCTAATTTTTATGCTTGGCGGTCGAATATTCATCATTATATTCGGAGTCTTGATATGGATGACCACCTGACTTTAGAATCACCGCCAAACGATGATACTAAGAAGAGTTGGCTACGGGACGAGTCTCGACTTATTCTACAAATCAAGAATTCTATTGAAAGTGCCATCATTGGGCTCGTTAATCACTGTAACTCAGTCAAAGAGCTCTTGGAATATTTAGATTTTCTTTACTCTGGGAAAGGAAACATCAGTCGGATATTTGATGTATGTAGAACTCTCTTTCAACCTGATCAAGGCGAGAAGTCTTTGTTGAGTTATTTTATGGAATGCAAAAGAGCATATTCAGAATTTAATGAAGTGTTGCCCATGAGTACTGATATAAAAGTTCAGAATGTCCAACGCGAACAACTGTTTATCATGAGTTTTCTAGTTGGTCTTGCTTCGAAATATGACACAGCTAAAGATCAAGTTCTCTCGAGTTCAGACATTTCATCGTTGGAAGATGCTTACACTCGGATACTACGTACAGAGCAGTCGCCAGTGATAGTGCCATCTGAATCTAACAGTGCTTTAGTTGGACAGACCACTGAATATAGAGGTAATCGAGGGGTAGGATCGAACATGTCCAGAGGAAATTCTACTGCTCCAAAAGCAAATTCAGGAGATATTGTTTGCCACTATTGTCATAAGCCAGGGCATATAAAACGTGATTGTCGGAAATTACTTTATAGAAACCAGAGGTTTCCATCTGCACATGTTGCCTCTACTCCTGATAATTCTGACAAGTCTGTTTCGATCTCAGCTGAGGAGTTTGTTAAATTCCGACTGTATCAAGAGTCATTGACGGCTTCATCCTCCACTCCTGTTACTGCCATTGCCGACACAGGTAACACATCTACATGTCTTCTTTCCTCCTCTTCGAAATGGGTCATAGACTCTGGCGCTTCCGATCACATGACAGGTAATCCCCGTTTATTCTCTACCATTTATCCATCTACATCTTCCCCTAGTGTCACTATAGCTGATGGAACCACCTCTCCAGTCTTAGGGATCGGCAATGTTCGACTTACCAACTCACTTTCGTTGTCTTCCGTTTTGAGTTTACCACAGTTTTCCTTTAACTTGATTTCTGTTAGTAAACTCACTCGTGACCTTAATTGTTGTGTCTCATTTTTTCCTGGTTATTGCTTATTTCAGGATCTTACGACGAAGAGGACTATTGGTAAAGGGCGTGAATCTAGAGGTCTCTACATCTTTGAACCAGAAATATCAACAGCCGTTGCGTGTTCTAAAGTGTCATCTCCATTTGAAGATCATTGTCGTTTGGGTCATCCTTCTATTTCAGTATTGAAGAGTCTTCGTCCTCAGTTTCATTCTTTGTCTTCTTTAGCTTGTGAGTCATGTCAGTTTGCTAAGTTCCATCGTGTGAGTCTGTATCCCCGTGCAACTAACCGAGCTAATGCTCCATTTGAATTAGTTCATTCTGATGTTTGGGGTCCGTGTCCTATTGAGTCAAAGAGAGGGTTTAGATATTTTGTTACCTTTGTCGATGATTTTTCTCGTGTAACTTGGTTATATTTAATGAAAAATCGCTCTGAGTTGCTTTCTCATTTTCGTAACTTCCATGCTGAAATCCGAACTCAATTTAACGGTTCTCTTAAAGTTCTACGGAGTGATAATGCTAAAGAATACTTCTGTCACGCTCTTAATTCTTATTTAGATGAACATGGCATCCTCCATCAATCCTCATGTGTTGATACTCCATCTCAAAATGGGGTTGCAGAAAGAAAGAACCGTCATCTCCTCGAAACAGCCAGAGCCTTAATGTTCCAGATGAATGTTCCAAAGTATTTTTGGGCCGATGCTGTATCCACAGCTTGTTTCTTAATAAATCGCATGCCCTCCTCAGTTCTAAAGGGTGAGATACCTTATCGTATTTTATGTCCCACACAACCTTCATTCTCTCTTCCTCCCAAAATCTTTGGTTGTATTTGCTTTGTTCGGGATGTTCGTCCTCATCTCACCAAACTTGATCCCAAGTCCTTAAAATGTATCTTCCTTGGTTATTCTCGTGTTCAAAAAGGGTATCGGTGTTATTGTCCTAGTCTCGATCGTTATTTTGTCTCTCCTGATGTCACCTTCTTTGAGAATTCTTCTTTCTTTTCCTCACCTTCAAGTCAGCCTAAGGGGGAGCGTAATGAGGAAGATGATGATTTTCTTGTCTATACCATTCTCTCCTCTTGTGAGCCTTCTACTGATTCACCTCCATCTATACCTGTTTCTACTCGTCCACCTATTACTCAGGTTTATTCTCGACGACCACCCCCTTCAGTTACATGCCCTGAACCAGAGGCTTCTTCGTCATGGGATCCAGGAACGAGCGATGACCTTCCCATTGCTCTTCGTAAAGGTAAACGTCAATGCACTTATCCTATTTCCAATTTTGTTTCATATAATCATTTGTCATCTTCTACCTGTTCTTTTATTGCATCCTTACAATCGGTATCTGTTCCTAAGACTGTTCATGAAGCTTTGTCTCATCCTGGTTGGCGTGCTGCAATGGTTGAGGAGATGAATGCCTTAGATGACAATTGTACTTGGGATTTAGTTTCACTTCCTGCAGGAAAGAAGCCTATTGGTTGTAAGTGGGTATTTGCGGTCAAGGTCAATCCAGATGGATCTGTGGCTCGCTTGAAAGCTCGCCTTGTTGCTAAGGGTTATGCACAAACCTATGGGGTTGACTATTCTGATACCTTTTCTCCCGTTGCTAAATTGGCTTCTGTTCGACTGTTCATTTCGTTGGCATCCATTCATCATTGGCCCTTGCATCAGCTTGATATTAAAAATGCCTTTCTTCATGGTGATCTTGAAGAAGAGGTGTATATGGAGCAACCACCAGGGTTTGTTGCTCAGGGGGAGCATGGAAAGGTATGTCGTCTTCTTAAATCCTTGTATGGATTAAAACAGAGTCCACGAGCTTGGTTTGGAAAATTCAGTCAGGTGATTGTAAATTTTGGAATGAGGAAAAGTAAATCAGATCATTCTGTTTTTTATAAGCGATCTGAAAATGGTGTTATCTTGTTGGTTGTGTATGTTGATGATATTGTTATTACTGGCGATGACACATCAGGTATCCAAGCACTCAAAACCTTTCTCCATAGTCAATTCCATACAAAAGATTTGGGAACGTTGAAATACTTTCTAGGAATTGAGGTAATAAGGAGCAAGAAGGGAATCCTGTTATCACAGAGAAAATATGTAATTGACTTGTTGACTGAAACAGGGAAGTTAGGGGCTAAACCATGTAGTACCCCAATGATGCCAAACTTACAGCTTACGAAAGAGGGAGAGTTACTTAAAGATCCTGAAAGGTATAGAAGGTTAGTAGGAAAACTCAATTATCTTACAGTGACTCGGCCTGACATAGCCTATTCAGTGAGTATTGTGAGCCAGTTTATGTCTTCTCCTACAGTTGATCATTGGGCTGCATTGGAACACATTTTGTGTTATTTGAAGGCAGTTGGGCAGATGCTGACTGGGCAGGATCTAGAGAAGATAGAAGATCAACTTCAGGATATTGTGTATTTGTGGGTGGTAATTTGGTTTCTTGGAAAAGTAAGAAACAAAATGTGGTGTCACGTTCAAGTGCTGAATCAGAATATAGAGCAATGGCACAGTCTGTATGTGAATTAGTCTGGATACGTCAACTTCTTGTTGAATTGGGATTTGATATCACAACACCGACAAAATTGTGGTGTGATAATCAGGCAGCTCTTCATATTGCATCTAATCCGGTATTTCATGAACGGACTAAACACATTGAGGTTGACTGTCACTTTGTACGTGAAAAGATACAAGAAGGTTTGGTGTCAACAGGATATGTGAAGACTGGAGAGCAATTAGGAGATATCTTCACAAAGGCACTAAATGGAGCTCGAATAGATTATCTCTCTAACAAGTTGGGCATGACGAATATATATGCTCCAACTTGAGGGGGAGTGTTAGAGTTATTATATTAGTATAATAAGTGTAATTATATATAGAGTTGTCCTTTATTGTCTTTTTACATTCTCCTACTTAGGGTTAACCTTGTACACTTGTATATATATATCTTTTATGTGAATGGAATAGATTATTCTGATTCTCTCAAACCTTAGAGTTTACAGTCTCTTTTCATTTCATCAATGAAAAGTTTCGTTTCTTGTTTAAAAAAAAAAGACAACAAACCATTTAAATTCCTAAAAGAATTTTCCTTCTCTGAGCAAAAGAAGAGGGTATCGTTAGCAAACTGGAGATGAGACACCTGTAAACTGTCCGAACCCACCTTAAATCCTTCCACCTCACCTTTATCCACAATTGATGACACAAACCTACTCAAGTCGTCGACCACAAGGATGAAAAGGAAAGGAGAGAGAGGGTCTCCTTGCCTAAGGCCTCTAGTAGTAAAAATCTTCCATCTAGGTTTTCCATTAACCAAAATGGAGGAATTTACTGATCTGATACAATTCCAAATCCAAGCCCTTCATTTGAATCGAAATCCTTTCACTCTAAGAACTCTATCCAAAAAATCTCAATGCATGTGGTTGAAGGCCTTTTCAAAATCAATCTTAAAGACCACCCCTTCTTTCTTTCTCTTCTTGTAATCCTTTATGGCTTCATTTACAATCAAAACTTGGTCTGGGATTTGCCTACCTACCACAAACCCTCCTTGGGAGGGGGAAATGGTATTTGGGAGAACTTTTCGAAGTCTATTCGCCAAGGTCTTAGCAATTTTGTTTTTTTTTTTTTTTATAAGAAACAAACTTTTTTGTATTCCAAAAAAAAGTGCAAATAGCCTAACGGCCGGGGGATGTGTTGCCTCATGCTCAGTGATGCTAAATATGCAACAAATAGCTCAAAAAAGTGCAAGTATACACATCATGACAGCAAGTGATAAGTAAATTAAGATCGTTCTCCACAGGGATTGATTTAGGGAATTTTACTACTTCTAAGCTTGATTTTTAATGAAATTCAGAGTAATCGAGGACCAAATATTTTTCATTAACTAAATGCAAGAATTTAGAATGGTAAACAAGCTTAAAATGACAAAAACTTAAGAAAATTTCAGCAAAACAGTGAATCAACACAAAGAAAGCAAGGTTCAGATTAGGGGCTGTCCACTCTCACAAGCTGTTTGTTATAGCAGGACTTTATATTCACAACTCACCTAGTATTTCCTACGGGAATTTTCATTAATTGAGCTGCCATCTATGTGGAGTTGATTTGTTCTATTTCAACCAATTGGGGAAGGTCCATGTGGAGAATAATTTCTAATTAGCCCTGAAATCAATGAAGATGGCTGATATAAATAGAATTTTGGACCAAAAAGAGAGGACAATCGGCTGGAGAATTTGACCTAGGAGTTGCTGCCATTAGTGAAGGGAAACGACAAGGAGGTGGCTATTTTGAAGATTTTCCAGCTTGGGAAAGCTGGAATCTCTTTTGGAAGCTTCTCCTCTTCTTTTTCCTTCTTCTATCATTTCTTCTCTTAGTGTTTAGTTGGTATTTAAGGCTGTAATCATGACTGATATGGTAGTTCACTGCTGTATTTTCATTGTTTTCACCTTGAACATGAGCTAAATCCTCTTAGGTGAGGATTAGGGTGCTTAAGCTTGAACTTGTTTGTTTTTAATAGAACTTTGTATATTGCAACTTAAAGTAAAGTGTTCTTCATGATTAAAGTTGGAATTTCGTTTGGCCAACCATTTTCTAGTATTGTTATTACCGATTACTTTACTTTACCTTAGCCTTTCAAGGTCATGAAAATGAGTGGGTGATTTAGGGATAAATAACCACCTAAGGCACTGATTAGTTGAGCTAAAAAGAAGGGGTTAAATGAGAGTTTAATCACCTAAACCTTAGGAGAATTGGAAAATTCCCGTAGGAAATACTGGGTGAGTTGTGAATATAAAATTATGCTATAACAAACAACTTGTGAGAGTGGACAGCCACCTAATCTGAACCTTGCTTTCTTTGTGTTGATTCACTATTTTGCTAAAATTTTCTTAAGTTCTTGTCATTTTAAGCTTGTTTACCGTTCTAAATTCTTGCATTTAGTTAATGAAAAATATTTGGTCCTCGGTTACTTTGAATTTCATTAAAAATCAAGCTTAGAAGTAGTAAAATTTCCTAAATCAATCCTTGTGGAGAACGATCTTAATTTACTTATCACTTGCTGTCATGATGTGTATACTTGCACGTTTTTGAGCTATTTGTTGCATATTTAGCATCACTTTGCACGAGGCAACAAGTTTTGGTGACAGGCGGGTTCGATCCCCGACAATGGCGCCAAAAACTTGTTGTCTCATGCTCGGTAATGCTAAATATGCAACAAATAGTTCAAAAACGTGCAAGAATACACATCATGCTAAAGAGTCCATGGAGAGCACTCTTTAGTCAAATAAGGAAGACGTTAAAAGAGATTTTTGTTTTGTAGTAGAGTAATGATTGACCATCGGCCCTTGACAGAGAAAGAATGAGATGAAATGGTGATAGGGGATGAATGAACCAAGGAATTGATGGAAGTTGATGATGTTATCGAGTAATTGCTCGAATTACTTGTGGGACTCAACATTCCTGGGACATTGAAAATGAATGGAGAATTTAACCAAACATAAGTGATTGTCTTGGAGTTATCTTAAGGTGGAAACTACTTGTTACAAAGTGGTCAAAGGGACTAAAATTTTGGTGGAGGTAAAGGGTGTTGCTATGGAGTGGTATTACTGATAAAAACCCTCGTAGTTGTCAATACTTCCTTCAGTAGGACCTTGGTGGAATTGATGTGATTCTCGGAAATCTTGGCTAAGAGGATTTGGTAGGATTGAGGAGAATTGGAAGTCATTGGCTATGAAATTCAAAATGGGGAATGATCTAGTCACTTTTCAAGAGATCATGGCTTGTGTTGAGTCAGTGATTCACTGGATCGTTGTTGATTGTGGGTTTGGACGGATCAATGTTATTTAATTTAGTCACTATCCATCACCACCCTCTTGTGAGCATGGACCAAGGGATGAAGAGTTTTATTTCCTGTTGTTTCTTATAAAAAAGAAATATATATATATATTGATCCAAACTCATCAAAATCTCGAACAAACATCAAGGAACCTTTTAAGCACTTGCTCAGTTCCCGCCAAATTAGAAAATTGACCTATTAAGTCTTGTTATAAAATCCTTTATATCAATTTGTCCCAATCAAATACACATGCCCCATTGGAAATCGAGCATCTCGTGTAGGGAATGGTAATAGTAGAGATTATCAACCCTAAGTGTCAGCCCTTTCTCAAGCTAATAGTAGGGCTCATCAATCATTCAAACCAAGTGTCAACCCCTTCTCAAGCTTGGTTTTGGTTGTAAAAAGAAATATTCGTGGTGGCATATTTTCAATAAGGTTTCTAGTCATTGATGAATTGTCAGAGGGAATAGATGGAGTTAAGGTGTTTATTAAGTTGGACTTATTACAGGGTATCACAAAATCATGAGGATATCTTCAAAACAACATTTCACACACCTAAGGGGCATGTATTTCTCGGTATGCCATTTGGTTTAACCTATGCTACCTTTCAGTTATGGATAAATTAGGTGGTTTGGCAGTTATGAGGAAGTTTGCAGACATCTTAGTCTATGGTCCATATCTTGCAACCTACTGTGATCACTTCTAGTTGGCATTTTTCATCGTAAGTCAAATGAGCTCTATGTTAAAAACAGAAATGAAAGTTTGCAAGATCCCATTCCAAGGATGTGGGGCACCTAACTTCATGAAGAAGGGGTTGCAGTGTATCCTAAAAATGAAAGCTAAATATTTTGTTTTGTTTTTGAAAGAGAAAATTTTATTGATGAATGAAATAGAGGAGTAAAAACTCCGAACAACTAAAGGTGAATTATGAGAAAACCTTCCAAGTAGAAATCAAGGAAGAAAGACTATAATCAGCAAATGAGTGTTTACATTTACACTAATACAAAAGGATGAGCATGAAAGGAAATCAAATCTATAAAATTATCAAAGGTGATAAAACATCTCTGAAAATCCTTCCATTTCTTTCGGCCTAAAGAAACCAAAGAAAAACTCTATTGGAGGCAAGCCACAACATCTTCTTCGTATCATGGAAATGATGTTCCATGAAAGCAAATACAAGAATATCATAAATGTTATGAGGCAAAGGTTTAGGGTTTAGGGTGCATCGACAATCCAAACCCAATATTTAGAAGTGAAATGGGAATGTAGAAAAAGGTTTTCCGGTTGCTCCGAATTAGAAGAACACATAACACACCTAGATGGAGAAAGATGGAAATGAGGCATTCTTCTTTGGAGATGATTTGTCGTATTAACTGCCCCAAGACTAGGCTCCCAAAGAAAGATCTTTATTTTCTTTGGATAGGCATCTTTGCAAATCACTGAATGAAGATTATTTGAGGTTGGATCAAAGGCACCCACAATATCTTCCATAAGAGATTTAACCATAAATAAATTGGATGCATTAAGGGGCCATGACCAAAAATCATTCCGGAGACGTAATCTGATTGGAGAGAGAAGATGAGAAGATTTGCCCACTCATTCATCTCTAAGCTGTTTAGATGTTGTCGAAGGTTAAGATCCCAAGTAGAATGAGAAGAAATTCAAACATCAAAAACCATACTATCTGGTCTAGTAGTTAAGCAATATAGGCAGAATTCCGCAGCTCAACCATGAGTCATGCCGAAGCAATTTTGGGGGCATTTGAACAGAGGTAAAAACGTTAATCAGGAGAAATGATTAGAGATTGCTAAGCATAATGCAAATATTTGATGTGTTTGTTCTACAGAATATAGCAATTACTCTTCTAATGTAATTAATTCTTGTTGGGATGCTGTTCTGTAGCTTTTCTTAGGGTTTTACTTTGTCAGAGTGCCCGACCTTTTTCCTTCTTTCCCACCGAGAAATTGAGAACTTTCCATTCAAATGGAAAAGAACATACGAAGGACATGGTTTTTAGTTCTGATGTTTGAAGTTACCTGCATGCAAGCAGAATTCTTGCTAGTCTGTTATTTCTTTCAAGTCTGTATTTAACAGAACTTTACTTCAAAGTGATGTACTAAACTCTATTTTTGGACCCAAATAAAAAATTTGTGTAGAAAGAGTATATATTGATCATCACTTTTATATCGTATTTATGAAATCACTTGCAATAATTCCCACAAGAACTTTACAATGTTTTCTGGCCTGGTTTTGCATGGTAATATGTCACATAATTGAAATCAAATCTCATGGTTAATCTTTTAGGTTCAACACATATGCTTGATACTAAGTAAATCAGTGGATGGACATCAAAGATATCAACGAGAAGCTGCAACTGCTGCATTATCTGAGTTTGTCCGGTACAGGTATTAATAGTAATCCTATTCTTGATTGCTTTCTTTAGCTGGATTTGATTTATTCATTTTATGTATGATAGTATTGCTTTTCTGTTTGTTTTTGTTTGTCTTTTTTTTTTTTAATCTCTTTTAAGAATGAACCATCATAAATAAAGTTGAACTCATAAAAAAGGACGGATTAAATTGTTGAAATGTTATATGATTTAAAACTTAACATTAAGCAACTTTAAGCACTGCTTCTACGAATAGAGTCTTTCTTCTCTATTTTACAGCACATACAGCCCTAGCTAAATTGATTTGGACCGGAAGAATTAGGAAGACTGGGACTTGTAGGGAAAAAAAGTTACAAAAAGGGTATTATAATATTTTTACGTACAAGCTATTAACGAAACAAATAAACAAACGAAATGGTAAAAAAACCAATGGTTGGGCCCATAATGGGCTGAGCCAACAAGAATAAACAACAGGGTCCCCTATCTTTCCTATTTGTTTTAGTGGCGGGATTGTCTTGATAGATTGATTGAGAAAGGGGTGAAGGATGGAATTATTGGAGGTTAATCTTTAGCTTGCTGATGAAATGCTCTATCTTCACAGTTTTGGATGACAATTAATCACAAACTTTTTCAATTTGGCTAAAACATTTGAGTTGGCTTTGTTATTGAAGATTAATCTTCACAGTTGTTAGATGGAAGGCATTAATACTGATGAGGCCGAGGTCTCTAGAGATATGAGGATTTGGGATTGTATAATTGGTTCCTTGCCTTTGGTTTGTCTGGATTAAGGGGCAGGTCCGTCCAGGTCAGTCTCCCTTTGGAATATGATTTTGGAGAAAATTAAGTTGTGGTTGAGTAAATGGAGGCTTGGTTCAATATAAGCTACTCTTGCAGAGATCCTTCAACCTACTTTTTTTTTCATGCCATTATTGTGGTGGTTAGAAAAATTGATATTTTCATGCCCTTATTGTGGTGGTTAGAAAAATTGATATGTTCTTTAGAAACTTCCTTCAGGAGGGAGTAAAGCTTGATGGAGGTTGTCATTTGGTGAATATGAGGTTCATTTTTTCATTCTAGGAATTCCTTCTTTCATAATAGAAATTTAATTTGGGCCAGAGGTGGAGCTACAGTAGGCCCAAAGGGGGCTCAAGCCGCCTCGAACTTAAAAACAGTTTAATATTTGTATATAATTGTTCATTCTTCTGTTTAAAATTTGCCATGGTGGTATGAACGTCTAGTCCCCCCCCCCCCCCAGCGTCTCTTGGGCTGCATGAGTTCGATTCTGGACTCTCGCTTTGTTACTCCTGATTTAACTTTATTGTTTCCTTTTAATTTTTAACCGTTTTTTTTACCTATTAACGTTTTTTTATTGTTTCCTTTTAATTTTTACACCAATTTGTGTTTTCCAGACTGTTTTCTTTCTTTCTTTTCTTTTTTTACAGATTCATGTTTTTTATTGTTTCTTTTCCATTTTTACGTAGATTAATATATTTCTTTTGTTTCTTTTTAGTTGACTCCTTTTCTTTTCTTTGAGCATTGATGTTTCTTTTCTTTTCTTTTTTTCTTTTAAAATAAAAACTCTGACGTTTTCTTTTTTTCCTTCTTTTAAAATAAAAATTAATTCCATAAGGACATTATAACTCTTATAAAGCAAAATATTATATTTATTATTTCAAATTTTATTCTCTTTCTTGTATATTTTTATTAAAAAGATGTTAAAAATACTTTTAGTCCTAAAATTTCATGGAAGTAACAATTTAGTCCATAAATTTTAGTTTGTAACAATTTAATTTATGTACTCTTAATTTTGCAACAATTTAGTCTATATGGTGAAAAAATACTATTAAGATTTAATTTCTTACATATATCTAGACCAATAAACTAATTAGGGACCAAATGCGTTTATAAATAACAAAGACTAAGTAGCTACATAATAGAAATTGACTCTTAATTTTGAAGGAGGTCTTGGTAAGGTTAAATTGTTATAAATTTTAAAGTACAAGACCAAATTGTTATTTACTAAAGTTTAAGGACTAAACTGTAATAAATGGTTACTTTTATGAAAGTCTAAGGACTAGTGTTTTTTTAAAAATATATCAAGCCCCCTAACATAAAGTTTTGGATCCGCTACTAATTTGGGCTGTGGATTCTTGTAGTTATTTTTCTCCCTAGTCTTTTCTTTAATCATTCTTCGTTTGATCCCTAACTCCTGTGTTCCTCCACTTCATCTGATCTGGACTGTATAGGTTAACATGCCTAAAATAAATTTGAGGTTTTCGTTTCTAAGTTCTAACCATTTAAAGTCAATATCATCACATACTATGGAAATAAACATTTCTTTCTTGATCTCCATCAAGGTGCATCATGTAGGAAAAAGACCAAAAAAAAGTTCTAGGAGTTTGAGGAGCATCGGTGGATCCAGCATGGGCCCCCGGGGGGCTCGAGCCCCCCCGAACTGTTAGTTGTTATATATTTTGTGGATTTGGGAGAAAATTATTTTCTTCATTTCATTACCCAAAATACAAGAAGATATATACATCATAAAAATACATAAAAGGAAACTATAAAGATAGAATAAAATCTAATCTAAATAAGGAAAAACATAAATTTAAAATTGAAATAATCTACACTCCCCCTCAAGCTGGATTGTATATAGTGTACAAGCCAAGCTTGGAGTTGAATCCTTCAAAGCTTGTTCTTGGTAATGCTTTGGTGAGAATGTCGGCAACTTGATGACGAGATGGAACATAGTTTAGTTCCACTATTCTACTGTTGACCTTTTCAAATATGAAATGTCGATCTATCTCTATATGCTTTGTTCTGTCATGATGAACAGGATTCTTTGCAATACTGAGGGCTGCTTGACTATCACAAAACAATTTTACTGAGTTCTGAGTATCAATTTTCAACTCTGTCAAAAGTTTCTGAATCCATATTCCTTCACATATTCCCAAAGCAAGCGCTCTGTATTCAGCTTCTGCACTGCTTCTTGCTACAACAGCTTGTTTTTTACTTCTCCAAGTGACCAAGTTACCCCAAACATATGAGCAATAGCCCGTCATAGATTTTCGGTCAGTTAATTCTCCAGCCCAACTAGCATCAGTGTAGAGTTCTACAAGTCTGTTTGAAGATTTTTTGAACAATAAACCATGACCTGGAGTGCCTTTCAAGTATTTCAGAATTCTGTTCACAGCTCCAAGATGACGTTCATTTGGATTGTTCATATACTGGCTAACAACGCTAACAGAGTATGCTATGTCTGGTCTGGTATGAGATAGATAAATTAACTTTCCCACAAGTCTTTGATACATGCCCTTGTCAACTGGGACAACATCTTCACTTTGATGTAAAACTAGATTTGGATCCATGGGTGTTTCTGCAGGTCTACACCCAAGATTTCCTGTCTCCTTTAATAAATCTAGGATGTACTTTCTCTGAGAAATTACAATACCATTATTGGATCGTGCCACTTCCATGCCTAGAAAATATCTCAAGTTTCCCAGATCTTTGATTTCAAACTCAGTTGCAAGCATCTTTTTCAGGTTGAGGATCTCCTCTAAATCATTCCCTGTAATGATGATGTCATCTACATATACAATCAAAATTGCAGTTTTGTTATTTGAGGATTTCACAAACAAGGTATGATCAGCTTGACATTGATAATAGCCACTTTTAATCAGTGTTTTAGTGAATCTGTCAAACCAAGCACGTGGAGATTGTTTTAATCCATATAGAGACTTTTTTAACTTACACACCAAGTTGCTATTAGACTTGTCTTCCATTCCGGGGGGAATTTGCATGTAAACTTCTTCTTCGAGATCACCATTCAAGAATGCATTTTTGACATCAAGTTGGTGAAGGGGCCAATCTTGGTTCACAGCTAGAGACAATAGAACACGTACAGTATTCAGTTTCGCAACAGGGGCAAAGGTTTCTTGGTAATCTATACCGTATGACTGAGTAAAACCCTTCGCAACAAGCCTAGCTTTAAACCGTTCCACGCTGCCATCACATTTGTATTTGACAGTGAAAATCCATTTGCAACCAACTGGATTCTTTCCATGAGGAAGTTTTGTAAGAGTCCATGTTCCATTGCTTTCAAGAGCTTTGATTTCTTCATCCACTGCCTTTTTCCATTTCGGATCTTTGAGTGCGTCCTGAATGGTTTGTGGAATGTGAATATTGTCTAACTGAGTCACAAAAGCTTTATAAGTAGGAAGCAATTTGCCATATGCAACATATTTTTCAATGGGATGACTAGTGCAACTTCTAACACCTTTTCTCTGAGCAATTGGTAGGGTCAGATCATCAATTACAGGTGCCATAACGGTGATGTTCTCGTCAGTGGAATTCAGTGATGATGAATCTGGTTCAGGTGGTTGGCATTCTTGGTTTTGCATGGTAGCCTCTTTTCTTCTTGTATAAACAATAGGTGTGCGAGTTTGTGGGACTTCGACTTCAGAAATACTAGACTCAGAAATAGGTGGCTCGTTTATGGTAGGGGTTAAGACCTCATTTATGATGGGAATAGTAGGGATGACAGAATAAGGCTCAACATCCAAAAGCTCAAATTCTTGTATATTCTCCCCCTGAATTTGAGACTTGGTAAAGAAAGGATGATTTTCAAAGAATGTAACATCCATGGACGTGTACGTTTTTCTAGTGATAGGTGAATAACATCTGTACCCCTTTTTATGGGATGCATAACCTAGAAAAATGCACTTGATGGATTTTGGATCAAGTTTGGACTTGTGAGGAGAATGGTTATGAACGAAGGAAGAACAACCAAACACCCGAAGGGGTAAATTTGAGGAAAGGTTTTGGAATTGAGGGTGAATTTGGAGAAGGACATCTCGAGGGGATTTAAAAGCGAGGACACGACTAGGCAACCGATTGATAAGAAAGGTTGCAGTGAGAATGGCTTCCCCCCAAAAATGGGTAGGAACATTAGTAGAAAACATGAGAGAACGAGCTACCTCAAGAAGATGTCTATTTTTCCGTTCAGCAATCCCATTTTGTTGTGGAGTGTCCACACATGAACTAGTATGAACAATACCATGAGATGAGAGATATGTACCAAGAATCGAGTTGAAATAGTCTCGAGCATTGTCTGTTCGGAGAACTTGAATTTTACTTTCAAACTGAGTAGAGATCATAGCATGAAAAGAACGGAAAAGATTTGGTGTTTCAGATTTGTCCTTCATTAGAAATGTCCAAGTCATCCTGGTATGGTCATCAATAAAGGTGAGGAACCATCGTGCTCCTGATATATTTTTCACTCTAGAAGGCCCCCAAATATCACTATGAATAAGTGAAAACGGTTTTGAAGATTTATAGGGCACACTAGGATAAACATTTCTTGTGTGTTTAGATAATTGACAAGTTTCACACTGGAAGAAGCACGACTTTTTATTGATAAATAAATCAGGAAACAACTTTTCAAGGTACATGAAATTTGGATGACCAAGGCGTAAATGCCATAACATGACTTGACTTTCAATTGACAAGGACTCTGACTTGGAGACAAAACTAACAGACTGAGAAGAAAACTTAGAACTAGAACTGAAGACGGAACTTGAAGGCCACTTTTCTTGAAGAAGATAGAGGCCACCATGTTGCTTAGCACTGCCAATCACCTTCCCCGAATCCACCTCCTGAAATTCACACAAGTTTGAGTAAAAATTAGAAATGCAGTTCGAATCGCCAGTAAGTTTGCTAACTGAAATCAAATTGAAGTTCAACTTAGGAACATAAAGCACTTTAGAGAGAACGAGATCATTTGTCAACTTTATTGACCCTGTCCCTGTAACTTCAGAGAGAGATCCATCAGCTATTCGAACTGACGAATAGCCAGGTTGGAATTTGAACTGGTGGAATAAGGAAATGTCGCCGGTCATATGGTCTGATGCTCCAGAATCCACAATCCAAGGTTTAGACTTGTTATGCTGCACAGAAAAACAAGAAAGACCAGTACCTTGATAAGCAAGATTGCTAGAAGGTTTCTCAACTGAGGTTGTGGGAGTAGATGTCGATAATGAAAGATGGCCAATCATTTGTTGTAACACGTCTAATTGTTCCTTCGAAAACACAGCAGAAGTTGGATGTGGAGAAGGAGAAGTAACAACATGAGCATGATTTTCGATTGTCCCTTTCCTCGTTGGTTTCCAATCCGCTGGTTTGCCATGAATTTTCCAACAAGTATCTCGAACATGTCCCACTCTCTTACAATGATCACACCAAGGACGATTGCCTTTCTTAGATTTGTACTCTTGAGATGAACTGTGTGTCAACATGGCCGAAACCTCTGGTCCAGTAGAGGACCCAATCTCAGGCATCATCAAGTGTTTTCTACTTTCCTCACGTCGTACTTCAGCAAAAGCTTCCCTAAGAGAGGGAAGATCTTTTGCTCCCATAATTCTTCCCCTTACGTCATCTAGCTCTTTATTAAGTCCTAGAAGGAACCTCAATATTCTCTTTTTCTCAACTATCTTTTTGTAAAGAGTCATGTCTTCTCCACACTTCCATTCGTATGTTTCATACATATCCAAATGTTGCCAGTTTCGAACAAGAAGATTAAAGTACTGAGTAACATTGAGGTCTCCTTGACGTAAATCATACAACCGGGTTTCAATAGCCAATAGAGCAGATGAGTTCTCTGAGCTAGAATAGGTGTCACGGGTTGCATCCCATATCTCTTTTGCTGTTTTGAACAATAGAAAGTTCTCTCCAACCTCTGGAGTCATAGAGTTTAGTAGCCAAGACATGACCAAATGATCATCAATTTTCCACGATCGAAACTTCGGGTCTGTAGCATCCGGTGCAGGGGTATCACCAGTTAGATGACCATCTTTACCACGGCCACAGATATATATGAAGACTGATTGATTCCATTGAAGAAAATTGTGACCTTGAAGTTTATGATTAGTCACAATTTGAGGAGAGGAATCGTGAGATTGAGAGGAGTTTTCATAACTGACACTTGCTAACCCATGTTTCGCCATTTGAAATCGCTGAAGGCCTCGAACAACCAAATAGCCAAATCTGAAAAACAAGCAGACCAAAAAACCGAGCAACAAAACTGAGCAAAATCGGCCCTGAAGAGGAGAGAAACCACGGTGGGAGGTGCGGTGCGGCCGGATCTGGGCAGCGGAGATGGAGAGAGCACCGTGAGAGGAGGCGGCGCTCGCGCTGGGATTCGGGCTGCACGGTTCGTGCCGCTGCAGGGGCTAGACGGCGGAGAAGTGTCGCGGCGCCAGGGAGAAGAAGGCGAGCGACGAGCGGCGGAAGAAGGCGAGCGACGAGCGGCGGAAGAAGGCGAGCGACGAGCTGCGAACGGGCGGCGAGCAACGAGCTGCGAACGGGCGGCGAGCAACGAGCTGCGAACGGGCGGCGAGCGACGAGCGAACGGAACGAGCTCGCCGGAGAAGAAACGCCGAAGGGTTGCCGGAAGGAGAGCTCGCCGGTGAAGTCTGACGGCTAGGGTTAGGGTTAGGGTTTTAATTTGAGAGTGGCTCTGATACCATGTGGATTTGGGAGAAAATTATTTTCTTCATTTCATTACCCAAAATACAAGAAGATATATACATCATAAAAATACATAAAAGGAAACTATAAAGATAGAATAAAATCTAATCTAAATAAGGAAAAACATAAATTTAAAATTGAAATAATCTACATATTTTTATATATAATTCCGGCTATGTTGTTAAAAGTAAAAGTTGGCTTCGTTGGCGCAGGCTTCCTAAGCCCCCCCTCGCGTCGGCGGTCTTTGGATCAAGTCTGAGTTCACACAATTCCTTTAATTCTTATTCTTTTTCTCACTCCTTAAATTTTTTCCCCTCATGCCGTGCGGTTCCTGGATATATTCAACAAAGTTAAAATGTGATGACTCTTAAAAAAAAAAAAAAAAAAAGTTAAAATGGGATGATTTAAAAAATATATACCATACCCATTTTTAAAAATTGACTTTTATAATTACAAAAACTTTTATTCTTCATAAATTTAAATTGTAGGCTATATTTTGTTTAAAAAAATTTCTTACAAATGTGAAATAATAACAAATTAGTTAAATTACAAATATGGTCCATAAACTTAGATATGTTTGGTTTAACTTTTCAAGTTTTTAATTTTGTAAAAAAATCATTTTGAAAAAAAATTCTAGTGTTTGACAGCCACTAAAAATTGAAAGTTAAAAAATCCATTAGACACAGGTAAAACTTTCAAGATTAAACTTGTAATATAACCTAACAAATAAATAATACTACAATGTTTATTTTAATTTCTTCTTTAAATATTATTTTTTATATCAAAATAAACGGAAATGAAACATTTTTTTCTTAAAATTAATCTCATGATATAAAAATGTATAGAGAAGATTTGCGATGAATTAATTTAATAGTTCAGTTTCATTCATGAAAATTTTGGAATTGAAAATTTGGAATTATTTACTTGTAAAATACTTTTACGAAATTTTAAATGAAGCCCCCTGAAAAAAAATTCTAGATCCGCCACTGTTGAGGAGGGAATAAATGGAGGACCTCTGAAGTACATTATCCTGAAAATTATGGGCACTTTACCAGTACGAGATTGAGCTAATAATGTAGACTGGAGAGCATCTTGAAATAGTGGAACTCAAGTTGTAATCCTTGTTAATTTCAAGTTAGGGAACGGTCAAACTTGTTTGGAATTTTAATTTTCAAGAAAAGTTTTTGGGGGAAATGTAGGTCAAAGTTGTCTTATGTGGTCATGATAACACTAATGAACAAAATTTATATTCTAATGAAGTTTCATAAATTAATGAAAGTTCTTTTGAGTGTTTGATTTTGTCATTTTCTTATACTTCGCATGTATTTGTTGTCTTTTTTGAGTCCTCAAGTAATTCTATTTAATCTGACGCAGGCTTCTAACTCATAAATACTATTGATTTTGTAGTGGACATGTCGGTTCCCTGTTAGAACAAATTGTTGAAGTGTTTTGTCGACATGTATCTGATGAGTCTCCAACTGTTAGACGTTTGTGTTTAAGAGGACTTGTACAGGTATTCAATTTTCCTTCTAGTTACTTCCACCATGGATCAGTTATAAAAATTGTAATTGACACCCAATGTCTTAATTTGACTTGTAATCGCTTTTATTAGTTACTTTGATGTAAATTTTGGTGTAAAAAGTTTAGTTTAGTTTAGTCTTTCTTTCTCATAAGATTAGGGGCTATGGTATGAGAATATTACATATATGTGATTGTCATAATTACTTTATTCACATTACATTTTATCTTATGATCGTTATCATCTTGTTGTAAAAATAGTTATTGAAGCCGTCAATTTGACCCATTAGTATTCTTTCTTTTCTTGTACAAATTTGAATAGCTGACTTCTTACCAAACTTTGAAATTTCAGATACCAGTTATTCAAATTATGCAGTATACAGCTCAAGTTCTAGGTGTAATATTAGCATTGTTGGATGATGTTGATGAATCTGTGCAAGCAACTGCACTGTCGTGCTTACTTATGGTTAGTTCCTCCCTTTCAATTTAACATCTAATCTGCTTTACTTGTTTTCTGAATTCAGGGTTGTTTATTTATCAACTTCCATTTACCTGTCTTAGATACTTGAAGCATCTCCCAACGATGCAGTGGAACCCATTCTGCTAAATCTCTCTGTGCGGCTCCGCCATCTCCAAGTGTGTTCTGTAGCCAATATAATTTTTATATATATGATGAAACTTTTTTATTTGCTCTGTTTTAGTTAGGTAGGATTACTTACTTTATTAAGTTTTATTAGTCTTGCTGTTGGTTAAAAGTCGATTAGTTGCTTTAATCTAATCTTATTATCTCATAACCAGCCCATGAATATAAAGGCCAAGGTTCCCTTAATGTACACTTATATTTTGAAACTGACATAATAACCTACCTTTTTTTCTTAAGCTCTGCCAAGATGCTAGATACTTGTTCAAACTGACGCAAGACAAGACTCTTTCTGAAAAGTTCAGAAGTTGAATTTGAAGGAATATTACCTATAGTTTAAACTATCAGCTAGGCCCTTGCTAGACGTACGCCTAGAAGTAGGAGGTAATACAACTAAGCATAAGTCCTTTTCGGCAACCATTTGTATTAGTTGTAGAGCCCTTAACAGTGAAATTATTTGTGGGAAGTTTCCTGTTCTTGTAATTGAGGAAATTGTGGATGAATTTCATGAATCCATTACTTTTTATAATTAATCCTAAAATCTTGATAATTTCCGATCTAAATAAAGGTTGGAAATGATAACAAAATTACTTTTCTAACGTACAAGTGGTACCATGAATTGATTCTTATGTTTTACCCAATGTGTGCAATACATTTGAATCCTTAGGGCAAATACACTTGGTCTCGGTTAGGCAATGATAGTAGTCGATCATTAATTGATAGATTTCTTGTTAATAAGGAGTGGGATGATCTTTTTGATAACTCAAGAGCTTCAAGGCAGGTGCGTACAATTTCAGATCATTTTCCTATTCTTTTAGAAGCTGGAGGCTTTTCTTGGGGGCCTTCTCCTTTTCGTTTTTTGAATTCCTAGCTAAATCTGAGTGAATGTGTTGAGATTATGGAGAATTCTCTTGCTGGAGATCGATCGTATGGATGGGCGGTTCAGTTTCGGAATTTTGGGATTGTCAACATAATTCTTGGTATATTGTTTCTCGGAGATTTCTAAAGGATGAAGAAATTGCAGATTTACAATCTTTGTTAGGTGTTTTGGACTCTTTGGTGGTTGGTTCATCTGATGATGCTCGTGTTTGGTCTCTTGAAAATTCTGGACAGTTTACCGTTAGCTCTTTGTCTCATCAACTTGGTTCGAGTTTCCCCATTCAATCGGATTTGTTTTGGGCCATTTGGAAATCTAAAAGCCCTAAACAAATAAATATTTTGATGTGGATTATTTTGAATGGTAGTTTGAATACTTCTGATGTTCTTCAAAGAAAATTGCCGTTCTTCAGCTTTTTTCCTTCGATTTGTCCTCTTTGTTGAAGGCAGGAGACTCCGCATTGCATTTGTTCTTTGAGTGTGCTTATTCACAACTTTGTTGGTCAAAGTTCTTTGCTATTTTCAATATGCAGTGGGTTTTTTCAAATTCCGTAAAAGAGAATGTGCTTCAACTGCTTATTGGTCCTTCTTTTTCTTCAAGACCGAGATTATTATGGATTAATGGTGTTAAAGCTTTGATATCAGAAATTTGGTTGGAAAGAAATCAGAGGGTTTTTGAAGATAAAGCGTGGCATTCTTTAGCTCGTCTGGAATCAGCTTGCTTAAAGGCTTCTTCCTGGTGCACTCTTTCTAAATCTTTTGTAGCTTTCTCTTCACAGGATATTTGTTTTAATTGGCATTCTTTTATTTTTCCCCTGTAATTTTTGTTGTTATTGTTAGTTTTCTCTTTAGTTTCGCTTTCTTTTCACTCCTTTGGGAGTTTGTATCCTGAGCAATAGTCTCTTTTCATTTCATCAATGAAAAGTTTCGTATCTTGTTCAAAAAGACCATGTCTCAGGAAGTATGTTCTTTTACAATAACATCCTAGTCTATAGAATAAATATAGAGGATCACAGTCGACCATCTAGCCACTGTATTTCAGGTTTGGATAAAACAGTGGGTAGTCAATAAAAAGAAATTCTCTTTTGCACAATTGCAGATTGACTGCATGAGCATTTGATCTCAGCTTGAGGGATAGAGCAGTGATTGGCTCCAAGGTTTACAATTGATGTTGAGATGGCTGACTTCGAAAGTTTAGAAGGATTCATGTCCCTTGGTCTCACATGATATTTCTATAAATCTGTAGCATAACTTAGTAATTGAAGGACTGGATGGATAAGCATGTAGAGGCATCTTTTCAATCTCTTAGTTTTTATAGAATGGAGGCCTTATGTATCTGGACAATGCTTCATTGTTCAAGGTAACAAAAAAGATTCGAATTCCTACCCAAGCTGTGAATTATCACTGGAAAATATCGTATGGGTTTTGAAGCTACTTGGAGACTGAAGTTGCAGATTCACTTACCAAATTTCCACTCAGTTTAGTTTCAATCAATTAATTCAAGTGTGAGTAATTGTTGAAGGTATCATCAGTTCGGTGGATGTCAATCTTAAGCATTATATCCTTGAACTTCATCAAGAAAAGCTTTGTATCCTTGAATAGCACTTCAGCAGGGATAGGTTTTCTCTCCTCATTGTTCTCTTTTTAGGCATCACTTTGTTGTAGAAATAAGTTGATGCTTCCAGCTTATTTCCAACTATACCTCTAGTACCTCATGAATTTTGCATCCAGGTTTGAGGTCAGTCGGGGTTTCTCAAAGCTTATTTCAGGCACAGTGGTGTGTTGGTTGGATATGGGGAAGGTTGTCTTAAACTTGTGGCTGCATGTTTAGGGTGCTAATAAAGTATTTGGTGACATTACCAGCAGGCTCTTGTAGCCATACTTCAGCATGTTTTGAGGAGACCTTTATGTATTTAATAGTGTTTATCTTGGTCCTTGGGAAGTGTTATTTCTTGAAAACCACTTGGCAAAGTATGACCATTTTACTGAATTAGAAGCACACTTTAACCACCCCAGGAGTGGGAAGAATGCTTGTTAATAATGTAGTAAGGTTTCATGGAGTACATAGAACATCGTATAGGGACAAGATTTTACCAGAACATTTTGAGGTGAATTGTTTTGTATCGAAGCTGTACTTTGTAAGGGTACTGCCCATCCACAAGGCCAATGGAGGTAGTGAACTAATGCTTTGATGTCTGATGTTTTTCGTGGGTTCATTAGTTGCCATGGGTAGAATATTGGTACAAACTTTCTACCATCGAATAGTCAAATCCACTCCAATAAAATTTCTTTACATTCATGACCCTCCTGAATTTTTTATGCTTCAGACACTACTTATGGTATTATACATTAAGTGATTATCTTTCTTCGTTTGAAGGGTTAATAGTATTTTATGAGAATTACTACTGCTTCCAATTTTGCCAAACCTTATTGTACAGTTTGAGGTTGGGGACTAAATTTTCCTCAAGAGAAGTCTCTGAAACAAGTTACTAGAGCGAAAAGTTAAACGAAAAGCTTCTGGCGTGGTTCTGTGGCGAGAACATTTCTCCACAGCCTTGTTCCCTCAGGATAATTCGGTATTGCTAGTGGAATCATCTGTGACAGTCCAAGCTTCCCAGAGCATGAAGTGCTAGTGGTGTAATGGGTGGGAATGACTTCTGCAGATGTCCCATGGAACCTTCTAACCTCATTCAAGACGAAATCCCACATTTTTCCTTTGAACAAGGTGGTGTTGGGGGTGGGGTACTGATTGACCTCAAGTGAAACAGGTGTATGGAAGAAGAGAGGAGTGAAAAGGAAGTTGAGGAATAGGACATGTCATTTGTCAACATCTGATTTCGATTGCTTCATCGTGGGTGAACTTGTTAACTTCACGTAAGGTAGGTGAGAGAACATAAAGAATGGAGGGAAAACCAGTCAGGAAGTGGGAGAGAAGTTAGGAGGTTTCTCAAACACTCTCTTCTGTAGCAGTTTTTTTTTTTTTTTTTTTCCTTTTGTAATTCAATGCAAGAGATATCTTTTTATTTTGGTCACGTTTTCTGCTAAAAACCCGAATGTTTGAAAAATCTGATTCTTTTTTATAATGATTGGTAATTTATGTAATCTTATACAGAAAGTAACATGACTTACATACTATCCTTTATAGGACGTATTAAAACTGACAAATGCATGAAAATCAGCTTTATGTATTTTATTATTCTGTGTACAACTGACTTGGGGTTTTTCCCCCTTCAGAAAAAGCGTCTCAACACACCTGTTATTGTAAGAATTTGTATAATGCAAACTAATGTCCTAGTTTTATGCGATAGAGCTGCATGAATACTGTTATACGAGCTATTGCCTTTGCTACATTTGGAGTATCAAGTAACTATGTTGTTATTTATGTGATCTTATGAAAAAAATAATATGACCTACACACAATCCTTTATAGGACGATCAAAACCCTAATTAGTCAAGCCCCCACGACACTAAGCGACGGCGAGCCCAGCGTGACCCACCGCGACGGAGTCACGAGACGGCACTCCGGCGACAACGCGACCGACGACAGAGAATCTCATGACGGCTGGGACACCCGACAACCAACATATTCACCAACGGTGGCGGCGCTCGAGACGCCAGATATTGGAGAACACACCCACGACCAGCTACTCGTGACGGCGAATCTTGGCGCGACGTCCATACCCTCTCCCTTTGACGGTCAAGACCTACGGCGACTAGCCCAGTACCGTACGTTTGTTTCCCTCAGCCGCGGAGGCTTACCCCTTCTCTCATCTAGATTATGCTTGCCACTGCTCATTCAAGAAAGGGACCAAACCTGACCTTCTCACGATGAAATTCCATACTGGTGTTGATGACTTGGCTGGTTTTTCATCTTCTAAGCCCTTACATGCTACAGTTGATAACAAACCGATCTTAACAAAAGCCCAACGCGAGCAGTTGGCTCTTCAACGACGCCAAGAAGAAATCTCTCTTCAAAGATGCCGCCAAGAAATCTTCATATGATTCTAGTGATAACCACAAACCTTCTGACTCTGATCATCGTGATCGAGATCGAGGAAGAGATAGGGATCGAGATCGAGACCGAGACCGAGACAGAGCTCGTGATCAGTATTTGGAGCGAGAAATGGCGAGAAGGAGCATGAGGAGGAGGTGAAAGATCGAGAACGTGCCCGTTTAGAGAAGCTTGCAGAGCGAGAGTGTGACAAAGAGTTGGATGCCATTAAAGAACAGTATCTTGGTTCCAAGAAGCCTAAAAAACGTGTTATTAAACCAAGTGAGAAATTTCGCTTCTCATTTGATTGGGAAAACACTGAGTATACTTCTCGAGACATGAATTTGCTATACCAAAATCCTCATGAGGCCCAACTCTTGTTTGGACGAAGATTTTGTGAGGAGATACGAAAGAAAGATGGGGTGGAGGAAAAACCAGAAGAGGTTGCAGCTCAAAAACTCAAGGAAAAAGCTGCTGATTTGTATGACTCATTTGATATGAGGGTTGATCGGCACTGGAGCAAGAAAAAGTTGGAGGAGATGACTGAGAGGGATTAGAGAATTTTCAGAGAGGACTTCAATATATCCTACAAGGGATCCAGATCCCTCGCCCCATGAGGAGTTGGACTGAGATAAGTTGACAATAGAACTTCTTAAGGCAGTAGAAAGGGCCTGTTATAAGACACCCTCTCCCATTCAGATGGCTGCTATTCCGCTGGGTTTACAACAACGTGATGTTATTGGGATTGTCGAGACTGGTTCTAGTAAGATTGCTGTCTTTGTTCTTCCCATGCTTGCTTATATTACAAGGTTGCCTCCCATCAACGAAGAGAATGAGGCGGAAGGGCCTTATGCAGTAGTGATGGCTCCCACTCGTGAACTTGCCCAGCAGATCGAGGATGAGACTGTAAAGTTCTCTCGTTATTTGGGTATCAAAGTGGTTTCAATTGTTGGAGGTCAATCAATTGAGGAGCAAGGATTTAAGATCAGGCAGGGTTGTGAGGTTGTCATTGCCACACCAAGTCGCTTGTTGGATTGTTTGGAGAGGCGGTATGCGGTGCTTAATCAATGTAATTATGTTGTTCTAGATGAGGCTGATAGGATGATAGATATGAGATTTGAGCCTCAAGTTATGGGTGTTTTAGATGCCATGCCATCAAGCAATCTTAAAACCTGAAAATGAGGATGAGGAGCTTGATGAGAAGAAAATATATCGAACTACATACATGTTTAGTGCTACCATGCCACCAGCTGTGGAGAGGCTTGCTAGAAAATATTTAAGAAATCCTGTTGTTGTAATTGGAACTGCTGGGAAGGCAACTGACCTAATATCTCAACATGTTATTATGATGAAGGAATCAGTGAAATTTTATAGATTGCAGAATTTGCTTGATAACCTGGGTGACAAAACAGCTATTGTTTTTGTTAATACCAAGAAGAATGCTGATACTGTTGCCAAAAATTTGGACAAAGCAGGGTATCGTGTTACAACTTTGCATGGTGGAAAGTCTCAAGAGCAAAGAGAAATTAGTCTAGAAGGGTTTAGAACTGAGAGATATAATGTCCTTGTTGCCACAGATGTTGCAGGTCGTGGGATAGATATTCCTGATGTTGCTCATGTTATAAATTATGATATGCCTAGTAACATTGAAATGTATACACATCGTATTGGACGTACTGGCCATGCAGGGAAAACAGGTGTGGCCACAACGTTATTGACTTTACACGATTCTGAAGTCTTCTATGATCTCAAGCAAATGCTTATCCAAAGCAATAGTCCTGTGCCTCCTGAATTGGCAAGGCATGAGGCATCTAAGTTCAAGCCTGGGGGTATTCCTGATAGACCTCCTCGGCATAATGAAACTCTTTTTGCACATTGAGAAATGTGTTTTTGAAGATATTTACATGGTCACAGTTGCTGTATTAACTACATGGTTGTTTACTTGTTTTGCTTTGCTTTTATCTGTTATAAATTTTATTGTCATTGTAATATAATTTTTAAATGTTCTTGGCATAGTTTATTATGGGCTGTCAGTGTTTAACTTTCAAAAAAAAAAAAAAAATCCTTTATAGGACATATGAATAGGGATAGATACATGAGAATCAGCCATGTGTATCTCATTACTCTGTGAAACTTGTAAGAATTTGTATCATGAAAACTAATATCCTAGTTGTATGCAACAGAGCTGCATGAATATGGTTATACGAGCTAATGCGTTTGCTGCATTTGGAGTATTAAGTAACTACGGAGTTGGGCAACAACGTGAGGCTTTTCTCGAGCAGGTTTTGTCCCTACAATTATTACCCACTAAAATTAAAAGATAATAATCATATGCCTTTTCATTTTAATTTTATTTATGTTTTAAAGCTCAAGAAAATTTACTGACGTTTTTCTTCTTATGGCGTAGCATACTTCACTTCTCTTAGTCATCTCTGTCTACTTATTTTTTGATCTCTTGCTTTATGCTTCAATTTTTTTCCTCTTTCTTATTTTGCACCCAGGTTGCCTGCACCTGCAGTTTCTTTATCTCTTTGGAATGAATTTGTTCCACTTATTTTATTGTTTTGTTCATGTGTGATTTATAAGGGTTACTAGAAATTATTATGTAGTCAGAAATCAAAGCAACGCAAGTTCATTTCTTCAAAATATTTGTGGTTGAAATAGGCCACATTGATGGAAGAAGTTATGGGAACCACGAGGTAAAGAGGGGCAAGAGTTCTGATTGTAATTTGATAATCCACTAGTACAGGTGGAAATTAGTTGATGGCGGAATGAGGAATAAAAGGGGTAATGTACGTAAGGGACATGGGAGATGAAGGAGTTTGAATGGCCAATAGGATCAACTAAGACTTGCATTTTCTTGTATTGTCCTTTATCTCTTTGGAATGAATTTGCTCCACTTATTTTATTGTTTTGTTCATGTGTGATCTATAAGGGTTACTAGAAAATTATTATGTAGTCAGAAATCAAAGCAACGCAAGCTCATTTCTTCAAAAGATTTGTGGTTGAAATAGGCCACATTGATGGAAGAAGTTATGGGAACCACGAGGTAAAGAGGGGCAAGAGTTCTGATTGTAATTTGATAATCCACTAGTACAGGTGGAAATTAGTTGATGGCGGAATGAGGAATAAAAGGGGTAATGTTCGTCAGGGACATCGGAGATAAAGGAGTTTGAATGGCCAATAGGATGAACTAAGACTTGCATTTTCTTGTATTGTCCTTTATCTCTTTGGAATGAATTTGTTCCACTTATTTTATTGTTTTGTTCATGTGTGATTTATAAGGGTTACTAGAAAATTATTATGTAGTTAGAAATCAAAGCAACGCAAGTTCATTTCTTCAAAAGATTTGTGGTTAAAATAGGCCACATTGATGGAAGAAGTTATGGGAACCACGAGGTAAAGAGGGGCAAGAGTTCTTATTGTAATTTGATAATCCACTAGTACAGGTGGAAATTAGTGGAGGGCGGAATGAGGAATAAAAGGGGTAATGTAGGTAAGGGACATGGGAGATAAAGGAGTTTGAATGGCCAATAGGATCAACTTAGACTTGCATTTTCTTGTATTGTCTCCCTAAAGAATTCCTGTATACTTGAGGAACCACTTGAACCCTTCTGTTACGATTTAGATTATCTTTCCTATTGGCAACATAAACAGACTTTGTGTTTGTAGCTCTTACAGGATCGTTTTCTCCATATTCTAGATTTCATGAATTACTTTTGATGTCTTGATGTATAACGGGTATCAATCACATTTATTGTGTGTATTTTGATGGAGTGTTTTAGGGGACTATTCTGTTAGATTTATTTGCTACTATTTTGGCCTCAGGTTCATGCAACTATTCCCCGCTTGGTGTTGCATGTTTATGATGATGATATTAGTGTTCGCCAAGCTTGCCGGGTAATGGTTAACAATCTTTTAGTTGATATTTTAACATATACTATCCTTTTGAACTATAACATCTTTTGTTTTGTTTCTTATCCCTCGTTATTTGATCTTATCCTTTGGGACAGAGTACCTTTAAGCGGATTGCCCCATTAGTGGAAGTGGAGGAGTTGCCTATCCTCTTCAACATGCATTTTTTCAATTCAGATCATCGGTAAGCGATAAAGTTTAACATGACTACCTACTCTTGGAAATGGATGTTTATGTTATTGATTCCCACATTGTAATGAAATACAAATATGCCTGATTTCCTCCTTTCAGAAATGACTATGAAGACTTTGTCCGTGATTTCTCAAAACAAATTTCTCAGAACCTTCCCTCCAGGGTTGACTCTTACATGGCAACGACAATAAAGGTTTTCATTCTAACTAACATATCTTCAAGAGAAATAGTGGCATCGGGGAATAAATTTCTTCCTGGCAATAATACCTCCCTGGGGATTTGACCGTCTCCAGCCATATCTCATTGGACCATCTTCGACCATACTATCATATGTATATTAATATTATTTCTCGGGTTCACATTTTTTGCTTTTGTTTCTTTACCTTTACCTTGGGCTTTGATATCCCTTTTTCTTTGTTGCATCCTAATTTACATTCTTGAACTTCTTGCTGCTGAACTTGTTTTGTGTTTCTGTCAATATAATTTCATGGTCCTTTTCTGAAATGCTTCTTGCATTTTGATTTAATTGTGGTAGGCTTGGCCATGGAAAGTGCAGGGCTGGGAAATTCTTTTAACTAATTAACTATTTACTTATTTTTTGTTACCTCCTTTATTATGACAATTTTGTTCTTATTTTGAAAGTTTCTGTGATGTGGCAGGCTTTCGATGCACCTTGGCCAATGATTCAGGCAAACGCTATTTACTTCTCTAGTAGTATGCTAGCTCTGACTGATGACCAACACATTCTGTCCCTTCACTACACGCAGGTTATTCTCCAACTGTGTGCTACTGACTACTGACCGGGTTTAAGATTGATTGCAGTATTATCTGAAAATCGTCTTATTACTTTCATTAGGTTTTTGGCTTATTGGTTGGTAAGATGAGTCGATCTGGAGAAGCAATTGTAAGAGCAACTTGCTCATCTGCCTTGGGCTTGTTATTAAAATCTTCCAATTCACTGTCATGGCGAGCAGCTCGAATTGATCGTGCAGACTCAGCTAGGAGCTAGGTCATTAGCTGTTCTAAAAATCTCATTCTATTCAAATAGAACATTCTGACAAACTGATGGTGATTTAAGGTTTCCGGCAAGAACAAGACGACCATCATCACACGCCGCCTTTGAAGACATGGATGGATTTTGTGGCGATCCAGTCATCATTGTTGTAAAGTTTGTAATTTGGACTTTGTAATTTTGTGTCTTGTATGCGGGGTCAGTTGTATATATGATTTTCTTTGAAATCATGTATATTCTGTTTGTGCATTTGAACTTGGGGATGCGAATGTGCGATTGAGTGATTCTTTGAATTCTTAACTTTTGAGGAAAATGTGATTGTGAAACAAATGAAAAATGACAATGTTTTGATGTGCTATGCGTACGTTGATAATGGAATTTGAATTCTCTTTATCTCATTTGGAAGGATATCTCGGCTAAACTCTGTAACATACATTGATTGTGTTTCATCAAGACGACCAGGATATCATATTAATTATAGAACCTTATTAGGGAAGGGTTTAGAACACAAGTCAAGTAGACTTGGCCTTAAGATTCAACAAATATAGAATGAATCAGAAATACTAAAATCACATGAAAAAGTGGAATGAACAGATTTTCAACTGGATTCAGAAGAACAAACCCGTCGCTTGATATCTTCAACTATAGTCTTGTAATGTTGAGATAAGAAGCACCTTCAGCCATAGCTCGCTTAGCCAACTCTCCAAGTTCTTTAACACATGGTCTTCTCTCTCTGCACTCCCCATCCATCAACTTGTCAACGGCTTCTTTTACATCTTTCTTTCTGACCAAAACCCCAGTTAACAGCCAACTCCACCCCAACCCTCGCTGCAACTTGTACAATCTGATTGACCAGCTTCTCATTTATTCTTTGACCTGCAAATAGAGGCCATGAACTAATGGAACTCCAGAACATACCGCTTCAAGAGTGAAATTCCATCCACAATGAATAAAAAATCCTCTAATTGAAGGATCTTAGATCAGAACTTGAGGTGCCCAGCCCCTTATCAAAATCCCCCTCCCTTCGATCCTCTTTTCAAACCCATCTTCTTGCATCTACTTACTCAAATTCTTCAAATTTTGATTCCTTTCTGACCGAGATAAATGGCCTTTGACTCGGTTATAGATATACTCCCCATACATACATAAACTACAGAGCTGGTACCCACGAAAGAAATTATTGGAATCTGGAGGTTGTGAGCGATTTCCATGGTTTAGGGAAGCATGTTTTGATCTGACATTATGCAGCTAGGTTTTGGGGTGAGGGTTTGAAGCAGCTTTCCGGCTGGATTCTGAAGAAGAGTGGAAGAGAGGCTCTTGGTGTGTTGCACAAGAAGAGATAAATTTGTAGACATGATGAGCGGTGTCTTGCCCACTCATCTTGGTGTTGGATGATACATCGTCCTTCTGGATCGCATCGTAGGACTTCTCTCTATCAATCTTTTACTTGGCTTGATAGACGACATAGTCACGTGTCGACTTGATTGCTTGGTGCTTGTTCTTAGTGAGGGTCTCAACCCACTCTCTTCTAGTAGGGTTGAGACATCATGCGCTTGTGATGTCTCGATACCTGAACTCAAACATAGCCAATGAGGGAAGCGCTTCCAAGGTCTCGCAGTTGGGCAGTCCAAGATGTTGAGAAGGATACTCAATGGAAAGGAGTTGGATTTGGAGGCTGGATTGATTGGCTCGATTCAGCGTTGGTTTAAAGCGCTGCACCAAAAGCTTGGCGATGTCAACCATGGGGGCCATGTGGCCTTGTGCCATTACAGAAAATAGCACCAACTTCAGCTGTAGCTATAACTTGCTTAGTTTAAGGAAAAAAATAGTATTAACTGCAACTTCTTTCTCTCTAAAAAAAAATACAAAACAAAAAACAAAAAGCTCTAAAATGGACATAATTTGGGAAGTGTAGTATGACATTAAATTGGCATTGGATTAGTCGGCCCCATTTCAACCTGCCTAACTCAATAGTCAAAGTATTGTTATTAGAAGAATCTTCCAAGGTATTAAATTTTTGTCATGAATTCAATTGGAAATATCACATATCCCACTCACGTGATTACTTGGTTTTCTTGTTTTTGTTTTAACGACCTTTCAATAAAGTGTGCATTTGTTGTGCCACCTCTCTCCCTCTTTGGGTATATAAACAATGTGTGGTGCGGTGTAAAATGCAATTGAGAAATCCTTTTGAGAGAAATAAAATTTCAGTCTTCTTTTTTATTTCCTTTGAGAAATTCAAGATCGAGAGCGAACCCACATTACCATTGTATTAGGTTTAACAGCCCCGGATAGAATATTGAACAAACCTCTCAAACCTAAGAACCAAATGGCTTATTTTCTTCTTTTCCTTTCTCGAAATCCTCCAATGAATTTCAAGAATCCTACATAGAAGCCACATCTGGCTTCTGATATTCCAAGATATCTTTGATAAACAACGAAAGATTGTGATTAGACGACCCTCCTTCTACCACAGCTCCTCTTGCCTTCTCTGCAAGCTCTTTCGCTCTCCTCCTTCTCTCTTTCGACTCTTCGCTTTCTTCATCCATTAACTTGTTTATGGCTTCTTTAATATCTTCCTTCCTCACCTGAACCCCATGCTTCTCCTCTTCCCCATCGTTACCAGCAAACTTCGCCCCTGCACTCACTCCAATCTTCAGTACCTTAAGAACAAGCTGCTCGTTTATGAATTGTTCCGCGAACAGAGGCCAAGTCATCAATGGCACCCCTGAACAAATCCCTTCTTGGATTCCATTAGCCCCACAGTGGGTCAGGAACCCTCCAACCGAAGGGTGTGAGAGTATCAAAACTTGGGGAGCCCAGCCCCAGATCAGAATTCCTCTTCCTTTGATCCGATCTTCGAATCCATTTTCAGATACCCATTTCTCCAATTCCTCTGATTTTTCCCCTTTCCGAATTGCCCATATGAATGGCCTTTTCGAGGCCTCCAAGCCCAATGCCAGCTCTTTCAATTGACTGGGTATTAAGTTACAGAGGCTCCCAAAAGAGACGTAGAGAACAGAGCTGGGTTTCTGCGAATCGAGCCATTTCAAGCACGAGTGCTCATCAATGGCGGATTTCAGCCCTCTCTCAGCCTTGTCAATGGCGTCTGTGTTGCAGAGCGAAACAGGGCCGACGCACCATACTCTTTGAACTACCTTCTTCAAACCCTCCACGTATTGCGGCTCCATTTCTTCGAAAGTGTTCAGCACCATCCCATACGACGACATTTCAACTCTGCCTAAGAGGATTTGAAATTCTTTGAGATCTTCGGGAATTGGAGTTGGGGCTTTTACCTTGCTGACTTCTATTCGATCGGGAAGATTAGGAACTACCAAAACCTCCTCTTCGTTTTCGCTGCTGTAGAGTAGATTGTGGACATTTCGCATCACTAAATTGAAGAAACAGTTGAAAACGTGGAATGAAATTCTGGGTATGTTGAATTTGCGAGCGACGTTCATAGTGAAAGGCAGACAGCCGTCGGAAACGATGCAATTCGGCGGCGGTGAAAGGCTTTCGATCAGTTTTTCAACTGGGTTTTGAAGCAATGATGCGGTGGCCATGAATTCCATCACCCTCATCGACTTCGGAAGCTGGTCTTGATTTTCGATGCCTTCCGGCAGTCCGGCTTCCTTCCATGGAAATTTAATCTTGACGACGCTGATTTTGAGGCCCAGTGAGTCTCTGTCGCGGTCGATTATGGTTTCGAAACGGGATGCGTTGTGAGGAGTTGTGACGAGCGTGACGATCACGCGCCGCCGTGCCAACACGCGCGCGAAATCCACCATTGGGATCATGTGGCCTTGCGCCATGTATGGGAATAAGAGGAAGTGAGGCTCAGCCACCACCATTGCTGTTGCTCTGGAGAAACATAAACGACATTAAACAAAAGGGACTGTCTCTAAACTAGTTTTAGATTTGATTTAATTTGTTTCTTTGGGTAATTAACAAATTGAATCTCTTTTTCTTTTTTTCTTCTTTTCGAATTCAGTCATGAATGGGCAATCTTCAATAAACAATTTTATTTGCTTGTTTCTAATCATTCTAAAAACTTTCTCACACTCCAAACATGAATTTGCCTTGATGCGTTCACTCCAGTGGCGGATCCAGGATTTTACGTTAGGGGGGCACAAGTTCATATTAGGTTAAATTACAAGCTTAGTCCTAAGCTTTTAGATTTGTGTTTATATAGTTTCTAAACTTTAAAAAATGTCTAATAGGTCCGTGAATTTTCAATTTTGTGTCCAGTAGATCTATAAAGTTTTAATTTTGTATTTAATAAGTCATTAACTCATACATTCAACATTAAAAAAAAAAAAAAAAAAAAAAAAAAAAAAAAAAAAAAAAAAAAAAAAAAAACTTACAAGTCTTTAACTCATTCAACGTTTTTTTTTTAAAAAATTAATGTAATTACTAGTTACACAATTGAAAGTTTAAGGTTCAATTGATACAAAAGTAAATTTTATGTCAAATTATATATAAAAGTAATATATTTAAGACCTATTAGATGCATAATTGAAACTTCATGGATCTATGAGACATTTTTAAAATTATAAGACTGATGCATAATTGAAACTTCATGTATCTAAGAGTCATTTTTAAAGTTAAAAGACTTATTAAACAAAAATTGAAAGTTTAAGGACCTATCAACACAAATTTTAACATTCAGGAACTAAACTTATAATTTAGCATTCATATAAATATAATTTTAAATGCATTGGTATATTTAAAAAAAAATGCATTGATATAATATTTATATTAAGTAATATTATTTACAAAATTATAATGAAAAGATGAACTAAATTCTAACCTATTTTTTATTAATATATATTCTAATTTAAAAAACGAAAAATTGAAACAAAAACCAAAAAAGAAAAAAGGTTAAGGATTTTAAAAATCAAATTGAAAATTGAAACAAAAAAAAAACAAAAGAAAAAACGTTCAGGCTTTTTAGAAAATTTTGAAAATTGAAAAAAAAAAAAAGAAAAAAACGTTAAGGCCGTGGTCTCGAACCTAAGACCTCGCATTTCAAAAAAAAAAAAAAAAAAAAATGCTAAAAACTGAGCGTGTTTAGTTTCGAACCTAGGACTTCGCAGGGGGCACTCGTGCTTGGGGTTACCCTTCAACCAACGATCTACAGGTTAAATACCGTACTTAAATTGAAATAAGTTATACATATATATATAAAGTTCAATGTAGATCCGCCCCTGGTTCACTCAACGGTTGCAAGAATATCAAAAATAAAAATGGAATTTGCAACTATATCATCAAGTGAACTCAGCCTAAACATTCAGGTTGAAAGGTTAAAAAAAAACTCGCTAGAAGTTGAAAATTTAAAAAGGATATCAATTGTGTTATTGGTATACTTTATAGGCTAAATTATATATATAAAAAAAAATACCCCTAAATTATGAGATTTGTTTCAAAAATGCCCTTGAACTTTAAAAGGTTTAAAAAATATCCGTTCAAAAATGTTTCAAAAATACCCTTGCTGTTAATTTTTTTTATGAAAACCGTTAAAAATGTTTCAAAAATACCATTGACAAAAATCTAGTCAAGCTCTTGGAATGATGTGTTGAAAGAGAAGAAAAGCTCCTAGTGTATGAATATAGACAAATATGTAAAGTTTTTCATTAATTTTCATAGAAGAAGAATTTACGGTGAGAGAAAGAAAAAGGAAAGAAGCATTTTCCAATAAGGTTATTTTTTAAAACTTTTTGAAAGTTAAAGGGTATTAATGAAAGCGAAACTTTAGGGCCCGTTTGGTTGGTGATCTGAAAACATGAATTTGAAAACAAGAGATTCAATGAAAACAAAGTTGTATTTCATGTTTTCAGATATGTGTTTGGTAGCAAATTCAGAAATTGGATCTGAATTTAAATAATGGTTCAAAATGTGTTTGATAATATATTTATAAATGATAAATTATTTGTAGTTATCAACTAAATACTAAGTTAAATATAAAATATTAATAATTAATTTATAAACATGTTATGTGTTATAAATTTATTATTATTATTATTATTTTACAATATCATATAATTTATAATACATTATGTTATACAAATTTCAATTTCGCAAAAATAAATTGAGTTTATGACATGAAATACTATGTTTATTAAAGTTTTTATCTTTTTTTAATTTAATTCTGCTTTTAAAATTCTGCAATTCAAAATCTGAATACAATAAAAACATAAAAAAGTTGTTTTCAGAATTTCTACTATTTGGATCATAGAATCCGAAAGCAGTTTACAAAAACACATCTGCCAAACGCATATTCACTGAATTCGGTGAATTTGAAAACATAAAACAGAATCTGAATTGCCTACCAAACAGGCCCTTAACAATTTCCATAAAAAAAAATTAACGGTAAGGGTATTTTTGAAACATTTTTTAAACTTTTTAAAATTTAGGGGCATTTTTTAAACAGATCCCCTAGTTCAAGGGTATTTTTTATAATTCAGCCTACTTTATAATCCGTATATTAGTAAATATAAAGTATATCAGATATAAATATATCAGTTGATATACTAACAAGGATAAAATAGGAATAATAAAAGAAAAAAGAAATCAGATTTTAAAAATTTTGCAACAGTATTTTTCAAGAAAATTAGCGAGAAAATTTGTCAAAAAGAAAATAGACAGAGAAGAGAGCAAGCGATTTCTTACAATATGGAAGAAGTTGACAGAGGTGTACGCTCCAAATTTGTTTAGTCCGTACTGAAAACTGAAAAGATGAGTGGTCCTCCTTAAATCTCCATACGCTCCATACGTTTAAACCTCATTGCATGTGAAAAACGTGCGGGAAAATGGAAATTATTCCTTGCATGTGAAAAACGGGCGGGCTGGAGGAAAAATGTGAAATGTCTTATTAATTAATTAAATTAAATTAAATTAAATTAAAAAAAAAAATACATTTTTGCTACTTGAGGTTTGGACATTTTTTTATTAATATTGTAATTTTTTAAACTTATTATTGAAATATAGTTAGTTTGAAACTTATTATTTAAATATTGTAGTTTCAAAGGAAGGGATGACCTTAAAACACGTGTCGCACGTTATCTGACATGACAATAAATAAATAAATAAACAAAAACAAACAAACAAAATTCGCAAAGATCGTCTCTTCAAGAGACGACCTCTGCACATTTATTCAACAAATGTACTTCTGACTAGGTGGTGAACGCAAGACCTATCTTCCTCTCCTTCCCATGTTCAAATCCTAATAGCTGCACTCTTTTTGTTTTTTTTTTTCGTAGCAGTTTTTTATTTTCTTTTTTCTTTTTCACTATTCTTTGAAATTTGAAGGTTTTTTAAAAAAAAAAAAAAAAAAAAAAAATTTGAAGTTTGAAATATATTTAAAAATCAACAATTTTATACCATTTTCTTTGTATTTTTATTTTGAATTATAAATTAATTTAATATAAAAATACAAATTGTTGTTATTTTTATACCAATAAATTAATTTAATATATAAAATACACATTTTCTTTTTTCACTCTTCATTGAAACCATTGTTATTGGTATAAAAATAACAACAATTTGATTTATTTGTCATATTTCTCATTTTTATTTTTCATCTCAATTAGCTAAATTTAAAAGTTGGTTACAATAATTTTATAATTCAAAATAAAAATACAAAGAAAATGGTATAAAATTGTTCATTTTTAAGTATATTTCAAACTTCAAATTTCTAATAAAAGTGAAACAAGAAACAAGAAACAAGAAGAAGAAGAAGAAGAAGAAAAAAAAAAAAAACTGCTGATATTTTTAAAAATAAAAAACTAGAAACGAAAAAAAAAACTGAAAAGAGTGCAATTGCTGGGATTCAAACATGAGAAGGGGAGGAAGAAAGGTCTCGCGTTCACCACCTTGCCAGAAGTACATTTGTTAATTAAATGTGCAGAGGTCTCTAACGACCTCTGCGATTTTTTATTTTTTTTTTAATTTATTGTCATGTCAGATGACGTGCGACACGTGTTTCAAGAGACGACCTTTGACCAAAAATTTAAAACTACAATATTTAAATAATAAGTTTCAAACTAACCATATTTCAATAATAAGTTTTAAAAATTACAATATTAATAAAAAAAAATGTCCCTTGAGGTTTGGTTTAGATTTTATTTAGGGATAACTACATGATTAACCTATAAATGAGGCATATATTTCATTTTTGTCCAAACCAACCATCTTTTATACAAATAGCCAAAAAGTCTAGAATTTTTACATAAAAGTTGTGATTCAATTACTTTAATGCCCTCTTCCATGATTTTTGTTATAGGTAATTTTGGACCACACTAACGGACAAGGAGCTGACGAGGACAATTGGGCAAAGGTAGGACTAGAAAACCGACCCAGAGGAAGACCGGACCAAAGGGTCGGACCGACATGGCCAGACCCATATGGTGGGCCTCGACAAAAGGCCGAGGCCGACCATTCGGCCCGCTTGCGCAGGCCGAGCTCGGTCACCTCATTTCAGCCCTTGATGCCCCGGATCATCCTGGTTCCGCCTGGTTCGACCCGAAACACCTCCGAATTCCTAAAAACCCTAGGAAGGAAAACAGGTATAAAAACCTCTCTTCATCACTGAAGAAAGGTTCGGAAAACTTTACTCTGGACTTCGCCCCTTACTTTCTAGGCTCCTCGGTTTTCTGACTTAGGCATCGGAGGCGGTGTGGCCTACACCACATCGGTGTGCAGCGGTTTTTGCTGGTTTTGCAGGTCACGTCTTCCCCAGCTTCTACAAATTCACTGTTGGTGTCACGTGAAGGTCAGGTGAGTCTTCTGTCCGAATTTTGGCATCAACAATTTTTATATTTAAAAAACAACAAAAATCATAAAAGTAAGTTTTTATTCCTTCCTATTCAAAACTCATAACTCATTTAATTCAATTTCCATAAAATGCGATATTCCACAATTTTATATTTAGAAAAGAAAAAAAAAACCATAAAAAAGGAAGTTTTTTATTCCTTCCGGCTTCTACCACCATGGCCTTCCGTAAGTATTTTATTATTATTATTATTATTATTTTTTAATTTCCCTTATTTTTAAATCTTTTTCATTTGCTGTTTCGTTTTTTTTTTCATACCAGCAATTCATTAATTTTTTTTTCTTTTGTTTGAGATTATATATGACAAAAAAAAAAAAAAAAATACATGGTATATGTGACTACAAGGGGTAAAATGAAAAATCTGTATACGTGGTACGTATGAAGTTGTATATAAATGTCAAAATGAAAATAAATGTATTAAAACAAAAAACTGTTTTTTTTTCTTAAAAAAATTTATGAAGGACATGTTATGAAATAATAGTGATGTTTGCCTAAAATGAAAAGAAGTATTTTAGAAGAAGAAGAAGTGTGAATGATAAAGGAATGAAAAATAACCAAATAAAATTCGTAATAAGCGAAAGAAATGAAAAATGGACCAAAACAAGTGCAAAATGTGAAAAATGAAAAAAAAATAGAGAAATCAAAGGATGACCGACAATGTAAAACTTGAAAAATTGAAAATGGCTAGAATTGTGAAACAATTTAAATAATAATAAAATTACAAATTGGTAAAATCGCGCAAAGAAAATGGGAGAAAAAGACAAACTGAATTGGAGATTAAAATGGGAGACAACTAATTTCTAAAATTGTGGACAATCAAATTAATTAAGAAAAAATTAAATGAAATATATAAAGATTGGTTTGATAATAAATATTGATATTAGTTGCCATATAATAATTACATGTAATTTGGGAAAAAATGAAATGAAACAACTTATTAATTGTGGAGAGATAAACATAAATAGGGGCATAATGGTAAGAAAATTTACCTTAAATCTACACATGAAAATTTTAAAAAACTTGGACATTTATGAAAATATAATCTTAAAAGAGCCTATTTGACACCATTTCTGTTTAAGTCCCTAAATTTGAAAACTCAAACGTTTTGATCATGAGTTTTGGATTTTGTTTCATTTTTGTCCAATGAAAACTCGTCATTAATGAAAAATGTGAAATGTCTTATTCAACACATCTTCCCTATTTCATAGTTATGTCTGATTTTGTCAAGTGAAATGACATCTTCCTTATACACTTCATTATCTAGGAAGTTTTCCAAATGAAGGGATCCAAGCATAATCACCCGTTGCAATGGTACATTCTCACACATTTGTGTTATCAATGAACAGTATACTTATTTCATCAAATATTTAGCAAGGAATATTTTCGAATGAACTAATAATTCTATTTTAACATTAATGATTAAAAAGTAAATTGAAAACAACAAATGCCACCATATGATAGGAGTGAGGAGTCTTACTCTCCCAAATTGGGAAAACAAAGCGTGATTAATCAAACTAAATGTTTCTTTAAGACCATTTTTGGATTTGGCTTAAAGAGAACAAACGAAATAAGGAAACCGAACAAAAAATTTGCAAGAAAAGTTCCATCAGTTTTCCCTTCCCCATCAACGAATCGAGTTTAACCCCTAATCTTCTGGATTTCATCTATTAACTGCGAGATATTAAGCTGAGAAGACCCACCTTCTCCCACAGCTTTCTTCGCCGATTCACCTAAATCTCTAGCCCTCTTTCTCCGACTTTCAGCTTCATCTCCTTCACCCATCAGCTCTTCAATGGCGTTCTTGACATCTTCCCTTTTCACCATTACTTCACTTGTCCCTTCCTTCCCCCACTTAACAGGGCGTTTCACCCCGACCGTCACAGCTATTTTCAGCACATTCACCAACTGCTGTTCGTTCGCGAACTGCTCCGAAAACAGAGGCCAAGAAACCATCGCAACGCCGGCAGAAATCCCTTCGAGAATCGAGTTCCAGCCGCAGTGCGTCAAGAAACCCCCAATTGCCTGATGCGACAGTATCAAAACCTGCGGCGCCCATCCCCTAATCAAAAGCCCTCTCCCTTTGATCCTCTCTTCATACCCTGTTTTCGACATCCATTCCTCCAGTTCTTCGCCATTGTTCGTCGTTCTTATAACCCACACAAATGGCCTCTTCGTTGCCTCTAATCCCAACCCCAACTCGATCAGTTGCGGCGCGTTCAAATTACAGAGACTGCCGAGACAAACGTAGACAACAGATTGTGGGTTTTGGGAATCGAGCCATCTTAAGCACCGGTGGGCCTCGTCCGCCATTGATATTGATAATTGGCTGCCTCTTTCGGCTTTGTCCTTGTCGTCTTCATTACATAACGAAACTGGGCCAACGCACCAGATTCTGTTACTCTGTTTCTTGAGCTCCTCCACATACGCCGGCTCCAGCTCGTCGAAACTGTTGATGATTTTCCCAAACGCTCTGCGCTCGGCGACTCCAATTCGTCGATAAAACGGGATCATATTGGGAGTCTGGGAGGTGGGCAATTGGGCATTATTGAACTGAACTTTATCGGGCAAATCCGGGACAGTGAAGAACTCATCATCGGAGGTCACGGCGGTGAAAATCTTGGAGGAGTAAGTCTTGCTCATGACGACAGGACTGAAACATGAGCCGCCGACGAAATATATCCAAGGGAGGTTGAATTTGTCGGCAATGTCGAGTGTCCAGAGGAGAGTTGAATCGGAGACGATGCAGGTGGGTGGCGGGTTGAGGGTTTGGATGAGGGATTCGGCGGGCTGTTGGAGGTTGCAAAGGGAAGTGAAGAAAGGGAAGATTTCGTCGGAGGAAGGAAGCTGATCAAGGAAATGGAATTGTGGGTCTAATCCGGTGGGGAATTTGAGATGGAGGATGCGGATTTGGAGGTTAGAGGCGGTGGCTCGGTCGACGGTTTTTTGGATGCGTTGGGCCTGCGGCGGTGTGAGGAGGAGAGTGGCGATGGCGCCGCGTTGGGCTAAGAGTTTGGCGATGTCCACCATTGGAAGGATGTGGCCCTGCGCCATTAGAGGGAAGAAGACGAAGTGAAGGGGATTTGAATTTGAAGCCATGGAGGAATGCAAAACCAAGAATGGCGTTAATGGCTTGTAGTGTGGATTTCAAATTGGAGTTCGACACTTATTAATGTAGAGAGGAGAGGTATTTATGAAAGAGAAATGAGGAAGAAAAGTAGTCAACAAATACATAGTTCAACTGACATAAAGATGTACTTATTACCACGAGAAAGTGATGAAGAAAAGTATCCAACAAACATGTGGACTGAACGAGGTGGGTGTTCTATTTCTTGGGTTTGAAAAAAAGAAGGAAAAAAGTAAACAAACATGTGGACTAAAGGGAGTGGGTGTTCTATTTTAGAAAGAGGACAAAAAAGATGGTACTAAAGAGAAATGGGACTGATTTTGATTTGAAAGAGAAATGAGATTTTTATGACAGTGAAATTACGAAATTACCCTTAGTAAAAATCCTAATTTTTAACCCTAATTCACTTTCTTCTTCTCTCATCCATGATTTTTGAAAAACAGATATTTCATTAAAAGCGAACATCCATACAACTACCCTCCATTAAAGGTGAGGAGAGCAACCAATTTGGAAAAACTTGCCACCAAAAAATTAGCCATTCAGAGTCGGAAAACACGCTTTTAGGTTGGATTCTCTTGGTAAAGGAGAAAGAGACATTTCCCACGAAGATTTCTTTAGGGGATGTTTGGGGCTAGGGGTGAGCAAAATATTCCGATAAACCGATCTAACTGACCGAAACCGACCGAACCGACGTCGGTCGATCGATTTTTGTAAAAATTCGAAAAACTGATCCGTCGGTCGGTCGACGAGCCCAATAAAGGCTCAAACCGACCAGAACGACTGACAAGACTAATTTTAAAATAATAATAATAATAAAAAGTTGTGCTAGCTGGCGGCTGCAGCAACATTAATGCTACATGCAGCCACCTTGGGAAGACCATACCGATGGTCTTCTCAAGGAAGTATTTATAAAAAACATATGACTTTTATATTTTTATTTTCTCTCTCAATTCAAATCTCATCTACTTTTTTTCCCTCTCACTTCAGTTTTCTTTTCATCTTCTTCAATCTTCTTCCCCATTTCTATTCTTTTCTTCTTCTTCTTCTTCTTCTTTTTTCCTGAATCAGCTGCATCTTCATCTTCATTTCTCTTATCTTCTTCTCTTTTTTCTTTTCTTTTTCTGAAGCTGTTGCAAACAGATATCTACCCTCTATTTTATTTCCATTTTTTTTCGTTCTCTAGCTCGTCGAAGTAACAAAACCCACATTTTTTTCGTTCTCAACTTCGACGGAGTCACAAAACCTACAAAATCCAACCGACCATGGGTGTAGTCGGTTGGTCGACGTCACCAACTCATCAAGAATCAACGGCCACCGACCGATTCAAACCGAATGGTTGGTTTTCGACGTCGATTTTGGCCAAAAACCGACCCAGAACTTCCGCTGCACACCCCTATTTGGAGCATAGGTTTGGAATGGAATGGATTTGATTGGAATGTGATTCCAATGTTTGTTGGGCCGGATTTGAGTTGGAATGGAATCATTTTTTAATTCCAATGTGAATCCTTGGAATGGAATTATAATTTCAATCCATTCCAACACTCTATATAAAGTTGGTGGGCCCCACCATTTCTCTCTCTATTTTTCTTATAATTTTGTTAGGTCTCACTATTTCTCTCTCTATTTTCTTCATAATTTTGATGGAACCCACCATTATTCTCTCCATTTTCTTATAATTTATTTCTTCATTAATCTATATTTAATTAACAATAGTAGAATATTTTAAAAAAAACTAACAATAGTAGAAAAATTTTATAATTTTAAGTTAAGGAAAGTCTATTTTAGATGATGGTTAAAATATCATCTTGATCCCTATATTTTCGGTTTTGTTTCATTTTAGTTCCTATATTTTCAAATGTCCAATTTTAGTCGTTGTACTCTCAATAAAACTTAAAATTTCCACCTATAATGAGTTTATTGTAAATTTTCTTTAAAAAATTATTATTCATGGCCGACTAGCAAGGATGAAACCTAATATAAGGCACCATTATCTATCCTCATGGTCTGCTAACTTGACCTCACTGGTTATTCTCACTGCCTCACACTCATTTTCTGATATTTTGAATCTTGCCAAGATGTCCTCAATGGACTCCTCCATGGCAGTGTACGGAAATACTCGAAGAGAGTCGCCCCTAGGGTTCTCTCTACATCAACCTCCTGAAGAGGAACCAAATAGTTTGTTAAATTTACTAATTTGATTTTTTTTTCGTCGGTGTACTTTCAAATGTTCAATTTTAGTACTCATATTTTCGATAAAACTTAAAATTAGTTCCTATGATTAGTTTATTGTAAATCTTTCAATATAATAATAATTATTATTATTATTATTATTATTATTATTATTATTATTATTATTGTTATTATTATTTTATCAAATTTGTACAACTTTAACTTCAAATTAATAATAAATAATAAGACTCAAAGTGCATCATCAAAATGATATTTGAAATTTGGCTAAATTATAAAAAAAAAAAATGCCTTTGAACTATGGGTTTTGTTTCAAAAATGTCCCTGAACTTTAAAAAGTTTCAAAAATATCCCTGAATTTTAAAAAATATTTCAAAAATACCCTTGTCGTTAATTTTTGGATGGAAACCATTAAATACTCTTTAACTTTAAAAAGATTTTAAAAAATAACCTTATTAGAAAATGCTTTTTTTTTTCCTTATCCCACGGTAAATTCTTCCTCCATGAAAATTAATGAGAAGCTTTACCTATTTCTCATGTATTCACACACTAGAAGTTTTTCTTCTCCTTCAACACATCATCCCAAGAGCTTTACTAGATTTTCGACAATGATGTTTTCGAAACATTTTTAACGGTTCTCATCCAAAAATTAACTGCAAGGGTTATTTTTTAAACGTTTTATAAAGTTCAGGGGTATTTTTGAAGCTTTTCAAAGTTTAGAGGCATTTTTGAAACAAACCCCATAGTTCAGGTATTTTTTATAATTTAGCCTTTAAATTTTAACCTACATTTTCTTCAGAAATATATCTCAATCATATCAATAAGAAAATATGGTACTATTATAGAAATAAAAATAAAAATAAAAAAAATAAGATGTACCAGGCTAAAGCACAATGTAATAACAAAGGATGACAAGTCCATTTTTGGAGATTTTATATATATATTTTTTGTATGTTGGAGAATAAATATATATTTCCGATACATTTTAAAAAGCTAAGGTTCCGTTTGATAACCATTTGGTTTTTTGTTTTTGGTTTTTGAAAATTATGTTTGTTTTCTCCTAAATTTCCTACCAGGACTTCCATCCTAGTTAAGGTTGCATTTGAATTCCTAGCCAAAATTTAAAAACAAAAACAACTTTTTGAAAACAACTTTTTTTTTTTTGTTTCCAAAATTGGATTTGGTTTTTGAAAACAAGGTAGAAGATTGGTACTAAAACCAAGAAACTTATAGGTAGAAGTATGTGTATATAAGCTTAATTTTCAAAAACCAAAAACCAAAAACAAAATGGTTATCAAACGGGGCCTAAATATATTTGTTTTAGTTGTTAAGTTTTTTTTTTTTTTTTTTTTAGTTTCCAAACTTTTAAACACTTTGACTTTTGTCTTTTATATATTGATCGTTTTTTTTTTCACTGTAGTCCTTATAAACAAAATGTTAAAACTCAATGACACCAAAATATTGATTTTAATGTTGAAGTATATTTTATTCATTGATTTCAGAATGGTATACGCTTGATACGTATCCATCCCTGATCCCTCATAAATAATTTTGAAACCTAAATAATTATTTGTTATAAAATAACAGTTTATTAAAATATTGGCATACTAATAATTAACCACCACTTAAAAATTGTCACGTAATGATGGGAAGGACTTAATTGGGAAAAGATCAAATACATAGGGAATAAATTGAAATTTTCTATAAAATTAGAGATTGAATTGGAAAACGACTAAAACTTTAGAGACAAAAACATATATTTAATTTTTGTATTCTATATCGGTCTGGAATCACCTAAATAATTTTGTAATCTATACCGATCTTCTAAACAATTCAGGAAGATAAGTGATTTTTAACCCATGTCATTCTATCTTTTAAGTTTGGGAAAAATACACTTTTGGTCCCTGAGGTTTGGATTAGGTTTCATTTTGGTCCCTGAGTTTTCAAACTCAACAATTTAGTCCCTGAGGTTTGGATTTTGTTTCATTCTAGTCCCTCCATCCAATTTTCCGTTAGTATTTAACGGATTGCTGACGTGGCATTGATTTTTTTATTTAATAAACAATTTTTTAATTTTTAAAATAAAAATAATATTAAATTAATAAAAAATTATTATCTTTTAATATTTTATTTCTTTCTCTTTTCTTCCTTCTTCTTCTTTACCCAGCTACCGACCACCCCTTTGACTATCAGCGGCAACACCGGCCACCGCCGCTCGTCGGAGGCCAACGGCCGGCGGCCGACAACTATTTTTTTTTTTTTTTTTTCTATTCTTCTTCTTCCTTTCTTTTCTTCTCCTCCTTTTGTTTTCTTTTCCTTCCTCTTCTTTTCTTTCTGTTTTTTACTTTGCTTAAAAAGAAAAAAAATTAAAGACCTAGATCTAAAACCCATCGATAGATGTTCGATAGTTTCGACAGTGAAGGCCACAGATCTATAGACCCAGAGCGAAACGGAGCCTGAAGCTTCCTTCTTGTTGCTATCAGTATCAGCAACGTCGTTTTTGGGATTGTCGAAGCTAGAAGGGACGATGGTGTCGGGTGCAGATTCCGTTTGGTCGCCGGAGCTTCGTCGGAAGAATCTCCCATGGTCTTCGAGAGGCCCTGTCCGTGAGTTACGTTAATCTTCAGGCTCACACAGTTTCGACGGCGGAGACAATTTCTTAAAAAAAAAAAAAAAAACTTAAAGACCCAGATCTAAATCGGGGACGGGAAGCCGACAAGTTAGAGATCTGGGCGCGGTAGTGGTAGCCCAGACATAGGCACGGTTCAACTGCTGCTCGGCCGCCGTAGTCGTCTGTTCGTGCTCCTCGCGCCGGCAAGAAATCTTGTCTTCTTCTTCCTTCCTTCGATCCCCTGCTTCCAAACCCACCAAAACCTCCCCTTAATCGACGGCTCGGATCCCTCCCAGCCTCACTCGCTCACATTGTTTCAGAGTTTTACAGAGTTAAAAAAAATAGAAATAAGAAAGTGAAGGGAAGAAGAGGGAAGAAAAAAGAAGAAAGAGGGAGGAGAAAGAAGAAGAAAGGAAGAAAGGAGGAAGAAGAGACAAAAAAAAAAAAAAAAAAATTTCCGGCGGCAACAGGTGGTGGTGGTGGTGGTTAGAAGAGAGTTGGTGGAGATGGTGGGTGAGGAGGTGGAGAAGAAGAAGAAGGGAGAGAGAATAATAAAGAAATAAAATTAATATAAAATAATAAATTTTTTATTATTTTAATATATTTATATTTTTAAATTTTTAAAAATATTTCTTTTTATAAAAAATCAATGCCACGTCAGCCATCCGTTAAATACTAACGGAAAATTGGATGGAGCAACTAGAATGAAACAAAATCCAAACCTCAGAGACTAAATTGTCGAGTTTGAAAATTCAGCGACCAAAATGAAATCTAATCCAAACCTCTGGGACCAAAAGTGTATTTTTCCCTTTAAGTTTTCTCTTCTCGTGTTTGGTAGGACACATCATTGTATGTACCACATCTATTTGTACCTTTTCGACCTCATTAACTATTTTCTTTATTGTTTTAAAATAATAATAAGGATAATTGTAATGGGTGACAACATGAGGGTAAATAATGACAAATATAGCAATTTTTAAAAATATTTGCAAATATGGCAAAAATTTTTAATTAATTTTTTATATTCCCAAATTGCCCCTGCCCCTGATTGGTTCTTCCTCGTCAGTTTTTTTTTTTTTTTTTTTTTTTTTTTTTTTTTTTTTTTTTAATCGATAGAAATCTTCTATCACTGATAGAAAGTCTTTCTATCACTGATAGATTCTATCAGTGGTAGAAAAATTTTCTATCAGTGATGGAAAGTTTCTATCACTGATAGAATAAAGTTTCTATCACTGATAGAAAAGCTTTCTATCAGTGATAGAAGATTTCTATCACTGATAGAAACTTTTTCTATTATTGATAGAATCTATCAGTGATAGAAAAACTGATTGGCGCCCGCATCTTCTTCTTTCTCGTCAATTTTATATATATATATATTGATAGAAATCTTCTATGATAGAAAGTCTTTCTATCTTCTATCAGTGGTAGAAAAATGATAGAAATCTTCTATGATAGAAAGTCTTCTATCACTGATAGATTCTATCAGTGTAGAAAAATTTTCTATCAGTGATAGAAAGTTTCTATCACTGATAGAATAAAGTTTCTATCACTGATATTTCTATCACTGATAGATTATATCGGTGGTAGAAACATTTTCTATCAGTGATAGGCACGCGCATCTTCTTCTTCCTCGTCAATTTTTATATATATATTGATAGAAATCTTCTATGATAGAAAGTCTTTCTATCACTGATAGATTCTATTAGTGGTAGAAAAATTTCTATCAGTGATAGAAAGTTTCTATCACTGATAGAAAAGCTTTCTATCAATGATAGAAAGTTTCTATCACGGATAGAAAAGCTTTCTATCAGTGATAGAAAATATCAATGATAGAAACTTCTATCACTGATAGAATCTATCAGTGATAGAAAAATTTTCTATCAGTGATAGAAAGTTTTCTATCAGTGATGGGCATTTTAGTAATTTTACTTTTCTGATGGTGAGATTTTGCCATTTTTACAAATATTTCTGCGGGCGGCTACTTTTGCAATTAGTTTGGGTCATTTTGCTACTTTTGCAACTGGCCCTAATAATAAATCCACCTTTCTTTTCTTTTTCTTTTTTTAGTATCCACCTTCTTTTTTCTCTCTTCTTTTTAACTCAACATTTAGTCTCTTAATAGATATATGTTAACTAGTTGAGTTATGTTCAGATTGACTCTTATATCTTTATTTTTATCTTCTAAAAAAAAAAGATTCTTGAATAATAAAAATAGATTGTCATGAAGCTTCTCAAAGCCTTTCTCCTTAATCATTTTCATATAGTGTTTACAAAAATGGTTAATAAATAACTACAATTTTTTTTCTCCTTTTTTTTTTTTAGAAAAACAACTATAAGAATTAATCTTAGACATTGTCCCCCCACCAAAAAAAAAAAAAACTGTCACCTATTTTTGTTTTTATGCTCTAAATCATCAACCTATTTCAAATTTCCAAGACAGTGAAAATGGAAAAGGGTATGAAAACTGAAAAAAAAAAATGGTCGCATCCAACCGACCTTTTAACTTTTGAATTGAATTATTTTCCACCAATATATTAAATCCAATATTCAAGTAATATGTAAATACACTGTGATCATCAGTGTACGAAATTAAAAAATGAAATGACTTATCAGATTAACACGAGATTCCATAAGTAACTCATTTATCTTATAACTTGTGAGGTCTCCACTAGACATAACTCATATGTGAATTAGTAGCTGCCTTCACATTTCTAAAATAGAGAAAAGAAAAGGTATGGAAACTATACGAAAATAGTTGCATCGAATCTACCTTTAACTTTTGAACTATTTTTCATCAATATGTAAAGTCAAATCTTCAAGTAATATATAAATACCCTAGTTCTTAAGGTACGAAATTGCATAGAAATTTTCTTCGCTTTACTCCCTACCTTTTTTTTTTGACAATACTCCCTACCTTTTAGATAGTGGAGGTTGGTTGCAAAAAGAAATTATAAAAAGACAACTTTATATATATATATAATCAGTCTCTCATATACAACATTTTAGATAATGTGACATGTATAATTATGAGTTGGTTAGTGATTATTTTTTTTAATTAAACTTCATTTTCTTTTGCCAAGAATAAAAATAGAGCTAAAATATTCGATAACCATAAGGACTGTGGTTCGAATCTCCCTCCCCACAATTGTAAAAAAAAAAAAAAAGAATAAAAATAGAGGATTCATTTTTATTAAATATTTTCACTGAGTAGTTTATATCTTTGAACGTTTCAAAAATCACACTTTTATAGAGGGTTAACACAATAATTTCAAGTTAATTTATATTTTGTATTCTTTGAACTTCATCCATTTTTAGTTTGAGTTACAATTTAGTTTATGGAAAGTTCTTCCAAGTGGATCTAGAACTAGACAAAAACCACCAAAAGTTACATTATGTGTAGAGATTTCGTGGCAACTAAGGTGGTTGTTGCTCAATCCCTTCCTTTAGAGAGTGTGAGGATTCAAGTGGCCTGACTCAACTTGTGGTGCCCATCTTCATAGCCCAGATGGACTAGCTAGGGATTGTGATTACATCTCAAGATGTTGTGTTTGTTCTAAGAAAAAGATCAAGATTGTCTAAGTGTCTAAAGTCTTTTGCTATCCAAGTTCGGAGCTAGTCACCTGCAAAATTGTGCAGTCAACTCGAGATTTAAACTTCGCGAAGTTGTCACCGAATTAGATTGTTAGGTAGTCAAGTTGATATTGGATGACTTTGACAACTCCATACTCAATATGGAGTTTTTTCTCTCGTCCTTGCGTCTTTTCAACTAGTTTCTTCTTTTGTTTTTGGGACAGTTGCATAGATGGCAAATTGAACCAAATTAATAGCAAATATAACATAGTTGCAAACTAATTGCAAATATAGCAAAATTAATTGTACAAGACCAAAAAGTTGTTGTCAGATTCTATCCGTGTCTATCATCAATAGACTCTGATTATTCAAAGTATATTAGTAATCTATCCGTGACTATCATTGATAGACTTTGATTATCAAAAACTATTGTCAGATTTTATCCGTGTCTATCACCGATAAACTCTGATTATTCAAAGTATATTAGTAATCTATCCGTGACTATCATTGATAGTCACTGATAGATTTTAATTAATTAGAGTTTATCAGCGATACTTTGAATAATCGGAGTCTATCAATAGACTAATAGATTCTGATTAATCAGAGTCTATCGTTGATAAACTCCGATAATCGAAGTCTATCAAATAGATTCTAATTAACCAAAGTCTATCAGTGTCTATCAGTAATATACTCTGATAGATTTTGCTATATTTGCAATTTTTTTTACATTGTGCTATATTTACTATTAATTTGGTCCAATTTGCCACCCACTGCAAACTCTCTTTGTTTTTCTTTTGCTCACTAGTCATCTTCCCCCTAAATTGAAGATCTTTATAGGATAGTATATTGTTTTGGGAAGTTTAATGGAAATTCTTTCCTAAAAAAGTCTTATCAAGTTGTATAAAAAACAAACCAATTTAATTTCAATAAATCTGTGCTAATTTTCATCCAGAAGAATATTCATTGCTAAATGATAGAGACCGCTCGTAAGATATATATTATATACACTAAAATAAAAAAGTTTAAATTACATACGCCACAGTATGGGAACCAAACTATACGTGAGAATTTCTTTCGCAGCTATATATGAATGACAACAGAGCTATAAACTTGCTTCAAAAGTCGAACTTTTCCTCTCTCTATTCTCTATTTTTGCAGTCCATCCATGGCTTCCACCATGTACAACGAGCTTCAGCTTCAGCCTCACTTCGTTCTAGTCCCACTCATGGCTCAGGGCCATATGATCCCGATGATCGACATCGCCACCCTTCTTGCACATCGTGGCGTCTACGTCACCTTCGTCACGACACCATACAACGCTACCAGGTTCGTAGTGACAAAGCGAAGAAGGAAGGAGATGAGACAATTATCCAATTAAATTTACAAAATTATTGGGAAAAAAAAATCAAGATTTTAACGTTTTCTTCTAAATTTTTAGAATAGAAAGTTTAATATAAAATTTTACCTCCATCCTATGAAAATTTCTGGCTCTGCTCTACAGGTTCAAATCATTCTTCACTCAAACTAAACAATCCGCCCTGGCGGTTTCGCTCCTTGAAATCCCCTTTCCTTGCCTGCAAGTCGGCCTCCCGCTCGGCTGCGAGAATCTCGACACTCTGCCGTCTCGTGGCCTTCTCAGGAATTTCTACAAAGCTCTGTCTTTGCTTCAGCAGCCATTGGAACACTTCTTGGACCATCATCTTCTTCCTCCAACTTGCATAGTTTCAGATAAGTATTTGTATTGGACAGCCCAAACAGCCCACAGATTCAGCTGCCCGAGGGTAGTCTTTCATGGAACCGGCTGCTTCTCACTCTTGAGCTCCCACAATCTCCAACTCTACAGTCCCCACAGCTCAATCGATTCTCAAACACAGCCATTTTTGGTGCCCGGATTGCCCCATAAGATCGAAATTACAAAATCCCAGCTCCCTGGATCCTTAGTGAAGTCCCCTGATTTCGACGATTTTCGAGACAAAATCAGAGAGGCAGAGCAGGAAGCTTATGGGGTTGTGGTGAATAGCTTTACAGAGCTCGAAGTTGGATATTCTGAACAGTACGAGCAGGCAATTAGTAAGAAACTTTGGTGCATTGGGCCAGTTTCGCTTTGTAATCAAAAGACTCCAGACAAATACAACAGGGGAAACAGAGTATCAATAAAGCAGAGCAATTGCTTAAACTGGCTTGACTCGATGAATCCAAAGTCAGTCCTTTATATCTGTCTTGGAAGCCTATGTAGAATGATTCCTTCTCAACTCATCCAACTTGGGCTGAGTTTAGAATCTTCAACTCATCCGTTCATTTGGGTGATCAAGAACAGAGAAGAAAGTTGCTCCGAGCTCGAGAAATGGCTAGCAGAAGAGGGATTTGAGGAGAAAATCAAAGGCAGGGGATTGATCATCAGGGGGTGGGCTCCTCAGCTACTGATTCTATCTCATCAGTCGATCGGAGGGTTTTTAACGCACTGCGGGTGGAATTCGACGGTCGAAGGGATCAGCGGCGGGCTGCCAATGATCACTTGGCCGCAATTCGCAGAGCAGTTTTTGAATGAGAAGCTGGTGGTGGAGGTTTTGAAGATTGGAGTGAAGATTGGGGTGGAGGAGGCCGTGAGATGGGGGGAAGAGGAGAGAGTTGGAGTGGTGGTGAAGAGTGAAGACATTGAGGAGGCAATTGAAATGGTGATGGATGGTGGAGAAGAAGGAGAAGAAAGAAGAAGAAGAGCCAGACATTTGAGTAAAATGGCTGCCAAAGCTATGGAAATTGGAGGATCTTCTATGATGAACTTGTCACTCTTTATCGAAGATGTAAAGGCCGAATCCGCTCATCTCAAGGGTTGAAGCATATATCATCCACTGAATGTTAGAGTGAAGTAATGTCAGAGGTTCAAATCTCCACTCTCGCTTGTTATAAATTCAGACAAATATATACACATTAGAACTTAGTCTATTTAAATTTCAAGTGAATAAGTTGATCTCATTAATATATTTTTACTAAAAAAAAAAAGTGCGCTTAGGTTTTTTTGTGTATGCAAGCGTTTTTTTTTTTCATCTCTCGAATAATCCTTACAAATATAAAGTTAGATAATATGCACATGAAAAATAAAAGTAGAAGGGGAGAAATCTAGTGAAAAATCTGAAATCGACTAGATTTTGTTAATTGAGTTATTTTTAATGGCCAAATTTTAAATGTATGACTTGCTCAATTCATGTCAATCTGGACAATACTTGGTTGGTATGTAAAATCTCCTCACACACCACCATTAAAATGTTGACAATCAAGAATTTTTTTTTAAAAAAAATCTTATTTTCTACCTTTCTCTTTCTTAATTGTCAAGATTTTAACAGGGTGTATAGAGAGATCTCTACTCAGTATACAACTAAGTATTATTCATCTAAACATATCTAAGTAGATAAAACACTAATTATATAAGTTGGATGCTTCAATTCTCTACTCTCTTAATTGTTGAAGAAAAAAAAACGGATAATTTAAATATGATATAGAAACAAAAATGGAAAGTGAGTAAATTATTACTAATAAAAATTCTCAAAAACTAAAAGCTCATATAAAATATCTTTAATTTAAAAAAATGTCTAATTGGGTAAGGTGGACATTCCTGATGGCCATCACTTCTTTTTTTTAGTGCACTCATTACTCTTCACTAACTCCACTATTTTGTTGTTTATGTCTTGAGAATATTTCTAGTATTATAAGAGTGAGTTTTTGAGATATAATAAATCACATCATTGTAGGATTATAGTTTTTTTTTTTTTTTTTTTTTTTAAATCATTGTAGGCTTATAGTTTGGCATATGTTTAAATCTACTTTAATTCTTAAACACGAATTTCATTTTAGATATTATACTTCCAAGCATTTTATATTCTTGAATTTTTAGAAACAAATTAACTTGATATTTACCATTATTTCTTAATAAATTATTTAACATAAATTTGATGTTAGCATCTTTTTTATACATCAAAAAATTAGGTTAAATTATACAATATGCTCTTGAACTTTGGGCCGGTAAGTTTCAATTATGTCTATATGGTTTTAAAAGTTTCATTTCTACTCTTAAACTTTTAAATTATTTTAAAACAATTCTCCCAACAACTTGGATATGTGTGGCATGATGTTAAGTTGAAAAAAAAAATAGAGGTACACGAGGTGTGGGCATAAGTGGTTTCAATTAGGCCTCTGAAATTTGGGATGAATTTCAATTAGCCTTATTATTTCAAAAGTTTCATTTAAATCCTCGATCATTTATTTTATTATTTTTTTTTCAAAACAACCATTCCATTAATTTTTCCAATAAAAAGAAGACGAAAAGGTGATACAATAGTGAGTTGTAAAATGAAAAGTTGATCGTAAGCACAAATGATATAGTAAAAGGGTTTTAGTCATTCAAAATGGTGTCGTTCAGAAAAAGGAAGCAAATTTGAGAGTTGGAGTTTTAGTCAAAACTATGTCTATTAAGAAAGGGAAGCCACCTATATATACTATGAGAGAAGTCACATACTAACTACTAAAAATAAAAAGTCACACATCTATAAAGTCAACATGAGCATAGCTCAACTACTAATGACCAAGAGGTTTGTGGTTCAAATTTTTTCACCTCTCACATGTTGTCAAAAAAAAGGTGGGGCAAGAAAGGAAACTTCTTCACAAGATTATCTTTACGAGAGAAAAACTATGTGAAAAGTGAGATTCATGGAAAACATAAGTAAATGAAAGTTAGAGGAAGAACAATATTTTGTTTCCTCCCAAATCTTCCGACCATGAGAGGCTTGACCATTCAAAATTGTACGTAGCATTAAATTGTTTCCTCTCAAATGACACAATTTTTTACGTAATTAAGACTCTTCAATATTTTTTACAACTCATCTCCTTCAAATTTACACCCCCACTTTTTAATGGAGAAACTAACCTAAAGGTTATTTTAAATAATTTTAAAAGTAATGGGTAGAATTAAAACTTACTCTAAAGTTTAGTGGCATAATTCAAACTACCTAAACTCACTACTACGTTAGCTTTCCATTTTCTTCTTTATAGAAAAGTAGACAAATATGGTTGGTTCTGAAACAATGTTGACATAATTTGAGCCGAGGTTTAAAAATAGACAAAAATTGTTTACAAAGAGAAACAAATTTAAGTAGACAATTTCCGAAGAAAAAAATGGAAACCATTTTTCTTTGTCGAGGATGGAGTACATGTCAATTATCTCACATCTCGGAACAATTGATAAGAAATTGTGAGGGGATTTTAAACCTCAAAACTTCTTATAGACAGTGGGGTACACAAGAGGATTTGGTAGCATAGGTTGTTTGTGTTTTGTGTAAAATACAACACAATATTCGGTCTTGATTTTCTTTCGTTCTTTTTATAGTAACCAGGGCCCATTACGTATAGTTTACTCTCAATTTCTTTATTTTATAGCTCACTTTTTTAACAATGACATTTCTTTTTCCCCTGCACGTACGCACAAGATAATTTCTTTATCATTTCAAAAAAAAAAAAAAAAAAAAAAAGAAGATGATTTCTATATTGTTTGGTTGTTTCTTTTAGAAACATCAATTTTATAAATATTCCCATCTGTTTTTTTTATTAAAAAAAAAAAACCAAAATTTTCTCTCTTTATTTATTATTAAAACATTTCTCAATACTTTCACTCTCTATCTTCTTTATTCTTTTTTTTTCTTCACCAATATTTTGAAATCTATTTAACACTTCTTCTTCTTTCTTGTTTTTTCTTTTCTGAAAAGATAGCACTTTCCTTTTTTTTTTTTTTTTTTTATTCTCATCTTTTTCTATTTCTATTTTTATTTTTTTCTTTCACTGTAAATTATTTTACTCATTTTAAAATAAAATAAGCAAAAATAGTGGTTTATTTCATTTTAATTATTATAGTTATTTTTTATTTGTAACTTTATTGTTTCAAATGATTGAATAATTGTTTTGTCTCACATTAACATTATAATTAGATTTTGTTTTTAATGTATTATGATATTTTATTTTATTTGTGACTTTATTTTCAAATAATTAAATAATTCTTTTATCTCACATTTATTGTTTTATAATTAGGTTTTATTTGTTACCTATTTGTTACCTATATGTGTTAAAAAAAAAAATTAGAGCAACATATACAGGAGGTTTGGAAAAATTACCTAAATAGTCCTTGAGTTAAAAAAAAAAAAGAAAAGACATTTTCATATTTAAGCATAATTCAATATTATATCATCAAATAAAATATTAGAGGTTTGCATTTCCATGCCACATTTCTATTGTTTTTTCAATTTTAAACATATAAAAAATTTAAATAAAGTTATACTTTAAAAACTAGCTAATCACTATATAAGAGTATATAATTAATTTTGAGAATATACCCAAAAAACAGCATATAGAAGCAACAAAATATTTTCATTTTCCTTTTTGTTTTTTGTTTTGTTTGATTAAATTACTCTAAGAAAAGGGCCGGTTGCAAGGATGGCAAACTAGGCCAAACTAATTACAAATATAGCAGCCCACAAAAAAATTGCAAAAATAGCAAAAATTGAAGGTATGAAACGCGCATTTACTAAAATACCCATCCTCCTAAACCCTGAACCCTATCTTCCATTTTCTATCAACGAAATTTCATTTTCTATCATCTCCGTTTCAAATTTGCTCGATTTCTATCAGTCTACATCTTCATTTCAATCCTTCTTCTTCGACTTCTTCAAATCCACCGTCAAGTCGTTCTTCGATTTGATTTCCCCTATTCTCGTACAATCCGAGTCGCAGAACTCTCCGGCGCAAATCCTCCGCCAGTTCACTCGGATCCACCGCCTCGAGATCGAGTTTCCGACGGACGATCCCAAGGTCGACAGAGTCGGGGGCGTTAAATGGAGAGCGGAGTTTGGGATTGCGATGAGGAGCTGCGTGTTTTTTATTTTTCGAGGGATTAGGGATTTGGATGATCGGGTGGCAATGGCGGAGGATTTCGATTTCATCGGAGGGTTGAAATTTTGAGCACACCCAAATTTCTATCAGTGATAGAAAGTTTTTCTATCAGTGATAGAAATCTTCTATCACTGATTTCTATCACTGATAGAAAGTTTTTCTATCAGTGATAGAAATCTTCTAGGGGAATTGTAGTAAATGGCTAGAAAAAATACCCCCCTCTTGCTTTTTGGCTAAGGAAGTTCAATAATTGCAGACATGACTTCCACCTTTTTAGGAACTGCTTTTCGGATTTTTTTTCCAATTTTACCCTTGGTATATACGTCTATACACAAACGCTGTTAACAGCTGCATACAGATTTTTCCCCATTTTTCGGGTGGATGCACCCTGATTTACAGGGATTTCAGGTTTTGATATCCCTCCAACCGTCAAACAAGATTTTCCTATATTTTAGGTTTCTTCTATCTCTCAAACCGTAAGAAAAGATTTCGTTTGTTAAGTTCCATTAATCTTCCTATACTTTTCCCTCATTTAAATATCATAGCTTAATTTATTTGTTTTTTGCATATCATGATAAAAATAGTGGCTGTAAGTTTGTAATTAAAAGCTTTTCTCAATCTCACCCTTCAATACACAAGACAAAGTTATATCCAGATACATACATCTCAATTTTAGGCTCCAATACACACAAGCAGGTCATAAACGGTGTAAATAATATATGTATATATCAGTACATACCACTCTGACGGGGCCAACTTCTTCAACTACATCTTTCTTAATCTGTTTGTTTTTTTTTCCTTTGCAGGGTCCTTCTTAACAGCATCCTGAGGTATTTTCACAATAAAAAACAATCAAATTATAACATGTCACAAGGGGTGGATATAGTTGGCATTTTTCACATAAATCATGAAATATTGCCAAAAAAAAAAAAAAAAATCCCTAAAATCAAGGGATTGTCTATAAAGTAGGGGGAGGTTGTTGCAAATATAAGGGAAGGGAAATGAAGCCGTTACCTTAGTTCAAATTTTTTGGTACAGTCCTCGAGTAGAAGAAGAATCGATTGAGCATGCAAGAGATGGTCGTCGGAGCGACGGGGGAAGGTCGTCGGCACGACGGAGGTGGGTCGTCGGCGTGATGTGAGAGGTAGGTAGCGATATACACTCTATTTGGCGGTGGGAAATGGTGGGGAATGGAGGTTTTTGGCTCTCAAGGGTTTCGAGGTGTGGAAGACGAAAATGGACCGACGGGATGGAGTGAATGCATGAGGGCGGTTCTAGTGGGAGGGTGGGCGGTGATATGACATGTCATAATTGCAGCATTTAAGGTATTATCTTTTTAGTTGATTCAATTCCTGGGCAATTACTAACGTGTTCTTAGTTGTTTTTTAAGTTCAGATTTTCTTAGTTGCAGGTAGTATATCTTCTGATTGAGAGGACTGTTTTTTCCAATTAACGCATTCCGAAGGTATTTCTCTCTACTGAGGGAGGTTGAACTTTGTACTCCTTCCCCAATAAAGGTATTGACTCATTTTTCCGGGAAACAAATTTTTCCAGTAGAAAATGATTGTTTCTTGGATTTTTGAATTTCAAATTTCAAAATAGAAATAATATGATCCATCTAGATTTTCAAATTAGTTTCTTGGATTTTTGAATTTCAAACTTCCTAAAATGTCTCCAACTTATTTTTAGGGGTGTATTTTATCTCTCTTAAACTCTGATTTTAGTTTTAAACGTTAAGAACACGTTAGGCAGTTTATTGGGGGGCATTTTTGTCTTTTACAAATAGGGATTTATTAATCAATAAATCGTTTAGCCATCTATTTAATTTATAAACGTTTGTAGCCATTTTTCAAGCCTCCTATTTATTTTTAGTCACTTTCCTTGTTGCCCCCCAAGTAGTCTCTTATATATATAGTACATTTTGAAGCAAATTTATTATGAAAAACATATAACTACTTAGTCTCCTATATATAGTACATTTTGAAACAAACTCACCATGACAAACATATGTACATGGAAAGTGGCCACAAGTTATACACACTTACCATACCATGCCTATCAAACATATCAAACATAAAATTAAAAGCTAAAAAAACAATAGACATTTTTAAAATTAAATGACGTATTAGATCGATGTACCATTATTGGTAATTCAAAATTTTATTAAACACTTGTTTCCATTCATTCGTTTGTTCATTCATTTTTCAAATTGAATGAGACAACCATGTTTTTTTTCCTTCTTTTGACAATTTGTGAAGGTGGAGAGAGATTTGAACCACATACCGCTTGGTCATTAGTGCTTTATATTAGTTGAGTTACGCTCATGTTGACAACGAGACAACCATGTTGTTCAAAATTTAGTTGGGAGGATACGGACACGAATTGTGTGAATGAATAAATTAAGTTTGGGATAAATTAGGGTTATTATAAACTTAGAATTTAGTTTTTTTTTTTGACAATATGGGGGTGGGGGGATTTGAACCACAGATCTCGTGGTTATCAGTACAACTTTATATCAGTTGAGCTATGCTCTTGTTGGCAACTTAGAATTTAGTTAAACGACATATCATGATACAATTGTTTTCATTATAATTTCAAATAGAATCCCATAGAATGTTTTTTTTTTGACAATATGTGTGAATGCGGGATTCGAACCACAGATCTTCGAATCATTACAATTTTATATTAGTTAAACTATGATATTATTGGTAATGATAAATTAAATGTTGAAAAAAAAAATAATAACAAATAATAACAAAATGTTAAATTAAAGTTTAGTTTCTAAATTTTTATGATTTTATATAATAAGCTCTTAAACTTTAATATGTAAACTTGAATATAGTATAATTGATTTAGACAATAAAATCAATATAGTTGTGATATATATTATTAATGATGTTTGTCGATATTTTACCTAATCTTTGTGATACCGTGATATTTTGTAGCTTTTCTACTCTCCCTACTACCATTATATATCTTGACTTTCTCTCACTAATCGTGGGGTGGGGTTAGACTTGGAAATTTAGGGTCACAAATCCATATACAAAATCATATTATAAATTTTCATCTCTACCTCTCTTTCAATGTCTTTCTTGTACATTTATTAATAACACTTTAACGACGGTCAACAACTCCAAAAATATCTTATTATTATTGTTAAACGATGTATTTGTTTATACTTACATGTTTATTAATTATGAATTAATCAACTTTCTATTCGTGTTGCACCCCTTTTTAGTTCCTAAAAAACTATCAATATATTAATGTATATGTCAATGGTATGATATATGTGTTAAAATGTTTGATTAAAAAAAAAAGAAGATATATGTTAAAATGTTTGTTTAGGACTTAAATAATTTTTCTTGAAAATTTTATTTAGAAATTTCCAAAATTTTCATTGATATCCAAATATCCATTGATATATTAGTAAATTTGAGTTTTTTTTTTTTTTTTTTGAGTACATCAACATTTGGGGTAGGGGTATTCGAACCTCTGACCTCATGGTCAAGGGTACATGCCAATTACCGTTGAGCTAGACTCCCTTTGACTATATTAGTAAATTTGAGTTATCTATATTAAAATCGACATTTTCATCCTTTTCTTTTTTAAACTGACGACATTTTCATCATTTGAATATATATAAAGTTTGGCTTTGATATATATATATATATATATACATACACATTTGGGATGGAAGAATTTAAATTTCTAACCTTTGACCAATAATACATGCCAATTACCTACCTCCATTTTTGGCATTTGGCTTGGTAGTTGTCATCCTACACTTGGTAGTTGTTAAACTTATACATAAATAAATAAATAATAATAAGTAATAAGTAAAAGAAGAAAAGGAACAAGTAAAGTAAAATAAAATAAAATAAAATAAAGGGAGTGTGCTACGCTATCCATCCATATATAGCTTGAAGTTCAGCATCCAAAACCAACTGTCCAATTCTTGGAATTCCTTCTTCAACCACCATCCATGTCTTCCACTCTCTGTTTTCCCTCCATCACTTTCCCCTCTACTTCCCTCCATAAGCGAATCCCTCTCAGGCGAACAACCCCACCTCCATATCTCTCCATTAAATCCTCCATTGACGAAAGGAATCCCTCTACGCCTGCCAAGCTCAAGAACTCAACCAACAATGCGAAATCCGGTTCCTGGGTTAGCCCAGATTGGCTCACTTCTCTGACTCGCTACATTACCCTACGGCAGGGCGACGATTCGGGCATTCCCATAGCCAGTGCGAAGCTCGATGACGTTTCTGATCTTCTCGGCGGTGCTCTCTTCCTTCCACTCTTCAAGTGGATGAATGACTATGGACCCATTTACAGGCTCGCCGCTGGCCCTAGGAATTTCGTTGTGGTTAGTGACCCCGCCATTGCTAAGCATGTTCTCAGAAATTATGGGACTTACGCTAAAGGGCTTGTTTCTGAGGTCTCCGAGTTCTTGTTTGGGTCGGGTTTTGCGATTGCAGAAGGCCCGCTTTGGACGGTAATCTTCTCGCTAACGATGATAAATTGAGAATTCATTGTCTTATGTTGCATTTCAAATTGCAAATTTGAACTGTTAATTTATGTTGAATTATGATTCTAGGATATGCACATTGTCCGTTTTAATGTTTTCTTCTTCGAATTTTCATTTGTTAGATGTTAACACCTGTAAATTTGTATATATATATATACTTAAGATTTAAATAGTAACGAAAAATTGGCAAATCTTGGAAATTGTTTGCTTTTATGCACTCCGTTGTGCTTTTACTTCCCCTTTCATTGAAGTTATAAACCTGTGAGATATACATGTTTAACTGAATGTGCTCCAATCATTCAAATCCCTCCACGAGTCTCACTGGACCTTGAATGTTATATTTTATATTAGGTTCGCCGTAGGGCTGTGGTTCCATCTCTTCACAAGAAGTATTTGTCAGTTATTGTTGATCGAGTATTCTGTAAATGTGCCATGAGATTGGTGGAGAAGCTGCAAAAGGATGCATTAAATAATAATTCAGTTAACATGGAGGAAAAGTTTTCTCAATTAACTCTTGATGTTATTGGTCTATCTGTATTCAACTACAGTTTTGATTCTCTCTCTACTGACAGCCCTGTGATTGATGCAGTTTACACTGCTTTGAAAGAGGCAGAGGCTCGTTCTACTGATATTTTACCATATTGGAAGGCAGGTCTACTTATGTAACCTTTTCTGCTTATGGTCACTATTTGTTCCAACTAATTCTTCACTTTTTCTTTTTGTTATTGCAGATTAAGGCTCTCTGTAAGATAATCCCAAGACAGATAAAAGCTGAAGAAGCAGTTACAGTGATCAGAAGAACTGTTGAAGAACTAATTGCCAAGTGCAAAGAGATTGTGGAAACTGAGGGTGAGCGTATTGATGAGGAGGAATATGTGAATGATGCTGATCCAAGCATCCTTCGTTTTCTGCTGGCCAGTAGACAAGAGGTCTGTTCTTCATAGCTTTAATGCTTTCTATTCATTGCTGACATTTTGCAATGTAGTTTAAGCATTTGTTGCACTATTACAGATTTTACTAGATACTTCTCAGATTCTTGCTAAGTACAACAATTATCTCCTTTTATCTTGTTCTGTGAACAGTTGATTCTTATGTATGCCAAATAACCCATCAAGAATTTATATCATACTTATGAAAAAGGTGAGCTGAGATTATTATAGGTTTTGGTCATGTTGTGAGTTCAATATACTACTAACAGGAAAGAAGCCCTTTTGTCCCTCCCATAAACTTTGTTTCTTCAAAACAGCAAAAAGGAACAAAAAAGATGCACTAATGACAAGAGGCTGTTAAGACTACTAGTATGGATGTATTAGGAATATTAACAGTGGTGTATAAATTACCTGAGGAATTTGCTAGAGTTGAGTGGTTATAAATAGAGGAGTTGGGGCATTTGGGAAGTAATCAACATTTGGAGGCTAGGTTTGGGAGAGTCTAAGCCACTCTCGAAGTATTTGAGATATTGTAATTTTCTTTTCTTTTATCAATACCATTTTCTGTTAATTTTCAGTTTAATTTTGGGTTCTACCACAGGTCTAGAGTCTAATCCACATAAATGCTTAGTTCTCCCTCAATTTGCTAAGTTCTTCCTTAATATTGAAGTACTAATCCTCTAAGATCTGCCACGTTCTAGCACTGATACTTGCCTCCTGTGTGGTTTAGGTCTCAAGTGTACAATTACGAGACGATCTATTGTCAATGTTAGTTGCTGGACATGAAACTACTGGTTCTGTTCTGACTTGGACACTGTATCTTTTAAGTAAGGTAATCTGGTCATTTGCGTATATGTAGAATTTTACAGAGTAAATTTCACAACCTTATAGATGTTTGTCCCCAAGTAGCATTTTTTTTTCTTCTTTTTTCTTTGAAGAGACAAGGTCATTTTTATCCAACCTTGATGAATTAATTATCTTAAACTTTGAATCTTGTTGCCTAAACTTGAATAAGTAGTATAATAATACATTCTCAGAATCAAATTAGAAAATTGCCTATGAATTAACCGTTAAACCACATAAAATGAAAAACATCCAACACTATAGTGCTATATTTTTCTTTACAAAAATTTTAAACACCTAAATCAAGTCATATGCCCAAACTTATAACTCTAGCCATAGAATCAAACGAGTACAAAAAAGTTCATGAGCTTAACATCAAAATGCTAAAACCTTGCTAAAAATGAATATCCATAACAACAGTCTCGTCCAATTGCTAGAGTGCCCATACTAGTATAAAACTTTAAAAATATGAAAACTCAACAAATAAAGGGTATTAACTTCACTACTTATTAAAGTTCATGATTTAGTTTGATGAAATTAAAACTTTAGGTTTAAATTTGACTCACCCAACCATCATGGGTTGGCCCTAATGGTCAATAAGGACCATAGAAAAAATAAAGGGCTTAGAGGGAATGGGTTCAATCCATTGTGGCCACCTACCTAGGATTTAATATCCTACGAGTTTCCTTGGCAACCAAATGTAGTAGGATCAGACGGTTGTCCCGTGAGATTAGTCGAGGTGCACGTAAGCTGGCCCGGACACTCACGGATATCAAAAAAAAAAAAAAAAAAAAAATTGACTCACCCAAGTAATTATGAAGCCGACCTTTTAACTATGAAGCCAACCTTGAAATCACAAATGGGCTGAGTGTGGTGGTTTGGTTGGGTTGCCACTTGCCAATCATGATGGATCAACTACATGTATGATGAATGAGATGCGTGAATGAATTATGAAAATGGTGAGGAAAAGTTTTGGCTATTCACCATGTGTTTGTCTATCTTTATAGTTGTAAGAACTATCTCATCAGGAAAATGAAGTTGTGACGAGGGATCTTTTTATTATGGAAATTGATCCTTTTTTTTCCTTTTTCTTTTTAACACTTCCATTGAGAAAAATAATAGCAAAACAAAAAAAGAGTTTCAACTGTTAAGCATAAGAGATAAAGGATACTCACAAAAATCTTTGGTTATGGAAATGCAAAGAAAGATACCGAACCTAGCAGCCCAAACCTTCTCTAACCCTCTAAAAACTCTTACATTTCTGTCAAAAGACATATATTCCAGTTCACTTCAATATACATGTCTGTCTCGTATTGACATTTGCTTTGTGGCTTCTTGAAGATGTTCATCAATATGCTCTAAGTTGATTGCTTTCACTATACTTTTCCCAAGAGCTGAAGTTCTTCTTTAGTCTGTTGTTTTTCAATATTATTTTATTATTCTGCAAACCAGGACTCCTCATCATTGATCAAGGCACAAAATGAAGTTGATAGAGTCTTACAAGGAAGGCCTCCTTCCTATGAAGATACTAAGGAACTTAAATTTTTGACACGTTGTATTCTCGAGTCGATGCGCCTTTACCCACATCCACCTGTACGTTGCAATACTAGTTTCTCAACCAAGTGAATTATGACGTGAAGAGTAAAGAAGGAACAGCATGATTATTTATTCATCATTCTGCTAACCTTGTTTTTATCTTAATGTTCCTTAAACCTTTCCAGGTTTTGATAAGAAGAGCTCAAGTTGCTGACATACTGCCTGGAAATTACAAGGTTAATGCTGGTCAAGATATCATGATTTCAGTATATAACATCCACCGTTCTTCCCAGGTACATACTTCAAGGGTTATGTTTCTATGTTTGCATTAGATAGACTCTTTTGTTTATTCTAGTTCAAGCTTCACAATAAAGGATTTTGAAGATTTTTTCTGCTGTTAAGTTGGTATATTGGTAGTAGTTGTTAGAACTCAGTTGAAGGTGATCAAATATTGTGCTTGCAGGATTGCTTACACTTGCTTCATCGAACAGACATCACTTTTGATATCCAATTAGTTAACTATTTTTTTTTTAATTAATTCCCCTGAAATGATGGCTTCATATATGTTGAACTTTGACATGGCATTCTGTCCTTCAGCAGATTTGTTCTCCTGATAGTAAATTGATAGTTCCATCGTCCATGAACAAGAATCTTTCACCAAATAAAATAATCAAATAATAATCAGCAGTAATTTATTACCATAATTAGGAATTGGATGGTAACTTATGGTTTAAATTTGAGCAATGAAGGGAGGCTTTCTAGGATATTTGAAATTATAGGTGAAGTTTCTTGTATGTTTGTGTATATTTGACCACATCCCATCCTTAGAACTCACAAACACGTAAAAGTATACACAACATCAGGAAAGGAATCCTTTTCTTAAAGAAATCTCAAAGAGAAGTCGGTGGTCATTACAAAAGTCAATTGACAGTGCAAAATTAGGAAAACAAGCAAAATCAATAGAAACTGAATACAGAAAGAGAACTTACATTCTGATCAAAAATTATGTAAAAATCATTTACTTTGTGTCAAGCATTCTCAATTATTCTTTTGTTGCTAGTTTGGAATTTGGATATATATTTTTGACACAGGGAAGTTAAACATTTCTTGCTTTATGAAGTGTTTTGTGCAATATTGTAACTCCCACTTATGTTTAAAGGTTTGGGAACAAGCAGAAGAGTTTATACCAGAAAGATTTGACTTGGAAGGTCCTGTGCCTAATGAAAGCAACACAGATTTCAGGTACACATTCTATTTGTGCGTGGAGCTACACTATGTTAAAAGTAGAATAGGCACTTACCAGGCACTCATAGACATGGTTAGTGCGAGTTGCTTGACCTCAAGCAAGTCATTCTCTTCAAGGCAAGTAGCCAATACACGTGCTAACATTGCTCGAATGGTGGCATTTGAATATCTAGGTGCAACAGACACTCTTACTTTGTCTGGCAGAAAACAGAAACCATCATTTCTTACCTTTTATAGAAGTAATATTTCTGATGCCCTCTCCCCACTCATCTTCAGATGGTCCCCTTCCATCTATCTCTAGCTGGAAAGTAACCAGCAACCACCATTTTTTCTCCTTCCTGCATATTAGTTTCCTAGAAATCCTTTGCCCCTTTTGGCAGTTCCTGAAAGTGGCCATCCAATTACTGAGGTTTTTATTCCCCCTCTCCCTTTCACTTGTTCTGCTCCCTTGCCTTGATTTCACTTGTTTGATCTATTTATTTACAGTAAATTTTAAAATGCTTGAGCTTTACTTTATTATATTTAAATACTTCAGATAAGCTTAAGCTTGATTTCACTTGTTTGATATCTGTAATTGGACTTTTTTTTTTTTTTTTTTTGAAAAAATATCTGTAATTGGACTTAATTTGACGATCTTTTACCCTTTGATAACCAATTGATTTTTTATTTTTATTTTTTTGAAAATTAAGCTTATAAACATTAGTCCACCTATAAGGTTTTATTTTTTAATTTTTTAATTTTTTTTATTATTATTTTTTTATATCTACCTTCTCATGTTTTTAAAAACCAAGCCAATTTTTGAAAACTGAAAAAAGTAGTTTTCAAAAATTTGTTTTTGTTTTTGGAATTTGGCTAGGAATTCAAATGTGTCCTTGACAAAGATGAAAACCATGGTAAGAAAATTGGGAGGAAACAAGCATAATTTTCAAAAATCAAAAACCAAATGTTTATCAAACAGGGCCTTAATAATCTATACTTTCTCATCTGAACGCCTTTCTCAATTTGTGCATTGCACCAAAACCAAAAAGGGTTTTTTCCTGGAAGAGAACAGCCGGTGATATTTTAGATATTAGTGGCACTACATGAACAGAATAATAATTGGATCATTTTTTTTTCGTTCATAAAACAATACTTGGATCATTTTCATTTTTGACTTTCATTTTGAATGATGCATGCTTTTAATCTGCCATCAGACCAAGCTATCCCGTTATCCTTCCTAGTTGATGGGCCTTGAATGACCAAATTATACAATACAGATTTATTCCGTTCAGCGGAGGTCCCAGAAAGTGTGTTGGCGATCAATTTGCCCTGCTTGAAGCTATTGTTGCACTTGCCATATTTCTGCAGCATATGAACTTTGAGCTGGTTCCAGATCAGACCATTGGGATGACTACTGGAGCAACTATACATACAACAAGCGTAATGTTTACTATGCTTATTCAATCATTGCTACCTTATATCGATGAGTTTTCCTTAGAAGAATGGAGGATGAAGTTGTAGAAAACTATGATATATATGGATTATTGATACTTATGGGTGCTAATTGCGAGTGCAGGGTTTGTACATGAAACTCAGCCAAAGGCAGCTGACCCCAGAATTAGCTTCCCCCGCGTCTTTAAGGTAAATGTTTAAAATGTACATAAATTCTCGTTAGGGAATAGAGAGAAAGAGAGATTTTTATACTGTGCTGATTCTCGTCTATATACAATCACAGATGTATATTGGATCAATACTGCTAATCCTATACATTAAACTTGTAATTTATTCTTTTGTCTAAGATTCACGTAGGAATAAGGCGTTGGAGAATGAGATTATTGTATAACCCAACTAAGTGTTTAGGATTTATTATTTGAACGTAAACCAACCCAAACAAAGATATACCATTTTGAGTTGGGTTGATTGTTCATCAAAATTTTCCGAACATTCATATCAAACAGAAAAAAAGCCTTCCAAGAAAAAGAAAAGTATGAAGTGCTCTCAATTTTTGTTGGTTACATGTGGAAATGAGAGTAAAGAGAGGTTAGAGATAAAAATAGGCACATGTTGAAAGAGAAAAGAAAGCTAAAACAAAAGGGAAAGTAAGCCCCCCACCCATTTTTAAATTAACTTTTGAAATGGGCTGCCCTAATTTATTAGAATGACCTGGATTCTTTTTTCTTTTTTGGCCCCAAATTAAAAACTTTGGCCATGAAAACAAATTTAAAATGCTTAGATCACATAGAACCATCTCCAAAATTTAAGAATCAAAAGGAATGTAAATCTAGTACACAGAGATACAACTTAGCTTCAATGGAGATGAGTTGGTATGGTATCATGGGATGTGGGGAAAAGGAGATGCCAATGCCAAAAGCATATCCCTTGGAAGATGCTGAAAATTGCTGCCTTTTCAGTCGCTTTCTACTTTTCTCTTGATGTTCTCTTTAACAAAAAGTGGCCACAAACTACCTTCTTAGGTCATTTCATTTCTACCTTTTCTATTTCCTTGATAAACCAACCACATCCTATATAAAACCCAACCCAACACTGAACATCAACCCCTCTCAAAAATGCCCCAACCCCACCGCCCCTGATGGCGGTGGCCGGAGAAGGAAGCTGGTGTGGTTGCTGATGGCTTTCCATGGCGATGCCTCTGCTGCTGCATATTTTGCCTCAGGTCAGGTGAGAGGTGGGAGATTGAAAGGGCAACTAACATCCTTTGGCATATTTTTACAAAACTTTCCTCTGAATCTCTTTGTGCACTTTTCTGGTGATGTTGAAATCCAGGAGCCTTTGAACAGGGCAAGTTAGATAATGGCCACCCCCCTCGTTTTTCTTTTTAAAATTTTTAGATTGGGATAGAATGAATAGCAGTATGTCATTTAAGCAAATGTATGGAGTTTCTTTTATGGCCATTTCAATTTGAGTTAGCGTGTCGATTTCTCGACATCAATGTTCGTCCAGGACATTTATGTATTGAAGTTCTAATGAATAATTATTTACAAGTAGTAGCTTATTGAAAAGTGAGTTTGTTTTAAATATTTCAATGTTTTATTCTGATTTTGATCACGGACCATTTTTCAACCTGCAGTGCATAAATGAAGGGGTAAATACAAATAGAAATAAAAAAATATTTCTCTATCCAAATGCAATTTAATTTTAGAAACAGAAATATATAGGAAATTGTTTTAATAACAGATGTATGAATTTTTCATTTTCAGAAGAAAGAATAACTTACCGATGGTTGATCTGCCTTATTGTAATACTTATGAATCCCTTTTAAATGCTATATTTTCTCCATCAGGAATTGGTTAAGCATCGTCCATGTATTTCCAAAACCCCAGATTAGCCACTGTTATTTTCTCTGCAATTTGATCAAAATTATGGATGAAAAAGTAACAAATTCTCTCGGAATATGGCACTACAAGACAGAGGAAGAAATAATAATAATTATTATAATAAAATGAATTTATTATATATATAAATATGTAATTATAAAGTTAATAATCGCAAATGGTTAAAGTAATGTACCATAATCACTTTCTGCACATAGAATTTCTTCTTAAACCTAAAAAATAAAGACATTTCATTTTTTTGAACCTGTGATTAAAATAAATTTTGTAATTACTAAGACTCCGTTTGATAACCATTTGGTTTTTTGTTTTTGGTTTTTAGTTTTTAAACTTATAAACATCACTTCCAACTCTAAGTTTCTTTGGTTTTTCACCTATCTTCTTCCCATGTTTTCAAAAACCAAGCTAGTTTTTGAAAACTAAGGCCCCGTTTGATAACCATTTGGTTTTTGGTTTTTGAAAATTAGGCTTGTTTTCTTTAAATTTCCTCACCATGGTTTTCATTTTTGTTCAAGACACACTTGAATTTCTAACCAAATTCCAAAAACAAAAACAAGTTTTTGAAAACTATTTTTTTTTGTTTTAAAAAATTGGCTTGGTTTTTGAAAACATGGGAAGAAGATATGTGAAAAGCCAAGGAAATTTAGAGTTGGGAGTGGTGTTTATAAGCTTAAAAACTAAAAACCAAAAACAAAAAACCAAATAGTTATCAAACAGAGCCTAAAAAAAGTAGTTTTCAAAACTTTGTTTTTGTTTTTAGAATTTGGTTAGGAATTCAGGTGTCTTTAACAAAAATGAAAACCATGATGAGGAAATTTAAAGAAAACAAGCCTAATTTTCAAAAACAAAAAACCAAATGGTTATCAAACGGAGCCTAAAATATTAATTTTTAGGACTAAAACAAAGCATATTGAAAATTTATGCACCAAAATACAACCAACTAAAATGCAGAGAAAAAAATAGGTATTTTCAAAGTTTAGAGTTTAAAATAGAATAATTACCAAAAAAGATTTGACTTAATTTTTCAAAAGTAAAAGAAAAAAGTTTTATTACAAGTTTAGTCTCTTATATCAATTAGATCACTGAACTTTAAGATGTTTCTAATAGGTCCCTGACTTTAAAAATGTCTAATAGGTTCCTGAACTTTCAATTTTGTGTCTAATATGTTCTTGATATATTTGATATTTTTAAAAATTAATCAATCTACTATATATAAAATTGAGTTTTATGTCTATTGATACTCTAAACTTTCAATTTTGTATCTAGTAGGCTTGTGAATTAAAAAAAAAAATGTTGAATAGGTCAAGGACTTATTGGACACAAAATTAAAAGTTGAGAGATCTATTAGACACAAAATTGAAAGTTTAAAGACCTTTTTGATAATTTTTAAAGTTGAGGTACCTATTGGAAACAAAATTGAAAGTTCAATGACCTATTTGAAACTTTTTAAAATTCAGGTACTAAACATGTAATTTAACCAAAAAAAAAAATAAAAAATAAAATTAAACACTAAATATAAAATTCTGAACAGAATGCTCAAGGCTCTAGACAGAAATGATCACAAAAACTAATTCCTCGTTCAAGGAGTGATCAAAAGAAAGAACAGTGGCCTGTGTCAAATACATGACTTAATTAATTTTACAGTGAACAAGAACAACAAAAAATGCCAACTGTAAATTTTTTTAACTCTCTGTATATGGTTAATTTTAATTAATTCAAACACGCCAACTTGAATATAGTCTACTACTTGAATGTTCGAGTCTCTATTCTCTATTTTTCTCTATATTTGTAATGTAATATTATAAACAACCGCCCAATTTTGACCAAATATTTTTTAGTAGTACAATATAGGTTTTCTTGCTGTTCACAAGACAAGTTATTGCAAGAAATGAATAGTCATCAAAATGACCATAACTCAGTGGTAATTGGTATATATCTTCGATCAGAATAACAAAGGTTAGAATTATGAGTGTATAGTGATCAAGACCAAGGTTAGAATTATGAGTGTATAGTGATCAAGACCTTATATTATCTTATGAGTGTATAATGATCAACGACCATCGACAATGCAAATGGAGGATCAAACCTTACAACAACAATCTTGTGGTAAAGTTAGAATTGGATCAGTTGGATGTAATCCAATCGAAAATTTATGAATCATTCATGCGTAGAAACAATGATTATTGACCGCGATTAAAGGTATGCTTTATTGTGTAGTGTAAGTATACTTTAAATTAGTATTTTTTTTAAAAAAAATTTCAACAACAATTGAAGGTGTAGGGATTTGAACCTCTGACCTTGTCAGAGTACATGCCAATTACTGTTAAAGTATGCTCATTTTGGCTTTAAATTAGTAATTTGTTGCTTAGTGAATTTACACCATGTCGAAAAATGTGGTCAGTTCTTATATATATTATGGTTGCATGGAGATTTCTCAAAAAAAAAAAAAAAATGGTTGCATGAGAGAGAAAATAAGAGCCACCATCAATAATTTTTCAATATTGTTTCAACCTCCTCAAAGAATTCCTTCTTTATCTCAATCTTTTCCATATATATATTTTGAGGAATCTTTTCCATATATAAATCTCCATCAATATGGTTCAATACCATCAATGCCAACAAAAATATAGCTCAATTGGCACAAAGTTGTACTAATAACCACAAAGTCTGTGGTTCGAATCCCCCACCCCACATATTGTCAAAAAAAGAAAAAAAATATCATCCATCCATATTACACCAAAAAAAGTTGAGGAAGATGCCACACTATGGCTAGTTATTAGAAGACCACAAATTTTTTAATCTATGTCATGACACAAGGTTTGAAAATCAAAACAAAACAAATTTAAAGTGGCTTCAACTATCTCAAATGGAATTAAAAAAAAAGAAAGAAAAAAAACTCTCAAATCGTCATTTTACTCCATCCCAACCTTTTCGGCATTCTTTCAACCTCCTCAAATAAATTTCTTCTCGCCTCAATCTTTTCCAGAGGTCCGTGGTTCGAACACCTTACTCCATATTAAAAAAAAAATCTTTTCCACACAAATCTCCATCATTATAGTTCAATACCATCCATCCATTCATATTGCATCAAAAAAAATAATAAAAAAAGAAAGAAATTATTTGAAGAGGGAGAAAGTGTATACAAAATTCGAATCTCCATCTCTAGTGATCATTATTTTGAATCTACCTCCAACGTCAATTCTTGATAAAATGTTATTTCTCTTTAAGAATTCTTAGGCTATTTCACTGCTTTCTCCATTGTAAAGTTTGTTATTGTTTAGCCTATCACAGTGCTCTATGTGTCCCCTTATTTCTCTTTATATTTGGCACTGTTCATTGCCATATTCAGACAATCAATTATTGAATAGAATCTATCAATTTCATCCTTCCTTTTCTGTACCTTTTTATGGTATCAGAGCTTGTATGGATTCAATCCCTACTATCTGAACTTGGTTTGAGTTTTTCTTCTCCTACTTTACTGCTTTGTGATAACATTAGCGCCACTTATTTAGCCGCTAATCTTGTTCTTCATAGTCGCTCCAAACATATCGAGATCGACTATCATTTCATCCGAGAAAAGGTAGCAGGGAAGCAGCTCATTGTCAAGTTTGTCCCTTCAGAAGATCAATTGGCAGACATATTAACAAAGCGCCATTACCAACAACTCGGTTTCAAAGCTTGCGTACCAAGCTCAATGTCCAAGCTAGGCCGATTTCGCTTGCGGGGGATGATAAAATGTTATTTCTCTTAAAGAATTCTTAGGCTATTTCTCTGTTTTCTCCATTGTAAAGTTTGTTATTGTTTAGCCTATCACAGTGCTCCATGTGTCCCCTTATTTCTCTTTATATTTGGAACTGTTCATTGCCCTATTCAGACAATCAATTATGGAATAGAATCTATCAATTTCATCCTAACAGGAGTTGAGAGGAAATATGATATACACTTCTCATTGAATCAAAGGGAAGGAGCCCTCCTAAATACATGAAAAAATGCTAATAATAGAAAATAGAAAATAACAAGAAAATGTTACAACAAACAAATAGGTTACAACAAATTAGAGAATCTAAACAAGCTACTATATTTGATACTCCCCCCTCAAGATGGACTGTGAAGATTAAAAACACCCATCTTGAGCATAAATTCTTGAAGAACAGAGGAAGGTAATGGCTTAGTAAACATGTCAGCCAATTGTGAAGTTGTTCGAATAGGCAGTAGTTTGAGAAGACCACGTTCAATCCGATCACGAACAAAATGACAATCGATTTCGATGTGTTTAGTACGCTCGTGAAAGGTCGGATTTGAAGCAATTGATATTGCAGCTTGATTATCACAATACACCAAAACTGGCAGTGGAGGAGTAACCTGTAAATCGAGCAATAAATGGGACAACCAAGTTAATTCACTGGAGACAGTAGAAAGAGCTCTATATTTTGCCTCAGCTGAAGAACGAGAAACCGTCGCTTGTTTCTTTGTCTTCCAAGAAACAATAGACTCAGCAAGAAAAATATACAAAACCCGGTGACAGATTTCCAAGAGTCAGGACAAGAACCCCAGTCAGAATCAACAAACGCCTTCAACTGAAAATTATTTTTTGCCTTAAGGAGAATACTCTGGCCAACAGTGCCTTTCAAATAACGGAGCAAATGGTGATCAACTTTTAAGTGTTCAGTACACGGTTTTGAAAGAAATTGACTAAGTTTATGCACAGAGAAATGAATGTCGAGGCGTGAAATCTGAAGATATAACAGCCGACCAATTAAACGTCTATAATCAGTGGCAGCAGCAGAATCAAGTAAAACACCTGAACTAGCTGAAAGACGAAGGCTAGGAATCATAGGATGAGCAACCGGTTTAGCCCCAAGTAATCCACAGTCTTCTAAAATTTGAAGACAATACTTCCGTTGAGAAATGTATATTCCTTGGGAAGAATGAGAGAGTTCTAAACCAAGGAAATATTTAGCAGTCCCCAAATCTTTAAGTAAAAATTTAGAACGGATGAGAGTTTTTACCTCGTCAATTTCACAAGGTGATGGACCGATGATTAAAATGTCATCAACATATACCAAGAGAGCCACAAAAGTAGAATTCTTTCCCTTGGTAAACAAAGAGTAATCAGCCTTCGACTGAATAAATCCATGAGAAGTTAGTACTTGAGAAAATTTTAAAAACCACTGTCTTGAAGCTTGTTTGAGGCCATATATGGACTTGTGTAATTTGCATACAAACGAAGGACTAGAGGAAGATGTTTTATCATAATAACCCAAGGGCAGAGACATATAAACTTTTTCAAACAAATCGCAATTCAAGAAAGCATTGTTAACGTCCATTTGAGCAAGACCCCATTGAAAAGAAACAGCAAGAGATAATAGTAATTTGACAGTAACTATTTTTGCAATAGGGGAAAAAGTATCAAAATAGTCTATACCTTTTTGCTGACTATATCTTTTGGCCACAAGACGAGCTTTGTAACGACCCATAGAACCATCAGCTTTATGTTTGACGTGATATACCCACTTGCAACCAACAGGTTGGTGGCCGGGAGGCAAAAGAACGACACTCCAAGTCTTGATGCGTTCCATAGCGGCTATTTCTTCATCCATAGCTGTCTTCCAATGTGGAAACTTAACAGCTTGATGGAAATAAGATGGTTCAAAAGAGGTGAAGATGTTACAAATAAAAAACCTGTGAGAAGGAAAATTTTTCGTATGATAAGTATCGTTGAAGAGAATATGGAAGCTTATCAGTAGGACAAAATGTTCGATGTTGAATCAGGTTGCAATGGTAATCTTGTAGAAACCCAGGTGGATGATGTGATCAAGAAGAACGTCTGAGCGGCTGAACAGATGGAACATGCAAAGAAACCTCAGGAGCCCCATCATGAACAGAATCAGTATCAACAGAAGTAGCAGCAAATTCTGTGTTAGCTGGAATTCCATCATGAACAGAAACCCCAGGAACTTCAGTCGAAGGAACCAAAGAAGTTTGAACAATATCTGCGGGGGCCTCGACATTAACTGCTTTAGGAGAATTGTCATCTGGAGTTTCTATCACAGTGGCTTCATTAGAAGTAGGAATAAAACCTGAAGCGGGGCAAGGTACATCAGGAATAGTGTGGAAGGGGAAATGATCTTCCATGAAAATAACATCCCGAGAGACAAACACTTGTCTTTTTGGAACATCACATAATTTGTAACCTTTTATACCGGCAGGATACCCAAGAAAAACACAAGAAGTGGCTCGTGGTCCAAATTTAGAACGTTGAGCAGAAAATGTGGATGCATAACACAAGCAACCAAAAGTCCATAAATAAGAGTAATCAACATCCTTTTTATGCAAAATAGAAAAAAGAGTGGTATTCGATAATAAAAACATAGGTATCCTGTTAATGAGAAATGTAACAGTTAAAACACAGTCACCCCAAAATCGAAGAGGGACTCGAGAATAAAAGAGTAAGGCCCTAGCAACATTTAAAAGATGCTGATGTTTTCGTTCAACAAGTGAATTTTGTTGAGGTCGTTCCACACAAGAAAACTGATGCAAAGTACCAGTAGAAGCAAAGAAATCCCCAAAACGAAGCTCAGGAGCATTGTCAGACCGAAACACCTTAATAACTTTCGAAAACTGAGTTTCAACAAGCTTGAAAAAATGAGGAATAATAGTAATAGCTTCAGACTTTGCATGCATAAGGAAAACCCAAGTATACCGAGAACAATCATCAACAATGGTAAAAAAATATCTATGTCCATTATAAGCGGGAGTCTTAAAAGGACCCCAAACGTCACAATGGACTAAATCAAAAACTTCAGCAACTACATTATTATTAAAAGGAAAAGAAAACCTTCTTTGCTTGGCTAATGGACATATATGACAAGTTTCAGAATGAGAGTCAGAAAAAGGAAGCATGTCTTTCATTAGAAGCAACCGTTTGGGAGATAAATGACCCAAACGATGGTGCCAAGTGGTAGCTGAAACAGAACAAGCAGAAATGACATCGCACGAAGACAGCAGATATAAACCATTTTGACAGTTAGCCTTGCCAATCATCTTCGATAGGAGTCTGTCCTGTATTATACAGTGGTCACCATAGAATTTTAACTCAATATTTTTAGACATCAATAGGCAGCTGACTGAAATAAGATTGTAAGTGAACTGAGGAACATATAGAACATCATATAACACCAAATCCGGAGAAATCCGTTTATCACCTATGCGATTAACATGGACTTGATAAGAAGTAGGCAATATGACAGACACATTATTAACTGAGAGCCCGTTATGAAATAAATGTTGGCAATGAGATATGTGTCTAGATGCGCATGAGTCAAGAATCCATGTATTTGAATCAATCGGTGAATTAAGATCACAAGTACCTGTGGCATGAACAGTAGAAGTAGCTACTGTAATAGTTTCAGATTTGGCCGTTTGAAGTTGAGCAGACAAAAGCTCCATTAGTTGAGAGCATTGATTTGCATTTAGACTCGAGAAAAAAATTTGTTCCAGTTGAAGTAGGCCGCGAGGCTTGAACAATAGAGTTAGTGCCAACAGATTTAGGAGAATAGCTGGAACTATAACCTGTCGAGCTAGAACTCTGATTTGTCATGGGAATTATCCCTCTTTCAAGATTAATTTGAGGAATCAACAGAAAAATCTTTCTTAGAAGTACTCGCAGCAAGTAGAGCAACTGGATCAGACTGATTATTACCGATTCCTGCATTCTTTGTCGTTCCTCTTGAATAACTAAAGAAAAAACCTTGCTAATGGATGAGATCGGATTCATCAGTAAAATTTGATCAGACTGATTATCACAAGTGCATTCAATGTGAGGGCGATTTTGCCATATCGTCTTCAATTTTGTGAAATAGGCTTCGACAGAAAGCGTACCTTGAGTAGTAGTTATCAACTCTTTGCGCAATTGATAAATTTTCGGTCCATTGCTTTCCTTAAATCGATCTGCCAATTCATCCCAAACATCTTTGACACAACCAGAGTAGACAATACTTGCGGCAATCTCCTTGGAAACAAAATTTATAATCCAAGAAGCTATGATGGTCATTGTTGCACTTCCAAGCCTTTGCCAGTTTTGAAGAAGTCGGTTTCCCAATGGATCCAAAACCGTCTTTATTTTTCCCTGAGAGAGCCATCATCATTGCTCTGCTCCACGAAACGTAGTTATCAGCACCGATAAGAGGTTGATTAACGAGTGTTGATGTCGAAGTGAAAGAATGATGGAGAAGGAATGGATTCAGTTGCGCATCAATATCTAGGGAATCATCGCCAACAGTGTTCTTGTTTGCCATGGAAAAGAAGCTTCAAGAACTTCGAGCGAGAGAATGGTTGAATAAGGGCGCGAAGGAAAAAAATTAGAGACAATCTTGCTCTGATACCATAACAAGAGTTGAGAGGAAATATGATCTACATTTCTCATTGAATCAAAGGGAAAGAGCCATCTTAAATACATGAAAAAATGCTAATAATAGAAAACAAAAAATAAACAAGAAAAGGTTACAACAAAGAAATAGGTTACAACAAATTAGAGAATCTAAACAAGCTACTATGATACATTCACATCATCATCAAATCCTCATTTTCTCTACCTTTTTAATTCTTAAGATACATTCACATCATCATCAAATCCTCATTTTCCTTTGGCTAGATCCAATCCAACCATGGCTTCTTCAACCTCCAACAACAACAACAACACCCTTCACTTCATATTGTTCCCTTTAATGGCTCAAGGCCACATGCTTCCCATGCTAGACATCGCCAAGCTCTTATCCCAAACCCAAATCCAAACCCCTTCCATCTCCATCTCCATCACCATTTTCACCACTCCCCTCAACGCCACTCGCCTCCAAGCCTCCCTCCTCTCCCATCCCCTGTTAAGGATAAAAGTAAAGATGCCAAGTCACAGTCAGCTGGTACACGTCAGGGTGCCAAGTTGTGATATCTTCCAGAAGTCTCTCCTAACAAATTCTGTTATCTAAAATTCAGTAGATTTGTCGTTTAGTGTAGTGCCTTGGACATCTGTCCTAAATATTCTTTCCCACATTGGTGATATTGTATTGTGCCCTAGGGGGCCTGTCTGTATAAATGTAGCAGTCTTGCTACAGTGAATTTCAATCAAGGAAATACGGAAAATTCACCAATACTCAGTGTTCTATTTTCCCCATATCCAACTGGCTCTCCTCCAACCAACCCCCGACTCCTTCCACAATCTCGACCACCTCCCTTCCTTATCCCACTCCCTCTCGTTCTTCTCCTCTCTCGCCACTCTCCACCCCCAAGCCCTCGCCCTCGCCCAAGCCCTCGCCCCCAAACCCACCTGCGTCATCTCGGACATCTGCCTTCCCTGGACCGCCGACATCGCCCGCCGTCTCGCCGTCCCCTGGCTCTCCTTCTCCGGGGGCTCCTGCTTTGGGAATGTGGTCATGAGCAAGATCGTGGGCGGGGGGGCATTGCCCGACGGGGAGTTCTTCGAGGTGTCTGGCTTGCCCGATAGGATAGAGGTGAGCAAGGCTCAGCTGCCCACGAGCGCTTTGAGCGGCGGAATGAGGAGGTTCTTGCAGGAGGTTGGAGAGGCTGAGATGAAGGCTCATGGGATGGTCGTGAATAGCTTTGAGGAGTTGGAGGGTTGTTATGTCGGGGAGTTGAAGAAGCTTCGAGGGGATAGAGTGTGGTGTATTGGACCTGTTTCTTTCTGCAATAAACTCTCTGCGGATCAAGCTCGAAGAGGTATATTACTTTGATGTTTTTTTTTGGTTTTCTGATGTTGATGTGACTATGTTCATGCATTTGCTTGATGAGAATGACTTTCCTCCACTAGGGTTTGTTGTTTTTTTGTTTTTGTTTTGATTAGATCAAATGGAGAGAATGAATCAAACTGAGCATAGATTGGCAAAAATGACATGCACCATCCATCAAAAGGTCCGAGATCGAATCCGTCCAAATGTTGTTGAACTAAAAAAAACGTAGAGAATGAAAATTCAAAGGACTTTTTATATATTGGAATTCTAATTCTAGGGTTTCATTTATAATATATCCTCAACTTCTTCTATTCTTAATGGAAGAAATTATTGGAGGTGATTGTCACAATGTAACAAGTAGTTTTGCACTATTATAGATCTATATATGTCAAAGTGGGCATAGAACTCTTGACCAAGAAATCAAATGTTCGAATCCTTTCCCACAAATGTGTTAGAACTAAAAAAAATCTATATATATGAGAGAGAAACTGCGGAAGATTTTGGAATCCACAATATGGTGACTCCATTTAATAATTTTGACTATATCTTAATTATAGAGGAACAATACTTACCTACATATATACCAGTCCACATGAGCTTTATATTATGTGAGCTATTTTTTGTTGCTTAAACGCAATAAAAATGGATTACTTGCAATGATCAATGATCAGCCACATGAATACACAACATTAAAATTCATAAGATTTAAGCAGCTGGTGAAGGAGGAAAAAGCCAAGAAATTATCTACATCCATCTATTTTTCACACTTGTAGTGAAATTTCAACAGGCAAAGCCTTAACAGATGAGGACAACACCACCAATGATGATCACATGAAGTGGCTAGACTCTCAAGAGCCAAAGTCAGTGCTGTACGTTTGTCTAGGAAGCCTCCACAACCTTAAAACTCCACAGCTAATAGAGCTAGGGTTGGGCTTAGAATCATCAAACAGGCCATTCATATGGGTGGTAAGGGCCACAAGCAAGTTGGAAAAATGGATTCAAGAAGAGGGTTTTGAAGAAAGAACCAAAGCAAGAGGCGTTGTTATAAGAGATTGGGCTCCACAACTTTTGATATTATCACACCCTTCCATTGGTGGCTTCCTCACTCATTGTGGTTGGAACTCAGTCCTTGAAGGCATCTCTGCTGGCTTGCCAATGGTCACTTGGCCTCTATTCTCAGACCAATTTTTAAATGAGAAATTGGTGGCTGATGTTCTGAAAATAGCTGTGAAAGTTGGAGCTGAAAATCCAGTGATGAAAATGAAAGAGGAAGGAGAAGAAGAAGACGAGGACGAGGACGACAAGGGGATTGTCGAGGTGAAGAAAGAAGATGTCAAGGAAGCCATTGAAAGGGTAATGGGAAAAGGAGATGAAGCTGAGGAAAGAAGGAAGAAAGCAAGAGAACTTGGGGTTATGGCAAAGAATGCTTTGGAAGATGGTGGGTCTTCTCAACTTAATATTAGATTATTGATTGATGATATTTTGAAAGTGAATAAGATTTCAAGCTAAATGTTTGTGGCACTTTTTTCATTTTCATGTTGGTAGTATTAAGTTGAGGAATATTAAGGTCTTCAGTTTTTTTTTTTTTTTTTGGGTTTACTTTGATTTTTTGGACTTGAATTTGAGCATTTTGATCAATGCATGCCTAAATGCAATATGGTTTGCACCTTTGTTTTATGTGCGATTTGAAATTTAGGTGAATCCGTGACTCTTTTTCCCTTTTTGCCTTGGGTTTGGACGTGTTTTTGTCCGGGATAATTGTAATGGGTGGCAAAATTAAGGTAAATAATGACAAATTTAGCAATTTTTTAAAATATTTGCAAATATGGCAAAATTTTTGAATTGATTTTTTATATCCCCGTTTTGCGCCCTTGATTGTGCGCGCACATCTTCTGGTTTTCTTCTTTCCGATTTGGCAGGTCTGGATCACATGGATTTCTCTCTTTTTCGATTTGGTAGGTTTCTATCAGTGATAGAAGATTGGGGCAACAAGGAAAGTGACTAAAAATAAATAGGTGGCTTGAAAAATGGCTACAAACGTTTATAAATTAAATAGATGGCTAAACGATTTACTGATTAATAAATCCCTATTTGTAAAAGACAAAAATGCCCCCCAACAAACTGTCTAACGTGTTCTTAACGTTTAAAACTAAAATCAGAGTTTAAGAGAGATAAAATACACCCCTAAAAATAAGTTTGAGACATTTTAGGAAGTTTGAAATTCAAAAATCCAAGAAACTAATTTGAAAATTTAGATGGATCATATTATTTCTATTTTGAAGTTTGAAATTAAAAAATCCAAGAAACAATCGTTTCCTATTGGAAAAATTTGTTTCCCGGAAAAATGAGTCAATACCTTTATTGGGGAAGGAGTACAAAGTTCAACCTCCCTCCGTAGAGAGAAATACCTTCGGAATGCGTTAATTGGAAAAAACAGTCCTCTCAATCAGAAGATATACTACCTAAAATAAGCGCTTACAAGGCTGAATTTTAGATCTAGGCTAAAAAAAAAAAAAAAGCACAAATACTCTTTTTACTCCATTATCTAAATCTCCAAGTCTTAATTATTTACACCGGAATTATAGTTGGGTTATATATAGCCTCCAAATAAACCTTAAATGGAGCTTATTGGAAATTTAAGGATTGTAACTCCAGTACATCCATTACAACCGCTAACTCCAAAATAACCTAAAAAAACAACATAAATGAAATTGTTTTAAAATTAAAATTAAATTACAAGAAAATAAGTTACTAATTTGATATTAAAGTCTCTTGGTTTAGCCTTGAAACTCTTTGTAACCTTCCATGAAGTTTCATGGAAGTAACTTGAAGTGTAGTTCAATTATTTAAATGTTTGACTTGCACTAGATGAAGTTTGAAATGTAGTTGAGTACATTTAAAAGCAACTGATCATGTTCTGTCACTGTATCTTTTTTTTTTTTAACGGTAGTTCTTTCAATGTATCTTAACCTTCAATAATAACTAATTTAGGATCCGTTTAGAATACATTTTAATTTAAATATTTTTCAAGAACGCATTTTTTTAAAAAACATTTTGTATAAAAATTATTTACAATTAAACACTCATATGTTTGGTTATATTTCCTCACAAATGTTATTATACACAAGTTATTGTTTACTTAAGAAGTCCTTTTTAAAAAGTTGTTGTTTAATGCGACTTGACTTCATTTAATGTAATTGGAGTTTAACTTTTTTTTCCCAACATCTTCCTTGTACTTCACATGCTACGATTGAAACGTCTTGGTTCATATCAATAAATGTACTAAAAATGACATATATCCGTACATCAAAGATTCATCTCCTTTTCACTTTGTTATTTTAAAAACATTGATGATTGATATATAACAGTTTCACTTGGCTAGTTATACAAAATCAGTTCCGACCAAAATTAGTATAGAAAAAAAGTCAAGAAGGACTTATTACCATTGTTACAATTCATTATCCTATTTCTCTGAAGTAGTGCAACATTACAATTTAAATCCACAATTTGTTCACAGGAGATAATTACAACGTATTTTGCCCTAAGGTACATTTCATTTTCATCTACCAAGTTTAAGGTTGAATAGGTTAAAAAATCGAATTCATGTGAACTAACATTAAATATTATACAAATCGACAAATCTCTTCTCAGCCAAACGAATTGAATCTCAAACAACATTGTTGTCACATTCTCATCGAAACATAGTTTCGTTGTCCTTGTTCCATTCTTTACGAACCGTTGGACTTGGGAGCTAGGCTTATTGCTGTCTCTTACATTTCTTTTGTTTCAAGTGTTTTCAATTATGGTCCAAGAAGTATATATTTATCATTTATATGGTGGGACTATTATCCTTATGTGCAAAAAATTATTTAATCTGATCTAGCTAAGCTACAATTTAATTATCCTCTTATAACAATTTATAATATTTTAATTCGTATTATATGGAATGTTAGAGCGTTAAATCATAATTGACTCAAGCATGGTTCAATAACTTTTTTTAAAAGTTATAATCTCCACTATTACACTTGTAAAGTTATAGAAAAAAAATAATAATAAATAAAAAGATAAATGAGAGATCTTAAACCTAGAGAAGTGTGGCAACTTTTACCTTTTTATAAAGGGGCATTTGCATCAATAGCAAAAAAAAAATCAATAATTGCAGGCGTGTCTTTGATTTATTGGGTTTGCAGATATAGCAAAAAACGTTTGGCCCAGCCCAGACAATAACGCAAAAAGACTAAAATAACCTCAGCTCGTCGTCCACTGATATACCAAATATCTAGTAAATATATAGTATATCAGATGTATATTTCGTGAATATAATGTATTAGATATTTGGTATATCAATCAATTCATATACTAAATATATAGTATATCAGATGTATATTTCGTGAATATAATATACTTTACACATGAGCTTTCATTAGTTTAGATATTTTTGATATACTTCATCAATAAAGAATTAGATATATTAGCTTTATTTTGGGACAATATGTGTGGGAGAGGATTTAAACATCTAACCTCTCGGTTGAATGTGTATATATCAATGATTTTTTTTAATAACAAGTTTATCATTGATGTATTTAGCTACTCATAATCAGGTATATTTATTAATTATTTGACTAGTAAAAAAAATGAGGTATATCAACGGTGTATCAACTTTCATAACAGGTATAGAAGACAAACATTTATTTTATAAAAGACAAACATTTCATTTAAAATATGTAAATAATACAACATAATTCAATAAAGAGAAAATAAAATATAACAAATATAAGTAAAGAAAGTAACATATCAAGTATATCATTGGTATATCAAATATTATGTTTATCAAATCAAGTATATATTAGATATATCATTAGTATATTAGGTATATCATTGTATTCATTCGAGTATATCAAATTTGGTATACTTTATATTTCGTATATCAGTAAATATAAAATATATCAGATATACTACTAATATACCTATTGATATACCAACAAGGGTAAAATTGGAATAATAAAAAAAACGGAAATCAGATTTTTAAAATTTTGCTATATTTGCAAACCTAATAAATCATAGTTAAATTTGCAAATATCCTAATATTTTTTGCTACCCATTGCAATTCCCCTTTTATAAAGTTTTATTTGAAGAATTAATTGTTAAAAGAAATATATTATACGAAATGGAAGGATCATAAGATTTGAAATTCCAATGGAATTTTTGTTGAAATGCTCAAATTTTGAGAGATTTATTGAGTAGTGTATTCTGTGCATTGACCAGAGTTAGTTTTGTATGAAATTTAATTTTTGTTAAAATTAGTGTTTTTTGGTATATATACCGTAGAAAAATCATTAAAATAACAAAAAAATGTAATTAATGTGAATATAATATTTATAATAAGTAATTTAACTTATTTTTAAAATGTAAAATATTTATTTATTACCATAAATATATTTTTTAAAATTTTTTATTTTAAGTATTTTTTTAGAAATGTTAATGGATATCGACATTTTATTAATATTTTGATCGACATTTCTATAAAATTGAGAACTCAACACTACACATTTTAATCTTTGGTTATGTTGAATGAGAGAAAGGAATGGTGCATGGATTGAGATGCGAATGCGCCATGGGTGTGAGACGGCGCTGGAGACGGGCGAAGGCGCGGTCTGTAAGTTGTAAAGAATAATTTTAAGTCGTCAAAGATGGCGTGCGCGTGTCGGACCGACAGTGACCATGGTCGGCGGAATAAGAATTTAAACAAGCATAGCAGACCAAGACTTTTTGCCCGTCAACCCCAGATTCAAGGGTCTCTCCTCTTCCTCGCCAATAAAAATCCTTCATTTTATTCACACATGTGATGGTGACTTCTATTTTTACTTTTTTTTTTTTTTCTTTTTTCCTTTCACTTCTTTCTTTTTGGGCCACAATAACAATAAGTACCTAGTGTAACTACAAAAATTAAGGATAATTGTAATGGGTGACAAAATTAGGGTAAATAATGGCAAATTTAGCAATTTTTTAAAATATTTGCAAATATGGCAAAATTTTTTAATTAATTTTTTATATCCCTATTTTGTCCTTGAATTACGCGCACAGTGGATTTCTCTCCTCTCTTTTTGTTTTGGTAGGTTTCTATCTGATAGAAAATTTTTCTATCACTGATAGATTCTATCAGTGATAGGAAAACTTTCTATCTGATAGAAAATTTTTCTATCACTGATAGATTCTATCAGTGATAGAAAAACTTTCTATCAGTTATCACTGATAGAATTAACTTTCTATCAGTGATAGAAGATCTATCAGTGATAGAAAACTTCTATCACTGATAGAAAGTTAATTCTATCGATTTTCTATCACTGATAGAAAACTTTCTATCAGTGATAGAATTCTATCACTGATAGAAAAGTCTTCTATCACTGATAGAAAGTTTTTCTATCACTAATAGATTCTATCAGTGATAGAAAATAGAAAACTGCACGCACAATGGATTTCTCTCGCCTCTCTTTTTGTTTTGGTAGGTTTCTATATGATAGAAAATTTTTCTATCACTGATAGATTCTATCAGTGATAGGAAAACTTTCTATCTGATAGAAAATTTTTCAACTTTCTATCAGTGATAGAAGTTTTCTATCACTATCACTGATAGAATCTATCAGTGATAGAGAAAGTTTTCTATCAGTGATAGAAAACTTCTATCACTGATAGAAAGTTAATTCTATCGATTTTATCACTGATAGAAGTTTTCTATCACTTATAGAAAACTTTCTATCGTTGATAGAAGAATTCTATCACTGATAGAATTAATTTTCTATCAGTGATAGAAGTTTTCTATCACTGATAAAAGAAAAAACAAAAGAAAAAACAAAAGCAAGTTAGCAAAGTAAATAATTAAAGGGGTTCACGTTTCTCTGATAAAAGAGTTTAAAAAAAATTGAAAAAAGAAAAAAGAAAGGAAACTTTGAAAAGATGTTCTTCTTCCAGGCTCTCTATTTGTGATAGAAAGTTTTTCTATCTGTGATAGAAATAGGATATAACGACCAAACACTGATAGAAATAGGATAGAAGGATAGAATCTATCTCTATTAGTGATAGAAAACTTATATTTCTATCAGATAGAAAGTATTTCTATCAGATAGAATCTTTTTCTATCACTGATAGATTCTATCAATGATAGAAAATATGAGAAACGAAACAACACCAACAAAACACCTACCAAACACTTTATAAAAAAGAACACACTTATAGAAAGTCTTTCTATCTGATAGAATCTATCTCTATTAGTGATAGAAAGCTTCTATCATGATAGAAAGTCTTTCTATTACTGATAGAATCTATCAGTGATAGAAAAACTTTCTATCACTGATAGATTCTATCAGTGATAGAAAAATTTTCTATCAGATAGAAAGGGCATTTTAGTAAATAGACATTCCAGAACTTAAAATTTTGCCATTTTTGCAAAATTTTATGCGGGCTGCTAAATCTGTAAATATTTTGGGCCGATTTGCTATATTTGCAACCGGCCCAAAAATTAATATATATATATTTTTTTAATATAGTATGACCATAACTTTGTTTAGTAACAATCTTTTATTATATTTTTAAATTCAACTAAAGTTTTGTAAACTTTTCCCTTTGACTTTTCAATTTTCACCACGGAATAAGTTAATTTTAACTTTAAACTTTTAATTTTTATTAATTTAATACTCTCAATTAATTAAGCTTTTATTTTCTTTTTAAGTTTATTGACTAGTTATTATTATTATATTTTACAACAGGTGAAGTGAGAGATTCGAACCATAGACCTTTTAGTCATTAGGACAAACTTTATGTCAGTTGAATTATGCTCATGTTGGCTTGTTTAACGAGTTATTTTTAATTAGTTGGATTTCAACACATTATTGTTAAGTTGAGTATTTTTTTCCCCTTCAATTTTGCAACTAACATCATGTATTTTTATGATAGGTTTGAGTTTGAACATTTCCCTAATATATTTAAGTGTTTTGTTAGTTGAATTTTGTAAAGGACTAATTTCAAATTTAGTTTAAAGAATAGGTTAATTTTTTTTTTTTTTTTGACAATATGTGGGGGTGGGGTGTTTCGAATCACAGATCTCGTGGTTATCAATACAACTTTATTGGTATGCTCTTGTTGGCTAAAGAATAGGCTAATTGCTACTTGAAGTTAGATTTTTTTTTAATGATAAAATCAGTTCAATATTAAAATTGATTTTTTACAAGATAAAAAATGATTCACTAAAACTGATTTTTTTTTGGTGGATAAAAAAAATAAAACAATAATAGAGTGAATCCTAAGAAACGGCTGAAGTCTAGGCGCGCATAAGTTATAGTTTTTTTTTTTAAATAAAAGACTAAAAGTTATAGTTATAGTATAGTACGGTAGGAAATAGGAATCGCGTAGACTCGAGTCATGGAACCAAAAAAAGGGGTTTTTTGGAAAAGTAGGAAAAAAATTTAAAAAAATTAGAGAAAAATGGACATTTGGAAAGTATTTAGGAATATAAGGTGTCGCGTCTCTTCAAGAGACGCGACACCTTAGTGTGGTGTAGGTCGCGTCTCTTGTATAGACGCGACCAGATGGTATATTTATTTTAAACGCTGGTAGGTCGCGTCTCTTCAAGAGACGCGACCATCTGCCACGTGTCACATCCACGCTTTTTATATTCGTTTACTTTTTTTTTTATTATTTGAAGATTCCATACAGAATGCTTTTGTTTTTTGTTTTTTTTTTGTTAAACTAACTATTTCCAAAAAAAAAACCAAAGCATTCTGGTCGCGTCTCTTCGTCTGGTCGTCTCCGTCTACTTCGTCTAGTCGCTGCAAGGTCGCGTCTCTCTAACAGACGCGACCTTATATGTTGCGTAGGTCCAACCTACGCGACACCTTAAATCCCCAAATATTTTTAGAACACCCCTTTTTCTCTAATTTTTTTTAATTTCTTTCCTACTTTTTCAAAAAACTCCAAAAAAAAGTCTGTTGTGGGCCCCACCAAATAGATTAGAGTAAGAAAGGGTATTTTCGACTTTTCATCTCCCACCCACAGGCCACATCCACATGCTCTATAAATGCATTTTACTCGCACCACAAGTCGTCTGCGTCAAATCAAATGGCAAAAATGAATTTTCATTTACTCGAAAAAGAAAGAAACAGAAAGAAAGCAAAAATTTTTAATCCACAATTTGGCTTTTTAAACCCTTCCCTGTAAAAACCAACTGCCCCGTTCGTGTCGTGTGTCACTTCCTTCAATGCCCAAAAAGCGAAGAACACAGCCCCACTTTCTTCTTCGTCGCTAAGTTTCCCTCTCTTTCTACAGCGACAACAATCAACGGAACAGAGCACAGCCCATTTTCCAATTCCAAAAACCCACCAAAATGCGCCTCTTCTTTTGCTTCATCTCCGTCTTGGCCTCATTCGTCGTCACCGGCATGGCGGCCGCCTCCGCCGCCTTCTCCGCCAACCATTTCCCTCTCCGCAGAGCCTTCCCCCACTTTCCCAGTCCCCACTTCGACTCCCTCAGAGCTCGCGACCGCCTCCGCCATTCCCGCGTCTTGCGGCGACTGCCCGGTGGCATCGTCAATTTCTCCGTTAAAGGCTCCTCGGATCCATTCGTCGGGTGCGTCCTCTTCGTCTTTGCTAATTTTGTGCAATTCGTAATTCTTTTCTGTTACAGTACGACATGGCCAATTGTTTTATTATAATACCACATGGCTGACTGTTTCTTTTTTCTTTTTGTGTCGGGTTATCGTTCCTTTTACTGCGCGATCATCATTTGTCTTGATATTTCTGTATGTATGTGTAGAATGTTTGGCGTCGAGAATTGTTCGAGGATGGTAATTAACCTATTTTTGGGGGGTTTCTACAGACAACCCAATTTGTTTGTTTTTATCTTCAATCGTATTTACCCTCTTTTTTCTTTTCCTACAAGTTATATGGAACTGAATTGGTGGTTTACTGCAAAATTTGTACTGTCTGGTGTAATTCAATTGCGGGTCTTGGTTTTCGTAGGCTTTATTTCACCAAAGTGAAGTTGGGAAATCCTCAGAGGGAATTCAATGTGCAGATCGATACTGGGAGTGACATTTTGTGGGTCACTTGCAGTCCTTGCGATGGTTGTCCTCAATCAAGCGGACTTGGAGTAATGTTCTGTTTTCTTATGTTTTTTGTTACTTTTTCACTGATTATTTTCTCAATTGAGCTTAAGGTTTCAAAGTTCAATTTCTATTTCTACCAATTGTGGATATCATGAACAAAACCTTGCAGAATGGAGATTTTTTGCTGACTCTTTAAGTGCTTATGATGTTTTTATATTTACAGATCGAACTCAACTTGTTTGATACTGCACAGTCATCCTCTGCTAGGCTTGTTCCCTGCACCGATCCAATATGTTCTGCTGTTCCGACCACCACAAATCAATGCTTATCCCAAACTGACAATTGCAGTTACACCTTCCATTATCGAGATAGAAGTGGGACGTCGGGCTTTTATGTTACCGACTCAATGTATTTTGACATGATTCTAGGGGAGTCCATGATTGCAAACTCTTCAGCCACTATTGTTTTTGGGTACGTTGATAGATCTTATTTGAACATTGTAAATCTGTACAAGATTATTTGAACTGCTCAATAGTACAGATGAGGGAAGGGCACTTGAGTTTTAAAGAAATTTACCAGTTATTTGGTAGTTTATTTTGCAGAACAGTTAAATTTTTTTTTTCTAGAGTGAGCTATGATTTGGGTTAGTTGTGGTTGAAATCTTTGTGTAAAATAATATTGTTTTTATAAGCTTGTGATTTTCAAAGGAAGAATACCATTGTTGGAGGGAAAATAACTTTTGAAAGTAATTATCAAAACATGTTTTCACTTGGCTTTCATTTTTTAAAAAATGAAAAAAAACAAAAAAATTAGCCTAGCCTCCCTAACAGCCTCTTGTAAGACTTAGGTTTCATGCTTTTCATCACCTAGTGGCTAAATCCATTGTAGAATTCAGCCAAAATATCATATTCCAAACATCAGAAGCCATTGTCTATTTCATTGCCCCTAAATATTCTGATATATTGCCACAAGAATACAATATTTGGGCTGTAGTATATTCTGTCATTGATAACTACAGAAGTAAGATTGGTAGTTAAATGTACTAGATTTATATTTATCTAATTGAAAGAACAAGTCTGCTCTAATGATCCACTTTACTTGATCTTTTGATTCCATGTGTGTATTTATTCATTTTTGGCTGAAAACTTGAAATTGCTTCCTTGTTTGGTTGTCAATACAGGTGTAGCATATATCAGTATGGGGATTTGACTCGGGCAACCAAAGCACTTGATGGAATTTTTGGGTTTGGTCAAGGGGAGTTCTCAGTTATTTCACAATTATCTTCTCGAGGGATAACACCTAAAGTATTCTCCCATTGTTTGAAAGGAGGGGAAAATGGAGGGGGTATCTTGGTTCTTGGTGAGATTCTGGAGCCCAGCATTGTTTATAGTCCACTTATTCCATCTCAGTATGTCCTCTATCTTGTGAAAGATTTGGCTATTGGTTCTACTTATTCTTTATGATATCTATGAAATTCTGAATCCTTATTTTTCCCCCTAATATTTCCTCAGAGTTATAATCCATAAATGACTCTCATGAATGACTCCAATAGGATCAATCTTTGACCAGATTTGCCAGAGACATACTTCTTACATTCATCACACATCACTTGTTTTAAGCCTTTAGTTTTCAATTATTAGGAACTAGAGATGTGATATGCGGATAATTCATACAAGTGTTTACCTTGGTTCTTTAATTGTCGAAGGCTTATGAAGAAAAGGTCATCTTGAAGCCACTGTAAAGTCAAAACCTCTTGTGACTTCTGCCCTTGGAAATATTCCATGATTTTCTCACAGTCAATAATTTAAGGTCAATTAGAAGTCTCTAATTGGAACTGCATGACATTAATTAAGAGGCAATATGATTCTGGTTTTAAAAAGATGAATCTACAAAACAATAAATTTGAGGTTTTAAGACTGGCATCATACATCAAAAGTGGGATGGCGGCCTCCATGGAAGAAAGAGTTGTATCGAGTATTGTTCTAAATCTTAAAGATCCAAAAGTATTTCTTCATTCTAACTAATGGTACCAAGGTGTCTGTTTAATTTGTAATTGATCTCCACGGTTTATGGCTATTCATTTATCAGGGGATGATTTCTACTTTGCCATGGAAACTTCGATAGAAATATTGCAGCGTCCTTACCCCCCTTGCTGATTGTGTCTCTCTTTCAATGCATTTTTGTCTCTGGCAACAATTTCTTCTTTTTCTGTTTTTTTTCCTCCTGTATAGTTTAAGTGTTGTTAGTTATACATATGACATGCATACTACATTTTATGATTATATGTTTAACTTATTTATTTTTCAATTGAAATCAGGCGGCACTATACTTTAAACTTACAAAGTATTGCAATCAGCGGGCAACTATTTCCAAATCCCACAGTGTTTTCAATATCAAAAGCCGGAGAAACTATTATCGACTCTGGAACAACTTTGGCCTATCTTGTGGAAGAAGTTTACGATTGGATTGTCAGTGTGGTAAGTTTGTTTATATTCCTACATGTCTCTTATGGTTAGGTTTGATTTGTTTTGGGAGAGGTTGGATTTCCATTGCTTGCTTGCAATAAATTTCATGATTATAAAATATAGTAATTGAAGGGATAATTCAACCAAACTGATATCAGTTGGTGTTGACTGCACATGATTACCCTTTGTGCTATAGTTTGTCAATATATATATATATATTCTACTCATAAATATAATTTTGTCATCATAGCTTCGTATATTTTGTTGCAACTCCAGTCATGTCTCTGTTTAGGCCGTTTTTTTTTTGTATGCTCCTCTTTTGTTACTTCACTCATCTTAATGAAATCTGGTTTCTTATTATACACATAAATAAATAAATAAACTACTTGGGCTATCTCTCTATGAGAACATGCAGCAAATATGAAGCTGCAGAGGACATAGAATATGAGATTATCATTTGAGATACCTTTATGTTTCTTTTTAAATTTCCTTTTGAATATTTTCCTTTCTTGTTCAGTACTGAGGAGTCCTTGTTCTTATTCCATCGGCTATTTGTCTCTGTATCTGAACTACTGTTTGCAAGCTGCATTGTGGTGGAAAAATTTTGATAATGCTTTCATCTACATGTACTGGTTCTGATTTTGCCATCGCTTACTTGTAGATAACTTCTGCTGTTTCTCAATCAGCCACTCCCACAATATCCAGGGGTAGCCAATGTTATCGTGTCTCTACGAGGTGTTGTCTCTTGTCCGACTTAACCAAATCAGATTGAAAATATGATTCATCTTCAAAGAAAAGTGTGCCTTTGTTCTTTTCTTTTTTCAGGAACTAAATGAGTATATATGTTTTTATGTTTAGTATAGCGGAAATATTTCCTGTGATAAGCTTTAATTTTGAGGGTATTGCATCCATGGTGCTGAAACCTGAAGAATATCTTCAGTTTGACTCCATAGTAAGTTGCTCAATAATTTTGCCAGCACATCATTTATTTTCATTAATGCATTCTGACTTTTGAGAGATTTAGATATTGAATTCTGGCATTTGCATAATGCAAAACAATTTTATCTTGCAGGAACCAGCTTTATGGTGCATCGGTTTTCAGAAAGCTGAGGATGGAATAAATATTTTAGGAGGTTAAATTCTAAATTTAGTTTCAAATCAGAATATCATGCATGAACAGCCTCACAGTCCTATTATTTTTGTCAATTTTCAAATTCAATTTCCCTCCCACTATCAGTGTCAATGAACTTCATCTTCATTTTCATTGATGAACACCCCTTCCTTTTGTAGATCTTGTTTTGAAAGATAAGATCATTGTCTATGACTTAGCTCGACAACGGATTGGATGGGCCAATTATGACTGTAAGTTAGATCAAGTGTTGAATGCATAAAGTATTTTCTATATATGTTTTCTTCCAAATCATTTCTGAATCAAGACAACTGCTGTTTGACAGGTTCATCGTCTGTAAATGTTTCTGTAACATCTGGGAAGGATGTGTTCATCAATGAAGGACAACTGAGTGTAAGCAGCTCCTCAAGAAAGCATTTCTATCAGCTGCTCAACATTGTTATTGTACTACTCATACATTTAAAATTGTTCTGAAGTCCATTTTTGGCAATAACCCTGAGGGTTTTCTTGTCTTCATTATTTGCGCTAGCTGTATTCACCCGGCCAATCTGTATTATGAATGCTTGGTTCGGCTGGTTATGGCGTAGCTGCGAAGAGCAAAGGTTTCTGTGCCTGCATCTTACATTTGGCTAAATGCAGGCACCGTTTTCTTCGAGCTCGTTGTTCAGCAGCAACCCATAAAAGGGTCTGCTATTAGGAGTTGAGAGCTGTAAATTTTGAAAATTTAGTCTGATCTCTGATGAGGGCTGTGTTTCTATAGAAAATGGGTTGTCAATGGCCTTTAGATTAGAGGTAGAAATAGAGATTGAGAGAGTTGCCATTGCTGTATGCATGATCTGTTCAACAAATAGAATCTGATTAATATGCAATATCAGCTGTTATTTTGTTTTGGTTCATCTTGATAGTCGGGTGTCGTTTGATTCAAACCGTTTGATCAATGCTCCAGCCGAAAGTACTCATTTCTAATTTGTCGACTCGACATTCATGCACACCTACCGTCATTCTGTTGCCAACCGATTCAAATAGAGATGTCTGTTTTTCCTGCGAAGAATAGGGAGGGAGGGAGTGGGAAACCTCGGTGAGGTAAATAGGGATGGGGAAATAGATGGAGAATGTATTCTCCATCCCATTCTCCATCCCCGCTCCTATCTCTCCATCCCACTCCCCATCCACATTTCATTTTATCTTATTTGAATAATTTGATATGTTTGAATCTTATCGTTTGGACATTTGGACTATATGTGGATCATTAGATAATTTAATAGGTAATATTATTTTGTTTATGTGGAGAGATTTGAGAAATTTCATTTTAGTGGGAGGTTCTCCATGAAAATTAACCATTTAAATGAAAAATTTTAGTTAGAAATTAACTATTTTTAATTTTAAAAAAATACGAAAGATCAATTAATTTTTTCACATTTTGAATATGTAAAGATTTATTAGACACAAAATTGAAAGTTGATAGGCCTATTAGATATTTTTAAGGGATAAGTACATGATTAGCCTATAAATGGACCCTATATTTCGTTTTTGTCCAAACCTATCATTTTTTATGCAAATAGCCTAAGAACCTAGAGTTTTTACATATAAGTTGTTATTCAATTACATTTATGTCCTTTTTCATATTTTTTGTATTTAAAATACAACAAAAAATCATAAAAGGAAAAACCATATTTTTTTCTTTCCTATTAAAAAATTCAACCCATTAATTCACTCTCCAATTTTGGAAGGATTCCTAAAATCACTCATCATCTTAAAAAAAAATCTCAATTTTATTTTATGCTTACTTTCCTTCCATTTTATTCAATTACTAGTAGATTTTTCTTCCATTTTCGTGCTCGGGTTTGGTCTAAACGGTTTTTTTTTTTCCAGATTTTTTCATTTAAAAAAAAATGTCGATATTCGTTTATAATTTCATATATACCTTATATATATCATGTATGTATGTGTGTATATATATATACAATACGGACCTCAATTAGAAGTCACATAGTTGTCGGGGAAGAGAGTTTTTGAAAAATAATAAAGTTTTTGTTTATATATATAGTTGTATATTTGTTTCATAACATGATGTTTTTTATATATATAGTTGTATATTTGTTTCATATCATGTATATATTTCCTAATGCAGTAGTATATTTAATATTATGAGGGATATTGTATATAACTTTTTTTTGGAAAAGATATATATATATATGTGTATATATTTATGCAAATAAGTGGTGACGAATAAATATATGGAGTATATATTTGTAAATAACGAAATATACCGAGTGTATTTGATGAAATTCAAAATAGGAGAATATTTTTTATTATTATTTAAAACAGTAGAGTTTTTATGGTTGTTATATTGATTTTTTCAATATTAATGTAGTATACTTTCTTTAAAAAAAATATAGGGTATATATATTAGCAAGTACTGTGTATATTTAATACTATAGTTATGACCAAAAAAAAAAACTCAGGTATATGTGAAAAAAACCTCAGGTATATGTGGCTACAATAATGATTAAAAAAAATAAAAACTTAGTACATATTATATATAAAATGATATATATAAATATAAATGTTTTTCCACAGAATAAAAAAATGAAAAAGAAAATATATGATACAAAATCAATGTTAAGATTGTGAGACATTTAAGAAAAACGTATTGTATATATATATACACATACATATATGATATATATAAAAGTATATATGAAATTATATAAGGTATATATGAAATTATATACGAATATCGACACTTTTTTTTTGTAAAATGAAAAAATCTACAAAAAAATCGTTTAGCAAACCAGAGCACGAAAATCTGAAGGAAAATCTACCGGTAATTGAATAAGATGGAAGGAAAATCAACTTATTCATTATGGTATGAAATAAAATCAGTACAATAATATTTTCCTAAAATTAAGGAATTTGTTTAGATAATATTTTATATAATAATTGATCCTATAATTTTAATTGAAGAGAAATTAAATTTATGGGAACATTCCTAAATTTAGGGAATTTGGTGAATATGGAATATAATATTATTATTTTTAATATTAATTGAAAATAGAGGATAAAAACAAGGGTATAAAGGTAAGAAAATATAGCTGTAAATCTAATCTTGTAAATATCCAAAATTTTAGACATATGTGAAAATATGTCTCCAAAACGAGCTATCTACCAAAATTTCTCTATTTTTAAAGTTCAAAGATCTATTAGACGCAAAATTGAAAGTTTAGTAAGCTATTTGACAGTTTTTAAAGTTTGGAGACCTTCAAGACACAAAATTCAAGGACTAAATTAAAAATAGTAATTTGTGTGAGTTTGTGAATCATGATCATGAGTCTACTAACATTTTAAATTTAGTGTTGGGAATTGGGGGTGCAACCAAAGTCCCACATTGGCTAGATAAGGGGATGATCTTGGGTTTATAAGGGAGGACAAGTATCTTCATTGGTATGAGGCCTTTTGGGTGGAACCAAAAGCAAAGCCATGAGGGCTTATGCCCAAAGTGGACAATATCATACCATCTATGTCGTGTCCTCGCCCTTAACACGTGGTATCAGAGCTAGACCCTGACTTAGCCATGTCGGTAGAATCCCCGCGTGTCGAACAAAAAGAATCCGTGAGCCTTGAAGAAGTAGTCAATGATTAGAATCCGTAATTTGGCTCTAAGAGCAAACTCCTCCCTATGAAAGGAGATATGAACGGATAGAATTTGTAATTTGGCTCTAAGAGCAAACTCCTCCCTAAGAAAGGATATATGAACGGATAGAATCCGTAATCGGACTCTAAGAGTAAACTCCTCCCTAAGAAAGGAGATATGGACAGATAGATGACTATTTGAAAGGAGGCTCGTCTATGGTACTTTGTTCGAGGGGAGGATTGTTGGGAATTGGGAGTGCAACCAAAGTCCCACATTGGCTAGATAAGGGGATGATCTTGGGTTTATAAGGGAGGACAAGTATCTTCATTGGTATGAGGCCTTTTGGGTGGAACCAAAAGCAAAGTCATGAGGGCTTATGCCCAAATTTCTTCAAGGCTAAAAAATTCTTTGTTCGACACCCGGGGATTCTACCGACATGGCTAAGTCAGGGTCTAGCTCTGATACCACTTGTTAAGGGACGAGGACACGACACAGATCTCCACAATGGCATGATATTGTCCACTTTGGGCATAAGCCCTCATGGCTTTGCTTTTGGTTCCACCCAAAAGGCCTCATGCCAATGGAGATACTTGTCCTCCCTTATAAACCCATGATCACCCCCCTTGTCTAGCCAATATGGGACTTTGGTTGCACTCCCAATTCCCAACAATCCTCCCCTCGAACAAAGTACCACGGACAAGCCTTCCCGCACACAGACATCTATCCATCCAGATCTTCTTTCATAGGGAGGAGTTTTGCTCTTAGAGCCCGATTACGGATTCTATCCGTCCATATCTCCTTTCACTCATATGACCAAGTCTCATATGCCACAGCTTAGTCATATCTTCTTTGCGAACTATAGAGGATGCAACAGTAGCAAAACCAGTCAGTGTAGAACCTGCCAGATAATACAGAGTTCCACGCTTGATGTCACAACCATACTAGAAGAGAGTAGGTTGTGACCCTCACTGAGCAGACAGTGAAGTGGTGGCACGTCGAGTGTCGCCCATCGGGCCATGTCAGAGGGCCGAGAGAGAGAAGTGCCATGATGCGATCGAGGAGGACGATGCATCATCCAACACACCAAGATGAGTGGACATTGATGTCACAAGAAGGCATGAGCGTGTTGAGAAGCAACAGTGTCGTCAGACGCGTCAGTGGTATGCTTAATGGGGGTCAGATGGGGCCCCGGGCCATGACCTCGGAAGTCGGGGTTCCGTCGTGAGTTTTGACGAGCGGCTCTGGAGTTAAGTGCATATGAGTGAAGTATGCAAGCCCGCAAAGTTTCGTGTCAATCGGACACCAGACGGGCGCTCCACGTTGGCGTATGACTCCTCGTGAATATGACGTGCAAGGGTGTCAGACCAAATATGCCTCAGAATGCACTATAGGGGGAGGCATGGTGTCAGCTCTCCACCACCCCTGGGCCCTGTGGCCTAAGTGAGCTACCCCATGGCACATGCGTGTGTCATGGCGTGGGCGAGCGTTGCAAGACGAGTGTCTTGGGCGTCTTCCTTTGGGAATGGGTTTCCAAGGACAGTGTCGGGCGGCACGGGTGTGCCGACATTACGCCCCCGCCCATGGGCTAGAGGTTGCACCATATGGCCGGGCTGCGGCACGCGATACGAAAATGACTCGGCATGACACGGAAGGGTTCATGCCTCGATATGCCTGGATGGATGGATGTCCGGGAGGCCCCGATTATAAGTAAAGCAAATGGGTCGGTTCTCGAGAAGCAGGTCCGAGCGAGTGGTTAAGTCAGATGACATCCCGAGGCTCGGGGTGGCATCGTGAAGCATCAGTGGAACCCGATAGTTCCCGGTTGGCACGGTATTTGCCCGAAATGTCCCGGTAAGCATTATAATGGCCCGATAAGCCCCGGTAGGCGTCGAAAAGCCCCGGTAAGCGTTATAATGCCCCGGTAGGTCCCGGTAAGTGCTGAAATCACCCGGTAAGCTCCGGTTGAGCGTTTTAAGGTCGTTTTGACCCGTTGAAGGGTCCGAACACATCCTGGCGAAGTTCCAGATCGATGTAGAAGCGTGTGGGCCGTGTTCTCGAGATAGAGGATGATGAAATGAGATGCGACGTTGCGTTTATATGACCTTGGCCTGATGTAGAGGCAAGGTTGAGCCTTAGGACTTGGCCTAGAGTGGAGGCAAGTCGGCTAGAGTCGCATATGAGTGAAAATACACGTACGGGCGACGTGTATGACCGAATGTTATTCCGCTGCAAGACGATTTGAGTTCGGTTGAGGATGAAGAACCTCGCCTAAGGTCCGATGAAGCACCAAAGTCCCGCGAAAAAGTATTATGGGTTAGAGATGACCCTTAAGGCTGGCCATGGTCGCGTGTAAGATCATGGCGCCGCACGGTTGAAAAGGTACGACCGTGACACTTGACACCTTTCAAAACCACCTTGGAATCCTTGCAGACATAAGTAACTCCACCTTCACCTCTGAAACTGAAACCCTTACTGTCTAAAACACTCAAAGATATCAGACTCTTGGTCATTAGTGGAACATGCCTAACCTCATCCAAAGTGCAGAAAAGACCATCATGTGTCCGTATCCTGACTGAGCCTATCCCAACTACCTTACAGACAGCGTTGTTAGCCATAGTGACATTACCACCATCTACCTGCTGATAAGTTGAGAACCACTCCCTATTCGGACACATGATACGACACCCCAGAATCAAGAACCCACAGATCTTTAAGACATGGTTCTTCATTTACAGCTAGGGCTAAGTCATCTTCTGAATCAGTATTAGCTTCTGCCACAGCGGCATAACCTTCCTTCTTTTTATACCTATTATTCTTCTTTTTACAGTCATATTTCCAATGCCCCTTTTCTTTACAGTAATTACAGATGTCATTCGCTCTAGGATTAGTTTCATTAGGCTTCGAATTTTTACCATTAGACTTCTTTTTACCGGATTTCCTATGTCCTTTACTACTCGAAGCAACCAACCCAGATGCCTGATTTTCTGTAACCGAACCTGCTACTTTATGACGGACTTCTCTAGTCAGAAGGGCAGTTTTTACTTCTTCTAGAGACAACTTATCTTTACCACTAATAAAAGAATCTACAAAATTCTCATACGACAACGACAAAGATACTAACAGAATCAAAGCAGCATCCTCATCATCTACCTTAACCTCAAGATTACGTAGATCCAACAAAATACCAGACCATTATCAGTTCGTAGCCTTTTGATCTTCTTCCCAGTTTGATTTTCTACTAAGGTCTTCCACTGTTTGAAATTCTTGAAGGCTTCACTTTTGTGCTTCATCATAAATACCCAAGTCATTATTGAGTAGTCATCAATCAGAGACAAAAAATATCTACTACCTCCAACAGATTCAACTTGAGAAGGACCCCAACAATCAGAATGGACATAATCAAGTGTTCCCTTCGTACTGTGAACACCCTTTAGAAACTTACTGCGATGAAGCTTGCCAAACACACAATGCTCACAAAATTCCAGATCCTGTACCTTGTGTCCACAAAGAAGATCTCTTTTTGACAAAATTTGCATCCCTCTATAGTTCACAAAGAAGATATGACTAAGCTGTGGCATATGAGACTTGGTCATATGAGTGAAAGGAGATATGGACGGATAGAATCCATAATCGGGCTCTAAGAGCAAAACTCCTCCCTATGAAAGGAGATCTGGACGGATAGATGTCTGTGTGCGGGAAGGCTTGTCTGTGGTACTTTGTTCGAGGGGAGGATTGTTGGGAATTGGGAGTGCAACCAAAGTCCCACATTGGCTAGATAAGGGGATGATCTTGGGTTTATAAGGGAGGACAAATATCTTCATTGGTATGAGGCCTTTTGGGTGGAACCAAAAGCAAAGCCATGAGGGCTTATGCCCAAAGTGCTTTCATAGGGAGGAGTTTACTCTTAGAGTCAGATTACGGATTCTGCATACGACTATTTCTTCAAGGCTAACAAATTCTTTGTTCGACACCCGGGGATTCTACCGACATGGCTAAGTCAGGGTCTAGCTCTGATACCACTTGTTAAGGGACGAGAACACGACACAGATCTCCATAATGGCATGATATTGTCCACTTTGGGCATAAGCCCTCATGGCTTTGCTTTTGGTTCCACCCAAAAGGCCTCATACCAATGGAGATACTTGTCCTCCCTTATAAACCCATGATCATCCCCTTGTCTAGCCAATGTGGGACTTTGGTTGCACTCCCAATTCCCAACATTTAGCAAGTAAATTTTCTATATTGACGAGGAATTGAGAGTTTTGTCTCTACTTGATTTCTCAAATATAATGGGAACCAATGAGTATTTTTAAGGAGCGACAATATCCTGAGAAGGACGCAAAGGTCAGAGCATTGGCGTTCTCTTTGAAAAAAATTGACTCAATTCTTATGGTGAGTTACCAACACAACTGTTTTCAAATTGACTCTTTTTTTTTTTTTTTTTTGAAACTTCAAATTGACTCAATTTGTTTGAAGTTTTGAACTTAATTATTCTTAAAATTTTTGTTATTTGGATAGGGATATAGCTACATATATGAATGTTTATTATTTGAATATTTATATCTATTTCTATGGGGAAAAAATTTTAAGAGTGTGTAATGAGAATTGAGTGAGTGGATTAAGGAAATTGAGTAACTGGACTAAAAAAAACAATTGGGACCAACAAGCCAAATCTAATAATTAAAATGAAAAGCAAATATGTCTATTTTTTCTTCGGACCGCCCTTAATAGGATAATAGGAAATCTAGACAGAGAATGAGAGAGAGGGTGGGGAAAAAATCCCCGACTAGCAAAATAGGGATGGAGATGGAGACTGTATTTTTTCCATTTCCTGTCTCGTTTATTTTTTATATTATTTTATTATATATATATATATATATATAGGAAATTAATTATTTAAATGAAAATTTTTAATCAATAATTAACTATCTAATTGAAAATTAATTGATATTTTTCACTAAAAGTTTAATTATTTGAAATTTTATAAAAAAAATTAGGAAAAATACACTTTTAGTCTCTGAGGTTTCGGTTAAGTTACACTTTGGTCCCTGAGTTTTCAAACTCAACAAAAATATCCCTGAGGTTTGAGATAAGGAGTCATTTTTTTGTTAAACCCTAACAGTTTGTTGACGTGACACCATTATTTTAATAAAAAAATTATTTTTGAAATTTTCTAAATAAAAATATATTAAAATAATATAAATATTATTATTTTATTATTTTTTAATTATTTCTCCTTCTCTCTTCTTCTCCATCCTCTTCTCCTTCATCCTTTTCCTTCTTCTTCTTCATATCTCAGGCGGCTGGCAGCCGACGACCACCGCTCGTCGCCGTCGGCGACTGTTTTTTTTTTTTCCCTCCCCTTCCCCTTCTTTTCTTTTTCTTCTTCCTCCCCTCTTTTCACTGTTAAAAAAAACACAGAAAACGAAGGGAGTTTCCCCTTCGATTTCGACGCCGGAGAGGGAGGAGAGACCTCCCTCCTCCGTTTCCGGCGGGAAGATGGAGGAGGGACCTCCCTCCTCCCTCTCCGGCGCCGGAATCCCCTGTTTTCTATTTTTTTTTAACAGAGAAAATAGGGGAAGAAGAAGAAAAAGAAGAGAATAAGAAGAAAGAAGGAAAAAAAATCCGGTAGCCGGCGGCGGCCGGCCACCAGAGCTGAAGAAGGAGAGGAGAAAGGAGATGGAGAAAGAAAGAGAGAGAAAGAATTTAAAAAACAATAATAAAATAATAATTTTTTTATTATTTTATATATTTTTATTTAAAAAAATTAAAAATTCATTTTTTTAATTAAAATAATAGTGTCACATCAGCTGCCGTTAGGATTTAAGGGCAAAAATGGACATCAGGGACCAAAGTGCTCCTTATCTTGAGGTATTTTTATTGAGTTTGAAAACTCAGGGGTGTAACTTAAAAGTGTATTTTTTCCAAAAAAAAAATTATTTGATTTAATTGAAGATTAAAAAGAATAAAAAAAAAATAACAAACAGGAAATCTCCGCCTCAATCCCCGCAAAATTTAACGGAGAATTTCATGGAGATAGTAATTAAAATGGGAGGCATCCACGTTCCTGCCTCTGGGTATCCCTAACTAAGAAGAGTTCATTTTAGGGTCCAAAACCAAGTAAATCTAACCGACAAGAATCAAATCAAAATTCCTCTAAAAGAACAAAAAAAAAAAAAAAAAAAAAGGAATCAAATCAATCGGTTTTCTACACCTTTATTGCACATTGATTCGGTTCTTGTTTTGTGAAAATTGAATAGTCCGGTATGATTCTTGGTTACGTCCAAACCCAAAAAAAACTACACCGATGGTCACCTCGTATTATGTTCATTTTATCAAAATTAATAAATGTAGAGTATTTTAAACTCAATTAATAAAGTACATCTTGACATTATAGCATTGTTTTGCTAATTAATTAAAAATTCAATATATTTCCTCAAAAAAAATTAAAAATTCAATATATTAGGGTTGAAAATGAAACTTAATAAAGGATCAATGCACCAAGTTGAAAAAAGTACCCAGCATCAAGTATCAAAACATACCTTTAGGCATTTAACTATTTTTTTTTCAGAAAAAAAAATTAAAATGTGGATATCAATATTGATATTTCATAATTAATAATGGATATATCAATAAAATATCGATGTTGATACTATATAAACCTTTAAAAGCTTATAAAATTATTTCAACACGCAATTGAGTTATTTTTACTTTATAAATATATATATATTTTTTTAGTTCCACTTTATAACTAAGTTATAGATTTTATTATTGTAATTTATATATTCATGTTTTTAAAGTATATATATATTCATATTGATGACTACTTGATGATATATATTTTTGGTTAAATTCCAAGTTTAACTCGAATTTTCAAGTTTGTGTCCTATTTGATTCTTGAACTTCAAAATGTATCAAATAGATTCTTGAAATTTTAATTTTATGTCTCAATAGGTCCTTGATCTTTAAAATATGTCTAATAGGTCCTCAAATTTTTAATTTATGTCCAATAGGTCATTGAACTTTCAATTTAATGTCTAATAGGCCTTTAATTTATCCAACATTTTTAAATCCACCAACCTAATAAACACAAATTTAAAAGTTTAAGATCCTATGAGACATAAATTATAATTTTATATATTTAATATTTTTTAATTAAATTTTGAACATGCCCAAGATTTATTAGATATAAAATTGAAAGTTCAGTAACCTATTAAAACATTTTAAAAGTTCAGAGACCTATTAGATACAAAATTGATTTTTTTTCTTGCAAATGTAGTATATTACAAAGCAACAAGGACCTCACAGCTGGAGGTCAAGGCATAAACTAGGATCAAAACAAACAACAAACAAACTCAAGATCAATAGAATGACTCAATAGAAAAGGTTCCATGAGGGAGGGAACACCATTGCAACACTAACATTTAGTGCACCTGGCCAAGATGAACATAAAAAGAAGATATTCGGCCTTACTACCTAAATTAAAGCCTGAGAAGAACTAGAAGAGAAACCATGAACACAAAGCTTATGCTCGTTCCATAAATGGTAAATAACTGCACACCTGGTCACCTTCCAAACTCTACACACTAGAAAGATTTGTCTGCACCATAATGACAAATCTAGTCAAGCTTCGTAGACCAAGAAGCGATCTGATGTGAAGATCTGTCTCAGTGGAGCACTTCACCCCACGCTAAAACACTAAACGAATACTCAAAAGAACAAATTGGTCACGAGATCCAATTGTCCCTCTACATAGGACACAATCAACATGAATAAAAGAATTCCACATACAAATTTGATCTCACGTATAGAGTTTATCCCAAATAGCAAGCTACAATATGAAAACACACTTTTAAAGATCTATTTCACACTCTATAAAATCCAAAATTATATAGACAAACTAAATTCAAGGGATTAAACTTATAATTTAAGTTTTCTTTTTTATTAGATATTTATATAAGATAGGATAGGAGAGATATTGATTGAATCTTTTTTTTTTTATTGCAGATATTGATTGAATCTTGCCAAACCTTTTGATTCCAGATATTTTAACATATCGACAGATATAGTATCAATAATTCTGATGTGACATAAAAACAATAATATATTTTTTAAAAGGACTTCATTAAACTGTTTCAAGAAAAAAAAAAAAAAAAAAGACTTGATTAAACCACAACCAATAATTTGATGTGACAAAAAAACAGTTACATAATATTTTTTTTAGTGGCAAGAATAAATTTGGGAAAAAATCAATTTTTACCCAAGTTACCAAGTTGTATCAATTTTAACTATAAACTTTCAATTTGAACCCTAAACTTAACAAATTGTATCAATTTGAACCTCAAACATGCATATATGTTGCAATGTACACCTTTGGTCAACTTTCCCATTTGAATTGCTATGAAAAAAATGTAATTGACAATTTATTTTCTTTTTTTTTTTTAAATTCACATTGCACCTAAGTTAGTGTTTTGTAAGAATTTTTTTGGAAAAACTAGAATAAATCAAATATCACATACTATTTTTCTTATTATCATCCAAAAAAGAATCACAAGGTTATTGACAACAAGAAAAATCCAGCAAAAAAGAACTCAAATTTCTTTATTTTTCATTTCTTCCATTTGTATATTCTTCTAATTAGCAAGAAAAAAAAAACGGTAAAAGAAGAAAAAAAATCCCACAAATTTCTTAACAACAAGAAAAAAAGTAGCAAATATTTGAAGATAAAAAAACCTCCAAAATTTCTTTTCTTTCGTAATTTTAAATAGCAGCGAAAAAGCCCTCACAATTAAAGTTCTCAACAACAAGAAAAAACCATCTAATATAAAGTTTCTCCAATATTATTTATAAGAAACCAAGTCAGGTGCAATGTGAATTAAGAAAAAAATGAAGAAATAATCAATTACGTACGGTGGTTCAAACAGAAAGTTAACCAAATGTATACATTGTAACACTTACGCACGTTTGGAGTTAAAATCGATACAATCCGATAAGTTTGAGGTTCAATTTGATGAAATTGAAAATTCAAGGTTAAAATTGATACAAATTATTAAGTTTAGGATTCAATCAGATGAAATTGAAAGTTCAAAATTAAAATTGATACAACTCAAAAGTTTAGGGTTAAAAATGTTTTTCCCCCATAAATTTTGAATGACTATATCTTTTTTTAAACGTACGTTGCCTCAGAAGTCAAAAGAAAAATCTACCCCGTCTGTCTCTTTCTCTCTCCGATTGTCACCTCTCTTCTTTGTTCAATGAAATTCTCTTTCCTTTCTTTTTCTTTTTCCGTCAATTAATGGATTAAATCATAAATTTTAATTTCTTTATATATTCTTCACCTTTTGTTCGAATAAAAGAGAGAGTATACTAAAACAATGGAGGAAGGTTTCATTTTAAAATATAATATCAAATAATTAAGGTCCCGTTTGATAACCATTTGGTTTTTGGTTTTTTGTTTTTTAAAATTAGGCTTAGTTTCTTTAAATTTCCTCACCATGGTTTTCATTTTTGTTAAAGACATACTTGAATTCCTAACCAAATTCTAAAAACAAAAACAAATTTTTGAAAACTACTTTTTTTAGTTTTCAAAAATTGGCTTGGTTTTTGAAAACATGGGAAGAAAGTAGGTGAAAAGCCAAAAAAAACTTAGAGTTGGAAGTGGTGTTTATAAGCTTAAAAACCAAAAACAAAAAACAAAAAACCAAATGGTTATCAAACGGGGCCTAAACAATCATTTTTCACATCAGCAATGAAAAATATATGAAATATTTGTTTAATACTATACACCAAATTGAAAGTGAAAAAAGGAGAAATTTATTATGTTTATTGATTTTTCTTAATAAATTCCATAATTTGAATTTAACTCTTAATATATTAATTTTTCTCAACTAAGCCCCATTATCAAACTTATTAAAAAGATAAAACAGAAGTCAGCCTTAAACCTTTTTAAACCTTTTAAAAAAAAAAAAAAAAAAAAAGTCTGTCTTAAACTTTTTAAAAAAAAAAAGAAAAAAAAGGGTCAGTCTTAAACTTTCCATACATGAAATAATGTCACACGTCATTTCACGATTGTCTTTATGAAATAATTGGGGAGACAGTAAAGATTAGATCAAATGAGAAAGAACTAGCTTTTCGAAAAAAAAAAAAAAGAAGAAGAAGAAAGAAAGAACTAGTTTCAATAGAAAGAAAAATAAATAAATAACTGTAGCTGCATGTGATTGATAGTAATATATTTTTTATTTTTTAAATATATGTTTATACTTTTAAACTGATGCAATGAATTATTGTCTCAAAAAAAAAAAAAAAAAAAAAAAAAAAAAAAAAAAACTTAATGCAATGAATGCAATGCGACAAAAGGTCTTATCGATTTTTTTCGAAATAAAAAATGATTTAATTATTTCTATATGTTACCACCGCTCCTTTACCTCCTAGAGTTTCGTTAACTTGAGGATAATATGTCAAAATGAGTATAGTTTAATTGACATAAAATTTAATTTTTTTTAGTACAAATAAAATTTAAATTAATGGTAAAAAATATATGTGTTCACACGTAACTTCGAAGATGGAGACACGTGGAATAAACGTATATTTGTATTAATATTTGTATGCGTGTGGATGTACAATCTGTGAACATCATAATATGGTTTGAATCTCTCATTCTCACATGCTGTAAACAAAAAAAACTTGAACATCATAGTATTCTTTTCTTCCTATATATTATATTATATCATAAATTATTTGTATTTTATTATTGGCTACAATTATCTTTTTCAATAAAAAAAAATTACACTAACATAAAAGACGGGTAATATATAAAGTTGTAATATATTGTAAATTTAGAATAATTAATTTATTAAAAAAATTCAATAAAAAAAAGTGGCTAGAAAGAGTGCAAGAAATTTCTCTCATTATTTGATTTCTTATATATAATATTTATAAGATCTTGATATTTGACTAATTATCTTATACCATCAATTATTGCTGAAGTGTCAAAGCGAACTTAGTTCAGCGGTAATTGATAGGTACCCTTCACTATAAGGTCAGAGGTTCGAATTCCCCACCCCCAAATGTTGATGTATTAAAAAATAAAAAAAAAAATAAATTATTACTGAAGTACCATTTTCAACATTTATTTATATGATTTTTCATCAACTATGCATTTATTTATAACCTCTTGTAATTGGTTCCGAACTTACCAAATCCTGCATGATTGGATATCGATCGTATAATTAATGAATCCACTCGAGCACATTGAATTTCAGATCTTTGTAATTAATCGGCAAAAAGACAAACCACAACTAGATAATAATTTATCATATATCTCTTATACACTTTGTTAACATACGAAGAGGGTAAGGATTTGTTTGAAATACATTTTAATTTAAATGTTTTTCAAAAATGTATTTTTAAAAAATATTTTGTATAAAAATTGTTTAGAATTTAAACACTCATATGTTTGGTTGCATTTCCTCACAAATATTTTTATACACAAGTTATTGTTTACTTAAAGTCTTTTTTAAAAAGTTGGTTTCAAGTATTTCTTTCAAAATGGTTTATTTATCAATCTCATTTTCTAATAAATCTTTTTTAGTGGTAGTCAAACACTAGAAATTTGTTCAAAATGATTTATTTTCAAAATTAAACACTTGAAAAGTTAAATCAAACACACCCTAAAGTCAACATAATTCAGAGAATCTGATAATGTTACAATCACCCTCTTTGATATTTGTGTGTTTTTTTTTACAAATGTATAGGGTTAAAGATTTAAACCTTTAATTCTAAGAGAAGAATTAAGTGTTATAATTAATTTTACAATGCAATAATTTTAATAACCTTTGACCTATTGATTAAGGGAATATATTTTAACTGATTGAGTTATACTCAGGTTGGCTCAAATTAACTATTGATTCTATACTAAAATAATATTAGCTAAAGTTTATAGTTAAAAATAATATGAATTAATTTGGTCGTTTTTTTTTTTTTTTTTTTTTTTTTGAGTTCAACGACATTTGGAGTGGGAGATTCGAACCTCTGACCTTTTGATCGAAGGTACATGCCAATTAGAACTCGTGGTTATCTATGGAACAAATGAAATCATTATTGCAAACCTAATCAACCTAGCTCATATAGTATCAACTAACAACGAGAGGTTTAAGTTCTTCCACGAATGTTTTTGAATTAAAATAATAAAGTTATTATTAAATATATATATTTAAATGAAAATCCAGATATCATGATTGAAAGTACTTAAAAAATAATAATAAAATATAATAACATTATGGTTTAAAAATATATATATATATATATATATATAATAACATTATTGAACGTGAGGAGAAAAAGGTATGAGTTTTGCAACTTGTAAATTTCTTTATTTGGATGGTGGGACCATCTCCCTGTCATGGTTTTGCAGGGCCCCACTTTCCTCATTGGTCATTCATAATTTCCCCACCAAATAGAAAGATTTGCACAAAATATATATACATTTTGAGAAATTCGAATGTAAAATACATTCCATATATAGAGTTTAATGTTTTTTATCAAATTTTTTCAAAAATAATAATGATATCAAATACATAGGACTATAATTTAATCACGAATTTAAGCCTAATTCAACATAATATTTTAAAATTTTAGACTTAAACTTTAACACAGATATTTATTTATTAATGTTGTATTTGGTGTCAATAAAATTTTGGTAACATTGAATGCGGCATAAGAAGTATACAAATATCGTCCCACACTGTTTTGAATCTGGCTTGACATATACAGTGGATTTCTTGTAATGTTCTGCACAATAATTGGCATTGACATTATCCAAATGTGTCAGTGGTTTTGATTTGAATTAAGTTTCTCATCTTCATTTAATATATACACGTGATTCTTGTCATCTATAATGAATGAGAGAGATGGAGACCCAAGATTGCAAAGGTTGATGTCGACAAAAATATCGAGGTCATGACTAAGTAAAAATGTCAATGAAAATAGATATTTCTAAGAAAATTATAAATTCAAAACATTCATTATCATAGTTAACAAATAAGCATTTGATTCCTTTTGTACATATTTTATCAATTTTTGTATGATATAATAAAAATATCAATTCATTTGTCCTATCAATATTGAACTTATAGACATTTTGATGGAAATATATATCTATACGTGTCGACATAAACTTAAAACTTTTGTCACAATCACAAAAAAATATTAATCAAAGAGCACATGATTGCTTTCTAATAACCATGAGATGTGAATTCAAAAGTCTCCATCTTCCCCCGTAATCATCAGCTACAAAATTCGAACACTTTTACATACAATTTCTTTATTACATATATTCAACGGTGTAAAACTGTCAACTACATTGTCATAGCAAATTATTCAATGAAGTCGTCACAATAATGAGACTCTATCTTTAAAACTGTCGGATGATACAAAATCAAGTTACTTTTACAATTTCTCACTCTTATATCTAACAACCGTGCAAAACTTACCAGCTTCATTGTACCGACCACGCATCAGATAATTTCTTCACATTGTCACGGTCTCCTTCAATAATTGCTGATCAATCACAATACAGCGAGGCAGAACAGGAGCTGCCAGTCTCTATTTAAAGCCCACATTGCCGCAAATATTTCAGACCTACAGCAGTTCACCAAAGCCAAATTAGCAGAGTCAGTTGCATTACTGCAAAAGCCAAACTATGGAGTCCCTTCTTCTTTCCACAACCACAGCCACTCCCGGAAAACCACTTAGCTCAAAATCTTTGCTTCATCAATCCCAACCCTCCTTCTGCAATGGAGACTCGTCCATTTTCACTGCAAAGCTTCGCAACAAAATGGACAGAATCAAACTTTCGAAGCCATCCCTAGTCCCCGCCTCGCAGTGGAAATTCGACCAGCCACGGGAACGCGGAAGAGACCATGGTCGATTCGAGAACCCATGGGAACACCGAAGAGACCATGGTCAATTCGATAACCCACGGGAACAACGAAGGGACGATGGTCGATTCGAGAACCCATGGGAACAACGAAGGGATCATGATCATGATCATGATCATGATTATGCTGCTGATAACAGAAATACGGCCGGGATTGACAATTCGATCGAGAGTGCTATGGACATTCCTGTCGTGTCGTGGGAGGATCTGCAGTACCCGGCCGGGCAGCTCGGCGCCATTCCGAAACGGCGGGAGGTTACGGATGATAAAAAACAGATGGAGTATTTGACCAAAATCTTGAGTTCCAAGGTCTACGATGTCGTTGATGAATCCCCCTTGCAGTTCGCTCCCAGGTTGTCCGATGGATTGGGAGTCAACATTTGGCTCAAGAGGGAGGACTCGCAACCCGAGGTAAAATTTTAAATTTTTAAATAATTGTCAAAATTTTAATTACGGTTTGTAAGGAAGATACATGTCAACTAAAGTTAGGAACAACACGTGTTATTTCTTATATATGGTTTGATTTTAAAGTTCTTTTTTTTCTGGGATTTGTAGGAGTATTCGTTCCTGCTCCGAGGAGCTTATAACCTAATGTCCCAGCTTGATCCGAAAGAAGAGGAAAAAAAAGCACAAAAGAGTGAGGTTGTGATTGTTATTTGGAACTGTCCCTGTATAATTATGGTTTTATTTTATTTTATTTTGTTTTGTGTCGGATTTGTAGGGGTATTCATTCAAGCTTCGAGGAGCTTATAACTTGATGTCCCATCTTCCAAAAGAAGCGTTGGAAAAAAGAGTCGTTAATAGAAATCAAGCACAAGGGGTAGTTGTGATTAATTGTTATTTGAACTCTCTTTATAATGGGTTAATACTTGGTTGCAAATCGATGTGTAGGTATCTCTCTATACACCACCATTAAAATATTGACAAATAGAAGAGAAGGAAAAAATTTCACTTTCTACCTTTCTCTCTTAATTGTCAACATTTTAATGAATACACATCGTTATGCAGTCAGGTATTATTTCAGTATAATTATGTTTTTGTTTTGTTTGGAATTTGTAGGAGTTTACGTTCAGGGTGCGAGGAGCTTATAACATGATGGCTAATCTTCCGAAAGAAGAGTTGGAAAAAGGAGTTATTTGTGCGTCAACTGGAAATGAAGCACAAGGGATTGCAATGGCTGCTAATAAATTAGGAAGTGAGGTTGTGATTGTTATGCCTACTACCACGCCCCCAATTCAGGTGCGCACTTATTTCTTCACCTATATAAACTTTTTTATTCTCTCCTCCTATTTCCCATTTCCCATCCAAATAACAATGCTAGTGTGCATAAATTTGAGTATAGTTTAGTGGATAAGACACAAATTAACCATCTCAAAGGTCAATGGTTTGATCTTCCACTCTGCAATCGTCGAACTAAAAAAAAGACAAAAAAATGTGCATATAATACGCTTATTATTGAGATTAAGGAGGAAGGAGGAGAGCAATTTCCTTTCTCTTAGTTCGTTGTAAATTAAAAAACGGTTAAATTACATTTGTAGGTCTTGAACATTCAAGGTCGTGTCTTTTTTTAGTTCGACAACATGCGGGGTAGGGGATTTGAATATTTGAACTCTTGATTGAAGGTATATATATATCTTAACTAATTAAGTTATGTTTCACGGTTGTGTTTAATAATATCATAAAAGTTAAAAAGTGTAATAGATTCCTTAAATTTTCGATTTTTTTTTTTTTTTTTTTTTTGTCTTTAGTTACCAATTTTTATTAATTTAGTTAGTAAACTTTACAAGTGTTTAATAAATCTCACCATTCTTAATTTGTTCAAAAGATTCCTTAGCCATTAGACATTTAAAAAAAAAATCATAGACTAATAAGACACCATGTAAAAAATTCAAGACTAAATATATATAGACTGTCAAAAATTCAAGAAATGATTTTAAATATAGTGATTTGAAAAATGAAAAAAATTATTTGAAATTCTTTATCTGGTTTGTAACAAGAAAGAATTTGAAACTATTCTTATTTAGATTGTCACTAGAAAGAAAAAAGAAAAAAGTTAATCTTGAGAGATATTCTACCAAATCCTCTCATTTTGTTCTCATCATGATTTAACAAACAACTAAGAATTCCACTAGAATAATTCAAATGAACTCAAGATCATCCCATTCCCAAGCAAACAAAAATAGAAAGAAAAGTAAAAAAATCTTACTTGTCCCTAAAAAGTTCTTTGATTTTTGCCCCCAACAGGTGGAGATAGTTCAAAATTTGGGTGGGAAGGTTGTTTTGTATGGAGATTCATTTGATGACGCACAAGCACATGCTACACAACTAAGCCAAGAGCAGAACCTTCCAATACTAACTCCTTTTGATCACGAAGATGTTATAATCGGCCAAGGCACTGTTGGAATGGAAATTTCTCGTCAAATGAGAGCCCCCTTACATGCAATCTTTGTGCCTGTTGGGGCTGGTGATCTTCTAGCCGGTGTTGCTTCCTTTTACAAGCCCCTTTTTCCTCAGGTCCGTTAATTAATTATATCAATACTTTAACACTTTTTACTCGCTTGTGCTTTTGCATTTATCGTATTGAATATCGTTAACGCAGGTAAAGATTATCGGGGTGGAGGCAAAAGATGCAAATTCTATGGCGTCGGCGTTGTATAATGATAAGATAGTAAGATTGGACGACGTTGGAACTTTTGCAGATGGTGTGGCTGTTAAACAAGTTGGAGACAAGACTTTTCGCATCAGCAGAGAACTCGTAGATGGTATAGTTCTTGTTGACAAAGATGTCGTATCTGCTGCAATAAAGGTTTGCCCTTTTTCGATTGTACCTGTCAATTACCACTGAACTCTCTCTGACTAATGCACACCTGCGTTTATAAGCTTAATTTTCAAAAACCAAATGGTTATCAATCGTATTTCTGATAATACGTTGACAGCAAATGTATGAGGATACTGGGAGCATGTTGGAGCCTGCAGGGGCTCTTTCCATTGCTGGAGCTAAAGCATACTGCAAATATAACAATATCAAAGGAGTAAATGTTGTCGCAATAACCAGTGGGTCAAATATCAACTTTGACCAGCTTCGCAGCATTGTTGATAATGCTGCTGCTGGCAATGAAACTGAGGCTACATTTGCAACTATACTGCCAGAGAAACCTGGAGCCTTGAGAAAATTTTCTGACTTGGTTTGTTACATTAATTATATTCTTTGTCCATAATTATTATATATGAAGCTTACAATAATCAAAAATTAAATTTGGATTTGCAGGTGGGACCTAGCAACATTACAGAATTTAAGTACAGATATAACCCTGAAAAGGAGGCTGTTGTGCTTTATAGGTAAGTGCTTCTCAACTTAATCTTCACCCAGCTAATTAATTAAAGTTCAAATTTTGATGTATGGTGAAATTATAATTTTTAGTTTGACATTCGACCACATAAATAATTTCTCGTTCATTGTGTTTTTGTAGTCTTGAGGCGAATGAGGCTTCAGAGCTTGAAGAGGCAAAGAAGCGGATAGATTCTTCTTCATTTGAAACTTATAATCTCACAAAGAATGAAGTTGTTAGGGATCACTTGCGTTACATGGTATTTTTTTTTTTTTATATATGTGTTTTTTTCTAATGAATGACTCTTGAAAATGCCTACACAAAAATTGTTTTTCAATAAGTATATAGTATAAGATGGGGAGAGTCTATAAGTGCATTTTTAGCCTATGGTCCAAGAAATAATCAATAGAAAGAAAATGTGTTAGTGGGAGAATGGAAGTTTCATATGTTATGTATGTATATTTATTGGCTGATTTGGGAATTTAACCATTGGTTGAGTCTAAAATCATAGCCTCATTTAGATCTAGATCTTGGCTTTTACATTAATTGTAAAAATGTTTTGGTGGGATGTGAGATTTGAACCACAGATCTCTTGATGGTTAGTACAAGCATTAATTATGTCAATTAAACTATACTGATGTTGGATTTTGATTGAAAATATATGTTTTACCCAGTTGAGTTATCTTAGATTCATTTATTAGTATATGTTATTACATTTAGCTTTAACCGACTAGAATTAGAAATCGTTTTTGCTTCATACATCTAATACCACGTGCTGCAACATTGATATAATTAAATATATCATAACTCATCAACTTAAGCTATATTAAAACATTAATATATAATGAGGTTATTATTTCATTTCAGATGGGAGGCAGATCAAAGGTTCCAGAGGAAGTTCTTTATCGTTTTACTCTCCCAGAAAGGCGAAATGCCCTAGGGCAGTTTTTAGATGCTTTCAGTCCTCGCTGGAACATTAGTTTAGTTCACTATCGTGGGCAGGTATATAAATTAAAACTAAATAATAATACTTTTATGATCAAGAACGTTTCTCTCAAAGATTTTGTGATGGAACACGAACAGGGTACAGCCAGTGCAGATGTATTAGTTGGGCTTCAGATTCCTCAACCAGAGATGGCTGAATTCCATGAAAGTGCCAAGAGGCTTGGGTTTGATTATATTGCTGTAGATAATGATCCTGCCTCCAAGCTTCTCACACAATTGTAAAACAATATATATATATATATATATATATATATATATATCCTTGTGATTTCCTTTCACTTTGATATAATATATAGTAGCTAGAGGAAGAGCATATATAGTGTGAGAAGCAAGCTACTCTTGATGTGTTTGATCATGTTGGAATAATAAATCATATGCTTTATTTGTATGGAGAACAATTGTTATCTATCTATATTTATATTTATATGAATGAAAATAATGCAAATGGTTGAATTGAAACCATATGCTTTTATGCTTATTTTGTATTTAATTATAGTTTTGCAATAGTCCAAACGTAATCAAAGACACTTAAATTAGGCTAGTGATTGAGACAATTCAGCCAATTGTCTTTATGCAGATAGGCCAGGTACAATGAGGTTGGTAATTTTTCATGGTTGGATGTAGGATGGAAATTATAAGAGTAACTCGATTTTGTATCCTGTGGTTATTAGGGACAGAAAAATTTAAATCAGAGCTTTTAAAGAGACGGTCATATTGTGCCGGCCTCATTGAATAATTTACCCACAGTCGGACCTCTTTCTACACTTATTATTTAATTAAATACAATTTTAAACTTTTGTAACAAAAAAAAATCAAACTCTCCTATCTATTTCATTAAAAAAAAAAAAAAAAACAAACCAACAAAAAATCTTTTTTTTTTTTAATTTATGCAGTCTAAATAAGTTTTCAAAACCTTAATTTTTCTTTTCCAAAATATATTTTCCCTATTAAAATTTTGATGAAAAAAAAGTGATTGCAAATGTATAATTTGTTAATTACAAACAACTTAACTAAAAAACAATGGATAACAAATAATGATGGAGATCATGATTTTTAAATTTGACATAGCTTCTAGAAGTATGATTTTAAAATTTTGACATCATTATAATTAAGTGAAAGAAGAATCAATAGAATTTTGATATCATTAATTAAAATAATAATTTAAAAATAAAAAATAAAAATATAAAACATGCCCCCCTTTAAAATTGTGAATTTCAACCGAAAAACTTAACTCCCAAGAATTTCTAGTGAAAACGGTATATAGGATCCCAACAGCCTATAATCTGACTATAAATAAAACTAGAGGAAAGATCTCAGGAGGAATAAGATCATCATCAAACAACAAAATCTAAACTATATTAAAATTTAAAATCATTCATTTCCTATATAAATAGAGAGTTCCATGAGTAGAATTTCACAAAATTAAGTGAGAGTTTAGACCTTAAAGCAAAAAAAAAATGGGTTGGAATGGAAGTTTTGTTTTGCTTAATTGCTTTGTTTTGATGTTAGCATTACATTGTTGTGCAAAGAAAGTTTCAGTTTCTTATGATGGAAGAGCATTGAAGATTAATGGAGAAAGAAAGATCATAATCTCTGGTTCAATTCATTATCCTCGTAGCACTCCTGAGGTTATTTAATTTTTCTGTTTAATTAATAAAAATTAAATGACTATTTCTTCAACTAATATAATTGAAGTAATTAATAATATGGTATTGGTTTATGTAGATGTGGGCAGAGTTGATTGAGAAAGCAAAGGAAGGTGGGCTTAATACAATTGAGACTTATGTATTTTGGAATGCTCATGAGCCTCAACAAGGCCAAGTAATTATCTCTTCATTTATTTGATTATGTTGTGGAAATAAAAATATATCTAACAATTTTATATATTTGTGTTTCAGTATGATTTTTCAGGAAATAATGATCTGGTAAACTTCATTCAAACAATACAAAAAAAGGGGCTCTATGCTATTCTTAGAATTGGACCCTATGTTTGTGCGGAGTGGAATTATGGGTAAATTCTTTCATTTTGTTATTTATTTATTTATTTATTTATTTATATCTATTTTTTTTAATTTGATTATATTTAAAAAAATATTTGCAGTGGGTTCCCTGTTTGGTTGCATAACCTCCCAGGCATCCAATTTAGGACCAAGAATCAAGTGTTCATGGTAACTTACTTGGAGCTTACTTTCTTTTTGGTTTACCATTTATATATTCTAAAAATAAAAATAATAAAATAAAAACTTATTTAATTGTGATTTTAGGATGAAATGGAAAAATTCACAACACTGATAGTAAACAAGATGAAGGATAATAATCTATTTGCATTTCAAGGAGGACCTATCATTATTGCCCAGGTTTGTGTTGTGTTTAATATTTTTTAAATATATTTATATTAATATTAATTTGTTTTTTTTGTAAAAAAAAAAATAATAATAATAATAAACAGATTGAAAATGAATATGGAAATATAAAAGGATCATATGGAGATGATGGAAATGAATATGTGAAGTGGTGTGCTGAGTTGGCAGAATCTTACAACCTCAGTGTTCCTTGGATAATGTGTCAAGAAGGAGATGCTCCTCAGCCAATAATTAATACTTGCAATGGTTTTTACTGTGACCAATTCAAACCCAATAACAAGAATAGTCCCAAAATCTGGACTGAGAATTGGACTGGCTGGTTTGTCTTTCTACCCCTTTAACTTATTTATTTATTAACCTCTCCTCTCCTCTCCTCTTTAAATTTAATTTAATTTAATTAATTATACTAATATTGAATAAATAAATAAATAAATAAAATAAATAAAATTAATTAGGTTCAAGAGTTGGGGTTCCAGAGAACCATTGAGAACAGCTGAGGATGTTGCATTTGCTGTTGGACGTTTTTTCCAATATGGAGGTTCTGTCCAAAATTACTACATGGTAACTTTTTTATATTAAACCATTTTTTTTTTTTTTTTAATTTCTGTTTTTCCATTCTTATTTTAAAATTTATTTGATAATATTTTTTCACAGTATCATGGTGGGACAAACTTTGGTAGAACTTCTGGAGGTCCTTACATCACAACTTCTTATGATTACAATGCACCTCTCGATGAATATGGTATATTATTATTATTAATTCACTCTTTTTTCTAATTATATTTTACTTAATTTAAAAGTTTTTTAGACCCATTTAATAAAATTGTGAATTGTGATCTTGATCTTCTAAGGGAATATGAACCAACCAAAGTGGGGACATTTGAAGCAACTTCATCAACTTTTGATGTCTATGGAGAAAGTTTTGACCTATGGAGATGTCAAACACACTGAATATGGCCATTTGACAACAGTGAGTGTCTTCATCTTATTTATTTCATAAATTCAGCTATAATAATATCTTAATTAATTAATTTGTAATTACAGGCCACAACATACAGCTACAAGGGAAAATCAAGCTGCTTCTTTGGAAATGCAGAAAATGGCGACAGAGATATCACCTTTAACAACAGAACCTACACTGTTCCTGGTTGGTCTGTCAGCATTCTTCCTGACTGCAAATCTGAAGTTTACAACACTGCAGAGGTTAACACTCAAACAACCATAAGAGAGAAGGTTTCAAGCCAACTCGGAAAATACAAAAAGTCATTCAAATGGCAATGGAGAAATGAGAAAATCGAACACTTAACGCATGAGGGTAAAGTTGACGGTGGAACTGTTTTCACTGCCAATCAACTTCTTGATCAAAAGCTTGCCACAAATGATACCAGTGATTACTTGTGGTACCTCACAGGGTAACTATATAATTTCCTCATTCATATATTTTAATTTCTCTCTTAAATCACAATCATAAAGATTATAATCATAATTATAATCCCCCTGGCCCCCTTTGATCAGTTTCCATCTTGATGGATCCGATCCACTTTTTGGCAAGAATGTAAAGTTACGTGTGAAGACCCGTGGCCATATTCTTCATGCCTTTGTCAACCAAAACCATATTGGTAAATTATTCACTATTCCCAAGTCATTTATATATATATGTAAAAGTAAAAAGATTCTACTTCATTTGACATGTAATTTAATCCAATTTCAGGGTCACAACATGCTCAAAATGGCAAATATGATTTCACAATCGAGAAGAAAGTCAGAAATCTAAGGCACGGATTCAACCAAATTTCCCTATTAAGTGCCACGGTTGGATTGCCAGTAAGTACAACATTACATTAAATTAAATTTGAAAAATACCCTTCAAACCCAAACCTGAAATTTACATTTTGATTGGGCAATGTAGAACTATGGAGCTCACTTTGAGAATGCAGAGGCTGGGGTTCATGGCCCAGTTGAATTGATTGTCGATGGAGAAACAGTAAGGGATCTGTCAACCAATGAGTGGTTTTACAAGATTGGTTTGGATGGTGAAAAGTACGAGTTCTTTGATCCCAATCACAAATTCAGAAAGCCCTGGCTCTCGGACAATCTCCCATTAAATCAGAATTTCACTTGGTATAAGGTATACTAAATTTTAATTTCCCTATGCTTACATGAGAAGTGCATCGAAATTCAGCTTTGTAAATTTATGATTGGCTGTTTGGTTCACTACAGACCAGTTTCCCAACTCCTAAAGGACACGAAGCAGTGGTGGTGGATTTGGAGGGGATGGGAAAGGGCCATGCATGGGTGAATGGAAAGAGCATTGGAAGGTATTGGCCAAGTTATCTTGCAAATGAGGATGGCTGCTCTTCAAATTGTGACTTCCGTGGGGCTTACTACGACAGCAAGTGTGTCACTAACTGTGGAAAGCCTACTCAAAGATGGTATGTTTTTACAATAATTACAACTCTCTGCTGTATATATATTCAACATACAACAACTTAATTAGCTTAAGTGAAAGAATTGTCTTTGATCATATGTATGTATAGGTACCATATCCCAAGATCTTACCTGAACAAAGGGCAAGATAACACCCTGATTTTGTTCGAAGAGTTTGGTGGGATGCCATTGGATATAGATATCCAGACGACGAGGGTGAAGAGAGTGTGTGCAAAGCCTCAAGCAGGAACCACATTGGAGCTATCCTGCCATGATCGAATCATCACTGACATCAATTTTGTTGGCTTTGGAAACCCCCGTGGCACTTGTGGCAACTTCCAGAAGGGTTCTTGTGATTCCTCCACTGCCTTCTCAGTCATCAAAAAGGTCAAAAAAAAGAGCTTTCTTTTTTGTTAAAATGGATGACACTCTGTTTCGACAGCTCTTTTCGTTTTGTGAGTTTTTAGTGATTTGTTTTCCTTTGAATTGCAGGCATGTCTTGGAAAAAGGAAATGTTCCATTGAAGTTACTAAGAGCAATCTTGGACTCACCGGTTGCAAAAAACATAATTGGCTCGCTGTTCAAGTTACTTGTTAGGGTGAACTTTTTTGAAAAAACAATAAGTTTTTAGGTTTGTTTGAAAATTTCCGTGTTTTTTTAGGGTCTTAGGTAGGCTGAGGTTTGTAGGTGTTTTGTTTTCCCTGGCTTCCATTCTATGTTAATATAACTAATTGATTCTTCCTTTACTCTCTCTGTCTCTGTCTCTCTCTCACGAGTATAATTATAATTAAGGTTTATTTGGTTCGATAGAGCATCATTACTAAATACCATAAACAAAATGTAATGATGCAGTTTTCCTGACTATTGATGATTTTCCTTGCAAGGGGTAAATATAGTAACTAATAAGGTTTGCAAAATGAGCCTTGGCCCATAGTATTTTTCGATAATAAAAACATTTGAAGGTATGGCAATTCCCCTGCAAAGAATAAAGACTTGTTGGACTTTTTGAGTATTTTTCAAAGGGTAAAAATTAAAAATTGTAATTAAATTCAATTTTAAGAAAATATATCATGATTAAAGTCTTTTTTTTTTTTTTTTTTTTTTTTTTTTTGAGTTCAACAACATTTAGAGAGAAGGTGATTGGAACCTCAAACCTAAGTCAAGCAAAGCTAACTTAAAAATGTTAGCTTTGTGTCTATTTGATGTTTGAAAAGTCTCTGAATTTGGAAAAATGTCTAATAGGTCTCTAAATTTGGAATTAGAGAAGTGTTTAATAGAATCTAAACTTTCAATTTTGTTTCCAATTGAATTTTCAATTTTATTTATTGGTGAATATATTTTTGTATGGCTTTTTTTTTATATATTACAAAATTAAAAAATAGTTAAAGTTCGCTCGAAGTCCAAGCATTTTTTTTTCAAATTGATAGGCTAAACTTTTTTTCGTCAAAAATAAATTTACTAACTAAAAGAATGTTGAATTTAGGACAAAATACATTTTTGGTCTCTGAAGTTTGGAGTTGATGTCTATTTGGTCCTTGAAGTTTCAAAATGAACAAGTTGGTCCTTGAAGTTTGTAAAATGATTCTAAATGACATGGTAAACAACCCACGTCAACAAATAACGGCTCAGTTAATTTTCTGTTAGGTTAAGTTAAATCAAGGACGGTTTAGAATTATTTTGCAAACCTCAGGGACTAAAATGTTCATTTTGAAACTTTAAGAACCAAATAGACATCAAGCCCAAACCTCAGGGACCAAAAGTGCATTTTACCCTTGAATTTAATATGCCCTCTAACCCATACTAACCCAGAGATATTCTATTTCTAAAGAGCGAGATATTAAAGAGAGAAATATTTTTAAGATTTTTTTTTTTAATTCAACAAGATGTAAAGGTGAATATTCAAATCTCTAACCTTGAGATGGATATAATTTTCAAGCACATAATCATAACAAAAAATTGGTACCGATAACTGCATGTCACCAAGTACTAACTAAGAAATATGTTGGTTCATATTTAAAAAAGAATATATGCGAGAGGAAAATGAAACTATTTTTTAAAAAACCTTCTAGTATCTAAACTTGCAACTTTTTTATTAAACAAAGGCTGTTATACACTTGAAATTTATGAGATAACTTTTGTACTTTACTCTTTTTCTTTTGTGAAAAGAAACTTACCTTCTATTAACGTAGGATTGAGTGCTTCGTGAATCAAATAATTGATAAAGTTTTTGTGATGTTTATGCTTGGGGTTGGAAATTAGAATATCCGATTATTGGAAAAAAAAAAAAAATCTTTATTTCCTTAATTATATATAACATCACTTTATAATGTCATTTTCGAGGGGTAAATCTGTCCGGACACGTGTCCCTTCAACTTGTTAAAAAGAATCTCATTTTAGTTTTTTCCTCTTAATTTATGAAAAAAACAACATATTTATTGATTTTATATTAGGGTCGGTTGCAAATATAGCAAACCAGCCCAAAATATTTGCAAATTTAGCGGCCAACGAAAAATTTTACAAAAATGGCAAAATTTTAAGTTCTGGAATGTGTATTTACTAAAATGTCCTTTCTATCTGATAGAAAGTTTTTCTATCACTGATAGAATCTTCTATCACCAATAGAATCTATATGTGATAGAAAAACTTTCTATCACAGATACATTCTATCAGTGATAGAAATTTTCTATCACTGATAGAAAAAATTTCTATCACTGATAGCTATCACAGATACTTTCTATCAGTGATAGAAAGACTCTAAACCTCTCACTTTTCTCTCTTTCCCTCTTTCTACTTTGCATTTTGGGTAATTCTCCAGTTACCTATCAGTTACCCATCAGTTTTCTTCCTTGCATTCTGTTTCTTTTTCGCTCTTTTGGGCTTCATCTTCTTCAACGAATTCCTCTAATCCGAACCCAATTTTTCCTTTTTAAGTTATGGGTTCTTCTGATTCTTTTCCATTTCATTTCCCTTCTCTCTAATGGAGAAGAAACCCAGCTTCTTCTCTACTTTGAAAGAGGAGGTCATAAGTGGGCTCTCGTCTGGCGAGAACTGGGTCGTCGTTTTCCATTCTGTTGTGCATGAAGAAGAATCAGTACGGCCGCATGAAGAAGAATCAGTACGGCGCCCATGGCGGGATTCCGCAGCAGTTCATTGCACGATCCGGCAGTTTCCGGCCAGTGGGCGAGGCTCTTACGCCGTTGGTTGAGGGCCCTGATCACGAAAGAAAACGAGAGAAGCAAGAAAAACGGAAAGAAGAAAGCTAGAGCATGAAGATCCACGCGCAACTCAGGGGCAAACACAGGGATATAAAAAATTAATTAAAAATTTTTGTCATATTTGCAAATATTTTTAAAAATTTCTATATTTGTCATTATTTACCCTGATGTTGCCACCCATTACAATTATCCTATTGTATTTAATTACATTTTTCAAAGTGGGCTCATTGGCCACATTGGCTGTGTGTTAACATATTATCATCCTTAGGGTGGTGTTGGTTCTGGTCTCCTATTTATATATGCATTTTAAAACATAAAATAAATATGGGTTTCTTTAAGAATATTATATATTTAAGCTATTTTTTCCATTTAAAATAAATCACTTAGATTTTTATCTTGGGTAGATTTATGTTGTCAACCATATTTCATTTAATAAATTCAATTTTATTCATAAAAGGATCAACATATACCAAATAATAACAAATATATAGTTTTGTTAAAAAACAAAAAAAAAAATAAGGGGGATTTGCACAAATAGCAAAAAACCGGCAAAAGAATTACAAAAATAACAAAATAATAAAATTATTTGCGGAAATAGCAAAAAATATGTTAAATTACGAAAATACCCTTAGTATCTCCAATAGTCTATCAGTCCCTATTATTGATAGTCACTGATAGACTTCGATTAATCGGAGTCTATCAGTGATAAATACTGATAGACTTTGATGATAAGCTTCAATTAATCGGAGTCTATTAGTGATAGACACTGATAGACTTTGATTAATCGAAGTCTATCAGTGTGCATCACTGATAGACTCTGATAATCATAATCTATAAGTTTTTATCATGTTTAATTCAAGCCTGTCAGTGATAGTCACTGATAGAAAACAATTTAATTCAAGGCTATTAGTTCAGTTTAATTCAAGGCTATCAGTTTCTATCCATCAATTTAATTTAAGTCTATCAGTGATAATCACTAATAGAAAACCGTTTAATTCAAGGTTATCAGTTAATATCACTGATAGAAATCAATTTAATTCTATCACTGATAGAAACCAATTTAATTGAAGTTTATCAGTTTCTATCATAAATCAATTTAATTAAAGTCTATTGACTTGTATCACTGATAGAAATCAGTTTAATTCAAATCTATCATTTCCTATCGGGGATAGAAATCAGTTAATTGAAGTCTATTAGTTTCTATCTCGAATAGAAATCAGTTAATTATCAATTAATTGAAGTATACCAATGATTGTTACTGATAAAAATCAATTTAATTGAAATTTATCAGTAAAGTACTTTGCATTGCAATCATCTCGGTAATTAGAAATTCATCCAAAATTATTATACTACAATCATAAATTGAACAGAAAATTTAAATATCTTGTGGTAATTAGAACATAAAATCCAAAAATAACCATTACGAACAAGAGACTCTCAAACAACAATGTAATTTTTAAAGCCTAGCACACAAGCTCCGATACCACCACTATAAAATTGCTATTCTTGTATTCTTTGTATTTCATTATCTATCAATTATAGTCCGTGATAGACTTCGACCAGTGATAGTTAGTGATAGACTACGATTAACCGAAATTGCTATTTTTGTATTCTTGGCATTCTTGAATTAAAAAGAAGGCCAACAAGAGCTTAGCTCAATTGGCATAAAATTGTACTGATAACCACAAGGTTTGTGGTTTGACTCTCCCTTTCCATATATTATCAAATATATATATATATATATATATATATATATATATATATATATATAAAGAATAAAAATAATAAAAAATAATAAAAAAGAAGAAGAAATCGTAACAGATTATGCACAAAAATGCAAAAAATAAATAAATAAAAAAAGAAGGAATCGTAACAATACACAAGAAATGAGGGATGAACAAAAATACAAAAAAAATAAAATAAAATAAAACAAGAAATCATAACAATACACAAGAAAAGAGGGAAGGGAAGACGGAAAGCTCACTTCCCAGAAATAATATTTCAAAAAACAATAAGGGTAAAATGAGAATGATCAAAATGGTGTCCGTGTTGGATGGTTGGAGAACACCAATGTTATTGTGCTCGCGCAACACCAAATTTATTTTTCCAATAAATTGAAGCCACTCATGTTTATAAAAATCTAATTAGGACCACTCAAAAATTCAGACGGCAAATAAAGTAAGCATGTCAATCGTATATAAATTGATTCACCGAGTTAAACCCTAAACTTAGAAGTGTTGCAATTTTTACTATCTATTCAACTTATGCTAATTCACTCGCACTGATTTTAACACAAATTAACGTAAAAATCTCCATAACATTACTAATTTCAATAAAATCAAATTTACCATAAAATAACTTTATCAAAACTCACAAATTTAAACAAAAATTAAGCCTTGATGTTGATTTCTTTAAAATAAATTTGTACCATACCTATGTCTTGATATAGATTCACTGAACACATATGAGAATACATTTTTTAAAGATTTTTCAAACAGAAACGTATTAAAAGGTAAACATAGCAATATTTTTCAAAGTTTAAGATTGCAACACCTATTTGAGTTTGAGGTACAATTCCGATGAGATTGAAAATTCAGGGTAAAAATTGATATGACTTAAAAAGTTCACAGGTAAAAGTTGATATTACAAAAGGACCGTATTCACACGTGAATTTTGGATCAATAATTAGAAGCAAACAAACAACATGGGTTCACATTAGAAACAAACATACAAATTGTAGGACCACGCCATAAACAAACAAACATATGATTTGGATTTAACCAAGCGTCCTGTATGTGTAGTTAAAGTCTCCTAAGATATGGGTTAAATACACAAACAAAAAAAAAATGGTCCACATTATTAGGAACAGACAAAAAATGGTCCATATTATAAACAAACAAACACGGTCCTTAATGTAATGGAGGATTCTCTCTATATATGTAGCACATGTTCTAAGAGATGGGTTGGATTATCATCAAGTTTTTGGATAAGGTTTTAGCTTCTTTCTGATCAGTTCAAATTTTAAATTTGCTTGAGTTCATCCATAAATATTAAATTTTGCTTGAGTGGATCCATAAACTTTTAGTTGTTCGAAGATATGCAATGCAATTTTTTTTTTTTTTTTTTTTTTAAAAAAAAAAAACTTTCTTGGGTAAGTTTGAAAAGAAAAATGTAGAATATTATATGAAAGTAGTCTCAATAAACAACAAAAAGTGATGTGTTTTTCTTTTTAAAAAAGTTAATTATATATTTTTTTTAATATTACGTCCTAAATTCAAAGAAAATGATTGAAACCAACGACTCTTTAAACAAAATAGACCTAAAGATTCTCGATATTTTGGACTAGCTAGGTGGGACGGAAGGAAAATTTTCCCATGTAAAAATCTCTGCCTGTTCTCTATGAGAGTTAACCAAAAAAATTCATGAGGACGAAGAATAATTTGGAGGCCTTAGACACTTTTAAGTAGAGATGTCTTAATCTCATTAAGTTATATGGAAGGTTATAAAAATTATTTAAAAGGAGTCAAAATTGAATCTCAATTTAAAAGTAGGATATTTCCTAAAAAAAATAAAATAAAATAAAAATAATTAAAAGTAGGATAATATAGCTTTAAATTTTTGATTGGATAGCTAAAATTTAAATATTTAAAAGGAGAATTAATTTTCTAACTCTACGATGTGATAATAGGAATCATCCTCCATAATACTTTCATTTATTATAAGTTATGTTAGCAAAATTTAAAAATAATGTAGAGTCTAACAACAAAACACTACTGATAAAAATAATTTTAGAGTATAAATAGAGAAAATAAATATTACAGGAGCACTAAAAATATAGGTATTTGATAGCTAAATTGGGAAGAGTTCTTTTAGAGAGACGATGAGTATTCTGGAATAGACATTGATGTGGTCCAATCTTTGTGAGAGGAAAACTTGAACGGCAAATTGTGTTGCAGGAAAATTTCTAACTAATACTATAGTAGTTCAACGGGAAAATTTTTAGTACTACTGTAGTATGGATACTCACTCCATTTATTAATTGTCACATCATTATTTGAAAAATGATGTGGATGGAGAGATTATGTACGATAGTACTAGAAATTTTTTCAATAATGTGAAGTCCACCAACATTATTAAAGATATATTTATGAAGACAAAATTATACGGTAAACAAAGCCAGCATTTATACTTGACATGCATGGCCAATCACATCGTCCCATGTGTTATCATGGGGTCAGCTTTTATTTATTCATTTTTTGCCCTTTGTCCTTTTTCGTCTAGGAAGATAGGTTTATATATATATTCTACAAATTTTCACAAATCTCTCCGAAATCTATTCAATGTACCACCATAAATGACATATTATTTTTATTTGTTCTTACTTAAAAAAAAATCTTTTATAATTTCCTTTTCCTTTTTTTTTCAATATTATTTCTCTTTTTATTTCCTTTTATAATATATACAATACCATTTATTTTCAGCTTATCAATTAAAATAATTTTCTTTAAACATTAAAAAGGAAAGTTGGATATAATTTATTGTAATCATTTGAACAATATCATTTTGTAGTAATTAACTTCGAGAGCCAATCCATTCGAGCATAACTCATTGGATAAGGCATCAAAAATCATTCTAAAGGTCGTCCATATCCTATCCCACAATTTTTTAACTAACAAAATTCCTTGGATCCCTTGTTTGTTCTAATTAATTAGTGAAAACGAGATTATTAAAGATTTTGTGAGAAAAAAAAATATATTATTTATGGTGTTATCTGTGATGGTAAATTGAATAGATTTTTTTTTTTTTTTTGACAATATATGGAGTGGGAGGATCCGAACTATAGCTCTCTTGGTCATTAGTACAAATTTATATATCGAAGAGATTTGTGAGATTTTAAAATACAACCTATAGGCCTATACAAATCTATCTTCCTTAAATGTAAATGGAAAGGTAAAAGGCCAAAAAAAAGGACAACGTGGCGTGCTGTAATTGGTCCACATGTTTGAATGGCATAAATTGTTGAAGCAAAGTTTTCTTCATAAAAGAATCTCAAATTTGGTAGCGACCGCCGCGCCCCACCTCCTCATTGTATGACTCTCAAGTCTTATCCTATTCCTAATTCATTACGGTTTTTATTTTTACTTTTTGTCTCTTTCAAACATTTTAAACAAAAATTCAACACATGCATGTTTTTCTCGTATGGATAAGAATAAATTAGTACAATAATAAATATAGAAGTAGAGATTTGAAACTTTGACCTTCTCGAAAACTATACGTTTTAAATTTTAATCATTGAATTATGACTTTATAGTTTAATTACAAGTGTTGGCTTTTAATTACAAGTGTTAATTTTTTTTTTAAATTACATTTTTCTTTTTCTTTTTCTTTTTTGTGAAATACATTTTTCTATTATAAACTTTATTTAGTATGAGTTTTAGATATTTAACTTATCAAGATGTATCAACAAAATATTGGTATTTTGAATATATATATATATATATATATATTTGGAATTTTTATTAATAGTTTAATTGAAAAAACTAATATACATATTTTTTTTAAAAAAAAAATCAATAACAAGGGAGAGGATTGGTGGGGTGGGAAATTCATTCCCCCAATTCCATCCAAAAAATAATTTCATCCCCTGTCTCCTCTTCCCATTCAATTTTTTTTAATAAAATAAAGATTTTAATAGTTTTGAAAATTTAAAAGAAAAAGAAAGAAAAAAAAAAAAAAAGAAGCAGAAGAAGAAGAAGAAGAAGAAGAAGGAAAAGAAAAAAGCTGAAAACCACTACATAATTAACATAATTTTTTTTTTCAAAAAAACATGAACCTAATTTAAATAATCACATATTTTTACCTCTCCTTTATTAATTGCACATATTACCTTTCCTTTATTAATTACAAGTTTCGTCACTTCTTTATCTGTTAGGTAATATTCTCGAACAAATAAAAAAATAACAAATTCATAAAGTGCGATCAATTCTCAAACAATCTTAAAACGTTAACTCTCCTTTGAAATTCTTTTTTTTAAAAAAAAAATGGATTTCAAAGATGAATAAGAATTTTTTTTTATAATGAGAGTGTTTTTCATGTGATGTACCATAAATATATAAATGAATTTTTTCGAGATTGGAGTTGATAAAGAATCATGAATTCACATTATATATAAACAAAATGCAAGGGTTGACTATGAATCATGCATGTGATTGAAGATTTATAGACACAAACTTCCAAGAGATGTTATAAATTAGGGAAAAGTACATAGATAGCCCAAATTTGGGCTCTATATTTCATAAATGTCCAAATTTCCCATTTTTTTACATAAAAGGTCTAATGGTCCAACTTTTTTTCATAAAAATCATGGTCTTTTTACGAATCAACCCTCATATCCACTACTAACTATTTAAAATAAATAAATAAAACAAAACCAAAAAAGGAAACACAAACCATTTCCTTCAAATTTCAATTTTGAGAACGTGGGTGAGAGAGTGTGAACGGAAAAGGAAAGGGATTTTTTAATTACTTCCCAATTTTGAAAGATCCCTAAAATCACTCCCAATTTTTCAAAAAAAAAAAATCTCTAAAACCACTCACTATTTTTCCCAATTCACACACGGTTTCTTCCTCCCTTCATTCCTCCCTCATGTTCTTTCTCCCTCATGGTCTCTCGACCTCTCTTTCCCTCTTCATCTCCGATCCTTTTCTTGCCGCCGACGACCAACCACCACCGGAAGCGCCGCCGCCGTCCAACCATCGCCATTGCAAACTCGAATAAGCAGCACCCATGCATCAATGGATACCACCAGCCCAGTTATTGCCCTCAAATTGTGGCTGTTTTATCGTGGGTATCGTTGAATTTCATCACCTTCGTGGTATATTTAATATATACATATGTATATATTATTTATTATTTAAAAAATAAGGTTTTTTTATAGTTATATACAGACTTTTTTTCCCAATATCTATATTTCTCCTAAATGCATTGGTATATTTAATATACATACATACATGTATATATATAATATATATTGACAAATAACTAAATATACAAGTGTATATTTAATACTATAGTAATGAGACAAGAAAAAAAAACTCGGTATACGTGACTACAATAATGAGTAAAAAAAGGAAAACTTATGTACATAGTATATATAAGCTGGTATATATGAAGTTATATATGAATATAAATGTTTTTCTGTAAAATGCAGATTATGGGACATATATACTAAACTATTATATATTGAATATTAACCAGAATATATAATAATCAATGCAATATATGCATAAATTATAAACGGTATATTACTGGGAATATATATATATATATATAATAACCGAAATAGTTATGTCAGTAAAATGAATATTAATCGAAATATATACACATTTTTTAGATATTCCAGCGAACATGTTATATATACTGCTGTCGGGAAGAAAAAAACGGGGAAAAAATCGATTAACTTTTGTTCGCGGTTAATGAAGAAAATAGAAAACTGCTGCCACGAAGAAAAAAACGTGAAGGAATAAATCGATAAAGAAGGAAAAAAAATGGATCAACCGAAAATTAAAGAAAAAAAAAGAGAAAAAAATGGATCAACCGAAAATTACCAAAAGAACGAAAATGGATGAAAATTGTCAGTAATTGAATGAAATAAAAGGAAAATACGTTGGAATCATTATGGCAAGAAATCAAATCTCAAGAATCATATTTTCAAAATATTAAGGATTTAGTTAAGATAATATCTTATAAAATATGACAAGAAGGGTAAAATAATAAGGAAAAAAGATATTTAATTTAGTTTTATTCCAATTCTTTTAATTATTCCTAATTTATCATATAATAGTCAAACTTGAAAATAGTTTAACTGGTCAAAATAGTTTAAGAAGTCAGAAGGTTAAAACGAGTATAGTTTAGTTGTAATTGGCACATACCTTCGTTCAAGAAGTCAAAAATTCGAATTCTCACATCTCAAATGTTGTTGAATTCAAAAATAAAAAATAAAAAATAAAGAAGTTAGAAATTAATAAATGTATTAAATAAGAAGTAAAAAGAATATCATGACTTTAACTTTCTTTGATCTAAAATGTGTTTTAGTATAAAATAATTAAGATGTGGAAACTATCATATCACATACCCATGTATTCCTTTCTCATTTGATCTAATTTTTATTGTCTCCCAATTGTTTCATATAAACATTATGGAGATGACGTTCCCTATTATTATATTTGTTGAAGAAAGACCAATTTTATATTTTTAATGAATTCAATGGCATAATTAGATTTTTTATATTGTGCCTCGTTTTTATCATACTTATTTATTTTATAATTAAACTTAAAAAAAAAATGTGTCCTTGTATTATATATATATATATATATATAATCTTTTTTTTTTTTTGAAAAAATATATATATAATCTTTTTTGTCTCCTTTTGTTTAACTATTACATGTGCAAAATTTTATATTTTTTAATGAATTTAGTAGAATATTAAATTTTTATAGCGGTCCTAATCCATTTTCATTGTTTAACTCTTTTTTTTTTTTTTTTTTTTGAGAAGATTGTTTAACTCTTTAATAACATATTTGACAGGTTAAAAAAACATTTTTAATCTACCTAAAGGATATTCAAATCTTCACCCCACTTCCAAAAAACAAAAAACAAAAAACAAAAAACAAAAAAAAAAGTCTTCACCCCTCACTCTCTCTCTCTTTTCTTTTTTCAAAGGACCCTTGCGCTCTTTTTAACCGAAAAAACTTTCAATTATTTTATTAAAAAATCAAGAATATAATAAAAATAAACATATTACTTTTTTTTTATTATTATATTTCTTTTACATATTCCAAAAGATTTTATATGGCAGCTCCTAAAGTTTAAAAAGAGAGAAAAAAAATCAAATGGATGCAAAGGGTAAATTCATTCATAAGCTTTTTATACCCATTTAGGTGGAGCAAGGGACGAGGAAGTTACCCTCTCTTTAATGGTCCAATGCTAAAAAAAAAAGGTGTACATAAAAAATCAAAATTCGTTGTAATTACGCTCACAAACTTTTAATTGCAAAAATTAGACATTTTTCAAATCCGATTTCATCAACATGTCTGCAATTTCGAATCCGATTTAAGAATCTAATCAATAAGAAGCTGCCAATCTCCATTGTAGCTTTCGAATATGACTTATCAAAGAAGAACAAAAATCTAATATGTCTCTGTATGTGAGAAAAATCTAATACGTCTCTCTATACATTTTTCCAATTTTTAAATCTCGACTATGTGTGTTTGAAAAAAAAAAAAAAAAAAAAGTTTTTCTTTTGGTGGGAAATTACAGATCCAATGTGAGGACTTTAAAGCCATTATGTGAACCTGCCAGTCATTTATTGGCGACAGAATAAATTCATAATTAATTCGAGTTTAGTTCAAATATCACCATCTAACCCTTGTTTTTGGAGAAAAATAAAATTTAATTCTCCAGTTCATACCTTTCAGAGAGCTTACTTAGGCTTCAACTTCAAACTTCTATTGGATAAGTTTAAGGAAAAACGCGGTTTCGAATACCTTATAGTTTAAGTATTTTTCAAAACTCCATTTTTTAAAAAACATTTTATATAAAAATTGTTTAGAATTTAAACACTCTTATGTTTGATTATATTTTTTTCATAAGTGTTTTCTAAAAATTTTCTTTCAAATATTTTTTGTCGAAATTGTTTATTTCTCAATCTCATTTTTAGTGGTTGCCAATCACTAGATTTTTTTTTTTTTCAAAATTAAACACTTGAAAAGTTATACCAAACATACTTTTAGACTCCACTTCATAATCATTTTAGTTTTTTACTTTTAGAAAACATTTTTTTCCTCAAAACAAAAAATCAAATATGTTAAACCTCGTTTGATAACTCTTTGGGTTTTGAAAATTAAGCATTTAAGTAGTTTTCAGAAATTTGTTTTTGTTTTTGGAATTTGGCTAACAACTCAAATGTGTCCTTAACAAAGATGAAAACGATTATAAGAAAAATGGGAGAAAAAAAATTAATTTTAAAAAATTGAAAACCAAAAACTAAATGGTTAACAAATGGAGCCTTAGTAATTGATTTTAATATTTAATTTCTAAACCAAATGAGGTTTGTTTCAAAAATGTCCCCGAATTTTGAAAAGTTTCAAAAATACCCCTGAACTTTGAAAAATGTTTAAAAAATATCATTGCCGTTAATTTTTAGATGGAAACCGTTAGAATTTATGGTGAGAGGAGGAAAAAAGAGGAAACATTTTTCAATAAGGGTATTTTTAATTTTTTTTTTTGAAAGTTCAAGGGTATTTTTGAAACTGAAACTTTAACAGTTTCCATCAAAAAATTAACAGTAAGGGTATTTGTTAAATATTTTTCAAAGTTCAGGAGTATTTTTGAAACTTTTCAAAGTTGAGGGGCATTTTTGAAACAAACCTCATAGTTTAGGGGTATTTTTTATAATTTAGCCTAATTTTTATATGTAGGTATACTAACTAAATACAGTTTATTGGAATAAACTAAAAATACAATATAGTAAATTAAATTTATTAAAATAAAAAGTGTCTCATATTCAGAAAAACAAGGAAGGAAGAAAAGGGAGGTGGCATAAGAATTATTGTGGCGTGGAGTTTGTGATTTAGCTCCAAGTTTTAAGAAATAGAAATTCCAAAAACCCGTCTTCAGATTCAGAAACGTATTTTTTCCATCTTCAAACTTTCTTAAAAATTCTAAAAAAATACAATTATTATTGGACATGAAACAAGCAACAGAGCTTAATTAATTTAAAGGTAGAATTGCAAAAAATGAATTATAATAATTGGAAGATAAGAAATTGGCATTATTGTTATCAAACTGGCGAGGCAGCTCTACCAATTGCCAATCTGTAATGTACGACCCAAAAAATTTAGAAATAGAATATTAGAAATGGAAAGATATTTGTTTATTGATTTTGAAAATAATATAGACACGTTTTCTTTTCCGGTGGGGTGGGGGCATCAATAATGGAAGCCCCAATCCAATAAGGACGCTGACGTGGTCCCCTTTCCCACGGGTCTTAGAGCCAACAAGTTCACGTTGAGTTTGCCTATTTAAACCAACCCATTCTCCCGCCAATGCTTCACACAAAGCAAGAAGTAATCAACAACAACAAAAACAAAACAAACTTCAACTTCCTTGTTCTTTCTTTCTTTTACTACAATAATGGAGTCCTTACTCCTCACCACCACCACTTCAAACCTGCTGACCGGCCGAAACTCTCCGGTGTCGTCGCTGTCTTCCTCTTCTTCCTTGGGCTCGATTCCGAGTGGCAAGGTCGAGGTCAGGAGAAGCAGAATTGGAAAGGTTAAGACACCGACGTCCATAGTGGCATCGGTGTCGAAACGGGGGACCGGTAAGGGGACTGCCAATGTGGCAGTGGACGGTTCGGTTGCGGCGGTCGCGGCAGATGTCCCGGATGTGTCGTGGACGGAAGTGCAGTACCCGGCAGGGTCAATCGGACACAGGCATCCGAAGCCGACGGAGGTTGATAAAGAGAAACAGATGGGGTATATTACAAAAATATTGGGTTCCACAGTGTACGATGTGGCTGTTGAAACGCCCTTGCAGCTTGCTCCTCTCTTGTCCCAGAAGTTGGGGGTCAATCTCTGGCTCAAGAGGGAGGATTCGCAGCAGGTAACTATACCATTTTGCTTTGCTTTTGCTTTTGCTTTTGCTTTTCAGTTTTTCTCTTTCTTCATTTCTGTTTTTTTTTTTTTTAAATTACAAATTTAGTATTAATCATTTAACTTTTGATGGGAGTAATGTTTAATTATAAGCTTAATTTTCAAAAATAAAAAACTAAATGATTATCAAATGTGACCTTAACTCTCAATTTTGTGTATAATAGATCTCCAAACTTGACAAATGCATGATAAATCCCTTAACAAGTTCTTGTCTAATTGAAATTTAAATTTTATCAAACTTACTCGGGTGTTGGATAATAATATTTTTGGATATATACGTAGGTATTCTCATTCAAGATTCGAGGAGCTTATAATATGATTTCCCAACTTCCAGAAGATCAACGGAAGAAAGGAGTTATCTGCGCGTCAGCTGGGAATCATGCCCAAGGAGTTGCATTATCTGCTAAGCGATTAAAAATTGTAGCCAACATTGTTATGCCAACAACTACACCCCAAATTAAGGTGCACTAATTAATTAACATCATATATATATATATATATATATATATATAGCTTTTAGCTTTTAGCTTTCATTTTTATTAATAATATTGGAAACTTGTCATATATATCACACTCACAGATAGATGCAGTTAAGAGATTGGGTGGAGCGGTTGAGACGTGGGGCGATACTTTTGATAAAGCACAAGAAAGAGCTAAACAGCGAGCCATAGACGAAGACTTAACATTCATACCTCCTTTTGATGACGAACATGTCATAGCTGGCCAGGGTACTGTCGGCATGGAAATTTCCCGTCAAATGAAGGGCAACATCCATGCCATGTTTGTGCCCGTTGGTGGAGGTGGTCTCATTTCCGGTATCGCCTCTTTCTACAAGTTGGTTTATCCCGGGGTGAGTTCTATCGCTTTTAACCCATTTACCCTATACTACTCCATTTTACATCAACTCAGCGCTCTGTTTGGAATGACTTTCTAACTGTTTCAAACACAGGTCAAGATTTTTGGAGTCGAGCCCAATGACGAAAACTCCATGGCACAAGCGTTAAAGCGCGGCTACATAGTGAATGTGACAGATATTGGACATTTTGCAGATGGTGTAGCTGTTCAACAGGTTGGCAATGAGACTTTCCGAATTTGCAACGAGGTCGTCGACGATATTATTCTCGTCGACAAATATGCAATATCTAAGGCAGTTCAGGTACAAATTGAGATATATATATTGACATGATCTCTATGTATGCAGTCAAAACTAATTTGTTTTTGAGGTGTACTGATAGGATATGTTTAACGACGGGAGGAACATCTTGGAACCTTCGGGTGCGCTATCAATTGCTGCAGCCAAGGCATATTGCGAATACAACAATATTAAAGGAGTAAACGTTGTGGCAGTAACCAGTGGCGCCAATATGAACTTCGACCAATTGCGTGTAATTTCTGATATCGCCAATAATGATACTCAAACGATTCTTGTATCTATATTGCCAGAGGTGCCTGGCAGCTTAGATAAGCTCACAAAGCTGATCGATGAAAAGGGCTTCAACATTCTAGAAACCAGTTACAGATTTGGCGAAGGCTCAACGGATGCTGTTGTTGTTTATAAGTAAGTGTTTTTTTAATACACCTCTCAATTAATACTTTTCCATCATATATTTAATTAATTTTTCATCACTGTGCTGTGCAGGGTGGATGCAGTAGGCTCAGATCTTGAAAATTTGTTGCTGGATTTGAATTCTTTTGGCTATGAAACTTACGCTTTGAATGATAATGATGCTGCCGCGAGTCACCTCCGTTACATGGTAAATATATCTTTTTTTTTTTTTTCTTATTGAATTTGGAAAATGCCTGCTTAATTAATTTCTAATCAACATGTATATATATTTTTTCTTCCTTTCAGACGGGAGGCAGAGCAAAGGTTGAAAACGAAACTCTCTTCCGTTTCAGTTTCCCAGAAAGGAAAGGTGCTCTCAAGCATTTCCTCCATGGCTTTCAGCCCAATTGGAACATTTCTTTGTTCCACCATCGTGCAGAGGTAAGTCCCGTTTGTTAACCATTTTGATCATTTTCGAAGATTATCAAGAAAAGCCACTTGTTAATTTATCTTTTTTTTTTCTTTTTTTCAACAGGGTATTCTTAAATCAAGTGTATTAGTTGGAATTCAACTGGAAAAATCAGAGGAGAAAAATTTCCATGCTTATGCAAAGAAGGTGGGGTATAAATACGAAGTATTATCTCCGGATGATGCGGCCTATATTCTAACTTCAAAACCCTAGATGCGGCCGGCGGAGGCTTGCGATTCATTTCACTCAACAAAGTCAGCTTAATTAGTGGAATAAATTACTCGAAATATGTTGGTGGTAATGTAATTTTAACTTACAAAATTAGCTAGCTAGCTAGGGGTTGTTGTTGGTGTGTTTGATGTTGGAATAAACACTTTGTTTGATCTCTCTCTATAAATTTGATCAAACAGAAAGAAAAGATGATGGAAGTTAGTGAAATGGAGTTGCTCTTATGTATTGGCGAGATAATTGCCAACTATCTACATATATATTGTATAAAATAAAGTATAATGCAAGTGGTTTTCTAAAACCACATGCTTTTCGCTTATTTTGTGCTTAAATTAAAGCATTTTTATTCTCGTAATTCACAAGTAATGTTGACAAAAATGAATGGTTTGCCACTCAACTCGCATAAGATTTGCACTGATAATCGAATGGTCCAGTGACTAAAAAAAACAAACAATTGGTTGACATTTCATGGAATGGATAAAAAAAGAAAAGGAATAAGTTAAATTACAAGTTTAGTTCTTAAACTTTCAAGATTGTGAAATAGGGTCTTTGAATTTTTAGTTTTGTGTCCAATAATTAAGTCAACTTCAACGCTTTCAATTTTGTATCTATAATTAGTTCTTGACCTATTCAACATTTTAAAAAGTTCACAAGTCTACTAGATGCAAAATTGGAAGTTTATGGTCCCAATAGGTATAAAATTCAATTTGATATCTAATAGATTAGCTAATTTTTAAAAATCTCGAATATGCCAGGGTTCTATTAGACACAAAATTGAAAGTTCAGGAATTTATTAGACGTTTTTAAAAGTTTCAGGACCTAATTGATACAATCTTAAAAGTTTAGGAACCAAACTTATAAAAAAAGCGAAAAGAATTATGTCCTTACAAAATTTGTCAAAATGACCTCAAATCTAAATTAAAGTTAAATGCCCTCTCGTTTGGACAAATATGCCCTGTCTGCTTTCATCCTCTATTCAACCCAACTTTTTCTTCTTCCTTCCTTGGCTATTCAATTGGTATAATCTAATAAGTATTATGGGATTTAGCTTTCCTATATTATTGCTGATTATGAATCAATTTCACTCTCAATGTTGTTTAACTGTTGCTGTACTGAAACAAGGGATTTTGAATTACACAGTTTGGTATTACCGGCCAGTCTTCTTTGAAATCCAAAAGTGACAGAGTGGTCTTGATGCCACGATCCACTGAGATTCTAACCCTTCGTCGCTTTGATTTTTTTTTATTGTTGGGAGTGCGACCAAAGTTTCACATTGGCTAGATAAGGGGATGATCATGGGTATATAAGGGAGGACAAGTATCTCCATTATGAGGCTTTTTGAGGTGAACCAAAAGTAAAGTCATGAGGGGCTTATGCCCAAAGTGGACAACATCATATCATTGTGGAGATATGTGGTTGTCGAGTTGTCCCTTACAAGTGGTATTAGAGCCATGCATGGAAGTAGCTATGTTGGGTGGAATCTTCGAGTGTCGAACAAAGAAGTTGTGAGCCTTAATAGTCATGGTGGAGGTCCTGTGGTTGAGCTCTGGGTAGGCGGGTATACTCCGGTGAAAGGAGTTGTCCTGGATAAGAGCGAGAACTCTCGATAAAGCGATGAAGCCTAGAGAGTTGGATGGATAGATAACTATTTGAGGGGATGCTCTGTGGTACTTTGTTCGAAGGGAGGATTGTTGGGAGTGACCATTAATGGGTGTCCAATTGTCCCTAAGTTTGAGCTTATAGTAAACCTGAAGATTGAAAGAAATTTCAACATATTAAATGTTATAAAAATAAAGTAAGAAATCTTTGATTAATGGTTATCTTATCAAATTATATTAAATAGAAACTTTTATATCTTTGTTGCACATAGAAATTTTGTTTATTTTAAAGAAAAATTTAAAAGCTCCCATTAAAGCGTTAGTTATGAATTGAATTTGTTTTATACATGACAATGATAAACCATGGGCTGTTGTTGGATATTGCATCTTAAACACACTAAAAATAATTAAAATAAAATTTAGGGAATAATTCCCTTTTGGTCCCTGATGTTTGGGTTAGGTTTCATTTTGGTCCTTGAGTTTTCAAACTCGACAATTTAGTCCCTGAGGTTTGGATTTTGTTTCATTTTGGTCTCTCCATCTACTTTTCCGTTAAATATTAACGGTTTGTTGATGTGGAGTTTATTTTTTTTATTAAAAAATTATATTTTTTAATTTAAAAATAAAATAATTAAAAAAATATATATCTTTTAATTTTCACTTTACCTCCCATTTTCCCTCTCTTTTCTTCTTCTTCTCAACTACGGATCATCTTTCTACTTTTCTCAATCACCATCACCACCACCAAAGTAACCATTGCCGCCGGCCTCCGGCGACCGCCGCTCGCCAACGGCCGGCTTTGGGTGACTTTTTTTTTTTTTTTTTTTTTTTTTTTTTTTCATTTCTCCTATCTTCTTTTCTTCTTCTTTCCCAAGAAAAGAGGGAGGGAGATTCCGGCGCCGAATCGCCGACGGCTTCCCCAAATTTCCCATCTCTTCCTTTCTTCCCCTTCACGCCCGAAACCACCATCACCAGCCACCTTCTTCCTTTTTTTTGTTTCAGTTATCGGCCACGCCTGTTCTCCTTCAACGCTGGCGTTTTCTTCGGCGAGATACGCCGTCTTCAGTGAGCTGCAACAATACAGACGCGCGACAACAACATTTTTGGCAGTGGGTCCTTGCGCGAGCAGTCTATCAGCGATCTCTTTCTTTTCCTCCTTCGATCTCCGGCTACATTCGTGAGCAGGATTGACGCGACGGCGTGGGTCATCTTCTCCTTCGTGTCTCCGGCGAGATTCCTGTTTGGCACAAGCTCCAATCGATCCCCGGCGTGCATTAGCTCACGGCAGCAGCATCCTAGTGTCGAAATCACGTGCAGTCACGGCCAGCAAGCGTTTCCTTTGCGTTTTCCAGCATTTCGGTTAGTGGGTCTCCGATTCCCAGTGGTTTTGAACGTTTCCAGTCGTGGGTATGAGTTTCTAAGATAGAATGGGGAAAGGAAGAATAAGAGGGGAGAAAAAAAAATTGTCGCCGGCGGTCTGTGGTGGTGGTTGGGTTGAAGGAGAAGAAGAAAGGTGGTTGGGTTGAAGAAGAAAAGAGGAGGAGAGATGAATTAAAAATATTTTAAGATAATCAATTTTAATTATTTCAAAATATTTTTATTTTGAAAAATCAGAAAATAATTTTTTTAATAAAAAATAGGGAAAAATACACTTTTAGTCTCTGAGGTTTGGGTTAGGCTTCATTTTGGTCCGTGAGTTTTCAAACCCAACAATTTAGTCCCTAAGGTTTGATTTTAGTTTCGTTTTGGTCCCTCCATCCAATTTTCCGTTAGATTTTAACGGATTGCTGATGTGACACTATTTTTTTATTAAAAAAAATTATTTTTTTCATTTTTTCAAATAAAATTAAATAAATAACAATAAAATATCATTTTTTAATATTTCTTCTTCTTCACTCTTATCCTTCTTCAACACCAACCCATCTTCTTCTTCCTCAACACAAAACCAGCCCACCATACCAACCACCGCCGGCTGTCCCACTGGCGATCGGCTGCCGCCGACGGCTAAGATTTTTTTCCTCCTTTCTTTCTTCTCCGTTCCCTTCATTTCTTTCTTCGCCGGCGATCTGGATTCCAACCATTTTCTTAAAAAAAAAAATAGAGAAATGGGCTGTAGAGATGGCGGCGAGAAACGAGGTCGACTGCACAAGCAGATCTGAGCACGAGCAGATCTGGATCTGGGCGGAGATCGTTCAGATCTTCTTCTTCTGGGCGGAGATCATTCAGATCCTTCGCTGCGGAATCGTCGTTCACAACTCGAGATCTGAAGCAGTAGCAGTTCCTGACCAAGATCTGAAGCCATTCGCCTGAGCCGTGCCGGAATCGTCGTTCGTGACCAAGATCTGGTTTTCGGACTTACAGCGAGCAGGGCTTCGAGTGGCGTGGATCGTTCGGAGCTCATCGTGGATTGAGCGAAGACGGACGTTTTGAGCAAAGGTACGAGTGGTGTAGACGAAAGGTTCGCGCGCCGTGGATCGTTCGAAGCTCGCCGTGGACAACAACGATCGTTCCAAACCTCGCCGTCGCTGTGGACGAAGCTCGCCGTCGATCTGCTCACTGCGGATCTGCTCACAAACCCAGATCTGGGTGTTTAATTTTTTTTTTAAAAGTAGTAAACAGAAAGAAAAGAAGAATGAAAGGAAAGAAAAGAAGGAGAAGAAGAAAAAAAAAAAAAAATCGCCGTCGGCGAGCGACGGTGGCCGGTGCTGTCGCCGGCAGTTACAGGGATGGTGGGTGGTGGTGGTGGTAGGTGGGTGGTGAAGAAGAAGGAATGGGGGAGAGAAAGAAATAAAATATTAAAAAATAATGATTTTTTTTTTTTAATTTAATATTATTTTTATTTTAAAAATTAAAAAATTATTTTTTAAAATAATAAATAGGTGCCACGTCAGCATTCCGTTAATTATTAACGGAAAATAGGATGGAGGGACCAAAATGAAACTAAAATCAAACCTTAGGGACGAAATTGTTGAGTTTGAAAACTCAGGGACCAAAATGAACCCTAACCCAAATCTCAGGGACTAAAAGTGTATTTTTCCCTAAAAAATATGTGCCACGTTAGCATTCTGTAAAGGTTTAACAGAAAATTTGACGGAAGGACCAAGAGTGTAATGAAATCCAAACTTCAGGGACTAAATTGTTGAGTTTGAAAACTCAGAGACCAAAATGAAACCTAACCCAAATCTCAGGGACTAAAAGTGTATTTTTCCGTAAATTTTATTTAATCTAATCTCTCTAATGTTAATTATCCATACTTAGTTACAAACAACTTAATTTCGAGTTTAGTAGGAAAGTCATTTATCCTACAGAATACAATTATGGATTTATTCTGACTTAAAAAAATCAATTAATTTATAAAAATAAAAATTAAACATAAATTACAAAATTTCCCCTAACGTTTTAACTACCTATATATCTAATGTCCAATAATGGTAACATGATATCAGTCTATCAAAAAGAAGAGATCTTGCATTCCAACTTTTGTAATATCATTCTCTCCTATTAATATCGATAATCACTTGTTGACCCTTATGCAAATTTACAAGTCCTGCGAAATTATTAGGTGCACTCGGTGCAATACTATGGGTATTTTTACATCGTTAGACATAAGAGAGAAAAATTGTAAAAGTACCTCGATTTTGTAGACAAATTTGAAGATATATATCCAACGGTGTAAGACTAGCCAGAATATTGTACAAGAAGTACCTAATAATTTTTCGAAGGGGAGAGTGAATTTTTTTTTGTACCCTTGTGGAGGTAGAATTTTAAACCCTCCAACCTCAAAAGAATTAAGGAATAGATGTCTAATGGATGAGTTATACCCATGCCGACAATGAGGAGTGCTAAAACATTGATATATGATAAAATTTAATCCATTCACTTAAGTTTTTAGAGTAAAAATGGTCTTGGTCCGTGACTATTTTAATATAATTTTTAAAATTCACTATTTTTTTTTAAAAAAAAGTTATATTCGTATCTATTGTTGACCGGAGAAATTATTCAAAGTGACTGTCAAGTTATATTGGGATTCTTTACAACGTTGGATGTAGTGGCAGGGCTGGCCGTGTAAGGACATCAATAATGGAAGGCCTGGGCCCTGTAAGTACGTGGATGTGTGATCGCACTCCCACTTGCCACTCTTGTTGCATCAATAATTGAATTGCTTTTGTAAACCAATTAATTCATTCCCGCCCAATGCTTCGCAGAGCAACAAGCTAAAAACTAATACTTTGAAGCTCCAATTCCTCTCTTTCTTGTCTTTGTTTCTTTCTTTTACCAAAGAATTCTGTGTCCCCTCCCCTGTAATCTAATGGAGTCCTTTCTTTTCACCACAACCAGTTCAAACCCGCTGATTTGCCGAAACCAATGGGCGAGTAGCAAGGTGGACATCAGGAGAAGCAGAATTGGAAAAGTTACGAGAAAGACGACGCCGTCCATAGTCGCAGCTTCCAATGTGGCAGTGGACGGTTCGGTTGCGGCGGAGAGTGTCCGGAGAGTGTCGTGGAAGGAAGTGCAGTACGAGGCAGGGTCAATCGGACACAGGAAGCCGAAGCCGACGGAGGTTGATAAAGAGAAACAGATGGAGTACATTACAAAAATATTGGGTTCGAGTTCGACAGTGTATGATGTGGCTGTTGAAACGCCCTTGCAGCTTGCTCCCCTCTTGTCCAAGCAATTAGGGGTCAATCTCTGGCTCAAGAGGGAGGACGAGCAGCAGGTAACCACCTATATATAATATATATATCATTTACTTTCTTCTTTCCAAAAAATGGAAAAAAAAAACATAATACAGCAATAATTGGTTTATTATATGTAATCCAATTCAAGTTCCAAACAAAAATTAAAAACAATAATCGAATAAAGTATTAAATTTTCTTCGACTTCTCGATATTTTCATTGAAATAATAGCTGAATAATCAGCATTTCCATTATGTTGTATAAAATCAAAGAAATATTCATCAAAATATTAACAAAATATAGATCTTTAAGGTGGACATAATTATGGAGTAAAATACCTTTTTGGTTACTTTTGTTTGGAGTTAATGTCTATTGAGTCTCAGGTTTCAAAATCAAACAATCAAGTCTCCAAATTAAAGAAATAGTTCAATTTAGTCAGTCCATCGTTAATTTTTTTACAAATTGCTGACGTGTCGCCTTTTTAAATAATAAAATAACAATTTTTAAATTAAAATAATAAATTAAAAAAAATTTCACTCCTCCTCATTCTCTTTTCTTCTTGAATCCCCTTCTTTTTCTTCTTCTTTTCTTTCCGGATCTCCTTCCCCTTCTTGCCGGCGAGTCGCTTTTTCTTCTTTAGATTTTGGGTGGATTATATTTGGGACTGCATACCGGTAGGGATCTCCCTACATACCACATTAAAATCTTGACAACTAAAAAATAGAAAGGTAGAAAATGAGAATTTTCTTTATTTCTCCTAGTGTCAACATTTCAATGATGGTATGTAGAGAGATCCCTACATATACCGATATGCAGCCAATTTTTTTCCTATTTGGATGGGGTGGAATCAGGAATGGTTAGATTCGGTTTTTTGGGGTTTGGGTTTGAAGAAGAAGAAAAAGATGGATGGTGGTGTGTGGGTTAGATTTGGGTTGGGTTGGGTTGGGGTGGGGGTGCGTTTTGGGGTTGGGTTTTGAAGAAGAAGAAGAAGGAAGGTGGTGATGGAGGAGAGCGACGGCAATGGGGCTGCGGTGGCAGCGGTTGGGTTAAATTTAGGTGGGGTAGGGGGTGGGGTTGGGTGGGTTTGTTTGGGTGAAGAAGAAGAAGGATGTGGCGGTGGAGGGCGACGGCGACGGGCTATCGCCGGCGAGAAGGGGTTTCGAGTAGGGAAGAGAGAGGAAGATTATTATTATTTTTTTTTATTATATTATTATTTTAAATTGCCACACCAACATCCATTAAAAAAATTTGAGGGACTAAATTGAACTATTTCCTTAATTTAGAGGACTTGATTGTCTGATTTTGAAACCTATGAACTCAAATAGACACTAATCTCAAACATGAGGGACCAAAAAAGTATTTTACACTATTTTATGATAAGAATTTTAAACTTAATTTTAAAAAGTGGAATACTTATTGATTAGTTAAAATATATATTTTTTAATTTTCTTATTTTTTATATTTTTTTCAATAACATTGACTAAAATCTGGGATAGAGTAGGCAGATTTTTCTTTTCTTTTGAAAATGATAATTAAAGTCATATCAAGAGATAATTAATACCTCTGAATTGTGATAGGTACCCTCCAGACCAAAATCACGGGGCCCTACTCCTAAAATCCAAAACGGCTAAATTATAAAAAATACCTCTGAAGTGTGAGATTTGTTTAAAAAATGCCTCTAAAAAGTTTAAAAAATACGTATGAACTTTGAAAAATGTTTAAAAAATACCATTGTCGTTAATTTTTTTTATGGAAACCGTTAGAATTTACGGTTGGATGAGGAAAAAAAAAGAACATTTTACAATAAGGGTATTTTTTATTTTTTATTTTTAAGTTCAATGGTATTTTTTAAACTGAAACTTTAACGATTTCCATCAAAAAATTAACGGCAAGGGTATTTTTTATAATTTAGCCAATCCAAAACTGATGTAAAAAATCTCTTTAATATGTGTTTTGAAAAAAAAAAAAAAAACTCATTAATATATGTAGAACATGGAAATCAAACCTTCATACCTTGGAGCTTATAATATGGAAATAGAAAGAGTAACAGATAGAGAGAGTGTGCACACAAAATCAAATGGCCTTTGTGAAAGCATGTAGAAATGAAATATAATTAAACCTTTTTGGAAGAGAGAATATTAGTGAAGCAAAAATGAAATTGAATGAGTGTTTTTCAGCTTTTTGGTTAAAGATACATGTCAATTACCTCACTTTGACCTAGATACTCAAGGTTGGTTAAAGTATTTTTTTTGGATATGCAGGCATTCTCATTCAAGATTCGAGGAGCTTATAATAAGATTTCCCAGCTTCCAAAACAAGAGTTGGAAAAAGGGATTATCTGTTGGTCGGCTGGGAATCATGCTTTGGGAGTTGCATTGTCTGCTCAGCGATTGAAATGCAGAGCCATCATTGTTATGCCAACAACTACACCCCAAACCAAGGTACACTAAACAATTATCATCATTATCATTTTATTTTTTGAGTAGCAGATCTGAACCTCCAAACTCTTCATTTAAGATAATATGTGAAATAACGTTGAGCTATGCTTACTTTAATTTGACGAGTTACGTACAGATAGATGCAGTGGAAAGATTGGGCGGAGTTGTGGATTTGTACGGCGATACTTTCCATGAAGCGCAAGCAAGAGCCGAAGAGCGAAGCCGAGACCAAGGCATAAAATTAATACCTCCTTTTGACGACCAAGATATCATAGCTGGGCAAGCTACAGTTGGGATGGAAATTGCGCGTCAAATGACAGGCAAAGTGCATGCAATTTTTGTGCCCGTTGGTGGTGGTGGTCTCGTTTCTGGAATTGCATCTTACTACAAGCTTGTTTATCCTGAGGTCAATTCATATATATATCTAGCTAGCTTTAATTTACATTACATTACATCATAATTAATTTATAATTATTATTTCTTTGAGTTTACACGTACAAAATGTTATAGGTAAAGATTTTTGGGGTGGAGCCAAATGATGGAAACTCGATGGCCCAAGCATTATATCGCGACGAGATAGTGAATGTGGTAGATATTGGACATTTTGCAAACGGTGTGGCTGTTCAACAAGTTGGTTGTGAGACTTTTCGAATTTGCAGAGAACTGGTGGATGATGTCATTCTTGTTGACAAAGAATTGATATCTGCCGCCATAAAGGTAATTATTTAATATATAATTAACTTGACATTATCGATATATAATAGTTTAAAATGAAGTTTAATGTGCTAGCTTCTTCTTCATGTCATGTATAGGATATGTTTAACGATGAGATCAGGAGCATCTTGGAACCTTCTGGTGCTCTTACAATCGCTGCAGCAAAGGCATACTGCCAATACAATAATATCAAGGGAGTAAATGTTGTGGCCGTCACCAGTGGTGGAAATTTGAACTTTGACCAACTATGTGACATTTTTGAGCATGCCAATATGGGTCATGGACTAGAGTCTGTGCTTGCAACTGTATTGCCAGGGAAACCTGGAACCTTAAAACAATTTACCCAACTGGTTAGTTTGTTCAGTTTAATTTTACTTCTTACAAATTTTCCTTCTTGTTAATATTGTTGCTCCATAGTTATTATGAGGATCTTATTTGGTGAATTAATTCTGATTTATTTGCATGCAGTTGAATACCAACATCAGAGAAATGTCTTATAGATGTAACTCTGATAAAGAGGCTGTCGTTGTTTATAAGTAAGTGTCCATCACTACATTCCCTATCTCCATCCGCGTTTAGCTCTCCCATTTCCCGTGGAAAAAATGGACATCTCTGAACTTACAAGCCGTCGTTCTTCGATGGGAGCTTATTATATACTTTTTTTTTTTTTTTTTTTTTTTTTTTTTTTTTTTTTGATGTGGTATAAAATATAATGTTTTAATTTTCATTCTTGTGTGTGTGCTGTACAGAGTGGGTGCAGTAGGTTCAGAACTTGAAGATTTGGTGAAGCAGTTGGAATCTTCTAATTTCAAAACCTACAATTTGTCGGATAATCATGTGGCTAAGAATCACCTCCGTTACTTGGTTTGAACCTAAATTTTGTCTTTTAAATTCTTCATTTATTAGCATATATTATCTCATTAACCTTTTAAGTTCTTCTAACTCAGCCAAAATTAGAGATTGTGTTTTTTGCTCAAGAGACTTTTTTTTTTTTTTTTTTCTTTTCAGAATGGAGGCAGAACAGAGGCTAAAAACGAATCTCTTTACCGTTTTATTTTCCCAGAAAGACCAGGTGCTCTAAAGGATTTCTTCCAAGATTTTCATTCCAGCTGGAATATTTCTTTACTTCACTATCGTCAACAGGTATAAAATTTCGCATACTTTCAATAAATCTTAAAATTAGTCCATATTATTAGTTTATGATTTCCTTTCCAGAAAGAATATATATAGTCTCTATTAGTCTTCACTCTATCAATTTTGAAAACATATTCATGAAAGTTGTTATTATTATTTTACATAAAAATTAACGATAAGGGTTAATTTAAAGATATTTTTATTATTTGGGTTGCTTGGTGAACAGGGTGTAATTAGCTCGGATGTATTAGTTGGAGTTGAAATGGAGAAATTACATGAGAGAGAGTTTGAAAATCATGCAAGGAAGGTTGGGTATAAATTTGAAGTGGTAGCCATGGAGGATGCCGCCCGAGTTATAGCATCACTCTAGATCAACCCTTGCGGTTCATTTCACAAAGCCACATAACTTTGTATGATCTCTCTAAATTGAATGATGATTGGTGGAAGTTAGTGAAATCGAGTTGCTTGTATTGGCCATGCCAAATATCTACATAAATTTTATAAAATAAAGTAATGCAGGTTGTTTGCTAGAACCACATGTTTTTTACTTACTTTGTGTTTAAATAAAAGGTAAGAGAATGATAACTATTTTCGTTGGTATGAGATTTTTTGGGTGAAACAAAAAATAAAGCTATGAGTATTTATGTTCAAAGTGACAATATCATACCAGTGTTACGTTGTCCTTAACAATGAGTAAAGAAATTAAGAAAAAAAATACATCCAAAATTGTTAGATCGATGGTAAAGAGGTATCTTTTTAGTTTTATCGTGTACTCTTTTAAGAAGAAATGTATCTCACACCTCAGTCACGTGTCTTTTTAGTTTTCTGTTATAGGTTGTTATGGAGAGAGGTGTATTATTCTTTCAATTTTAGTTGTAATAAAATCCCTAAGAAAGCTGGGCGTATTCAGTGTGAGTGAGCTCTCTGAGTGTATACATAATTAAGGGATAATTTCCTTAGAGATTATGGGCTATGAGGGTGTTTCTTCGCTTGTAATGAGTATTGGGTTGCTGATGTATGCTTGTTTGCTAATGAAATGAAGATTGATGGTTTGCTTGGAGAGTGGATGTACACCATCTTGGTGGAACCACTATAAACTTTGTGTTTGATCTTTTCTTCTCCCTTATTTTTCTGCTTATTTTGTTCTTCTTTTGTAACATAAACTATAATTGTGAGTGAAGTCTATCAGTGATAGAAACCCATCATTGATAGACTTCAATCATAATTGCAATTATTGTTGATCAGGTGTGTTATTTTGTATCACTCTATATATATATCAATGATAGTGATATATACTCTATTAGTTAGTCCATCACTAATAAAGTAATACATTATGATGGAAGTCTATAAGTGATAATGTTAGAAGTCATCTATATATTAATAGACTTCAATCAGAATTGTAACTTTTGCTGATAGATTATCAATAATATTAGTATATCTTTGATAGACTACATGCATTGTGGTAATAGTCTATCGTTGATAGACTTCGATCATAACACATATAGTCTATTAAGGGTGAAATTTCATATGTACTTTTGAATTAAAAAACCTTAAATGTCCAAAATTTCTCTCTCTCTCTCATAATTTGTTGTCTTCTTTCTCTCTTCTCCATCTCGGGCTCTTTCATTTCACCATGACTCTCTTGTTTTTTCTTTTTTATCTTCTTCACTCTTTTCTTCATCTTTTTCTTCATTTCTTTTTATTTCATTCTACATGACTCAAGCATCAAGGACCCAAAAATAAAAAATTATATTAAAGAAGAAGAGCAAGTAATCCAATTGAGGACCAAAATGATGGGTTTCTAGTGAAAGAGTTGAACAAATTGTCCTTCTCGCAAACAGATCTCGAAAAGTTATACAAAACCAAAATAATTTCATCTAATTTGGACAATTGAGTGTTGTGGTTTTAGACACGTTGCTAAACACGAAGCAACCTTTACCCACACACGCAGTGGAAAGAATCGGAGTTTAAGGTATTAATCAAAGAAAGAAAACAATTGCACAGAGAAAAACAATGACAGCGTATTTCCAGAAGAAGTATTAAGGTAGAAGAAGGTAAAGTAGAAAGAACACAAAGTTTAAGTGGTTCAGCCAATGTGGCCTACATCCACTGTAAGGAGCAGCTTTACTAGAGGGAAAATCTTGAAGAATTTTACACAGCACTCAGGAATGAAATCTCACTCTCTCTTTCTGATCTTGTTCTCTCCAGTTACAGTATTTATAGAAACTGTCTTGAGAAACTAAATTGGTTTCAGCAGTAACTGTATAATAACTACTTCATTGAGCTCAACATACTCTCGAAGTTCAAAATTAGATCATTTTGAATTTTGGGATATTAAAAGTCAAGACCTTTTAAATTTTGCACAGTTTATAAGTATAATCGTAAAGATTAAGTCGGCAAGGAGTAAGATGAGGTAGCAAGAGAGCAAGAGGATGAGAGTTCAGAGAATAGTATTGGGATCCCTTCTTCAATGACGAAGAAGAGTTTATATACCTGTTTCTGCCTTAGTGTTTCTAGGCGCTTGGAGACCGATCTGGGCTAAATTAGGTTGAACTGGTGCGGCCAAGGATACCAGGGACCAAGCGGAGGGGGAGAAACTCAGCCCACACGAGTGGACTGAGTGGTCGGCAGAGGCTGACCATGGCCCAACCCCTTCAGCTCGCCTATCCTTTGGGTCTGCCTTCTGGTTGCGTCTTCGGGTCGATGTTGTGTTGTCTTGCTTAGTCATTGAATTCTAGAGTGGTCAGAATTACCTATAACAGGATGTATGTGAACTTTAAAAATGTTTCTAAAGTAGTGTCAATCTAAACATATTTCAATTGGTCAAGGCATATAATTTAACCTAGTTCAGAGGTCGGAGATTTGAATCTCTCGCCCCACATATTGTGTTGAACTAAAAAAATGATAATAATTTTTTAAGGGAAAAATACACTCTTGGCCCCTGAGGTTTGGGTTAAGTTTCATTTTGGTCCCTGAGTTTTCAAACTCAACAATTTAGCTCATGAGGTTTGGATTTCGTTACACTTTTGGTCACTCTGTCCAATTTTCTATTAAACTTTAACAACTTGCTGACGTGGCACTATTATTTTAATAAACAAAATATTTTTTAAATTTTTAAATAAAATAATAATAAATTAAATAAAAAATAATTTTTATATTATTATTTTTATTTCTTTCTCCATCTCTATCCTCCTCTTCTTCTTCATCTTCATTATTCTTCTTCCTCATTCTTCTTCTTCAACCACACCGGCCGCCAGAGACTTTTTTTTTTTTCTTTCTTTCTCTTCTCTTCTTTCTTCCTTCCTTCTTCTGTTTTTTTTTTTTTAAAAAACGACTAGAGTGTAACGGGGAGGGAGGGAGGCAGCCGGTGTTGTTGAAGGAGAAGTATGAAGAAGAAGAACAATGAAGATGAAGAAGAAGAACAATGAAGATGAAGAAGAAGAGGAATGGAGAAAGAAATAATAATAATAATTAAAAAAAAGTATTTAATTTATTAATATTTTATTTAAAAAATTAAAAAAAATAATTTTTTTAATTAAACAATAGCGTCACGTCAGCAAACTGTTAGAGTTTAACAAAAAATTGGACGAAGAGACCAAGAGTGTAACGAAATCTCAGAGGCTAAATTGTTGAGTTTGAAAACTCAGGGACCAAAATGAAACCTAACCTAAAGTTCAGGGACTAAAAGTGTATGTTTTCCCATTTTTTAAAAAGGAAATAAATTTATTTCTTTCTCATGTCAAAGGAACAAAATTAGTGTTAAGATTTTGAATCATAGACCTCATTTAAAATGGGTCATTATTGAATCATAGACCTTTAGGATGATAATTGACAAGTCTTATCCAATAAACTATATTCGAATTGGCCTCATTTTAAAAATAGTGACCCATTTTAAACTTTAAATTAGCAAATTATTTTATTGGTCCAAAAAGATGTTTCATTTTAAATGTACCAAGTTATTGACTCACATTTTAATAATAAAACATTAAATAATAATCACAAGTGGTTCAAAGGCCACAAGGAAAATCTTGTAATTTACTTTTACATTCTCCCAGAAAGTCATACCTTCTAAATCCCCATTTGAAAATAAATTCATTTAGGTAAATTTGTGTGTGTTATTATAGAATTAAAAATCCCAAAAAGAACTACTCATTATCCAAATTGTTTTAGAAAGATAAATATATAAATTAAAACAATTTTGAAGAGATTTTCATGCTTTTTTTTTCTTTCAAGAAATTAAGGAAGATCATGTATAAAGTTTAAACATGGCAAGCAAATCAAGGCTTAGTTTAGAATTGCCAAAGTGAGTATAGTTAAACGGTAATTGACATGTATCATCGATCAAGAGGTCAAAGGTTCGAATCCCCCCATTCCAATGTTATTGAACTCAAAAAAAAAAAAAAAATGCTTAGTTTAGAATTGTTGTAATTGTTAAATAAGTTCGTTCACAATCAAACAGAAAATATATATACATTTAACTGTATTAATTAACCTACATAATCACAAACATTTATTATTCGAAATATTTAAATCTTGATTATTTAATATCCATATCCATCAAATAATATCTAAACTCTACATAATCACAAACATTTATTATTCCAAATATTTAAATCTTGATTATTTAATATCCATATCCATCAAATAATATCTCGAATCCGAACTAGCTATTTGTGTGACGAGATGGATTTTAGGCAATCAAGTTGGCACTGTTTCATTGGATGAATGGAGAGAAAATTGAAGATAGAAGGGCAAATTGCAAAAACAACCCCTGAAGTATGATGTTTGTAACAATTACACCCTTAAAGTTTCAATTGTAAAAATTAAACCCTCCAACTTTCAAAAGTGTTAAAATTAGAACCCTAAACTTTTGAATCTTAAAATTAAACCCCCAATCTATCATAAATGTAAAAATTGAGTCCATCTCATATTTTTCCTTCTCTCTCCTCTTTCCTCTCTATCCTTTCTCCTTCTACCTCTTCATCATTTCCATCACTCTCTCTCTCTCAGGAATAATAATGGAATCGGTGATTAATTGGCTTTCTTTGTTCGTTTTTGGCATTTAAATTTCCTTCTCTTTCTTTGATCTTAACCCTTCTTTGAGCTTCTTCCATTAGCCTTTTGTACAATTTCTCCTCTGCATCTCTGAGAAATTTGAACTTGGGAGGAGGAGAAGATCTCAACCTGTTCAAATTTTGCTCCAATTATGCCAACGATTCAAAGAGGGGATTGAATCCATGGAGCTTGTACGAGTCTAAAGAACTCAGAGGAGAAGCCTTCAATGGCGAAGAAGCCATTGGAGTGAAGAACGACGTTTGAATCATTGTGATTATATCACTCAAGATTCTGTTTCTCGACCCTTTTCCGCTTATATCACCTCTAGATTTCGCATGATCTTCAGATTCCAAATCTTCATTGGTTTCCTCTTTGATCGTGAAGAGAAATCTTGGCTACCCTGCGAGATTGTAAATCCCCATCCGCTCCAAATCCTCTACCTCATCTTCGTCGTCTTCAACAACAAATCTTCACTGCAGCCGAGCTCGAGGTCCAATCCATGGCAGTCCTCAAGTGGGTTTCTGGTAATTTCGTGAGTGGTGTTGGTTTCAGAAGGAATCAAATGAAGTGACCCTTTTGTTATTCTCGTCGTCTTCAACCTCTGTAATGCTGATTCTCTTTTTTCTTCCACCATAGCAGATAGTAAAGCTCTGCAACTATACCCACAAAGAGGAACCCCAAAATCACCCGTCTTTAGAAAGAGAAGAAAGGATGGAGAGGTAGAGGGAGAAAGTAGAGAGAGAGTGGGTGATGGGAAGGATGAAGAGGTGGAGAAAGGAGAGAGATGAGAGAGGAGAGAGATGGAGAAATAAGAGATGGACCCAATTTTTACATTTATGATAGGTTGGGGGTTTAATTTTAGCATTCAAAAGTTTAAGGTTCTAATTTTTACAATTGAAACTTTAAGGGTGTAATTGTTACAAACATTATACTTCATGGGTGGTTTTTGCAATTTGCCCAAGATAGAATGTAAAGACAATGGGTCAAGGGGATTTTATAATCATATCCATATTTTCCATCTCAAACCCGATTTTTTTTAATCAATTCTAAAAAAAATTGAGATGGATCAAATATGTGCCTACATCCCACACATTTAGGATGAAAATTTTGATTTTTCAAAAAAAAAAAAAATGAAAATTTTGAACTTCTGACTAGTTTTTTTTTTACAACGTGTGGAGTGAGGAGTTCGAACCACAGACCTTGTAGTTATCAATACAACCTTATGTCAGTTAAGTTATACTGTTGTTGACAACTTTTGACTAGATTGAGAATACATATTAATTATCAATACATTCAAGAGTGTACAACTACCCAAGCCTCTTCGAATAATATCTCAAGCTTTGACTCTTCCAATCATTTTTCAATCATAGGAATTTTACTTGGCCTTTTCCAAAAATGGAGGTTCGCAGTGACCACACTCTTACCATACGCATCAATTTTCATTAACCGTCACCCATAAATAGTCATCAATTTCAACCATTATAAACAAATTTACCATTTCAAAATTGAATAATCTTTTTTATAAATTATATAACTACATTGAAATTGATCTCAACTAACATAAAACTTGTACAAAGGATTAAGTACCCCACTAGTTGAAAAAAGAAAGAAAGAAAGAAATTGACTGAAAAATCTTTTCTGAATTTGTAATTTTATCCACGCACATGTGTCCTTAACTAGCGAACAAACCTAGCCTGAGTTGTACTTGAGTTGCCAAAATAAACAAAAACATAAAATCCACATTTTCATGGATATTAAATCTTAGAGTTTTTCTTTTACGCTATCATGAAAATTATTTTAAAAAAAAAAAAAAAACACTTTTGACCCTAAACTTCCTAGTGTATCAATTTTAACCCTAAACTTTCAATTCTTCGAATAAAAAGTTTTTCAATAAACCAACTTAGGAGCAACATAAGTTAAAAAAGAAAAAAAGAAATAGTCAGTTACGTGTTTTAACGAGGGTTCAAATAGAAAATTAATTGAAAGTTCACATTGTAATACTTCTACAAGTTTTTCTAGACATACTTCTACAATTTTGGAGTTTACTGTGAAGAAATTGAAAATTTGAGGTTAAAATTGATACAATCTAATAAGTTTATGGTTAAAATAGATCTTTTTCAAAAAAAAAAAAAAAAAAATGGACCCACCTTCTCATGGATGCTAAATTTTAGATTTTTTTTCTTCTCATTTTTGTGGCCATTAGGGAGATGGAATCTGTCATAAATGTCTATTTGTCCGGCTAATTTCAAAAGATAGTCAACTTTTAAGAAAGTTTTTTTCCAAATTTTGGCTTGTTGCAAATCTAGCCACCAAAAAAATTCTTTCATTTTAAAAGAAAAAAAGGAACATGAAATGACTTTTTAAAAAAGAAAAAGACGTCTAAGCAAATCTGGAAACACATCTCGGATCATTTTAATTGTGAAATTATATTCATTTTAGAATAAAAGAAGATTTTAAATAAATAAATTTAAAATAAAATAACAAAAAAGAAAAAAAGTATATTGAAAGGGAGACCCAAAAAACCCCAGAAATTTCTTTGTATAGTAGAAGATTTTGCAATGTAAATATGGGAAAGAAAATCAATTTTTATTCCTAAAACTTGTTCCATTATTTCAGTTTTCTTTAATCTTTTAGGACGTCGTGTGGGGTGAAGATTTAGAACCTCTTGGTTATGTCCATTGATACTATGTTGTTGTTGGTCTATTACATCACTTTTTATCATCAACTTTCGATTTCATCAAATTGAATCTCAAGTTAAGATAAATGTTGTGATTTTAATGTTAAACTTAATGCAGATTTTAGACTCTAATAAGTTTTCATTTGAAAATTCATTAAAAAAAAGTGTATATATATATATTCTCCTATCCTTTTAAAGAATTATGGAACATATGTATGGGACAAAATCAATAAGATTTTTTGGAAAAAAAAAAAAAAAAAGGACGTTAGAGCTACATTTTTTTATCAAAATTTGTGAGTTTTGACAATGTCCTTAAATGTCATATAGCTTGTGAATTCATCCAACTTAATATACGTGCTTTTAAATGAGTATACAAAGATTTGAAATTTAATGAGTTTACAAAGATTTTTATGTTACTTTACGTCAAAATTAAGGGAAAAATCAATTTATACCCCCACAGGGTTCTAGCACTTAATTAAAATCTCAAATTAAAAATGGTATCAATTAAACCTTTAGACTTTCATGAGTTGATCAATTTAGATCATCCATTATGATTTTGCTTTAAAATCGTCAAAAAATAATTCTCACATGTGCAAAAGGAATTCTTTAAATGTAGGGATTATCATAGTTTTAGAGAGAAATGCTAAAATCAAATAGGTAATAGTGATTTTTCATTAATATGAGTTATTTTTTATATTCTATTTCTCTACTTTTTTCAACTTATTTAGAAAGATTACACCATAATTTTTATGGTTACTTTGGTAGGATTTTGAGAAAAGAATAAATTTATTAAAGTATTTTGAGTTAATTTAAACTGGAATCAAGTGAAAAAAGTTAATTACAAATCATTAATAGGTTAGATGGTTTAAATAAAAAGTTTAAGGTTTGAATTGATGCAATTATTAGCCTAAGGTTTTAATTGATATAACTCACAAATTTTAGAAATATAAATTGAATTTTTTCCCATATAACAGACATATAATATACTCATAAATGATTTAAGGACAGTTGCATAGACAGCAATATGATCCAAAATAATAGCAAATCTAGTACATGCTTTTTTTTTCCAAATATAAAACAATTTTAATCCCAACTCATATAATAATGTACGGAAATTTAAAATTAAAACCTCATCACATATCTCAACATCACAGGTTTATTAGTGATTGACGTATATCGATAAAAATGATAGATTATGGTGTAGCAAATCACTTATTTACTTAGTAATTAATTGTAATAAAGTAAAATTGATCTCACATTAATCACTAATTTAATATTATTAATTACACATTTACTAGTGATTGATATACGTAAATTAATAATTTACTAGATCTTAGTAAATCAGATAGAGTAAATAAGCGATTTAATGACATACATAGTTTTGGCGTAGTGATCCGAAACCGCAATGGAAACATCCAAGCGGTGATGCATGGACAGTTTTCCACCGTTGTACTTTCCTCTTTGTGCCGAAGCAAGGGTGATTCTGGAGGGTCTTCGTCGTGCTAATAGAGTGGGTTTAACGGAGATCATCCTGTTTTCTGATTCACTTGGATTAGTCTCAATGCTCAATGATACACATGGTGTAGATGTTGGAGTTTCGGCCATTTTATGGGACATTGAAGAGGTCTGGAAACAGTTTAAACAGGTGATTTTTCTACATACGCCTCAGAAGCATAATAGGTTGGCTCATGCGTTAGCTCGGGAAGGACTCTGATCTAGTCCGATATTATGGCAATATGATTTTCCTTTATGGATTTCCAATTTGGCTTCTAGTGAGAAGTCTACCAAGTGTGGGTTTGTCTATTTGTTAATGAAAGTGACTGTGTTTCTAAAAAAAAAAAAAAAGCGATTTATGAAAGTAACTAATATACATAAATCCTTGATCAACCCAGATATTAGTAAATTAATGTTTTTTTTTTTTTTTGAGAAGCGTAAATTAATGGTTGTCACGGTGTAATATATCAATCGAATAAAAAATGGAACAATAATTGTTAATGGTCGATTTTGGTCAGAGGAAACTCACCTAACCTTCACGTGCCACCAACGGTAAATTTGTAGATGAGGGGGAAGACGTGGCCTGCAAAAGAGAAAACATGCACACCGGTGTGGTGCTAGCCACACCGCCTCCGATGCTTAAGTCAGAAAACGGAAGGGAGAGCTGGAGAGCAAGAGAAGAGAGTCGAGAATAGAGTTCGGGTCCCATTCTTCAGTGGCGAAGAAGGGTTTAAATACCTGTTCGTGCTCCTAGGGTTTTTAGGAATTCGGAGGCGTTTCGGGACAAACCAGGCGAAATCGAGGCGGCTAGAGGCATCAGGGACCGAGAGGAGGTGACCGAGCTCGGCCCGCGCAAGCGGGCCGAATGGTCGGCCTCGGCTTTGGGCCGAGGCCGACCATATGGGTCGGGCCAAGTTGGCCTGGCCCTTTGGTCGGTTCTTCCTCGAGCTCGGTCTCCTAGCCCTATTTTCGCCCGAACGTCCTCGTCAGCTCCTTGTGCGTCGGGTGGTCCAAAATTGCCTATAACAATAATGATACCTCATTTTCTATTTCGGTGGTTTTTTGCATGCTTCATTTGTTAGTATTTGATTTAACTTTAATTTCATTGTCTATTAGGGATGGTTTGCATTATTTTATTTATTAATTATTTTCTTTTTTGAGTTCAACAACATTTGGAGTGAGAAGATTCAAACATCTGACCTCTTGATCGAGAGTATGTATCAATTATTGTTTGCATGTTTATTTATGTTGTTATGTCTATTATTGATATTTCATACCAATAGGATAAAAAATATCAATGATATTTGACTTAATTTTTCTAAAGTAATGGTTTACGTCTTTTTTTTTTTTTTTTTTTTTTTTTTTTTTTTTTTTTTTTTTTTTTAGTTTTAGTTTTGTTAGATCTATTGTTGATATACCTTATTAATAGAATTAAAAAGGTAACTTTTGTTTTTTTTTTTTTATTTATTTATTAATGATTATTTGCATTTCCATTTTCTATTAGGTCTCTACTAGTGTTTAACTAAAAAAATATACCGATATATTGCTTGATTAATGAGAGAGAGAATTTTCAAACTATGTTTTAAATATGTATATCCAATAGTCATGAGGTTAGACAAGGTATCATTCTATGCTTTTAAATTTATCAGAAAAAAAAAAAAAAAAAACTTTGGACTAAGATAATTTTTATAATTTTTATGTTTGGTACAATTTTCACAAACAACATTATTATGTCAATGAATGACAACCATATAAGTCAGTGATAATCAAATATATTGCTGATTATGAATATACAAGAAAACAGTAAATATTCATATATCAATTAACAACACAATTTGCTAGTCAATATGAGCATAGTTCAATTAGCATAAAACTTGTACTAATGATCAAGAGGTCTGTGGTTTTTCGAATCTCTCACTCCCACATGTTGTCAAAAAAAAAAAATTAACACAATTCGCTGATAACGATGGGTCAATAACCAAACAGAGAGTAAAACATTGACATACTATAAACTATGTAGAAGTGAAAAAGAAAAGAAAAAACAAACAAACGAACGGCGAAAAAAAAAACTCTCGGTAAATGTAATTTAATAATTGTTCACTTTTCTCAAGCATACTTTGAGATGGTAATTTAATAGAATTGTAGAAGTGAAAAAGAAGAGAAAAGAACAAACAAACAAACCGCGAAAAAAGAGAGAAGAAAAACTCTCAAAATGTAAATTAACATTGTTCACTTTTCTCAACATACTTTAAAATAGTAATCGGTGTCGTATCCAATTTTTTTGACAATATGGGAGTAGAAAATTCGAACCACAGACCTCGTGGTTATCAGTACATCTTTATGCCAGTTGAGCTATGCTCTTGTTGGCAGTGTCGTATCCAATTTTAAGGGTAAAATACACTTGATCATTAGATGTGAACTTAGTTTCTATTTGGTCATTGGAGAATTGAATTTAGTTTTCATTTGGTCTTTGAATTTTCAAAAACTACTTGTCTGGTCTCCAAAGTTTGAATTTGATGAATTTAGTTAGTATATGTTAGTGAGTCATTTGGTCTGTTAGGTCAACTAGTGTTAAATTTATGAGGATCATTTAGAAAACAATTACAAATTTTGGATACTAATTAGAAATCAAACTAAAAAAAATTAATTAGAAATCAAATTCAAACTTTGGAGACCCAACGAGTCACTCTTGAAAATGCAAGGACCAAATAGAAATTTAGTTCAAAATTAATGTTCAGAAGTGGTAGTTTTGAAATTTGAATATCAAATGAAAACTAAATTCTAAAAAAGTATTTTAGTCTAATTTTAGTTCCTCCTTTTGTTTGGATTGCAAAACCTAACCTAATTATTTGCTGAGATGAGAGTATATAGGTAGAATTCGAAAAAGAGTAATAGTCTACAATATTTGTAGGGACCGTTTGTAAATGTTTCCCTCTCTTGTTGTTTAATTTGTTTCTCATTTTCTATTTATAAAAACAGAAACTTTTGCTAATTGTTTACTTTTTTGTTCTTTTATTTTCATTGAGAAAAGAATTGTGTTTGCTAGCCAATAAAGTTATTTCTTCTTCTCTAAAATTTTAAATACAAAAATAAAGTTTTATCTTAAAATTAATTTTTGAACTAAAACTTAATTTTTTTTATGCTATATTCACTTTTTAATATGTATTATGCATTTTATAGGTAAGAAATGATAAAATAATACTTTCATTTGTGTGTTCGGAGAAAAATGAAACATGAAATAAAAATAAGAAATCAGATTCTATTATTTTCAAAATTTATATGAAAAATTATTAAATGAGACTCACTGACTGCCACTTGAAAATGATTGGATTTAGATTAACAATCTATGTGCTCCTAATAACTATTAGATATAAATTCAAAATACTTCATAGCTTTCTTTTTTCTTTGACAACATGTATCTTGCTCATTAGTACAAGATTTATGTCTTTTTTTTAGTACATCAACATTTGAGAGTGAGAGATTCGAACCTCTGATCTCTTGGTCGAGGATATATGTCAATTACGGTTGAACTATACTCGCTTTGACGTACAAGATTTATGTCACTTGAGATATGCTCATGTTAGCTAATACTTCATAGTTTTCTTGACGTACATAACTACTAACCATATTGTGACGGTAACCTTCAAAGTGTCTCATTTAAAAGAGAAAACAAACCATACCGAACACATGTTACTGAAGATATGAGACAGACAAAAATAGGAAGTTATCAAACTGATCCCTTAATTTGCTCTGTGCCGTTTAACTTTTGTAACGTAAGTAATTAATTAGGTTGAACTAAAAAAGAAATAATCACTTTTTTTTAGAAGAAAATAATAATAATAATAATTATTATTATTGGGTTTAGGTTTTTTCTTTTTTTTTCCTTTTCTTTTCTGGAGTACTTTTTTTTAGTACATCAACATTTGGGGTGGAGAATTTGAACCTCTGACCTCTCGAGAGTATATGTCAATTATCACTAGCTATATTCGCTTTGACTGTTTTAGAGTACTTGTAACGTAAAGTAGTTGGCATGAAATCGAACTTCAGGACCATGGGCAGGGCCATCTAATAAGGAACAAGTGACCATTCAAAATGCCTTCGAAAATAAAAATATTGACCATTCAAAAAAAAAAGAGAGGGCCGAAAAATAAATTAATTTAGGTTAAAATATCATCTTGGTTCTATTTGTTTCATTTCAGTCCTTATACTTTCAAATGTCAAATTTTAGTTAATGTACTTTCAATAAATTTTAAAATTGGTCTAATTTAAAGTTAATTTTTATTGAAATTTGTTAAATAATAATAATTTTCATTGAAAAATGGACACATTTCTAAAATTTATTGAAGAAAGACTAATAGAGACTAATTATTTTTTAGAAAATTTGATAATAAACTCAGTGTAGAGACCAATTTTAAGTTTTCTTGAGAGTACATGGACTAAAATTGGACATTTGAAAGTATATGGATTAAAATAAAACAAGACTCAAAATATCATAACCAAAATGATATTTTAATCATTTGGATTAAAATTGGATATTCATGAATGATTAATCATAGAAATTAGGATTTTTATTAAAAAAAATATAAAGTACATCATATTTTTATTTATCATACCTATTACTTTTTGCATTTTATTTTCTTTATATAAATTAGTTTTTATAACTATTTTAATTATTGAAAAAATAAAATTTTGTAATTAATTAAACTCATACAATAATTTTTTTTTTAATAACTCTTCAAACAAGAGGGTTATTAAAAGATAAAGATGGTCACATTTATTGAAGTTAAAGGTAAAGATTACCATATTAATCAAAGTCAAAGGTCCAATTGGATGAACTCAAAAGTTTATGATAAAAATTAATAGTAGAAAGAATACGTGGAAATAATTTTATTAATTTTCTTTTTAAATATTTATTATTTATTAAAAATTTCTTTTGACCCCTTCAACACTTAGCTCATCATATTTGGAACCACAATAACTATATGTGAGCTCATGTCACTTACTCTTTTTTCTTTTTTTCATCATGAAAATAATACTAACACTGGCCCCGTTTGATAACCATTTGGTTTTTTGTTTTTGGTTTTTGAAAATTATGCTTGTTTTCCCCCAATTTTCTTATCATGGTTTGCATCTTTGTCAATGACACATTTAACTTCCTAGCCAAATTCTAAAAACAAAAACAAGTTTTTGGAAACTACTTTTTTTAGTTTCCAAAATTTGACTTGGTTTTTGAAAACATAAGAAGAATGTAGGTAACAAAGTCAAGAAACTTATGTGTAGGAGTAGTGTTTTTAAGCTTAATTTTCAAAAACCAAAAACAAAAAACCAAATGGTTATCAAACGGGGCCTAAAGTTTTCAAAGTTGAGTTTTAGTTATAAAAAGTTGAAACAAGATAGAAGAAACCAACAAATGATGACGAAGAGCTGAGAGAAAGAAAATGGAAGAACACACAAGTTAAAATAGAAATAACGAGAATGTTAAGACGGATTAAAAAAATGTCATATTTGCAAAATCTTTTAGCATATGTTACATTTGCAAATATGGTAAACCAATTTGCCAACTATAAGTATGTCCAAATGTACTATAAGTATGTCCAAATGTACATTGTGAAAATTGGAAAGAAAGTATAGTTACAAAGCTATTTGGTGAAAATCAAATATTTACAAATATAGATCAAGTGATTCAATTTCTCAATCTTTTACATATTTAATAAAAATGTTTGAATCTCATTTTTCGATCATGTACGATATTTTTTGCTTAGCTTAGTCTTAATATTTTCCGAATGTTTATTGTGATATCTCTATTATTTTAACTTGTATCCATTTGGTCCCTTAATTTTAAAAAAATCAAATTACACACCCATGTATTTTTTATATGTTGGAATAAGAAAAGTCTATATTAAAGATTTATTGCATGCTTAGAGGAATACTTACCTCATGTGAAGATTCCAAGAGTTTCCTGTTGACGAAATTAAAATGTGTTCCAATAGCAATTTTACATTATGACATATGTATGGCAAATGTTTGGCTCACCATGAGTGTGGAATTTTAGTTTAAGGAAAAAAAAAACATAATGATGTTTTTTGTTTTTGTTGTTTTTGTAGTGAAACCACATGTGAGACTGAAAATTCGAAAACCTTTTGATTAGAGATACCATTCTTAATTAATTGAGTTATATCCAAAGGTTGACATGAGATAAGTATTAATCTCCTTTAAATTTGTTTGCTTATTGTGTTTTTGAGCCGGATGAATATAGCTTGACATACATGCTTACCGAAGTGTTGATTTGGTACGACATAACAAAATAAATGACGATGGCTAAATAAAACAAAGTAGCACGTGTAGCAAGTACCATCTTTCCTAAATAACACGTATTTGGTTGAATTATATATATACTTTCTCTTTTGTTAAATCATTCCAAATGTTCATCACATAATCATTTAGATATATTAGTTTAGCCAAAGTGAACATAGCTCAACACGGTAATTGACATGTACTCTCAATCAAAATATCAGAGGTTCGAATCCCTCCACCTAAAATGTTGTTGAACTAAAAAAAAAATATAGTGGAATAGACACCACCATTAAATTTCATATACTAAATTTATAACTTTAGCTTCATCTATTCATGTTTTCTTTTTAACCTAGCATAACTTACAATCTTTAATGTTGGGTCATAACAACAACCAACAACTCGGTGAAATTAAATATATATATAGTTCAACGATAGTGGGGGATATTGGGGGCTGAGAAATTCGAACTTCAAACTTTTTGGACAAGGGTACATGTCCATTACCATTGAGCTATGTTCATTTGACTCGGTGAAATTAAATATTTAAAGTTGAAATTGAGATTATGTTTTAATATAATAACGGTTATCAAACCCTAGTTTTCCGACATGCATACTCCTTCAAAGAAGCAACTAAGCAAGCATGTGTGTTTCTGTGTTATTTGTGTCCAGAGAGAATGTGTTTTTCTTTTTTTTTTTCTTTTTTTTTTTTGAGTACAGAGAGAGTGTGTTTTTCTCTCTCTACATAAATTAATACATGATTATATGAATTTAAATTAACAAATTAAATAAAAATCTACAACGAATCTGGCCATTTATTAATGGAGCATTATTGGCTATTTAAAATTAAATCAGAACGAATTATTTTATTTGCATGTGTATGGTGCGAGCTTTTGCAGAAACCACGTTCCCAAGCTGTATTATTAATTATTTTTACATTATTCATTCTAATTATTTACTAATTATAATTTTAATCTCAAGTACTCTTCCCCATGCATTTTTCTACTTAATTAATTCTTCTTCATTTGTCATTCGAATAAAATTGATGGTGATTTTGACCGTGATTTGCAAGATTTTAAATATTTGAAATCATTTTCTTATCTATTTATTTAAATATATCAAATTAGGGCCGGTTGCAAATATAGCAAACCGGCCCAAAATATATACAAATTTAGCAGCCGGTAGAAAGATTTGCAAAAATGGCAAAATTTTAAGTTCTGAAATGTGTATTTACTAAAATGCCCTTTCTATCTGATAGAAAGTTTTTCTATCACTGATAGAATCTATCAGTGATAGAAAGTATTTCTATCCCTGATAGAATAAAGTTTCTATCACTGATAGAAAGTTTTCTATCACTAATAGATTCTATCAGTGGTAGAAAAATTTTCTATCAGTGATAGAAAGTTTCTATCAACTTCTTATTTCTTTTTATTAGCTTCTCATTTCTTTCTATCAGTTCTTCTCCCAAATTTCCACGGTGAAGATGACCACGGTGAAGATGACCACCGCCGCCGTTTCGATGGCGGCGCTCCAACGAATGGGGACTCTCTACATGCGAGGTACTCGAGCCATGGCGGACCTCGCGGTCGTCCACGTACCGGAAAGACGTCGGAGAAGACGAGTCCACGTACCGGAAAGACGTCGGAGAAGACGACTCCGTATTCAACTTCCCCTCACCGTTTTCTCGGAGACTGTTTTCTATCAGTGATAGAAAACTTCTATCACTGATAGAAAGTGTTTCTATCACTGATAGAAAACTTCTATCAGTGATAGAAAGTTAATTCTATCAGTGATAGAAGATTTCTATCACTGATAGAAAGTGTTTCTATCACTGATAGATTCTATCAGTGATAGAAAAAATTTTCTATCAGTGATAGAAAAAATTTTCTATCAGTGATAGAAAACTTCTGTCAGTGATAGAAAGTTAATTCTATCAGTGATAGAAGATTTCTATCACTGATAGAAAGTGTTTCTATCTCTGATAGAAATCTATCAGTGATAGAAACACTTTCTATCAGTGGTAGAAAACTTCTATCAGTGATAGAAAGTTAATTCTATCAGTGATAGAAGATTTCTATCATTGATAGAAAGTGTTTCTATCACTGATAGATTCTATCAGTGATAGAAAAATTTTTCTATCAGTGATAGAAAACTTCTATCACTGATAGAAAGTGTTTCTATCAGTGATAGAAATCTTCTATCACTGATAGAAAGTGTTTCTATCACTGATAGAATCTATCAGTGATAGAAAAAATTTTCTATCAGTGATAGAAAACTTCTATCAGTGATAGAATTAACTTTCTATCACTGATAGAAAGTGTTTCTATCACTGATAGAACTGATAGAAAACTTTCTATCAGTGATATAAAACTTCTATCAGTGATAGAAAGTTAATTCTATCAGTGATAGAAGATTTCTATCAGTTCTATCAGTGATAGAAACACTTTCTATCCGTGATAGAAAGCTAATTCTATCAGCGATAGAAGATTTCTATCACTGATAGAAAGTGTTTCTATCACTGATAGATTCTATCAGTGATAGAAAAAATTTTCTATCATCTTCTATCACTGATAGAAATAGAAAGTTGTTTTTCTATCACTGATAGATTCTATCAGTGATAGAAAAACTTTCTATCAGTGATAGAAGCTGATAGAAAGTTAATTCTATCAGTGATACTTTCTATCACCGATAGATTCTATCAGTGATAGAAATCTTCTATCACTGATAGAATTAACTTTCTATCACTGATAGAAGTTTTCTATCACTCTTTCTATCAGTGGTAGAAAACTTCTATCAGTGATAGAAAGTTAATTCTATCAGTGATAGAAGATTTCTATCACTGATAGAAAGTGTTTCTATCACTGATAGAAAGTTAATTCTATCAGTGATACTTTCTATCAGTGATAGAAGTTTCTATCACTGATAGAAAGTTTTTCTATCACTGATAGAATCTATCAGTGATAGAAAAACTTTCTATCAGTGATAGAAAATTAATTCTATCAATTTTCTATCACTGATAGAAGTTTTCTATCACTGATAGAAAACTTTCTCTATCACTGATAGATTCTATCAGTGATAGTGATAGAAAACTTCTATCACTGATAGAATGTTCTATAGTGATAGAAAAACTTTCTATCAGATAGAAAGTTGAAAAATTTTTCTATCAGATAGAAAGTTTTCCTATCACTGATAGAATCTATCAGTGATAGAAAAATTTTCTATCAGATAGAAACCTACCAAAACAAAAAGAGAGGAGAGAAATCCACCAGATGCGCGCGCAATTAAGGGCAAAATAGGGATATAAAAAATTAATTAAAAAATTTTGCCATATTTGCAAATATTTTAAAATTTTGCTAAATTTGCCATTATTTACCCTAATTTTGCCACCCATTACAATTATCCCTATATATATATATATCTATCTATACTATATATAAATGGGGATTGAAGAGAGAAACTTTCGATTTCCTTTTTAGCCCCTTTCTAATCTTCAAATTCCTCATTTGTCTTTACTATTTAATTATTTAATATTTAATTAGTTAAAAGATCCATTTATTAAAAAATTATTTTTTTAACTTTGAAAAATTGAAGATAAGATAAAGTATATTTTATCAAAATTTATATTTATTTCTTTAGAGATCTTTGATTTTTAAGATCATTACATTATTCTTAATTTTTAGGTTTTGAAAATTGTTTAATTATTTATTCTAATTGGTTTTCGGTGGTTATTGATAAATTGATTTTATAAAATTAAATTTTGTGAAATCTAAATTTAGATCATTTTTTTATTTTTCAAAAAAAAATATTGAGTTTAATTTTCGGTTAAATCAAATCAAGTTTTGAAATTAAATTTTAAAAACAAAAATTCAGATTTTCTAATTAACTTATACTTATTATAACACGAACACGTGCAATGCACGAAGTTCAAACTAGTATATATAAAAAGTACGGATTTGGAAGAAACTTTTTTTGGACGATATGTCTTTCACTTACTTTCATTTAATCACTTTCTCTTCCCCTTAATTATACATTTCTCTCTCTATGTTCTCTCTCCCACCCTCACGTGTCTCCCACCTACCCAGATTCCTCCTTCTCCCTCCTAAATGATTTTAATTATGTTGTTATTGTCTTGCATCACCTCCTTAATTTTTTTTTAATAACCACCACCTCCCTAATTTGTGGGTTGAATATTATTACCTTTAATTTGTGTGTGTTAAATGTATTGATGAAAGTGAATGAAAGTAGTACTATTTCCCTACAATATCTCTCCATCTACCCTTGTAATTCTTCATCTTTTTTAGTTAGCAACTTACCACATACCATATACCATTCCTCCCTCTTCTTTTTATATTTCTAAATAAATAGATGGAGCTTGATCATCAACTTCAAAACCGAAACCAAAATGCAAAGGCAAACATTGAAGGTAATTTTTTACTTCATTCTCTTCTTCTAATTTCTCATTATTGTTGCATCTAATTTCTTATAGCTATGCTTGCGTGTTTTTTTTTCTTTATTTTTTAAAAATGTTTATAGAGAAATGCAAGATTGGAATCACCCTCAAACAAAAGTTTGGATATTAAAAGTTTTCTCAATTTAGTTCTAAAAATTAAATCTAAAATTTATGACTTTACATTTAATTTAATTAATACTAGAATTTCAAAAGCTTTTGAATTTTAATAGTTTTGCAACCTTCTTCAATTCTTACACCTACAATTCTCATTGATTTTGTGTCTCTCTCTCTTCCATACCCATCCAAATCCATCCTCTCTCAATCTTATCACTATTTATTTCTCATTAACTATTGAGAAATTATTATTTAATAGTGAGAAAAAAATGAAATAAACGAATTTGGAAGTTAAAGCTAGAATGGACAACTTTAATAAGAAAAATCCTATTTATTCTAAAAATTTGTGAATTTATTTTTAGTTATAACTAATAATGAGATTTGAAAAGTATTCGTAACTCTTTGGCTACATGTCAATTAACGCTGAGCTAAGCTCACTTTGGCCAATTTACAATAACTTATGTATTATATATGTCTACTTTAATTTTATTCTTTTATTCATTGTTTGTTCTGCCTTAATTTTTGTTTGAATATTTGATCTATACCTTTCATCTTTAACTTTTCTTCTTATTCCATGTTGATAATTTGCAATTTCGTACAAGGTTTGACGAGACATACAAACAATTTATTGAGCTTGAGGATGATATATACTACCATTTGTGGTGGGAAATTTGAACCTCTAGCCTCTTGGTCTAGAGTGTATGTTAATAATACTTTCAAAGTTGTATTCATGATATTTTTTTTAAAAAAAAATTGTATTCATAATTAATAAATAATATTATTATTCGTAAATACTTTCAAATTGTATTATTAAAATTAAATTTTAAAATAGGAGAACCATGTGCAACGCACGTGTAGAAAATCTAGTTTAAAAAAAAAAATCTCCAATTCCTTTTTTTTTTTATAATAAAATCTCCAATTCCTTTATTTCCTTGTTTAGATCTCCTTCTCACCCTTATTCAATAAATGAATAAATAAATAGATCTCCTTCTCACTCTCTCATATTTGCAATATTTGGAGCTTAAACGTATCATTTTGTTTAATAAAAAAAGTTAAACTAAAATAATAATAAATTAATATAATTTGAATTTACACAATATTTTTCTTTTATTATTTTTATTTTTTAATCAATTTAATCTATAGATTATATTTATACATTGTAAAAAAAAAAGTAGTAAAATTGAGAGGAATGAAAAATAAAATAAAACAAAATAAACAATCAATTCATTAGATGTATACAGAGATAAAACTCACCAAATACAAAATATTAGAAGGCTAATAAAAAAGCAAAACAAAAGGAAGTTTCAAGGTTGCATTTTAGATTTGATAGGTAGAGAGACATTGTTTGTTTTAGTTTTTACTTTTTTTGACCACACGTGGGGTGGTGTGGGAGATTTGAATCTCTAATGGGTATAAGCTTTTGTACACATTTTATGTCAGTTAAGTTATATAAGCTATATTTATGTTGGTTGAGTGGTCGGTCGGATGTAGAGAGTCAAAGTTTGTATTTTTAAGTTATTGGAAGAAGCACATTGTGCACGTGAATGAGTTGTGGGGGCATAGTGTGAGAATTGTTGGCAAATGTATGGAGAGGCAGACCCAGGACCCAGCCCAAGAAATGACAAAGTGATATTTCCCATTCAACCGTTGTAATGTAATTGTAAGTTGTAAGTGTAACCCAAAACCAAGATCCCAAGTTCGCAATAAAACCAAACCAACACCTCCCCTCCACTTCTACTTTTAATTAATAATTAATTGGTGAAACTGAAGAATTTAACATTTTCCCATCAACGCTTCGCTGCACATAACCGCAGCCAAGCCACCCAACAAATACACGCCCGCCTTCCTTCCATTTCCAACTCTCTGCAGCTCAGCGCCGCCGCCCTGCAACCAATCCCTTCTTTTCTTCTGCTGCTCCAATCTCCCTGCAATGGAGGCCCTTCTTCTCAACGCACCCACTTCTCATCCACTCGCTCGAAAATCTCTCCTTTCATCCCCGCCCTCTTTCTCGAATGGGCCCTCCATTCCGGTGGACAATCGGAGCAGACTTAGACTTACCAGGCCACCATTCATCCAAGCCACGCTTTCCAAACACACCGTTGAGATCTCTCCCAATTCTGTACCGGACACTTCGGTTGCGACTCTGGGAGACGCATTGGCGGCCGCCCCTTTGCCTCCTCGCAGAAGGGTGTCGGCGGATTCGCTGCAGTTCCCGCCTGGCTATCTCGGCGCCGTTCCCGACCGTTCGGGTTCTGATGATGGTGAGGATAACCTCAACGCGATGGAGTATCTGACCAGAATCTTGGGTTCGAAGGTCTACGATGTGGCTATTGAATCCCCCTTGCAGCTTGCGCCCAAGTTGTCTGAGCGTTTGGGGGTCAATATCTGGCTCAAGAGAGAAGACTTGCAGCCCGTAAGTGAATTTAGTACTTGGGTTTCTAATTCTTTTTCGTTTTTGGTTGATTTATCGGTTTCAAAATTAGCATTTCTTTGGTCATTTGTTCAAGGATTTTGTGTGAACTAGTACCCATATATTCAATCAAAGCTTTTGTTTAACATTTAGTGTTGACTATGGAGCATCGAACAATTTTTTCGTACATCAAAATGCGGTTGTACTGGCTTTTGGTTTCAACATCAGATGAAGACGACTTCTTTTGTTGATGGGTTCAGCTGTAACTATTGGTGATGAATGTGCATCATGGCTGATTTTGGTAAATAGTCACGGTTTTAACTTTTCTGGATTTTTTTTTTTTTGCATTTGTAGGTGTTCTCATTCAAGCTCCGAGGAGCTTATAATATGATGGCCAAACTTCGAAAAGAACAGTTGGAAAAAGGAGTTATATGCTCGTCAGCTGGAAATCATGCTCAAGGGGTTGCATTAGCTGCTAAGAAATTAAAATGTGATGCTGTGATTGCTATGCCTGTTACTACACCTGAAATTAAGGTCTGATTTATTCAGCTATAGGTTCTTTTGTTCCCTCTCCCCTTGTCCTGGTGTTCGTTTCACGCAGATGACAATGTTGGTTTGCTAATGAAAATGTGAACTTCTAACCTTACAGTGGCAATCAGTTCAAAAATTGGGTGCAACTGTTGTTCTTGTTGGAGATTCATATGATGAAGCACAAGCGTATGCTAAGAAGCGGAGCAAAGAGGAAGGCCGAGCATTCATACCTCCTTTTGATCACCCTGATGTTATAGCCGGGCAGGGTACCGTTGGGATGGAAATTGTGCGTCAAATGAAGGGCCCATTGCATGCAATTTTTGTGCCAGTTGGGGGTGGTGGTCTAGTAGCTGGTATTGCTGCTTATGTCAAGAGGGTTTCTCCTGAGGTCTGTTGGTCACTTGGTCTCTATAAGAGTGGATTTTTGTTTTGAGCTTTGCTGACACTATTTGAGCAACTCAACACTCCATAATTTTTAACTTGAAAAATTTCACATTTCATAAGTCTGATGCTAGAGGTTACCTTTACTAGATGCAATTGCACATTCATTTATTTTCTAATTCAGAAACCAACTTTTAGTCCACATCCTTGCGAGCAAACTGGAAACTTGCGCACTAGTTTCAAAGCTAAAACTATATTCCTCAATATCAAATTACCTATTTTAGGCCTCTGCATCTGTGTCTAGAGAAACAACATTCCAGTTCATAAAATGACTCTTTCTCTAGCAGCTTAATAAAATTTTCTTTTTTCTTCTCAAGTCTCCTTAGCTACTGTAGCTTGGATCTTGAGAAGCAAGAGAGAAAATAAGTAAAGGTCAATGGCTCCATATAAACCAACCCAACTTTAAGAGCATCTTTGTGATTGAGAATTTTCTCCTCCATCCGCCTTTTCGAGAGGAGGGGAGATTTTTGTGGCATGTTGTGGTGTTATGGGGTCTTTGGGAGGAGAGTAACCATAGAACCTTAAGAGGAGTTTAGGGACTCTTGTGATGTGTGGTCTCTCATTAGGTTCCATATTTTTTTTTGGATGTTGGTGGCTGGAGTCCCTTTCTATAATGAGACTTCCTTTTGTGGGCTCATTTTTTTTGGATGCCCTTGTATTATTTTTTTATATATTTTTTTTCATGAAAGTTGGTTTTTCTATTAAAAAAAGGTGTCTTTCATTTCATTCCCTTTTAACTTATTTGTACATGTTAATCCAGCCCACTTGCATTGACCGTAGGTTTTTAATTGATCTTTTTTTTTTAAAAGCAGTTTTTAATTAATCTTTTATGGAATAAAGTGTCAGAATTGTGGGTATTCTTGATGTTACAATATTCCTTAATGTATCTCTGCATCTCTCGAAGGAACTAGTGTTGAAATATTATCTATTATAGAAATATTAATTTCTAAACGACCAATTGTGGGTATTCTTGATGTTACAATATTCCTTAATGTATCTCTGCTTCCCTCGAAGGAACTAGTGTTGAAATATTATCTATTATAGAAATATTAATTTCTAAACGACCTTACTTTCACATCTTTCATACAGGTAAAGATTATTGGGGTGGAGCCATCTGATGCAAATGCTATGGCGTTATCATTGTGTCATGGCCAAAGAATAATATTGGACAAGGCCGGAGGTTTTGCAGATGGTGTAGCAGTTAAAGAAGTTGGTGAAGAGACATTTCGCCTGTGCAAAGATCTCATGGATGGTGTAGTTCTTGTTAGTCGTGATGCTATATGTGCCTCAATAAAGGTTTGAGCTTCTTTTATTTCCTGTTATTCATGCAAATACATGCCATTATCTTAGAACATCAAAAGGATGTTGATTAGCAGCATGCTCCATAAATATAGTTTGGACCTATAATAGTTATGTCAAGTTTTATGTTTTTCAATGAAATTGTTATACTTTTTTTAGCTATTTATATGTTTCTGCTTTCTGATAGGTACAAGATTGACTTTTTTTAGCTATTTGTATGTTTCTGCTTTCTGATAGGTACAGGATTGACTTTACTTTTGAACTCCTCTTATAGAGGTGCTCGTTGATTGCAAAATTTCAAACTCCAGAATTATGTATTATGTGTTCTTATGTGCAACAATCTTTTTATTGACAGAAAATCTAGTAACTACACATTATTGTTACTTGTTTCATGTACGTTTGTTGAAACCATATGATGGTTCTTGGTCAACCTTTACACTTCCATAGAAAGGATCAAAGTGATGATTCAATTGAATAAGTATTTAGGGAAAATAGATGAAGGCTATTGCTAATATTGACTGTTTAACACCTAGTATGGATACGTGCTTAGAATATGACAAGTCTTTTGTTTTCTTCTTTCAATGGCACTTGGGTAAGAATGATGTGATTTTTCTTGTGGGACTCGTCTCCAATATTCTTTAAGCAGCTGTTTGAGCTAGAGGTTTTTGATATTTGTTCTCATATCGTAGGATATGTTTGAGGAGAAGAGGAGCATCTTGGAACCTGCAGGCGCTCTTTCTCTTGCTGGAGCTGAGGCATACTGCAAATATTATGGCTTAAAGGGAGAAAATGTTGTGGTAATAACCAGTGGTGCAAATATGAACTTTGACAAACTGAGAATAGTTACTGAACTTGCCAATGTTGGTCGTGAACAAGAGGCTGTGCTTGCAACTATAGTGCCGGAGAAACCTGGAAGCTTTAAAAGATTTTGTGAACTGGTTTGTTTATTTTAGCTTTAAAGTCATTCTTGGTTGATACTTGATAGTCACAGACCTTAAAATGATGCTAATTGGGTAAGTTTGGATCTTCAGGTTGGGCCTATGAACATTACAGAATTCAAGTACAGATATAACTCTGAAAAAGAGGCGGTTGTTCTTTATAAGTAAGCACTTATAAGTTATTGCCAATTTGAATTAAAATTTCTTTTAGTTTTTTAGTAGCTTCGTTGATTCCAATTTCATCTGAAAGGGAAGACAAAAAGAAGCTGCAACAGGGTAAGAAAGGTAGTAATAAAAAGGAGTAATTTGATAAGGTAGTAAAATGAAAGAGAGAGTTTTTGCAGTTCGTTTATGAAGCTTTTCTGGTTGGTTTTGGCTGATTACTGCTGATTTTAGTTGTGGTACTGGGTTCGTGAGGGTTCTTTCCTTATTTTCGGTTTCTCATTGGGTGGTTTGCCTTTCTTTGGCTTCTTGGATACTTGTTTCCTTTTTGCAAGGCAGTAGTTAGGTGTTATCAAAAGTAATACTAAGCCTCTCATTCGGGGTTATTTAAAATCATTCTTGTCAGTCTATTTGAAGATCTAGCCTCTTTCACATGTTTGTTTCCATTGATTTATATTGGCAAATTCAAATACTGTTTCTAATGATTCTGGGGTTATGGTTAGAGGGAATAGGGGAGTTTTTGAGGAGCTTTAGAGTTCGAGAGGAACAGGAGGTTATGGTTACAGAGAAATAGGAGAGTTCTTTAGGGGCTTTAGAGATCTCAAGAGGAGGTGTGGTCTCTTGTGAGATTTAATGCTTTTCTTCCGGCTTTTGTTACTAAAGTTTTTTGTAATGATCTTTTTAGCCTTGTTTGTTTGGACTGAATCTCCTTTTTATTTAGCTAGTCTGGAGTTGGCGCTTTCTCTCTTGTTGGGTTGTTATTTTGTATGCCCTTCAGTGTTCTTTCCTTTCTTCTGAATGAAAGCATGTTGTTTTATAAAAAAAATGAAGACTTTTTCTAATGATGGGATCTTGAATAGTTTCAATTTTGTTATTGTTAAAGACATTTTACAGATTTTCTAGTTGATAAGGCTGTCAAGTTTTGCTTTCCTTGCAAAGTTGGTTTCTTACTTATCAAGATGGATAGTTTTGTTTTATTCATCCTTTGTGTTGGGTGGTGGTGTATTTTTTGCTCTTTGTTTTTTTTTTAGTTGGTTTTCTTTTATATTAAGGGTTTTTAACCCTGTATCTTGCTTGTACCTTTTACCTTTTCATTTCATCGATGGAAAATTATTGTTTCCTTGTAGTAGCTTAATTAGGGCCTGTTTTTCTTTGGTTTGCTATGGGGGAGTATCAAAGAAGGGAGCAAAATATAATATGTTTTTCATCACTGTGCTTTGTAGTGTTGGTATGCATATGCCTTCAGAACTTGAAGAAATGAAGAATCGGATGATATCTTCTCAGCTTGAAACTTATAATCTCACAAATAATGATCTTGTAAAAGATCACTTACGTTACTTGGTAAGTATTTCCTTTTCTAATCAATTTGGCAAATGCCTACAACAACTGCTTTAATGAGGATAGTAAAGATGCTGCTCCTTCTTAGCATGCCCTCTATTTCCCCTTTTTATTTCTGTTGTTAGGAACATCTTACATGCAAGAATTTGTTCTGGTGTATTTATTCTGGTGGCTTTCAAATATATGCATCTGAATATAGAGAACTGAGAGGATTTCTAAATATAAGAAAACAACCATATCTTTAGTACCGAGAAAATTGTGCTAATTGAAAAGAATGGTTAAAAATAAATTCCAAGTGTTAATTGATTAATTTAGGCCCCGTTCAATAACTATTTGACTTTTTTTTTTGGTTTCTGGTCTTTCAAAATTAAGCATATAGACACTATTTCCACCTATGAGTTTCTTTGTTTTGCTCTGTACATTTGTAAGTGTAACTAAAAGTAGTTTTTATAAACTTATTTTTGTTTTTGGAATTTAGCTAAGAATTCAAATGTTTCCTTCATAAAGTGGAAAATCATTATAAAGAAAGGGTGGAAAAACAAACATGATTTTAAAAATAAAAAACCAAATGGTTATCGATTATCATTAAGTTTTCAAGGTCAGTTTGACACACACTACCACCTAGAATGGGGTCGCTAGTTAGCCTGAAGGAGATGCATGGTTTAGAGTAGTTGTACTTTTATATATTTATTATATATTTTCCAACTGTTGTTTTAGATCGTTGTTTGGCCTGAAATTCTAACCTTGCTTTACTCAAGATCTTGTTTTTTACAAATTATTTGTATGTATTGGACATAGTGAAGTGCTGGAGTAAAAATAAAATTCAGATTTTGATATATTAACATATTATCACATTGAGCTTAACTTGACCAGAATCAGGAATTACTTTTTCTTGAGAGATTTACATGTGGGCCAAAATACATCTTCCATGTTCTTCTAATAAAAACATTGTTCTTTGCAGATGGGAGGCAAATCAAACGTCGAAAACGAAGTTCTTTGTCGTTTTATTTTCCCAGAAAGGCCAGGTGCTTTGGAGAATTTCTTAGATGCTTTTAGTCCTCGCTGGAACATTAGTTTGTTTCACTATCGTGGGCAGGTATGACTTTTTAATTACTCTTATTAGGAAGACTATCTTCAAGAACCTTTCATTCTTCCCTTTCCTAATGTATCAAATATTTTCTACTTCAACAGGGTGAAACAGGTGCAAATATATTAGTCGGATTTCAGATCACCAAATCAGATATGCCTGAATTCCATGAACGTGCTAGGAGGGTCGGGTACGATTATGTCGTGGTAACCGATGACGGTGTCTTTCAGCTTCTAATGCGCTCATAGACCAGCCCACGAGTCACTTACATCGGTTTAAATGTCAACTTATTATCCTTCCACAAGTGAAGTCCATAAAGCAAGCTACTCCAAATCCTTGTACATTGTATCAGAGATATTGCATCATATACCCGCAGAAGCTATCAGAGTATCCTGTACCTTGGAATTTTGTAACGTATGATTAACTTATTGTAATCTGCTTACATATAGGGGTGGGATTCAAGTACTCTCTTCTGTTTTATTTTGTCTGAATTGACAGAGTCCAATGGATGATGATGGAAGTTTGTAATATGGAGTCTGCTAGTGAAGTCATGCATCTATATTGGAGACAGTCTCCAACTATCTATATGTGAATGAAATAATGCAAGTAGTTTACTATAACTAGAGGTTAATGCTTATAAATATATAAGTTTTCTAATTAACTTTTGCACATTCTATTTCACAATCTTCTAATTGTTTTTCTTCTCAAAAAAAAAAAAAAAAAATCTAATTGTTGAAAAAAAAAATATCATGGAACCATGAATTTATGTGTCTGTAATATGAGTTGTATAACATTTTTCTTCACTATCCTGTAAGCTGCTGAAACCTCCATAAATAAGAAAATTTAAGAGTTGCAGAATCCATTAACTCCATTTGACAGGTTCTTCCATAGAAGTGTAAGAAAACAGAAGGGTTGCAGAAGAAAAGTTTTTGCAGCAAATAGTACTCTATTCATTGATTTCAGCATTTATTTTGTTCCAACCAATCCTAAACAAAGATAATATGATGCCCTCTCTTTAATCTTCATAAGTCATCATAGTTCTTATACAACAATAATCAAATAAAAAACAGTTCGATAACAGTCTGTTTTTTTTCAAACCAGACTTAAAAGTCTAAGGTGGTGCCAAACTTGCTTCTCCTTGGGGAAATGAGCAAACCATGCAAAGAGAGAGTTATGGCAATTTGACCAACGCTCCCATAAGCAAATTTTCTCAATAAATTCTCTCCCACCTGCCCTCTGCATCTTCATTCACTCTCCCGCTCCTTTCTCTCTTGCCAAAACCAAAAGCCTTCACTTTTTTTGCAATAGAAAAGAAAGATGCAGCTTCCAGTCAGTGGCTTCTTGGTTCCCTTCAGCCTTCTAGCTCTGATTTTTCCGGTGGCTACCGGTGATCCTCTTGTCCCTGCACTCTGCATCTTCGGGGACTCGGTGGTCGACGTCGGAAATAACAACAATCTTCTAACAGTTGTGAAGGCTAACTTTCCTCCTTATGGAAGAGACTTTGTTACTCACACACCAACGGGAAGGTTTTGCAATGGAAAGCTTGCCACTGATTTTACTGGTATCTTTCCCTCTTCTTCTTCTTGAATTTTCGTTTCAGTCCTCTGTCTACATCTTTTCCAACCAGTTTTTTTTTTTTTTTTTTTTTTTTTTTTTTTTTTTTTTTTTTTTTTTTTTTTTTTTTTTTGTACACAGCCGACTTCCTTGGATTTTCTTCATACCCTCCTGCTTATTTGAGCCAAGATGCCACTGGAAACAAGCTTTTAACAGGAGCCAACTTTGCTTCTGCTGCTTCTGGCTTTTATGATGGCACTGCTCAGCTCTATGTAAATAATCTTCTCTCCCTCTCCATCTTTGAAACACATAACTTTAGCTTTTAAGACCACTGTCATATTGTTATTTCCTCTCCACTTCATATAGTCAGTAGCTTACGAGTTGGGTACTAATATCTAAGCTAACACATGGGAAAAAGTGTTTAGATCTAATGGTGACTGTAATCGGATTGAGATCATGAATTCAAACTCCTAGAATGTTACATGTTGGCTCTCATTTTAAGTTTTTGAGTCTAGTGGCGCTTTAACATATCCGTGTTTGCATTGGTTTTGCAGCATGCAATTTCTCTAACCCAGCAGTTGAATTACTACAAGGAATATCAAAGCAAAGTTGTAAACATGGTGGGAACAGGGAAAGGCAATGCCATATTCTCTGGTGCAATTCACCTTCTTAGTGCAGGCAGCAGCGATTTCATTCAGAATTACTACGTTAACCCTCTTCTTTACAGAACATACTCACCACAGCAGTTCTCTGACATTCTCATTACATCTTTTTCAAACTTCATTCAGGTTTCTCAGTTTCTATCGCTATTACGTCTTATTTGCAGGCATATAACATCTTAAGTAAACTAAGAACAAATACCAAATAGGCCTTAAATTTGATTAAAATCTTCTGAATATTATGAACCCTTAACTTTAGACCATCTTATATTGGCTAAGTTACTATATATCAAGAATTTTTAGCTCATGAGTTCAAGCCATGATGGATGACCACTTGACAAGATTTTGTTCTGAGTGTTTCTAACCTCAAATACTATTGCATTAGACAATTGTTTTGATTAATCGAGGTGCATCTAAGTCCAAACACTCTAATCAAATTGATATTGTAACAGAATCCTACATTTATTATCTTGAAAGCTACAACATATAACAATCTTCATTTTGACAGAATCTATATGGACTGGGAGCAAGGAGGATAGGGGTGACAGGTTTACCTCCATTAGGTTGCTTGCCAGCAGCCATCACCCTGTTTGGTTCTGGTAGCAACCAATGCATCCAAAGGTTAAACCAAGATGCCATTGCATTCAACACTAAGCTGCAAAGCACATCTAAGAGTTTGCAGAACAGATTCTCTGATCTCAAGCTTGTCGTCTTTGATATTTATCAACCTCTCTTGAACATGGTCTCAAAACCTGCAGAAAATGGTAAAAATCCTCCTTGAATATCTTCACATGGAACTTCAAATCAAAGAATATGCAGATGAAAACTTTCTAATAGTTTCATATACCCTCTTTATGTTATTTATTACTGATCTGTTTGAGATCATTCTGCATTGTTGGTGGAGATTTTCAGACAAAATCCAGAAATTTAATTATCCTCCCACATCTTATAATTTTCATCAGAAATCACAATGCAGAAGGAAAGATTAAAAAAAAAAAAACTCTTTCTATGATGGAAACTGACCTTTCCAGTTGGAACTTTGAATGTCACAGGGTTTTTTGAGGCAAGAAGGGCTTGCTGTGGAACAGGTACAGTAGAGACCTCCCTCCTCTGCAACAGTGGATCGATAGGAACATGCTCAAATGCCACCGGCTACGTTTTCTGGGACGGTTTCCATCCAACCGAAGCCGCAAATCAAGTCTTGGCTGAGGATTTACTTTCTCAAGGATTCACTCTCATCTGAAAGTGTTGCTACTACCAGAACTTTGCAATTTTTCTATTACACATTTTATCAAACACCTTGCCTTTGTTCCATGTTAACCCTTATCAAACATTTCCTTTGTGTGTTGAAATGCTCTGATACTTAGACTCAATTCCCACATTGAATCAAAAGATCATCTTTAGCCCGCCAAATATGAGGAAGGTTTGAGTTTTTAAACTATGGATGAGGCTTTTGAATGCATCAAAAGTTGAAATCATTTAAATCATACGTAAGAAGAAAATTTGAATCTTTGACCTCTTAGTTTAAAGTAAATATTTTATGTCAATTGAGTTATGTTTATGTTAGCTTTCGTGTATAGAGTTACTACAAACAAATGATGACATCATTTGTAATTTTGTCACACATTTGCCAAACCTAAAATTTAAATGGAAGAGTCTCTCAAGATTAAAGTATTAATAACTTGTCAACATGAATATTGTTTAGCGACTGAAATGTTAGATGTTCGAATCTTCACTCCAAAATGCTCTTAAACTAGAAAAAAAAAAAATCTCAATAACCCACACCATGTTCTTAAAGCCATATTCGAAAAAAATATATATTATATAACATTTATATTGTTGACTTTTTTTTTACAACATTATATGATGAATGCTAAAATTTCATACTTATAAATTAGAGTAGAGTATAACTTTTTTTGTTTTGTTTGGAATATAGCACTGTATGTGATGTGGAGTGGAAATTCAAGAAAGCTACTAACGCTATCACTTATCTAAACATTATTTAAGTCAATTAAGTTATAGAGAAAAAAATCCTTTAAAATCGTTATAAAATATATCAATTTAAACATAATTTAGTGATTAAAACATTTCTCTTTTTGCGGAAGTGAGCATAGCTCAACGATAATTTATATGTAAGACTGGTCAGAGGTTCAAATCCTCCCACCCCAATGTTGTTAACTAAAAAAACATTTTCATATGTGTAATTATCTTTTAAAAAAATTAAAAAAATGAAATTTAGAAAGAGGAAAAAAGAAGAAAAAACTAACTTCTTTTTTTGGCTTGAAAATAAATAGATTCTTTCTTTAATTTATATTATTTGAATTGATAATATTAATAATGTAATTTAATAAAAAAAAAACAAATTTAGAGGAGTTTTGAAAGTATTTCCAAAAATAGGGTAGATAAATCGTGTACGTGGGCCGCGATTTCCATAAGTCGTGGGCCGTGGTCACGATTCCAAGGATAACTCGCGTACCAGGTACACGACTTCCATGTTGGCACGCTGACAAGGCACACATCACCAGGTTGGGCGATGATTTGGCGCTGATGTGTCGCACGCCAGCGAAATCGTGTACCAGGTACACGAGTTACTTAATGAAATCGTGTACCCGGTACACGATTAACTTAATGAAATCGTGTACCACGTACACGATTTCGTGGTCCCACAAACCCTACCCCACCCCACTCGTGAAAGCGCCGCAACGACCCCCCCCTCGGTTTTTCTCTCTTCTCTGCTCCTTCTTCCGCCGCCGTCAGCCGTTCCCTGTGCCGTCGCCGACCGTCGATCTCCGCCGCTGCCGCTGTTCACGCCGCCGTCGCCGAAAAACGCCGTTTGGTATATTTTTTTTTTCTTTCTTTCATATAAAAACATTGTTTTAGTTTAGATTTTTAGTTTGTGGATGATTTTAGTGATAGATTTTTAGTTTGTGGACTGTTTTAGTGCTTTCAAACATTTATGTATTATTTGGAACCATTTGGGTTGTTTTTGGATTGATTTTGATTGTTATTGGACTGATTTTTGTCGTTTTTTTGACTAATTTGGGCTGTTTGCGTTTTGGACTTAGATACATATTTTTATAAGTATATTTTGAACCGATTTGGGTTGTTTTTGGACTGATTTGGGTCCTTTTTTAATTGATTTTGGTTTGTTTTTGGACTGTTTTGGATTGTTTTTGGACTGATTTGGGCCGTTTGAGTTTTGGACTTAGATATATATTACTTTAGGTATATTTTGAACCCGATTTGGGTTGTTTTTGGATTGATTTGGGTCGTTTTTGGACTGTTATGGATCGTGTTTGGACTGATTTGATCTTTTGGACTTAGATATACTTTGTTGAACCTCTTTAGACTTGTTTACTTATTTTTTTGATTTTTTCCGGATTAGTGTGACATATTTTTCATGTTGTTGAAAAAAATAAAATTTAATTAATATTTTTCTAATTTTTTCAGTTATAGTCAAATTGGTAAAATATGTCTTTGGCTCGTGAGAAGTTAGTGATTCTTGAACCTGGAAATGGTGGGGATAGTGATATAGAGACAGAAGTTGATGAATTATTTGGAGAAAATGTTAATATTAATCATCCCCCTAGAAAGCCAAATGAGGAGCCACCGTCAGATATTTTCACACATATAGATTGGGAGATTACTAATTCAATATGTGAAGTAGGGTCCACATTGGAAGAAGGGGCAAAGTGTGTAGAAATGAACCCAGATATAATTACCAAAGGATTATTATTTGAGAATAAAAAGGATCTACAACTTGCCGTAAAAAAATATTGTGTGAAAAACCATTACCAGATTACTGTGGTGGAATCAAATCAAGATATTTGGTATGTGAAGTGCAAACAATGGGATGAAGGGTGCAATTGGAGACTTCGTGCCTGTCGGCGAAAAACTCATGGAATGTTCGAAATTACGAAGCTTGAAGGGGAACACTCGTGTTTATATCCAGAACTCACCCAAGACCATTCACAACTAGACTCAGATTTTATGTGTAATGAAATTCAAAATCTTGTTCGAAGTGATCCTGGAGTTTCTATATCTTTATTGCAAGAAACTATAAAGAAAGACTATGGTTATAGTGTTAATTATAGACGTGTATGGCAAGCTAAACGAAAAGCTTTGATAAAAGTATTTGGTGATTGGGAAAAATCATATGAAGAACTTCCTTATTGGTTGATGGCTGTTTTACACTACAATCCAACATCTAGGGTTGAATGGGACTTCATTCCTACTGAGGTACCACACAATTTAATTCTTGGACGAGTCTTTTGGTCCTTTGGTCCCGCAATAGAAGGTTTTAAATACTGTAGACCAATGATTCAGATTGATGGTACACACCTCTATGGCAAGTATAAAGGGAAATTATTGATAGCTTCATCTGTTGACTCAAATGGACATATATTTCCCCTTGCCTTTGCAGTTGTGGAAGAGGAGAGCACTTCTAGCTGGTCATGGTTTTTACGTGCCTTACGTGCCCATGTTACACAAAGGGATGGTATATGTTTAATTTCTGATAGACATGGAGGCATATTAGCTGCTGTGAATGATGAAGAAAATGGTTGGAGTGAACCTAGAGCATACCATCGATATTGTCTTCGTCATGTGGCAAGTAACTTTAATAAAAAGTATAAATCGAAGCAGCTCAAAGACCTGGTCTATAGGGCAGGACGTCAGCACCAAAGGCGTAAGTTCAATCGATGTATGAAAGAGTTAAAGCGATTAAATCCTGACTGTCTTGAATTTTTCACTCACATGAATCTTGAAAAGTGGAACAATCACATGACAATGGGTATCGCTATGGATGGATGACTACAAACCTAGCTGAATGTATTTTTCACTCACATGAATCTTGATTTGTAATAGACTTTATAATAGATTATGTTTTCTTTGTAATGAATCTTGATTTGTAGTTGCTAATGGACTTATGTGTTTTTAAATGTTCAGTATAAATATGGAACCTGGGCCAATTAACCCAAGACAATTATATTTACAACGTACGCACCGTTCACAGTCGATATGGGATGATCAATCTACTACTATCTTGCAATGTCGAAGAAGAGAGGCAGTGGTTAACAGAAATATCAATATAGATCAACGCATCGTGCCTTACGTACAACAAGCTGGATTTTGGGGGGTTGCACAGATTGGGTTCATGCAACTAAATTGGCATCTTATTACTGCGTTGGTTGAGCGATGGAGGCCAGAAACCCATACATTTCATATGCCTTGTGGAGAGTGTACGGTTACACTTCAAGATGTTGCAGTACAGTTCGGATTACCTATAGATGGAGAACCTGTAACTGGTTCATTGCAATATAATTGGGGTCAGGTATGTGAGGATTTTTTGGGAGTTCGACCCCCTGAATTGCATGGATCTAGATTAAGCATTCCATGGTTGGCAGCACAGTTTGCAGAGTTGCCCCCCAATGCCGACGAGATCACAATACAGAGGCATGCGAGAGCCTTTATTATGCAATTGATTGGAGGGTTTCTTTTTGCTGACAAGTCCAACACACTTGTTCATCTCATGTTTCTTCCACTTTTAGAAAACTTCGAGACAGTTGGACAATATTCTTGGGGTAGTGCATGTCTTGCATGGTTGTATAGAGAATTATGTCGAGCTAGTAGTGCCAGTGCATTAGAGATAGCCGGTCCACTAATACTACTACAAGTTTGGGCGTTCGATCGGTTTTCTATTGTCCGACCACTACACGACTTGCCGACCCCTGGTCATTATGCTGGACGCCCACTTAGTGCTCGGTATGTTAAATTTACGTATAATTAAAATTTATCATAAATTTGCATAAAAGTATGCTTTAATTGTATTGAATGTAGATGGAATGGGATTTTGGCTGCATCTGAGCAAACTACAAATTTGTTGATCATGTATCGTATTACATTTGACCGTCTTATGCCCAACCAGGTAAAACAGTAATCAAATTTTTTCTTATTTAAAAAAAAATGTACATTAATAAATTTATTGTTTTATAAATTTCAGATCACATGGACACCATACACACCTGAGATTATGGCCTTACTACCAGACTATTGTCGTAATGGACGAGAGATTTGGTTAACTGTAAGCCCTCTCATATGTTTTCATATTGTAGAGTGGCATTACCCAAATCGAGTGCTAAGACAATTTGGAATGCGACAAATGGTGCCGCCATTTTGCGATACAGTCATAGAGTTACATCAGTTAGACTTGCGAGGTAAGCATGATCACGATTGGCCACATCATCATGCATCATATATATCACTGTGGCGTGCACGCCGTGATCATTGTGTCCTGGGCGACATAGTAGACATGCCAGTTGTGTCGGATGACTACTTACACTGGTATGATTCAATCACGAGGAGGTATATCACGCGTGAGGGTGCTTATTATGCTTGCACGGTATAGTATATACTTTGATTTTGTTATTATTGAATTTCAGTTACAAATATTTTTATTATTTTAATTATTTTCTTCTTGCAGAATAACTTTGTTCGAGATGTGCAACATTTTTCTGTGGAGCAAAATATACCACAGTTAGGTTCTATGTGTGAGCAATACGTCACGAACATAACTGATATCATTCAACAAACTAGGAGACTTACTGTTGCTGACACTGATCGGACACGTGCTCGTCGTAGACGCCGTCGACAACAGGCTGCAGACATTCCACAGCAGAATGAAGATGAAGAACCTCCTATAGTTGATGATGACACTTTAGCTCATCAAGTTCAGTCACTAGCAGATCAGACAGACATTGCTTCAAGTTCTGGACATGGTGACATAACTCAACAAGATATTGATGATGTGATTCATCACCAATCACACATGGAAGCGCCTCAACCTCGTCGTGGAGCTCGTCAGAGAAGACCACGTCGTTGTGGCACTTAGGATTTTACTTATTTTTTGTACTAGTTTTTGTAAAAGACGAAATTATTCCAGAAGATTGTTGTCAGTGAAATTTTAGAAAAATATCTATTTACATTAATTATTAAAAAAAAAAAATTTACTTCGAAATAAATTTTAAATATGAAAATATTTAAATGTGGTATACAAAATTGCATACTTAATTAAAAAATTTAAAAAAAAAAAAAAAAAAAAAAAAGTAAACTCGTGTACCTGGTACACGAGTTCAATGCAAAATCGTGTACCAGGTACACGAGTTTAATGTAAAATCGTGTACCAGGTACACGATTGTTACCACGTAAACCGTGTACCTGGTACGCGATGCTTACTGGAATCGTGTACCACGTACACGATTTTATCCAACGGAAATCGTGTCCAAGGTACACGATTGTTAACTACCCTAATTTTGTCAATAGTTTCAAACTTCACCCCACCTTTGTAATTTGTTATTTTAATTGCATTATTAATATTTTTATTTTGAAAACTACATTAGATTTGTCATTTTTTTTTTAAATTACATTATTCGAGAAATTACCCCGTTTCTTTCTACCAGAAAGAGAGACCTCTGCTTTGGAATGTCAACCCCCAACAGTTGGAAAGGAAAAGAAGGCCAAGAGTGAAGACTTGAAAACAGAGGCAAAGAATGGTTAAAGTTGGCGCCTTTGGATGAAACCATATCAGTAGCAGCCATTATTCCCGACTCTGCTGTACAAACGCCATCGCCACTTTTATCCAAAACTTCTTCATCTCTCTGTAACCCAAATCCCTGTCTGTTGTCACCGTCCCATTCAATTCCACTTCCACATCTCCGACCCAATTCCTTACATGCCCACAATCCCTTTTCGCCTCACGCCCTTTTGCTTCGCCTATCCATTCGCTACGGTGACGCTGACCTCGCCAGGGCTGTTCATGCTTTGCTTTCTTAAGCTCGAGGAAGATATCTATCTGGGTAATGATCTAATTGCAGCTTATCTCAGGTTGGGGCTTGTTCGAGATGCTGACAAAGTCTTTTCTGGGCTTTCGTGTCCTAATGTGGTGTCTTATACGGCGTTGATTTCTGGGTTTTCCAAGTCGAACCGGGAAGATTAATCTATTGAGCTTTTCTTTGCGATGTTGGACTCAGGTATTGAGCCGAATGAATATACTTTTGTACCAATTTTGACTGCTTGTATTCGAAACATGGATTATCAGTTAGGTTAACAAGTTCATGGTATTGTCGTCAAATTGGGGTACCTGAATTGTGTTTTCATTTGCAATGCACTTGTGGGATTCTATAGTAAGTGTGGGTTTTTGGAACTTGCACTTAGATCGTTCGACGAAATGCCTGAGAGAGACATCACTTCGTGGAATACTGTCATCTCAAGTGTGGTGAAGGAGTTCAGGTATGATGGAGCGTTTGATTACTTTCGTGGTATGCAGCAAAGCGAGGGGCTCAGAGTGGATCATTTCTCGCTTTCTATACTCTGCATCAGGGAGATGACATTATTTTTGAGGATATGCACGAGAAAGGGTTCCAGAAACACACCCAAGTCAGAATTGGATCATTCATGAGAACAAAATCCATTCATTTTATGTCAGAGACAAGTCTCATCCCCAGGTAAAGATATTGGCAGTGGACTATTAGTCTTGGAATGTTTAAAAGCTGGTTATGTTCCAGAGGAACGCCAAAAGAAGGAATTCTTGTTCTATCAAAGTGCAAAATTATCTGCAACTTAACGACTAAACCAGGGAAAGCCCATCCAAATCGTGAAGAATGTCCGTTTGTGTGGAGATTGCCATACCTTCGGAACATTTTTCTCAAGGACACTTCAGGGTTTCATTGCTTTACAGACGGACAATGCTCATTTAAAGGTTACTGGTTATCTTTCACTTCTGATTAAAGCATCATAATCTCATATATGCTTAGAGTCTCTTGAAATTATCATATTAGGGAAACTGCATCATTGCATTTGAACGGATCAATCTGTTTTTTAATAGTATTTAGTAATGATGTTTTTCTGATAATCCTTAATCAAACTGTTGAGCGTGAGGGAGAGAGAAAAGGAGAGAGGAAGTGGTGGAAACATTAGTTATATTAACAAATAATAGAGACAGGGAAAACAAAACACCTAAAAAAATTATATAAACCTAAAAAACCTAAAACAACGGAAAGTTATCAAATCTGATAACATATAAACCAAGGAAATTTATTTCAAACCTAAAAACCTAAAAGAACAGGAAACTTCTTTTCAATCCTAAAAACCTAACAAGTAACTTGAATGGCGAGCCAATTATGTTTCTTGCAACCAGTTAGTCCGAGATTACTTTTTGTAACTTCAATGGAACATTTCCTTTTCCCAAGACATGCCTGCAATTCAAAAGAAAACAAATCATTAAAAACTTACAAAATTAAAAGAGATGTTGAAACAGAGTGTCATCCGTTTAACAAAAAGAAGTTTGACCTTTTTGATGACTGAGAAGGCAGTGGAGGAATCACAAGAACCCTTCTGGAAGTTGCCACAAGTGCCACGGGGGTTTCCAAAGCCAACAAAATTGATGTCAGTGATGATTCGATCATGGCAGGATAGCTCCAATGTGGTTCCTGCTTGAGGCTTTGCACACACTCTCTTCACCCTCGTCGTCTGGATATCTATATCCAATGGCATCCCACCAAACTCTTCGAACAAAATCAGTGTGTTATCTTGCCCTTTGTTCAGGTAAGATCTTGGGATATGGTACCTATACATACATATAATCAAACACAATTCTTTCACTTAAGCTAATTAAGTTGTTGTATGTTGAATATATATACAGCAGAGAGTTGTAATTATTGTAAAAACATACCATCTTTGAGTAGGCTTTCCACAGTTAGTGACACACTTGCTGTCGTAGTAAGCCCCACGGAAGTCACAATTTGAAGAGCAGCCATCCTCATTTGCAAGATAACTTGGCCAATACCTTCCAATGCTCTTTCCATTCACCCATGCATGGCCCTTTCCCATCCCCTCCAAATCCACCACCACTGCTTCGTGTCCTTTAGGAGTTGGGAAACTGGTCTGTAGTGTACCAAAAAGCCCATCATAAATTTACAAAGCTGAATTTGGCTGTGTCATATAAGTATAGGGAAATTAAAATTTAGTATACCTTATACCAAGTGAAATTCTGATTTAATGGGAGATTGTCCGAGAGCCAGGGCTTTCTGAATTTGTGATTGGGATCAAAGAACTCGTACTTTTCACCATCCAAACCAATCTTGTAAAACCACTCATTGGTTGACAGATCCCTTACTGTTTCTCCATCGACAATCAATTCAACTGGGCCATGAACCCCAGCCTCTGCATTCTCAAAGTGAGCTCCATAGTTCTACATTGCCCAATCAAAATGTAAATTTCAGGTTTGGGTTTGAAGGGTATTTTTCAAATTTAATTTAATGTAATGTTGTACTTACTGGCAATCCAACCGTGGCACTTAATAGGGAAATTTGGTTGAATCCGTGCCTTAGATTTCTGACTTTCTTCTCCATTGTGAAATCATATTTGCCATTTTGAGCATGTTGTGACCCTGAAATTGGATTAAATTACATGTCAAATGAAGTAGAATCTTTTTACTTTTACATATATATATAAATGACTTGGGAATAGTGAATAATTTACCAATATGCTTCTGGTTTACAAAGGCATGAAGAATATGGCCACGGGTCTTCACACGTAACTTTACATTCTTGCCAAAAAGTGGATCGGATCCATCAAGATGGAAACTGATCAAAGGGGGCCAGGGGGATTATAATTATGATTATAATCTTTATGATTGTGATTTAAGAGAGAAATTAAAATATATGAATGAGGAAATTATATAGTTACCCTGTGAGGTACCACAAGTAATCACTGGTATCATTTGTGGCAAGCTTTTGATCAAGAAGTTGATTGGCAGTGAAAACAGTTCCACCGTCAACTTTACCCTCATGCGTTAAGTGTTCGATTTTCTCATTTCTCCATTGCCATTTGAATGACTTTTTGTATTTTCCGAGTTGGCTTGAAACCTTCTCTCTTATGGTTGTTTGAGTGTTAACCTCTGCAGTGTTGTAAACTTCAGATTTGCAGTCAGGAAGAATGCTGACAGACCAACCAGGAACAGTGTAGGTTCTGTTGTTAAAGGTGATATCTCTGTCGCCATTTTCTGCATTTCCAAAGAAGCAGCTTGATTTTCCCTTGTAGCTGTATGTTGTGGCCTGTAATTACAAATTAATTAATTAATATATTATTATAGCTGAATTTATGAAATAAATAAGATGAAGACACTCACTGTTGTCAAATGGCCATATTCAGTGTGTTTGACATCTCCATAGGTCAAAACTTTCTCCATAGACATCACAAGTTGATGAAGTTGCTTCAAATGTCCCCACTTTGGTTGGTTCATATTCCCTTAGAAGATCAAGATCACAATTCACAATTTTATTAAATGGGTCTAACAAACTTTTAAATTAAGTAAAATATAATTAGAAAAAAGAGTGAATTAATAATAATAATATACCATATTCATCGAGAGGTGCATTGTAATCATAAGAAGTTGTGATGTAAGGACCTCCAGAAGTTCTACCAAAGTTTGTCCCACCATGATACTGTGAAAAATTATTATCAAATAAATTTTAAAATAAGAATGGAAAAACAGAAATTAAAAAAAAAAAATGGTTTAATATAAAAAAGTTACCATGTAGTAATTTTGGACAGAACCTCCATATTGGAAAAAACGTCCAACAGCAAATGCAACATCCTCAGCTGTTCTCAATGGTTCTCTGGAACCCCAACTCTTGAACCTAATTAATTTTATTTATTTATTTATTTATTTTATTTATTTATTTATTTATTTATTCAATATTAGTATAATTAATTAAATTAAATTAAATTTAAAGAGGAGAGGAGAGGAGAGGTTAATAAATAAATAAGTTAAAGGGGTAGAAAGACAAACCAGCCAGTCCAATTCTCAGTCCAGATTTTGGGACTATTCTTGTTATTGGGTTTGAATTGGTCACAGTAAAAACCATTGCAAGTATTAATTATTGGCTGAGGAGCATCTCCTTCTTGACACATTATCCAAGGAACGCTTAGGTTGTAAGATTCTGCCAACTCAGCACACCACTTCACATATTCATTTCCACTGTCTCCATATGATCCTTTTATATTTCCATATTCATTTTCAATCTGTTTATTATTATTATTATTATTTTTTTACAAAAAAAACAAATTAATATTAATATAAATATATTTAAAAAATATTAAACACAACACAAACCTGGGCAATAATGATAGGTCCTCCTTGAAATGCAAATAGATTATTATCCTTCATCTTGTTTACTATCAGTGTTGTGAATTTTTCCATTTCATCCTAAAATCACAATTAAATAAGTTTTTATTTTATTATTTTTATTTTTAGAATATATAAATGGTAAACCAAAAAGAAAGTAAGCTCCAAGTAAGTTACCATGAACACTTGATTCTTGGTCCTAAATTGGATGCCTGGGAGGTTATGCAACCAAACAGGGAACCCACTGCAAATATTTTTTTAAATATAATCAAATTAAAAAAATAGATATAAATAAATAAATAAATAAATAACAAAATGAAAGAATTTACCCATAATTCCACTCCGCACAAACATAGGGTCCAATTCTAAGAATAGCATAGAGCCCCTTTTTTTGTATTGTTTGAATGAAGTTTACCAGATCATTATTTCCTGAAAAATCATACTGAAACACAAATATATAAAATTGTTAGATATATTTTTATTTCCACAACATAATCAAATAAATGAAGAGATAATTACTTGGCCTTGTTGAGGCTCATGAGCATTCCAAAATACATAAGTCTCAATTGTATTAAGCCCACCTTCCTTTGCTTTCTCAATCAACTCTGCCCACATCTACATATAAACCAATACCATATTATTAATTACTTCAATTATATTAGTTGAAGAAATGTTATTTCATTTAATTTAATTTTAATTAAATAACCTCAGGAGTGCTACGAGGATAATGAATTGAACCAGAGATTATGATCTTTCTTTCTCCATTAATCTTCAATGCTCTTCCATCATAAGAAACTGAAACTTTCTTTGCACAACAATGTAATGCTAACATCAAAACAAAGCAATTAAGCAAAACAAAACTTCCATTCCAACCCATTTTTTTTTTGCTTTAAGGTCTAAACTCTCACTTAATTTTGTGAAATTCTACTCATGGAACTCTCTATTTATATAGGAAATGAATGATTTTAAATTTTAATATAGTTTAGATTTTGTTGTTTGATGATGATCTTATTCCTCCTGAGATCTTTCCTCTAGTTTTATTTATAGTCAGATTATAGGCTGTTGGGATCCTATATACCGTTTTCACTAGAAATTCTTGGGAGTTAAGTTTTTCGGTTGAAATTCACAATTTTAAAGGGGGGCATGTTTTATATTTTTATTTTTTATTTTTAAATTATTATTTTAATTAATGATATCAAAATTTTTAAATCATACCTCAGAAGCTATTTCAAATTTAAAAATCATGATCTCCATCTGTTTCAATTTTTTTTTTTTATCTATTTGTTTTTGTTAGGTTGTTTCTAATTACCCAATCATATATTTGCAACTTTCACTCTTTAAAAACACTTCTTTTTCATCAAAATTTTGATAGGGAAAATATATTTTGAAAAAAATAACAAAGTAAATAAGGTTTTTCAAACTTATTTAGGCCGATTTGGAATACATGTGTAATGCATTTTCTTTTAAACATTTTGTATAAAAATTGTTTAAAATTTAAACACACATATATGTTTGGTTACATTTGTTATTATACACAAGTTATATATACTTCAAAACTCTTTTTAAAAAATTTGATTCCCTCAAAATGGTTTATTTCTTAATCTCATTTTTAATAAGTCATTTTTAGTGGTTGTAAAACACTATATATTTTTTTTTTTTCAAAATTAAACACTCAAAAGCTAAACCAAATACACACCTTAAGTCATTCTTAGTAGTTGCTAAACACTAGATTTTTTTTCAAAATGAGTTTTTTTTTTTTCAAAATTAAAAAGTTAAATCAAACACATCCTTAGAAATTAGAATGCATATAAAATTGTTTTTTTAAAAAAACAAGAATTTTATCAAATGGATTTGATATACATTAAGTTTTTTTTTAAAAAAATTATGAAATAAAGTTAATTCAATAATAATAGATTTGTATTTAATTAAATAATAAGTCACCTAGGATAATTGTAAAAAGAGGTCCGGCTGTGAGACAATTGGCAAAGCTATTGAATGGCATTTCTCGAGGATTTTTTACCTGAAGTTGATCTTCGAAAGTGCAACCCTTAACATTTTGACTTCTTAACTTGTTAAAGTTATATTAATTTTTATTGTAAACTTTTAATATCATTGAGTTGCACTTTGTTACGATCTTAATCTTAATTAACTTTAAAAAAGGTTGTGATTTTAACCATGTTAAGTTCTCCCTTCAAATTTGGTTAAAAAGAAATTTTTTTTATGCAACTTTATAAACGATATGAATGGATATGTAGAGAGATCCCTACAACATACCACTATGCGCAGCAAGTTTTTTTCAATCTCATGGGACAACCGCTTGACCCTTCTATATTGGGTTGCATGTAGGATATTAAATTTAGATAGCTGGCCATCATGGATTGGAGAAAAATGATATTGAAGCAAGATTTTTGTTAAATTTATGAATTTTGACAAAGTTATTTGATGATTAGTTTATACACGGGTTATAAATTATCTTTGTGCAAACCTTTTTTTTTTTTTTTTTTATTGAAATTAATGAGTTTATATTTAAATTATAGTCCAATTTGATGAAATTGGAAAGTTTGGAGTCCAAATTGATACACGATGTAAGTTGTCAAATTTGATTTTTTTCCCTAAATTTTATATTAGAAAACATTTTTGGTCTTTCAAATTACTCCAACAAAAATATGGGGAAACAAATGGTTAACTTTTTAACCTAAGATTTATTAGGATATATAGTTATGACACTGACACATAGGTTCAAGTATGAAATTCATGTGCTCTCACATATATATTCTAGTACTGTGACATTATACTGCCGGCCAGCCACTTAATCGTCAACTATGCATCCATGCACTTATAGCGGCGGTGAACACAGGCATGCACTGCAACCACCAATCTCCGGTGCGGCGGTGCCGGTGCGTTTAATGCCCTAATTATGATCAGATTTAACTCAACTAATTGGCAGGCATTAATCAATATTCCATATAATAAATCTTAATTAAAATATATACACATACAATACAATATGAATATACATATCTGTTTCTTCCTACTTCCAATGACTTCGTTTGTTTAAATTCGTTCTTTCTTTCCTTACTAAATAACGCCTTCAATATTGTCAAAAAAAAAAAAAAAAAGAAAAAAAAAACGCCCTCAAAATTCAATTATACAAGACAAATTAAAACTGTATTTTGCATTTGACTTTCATGAATCTCTTCAATAAAATAAAACATTGGTCAATTCCAATATTTATTGAACTACGTAAAATTAAATGAATTCAAGAATGAGAAAAGTTAGTAATAACTTATATTCTAAATATTCTTTTAATTACTTTTTCAAAAAAAATATTCTTTTAATTACAAAATATTTGTGGTCTTTCTTCTTCTGAAAAAGAAAAAAGAAAAAAAAAAGTATTGGGAAAGTTTATGGAGTCCAGTCCAGTCCAGTGCCCCATTCGAGAAGTAAATGGGAGGTGCCATGCACGAGAGAGAGAGAAAAAGCTCTTTTTTTTTTATTATTATTATTATTATTCTCTTTCTCTTTCATTTCTTTTTGTTTAATTTCTCTCTTCAAAGTTCAAACCCAATTTTTTGGTTTAATGTGTGAGTTGAGTTATCATTTTATACAATTAAATAAAGATGTACAGGTTAAATTTCAATTTTCATCCATATGATTTGAGTTTTTTTTTTTTATATTTGTTATTACTATTTTAATTTTTCTAATTTAATTTATAGGCTTAATTTTTATTCAATTTTTAAGGATTTGGTTAATATATGGAAAATTCTGCTGATGTGGACGTTGTGGCGTCCTAATTTCTCCATTAATGACATTTTAATAAAAAAAATTTAAATAATATAATTAAAAACAAATATTAAAATTTAAAAAAAAAAAAAAAAAAAAAAAACCTACTCCACCATTCTTGTTTTGGTTTGACTAGCTTTAACATATTTTTCTCTCAAACTCATTTTTAGGCGTTACTATGTGATTTATGTTTTATACCATTATAATGAAAATTTATTGTTAACATAAGCTTGATGGAGTATCCAAAGCACCATCCTTCTTCTTTGAAGTTGAAAGTGCGAAAATCTCCCACCTTCACAATGGTTGAGGTACGAAAAAGAAAAATTTATAAGTTAAATAAAATATATTAATGGACTCTTTAATTTTAGGTTAAACTATAATTTTCATTCTCGTCAAAAAAAAAAAAAAAAAAAACTAATAATTTTCGTGAATTAAATTTTATACTATAGTTTTAAAATTTATAATTTAATCTCGATAATTTTAGATTAGATTTAATTTGGCCATTTTGAAATTTTAATATTGACATGACATGCACTAGACAAGAGAAAAGTCTCCTCCCTTCTCCTTCTTAAACCCACTTCTTGGTTTAATGTGTCCCTTTCTTTTAAACTCATGGTCTGGTTTAATGCGTTATTTACCAAAAAAAAAAAAAATTTAGAAACATCTTTGTCCACCAAAAAATCTATTCATTTTTCTCCATTTTTCAGTCAAACACACCGTATAAGTAACTATATTTTTTGATATACTAGGTTATTTACCAATTAATTAAAGTAAAATAAATATTATAGAAGGCAACATCAAGGAAAGGAATTAAATGGAGAAATAAAGATAAAACATTGAACATGAATGAGAAAGAGAGGTGAAATTAAATGAAAGAATGGGGGGTAGAATGGGAAGAAGGAAAATTTTGCATGAAGAAAGTAAAATTTACAGAACAAAAACAGTTGACACTTGGCAGTGATGTTTTAACTATTTATGTCCACAACAAACCCTCTCTCCCTCCAAAACAACCCAAATTCTCTCTCTGTTTCCTCTTCTTTTCCATTTCAGACCCAACCCCATTAACTTCACCTTTCTTCAATCCTTACAGACCCAAAAGAAAAAAGAAAAAAGACCTCTAATTTGTTACAGAGCACCAGAGATGAAGTTGCCCATATTTGTAATTCCTCTGATCGCTGTTTCTTGTCTTCTTGCTGTTTTGGGTCCTCAGTTCTCGTCGGATTGGACCAGTTTCTTCGATAAATATGCTTCTATTTGGACCTCTGAAACAGAGGATTTTCATTCCAACACCACGGCGGTGGGTAAGGACCAACAAAACCAGCCTCTGTTCGATCACTCTGTTTCAAATCACTCTGTTTTCTCTTCTTCTTCTTCTTCTCCACCACCGCCACCGATCGACGAAATACAGAGTCTTCAACAACTCCCTGTAAGATTCCAAGTCTCCCTGTTTGCATGTAGAGATTTTCAAAAGAAAGGATTCTGATCTTTTATGTATATTTCAATTCTGAAAAATTTAGACTGACAAATTAGAGAGATAGCTTAAAATCTTCATTTTTTTTACAATCTAGGATGAACCCAGATGACTGCTGCTCTGTTGCATGCATCTCTCCAGCCCGGATTAAAGGGGCTTTTAAATTTGTTTTGACTGAAACTGTTAATTTATCTGATTTGGATAGTAAATAATATCTTCACAGAATAGGACGACAGTCAACGAAGGTCTGGAAGAAACCGCCGTTAATGAAGTGAGAAACGCTTCTTCTGAAAGTAGTAATGAATCGGTGGTGAAAGGCAGAAGACAGAGGGAATATTCAAAATTGGAAAAAATCGAAGCAGGGCTTAGAAGAGCAAGAGCCGCCATTAAAGAAGCCAAGTTCCAAAATCAAACGCAAGATCCCGACTTTGTTCCCACTGGCCCAATGTACTGGAATGCCAAAGCATTTCACAGGTAAACAATTTTACAAGTTTCTGCCGTTTTTTAGTTTCAGGTTTGATGCATAAGCAGAGAAGGGTATTTAAATTTAGTAGTTTTCTGTTCTAAAAAAAATTGGGATTTTTTTTTTTTTTTTTTTTGCTGTTTTTGCCGATTTCTTCCTTTACAGAAAATTTTCAGTTTCTTCTTAGGACTTTTAATTTGTTTGTTCTTCCAATGACACTGTATTTAATGTGATTAAAAATGATCGAGAAAATGTGATGATGCCATTTATTTTGTGTTTTTTAAGAAGATGGGTTACAAGTGTAAGGGTGACATGCCGATTTTCTTGTTAAACCATCCAATTTTGAGTTCTATTTTGTCTTTAACCTTGAACCCTTTTTTTTTTAACAATAATTATTTATTGAAACTGAAATTTGACACTTGATTTATAAACATATTTGTCCGTTATCATGTAGATATTAAGTTAGGAAAAGTTCAATTTTTATCTCGGTGTGTTCATAGACTAAACTTTCAATTCCATCCAATGACCATGCATGAACTTACATAAATGTAGCAATTAAAACCCTTTACTTAAATAAATTGTGTAATTAATACTATGAGTGTTCTTATGGTATTGGTTCTTCCAATTACTTTAAAGGATATTAATTAGTTGTATATAGGCATTTTATTGCTAAGTTTGATTTTTCTTTTTCGATTTTATGGCATGGTCCTGGTATTTTTCTGTCATGATATTTGGTTATTTCCTTAGTTGGGCAATTTTCTTGAGAAAGTATTTATTGCACCCCACAACACTTAGTACTAGCTTTACGTCAATTAAACTATGTTCTTGTTGGCTACCACACAACCCTTAGGGTGTGTTTGGTTTAACTTTTAAGTGTTTAATTTTGAAAAAGAAAAATATAATTTCATGACCCTAACACCTCTACATTCAATAACAATAAACCTATATTCTTATTTATGTTTGGAAAAAATTGGAAACAAGAACAAAAAAAAGATAAACTAGTTTTAGTTGTTCCCAAAAGTTATATACAAATTTTGGGAGTGTTTCTAAAAAATGTGAAACAAGAAACATACATAGTTATTAAATACTTAGATTTCTTAATAAAATTGGAAACAAGAAACGAGAACGTTACCAAATGGGACCTAAATATACAATAACTTATGTATAGAAACACCAATGAGGAAATGCAACCAAACATATGAGTGTTTAAATTCTAAACAATTTTTATACAAAATGTTTTTAAAAATATGCATTTTTGAAAAACATTTAAATTAAAATGTTTTTCAAGCAGACCCTTAATTGAGTAGAAATTGAAATTTTGCGGTTAACAATGACACACTAAACTCTAAGTTAGGATAAAAATTGAGTTTTTTCACTTAAACGAGCAAGAAACAAAGATATGATTGAGTGAACTTTCTCAATGGATAAATTATTATCTTTAACTATTCTAACTAGTTAAAACATTGAAATAGCAAAATAATAATAAATAGATTACATTAGTTCCCAAAAAAAAAAACCACAAATTCTCCCTCTCAGACCTGAAGAATGAGAAAACAACCACAAAATAAACAAGAGGGAAGCCATTGAAGAAGCTAGTTTCACCATTTCCATTAATGGCAAATTGGCAATTGCAGGAGTTACTTAGAAATGGAGAAGGAGCTGAAGATCTTTGTGTACGAAGAAGGAGAGCCTCCCCTGTTTCACAATGGCCCCTGCAAGAGCATTTACTCAACCGAAGGAAACTTCATCCACGCCATCGAAATGGACTCCCAGTTTCGAACCAAAGATCCCGACAAGGCCCATGTCTTCTTCCTTCCTCTAAGCGTCGCCATGCTTGTTCAGTTCGTCTACGTCCGTGACTCCCATGACTTCACTCCCATACGGCACACCGTCGTTGATTATGTCAATGTCATCGGAACCAAATATCCGTTCTGGAATCGCACCCTCGGCGCCGATCATTTCATGCTCTCCTGCCATGATTGGGTAAGTATCACAGTTCGCATTGTTCAAATAGATTACCATGATTTAATGTTTCATTCATATTCATAACCCTCCCTTCACTTGTGATTATATTTCTTTCACTTATGGACTTGAAAATTAGCAAGCATGCTTATACTCTCGGGCTTTGGAAAGTAACGCGAGCCCAGTAAATAATTATCAATATTAATTAGCAAAGAGATAGTCTCAAATCTCATTTATTTGTAGATGAGCATAGTTCAACCGATTAAGATATTAAAAGAAAACTAAAAACTTTAGCTCAACTCAGCGGTTAAGACATCTATTTTTTCCATACACGATCCCTGGATTGATTCTTCTCAAGTTAGTCACCATAATTGATTTGTTTATGGTTTGATCTCAGGGTCCAGAAGCTTCAAAATCAGTCCCCCATTTGTACAAAAACTCCATTAGAGTACTCTGCAACGCCAACACTTCCGAAGGCTTCAACCCATTAAAGGACGTTTCCTTCCCAGAAATCAATCTCCGAACCGGTTCCCTGACCGGATTTCTGGGCGGCCCATCTCCCTCCCGCCGCCCAATTCTGGCCTTCTTTGCCGGCGGCCTCCACGGCCCGATAAGGCCCATCCTAATCCAGCAATGGGAGAACAAAGACGACGACGTTCAAGTCCACCAGTACCTCCCCAAAGGCGTCAATTACATTGACATGATGAGGAAGAGCAAGTTCTGTCTCTGCCCCAGCGGCTACGAAGTCGCCAGCCCCAGAATTGTCGAGGCCATTTACACCGGCTGCGTCCCGGTCCTCATTTCCGACCACTACGTCCCCCCATTCAGCGACGTCATCAATTGGAAATCGTTCTCGGTCGAAGTCTCTGTCGACAACATTCCCAATTTGAAGAAGATCCTCACCGGGATATCGCCACGGCAGTACTTGAGAATGTACCGGAGAGTGGTCAACGTTAGGAGACACTTTGAAGTCAACTCTCCGCCTAAGAGATTTGATGTGTATCACATGATCCTTCATTCCGTGTGGCTTAGAAGACTCAATCTTAGAGTGCGTGATCGATAGTGACAGCCTTGATCGGATGGTGCAGATTTAATTTGTATAGGTATTTATTGTTTTTTTTTTTTCTTTATTCTTACAAAGTTTTGTTTATTTTTTGGTATATGCATTCTCTAATTTGATTGGAAAGAAAGTTGAATTTCTTAAAAGCCTCTACTATGAGAAATGCTAAATAAATAGTTCAAAAATAATTAATGGTGTTTTTTATAAATAAAAAAAAAAAAAAAAAAAAAAAAAAAAATTAGGGAAGGGTTGAAGTCCAATTTTGAACCAAAAGTCTTAAAAAGTTAGGATGAAGTTTATGTGTATTTAGTTAAGGATTTATTGAACTTAGTACTTGCTCATTAGTATTTAAAAAAAAATCATTATTGTTGTCACTCTTTTGAGTGACACGATAGGATGAAAATTTAAATTCAAATCTTTAACTTCTTGATCAATGATATATGTCTTAACCAATTATACTAAATTATACTATTCTCAGGCGGTAGGCTAATTGCATCCATTTGGTTGATGGTGGAGGTTGAAGCTTATTGAAGAGCAAAATAAGGTAGTACATAAAAACTAATGTCATCTATTAAATATAACATTGATTGTTTAATTTAAATACAGTAAAGAATTTACATTTTTTTTTTTTTTTTTTTTTTGAGTACATCAACATTTGGGAGTGGGGGGATTCGAACCTCTGACCTCATGGTCGAAGGTACATGCCAATTACCGCTGAGCTAAGCTCGCTTTGGCAAAGAATTTACATCTTTTGATTCAAATGAACAGGAATTTTAATATATAGTGGAGAACCACATTTTATTCAATATGTATGGTGCTACAAGTGATTTTAGCCTTTAGGCATAGAGTATGATAACATTGGAATGTTGGAATATAATTGAAAGCGTATATGGGCTCACTGGGCTATGGTGTTGGGCTAAAATTTTAGGAATCTCTATAATGACTAGATAAGTTTTGGACAAACTTGTAAATTGAATTAAATTAATACAGAGAATAAACTTTGTACTAGACAAACAAGGTTTTGAAATTTTCAATCCTCCATATTTTTTGAATTAAAAATAACTTGATTTAAGGCTAAATATACCTTTGTTTGGATATATTTTTCAACCTTGTTTCTATTGTTAAAAAGAATTCGATTTAAATTATTTTTGTTTTTTCAATTATACTTTTTTCTATCCCTTGAATATTAAGATTGGCTAATAATTAACTTATAAGTCATAATGTTGAATGAGTTAACAAAAGTTTATGTAAGGAAATAGGACACCGATAGAAGAAAACAAAGTTGCCTAAAGGAAAAAACTTACATACACACGGGTAGGGAATTTTCCTATTGACCACTATTACAAATTTAACAACTATTTATTTAAAATATATTTTCTCTACATTTCTCGAAAGCTTAACGATAATCCACGTTGGTAAATTTCTTCCATTTCTAAAAGTTGCCAAAAAAGTTTAATTTTGAACCTAAACTTTTGGAATTTACACTTTTGATGAAATTAGACCCTTAATAAGTGTAGTAAATTTTATCCTCAATGTAATTTTCGTTAGTTCATCCACTAATCTATACTATATATAAATGGGGCTAAGAGGGGAGAATCTTTGCCTTCCCATTTTGCCCTTAACATTTTAATAAATTCCTCTTTTGTCCCTCCCTTCGAATAGTTGCAACTGTTAGAAGTGTCCCGTTGAGAGAATTTAATCCATGGGGAGTGGTTACATAGTGAAACAAAACATTCTTTCACATATGGGTGTGACTATTCCATTGCTTCGAATAGTTGCAACTGTTAGAAGTGTTTGTTGAGAGAATTTAATCCATGGGGAGTGGTTACGTAGTGAAACAAAGCATTCTTTCACATATGAGTGTGACTTCCACTGTGTATGGGTGTTATCTAGATCGTAAATTTGAAACATCATGATTTAATAGTGGAGACGTGTCGTTTATAGGTTCTATAGAAAACAACCTCTTTATTCCTATTTTTGGGTTATACAATAGTGTCCCAAATGATTGAGTGTTTGAAAATGTTTAGTTCACGTTTATTGTTATAAACAATTATTTTGACATCTAATCCTAAAGTTACATGATACTTCATTAGGAGAAACTTTCACTTTCTATTTTTCCCTTCTCATTTTTTATTCACTTTTTAATAATATTTTCCTTAAACATTATATGCATATTTTAGTTTTTTTTTACATTTATTACTCGTGTTCTTTCAATTATATAAATATACATATTTTATAGACAAAATGTTCAAAATATTTCATAGAGATGCAAATATCTCATAATATACTTTTTTTTTCACTTAAATAAATGTGTATTTTTAGAATAATTTTCTTAATTTAATTATTAATAATTAATTTAAAACAATAATATAATTTATTTATTTATTTCTTATATGTATAAGACACAACTATGTAAACAATTCTAAATTATATTTTTTTCTTCAGAATTTTCACGAAAAGGATAAAAATATAAAAACATTAAAATGAAATTTTTTTGATGTATGTGTTTCACTATATCAAAATATTAACATATTCATTTAACAAATTAATTATTTGTACAAAATTTCGTTTGTAATATATACATAGAAATTTTCATGAAAAAATAATAATATGAAAACATTGAAAAAAAAAAGTTTGCTTTGTCTACCTTTTAAAATTTTATTAAAATAAAAATTATATAATATTTATTTATTGCATGTTTTTTTTTTTGATACCCTTATTTATTGCATGTTAGAAAACTATTATTTTCTCATATTTTAATTTAAAACTATAATATTTCACGTGCAATGCACGTGTTACTCAACTAGTTTTAATAAAAACAATCTACAAAATCTTCATAATAATTGCATAAAGATAAGTTTATAACCAAGGCACAAATTAAACCATTGAATAACTTTACCAAAATTTATAAATTCAACGAAAAGTTTAGCATTATTTTTGTTTTTCTCTAAAATTCTATTAGTTTCATATCATATATATATATATGATTTATAATTATTGAACTTATAAGAGAAAACCTTTTTTTTTAATGATTTTTGAAGCAAGAACTTATTAAAATATTAAAATTGCAACACTTTTTAAAGTTTAAAGTTGAAAATGCAACACTTAAGTTTGGAGTGAAATTTAATAAAACTGGAAGTTTATGGTGAAATTTGATACAACTCAATAAATTTAGAGTCAAAATTGATTATTTTTCTTTATAAAAAAATGAATTATTTTCCAAAATTTTAACTTTACTCCTCCAAGTAATTTAATTTCTATCGAGGATCCCACATTGACCTCACAATTTATAAGCTACAAGGGTCACCCCACTCGTTGTCAATTGGTTTTGAAGATGGAACCCCATGCTAGCCAATTGGTTTTGAAATTGAACCCCATGTTATTTGATATGGTATCACAGCCCATTAAACCTGTAACGACCCGACTTCTTAATAAGCCTTAAATGGACCGTTACGACAATGCATGCTTTGGAGGTCTCTTTAAATAAAAATAATTTGAAACAGAAACACTAATTTAAACAAAAACTTTAAAACAAAACTTTTATTTGGGATCCCTAATTTCAAAGGTTATAAATAAGCTTAAATAATTTCTAAAACATAGATGTACAAGGCCTCTAGAAATTTTCTTAAAACAAATTTACAATTCAAATAAAGTAAAACAGTGTTCTTAACGCGGAAGAAAATAAAATATGAACTCAAGTCCTCTCATGGCTGTCTATCGGATTCTCATCAATCGTCTTCCATCTGCCCTTGCCTTTACCTGAAAAAAAAATATTAGTAAGTGACCCTACTATTGAGGTTGGGTCACGCTTTTAAAAACATTTTAACAAAAATCAACAACGAATATAATTTTGGTGGCTCTAAACTTTATTTTAAACTTAAATTGGAGAGAAGATATACATCAATTTCATGCATATCCTAGACACATCAATTTCATATGTCTCCTACAGAGGCCGTCAATTTCACGAAACCTCGAGGTCGTCAATTTCACAAACTTATAATTAATTTAAACCAATTCCTTTAATGGAATTTCAAGAGACCACCAACTCAACTATTTTAAACATTAACAAATGCAAGCAATGATAATGAATTTTCATGTTTTCAATAATTTTCATAAACGCATGCTCAATTAAAAATAATAAATTTTCATACAATTCTCATACTTTTAATGATAATAATAAATTTCAGGAATAACGCATAAGCACGAGAATTTTAGAAAAATTGAACACGCGCACCCAATTAAAAGGTTCAATAGTAAGTTCACTTACCTCAACTTAGTTATCACCAAAGACGAAATCGCTCGCAAACGCTAAAAACTCTTAGACCCACTACTCCAACTCGCCGATAGTGCCAAGAACTTGTTGAACGGGTTCCAAAAATCAGTGGGCATTCAATTAAACGATACAACCAACCAAATAACTTTCAAATCTACTTACTCAGTCCAAAGGATTACCTAAAACGAGCTTACAGCCGCTGGAAACGACAAATACGCCCAAAACGCCGCAGTTTTCCTTTTATCTAGCCGGAGAAACGCCCCAAAACGAGACCCACACCGCCGCTCGCGTTGCCGCCGTGACTCTGCCCGAAAATCGTGGAGATGCTGCTGGATCGACGCGCGGAAAGTTTCCTTGTGGGTGGCTGTTGCAGAGGCGCCGCCGGAACACCTGCGATGCTGACCACGAACCACCACGCACGCCAGAGAAAACGACCCACGCGACAGAACACCCGCCGCCAACCGCCGCGAACTGCACGCTGCCGCGACGCCACTGCTCTACCGAAAGGAAACGCCGCGCTACTGTGAGTTCGCCTGAGGGTTCGAGCGCTGCCGTGGATTCGCCGGAGTTGGTGCACGCCGCCGCCGCTGCTGAAGGGAGGGTGGGAAGGCTGATTTCGTGGGTGCTAAGGAGAGAGGGAAGATGGAGATGAAGATTTATGGCTCCCCTAGGGCTCCGTGCAGCTTAAAATAAAAAGGGGAATCTAGGGCTTGGTTGGCTTAGCCAAACATAAATATTTACCAAAGTGCCACTCCAGCCTTCTTCATTTAAATTTCACCAAATTTCAAATTCCCAAATTCCCTCTAAATTCCAAATTAACTCCAAACTTAGGAGTGCGACCTGGCCACGCCACCATACTTGTCTACATCTACTTCTAAGATTGAGAGGTCCTTTTAGGATGCTTTGTCCTCACTCACGTGCTTCCTAGGAAAATTTCTAGGAGGTCACCCAACATAGAACTTCTCCAAGCCAAGCATGCTTAACTTCAAAGTTCCTATGATTGAGCCACTGAAAAGGAAGGTGCACCTTGTTGGTATAGGTAGTATCTATCAATTCTTTTAAGCTTATCTTGACCATACTTTCATGTCCTCAGGATCCCTCTCATTCGAATGTGGTATCGGTTCATTCATGTACCCCTCCTAACTTCGGGCGTCACAAAACCCAAACGGGTATTCAATCCAATAAAAAAAATTTGGGATCCGATCCAAGAATGGTAAACCTAAAAAGGCACCATCTCGAGGGGCATGTAATTTGGAATTCGAATTTTCCCATTATACGACGTCGTTGTCCCTGAGGGTACTGCATGCAAAGCCACAAAATGTGAGATCTAGATTCAGTAATAACTCTCTCGCTCTAGGTGGCACGTGACTATATATATATAAAAATTTTTTTATGACTATATATATATATATTATATTAAATATAAGTTTTTCTTTTTTCTGTTTGGTTGTGGAGAAAGACATGGATTCGCTTCGCTGGTCCATCCAATCAAGAAGAAACACAAATTGAGTGTCAGAAATGTGTTGTCAGATCTCTCTGTCCTAATATTCTTTTTTCTTTTTCCTTTTTTATTTTTCCTTCAGAATACATACACCCAACATAAATTCCCAACGTTTGTTTCGTCGCTCAATTATTGCTCTGCTGTCGATTAAACCATCATCATTTAATTAATTATCTCCTTTTCTAAAATTTCTTTTATGTTTTTTCTCACGTGGTCATCAAAATAGGAATGTAATGGAAGTATGAAAAAAAAGAAAACTATCCTTCCATTGCATTGTTATTAGCCTCTCCCAAAATAAAAATAAAATAAACTCACAAAATTAAATTCAACAGATATAAGAAAAAATCTAAAATTGCTTTGCTTTCGTTACCTATACTTGCATATTCTAAACGAAAAAACAAAAAAAAAAAAAAGCCAACAAACATTTGGGGAAAAAAAAAACTCCAAAATTGTTTTGTTTTCATAATCCTTGTAGCAAAAAAGAAACCCACAAAGTTCTAAAAAAAAGTCATCTAAATGAAAGGCAAAAAAAAAAAAAAAAAAAAAAAAACTCTAAAAGTGTTTTTCTACCATCTCACAATTGCATGTTCTAATAGCTGAAAAAAGAAAATAAAACCACAAACACAATAAGAAGAAAATGAGAGCAAACTCATGTACAACTACTCAACAACAGAGGTTTATTCAAATAAAAAGTTTCTTTAATAGATTTCGTACCTGCAATGTGAATTAAAAAAGAAAAATGAGGAACTATTTAAATATGTGCTTTAACGATTGTTTAAACAAATAGTAACCAAAAGTCCACATTGCAACACTTATGCAAGTTTGGGGTTAAAATCGATACAACCTGCTAAGTTTGGGGTGTTCAATTTGATTAAATTGAAAGTTCAATGTTAAAATTGATACAAAATTGACTAAGTTTAGAGTAAAAAATGATTTTTCCCAACAAATTATTATATTAAAGAAAAGCTCGCTTATTTTAGGATTACTTTTTACACTGAATTTTTAAAATTGTAAGGTATAATTATGCTAAACATTGTGGTTTGATATGTATTATTGATTTTGTATGATTAATTTTTAGAGTAAATTTAGAAAATTGTAATTAAAGAAAAAATTTTGGATTCTTTTGGAGGAAGATTCAAGGGTGGAAAATATTGTACACTTTCCACTTGTCAATGTGGAAAGATTGATGATATAGATGAAAGTAATTTGTTTTTCTTTTTCTTCTTAGCAACTTGTTTTTCTTTTTGCATATAACTTCTTCTATTCATTTAGTCAAGTACCATAATTTTTCCAATGTTTGTCCCCAATTTAGTTTGTTTTTATTGACTATTTATTCATTTTTCTTTTCCAACATCATTACTTGATTATTCCTTTTTATTGTTTTCATTGACTATTTATTCTTTTTTCTTTTTCAACGTCAATACTTGATTATTCCGTTCTGGTTTGTTTTATTATCATTATTCTTGTTTTATAAATAACTTGTTGTCTTAGCATTTTATTTTTATTTTTCCAGAGGATTTGAAAAGATAGAAAAATTTTAAAAAGGAAATCTTTGATATGTGAGAGAATATCAACACAAATAAGAGAATAATTTGAGTGAGACTATAAGAATAAATAACATAAATATTCCAACTTGATCATAACTTCAAAAGTTGGAATTTACTTCTTCATTATAGTTTAATATTCTAAAAAGAACATGTATACAAAATATATATATATATATATATATATATATATATATATATATATATATATATATATATATATATATATATTAGGAACATATTATGAGCATTAAACTAAATAATAATGATTTATGGTTTTTAAAAACATTCCCACGTGAAAAACCAAATCAAATCACTATTATATAATATAATTTATATTGTGGGTCGTAGTCAATTTTTGTCCATCAAGAAAATGACGTCGTTTCAATGTCAAAGAATTTAAACTTGAAGGACTAAGATCAACTTCAGCCATTATGATTGACTGCTACCCCCTTGCACTCATCTTTTTTATTTTTTATTTTTTATTTTATTTTATTTTATTTTTTATTTTTTACTTTTTTTTAATTTTGGAAGGCCTTTACCTAATTTAGTGTATAAATTTCACTATTATCATCTTTTGTCAGATCCTAAATCTTTGATATATTTGATCCAGGAAAAACTGGATTTCACACACATAAATACTTGTCCATGACACCTTAAAAGTAGATCGATTGCTTTAATTTGGTCGTGTCTTTTGATTTTCTCCCGTCAACGAAAATGTCGAAGTTTTAATTTGATGAAAATATCGATAATATGTCCATGTCGAAGGATATTCCTAGAAAAATTATAAAAGAAATATTTAAATTAATAAAGAAACATTATTTTGCACTTTTTAAATAAGTTAAAATACTGTCTCAAAAAAAAATAATAAATAAGTTAAAATACTTATCATTCATACTATTTTCACATTAGTGACATTTTGTGACTATTTTTCTTTTGTCTTTCGTCAATAGTAACATTTAGTGACTATTTTTCTTTTATCTTTCATCAATTTTTTCTGATATAATGAAAATGTTGATTCACTCTCTATGTTGATGTCAAATCTATGGACATGTAAAAATGTCGACATGTCGACAAACATTTAATTAATCTCATATATATATATTTACGAATATACAAGTAGAGTAGAGAAATTGAACTATTTAGGCGTCGTTTGGTCATTACATTCTCTATTTCTTGTTTTTAGTTTTTGAAAAAACAAAAGTGTTTGATAACCGTTCTTATTTTTTGTTTCCATTTTAAAAAAAGTTTCAAAATTATTTAGAAATTTTTGGAAACAATAAAATAAAGTTTCTCATTTCTTTTGTTTTTATTTCCAATTTTTTCTAACACGCATTATTTTACCATTTATTGCCAACAAGAGTTTGGCTCAATTGGCATAAAGCTTGTAACCTGACTAAGAGGTCAAAGGTTTAATCCCCACCCCTACATATTGTCCAAAAAAAAAATTATTTTACCATTTATTACTTAGAAAATGCATAAAAAATATATAAAAGTAGATATAATATTGATCTTTTTTAGATGTTTAATTTTTAAAACTAATTTTTATTTTTTTAAATTTAAATTGTTAGAGAAGAAGAAAAACAATATTACTAAACATGTTTATGTTTTTTTTCAATTAAAAAAAAAACAAGAAAAAAAAAAAAAAAAACACTTACCTAATGCGCATATATATTTTTGGTTTAAATCTTATTTTGGTCCCTAAACTTTTAACTTTGTTCTATTTTGGTCCTTGTACTTTTAAAATATCTATTTTAGTCCCTAAACTTTTTAAAAATGATCATTTTGGTCCTTGCTGTTAAGTTAATGTTAATAAACTAATGGAAAGAGCAGATTAACGTTGTTACCTTTCCTCTTCATTTTCTCTGTGTTATCGACCCATCCACCTCCCATTTTCTTCTTCTTTGTTCTTATTAACTCTAGTCAACCCTAAACCTTCTTCTTATTCTCCCAAGTGGGTTTATCCGACTCCAGATCTTCTTCCACCTCTATTATTACCCAGACCTGCCTCTGCAGTCCCCTTCCCCTTCCCCTTCCCCTTCCATCGTTGGTGCTGCATAGTTAGGCCGCCCAAAAAAGAAGAGCCTTGGACTAGTTTCTTCTAGATCTTCTTCTTGAGAAGGTTTTTGAAAATTTGAACTGAAAAATTGGAATTGAAGGAATTTGAATTGGATTGAAGAGTTTCGAATTGACGATAAGTTGGGGTTTTAAAAGATATGAAAACAAGAGGGGATTTTACCCCAGTTGGTTCAAGGTGGATTTTGATACAATCTCAATACAAATAAAAGACCCCAACCTAAATGAAGAAGAAAACTGATAAAACACAGAATCCTCAGCAACAAATCCTTAAAAATTGGTTTTTTATTTTTTTAAGAAAATAGTAATTGACCTCAAATGTGTTTGTTAATGTGTCTAATACTCTCTATTGACTTTTTTTTTTTTTTTTTTTTTTTTTTTTAAATATGGATAAGCTTGAATGGGAAGCTCTGTACTCTTTGTTGAAACTTATGAGTTAGGTTGAACCTTTCACTCCCTTCTTTCTTTCTTCCCATAACCCAGATCTCATATTCTCTACCTTCCATGGGAAATGCTTTCTAGTTTCTCCACTGCTCTTTGTCAATAAATAGTTTAGAGTAATGGAAGCTCTTCAAATCATGTCCACGAGCCCCTCGCATTCTTGGCCTCACATTACTCCACCCAACAACCCATTTGGCATCTGCCCGAGCAATGGCACTCATTATCCCACATCTAATCTTTGTCAAAGAGGGTGAAGGAAACTTTCTGATGGCCCCAATTGATTTCTGAATGGTAAGAGATCCAAAGATTTTCGATGATTCACACTAGAGGAACTTTATTCACTTATTGACTACTTATTTGATAATTAATAAATCCACATCAGCAACCACATCATCAATTCTGTTAATATATTAATAGCCATTTAGCAGTAGGGACTAAAATGATCACTTTTTAAAAGATTAGGGACCAAAATGAACGTTTTAAAAGTACAAGGACCAAAATAGAACAAATCTGAAAGTTCAAGGACTAAAATCATATTTAAACCTATATTTTTCTTTATTAAAAAAGAGAAAACATGAAACATGAAAGGCATAGTCTACTTTTTTTCCTTTTTTTTTTGGCTAAATTATAAAAAATACCCCTAAATTATGGGGTTTGTTTCATTCAATAATGCCCCTGAACTTTGAAAAGTTTCAAAAATACCTCTGAACTTTGAAAAATGTTTCGAAAATACCCTTGCCGTTAATTTTTGGATGTCCCAAATACTTACGACTACACGAAAACAGCGACGGATGCAGCGACGAAGTCATGCGCGTCGGTGAAAGTTTTACCGACGTTTTTTGCGTTTCGGCGACGTGCTTTGCACGTCACTGAAAGTGTTTTTTCTTGTAGTGAGTTTCTTTTGTTTTTTCCAATTCTTTCTTCTGCCAATTTTTTAACACTAGTATATTAAAAAACATGTTTTTGTTTTTGGAATTTGGGTAGGTGTAAGGAAAGCTATATACGATGCCGTTTAGTTAGCCCTTGGGTTTCTCTCAATACGCCGCCGTTTGCATTGTTTGTATTCTGTTTGTATTCTGTACAGTTTGTTATAAGAATAGGGCTACGTGTCTATGTCTCTATGGTTGGGAATCTTTATTTGTTATTCCCCAAGTCTATTTATTGATTAACTTTGTATTGATGAAATATTGCAGCAGAGTAAAGACTTCACCGAGCAATTCCTTTTTCCCTCTTTTCTGTTTTGTTTCTTGGTATCAGAGCCACCCTAGGCAAACGCCATGGCCGATGAAGTTAACTCTTCCTCTTCCGCTGCAACCGTGTCTGCTACTGTATCTGCTCCAAATTCGTCTGCTGCAAATATCATCTCCACCTCCTTCGGTCATCCCTTGAGTACTGTTCTCACGGTGAAGCTTGATGAGAAGAATTATCTTCTCTGGAGAGGAATGGTCTTAGCCATCCTCAAAGGCCAAAAGGTAGATGGGTACATACTTGGAACAAAACCTCAGCCGTCAGAGTATATTGAAGTTTCTACAGAATCTGGTAAGAAACTGGAATCTAATCCCCTTTTCGAAGAGTGGCATACTGTGGACCAAGCCCTTTCTGGATGGTTATTTGGTTCAATGACTCCGACAATAGCAGCAGATGTGGTTAGTTTCACGACGTCTAGAGAGATATGGAAAGCCTTAGAAAAGGTGTATGGAGCAACGAGTAAGGCACGCATAAATCAACTTCGTGGAACCCTTCAAAATACGAAAAAGGGCTCGATGAAGATGGTGGAATATCTTGCGATTATGAAACAAGCTTCGGAAAATCTCAAGCTAGCTGGTAATTCCATTTCCCTTAGTGATTTGATATCTTATGTTCTTGCTGGTTTGGATGCAGAATATATCCTTATTGTTTGCACAATTGAAGACAAAGATATCTCAACATGGCAAGAGTTGGCTTCGACTCTTATTACCTTTGAAGGGACATTGGCACGTTACAGTGTAGTTAACAACATTGGGGATCAACCTGATTTAGTAGCTCATCTTGCTTATGGAAGACAAAATCAAGGCTCAGGACAGAAATTTTTTAGTCCAAATCGAGGTAACAATACTCAAGGTAACTCTCAACCATCATCTAATTACTCTAGAGGAAACAATCGTGGCAGAGGTCGAGGACGAAATGGATACCAGAGGGGAGGTAACTCGAAACCTACTTGTCAATTGTGTGGCAAATATGGCCACTCTGCTCCTTTCTGTTACTTCAGATTTGAAGAAGGTTTCAACAACCCTCATGCTCCTAGTGGTAGTAACACTCAAAGTGGACCATCTGCGAATTCCTCAGCTTATATTGCAACCCCTAAGACACTGAATGATCCAAAATGGCTTGCGGACAGCGGGGCAACTAATCATATTACTGCTGATGTTGGAAATCTTGCTGTGAAGAATGAATATCATGGTAACAAGTCTCTTATTGTTGGGAATGGTACTAAGTTAGGCATATCTCATGTTGGAAGTAATACAGTAGCATGTGCTTCAAATAAATCGGTTATTAAGCTTAATGACATGCTCCATGTGCCTTATATTAAGAAAAATCTTGTTAGTATTGCTCGTTTAACTGCGGATAATGATGTGTTTGTTGAGTTTCATCCTAATTTCTGTCTTGTGAAGGACAAGGTTTCAAAGAAGGTGATGCTGCACGGAACGCTTAGGAATGGTCTCTACCAGATTGATCTCCCTTCAATTCAAAGTTCTCAACATCCAGTCAGTCTAAGTTCCTTTACTGTTGCTGTGTCTACTTCCAAAAATAATAGTCATACTGTTATAGATCAGCCTGCTGTTTTTCAAGCTGAAAAGTCTGTGTCTGAGTCTAAATTTTTGTGGCACAAACGCCTTGGTCATGCGTCAGATCGAGTCCTTCATAGTGTTCTTAAATCATGTAGTTCGTTAAATGAGAAATTGTCTTTTTGCAATGCATGCCAATATGGAAAATCTCATAAGTTACCTTTTTCTGTCTCTGTTTCTAGCACTTCTCATCCTCTTGAACTTGTGCACTGTGACCTTTGGGGGCCATCTCCAGTCCCGTCTACTCTAGGCTATAAGTATTACATTAGCTTTGTTGACAACTTCACTCGATTAACATATATTTATCCTCTAAAATTCAAGAGTGAAGCCCTTCCTGCTTTTCGTCAATTCAAAGCTCTTGTTGAAAATAGATTTGAAAAATCCATTAAAATTCTTCAAACTGACTGGGGGGGAGAATTTCGTTCTTTCACCACCTATCTTCAAGAATTCGGAATAGAATTTCGTCATTCGTGTCCTCATACAAGTCAACAAAATGGTATAGTCGAGCGGAAACATAGACATATTGTTGAAATGGGTCTCACTTTACTTGCCCAATCATCTATGCCTTTACGTTATTGGTGGGACGCTTTCTCCTCAGCTGTTTTTATTATTAATCGTCTCCCTACTCCTGTTCTTGGATATATCTCTCCTTGGGAAAAAGCCTTTAAACAATCTCCTGATTATAACTTTCTTCGTGTGTTTGGATGTGCTTGTTTTCCCTACCTTCGACCTTATCAACCTCATAAGTTTCAATTTCGTAGTACTAGGTGTGTTTTTCTGGGCTACAGTCCATCTCACAAAGGTTACAAGTGCCTAAGTTCAAGTGGTCGTATTTACATTTCCCGTCATGTGGTCTTCAATGAAGCAGATTTTCCTTTCAAAGATGGTTTTTTAAATTCTGTTTCACCATCTTTTTCTGATACTATTGTTCATTGGCTGCCCTTTCCTACTGCCTCTGTCTCATCTCAGTCTCCCTCTTCTTCAAATGATTCCTTACCACTAGTGTTTTTGCCTAGTCATTCCTCTAGCGTACGTGCAGCATCACATGCCTTGGATTCTTCTCCAGATTTGAACTTAGACAATGATTCCTCAACACCTGGAGCTTTAAATGGTGCTTCGACCATTATTCCAAGTGTTGGTAATGAAATTTCAGCAAGTGCCATTCCTGAGCTTGATGTTTCAGTCCCTATGTCTACTGCTGACTCTTCAGTTAATGTTCATCCTATGCGAACTCGAGCAAAAAGCGGTATTTTCAAACCAAAGGACTGGGGTTCTTTTGTAGCTTCCTGTGTGGATGATGTTCCTGTTTCAGAACCTCTCTCGGTCAAGGAGGCTTTACAGTCCAAACACTGGAGAGCAGCGATGGATAGTGAGATGGCGGCCTTGGCTCGTACAGGTACTTGGAAACTTGTACCTCCGCCTCCAAACATCAACTTAATTGGTAGTAAATGGGTATTTAAGATTAAGACCAACTCTGATGGTTCCTTTGATCGTTGTAAAGCTCGTCTAGTTGCAAAAGGATTTAATCAGATTCCTGGTGTTGACTTTCATGAAACTTTTAGTCCAGTGGTCAAAGCTCCTACAATTCGAATTATTCTTGCTATTGCGGTTGCAAGAGATTGGCCTATAAGGCAATTAGATGTGAATAATGCATTTCTCAATGGTAAGTTAAATGAGGCTGTTTATATGAAACAACCGGATGGTTATATTGATGTTGCACGTCCTGACTTTGTTTGCAAATTAGATTGTGTTTTGTATGGCTTGAAACAGGCACCGAGGGCATGGTTTGATCGCTTGCGAGCAACTTTGTTGGGCTGGGGATTCAATTGTTCACGTGCTGATAATTCTGTTTTTTTTATTGCTAATGACAGAATGATCATTTTGGTCTTGATCTATGTGGATGACATCTTGGTGACTGGTAATTGTTCCTCATTTATTGACAAATTTGTTCTTCAGTTACACACTGCTTTTGCTCTTAAAGACATGGGTGCTTTGAGTTATTATCTTGGTGTGGAAGTATTTAGGAACTCCTCTGGTATGTACTTGCTTCAGACTAAATACATTGTTGATCTTCTGAATCGAGTTGGTCTTTTTCATCTTAAGCCGTGTGCTACTCCAGCTGTAATGGGTAAGACATTTTCTGCTTTTGAAGGAGAACCTATGGGGGATCCAACTCTCTATCGCAGTATTTTGGGAGCACTTCAGTATTTAACTCACACTCGTCCAGACATATCGTATATTGTCAACAAATTGAGTCAATATCTTCAGCAACCAACTATAGTTCATTGGCAAGCAGTAAAACGTGTTTTGCGTTATCTCAAAGGGACAATGGAGTATGGTCTTTTCTTGCCCAAAGGTGACTCTTTATCCTTATCTCTTGTTGCTTATTCTGATGCAGATTGGGCCTGTAATATTGATGATCGACGGTCTATTGCTGCTCATTGTCTGTTCTTTGGCTCCTCCCTTGTTTCTTGGGCTTCAAAGAAACAAACTGTGGTTGCTCGATCTAGTACAGAGTCGGAATATCGTTCTCTTGCTCAAACCGTTGCTGAAATGACTTGGGTACGAGCTTTTCTTCGAGAGATTCATCTATGTTCCTCCTCCACACCTATCATATGGTGTGACAATATTAGTGCCATATCTCTTGCTCAGAATCCGGTGTTTCACTCTCGTAGCAAACATGTAGAGTTGGATGTTCACTTTGTTCGAGATAAGGTCTTAGACAAATCCATTGATGTTCGGTATGTACCGTCTTCGGAACAGCTTGCTGACACGCTTACAAAGCCCCTTTCTGAGGCTCAATTTTCTTCCTTACGCACCAAACTCGGAGTTCTTCCATCACCCTCTCGTTTGAGGGGGGATGTAAGGAAAGCTATATACGATGCCGTTTAGTCAGCCCTTGGGTTTCTCTCAATACGCCGCCGTTTGCATTGTTTGTATTCTGTTTGTATTCTGTACAGTTTGTTATAAGAATAGGGCTACGTGTCTATGTCTCTATGGTTGGGAATCTTTATTTGTTATTCCCCAAGTCTATTTATTGATTAACTTTGTATTGATGAAATATTGCAGCAGAGTAAAGACTTCACCGAGCAATTCCTTTTCCCTCTTTTCTGTTTTGTTTCTGTAGGAATTCACATGTGTCCTTAACAAATATGAAAAGCATGGTATGTAAGAAACATTAGACGCTGATGCTTCTTGGAACAGCAAGCTGGAAATATTGGTGGTGTCGGATGGGTAGTGCATGACTGTGCGGGATCCCCGATGGTTGCAGGGTGCAAGCAAATCAAGAGAGGATGGTCAATCAGTGCCCTGGAAGGTAAGAGGGTTTGAGTTTTTTTTTTCCAAAGGCTCAACATCAACTAGCCTTCGGCGCTGATTGTAGAATCAAACTTCCAAGAAGTGATGATTAAAGCTCTAAATTTCCAAAGCTCGGATATTTCTGAATCTAACAAATGTGATGGAAGAGGTGTAAAATCTTGCGAGAGAGAGATGGGAGATATTACCTTTTGTTGGTGTCCTAGATGTTGCAACGCGGTAGCGCATTTCCTAGCGGCTAGCGCAACAAGCCATCAATCTCGGTTCGATCTCAGGTCAATATTGAATGGAGATTGCCACTTTTTTGTGTTTCCTAGCTGCTGTTGGTTTGTTTTTCCTATTTCTGCTATGGAAGGTTTTGTGTTGGCAGGGGATTTCGTTATCCCTTTCTGGCTTTTCTCTATTATTAGGAAAGATGGTCGTTGTATCTAATTCTCTTTTTTAGTTAATGAAGTTTATTTCTAAAAAAAAAAACCCATGGTAAAGAAATGGGAAGAAAACAAATATAATTTTAAAAAACAGAAAACAAAAAACCAAAACCCCATTTGATAAGCATTCATTTTTTTAGTTTTATAAAATTAAGCTTATAAGTTTAATTGTTTTTTTTTCTACCCTCTCCCCCATATTTTCAAAAACCAAGTCAAGTTTTGTAAACTAAAAAAAATAGTTTTTAGAAAGTTATTTTTGTTTTGAAATTTGGCTAAGAATGCAATTGTGTCCTTTAACAAAGATGAAAATCATTGTAGAAAAATTGGGAGAAAACAAACATATTTTTCAAAAACCAAAAAACCAAATGGTTATCAAACAAGATCAAATAGTTATCACAGGACCTCAAGGATTTGAAACAAGATTTTGAAAAGTTTTTTTTTTTTTTTTTTTTTTTAAAGTTCAACAAATACATGGGTAGGAAACTCAAACTTTTGACCTTTTGACCGAAATTATCGTGCCTTAATCAAATGAATTAGGTTCAAATCGACCAAAATTTTGATAAATTAATTAACTCAAATAGCATTATTAAAATATCTTTTTGTGAAATAGAATTTAGGGAAAGCCTAATTAAGTTGGGGGGACTTAGAAGGAAAGAGATAGAATGTTAATTAGTAATTTTATTTTTTTCAAACATTTGAAGAAAAGTGTTGATGTAATTAAAGCCAGCTAGGATTATTCCTTATTTAATGATACACTCCAACAGTTTATTCATCGTTTACATGGAAATAAGTGTGTGGCTCCATAGCTTTAATTTTGTGATGTTACCAAATATTAGGAATATAATTATACCTTACTTTTCTTTCAAAATATAAGTTTCATTACCAGAAACAACAGGGAATTTTGTTTTGTTTTGTTTTTAGTTCAACGGGGATTTTTATCCGTTTAATTAATAATTAATGCCGAAGTACTTTATTTTTAATTTAAACAGGAATAATGAATATTATCCTTTAATTAATGTCGACTTTAGCCCAAATTTTAGGTTTTTTTTTTTTTTTTTTTTTTTGATAAAAAAATTGTAGGGGTTAAATATTATCCAGCAGAAAAACAATTATGAATTTTGTTAGTAGGTGAATAAATGACATTTATTGTAATAAAAGAAAATAATAAATGGCATTTATTGTAATAAATCTTATCATATTAATTAAGTTCGCTCTTTAATCTGTCTCTTTTTGGGACAAGAAGTGCGGTCATTAATCTAATATTGGAAACCAATTAATTAAAAAAGTAACAATTTGACCTTCGTTTGTTTTTTTCTTTTATTTTCTTCTTCTTCTCTCTCTCTCTCTTTCCACATGAATTGATCCAAATCAATTTGCTAATTTTTGTTTTTAAAAATTGCTAATTTTTTTGCACTAAAGTGAGTAGATTCAGCAACACAACAGCTCATCCAAAAAAATCTCTTAGATTAGGTTTCTGTTATTCATGTGTGGATAATTTTGTAAATTTTTCTTTTTGATGATTTTTAATAGCTAATCGTTAGAACTCATCATCATCATCATCAAAATATTTTGGAATATATTGAAAAAATATCTGAGATACATTTAAAAAAGATACGGGTATGTTTGGTTTACTTTTCAAATGTTTAATTTTGAAAAAAAAAATTATAGTGTTTGACCATCTATAAAAATGACTTATTAAAAAATATGATTGATAAATAGACCATTTTGAAATAAACACCGAAAATAATTTTTTTAAAAAAATAGTTTTTAAGTATATTATAACCTGTGTATAAAAACACACTTATATGAGATATAACCAAACAAATTACTGTTTTAATTTTAAACAAAATTTATACAAAATGTTTTAAGAAATGTATTTTTTAAAAACACTTAAACTAAAAGGTATTTCAAACGGGCCCTTGGTAGTAGACGAGAGTGTTTAAGACAATAGCAATTTGGTCACTATTATAACCCGCTTATTACTTGTTATTTCTAATTACATTTTTTTCTTTCTAAAATTCAGTATTAATAATTTGTCATTAACTTAATTATTTTGGAGAATTTGATTTTAATGGTACCGTTTACCTAAACAAGGAATAACATAATTGTTTAAATTATATAAATTTATATCTTCCAAATAATTTTGTTAAGATGGTAAATCTAACCTAACCAAATAATTCACACAAGCTCATAAAACCAAACCCATATATTTTATATTGGATATTGTTCTTAGGTTCGTGCAGGGATTTAATTAACGTCCCTTCTTGTCAATTAAGATTTATTTTTTAAAGTATTATTCATTCAATTCAGTGGTGGTTTCATTTTAATTTATTTATAAACATAACATTCATGTCAAGTAATATATAAGATTTTTTTATACCTGCCCACTTAACCATAAATAAAACTAAATATTCAAACGAATTGAAATGGAATATTCAAGATATACACACATATGTCTGCTCTATTAGGTCAAGATAGGCATGTGGGAATCAAGAAGGTTTGAAAATTTAATAAGGCAAGGTCTAGATTAATTCCAAAAACTTTTAATCTACAGACTTTATTGGAAGAACAATTATGTTACTATAATGGGTAATTTTCTAAAGGCCATGTAACAAAAAAAAAAAAAAAAAAGGCTTTCAAATAAAGTTATATTTTCGATTAAAAAAACAATATTGTTGGAAAAAACCAATTAGGCTTATTAGGTCAAAGACAATATTGTTGGAAAAAACCAATTAGGCTTCTTTTCTTTTTCAAGATCTATTTTGTTATTTCTCAAAAAAAAAAAAAAAAAAATGCAGATCTATTTTGTTGTATGAATTGACCTAGATTTTTTATTTTTATTTTTATTTTTTTAAATGATGTAAATCTGCCGGAACATTACGCCGTACGAAACAGATCCAACACGCAACTCAACTTCAGCTGCACCAGATCTGTTTCTCTCTCTCTCGTCACATTCATATATATTTTATTGTTTTTTGAATTTTTTTTGTGATTATCCTTTTTTTTTAAAATTAATGTGGATTTGGAATCTTCGAAGTAACCATACTACGAAATTTCCGTGATGCATTTGAGTTTGTCTTTTTTTTTTAATTATTATTATTTTTTGAAATTTGAGTTTGTCCTTTTTATTACTGTTGTTGTATGAATGATTGGGGTTTTTTCTTTTGTCTAAATTTAGTTTTTGATTTAAATTAATCGTGATAGAAGTATTATTTCTTATTTTTGCCATTCGAATAATTTTTTTTATTCAACTGACGGCTAGCTCAATATAGAAACTTTGTACAACTTCAAATCAAACTCTCCTTAGTTATCATTTTTATTAAAGACTATTTTATATGATTTAAACGTGATTTTGGCTTACAATTTTTTTTTTATCTATTTGTATCTATCAGCTTCTCAAATTTTGAAATCTTCAAACTTTGATTAAATAATTTTATACTTGCTTCAATACCAATTAATTTTTCTTTGTAAATGTGATTTTCTTTTTCATATATATATTATTATGGATACCTACTTTTTTTTTAATAATTGTTTTCATGTTTTTCTAACATAGTTGATTTTAGACTAAACTGGCGTGAATGTGCTCATATGCTTAAAATCTATTTTAAAAGTTTAATATTAATAGAAATATTAAACTTTATAAACTTCTATACTATATATGATAAATATGGATGAATATAGTTGAATGTTTAACAATTGTTCACTAACGAACAAGTAATTATTCGTAGTTATTCTCATTTCTCATATCAATTTTCTACCAAGTAAATTTTTACTATTATGTATGGATTGATTCATTTTCTTTAAAGCAATCTTCCTATTTGTTCAACAATGGTTATGATCTATTTATAAGTTTTCTACAATATGATTTTATCCATATGTCTAAAATTGGAGGTATAACTCTCACAACTTTTTTTTTTAAAGGAGATATAATTCTCACATCTCTTTTAAAAGAATGCAATCTTTATGAGATTTTAAAATTTAAAGTATATGAGACTTAGACTGATATTAGCATAGAGATTAATTCTTTTTCCTTGATGATATTAAAATAACATTTAATATCTTTGGTTATTAGGAAAAAAAAAAACCATAAATTAAAATATAAAAAAAAATCGCGAGATTAAAATAGAATGTACCTTATAACTAAGATATTTTAGAGAGAGAGTCTTAATTCGTAAACTAAATTCTGGTCCTTTTTTTGTGGACAAATTAAAATCTGGTCTTACGTACAACTTGAGACTGGACCATAAGCTAAATTATTCATTATTTCAAAAAAGAAAATGAATAAATTGAATGAAACAGTGGAAAATTGAAACCAAAACCAATAATTTGAGAGAGAGATATCAAATGACAAATATGGCAAATTTATAAATAAATAAATGTTGGGTAGGATGACATGAAACGTATTAGTTTAAAAAAGTAGTTTTTGTCTACAAAAACGCAGGAGATTATTTACAACCAGTTATCATACGCCACGTGTCTTCTAAATTTGCAATGAAATCGAATTGCCTCGTTGGAAATTGAATATTCTCCATCTCTCTCTGTTTCGAATAGATTTATTAGAACCACAGCCACGGCTCCCATTTCCACAAAATCCTGAACTCACGGCCGCCGGCGACCTTCAACGGCGACATTCTTTTTTCTTCTTTCTCCGCCATGGCCACTTCCGCCTTCCTTCTCTACCTTCTTTCAGCCTCTTCCATCGCCGTTCTCTCTGTTCTCTATCTCTCTAGCCCTTCTTCTTCTTCCTCCTCCTCCTCCCCCGTCCTCTCCGCCTCTCTCTCCGTCGAAAAAACATGGCCGGTCCGTTCTTTACCTTCTTTTCCTTTCCCTTTTTCTCAATGCGCTCGTTCTTAATCTTCCCTTTCTGGGTTTTTCCCGGTGCAGGATTTGGAGCTGAACTGGAGGCTTGCGGTGGCCACGGCGATCGGATTTCTCGGCTCCGCCTGCGGGACCGTCGGAGGAGTCGGCGGCGGCGGCATTTTCGTCCCTATGCTCACTCTGATTGTCGGATTCGACACCAAATCCGCCGCTGCCATTTCCAAATGTAGAGTACTACTGTTCTAATTTCTAAACCCCAATTAAAATTTCTGGGTTCGAAGAAGAAATTGAAATGGAATGCGTTTGTTTTTAGGTATGATAATGGGGGCTTCCACATCGTCGGTTTGGTACAATTTGAGAGTGGCGCATCCGACGAAGGATGTGCCGATCATAGACCATGATTTGGCGCTGCTGTTTCAGCCCATGTTGATGCTCGGCATCACCGTTGGCGTTGCTCTTAGCGTTGTTTTTCCCTACTGGCTCATCACTGTTCTCATCATCATTCTCTTTCTGGGTCTGCCATTTTTCTCTCAGATTCTTTCTTTTTCAATTTCAAGTTCTGGAATTGTGCATGATAATGGCTTTTGGTGGTTGATTCAGGGACTTCCTCCAGGTCTTTCTTTAAGGGAATCGAGATGTGGAAAGAAGAAACCATTCTCAAGGTTTTCTAATTGCTTTCTCTCTGTTTTCATTCATTTTTGTTTATCTTATTCCAATGTTTAGTTTTGTTTTGTTTGGTAAATCATAATCTTTTGTTTCTTTTTTCCTTTCTTTTTGGTTTTCTCCAGAAAGAGTTTGCCAAGCAAAGTGAGACTCTTGCGAATTCTCGCGGCGAGCGTAAGTGCAACCGAGTTTAAATCGTTACTTAAAGAGACTATATTCAATAACAATTTCGTTTTTAGTTTTCTGCCCGAAAAAGCTTTCTTTGGTTTGATATCCAATTTGAATTCTTTAAAAGAAATTTTGTTAATGTTTTTATGTTTTGGTGTTCTGCAGTTTTGATTGACGTAGAATATGACCCACTGATTCCCAAAGAACAGAAAACAGCACTGGTTGGACTCAAACAAACATCAATAATTGTTTTGATTAAATTCATTTACTGTTCCTATAAATGAAGATCTGACACTGAATGCTTTATTATTTTGACCACATTTTTTTTTTTTTTTTTGTTTCAGGAATTAATGTGCTTCAATTTTAGGTGGAAAAGGACTTTCATTTTGTTAGTTGTCTGGATTTCTTTCCTCATACTTCAAGTTATCAAGGCCAGTTTCTCTCTCTTTCTTTCAAAGTTCATATTTTTTGATGTATGGTTTGATTGAACTTGAACAATAATGCAGAATGATGTAGCAATCTGTAGCACTTGGTACTGGGTCATCTTCTCCTTGCAGGTTCGTACAATTTAATAACTTCAATCAATCACCCTCACTTGTCATTTGATTATTTAAATTCTCATTTTTTGGATTATATTAATGTTAGAACAGTGGTTTCAAATCAATGATTGGGAAATTAGTCTAATCTATTTTGGGATGAGAGAGTTGGAATCTTTCTACCTTTTTCTGCTAATATAAATTCAGTATGATTCTAAACTTCTGATGGGTCCTACCTCAAACTTGGAATCAAATTCCTAATTTTGGGGAATGAGATTTTCCTAATAAAAGTTCAAAGGATCTTCCTAGGTTCCCTAAATTTGTGGACTCCGATTTGCAAGGGTCCATTTGATAACATTTTTATTTTTAGGTCTCTGTTTTCTCGAAAATTATGCTTTATTACTAAAATTTTTCTTTGTTTTTAAACTACTTTCAAGAACGACATTAAAACTATTGCAAAATTTTGAAAACTAAAATATATTATATATATGGCTTTGGAAATTTTGATTTAAAAAATGTTTCTTTTAAGAAAAAAAATGTATATGAGTATAAAATGAATATAACTCAACTAGCTATCCTTAACCAAGAAGTTGTCAAAGCGAGCCTAACTAGCGGTAATTGGCATGTACCCTCGATCAAAAAGTCAGAGGTTTGAATCCCTCAAAAAAAAAAAAAAAAAAAAAACCGACACCATAGCAAGGAAAACCAAACACAACACACTCAAAAAATTTTACAGCAAACACAAGATAATTAAAAATAGCATCTCATTACACTTGATTTCAGTTTCATTCTCATGAACTAAAGTGTATTGTTGGTGGGAACCGTATCAGTTCCCCATAGCAATTGGAGTGTTTGGGTATGAAGCAAGAAAGCTATACAAAGAACACAAGAAGAGGATGGAGACAGGCAACTTAGAACACATCTGTGAAGCTTCAATAGGCTGGACTGCCACTCACCTTGCCTTCTGTGCACTGTGTGGCATTGTTGGAGGCACTGTTGGAGGCCTTCTGGGTTCTGGTGGTGGCTTTGTTTTGGGCCCTTTGCTCTTAGAGATTGGTGTTGTCCCTCAGGTTGCTAGTGCAACTGCAACATTTGTCATGATGTTCTCCTCATCCTTATCTGTTGTTGAGTTCTACTTGCTCCATAGGTTCCCCATTCCATATGGTGAGTTACCTTTTCTCTCTGTCATTCTCCAGTCTCATTCAAATGCTAGTTCAGATGATGGTAATCCTAATCCATACGTTTTTTTGTTTTGAATTCGCTTGCAGCTCTGTATCTTACGTCGGTGTCGGTTTTGGCCGGGTTCTGGGGGCAGTTCTTCGTTAGAAAAATGATCACCATCCTGAGAAGAGCTTCACTTATCGTGTTTATCCTCTCTGGTGTCATCTTTGCTAGTGCCGTCACGATGGGTATGTATTTCGTTTGACAAGACATTTGAAAGTTCAATGACTGAATTGCGAAGAATTAACTAGAGGGTTTGTTTTGTTGCAGGCATTGTAGGAATTTCGAAAAGCATAACGATGATACAGAACCACGAGTTCATGGGGTTCTTGGATTTCTGCAGCAGTGAGTGAGATCACACAGGCAGAAAAACTGTAAAAAGGAAGAAGATTGGTTAGAGAAACGGAGGGTTTGAATTATAATTGCTTGTGAAGAAGAGAATTGGCCAACGCCTTGTTGTCCAATCCATGTTGTTTGTGAAAAAAAAAAAATAATAATAAGGTCATGACTGTTAGCTTCTCGCTGACAGCATCGTATCTTCAAAGTTATTTAAATGTCTCAAAATCGTATTGTCGTGGTCGCTGTTCTGTTAGCATCTCGCTGACTGCATCATCTGTAAATTGCAATTTATTCTCAGTTTATGTCATCATGTATCGTGTTGAATATTCTTCAGCTTGTTTTTAATTATTACTATTACCATCATCTCATCATCAATTATCTAATTTCAAAGATTTGACCTTTTGTTTGAAAGTATATATCTTAACTAGTTACATCCTTTTGTTACTTTTAACTCATCATCCTTAATATATTTTAAAGTTAATTATCTAGGTCACATCAACACATGAAATCAATTACAAGAGAATCAAAATGTAAAATTGTTCTAACTTGTTAACTTTTGTTTTAAATCTAATAATACTTTAACTCTGAATGTTGTCTTTCCTCTCTTTTTTCCCCCCTTTCCTGTTTAGATTCTGTAACGAGGTGATCTTATAAGACTTGGATATATACATACATATATATATAAGATATCAATATAAAAACCAATAAATCACATTGTACTTCGAAGCTTGCTGTCCCCATGCTAGACCACCTGAATACAAGGAATATATTCTTTTGTAAAATGGTAATGAAAATTGAAAATTATTTTTGAACTGTAGTAGTACCTAAACCACCCATCTGGACTCCACTTGCCAGACTGCTACATCATTCAGCTTCATTAAAATAAACTTCATGTTTCACCACATTCCCAATCCCAGCACAAGCGTTGTGTTCATCCTTGTAATCACAAGTTTCTCACTCAGAGTTGTTGGAGCTTCTGCTTCACCACTGTTAAAGAAAGCCATTGCTTCGCTCAGCTCTTTGGTCTCTTTCCTCATTAGAATCCCAACCAGCATTGGTAAATCCACACAAGAAAGATGGAGTGGAGCAGAGACCAACTTCAAGAATTGCTTTTGCTGGTCTTGGACTTGGACTGCTGCTGGGAATCATTAACTTGTTCAGAATCTGAACTAATGGCAACATTTCTCATTCCAACCTCCATTGCCTCCATATCTTCCTTCTCCTTGTTCTTCCCCTCAGAAGAAGCAGGATTCTGGGATGGTTCCAACAACCGAGGCCCAGCATTCATCCATGGATGAAGAAGGCATTGGCCTGCAGAGGGTCGGTTTTCTGGAACAAAATCAAGGATCGGTACTAAAAATTCTGCCATTTGATTTGCATCTTGTTCGCTGAAATCATACTTCTCCATGAGAACTTTGTTTAATGGCCAGAAACGTAACCTTCGGATGTGCCTCAAATTGCCATATCGATTGAAGAAATCGCGAGAATAGCGACCACCGAAAGCAATCTGAAAACAATTGACAGCACAGAAGTGTGTGGTCATGCTAGCAGATAGTTTTTAAAAGGCCTAGAGCTAGGAACAATTGATTACCTTGCGTGGCATCATTCCAAGAAGTTCCATCATCAAAGCTAAGTGGTCCTGGAGCACAAGAAAATATTCAGCTATGTTTCAGGAAAGCAACTTCAACTTTGGCATGTATCTACAACTCATTAATAGGAAAGCAACTTCAGAAAAATCTAAATCAATATAAATACAATGTTTCAGCTATGAGCAGCACATACAAACACAGAAATGACTATGACAGCCTCAAGAATCTGGATCACACCACTGATTAAATTACCTTTCTAACAATGATTAAAAAGAATTAAATTAAAGATTCAAAACAAATCCTCTTAAACACATTCTACAAAACAGGAGAATGAGATATTATTTTTCATGGACAGGTGCCTTTCTAAGCACAAAATTCAAGGATGGAATGTTGCGAAAGACAAGCCTAGCTAACCATATTGGATCAAGATTAAAATGTATGCTAAGGCCAAGTATGACAGTGTGGAAGAGTGTAAGAACGGGCAGCATCTCATGCCAAACTGGTATCTTTCACATTAAGACTAGCATGTTTTACTACATTGCTAAATTTATCATAAAGAAAAAACAAATACATATACAAAAATTGCAGTCACAAGCTCTGAGAAAAAAATCTGTCTTCATAGTTTTAGAATGCATCCAAACCTCATCTCTGTCAAAATTGTCACCGCTGTGAGGGTCAAAGAGTACATCACCAGTTGCAAGCTCAAAACAAATACATGCAAAGGACCAAAGATCTGCTGATGTAGAATACTTTGATCCAAGGATAACTTCTGGGCACCTATACTGTCTAGTCTGAATGTCATTTGTAAACTGTTTGTATGTCCAACATGCATTTCCAAAGTCGACCAACTTGCAATTCAGATCCACCGAAGCCAATAACATCTTCTTTCTCAAGCGACTACCTTTCTTGGCAACTTGATTTTCTTCCCCATCACCCTTTGCTCCATCAGCATCAGATGATCTATTTGTATTGAAAGAACTAGATTGTTTTTCCTCAATAGCACCTGTGCTCGACTTTGCATTAGGAGATGATTCAACAGTACAAGATGTTTCTGGATTAGCCTCAGCCACCGAAGTCATTTCCTTCTCCACACACCCCTGAGCAGCTTGCTTTGCCTTTCTTCGAATGTTTCTCTTATGGTGTTTAGTAAAATCTCCATTTGATGATCTTATGTCTTTCGAAATCCCAGACTCTAATGTAGCCTTGTCCTTGTTAGTTGGAAGAATGAGAGGGATGCCAGATTTTCTGGGATCCTTTGATGGGTCAATCATTGACAGTAACAAAATATTTTCAGGCTTCAAATCAGTATGTATAATAGAGAGCTGTTTATGCAAGTAATCCAAACCAACCAATATATGAAGACATATCTCCTTAACCATATGAATCGGTAATCCGCGGTAGTCAGTATACTTAATTAGTGTCAACAGATTATCCCCCAAATACTCAAAAATCATACAAACATGCTGCCCATTGGGTCCTGAATGCTTGAAATGATCCAAAAGCTTCACCACACATTTGTTATCATCAGGGTCTCCCTCAGCAATCTGTTTCAAGATTGTAATCTCATCCATGGCTGCCTCAGTGTAGTGCTGAGCACTCTTCTGCACTTTGAGAGCTACATATCGCTGAACAACATAAAATCAGTTTAAATACATAAAGCAACCCCCCTCTCCCAACTTAAAATCACTCGCGTCTTCTACTTCTAACTCACAGACGATGCAACAAAACAACATCCTACAAGGGCTAGAACCAACTACCGTCATAGTTTCTTAAGCAAGTCAGATAATTAAAAAAGAACACGAAGCTTTCTGGTTTTGTGTATTCATGTTAGAGATCGGAAGGGAGCGAGACAAGAACAATGAAAGGCGCAGAGAAAAAGGAGAGGGAGATAGAGTAATTACAGAGGATTGGGTGTCCCAGGCGAGCCAGACGGTGGAGAAATGGCCCCAACCGAGCTTGCTCTGCACGACATATCTACCATTCTTGAAAGTGTCGGCAATTCGAACGGCGTGGTAGCCTCCTCGGCGGTAATCCTCAGTTCCCTCGTCCTCAGACGTGTAATCGCTGCTGTCGGTCTGATCCTCCTCCGGCTTCTTACTGTCCATCGCTGTCCTCGGCTGCCATGCGAGTTCAGGGTCAACCAACCCCCAAAGCTTCCGATTCACTCGGAAATTTGAGCCGATTGAGAAATTGGAGGACGAAAATGTGATGTTCAGAGGCAGAGATTGAGAGAAGATGGAGATGGAAAATTGGAAATTATTGGGGACTCCTAAGTTTTTGATTACTCAGAAGATGGGGAGCTCCTTTTCTTGTTGCTCGCTCTTTGTCAAAAATATTTTTCTTTTTTCTTTTTTTCTTTTTTTCTTTTTTCAAAAAGTGTGTGGAATTCCCAATCCCAGCCTGGAGAAATATTATTGCATTTGGAAATTTTATTTTCCTAATTTTAATTTTTAAATTAAATGCAAGAGTGGAGTTGGATTTGGGATTTTTTTTAAAGAAAATTAATTAACGAAAATGATTTTGATGAAGATGACTGTATATTCTAAGTGGTTAATTAGATAAGTCAACCATATTACTCAAAAAAAAAAAAAAAAAAAAAACCATTTTAATACCTCGCGTAACTATATGTGACAACAAATTTATTTCAAAAAAAAAAAAAAAAAACTATATGTGACAACAAAAGTTAATTTATGCAGCAATAATCTTTTTCTTTTTTCTTTTTTAATTGAGATTTGCCTCCATTCACCAATGTCAAACTAACTTCCAAAACTTCGGGTCCGTTTGGAATACATTTTAATTTAAATGTTTTTCAAGAATGCATTTTTTAAAAAACATTTTGTATAAAAATTGTTTAGAATTTAAATACTCATATGTTTGGTTGCATTTCCTCACAAATGTTTTTATACACAAGTTATTGTTTACTTAGGAAGTCTTTTTAAAAAAGTTGGTTTCAAGTGTTTCTCTCAAAATGATTTATTTATCAATCTCATTTTCTAATAAGTCATTTTTAATGGTTGTCAAACACTAGAAATTTTTTCAAAATGATTTATTTTCAAAATTAAACACTTGAAAAGTTAAACCAAACACACCCATCATCTTATAGGAGTTTTTCTTTTCTTCTAATTTTAATCTACATTATTGATGGCTAGCTCACTAAATTTTGTGATTAGTAGATCTTTAAAATTGGAGTGTATAGTAAGTGTTTAAATTTAAAATTTTGTGGTACTCAAAAAAAAAAATTAAATTTTGTCTTTTGTAAGTTATTTATGTGTTCAAACAAATTTTAAATTCATTTACTTATCATACAAAAAAAATATGAAAATTTAAGGTCTTATCAAACACAAAATTCAACTTTATGTTTAGTGGATTTATTAATTTTAAAGAATGTTGAATATGTTAGTGATTTGTTAGACAAAATTGAAGTTTGATGATTAATTGGACATTTCAAGGACCTCTTTGATACCAAATTGAAAATTTTTAGAGCTATTAGATATATTTTGAAATTTAGGGACCTATTAAACTCAAATTTGAAAATTTAAGAATTAAACTTGTAATTTAATCTCCTAAATTTTATTAGGTAAGTCAAAGTGAGCATAGTTCAACATACAACTTCGATCAAAAGGTTAGAGATTTGAATCTCCCCACCCGAAATGTTGTTGAACTCAAAATATATATATTAGGTAAGTTCTATTTATGGTGATTTTTTTTTTGAAAAACTATTTATGGTGAATTATGACCTAGTTTGATTTACCTCAAAATATGATTATTTTTTTTCATGCATTTAGTTGATTATTGTCCGTTATGTTTCTATTTACCACTTCAATGACTCATCACTCACTTGACTTGATTTGGATAGTTTTTAATTCAGAGCAAAAATCCGTAAACTTTAATAAAGATTATAATACCTTGAGTAATTAAAATATTTGATATTTTTTAAAATTAACCAATCTACTATATATAAAATCGAATTTTAGGCCTATTGGGACTCTAAGGGTCTGTTTGGTAGGCAATCCAGATCTTGTTTTATGTTTTCAGATTCACTGAATTCAGTGAATATACGTTTGTCAGACGTGTTTCTGAAAACTGTTTTCGGATTCTGTGATCCAAATAGTGGAAATTCTGAAAACAACTTTTTTATGTTTTCGTTGCATCCAGATTTTGAATTTCAAAATTTTAAATGCATAATTAATTTAAAAAAGATAAAAACTTTAATAAATATAGTATTTCATGTTATAAACTCAATTTATTTTCGCGAAATTAAAATTTGTATAATATAATGTATTATATATTATATGATATTGTAAAATAATAATAATAATAAATTTATAATACATAACATTTTTATAAATTAATTAATAATATTTTATATTCAACTTAGTATTTAGTTGATAAGTACAAATATTTTATCGTTTATAAATATATTATCAAACACATTTTGACCCATTATTTAAATTCAGATCCAATTTTTGAATCTGCTACCAAACACGTATTTGAAAACATGAAATACAACTTTGTTTTCATTGAATCCCTTGTTTTCAAATTTCTGTTTTCAGATCACCAACCAAACGGACCCTAAATTTTCAGTGTTGTATGTTTGTGAATTTTAAAAACTGTTGAATAAGTCAAGCACTAATTAAACACAAAATTAAAAGTTGAGAGACATATTAAACAAAAAAGTAAAAGTTTAAAGACCTATTTGATACTTTTAAAAGTTGTGAGACCTACTGGAAACAAAATTAAAAGTTTGAGGACCTATATGAAGTTTTTTAAAGTTAAGAGATTAAATAGACACAATTCTGAAAGTTGAGGGACTAACCATGTAATTTTACCAAAAATTAACTATTGGAATATATGTTTGAATCGATGCATACTCCCGCTAATTAAGTTACATTAAGTTAACATCACTCCACTAATGTAAATAATGTTGTACATGTAGTATGGTTTGATAAGAGCAAACTATATGGTGACACGCATGCAAGTTGCTTCTTGGGTGAAGAAAGGAATATTGGAATTTGGGAAATGATAATCTTTGGTGAAGTGTCATCATCATCATCAAGAATGATGACAAGACAATATCTTTATTTTATTTCATTTCATTTATTCACGTTAATATAATATTGAACCCATTATTCTTTTTTGTTTTTTTTTTTTTTTCAATTCAATATTTCCATCTCTTAGAAATTTGAACTAATATATGGATATAATAAAATGACTATATTACATTGTTCGTGTATCTTTATATATAGGTTAAAGGACAATTGAGCATAACTCCATTGTGGACCCGTAAATGATCTAATTTTATTCAATCATTTTTTTTTTTCACAAGGTATCAATGTTCAATTTCTATGTTCCACATATTTTTCCACGTTTTATATAGATTTCGGGATACTTTGACCTCCCTTTTTTATTTGAAATTGGATTGTTAATAGGAGTATCAATGTAATTTTCATGTTTCACACATTTTCCTACATAGAAATTTTGGTGGTTATTTCCTTGTCGAGAAGAGAAAGAGGATCTGAAGGGAGTGAAGTTTTTTCTTTCTATCGCTTGCAATAACAAGTTTCTTTATTATTATTTTTTTCACTTCATAATTGATTATTTTAAGTTAAATGGTAATTCAAACCACCTATTGCATATTGAAAATCTATTAATTTTAATCTATTATACAATTTTTTTTATTGTACGAATCAGATTTCTCTTCATTTTATTAATATTCACCTTCACACACTTTTAATTTCATAAAATTATTTCGTCGTATGAATTATTATATTTTATAATTTGTTATATACCTCATTTAGATTTTCAACATAAAGATTTTAGGTTATGGATTTACTAAATTTATTTATTTTTTCATTAAAAAATATAGTATATTTTCAATTTCACTATTTTTAATTACAAATCCTATTATATTCTCAACGGTTTTTTAAATACTCTAAAATAAAAGTTATAATCCTAATTTAAAAAAAAAAAAAAGTTATAATCCTAACAGACCTTAAAGAGGTTGGGCTTGTAAAAAGGAACCGGGCTAACATCTTAGCCGATACATTATAAAAGGCCCAGTGGCATTCTAGTGATTATATTATAATATAGGGGTAATCAAATGAACCTCAAACTATACATATCGTTTACCTCGAACAGATTTCCTTTCTAGGGTTTCGTCGAGCACGAAGAAGAAGCGGAGGAGTAACCACAGCAGCCGCCACCATGGTGTTGAAGTGAGTCTCTATCTCCGCTCTTTCTGATTCATTGTTGAATTGATTTCATTTATTTTACTGTATTCCTGTCAAGGTTTTCTTCTAGTCGATGATTGCATCCTGCTATGGCGAAATAGAGCAGAATCGATGTGACTATGTGTGCTATTTAATTAAACTTTCATTTCATTTTCGGTACCTGAAGATGTTTAGCTTCGAAATCTCTAGGTTTTTGTTTGGGTGAATTGGATATGTAGGTCAGTAGTTTTCATTATGATTGATGGGTTTGAAGAAGTAATGGCTTATCCTGCGAGAATGTGAAAACTTGCAATGAGATATGCGTATCTTGTTACTGTTTGATTATGAAATATAATGCTGGTTTTGGCAGGACCGAGCTTTGTCGATTCAGTGGCGCGAAGATATATCCCGGTAAAGGAATCAGATTTGTCCGTGCGGATTCACAGGTAATAAACCTGCGTGGCTGCTGGCTGTGCTGGAGTTGTTACTGGATAATCTATTTTCTTTTCTTGTCTTTTGATATATGCTTACCTGCTATTGCAAACTTCTGGATTCACTAGGTTTTCCTGTTTGCAAACTCCAAATGCAAGAGGTACTTCCATAACAGACTGAAGCCTTCTAAGCTCACCTGGACAGCAATGTACAGGAAACAACATAAGAAGGTAAAAGATCAAATTTAGTGCTGGGATCTTTATTCTTGTTATCCATATTCAAATTCTATCATATCCTGTTATCTGTTGGCTTTGATTATGGATGGGTTATTTTGAAACGGTATGATCTTTCTGTGGTACTCTTGGATCATAATTTTTCAATAACACAAACAACAAAGGTTCTCATGTTTTGTATATTTGTTTTCTGGGAGTACTGACCTAATTATCCACTGGATTATGTCATCTTGGCTCTTATCCATGATTTTAACTAAATAATTGGTGAAAAATTAAATGTTTCTTTTCTTTTCATTCCCGTAGGACATTGCTCAAGAGGCTGTAAAGAAGAGGAGACGTGCGACCAAGAAACCTTACTCAAGGTCCATTGTGGGTGCTACATTGGAGGTGATCCAAAAGAAGAGAGCTGAGAAGCCTGAGGTTCGTGATGCTGCTAGAGAAGCAGCCCTTCGGTATGTGATTGTTCTGAGTTTGAATTTTTCTTAATGATATGTATTACCTAATCTTAAGAAAAGCCAAAGTAGACATTTGTATGTTTCTAACCGGCACTGAGTAATTTCTTGATCAATCACAGTTCTTTTGTGTACTTAAACTTTGTTAATTTTTGGGTTGTAGGGAAATTAAGGAGAGAATTAAGAAAACAAAGGATGAAAAGAAGGCAAAGAAGGCAGAAGTGATGGCCAAAACACAGAAGACACAGAACAAGGCTAACGTTGCCAGGGGAGCTGCACCGAAAGGACCAAAACTTGGTGGTGGCGGCGGTAAACGTTGAACTTTACATGCTGCAAGTGCAAGCTAAGAAGAGTAGTTGTGAGCTTTTATGGTCTTTGAAATAGCGAGCCTGAGTTAAAGATAATGTTTTATTATTTCCAAAATTTTGTATGGATCAATTCTTGTGGTTTACATTTCTTCTTGCAGTTACAAATATGCATTTTTTTTTCCTGTTAATTTACTTGATTATGAATTATAACTTGACTAACAGGGCATAGTTCTTTTGGTTTTTATGAATTTCCATCCAAATTTTATTTGCTTACCTTTTGGATTCGTGTTGGATGGGTATATTTATACATATACACGAATCTTTTTCCAAAGCGGATTTCATCACGAGCTCTCTCCTGCATTTTAAAACTCTTGGAAGTGATTGTAATTTGTGGAAGGGCCCTAAAACTTTGTTTCAAGATTTCTTTTCCCAAAAAGAAAAAAGAAAGAAAGAACCTTGCCTTGTTGATAACTATTTGGCTGGATCTTTGTTTCAAGATTTTGGCTAGCTTCCATCCTGCCTGATGTTTTAAGTTTATGGGATGAGATAGATCCTGCATGATGGTTTTAGTTTATTGGATGAGACTTCTATCTCACTTCTGGTTTTGTGATCAGTATAACTGAACAAGAAGAGTAGTAGTCGTTCATATCATCAGATATTGTGATATTTTTTTAGGACCATTAGTACCTAAAAAGAAATCGTTGATATAAGTTTTATTTGAAGAGGTGTTCCAACTCGTCATGTTGTGGATTTGCTTTGAAGTCGCTGTCTTTTGTTGGGTTTTTTAAATTCTTCTGGTAGCTACTCTATTTAACTTGAGCTTTTATGTGAAGTCTTATTGAAGTATTAGCAAAGTACAATTTTAAGCCTAATTTTCTTCCTAGGAATGAAAATTTATTTCTATTGAAGATTACTAAAAATGTAGGAATGAGATTCATTTCTGGGATCCACCATCAATTTGAGAATCCCTAAACCCTATAACTATCAATTAATTACCATTAGTTATAAAGAATTGATTGCCACCCGATACTAACAAAATAAAGCTTAATTATTTCAAAAAACAAAATAAAGCTTAATTTTATTATAATGTATCAAAAGTAATGTAATAAGTTTAAAAAAAATCCTCACAAAATATTGTTTGATATTATTTCTGTCAATATATTATTATTTATTAATGAAAATCATAGATAATCTCATTCCTCTTTTAAAATAGATTATCCCATTCTCATTCATTATTTTGTCAATCTTATTTTCATTATGTTGAAGTAAACCGGACCTTAATTACTTTACAACTTTTATTTTATTTATTGAAACTTCTGACCTATTGTCGAGAGGACATATGTCAATTATCTAGGCTCACCTTTTTTTTTCCTTCTTCTTTCCTTTTACAGAAAGAACTCTCTCTCATCTATTAACGAAACATCAACCTTTTTATTAAATATCTTTCTACTCTTTGGTTTCAAAAAAAAAAAAAAAAAAAATCTTTCTACTTTTTTCTATCTCTTATTCACTTATTATTTTTCTTCTAATTAAAATTATATTATTTTATTCTTTTATTACATGTGTTTTTTTATAAAATTGATTTTTTTATTTAATTTGTGAAACATTTAATTTTAATTTCTAATTATTTATTATTTAATTGTTTAAAATAAAAATATTTTTAATAGATTGTATTCCAATAAAAAAAAGTAATAAAATTATTATTAATTTTTTATTTATATTTTTTTTATACAAATTTATTTTAATTTAGTTTATTTTTTTTAAAGAATTTTTAATCAACTAATTTTTTTACTTGATTTAGTTTTATTTTAGTTAATAATATTGATTAATATCAATCAAATATCATTATATTAATACTTGCTAGTATAGTTGATGTAATTTTATTCTAATTTCATTTCAATTCCTAGTAAGTAAACATGGTCTAGTCTTTAAGATTAGATTGAATTTGGTATTTACATGATCTTTCAAATTACGTAAGATTTAGAAAATAGTTTTAAATGTTAAATCGACCATTTATTCATTTTATATTGTTTTTATGTTAGGTAACAATTTTTTCTTTCTTCCTCTCTCATCTCTCTCTTCCCTTTACTTCCTCTCTTCTACCTTCTTCTTGGCATTCTCCTATGGCTCCAACCAACACAAATAACTTGTCAATCTCTCTTTCATGAACAGAAATTATTATAATATCAAACTTATGTTCTTTTTCAAAAGTAAAGAAAACAAATTAATGGTCGATCCATATTGGACTTTTTTTTTTTTTTTTTTTTTTTTTTTTTTTTTTTTTTTTTTTTGAGTAGAACTCCAATCCAACTTCATAACCTAGTTAAAGTATATACTTATATTAAGAGATTAAATGTTCGAATCCTTCCACTTCACAAGTGCGCCAAATTGAAAAGCCAATAATCTTTTTTTTTTTTTTTTTTTTTTTTTTTTTTTTTTTTTTGAAAATGCCAATAATCTAATTGATTACTGAATAATTACAAACCCAAGTACTGGTTGGTCGAAGTAGCGGATCAGTGTTTGATACTTGACTACACTGTATTTTTAAGTTGATATTTTTATTTTTATTTTTGAAAAAGTATTTTTATGTTGATATTTGACTTACCGTTAAAATAAATTTGAATTTTTGTTAAGCAAGAAGCTTAGATTTATGTAGATCAAATTGGTTCGATTATTCCAAAGAGAGGGTTATAGAAATCTAACTTTGTATAACATGTATTTTAATTTTAGGATTTATCATTTGAGAAAAGTTAGGATGTTTTAGGTGTATTTTATAAGATCGTCCGGCTTATATAATAGTCTATTATGTAGTTCATGAAGTTAGTAAATTCATGATTTAAAATTTACAAACTTATATACTTAGAGTATGTTTGGGAGTGATATTAGAAATAATTTATTTTCATATAATCATTTTAATGTTGAGTTCTATCGTTTTTAAAGTGATTTTCATACCATCAAAAGTGGTTTTGAATGATTGAAGACATGTTTGTAAACGACTTTAAAAATATGTGTTAAGCCTAAAATGATTTAATTATAATTATTTTTGTAAGAGTATTTAATTGTAAATTATTTTAATATTTGGTTCCATGTGTTTTGATTTAATTAAGAAAAAATAGAGGTAGTGAGCAAAAGTTATTAGAGAGAGAGAGGAAAGAAATTAAGAGGCAAATAAAAATTTAAAACAGAAAAAAGAAAGTTTCAAAGAGAAAAAAAAGGGGTTAGGGACAAGAAGAGATTAAAAAAAAAATAAGAGAATTTTCATCAGAAATGAAGTTATATATATATGTAAAAAAGTTTCAAAGAAAAAAAAAGTTTGAGAGAGGGACGAAATTTCGAGAGAAAAAAATTAGAGAGAATTAAAAAATATTTGAGAGAGAAAAAAAAAAAAAGGTGAGAAAATGAGACAAAGTTAGAAAGAAAAAGTTAGAAATAAAGATTATAAAAACTTTTACCAGAAAAATTAGAAAAAGTAGGAAAAATTAGAGATAAATAATGACAAAGAAACAAAAACTTTAGAGGAAAAAAAAAAACTTTCCCATCATTTTAGGACATGATAAAGTGAAATAGAAGATTTTTTTTTTTCAAACAATCATTTACCAAAAATTACTTGAGAATCACCTTTCAAGTAATTATTTGGAAATCACTTAAAATGATTTTGGATTCTTTCAAAATCAAATTACTCCCAACCACGTTTTTAATATAATCCTAATTTTCTTTTAAGAATGTAAACCTAATTTAACTTCAATATATGCATAGACATATATATATAACAACAGCCATTATCCAAAAAAAAAAACTCCTTGGCACGACCTCGGTGCTAAATCGTTTAACGGTATGCTCCCCAAGGTTAACATAACCTCCGAAACAGATGTGCACTCGTCGGGACGGAGTGGAATCAATCTCGTGCTCAGGAAAGAAAAACGAACGCAAAGAGGAGAAGGAGAGAGAATGAGATGGGATGATCAGGAAGGTAGGGGAATGACTCTATTTATAGTGTAGAAGTGGCCAAAATTAGAATTGGAATATTTAAAATTAAAAAAATCCAAAAAAACAGTGGCCACACACGTGTCAAAAAGACTTAGCCAAAGTATGAATCCTTCACTTGGATTTGACTAAGCAAGAAGAAGAAGAAAGTCCCAAAAATAAGCCCAAGCCCAAGCCCAAGCCGGACGGTGGTGGCGCGCGTATGGGCCTTTGTCTTGACTTACCTTACATCAAGTTTATAAGCCTAATACACAACAAGTGCTTTTAAATTAGCTTTCCAAGAGCTACACTTCCGATGTGGGACAAAACTATTCGTCATTCCCAACAATCCCCCACGATAATGACAAAATAGTAAAGTAAAGAGGATTAAGATGAAAGAAAGTTTTCCTGAGCAAGGATAATAAACTTAAGCATTAATATCTTTCGATTTGAATTAATGCATAGGGAAGTAGGGCAACAACCTAAAGGGTGGAAGTGAGTTGCCTCATGAACTTCTAGTGTTTATAGTTGAGACCCCCACAACACGTTTGAATCCTCGATTTTGATTCCGCGATAGTTATCAAGTGCTTTTAATGGCCTTGCACAAAACCTTTGGTCATCGTGAAAGCTCTAGAAAGAAGCTCCTCAGCTCTTTCATAGAAGGCGACCCACCTTCACAATCACGTTACTCCTTGTCTATCATGGATAAACAACTCAGACTGAGCTAAGAAGACTTTGAATACTATCCATCAAGTCCACACATGAACCACCCCAAAAAGGGCTATGGATTCACAAGCTTCACTATATCCATCAAGTCCAAGCATATGGACCACCCAAAAAGGACTATGGATTCTCACAAGCTTCACTATATCCATCAAGTCCACGCATGGACCACCCAAAAAAGGCTATGGATTCATGCTAGTGAGAAGCATCATGGCTTGAGTCCCATACATCCTGAGGACTCTAGAATTACTCTCCTTGTTTGTCCTTTGGTGAGAGGATCTGCCAAGTTCCTCTCGGACCTCACATATTCCAAGGAGATAACTCCATCTTTCAGCAACTGCTTTACGGCTTCATGTCTCAGACGTATGTGGCATCTCTTGTCATTGTACACGCTGTCTTTTGCAATCCCTATGGCAGCCTATGAGTCACAGTGTAGGGACACAGGTACAGTCTTTCCTCACAATGGCACGTCTCCAAGAAGACTTCTTAACCATTCGACCTCTTGACCTGCTAGTTCAAGTGCTATGAACTCAGATTTCATAGTAGAACGAGCAATGCAGGTCTGTTTTGCTGAATTCCACGAGATAGTTCCTCCACCAAAGGTAAAAACATACCCGCTAGTGGAGCTTACCTCATCATTATCTGTTACCCAATTTGCATCACAATATCTTTCATGCACAGCAGAAAATTTGTTAAAATGCAAACAGTAATACATTGTACCTCTAAGACACCTTAACAAGCGAAGTAGAGCAGTCTAATGTTCTTTACCAGGGCTATGTGTAAATCTATTCAGTCTATTAACAACATATGCAATATCAGGTCTAGTGTAATTCATAAAAAACATGACACTACCTATGATTTATGCATATTCAGATTTAGATACACTATCGCCCTGGTTCCTTTTAAGACTAATGCTTGCATGATCAAGTTTCTTCAGCATTTTCTCAATGTAGTGTGACTGTCATAAGGAATACCCATTTTCATTTTCCTTATTTTAATACCAAGTATTACATCAGCCTCTCCTAAGTGTTTCATTTCAAAATGTGAAGAAAGGAGTAACTTGGTCTCATTAATGACATCTAAGTTCAAACCAAATATAAGCATGTCATCAACATACAAGCAAATAATCACACATTTTGCTCCAAACAATTTTGAGTATACACAAGTATCATAACAGTTTACTTTATAACCATTAGTTATTAAAGTGTTATCAAACTTTCCATACCATTGTTTGGGAGCTTGTTTTAGACCATAGAGAGACTTTTTAAGCTTGCATTGCATGCTTGTTTTGATATTCCACCAGATTCATTATCAGTTTTAATCATAGGGAAGATATTTTCAAAAAACTCAGCATCTCTATACTCACCAATTGATTTATCATTTAAGCACATAAACCTATATGCAGAAGTATTTTGGGGATAACCTATGAAAACACAATCAAAGGTAGGTTTTTGAATGTCAGATATGCCACTTTTGCCAAGCACCTCCACACTCTCAAGTAGCTTAGGTTTGGTGAGTATCCCTTCCAGAGCTCGTTCGGTGTCTTATTCAGCTTTTTGTGAGGAACTCTGTTAAGAATAAAACAGGCAGAAAGAACAGCTTTCCCCCACATATCATCATATAAACCATTTTAGTGGCCCCCACATTTTGAGATATATCGCATTTATGTTTTAATCTCTCAAACATATAATTTATGCACACATGCATAATTAAGAACACCACAATAAAATTGATATATACTATGAACATAGGAAATGCATCACAAATTAATTACTCTACCAATAATTAATTAAATTTCACATAGTTATATCAATACACTTCACCAATACTGTCCATAATATATCTTCTAAATTTTCTATTTAAATAGCCAAATCATATAAAGCCATAAATAATACATGGAACATCTCAATAACATGTATTCACAATTTACCCCATTAAAGCTTGTGTCTATGAATCTTACTAAGGACAATTATCCACTATTTAACTCCCAATTTTATTTTTATTTTTCCCGATCATAGACATGCTCAATAAAATATTCATTATGAATAAATAACACATTTTCAATCAAATGAAAATATACACACATAATTAGTTATCAAGATCTATGTGATCTAACAGTACCCTTGCTTTTGCAACACACTTTGCATTGATTGGCAAGATCTTAATCTACTACCAATTTCTATATGCTCCACATGCAATTGAGATTTTACTCATTTTTATACTTCCAACAAGTAATAGGCAAAGTATATGTCAAACTCAATTAATAGCAATAGTTTTAATTTTCAATTTCATGAAAATTAACAGAAGTAAAATACTTCTCTTAAACATTGTAATTTGAGATATAGAGTCATACACTTAAATTGTCAATATACCTCACTACCTCAACCTTCAATAGCTTCACAAGTTCAAGCTGCATAACTAAACAACTTTAAACTTTATCAGTATTTCCAAAATTATTTTAAATGCCACATAGGCTTCAGTTTACAATATATCAATAATATTCCAAAGAAACATTATTCATACGCTTCAGTTTACAATATATCAATAATATTCCAAAGAAACATTATTTCCATACATGCTAACATGATAATTAGGCTTCCTTAATATATCACTATAACCGCCTATATACTTGAGATTTGCACGATAATGCAATAATAATTCTTATCTCACTCCATGATGGAGAAACAACTTGTTCAATGAAAGAACAAATATATACACATATTAGATATGTATTGAATATCATGCTTAAAAATAGCAATGAAATAAAATTGCTAAATTTTCAAGACATATAAAATTAAAATCTTGAACGATTCAGTCTAGGAGACCCAACGAGATATCAGTATCTTCTGAATATGAGAAGATATATATATATAACAAATCTCAATACTAATAATTTGTCACCATATATCTCACAATGTCAACAAATGTATTATAAGGGAAAATCAATTCTCCAATTTGAATCAAATCAAGAAAATCTCAAACCATAATATATCATACAATTCAACATATATCTAATATAGTAATAACCAAAGGATTTGAATCAAATCCCAAATACTTCCCTTTAATATCTTACCAAATAGAAGTTTGGGTATCATCCACTTTAATTTGACTTGAGCCAATTGAATTCCTCTCACCATGAGCAACGAAACGAACTCAATGTGTAAAATCAATGTGTAAACAGTTTTGCTTTCAAATTGTTAGCCGGAAAGGAGGGTAAAATAGGAATTGAAAGGCAAAATCGCTGTGCCGTGGAATCTCGTGCTCAGGAAAGAAAAATCCTTTTCCTCTGTCATGCCATGTGTCCTAGCCAAAGTATGAATCCTTCACTTCCTCCGAACCTGCCACGTGGATTTGACTAAGCAAGAAGAAGAAGAAAGTCCCAAAAATAAGCCCAAGCCCGAGCCAAACGATGGCGGCGCGCATATGGGCCTTTGTCTTAGCTTACCTCACATCAAGTTTATAAGCCTAATACACAACAAGTGCTTTTAAATTAGCTTTCCAAGAGCTACACTTCCAATGTGGGACAAAACTATTTGTCATTCCAACAATTTTCGACCTGTGTATTGCGTCCTTTTCAAAAAAACATTATAATATGGAAAGACTGTCCCCATATATAAAAGCTAGAAAGTAACATAACAAAGCATTAAAAACTACTTCCACGTACTATCAAAAGTCAAAACCATTCAAATAATGGTTTAAAAAAAAAAAACCATTCAAATAAGTAAAGGCTGCTCCTGTAAAAGCCCTTCAATTATTAGAAAGTATCATAACAATGCTTTGTAATTACATTTCCACCCTCAAATGCCTTATAAAATTAATTTCTACCTTCAAAGTTTTGAATCACTAGTTTCATCTATTAAAACTCTGAATTTTCAATTTTGTATGTTGAGTAAGCTAAAATCATAGACTAATAATCATTGATTCTTAAAACTTAATTATCATTTATATCCTTCATTAAATTCCATTTGGAGACGGTTAGTTAAATTGAGGTGTATGTATGAAGATTTTCATTTTATATTTTATATTAAAAAGAGGGGAGAAAAACCTAACGAGATACATGATAACATGAATTCTCTACATCATATAAAGCGAAGACCAATATCCTTACTTGCAACAATAACAACGTTGGAAAAATGTTACATTCTAAAATGCCCATAAAGTTTATGGTATATGCTTGGAGAATTTGCTTCGGACGTTGGTTATATTATCAAACTCTTCTAACACATACACACCATTAGCATGAACATTACCACATTAAATACATTCTAAATGTCTGTCGTACGACTTCAAGAGATATGTCGATGTGCTCAACACCAAAGAAATATGCTGACAATGTGAAATAATGTTAGAAAAATAAGGTCAAGAAGAGAAATGAGCTCATTGGACAAGATCACAATGAAGAAACAAATTAAAGTCTCATTATGTTTTGAATCTCATAACTCTTCCAACTATGGTGTTCTATTCCTATTTTTTTTTCCAACAAAGAATTACCATGACGATGACTTTGTTTTTGGAGCCACCGCCACAAAAGTTATGCTCGAGATGACTTTTCCACACTTAAAATTGGATTTTTCAATTTTTTTAGACAATTTTTCTATATTAATTTTAAAAGATAAACAAGTCAATTTAGGCGCATTTAACCATTTCTTTTTCCTTCTTTTGTAATATAAACTATAAAATTGGCAGTCCCCTTCACATGCCCTATCAACTTAATGAACAATAGTCTTACAACAAAATTTAACAAGGACGCACATGAGACAAGTTTGGAGCTTTAAAACAAACTTTTTGGCAAAAATCAGAGTTTTAATAATTAATGAAATTATTAGGGTGAAAATTATTATTATTTAAGATAAAAGTAAGATTAGAACAAGGGTGTGTTAAGAGGGCTCATTAGTTGTTATTTCAAATATTATTGTTGCAACTGTTTTCATATTTTTAGCATTTCTGTTGTAAAATTTACTTACACATTGTATTTCCCATGTGTCTATAAATAGGCCACTGTGTTTTTAATCCAAGTGAGAAAGTATTGAAGTCCTTTGTCATTTTGTGGGTTTTATGTAAATTTTCTAAAGCAATTTATTGCTTGTGATGGTATCAGAGCCCATTAGGTCAAACCACCCATTTTTTTTTTAACCTTTTCGCTTCAGTTTCTTTTACTTCCCTTTTCGCTTCAGTTTCTTTTACTTTCGCCGCTTCTCTTCCATCTCTTTTCACTTTGCCGCCATGGAGTCTTCAACAAATAAGTCGACACTAGATCTCCCAAATTTCTCTCAAACATCAAAAATAGTAAACCCAGGCCATAAAACTACAACGGTTAAACTTGATGAAGAGAACTTCCTCTTGTGGAAACTTCAGGTGCTTACTACGCTTCAAGGATATGGATTGGAGCAATTTCTTGATAACGATTCTGCAATTCCTCCTAAATCCATTGCTTCTACAGATGCTGCAATGTCTGAACAAACTTTAAATCCTGATTATCAGTATTGGATTCGCCAAGACAGCTTGATTACGGCGTGGCTCTTGGGCTCTATGACAAACTCACTCCTGTCTGAGATGTTAGACTGCAAAACTGCTCGTGAGGTATGGAAAATTCTTAATGCCCGTTTTTCTTTGCGCAATATGGCTAGAGTTATGGACCTTAAATCAAAACTTGAGGCAATGAAGAAAGGTAGTTTAAAGCTTGAAGAATATTTTTTGAAAATTAAGAATCTTGTGGACTCACTAACAGCAGAAAGTCGAAAAATATCACATGAGGATCACATAATGCACATTTTAGCAGGATTGGGGCCGGAATATGATTCTACAGTATCAGTTATCTCGGAAAAAGATGAATCTCCTTCTCTTCAGAAAGTTTATTCTCTATTGTTGGCTCAAGAAAATCGCATTGAACGTCACTCGTCAATTAATTCATATGGCTCATTACCTTCAGTCAACCTCACCACCCAGGGTCAATCGAAACAACATTCCCACCATTCTTCTCCAAATCACAGTGACGCAAACCATCGTGGGAGGAACCAAGGTAACAAATCTAAACGCTTCTGGAACAATAATAATAAGCCACAATGCCAATTATGTGGGCGTTTTGGACATACTGTACTACGTTGTTACTTTCGATTTGAGCGTTGGTATCAATGTCCGAATTCGAATTCAAATGTTCCAGTTTCTCTATAGTCTTCATCTATTACTGGTCAAAATTCTTCACAACCATCTCTTCAGGCTCTTACTTTACAGCATGATCTCAATAAGGAGAATCAATGGTTTCCAGATTCTGGTGCTTATAATCATGTAACCAATGAGTTTGCAAACTTATCTTTTGGCTCTGAATATCTTGGAGACAACAAAGTGCATGTAGGCAATGGTGCAGGTTGGAAATTTTGAATATTGGCTCTTCTTTTCTTCAATCTCATTCTCCTTCATCTACTAAACATGTTTTTCATCTTAAAAATTTGCTTCATGTGCCTGAAATAACCAAGAATCTTATTAGTGTTAGCCAATTTGCTAAAGAAAATCATGTTTATTTTGAGTTTCATGCCTCTGATTGTTTTGTGAAGGATCTCAATGGCAAAATCCTACTCCAAGGCAGACTTAATGATGGACTATATAGCTTCTCCATGGAAAAAGCTCATTCTCAGTTTTCCACATCAAGTGGTTGCCCATCCTCGGTTACTTCTTCACAAGCTCTCCAAACTACTTCTAGTTTTAATAATGGATCTTGTACTTCAATTCCTGTTAAGTCTTCTTTTTCTGTTTTAGACATATGGCATAATCGATTGGGCCATTTGGCCATTGCTACTGTTAAGAAAGTTCTTGATTCATGCAACATTTCTGTTTCTCATAAATCTCATTCTCTTTGTCATGCTTGTGCAATTGGAAAGAGTCATAGTTTACCTTTTTCTGAGTCTACTACTGTTTATACCGCCCCTCTTCAATTAGTTGTTGCTAATTTATGGGGTCCTGCTTTTAAATATTCTAGGAATGACTTTCGTTACTATATTAGCTTTGTTGATGTTTATTCCCGTTATACATGGATATATTTTCTCAAGTCTAAAGATGAAGCCTTCCAAGCTTTTCTTCTTTTTAAAACTTATGTTGAAAAGCTCCTTGGTCAGTCTATCCTTCGTTTTCAAACCGATGGTGGTGGTGAATTTCGCTCATTCATCCCCTTTCTTAAAGCCAACGGTATTGAGCATAGAGTCACTTGTCCCTATACGTCTCAACAAAATGGCATAGTTGAACGTAAACATCGACACATAGTTGATATGGGTCTTACTCTTTTGTCTCATGCATCCTTATCTTAGAATTCTGGGATGATGCTTTTTCCACGGCAACTTACCTTATTGATCGATTGCCTACTATAGTTCATCAGAATGTTTCTCCCTTGGAAAAACTTTTTGGTTCCAAACCAAACTACTCCTTTCTAAAAACCTTTGGTTGCCTATGTTATCCATCCTTAAGATCTTATAATAAACATAAGATTGAACCTCGTTCTACTCCTTGTTTGTTCCTTGGCTACAGTACTATTCACAAAGGATATAAATGTCTTTCTTCCTCTGGACGATTATTCATTTCACGTCACGTGATTTTTGATGAAACTAAGTTTCCAACCTCTACCATTTTAACTCCCTCTTCACCACCATCCTTATCTTCATCTCTAGTTCAAAGTGTTCTACCTATTATTTCCCCTCCTACTACCGTTGCACAGAGTCTTATTGATGATTCTATGCCTTCACCTACCTTCGACTCTTCTCCCAACTCTATAGCCACCACTTCACATAATCTTGATCAAACTACAATTCCTCTACCTTCTCAGCCAATTACCTCCACCTCTCTAGACCCTTCTCCTTCTCTCACCGACAACTCTTCCTCCTTTCCTGCACCTAATGCTACTAGCACTGCAATTGTTAACCAACATCCTATGGTGACTCGAGCAAAGAATGGGATTTTTAAACCCAAGGTGTTTTTAGCGGAGTATACTGAAATAGAACCACCTAATGTAAAGGAGGCTTTGAAATGTGATCATTGGATTCAAGCTATGAGAGAAGAATACAACGCTTTGATTGCTAATAATACTTGGTCTTTGGTCTCTCCTCCCTCTGATAAAAAGGTCATAGGCTGCAAATGGGTCTTTAAAATCAAAAGAAACTCTGATGGCTCGATTGCTCGTTACAAGGCAAGGCTTGTTGCTCAAGGATTTCACCAAGAAGCAGATCTTGATTACACTGAAACCTTCAGCCCTGTTGTCAAACCCACTACTATACGCGTTCTGTTTACTCTTGCATTGGCATATGGTTGGCCTTTAAGGCAAGTGGACATCAATAATGCTTTCTTGCATGAACTTTTGACTGAAGAGGTTTTTATGTCTCAACCTCCGGGTATGGTTGTCCCTTCTCAGTCTCATATGGTTTGTCATTTACATAAGGCCTTATATGGGTTGAAACAGGCTCCCCGTGCTTGGTTTGATAGGCTCAGTATGTTTCTCCACTCCATTGGGTTTGTTAACTCTAAAGCTGACTCCTCTTTACTTGTTTGTCACCAAAACGGTCAACATTGTTATGTCTTGGTGTATGTGGATGATATTGTCATCACAGGTAGCTCTTCTACAACCATTAATCAATTGGTGCAGTCACTTCATCAGAAGTTTTCGTTGAAAGACCTTGGTCCCTTAAGTTATTTTTTGGGGGTCGAAGTATCATCCTTTCCCACAGGTGGTCTGTTTCTTTCTCAATGTAAGTATATCTCAGACCTGCTATATAAAACCAAAATGCATCAAGCGAAACCTATTTCTTCTCCGATGGTGAGTGGTTCAGTGTTATCAGCCTTTCATGGTGAAAGGTTTGCAGATGTTCGACTTTATAGAAGTACCGTTGGTGCCTTGCAGTATGCCACCCTTACAAGACCAGAGATTGCCTATAGTGTAAATAAAGTTTGTCAATTTATGCACTCTCCTACAAACTTTCATTGGCAGGCAGTAAAACGTATCATTAGATATTTGAGTGGTACACTCGATCATGGTTTGCTTTTTCGAAAACCGAAGGATTTATTATTACAAGGTTTTGCAGATGCTGACTGGGCTTCTGATCCTGATGATCGAAAATCTACCTCTGGTTTTTGTGTCTATCTTGGAGGAAATCTAATTCAGTGGGCTTCCAAGAAACAAAGTATTATATCCCGTTCTAGTACTGAAGCCGAATACAGAAGTTTAGCACATGTTTCAGCAGATTTGATATGGCTACAATCTTTGTTCCGAGATTTGAATGTCAACTTAGTGCAACCACCTATTCTTTGGTGTGATAATCTCAGTGCTGTACATCTTAGTGCAAATCCAATTTTACATTCACGTACCAAGCATGTTGAAATTGACATTTACTTTGTCAGGGATCTTGTCTTACGAAAGCAGTTGCAAGTCTGTCATCTTCCTGCTGCTGCTCAGATAGCTGATATTTTTACCAAGCCTCTTTCTGCCTCTCGATTTTCAACTTTAACGACAAAGCTCAATGTATTCTCTTCATCACACATTGGCTTGAGGGGGGGGTGTCACTACAACAATTAAGGTCTTTCCCGACGCGCATATGCATCGGGAAAGATCAGAATACGCGTCGGCAAAGGTTCTTCCGACGCGTATTCAGACGTCGGGAGAATTGTCGGGAAAAACGTGTCGGCAGAGCCTCTGCCGACGCGTATTTGTCATGCGTCGACAGAGACGTATCTACCGACGCATAATGTGGGGAGCAATTATGGGCGCTTTCTACCGACGCGTTGACTATCGCGTCGGCAGAGAGCATTTCTGCCGAAGCGGTGGTCAACGCGTCGGCAGAAAGCGATGGACTAGATTTTCTGCCTACGCGTTGACCGTGCGTCGGGAGAAATGGTCTCTCCCGACGCAGAAGTCAACGCCTCGACAGAGCCTTTATTTATCTTCTTTTTTTTTCGTTTTGCTATTTTTTCTGTTTTGAAAGTCTAAAAGAAATATATTCAAGATATTACACATATACATAAAATCAAAATGCATTCAATTAAATTCAAGATATTACACATATACATGAAAGTCGAGAGATATAAAATCATGCATTATAAATTGAAGTACAGAAACTAAAAGTATAAAAAAAATACACGAAATTAAAAATATTGTTCGGTACACATAATTCTAATAAAAAGTTAGAAGCGAAAGACTTTAGTTACAGGAAAAACATCTAACAAGCTCGTGGCGGCCTCCAAATGCAAATGTGACCTTCCATATCAAGATTGAGTCGAATCATCTACAAAAAATCAAAGGAAGAAAATCAATTAGTTGCTAGAAGCAAAAGTCTTAACTTTTTTTTTTTTTTTTGAAAAGAGCAAAAGTCTTAACTTGAAACTAAGTCTTAAACTAATTTAAACCATCTAAATTATTAATTAGATGCTCCGAAAAAATCGACAGCATAACGACATAGATAAGAGTAATCCATATTTTTTTAGACCTGCTAAACAAGAGAAATGCACTTCAATATAGCTAGAAACACCCAACTACAGCCCTCATAACACATGGGCAACACCACAATCTCCAAATACAAGCGAGTCGGATCTCACATAACACAGTAATCCAAATCTTAACTAATGAAATTACAAAACTATACAAACAAAACACCAAATTTAAGAAAAACAACCAAGTTGATCTAACTTTATTAAGTAAAACACAAACATGTACATTTACCAAAAATTTAACTTATAGACATCTAATACTAATGAAGTGTATATATACCAACTAAATCATCTAACTTATAACAAATTATAAAAAACTAAAACAATTCAACCTTAAACTTACAAGTTATATCATGTTCACATTTAAACTCATTGAAACCTAACAAAAAAAACAAAAACAAAAACAAAAACAATCAAAACTTTAAACTAACTTCCAAAGTTACACAATCCATATGAACATAATGAACTAAAACGCTCAAAGCAACAAACATTAATCTGATTTACTAAGTAAACAAATATTAAACTCCTCGAACCATAATGAACTAAAACAATCAAAACAACTAAATTAATCTAATTTTACTCAGTAAACAAATAATAAACTCATCAAACTATAACAAAGTCAATAAATTTTCAACTTAATGAACATAATATGAAAACATAACCCAATTATCAAATTTTCAAAACTTAAGAACATAACAAAGAATTTCTCATTCACCTCTATACTCAAACAATCACTCATTATCAAATTTTCAAAACTTAAGAACATAACAAAGAATTTCTCATTCACCTCTATACTCAAACAATCACTCATTATCAAACTCATACTAAAACTAATTAATATAACATCATCACAACTAATTAACTAAGGCCCCGTTTGATAACCATTTGGTTTTTAGTTTTTGGTTTTTGAAAATTTGGCTTATTTTCTTCCAATTTTCCAACCATAGTTTTCATATTTGCCAATGACACATTTGAGTTCCTAGCCAAATTCTAAAAACAAAAACAAGTTTTTGAAAACTACTTTTTTTAGTTTTCAAAATTTGCTTGGTTTTTAAAAACAAGGAAAGAAAAGTATTAGCAAAACATAGAAACTTGTAGGTGGAAGTATGATTTATAAGCTTAATTTTCAAAAATCAAAAACCAAAAACCAAAAACCAAATGGTTATCAAACGGGGCCTAAGTTATCAAAATTTTAAAACATAACAACTAAATTTACTCATATCAAAACCTATAAATGTCACAATTAAACTAACTCCAATCATACAAACAAGCTTCAAATGAAACTTTAAACATATAATAGACTCATAAATAAAATATAATAATCATGAAAATGAATAGACTCAAAATCACCTAAGCCTCCAAAGTTGATTTACTCTTTTACTCATCATGAAAATGAATTCTTACTTTTCTACATCGCTTACCACACATCTTCCAAACAAAAACAATCTCAATATCATACAAGCATCAATTCAATCTCAAACTCCAAACTCCAACAAACAACTATAATCTCAACATTTATAAACCAAATTTATAAGTAAACACTAAAATAAAGAGAAGAAACAACTCACAAAGGCACTATGAGCTCGTCGATATGACATTTTATTGGATGGAAGATAACCTACAGAGAGGGAAATTCGCAAACATCAAGTAAGTTCATTTTTTTCAACTTTCTCACAACAACAAACTACAATACTTTAAAAATAAAATTCAAACAAACATACCTCAAAATTTTCCGCCGATGTACCTTTGTTGTCGAATAAAGAAGTCAATATCGCCAAACAAACACATGTTTTTTTTTCTTTAGTTCACTACTTCTCTCACACTCTATTAATTCTTCAAACACATCAATATGACATCTATGAGCCCAATGAAAAAAATTTGTAAACATTCAAACTAAATGCAATAATAACGTATAAAACGAACTTCTCAAGTTTCATAAATTTATAAATATAACAATTTATCGAAAATAATCAAGGTTATCAAGTAAACACATATACTAATCTTCCTTATTCACAAAAACAAAAACCATATTTACACTTAACATCAAAACCATTAACTTTAATCAACAAAAACCAAAAGCTCAAAATACACAAAAAAATAACCCATATTTATACTTTCTTTTCTCACCACTTTTCACCAAATGAACAAACATCAAACAAGCTTTTGTTGACTCACAATCCCTAATGCACATAGCACACAACCATAAATAACACAATCTAGAGAGAACAAAATAATGACAATATAGATGCAAAGAAATGAGAAAAAAAAAAAACTAACAACACACAAAAAAAAAAACAGCCATCAAAGAAATGTAAAACAAAAAAAAAAAGAGAAACAAGAAAGGAAAAATTACTTACTAAATGAGAGGGAGATGACGACTCATACAACGGTGAAAGAAATGGTAGTGGTGGAATCAAGTAGTGAAAGTTGCGGAGAGGGAGAGAAACGGAGTTGGTGATGGAAAAAGAAGAAGAAAACGCAGAGGGGAGGGGTTAAAATGAGGAAGAAGACACGAAATGAGGGAAAATTTTGATTAGGACTTTTAATGAGTTTTTGCCGACGCAGTTAAAATGGCGTCGGCAGAGGCTATACTTCTGCCGACGCCGTTTTAATCGCGTCGGCAGAAATCACTTCTGCCGACGCCATATGAAAACGGCGTCGGCAGAAATCCAAGTTTGGAGGGAAAAATTTTGGTTGTGAATTTTTAAATGACTCTCTGTCGACGCCATTTGAAAACGGTGTCGGCAAAAGTCCAAGTTTGGAGGGAAAAAAATTTACGATCGAAATTTTAAATGACTCTATGCCGACGCCGTCTAGGCGCGTCGGCAAAAGTCACTTCTGCCGACGCCGATTAACACAGCGTCGGCAGAAGTCTTGCTTCTCTCGACGCAAATATAAACGGCATCGAGAGAGAAGGCCTCTACCGACGCGGTCTTAACGACGTCGGTAGAGATGTTTTGCACGTTGGCAGAAGGTTCTTGTTCCGACGCAGTTAACGGCGTCGAGAGAAAACGCGTCGGCAAAAACAATTTTTCTTGTAGTGTGTTAAGAGGGCTCATTAGTTGTTATTTCAAATATTATTGTTGCAACTGTTTTCATATTTTTAGCATTTCTGTTGTAAAATTTACTTACACATTGTATTTCCCATATGCCTATAAATAGGTCACTGTGTTTTTAATCCAAGTGAGAAAGTATTGAAGTCCTTTGTCATTTTGTGGGTTTTATGTAAATTTCCTAAAGCAATTTATTGCTTGTGAGGGTGTAGCTAATATAATTCATAAAATTCAAAAGTTGAAGGATCACATGGTAATATAACTTTGGTTAGTTTAGTGTTGAAACTTTTAGGATTGTGTCTCTCAAAGTCCATTATTTGATGTACGGTTGGTTGAACAATTATTCAGAATGCCGTTGCACTTGGCATTGGGTCAAATATTCTCTCCTTGCAGCTTTTGTATATGATTTAATAACTTTAATCAATAATAATAATATCTTAGAAATAGTGGCTTTACATTTAAAACAATTAAAATCAATGACTGAATGTTTGTTTTCTTTTCATTTAATTTGGGCCCGTAGGACCACATTGCTCGAAGAAAAACACAAATGATGAAAAAGAAAGCAAACAAGGCCATGCACAAGTGTCACAAAACACACACTAAGCCAAAACTTTGTTGCAGCCAAGGGAAGAAAATAAAATATATATGCTACATTTTTTTAATGGAGAGAAACTTCTTTGATTCAACGTTGTTATCGGACTTTGCTGAGAAAAATACATCATATCATCATCCCTATACTATCATATCATATATATTCTGAATTGGACAAAGGTTGAGAATTTAGTAGGGTTTATTCAATTAGAACCCAACAAACCCTCCTTCCTCAAGATAAAACATATCAAGGTTAAGTTATTACAAAAGTCATCTAACGGTTAGGGTTTACGAAGGAAAAATCATATTAGTGTCATGATGCTCCAAAAAGTACTAGCTCTACTTTGTAGAAAATATATACTTGGTTGCATATGATTGGTATGTAGAGATCTCTCTGCACACCACCATTAAAATGTTGACAATTAAGAGATAATTTTTTTTCTTCTCATTTTCTACCTTCCTCTGTCAAAATTTTAATGGGGTATAGCGGAAGATGAACAGCCAAGTATTGTTGTGAATGATATGGACCCCACGAAATCTTGCAAATTACATTTAAGAAACTTGGTGGTGGGCGCGGCAAACTTTGAACCTTACGTGCTCCAAATCTAGAAAGACTGAAAGAGTAGTTGTGAGCTTTTATGGTCTTTGAAATAGAAAGGCTGAGTAAAAGACAAATTTTTATTATTTCCAAAATTTTGTATGGATCGATTTTCTTGCAGTTTACGTCACATATTATATATCAGATCGCTGCAATTTTTTTTTCTGTTTCCAGATTTTGCTGACCTTTTTTTTTTTTTTTTTTTTTTTTTGAATAAAGATTTTGCTGACTCGATCCTATATAATGCTGATGGTTTTAGTTTCTTCTCTCTTTCTTTTTTTTTGGAATATTATGGTTTTGTGTATTTCATTCAAATGGTAGAATAGGTTTCATAACAGTCACATCCTTCATGTTTTGGATTTCCTTGGAGTTCACTACTTTTTGCTTTTTGGTTGGGTCTTTTAAATTATTCTTTTGGCAAATTTTGTTTTAAGCTTGACCCTACCTTTTATGTGAAAAGCCTTATTCATTTTATTTTATTTTATTTTTGCACTTTATGAAAGAAAAATGATTCTCACCAATCTTGCGTTTCTAAAATGTAGAGAAATATGTAATCCCCTAAATCTGTAAGTAACAAAATTTCTTATTTTTTGGACTAGAGAAAATGGTTTTACTCTAATTAAGTACTTTTTGAATTTTTGTGATTTGTAATTTAGTTAAGTATGCAATCTTTCCTTCCATAGAATTTGAAGTTAGTTCATATATTAAAACACCAATCCACCCAAAAGAACAAGAGTTTGAACACAAATCCCTACTTTGATATCAACTTCAATTACTAAGGCCCCGTTTGATAACCATTTGATTTTTGGTTTTTGGTATTTGAAAATTAAGCTTAAAAACACTACATCTACCACTAAGTTTCTTGGTTTTGTTATATACCTTCTCCCCATTTCTCTAGTCCAAAAAATAAGAAATTTTATCTTTGGAATTTGGTTAGAAATTCAAATGTGTCATTCACAAACATAAAAATCATGGTAAGGAAATTGATAGAAATTAACAAGCTTAATTTTCAAAAACTATAAACAAAAATCCAAATGGTTATCAAACGGGGCCAAATTAATCCAAAAGCTCAAGTTTGAATTCCTCTTAGTTAAAAATTATTCCACTAACAAACAAAGAAGCAAACAAAAACTAAAAAAACATATTAAGGCTTCTTGACTTCATTTTGAAGAACCTGGGTACTTATCATAACCATTCTAATAAGTAAAGCCAGTCCACATAAAAGCCGTTATATTACGGGAAAGTGACGAACTCAAAGAAAAAAAAAGAAAAAATTACAGGAAAGTGACATAACAACAATGCATTATAATTACATTTCTACCCTCAAACTTCTCATGACCATTCTAATAAAGTAAAGGCTGTCCCAATATATAAAAGCCCTTCTATTATTGGAAAGAAACTTAACAATGCATCATTCTAAATTTATAATTACATCTCTACCCTCAAATTTCACAAAACAAATTTATACCCTTCTTGAATTTAACAGGTTGACTCAATAAAAACTTCCAAATAATGATTTCATTAAGCTGAGTGAATTCAAACTTTAAACTAATGACAATCCATTACCGTTCTAAACTTGTTTCAATTTATATCTCACGTTAGATTTTATTAGAAGACTATCAAAATTGTGAAAGTTGGTTAGTTTAAATTGGAGTGTACAATGTGAAAGTTTTCATTTTATATTTTATATTAAAAATAGTGGAGAATAACCTAACAAGATATACATGCATGATAATGAAGATCATCTACATTATATAAAGTGAGAAGATCACAACAACACGCGTCCTGGTTACAAGAAGAGCTAGCAAAAACTCACTTATTACATTATTTACCAGAATCCGAAACGTCAATATGAACAAATATGTATCGTCACATAGACTATACGGCATGCTTGTAGCCCAAATCAAACTCTCCTAACAAATAAACCATTGACAAAAAAAACCCCACCAACATGTATACATCCTAAATGTCTTACTCCGAGAAAGATGTCAATGGAATGCTAACAGGTCTATAGCACCAAGAAATATGTCCGACATGAACATTAGAAAAATGAAGTCAAGAAGAGAAATGAGTTGATCGATTGGTTGAGAACACCATGGTGAAGGAATGTTGAGGATCCCACATTGAAAAGATTGGTGGAGACCTCACAATATATAAGCTACAAGGGTCACTCCACTCATTGCCAATTGGTTTTGAGATGGAAGCCCATGTTATCTAATATGGTATCAGAGCCCATTAAACCCAAACGGGTATTCGGTCCAATAAAAAGAAATTGGGATCCGATCCAAGAATGGTGAACCCAAAGAGGCACCATCTTGAGGGGGCATGTTGAGGATCCCACATTGAAAAGATTGGTGGAGACCTCACAATATATAAGCTACAAGGGTCACTCCACTCATTGCCAATTGGTTTTGAGATGGAAGCCCATGTTATCTAATAAGGAACTAGTTGGTGTACAACTATACTCAGATATGACACTATTTCAATTATGAAGTTTTATTCTGGTTTTTGCTATACAACAGATGGATTTTTAGAACGTCAAGTTTATGTTTTTGAGTCACCACAAGAGTACTAATAAAACCCTAAACTTTCAATTTTCAGTCAAACATTGTTAGTAAATATTAAAAATTGGTTAGGACTCCATTAAACACACGGTTGAAAGTTCAAAAACTTATTAGATACTTTTAAACTTCAACAAACCGTTACACACCAGCACACAAAATTGAAAGTTCTAAACACGGAGCTAAGATTATAATTCAATCCGTTGCGTAAGATTTACTTATATGCTTTCACGGATGCTACTCCCCAGTATAGTTCGTACAGATGAGGCATTAGATTTTGTGTTTCATTTGTCTTGTATTAGCAAACAGGTTGTAGGACTTCAAAGAGCATTCAATCAGAACGGTACGATTATATTTGAGTAAAAGAAATATTTGGAGACTGACAAAGTAAGAGGACCTCTCCACTTTCACTAAAGGATGTCAGTACCACAGTAACATGAAAAACTATATATTTCATATTTAAATATTCAATTAGCCATATATCACTCATAATTTATTATTATTTCATTTAATTTAATCCATCCTGCACTGTGTTTAGGAAACAGTCCTACTGCAGTACGTAGAACCACTTTAATTCTATTTTTACCAGTTAAACTATTTCTGAATTAATTACAACTGTACTGTTTAACTTTTTCAAATTGTGTTTAATACGTACTTATGTCTTAATAATGTTGTATGTTCTTCTACATGAATTTCACATAAATGTAGAAAATAACATTGCAATTACTAATTTGTAAACCCGAGTTGTCACCTTAAGATAATTTTACGTGTCCGATTTTAATTTGTGATTGTCTCTTAGGATAGATCAAATTACATTCTTATGGATGCAAAACCTCATATGATCACAAGAATTTTGATGGGAGCATACGAACTTATAGAATTATTCGCAGCCATTAAAATAGTTACATCGCTTCCACAAATGGGTTGTCAATTTGAAAAAAATTAACCATCGGATGAAGGAATTACAATCCGTAGATGTGAAAGAATGCAACTCGTGTGGTAGAGTCGCATGTCATTTATTCCAACCGTCTCTATGTAGTCAACCTTAGCATTTCAATTTCATATCTGATAAATCCGTAAATTTTCAAAACTATCTAATAGATCAAAGATTCGTTAAACATAAAATTGAAATTTTTAGCTACCCAATATAATTTCAAGAAAAAAACACACACACCCGATAATTGAGCATTGGATGTGTGTAAAACAGAACTGAACTTATATGGGTGAGCGAAGATTGAACAGATAAGACCATGTCTTTGATCGTCAAAAGTAAGAAAGTTAATGCAATTTTCTAAGCCAAAACTCCTAAGGATAAGAAGGCAGGTGAGCGGCAGTCTCAGCATCCCACCAGAATGGAAGAGTTGAAGCTGATATTTGGTTGAAATTTTCCACATTGTAGATGTAATTGTTACAGCTCGGAACGCCCGCCGACGTGCTCTCCACAGTCTCTTCCCCGGAGATGTCTGTGTAAACCATCGGCGACCCTTGGTTCCTCGCCGCTTGTTCTCTTAGCATGCTTCTTAGTTTCATGACCTGCTCCAACAATATTCAATCGAAAGATTTTAAGCTAACAGAGGAAGTTCTTCTCTCTAATATCATGTTAAATCACCAATTCAACTTAAGTCAGCTTAAACATACTATAGAAAATTCAATCTTTCATTCATCTGATTAACATACTTTCTACCAGCTGGTTTCAGTTGTAGAAATCCATATGATAGCCAGGGCAATATCTCTTTTCATTTTCAACAAGTTTAGGTCATTGTTTATATACACCATAATACCTTCAAGGCTTCATGTGCTGTTTTTGCATGATTTTATGGCAAGAAAGTAGAAAATGCCATCGAACTTGTTTACTACCAATTTACCCTAAATCTTTTTAGGTTTTAATTTTTTTGACAATGACTCTATAAATGTTAATTTCAACACAGTTATAGTTCAGTGATTAAGTCATCTCTGCCTTCGTCACCTCTACTGGTAATGACTTAATAAAAAAAATTGTGAAAGTATTGAGTGATGGGTCATCTAAAGACAATGAAAGGAGAAATCTGTGCATGGAATTGCATGGAGAGATGATCAAAGGGAGAAAAACAGAGAGAGAGAGTGAGAGAGAAACCTCTTGTTGAAGGTTTTGTTTTTCCCTAGAGAGATTATCAAAGTCTTGTTTGAGGGTTTCGTAGAGATGCTCAAGCTGCTTATTCCTCCAACGAGCTCTTCTATTCTGAAACCACACAGCAATTTGCCTTGGTTGAAGCCCAAGTTCCTTTGACAGCTTCATTTTCCTATCAGGATCGAGCTTCACTTCCTCTTGAAAGCTTCTCTCCAATGACTCCAACTGATCGTTACTTAGCCTCCTCTTCTTCTGATCCCCTCCCCCAACCGCAGCTTGCTGAGCTTCCACCACCGCCACCGGTTTCTTCATCTCCGACGACGCTGATCAAACGCAGAACATTAAGAATATGAATATCAAAAATCACATGTGTTCAAACTCTCGTAATATCATTACCCTTCTTAATTAACATATTAATAGTTACTTGTACTCTGGTGCTTTTGCACTCGAAGTGTTAAGAATATGAATAAATAATCCATTTTAAGAAATGGGTTTAGAGAGAAATATTTGGTTTGATCATCCAAAGTCGTTTTTGTAAAGGAAAGAAGGAGTTGGGTTACCGGAAAATTGATCGAAATTGTAGTTGTAGTCGTAGTTGAAGAGCAAGGCAGAGGAAGATTGTTGGGGTGGAGAAAGAAAGGGAGAAATGACGAAGCTGCAATCCCAGTCCATGTGAAGCTTAATTAGTTAAGTGGGAAGCTGCGTGGAAACAGCAGAGATCGAGTAGAAAGGTTGAATTCTGAGAGGGTTGGATCTGGCCCTTGGAGAAAAAAAGGAAGAAAGAGAAGAAGAAGAAGCCAGAAGCGTTATGGGTTTTGAGAGAACACTTCACTTTTTGGGTACAACAAAGGTTTATAGTGAATGGAATCAGAGAGAGGAATAGTAGTAGTAGTAGAGAGAGAGAGAGAGAGAGTTGATTAAGTAAAAAGTAGGCGTGAGAAAATGAAGGCATACATGTCAGTTAAACAGGGGGCAGAAGAAGCAGTAGCAGAAGCAGGGATGAATTATGGGGACCGATAGAGACCTTTGAAAACCAACTTTTTTTTTTTTTGGTTTTGTTTTGTTTCCTTGAATGTGTGTCTCTCATATTTTCCCTGTTCACGGACATATAGTCTCTCTCTCGCAGCTTGGTATTAATGGGTTTACAGAGCATGCAGCAGCAGAGAGGGAGAAAGTTGAATCCTGAGTTTCTTTTTCTCTCTGGGTTTTGCTTTTTGAAGATGGTGACGAAGAAGAAAAGAAGGGTTTACGTTTAGGGTTTGGTTAAATATATGGAGGTTGGGATTGGAGCTAATAAATGGCAGGTGGTCATGGAGAAAAGGAGGGAGTACGGAATACTCAGATTACAGCAAACAGTGTTGTCTTTTTTATAACAAAACGTGAATTGGTTAAGGTTGCCAGACTTAATGCTCTCAAAAATACGGAACAGATTGACCATGAGATCATCTTTTTCTCTCTTTTTCTTTGGACAAATTATAAAAGAAATTATTTTGGTAGTTCTGCAGCGTTCCATGTAACGTAGAGAAATTATAAAAGTATCTCGAAAAAATTTGGTTGTATATCGGTATGTAGGGATACCATCATTAAAATGTTGACAACATAGAATCTCATTTTTTATCTTTTTCTTTCTTAGTTGTCAGGATTTTAATGAGATATGTAAGCAGTCAGTATGCAGTCAAGTTTTGTTCAAAGTATCTGACTTTGTATCCAAAGGTTATTATTGGAAGATAGACAAACATTAAAATCTACATCCCATGTTATGACAACTTCATTGAATAATTTGTTTTTTCCTTTCATTATTTGGTCATAATATGGTTGTCTCCTTCAAACGGTCAAATATAGATATTAAATTTTTTTGGGAAAAATACACTTTTGGTCCCTGAGGTTTGGGTTAAGCGACAGTTTGGTCCCTGAGTTTTCAAACTCAACAAAAATACCCCTGAGGTTTGAGATAAGTAGCACTTTGGTCCCTGCCGTCTATTTTTCTGTTAAATACTAACGGTTGCTGACGTGGCACTATTATTTTAATAAAAAAAATTATTTTTTATATTTTTTTTAAAATAAAAACATATTAAAATAATAAAATATTATTATTTTATTTAAATTCTTTCTCTCTCTCTTCCTTTCTTCTCTCCCATCTTCTTTCTCCCTCCTTATCTCCTTCTTCTTCAGCTCCGGTGGCCGGCCGCCAGATTTTTTTTTTTTTTTTCTTGGCCCCTCCTCCAGAAAAGGTTTTTAGGGTTTTTGAATAACAATCCCAATGACCGCACTTTTCTCCTTGACTTGAGCAAAAATATATAGTGAGAGTTTACAAGAGAAAAACATAAGTGGGCTGAAAAACAAATACAAAGGCCCAAAGGTAAAATTAAAGAATCAAGCCCAACAAATACAAACAACCTTATTAACCATTTACACTGTTAGTCGTAACTCCCCCCCTCAAACTGGTGGGTGCTGGAATCACGCCCAGTTTGTTCCGCATGTCATTGAAACGACTCTCAGACAGTCCTTTGGTGAGTCCATCGGCCAACTGTTCGCCGGAGGGAACGTATCTCACATCTAGTTCCTTTGCTAATACCTTGTCTCTAATGAAATGTAAGTCAATTTCTACATGCTTGCTCCTTGAATGAAGAACTGGGTTCGCTGCTAAGGCCAATGTGCTGGTATTGTCGCACCAAATTATTGGTGGTGCATGTGGTGGAAGACCAATTTCCTTCAACAACGATTGTAACCAACTCAACTCAGCTGCAGTGTGTGCCAACGCTCTATATTCCGCTTCTGTGCTGGAGCGAGCTACTACCTTTTGTTTCCTAGAAGCCCATGATACTAAAGTATTTCCAAGAAACACGCAATAAGCAGAGATGGATCTTCGATCATCAGGATTACAGGCCCAATCCGCGTCAGAGAAAGCAGTGAGATGCAAATTGCTCGATAATTTCAAATGAAGCCCATAATTCTTTGTTCCTTGAAGGTATCTCAAAACTCTCTTAGTTGCTTTCCAATGAACGTCTGTTGGATTTTGCATAAATTGGCTTAATTTGTTGACAATAAAGGATATCTCTGGTCTTGTGTGTGATAGGTATTGAAGTGCACCAATTGTACTTCTATAAATTGTTGGGTTTTCCATTAAATTTCCTTCATAGGCTGAAAGAGCTCTCCCTGCTACAGCAGGTGTTCCACAAGGTTTAATGTGAGATAGATTCAGTTTTTCTAAGAGATCGGAGATATACTTTGACTGAGTTAGGTACATTCCGTCTTCATTTCTGATGCTTTCAACTCCTAGAAAATAGTCCAGCTTTCCCATATCTTTTAATGTAAAGGTATTGTTCAACTCCTTTACAAATTTTTCAATGGTAGACTTACAACTTCCCGTGACAAGAATGTCATCCACATAAATTAGCACTAAGAGATTGAGAGTACCTTTGTTTAGGTAGAATAAGGAGGAATCTGTTATGGATTTCTTGAAACCCCACTTTAGGAGAGCATCTTTTAAACTGTCATACCATGCCCTTGGGGCTTGCTTCAAGCCATAGAGAGCTTTGTTCAACTTGCATACATGGTTGGGTCTTTTTTCATCTTTGAATCCTTCAGGTTGAAGCATGAACACATCTTCTTCCAGTTTTCCGTTAAGGAATGCATTATTTATATCTAACTGGCGAACTTCCCAACCCTTGGCCACTGCAACAGTCAAAATAATTCGAATTGTTGGAGCTTTAACAACTGGACTAAATGTTTCATTAAAATCCAAACCCGGATGTTGATGGAATCCCTTTGCCACAAGCCTTGCTTTGAATCTTTGTACACTTCCACCTTGGTTGTATTTTTTCTTGAACACCCACTTGTTCCCAACAAGGTTGTAGGCATCTGAAAAAGGGACTAAGGTCCATGTTTCATTATTTCTCAATGCTGCCATTTCAAGTTCCATTGCATTTTTCCAATTCTTTGACTTAATTGCCTCTGAGACAGTTCTTGGCTCTTCCTCCTCTGTTGCACTACTTTTCTGCATTAATTTTCCTTTTTCAATAGTTAAGTCTGCAAGGTAGGTTCGAATTTTGGGTTTAAAAATTCCGCTTTTGGCTCTAGTTTGCATTGGATGTGTTCCCACTGCTTCGTTTTGCTCAGTCTCCTGTCCATTATTCACTGATTCAATATTTTCTGATTCTTGCACAAGTACCGGGCTATCATCTCCAAGTTCCACTTCAGAGGTGCCAAGGGTAAGGCTTGGATCAAGGGTAGGTGATGCTTCAACAGGAGTTGGATCCCTAGGACTTGTTCTACTCCCATGCCTAAGTGATTCAATAGGTGAAAAAGAAGTAGAATTAGGTTGTTGTTCACTGACTCTATTAACTTCAGTGGTAAGCAACAAGAGACTGTTTTGAGGAGGATTCAACCAAGTTATGATTGTTTCATAAGATTGTTGGATGGAGGATGAAGTGGTTAGGAAGCCATTCTTAAAGGGAAACTCCTCCTCATTAAAGATGACACTTCTAGAAATGTAGATGCGACCACTTGAGCTTAAGCATTTGTAACCTTTGTGAGCCTCACTATAACCTAAAAAGACACATTTAGTAGAGTGAAATTGGAATTTGTGCCTTTGATAAGGTCGAAGGCAAGGGAAACAAGAGCACCCGAAAACTTTAAAAAACTTATAGTCTGGTTTCTTTCCAAATGCCTTTTCCCAAGGAGATATATGGTTTAGAATGGGAGTGGGTAAACGATTTATTATGTAGGTTGCGGTGAGAAAGGCGTCCCACCAATGCCTTAAGGGCATTGATGCTTGAGCCAAAAGTGATAACCCCATTTCAACAATGTGACGATGTTTTCTCTCCACAATCCCATTTTGCTCACTAGTATGTGGACAGGGGTGACGAAATTCTATCCCCTTCTCCTTAAGAAATGAAACAAAAGGTCTAAATTCCCCACCCCAATCACTTTGCACTATTTTAATTCTCTTCTCAAATCTATTTTCAACTAGACTTTGGTATTGAATGAAGGCACTCAAGGTTTCAGATTTGTTTTTTAGAGGAAAAATGTGAGTCAGTCTAGTGTGATTGTCCACAAAATTTGCTTAGTAATTGAAGCCCGTAGAGGAGCTAACCGGTGAGGGCCCCCATAAGTCACAATGTATAAGCTCAAGTGGTGCACTAGTTTGAGAGGAAGAGATTTTAAAGGGTAGAGAATGAGACTTTCCAAATTGGCAAGCATCACAAAAAACAGTGTTCTCATTGATAGATATTTTTTTCATTACAAAATTTGAGAATCTGGTTCAACACTCTATCTGACAAATGACCTAAACGTTGATGCCAGATTCTCTTAACCCCTCTACTCGTCTCAACATTATAGACAGAACTACATGGACTAGACACTAGATGTTGAGAACTTGACTTAGAAAGAGCACTGGAGTTGGGTATGTGAGGAGACACTTCATAGACTTTTGTTGTTGACTTTTGGCTTGCCTTAGGTAGATCTAGTTGGACTTGGTAGAGGCCATCTCTAAGTATCCCTTGAAGCACCACCATCCCTGTTTCCTTGTCCTTCACAAAGCAACAGTCAGAGTGAAATTCCACAACATAGTTGTTATCAGCAGTAAGTTTCGACACACTCAACAAATTTCTTTTGATACGTGGTACATGAAGAATATTTCTAAGATGAACAGAAGAGTGTTTGGTGCAACAAGTATTATGACCAATATTAGCAACCATAAGTTTAGACCCATTACCAACAAAGACTGATTTGTTACCTTGATATTCTGCTTGGATCTTCAAATTTCCAATGTCTGGAGTTATGTGGTTGCTTGCTCCACTATCTGCTAACCAGCTCGGATCTGCCACTGTCTCAGGAGCAGCTATATAGGCTGAATTTTGGTTATTGTTTTCTTGACTGGGTGGAGCTCCGTTATACTCTTTCTTGAAACGGTGGAAGCAAATCGCTGCTGAATGGCCATATTTCCCACACACTTGGCATGTGGGCTTGGAGTTATTACTCCTGAAGTTGCTTCCTCTACCACCATGATTTCTTGTTCCATTGTAGCCCTTATAATTGTTGCTGAATTGTCCTCTGTTTGGGTTTGGATTTTTGCTGTTGGTTTGGTTTGCTAATGAGCTTTGTCTATTAAAGACAAGGTTTTCCGTGAGATTTCCTACCTCATTGTTTGAGTTTATCACATTCAGGTTGATAAGCGTATTTTCAAAGGTGACTAGAGTTGCATGAAGTTTCTGCCATGTCATTTCTGTCATCTCATTGATGTGACATGTGATCAGCAAATACTCGGCATCTAGACCCGAAACAATATAGGAAGTGAGGTCATCAATCTCAACCGGAGCACCTGCTAAGGCAAGATTATCAGCAGCTTGTTTCATCAAGGTAAGGTACTCACTCATTTTCATAGTTCCTTTTCTTGTGTTTTGAAGAGTTGCTTTCAACTGTTGTTTTCTAGCTCGATTGGTTGTTCCATAGAGATCCTCTAGAGCCTTCCATACTTGTCTTGAGGTGGTGTAGTTGATAATCTCACAGGCTATGGCAGGGGTCATTGACCCGTACATCCACCCAAGAAGTGCTTGATCCATGGTGGACCATTCTTCACACGCAGGATTTGGTACTAGTTCTGAGGATCCAGCTTCTTTCCCTTTGGAAATGAACTCTGGAGGTTGAGCTTTGGTTCCAAGCACGTATCCATCGAGTTTCTGACCTTTCAATACTGCCAGTACCATCTTCTTCCATAGGATGTAATTTTTTTCATCAAGTTTCACAGTGAGAACTGATGAAAGGGGATTTCCAAAAGGATGTATGGATGTTGGGTTGGCTGAAAGAGAATGATTAGTAGCTATTGGTGTGGCTGGTGTTGTTGGTGTTATTGGATCTGTGCTGGTTAAACCATCTCCAGGGGTAAGGGGTTCATTAGTAGTCATCAGCGGCTCAAGTCAAGGGAGAGGCTAGTAAGGAGGTGACTGCTCTGATACCAAGAAAAGGTTTTTAGGGTTTTTGAATAACAATCCCAATGACCGCACTTTTCTCCTTGACTTGAGCAAAAATATATAGTGAGAGTTTACAAGAGAAAAACATAAGTGGGCTGAAAAACAAATACAAAGGCCCAAAGGTAAAATTAAAGAATCAAGCCCAACAAATACAAACAACCTTATTAACCATTTACACTGTTAGTCGTAACTCCTCCCGTCGCCGGCGCCTGAGAGGGAGGAGCTCCTCCTCCCTCTCCCTTCTTTTTATTAAAAAAAAAATTGAAGGAAAGAGAGAAGAAAGGAGAGAAGAAAAGGGGAGAAAGAAAGAAAAGAAAAAAAAAATTCCGGCTGCCGTCGCCGTTCGCCGGCAGCCGGTGGCGGCCGGCCACCGGAGCTGAAGAAGAAGGAGATAAGGAGGGAGAAAGAAGATGAGGAGAAGAAAGGAAGAGAGAGAGAAAGAATTTAAATAAAATAATAATATTTTATTATTTTAATATGTTTTTATTTAAAAAAATATAAAAAATACATTTTTTTATTAAAATAATAGTGCCACGTCAGCAACCGTTAGTATTTAACAGAAAAATAGACGGCAGGGACCAAAGTGCTACTTATCTCAAACCTCAAGGGTATTTTTGTTGAGTTTGAAAACTAAGGGACCAAATTGTCACTTAACCCAAACCTCAGGGACCAAAAGTGTATTTTTCCCAATTTTTTTTAATCCCTAATAACTGTTAGATACAAAATCGAGGTAGTTTTACAATTTCTCAATCGAATAATTTCTCTAATAAAAATCACATCATTTCAAAAACCAATTAGTTGGAGTTTTCTATGTGTAGACAAGTATTTTTCGTGTAGGAAATATATTAGTGGGTGGTTCTATATGTGCAAATATAGCAATAGAATTATGATTTTGTAAATATGGAATTACAAAAAATTGCAAGCCTATTTAGACATTTTTCTGTAATTTTTTAAAATCTCTCTTGGTTGTCAAGATTTTGATAGTGGTGTTTAAGAAGATCCCTAAGTACCGGTATATGCAGCCAAGTATTATTCCTTTCTTTTTAACTTCATGGATATATTACTTATAAATATCTATATTAGTTGTTTTTTTTTTTTTTTTTTTGAGTACATCAACATTTGGAGTGGGGGGATTTGAATCTCTGACCTTTTGGTCGAGGGCACATGCCAATTAACGCACGCTGAGCTATGCTTGCTTTGACAAATATCTATATTTTTTTTTTTTTTTTTTTGAAACAGTTGATAAACTATTTTTATGTCTACTAATAATAACAGTAATAGACATATATCACTAATACCAATAGACTAATAAGCGTAAATTATTGATAGAGGTAAAATTGCCTAAATTGGCAAACATCATTAATGATAGAAAAGAAAACCAAATATGATTTTGCATATCTTTTTAATTCTATTGATATAATGTATTAATAATAGACCTACCAATAAATAGCATAGCTCAACTGTTATAAAGTTGTATTAATGACCACGAGATTTATGGTTCGAATCCCCCACCCCCATATTGTCAAAAAAATAAATATTAATAATAGACCTAAAAGAGCAAATGAGCATGCAGAAAGTTATTAACAAAAATGAATGCAAATATCATTTACATTTATTTATTTATTTATTAGTTCAACATACATTTTTCTATTCTATTAGTATAGTATTTCAATTATACATCCAATAGTAAATCAGCATGGAACAATAACTAATAAAAATTGAAAGTTAAACACCACGTATTTATTATTTTGAATTGATAGGTGTCTATTAGTAATATAAGAGTGTAATTTAGACTTAAAATTTTTAAGAAATTTCTATATTTGCAATGAGTTGGACTTATTTTGTTATATATAATGTAAGCGCCACTTCTGTAGCTGTATATACTTTTATTTATCTATTTTTATTATTAATGGATAAATATATCCCACTAAACCTTTTAACTAATAAAAACAAGGGGGCTTTGCACAAATAGCAAAAACCGGTAAAAATATTGCAAAAATAGCAAAAAAATAAAATTATTTGCGGAAATAGAAAAAAAATACGTTAAATTACGAAAATATCCTTAGTATCTCCAATAGTCTATCAATCCCTATTATTGATAGTCACTGATAGACTTCGATTGATCGGAGTCTATCAGTGATAAATACTGATAGACTTTGATGAAAATGTTCAATTAATCGGAGGCTATTAGTGATAGACACTGATAGACTTTGATTAATCGAAGTCTATCAGTGTGTATCACTGATAGACTCTGATAATCATAATCTATAAGTTTTTATCGTGTTTAATTCAAGCCTATCACTGATTGCCACTGATAGAAAACAATTTAATTCAAAGCTATTAGTTCAGTTTAATTCAAGGCTATCAATTTCTATCCATCAGTTTAATTTAAGTCTATCAGTGATAATCACTAATAGAAAACTGTTTAATTCGAGGTTATCAGTTTCTATCACTGATAGAAATCAATTCAATTCAAGACTATTAGTTTCTATCATCTATAGAAACCAATTTAATTGAAGTTTATCAGTTTCTATCAGACATCAATTTAATTGAAGTTTATTGACTTGTATCACTGATATAAATTAGTTTAATTCAAATCTATCATTTTCTATCGATGATAGAAATCCGTTAATTGAAGTATATCAGTTTCTATCCCTGATAGAAATCAGTTAATTATCAATTAATTGAAGTCTACCAATGATTGTTACTGATAGAAATCAATTTAATTGAAATCTATCAGTAAAGTACTTTCCATTGCAAAATCTCGGTAATTAGAAACTCATCCAAAATTATTATACTACAATCATAAATTGAACAAAAAATTTAAGTCTCTTGTGGTAATTAGTATTGGAATTCCCAATTCCGTTACAGCGGAAGCAATTGGACCGTTCGCAATTTAATTTCGTTTAACAAAATACTCATACATTGGCAAAAAGGAATTCATAATTCTACAAAATTAAGGTTAAGCGCAAACTCACCGTCGTCTGACGACTCAGAACGATCAAGAACACCTTCTTGATTTGCAGGGACTAAAAGCGAAATCACCAACGATTTGGGACAGCACCATGAGATTTCCCCGCTATATCTCTGAGTTTGGGAACTCAGTTGTGGGACTGAATGGTCTCTTGAATCTTTGGGAGAGAATCACATAAGAGTAAATGAACTCCTCTGTATTTTTGTTGAGAGAGAGTTGAGAGAGTTAGTTGAGAGATCTTTGAGAGAATTTGAGAGATCTTCAACCTCACAATTCTGCAAAAATGATAGAATCAATCAAAGACCCCTGCAATGTGAGAGATTAAGTGAGAGAAAAAGAAAATAATATTAATATAATAATTAATTAAATAAGATTTAATTAATTAATTAACAATTTAATTAATTATTAATATAATTAAATATCTAATATTTAATTACATGTGCATTAAATCATATTAAATGCACATCCATCACTTAATATATAGTTTCAATTAATTTAATTAAATCCAATTTAACCAAATTAATATAAACCAACTAATTAATTAATTCAAAATTAATTAATTTTATAATTAATTAAATATCAACCATATTAATTAACTACATATTAGAATCATATTCTAATATATCTCTCATATATTATAGTTTAATTAAATCACATTTAATTAGATTAATTGAATAATTAATTAATTCACAATTAATTAATTAATTCACTAATTAAATATCACATATTTAATTAGTTATAAATTTGAACTCTTTCAAATATATAATTCTCTCAATTTAATAAAGTTTAATCACAAATTAAACTTTATATTATAATGTATCAATATACATTATATTAATTGTACTTCATACAATTAACTAGATTCCCAAATTGAATTTGAACAATTCAAATTCTTTTCAAGATAATTTGCTCCCAATTACTCTTTACGAGCTAGCAGGGGGACCTAATGGACCTACAGATCAGAAGCTCCAATGATATGAGGTTAACTGACTAAACTCATTAATCGAGTTAACCAATATTCATTAACTGTGGGTCACTCCACTAAAGACCCACAGTTGCACTCTTCCCACTGTAGAATATTTCTGTGTCCACGGATATTGACCAATAACGGTAAGTCAATCCTTCACGAGTGTTCGTAACTTCAGCTGGGTCAAATTACCGTTTTACCCCTGAGTTACCTCTGGCTCCTTAAGTACTAGTGCTCCTCTAATGAACAACCTGTTTATGGTCCAACCATTAAACAGAAAGTCCCTCTCGGGCCAATGAGAGGGCGGGATCCCTTTGTTCAAGACCCGGAGTCACCACTTAAGGGAACACTCATCTACTTCTCCTAGAAGCGGGAATGAGTGAATTCCATTTTGTGTTGTCATGTCCCCAGCCCCCCACTCGGTCTTGTCCCCAAGAAGGTAGGCTTATTGAGTCGGCGTGCAGGCCACTCTCACTCGTACTAATCAAAGGACAATCCCTCGTGAGAAGGAGTTCATGACACACTCAGGATTAAGATTGAGTTACCTAGGTCATCCTATTGAAACAGAACCTAACTAGTTAACGATGTTACATCTAGTGGTTTACTATTTCGTGGTCCGGTCTTATGCAAACTCATTGCATAGGATACCCCCGCTCGCATGTCTCCTACATGGACGCCTTGGATCAATACGTCTGTATCGAATACAAAGCGGGTCGTATCTCATAGTGTTACCAGGATAAGGTACCCAACCTTATCCCTGTACTATAGACCTTTTAGGTTGTTACTTGAACACTGATCCCTGTATGTCCCCACATACTAGTTCAAGTTACATATCAACAATCTTGGATCTTAGTTTATTGGATTTGGGTTATATTGTGCAATTTTAGACTTAAAATGACAATAACACTTTATTGCATAAACCTCAATAACACTTTATTGATACAAGTGTATAATTTGTTAATCATTCACTATCTACGAGTTTTAGGACATAAAACCCAACAAACTCCCACTTGGACTAAAAATCTAGTTTAGTGGGATGTACAATAATCTATCACAGCAATGAGTGTATAAATACATGTATAATACATAAAACGTATTTACAATGTACAAATACAATAAACTAAGACATCATTATACCCATTACATAATGGTATCACTATACCCATTACATTTCTCCCACTTGCCCTAGATTACATGTTTGTACATAACTCGCGTAGACCTAGACCATCTAAATGACCCTAATACACTTTAGCCGAGAGAACCTTCCTATTGATATTAATTGTTAGCCACTTTTTCACCATTTTCAAAAGAAAAAAATAAAGATAAAATAAAACGTTAACATTTCCCCAAAAATAAAGTTTTTGTTTTTAAATGAAAATCCCACCGATCCATCAAACCCTACTCTTTTTTTGAAACTGCAAACCCTACTCTTTTTTTTTTTTTTTTTGAAATAACAAACCCTACTCTTTTTAATTGGAAAAAGACGAAACAAAAAACAAAAATAAAGATTCACATCTTTTTCACGCTTTCTTAACTATTAGGGGTCGTTTGTTTTTTTGGGAATGTAGATGCCCGACATCTTCAGATGTCTGGAATCTCAGATGACCGGAATTTTAGATATCCGACATCTTCAGATAGCCACGTTTGTTTTGTAGGAAAATTTATAAGGGTATCCTTGAATATTTCAATAGTTTTGAAGGATTTATTCTTGGAAATGTTGTACATTTATGCAATGTTCCAAAAATGCCCTTATTAATATATTAATATAATTTATATTTATATAATATATTTGTTTTTATTAATTTAATTTTTTTAATATTAATTCCGTGTACATTAATATTGGTATGTTATTTCGTAGAATTCATATTAATATATGACTTTTTTTTAATAAAAAAACTATATTAAATATAAATTTTATTTTTAATTTTAATATTTTTCTAAAAGACAATTATATAATTAATGTTATATGAGGTTAAATTTATTTATTACATTATAAATGATATATACTTTTAAGAAGAAAAATAAAAAATGTATGTTGGTCGTTAAAAAACATTGCTTTAAAATTATTTATATAAGATAATAAATATTATTGATAATAATGGATATATTATATAATTTAATTGAAGTCTGTTTTATATGTAAATGTAATATATAAATATACTTAATTATATAAAGTTGTTTATCGGACATTAACCTATTTAAATCATAAAATAAAAAATAAATATAAAGAAAATTGATGAAAGAAAATATATAAAAAAATGAACGAAGGGCAAAAAAGTAAAGAGGGGATGCCCGCAACATGGGAATCTTTGAAACCCATGTTTCAAAAGGGCATCCAAAAGTACTTATGGGCATCTCGAGATATCCGGGTATCTTACATTACTGCAAAACAAACGTGGGAATCCAGTTGCCCGACTCATGGGAATCTTGGATTCCCACGAAACAAATGGTCCCTTAAACTCAAATAAATCCTCTCTCTCAAAAAAAAAAAACCATATAACTATCTTGATCTTAAGTTTGAAAAACATAATGAAAAACGCATCTAATTTATATATATATATATATATATATAATCAAAACCCCAACCATCTGCCAACAAGAGTTTAGTTCAACTGGCATAACTTAATAAACGTTGTGTAGCTCAAACCATTCTGTATTAAGAGATTGAGCTAAAAAATCTGCAAGGAAGAACACTCCTCTTTTAGCCAATTGCTCTTGAAAGAGCAAATAAGAGAAATATGATAAAGTAAAGAGAAGAGAATTAAATGAAAAATGTTGTGTTTTTTAGAGTGGGATAAGAGAGATACTTACCCAAGAACTTTGGATCTAGAATTAATACAAAAATAGAGTAACCAAAAAGTTAAAATTAAAACTTCTCTTACCAAAGATTAAAATGTTACTAGCTAACATTATCGATATCTAAAGGTACTATTATTAGTTTCATCCCTTTATTATCTTCTTTTTTTTTTGTCGCAATATCATTTTCTTTCTTTATACTTTTGCCTTTTACTATGAATCAAAAGTTTCAACCTAGGCAATGCTTCTGCCATCTTAGACTTAAAACTACTGCTAAACATGAAAGTTTTACAATATTTTTGAGTTGTAGGCTCTATATCTAATAAGTAACTTGGTTACTGGTTTTTTTATTATTATTATTTTTTAAAAAATAAAATTCAACAATATAAAGATGAAGCATTTGATGAACACATACGACTTAAACTAGTTAAGTTATATTCTTGTTGGCTGGTTATTGGTTATTGATTTGTGTGTATATAGAGAAAAATATCATTCCCCCCAAATCAAATCTCATTCTAATTCTTAAATTTGTGAACCTCACGTCCTTAGTTTTTCAATTCTTTTTTCTTTTTCCTTTACTTTTGTATGACCCTTTTAAATTGATTCTCTATGGGCGTAGATATTACTTTCGCATCACCTAGAAAAAAAGGAAATTATAGTGTATAAGTGAAAGATAACATCTTTATAAGAATCTTTTTGGAATCCATACGGATTTGAATTAGCTCAACAGCTACTTTCTTTAAGAGGTACCTTCAGGCTTCAACAAAAGGCAGGACAAAACATGAAATTTTCTGAAAAGTGTAAAAGGTTATGATTTGAATAGAAGGAAAAAGGGAAAAAGAAAAACAATGCGAGAATAATTTAATATTTACACAAGATCAAAAGTGCAAGGATATTTTCTTCAATTTGATCCTAGAATAATAGAAAAATAAAGATTAAAATTGGATGTTTGATAGTGCAGAAATTAAACAAGCAAGGAAGAAATGGGGCAAAACCTATGACCTGAAATGTATGCTGTAATTGAAAAGTATGTTTCCATATGAATATAGACATGGTGTGCTGAGTTTAATTTGACAGTGGCATTTATCATTTCATAAATGGAAGAGAGGATGACCCAAATGATCTGCAGCCAAAAACAACATAGAATAATACTACCCCACACTGCACAACTGCCTCCAAAATAGCTTCTTTTTTAGGTCAATCTCTCTTCTAAAGACGTTTGTTTGGTGGGAATCCAAGATTTTCATGAGATGGATATCTAGGTTACTCCATTTGTTTTGCTGTAATGTAGAGGCGAACATATGCTTTTGATGCCCTCATTCACAGGTTTCTAAGTGTGTGTTTGGTTAGTAATTTGGAAATGGAAATTTTTAAAGAAAAGATTAGATGAAAAATATTTTATGTTTTAGTGTTTTTATGTGTTTTAGTAGCAAATTTAGAAACCGAATCTCAATGTAATCCCAATTTAAAAAGTTGTTCATGTTTCAAATGGATCTTCAATTAAATCCATTTGATCCAGTGCATCTAAAAACATAAAATAGAATCTAAATTGCATACCAACAAAGCCCTAAGATTCCCATGTTGAGAGAATCATCCTTTGATATTGGAAAAAATGCCACTTTTGGTCTCTGAGTTTTCAAACTCGACGATTTAGCTCCTGAGATTTGGATTTTGTTTCATTTTAGTCCCTCCATCCAATTTTCTGTTAATATTTAACGGATTGTTGGCATTGATTTTTTTTATTAAAAAATTATTTTTAAAATTTTAAAATATAAATATATTAAAATAATAAAAATATTATTATTTTATATTATTTTTATTTATTTCTCCCTCTCTCTTCTTCTTCTAATTTTTTAATATAATATAAAAATAATAATATTTGCATTATTTTAATATATTTATATTTTAAAATTTTTTAAATTAAAAAACAATGTCACGTCAACAATCCGTTAAATATTAACGAAAAATTGGATGGAGAGACTAAAATGAAATGAAATCCAAACCTCATGGGCTAAATTGTCGAGTTTGAAAGCTCAGGGACCAAAATGAAACCTAATCCAAACTTCAAGAACCAAGCCAAGAGGTCAGAAGTTTGAATCCTCCAATCCCCACATGTTGAACTCTTAAGAAAAAGTTTTCTTAAATGACTTTCTTTAAATTTCCATCAATACACTAAATATTATGTCATTGTCAATGTAGGTTTTCTATCAGCCAATTCTAATAAGACAATATTTGGCTACATACTAGTGTGTAGGTACCTCCCTACACACCACCACTAAAACGTTGACAACCAAATATTGTTCATTCTAATATTCACCAACAATAAGGGATTAAATTGAAAAATTATCTCCCCTTCACAAACTAAATTAACATATATTTAGCCAAAAAAAAAATTATTATATGTCTAAAACTCCAATAACTGTATTGTAACAAATGAAAAGTAGGACCAAAACGTAGTTGAGTAAAAATTCTGCTTTGAAAAGAGAGTTGCAATAGTAGTAAGGACAGTGTGAGAGTGGTCCATTTATAAGGAACAGAGAAACTGTAATCGAGAAGAGCATATGTAAAGCAAGTTAAAATAAAGGAAAAAGAATTGGCCAAAAAAATGAATTGAAAATGGTGCGAACATTCAGAAAAATTGAGAAAATATTGAGATTACTACTTCAACCCAGAACCACTGTGGGGCGTCTGTGCGCAGGCGGCGCCGTAGGTGGACCAAATCGATAACTCCACAGACCAACATTAACACCAATACCTTCTCGCCTGGTCCACCACTCCACCACCCTACTCGGCTACTCTTACTTCTCCAACTTTATCTCTTTCAATACATTTATACAAGATGCCATCACATGTCCATATTGGAAACCAGAAGATCCAAGGCAAATTTACAAACTTTTTAAAAACAATGATTCTATCGACGCATGTTGTACGCGTCAAGCGTTGATCATAGATGTAGGAAATTTAGCCTGTATCATGTCATCAATACCATATTTGTTAGGGGTTTAATACTACTAGCCCACCAATTCAGATGGAAGTTGGGGCATGATCAGTATGGAAACTCTCAAGCAGTCAGTTGAATAACTTCAATCATCCATGGAGGTTTCACATAAATATAATGACCTCTAAGAAGACAAAAATTGATACATCAAGAGTCATTTTACATATATAATCACTCACCAGGCTACTACTATTCAGTCTCCAAACTCCATATTTGTATAGATGTAATAGGTGATGACTGATGACAGTTAAAGGAAGTGCTCTTCAAAAAATTGGGGGGGACGGGGCGGGGGGTGGTCCCAAGGCTCAAGAGGCTGAGATGCCTTTCAATCTTCAAGCTCGATAATCTTGACTACTGATGCATCTCCAACTTTCTGGCAAACCACTACGCGGTCATGTGCCTTAATGATTCCAGCTAACTTTCCATGATCAAGAGCAGCCTTCAGAACTGACTCATTGGTTGCATTGTTAGAGTCCGCCTAGAAAGATAGAAAAATATACAGTTTATTAATACTAGAGTTTGGCAAAAAGAAGCAAAAATATCAGATCATCAACATTTAGAGTTAGAGGTTAATTGGGGGTTATGAGGCAGGAAAACACCAACATTTAGAATATCAACCAAAGTGAAGAAAAAATTTCAAAGCATCATGAAAACCAAACCCCAGAGCACTAATTTACCGGTTATTTGGGGTTTAGTGGTTGAAGAGTTTTTCCATGTATTTTCTTATTGCATCCTTCTCTTTGACTTGCCATGATTATTAGAAATTGGAAGGCCTCTGTGTTATTTTTTTTTTTGGGAAGGGGTTATCTGTACCCCTTGCCCTCAGGTTGTCTTCCTTTTTGTCTATAATATATATATATATCTCAATTTCTATTTCACAAAAAAAAAAAAAAAAAAAAAAAAAAAAAGAATCGTTAAGTTATTTTATAATTTGTCTTTTGTTTTTTGTCTTTAGTTGGCTTTTCTTTTCCAAAACTATTTAAAAGCCACACTTGTACATCTGAGGGGTTGGATTTTCCATGGATGAAAGAAAGAGCCTTTGAGCTTTATTTCTTTGCTCCAAACTGTGGGCATGTCTTGTCCATTTTCTTACTTTAGATTTGTACGTCCTATAAACTTTCAAGTTCAATTGGTCCTCGAACTTGTGAAGGGTTTCAACATCAAACTGAGAACAAGTTCTATCTATTCAAAGCTTTAACCATCAAAGTTAGTCCTTTCTTCTTTCCCTTGAGTGCTTCCTTGTGTGGATACTAGGTCCCGTTGTGTGTGTTTAGAAAGTGTTTGTTCTTACAAGAGTTATTGAAGCCACTTGTGATAGGTTTGAGTACATCACAAACAGTATAACAAAATGATCATGGAACTCATCATAACTCACAAATAAATGGCAATTCTGCTACATCCAAAAAAAAATATGCAATTAAAATTTCAACTAACAAAGGCCCACAGCATTGAGACAAAGAAATCACGGAACCACATACAAAAACAGGCCTTGGTCTTTTCTAGATGCAGTTTTTAGGGAGGAAAGGTTTTGGCTTGCACTAAAGGATGTGACTCTCAACAACTGGTGGTTGGCTATCTCCCTTCTCTTCCAATGCTCCAAGTTATCCATCAATTTAACCAAAACCTCCCTCATTGGTATAAATGTTAGCATGACTGAAACTGAAACCTTAGCTGCCAGCCTCAGGTGTAGAGCAGATAAACTTCAGATTATTTACCTTTGGCTTTTCCTTGGGGCCATTTCTTAAGGGGAACTCATGGTAGACGAATTCAGGAAAAAACTAAGAATTGGAAAGGCCTCCCCTCAAAAGGGGCAAGGCTGACACTAGCCCAATCAATTCTAAATAGTATGCTCCTTTTCTATTTCCCTCCTAAAGGCGCCAGTCAAAATTATGAATGAGATGGGCAAGTTGGTCGAGCATTTCCTTTGGCATGGTGGAGATTGCAGGCCTTCTAGTCATTTGGTAAAATGAGATTGGACGTCCCTTCTTTTACTTTATGGCAGCCTAGGAATGGGCTCTATAGACAGATGAATAGTGCTTTCCTCCTAAAGTGGCTTTGGAGATATTCGCAAGAAGATGAAGCTCTCTGGAAGAAGGTAATTTCTAGTAGTATATGGGATTGAACCTTTTGGGTGGACCGGAGACAATATTTTAGAACATGTCTTCTCTGTTCTCTTTTGTATTTCTACCAAAACAGATGCAACCATTGCTGATTGCTGGAGCGAGAATTAATAAGACTGGTGCTTAGGTTTTAGAAGAAGGCTTTTTGACAGAGAAATCAATAGCTGACTGGACCTTGTTAATAGAATAGACTTGGTGCAGCTTGGATCAGGCAATGTGCTGTGGTCTCTTAACCCCTTGAGTAAATTCTGACTCCAAGTCTGCCTTTTTGAAACTCGCAAAATATAGGCCTTCTTTGAAGACTCCCCTCACCCACTCCATTTGGAAATTCAACATGCCTAAACAGGTGAAGGTTTTCCTTAGGTCCTTAGCTCAAAGGGCCTTAATACTCATGATAGAAAGCATAAAAAATGCAAAGGGTGGATGATGTTTCTGTCAATGTGCTGCCTGTCTTTCAATGATGACGAACCGTTGGATCATACATTCTTTCATTGTCAGTTTGCTTCAAAAGGCTAGGCTTTTCTCCCAAGGCTGTCTGGGCTGTCGATCTGTCTCCATCAGCGTGTGGATGATTGGCCTTTTTAGGTTCTTTATGAGGGAGGTTTGAAGGCCTTGCCAGATTGTTTTGGGGCTACGCAGTTCTTGCGCTTTTGTGGGGCTGTTGGTTGGGGGAAAAATCACAGGACCTTTGAAGATAGGTTTGTTTGATTTTAATATTTTTTGTCGTAATGTACAGTTAACTGCTCCTCGGTGGTGCTATAGAAGCAGAAACTTCTTTTGTAATTATCCCCTCTATGATCCTTCAAGATTGAAAGGTTTTCTCGTGATTAGTTCCTTTTGGAGGGGATTATCACTTTCCCTGCCCCTAGGTAGTCCTTTTGTTTCTTATATAAAAATAAATAAATAAAATATATTCGTACCCAAACCTGAATGGCTATAAACCTCCACATCCATATGCATATCTACCCCAAACCCAACTCATTTTAGAGAAGAGAACACGTGGCCCCATAAACCATCAAGAAAAATGTTCCTCAACTTAAAATCAGCCATGTTATTTAACCAACCTAAGATCATTAAATTAGATATAATAAAGCAATATACATAATACATCCTTCAACAACTGTATAGAACGACTATAACTTACTAGGTGCTGAGGATCAGCAAGCACAGGGAAAAGACCTCTGATTATTAATGATTGTCGAGCCTGCAATTGAAGAATCAGTTTCTGCTATCAGCACTTGACTAATAATAATTAAAATAATAATCACAATCAATGAGTGTAACTATCATTGCCTATCAATGAGCGTCCTTATAAGTTACAACATGGCAGAGCAAATAGTCACAAGATTAAAAATTTAAAAAGAAGGGAAAAAATTCAATTCATACCCTAAATTTGGGTGAGTGAACTAATTTTAACCTTAAGACTTTCAATTTCATCAATTTCATCAATTTAATCCTTGAACTTGAATAGGTGATACAATTTAAATCCCATACTTAAATATGTGATGCAATTATTATCCTCAATTAGTAAAGTTTCTACTTGTTGTAAAGACTTGTAACTAGATATGGTCTTCCTTGTGGTTGGATGAAACTATTTTTATTTTGTAGGGTATCACTTTTAAATACTTAGGTTTGAGCATTTTGTAGCTAAGTTTGAGTTTTCTTTTATATGCTCGATTTTGAGTCTAAGTTTGAGCAGTTTCATGATTGGATTTGGGCATTTCTTTGACATGACTTTAAGTTTAAGTGTTGTGCCAATTGAAATTTTTTATGATTTATTAGTTAGCCATAAGGAATTTCCAAATTTAATTTTGCGGATGTATTAATGACAACACTTACACAAATTTAGGGTTTAAATTGATGAAGTTGAAGGTTTAACTTTAAGGTTAAGATTGATTTTGTCACCAAAGTTTATTTTTAAAAAAAATAGTTTGAATTTAGAAGCCTTTTCATTTCTTCAATGAAAAGTTTCATTTCTTGTTATAAAAAATTTTAAAAAATATATATTATAAATATTAAAAAAAAATTAAAAAAAAAAAAAAAAAAGCCTAGATATAGATGCAGGAAATCACCAACACTTGAAATATAACAGTTAACATTAAAAAATAATAATAATATATAAATAATAAATTTAAAAAAAAAAAAAAAAAAAAAACTGGCAACACAAAGCACAGGAAGTAGACAATTAGTGATCATGATAAGAACGAGAGAAAGAAAATAGGAAAAAATACCTTTTTGGTCCCTGAGGTTTGAGGAATAGGTGTGTTTGGTCCCTGAGTTTTCAAAATAAACCTTTTTAGTCCCTGGGTTTTGATAAATAGGTTTAAAAGGTCCCTAAGTTTTCAAAATGGACCTTTTTAGTCCCTGAGTTTTGCAAAATAGGTTTGAAAGGTCATTCATATTCTTTTTTCAACTTTTTTAAAATAATATTTTTTATTATTTTTTAATATTGAATGGTTTTTTAAATTAAAAAAAAATAAAAATAATTAATTTTAAAAATAATATGAGGGACCTTTTAAACCTATTTCTCAAAACTCAGGGACTAAAAAAGTCTATTTTGAAAACTTAGGGATCAAACACATCTATTCCTCAAAACTCAAGGATGAAAAAGGTATTTTTCCCAAGAAAATACTTGAAGGGAAGGTTGATTCTTGAAAAACTGTAAAAATGTTCCTCGTTGGACTGATAAGAGTTATAGGTACATATGTAGAGAGATAGGATAGGAACCTTGTTTGGTGATAACAAAAACAGTATAAATTTTATGCATAGAGTGCTTGCTTATTTATTAATTGCTTTGTCTAGACAAGTTCTCTCACAAGATTATTGCTGATTTTTCCACGTTTTTGGGATGATTCCTTATTTCCTTGGTGTATTCTTTTGAGCATTAGTCTCTTTTCATTTTTTCAATGAAAAGTTTCGTTTCATGTTAAAAAAATTACTTTGTCTAGAAGAAAAATGAATAATTATTTTTGATAGTATTCATCAAAAAAATATATATATATATTTCACAGTAATATTTTCTCTGCCTGAAGGAATACGTTCTTAAAAGGACTGTAACAGTAGCAAAACTATATGCATACCTCAAATGCTCCACTCAAACTCCACCTTAATTGATCTGTCTTTAGCCTTGGAATGACAACAGATATAACGGGCATTGTTGGCCTGTACTTTGCAATTAATCTGCGCATTAAGGCAATAAGTTTAAAACTCTACGAATTAGTGGGGGTTTTTCCTTTCTATGTATCACCCAAAAAATTCTGGTATTAGATCAAAATTGGAAAGCAAATAACATGATTCTTGAATTCAACAATGTCGGATACACAAGCTTCTCTACGTGAACACACCTAGCAGCCCTTCCGGATGAAGTAAAGCATATTATCACGGAAGCCTTCACTTTAATGGCTGCCCTAACCTGAACAAAAAAGTAAACTATCAATTAAGAAACCCAGTTTTATTATGTAACAGAAATTGAACCAAAAAAGAGAGAAAAATATAACAGAAAAAAAAAATAATGGGAAGTAATACCGCTGAGGAAGCAATAGACTCCAAGTGTGTCATTGGCTCCCCGATATGTTTGACTGCCTTCTTGAAATACAAATCTTGATTGAAAACCTTCTCTGACTGCATTTTTCAAAAACATAGGAAAATGAATAGAGAATTTATGCACTAGGTTCAAATTTCCCACTACAAAAATCATTCATTTTAACTGCAAGCCATCATCAATTAATCATCAAGTATTTGATTGCTAAGAGCAATTAGAAGGATATATTTTTTTTTTTTTTTTGATATTCGTGAGTGTTCAGGCCAGCTTACGCGCACCTCGACTAATCTCACGGGACAACCGCGCAATTAGAAGGATATTAAAAGCAAAGATCCATATCAGAAACAAGATTTCGAGCCTTGTCAGTATTAGTGACATCACATCATCATTTGTAATTAGTTTTATATTAGTTAAAAGTATGTAAAATTTGGTATTGATTAGTTAGTTGCTAGCTGTATTCTGTTAAGCTTAGTTAAAGGCAGTCAGTTGTCTATCTACATGAGATGTATTCTTTTAATTGGGTAGTGAATGGGAATAACACTTTTCACAAATTGTGAAAAGCTTTAGTCAGAAGGCTCAAACTCTAAAAACAATTATGTTTTTATTCTTCCATTTTCAGTTTAGCCAAAAATGTTTTAAGAAATGCTTTTTCAGGGGCTGACTGCTGAGAATGAACTTATAATGCAGCTATAGATCCAACAGAAAGGAAAAGATGAGCTTAAAGGTGAAAAATAGGTTACGATGTAAGGTGATTTTTATTTTGTCATTTCGTTTGAGTGTTTGAGGTTTTATTGTAATTTTACGTTTTTATGGTTGGGATTTTTCGTATTCTCCCAGTGGAAGCCCACCGCCTGTCCAGGGTTGAGCCCTGGGATTTGACGGCGGTTCTTCGTAACTTTGTAATTTTTCATTTTGTTAATGAAAATTTTCTATTTTCTTTTCAAAAAAATCAAGGTCATAAAGTGAGATCTAAGAGTTTTTATATTAAAAAGGGATGTGGAGAAACTCCGGACCTCTGTCAAGCTTCTAGCTTTCAATTTAGAAAACTTTTTCTAACTCGTGAGCCCCTTAAGGTCACAGGGATATTAGTTTATTTCCCCTTCTCTTGCACTTCTCATACTATCTATGAAAAGATTTAGTTCTTTTTTATTTATTTAATTATTTTTCTCTCATAAGCAACTTAAATAATAAATCACGGGTGGAGGGAATCCCAATCCGAAGAAAAGCAACAGAGTTACAAAAGAATGCAGCACTAAATGGTAATTTCAATGGGAAGTATGCAGCATTATTTATACTTTTCTTTGGACATAAATATCCTCCATCTTTAGAGATATTCCTTTATTTTACTTGTAATTTTGTCCTCTGGTGGGAGAGGGCTTTGTGTATTTTTCATGTATAGTTTTTGTTTGATTTTCCTTTTATGGGCCCTTGTGGTCCTTTTAGTGCACTTGCAACCTCACTTTAAATGCTCGTTTGTCTCCCAATGAAAGTCGTGCTTTCATTAATTCGTAAAAGAAAAAATTAATGAAAGAATGAAATAAAATGCCTTATATTACATAGAGCTTAGATTTAAGAATTTTGTTGCTTTCTAACACGGAGATTACCTCAGCACATATTCTGCTAACAGTTGAAACGGTCTCTACTGGATATAATCCACGCAATGTCTCAGCCCCAAGAAGAATTGCATCACTTCCTACACACATGAGAACAAAGGTTTTGAGACATAATAATAATAACGATCTTACCCCCAGTCAGGAAAGAAAATGAAAAAACTATAATCTATACTAAATAAAATTAATCCCAAAAAGTTGTCTACATCTTCAATCTTTAAGCAACAGAAATTTATATAACTATTGAATGACGCACCATCCAGTACAGCATTGGCCACATCAGTAGCTTCTGCACGTGTAGGTCTCAAGTTGTTAGTCATGCTGTCTACCACACGAGTCAAAACAGCAGGCTTTCCAGCCATATTACATCTATAAAGGGCAGTTTTCTGAAACAAAAACACCTGTAACAATGTAGAAAACAAGCCAAATCAATTCTAGCAAACACATTTGACATGGTTAACCATTGTTTGCCAACAATAGCACTACTGACGAGTGATGAGTATTAATGATCACTGAACCAAGAGAATCCCGTTAGCATAAAAATACCGATAGTTAATAGCAATATGCCATACACCCTCAATGTTCAGCCATCGGTGTATAAACTCGTCTCTCAGTGGACCATCATTCAAATATTCAAATTTCTTACTAGTTCTGGAAAACTAATTTGAGCCAAAAAGCGTTTTGAATAAGAGAAAGTAGATAGATTACATTATATCATTCATTATAAACAAAGACAATATTAATAGTTTATAAGCTATAAACAGTATATTTTCTTCCAGCTCTACTTGCAAACAGCATCATTTTAAAAAATATCCTAAAACTAAGAAATAGTAGATTTCAAGTTTATTCTACTTCGAAGTCTTCTGATCATTGAAAAGAAATGGATCTACAAAATTGTGTCTAAATAAAGAATGTCGGTGCCAATGGAAAGTCCCAGTGTTCTCTTTTGGCTAAGTTCAGATGGATATCATATCTTCCCATTCCATTTAACCTTTTTGTATTCATGAAATTGTAAAAGGAGTAAAGGACTTCCTACCTTACAATCCACGATAACCTTTAAAAGGTTGGAAAGGTGGGGATGGCAAGATTTAGGTCGCAATGAAAATTGTCAGCTAGTACGTAGAAGCTAGAGCCAAAAGGGGGAAAATCCTGGCTAAAAATCTTATTCTGAAGTATACACCAAATTTTATAATTTGAATAGAGACTAAGTTCAGTGCGGTTAACATTTTTCCCATCAAGACTATTTGAAGCTCCAAAAGTGTTAATTTGGCAACACTAGACAAGATAGGATCCCTGGGATAATTCTGATTCTGATACAACCTAGCATCAAGGAAAGAAATCTCTGCAGACTCGTAGCCAACTAGCCACAAAGTCTTTATTGATATTCAAGAGTAAGCGGATACAGAAGATCTCTATATTTAAAAAAGATTTAAGCTCACTTAGTAAGTAAACTAACTAACAAATCAACAAACCCAAACCAAAATTACAAAACAACTCCTAATTACATTCTATATTACTCGCATGCTTACTGCAAGTGAGCCCATGGAAGATTGAAAAGAGGGAGAAGAAGAGTGTGGCATTGAATTTGGACGTGGAAAAGGCTAATAACAAACCAGACTAGAATGTTTTTATACCCTTCTAAATGCAAAAGGTTTTGGTCTGCATGGAGGAGGTGGATCTATGGGCGCCTTTCTAGTGCTAGTACCTTTCATTATTCCAAATGAAAAGCCTGGAGGAGATCCTTCTAGATAGTGCCCTTTCCATCTGTACATGAAAGGGAAATCCTTCTCTACAGCAACCTTCTTCTAGGTTGTTTGCCAAGGAAAAGGAAATGTAGCCGTAGCCCTCCAATATTCTGAAGGAGAAGCCAGCCTAATGGAAAGCCCGAAATCAAGAAAACCAAACCAAAAGTTGTGGACTAAGTTGGTGTAAATTTTCCACTTGACCAAAATTTCCTCAAGGACTTGGTTGTCCATGCTTAAAGCCATTCTTTCAAGAAGGATGAAAAAGTGACTTGGGTCAATGCTATTTCAACGGGTAGAACCTTCTATATATATTAATGAAAAACTGAACCTTCCATATCCAGAATATGGGGTAATTGTTATCTTAAGTCCTCTTTTATGGATCTCTACTGATAGACTTTCTTGTGACTATGGAATGTCCACCAAGCGTACCAATTGGAGTGGTTTTTTTATTATCCTCTTCTTAGTTCTTACAAAGAAAAGAAGGGTATTAATTTTAGTGTTTCTTAATAACCCTACCCCCGAGAGAGGAGAGGAGGGAGAGAGACCACCACTGCATACTTCATGGAAAACAAAGTTAAGTACGAGAATAGTCATACTCTTTTTTTTTCTCTTTTTTTTTTTTAATAAAGAACCCTTACTTTCATGGTGAAAAATGAAAGAATACACGGGCATAAAAAACAGCCCACATAAGAAACCTCATTAAAGAAAGGGGCTCCAGTCAAGTAAAATAAGACCAACAGAATAATTACAAAACAAACATGTCACCGACACCCAAAGAGAAACATAGTATCTAATCAAGAACCACACATACTCTTTTCATGTTAACACAGATCAAAATAGAACTTTACATTAGCTAATTTAAACACAGAGAAACTAACCTTCTCAGGAGGGAGATCTAACCCCAAATTGCCTCGAGCAAGAATAATACCATCCGCTTCTTGTAGTATATCATCAAAATGGGTTAATCCCTAGGATGGAACACAAAAGTACGCATGTATTTAAATTAGCACCATTGTACGTGGATATATTAAGAAACCAGTCTTTTTAAAAATAAAAATAAATAAAAAAAAAAAAAAAAAAAAAAAAAAAAAAAAAAAAAAAAAACATTTAAGAAACCAGTCTTACTACCAAAGAGTATGAGTCAAAAGTGAGCTAACAATGACTGACCTCTACACTTTCAATCTTTGCAAATATTTGAGTTTGGTTAAGGTCACCTAGTGTAGACAGGAATTGTCGAGCCTGCATAAAAATATATACTTTAGCATTCTATTATCCTCTATTGTAATAACCAACATAATCAAAACACTCATGGTCAATTATTTGTGAAGAGTAAAGACTCAATGCAAGGAAAATAATACTTGTCGAACATCTTCTGCGTGTCTAGCATGTGACAGAGAGAGGAAGTCAATCTTGTTTTTTACTCCCCATGTAGCTATAATCTAAAATCACCAAATCACCAGTTAAAAAAACTATCAGCTACTGACGATATGGTTAAAGAAGCAAAATGGAAGCAATCACAATCTTAAGGGACATAGCAAACGAGGAATCAAAGAACTAACCTCTTTATCTTTGTCAGTAAGTGTAGGAAGATCAATGTGAATTTCAGCAGCATGCAAAGTGTACATTGATCCAACCAACGTAGCAGTGTTCTTTATCAAGCAGACAACATCATCTCCTTTCACTTCGGAAACCTGAAAAATCCCTAACAGACGTACTTGAGCACAAAATCATTTACCATGATTCCTTGCTACTTCGAAATATAGATAAATTGGGCAGAGAAGGAAAGAAATATTTTTCTCACTAGAGATCATGAAAAACATAGTAAGAGTATCAAAGCATTCAATATACCTATTATCCACTCCCAAAAAGTACAAAAATGCATTATTAAATAGGTTCACAAGAAAACAAGCAGTGAAAAAACTATTGATGATCCCTAACAATATGCTCTGTTACCTCCAACCAGACAGAAGTCGTTTCACTTCCAGTGAAGAGGTACTGACCAAGAAAAAGGGTGTCTCCTTTCTTGACGACCTACAAAAGAAATTTTCAAGCTTAGTGTTATGAAGGAGATCACTGTATAACCAACGCAGTCAGGAAAGAACACTTACATTATATAAAGTTTGACTTTGCAAAATATCTTCTTCGAATAAATTAAAGGATATTAAAATCACAACTTCTAATCAATGGTCAATAATATTTATCTCTGTCAAATGTTCCAGAAAATATATTTTTCTCCATAAGATGCAATCAATAATCTGGACGTTGTGCATCAATGAAATGAACTATCATCTTTACACGAGGATTTCTTATTAGAAATCCATTTTTCAATGAGCATCAAATTGAAGCCCCTTAATAAGAAAACTTGATATAAAAGGGAACTTGCTGTCAGTTTGTTACTTTATCAAGAATAAATTTTATCATGCAACAGACAAGTAGTATGAAGTTCAGTAGTATCTCCCAACCGCCAACCTTTGAAAGCCCGTCATAATTTATAGGCAGTAGCTCCGAAGATGCCTCTAGTTCTTGATTGGGTGTCAAAACAACAAACTCATCTTCCTGAAGAGGGATGGATTTCTCACTTCTATTTACAACCAGCACCTCAGGACCCACTGTATCCAGCATAACCTGCAAAAAGCAGAAGAATTATATTGTCTCTTTTAGAACACTTGCAGATAGAAAATTGAAAAAATATCTTATTTTAATTTTGGCTACATTTTCTCACGCATTAAAGTATATTAATCTTGGCTACATTTACTATGAAAATGCTAGGGTAGTTCAAACGATAAAATATATACCCAAACACGTGAAAGAAGATCTGATAAAGCAGAAAAAAGATTTTAAAACTAACATACAGCGCAAAGTTTCTTGGTGCTCTTAACAGCCGCCTTCAAATTTTCCAGAGTCTCTTGATGGTAATCTGGATCACCCCATGAGAAGTCGAACCGAGCAACTGCCAAAAAAAAAAAAAATAATGATAATATAAAAACTTAAATAAGCTCAGGACCAATTTAAACCGACAATTAGGTAATATATCCCGCAACAATTTGCATTATTCCCTAGTAAATAACTCAGACGCATTAACAGGAAGAAGAAAGAAAGTCGCTATCGAAGCAGACCATACCCGACATTCCAGCCCTCAAACACGCAGAAATTACTTCGACAGATCGAGACTTAGGTCCCAGAGTACCAACAATTTTCGTCATAGTGGGAAAGAAGCTCTGGAAGACAATAAGCAACAAAAAGAACAGTCGATTGAGCTTCAAACAAAACATCAGCACGCCTCAAATGCAAACAATGCGGACCAATAGAATCCATGCACTCGTAATCAAATGCAGTAACTCAAAGATCGACGCGAAATCAAACTAGCAGGTGCTCAAATCTGGTAACAGTAACGGAACTAGACCAAAACATTTGAAGAAAGAAAACAAGACTTACAGCCTTGGAAGGCTCCAAAATGGAAGCCATCCGAATGGGCTCCTCGAGAAGCAAGTGATTGGAATGCATTTGTGGAAACTGTAAAGGCGGCTTCCAGACTCAGGACAAGCGATCAATTCCAGAGAGGAGAACAATATTGTAGATTCAGAAAGAATCGGAGTAGGGTGTTTGAGTAAATTACTTTGGAGTTGGATTGAAGCTCGTCTTCCTTCTCTGACTTGGAAGGTTGCGTTGAACTAAGAGCAAAACCAAAACCAGGTTCTGCAGCGGAAGAACCAAAACCAGAGGAACATTCCAATCTTTCACTTCCCAAAACTAGTGAGCTTTTTGTATTCATGCGCTATACGATTTCCTGACAATTATAGTTTGTGTTTGACCATTTTTTTTTTCTTTTCAAATTAAAACAAATAATATGTATCCAACTTATATGATTACCGTAGCGTTAAGGTCCCACCGTCCCATCAAAAAAATACATTTACAAAAGTTCCACTTCCACCGTAAACGAAAAAATTGTTGAAATTAAAAAAAAAAAAAATGGTATATTATTTGATTTGATTCTATTTTTATTCTTTAAACCTTAACCGATCTCTTAGGTGTGTTTGGTTTAACTTTTCAAAGTGTTTCATTTTGAAAAAAAAAATCATTTAAAAAAAATATAGTGTTTGACAACCATTAAAAATGATTAATTAAAAAATGAGATTGAGAAATAAACTATTTTGAAAGAAACACTTGAAAGCAAATTTTTTTAAAAATAGTTTTAATTTTTTTTTTTTTTTGAGTTTGTCAACATTTGGGGTGGGGAAAAAGAGTTTTTAAGCACATAATAACTTGTGTCTATAAAAACACTTATGAAGAAATGTAGTCAAACATATAAGTGTTTTAATTCTAAATAATTTTTACACAAAATGTTTAGAAAAAACACTTAAACTAAGAGGTATTCCAAATGGGTCTTGAGTGTGTTTGGTTTAACTTTTCAAGTGTTTAATTTTGAAAAAAAAAAAAATTCTAGTGTTTAGCAACTACTAAAAATGACTTATTAGAAAATGAGATTGATGAATAAACCATTTTGAGAGAAACATTTGAAACCAACTTTTTTAAAAAGAGTCTTTGGTATACAATAACTTGTGTATAAAAACACCTATGAGAAACTGGAACCAAACATATGAGTGTTTAGATTCTAAACAATTTTTATACAAAATGTTTTTTAAAAAATGCATTCTTGAAAAACATTTAAATTAAAATGTATTCCAAACGAACCCATTAATAGTTGATCTAAAAAAACTCTATCAGAAGTAGAGATGGTAAAGATTATGATACTTACTCAAATTCAACCCTTATCTAAGTTAAAAAATAAGAGCGTATAGTTCAACTAACATAAAATTTGTATATTTGATTAGAGGTTCATATCTTTCACCCCACATGTAAAAAAGAAGAAAAAAAAAAGGTTGTTAGGGTATTAATTAATTGAATTGATGAGTAGAATTTGATTTTCTTTTTCTTTTTTCTATAATTAAAAAATAATCATTATAAATTTAAAAACTTTAAACTTTATATAAATTATATATATGCCAACAAGAGCTTAGCTCAATTGGCATAAAGTTGTACTGATAACCACAAGGTTTGTGGTTCGAATCCCCCACTTCACATATTGTAAAAAAAATATATATAAATTATATATATATATATAAATTATATATATATATATATATATATATATATATATATATATATATATATATATATCTTGCACGAGCGGCGGCGGGATTTTCATCGACGGTTAACCTATCGTCGATGTGGCTTTTGCGTTTTGAGTCTCTTCCACGCTGGAAGATGACATTTTTTTGTAGGGATGTAAATATCCCAACCTGGTTGTCCTCTTTAATTGAGGAGGAAGTGGTTGTAAACGTTTAAATTTCTTTAATGCAATTAATTCCTTTTCAAAATAAAAAAGTATATTTCTTTTTTTTTCTTTGAAAAGGTTGAAGCATATACCATTAAATGAGAGAGTTAGAAATTTGAATCTTCCTACCCCACAAGTTGGTTTATTAAAATAATAGATATATCCCTCTATTTATTATATTTAAAATATTAAATAATATGAAACTATTTTGAAATGTAAAAAGTGTAGACCTATTTAAAATCATATTATAAGATAAAGCTGAAATTTAATAAGGTTTCGTTTGATAATTATTTGGTTTTTGAAAATTAAGTTTGTTTTTTCTCAATTTCCTTATCATAGTTTTCTTTGATAACGACATAGTTGAATTCCTAGCCGAAAACAGGTTTTTTCAGTTTTCAAAATTTGACTTGATTTTTTAAAACATGGAAGAAAGTAGATAACAAATCAAATAAATTCATAGGTGTAAGTAGTGTCTATAAACTTAGTTTTCAAATATCAAAAACCAAAAATCAAATGGTTATAAATCATGTATAAGTTATTAGTTTTGTCCATGTACCATATTCCTTAGAAAAATAGAATAATGGGAAAAACTCAAATAAATCACTTTTTTTTTTTTTGACAACCACTTATTCTCCTCTTATTCCATTACCCATCCATCATTTTTGCTATATTACTTCTTTTATAATCTATTGGAGCCCATTGATTTGCTTGTAAAACTGACAAGGGGAAAAAAGAAAAAGCGTGACACAAAAGCATATTAAAGAAAGAAGGTAGTGTAGATGACTTTTGATATCTAATCGCCAATAGTTTCTTTGAATTTTGAACTTTGAATGAATGCGTGCGTTATAGAATAATAATACCCCTTCAATTAATAAAATTCAATTGCCTTAAAATTTAGTGGTATATTTTTCAAGGAATAAAAAAACATAAAATCAAATTAATGGTTTTTTTTTTTTTTTTACAACATGTGGGGTGGGGGATTGATCCTTTGACCTCTTGGTCGGAATACAAACTTTATGCCAATCGAGTCATGCTCTTGTTGGCAAATCAAATTAATGGTTGGCATAGGATAGAATAACTATGCAATTCCATTTTGTATAATAAGGGGATGGTTCAACCCAAGTTAACATTTTGGAGTGTTATTATATTATTCATAGACATTGTTACAAATTGGTCAAATATTATGGGCTCATTTGATAACGTTCATGTTTTCTATTTCTTGTTCCCATTTTTTTTTTAAAGAAACAGACTTGTTTGATAATCATCCATGTTTCTTGTTTCTAAATTTCTAGAAACGTTTTTAAAAAAGATGTCAAATTTGAGAAACTACAAAAAGTTGTTTCTCAAATTCTGTTTCTGTTTTTTTTTTTTCTATCTTTCATGCATGTATCAATCTCTCTCTCTCATTCCTACACCAATCTCTTCTCTTCCTCTATTTCTTTTAACCATCTCCTTGTCTTTTTTTTTTTAATATTTTCCGTTATTTCGTTCTTTTTTTTTTTGTTATTTCTTTCTCTTTCATTTTTTTAAACATTTATGTTATTTCACCGACCAACCAACCGGCCGTCGCTGACCTCCACCGACCAACCGCCACCCTTGACCTCCGACCATTGGTCGCCGCCAACCTTTGTTGACCAGCCGCCACCGTCAACCTCCGATTATCGGGCATCGTAAATCGGTCGCATCCGTCGACCTTCGACTACCGGCCGCCGCTGACCTCCGCCGACAGACCGCCAATGTCAACCTCGGACTACCAGCTGTCGTCGACTTACGTCGATCGACCGTTACCGTCAACCTTCGAATACCGGCCATGGCCGACCGCTACCATTGACCTTCGACGACCGGCCACTGTGAACCTCCAACGACCGACCACCACCGTCGACCGACCGCCACTGTCCACCTCCGACTATCAATCATCGCCGACCTCTGTGGACCAGCCACCATCGTCGACCTTCGACTATCGGTCACAGCCAACCGCTAACATCAACCTTCGACGACTGACGTTATCGGCCACCATCAACCAACCACCACCGTCGACCTCCGACTATCGGCCTCCGCCAACAGGCCGCCATCGTAGACCTCCGAATACCGGTCGCACCCGACCGCTACAGTCCACCGGCCGCCATCGTCGATCTCTGACTATCGGTCGAGGTTGACCACAACCGTCGACCTCTGACGAACCGACCGCCACCGTCCACTTTCGACTATTGGTTGTCGCCGACCTCCGTCGACCGACCGCCATCATCAACCTCCGACTACCGGTCGCTGCCCAACACTACTGTCGACCTCCGCTGACCGACCGCCACCGTCCACCTCCGAAAACCGGTCGTCGTCGACCTTCGATTACCAGTCGCGGTCGACTGCTACCGTCGACGTCTGACTATCGCGACCGGCGTCGACCTCCAACGACCCATCACTGTCGACCTCCGCTGATCGAATGCCACCGACCGATCGAAACCGTTGGCCTCAAACTATTGGCCGTCATCGACCTCCACCGACCGGTAGCCACCGTCGACCTTTGACTATTAGCCACCGCTGACCTTCATTGACTGACTGCCACTATCGACCTCCGACTACTGGGCGCCCCCATCGACCTCCGACTATCGATCATCATCGACCTCTGTCGTTCGGCCGCCATCGTCGACCTCTGACTACTGGACGCGACCGACTGTTACCATCGACCTTTAACTATTAGTCGTCGTCGACCTCTGCGAACCAACTGCCACCGACCTCCACTAAACGGCCTCTACTGACTGGCCGCCACCTTCGACCTCCAACTACCGTTCGCCACCGTTTTGACCTCCGACTACCGGTCGTCGCTGTCCTCCGTCGACGAGTCACCACCGGCAACCTCTGACTATAATTTTAATGTATGTTATATATAATTTTTATATTATATGTACCAATTTTTATTTCAACTAAAAATCAAGAAACGAGAAACATTTATCAAACACATATTTGTTTCTGTTTCTTTTTTTTTAGAGAAACAAGAAACAAAAATAGTTATCAAACATGTTTCTGTTTTTAGTTCTTAAAAAAAAAAGAAACAAGAAACATGAAAAAAGAAACCAGAAACGAGAAACAGGAAACGTGAACGTTGTCAAACGAGCTCTAAATCTTCGACTTTTGGTTAAAGGTTTAAATTTTTACTCCCACATATCGTTGAACTAATATGTATATATTAATACAAATTGTTTTAATAAAAACAATTTTTTGTATCAACTAGTAAAAACACATATCTTTATTCCAACATAAGCATGACTCAACTAACATAAATTTAGGATTTTTGTAAGGATGATCCTCTACAATATGCGGAAATGATAAATGTCTCACCTTTTCAAACACAAGGATATATGTCATTTTGTTTGCGTCAACATCCTAGTAAAATTACCATTTTACTCTATACTCTAACCTCGCTCTCTCTCGCTACTCTCGCTCTAGGTTCTCGCTCTCTCTCCAATTTCTCTCTCCAATCTCTCATCCTCTATCTAATTTCTCTTTCCAATATCTTGTTCTCCTTCTCTCTCCAATTTCTCCCTCCAATCTCTCACTCTCTCTCATTTCTCTCTCCAATCTCTTACTCCCTCTCCAATCTTGCTCTTAAATCTCTCTTGCTCCATGTAGCTCTTAAATGCCTTAAATGAGTGTTTTCATATAGAGAGTAAAATGCTAATTTTGCTATGATGATGACATAAGCAAAATGACATATATCCTTGTTCTGAAAAGGTAGAACATTTTTCATTTTGGCCTCTCAAAATAGATCATCCATGCAATTGTTTCCATAAATTTTATATTAATGATCAAGAGGTCTGTGATTCGATTCTCCCATCTCACATGTCGTTTAAAAAAAACATGTACGACAGACTAGAATCTAGGGAGAGAGAGAGAGAGAGAGAGAGAGAGAGAGAGAGAGAGAGAGAGAGAGAGAGAGAGAAAAAAAAAAAAAAAAAAAAAAAAAAAAAAAAAAAAAAAAAAAAAAAACCTAGAGTGAGAGGGAGGAGGGCGTGAATCACGTGAGAAACGTGCCATGCGTGATGCCACCACATCCATCCGTACGGTAGGCTGCGTTTTGGAGTGCGACAAAAATGACACTACACACGGAACACTTTTTGGTTATTGCGATGAAATCAGAAATGGGTATTATTGCAATTACATATTCTAACCATTATTGTTGTTATTTCTATGAAGTTTAAAATAAACAAAGATATAAATTACTCAACTCGTCCTCCATTTATTTAATTTCATTTTCATATAGTTTTTGGTCTGTATCTTTCTTTATGGTCCCTAAACTAATTACTATTAATGTCAGAAGGACCCTTTCTCACCGCAACTCTGTTGGATTGCACGTGGAGGTTGTTTATTGAGGTAGGGAACACGTGTCCATTTCATACATCTGTTAGCTTTTTCCTTGAATATTTGACATTTTTTACTCAAATTGACTTTCAACATTAAATTTTGTATTGATTAGAAAATTGAGCTATCTTGAAGCTCATTAGAAAATTAAAATACAATAAGTAAATAATATTTGTTTAGTATTTAAACATAGTTGAGTAGATAAAGGACTTATTACATTTCTTAAAGATAAAATTTGAATTTCCACCTTATAGGTTGAATTAAAATAAAACCTATTCAAGTAGAGTGAACACAAAAGAGGGGGGAAGAGAAGAATTTAATTACAGAACTTGGTCTTTAGATTTAAGACTTGGGAAAATAATCAAATTTTACCAAAAATAAAAAAATAAAAGACTCTGTAAAGTGTATCAATTTTAATTTTAAATATGGTGAAATTTAGACTTAAACTTTCCAAAAACTTGCTGATTTTCATGTAGGATCAAGATTCATACCTCTAATCATTTGGTCGAAAATGTATATATTAACCAATTGAGCTATGTTCAAGTTGATCATTTTAAAATTAAGCTTGACCGCGCACAAAATTGGCTATAATTTTGTCAAATCTTGTAGCACAATTTTTTTTTTTTAATAACCCTATGAATTTAGTATTAGTTAACACATGAAAATATACATTTTTTTAACAACTATTTGAGATAATGTTATAACACTTACCCAAGTTTAATATACTATTGGATTGGATGAAATTACAAGTTTGAGATAAAAACTCTCAAATCTGTCCCTCCCTAAATTTTTAGGCTTGAAAGGTCATGTATACAAAATTCTTAAACATAAAATATTTACCGTGTACAATCTTTCTACTCCACCTCTAGCTAATCTAAACTTGTCAAACTTAGATACCACATATTTGATTCCCCTAAAGTCCTTTTGAATTCATCACCTCATGTCTAAACGTAATCTCACCAAAAAGAAAATGGTATTCTTCCTGTCTCATCATAAATCATAAAGAATATAAAATAGTAGATAAAAGATTAAAATATCATTTGAATCCCTATATTTTGGGTCTCCTAATTTAGTCCTATACTTTTTCAAATATGCAAAATGTGGTTTGAATCCCCCTTCCCCACATATTGTAAAAAAAAAAAAAAAAAAAAAAAAAAAAAAAAAAAAAAAAAAAAAAAAAAAAAAAAAAAAAAAAAAAAAAACATGATATTAACTATAAATTAACTGTGGAGCCTAAATTTAAGAGTGTATGAAAAATAGAACATGTCCAGAAGGGGCTGCTATTTTAAACCCATAAAACAACATTAAGATGCACAATTAGAGAAAGACATACTAAATGATTAGAGACATTCTTAATGAGTAACAAAGGAAACGAAAGATTAATATTTCCCCAGTGCTGTCAGTATGTGAAAGATCATCAGAATTCTATGCTTAGATCTTCCCCTGTTGCACAAAATAATATAAAAAAGAGACCTACAAATTATTTTATAGCAATATCGAAATTAAAACTACAAGGAAAGAACAATTCAGTGTACAAAAATTCTTTGGAGTTTGATTTATTGACTGCAACATACCAGTAGAGCTCACCTCCAACTGAATCAAAAATTGAAATCACAACTCCTACAAATGCCAACAGCAAATAGAAATGAAACTAAACAAAAACCATGAATTGGCCATTGGTTGAATAACTTCAATAAATTAAGATTTGCCATGAACACCATGACTTCTAAATTTGGGAAAGTCAATAACGTTTGATGAGTCATTTTACATTTTCTCACTTATAAGATCTCCTCAATCTCCAAAACCATGTATATAAATTCATTATACCTCATGGTGGTGACAGCACCAGAAAAACGGTCACTTCAAAAAATTAGCGGGAAAAATTATCTGGAAAGGCTATTTCATTCAATCTTCAAGCTCAATAATCTTGACCACAGATGCATCCCCAACCTTCTGACAAACAACAACTCGGTCATGTGACTTGATCACTCCAGATGCTTTGCCATGATCAAGAGCAACCTTTAAAACTGACTCATTCGTTGCACTAGTCGACTCCGCCTACAAAGCCATAAATACAATCGGAAACCATATGTCATGATTTGATAGTTGAGATTTTATTTAAAAAAGAATCATAAAAAAATCTGAACATAGTACTCTTGTCATTTTTTACTTTCGATGCATAATGACGTGCCAGAAGTCGATTAATTCAAAAAGAATAATAAAGAAAAATCTGAAGAACATAATGACTATTGTACTTTGTGACTTTCAATGCACACAGACGTGCCACAACTCCATTACTATGCATGTACACATGGGAAAATTTCCCAACTCCCGTGTGCGTGTCGATATTTATCATAGAAGTCCATAATAAATGCAGTTGCTCATTCTCAACCACAGGTGCCCTTTAATCGTAATTTCTATCCTTTTCGGGTGGTTTTGTTCCATTGTACATGCTCCTTTTGTGGAGGTGAGTGAAGAGCTCAGGCAATCAATAAAAACTACGTAACTAAATTCAGAGAATTAAATACAAGGGTTTGTAGAAAAATTCATTTTATTAAAGAACAAAACAGGTATAGAGATAGACCATCAACCAAACCCCTGTAAATAATTCAGAAGTTAAACCATCTATACTTTTACCACCCTGACCTCATAAAAGGATCACTAATGAGCCAGCGGATTCTGATATAAAACAAAAGCATAATTCACCCTTCATCGACCATATAAATCAAAATGGAAAATGAAACTTACAGGATGTCGTGGATCAGCAAGCATGGGAAAGAGGCCTCTTACTATCAATGACTGTCTAGCCTGAAATAGATTGAAGACCCAATAACACATTACCAAAGATAGGAAAAAAAAAAAGATAAAAAGATTTTAAAAAATTGTGATTCTGGGAAATGTTTGACACGAATTGCACAAAGTGCAAATCATCCTGGATGATAGTTAATCTGATAATCTGACCCAGCATTTATTTAATCTAGGGTAAAATAGCTTTTTAGTCCCTCATGTTTCGAGTCAGTTTCTAATAGGTCCCTACATTTCAAAATCGAACAATCAAGTCCCTACTGTTTCAGAAATATTTCTATTGAGTCCCTCTAGGGCTGACGTGGCAATTTAAATAATAAAATATTGAATTTTTTATTAAAATAACAATATAATAATAAAATAATAATTATTATAATAATAATAATAATAATAAAAATAATTATTATTATTAAAAAAAAAAACTTTCTCTCTCTCTCTTTCCCACTTTCCCTCTCTTCTTCTCCCCGCCGCCCCCACCTTCTCTTTCTTCTTCTCCCCGCCGCCGGATCTCCTCCCCGTCGCCGCCGGAGCTCCTCACCACTGCTGAGTGCAATGTGTTGGCCACCATAGTCGAGCCACGGTAGGTAACAAGATTAGCCTTAGCAATGACCTTCACATTCCCAAATTTCTTAAAAATCAGATGATTATTCACATAAATTTGCAGATCCAGGCGCACTGTACAAATGACCCTTCAATCTCCATGATTTCAGAATTTCCCATCCAACTGCCATGGATTCATTCCTTTGAGAACTCTCAAAATGTGGAGCAGCCCAAGTTCCAATCTTCCCCACAAGCCTCCAAATCCCACCGCCACAATCACATTCTTTCCTTTCAAATCGCCAATGTAATTTCCCGAGCCATCCACCTCCACAACACCTCAAACACCTCCAATTCTCCAGTCTCCACAGCCAAATTCTCACCGCCAAGGGAATTACAACCATCATCTCCTGCGACTGGTCCTGACCGAGAAAGTCCATGACTTGAACCAGGTGGCCGGCTCTGTCTCCAGACTCGGGAAGAGATGCTCTGTTCCGGCCCTGCAGGGGTTCGAGCATATATACGCCGACGTCGTCAGTGGGAATCTCGAGGGGAAGAAGCTTGGGATTTTGACTAAGGATATGGATAATGGAAAGCTACGTGAAGCGGACGACGAATTTGTACAGTGCGATCGAGGTCTCGAATGGTCATAAATGGTCACCATTGAAAGAAGAAGGAACTCCGGCGGTAGCGGGGAGGAGCTCCGGCGGCGGTGGGAGGATCTCCGGCAGCGACGGGGAGGAGATCCGGCGGCGGGGAGAAGAAGAAAGAGGTGGGGGCGGCGGGGAGAAGAAGAGAGGGAAAGTGGGAAAGAGAGAGAGAAAGTTTTATAATTATTTTTTATTTTTATTGTGATTATTATTATATTTTAATAATAAAAATAATAATTTCATAATTTTATTATTATTATATTATTATTTTAATTAAAAATCAATATTTTATTATTTTAAACTGCCACGTCAGCTCTAGAAGGACTCAATAGAAACATTTTCAGAACAGTAGGGACTTGATTGTCCGATTTTGAAACGTAGGGATCTATTAGAAACTGACTCGAAATATGAGGGACCAAAAAGGTATTTTACCCTTTAATCTATATGAATAGAACTTATTGAACATTAATACTCACCTCTAAAAAGAGAATCATATAATCACCCATACATATGCCCAAAGTAAGGTTAACAAAAATCCAACAATATGTAGAACAATCCATACACTACCCAAGAGATGAAAGCAGAAAATATATAGCCATACAATATCATTGTTATTTTAGTTGTCTTTGAATATGAACTCTGCTAGGATGAATTTGAGACAGCATACCAATCTAAAGCATAATCAGCAAGTTCAAAATCATGTCTACAGTTCCCTTTTTAGAAATCTGATATTTATTTAGTTTTTGAAAAAACACAAGAAAAATAAGGCACAGTAGCAAGCGGCATTGTACAATAACCGACTTGTAGCTAGAATTGAGGCAAAATGCATAAAAGGGCTCCCTTTACTACCACCCCAAGTGCAGGAAAATTTGATTTGTAAAAATATTTGTGTAGGAAGCACTTAATGAGACAACAGTACAGAAGAGTGCTCAAAATGATAAAAGACATACCTCAAATGCACCACTAAAGCTCCACCTTAACTGATTTGTCTTCAGCCTAGGAATGACAACAGATATAACCGGCATCGTGGGCCTATACTTAGCAATTAATCTGCATATTCATACAGCAAGTTTAGAATTCCATGAAATAACCGGCTACCAAAATTTTAAATGAGCTTCAGCTTGTTTGAAGATCAAAGCGGGATTCTTGAACCCTGATACCTTGCAGCTCTTCCAGATGAAGTGAAGCAAATAATAACTGAAGCCTTCACCTTAATGGCAGCCCTAACCTAAAAACAGAATAAATATATTGCATATGAAAACCATGGTAGAACTATAACAATTATAAAAAAGATTATTACTAAAACCATTGAAAATAATATGTACAGTAACCAGAATAAGGAGTCAATACCGCTGAGGAAGCAATGGATTCCAAGTGCGTCATAGGCTCGCCAACAAATTTGACAGTCTTCTTGAAATACAAATCTTGATTGAACACCTTCTCAGACTGCATTTTTTTTTTTTTGGAAATGAGAGCACCCAAGGGGTAAGTAAAAACATATAAACACTTCAGAAGAAAAGGGAATAAAAATTATAGACGGTGACAAATCTACAAATCCTTCACATTTTTAACAATGACCCTTTATAAGCTTAAAATGTCATTATCAACCATTAGGCCTAGAAGAGAATGGTCAAATGTGATACGCATCTCTCTTCTAAAAATTTAAAATAATGACTGAATGGCAGGGAATATGCATCAAGAACAAAAATGCTAAAGCTAAGAGAACAAATACCATAAGTATCAAGATCTACAACTAGAAGAGGATAGTTTCAAATTTCATGATTAGCAAAAACATTCATTAACATAAGTTAAAAGATTGAGGCAAACAAGTCCCATTTCTTCTTCACTTGGAAAATAAACCATGAACTTTTCATGGAAGAAATGACCAGAGACAAATGCTCAGAAGATACTAACTCCAAAAAGGAGTGAAAGCAAGATCAAGACAGCGTAAAATTTCACTAGTCTTTGGAACATTGCATATACTCAACACCATATAAAACAAAAAATTAATAATTTGAAAGGTTGAGCAAATAACAAAAATCCTCAACAGATAGACCTTAACCGTTACAAAGCCAACATGTACACATGATAGCAAACTAATACAAGGCTCAAGTTAATCAGAGCCCTACTAGCAAGATATTAGTATGACAGAAAATCCACTCCAAAAAGAACAGAATGAATTTAATTTCTGAAGCAAGAGCTTACAAGCCAAAATGAGTCGCAAGACTATCCACTTGTCACACTAATAGAAGGGGAATAGTTTGTAAAGACCTTAATTTTGGGGAGCTTAAAGCTTGAGTTCACAAAATAAGTTCCTCATAACATGCCAGGCATATATATACAAAGATGGACAGAGGGTATTTACCTCAGCACAAATCCTACCAACAGTTGAAATAGTCTCCACCGGATACAGTCCACGCAAAGTCTCAGCACCAAGAAGAATTGCATCACTTCCTGTATCATGAGAATAGATTTAACCAATGCAAATGTGAATTGTAAAATGACCAAGGAGTTAAATGATGTCATGGTGATGGAACTTCAAGGGAAGCGTTGATGTCAACAGATATTCCAAAAAAATATATATCATAAAAATCACAAAAACTCTTAAACGAATTTTGAATTAATAAATAAAATTGGCATCCCTTAAGTAGGTAAATCATCTTCATCAGTACTTCTATTCCTACTGTAACATTCTGTTAGACATTTCTGATATTTCTCATATTGTTGTCAAATGCTTTGATTTAAGAAAATGTTGACAAGTAAATAGAAATTTCAATTCATAGAAATAATTAATGTATGCTAAATAATAAAATAGTCGAAAAAAGAAAGGGGAAGAAGAGAAAGTAATTGAAGACTAAATTTCAAAAAGTACATCCGTATCTTAAGCTGTTAAGCATCAGTCATTTGCAGTAAACCAATGACTTCAGAAAAGGGCTACATATCATTTTGTCTTTAACACAATACACTTTCTAATTATTATTGCATGACTTACCATCAAGGACAGCATTTGCAACATCAGTAGCTTCTGCACGAGTAGGTCTTAAATTGTTGGTCATACTGTCCACAACACGAGTAACCACAGCAGGCTTTCCAGCCATGTTACACTTGTAAAGGGCAGCTTTCTGAAATAAAAACACCTGCAACATATGAAGAAGTGATCAGAAAGAAGCCTATATCTTGAGTCTTAGAACCTTATGGTCACAGTGAGAAGAAAATTAAGTTTGGACCAAGACCATTAATAAGTGAAAAAGGATTTATGAAGGGAGTGTTGTAAGACACTCAACCACATGAATTAGGAGTTCCAAAAGACCACTATGACTTAATGCGATCAAGGTTACATGTACACACTAATTTTTCATTGGACAAGTCAGTTAAATTTTTGCTTACTAGTTCCATTGGGTTAAATTTAAGACCAGTGAAAAATCAAACGATAAATCAAATAATATGCTTGTGAATGAAAGAACAGGATTTTCCAACAGATCTATCAGTACAGCATCATTTCCCAATTGTCCTCTCAAGTAAGAGAAGTAAATAGTTTCAATTCTCTTCCCATTCAACCAACCAAGTATCAAGGTCGAGACTGGAGAAGAATATTGATATTCTCAAGTCTCAAACACAAGCACCAGCTCTAATGTGCAAGCAACATGAGAACTTACCCAAAAAAAATTATACATAAATAATTGACGGAAATTAACTTGATGCCACAAGACTATTTTGAGATTGTACTGAAGGAAACTAACCTTCTCAGGTGGGAGATCTATACCCAAATTCCCACGGGATAGAATAATACCATCTGCTTCTTGTAGAATCTCATCGAAATGGGTTAATCCCTAAAAATAGGATCACAGAAATATGCAAAAAGTCTAAATCAGTATTAGAAAAGCTTGACACCCCCCCCCCCCAAAAAAAAAAAACACTAAAAATGACTAACCTCAACAGTTTCAATCTTGGCAAAGATTTGGGTTTGGCTAAGGTCGCCTAACTTGGAAAGAAATTCACGAGCCTGTGTAACAACATAAAAGCCATCTATTTAACTCAAATAATCTAAAGAGAGAGACGAGAGAGAAAGCTCAGTGTAAAGAAATATACTTGTCGAACATCTTCAGCATGTCTAGTATATGATAATGAGAGGAAATCAATTTTGTTTTGCACTCCCCAACTAGATATAACCTGATATTAACGGTGAAATACACTATGTTAAGAACCAATGAATAGACTTGAATAAAGTCGTCAAGAAAAATGACAATATGTAAATCAGAAAGCTCACCCACCTCCTTATCCTTATCAGAAAGTGTAGGAAGATTAATATGAATTTGAGAGCCATGCAAAGTGAACAGTGATCCAGCCAATGTGGCAGAGTTCTTAATTACACAAACAACATCATCGCCTTTGATTTCAGAAACCTGATCGAGTTTCCAGCAAAAAACAGAGTCAAGTACAAATTCAGCTCTTCATCATGATATATATCTACAATAAATTATGAAATTACGTGGTAACTATATTTTGCCGATTAGAAATCATCCAGACAAGAAGTGCAAATTCAAATCACACAAACAAATGAAATGCAGCCACTATCTCGAAGTAGTTTTAACGTGCAGACATGAATCAACTAAACAAAACAAGGAGAGAAAGAATTGGCAACAGCTACTAGATAGTTTCACTCACCTCCATCCATACAGAAGTTGATTCACTTCCAGTGAAAAGGTATTGACCCACGAAAATAGTGTCTCCTTTCTTAACAGCCTACAAAGGACAAAGTAAAAAATTAATTTCTGATAAAAATCACTAATATCAATGGTAGTTTAATATTCAAATTGGATTGCCTCATAATATTTGCTCAATTTCAGACATGCTATAAGCAATCAGTAAAATTAGAAAGACAAGCATATCGATGTTGAATGAGACATGTTTGACATATATTTAGATTAATTTCTTAAGTATCTAGTCGTCATCATATATTTTATTGAGATTTTCCTCATGAACTTTTAGTATGATTTTTCTAAGTAAGTGTCACTCTTAGATTTCAAAACTTTGTTTCTCATTTGGAAAAACGCCTTACTCATTTTACTCTAACAAACAATTCACGAGTTTTTTGCACTACTCAAATTAAATAAATTTATCAGCATTCATATCATGACTTTGTTATTTAATCAATATTTAGAAAATAGACATTTTAAATAATCATGAGCGTAAAGCCATAATGAAACTAGCATGTGAGTACCGCGTGATATTCAGAATTGAGAAACCCATAAACATAAATACTTTGGGTGACTAAGAACGAATGACTTCAAAGGCTTCAAAGTTCACTACTAGCACTTTTTGAAAAATGGATCAACCCATGGTGGTTTTTCTAGGACCTAATCAAAAGTTAATACATTGTTAACTTTGGGTGACCATAATGAAACTAGCATGTGAGTACAGCGTGATATTCAGAATTGAGAAACCCATAAACATAAATACTTTGGGTGACCATGACTAAGAACGAATGACTTCAAAGGCTTCAAAGTTCACTACTAGCACTTTTTGAAAAATGGATCAACCCATGGTGGTTTTTCTAGGACCTAATCAAAAGTTAATACATTGTTAACACTGCTACAGGATATCATAAAAACTCAAAGATTGGTTAGTGAAAGGCTATTTTCAGTAGCACATCACAATGACATCAAGATACCAAGTACAAACTTTCAACAGCTAGTCAGCTAACATGGCCAAACTAAATAAAATCAAACTCATTATTACTTTGCCAAGGGGAAAGTCGTCATGAAAATAACAGCAGTATGAAGTTTGATACCTTGGAAAGTCCAGTAAAGTTGATAGGCAAGAGCTCGGAAGTTGCCTCAAGTTCTTGATTGGGCGTAAGGACAACTACGGCATCTTCCTGAAGTGAAATGGATTTCTCGGTTTTATTTATTACTTGCAACTCAGGGCCCACAGTGTCCAGCATAACCTAAAAAGAGCAGAAGGCATCGCATCAGTTATTTTCCTTCATCACACATGAAAGTAACACTTGGCGCATAGAACACTCAGCATTTAAATATGATGGGCAGGAATATTTTTTCATCAGTAGAATTTATTCTTAGAACTGACCGCACAGTTACAGTAACAGAGCAGGAATTAAAATATAGCAACTCAGTAAAAAAACTTCATACACTTCCATCTGAATGACCGTCGACTGGAATAGGAGGACAAACATTCACATTTTTTCTCTACTTAACCAAACAAGTAATCCAACCATAAGACAACACAAAATACTTTTCTAAATAAATTATAAAAAGTACAAAAATAATAATAATTTAAAAAAAAAAGCAGTGGGTTTTCAAGGGAGTTATTCCCCTTCTAGCAGAGTCTAAATATATAGAGAACCTCAAGCAACAATCACGATGCCTATAACTATAACATACAGCGCAAAGCTTCTTAGTGCTTTTCACGGCCGCCTTCAAATTCTCCAAAGTCTCCTGATGATATTCGGGGTTACCCCATGAAAAGTCGAAACGAGCAACTATCACCAAGAAAATAAAAGCTGTTACGAAGAGAAACTATAAAAATATACCGGGCATCCAGACATAAGACCGTGAAAAGAGACAGATTCGAAACGAGAAAATAACAGAAACAAGTATACCAGACATTCCAGCCTTCAGACAGCCAGAGATTATCTCAACAGATCGAGACCTTGGACCAAGAGTCCCAACGATCTTCGTCATGGCAGGAAAGAAACTCTGAAAAACAGTCAATAAACAAATAGTCAAACCAACAAAATAGACAAACAACAACGATGCTTCACAAGTGCAAATAACATTCTAACCCTCAAAATGTAAAAGTAAAGCAATCGATGACGAAACACAAGCACGTATTCAGAGTCAAATAAAACAGCTTCACAGATCCAAGAGAAATCAAGTAAAAGAGAGCCAAATGAAAAGAAAACATCAGAAAGGTGAAAACAAGAAGAGAACTTACAGCCTTGGATGGCTCGAGGATGGAGGCCATGCGAATAGGCTCCTCGAGAAGCAAGTGATTGGAATGCATCTTGGATGGATGTAATCGGTGGGGATTGAGGAGAAGTTGAAAAAACGAATTGAAATCGGAGGAAGATGAAGAAGAAGAATGAAGAGAAGGAAATAAATCAGAAATGGAAGAAGGATCCTACACTTTCTATCTCTGACTCCGAGAGCGGAATGAGAGAAAACCTGGTTCTGCGCTTCCACCAGAAACTGAAACCAAAATGCAATTATATTTTTCGCCCTCGCTGCTTCTCACACCGTCTCTCGCCTTACTCCTTTTCTTCTACAATCTCGCGATAAATTCGCTTTTTCAAACATTTGTTCATTTCACTTTTTCTCTATGCAACATAATTACTTTTCCATCCTTTTTTTTTTTTTTTTTTGAGGAAATTTTCCATCCTATTTGTTGTTCGGTGTTTTTTTTTTTATTATTATTATTATTGCCTAGGGTTTAGGGTAAAAATGTAAAGATCCCATTTTTATAAAAATGATATAATATTTTAATTAGTTGAATTGAATTATGGTTAAGATTAGAATTTCTTATAGTGATTAATATTTTTCAAAGTTCTGTTTCAAAAAAAAAAAAAATATTTTTCAAAGTTCTTGTCCACAATTTGTTGGTTTTAACTCAATTTACCTAACTTGACTTTAGAATTGGACCCAATTCAAGTTGTTTGAGTCTCTCTTTTAGTTTTTGTTGTAGGACGATTCAAATTTCTAACTTAGTGGTCGATGATATTTCTTAATTAGTTGAGCTACGTATAAATTGACAAATTATGTGATTTTTTTTAGTTCACCAACATTTAGGGATTGGAGGATTCGAATCTCTGATCTCTTGATCGATGATACATGTCAATTATTGTTGAGCCATGTAACAAGTTATACATATCAATTACTATTTGAGTTATGTGACAAAGTTGCATGAATCGTCTACTGGTAGGATGGTTAAAGAGAATTGTTGGATGTATTAGTGTGTACCACTAAAAAAAGGCAAAAATAGTAAAAGAGTATAACACGTGATTTCCCTATTCTTCTCTCTTTTGATATGGCTTTCTTTCTCTCCACCCTTTCATATTCTTATTCGTCGAAATTTTATATTTTAAAAATTTGCCTAAATTTTCTCAAATAAAATTCAAGGCTAAAATATGTAACACATAGAAATTCCTTTATATCCTACTTTATCTTTGTAAAAGAGTTGTTCCAATTTTGTTTAAAAAAAAAAAAAAAAAAGTTGTTCCAACTTCACCACCACACATAAAATTATTTTCGAGTCACTACTTTTTCCCTAGCATATCAAATTATTCCGTTGACTCAACAATAATAAGTAACAAAATAATAATGTGATTAAGTCTAGACACTTTTCTTCGTAAGATACAAATTTTGTTTTTGTTGAGTTCTATTCTAATCACATTCGTTTGTCACAAGCAAGCTAATCTAGACAATATTAAAGTCACTCCAGCAAAACACTACACCTATAAATTTCTCACATTCAAAATGTTTATTTAAAAATAAACATTTAAAATGTTGAACATGATAAAAATGAGTGACCTAAGATATATGTTAAATTCAATAATATAGAGAAATTTTGGTAGATAGGTTGTTTTATATACATATTTTCATAAATGTCCATAGTTTTGTAGATTTTCAAGATTAGATTTCCAGCATTTTTTCCTTACTATCTTACCCTTCTTGTCATATTTTATAAGATTTTATAAGATATTATCTTAACTAAATCCTTAATATTTTGAAAATATGATTCTTGATATTTGATTTCTTGCCATAATGATTCCATATTTTCCTTTTATTTCATTCAATTACTGACATTTTTCATCCATTTTCGTTCTTTTGGTAATTTTCGGTTGATCCATTTTTCTCTCTCTTTTTTTTTTCTTAATTTTATGTTGATCCATTTTTTTCCTTCTTGGCAGCAGTTTTCTATTTTCTTCATTAACCGCAAACAAAAGCTAATCGATTTTTTTTTCCCGTTTTTTTCTTTCCGACAGCAGTATATATAACATGTTCGCTGGAACATCTAAAAAATGTGTATATATTTCGATTAATATTCATTTTACTGACATAACTATTTCGGTTATTTTATATATATATATATATATATATATATATATATATATATATATATATATATATATATATATTCCCAGTAATATACTGTTTATAATCTATGCATATATTGCATTGATTATTATATATTCTGGTTAATATTCAATATATAATAGTTTAGTATATATGTCCCATAGTCTGCATTTTACAGAAAAACATTTATATTCATATATACCAGCTTATATATACTATGTACATAAGTTTTCCTTTTTTTACTCATTATTGTAGTCACGTATACCGAGTTTTTTTTTTTTTGTCTCATTACTATAGTATTAAATATACACTTGTATATTTAGTTATTTGTCAATATATATTATATATATACATGTATGTATGTATATTAAATATACCAATGCATTTAGGAGAAATATAGATATTGGAAAAAAAAAAGTCTGTATATAACTATAAAAAAACCTTATTTTTTAAATAATAAATAATATATACATATGTATATATTAAATATACCACGACGGTGATGAAATTCAACGATACCCACGATAAAACAGCGACAATTTGAGGGCAATAACTGGGCTGGTGGTATCCATTGATGCATGGGTGCTGTTTATTCGAGTTTTGCAATGGCGATGGTTGGACGGCGGCGACGCTTCCGATGGTGGTTGGTCGTCGGCGGCAAGAAAAGGATCGGAGATGAAGAGGGAAAGAGAGGTCGAGAGACCATTAGGGAGAAAGATCATGAGGGAGGAATGAAGGGAAGAAGAAACCGTGTGTGAATTGGGAAAAATAGTGAGTGGTTTTAGGGATTTTTTTTTTTTTTTTGAAAAATTGGGAGTGATTTTAGGGATCTTTCAAAATTGGGAAGTAATTAAAAAAATCCCTTTCCTTTTCCGTTCACACTCTCTCACCCACGTTCTCAAAATTGAAATTTGTAGGAAATGGTTTGTGTTTCCTTTTTTGGTTTTGTTTTATTTATTTATTTATTTTAAATAGTTAGTAGTGGATATGAGGGCTGAATCGTAAAAGGGCCATGATTTTTATGAAAAAAAATTGGACCATTAGACCTTTTCTGTAAAAAATGGAAAACTTGGACATTTATGAAATATAGGGCCCAAATTTGGACTATCTATGTACTTTTCCCTATAATATATAACTCAAAATACAATAGCCAAAACTGGTGTGAAACCGAAACTTTTCAAAAACTTTTTGGTGCATCATGATTGGAAGGTCAATTTTGTTGGGTGAAGAAAATGGTTTGTGGCTGAACCTTTTAATGCATGGTATGACACATTGGGAGGAAAAAAAATGCACAGATCCTCAGCAGTCAGCCCCATAGGTTTAAGACTCTTCCATTACAACTGAGCCCATGGTAAAGCAAATGCCTTCCAATGGACTTTCTCATTATTCACACCTTCCAATAGCTTTTTCAAAGTTTACCCACTGTATATATAAATAAATATGCCCACAGTTTTCTTTTTTTCTTTTTCATTTTTTTTGTTTAATTTACTTTCCTTTCAAGATCCTATAATATTATTAAATACAAAAATACCCTTTTAGTCCATAAAATTTATCTTTTGAACATAAATGTTCTACTTTTCTCCCCATACTGTTTGAATTGAAAAATAATCCGAATGGTGATATTTGAAGTAGGAATAATTAAAGAGAATTTGGGGTGGGTGGCAAATTGGACCAAATTAATAGCAAATATAGCACAATGTAAAAAAAATTATCAGAGTATATTATTGATAGACTCTGGTTAATTAGAATCTATCTGATAAACTTCGATTAATCAAAATCGGAGTCTATCAGTAGTTTGCAATTGATATACTTTGAATAATCAGAGTATATCAGTAATAGTCACTGATAGATTTTGATTAATTGAAGTCTATCAATGATAGACACTGATATACTCTATTAGTGGTAGACACTTCTGACAACAACTTTTTGGTCTTGTACAATTAATTTTGCTATATTTGCAATTAGTTTGCAATTGTGCTATATTTGCTATTAATTTGGTCCAATTTATCATCTATGTAACTGCCCCATAATTAAAAGCACCTTAAAACATGCCTTTTTTTTTTTTTGAAACAACCTTAAAAAAATTTGGGCCAAAGTATTTGCACATATAGCAGCCCGCAAAAAAATTTTCAAAAATAGCAAAAAGTTGTAGTCTGAACGTCAAATTTACGAAAATGCCCTTCCTAACCCTTGTTTGTTTCTCTTATTCTCTTCACTCTCTCCACCTTCGACCCCGCCATTAAAATGAACCTCACTCCTCCACGAAGGCTCCTCTCCCAAAAATCGACGCCGATTGAAGTCCGTACGCCGTCGGACAATCGGTGGAATTGGTTCGGCGAAATGTGGAAGCAGAAACTGCCCACGGTGAAGAGGACCACCGCCGCTGTTTCGATGGCGGCGTTGCAACGAATGGGGACTCTCTACATGCGAGGTACTCGAGCCATGGCAGACCTCGCGGTCGTCCATGTACCGGAAAGACGTCGGAGAAGACGACTTCCGCCTCTTTCTCCGACTGTTCCATCGGTCCGACGTCACTGCGAAATCCTTCCCCTCGCCGATTTTCTCGGAGAGTGATAGAAAGTTTTCTATCAATGATAGAAAACTTCTATCACTGATAGAAAGTTAATTCTATTAGTGATAGAAGATTTCTATCACTGATAGAACGTTTTTCTATCACTAATAGATTCTATTAGTGATAGAAAACTTCTTTCACTGATAGAAACCTACCAAATCAAAAAGAGAGGAGAGAAATCCACGCGACGGAAAGAAGAAAACCAGAAGATGTGCGCGCGCAATTCAAGGGCAAAACGGGAATATAAAAAATTAATTAAAAAATTTTGCCATATTTGCAAATATTTTAAAAAATTGCTAAATTTGCCATTATTTACCCTAATTTTGTCACCCATTACAATTATCCTAAATTAAATTTCATTTTATACGAGATTTATTTATCTTATTTGACATTAAAAAACAAAAACAAATACGTCACTCTATGGAGTTAGGTTTTTGTTTTCTTTTCGTTTTTTTTTTAAACAACTCTGCGCCGTTGTCATGTGTGATCTGTCACTTTCTTGTTTTTTTTTTTTTTGGGCATCTATCATTTTCTATATCTTTTTTATGCCAAATCAAATCAACACGATTATACTATTGTACTAAAAAAAGAACAACACAACATAATTATATTATTGTACTAACAAAAAAGTTTAACTGCATACCAAACATGACCTTATAATTTTGATCATTACTTACCTAAATCAAATATAACAACATAAAAAAATATAATTTGTTTAGATATTAAAATTGAATTTATAGATTCTCAGAAGAAAATTTTTTTTTATAAGAATGTTCCTATTAAAATAGGGGAAAATGTCCATTTTTATCCCTAGCCTAGACGTATCAAGTTGTATAATTTTTCACCCTTAAACTTTTCATTTCATCAAATTGCACCTCAAGCTTAGACAAGTGAACTTTAGAAAGCATTCCAATTTTAACCCTCCCTCCCTCACTCCGTTGTAAAAAATAAAAAAATAAAATAAAATAAGTTCTCACTACCAATATCATTGAAAAACTGTTCTCTCGTGCATTCAATAAATTATGAAGCATATGTATTATACAAAATTAGTAAGATTACATAGAACAAAGATATTGTAGCTAGAAATTGTTGCTACATTTGTGCATTGGACAAGCTAATTTTTGCGCAAGGCTTGATTTTGTTAAAATTAATGAGTTTACAGAGATTTCTACATTTTTTTTTTAATAAAAAATAAGTGAGCCAATTAGCATGAATTGAACTGATGGTAAAAATTACAACACTAATGTAAGTATAGAGTTCAATTTCATTAAATGGAAAGTTTGTGGTGCAAATTGATAATCGGACAAGTTTAGGGGTAAAAATAGTATATTTCCCTTAAAATAAACTTTCTTTTAGTTCAATAATTGTGGAGGTGTAAGATTGAATTGTTGACATTTGAAATGGTAATTAGTGTTTTATCCACTTAACTATACTCTGATTGTTCCTTAAAATAGGCATAGTGTAAACTAGAAATTAGAGATAAAAGATAAAAGTTTGGTATAAAATCGTGATAATGTGATTCAAATTCAATGTTAAAGACACTCTCTAGTTTTTCTATAATGTGATCGTTCATAAAATTAGTCTAATCAATAAAAACTAGTAGTTAAAATAAGCATAGTTTAGTAATTGGCATGTGCCTAGACAAAGAAGTCAAAAATTTGAATTTCCCACTTTCAAATATTGTTGAACTAAAAAAAAATATAGAGAGTTAATTTAGAATTAAAAAATTCTTCATCTCATATAGTTAACAAAATATTGTCAAAAGAAAAAGAAAAAAAAAAAACATAAGCATGGTTGAATTGGAAGTTTGAATCACCATATTAGCTTAAATGGTGATATTCTAACCGAATTAATTACAAATCTGGTCACTGTGATTTTGACACAATTTCAATTTGATATTTACAATTTTAAAGGTCTTCAGTTTAGTTTGTATGGTTTGAACTTAACATCCATCCAATCTAGTTTAATCTTGATTTTAATTTGATTATTTTGGTTTAAAAACATGCAATTTGATATTTATGCTCTAGTCGAACTTTACAAATGGTCCTAACCTCATTGACACTTTATATTTTCTTACTTGCAAGGAGCATATGTTATTTTCTTGTTTGACTAATTGTGTTAGTGGAACACATTAGAGTTTACGGCCAAATAAAAATAAAAGAAACACAGGTACATCTTTTGAGTTGACTAAACATAATTTAAAAACTCGTGAAGTTTAATTGGTGAGGTCCAAATTAAAATAAAATTCTATAAAAATAAAATTGGAACCAAATCTAAATCACACAGGCTAAATTAAAATATATAAAATCTTAGCCACTAAATTAAAAAGGCTAAATTATAAAAAATACTCCTGAGCTATAGGGTTTGTTTCAAAAATACTCCCAAACTTCGAAAAATGTTTAAAAAATACTCTTACCGTTAATTTTTTTTTGAAGAAACCGTTAAAGTTTCAGTTTCAAAAATAGCCTTGAACTTTCAAATTTTTTTTTAAAAATAACCTTATTGAAAAATCAAAATGCTTATTTTTTTTTCCTTCTCTCACCGTAAATTATAACAGTTTCCATCCAAAAATTAACGGCAATGGTATTTTTGAAATATTTTTCAAAATTCAGGGTATTTTTGAAACTTTTCAAGGTTCGAGGACATTTTTTAAACAAATCTATAGTTCAGGGATATTTTTTATAATTTAGCCAATTAAAAAAAAGAATATATTTAAATTTAGAAATCAAACATGTAATTTAAGCTAATTTTTTGAAGGTAGAAAATAACAAATTATCGCGAAAAGATGGAGTTATTGGGAAAGTTGGCGGTGAGAAATTGACGTGTTGTAAAAATGATCGGAGCCGAGGAAAACGTGCGTGACACGGAAGCGTCGAAGGGAGCGTGAAGAGATTATGGCGTCAAAATGCCGCACAAATTGCTAATAATCAAATACAAAATTAATAAAAACCCTACTGCCCGTGCCCAACACCGGTCAACCTCAACTATGTTCTCCCGCGTCATTCTTTTGTAAAGTTTAATTAAAAATAAATAAATAAATTGAAGATTGATATATTTTCCCCTAAATTTGGTAAAGTGTATAAATCATGACTATAATCTCTCGATTTCATTAAATCAAGCCTTAAAATTTGTTGTAATTTTTACTTTCTATTCAATTTTAAATAATTCGTTCATTAACTTCAACAAGAAATATATTTAAAATAAAAATTTGTTACTTTCGAATTTCAATAAATCAATCAAACGGGGCCTTAGTAACTCTACAAAATCTCACTTTTTTTTTTTAGAAAAATAACCCATAATATCGTTCTGTTTAAAATTCTATCAAAATATTTATTTTAACAATTATTCAAATGAATATTATCATAACATAAAAAATAAACACTTATTTAAATTTAAGGTAAAAATTGAATAACTTTTTCCAATTTAAAATAAAAATTACAATATCTATCTAAGTTTAAGGTGTAATTTGATGAACTCATAAAAAGGCTCAATTTGATGAAATTGAAATTTTAGGATAAAAGTAACTATGAACCTCTTTAGAGGTAAAAACAAAAATTATTACTATATCATACATACATAAATACATACATAGAAGTTTGTCTTTAGCGCACTTTTTTTTTTTTTTTTTTTTTTTTTTTTTTTTTTTTTTTTTTTTTTTTTCTTCTCGAGTTCTTGCTCTATTGAATAATGGTATGCAAATGCATCCATGTGCAAAGATGACGAGGTTAGAAATTTTCACGTGGTGGCAAATATCATTGTAAAGAATAGGAAGGTTTCATTTCTCAAAAGAAGATACTCTTCTATCTAGTAAACTAACTCATAGTACAAAATAGCTAAGCATAAGATTTAGAGGAAAAAAAAAACATAAATTATGTTGGATGAGCTTCTTTGACCCAATAATTTCAAAATTTTCTAAATCTTCTAAATTTATCAAGGGTAAGATTTTATGCATTAATTCAATTTTTATTCTTTCCTAAATGTCCATATTTAATTTGGTAACTCTTATTTTTATTAATTTATTTTAGTATTATATATTTTTTTTCTGTCAGCCGGTAAAGACAAATAAGTAAATGAGATTCTTAAACTTTATGAGTAGAAAAAAATGTAAAATTATAACAAAATAAACATTTTTGGAATAAATGGGTTAATATTGGCTCATTTGTGTAGTTACCAAAAAAAAAAAAAAAAAAAAATACAAAACTGCCCATCTTCAAGAAAGACACTCAGATTAGGAGAGAATAACAATTTGATTTCGAGACCACATTATCTTATTTAGATGAGGGCAATTTGCAATTTGCATTTTTTTTTTTTTTTTTTTTTGACAACGAGGGCAATTTGCAAGTTAATCCATACAAACGTGTAATATTTAAAATATAAAAATAACCTGGAGGGTAATTTTAGAATTATAAGTTTATAACTAACACGAATATACTTTTTGTTCTTGAATTGTCAACACTGTATTTATTTGGTTCTAAAATTTTAGGACCTGAGTTCCAAGAAAAAGTAGATTGTTCCTGCTACTAAATTTTCTTAACAGACCATCAGCAGATATTTGATTGGATACTATAAATTTTCTATAAAACTATTTATGCTGAAATAAAAATTAACATTAGGGAAAAAAAAATCTATTTAACACCCCTGAACAGGGAGTTGTATCAATTAAAATTTCAGACCAATTATTCTATCAATTTAAACCCTAAAGTAAATCAACTTAGACATTCGTCAATGATTTATAACTATTTAAATTTAATTCCATTTCAAATCAACTCAAAATGACATAAATAAAAAGGTCTTTCTTCCAACATCCTATGAAAGTAGCAAGAAAATTTATCATGTAACTCTTTCTAAATAAGTATAGAATAATAGAGAAAGATGTGAAGATACAACCCACCCATATTAATGAAAAAACGTAACCATCCATTTGATCTTAACATCTCTTTAATGCTATGTTAGTCCCAACAATTAGAGAAGTCTTATACATATGTGAAAGTCATGCATCAATGATATTAAAATACAAGTTCAACTAATGGTCTAAATTGATTCACCTATAGAAACTTAGGATTTTAATCAATACAATTATTTGTTTGGAATTTTAATTGATACAATCCCATCTCGAAAATCTTCCATTGAGGGATGCCCAATGGACCGACCATTTATTTTTGTGGTCCACCAGAGCCATCAGCCAATTTAGGCTTTCTTTTTTCCTCTTCTTTTCTCTTTTTTTGAGTACCATCCCAATATAGGCATGGGCTTGCTAGTTCAGCTTGATGTTAAAAGTGATTTCCAAGATTGTGACGCAAAATGATCATAATTACAGGAAGAAAGATCGTATCCACGAACGTTCAGGGAATTTTCACCTGCATTTTACTGTATGTCATCTACCCAAACGCACGTCTCAGAACATTGGAATTGAGTGAATTCCAAATACCCACAATAATGCCACTCGCCAAAGCCCGCTGCGCCTGTTTTGCGGCCATTCGGTGAGCTTCCAAAACTTCGTCATCTTTAAGGAGGCTTCTGAGAGCCTCTTCAAGGTCCAGTTTTCCATGAACCTGAATCAGTTGAATACAAGTAAAATTGATAATAAAGGCCAGTCTTTAATGATCGAGGAAGGAACCAGGAAGTTAGGATTTTTTAAGAAACGCTGTTTTACTACTTTTTACAATATGTCAAGTAGAGGCAAGTTCCATATTAAAAGTTTGATGATCTTTACTGTTACTAAAATTGTTTCGGAAATCTAGCCCGATCCTCAGAGGTAATTTTAAATTTTTTAGAAAAAAGAGAGACAATGACATTTCATTAAACCAATTAAATAACAAGAGGGGAGAGGAAAGTCTCAAAAGAAAACTTAAAGGAAGTTATATAAGACCTTTCCCAATTATCTCAACAATCAGAAACAGCATAGTTTATTAAAAAATTGCTCATCTCAGCACCTAGAGGCAAATAAAAAGTACTATCTAGAATACATATTAGATAGTTGTTCCCTTTTATCGAGAATGTAACTGAAGTCCAACATCAACTAGATAAGAGGAAGATTGTGAGTATATGAGTGAAGTACAACGTTTCTATTGGTACAAGGCCTTTTAGATGAAACCAAAAGCAAACCTATGCAAGTTCATGTCTGAGGTGGACAAATATCATACCTTGTAGAAATGTCAGAAGGGTTAGTTGTCCTTATATTTTCCTTTTATTCTATTTTATTTGTATTTTTAAAATTTCAAGTGACCCAAAGAAAGCTCTTGATAAGATTCAACATCATTGTTTAGCCTTTTTCTTGAAAGGGTGGTTAGTCACAAGAGAAAGGAGAGTTGACTTTATATGTTCGAGGGGTTGGTCCACCTGACGGAAGAGAAAAGGATTGAGAGAAGAAGTAGCAAGGTGACAGCACATGAAAATGTAATCTTGAGTCTCCATAGCAACTCACAGAGGGTGCCATGGCTTGGGTATAGGACAATGCCAAGGTTTCTTCTTTGAAGTTTATCTTCATTGTTGATGCTTTCCAAATAAAAACTGACTTTCTTTGGTTCAGATATCTTTCCAAACAGCTTTCCGCATGTCATGGCTAAGGGTATTGTTGAAGCTTCATTACTGAAGGTGAATTTACAGCTTAAGAAATTCGGGGGATCACAGTTCCATCTCCAATAATCACGAGGTTGAAATTTTTTTACCATCTATGCTTCCTATGAGAGTAACATTCGTGAAACTCATCATCCTTTAAGGGTTTGTCTAACATTCGAGCTGTCCACAAGCTAGTATAGACACTCCTAGATATCAAAAAAAAAAAAAAAAAAGAATGACAAACATTCCAATTCCGGCCAATGGTCCAAATCTAATCAGTTGATAGATCATAAATATTGGAAAAGAAGTTGGAGAAAGAATCTTGGCCAATCCAACAATCTTCCCAGAACTAAAACTCTACCAAGTGAACACTATCACCATTATTTTCTTATACGAGCAAGCATTGACGTGGCTACCCTAATGGAGAATGGTGGAAAATTTCAATCAATTCAGAAGAACTATCATCTAAAATCAAATTAACCAGTATGATTTTACCTATGCAAGATATGAAGGCCTCATCCAGATCTTGAAGTTGAAATCCCGACAGTTAACATTTGGCCTAATAAGAGATGTTGTCGGGGCTAGAGAACCAAACTTGAAATATTCCCATGACTTAAAAAACGTCCAAGATCTCAATCAAAGCCACAGCATTACATTTCAGAGAAACAAAAGGCAGATGTAAAGTGGGAAAAAATTTTCTGTTCACCTGCAAAACTGACATTGGATTGAACTGCTGCATTTTAACCACCATGCTTGAGAAATGGCCAATATATGGACCTGGCAGAGGAAAAAGAACAAGTCTCTCAGAACAGGAGGTTTAAGGATGATGAGTACCGATCATAATGAGTACAGCAGCAAATACTCACCAGTCAAAACAGCACAACCAGCTGCAGCAGCTTCTGATATGTTGTGACCAGCAAGGCCAGGCAAGAAGGATCCTCCAACCACGGCAATGGGAGTTGTCCTATACAAATATCTTAATTCACCTAAATTGCACGTGGAAATCACATTTAGCAGATTTATCCCAAAGTAACCAAAACATCCCACCCAAGCTTTGAAGTTAACAATACAAGATCCAGAAAAAATATTTTATTCCTTAGGCCTAAATAAGACAATAAGATTTTGACTGCGGCATGTCATTACCGTCAAAGTTACTCTGAAATGAACGGTTGCAGATTTACAAGTATTCCATTACAATTGTAGTTGAACGCATCTTCCAAGAATTTTCAGTTTCAATTGGTGCCTCTGAAAGAATGTTGCTAAGTTCCTATATGAATGTTTCTATAGATTAGTGTAAGGAGTTTTTTCAAAAACCTTACTTTGGTATATATGGTGAGAAAGAAATGGCAGAATTTTCCAAGACCATGTATTGAATATAAGGAATTTTTTTATCATTTTCAGGCCTCTTCTTGTAGCTCTCATAACAATTTTTTGTAACTACACTTCTTTTCTCATCAGTGATGATTGGGGAGTTTTATCAATCCTGTTGGCTTTTACTTGGGGCCTTCCCCATCCCCTCTCCATTTTTGTATTATGGATTTCAGGAATACACTCCATTCTCAATGGCTAGGACAAAAAAGTTGTTTTACCTTGCCAATTTTTTTTTTTTAAGAAAAAACATTAATTAGATAAATTAAGTATCACATTATTATTAAGTCTTGATTAGATTTGTAGATTCATGCTTATTTATGTAAAGAAGAACCAAACTTTCAAGATGACAAGCTGAAGCTGAAGAAACAAGAGAGGACAACATTGTCAAGCTTAATTGATCGACAATGACTCCCAAATTGATGAAACATGAAAGAAAAGAATCGTTATACAAACTCAATCTATCAAAGGCTTCTCAATCAATCAAACCACAGAGGAGCAGCAGTAAGAGGGTGCACACTACCATAGTGCCAAGCTCTCTAGTTTCAATTGGTAAGTGTGTTTAAGATAGCTGATTTGAACACCATCTAGAAATGCAAGTGTTCAAAATATCAAGATGAAGGGGAAGGAAAAGAACAACACTTTCATTCTTTTTTCAAAAAAAAAAAAAAAAAAAAGAGGAAAGAAAAGGAGAGAAAAGATAAACTTAGGGTTTCCTCTGTTTTCCAACATAAAAAGCACCAATTTAGTGGTTAGGTCATGAGTAGACATCTTGTTTGTAGTCTCTCCATTGTATTCAGCCTCTCAAGAAACACTCACCAGTAGAACTTATCACTTCAAAATGAGAGTACTAGGTAGGGGTACACATCGGTGTCACTGTGTTGGTTTTAGCACAAAACGGATATAAAGAACCAACTGGTGGTAGTTGCATGCCTGAAAGGATTGAGATGAGGAGAGAACAGAGAGGGGGAGGATGGGAGAGACAGAGAGGTGAGTAGAGAGGAGACAGAGAGATGGAAGAAAAAAAATGAGAGAGCGAGAGAGCTACAAGAAAAAAAATGAGAAAGAGAGAGTTGGAATGGAAAGAAAAGAAGGGAAGAAGCAAGGAAGACAGAACAGAGAGTAAGGGAGAGTGGGATGGAAAAAAAGAGTTGATGAGAGAGATTCAGGTGGATGGTAGAAGAGAGGAGTATTAGCATGAGATATTGTGAGAGTATTTTTTAAAAAGAAAATATATACCAGTTGGTCAGATGGCGCTTTTCAGCCACTTCGACTGACCAACGCAACACCAATTGATATGTTGGTCTAGACCAACCGATTGACCAATGTTAGTTTCAATCGGTATTAGTTTGTTCTCAATGAAAGCTGGTTTTTCTATTAAAAAAAAAAAAAGATATACTTGATTGACCAATGTCAGTTTCAATCGGTATAGTCTGTTTTCCAGATATGCTCGTTCATTTTTTTCTTTTTTCTGTTAACAAGGAAATGGTTCATGTTAAGAAGAGTGATGAATTGAATTCACCCTATCCTTCAAGCATCCACCTCGTTAAATCAATTCCATCTCAAGCCTAATCCCAACCAACAACTCCAAAAGGTAGCAGAATTAGTTCAGCTCCAACTCATTCAAATTCCTCATAAAAAAACCTTCGGACTCCTCCCAAACCTTGCTAACTATAGCAAGTGTCATAACTCAAGCCTTAAAGAGAAAGGGATTTTCAAGGAACCAAATTATTGATCATATCTCTTCCCGTTCTAGTATATCATTATAACTTTTTCCTCGAATTGCAAAGCAGCAAAGTCATCCATTTTCATGTTTACCACTCAAGCATTTAATTTCCTCAATTACCTTTTTTACATTTCTACTTTTGATGGAAAAGACCTTTCTTACCAAAACATAAAGAAAAATTTTGTTTAAAAGTTGTGTGTCTCATTCATTATGGTTCATTATCCTATCTCAAGAACTTGACAAAAGGTTTTCCCTCCAAAGCTATGGACATAGCCTTCTATTGAGTACAACATTAAAAAAGCCTAAATACTATAACTTTATACATCTTGTATCTTTAGAAGCTTACTTCCAAAGAGAGAATAAATTCAAGCAAAAAGTTGAATGAAACACCAAATGATATAAACATTGCATACCTAATGTATCTACAACATATATGTTCGTCCCTGATGTAATGTTTTCACCTTGAGACCTCAAAGCTACATTCTGCCCTTCTTTCTGCATCGCCTGTGCTAATAAAAATGGAATACCAAAATCAAATGTGGAGCTAATCGTCATAATAGAGCCACATATGTCAAAGATTATACTAAAGAAAATTAAAAGTAAAGATCCAGTGCTACAGTGGTTTGACATAGAATAGTCATTTATAGATATTCCTAAAACCAAACCTTTTACTTGAAATATATTTGTTGATCAAATAGTTAATTTAAGGAATTTTCCCCCCACATCAAAAATATTTCACATGACTCACGCAACATAATTAACTTTAGAAAATTGTTCAAAGGCATAACCATCTCGAAGAATTGGACTAAAAACACCACACATAATATAAAATGGTCAAAGTAACATGTGAGACTGACAAGACCTAGTAACGGACCTACCAATACATAAATGTATTTTTCATACAAGATTGTCTAATTATCATTATCAATACTGTGTACAAAGCTCAAAAATGAAGTATAAGAAACCTACTAGAGCAATCTCTTTTCCATGCTGTGGGTGTCGAGGTACAATAACAGTGACTAGATTTGGGTGTGCTTCTAAGAGCATTTTGTGAACTTCAAGTATGACTGCAGCATGAGAAAACCAGTATTAATTCCATTACGCAGCAATAAACTTCATTTCTATGTTCTGTTACGGCAATGCATGATTTTTCCCCACGCATGCGAGTTAGCTATTTGCATCTGCAAAACAAAAACCTAATACTCCAAGATACAGCTATCGAACTATTCAACTATGCACTCATCAGCGTGATGGAGCTCGACAAAAAGGTCATATTTGGATCATTATCCCGTCTTGGAATTTTTTGTAACCACACCTTGAGGATGAGGAGTGTTTTAGGGGCAGGTAATGGTAGGAATAACATTAGAGTGGAATTGGGATTATTAGTTAGGGAATTTGTTAGGGTATTTAATTATAAATAGAGGGGGTGAGAAAGGAGAAAGTTAAGCATTGATTCAATTGGTTTAGGGCTTGAGTGATCTCACGAGGGAGAAGGTCCAAGTACCTCAAACACTTGGTTTATCTTGTAGTTCTGTTATCTTTTACATTTCAATAAATTTTGGGTTCTATCAATCAAGAAGTATTAACTCAAAAGGGATTGCACAAAGTAAACCACATGTCACATTTACAACACACATCAAAGTGTAAACGGTAGAGGCATTTGCAGCATTTCTCTATTAATGCAAATGTTAAGAGGAAATAAATCATAACTGCGCAGTTCAGCAGATTTGAACGAGAAAATCATAAAAATGCCACAACATCATCAACATTAGAAATATTTATACATGCATAATTTGGGTTCTGGAAGAAAATAAAATTTAGGAGGAAAATAACCTTCTTCTTCGCCTCTATGTACGGACGAAGCCATCCAAACTTGTCTTCGAGCCAATTGTGCTCTTAGATCCTCAACCTTTTTTATCTCTTCCTCCGACATTCCAACATCTTCTACAGCTGAATGGAAAGAACAAATTCAAAATCCAATCTTGGTCTATAGTTCAAATAGCAAAAGCACACTGATCGAATTCAGTAAAAGTAATAATGAGAACCATGTGATTCACTGCTTTTATAATAAAAGTGATTACACCAATCCCATTCTTGTAAAATAACAGTTGACAAACCAACTGTGCATTCATTTCATAAAACGTAATTTTCATTCCATCATATCAGAAGAAAAAGGTTCATGGTGCATACCAAATTTCAGATCACCAGCAAAACTGATGACCAGTGGCGAAGCTTGCAGTAGCTGGAACTGGATTGCCTGTAGGTTGCTCTATGACACAAAACAAGATAAATGACACAGGAAAAGAGGAAAAAAACCAGTTATGAGACGGAAAGTTTGAAGGTCCATACCAATGGTAGAATCAATGAGAACTTTGACAGCATAAAAGAAATCAGGGGAAGAAACACAGGAATGGACCAACGCTTAAAAGACCTAGTTGACATCCGAGCATTTAACAATGCCATAGTAATCTGAAGAGAATAAGGGCAAAAGTAAAAATCTCAAACATCAATAACATAATTGACTTCATGAAGAGAACCATTTCTAGGATATATATTGTTAAAATAGCAAGATGACATTATCAAGATAGTCATAACTCAATGAGAAGACAACTTACACCACGCTGTGAAGCACCCAAGATAAGATTAGGCCAAAGTTCACTCTCCATAATCATAATAACTTTAGGCTTCCAATATGCAATGAAAGTGTCTATGGCAGCAACTGTATCAAGTGGGGCAAACTGATTTGTACAAAAAAATGTGAATACCATACCAAGTAAATCTAGATGGCCTAAGACATGTCAAAACCAAAACATATAAAAATGATGAGTATTAAGAAAGGGCAAGTATATGACCTATCGAGAGAGAGAGAGAGAGAGAAGAGAAGAATATAATATTTTGATTGAGTATACTTTCAAGTATTTTTTGTACTGAGCTATAAACAAGTAGGATAACAATTGAAAACAAGAAGTTTTGACATATACCAAGAAATAGAATAGATAAAGAAATATTCTCACTGATGTGGATCACATTTAGATATTAAGAATATTTTAATTGTAAACATAATCATGCTTTAATAAATCTAACTTCTAAAAAACAGTCAATTGGAAAATGTAGGATAAATCCGGGGTTTACAGGGTTTTGTGCTTAAGCTCTTTCACTAAATTCCTCTTAGCCCTACATACCATAATTCTTTACGAAAATAAAACAGTCAACAAACAGAAAATATATGTGCCCAAGAAGGAAAAGAAATGTCCCTCGTCATACATCAAACTGAAGCATTAAACATTCCATCGAAAACATGTAGAATCCCACAATTGGAAGAAATGTTTTAGAAAAAGGCAGAGGGATACTTCATAAACATAAAGGAACCAGCATTGCTTATATCGTTCCAGAGCTCTATTATGAATGCAATTTTAATCCTAAGACACTTTCAGTTAAGAGAGGGAATGTAAAAGGAGTACCTGATATATGACACCGTTAGGAAGATAATTCTTCACTACTTGACTGCACATTAAGAAAATATAATCAAGTACTCGTACAGAATTTGTATGTTCCGTTTTATTAATAGCTACGGCCCCATTTGATAACCATTTGGTTTTTCAAAATTAGGCTTGTTTTCTTCCAATTTCCCTATCATGATTTTTATCTTTGTCGATGACAAATTTAAATTTCTAGTCAAATTCTAAAAACAACAAGTTTTTGAAAACGGCTTTTTTTAGTTTTCAAAATTTGCTTGGTTTTTTAAAACAAGGAAAAGAAAGGTATTAGAAAAACAAAGAAGCTTCAAGGTGGAAGTAGGATTTATAAGCTTAATTTTTAAAAACCAAAAACCAAATGGTTATCAAACGGGCCTACATAATTATGTCCATACACGACATTAGTGCTCCTATTTTCAGCTAAGCTTACAATTCCACGATAAAAATCAGATCGGATTTCTCCGTGAGAAACGTCTAGAAAGTAACTAACTCCAAGAACAACTATAAAGTTCCACTGACTCGTTTCCAGTAAAGAAGAATCAATAATGTAAACTTAAAGAGAAAAAAAAAAATAACAAATAACACTGATTCTTACAACGCAGAATAAGTGGTTGTTGTCATCAAAACGATCAAATCAGGCCTCCTCTGAATACATTGCTTGATTATAGGAATAGTAGCCAAACCTTCTCCTGCACATGAACCAGGAAAAGCACGTCAGAAACTAAAACATAGACTGCAAAGTATACAATCAATACTCCATTCGACTACCGATAAAAAATCCACCGATTTCCTCAATACATTATGGTCTGTTTCCGAATTTCTCAGCCGGAACAGAAGAAGGAACTGGTATAGTGATAGAGAATGAACCTAAAGAGACGGCATGGAACCAGACGAGCGGACCCGGAGGGCGAGCATGGGAAGGGCGACCAAGACGCTCCGGCCATCGGAGAGGGTGCTCGAGGCCACGAAGCACCCGCCATCGAAGGTGAAGGTACAGCAATGGTGAGAGCCCGTAGCTCAATGCTCTGTATACTTTGTAAAGTAGCTTCCCCTTCGTTGCCGCCATTCTTTCGGTTTAGGAGAATTCGTGCTGGTGATCGTGAGCGACGTGTTGATTCCAGCATGGGCCCTATACACAAAGTGACCGAACTTATGGGCCGTTAAACTGGCCCATATCTCCTTTTGGCCCAAAACACATGCTCTTTAATGTTCCACTTCCATTGATTGATTTTACCAAATATTATTTTATGAGAAAATTTTTGGGAAAATAAAATTATTTTTCAAACCATTAAAAGAAGAAAAATAATAAGAACCTTCCCATGACGGTCATCCACTTTTATTTTGTTGAATGTTTGAGAAAAAAACTGAAAATTGTTCTTTTAAATGTACATCTAACGATTACCAAAGAAATAATCATGTTGTGATAGCTACATTAAATAAATTATTTTTAAATTCATATATACGTGAAGAAACAAATAGTTATCAAACAAAATCAAACTTAAAAAGATTTAGTTTAGGAATAATCAAAGTCTAGTATGGTAAAACACACATGAAAATTAATCAAACCCGCATGTCTCCCTCCATGCACTGTATTTTTAAAATAAAAACAAAAAACAAAAAAAAAAACCATAAAATAGCTACAAAGACATTGATCTAAATACATTAAAGTTACAATTTTATGAAAATACTATTGAAAATATCACTTAAATGTCGATAGTTGATACCAACAAATAAAAAATCAAGAAACGTTTAAAATAATTGTCATTTCTCATGTTGAAATTTTAATTACTGAAAGTAGAAAGCTTATTTAATAATGGCGAAAAATAATCAATTACAATATGAATTTGCATAAATATGGATTAAATTATACCGGTTTAAACTGGCTGACGCGCAGTATAAAGCTTCAAGTTTCCACCATTGAAAGAGGGGGAATTTCGAAAGACGTACAAAATCAAGATTCAAGATAACGAAGAAAGAAAGAAAGAAAAAAAAAAAAAAAAATTCCCCAATCCATATAACTGCTTCATCTTCTTGTAGTGGCGCCATCTGCCGGGCTGTTGAAATGGACGACGAAAATCGGACCAACGATTCTTCTCCGCCGTTGAACAGCACTGATTCACTTGAACCAAGAGAGGAAGAGAGAAGCTTGACGGCAGATTTGGTGGCGGAGACTGCGGCGATGACGATATCCTCTGCGGCGGCAAGAGGCGGCGGCGAGAATTCTCAAGCGAGAAGGAGGAGGAGGAGGAGGAAGACCGGGAGGGTGGGGAGGCCAAGAAGGAATAATAATTCTGATGACTCAAATGCCAACCCAATTGTCGCATTGGAAGCTGCATCGGCCGCGCCTTCTCCTCCCAAACGCGCGCGAAGAAACAATCCAATTGATCTTCCTTCAACAGGTATACAATACAAATTACAAAGATTGTAAACAAGATTCCATTTTTTGTTACATCAAGAAACCAATATTATTTACGAAATATGATTTTACATGTGTGTATTGGCGAATGTGGAATAGAAAGCATTCCGTCCTCCCACGACAACTTAACACCACTTGCGATCACTGTTTATCCCGGCGAGGTACCATTTAATTTATGATAAGATTTCATATTTTTGTTGAGTGGTCGTTGGATTGAAACGAGATGTATTGATATAATTGTGGGAAATTGGATGCAGAATGTTGTGGAAAAAATCATGTCATTTTGTGAAGGTCATCGGAGAGTTGTAGTCCTTAATGCCAGTGGAACGATTTCAAGTGTCACCCTTCGTCGATCAACCTTTCCAGGCCATGTCTCCTACGAGGTAACAACCAAACATTGTATACAAATTTGATTATAAATAAAAAGACTATATATATCCAATAATTATATGGTTTATCTGAATTATTTTATTTTTTAGGCAAAGAATTATTTATATTTAAGCAGCTTTGTATTTTAACAAAAAATGGCACTTAGTATAGTTTTATTGATAGTACATGTGAGACGTTCTATGTAATCAGGTTCTTGTTTATCACACGCTCTTCTAACAGTATTTTTATTTTTTAAAAAATACTAACAATAATTTTCATACTTATTTTACGGGATAAATAATAAGTTTCATTCTAATTCAAATATTAAAATTACTTTCTATCAATTATGTGGATGGATGTTAAAATTACTTGATTATAAATCGAGGATACTTAATGCATCGGTAAAAATCAAGTTTTTTTTTAAAAGAGTAGAAATCAAGCTAGTTAAGATAAGAAAAAATAATAATAATAATAAATAAATGTTTTTCTCAGAGGTAACTTAATTCGTCTATTAATGAGTATACTTAAATATAAAAAAAAATATTATTAAAATAAAATTTTGATCTCGAGACTTGTTTCAATCCCTATACTTTCAACCAATCTTAACTTTACTTTCTAAATAAATTCATGGTTAATTTTTCCAGGAATAGATTAAACTTTATAAGTATTTTCCATCTAAGGAGTGTTTGGTTTAACTTTTTAAGTGTTTAATTTTGATTTTTTTTTAGTGTTTGACAACCACTATAAATAACTTATTAGAAATCTATTTAAAAAGAGTGGTTAAGTATATAATAACTTGTGTATAAAAACATAAATGTAACAAAACATATAAGTGTTTAAATTCTAAACAATTTCTATACTAAATGTTTTTTTAAAAAAATGTATTCTTAAAAGAAAAAAAAACTTCGTATACCGGTATGTAGATCTCCTGCATACCACCATTAAAATGTTAACAACTAGGAAAGATAAAAAAAATTTCTCATTTTCTCCCTTCCTCTCTCTTAATTGTCAAGATTTTAATGGGGTATGAAAGGAGATCCCTAAATACCGATATGCAGGGAAATTTTGTTCTTCTTAAAATACATCGTATTTCAAACGGACCCTAAATTTTGAAAACATATTTATATGGTGCAATTTCTATTATTATTTTAACCAATTTTCATTTTTGAAATTAACTCCAAACTTGAGGTGCCAAATTCGGATTGACTTGGGCTATTGAATATGTACTATGCAGGGTCGGTTGCAGATAGTGTCATTAACTGGGGCGCTTGTGGAGAGTGAAACTGAAAGCGCCGCCGGAGCGACAGGCCACCTTGATTTAACGGTGTCGTTGGCTCTGCATGATACGAGTATCACCGGCGGCAATGTCATCGGTCCATTGATAGCCGGTTCACAAATCAGAGTCAGCCACTCTTTCTAATCACTTCCAGTTTTTGAAATGCCTTCTAATTTTAGAATTTAAACAATCATATATTTGGTTACATTGTTTCTTTTAAAATTGTTTTATTTCTCATTAATCTCGTTTTTTAATCGGTTATTTTTAGTAATGGTCAAAGTTTTTTTTTCAAAATTAAACACATAAAAAGTTAAATCAACCATATCCTTATTATTACCATTTCTATTTCTCATTCTCATTCTCAATACCCAACTGATGCTTTTTTTTTTTGCAGGTTGTGATTGGAACATACGTGCCACTTACATCTGAACCAACGCCATCACAGGGACAGATACAGAGTCGCCGAGCTTTGCCTTTAACCATAACAGAGCCATCGTCTCAATTTGATGCATCGGCATCTTGCAGCAAAGACATTCAAATCGATTGAGATTTTGTATCTGCTCTTAGTTTTCGGATTCTTTTTTTTTCACCATGTACACTGGAAAGCCTAAAATTTGTGGATGATAAAGTTCGTTCTGGCAAGATGTGTGTAGTTTGTGTTTCAAAAGTTGTTAAATTTCAACTTCCAAAAGCAATACAAGACATGAGAATCAGAATGAAAATGCAATTACTCGTAATATTTAATGATCTTGGAGTAATAATCCCAGTGAGGATGTCTAGGAGAAATGGCAGGCTTTCCAAATGGATGCTGTTTGATGAAACCAGGTACATCTTTTGCCTCAGCCACTTTTTCAAGGAACACTCTCAGTTCACTTCCAGGTCCCAAGCCATTATCCTCAACGTCATCCGCCTTGTACTCATTTGGGAATATGGCAGTGTGAGGCTGCAGAAACAAACCAAATAATAAATCTAGGTGCAATTTTTGAACTATAATTTGATTTCAAGTTGAAACCTTACAGGGTTTAGCAGTGCTTTGTAAGGCTCATTGTCAATTAACAGTGTGTTGGATGAAGAAAATTGTGTTCGAACCCTAAACACGTTCTTCAGCTCCTTTAAAAAGATGGGCTTTTGTTTCTTCTCCAGGTCATAGAAAAGGGTTCTAGTGCACTCTCTTTGGTCCTGTTAAAACCCATAAATGGTTAGATTTGCCACCAATTTTATGACCCACAATTTCATTATTGCTAATTTTGGCTACATACATACCCATGCAAACAGAAGCTTGCCTCTCAGTCCTATCATTATAGAATCCAAAGCATCGTTCAAGTACCATCTGCAGAGTGCAGACGAAAGTATATTGTAGTGCTTAAGAATATGAATAAATAATTAAACTCTCCTAACTCTCATATTTTCTCTGATAATATTCAAAGTTACTTGTGAAATTTTATGTGTTAACTTGCATAAGCTTTTGGGTTTAAGGAGACTTTTTTTCTTCATTGGTTTGTTTTAATATCAGACTCACTCTTTTGCTGAAGACCAAATTCCCACTTCAAACCTCTCCAAGCAGAACTTCATAAACTCTTCACAGTATGGCCTTTTATAAACTGCCATGGATATAAGGAGAAAGAAAGTATTAGAGATTTCTATATAAAAAGAGTGAAAAACATATAAGAAAATAGTGCGGAATTTGGACCATAGAAACTCCCATGTGAAGAATCAGGGCGACGATTTTTTGGGACCTTGGAGCTGTCGCGACGAAGGACTCTGTGGCAGAGAAATCCACCGAGTCCCATAATCAGAAGCTTCTTTTTTGGGCCGAGGTTCAGCTTTTCCAGTGACAGTCCCAAGTCAACTTCGCCTTCTTCTTCGTCGCTGTCGTTTTGGCTTCGGGGAGCTTTGTTTTTGGATGATGTTTCGGCCATTTTCAAGGGTTTGGGTGTGTTGAATTGGGACTAAGTTTCTTCGTTTATATATAGGTGGAAAAATTCGACTTTTGAACTTCTCTCACTCTCTCTCGTTTTTTTTTTTTTGAAACAGACTTTTGAACTTCTCTATGGAAACTATTCGTTTCGAATTAATGTTTCAGATTGGTTTTTTCGATGATCGAGCATGTGGAATTGGTCTGTTTAGCTTCCCTGTGCTTGTTTAATCAATGTTTGCATGCACACACGGAGAAAATAAATTCAAGGGTAAAATGCACTTTTGGTCCCCAAGGTTTGGAGTTGATGTCTATTTGGTCCCTGAAGTTTCAAAACATACACTTTAGTCCTCCAGGTTTGTAAAATCATTCTAAATGGTCCCTGGCTTAACTTTAACCTAACGGAATGCTGACTGGACCGTTATGTGTTGACGTAGATATGATGACAAGGCTACCTCATTTGCTTACTAGGCACATCAATTAAAAAAAAAAAATAAAAACTAAACTCTTAAAAAAAAAAAAATTAAAAACCTGAGATGGGTTCTGGTTAAAAAAAGGTTTAAAAAAATGATCATTTCTTTCGCTGCCATCCTCTTCCTCTTCTTCTTCGCATCTCCGGCTGCCGCCCAATCACCTCCACCACCCAAGCCCCGCAACTTCTCCACCTTCTCAATCTCCCATTCCCCATGGCGGCCATCCCAAAATCTCATTCTCCTCTCCCCCAACTCCCTCTTCACCGCCGGCTTCCGGCCACTACCAAACAACTCCAATCTCTTCGTCTTCTCCGTTTGGTACTTCAACATCTCAACAGACGCCGTCGTTTGGTCCGCCAATCTTCTTTCTTCGATCAACCGCTCGGCGGCTTTGTCCATCACGACCACCGCCCAACTCCGTCTCGACAACGGCATCGGCCGCAATCTCTGGCCTTCCACTGTTTCTGAGAATCTAAATTCGGCCCAATTAATCCTTCGCGACGATGGTGATTTGATTTACGCCACATGGGAGAGCTTCCAATTTCCCACCAACACCATTTTGCTGAATCAAACATTGAATGGAACCACCATCGTCTCCAACAACGACAAAATATAAGTTCATGAACTCTGTTAATTTGACGTTTGGTACAAATGGGTACTGGACCTCTGGAAATCCCTTCCAGACTTTCCTAATGGAAGGTCGAATCATCATAAACAATCAAAACCCAATTACCCCTTCTGATTTTAACTCGACCCGACTGAGGAAATTGGTTGTTGACGATGATGGGAATCTCAAGATTTTGATCTTCAACCCAAATATCCGGCGGTGGGATGTGGCTTGGCAAGCACATGTAGAATGAAATTGGTTGTGCCCTTTTTTTTTAACCAGAATCTATCTCAGGTTTTTAACTTTTTTCTTTTTTAAGAGTTTAGTTTTTTATTTTATTTTCTTAATTGACGTGCCTAGTAAGCAAATGAGGTAGCCTTGTCATCATATCCACGTCAACACATAACGGTCCAGTCAGCATTCCGTTAAGTTAAAGTTAAGTCAGAGACCATTTAGAATGATTTTACAAACCTGGAGGACTAAAGTGCATGTTTTGAAACTTCAGGGACCAAATAGACATCAACTCCAAACCTCGGTGACGAAAAGTGCATTTTGCCCAAAATTCAAAGATTGAAACTTAAAATGAATTTTTGTATGGATATATCTCCTTTTGTTTGACATCTTAGTATATTTACCATTTTAATTATATACGCTAACTTCGCTCTCTCTCACTACTCTTGTTACTCTCGCTCTCTCTCCAATTTCTCTCTCCAATCTCGTTCTCGCTTTTTGCTCTCACTCTCGCTCCCCAGTTTCTCCCTTCAATCTCTTACTCTATCTCTAATTTCTCTCTCCAATCTTGCTCTCGCTCTAACCTCTATCGTTCTTAAATGTCTTAAATGAGTGTTTTCATCTAGAGAGTAAAATGGTAATTTTGCTAGGATGATGACGTAAGCAAAATGACATATATCCTTATTCTGAAAAGGTTGAACATTTTTCATTTTGGTCTCTCAAAATGGGTCATCCACGCAATTGTTTCAAACTTAAACAAACAGTTGCGTTGTGACTTTTTTACGTCTGTTTTATGAAGTTGTAATAGTTTTTAAGGAGGTTCTAGTGGAAAATTTTCTAGTACTATAGTAGTATGAAAATTTTTTCATACTATCTTTCATTTATTGTTTGTCATAAAAGAAGTATTTAAGATTGGTGTGAGACCTGTAAAATAAAATATTATATCATTAAATGACGTGTTAAATAATGTTGAATGGAGGGAGTATGTACCACCGTAGTACTAGAAATTTTCTTGATTCTGGCAACGTTGTGGCACCCACCGACTAGGTAGGAGGTCGGTCAAATGAATAACCTAAGGAGTGTTTGATTTCAGAAGTTGAAATTATTAAATCTGGAGTTGTTTGGTTTTAAGAGTTAGAATAAGAGTTGATAAATTTGTAAGATCCACAATAAAATATTTGAATATTAGTTAATAAATTTGTGAGACCCCACAATAGATTGTTATATGGTTAATACGTTTGTGGGCCCACAATGTTACATTTACCATAAAATAATTTACAAAATGGTAACTCCTAAATCGGTAAAATTTATATTATGCATATTGGTCAGTGTGATATCATACTTTATATCAGTTTTTTTTTTTTTTTTTTTTTTTTTTTTTTTTTTTTTTTTTTTTTTTTTTATATCAGTTTATCAATCATGTATATTATCATATAAGTATATATCGATGACATCGGTGATTAAAAAAAATGATGTATATATAAGAAAGAAATTTGTCATATATATAAATTATTTTTCTTATCTTTTTGTTGATTGATTCTGTATGCTAAGGTGACAAAAATTATTTTTTTAATTATTATATTTTACTCACTGATCATAATTAAAAGGGGAAAAAAATGTCTCTCCTCTCTCTCCTTGCGGGTTTCCTTCATATCATTGTCATTTCCTAGTTTTTTTAGTTCAACAACATCTGGAGATGAGGGGCTTCGAACCTCCTACCTTTCAGCTGTCAAGAATATATGTCAATTACAGTTGAGTTATGCTCATTTGACCCATCCTTTTCTAATTATAGAATTAGTTTTTAAACTAAAATTAATAATGTCAATTTGTTAATTATGAAGCCTAATTTCAATATTGACGCTCCTGAAAATGAAATATAGGATTTGATAAATGATAACCTTTTGCAATTACAACACTTTGTATCATTTTTATATGTAACAAATTTAGATGCATATATTTAACAACCAACACTTGCAAAGTTATGACAAGATTCAACTTTTTTTTTTAAATATTATTTATTTTTTCTAGATGCTTTGATGTCATTGTTTTTCGGAAAACCTTATTTTCCACCAAAAAATGGAATGAATGTCCATTTGAATAGTTTGTGGTTGGTGGAGAATAGTTATAACACAACAAATGATGAAGTTATGTGTGTTTCAGTGTTTGTGGAACTTTCATAATTGGTAGACCATCATTTGATCTTGATTTTTAAAGTAACAACAAATTATTCAATCTGCCCCTTTACTAGAGTTTTCTTCTTCTTCTTTTTTTTTTTTTTAAATACAACTTACCAAAGTTGACAACGTCACATATACATCAATATTCTGACCTTATTGATTGAAATTAAAATCAAACAAAAGCATTTTTGTTTTAATTTATTTCATGAAACACATTTATCAATTTTTTTTCCACCAATAGGAAGCAGCCCCTCTTGACTACTCTTCGAGTCATTTGTGATGGTTGCAAAGAAAAACGAGGGAAAACAAGAAAAGAAAATTCATCGAATATAACTTATAGTATTTTTTTTCTTTTAACTTTTTTTAAAGAAAAAAGAATCCCAAAATTGTATATAGTTTTTTTTTTCAATGAAGAAATAGAGAAGAGGGGAACATTACCAAAACAATAGTAATAATAATAAATAAATAAATAAATAAATAAGCAAACATACTATATGTGTGTGATTGATTGAGAAGGAAGCAGGAATTTGAAATTGAAAAAAAAAAATTGAAGTGGAAATTTTACAAATATAAATTAGATATTTTGGTGGTTAAGATTATGCAATATACATGGCAGCAGAAAGGAAAGCCCCAGCTGCCAACTTTTCTATCAATTGCCCACCATTCAAATATATGTGGCCATCTTTTTATCCTCAACATTTCCCATTCTTTTTTTTTAACATGTATTTCAATTCTTTGCATTAAATTAAATATAGCTTTGGCCCCCTATATTTCAATTCATTTCTTCCCCTCAATGTCTAAACTTTGAAATTTTTAGTCTCCATTTTAAATATTTCCATTTCCGATATTGTAAGCGTAATCATGATTGGTATAAACTTTTTCTAAATTAATTACTAAAAAAAAACGTGACCTAACCAACATTAACATAACTCAACTAACATAAAACTTGTATTAAATGTTTGTGTTTATTTAGTTCCTAAACTTTAAAAAGTTTCTAATAAGTCCTTAAACTTTCGATTTTGTGTTATTGAATTTTCGATTTCGTGTCTATTAGGCCACTGACCTATTCAATCTTTTTTAAAATTCAATTGGCACAAAATAAAAAAATTTAGAAACTTATCAAACAATTTTTAAAGTTTAGGAACCAAATAAACAAAATAAATAAATATATATATATATATATATATATATATATATATATATATATATATTGACAATATGTGAGGGTAGAAGATTCAAACCACAGACCTCTTGGTCATAAGTGTAATTTTATGTCAGTTGAATTATATTATTATTATATATATTTTTTTAGAGAAGTTGAATCATATTATTATTAGCATATAAACATGAATATAATGTATATATTTTTTGACAATATGTGAGGGTGGAAGATTCAAACTACAGACCTCCCGGTCATAAGTGCAATTTTATGTCAGTTGAATTATATTATTACTATTTTTTTTTTTATAATTTATCAAGTATATTAGAGATGTAATTATATGGGGCATTTAATTTGAAGGTTAGGTTTGCAGTCAATTTAATTCGACCATATCAGCTGGCATCAATCACTCAACTACTCCCTTTAAAAGTTCATTAAGATGGTCCAATCACTAAGATGTAAGATAAAAGGTTTGGGTATTTAAAATCAAATAAAATAAAGGGTTTGAGTTTTTAGATTTTTTTTTCCTCCTCTGTGTTAATTAATTTAGCCCCACATCCAAAGGGGTCATAATCGGCAAACTCACAAAAAGCCTTATTTATTTATTTATTTATTTTTAACTAAAAAAAACTCACTTTTTGTTTGATTCAAAGAGGGAGTCTCGACTCTCAATTTCCAGTTATTGTTTGTCGCCAATAAAGTTAATATTAATAATTTTCTTTAAAAAAAAAAAGTTAATATTAATAATTTAAACTTTCCACGTTTTGCTTTGGGAATCCAATTCAAAGTAAGTATGCTTTGGAATTTGCCTTCCTTTTTTACATGATTCATGAACTGACATTTTCCCCTTCCCTTTTTCTTTTTTTACCTTGAGTTTTGTACTAATATTTTGGATAATACTTTATCTGTAATTTTATATTGCACTTAATCCATTTTTGGTCTTTAAACTATTGAATTTGATATTTTGATATATTGGCCGATACAACCTTCTTTTTTTTTTTAATCCAATTTAATTTCCTTTCCTAACTATTCTTCTAATCGGTGCTAAAAAGATGAAGGCCTGAGTAATTAGAAACGGTAAATATATCTTTAAAATTGTCATATTTATCATATTAGGAACAATGTAGAGATTACTTGTTATAGGTAATTTCGGACAACTTCGATGTACAATGAGCTGACGAGGACAACCCAACACAAGCCCGAAAATAGGACCAGAAAATGGACTCCATAGGCGAAACAGGCCAGAGGGTTGGGTCAAGGTCGGAGGGACCGGACCTTGGCCCGACCCCAGTGGGCCGAGCTCGTCCGCATCCGTTTGGTTCATGGTGCCCTCGGTCGCCCCGATTCCACTTGGTTCAACCCGAATTGCCTCTAAATGCTGGAAAACCCTAGAGCAGAAGCAGGTATTTAATCCCTTTTGGGTCACTAAATAATGGATCTCGAAACTCATTCACTGAACTCTTTCCTTTTACTCTTGCTCTCTTGCTTTCATCCTTCTACTTTATGACTTAAGCATCGGAAGCAGTATGACAAACACCACACCAATGTGCAGGTTTACTGTCTTGCAGGCCACGTCTTCCCCCTCTAAAACAAATTTACCGTTGGTGGCACGTGAAGGTCGGGTGAGTTCTGTTTGTCCAAATTTGACCATCAACACATGTCAATTAAGACATCTTTGAATTTGGAATTGTCCATTGTACAAGTTTAAATAGTTCAAGCTCTTTCTAGAAACTAAATAATAAGTAAAAATAATAATAATAATTTAAGTGGATTTGAGTTCAACTCAAGCTCAAATAATCAAGACACTAATCACCTTCGTAAAGGTCGGAAGTTCAGATCTCCACTTTTTTTTTTTTTTTTTTTTTTTTAAGATAAGATCTCCACTTCTTATTGGAACTAAAAGAAATTAAATAGATAAGTATGTTAATATTCGCTCATTCTTTGTATTAATTTATTTTTATGATGAATTTCATATTAAATTATACCAATTATATATAATTGTTTTAGAATAAAAAAAATAAGACGCCATTATTTAAAAATGATAGAACGAAACAAACAACAAAGAAAAAGCCCCAACGCTGTCTTTTAGCTTTCTTTCATAACCTTCCTTTTCCATAATCATTTAGGAATAATTAATTTCTTGTTGAATATTATGTGGGAAATGACGTCTTTTAGAAATCAAAGCATCATTAAAAAAAAAAAGTTTTTGAAAACAAATCTTCCAAGCACATTCTAATTTATCATATTCAAATACCAACTACATTAAATATATATTTTTTATTGTTTATTTTTATTCTTATTTTTTTTTTTAGTTTAACAACCTTAAAATAGAAAATCAAACCATTGACATGAGTGATTGTCCATATATATTTCGAATTATCATATATTTTTTTATATGTAAAAGAAAATAGAAGTGACATGTTTACATGTGTTTTAAATTTTCATTTTAAAAATCTAAGTTTTTTCACTCCTAATTTATTATTATTATTATTTTTAAAACTTTTTCCCCCAGTCAAATTATAAATAAACATTTATAAAGCAAAGAAAGTGAGAGTAAATAAACTTATTGTTTTTTTAAAAAATAGATGTTGGATATTTCGGAAATTAAAGAAATTAAAAAAAAAAAAAGTGTGGACAGGTTAAAAGAGAAGAATGATAGTTAGTTGTGAATTAGGTAAGGTGTCTATATTGAACCACTTTTCTAATATTTTTTCCCCAAAGCTTCACAAACCCCACATCCACCAAAATAAATTAATTAATTCAAAAAACTTTTAAAAATATTTTCTTAATTCCTTTTTTCCTAAGGAGTTGAATGGGATTTCAACTCTCTCTAGCCCGACCAACTTTAGGTTTGCATTATTATATTTACAATATATTTGTTTATTTAATCAGGAAGCTTCAAATACATCCTTCCAAATAATGTTAAAATGCACATTAGAAAAACGTGTGTTTAATCAATTAATTTCCAGATCTTTCTTAAAAGCAAAATCTTTGATCAACTCTTTTATGTTTATCTTTTAATATTTTTTATTCACTCAGTCTCATTATTGATGGTCAAGATTGTCTATCTCCCTTTGGATTATTTTTGAGAAATATATATACTTCTTTAAGGAAGATTTGAAAGTACATAGAGTTCGAGAATAATTAGGTTCGATTAAAAAAATGGTTTTAATACTTCACGAATTAGACATCTCTAAATTCTATGAACATATCCTTTTTATTCTAATTTTGAAAATTAAATTATCACTAAATCTTAATTAGTGATTTCTTTTTTAATTCAACAAAAGGTCGAGATTCTAACCTTTGACCTCTTGGTCGATAGTACATACCAACTATCGTTGAGTTATGTTCACTTTGACAATTAATGGGTATATATGTTCATGCTTAAAATCTAAGTGTAACATAACAGAGTGGTTAACCACTTAAATTGATAGAAAAATAATAAAGATTAAATGATATTTGAAGATACTTTTTTTAGAACACGATCATTTAGTTTGCACCAAATACAAACTACATATTTTGTCATGCAATTATTGTAATAGAAAAGTCCGTTACTTTTTTGTTTAGTACATCAACATTTGGGGTGGGGAGATTCGAACCTCTGACCTCTTGGTCGAGTCGCTTTGGCAAAAAAGTCCGTTACTTAACCCAACTCCCTTGTTTAGAAAATATTCCCGGAGTCATAAATATAGAATATTTGAGTGTATCTAAAATTAATTTAAAGCATTTTATGAAATTAAATGTATGATGTGTTATGAGCTGTGATTCTATCTTAAATTTCATCACGTTTACACGTTAATATCAAATCAAATAATTATGATTCACAACCAATAAAATTGTCCCCCCTAAAAAAAAAAAGAAAGAAAATATTATATCTATAACAATACATTTTCAAAATTTAGAAAGGTTACAAAATTTGAATATAGAAATTGACCACAGTATTTTAAAGTTCGTACTTTTGAGTTTCAAATTTCCATATATATATTATTAAAAAAAATCATAAAAATACATAATGAATATATATTCTTTAAAAAATTATTCTATCATTTTGTAAAAATTTTCTATTTTCCAAATTTGTCAATCATATGTCAGGTAATGTTTCTCCCTTCATAAACGTCTATTTATTTATTTTTTATTTTTTTTTAAAACATACCAGTAATATTTATTATTATCAATCTAATTATTAATATGATTATTAAGTCTTTGATGTTTAGGTTGGTTAAAGTATACATAGAAAATAGATAATAATAAGTGTTAAAAGTAAAGTCAAGAGCACATCAAGACTACAAGACTCGTTCAAGGTGAGGCAAGTAAAAAGTTGGGTCCTAATTGACTAGGCTTAATGTGGCCTAGAACATAATATAGGGTTTAGGCAAGTAAAAAGTTGTTTCACACTCTAGTGTCCAATCAGAGTATAGGAGAATGTCTAATGCTACTATAGAGATTATTTGGCTTCAATATGTTCTGTCTGAAGTTGGCTTCCCTTCCTCTTTGCCACTGCTCTTGTGTGATAACATCAGTGCTACGTAATTGGCAGTCAATCTGGTGCTTCATAATCGGTCTAAACATATTGAAATAGACCATCACTTTATTTGGGAACAAGTTTCACACCAACAACTTTTAGTTTGGTTTGTTGCTTCTTAAGATCAACTTGCGGATATCATGACAAAGCCACTGCCTACTGTTCGTTTTCAAAGTTTGTGCACCAAGCTCTCTGTTCATGACTGTCCAGCTTCGCTTGCGGAAGATCATAGAATGCTTTTCTCCTTAATATTTGTTGGGTTATTTCTCTGGTTTTTTATGTAATTCTTGTTTGTTAGTATTGGTCCTATTAGAGGCTTACACATCGTTCTTGATTCATTATTTATGTTGCCTCTTGTTGTTGCATTGCTCACTGAATTACATCATCGATATCAGGATTATTCTCTCTGTTTTCTTCCTCTTTTGGAGTAAAATAAAATTATATACATACTATGTCCATATACTTAAGTTTTATTTTTTATTTTTTGTCAATTTTCCTTTTATATTTAAATAATTGTAATTACATTGCTATATCTAATTCATTAATTCCAACGTTCCTTTTTAACAATGTTTTTTTAATGGAACCGTACATTAACATTGATGTGGTCAACAAATTTGTATTGTGTATTAATAGTAGTTAGGTCAAATAAAAATAAATTTAGAAATTCTAAAGTATAATGATAAAATTGACACACACAAATGAAATTGATAGATAAAGTGTTAAAAAAAATGACAAAATTGAAATAATATGAACATATAAGTTTTCTTTAGGTACATCATTGGATGTGGTGAAATTTTGAAGCTCTCATATTTAAAGAGGTTTTTAATGTCTTTACTTTTTATCTTAGTTCAATATTACACGAAAGTGGTATTCGAACTTCTATCCTTCTAGTCGAGTTGAGGATATATGTCTTAATCAATTGAGTTATATTCAAATTGACAATGTTTTGATTTGTTGAACTAGGTTCAAATTGATCTAATTAAATAGTTTCAAATGAGAGATGACTCAAACATAGCAAAATTATAAATTAAAAAAAAAAAAAAAAAAAAAACATAAAGTTTTGGGAAACCAATTTAACACACGCCATCACCATATATAGAGACAGTATACATCATTTTCATAATGCTTCCAAATTCCATGTGCAATGTATTAAATTAAAACAAAAAAAAAAGTACTAGAGTCGAGTGGATGCTAATGCCTCACTAGTAATCAAAAAGTGGACAAAAGATGCCAATAGTTTTTTTTAAAGAAAGATGAAGATTTATTTCATCAACTACCTGCATTAAAATTAATTTTTTAGAACAAGGTATTTGAAGGTGCTTTTGAAAATGAAATTATTATTGTTGATGCTCAAATTCGAATACAAGGAATACACCTGATTTGAACGTGCTTCAACAGTAAATTTGTTTAACAGGGGAAGAAGTGATCAACTGCAAAATAGAAGAACAACACACCAATGGAATGATTGCCACACAGGCTCCGATGCCACACAAGCTTCGATGTTTAAGTCAAATCAGAGTTCTAAGAAGTATAACAAGAGTTTTAGAGTGGAAGAATGACATTACCTTTTACTGATTTTAATTAGATATTTTATAGAAGGACTTGAGATCTAGGGTTTCTTATATCCCTTTAGGAATCTAATTGGGAGAATATTGAATCGGACTTGGATGAACTTGTTGGGCCACATGTAGCTTAAATGGATTTGAGCAAAGGACTCGTGTGCCTTTGACCTACCTTGGCTTTCGCCTCGCCCTTGCCTCCACCTCGGCCTCTGGCGATGTCAAGGTGAGCAGTTGGGCTCAGTCCAATAGTTTTTCCTCCTATGTTACACTTGAATAGAGGGCTTGTGCACCTTCGAACTACCTCGACCTCCACCTCAATCTTGGCCTTTCGCTTCTGGCCGAGATGAGTTATTGGGCTTAGTACAATAGTCCTTCATCTAGGTTACACTTGAATAGAAGGGATATAAACAGTGCCAAATATAAAGGCACACACGAGGACTGTTGTAGCAAAGAGATAGGCTGAATAAAATAACTAACTTACAGAGAGAAAAACATATAAATAGCCTACAAGAATTTAATGAAAACTATCATCTTATCAGGCTCGTATGCCTTTGGTTTGCCTCGACGTTGGCTGCCTTGGTCTCTTCTTCTAGGTCGAGGTGAGCTAGCCTAATAGTTTTTCATCCAAGGTTACAAACCGAATCAGGTATGGTTAAATTAGCTTGGCCAGATCTCAACTAATTCTAGCCCATACTTGTTTTTAACTTCGTTCTTCACATCTGGTCCCTCTTTTAGTTTCGAGATAATCAATGGTCCAAATTAACCTATTAGCAATTAATAATAATAATAATAATAATAATAATAATAATAATATTATTATTATTATTATTATTATTATTATTATTAGTTTTTGAGTTTCATTATTTTATTTTGAAACAACACTATTTTATATATTATAAAATTAAAATAAATTTGCTAATGAACGTTTTTTAGTTGAGCCGGTAGATTACGTGTGTGTCTAATAGGCCGATAAACTTTAAAAAGTATCTAATATTAGATCTCTCAACTTTCAATTCTATATCTAATAGGTTTCTCAATTTTAAAAATGTTAAATAGATTTTCGAACTTTCAATTTTATGTCTAATAGATCTCTAAAATATTCAATATATATATATATATATATATATATATATATATATTTTAATTAACGATTGTACAAGGCATAAAATTGAATTTTGTGTTTGATGGGATCTTAGACATTCAAATTTGTGTCAAATTTTTTTTTTTTAAATGTTGAATAGATCATTAACTTATTGAATACAAGCTATGAAAAAAAAAAAAAAACTATTATACACAAAATTGAAAGTCTCAAGATTTATAAACTTTTAAAACTAAGGAACTTATCAAATACAAAATTGAAAGTTCAAGAAGATATTATTGGCAGACTTAACAGTTTAGGGATGAAGTTGTAATTTAAGTTATAATTTATATCCAATCTCACTTTTTCTCATCTTTCATTTTTTCTCTCCCTCTAATAGCCAATAGCCATTATTAATCTCCCCTTCTTCCCTTTTGTTACTTTTTTAGATTCTCACTCCTCCTAAAGAAATTATTTGCTTATATAAGATGCTCACAGAGTAAAAGTCATTCTCTTTGCTTTATTACTCAATTATAAGGCATACAGCACTAAACAAAAATTAAAATATTAAAATTTATATGCAAGTATTACTACTACCTTACAAATTATTCATAATTGAAGAAGCATATATATTCCCTCTGGATTATAGAAAGTGACTTTTTGTAATAATATTTGTAGAGATAAGTGGAACTCTTCCCAATGCATACAACATATATATTCCAGACTATGATTTATATCAACCTTAATTTATGAGAACATGATTTCACATGACAAAAAATATATATATATATATATATCAATGTTTCTTTTGGGGTCAAGATAAGCTCAAATTATAGACTCACTGGCAATCAATTAACATTAAAATAAAACTTCTCTATTTGTTGCTGTTGGCATTAAAAAACTTTCTCAATTTATTTATCTCAACTTTCAGATTGCATAATTACAAGTAAACAGAGAAGCTGCTGTTTTCTCATATTTAAAACTTTTTTTTTGGATGTTTAAACTTTTAAATTTGCTTCCATTGGGTGTTTTATAATCTCAGATGGTATGTTAAGATGTACATTGTCCAAACTTTTATATATGTTTATTTTAATTCTTTGTGAAAAAATATATTATATTAATGTTAATTTCAAACTAACTCGATTTATGAATTCTATACCACGTAAATTTAGATGATCTTTAGCAAAATTTTCAATAAAAAGCACCGGTAGAAATTTAACACTCATGAATTATGAACATATAGTATGAATAAAGCACTAATTACATTCAAAAGGTCGATAGTTCAATCGCTTATCCTCACAACTGTTGAACTTAAAAAAAAAAAAAAAAAAAAAAAGTCGGTCTTCTTTTACTAAGAAAATTTTGAAAATGTGAGATGAATGAATAAAAACACAATTGTATTATCCAAAAATAAATAAATGTATAAATGTTAAACTACGAATTTGATTCCTATTATTTTAAGAGTTTTTAATTTGATCTTTTTAGTTCATACTTAGTTTTAATTTGGTTTTTATGGTTTAGATTCAGTTTCAATCGAGTCCTTGTGGTTTTGAAAGTTTCAATTTATGTCCTATGATTGAGTCAAACTTTACAAATTGTCTCTATTGTTATTATATTGATAAATTTTCCCCTATCAATTTTCTATTTGATCAACGTTATTAGTCAGGTATATTATGGTTTAGGATCGAATAAATTAAAGTAAAAGAAAGTAGATGAATTTTTCAAACATGTAAAACACAATTTAAAGACAACTCATCAGAACCCAAGTTCAAATTATATGGACAAAATTGAAACGTTGGACTAAATTGAAACTAAGTCTAAATTATCAAAACTAAATTGAAAATTTTAAAACTATAGAGACCATAATGAAACTTTGTCCATATCATAGGACCAAAACTATAATTTAGGCATAAATAAAACACCATTTTTGAAGAAGAAAGTGCGAAATCAGGCATAGCGACGGCCACACCACACAGAGGATAAAAAGCATTTACAAGATGAGAGAGATGTCGGTTGCCGAATACACACTCAAAATAAAAATCTCTCCTTTTACTTATTTTCTTTTATAGCCGCACAATTATGGTTGAAACAGTACAAACAAAAACAACAGAATATAAATTTTTTATACACAAAATTTAAATTCCAATTAAATGTACAATAATAAAGAGAACCAAAATAACAACACCCTTTTAAAAAGCTTATATAAACCCTCCTCTTTTCTTCTTCATTTATTATTGCTTCCCACTTCCAGGTTCTGGTTCTGCTTCTGCTTCCCTTTCCTCTGCAGCAGAAGCAGAAAGCAAACTCTCACACATCCTTTAATTTTTTCTTCATCACTTCAAAATTCGGTTTCATTTTGCGTAAATCCAAAGCAACACAATATTCTCTCTTCTCTTTTATTTGTTTTTTTTTTGACATTCTCGCTTCCGCTTCGTCCACCACTGCTCGCGCGGGTGCTTCCCTCCCTTCACTTTTTGGGTTTCAGAGGGAGATAAATTTTGTCTGTAAATCCAAACAAACAGATCGAAATGGAGAGTGCTTCGTCGGTGACTTTTCTCCCGACAGAAGACATATCGTTCCAAGTTTCTCTGATTTGGGATGCGATCAAAGCTCCGGTTGTCGTTCCTCTGCTCCGACTGTCGGTTTTCATTTGTCTGATAATGTCGTTAATGTTGTTCGTCGAGAGGCTTTATATGGGCGTCGTCATTGTTTTGGTGAAGCTTCTTGGAAGAAAACCAGAGAAGAGATATAAATGGGAGCCCATGAAAGACGATATCGAGCTTGGAAACTCTGTTTATCCAATGGTTTTAGTTCAAATCCCAATGTACAACGAAAGAGAGGTAACCCCACAAAAAAAAAATCACTAAATCAATCAAACAGAGGAAATTCGTTTTCATTTTGTGATGATTTTATTGTAATTTTCTTTTTAATCTGCATAGGTGTATCAGCTTTCAATTGGGGCTGCATGTGGCCTGTCATGGCCGTCGGATCGAATCATTATTCAAGTTCTTGACGATTCGACAGACCCAATAATCAAGGTAATTTTAATTTTAAGTAACATCAAGCAAAAACATTCTGGGAAAATGTTGTGGGTTTTTTTTTTTTAAGGAATGTTTTGGTGAATGTTGTAGGATTTAGTGGAAGTGGAATGCCAAAGATGGGCCAGCAAAGGAATAAACATAAAGTACGAAATAAGAGACAACAGAAATGGCTACAAGGCTGGGGCTCTCAAAGAAGGCATGAAACGAAGCTACGTCAAGCAATGCGATTACGTCGTCATTTTCGACGCCGATTTCCAACCCGAACCCGACTTCCTTTGGCGGACTGTCCCTTTCCTCCTCCATAACCCAAAAATTGCCCTCGTCCAAGCTCGCTGGAAATTCGGTAAGTCGATTGAGTTATATGTTCATGTTGACGAACTAAACTAACCTGTTTTCATGTGAAAATCTTTCAGGCAATAAATTGGGTAGGTTGGATGTGTCATGAAATTTATTTTAGCCAATGAAAATTTAAGACATAGATACTAATTTAGTGGAGTTAATGTATGAAAAGCCAACTTATGAAACATGTAAAAACTAATAATTGAAATGAAATTAGTTGGGATTTTTATTAAGGAGAGAGTTTAAAAGTGTCGGCGGGTTTGATTATGGAACGACCCAGCCAATCGCTTTTTTTTTTTTTTAACGAAACAAATCTCAGTCTAATCCACGCTGGTTGCCGTTGGATTTGACACGTGTGATCTTTTCATTTTCTAAACTGGCTTTTTAGTGGGGGGGCCCACTGTGCAGGTGACCAAACCTGTTGAATAATAAGAATTGCCATTTTTCTTTTTTCTAAGGAAAGAAAAAAAAGAAAAATCAAAGGTAGGCTAATTTGTATTGTATCGTTTGAATTTTCCACGTTGTTAGGATTTGCTTGGCCAAATCTGGAGTTTCTTTTCCTTTTTCTTTTTTAATTTTTTTGTTTTCAAACAACAAAACTTGACTTTTGTTTTAATTTATTTAATAAATGTATTTACTAAAAATTAATGGTCAAGTTTTGGTTCCCACCCCTCCATAATGAACTATTCTGGTGGGAAAGTTCCTTTATTGTCAAAAAAAAAAAAAAAAAATCCACTTCCACCATCTTTTCTTCTTCTTTCCCATAATGCCCCTTACATTCCTCTTATTCCTATATTAGACCTCTTGATTTCAATTTATTAATTTTGGCGTTTTTGAGACAACAAAATATTAAAGTCCAGAGATTCAATAAATACAAATATTTAGCTAGATTATATGAGCCATTTATGATGACAGGAGTATTAAATAAGAGGTAGAATTATTAGATGGGCAGGTCCCTAGGATGCTGTGGCAACTACAAGAGTAAATATTATTGGGTCAGAACAAATTTGGTCAAACAGAGTAAATGAGCTCTTAAATTCCTTAATTAAATATATGACATGACACATGTTTAAAAAAGAAAACACCCCAACAATATATTTTTTTTCTTTTTTCTTTCTAATTTCTTGCTTCTCCTATAAGAAATGGGAAATTTTTGGTCTTCATTTGGAAGAGGCATATAAATTTTATCCATTTTTTAGATGGAAGGGAATTTTTACAGAGTATGGGGGGAAAAGGATTCCATGTTTGAAAGGGAACTTTTGAGGTGAGACAAGGAGTGAATATATTCATAAATACAAATATTAATACAAAAAGGGGAAAAAAAGAGTATGAGAAATGAATAAATTTGAGACATTGGTGAAAGAAATGAAGGGTAGTGGACAAAAGGAAAATGCCCGACAGGAAATCTAGGCAAAATGTCGAGAAGATAAGAGGATGTGGGAAGGAAGAACAAAGAAACGAGAGAAGGTGAATAATAATAATAACAATAATAATAGTAATAACAATAGAACATCAATTCCATTCCATATCATATAATGGGCCATTTCCTTTCTTGCCCTCGAAACGTTGTATTCATTTTTAGCTGTTCATTTCTGACACACTTATCATTTCCCATGGTCCGGTTTCCTCCCCCCCAAGATTAAAATTTTATCTAAAAAAAAAGAAATATAATTAAACAGAGTAAAAATAAATGAGATATTATTTGGGGGGCAATGGCATGTGCCAAGGACTACGGGTAGTAGAATAGTGGGCCTGGATCGGGTCCCCATTGTTTGATGCAAAGTGGATGCCAGCGAGTGGTTTTTATGTAATTTAGAAATTGATAATATTATGTTATTTTATTTTTGCAGTAAATGCCGATGAGTGCTTGATGACGAGGATGCAAGAAATGTCATTGGATTATCATTTCACCGTGGAGCAAGAAGTGGGCTCCTCCACTTACGCCTTCTTCGGCTTCAATGGTAATTATTTTTCACCACTCGCCTCTAATTTTTACTATTGACCATTTTTACCAATTGGTCCAAAATAATGAGAGTGTTTGAAAATGGAACACAGGGACGGCAGGTGTTTGGCGAATTGCAGCACTGAATGAGGCTGGGGGGTGGAAGGACCGAACCACTGTGGAGGACATGGACTTGGCCGTCCGTGCCAGTCTCAAGGGCTGGAAATTCTTGTATCTTGGAGACCTTAAGGTAAAAATTAAATCAAAGTTTAATCTCATTTCTTTCTTCGAAACTTGCATGAAATTGAAACCAACATCATATATTATAAGGATTTGTAAAGTAATTAACTTTTATATGCAGGTGAAAAATGAACTGCCCAGTACATTGAAAGCCTACCGTTACCAACAGCACAGATGGTCCTGTGGGCCGGCCAATCTATTTAGAAAGATGGTCATGGAGATTATCACAAACAAGGTAAATCAGACTCCTCTGTCTTCTAAGATTCGATCATGTAGCTAGTTTTTATGATATACTTTTTTTTTTTATATCATGTAATTACTTTTAAAACGTTAGAAACTCTTTTTGAATAATTGAAAACCTTGTTTTTAAACTGTTAGAAAGCTATTCCAAACAAACTTTTAAACATCGTCGATTTTGTATATGATGGGGCGAAACTTATAACTTAATCGTATTAGTTTTGATGTTTGTGTTGATATGCCTTGAATTTGTTATCTGACGTTTCGAATGACCAAGTACGGAGGTCTCGCTGCCCGGTTAGAAAGTCGGAGTCGAGGGGCAAAGCGTCCCGTGGGGGTTCGGGGGCAATGCCTCCTAAACTAAATTCTATATAGAAATTAGATATGTAATTTCCGTTTTGGACTTTATTTTGGGTCTATTCTATTAAGATCAAGAGTGGTGACATATATAAACTCTCTTAACCTAATCTGCTCTAATCTCTATAATCTATATCTGGTTTCCTCCTCACTAATAAAACTATTCCCTCTCTGTCTGTGGATGTAGCTAACACACCGTTAGTAAACTACGTAAATCTACTGTCGTTCTTCGTCTTAACAGTTTGTTTAAGCTAAAGTTTGGATTTTGAATGCTTGTGGTGCAGAAAGTAACAGCGTGGAAGAAGGTTCATGTGATATACAGCTTCTTCTTTGTGAGAAAAGTGGTAGCCCACATCAACACCTTCGTTTTCTACTGCATTGTTTTACCAGCCACAGTGTTGGTGCCCGAAGTTGTGGTTCCCAAATGGGGAGCTGTTTATATTCCTTCTATCATTACCCTTCTCAATGCTGTTGGCACTCCAAGGTCTGCTCTCTTTTATGCTCTGCAATTACAAAACTTATCAAATTCAACAAATTGAACGTATACATATATGTTTTAAATGTTTCTTTCTTTCTTTGCAGGTCATTTCATTTGTTGGTGTTTTGGATTCTTTTTGAGAACGTAATGTCACTGCACAGAACCAAAGCCACGATCATCGGGCTGTTGGAAGCCAGCAGAGTAAATGAATGGATTGTAACTGAGAAATTAGGCGACGCCTCCAAGGCCAAAACTGCTGCTAAACAACCTAAAAAACCTCGCTTTAGGATTGGAGACAGGTATTTAATTCCCATAATTTTAAACCAATTGATTTCGTCAAATCGGATAAACAAAAATATAATTTGAGATGGTTGAATTTGATAGGCTTTACCTGTGGGAGCTTGGAGTGGGAGCTTATCTGTTATTCTGTGGAATCTACGACGTTTTCTTTGGCCAAAACCATTTCTTTATATTCCTATTCATTCAAGCCATAGCCTTCTTCATCGTCGGATTTGGATACGTCGGCACCTTCGTTTCTTCTTTTTGATCGGAATCCGCCACCGTCACCGTCACCGTCACCGCCGTCGCTGCCACGCCCGGTCAACTTCTTTTAATACCCACAACTTTCTTTTCCCTTACTTGGCTGCATGCTTCTCCATATTCATTAGATTTATATATATGTATCATGTGTTTTTTTTTTTTTTTTTTTTCTTCCAGCCAAATTCATTTTTCTGCAACATAAATTAGTTTGTAAAGAGAGAAAAAGAAAAAAAAAAGGGCAGAAAAGATATGGCCTTTTTTTTCTTTTTGGTTTTTATTTTATTTTTTGACATGGAAAAGCTCAAAATTAGATGAAGTTGAGGAAGTCTGTGAATATATTTGTCTGAAAGGAATACTCAACATTTACAGGTTGAGATTGTTGCTTATGGGTCTCTGTTTAGCTCCATCTTGTAATTTGTAATTTTGTTGTATATTTTTTTTTTACCCTTCATTCATTTTGTACTTTTTTTATGTTTCAGAAGTATAAATAAACTGAGCTTGCATGAGCTTTTTCTCCCTAATATTTTTTTCGTCGAGTACCACATAAAAAAGACGAGACATATTTGAAGTGTTTAGCTCGTAAATTTAATTTGTATAATTTGAAGTTATGAAGGTGAATTTTTTTATTTTTGAGTTTGTATGGGGTGAGGATTCAAATATTTAACCTTTTGACCAATGATATACATCTTATCTTAATTGGTTAAGTTGTGTTTAGGTTAAAAGTGAGAATAAATCAACTTATATTCTAGTAAGGTTGTTTATGAAATACACTAGGCGAATTTATTAATTTGAAGTAAATAACAACATACCAATTCTTTCAATGGTTCCAAAGAAGCAGTTCAGCCACTTGCCACCCCTACCAAAAGTAAATTCCACTGATTAATAGATTTTTTTTTTCTTTTAGCACTATGTAATTCAACTTATATTTTAGCACTATGTAATTCCACTGATTTTTTTTCTTTTAGCACTATGTAGTAAATTCCACTGATTTTACGCAAAGAAATAGGCTAAATTATAAAGAATACCCCTGAACTATGGGGTTTGTTTCAAAAATGCCCCTGAATTTTAAAAAGTTTCAAAAATACCCCTGAACTTTGAAAAATGTTTCAAAAATACCCTTGTCGTTAATTTTGGATGGAAACCGTTAAAGTTTAGTTTCAAAAATATCCTTGAACTTAAAAAAAAAAATTAAAAAATGCCCTTATTGAAAAATGTTTATTTTTTTCCTTCTCCCACCGTAAATTAATTATTCTTCCATGAAAATTAATGAGAAACTTTACTTATTTGTCATGTTTTCATTATCTATGAGGGTTTTTTTTTTTCTCTCTTTCAACACATCCCAAGAACTTGGCTAGATTTTCGAAACTTCAAGATGACTTTTGTTTTGTTCTTAAAATTCTACACATGCTTGACTTCATTTGTTGGTAGGCTTTTCAATATTATTTCCTCACCAACTATTACCACATTAGTTTTCTCTATATTCATTTTATGAAAAATAAATGAAACTATTGTTGTATATGAGTTCTAACAATTCTTAAATATTAATAAGAACAAAATCATATATAAAACTTCTAATAAATTAATCTTATAAATTGGACCAAACCCACAGTGTTATAAAACAATTATTCTTATTCACTAACATACACAAACAGAGAGAGCAAAAAGGAAATAATATATATACATATATATGTTGTTTTCTCACACTTATCTTCTTCACGCTTTTTAAAAGAGAAAACTCGATTTCAAATTCTGTTTTTATACAGTATTGTGTTGCACACAACCTTTATAAGCAAAGTTCTGCATTAATTTTCATGGGAAAGAATTTATGGTGGGAGGAGGAAAAAAGAAGAATTGTTTTTCTATAAGGGTATTTTTGAAATTGTTTTGAAAGTTCAAGGGTATTTTTGAAACTAAACTTGAATGGTTTCCATCCAAAATTAACGGCAAGGGTATTTTTGAAACATTTTTTAAAATTCAGGGGTATTTTTGAAACTTTTCAAAGTTCAATGGCATTTTTGAAACATACCCCATAGTTCAGGGGTATTTTTTATAATTTAGCCCAAAGAAATATTTGTTCCTTGAAAATATTAGTAAATACCAGTTTGCAGGTCCAATATCTTCAAATAAGTTGGGCTTATATATCGGGATTGGTTGGGCTTGTGCTTCACAACTTTTTTTTTTTTTTTTTTTTTTTTAAATTTATTTATTTATTAATAACCCGGCTGTTTTTAAAAAGCATTTTGTTTGTTTTATACTACCTTATTGTTATTTTCAGTTTAAGCTCTGTTTTTTACATTTTTCAACTATACCCACTCAATACGATGAAGTTTAAGGGTCCGTTCGGAATACATTTTAATTTAAATGTTTTTCAAGAATGCATTTTTTAAAAAAACATTTTGTATAAAAATTGTTTAGAATTTAAACACTCATATGTTTGGTTGCATTTTTCCATAGGTGTTTTTATACATAAGTTATTGTATACCAAAGACTCTTTTTAAAAAAAGTTGGTTTCAAGTGTTTCTCTCAAAATGATTTATTTACCGATCTCATTTTCTAATAAGTCATTTTTAGTGGTTGCCAAACACTATAAACTTTTTCAAAATGATTTTTATTCAAAATTAAACACTTGAAAAGTTAATCCAAACACACTAAATATTTTTGGTGTTCAGTGAGTTGACATAAATTTAAATAAGAAATAAAGTCACCTTAGATTAGAAAATCTTTAATCACTCCACCAAACTCGTAAGTTGTAAGAAGTTAGTAGAATTTTTGTAGTGTTTTTTTTTTTTTTGTCTGTTTAGTTTAATTCCTCTTCCGAATTTTTTTCAATGTATTTAGTACCTCATACGCATAAGTTTATTATCAATTATATTAAACACTGTCAATCTAAACATAGTTCAACTCATTAAAAATATATATTTTCGACCATGAGATCAGAAGTTCAAATCTCCCACCCAGTTGTTATTGAACTAAAAAAAAAAAAACTCATTTAACACCCAATATATTTTAAAAATGGGTATGGATAAAAAAGTGTTCAACTATAAGAAACTAAATTATAGTATTTAAAAAAAATCCAAATAATAACATATTTTAGTCCTTAAAAAGTTTTCATGACCCTTTTTGTTCCTATTTCGATAAGCAAAAAGAGTTTTCAGCATGACGATTTTCAAATCTTTTGAATAAGGTAGGTTTATCTTTCACTCATGTGTATAGTACTCTGATGATCACTAGTTGGTTGTAGTAGAGGTATCATCTTTATAACAACAAATAGAAAATCCAATTTGAAGAAAGAGAACTTGTCTGATCTCACAACTGTCAGTATCTTAAAAAGCCTCCTATTTCTTTTTTTTTTTTTTCTCTTTCTTGTTGAAGGCAAAGCTAGTTTTTTTTTTCTTAAAAAAAAAAACTTTTGTAAAAGAAGATTTGCAACTCTTTAATGCCAACACAAAAAAGTCGAAGAACCGTCAGACCTATTATTGACCATGTGACCAGGGTAGAGCTAGTTGGAGAGACATTATCTAGCCCCTAACTGCATTTATCTATGCAATCTTATATTATATTATAAAATTATCTTATATTATCTCAAATTTTGCTTATTGAACTGTAAAGTTGTATGCTCACTCGTACTAAAGTTTCTTGTGCACTAATGCAACCTAAAGATTGTTAATCAAAACTTAGCTTAAGTGGCAAATTATCCTCCTCAAAGTTTTTTTTTTTTCTTCTCTTTTCTTTATATTTGTTAAACTATATCAATATGATTGAACCGTTTCAAATAATATAAGATTTCATCTCAAAACCAATCGACAATGAGTAGAGTAACTCATTTATCTTATAAATTGTGAGGCCTCCACTTATCTCTTTCAATGTGGGATTCTCAATATGCCCCCTCAAGATGATATCTCTCTTTGGGTTCACCATTCTTGGATCGAATCCCAATTTTTTTTTGTTTGGATCGGATACCCATTTGGGTTTCATGGGCTCTAATGTCATTTTAAATAACATAAGTTTCATCTCAAAACCAATTGACAATAAGTGAAGTAATCTATTTATCTTATAAATTATGAGGTATTCATTTATCTTTTGAATGTGAGATTCTCAACAAATTTGTATAAAATAAGTGTCATTAACTAAGAAGTTAAAGGTTATTAAAAAAAAAACAAAGAAGTCAAAGGTTTAAATCCTCTCTCAATTCATTGTTGTGCTAGAAAAAGGACAACATGGGTGCATGCCACGAGTCTCACTCCGTATCTTCAATTGCCTAAGAGACGAAGAATGCAACAAACTTTGACATCATGTGATTCGATTTGGTACAAATTCACGAGGGGTTTTTCTTTTTCATTATGGTTTTTTTAATGAAAGCATTTCACAAGGATCTTTATCACAGTTCAATATTCAAAATTCACATCTTGCACACCAAATATTCTTTTCCCTACTATAGTCTTGCATAAATATAGAGCTTTCACAGACAATCCAATTACACATTTGTTTATTATTAGTTTAGTATTTTTTTTTAGGGGAAGGAAGTCAAACCAAAATAAAAGGGGTGGTTGCAACAATAGCAAAAGGGGAATTTGTATTTGCAAGCGTGCCTTCACTTTTTGAGGTTTGCAATTATAGCAAAAAAATTCAGCCCAGCCTAAAACGTGAATAGAAAAAGTCAAAAATACCCTTTCCAAAATTTTCCCGTGTTTTACTGTTATGAAGTATATCAGTGGTATATCAAATATACGGTTGATATACTTGATATACAACCGATATACTTTACTATGGTATATTGGTGGAATGATATTCCTAATATGAATATATTAGTTATTTTATATGCATTATATCAGATATACCTAAATTGAAGTACATATACTACTAATATACTCTGATATATCAGTGAAATGGTATTCCTAATATGAATTATATATCAACAGTATATCAGCAGTTCATATTCAATATAGAAAATATACTTAAAATAAAGTATGTCACTGATAATTAAAAATATATATTAATGATTTTTTTTTTAAATAAAGTCTATCATTGATATATTTTGTCACGCATAATCAAGTATATCAATGTTATTAATAATTTGAGTAGTATAACGTCCAAAGAGGTATATCAATGGTATATCAACGTTCATAACAAGTATATAAGACAAACATTTTATGTTATAAAAAACAAACATTTCGTTTAAAATACGTAAATAACACAACACAATTCAATAAAAAGAAAATGAAACATAACAAATATAAGTAAATAAAAGTAACATTTCATATATCAGATATATCATTCTTATATCAATACTCAGGCATATCATAGGTTATATTTATCAAATCAAGTATATATTCGATATATAATTGTATTCATTCGAGTATATCAAATTTGGTATATCAGTTCATTGATATTTATATCTCGTATATCAATAAATATAAAGTATATCGTCTGATATACTACTAATATACAATTGATATACCAACAAGGATAAAACTGGAATAATAAAAAAAGCGAAAATCAGATTTTAAAATTTTTGCTATATTTGCAAATCTCAACAAGCATAGTTAAATTTGCAAATGTCCTAATATTTTTTGCTACCCATTACAATTTCCCAAAATAAAACTCCCTAATAAATGATATTGAAAATAGAATATCTTACGGAAAAAAGAAAACGGAAACACAATATTGTTCTATTTCCAGAACTAAAACAACCTTTCACATTATATCATTAATTAATTTCCATATATTAAATTTATGAATATATGAAAGTCAAAATCATACAAACTTCCTCCAGTGGACGCAATCGTCTCCATAAATATGAGCGATCTCCTTCCTTATAAATAACCAGCTGACCCATTTTTTAATTGATGTGTCGTTTTAATCTCATTCATTGCTCGTTTAGCGTCTTATATCAGGAAAAAAAATATATATTTAATGAGTAGATTTAAATTTGAAATTCCTATATTGCTAATAATCATGGAATGCGTATTTAAATTACATCCGGTAATTTGTCTCTTCGATACACTCATTGTGACGGTCTTCTTCGATAATTTCTCTTTGAACCAGTTTTGTTTTTGTTTGTTTGTTTTTTTTTTTTTTTTCATCATTTGGTTGCAAAAAGTGGTTTCAAATAACTTTTGATCCTTGATTTTTGTCTTTTGGCTTATGGCTTTTGTTCAGGTAGGGATGTAATTTTGTCCGTAGGGATCCACCTACAACGAGGCAAAAATTTGAGTGGAGATTAAAGATCAAAGGATCAAGAAGCTTGACTTACATAGAAGTTTCACTCCAAACTAGAAGACATTGGCGAATAAAGACTTATAGCTACGTTATGGAGATACTACACCTAAAGTCCAATTATTCTCTTTGGCGAGAATCAATATTTGTTTTCGCTACGGAGCACCCCTTGACGTTTCATATCTAGGTTGCATAGGAATGCCCCAGAACCCAACACGTCGTCTTCACTTTTGTGTACAAGTTTTAACCTTTTTTTTTTAAACCAAAAATTAAATGTACAAGTTATAACTTATGGATACTATAAAAATAATGTATTTTAGTTTTATGTACTTGGATTATAGACATTTTAGTCTATATTAATTTAATACCTTGTAATCCTTAAAAAAAAAACCTTGTAGAAAAGAAAAGTATTAAATCAATATTAATATTAATACATACTAAAATGTCCCTAATTCAATTACATAAATATTTATTATTAAACCTATTTTCAAAACCTTCTATTAGGGGATCTCACAATTTATAAACTATAAGGGTTATTTCACTTATTGCCAATTGGTTTTGAGATTAAACCTCATGTTAATCTAATATGGTATACAATTATTGTCAATTGGTTTTGAGATAGAACTCCATTTTAATCTAATACAATTGATCTGCAAAGTCTACCATCAAACCCCATTAAACGGCCACTTGAATTTAATAGATTAGATTTTTTAATAAAAACCAAAACAATAAAAACCCCTCATAAGCAAGGAAAAAAAAAGCGCTTGTGAAACAGAGTCTATACATAGACCATATTGAGGTAGTAACACATACCAATTAAATGTATATGAAAGTGAAAAAAAAAAAAAAACAAAACAAAAAAAAAAGATGCATGAACCATCCATATTACTTGGTGTACAAGCACAATAGAAATGCAAAAAGAATCCAATCTCTGTCCTGTCCCACCATTTTTTTTTTTTTGCAACACAAAGATGGAACTTCTGACTTCTTCAAGATACAAACGTTATGCCAGTTGCATTATGTCTCCGTTCCACCAAAATAAACTAGAATTGCCTTCAAACTTGCTACTTCTCACTAGGGCCCTCTTGGATTTTCCTCACACTTTAGTTGGTCCATTTACACGAGAATCCCAAATCAACTTTTCCACAATAAAGCTCAAAAGTTTGACTATTTTACGGATCACAGTAACTTTTTCTTTTTGCTTTTGGCATAACCTTTTAATATGGTTTCTTTGAGTCGAGACTTGATGCGCCATAGTTGCAGTTTTGTTGGCCTCGTGTCTGCCGATGGCACGTAGTTTTGGCCGCCCATTGAATCCACTCAGGTTCGATTTCTCCGTTGGCTGAGCGTTTGGTTTTAGAATTAAAGTCACCGTCACATCATGTCATTGCAGCGGCCCGTTACTGGCATCATCATTCACGCTCAACCTCTCTCCAAACTGTTCAAACTAATATTAAAGTTCTCCTCCTCTTCTTGTTGACTCCAAAATTAAGAAAAAACAACTTTAATTTTGGATATTCCAATATGCTTCTTTTTGTCCACTTTCTCTACTCCTTTTCCCTTTCCAATATGTTGAAATTGTAAATAGACAATAAAGTATGAAAGAAACAACAAAGAATTTCTCACCCTCTTGTTTAAGGGGAATGAAATTATATAGATTACGCAATTTCCGGTGTTTATATGAAAATTAATTAGAAATGCGTTAGATTGTTAATTATAAACTAACATGAGTATAATTCAACTAACACAAAAATTATACTAATTACCCTACATTTTGTAAAAGAAATAAAGATTGTTAATTATAATATAATATATTTAATAGAAATATAGTTTTGGTAGTTTTATATTAGACGCATTAGTGATGCTCAAAACTCAAAAGGCAGGCGTGGGTGTTCCCATCACTATTTCGATTATATTATTTCATTTGCATCCCCTCTATTTTTTTTTATACGACATCTACTCTATTATATTTATGAGTTTTTGACTTAACAACTGATTAGGTTATGAATTCAATTTATGATAGTCACCAATTTAACATTTAATATCCTATATGTTTTATGACAATCAAATGTAGTAGGATCAGTTAGGGGTGTTCATCTTCAGACCGAATACCGACACGACCGAACCGATGGTGGTCAGTCGGCGTCAGTTCTTACATTGGGGAGGTCGGTGGTCGGCCAAACAATTTTACACATAACCGACCGACCGATATATTTATATATATATAAAAAAACATTTTTTTTAAAACACATAATCGACCGACCTATTTTACACATAACTGACCGACCGTCCAATATATAAAAAAATCCATTTTAAAAAAAAACACATTACCAACCGATTGACCGACCGATTTTACACATAACCGAACGACCACCGTTCTTCATCTCAATTCTCGTGACCTTAAAAAAAAAAACAGACTGAGGTCGGTCGGCTGGCAGCACCCATCGAAAGTCGTCGGTTTCCAGATTTCTGAAAAACCAACCAATCGGTCGGTGTCGGTTTTTTTCCAAAACCGACACCGACCGATCGATGAACACCCTTAGGATCAGCTCTTTCGAGATTAGTTACACAGATGAAAAAATATTTTATTATGAATTTTTCATTTAAAAAAAGAGTGTTTTTTTTAAAAAGAAATTTGACAAACTCTATAATATAAAATTAATTAACTCAACTCTAACGTATTAAAATAAAGCGACTTTTTTTTTTTACGTTTATAATTGAGATACGAGTCCACCTAACGACTTCTTTTTCTTTTATTTTCTTTTGTTTGTTTTTTTTTTTTTGAGACACCTAATGACTTTAAAAAAGGTAGAAAGTAAATATTTAAAAATTAAAAATCATTATAAACGAAACACCGAATTCAATTAAAATTCAATAAAACAATAATCTCAATTATACATATAATTTTTAAAGATAAAAAAGAATTACTTCTCAAAAAAAAAAAAAAGATAAAAAAGAATTAAAATGCCTTTCAAAAAGAAAAAAAAAAGAATTAAAATGTTTCTGTGGTCTAGATCGACGGAGCGGGCGCATTACCACGATTAAAAAACCTAATTCGAATCGAACGGCTGAAATGATCCAAAGGCACTACTAATATCAGGCGTCTGTCCTTTCACAAGATTGCAATCAACCTCAACTCTCTTCACTGCTCCTCTGCTGCTCCCCATTTTTGTAGATCTAACTTAAAACTTTTCGCAAATGGCTACAATCCAATCCGTCAAGGCAAGGCAGATCTTCGACAGCCGTGGAAATCCCACCGTCGAGGTGCTAATCTCTTTCCATTTCTACTTATTCTTCCACTTCACATCGCCGATCTGTCTTCTACACTGCCATTTCTTATCTTATCTTATCTTTCTATTCACTCTTCGAGATTTTCGCTTAGAGTCACTCCGATCATCTGGTGGGTTGTCAGATATAGATCGTCGGGGTGCAGTTAGTTGTTGCTCATATTGAGTTTCTGGTTGATTGTAACGAGAGTCATAATCTTTCTTTAAAGATGATGTACTTTCCATTTCTAAATTCAAACTCAGGATGAGATTGTTGAATTCTTATTTTTTATCTGTCTGTTATTACTATTTTAGGTCGATATTGTGTTGTCTGATGGAACCTTGGCCAGAGCAGCTGTTCCGAGCGGTGCATCTACTGGTATGTTATTCTCATCCTCCTGCCCGTTCTTCTGTGGTCTTTTTATATTGTTCATTTCTATTTGGTTTTACTCATACTGTGCCCTAGTACTACTTAGGGCAATTGGGGAGTATGTAAAGATTGAAGCTTTACGATCGTAATCGTTATATTGATGGTTTTTTTTATAAATATAATTTTCGATCACTTCGATATATTTAGAAGATACGGATCTTTTACCTAATCTCTTCTTTTGTTGTATTCCCGAAGGTATTTACGAGGCACTTGAGTTGAGAGATGGAGGGTCTGACTACCTTGGGAAAGGTGTTTCGAAGGTTATGATCAATCATTTCTTGTTACTGCATGACTTATATTTTTTAGATTCAGATGCAGGCAGTGTTTTGTATCTGCGTGGATCTTCATCTCACCCTTTACCTGTCTGCTTCTGTAGGCTGTTGAGAATGTCAATGCAATTATTGGCCCTGCATTGGTTGGAAAGGTTCGTTGATTAGATCTGCCTGATTTGTTTTTGTTTCTTACTGTAGTTTATATCCTTGTGCACTAGTTTCCATTCTCAAGCTAATTTTCTGAAAGTATTGTCAGGCTTAACTGTCTTTAACATAGTATTTATTGTTGTTTCACTATGTTGACGGTAGTTTTTCCAAATTTCTCTCTTCAGGACCCAACTGAGCAGGCCCAGATTGACAACTTCATGGTTCAACAACTCGATGGAACTGTTAATGAGTGGGGATGGTGCAAACAAAAGGTATTGGTTGGCTTTCCTTCGTCAATATAGCGTTCTACGTGTGATACATTATTGTTTTTATTTATTTTTTGGAAATGAAACGGAGTTAATTTTTATAAATGATGTACCTTTCAATTTTCAGCTTGGAGCAAACGCCATACTTGCAGTGTCTCTTGCTGTTTGCAAAGCTGGTGCCAGCGTGAAGAAAATTCCTCTATACAAGGTATTTTTGTTTAATGGGGTCAGAACGTCCATGACATGAAACTTGATTATGCGTTTTTTTTTTTTTTTGTGAAATTCTCATTTCCTTGACCAGTCACTTATGGGATGTGAATGTTAAGCCAAATTTTCAATGTATGGTTTTCTATTGATGGTAGGCAATGAAGATTGGTAAATAATATTGCTTTTCAAATCATCAGACTGTGTGTTTAAGTGACTCTAACTCTAAGATGTATTTCTTTATTACTTGTGCGAGGTCAAATGAGTTCAAAATTCATATACTTGTTTATTTTTGATGCAGCACATCGCCAACCTTGCTGGTAACAAGAGCTTGGTTCTTCCCGTTCCTGCATTCAATGTCATTAACGGAGGATCACATGCAGGAAACAAGCTCGCAATGCAGGCATACTTTCTTGCATCTGGACTTTTTACCCATCTATTTATTTGTTGTCGTATCTAGATTGTTTCTAACATTTCATGTCTTCAGGAGTTCATGATTCTACCAGTTGGAGCTTCTTCATTCAAAGAGGCCATGAAGATGGGAGTGGAAGTTTACCACAATTTGAAGGTTGGTTATGATCTTCCCTCTCCACATTGCTTCTGAAGATTTGAAGATTTTCTCCTCATGGGGGGTGGTGTGTATTCATGCATCAAAATAATGCTTTGCAACGAACAACGTGGTTTGTTCATGAAACAATATTTTCTCAAAATGTTTGGAGCTAATTCCCTTTTCAACAGATTTTCCCTCCATGCAGTGTCTTAATTTTGTGCATGCTTTATCCTTGCCATGCTTTAGAGAATCGGATTTGCAGTCCACCTTTTGTGTGAAACTATCATTTACGAATTTGGGGGGACTTGTCTTTCATCAGTCTTTCAACTTTCTCCTCGCACATGCTTTGCCTTGTTATGCCCCACAAGATTCACGTTACATAAACTTGCATTCTTGTTCATGTTACCGTTGTACTTGGCTCTACGTAGCTTTTGTGTCCTAAATATCAATCAAAATTGGACATGTATTGCTGTTATTTTCGAGTTCAATACCCGTTGTATAAGCTTTATGTGCAAAATTGCAGTCTGTCATCAAGAAGAAGTATGGACAGGATGCAACAAATGTTGGTGATGAAGGTGGATTTGCACCTAACATTCAGGTGCTTCATTTGTTTAACATTTTTTTCCTAATTTTTCTCCACAAATTTTCATTACCTTTCATTTCGCTATTTACACTCTGCTGTCATATTCACCAGGAGAACAAGGAAGGTCTTGAATTGCTCAAAACTGCAATTGCCAAAGCTGGTTACACTAAAGAGGTTAGTTTTACACGTTCACTTTTGCTGGGCTAGACGGAAGATTCACAGGACTGTTCTCTTATTCTGTTAGGTTGTTATTGGAATGGATGTTGCTGCCTCTGAATTTTATGGATCAGACAAGACCTATGATCTGAACTTCAAAGAAGAGGTAGGTTTTCGTTTACCATGGAGTTGTAGATTTTTTTTTTAATCTTTTTAAAAAGCTGGGTTAGTGCAACTTAAAGCTGTTTTAAGTTTCGTAATGCAGCAGTAAGATAGATCATGTAGGATAATTTTCTCATATTTATCTGAGGGGTTGTGGTCTGTATGGCAATGACAATGAACGCTCAGTTTTGAAGTACAGAATTGTTTGAAGTTTTTTGTTCCAACCAGTGAGCGAGATTTGTCATCTTAACAATTCGAGTTGAACTTTAAACTCAAGAAGTTTCTACGTTGGCAACTAAAAAAATTTTTAAAGCAAGAAATGTCTAAACCAGCCACCATTATTTGGAATAAATGACATGCTGAGCACTGTAGTTTCAACTTTCGAACTCCAGTCATTTATCTAGCATATCTGGTCGTATGTATTAATTATTTTGCTAAATGCATGTAAGTAGTACGTGTCTTATTTTGTCCACTATTCCCGATGATTTATTTGTCATTTTATGGGTGCAGAACAATGATGGCTCACAGAAGATCTCAGGAGACGCTCTGAAAGATCTCTACAAGTCTTTTGCCTCTGAATATCCTATTGTGTCTATCGAAGATCCATTCGACCAAGATGACTGGGAGCACTACTCAAAGATGACCAGTGAAATAGGAGAAAAGGTTCAAATTGTTGGAGATGATCTCTTGGTTACCAACCCCAAGGTAAGAATCTTGTTGCAGGGAAACATCTAACTCTTTCATATTCCTGAAGCCCTTTTTTGAATTTCCGTTCTTCTAGATTGTTTTTAATATGTACTCGTCTGTTTCTTCTTTCCCATAGAGGGTGGAGAAGGCAATCAAGGAAAAAACTTGCAATGCCCTTCTTCTCAAGGTCAACCAAATTGGATCAGTCACTGAGAGTATTGAGGCCGTGAAAATGTCGAAACGTGCCGGTTGGGGAGTGATGGCCAGCCACCGAAGGTTTGGAAAATCAACATTTTGGTTTTATAGAAATATATTTCTTTCAAATGGTGCTATGTTAGTTTTGAAGTTTTAGTGACTAATAGAATGGAGTTTTACTTGGTTGCAGTGGAGAGACAGAGGACACTTTCATTGCTGATCTCTCTGTTGGTTTGGCCACGGTAATTTTCATTCTTCAATATTAATGTCACAACCTTAACCCGATCTCTTCCCTCCATTGATTCAATTCCTTGCTCTTCCCCTCAGGGTCAAATCAAAACTGGAGCTCCATGCAGATCAGAACGTCTTGCTAAATACAACCAGCTGTTGCGTATCGAAGAGGAGCTTGGCTCAGCTGCAGTCTATGCTGGAGCTAACTTCCGCAAGCCCGTTGAACCGTACTAGATCACGACCGGTGGTGAATAAGTGTTGCGAGAATGGTTGTGTTTTGTGGAACTCAGAGATCCCTTTTTCCCTAAATAATTTCAGAAAAGTTTTGTTCTGAGAGGAAGAACATTAGTTCCGAGAAGTTTGTCTAGGAAGACATGATGTCTGTCATGATCTAGTTGCATAGCTCTGATTTTAAATGAATGAGTGCCTTCTAAATCTTTATTGGATGCGTTTCTGTCATATGCTGCAACGTTCTCTCTATATATTATCTCATCGGTTCTGCAGAGCTATTTTCCGGCGTGATAATGGCATTACGGAACATCACTAGTAAAATGCCTTCCCCAATCGCATTTATTCTGCATCCACACGTGAAATCATAGGAAAAAATTGTTTCGTATGTTGCTACTTGCTATTACGCTGGAATTTTTATTTTTATTTTATTTTTATTATTTTTTTAGTACATCAACATTTTGGGGTGGGGGATTTAAACTTCTGATCTCATGAAAATACTTTTTTTTTTTTTTTTTGCTGGATACGTGTACATATATTTATTGGTATGAAATTGGTCCCTTCACTAAAAGTAAAGCTTAAAATTGGTTTTCTTCTCAAAAAGAAAAAAAAAAGCCGTTTAAAATTGGTTCTTATGGTTAGGTTCTTAATTTTTTTAAGAAAAATTTTCTGTATTAATCTTTCCTCTAAATTTTGAAAATTTGTTCACATTGGGTCATTTCTGGTATGGATATTTAACCAAATTAAACTAAAATTAGAGAAATTTTGGTGGATGGGTTGTTTTAAACTCATATTTTCATATATGTCAATAGATTTTGAATATTTTCAAGATTAGATTTTCAGCATTTTTTCTTACCATTATACCCTTATTGTCATTATCTCTCTTCAATTTAAATTATATTTTATAAAATATTATCTTAACAAATCTCCCAATATTTGAGAATCATAATCAATCAGATTTTATTTCATTCCTTAATTAAACAAGTTGATTTTCATATCATTTTATCTATAATTAGATTAGATTTTCTTTTTTTCCTCTGCCTTACCTATTACGACAGCTTCAACCGGCAGTAACTTCATTCGGCGCAACTTCTTCACCGCGTGAGTTGGTTTTGTTCAAGCTGCAGCATTTTATTTTGTTCAATTGGCGGGAGTGGGTTTTCTTGTCGGCGGCGGCATTTTATTCAAGGCGGGAGTGGGTTTTTCCTTTTTTTTCCTGCCGGCATCTGCGTTTCACGGCTTTTGTGTTTCTCAGCGAGTGTGGGTTCTGTTCCAAAGTCAACAATGTTTCACGCCCATTATTAGTTCAATTTCCAGTTTTGTCACGGTGTATATATTACATGTTAGGCGGAATATCTGAAAAAATGTGTATATATTCCAAACCTAAAAATGTGTATATATTTAGGTTGTTTATGGAGGTTTCTAGCAAACTTTGTTCAACTTTTATGTTTCGCTTTCCAGTGTTTTGAAGATGGGTACGTTTTTCAGTTTTTATATTTTATATATTCAAAGGGATATATCGTTTTAGTTAATGTCAGTTTCATATATACACATTATAAACATGTTTTTAGATGGGTACGTTTTCAGTTTTAATATATAATATATTTAGAGGGATATCTCATTCCAGTCAATGTCAGTATATATTCATCTGTATATATCATATTTTATATACCATATTTCAAAGTATACATAAATATATATCATATGTCAGTATACTTATGTGGTATATATTTCTGTATACTATGGAATATGGTATATAAAAAATGAAATATATAAAATATGATATATACAGATGAATATATAAACCATGTGTGTCTGATACATATTTTGTGGTTCATATATACCAGCAGTGAAGAAGTAAAGGGCTAATGAAAAAACAGAGTGTTGACGCCATAGGGACGGTGGGGGAGAAAAAACCCTAAAAACCCGTGGGAATACAGCACATGAACTAGGAATTTCGAAGCAATATACCAGATTATGTGAAATATACCTCGGAAGTTCGAAATATACCAGACGTTTTCTGCTACCAGCGGTTCGTCTTTTTCGCGCGCTTTCTGTGTCTTCTTCTTCACAAAATCGCCGGAAAAAAACGAAGCCTATTCCGGTACAAATCGTGGGTTCAAAAGCAAGCTTCAAATCGTGAGTTTTTTTTCCTTTTCCGATTTCTAGACCTAAAGAATATACCTCCGAAGTTCGAAATATACCATAGGATTTCTACAAACAACGGTCCGTCTTCTTCTCGAACTTCCTGTGTCTTCTTCTTCGCAAAATCGCCGGAAAAACGAAGCAAAAATCGTGGGTTTTTTCCCCCAATTGCACGCACTTTCCTTTTTCGTTCCCCCTCTCTCACCCACGGTCTAAAAAATGAAGCTTTCCTTTTTTGGTTTTTTTTTTTTTTTTTTTTTTTTTTTTTTTTTTTTTTTTAAATGGTTAGTAGAGTATATGAGGGCTGAATCGTAAAAGGGCCATGATTTTTATGAAAAAAATTTGGGTCATTAAGCCTTTTCTGTAAAAAATTAGAAACTTGGACATTTATGAAATATAGGGTCCATTTTTGGGCTATCTATGTACTTTTCCCTTAAAATTAACCTCAAATTTACATTGATGGAACTCAAAATATATTAGATAAATATAATGTTTTAACTATATTTATTTTACTCCTAATACTTTGGTGAGATTATGGTGTACGGGTAAGTAATCAATTTCTAGACATGAATAATGTGGAATACATGAATGCCTGTTGCTGCAGGGTATGGGGTCATTTGGATCCTCTGCTAAAAAAAGGTTGAGATAAATTAGTAACAAGTTTAATTTATGTTTTAAAATTAGATTGGATAGATTTAATTAGGAAGACTTGAAAAGATAAATTAAAAAGATTATAAAATAAAATATCAATTCAATATTTGTACAAGATGTGAACTAATAATGTGTCAAAAAAAAAAAGTGAATTAATACAATTCAAATTTATGTAAAAATAAAGATATTGAAATAATATAAATGAAACTCCAAAAAAAAAAATAAAATGTTTTTTTAGTTCAACAGTATTTGGAGATGTTGGGTTTTAAACCTCTGATCTCTTGGTTGATGATACATGATTGACGCTTCGACAAAAAAAAAATTTAAATAAGGAAATATTAAATTAACATTTGGTAAAAAAATTAAATGCTATTATTATCTAGAAGGTTTTTTTTTTATTAATATTATATTTTTAAAAACTTATTAGTAAAATAGGGTAGTTTTGAAACTTATTATTACAATATTGTGGTTTAAAATCACGACTTGCTGACGTGGCAAAAAATTCAAAATTAGGAAACACACTTTTTGGAAAAAGAAAATGGCTGTTAACGTACTACATGCGTTTTAAACAAAGTAGAGCATTGTCATATTGGAAACTAGCAGCACTGATTTCAATTAGTGTCGAGGTTCAACACTGTTTTCTTTTTCCAAAAAGCGCGTTTTCTAATTTTGAATTTTTTGCCACATCAGAGACGACCTGCAAACGTGGATTTTAAACCACAATATTATAATAATAAGTTTCAAAACTACCCATTTTACTAATAAGTTTTTAAAAGTATAATATTAATAAAAAAATGTCCTTATCTTCTGGATAATAACCTTTTCTTAGATAAAAAACCGAATTGAGATGTATGGAGACCAATTTAAATGCATTATATTCTTGACCATAATGTTACAAATTTTTACCTCCTTACCTGTTGAACAAAAAAATCAAAATTACTAGCATTTAAATAATAAAGATAGAAAATTGTTACAACATAAAATGTTGTAGTCAGCAAAATCCACAATAGACGTAATTCTAAAAGTTCAAGAACAAAGCTAAAAAAAAAAAGGCAAAATACACTTTTGGTCTCTGAAGTTTGAGTTTGATGTCTATTTGGTCCCTAAAGTTTAAAAAGTGACACTTTAATCCCTGAGATTTGAAAAATAGTTTTAAATGGTCCCTGAATTAATTTGACCGTTAGTTGACTAACGGAAAAATGATGTGGCATGTTGAGGTGATACATTTTAATTGAGGTGGCCAATTTAATAATTTTATATTATTATTTTTAGATTACATGTCATTTTCTTTTTTTTTTTTTTTCCTCTTTTCCTTTCTCTCTCTTCCGTTGGCATTTTAATCAATTTATTTTCTCTGCAGTGGCATCAATAAAATAACTTTGGCAATTTAATCAATTTATTTTCTCTGCACTTGTCTATGAAATTTTCAGAAATAAATGGTTTTGTGTTCTTTGTTTTACATCATTTTAAACTTAGACTTGGTAAAATAAGTAAAAAATATAAGATGTGGTTAAATTATTTGTCCTGCCGTTCTCCAGTCAATTTGCGAGATGAATTTGTGTCCCTTTTCTTTAATTTCTTATATTTTCAAAATTCAGTTGGAAGATTGCTTGAATTCCCACATCAACCATGAATGTGGACGAATTCCAAACCCCTTATCAGGTCTCACAGAAGACTAACATTTTTTAAGGAAGTCAACAAATTGAATGTACAGAAATTTGTTTGAGATTTTAAGCTAACGAAATTCTTCGTTGTAATTCTTCTGATTGTTTCCCGATTAGACAATTGTACCAATCCCATCTCCGGCGTTTTCGTCTCACTCTCTCCCACGGCTCTGGTCATCGTTTCTGGCGAGCGGTGGTGACAACAACAGGTCAGTTGTGTGGGTCTTTTTCTGATGTTCATGGATTTGAAATTTAAACTAATTGTTGCTCAATGCCCTGTTTAAACTGACCAATTTAATAATTTTATATTATTCAAGACAAACATATTTTTAACTCATCAATGTACAGTTCAATGGTGCAGAAATTTTTCAAACAAGGAAAACAGAGGGAAGGGAGAGAAAGGAAAAGAGGAAAAAAAAAAGAAAATGACATGTAATCTAAAAATAATAATATAAAATTATTAAATTGACCATCTCAATTAAAATGTGCCACCTCAACATGCCACATCATCAACTAACGGTCAAATTAACTCAAGGACCATTTAAAACTATTTTTCAAACCTCAGGGACTAAAGTGCCACTTTTTAAACTTCAGGGATTAAATAGACATCAAACTCAAACTTCAGGGACCAAGGATGTATTTTGCCAAAAAAAAAAAATCAATAAAAAATCTTGTAACTTTTTTTTAGTACAAACAAAACTTGTAAATTTACCCAAATAAATATTAAACCTAAATTTCAGTATTATAAGTAATAGATTGTAAATTTTAAATACTTACTGAAAATTCTAAATTCTATATATATATTTGAAGAAAAACTTCTCAATTCATTATCAATAAGAAGTTTAATTGGGCTCGAAATAATAACTGAAGGACGTGATGGGCTTCCCACAAAAATGGAACAAAAAAATGCAGGCTGTGGGGTTCGAACCCACGCGCACTTATGTGCAGAAGATCTTAAGTCTTCCCCCTTAACCTCTCGGGCAAACCTGCTGTTTGTTTATCACGTCCGACTTTATTTTATAAATATCCATTTCCGTTGTTTAAAAAACCTAATCGATAAAACCAGATCAGGAGAAGAGGTTTCGCAGAACTTTGCCGGTCTCGAGCAGAAGAAAATGGCGGAACACTTGGCTTCAATTTTCGGAACGGAGAAGGATAGGGTTAACTGCCCCTTCTACTTCAAGATTGGAGCCTGTAGACATGGAGATCGGTGCTCCAGGCTTCACACTAAGCCCAGCATCAGCCCTACACTTCTCCTCTCGAACATGTACCAGAGACCTGACATGATCACCCCCGGTGTTGACCCTCAGGGCCAAGCCCTTGATCCTCGCAAGGTCCAAGACCACTTCGAGGTCTGTACTCTCTGTTGTTTCCTTACCCTTTGCTTGATTTACATTTATTTCTTTGGATATTGGAACTTCTTCTTTCCTTAATCTTGCGTCCTCTCAATGCTGAAACTGTTTTCTCTCTTTTCTTTTTGGCATCTGGGTTGCAGGACTTTTATGAAGATCTATTCGAGGAGCTGAGCAAATACGGAGATCTCGAAAGCTTAAATATTTGCGATAATTTGGCTGACCATATGGTATTTTCTACATCGGGTTTTTTGAATTGAAGGCTAAATTTGGACCTCTGTTACTGACTGTGACTGGTTTGGTTTTAACTCCGTGGACAGGTGGGCAATGTCTATGTTCAGTTTAGAGAAGAAGAGCAAGCTGCAAATGCGCTTCAGAATCTTAATGGACGCTTTTATGCAGGTTTTATGTCTCATGCTTGATTTTTTTTCCTTATGGGTTTTCTTTTAGGAAGGAATCAATCTTGTGGATGCTATATGTGTATTCTTGGGGTGGCTCAGTGTGATGAATATTCCTGAATACTATAAATGCGAATTATTTCTATTTAAGTAACTCTAAAATAGACTTGATGAAACTTATTTTGGATGATTGATTCAAATCAAGGATTTATCTCTTTTACTTTTCATTCTTTGGAATATTATCACTAGTCTAGCTGTTTGATGAGGAAATGATAGTTTCTGAAACTCCATTTAAGTCGGTGGTTGGTTGATTCAATGCTGAAACTGTATTCGTATGTTTATGAGCTCGATTACAAAATTTTCACTTTTGTAAGTCAAACAATGACCTTGGGAATTTGGTTTGGAGGTTTAATGGAGTTTTCTCTAAGGTAAACTGTAGAAACTTGGATTAACTAACTTTATTTTTCAAAACATGTATGCGGTTTTCAATTATTGTACCCACGTTATCATTAGAGTTTAGACTACAGATATGCACTTCGTCAGTGGTTGCTACATACTCTTCATTATTAATTTATTTGTTTTGTGCCTAAGACCCATTGGATATGTAGTTACTTGGTCTTATTGGTCAAATTTGCAACAGGCCGACCCATCATTGTTGACTTCTCTCCTGTGACCGATTTCCGAGAAGCTACGTGTAGGCAATATGAGGAAAATGTATGTAATCGTGGTGGCTATTGTAACTTTATGCATCTGAAGAAGATTAGCAGGTAATATCATCAGCCTGATTCATTTGTTTCCCCTGAAGAAGAATGGGGTTACCTAACGATCCATGTGCTCTTTGTTGCAATTTTTCTTGTGCTTTTAGAGAGTTGAGAAGGCGTTTATTTGGGAGGAGCAGGCGCAGACGTAGCCGAAGCCGAAGTCAAAGTCGAAGCCCCCATAGGCATCATGGATATGATGACCGTCCACATGGTGGTCGTGGACGTGGTCCTAGTAGAAGAGATGGAGACAAGGACCCTCGATACCATGATAGAAGCAGGAGGCCTAGAAGCCGTAGCCCTAGGCATAGAGGGGGACGGAGTCGTAGTCCTGGAGGGAGGAGGAACAGAAGTCCAGTTAGGGAAAGTAGTGTTGAAAGAAGGGCTAAGATTGAACAGTGGAACAGGGACAGGGAAAAGGCAGATAATGGTAGTGGTCATCAGGATGTCAAAGATGACGGTGGTAGCAATGGCCTTGTCCACAATGAAGATGAATTTGATCCTTCTAAGCAGTACTAGAGAACATGATGGATGCTGTTGCTTGCCTGAAAGAAACATTACTGGTTTGCTTCTGTCCTTTTATTGGTTCAATATAGGGGCCATAATAAAGTACTTTCCCCTTTATAAAACAGCCCATTTTTTAGAAGTAGCTCACTGCCCATTTCCACTGTGCAGGTGGAGGACAGGTTCCCTGTCACGTGTTATTGAATGTGAATTCCAGTTTTGTTAACCTCGTCTCCTTCACCCTAAAAAGAAAATAAATAGGATAGAAATAGTCGTTAGTGAGTAACTCTCTAGGAAAATTCTACAATATTTCATACCATTATTAAATTGGTCTCAGCTATCCCTATCCATTATTCTTTTTGTCTTTTCGTAGTTCCTTGGTTTTAAACTCTACCCACGTTCACCTTAGTCGCAAGTGCATTTTCCCCATGTTTATGTAGTTCTTAACCTGCACAAGTCTTGAGGAAAGGTGTTTTGCAAACCATTCTTAGTTTTTCTTTTTAAAACCATCTGTTGATCACCTTTACAGTAAAGAGGAAGACCAAAATTTTAGAACCAGTCTTCATGTTTGCTGATGGTTCCACTTTCTTAATTATACAGGTTATTTATTATATCATTTTCTATCCCTCAAAATTGACCCATCCGAACTGGTATTTCCTCAAATTTGTCATCTTGAGTTCTGATTGACTTTTCCAAATTCGTATTTTCTTAAAACTTTCAACTTCATGTAGATATATTTATACCTAGAGCAGAAGTAGAGCTTCTTGTTGGTCTTGGTCTAATTGAATGATGAATGTTATTGTCCCCTGTCCATGCTCTCATCTTAACAGGAAAAATAGAATTAGAAGCGCTTGTGGTTATGGCTTTTTTATTATTTGTATATGTATATTGAAAATTTCTTTATCTTTCTTACATAGGCTGCGAGTTTTGCAGGTTCAGGTTTTCCTGCTTGCCCAAATACTTCTTAGGCAGCTTACCATCGTATTCATAATACAGGTTTGGCTGTTATCTGGAGGATTTGCAGGATTTGATGTGATGTTTCGTTGGAAACATGAAGGAAGCTTCTCTACATCTTCTGTAATGCTGAAAAATGTATGTCCTCGTTAGATTGATTTTCCTATTCCATAATCAAGTGTAAGGATTCTGAGACAGAAGTATATGTAATGTCGCTTTCTTGTTTTGGATTCTGTTGTATTTCCAATATTGTATTGACGTTTTCAGAGATGAATACTATGGAGCTGCCTTTTAAAATAGTTGAAGTTTGCGGACTTCTCATTTTGTTTGTATGGTCGTGAGTACTAATGTTAATAGTTTATTTTGAATAAGAATATCTTTAGGTCCATTTGATAACTATATGATATTTTGATTAATTTACAAAAATCTGACCTAAATATTTTCTCTATATCTATGACCAATAATTAAAAGTTTCATTTCGAAATCATGTTTGTTTATATAAAGTTGTTCATTTTTCTTACAAAGGCAGCTTCTATTGATTTGTTTCATTCTGTCATTGATATTTACTTTGAACTTCACATCAGGATCAGGATGGTCCTGCTTCATGCTGCAGGGTAAAGATTGCATTTCCATCATTTTTATATCAAATCGTTTCTCATGCCTTATTATAGAGGGAAAAGGGTGAAAATGTAAGAAAGGAAGAAGAAATGAGATTTCTTGCTCTGCTTTAAACATATCTAGTTTGGTTGTAGAAAATGTGTACAATTATTTCAAAAATAAATAAATAAAGGAAAATGGATAAGAAAGTCCAAAAATCAAAATATTTCAAACTGGTTTAGATTCTACCCTTCTACATTGTTTTCCTCAAAATATTTTCAAGAAGTTTTATTTCTTTGGAAAAAAAAAATCAATTTGATTTATGTCAAATTGGAGGAGAATTTTGGAGTGGCAAAATTGGTTGTTATATTTACAATTTTTCCATGTTTATTAGTGATAAAATATCACAAATATTTTGGAGAGGCAAGATTGAGATATGTTGATAGATTTTTATTCGACTTTTCAATCACTTTTATTGGGACTGAGCTTAAATTGTAACGTATTTTATTTATTTTTTTAAAATGTTTTGCTAGATTTGCTATTATTTTGGTTCAAAGTTGTTTATATATGTCACTACCCTAAGATAAATGATAAACAATGTGGGGGTGAGAAAGAATAGAAATGTAATTAATGTGTTATATATGACAAATTCTTTTATTTATTTATTATTATTTTTTTAAGAGAATGAAAGCAAAAAGAAAACCAAAAAAACCAAAAACACAAAAATACAGAGATTTAAGGTGAAAACACTGGAGTGTCCGTAGAAACCATCTCATGATGAGAGTGCGTTGAGTCCAAAGAAGATATTCTTCTATCTAAACCGTTGTGTTTCGATGTACGAGCATGAGTTGCTAGCATGTGAGTAGTTTTTTTTTTTTTCCGTTGAGGTTACATAAGACAAATTCTGTTATATTGTTTCATGTAGTCAAACATATTTTGCCAAATGTCAAAGAAATTTTTCTTGGAGAATTCAATTTTCGCGGAGTCAATTGCCAATCTAATTGTGAACCTATATTGTTTTGAACTTATGAATAATGATCATTACCATTTATTTATTGAACTCGATAAAAGAAATTATTTATAATGGTAATCTATGAAAAATATAGAGTAAAATGAAATCAAAGTTGGCGTCCCACTCTCGAGTACTGAAATAATATTTTAATCTACATTTAAAATATATTGGTAATCAAATCAAATTATATTAAATTTCAGAATACGTACAGGGTGACACCTTTGCCCATGTAATTATTTTTTAACAACAAACATGCAATCCAATTATCCAAATTCCAAAAAGAAGCCAAAAAGAAAATAAGGAATAATTGGAACCAAAAAAAAAAAAAAAAATCACCGGCAAAATAAGTTGTCGGTTAGAAGAAGACAAAATTACGAAACTGGAAAATAATTCTTCAAGTGAATGAAAACGATTCAGAAAGCTCTCTTTTGCCGTTCTGTTTTTCTCTTTAATCTGCATTGTTTCTTCATTCTCTTTCAGCTGTTTGGGATTTATTAGCGACTTGCATTTCCAACTTTCTACTGAGTTTAGAGCTCTCCTTTGATCAACTGTTCTTCCAAATAGTGTAATTCCTCTTACTTCTGTTATTGATTATCATACATAAATCACGAATTTGTATACATAAGCATGTTTTAATGTGCTAATTAACTTGTGTTTTTGTTTTCTTCTCTCTTCTGGTTCTTGTCTTTAGCTTTTAATGGGCAAGAAAATCCTACAAACTGTAGAGTCCTCTGCTCGAATTTCATTTTGCGAAGCTGTTTAATAGTTAAGCTTCATTTTCCCGGGAAGAGGATTTGCATGCAACAGTACTGAAATCGCTGTGAAATTTCTGCAGGATTTTGATGGGGGAACAGAGCTTTGCATAACAGCTTGAAACTGAGCAACTCTGATTTTTCGTATCAATCAGCTTGTTTTGAGGAAATGAGTGTGGAGAATCCATGGGTGCCTGTGACTCCGGTTAAGCCCCCTTTGCGAAGACCATCGCATGGAGAAGAAAATCAACAGGAACCAGATGGGTCTACTGAAGAAGTTGAAGTTGGAAAAGTACTTGCATGTACAGATACTCCTGATTTGGTGACACTAGATAGAGAGAAAATTTTGGTGGTGGATTTGAATGTGATGAAATGTCTTGAGAATGAGTCAAATTGTTGTTTCATTTCTGCTTCTCCGGAGAAAGCTGAGTCCATTTCACAGGGTAAGTCCTGCTAAATTAATTTATCTTCGGGTTTTTTTGTTTTGTTTTGTTTTGTTTTGTTTTCCTTTAACTTTTGATTTTGATTGATATTCAGCTTGGGCAAGTTACATCACTATCTGGGTGATTTGAATATTTAAATCATCAATCATTATTATCATTGAATTTGATAGCTCATAATGCCGTTAAAATTAAGCTTAGCCCAATTCAGAAGGGATTTTTGTGGGTGAAATGGATTGAGCTTATTGAAAATGTACATAACATGGTAGAATGTTTGTTTTAGGATCATTAGTTACGAATCTTATGACATGGTAATGTTTCTTTCATCAATCTGCTTCTGTGCATAATCAATATATTTGTGTTACTATATGATGTTGGGAATGTAGGCATATTGTTTCACCCTTTTCTTAAATATGCAACAGTTTCGTTTGAAACGTACTTTTTCCTAACCATATTTTTAGATCTTCATTCATGTTTTTGACATTCTTTTTGGTCCACGAAATCATGTCAGGTGAGCTTTCTAGCAAGACCATCCCCCATTTTGTACCCCCAACACCGGATAAGAGGACAAATGTGGAGCTCAAACAAGTAGTTGATGTTCAAAGCACACTAGCAGGAGAAAAAAGAGATGGGGAAGGCCAGGAACAAAATTGTAAAACTGTCAGTATAAGAACAGACGAGGATGGCCTCCAACAGGAAGTTTGTGAGCTAGTCTTGGATTCATCTCGTGCTTCGGTGTTAACACCAATTAAGTACAATGAAAACTCTGACAAAGACATTGCCGTCAGTGTGAATGAAATTATCAAGTTGAAACAGTATAAAAGAAAGCACAGGCCCAAGGTAATTACGGAAGGCAAACCAAGAACATCTAAATTAGCCACTCAGAGAGCTGCCAATTCCCAAGAAAACTTGAAAACTAAGAGGAAGTATGTCCGAAAGAATACAGTCAACAAACCCCTGAAAAGTCCTCCTGAACTAGGAACTCCTAATCCGGTCACGCCAGAAGTTTCTGGATCTAAGGAAAACTCAAAAGGTCTAAGGACGTACAGTCGAAAGCGTGTAGTCAACACAACAGAAACTTCTATGGAAAAAACAGGAGCATCAACTGACGTGGAAGTGAAGAAACGTAGTAGGAAAACATGCAGGAGGAGTTTAAAATTTGACAACGAAGGAAAACAGAAAGATGAAAACTGTTTGTTCCAGTATTCTTCCAATACTTCAGGATCTCTGGCACATATTTTAACTACTGGAAGTTACCAATCACATTCAGTCCTGAAGCATAGGAAAGAAAGTGACACAATATTTGACCACGGACAAGCTGGTATGTTATATGACTCAAATCCTTCAATGAATCATCAGTTGGAAGATTGCAAATGCCTTCCTGAAAGTCAAGCATCGAACATTGAAATTCCAATTGAATACAGCTCTTCCCAATTCAAACTTCAAATTAATCACCATAAGAATCACAGAGGGATGGGGAAGACCAATTCAACTAATCATTTGTTATCAAGTTCAAAAGATTCACTCTGCTGCGGTAGTACGACCATCTCAACTGAAAGAAAAAAAGCAAGGGGTTTGAAGAGAAAATGTTGCAACAATATCAAGCAAGATGATATCGGAAGTTTTGATTTAATTGAGGAATTTTATAGATCGATTTATGCGTCTCAGATGCCACAAGCAGAGTACTTTCCTAAAGAGAAAACTGATAAGGTGCAACATTATGGCCCATCTAGCACATATTTTAATGTTACTGGACAAGCATACAAAGTAAGTAGCTCGAAAGAAAATCCTTGCACATCAAAAGCCAGCTACTGGATATCTAGACCTCAGACCCATAGTTGCTTAATCCCAAGAATACTTGGACAATCAGTGAATCCTAATAAATTACATCCCTTTGAGTTCACATTGGCCACGAGTCGGATGGAGAGGACGCAGAGGAGGTCCGAAGCTCAAGATCATGTTTGGACCCTGGGTTCATGGTCGCATCACAGCAACATGCAGTCAAAATATTCCCCCAACCAACCACAATTGATTACTGATCTTCCAAGAGTTGAGAATTCTCACAGACATCACCCGTCCTCAGGTGCCCAAGTTGACAAGATGCAAGGAGCAGTGGCGAGGAAAAAAAAAAAGCCAGACCCTCGTACTTCACCTTCCAATATGGAGGGAGCAGAGCAGCACCCAAAGCTTGTAATATATCATCACTGCCGTACTTCCCAATTACCTCCAGGTTCATTCATCAAAACTAATTCCATTTCTTCATCAATATCAATTATTGATACTTTCTGTGAAACAAAATTTCAAGGGAAAGAACTGTTCCTAATAAATTGCAGTGTTATGCAGGGGCTCCTTCAGAAGTACATTCAGGATTGGAGCTTTCTATCAATGCCATGGTCGAAGAAATGAAGATTCTAGACATTAACAGAGAAGGAAAAAGATCAATATACGAGGAACAGAATAAAATGGTACCTTACAACATGCAGAACAAAGAACATAATGCCCTTGTTGTGTATAGAGGAGATGGCTCTATAGTACCATTTGAAGGTTCTTTGAATCCTGTCAAAAAGCGAAGACGATATGCCAAAGTTGATCTTGATGGAGAGACAATTAGAGTCTGGAAGCTATTGATGGACAACTCCAATAATGAACTTGTTGATGGATCAGATGAAGCTAGGGAAAAATGGTGGGAGGAAGAAAGAAGAGTTTTTTCTGGACGAACAGACTCATTTATTGCAAAGATGCATCTAATACAAGGTATAATTACATACTCATAAGTATCCCCATGTTTGCAGGGTCTCTAGTTGAATTAATTAACTGAATTTGGAAATAAATTTTATATCAAATTTAAATCAGTAGAATTTTCTTTGGATGCAAGTTACACCTCCATCATCTAATTTTATTCCTGGACTTATAAGGGGTGAGAGAGTGTTTTTCTTTTGGGGTGGGGATAGAAGGAAGGAATTCTGTACAATGTTCATAAAACATTTAAAACTAGATAAAAAGAAATGGAGATCATTAGGTGAATTGAACTAAAAGGAGCACAGTTTTATTTACTATGGCTTCCAACTACACCTTCATTCCCAACCCTAAGCCAGTACCCCTAAGTTGATGATAGCTAGGTTCCAAATCCAACTTGGATAACATGTTGCCCTATATAGTTTGTTAAGTAGGTCATCACTCACTGAGAAGGAGATCTTGCCCGCTACTGCCTCCTTGTTGTATGTGCAGTAATCTATATAAAACCCCCAACTTTGATTTTTTTCTTAACCAGGAAAAGGACTTGGAATGGACTACCCAACTGGCTATAACTGTCTATTTTAGAATGGACAGTTATAGCCAGCATGATGGAGATTTGGAGGGTTTTGGAATTAATTTTAGAATGTCTATTTTATTTTATTGTTTTCTAATTTAATTTTCCTTTTGGGGATTGGTCTAATTTCTGTTTCGGCCCATTTTAAAACTCTCATAAACGTGATTGTAAAAAATTGCCGAAAGGAAAGAAATTGTGTCTGGTGGTGACATAGTTCACACTGAAAAGAGGGAGAAAAGTGGGAGAATGTATCTAGCGCTGACACCAATCATGCTCTAAGGAGACATGTCAGTGGCAACTATCGAGTGCCTACAGCATGTCTTGTCCCCAAGGTCTGTGACTGCATGCTTACTGTCAGTCGAGTCCTATGTGGGAGACCTATGAAAAAAAGTAAGAACAACGATTAGAACAAAATGACATAGAGAGGCCACAGTGAGGATATGAAGAAAATTACCACCAGTGTTATAAGCAAGGAAGCAAAGAAGAAGAAGAATATCGGCTGTATATGTAAGAAAAATATGAGAAATAATATTTTTATTAGGAAGTACATGTGCTGAGAGCTCATCCGCTCCAAGAATATTTCCATAATAAAGATGATGTTTTTATCCACCTGAAAATGTTCAAGGAGCTATTAATCATCAGGGACCATGAATTAAGAGTTTCTTGGTTGACTCGAGTGTGAACTCAAGTAAAGAAGAATTTCAAGAGGAAAGAGATGCTGTCCAAAATTTACAATATGGCAGATTTAGAAGAAGGGATCAGTTCTTTGAAAAGGGTGATTACAAACTCAAAGATAGAACTTCCAAGTTTCGATAGGAAACCAGATATGGAGACACTTCTTGATTGGATAAAAGATGTTGAAAATTTTTCTATAGAAAGAAGGAAAGTAAAGTAGAAGGTAAAGATAGTTGCCTACACATTAAGAGGAGGGGTCTCAACTTGGTGAGACCAGCTCCAAATCAATTGTAGGAGGCAAGGTCCATCCATTCGTTCTTAGCCAAAAATGAAAAACCGTTCCAAACTATTGAAGGAATGACTCTTGCCCATAAACCATGAATAAATCTTATATGGGCAATATACCAAAATTGTTAACAAGGTACCTGAACAGTAAATGAGTATGGTGATGAGGCATCTAAGCTTAATGCATGAAATAGCCTTGCCGAAACATAATTCCGATAGATTGCTTAATACAATTCGGGTCTAAGAAATGAAATTCAAGAATAAGTAAACTTTCATCCCATTTAACAGAAGCTATATATCTAACTCAACCAATTGGACAACAGATCAATAAATGCTACCAAAAAAATTTAGAATACGAGAAAGCAATAGTGGGGTAGCACAAGTACACCAAATATGATAATAAATTTTACAGAGCAAGGGAACCGAAGTGTGAGAAAACCAATGAAAATAAATGGAAAAGAAAAAGAAGAAAAATACCAAATAAAAAAAAGGGAACATAAGGAGAAATGCAGAAGCTTCCACATCCTTAAAAAAAAAAAAAAAAAAAAAAAAAAAAAAAAAAAAAAAAACAATCAATCCTTATGCTAAATCTATGGTTAGTGAATTTTTTAGATGTGGCCAAAAAGGCCACATGTCTGATGAGTGTCCCCAAAGAAGACGGATAGCATTTATGGAGAATACCCTTGAAAAGTAACAGAAAATGAAGAAGAGGAGGAGAAAGTGGCCTTTATAGAACCTGATGAGGGAGATCAAGTATATAGTGTAGCAAAGAATCTTTCTAGAACTAAAAACAGAGACTAGACCCAGCCTAAACAGGAAAATAAAATCAGATAAAAATAAAATAAATAAAATAGATATTCTGAAAATTAATCCCACAACCCTCCACTTCCATCACAGCATCCCACACTAACTATTTGATTTCATCTTACTGTGCTTGTGGGTACCCCTAGGTGGCTAGGGTCTAACATTGATGGGTGATGTACCTTATGTTGAGGATTTCTGCATGGTCGTTTGTTCTCTGTGGTGGCAGCCCCTGAGGGTATAAAAAGACTTTGGGATACCATCTGAGCAATTCTTCCACTTGAGGTATGTCTCTGTCTGTGTACTGTCAGTGTCAATGCGCCCATATTCCAGCGTCATTTCCTGTCCTTCCTTGCAAATAGCACAAACCATCACCTTCAGAGGTATTGGGTGAGTGGCAAAGAGGGGGATTTCCTTGTAGCACCACTCGTTTCCCCTACTTTGAGTTTCTTTTCTTTCTTTCTTTCTTCTTTCTTCTTTTTTTAGTATAAACCAACTTTTGAGTTTCAGGGTCAGGGTTTTGCAGCTTTACTGCATGTCTCATTATCCCAAGAATTACTCCATAGCTTCCAAATTCCCAGGGAACAAAACCCACCACAACTTCTAAACTAGGTTATGTCAGCAACACTCCCCTAAAAGTTCATCAGAATGACTGATCTCCCCTATAGCGTTCCCTTTGTTGCGTGGTGTGGGGCGAGGTAATTCCAATGTTGGAATTTATAGACATTTGACAGCTCTGCTACTTAGCTGTCTCCCCTTCTCCACCTTCCTCCTTTCCCATCAAGAATTAGTTCTCTTTTTGCTAAACTAGCTACCATTTCTTCCTAAACTAGATAAATCTACTATTCCTTATTTTTGTTTGGGTGCCAACCAAAAACTTTTTCTCACATTTAAAGCATAATTCCTCCCTCCCCCTTGGCCCTGTTGAAAGAACGAAATCCAATCGCATCATTATTTTCTCCCACTGAACTTTGTTGCCGTACGTCTGCTTTGGTGCCAGCGTAAGCCCATCTGCTGGATAAAGTGTGTGGTCCACACTTGATCCATAGTTCAACCTTTCTTGCCAGGAGGGCGGATTTCTATTTTCTACTGATTGGGCTATTTCTTCTTTTCCTTTAGTCTGTTTTCGAGAGGGGTAGACTCTATTTTACAAGTCGCAGCAGCCCTAATCAAGAATGTACTAGAAAAACAAAAGCTCAGAAGCTAGAAGGTTTCCTTTTGAATAAACCAACTGCTGTTAAAAAACACACCCATTGTCATAATTTTCAAATTTTATAAAATTTTAATATTAACGCAATGATTTTACAGGAGACAGAGGCTTTTCTCAGTGGAAGGGATCAGTTTTAGATTCAGTGATTGGAGTTTTTCTCACCCAGAATGTCTCAGATCATCTTTCCAGGTGAACTGTAGTTTTAACATGCAAGAAAACAGAATGGTCGAATATCTTCTGAATTTTTGCCTGCTCCTTCCTTACAGCTCGGCATTTATGTCTCTTGCTGCACGTTATCCCTTAAAATCTAGAAGCCTCCACGAGTCAAGTGTTGATGAACAGACAAGCTTAGTAGTCAATGAACCACAGGTTAATTTGTGCAAAGGAGAAGATAGTGTAATATGGGTTGAACAGATTTCAGATCAACCAATTTGTAAACAGAGTTGCATGAGTGTGTGTGAAACTGACCAAGCTGAAGAAGATATTCTCAACAGCAGTGCTTCTTCAGGAAGCAATACAGCTGAGATTAACTCTGTGCATGAATGCCAGTGCTCAACTACGTCTGATAGTAGTCAAAAGATAGGTGAATTGGAAGATAGAAGATCAACAACAGAAATCAATACTAAAGTAGAAGCACGCGCTTTGGGAGAAGAGAAGACTGCAGATGCTGCTATATCTCAAACGTCCATTGTTTCTGATCATTCTATAAATTCCCTGTCTCACCTATCAATTAAAGATAGAACGCCCTGCTTGAAAAGCAACTATGAAAAAGATCTGTCATCAAAAGATATTAGTGTCAATGGGTCTGCTTCATCTGTGGAGGTCATACAGATCATAGAAAAAAATGAGCTAAAGTCAGACTCCAAAATTGCAAGTGGTAATGACTCATCAGATGAGAAGTCGGAGGGTACTTGTAGTACGTCGGAAGAGAAGTACATTGATCAAAGAGAAAACAGTGAGAATGCAGATTGTCCTAAAAGCTTTTTAAAAGAATCCCCTAGTCATTCAAGTAATCAGTTGCAGAAAACTTCGATCTCAGGAGTTTCAGAAGTTGAGTGCTTTAAAATGTGCAGAGAAGTCACTCCATTTTCCTACGTTTACAAAAGAAGGGATGTATATGATACTGATGAACGGGCACGGACACTTGATTCTGTATCTCAAACTACTGTCCTCAACACCAACGACGTTCAAGCGAAAAGACAATCTAGAGAATTGTGCAATCTCAATCAAAGTGACCAACATGCGATGTTCCAGTCTGAAGGAAGATTGATTGACGTGTCCCATGGTGTTGAATCGCAAGCTTCAATGAGCAACCAGAAAATACATCAAACTCTGCCAAATTCTTTGATAGATAATACTCTAGATGCTATCGGGAAGACAGAAGAACCAGGTCAAAATAAGCATGACCATTCACTTAGTAGTAAGGTCAATGATCCAAAAGCCAATATTCTTAAACCAAACAGAGAACGAGTTAAAAAGGAGAAAAGAATTGATGTTAATTGGGACAACCTTAGGAAACAGGTGGAGGCGAGTGGAAGGAGAGAGAGAACTACAAATACAATGGATTCATTGGATTGGGAAGCTGTAAGATGTGCAGATATTGATGAGATTGCTTACACCATCAGAGAACGAGGGATGAACAACAGGCTTGCAGAAAGAATTCACGTACACCCTTAACTATGAAAATGAAATTATAACTCCTTGGATCATCACTTCAATTTCCAAACTGTACTTACTAGGCTTGATATTATTCTTAATTTGAGCAGGATTTTCTTAACCGTCTGGTGAAAGATCACGGGAGCACTGATCTTGAGTGGTTAAGGGATGTTCCGCCTGATCAAGTAAAGTAAGCTCATTTGTTTTTTCAATTAAGATTGAAAGAAACTGAACACATGAAAATTTATTTCTTTCATATTGCAAATACTGTTTGCAATTTACTAAATTATTTAGGCTTTATACTACAAACATGTAGAGAATATTTACTCAGCGTTAGGGGATTGGGATTGAAAAGCGTGGAGTGTGTACGTCTTCTTGCCCTACAGCAGCTTGCTTTTCCTGTAAGTTCAAATGAGTAATTTTTCCATTACTGCTCAAACAGATGTAAAAGCCAACGATGTTTTCTTTTTCCCGCCAACAGGTGGATACTAATGTTGGACGTATAGCTGTAAGATTAGGATGGGTACCCCTTCAGCCACTGCCAGAATCACTGCAATTGCATCTTTTGGAGCTGTCAGTAATCAGTATGCGAGATTGTATCTTGAAATTTTCAGAATCAGTATGCTCTTGGAGCATTAAATAATATTTTGTGTTCTCGCAGATACCCAGTTCTTGAGTCCATTCAAAAGTATCTCTGGCCACGACTGTGCAAGCTTGACCAAAGAACATTGTAAGATATTCCCTTCTTATCCTATTTGACTAACAGATTTATATTTCTTTTCTGATTTTTCAGGGGAGACCATAAAAAAAAATTGATTATCAATACTGGTTTTTTAACTGACCTTTAATTTTCTGGTCATAGGTATGAGCTACACTACCAAATGATTACATTCGGCAAGGTAATTATTTTACACTGAATTGTTCTTTTGATAAATCCTTTGTGTTGCCGGAGATGAACTAAGTAGCATACTCTGGTATAGGTCTTCTGCACAAAAAGCAAACCAAATTGCAATGCTTGTCCAATGAGAGGAGAGTGTAGACATTTTGCAAGTGCTTTTGCGAGGTTCGCATTTCTCACTTCTACTGCATCCAGATTGCATTGGATAAGTAAGAAAGTTAGATATAGCCTCTTTAAGTTTTAATTTTATGGGCAAGTCCCTCTCCCGACCTTTTCCTGAGTGTGCTCGACTTGCAAATTCCTTATTATTATTATTATTTATTTTTTAAACTATGCAACTATCCTTAAACATCCTAATTTTTGTGAAAACATACATTCTTTGAATCTTGTAAACCTAATGCTGTACATTTTCTTATTCTAATTTACTATAATAAGATTCTATATTATAAACATTCCTTTTTCTCAATATAATTAGCGTTACAATAAAAACTTAGTCTTCCTCAAACTTTTTGGTGTTCTTAAACATAAAAAAGGTACATAAATAATTATTCAAAATCTATATTAATATCTTGAAATTTGTATTTGTTACTTGATTAAGATTTAAGTTAATGTCATCCCATGCATGGGTTTCATGTGATATTTCAACCGTTTAATGCATTTCTTATTGATATACTTTTTTAACATTGACATGTTTATCTGTCTTCAAAAAAAAAAAAAAAAAAAATTGACATGTTTATCCAAGGGATAAAGGTAATTCAAAATGAAATAAATAGCATCATTTCGCATTGACCTATGCAATTGTCTATGTGGTCTTGGTGAACTTATATATGAATTTTGCAATATAGGTTTTAAGGTTTTCTATTACTTTGCAAAGAAATCGCAGGTGCTATTACTAGCCTGTTGTTTACAAGCTTAGATCCTCTCAATTTTTATTTCTTCAATTGTTTTACCAGTGTTTTCATTTTACGGTTATATTATAGCTTGTTGGCACAACACTCCTTAGATTACAACCATTCAAGTAAAATTGAGGAAAAAGTAGTTGAAAAAATATTCGCTCACTATAGAATACAAGTGTTGACAAATCAAGTTAATGAGTGACATTAATGCAGCGCAAGGCTTGCACTGCCAGCGCCAGAAGAAACGAGTTTGATTAATGCGACTGAAAGAAAAGCTGATATAAACCAGGCTGTAGTTGTTCATCAACAACCCATAGCTCTCACTCAGGAATCAGAGCCAATTGAAAGTAATCAGCAATTAATCAGTGTGAAATCTGGAGGAAGTAACAACGTGCCCATTATTGAAGAACCAGCGACACCTGAGCCAGAATGCCCACAGATTTCTGAAAATGACATTGAGGATACATTATATGAAGACCCTGATGAGATTCCTACAATAAAGCTTAATATTGAAGCATTCACTAAAAACGTACAGAATTACATGCAAGAAAATATGGAACTTCAGGAAGGTAGCATGTCAAAGGCGCTTGTCCTCTTAAGTCCAGAAGCAGCATCGATTCCCATGCCCAAGCTTAAAAATATCAGTCGACTGAGAACAGAGCATCAAGTGTAAGTACATAGTTTCCAGCTCTAATAGATAAAATTCTTAACCAGGAGAATTCGTCTCAGTTAAAGGAATAATAGGAGAAACAGAGGAGTGTTGAAATAGTTTGTTAATGTGGAGAACAAATTGTTAGATTTACTAGAATTGCTATCAATTTCAGAAGCATACTGTGATTGTATTTTACCATCATGCAGTTACGAACTTCCAGACTCCCATCCTCTTCTAGAAAAGGTTAGCTACTCCTACATCTAGAAGCTGAAGTGTTTATTCATGCTCTGATTAAATATTGTCCAATTGTTTTAATTTCTCTTTAATTACAGTTACAGTTGGAGCAACGTGAACCCGATGATCCATGCTTCTACCTTCTTGCTATATGGACACCAGGTAAAATGAAAATTGACTAACATGCTATCCCGACAAACTAGTTTTACATTGTCAGAAAATATTCAAAGAATATCATGAACTTATAAATTCTTTAACGCTCTCTACGTTTAGCCAAACAATTATACGCAATAAATTTGGTTTTTTTTTAATGGTATACAACATTTGGCCTCTTGGTGGAGTTCTTGGTGGAGTTCAAATCACAAAGATTTCTTTTGTAATTACTGTCTTTCCATGATTAGAAGAATTTTTTGTTTTTTTTTTTTTAAAAAAATTGCTGTTATTTCATCAGGTGAAACAGCAAATTCTGTTGAACTACCACATACACAATGTAGCTCTCACGAAAGTGGCGGATTATGTGGAGAAAAAGAATGTTTCTCATGCAATAGTGTCAGAGAAGCTGATTCCGCCGTGGTTAGAGGAACACTTCTGGTGAGGATAAGAACAGCTAAAATACATAAATCATAATTATCCCCGTATGATATCTAACTAAGCTAATAGCTAACCAATTATAAGTACAGATCCCATGTCGAACAGCAATGAGAGGAAGCTTTCCGCTAAATGGAACTTACTTTCAAGTTAATGAGGTAATAAGGAATGTTTTTGGTAAGAAATGAGGTAATAAGGAATAGTAACATGGCTCATTATTTCACTGCAAGTTTTCAGTATTGCAACATGCCGTGAATGTTGATTGTGTAGATACATGAAACCGAACTAACAGTGGAATTATTCTTATGCAGGTATTTGCCGATCATGATTCTAGCCTTAACCCAATTGATGTTCCTAGGAATTGGTTATGGAAGCTCTCAAGGCGGACGGTGTACTTTGGAACCTCCATACCAACAATATTCAAGGGTATGTATTGTAAAAGGTAATGGTTTCTTTCATCATTTGTCTTTTAGTGACACTTTCGAATGGACTTTTCATGTACTAGGTTTATCAACGGAAGAGATTCAAGGTTGCTTCTGGAAAGGTAAGAATATCTAAGTCCATTGAAGAGTTTTTTGGAACTCCTTTTGCAAATTAGGAGGGTATTTAATCAATTTCATCAAATTTAGTTCCTTCAAAGTGAAATAAAGCTAAAAATTTCAGATGCATCAATTTGACAACTAACACCTCTCTATCTGCCATAACTTCTAAAATATAACATCATCCCTAAACTATGTTGGAGTTTTTCGACATACATCACTTGATTATTTCTAAGCCTCCCTCCAAGATAACTCAAAAGTTTGATAAAAATATGATTCGATATCTGTGTTTTACAATTCTTGATGTATCATGATTATTTAAAGACTTTCCTTCAATCTAACTTGGTTCAGTTTAAGTAAAAGGTACATGATTACTTTTGACTATGTCAAGAAAATGTTTTTTTCTCCTAATAGTTTTTCCTTTGTTTGCAAAGGTTCCAAGTTCATTTCTTGATGCTTCAAATGGTAAAATATTTGGACTCCCGGATTATGTTTAAGTATCATTTTGGTCCATGAACTTTTAGGATAGTTTCATTTTGGTTTTAGCCGAGCTTGAACTTTAAAATAAGAATCTTCTTGGTTTCTGCTATTATTTTTCCGTTATTTCTTTAACATACGGATAATATAGGATGTGTATATTAACATGCTAACATGCCATATAGAAGCATGTATGTTGTTGACTGAGGTGGGTATTGAGTGGAGGGACATCAGGTGGCTGAGTATTGAGAGCCTCTTTTAAGTCGTGAGCTACATCATTGTAGAGAAAAGAGATGTGATTTTAACCATTTGTTTGTTAAATTAAATGGGAGAATGCCCCCACAAAAGTAGTTTCCAAAGTAATGGGCAAATGGTCTGAGAATGCTGACCTTGGCGGTTTAAGACTCCTTGAACATTTCAATCCATTCTTTTGAGACCAAAAACTGTGCTGCAAATTCAACCAAGTAAATTGTTGGCTGTTTAAAACTATTTCTACGAGGCCCCAAGTCGGTTAGCTGATAGAATAATCTTAGTTCTCGTTCTTCCACCTCTATCGAATTTTTCACGAGACCATCGAATTGTGTTGAAAGTTGAAACCACCTCAAGCACCAAATCTCTTGGAAGTGACCAAAGAGGCCAACAAATTCTTCCAAAAATTTATTCCTCCCTCTAAACCTTTGGTGGGCCATAAATATTATAGATCCGAGCCTCCAACTGATCCCTTCTATTCTTGTTTCGTTCCACGAGGTCTGCAAACCTCCAAATTCCCCCATTATTATACCATAAAAGGACCAACCACTTTCATTCGAACTCCATAAAGATTTTCACCAATCTTCTATTCCATTCAATTCTTAATACAATCTGCTTAGTACAACAGGAGGACATAAACCAGAAACCAATCACAAATGAATTAAGATAACCAAAAATTTTAAAAACTACATAGAGGAGCTTCAACCTTTGGCGATCAAGAAAAAAATATTATCACATTCTCTAACCACAGTCCATATGTAGTTATATAAAGAATCCAGAATCATGTGCACTAAAAGTCTCTGGCTCAAAAGATAGGAGAGTATGAGGAGCATCCTTATAGAAACTTTCCACAACTCGACAGCGAGTGCCTAATCATTAGCTTAACCACAAGACAATCATTAGCTTAACCACAAGACTCTCTCTCTCTCTCAAGCTATACAGAAGAGGATAACACATTCTGTATTTCTCACAAGTGAATGACAACGATTTGCAGGTTACGTTTGTGTAAGAGGTTTTGATCAAAAAACAAGGGCACCTCGTCCTCTGATAGCCAGATTGCATTTTCCAGCTAGCAAGATGACTAGAATTAAAGGTAAGACAGGTAAGCCAGATGATAAGTAGAAGTAGTACTGTAAATGTGTCAATAACCACATCCCATAAATTAGGAGTGTCATACACCAATCATCTCTCTCACTGTAGCTGTCTTACCCTTAACAGCAAAGTCAATAGTGACTTGCTTCCTACAGAAATGGGAAGATCTAATCAAGCTGTATTTTGTATTAACTCAGTGTATGTATTAGTAACTTGAAGCTCCAATTATTAGATTGCTCTCTCTAAACCAAAAGAAACAGAGACAATACATGAGCACCTACGGCCTTATAGGCAAACTACTACATTGATATAAAAGCATGCTGCCCAAATGACAAAAATGCTCAGTCTTCTTTCCTAGAAGTTAAACCCAACCTCCCGTCTAACGGCTCGACTCTTTGTTCGAATTTTGTTAAGGATGTTAGAGGACTTCCATGTACTTTGAGTAAAAAAAGCGAACGTTTAGAGATGTTCATAATTGATGAGGGATACTTTTAGTCTTCAGAATTTTAATCCTTGAGCTTCAGTACTAACATACTGTGGACGAAGTAATAGTAAATGAAATAAAATAACACGAGCAAAGGAGAGACTACAAAAGTGAGAGGTGCACAATGCATATAAGTCCATATTTTGTCTGATTCAACAATTATTCTGTAACATTTTAAAGTTAATAATAAAAAAAAAAAGAAAAAAGTGTCATGCAGGGATGTATATTTATGTTTTTACATAAACTATGCATATGTAATGATTACAAACCAAATATTAGAAATGTAATGCTAAAGACCAATTAGAATCTTCTAGATCTTAAATAGTCAAATTATTTTAATAAAATAAAAATCTTAATGTACATTCTAAACACCAAACGTACAACCTACCCACAAGGCCACAATATAAACTCGTTCAACAAAGTATAATTTGATTCAATGTATCGTAATTATATGAATATGGGTAGATAGAAACCCAAAGAATAAACAATGTTAAAACAAACAAATTTCCAACAACCAAACAATAGAAAATAGTTTTAAAAACAAAAACTAGCTTTCTAAACAACCAGACATAGGAGACCCAAATAAGATCTCAAATCTCAATCTAGACACACCAACAATATAAAATTCAATATCTCAATTTAGACACACCAACAATATAAAATTCAGTCTTCAAAATAAAATAAAATTCAATGCCTACATGAGCATAATAGTTTGTCCTTACTTTCAATCTAGCCCCTATGGTATGATTAAATCTCACTAATTACCCTAGTGAAAAAAACCCATATATATTATCTTCTATTTTTTCTCAATCCTAAATAGTTATCTAACACACCTAGCTAAATAAAATATCATTTCAAGTAATAACAAAAACGATATGTGAGGACTAAATAAACTTTAAAAAAAATTAAAAATTTTGAAACTATAGAAATCGAAATTAATTAAAAAAAGAGAGAAAAAACTTATATGACCATAGGAATGAAATAAAAATTGTAGAAATAATAAAAGCGGCGGGTAAAGATAAAGAGACAACATGGGTTATGGAGTCAGAAGCAAAGTTTGCAGTGAGGCAGGCAGGCTGGTGGTTTGATGATTGTGTACTTTTAACTTTAAAGTTTTAATTACGTAAACAACAAAACCAGAAACATCTGCTTCGGTGGCGCCGACCATCTCAGCCTGGATTCAGACCAAAAACCTCAAAAATATTATTGGGTTATAAGTTTTACGAAATAGTCTACTTTCGTTTTTTTTGCCCACACTCATCGAATCCACTGCGAAAAGTTCCCATGTAACCAAACCCCCCACAATTTCACCGCCATAGTTGAACTGGGAAAATTTATAGTACTACTGTAGTACATACTTTTTTCTTTCATCATTTGATACGTTATTTAATTATGAGCATTTAATGATATAATATTTTATTTTATGGATTTCACGTCATTTTTAAATACTTACAAACAATGAAATAGTATGAAAATTTTTTCATATTACTACTACAAATTTTTTCGTCTAAACTCTCTACTAAAATTATTTTCTTTTTCTTTTTCTTTTTTTTTTAGTTTCCGCGGCAGTTGGATAATTCTTTTAAATTACTTGATAAATTTGAAAAAAGATAAAAAAGAAAAAAATATATTGCAAATTGCAGTGTTGTGTAATTGTAGTCTTCATTAATTAAAAAAAAAGTCTTCATTCAATGCTTTCTTTCTGTCTCTTATCCTTTGATCGAATCCAATGTTTGACTAAAATGTTGTACGTAATTTAACCGACCATTGACTTTACTACAACTGGATTTTTATCCTAAATTACAAGAGAAAAAAAAAAGATTTTTATCCTAATTATTTCACACCCACTCCCCATTGACCATTCCATTTTTTGTTCAGACCAATGTAATGTAATGTTACTTTCTTTTTTCTTTTTATCCAAATTCTTATGTGTTTGTCGTTTTTAAATAAAATAAAGTCAATTTATTTTATGATCCTGTTTGATAACCATTTGGTTTTTTTTTTTAATAAAACTTAATTATGTACATTATTTTCATCTATAAGTTTTTTTTTCTACATTTTTCCATGTTTTAAAAAACCAAGCTATTTCTTGAAAACTAAATAAAGTATTTTTAAAAAATTTGTTTTTGTTTTTGGAATTTGATTAGGAATTCATATGTGTTTTTAACAAAGATGAAAACTATAGTAAAGAATGTGGGAGAAAATAAGCCGGATTTTTTTTTTTTTAAAAAAAAAATCAAGATGGTTATGAAATGGGACCTATGTCATGTGTTTCTATTTTCAACTTCTCACTTAGTATACTTTTGTGCATACACGATATAACTTTTGACGTTTGTGTTCGTTGAAGTGTTAGAGAGTAAGTGAGTTGTAATCGATTAAAATCAATTTGTTGGAAAGATAATTAATTACTTACGGGTTACAATTTTAAAATGAAATGATTTATGTTTTCTTTAGATTTTGTATTTTTATGAAACCAAAGTGATCAACCTAGGATAAGTTTGATTAGATGGTGGATTTAGGGGGTGGGGGGAAGCATAATTCTTGTTTCTTTTTTTAAATACAAAAAGTCGCAATTAAAGAAATTATTGAAATTGATAATTGGTGAGTGGATGTAGAATTTGTCTTTACTTTTTTGAAAAATACTTTTTCATGAAAAGAAAAACTATTTTTAATAAATTAACCCTCTATATATTATTTAACATCAAGACATAGAAATCTGTTTATATTATATTACATTATATTATATGTTAAAAAAAATTAAGATTAGCTTTTGAAATGCAAATGAAATGAATTTAGATGAAAATAAAGCATATTTTAGGGAGAAATGATAACAGAAATAATGGAAAAGAGGGAAGGAATATTGCGGTTACGCCACCGTATAAATTATTTTATGGTTCGCCCTCTCTCTTTCCGACAATCGAATTGTAGAGAGAAAGAGGAGAAATAAAACCAGAAATTCTAACATAGAGAAACCTTCCGAGCCCTTCAACAATGGCGGATTCTAGGGTTTCTAGGGGTTTAAGGTGATACGGATTTTTAATTTCTCGATGGAAATGCCTGGAAGGAGGTCAGATTACACGCTTTTAAGTCAAGTTCCGGACGAGGAGGTTGGAACGGGAGCTTCCACTTCGTTTTACGAGTCCTTAGCAGCTGACGGAAACATTAACAAGGGGAGAACCGATAGAGTCTATGATTGGGATGGGAGCGGTGATCACAAGATAAACACGCAAGCGAATCGGACAGGGAACATGTATTCGTGGATTGGTTTGCAGAGGCATTCTAGTGGAAGCAGCTACGATGACAGCTCTCTCTCCAGTGATTACTACGCACCTACGCTCTCAAACCCAGCAGCAAATGAGATCAATTCATTGGGATATATCCACGACGATGAATTAAGAATGAAAGCTGTGGGAAGTGGAGGTTCGTCGGGGAAGAGCTGGGCGCAGCAGACGGAAGAGAGCTATCAGTTGCAGCTGGCCTTGGCTCTCAGGCTTTCTTCGGAGGCCACATGTGCCGATGATCTCAACTTTATGGATCCGATGCCGGACGAGAGAGCGTTAAGATCGTTGTCGAGTTCAGCTGAGGCCATATCGCATCGATTTTGGGTTAGAATTTGTTTTCGTTTTTGTTATAAATCTCTATATCGTCGTTTTTTTTTTTTTTGCTTTAATGATTTTCTTTTTTCTGCTTCACTTAGATATCTTAACAAATTCTTATGGTGAGTAAACATCCCAGTTCAGTCTTGAAGTGCGGATTCTCTTTAGGAAGTTTTAGAAGGCTTGTTCAAACGTAGTCATAAAGCATCCTGGGTCTGCTTGATTCTTTACATATTTACTATTATAGTAGATTATGACTTGAAGTGCGGATTCTCTAACTGTATAAAGTTCCTTAAGAATAAACTGAAATCTGGGAACTGAAGGTGTAAAGAATAACCTTGAAAATTTCCTTTTCGCAGACTGCTAATGTAGATATATAATAAAACTGATTAGAAACTCAGAGAGTATGTCATGCTAATGTTTCAAGGAAAAATAATAAAGAAAAGAAAAGAAAAGAGATGAACTTCGATCCGTTTATGTTCTAAGTACACCTGCATAGACGATGGCTAGGATTCGTAAATTGTACTCTTAACACAACATATCATTCTTTATCTCTGCTTGAACAAGCTATCTTATAATCTGGTATCCATCAGGTAAATGGATGCATGTCCTATTTTGAGAAAGTGCCAGATGGCTTTTATCTAATTCATGGGATGGACCCTTATGTATGGTCTTTATGCACCAATCTACAAGAGGATGGCCGTATTCCATCATTTGAATCTCTGAAGACAGTTGATTCCAGCATTGGTTCATCGATTGAAGTAGTTTTGATAGATCAGCATAGTGATGCCAGTTTAAAGGAACTGCAAAACAGAGTGCATAATATTTCTTCTAGCTGTATAACGACAAAAGAGGTTGCAGATCATTTAGCAAAGCTGGTGTGCAATCACATGGGGTGAGTTGTCTACACTTGACAACTTTTGAGCTTTGCACTGTTGAATGAGATATTAGTAAAATTTTTGATTACATAACCAGGGGTTCAGTTTCTGAGAGAGAAGATGACTTGGTTTCCTCCTGGAGGGAATGCAGCGACGACTTAAAAGAATGTTTGGGATCTATCGTGATTCCATTATGCAGCTTATCCGTTGGCCTTTGCAGACATCGTGCTCTTTTATTCAAAGTGAGAATTTCATTTTAAATTTATGTGAATCAATTGTATTCTTTTAAGCATTTTATAGATTGCATCTGCATGCTTTTCATTTTATCATTGCTTTTAATATCTATTAATATAATATATGATAGCCAGAATATTCTGTGGTTCCTGATGATTAGTAACGTGTAACTTCAATTTTTTTTGGTGGATTGCATCTTTTCGTCAATTGAAATTTTCCTATTATTTTTGCATCAGTATGAATGACCATAAATAGTATTTATAAGTGATATATATGGCTTGCCAACATGAGCTTAGCTCAACGGACATAAAACTTGTACTAATGACCAAAAGGTCTGTGGTTCAAATCTCCCAACCCCCACATGTTGTCAAAAAAAAAAAAAAAGTGATATATATGGCTTGAAATTGTAAATCTTGTATGGGTATTATCAGCAAAGGTATGTCTAAGAATATAGTTTTTGCAGGTGCTAGCTGATTCAATTGATTTGCCCTGTCGAATTGCCAAGGGCTGTAAATATTGCACTAGAGATGATGCTTCATCTTGCCTTGTTAGGTTCGGGCTTGATAGGTATGCTGCTCCATACTTTTGGCTGCTCTTGATTGATATAGAGTTTTCATGATATACCTGAGTTCTTAACACGATAGTCCTAAATTTCAGGGAATATCTCATTGATCTGATTGGGAAGCCAGGTTGCTTATGCGAACCTGATTCTTTGCTCAATGGTCCATCATCCATCTCAATTTCTTCACCATTGCGATTTCCAAGACTAAAACCTATTGAATCTACCATTGATTTCAGGTCACTGGCCAAACAGTATTTCTTGGATAGTCAATCACTTAATATTGTATTTGATGAAGCTTCTTCAGGTGATTTTTTATGGCAAGAATGTGAAGCCATCGTATATATTTTTTGATCCTTTTGCTTTATTGTCTTGTTTCTCCAGTTCAATTCTCAATGATGAGGTGCTTTTAATCAGTTTTTAGTGGACTGTGAATCTTCCAGCTTTTATTATTACCACTACTACTACTGTTATTTTTAGCTTCTTTTTCTCAGTTCTGAAATTTATCAAGCCATCTTTAACAAGTGTATTATGCTTAACAAATTTTCAGAACCAGTGACTGCTTAGATTTGTTTGTTATTGGGTATTTAGCTTAGTAGAGTAAGTAGGGGCTTTTCTGAATCATTTACCTTTGATTATTAGCTATAGAGTGTAGACCTTTTGAAGGTTTGACTTAACTAGAACATATGACATGCTTTGTTAATGTACATTAGAGAGATCTAAAGAGTAGACTTGAATTTGATTTTATTGCTGGCTCTGCCCGTGGCTTCCTTTTCCTCATTGACATCATTGACATCATGATAGTTGGTCGTGCCTTCTGACTCCTCGTTAAGAATCATGATGGATTCTTAAGAAGAGAGAAAATACTGATGTGAAAAGTCTCTCATTCTTAAGAATCATGATGGATTCTGTTACATCCACTGTTTTTCTGTATACCTCTTGTGAACGGACTTGTTGCTATTGTGTTTATATGATCATTGTTGTAATATGTTCTCTGGCACATTGGTTTCTTTTAACAAGTTCAGATTTTTCATTTGCAGGGAATGTTGTATCTGAGAAGGATGCCACATCCTCTGCCTATCAAAGACCATTCAATAGGAAGGATGTAGATGGTAAAAACATAGTGCTTACTGGTGACAGGGATAGAAGTTCTCAGTTATTGAATCCAAAAGCTTCTCAACCAAGTGCTCAAGATGGAAAGCCTGAGCAACTTAGATTATGTGATACTTCTCAATATAGTGTACAGTCTACCCCTTTTGTAGAACATGTAGTCCCATTTAACCAGATCTCACTAATTGGTTCCAAAGAGATTGAGCCTCTCTTAGCATTGTCACATCTAAGGATGGATCCTGCTAGCAATTTATCATTTATTGAGGGTAGTCAACTGGTTAAAAAACCAAATGAACTTTCCCTTGGCATAGAAGATTTGGTTATTCCTTGGAATGATCTTGTTTTGAGGGAGAAAATTGGGGCAGGTATATGCTCTCATTCTGGAAGAACATTTTGTGCTTTTTCATCAAAATCTAATTTCTAGTGTGAGATGTAATCTTTATAACATTAATTTATTATTCTCTATGTGGTCACACTTACTGTCTGTTTGGTAATAATTCAGGTTCTTTTGGGACTGTATATCATGCTGATTGGCTTGGAACCGTAAGAACCTTAAATTTTCTTTCTTCTTCTTCTTTTTCTCTATAGGTTCAGATTTCAAAGTTTGTGCCGTGTTCATTTATTTTTAATTTAACTATACATGAAGAAGACTATTTTTGTATGCCTTGGAAATTTTAGGATGTTGCTGTGAAGGTTCTGATGGAACAAGACCTACATGCAGAACGTTTTGATGAATTTCTTAGGGAGGTATATGTGATCCAAAAATTTTAAGCGCCTATAATAGTTTGGAGATAATACTCAACAATTGTGTTCTACTTGCAAGTGATTATTCAGTAGGTTCAATCACTTCTTTTGCTTTTCCAGGTTGCCATAATGAAATGTCTACGACATCCAAACATTGTTCTTCTTATGGGTGCAGTCACCGAGCCTCCAAATTTGTCCATTGTCACGGAATACTTATCAAGGTTCTGCAAATTCCTCGAGTGTTAAATGCTTATAACTTTTAACGAATTATATGTTCACCAATTGATGACTTAATTGCAGAGGTAGCTTGCACAGGCTTTTGCATAGACCTGGGGCAAGAGAGGTCTTAGATGAGAGACGCCGGTTAAACATGGCATATGATGTTGTATGTATTTTTAAACAGTGTAGCTTTTAGTTGTTTCACCTTTTGTTTTGTGAATTTCATCATCATCATCATCACCATGTCTTAAGTTCTTAACATCTGTTCGTTCTTTTAAGCTTAATGTTCTGTGATTGCTTAACAGGCAAAGGGAATGAATTATCTTCACAAGCGTAACCCTCCAATTGTTCATCGTGATTTGAAATCTCCAAATCTTTTGGTTGATAAGAAGTATACAGTAAAGGTTGGACCTGAGAATTTCTGGCTTTCTAAATTGATTATTGACATTAAATCTAAGAATCTTTGAGCAGTTTGTGTATTGAATTTCATGTCATACTCATGTCTTGCGGGGAAGTCTTGGTATCAATATTTATCAATGGACAGCCTAGATGTTTGGGAATAATCTGCCTTAGTTTTGAATTTCACTATTTGTGGCGCTTCATTTCAATATTTTCTCTATAGCCCTTTAATGATTAATATGTATATGTGTATTATTGACATTAATATATTTCACTGATTATGCATAGATATTGTGGTGCTTCATTTCAATAATTTTCTCTAGTCCTTTAATGATTAATATGTATATATCTTCATGAGACTGCCAATATAATTTGTCTTCAAATTGAATCGATCTATGTTCAGTAATCCTTCAGGATATTACAAATTTTTTTGTTCCAATGCATATGCATTTATTTGTTTCAAAGTTTTTTTTTTTTTTTTTTTTTTTTTTGAGAGACAACACTTTCATTGAGAAACATGAAATAATATAAAAGGCATACAAGAAAAATAGTCTTGAACCGATGGTCTGTAAATTAAAGTTCTTCTCAACTAATTGGTCTCTTTTCAAGTTGTGTTTTATTCATTGCACTTTTGAATAAATATTGATTATTGAATATACATCGAAGGAGGAAATCCATTTAGTGTGTTGGTATAGCAGAATCCTGATTTTGTGGGTATGAGGAAGATTGTGTGGCTACCTCTAAACAGGGTTTTCCTCTAGCTTCTTTGGGGCGAGAGAAATGGAAGAATTTTCAAGGACTCTTTCTCTACTTTTGATAGCTTTATGGATTTGATTCTCTTTCATGCCATGTATGCTATGTATTGTTGTAAATTTAAACACTTTTTTTTTTTACAGTCTTCTTTAATATTAAATTGAAAAACCTTCTTGTAATTGACTTTAGGTGTTGGGATTTTTCACTCCATTTATTTCATTCATCAATAAAATTGTTTCTCCTCAAAAAAAGTTATAGCAGAATCCTGATGAACCTGAATTTTTTTTTAATAATTTTTTTAATCCTAATTTAATTATTTAACTTTCTTTTGGGGTAGAGGGAGGAGACCCTTTGATTAAAAATTTAATTTATTGAAAATATATCAAAGGAGGAGATCCTTTAAGAGTGTTAAAGCAGAATCCTGTTTTTTCTATGATTAGTCCACTTTCTTTTGTTTGGGGAAGGGGGAAGTGGGAATTGGAAGGAGTTTTGTTTTAGAAAATGTTGAATTTGGGTTGACGCTTAAACCATGTTCTTGGTGATGACACTTCAGTTCCATTTCCAATTCCAAACTGTTCTCTCCCTCTCTCTTATTCACTTTGCATTGGTCGATTTCTTTCTGCTTGATGTATCTGGTGATATTGATGTAGGTTGGTGATTTTGGGCTTTCACGCTTAAAGGCACACACATTTCTTTCATCAAAATCCGCTGCTGGGACTGTAAGTTCTGCATTATACCACCCAATCATTGTAAAGAGTCTAGACATTTATTAACCAACAAAAAATACTACTTCCTGTTTATCAGCCTGAATGGATGGCACCAGAAGTTCTCCGTGATGAGCCATCAAATGAGAAATCAGATGTTTATAGCTTTGGTGTGATACTATGGGAGGTTGCTACATTGCAGCAACCATGGGGCAACTTGAACCCGGCGCAGGTTTGTTTTCAAGATTAAGATTATTAAATGATGCCATGACCAGAAACTTTCCTTGTTTTTTTCCTTTTCCTGGTTAATAATTTTTTAAGGTTGTTAAAAACAAATCTTTTGAAGGGATTCATGTCGGTTGAAGAATGGTAATAAATAACCTTATTTGAACATGTCCTTTTCTATAGGTTGAGTCCTAATAGTCAAAGAATGGTCAGAGTGCTTTGAAATATAACTTTCAAGAGCAACTGGTATTAGTAAATACCCTCGAGTCTGGCATTTGTATTTTGTGGAGGACCGTCAAAAGCATTGTGATTATTGCAAGTTTGGGTTTTTTTTTAGGAAACAGAAACCATTTCAAGTTTAGGTATAAATTTGTTACTCTCTTCAGAATAATGTACGTCAGAACTTCGATCTCAAGTGTTCATAAGTTCTGAAAAAGAATTGCCCAGATTTTTGGAGAATGTGTACCTAAGAAGCATGGACACTTTAGTTTGGCCAGCGTGTCCGTGTCTGACACGTGGACACTCCGACACTTGTTGGACACGTATCGGACACTTGTTGGCACAATTGAGATGTGGCAAACACTAGTTGTAGGTTCATTTCGAACTCTTGGTAAGTATACTAAATAGACACAATGCTTAAATGACAAAGATAATAAATTTTAAGAGTAAAATACATCAAATTCATTTTTTCAAGCATACAAATGCATAAACTTGTTGATTTTGAATTTCCTTCTAGTGTCCGTGTCTGACACGTGGACACTCCGACACTTGTTGGACACGTATCGGACACTTGTTAGCACAATTGAGATGTGGCAAACACTAGTTGTAGGTTCATTTCGAACCCTTGGTAAGTATACTAAATAGACACAATGCTTAAATGACAAAGATAATAAATTTTAAGAGTAAAATACATCAAATTCATTTTTTCAAGCATACAAATGCATAAACTTGTTGATTTTGAATTTCCTTCTAGTATAAAAACGATATATATTTTAAAAAATGTATGTTTTCTGTGTCTGTGACCTAGATTTAAAAAAATGACGTGTCACCGTGTCAATGTTGTATCGTATCCGTGTCTCGAGTCTGTATTTGTGCTTCTTAGATGTGTACTGTGGATGCTATTAAAATGCAATACCTTTCATATTTTATTCGTTACATCTACTCTTTTATCTCAGTTTATCCTGTATTTTTATTCTACTATACATTGCAGTAAATTTTGCAGTGTGATATTTTACTTGTTTGTAGTTTATGTTTTTTATGCGACTCAGTAAATTAGGAGGATGGATAAATCTGTCATTGGCAAACCCTGAAACGTCAATATTTTGATAGTTAATTTGCTCTTTCAGCTTGATGGAAAATTGTCTTGTGTAGGTTGTGGCAGCTGTAGGCTTTAAAGGCAAAAGACTTGAAATCCCACGCGATTTAAATCCTCGAGTTGCTACTATTATTGAGGCTTGCTTTGCCAGGTGAGTTGAAATTTCTTCAGGGTTTCCTACATCATCTTGCTCTCAATATTTTCAAGTACTTATTGGATTTTATTTCAGTGAGCCCTGGAAACGTCCATCCTTTTATGAAATAATGGAATCTTTGAAGCCATTGATCAAACCTTCTACGCCTCATCAAGTTCGCTCAAACACGTCGTTAGTTACTCAATGAGAGAACCCAAGGAACTCCTCAATTTTGTTCATGTGAAAAAAAGAGTTCTCAAAAGGTTTGTCTGGCAGATTAAATGCTGTTCAGATAGATTCAGGTGTGTACAGTAAGGTTTCTTGTTTGATTTTACTCTGTTCTTCCCATACTTCTGCTCCTAATGGTAGAAATTTCTTTTGACTTTCCTGGGGAAAAGAAGGAAAGCTTGCAATCTTGAACAACTAGTTTAATCTAGTCTTCGTTCCAGAATGCAAGCTTCTGCTTCCATCCAGAAAGGTGTTAAAGAAAAGGTACTAAAACCTTACTTCTTTTCTGCTATATATTCTAATTAATCAAAGCTTGAAGGTTACTTTTCTTTTTTCTTGTTTTTTTTTTTTTTTTTTTTTTTTTTTTTTTTTTTTTTTTTGGATAGAACTTGAAGGCTACTTCTCTGATATAGAACTGTCTGAACTTTGATATTCCTTCAACTATATGCATGGGGGACATTTCATACTAAAAAATTTGAGTGTTTCGAAATGTCAAGTTTGATATCTGCATGACAATGCAACTAACACAGGAAATCGAGATAAGCTCAATAATTCATAAAATGAATAGTATTACTCATGCATTAGAATCCTTGTTGCGTCAACTTCTTTATAGGGGTTTGGACTTGTTCATATTAATTTTTTTATCCGTTCCTGGTTCGGGAGAGGTTTTGTGTTACAAATTGTTGATAGCATAATGCTTGTGTTTGGTTGCAGATTCATTGATGTATATTATTTCTTCGCTGAAATAGCCTCCATTTTTTAGGCAAACCAAGGAACTGCCTTCAGTTTTGTTGACACCCATATTCCGGCTTTACCACCAAAATATACTTATACCCTTTCCAGTTGTACAATGTCTACCCCCACCTTTGTGCTCTTTTATGTGTAATGTCACCGTGGTTGCTCAGAAGCGGCCCACTCTATCCACAGTTCTAACATTTCCCTCTTGTACAAACAACTATTACTGAAACATTCCACTGCAGGCAACTCAAATAGAGAGGTTTACTACAAATCCCTTGAAGTGTCTCATGTTACTATGGGGTGGCGAAAGCTGCTCGCGATAGTAGGTTTGAGAGGTAGAAAGTGTTAATATTGTACAATGATGTAACTTTCAACAGATCCTCTGCCCCATTTTTTTGTATATCCATTTCTCTAGTACTTTGTTAAGTTCTGTATACAGGGGGATGCTCTAGTAATTTGTTATGTTCTGTATACGAGGGAGAATTTATCGTCTGGATGTTCCTATAGGCAAAACAGATTAGAATATAAGATAAATAAAGGATACGAGTAAAGTGAAACCCAAATGGAAAACATTCCTACTCAACCCCTGTAAATGCTTCCCAGATGACGTTTCTCTAACTTCATCTTGTGGGAGCAGTTTTTTTTTTTTCTTTATTCTCTCGAACGTAAATTTTAGTGGGACCTATAATTTGTTTAGCAGGCTCTCAAGTAGCTTGGGAGGCGAACCCTTCCCACTGCATTGACATCTATGTTGATTGGGAACGGATCGAGCCCTTAGCTTGCCACAGCGATAGCTTTTCTTTGGAGTTTATAGCTGATGAACATTTGATTGTAGGGTCGAAGTTTTGGGCAGACAAATTTGGCCAGTGCAAATTCTACATCTTATAGCTCTTGTATACTATGTTGTCCCTCATCCTTATTTGTTGTGCTCGACCCTTGAGCCCTCTCGATCATGATATCTTGCTCTATGGATGGATATTCTGCGACAAAGATCATTTGATTCAGTTCATAGGGCAGTACAAAGAGTAGGCTAAATCCATGAAGCAAATGATAAGTTTGTGGTTTACAGGTAGTGTATTATTTGAGGCATGTCTCCAAGGCCAATCTCTTTTCTAACATTCCCTCCACAAAAATTGGAATAGGTTAGTGTGACAAACTTCTACATTTTTGTTATAACATGTGGAGTGGAGGATTTGAACGTCTAATCTCTTGGTCGAGGGTACAAGTTTTATGCTAGTTGAACTTCTACATTTATGATTTACAATTTATGTATATTTGATATCTTGTGATAAAATTGAAATGAAAATTAAAATTAGGTGGAAACTATCGCCTCAACATATCACACATCTAGGATTGAACAAAATAGCTAATAAATAAAATTGGCATGTCTCAAGGTTGCACATAACAAGTAGTTATGGCATCAATGGTTTTTCTAGAAGTTAAAAGGTCATCTCTACTCTGTTTGGACTTTTAAAAATAGAAAGAAAAAGAAAGAGAGAAGTCTCATGCAACAAGTCATCTTGTCTAGTAGTCTTGCTAGCATCATCAATACACCCAAAAATTTCGTTTTGCATCTTATTTTACTTCTCCTTCAAACATACTAAGTATGCACTTTCATATTCTCTCTCTTTGGTCTTGCACAATGTTTTCTTCTTCTTCTATCATCTCCTTTCCTTTGTTCAGTTTTTCGTCCATCTCCTCCCCTGATTCTTTTTAATAAAATTTTGAAAGTAGTATGATCATTGATAGTAAGCACAAGAGAGATAACATAAAATTACATAAATACAAGTGTTGATTTAGTGAAGTGTCAGGTACTTTGAAGTAATTGGCTAGGGAAGAGAATGACCATAAGTATATAAGTGAGGATAATTATCTCTATTGGTATGAGGTTTTTTGCGTAGAACCAAAATCAAAGTCATGAAGGCTTATGTCCAAAGAGGATAGTATTATACTATTTCCATTGTCCTTAACAATACCTCCCACTGCATATATTAATGAAATGGTAATACTGATTTTTGTTTTTTTGCTATATTTATTATTAGAAAAGTGATAGTTATATTTATAATTAACTATTATTATTATTATTATTGCTATATATGCGAGCAGAAGGGAAAAAAAGAAAGTAGGACATGATCGAATATGAAGCGTGATGCATGATGTATTTCTTTCTAAAGTTGACTTTCAAATCTTGAATCACGCGCAAAATATGAATATATACACACGTCATATGGCATGCAATTCAATTTAAGCTATTCAAAATTCAATAATAATAATAATAATAATTAGAATAATAAGAATAATTAGTCATGTTACTTAAAAAGCTCATAAGTCATAGCTATGTCACCAAGCACAGCTAATATTATTTCAAGAATTCATATTGGAAGTCTCCATTACATCCATACCAAGATGGAATAAACTCTATTTTTTGTCTCATAATTTTTTTTTTTTTTTTTTTTTTTTTTTTTTTTTTTTTTTTAAAAAAAAGAGTATTCAAATTTGGGGGAAAAAGTCGGATTTTTCCAGGTTGGGTCAATTAAAACTTTATATCAATAATTTATCAAGTAAAGTCCTATAGTGACTTAATTTATACATTTTGTTAAATCTTGTTAAGTAATTAAATTAGGAGTGCACGATTTTTTTTTTTGTCTGTGAGGATGTGTGAAAATTGTTATTTTACATTTTATATTAAAAAGATCTATAAACAAAGAAGTGTAGTTAGATACATGATAGCGAGTCCACCATCCACACATATTGTAAAAACAAAAAGAAAAGATACATGATAGCGAGATCTTCCATGTTGTATAAGACACACCATGCTCTTATCAACAATGAGAATAACACTTGACATGTTCTACGGGAATCTAAAATGCCAAAAAGAATACATGTAACATCACAAATTCTACAATATGTGCTCTCGCCTTGAGCAAATTCCCCCATCACATATATACTAAGAGACAAGAACAACTCCATCACAATCTCCAACACCACATACATTCTAAACGCCCTATTCCCTCAAAAGATATTTGTCTTCATTGTCTTCATGCAAATGGAACGTGAACTACAATAGCACCAAAAGATACATGATGTGAACGTTGGGAAAATGATATCAAGAAGATGAACGAGGCTACTATTTGAGACATCACGAAGTGTAATTATGCTTAGTAATCTCATTACAACCATTCGTTTGTCAATATAGAGATTTTTGCAACAGAAGTAACTTTGTCATCACTCAATATCACTTTGTTCGACCCTCTTGGGGAAACTACCACAAGAGTTAAATTGAAGATGACTTTTTCACTTTTGAGATTTGAGTCCTCAAATTGATTCCATATTCTTTTTTACAAATATATTTGTTTTTCATAATTACATTAAATTAATAGATAAAGAAGCCAAAACATGTAACTGGCATTTCTTTTTTCCTTCCTTTTGAAAAGTAAGAGTGATAATGGATTGTCAACATGAACATAACTCAACTGGTATAAAACTTGTACTAATGATCTACAATTTAAACCCACACCCACAAATGTTGTAAAAAAAAAAAAAGACAATGGGTTAGATAGAAGAAATGGAAAGGCAGATGGGAAGCATAAAAACCACAGAAAAGGGTGGGAAAAGGGTGGGGCCCCCAAAACCAAGAACCTACCGATAAAACCGAAATACCACCTGAAAGCTGAAACAAAACAATACCAAATCCGCCGCTGTCGCTCTTGGTTTTGCCTCCAAACAATCTCTTTTCCCACCAACCCACCGCCGGTTGCCAGTTGCCAGTTTCGTTTTTCATTTTTCATTTTTCATTTTCTTTTATTTTTTTCCAAGCTCAATTTTTTCTTTTCCACTTTTGACCTCCTCTTCTTGGGCCCACTATCATAAGAAAAAACCTTTTAAAATTCAATAAAGAAAGTGATTCCTACAATAGTATACAAAGGGAGGGTGACAATTGGCCATTCAACTCCCAAATCTGATACTTCTTTTCCTGTATGAATTCAAATGTTCACTGTAAAAATTTGAACTTCTGACATTTTGATCTATAATACAAGAGGAAGTGGGCCGGCCGAACCAATGAAGGGCAAAAGGGTAAAATGGGAAAAAGGTCCGTTGGTTGAATTGTCACGTGCAAATGATGAAAAGTGCGTGGCGATGCACATTTCTCGCTGTTTCCGCCCTCCTTAAAAACCCTAACCCTTTCTCACTTTCGTATATACATTCATTCGCCATTTTGCCGATCACTCTCTTGCGTTTTCCGAAAGCCTCATTTTTTCTTTATCTAATCGAAGATGTCTTGCTACAAGGGCAAGTACGCCGGTAAACATCTCTTCTTCTACATACCTTTTCTCTGTTTTCTTCTTTTCATGCATTTTATCGTTTATCCGATCTGAATCGTGTTAGTTCTTCCACTCTATGTCTAGATATAGTGTTGCATGTTTCATTTTCTTACTGTGTTCCTCTCGATCTATGCTTTTTTTTTTTTTTTGTTTTTGCTCCTGGGATCTGGAATTTTCTGCCTATCAGTTTTGATCCGTCGTTTTCGTTTTACATGTTGTTCAACTTCAACTCATGCTATCTAGCACAATATATCATTTGATGAGAAACCAAGCTCCAGTATTGCACGAGATTTAGATGTTTTCTCGTTCAAATTTATTGTAGATGGTGCTTTTCGTTCTATCTGTGCGTAATTTTCTCAGTTTCTCAATTACCCAGAACTGGTGGTTAGATCGTCAGGGTAGCAGTCTAGATCTGTGTTCTGTGGTTTGTTCTCTGTTAGATACGAAATGAGAGCGTGAAAAACTATGCCCTTCTCTTTCTCTAACCTTTTCTGAAAATAGTATACCCAAAAAAACTAAACATTGTCTTGAGTAAAGTTACTGGTGTAGTGCGACTAACCTTTAGACTTAAATCTTATGAATAGTGTTTGTTATCGTGGTTATTTTCCTTCGTCCATGCTTTGGATAGATCTTTTAGGCTGAGTTTGTACTTTTTATCTATGGGCCATATTATTGAATTTAGTTTTAACCTGAAGAGAAGTTCTTTTGGGCCTCGTGATGTTATAGCTTTTGACGTTTGGCTACTTTTGTTAAGGAATTCTCTAGGTGACATTTTTCCATTCTGATATGTCTTTATTTCTGTATTTGCTTCCCTGCAGATGAGCTTATTGCCAATGCTGCCTACATTGGAACTCCTGGAAAGGGTATTCTTGCTGCCGATGAGTCCACTGGTACAATTGGAAAGCGTCTTTCCAGTATCAATGTTGAGAATGTTGAAACTAACAGACGTGCTCTTCGTGAGCTCCTTTTCACTGCTCCTAATGCTCTCCAATACCTCAGTGGAGTCATTCTCTTCGAGGAAACTCTCTACCAGAAGACAGCTGCAGGTATTTTATCCAATCACTTGGTCATTTCTTCTTCTAGTGAAGATTGTGGTCTGTCTTCTTTTAAACATTTAAAGTTGTACTTTTTGAATCTTACAGACATACGATGATTCTCACCTTTTCTTTCCTCTCTGTTCCTTTGTGCAGGCAAGCCTTTCGTTGAAGTTTTGAAGGAAGGCGGTGTTCTCCCTGGTATTAAGGTTGACAAGGGCACTGTTGAACTTGCCGGAACCAAAGGTGAAACCACAACCCAGGGTCTTGATGGCCTTGCCGACCGCTGCAAGAAGTATTACGAAGCTGGTGCTCGTTTTGCTAAATGGCGTGCTGTGCTCAAGATTGATGATAACGAACCTTCACAGTTGGCTATCAATGAAAATGCCAATGGTTTGGCTAGATATGCTATCATTTGCCAGGAGAATGGTCTTGTACCCATTGTTGAGCCTGAGATCTTGGTTGATGGTTCTCATGACATCCACAAGTGTGCTTATGTAACTGAACGTGTTCTTGCTGCATGCTACAAGGCTCTAAATGACCACCATGTTCTCCTTGAAGGAACCTTGTTGAAACCCAACATGGTTACCCCTGGATCTAAATCTGCAAAGGTTGCACCAGAAGTGATTGCCGAGCACACCGTTCTTGCCCTGCAGCGTACAGTTCCCGCTGCAGTTCCTGCCGTGGTGTTCTTGTCTGGTGGACAGAGCGAAGAGGAGGCCACCGTCAACCTTAATGCCATGAACAAACTGAAGGGAAAGAAGCCATGGTCTCTTTCTTTCTCCTTTGGACGTGCCCTGCAGCAGAGTACTCTCAAGGCATGGGCTGGAAAGGAAGCAAACATCCCCAAGGCTCAGGCTGCTTTGCTCGTAAGGTGCAAGGCCAACTCTGAAGCAACTCTTGGAACTTACAAGGGTGATGCTAAGCTTGTGGAGGGTGCATCCGAGAGCCTCCAAGTCGACAACTACAATTATTGATGAGTTTTTTGGGACTCAATATCTCGTTTTAGACAGAGAAAAAGCTGCGGCATATTGTGTTTGGATTCTCAGGCATCATAGGGGTAGCTCTCTCTTCTCTTCTAATCTCAATTTTAATATCAAGTAGTAATGGGTAGGCGTTGGTAATAAGCTTGAGGAGCGTTGCCATGTGAGGATTTTGCAAGTATTTTTTTTTACCTTTCAGTTGAAGGAACTGATTATCTTCTGTTTTCTGTTGTAATTTTGCTTTTTTTTTTCATCAGTTAATAACATCATTTGTGGATGGGAGTTTTGTGTTAGATTGCCGTACTTTGAATTTTATGGTTATCTTTTTTCAGTGCCTGATGTGAAGGCTAATTTGACTATTTGAGGGAGCAATTTTATAACAGCGCTGTCGTCTTTTTTAATAATATTTTAAGATCTTTGCTTGCTCCATTATGGACTTATTTGAGATATTATTATGGGGATGTGTAGCTGATTAAAGTCTCATATATTTTAAATTCAAGTCCCATATTTGAGTTTAAAACGAATTCATTTAGATTCCAGTCTAAAATAGTAAATACTTATTTGGTTTTTTTTACAAGTAATATTTCTTTATGGGTAGGTATTCGGATCCTCGTCTCCTTTCCTCTTTTCCCCTTTTCTGAACTGTGATATTCAAGGTTCATGGTTTCATTTTATATCTCCATTGTAACTGATTTAAAATCTCATTATTTTTTAATATATATTACCCTATCATTTATACCAATTGCTTATTGTTAGGGTTCGTTTGATTTAAGTGTTTTTTAAGAATACATTTTTTTATAAATATTTTGCATAAAAATTGTTTAGAATTTTAACATTTTGCTTTCAAGTATTTATCTCAAAATTGTTTATTTCTTAATCTTATTTTTTAATAAGTCATTTTTAGTGATTGTCAAACATAGAATTTTTTCCATTTATGTCCATGCAAAGGGTGTAAATAAACCGATCGATTAATAAAATAAATAAACAAATATATATATATATACAACTTTTTTTTTTTTCAAGCTGCGAGGAGGGTTCCGTCAAAGCTCATCTAGCTAAACCATCTGCAATGATGTAGTGTGCACCACCATCAACATCAATGAGGCTAATCGTGAAACTTCGATAAATAATGGAGGAAGCTCAATTGAAATGTTATGAATAATGTATTTAACCCGTTGAGTTATATTAAAAGTCTCCAACAGAAAGAGTCTGGGACTTCCTTGAGTGCGAATGGAACGGTTCATCAAGCCATTTCTGGCCTCGCCCCAACATCTAAATCAAATTGTTGGCGAACCTCCATTGAAAAAAGAAATTCGATTACCCGAATTCTGCGAACCACCGGATCCAGACCAAGATCACCACCGGGAGCTTGGCCCCTTCTTCGATCTTATCTACAGCTTTGAGGGATTGGTTGTGAGCAAGGAAGCGTTGAGGCCGGACTCCGAAAAAATAGTTAGAAGTGAATTATTTCTTTACTAATCAGAGGAAAAAAAAAGAAAAATTGCTTCTAAAAAAAGGAAAATATTTAAATATTTTATTTTAAGTATAATTGTAAAAATATTATAGTTTTGAATCTATTTGTAATGAAAATATTAATTTTGGAACTATTTATAAAATTATAATAGTTTTTGTCCACATATGAAATTATCTTATGAAACAAAATTTCAGATACACTTAGAAACTTTTTCTTACTTTAGAATCATTGTGAATTTAATTTATGCCCTAAAAATTGTATTTTGAAGACACAATTTTACCGTGCAACACATCACCAAAGCTACCATATTCTTTCAAATACTTTTTATAAGCACTGATTCTTTTTTACCGTAACAAAAAAAATGTAACTTTTGTGATTAGTTTAAAAAATACAATATTTTTTCTAAACATCATCAAAATATTATAATATTAATAACAAAAATCCTTGCTAAAAGATTAGAATAAGGAAAAAGAAAACGAAGATAAAGTTGGAGAGCCCTCACAAATTGGGTTGTTGAAACTTCCGATGAAGTACATAGTTTTTTTTTTTTTTGTGTTCCATTAATTATCAAATTTGACCATTAGAATTAAGGGAACATGTTGATTTGGGACCGCCAAATTACACATTGTGGGCCCCATGGAAGAAGGAAGATGAAGAGTCAGCATCCAACAAGACACTGTCCCCTTCCAACTACCAATCTTCAGTTGCCACATCAGACAAGTTGAGCACGACAAGTCAACATAAAAAAAACATGTGGTGGCCCACAAGTTTGAAAAACCAGAAATCTGATGTATGCTAAAAAGGTAAATCAAGTTTATTTTTTCTTCTTCTCACAGTCAATATGGTTCTAAAGTAAAGAAATTGTTAACAAACAAATGTCAAACTTGCATGGGTTATCTCATATATAATACAAGGAATTTACTAATAAAAAAACAAAGTATATATATATATAGGAGAAATAATCTAGAAATTACATTGTCTAGATTGAGAATAAAAGATAACAAAATGAAATAATAGATGCTTATCCTAGGAATGAAGCCATTAAAACCAAGTCGTTAACTGTGAGATTGGTGAGCTTGAATTGATGTCTTTGACCTGTTCATATATGTTAATTAAAGTTACCATTTTTCTTTACTTCAATTCGTTTTCTTTTCAAGGGAAATTCCAAAGGGTATCTTGAGCATAGGTTGGAGCATAATCAAAATCATTTGGAGCATTAATGTTGAAGTTGAAGGATGGAGGGGTCAGAAGCATTCCTTCAGCCATGTTCATCAGAATATTTGGCATATCAAATATCATATCTTCATCTACAAATCCCTCTCCTTCTTCCCCCACACATCCTCCATCTTCTTCTTCTTTCTCTCCACTCGTACTCACGGGATTACCATCTAATCCCATCGCAGCTGCAGCCGCTCCAATTGCCGCGGCAGCAGACGTGGCTGCAGCCTGAATGTCACGTGCAGAGGTGGAGGCAGGCACGGGCAACGAAGACGCCGAGTTAGGAAAGTTAAGGTCAGCGTCAGGACCCTTGAGCGCCAGCGCCGCCACATCGTAAGCCACGGCAGCCATTTCGGGCGTAGGGAATGTTCCCAACCAAATCCGATTGGGCTTCCTCGGCTCCCGAATCTCCGACACCCATTTGCCGGAGCTCCGGCGGCGGACACCTCGGTAACGAGGAGTAGTGGTTCCTGAAGTAGCCCAATTGGGGGTTTTGGATTTGGAAAAATACATGGTGGTGTGAGTGGTAAGTAGTAGTTAGAGTTATTAGTGGTGATGATATGATGAGGGTTTGGAGTTGAAGGAGGAGGAGGGAATTGGGAAGCATTTTATGGAGAGAATTGTAATGAAATTGAAAGTTGTGTAAGGATTGAAATGGTGGAGACCAGTTGGTGATGAACTGAGTTGGGGTGGAAGGCAGGTTGATGGTGGATACATCTGGGTTGGGGTTGGGAATTTGCAGCAAAAATGAATTAATAAGAAAGATGATGATCGATCGAGTTTCAACATCAATGCCACAGTGTGACGTTTGTGGCCGAAATGCCATCACTCAGAAGACCTGTCCTTTTTGCTTCCTCTAACAAAGATTTGCAACGCAATAATGAGATCAATGACCTCAAGGGAAATATATATATATATATATATATATGTTATATTTGAATTTTTAGGACCAAAAGGAACAAGAAAATAATAATGTACAAGGAAGTGGATTTAGGAGAGTAGATATGGAGTTTTGTTTGATAATGATTAAGTTTGTCAAACAAACTTTAGACTTAAAAATCACACTAATCCCCCATCTTTTTTAGAACGAGGATACTTTATTAAGCCGTATATGAAAAACATACAAAAGGTTAAAAGAATGTCTTCCAGTTAAGGCAATTGTCACATGTCCCACTAATTTTATCAATATTTTTATACATCAACAAGTTTGACATCAAGATAAAGGGATTAATCTGGTAAAATATTGATGAAATATAAATGATGTTAGTTCATTATAAAGATGTGAAATCCTTATTTTATTAATTAATATTATCCAATTCCATACATACAACAATTTTATTGTTAAAACTTGCTTGGACATGAATGATGCCCCTTTAGTATTCCACACATAATTTTATGTGAGCTCATATATGTCTATTTGTACAAGAACATGATCTTTGGAGGTATGTACTATGGCGACCTACCTACAATATTGTTTCAATTATTTGATAACTAACTATATGGCTTTAAATGTTTGCTTAGTGTTGTGCTAATATCTTTAGTTAGTGTCATTTGTTTTTATGATGATAATTATGAAGGGCCGTTTGATAACCATTTCGTTTTCTGTTTTCTGTTTTTGTTTTTCATTTTTAAAAAACAGGGGTGTTTGATAATCATTTCTGTTTTTTAAAAACGTTTTTGAAATTATAAGTAAATTTCAAAAACCAAAAAAAGTAGTTTTTAAAAACAGATTTAATTCTGTTTTTCAAAAACTCATTTTTTTTTTCTAATGCTTACTTTTCTCCTCTTTTACCTCTCTCTCCAACAAATTTCTTTCTCTATTTTTTTTCTCTCTAAAATTCTCTCTCAAAACTTTTTTTTTCTCTATAACTTGTCTATTTCTAAAAACTTGTCAATACATTTTCTCTTCTCAATGAACATTTTCTATCGCTACAACTTTTCTTTATTTTTCTAATTTATCGTTAGTTCTTTAGCATATCTTTTACTCTTAACTTTACTATATCTCTAAATTTTCTTTTTTTTTTTATTTAATTTTTTTTAATCTAAAATTTATCGTTTTTACTCTAACTTGTTTTCTATTTTTTCTCTAACTAATATCTTTTCTCGAGTCTAACTAATATTCTTTCTCTAAACATTTTCTTTCATCTCTCTAAATTTTCTATATTTAACTTCTCTCTCGTCTTTTCAAAAAAAAAAAAAAATCTCTTGAAAGCATTTATATTTGTGTCTCTAAATTTTTGTTTCAACGTCTTTACTCATTTTTCTCTCTCTAAAATATCTTTTCATCTTTCTAATTTTTAAAAAACTGAAAACCAAAAACAGTTATCAAACAAGGTTGGTTTTCTATTTTTTAAAAACAGAAAACAAAAAACAGTTATCAAACATATGTGGTTTTTGTTTTTAAAAAACAGGAAACCAAAAACCAAAAACCAAAAACAGAAAAACCAAAAACCAAAAACTGAAATGGTTATCAAACGGGCCCGAAACCATTGGATTGTTGGGAATTATAAGTTTAGAGAGTAATTATGAAATTGTGTATTAACTTTCTTAGGATAATGAAGTTTATCCTGCTATCCCTGTTTTTAATTGATATAATGATTTGGTTTTTTCTTTTGGGATAAAGATGATGATTTGGTTGATCAAATTACGAATAACTAGTGCATGGTAAAATTACCGTTTTGGTTTTTATTGTTTTGTTTTTGAAAATTAAACTTATGTTTCTTTGTTTTGTAATCTACTTTTTACAAATGTTTTCAAAAGGTAAATTAAAGTTTTGAAAAAAAAAAAAAACTTTTTTTTCTTTGAATTTGGCTATTCGTAAAAGATTAACAAACACGATTTTCAAAAACCAAATGACTTGGTTTAATTTCTTATTAAGAACGAGCAACAGCATTTGACCAAAAGAACGTGTTATTATATATATATTTGCTAATTCCTGAAACGGTTTCATTTACTGGAGAAATTCATAAGAATGGGTTCATTAAGGCGCACACCCAAATAATTGCTTTATGCATAATTACATTCTTGTCGTGTAAAACTTCAATTAATGGTTAATTGAAGAGTTAGATTGGAATTTGGAAACCATTAAGATCGTAAAATAAGGAATTTTGTGTACAATAGTAAGTCACATAATAGCACAAGTGTACTCGTAACATATACATAACAGAACAAAATAATAGCCAACAAGAGCATAGCTCAACTGGCATAAAGTTGTATTGATAACCACGAGGTCTATGGTTCGAATCCCTCCACCCCCCATATTGTCAAGAAAAAAAAAAAAAAACCGAACAAAATAATAAAGATGAAAACCATGGTAGAGAAATTGAGAGAAGATAAGCGTAATTTTAAAAAACAAACAACAAAAAACCAAATGATTATCAAACGGGAACTAAAGTTTCCTAATTTCTAATTAAGCAAAAGAAAACATGATTTAAGAAAAAAAAAATAAACCCTATGAAGTTTCCTCCACAGAGGCAGAATTAGGTGAGATGAAATGAATAGTGTTGGATAAGATGTGTGATTAAAAAACAAAGACACTTTTGCTAATAAAAAAAAGATGACATTAATAGATACCTTTAATTCATACTTAAACTAAGACATTTTACCTTTCTTAGGGTTCATGATTAACCTCTTTCTTAAGTATGACAACTCACAGCCTTCCAATATTCTGACAAGACAACTGAACTTTCATTTTTGAACACAAATCCAACACTATTCAATTGCCACACAAACACAAGGGTTTGCCAATTCATTTCACTTGTCTTTCTAATTTAATTTCGCCAATTATTACTTGAATAATCTCCCCCTCCACTACAACTAACAAAAATTATTTACAATACCATTCATGGGTTCCACTATGATCATATTATTGAAAAATTATTTATGAGAGGATATATATTCTTTTTATCACCTACTCGTTTCATAACCATTTGGTTTTTGGTTTTTGATTTTTGAAAAATAAACTTGTTTTCTCTCAATTTTCTTATAATGATGTTCATGTTTGTTAAGGACACATTAAAATTCTTAGCCAAATTCTAAAAATAAAAAAAAAAAAAAATTGAAAACTATTTTTTTTTAGTTTTCAAAACTTGACCTTGATTTTGAAAACATGGGAATAAGATGTATAACAAAACCAAGAAACTTATAGGTGGAAGTAGTGTTTTTAAGCTTAATTTTCAAAAACCAAAAACCAAAAACCAAATGGTTATCAAACGAGACCTTAGTAATTTATTGTTTGGAGATAAATTGATATGGTAAATTATTGATTGATAAATGAGGTGAATGAATGATTTGTAATAATTTGTCAGTATTGTAAATATGCGGTCACAAATAATCCAATCAAAGTAGTAGGAATTAGACCTAATACAGTTCCAAATAGAAAAACTCAATCATTTCAATTTAGTTGAATGAGGAAAAGGAGAGATAATATCTATTTGTCCTTAAATATTAATTTATATTGTCCATGAATTTCAATGACCAAAAATTGAAAATTGAATTGACAAGGTAAAGAACTCTACAATATCAATATATAGAATATACAGAATACTACAAAAATCTTTTTTTTTTTTTTTGAATTGTGCATTCAATTAACTTCAATCAAATAAGTCGTATCTTGTTCAAACGAATAGATAGAGTTGAGGTTATAGTTAAAACTGTCGGTAGAAAATCGGAATAACTAATGATAGTAGGCAACGTTATTTTGATTAATTAAAAATTAACTTTAGTAGATCAATAATTTATTCTTATTGATAATTGATTTAATGCAATATTTCTTAGATTGCTTTTAATAATGAATGTTCTATGTACAAACAGTCCCAATCTGATATTGATAGATTAATCAGATTATATGTATTCATGAATGTTCTGACAGCCAATTAACTAGCTAAATCCCATTATCAATTCAATTGCATTTGGTGCTTGTCTAATTGGATAGTGCCTTTATTGTTGTGGGAGATAAGATATAATAAACAACCTCCTTTTTAATAACAAATATGAGTTTATTGATTAAAAAAAAACACAAAAACAAATGAGTTATTTTGTTCTAAAAAAATTTATTCTAATAGAAGTTTTCTTTGTTGTGTAACCTACAATTTAAAGATTCTAGCATTAAAACTAAGAAGGTAGTTTTTTTTTTTTAAAAAAAAAAAATCTTTTTAATGGTGGTATGTAGGGACTCTACTTACCGATATGCAACCAAATTTTTTTCGGATTAAAATGTGCAAAACTGAATAAAGAAATTGTCAGGTAAGTAACTTTTTAAAACTAAAGAATTGAAAACAAATTTGACTTTTTTTTAGTTCAAGAATATGTAAGGTGACACAACAAATTTATTATTAAAGGAGATTAAGCTATTCATATTTTATCTTCAAGAAATTAGTTTTTGACTATTTATTTCTTTACTGTGTAATTTAAAAGATATTTTTGAAAATTTAACTAAATTTCAATAAACTTTTTTCTTTTTTTAATTTAGTCAAGATTTTAAAAGTATTTCATTTTAGAAAATAAATTTCACAATAAATGAGTTATTAGTAAAATTCAAAATAATAATAATAATAAAAAAAACTAAAAACTTAATCAGTATATGGGTAATAACTATTTTATGAATAGAAAATTTGAAAGCTTCATTTCATTTGATATGTTGACCTACTAGCATTTCAAGCCTCTTCATCTTTGAGAACTTTTAGTTGAAAAGGTTGTCCTTTATTTCTAACCTTTTATTGTCATCCTAGTCCCTAGTTACTAGAGAACATGTGATGCTTTTTGTGTTCAAATCATTTTAAAAATTGGTAAGTATCAGCTTTCCAATTGTGTGCATGTTCCATAATTAGAGAAATTAAAAAAAAAAAAACCAATATTAATTTAATTAAATTCAATTATCTTTGACTTTTATCATAATCTTTTAATTCAACTAATCATTTTTTGTTTATTTCGCATGAGAACACGATATAATTGAATCAACCAAACAAACCTTTAATTTTTTCGAATTGTCGGGACTTTTGGAAGCTCAAATGATAAATTAAATGAAGTGGTTAGATGTGAAAGGTATTTAAAATATACATGACCATTGAGCAAAGATTCCTAGACCACCCTTTGCTACATACATGATTTCATTTTCATATAGTCTCATATACATAGTTCATATACTACACTAAAGTTTCAATGACCAATTGAATTAATATTTTGTGAAAGAGAACCTAAGAGCAAGATTTAATAGAAACTTCTTGTATTCCCCAAAACTTTTGCCATTTCAACAAGCAAGTTCTACAGCCAATTCCTCCACCAACAGGCTGAAGATTGCAAGCTCCAAATCACTGGCTGCCTCTCCTCTCTGCTCCTGGTTTTTCTTCCACTCACCAACCTCCTTCCTCAAATCTTCTTCCACCATCATGTCTATGGTGTTGAATTCCACCTCTTTCCACAGCTCCAGCCTCCTGCAAACCCTTTGTATCACCTCCTCTCTCATGTCGACATTGCTTCGATCGGCTTCTTCTTCGGCAATGAGATCGGTGACGAGTTTCCTCATGTCTTGAGGGAGAAATTGTTGGGATTTACACAAGCTTGCATCATTCACTACCTCTTTCACAAACCATTCTATGTTGTTTTCGTTATCCCATTTAATTGACTCGTCGTAATATTCACATTCTTCGTTATCGAAGTAGTCGTAAACCTTCTCGTCTAGTTCTTCCTCTTGCATTATTTTCTCAAGTTCGACCGGGTCCAAGTCTGCGAGTCTCTCGAATCTGCGAAGCTTGTTTAACAGTTGCTGCTTTGTTCCTAAAACATGTAAAAATGGGGATCAGAATCAGATAAACTGACATGAAAAGAACTGCAGCTCCAAATTTGAAATGAGTTCCTCCATCAATTGCAAATCCTTAACCATCTAATGAACTTCACTGACTATGAAAAGAATGTCCTAAATTCTCTTGAAACTGAAAAACATCACAACTTTTAGATTTCTAATCTCCCATTACATACAGAGGTCATTTTGATTGACAAGGAGCAACAAAAATGATGGCTCAACAATTTTTCCAATACTAAAGCTACTTACTTTGGACAGTTGCATAGCTGCATTCCAAACCGTAATCTTCGTCGCCGTGCCTCTCCCGATCGTCATGCCCTTCATCATAACTGTCATCAAAAGGACCATCCAATACAGACACAGGACTACATTGCTCCTTATCTTCTTCGTCTTCTTCGACCTGAAATTTCTTCAAGCTTTCTGCACTGTTTACAGTTTCGCCCTGTAGAAACATTCAAACAAATTTCAAAAACCAGGATGATGGGTAATATACAACATGAAATCCAGATTCTCTACTCAATTCCCCTTCTTTCACAATAGAGAAACTTGAACCTTGAATAGAAACTTCAAATCAGGCCTAATTTTGTCAATTGAGTGATCACTAGCACATAAGAGCCCAATCAGCTAATCAGATTTTTCAACCATCCAAATGAACTTTCAAGGGTCATCAGTGAGTAAATTTCATCTATTAAAACTAATGAAACATATGGCTAATCACCTTTGATCAGATAAAAGTTCAAAAGAATTGGTCAGAAACTTGTACTGCAAAAAGTTACCGTATTCTAAAAAGGAAGCAGTAAGGCAATACTGCAATACAAGAGCAAAAAAGAAAGTGGTTTTTGTCTGTTTTAAGCAAATAGTTTCCCAACCAGACACGGCCTCAAGTCCTCAGAGAAAGTGAAAAAAGAGAAAACGATCTAAATTGCAGAGATATGCTTTAAAGTACTATCAAGAACACTCACAGAGCATTTAATGTCAAAGTTAAAAAATGTCACACTTACCCCTCCAAAAATGGAAGCGGAATTCCTAAAAACAGAGTAAAATTTCAAATTAGAGATGGCAATTTTGACAAACCTCTTTGTTACGGCGGCAAGGAGAGGCCGCAGGCGATAGAAAATCCGGCGTCCGGCAACCGTATGAGGGGCTTCGCTGAAGAACAAATCGGAAAGGGCTTTCACAGTAATCTTCTCCAAAATAAGCAACAGAAGCCTCCTCTGAATCCTCAGATTGGCTACTACATGAAGTCCCCAAATCCATTGATCTTCCTTCTTCGTTGGTTTCGGACCAGAAGCCATAGCTAGACCTTCCATTGTAGGAACTCGTCTCACCCTGCGTTATGTGCCTTCGAATGGAGCTTTTTCTATGCCCAAACGACGCTAAATCCCCTCCACTACCACAAGCTTCAGTTTCACGGTTGGTGGTGTTTCGATTTCGAAGAGTTAATCTCTTTAAAACCGACCCAAATCGCGCAAATCCTTGATTCTTAATCTGGGATTTTTTAGTTTTGGAAGACGATTTCTGTTTATGAATCTTGAGAGCAGCTTCAAGAAGCAAGGCGGCCGTTCTAGCAGGGATATGGAGGAAAATCGCATTGGGGCTCTTGCAGGGGGTATTCCTCGCGGGAGAACGAAACTCAAAGAGCGGAGACTTCCTGAGGTCCGGCGAGGGCTGGAAGGACGTAAAACAAGCATTTCTACAGAAATTTGCCGGGAAAATTGAATTTGTGGAGATGGGTTTTCGTTTCTTGACTTGCAAATCGGTTTTGGGAGAAACCCTTTTGAGATTAACCCGTTTCTCCGCAATGTAGCTGTTCAAATGAAAGGGCTCTTGATCCTCTTCCAGCAACTCGTGCAAGTGCTTTTGAGCCATCATCAATCAATCAAACAATCAGAAGGGAAGCCAAGGCAAGGCAAAGAGGCGCAGTTTTGAAGAAGAGTTGCGCAGAGATTCCAAGGATTGGGTTTCACTTTTCAGATGGAAATGAAATTGAGAAGCATGAAAAGGGAGTGAAGTTGAAGAGGTTTCAACTGGAAGAGAAAAGATTAAAGAGAAGAGAAGATGGAGAAATGCAGAGGAAGAGAAGAGCTGAGGGATTTAAAAAAAGGAGGGGCGGAGTCAGAAAATCGAGGCAAAGGGGAGAGAGTCACAGTCACTCACAAGTAGAAAAAACAAAATGACTAGAAAACAAAGGTGAGGGGAAATTTGTCTGGAAATGAAATGAATAAAGAATTGCAGACTGTGTGTAAGTGTAATGGAATAGGAATTGATTATAAGAAAAGCAGAGGAATTAAGATTAGATGAGGAGTAGAGGGTGACCAAGTCTAAATTTTATATATATATATATATGGCAATGTTATGTAATGTAATATAAGAGAGTTGTTGAAGAAAGATTCCATGCATTGCAAATTCACAGACCAGAAGCTACAGCATGTAATTAACATAATATAAGATGCAGTGATTGTCTCTGACTTATCTCTATTCTTTATTTTATGTCTTGCTCCTCTTGTGAGAGAGATAGAGGAGGTGGTTAAAAATAGGGGCAGTTGCAAGAATAGCAAAAAATAATATGGTATCCGTTTTTTAATGTTGCAAATATAGCAAAAAAACGTGGGCCCGCCTAAGCATTAAAGTTGAAAAGTCAAAAAAACCCCTAAAACACGCTGGAATTTTAAAAAGTATATCAATGGTGTTATTGATATACTGTATATCAGGTACATCATTCATTTATTTAGTGTTCTGATATACTAGATATTGGGTATATCAATCAACTGATATACTAAATATAAAGTATATCAGATGTATATTTTATGAATATAATATACTTCATTTATGAAGTATACACATGAGCTTTTTTTAGATATCTTTGATATACTTCATCAATAAAGAATTAGAAATATTAGTTTTATTTGGACACAATATGTGTGGTAGGGGATTTAAACCTCTAACGTCTTGGTTGAATGTGTATATCTTATGCTAGTTGAGTTATGCTCATGTTTGGCAAATATGTCATCAATATATTATACATCATCTTAATAATATACTACCGATACACTAATGATATACTTTAAATTACATTTTTAGTGACTACTAATACACTAATGATATACTTAAAATTGCATCTTATTGATATACTTATAACAAATTTTGCATTCCATGACCTTCATAATACACCAAAAATTAAAAATATATATCAGTGGTTTTTTTCTTAATAACAAGTCTATCATTGATGTATTTAGCTACTCCTAATCAGGTATATCAATGTTATTAATTATTTTAGTATAAAAAAATGAGGTAAGTTAAAAAAAACAAAAAACGAATGAGGTATATCAATGGTATATCAACATTCATAACAGGACATTTCATTTTAAAAGATGTAAATAACACAACATAATTCAATAAAGAGAAAAGAAATCATAACAAATATAAGTAAAGAAAGTAACATATTAAGTATATCATTGATATATCAACATTTAATCAAGTATATCAAATGTTATGCTTATCCTATCAAGTATATATTAGGTATATCATTGTATTCATTCAAGTATATCAAATTTGGTATATTAGTTCACTGATATACATTATATTTCGTATATCAGTAAATATAAAGTATATCAGATATACTACTAATATACCTGTTGATATACCAACAAGGGTAAAACTGGAATAATAAAAAAAACGGAAATCAGATTTTTAAAATTTTGCTATGTTTGCAAACCTAAAAAATCATAGCTAGATTTGCAAATATCCTAATATTTTTTGCTACCCATTGCAATTTCCCTTAAAAATAAATAAAGTTCAGGTTGGAGATGCACTCTATTTTATTTCTTAATATTATTTTATAAGTAAAAAGGTTACATCAAAAGCAAATTAAAACAGATCAAAATTTGGAAAAATCTTATAATGTTTAGTAATTTTAGGGTAGAGGTAGATGGGCAGAGCAAGATATTTTATATATTAACCTTTTATGTATAAAATATTTCAATTTTGAAAGTTTAGGGGATAAAATTAGAGGAAAATTACAAAATGTAAAATATTTTATATATACTTTGATGAATTATAAAAAAATTAAGAGGGGTTGGGAAAAGTTAGTAAAAAGGGAAGGGAAGCGCTGTATTCACAGGATTCGTCATCCAAAGCCATTGCTTACACTGAAAAACTTGTGCACTTTCCAAGTACCTTCATTCATTTCCTAACTTGAATTTGGACCATGTTTTTAATTCCCCAATTATATTTTTCCTTTTCCACCTTTTTTTAGAAAAAAAAAAATTAAATTTTCATAGTTATCTCTAAAATTGACACACAGCCGCCGCAAATTTATAACACGGAAGATTATCCATGTGTTCTTACACAAAAGATGAAATTATCAACATGCATCATGATCATATATTAATTAATTAATTTTGTATTTATGATTTACATAGGCAATAATTAATTGTATTGAAAAGAAAATAATGGATTCACATTTTTAAAAAATACAGTGTATATCTAGTTATTTATAAGGATTTTCCAAACTCTTATAGCTACCATAGTTGTTGGTTAAGTTGTGAATGTTAACGACAATGAGTAGATCAATAGAGTAAGTTTTCCTAATTACCTTATTCTTTCCAAATTGTTATAGGCCTCTAGTGATGTTCTTGGTGTGACTGCAAATTTAGATTCGTTGTTTTGTGGGAAAAACTTGTACACACATTGGAATCAAACACATTCAATTTATTGTCGAAGGGAGTTCAACTAGTGGTCTACAACATAAGAGGAGCTTGTGTAGAAGATTTAACCGAAGGAGTTGTTCAACTATTGTAGTATGATTCATAAAAGAGTTCTTTTTTTTAAAAAAAAAAAATAAGAAGAGGGTTCTTTTTATGCCTATAATTCAACATCGATTATAAACTATATATTCTAACTTTTGATTGGTTAATAATCCTATTCTTTGGACGTACTTTGTGTTGTAAGATGGAAAATTGAATCATGTTAAGAATATCTTTGTGTTGCCTCTTTACTAGACCAACTTTCTTTTTCACTACTGTTACAATTGCTTGATAAGTAATGTTTTTGTTTTTGTTTTGTTTTGTTTTGTTTTTTTTTTTTTTTTTGAGAATTTTAACATTTACCAATTTTTGTTATTTGATGTAAGACAACTTTTTTTATGATGTCACAGACATTATATAAGTTTTTGAGATACATGTTGGTTCATTGTCATCTAGTGCGGACTTTGTCTACCACACATTTAGAGAGAATAAAGAAGACAGCAAGTAGTGTGAAATAATGAATTCTAATTTCAACCTCATTTAATCAAGGGGCTCCAAAATATAAGTAATTAACACATTTTTAGTTGCTAACCTAATTGTAGAAATTTAAGGAAGACTACCCTAGCTTAAGACTAGGAACTAACATTGAAAAAATCAGTTGTATTTGAAGCCTATTTAAAAAAGGTCTTGCTTTTAAGAAGTTGAATTCATTCCACAATCACTTGCTATCTTTTGGTGTGCGGCTTAACTTGCGTTTTAAAACTTCTGTATTCAGAATGTATTTCTCCAATAAAGAATGAGGAGCCAAAGGCTCTATTTATACACAAAATACCACAAATACCAATATACAGAATGATGAAATAAAAGGGAAAAGGAAAATAACAGAATATTATTCCTTTCTAACGGAATAATTACTTTCTAATACAATACCCATAACATCCCCCCTCAAACGAAGGCTATCGAGGCATGAGTTTGGAGCGTATAAAACAAAAGCGATGACTTGTTAGAGGCTTTGTAAATAGGTCAGCAACTTGAGTAGAGGATGGAATGAACTGAAGAACAAGATCTTTGTGTCGCTACGGTTTGCGACGCGGAGCGGCCGACTTTGTTCCCAAGAGGAGGAAAATGGAGTCGCCACCAGTCTTGATTTAGAGGGTGTGACTGGGCACCCAACAATATGCTAAAATGGTCTGCAAATAAAAGATTTAAGGTTCGGGGGTCTTTTGTGTATGGGGAAGGTATTAGCACCCCATAACACTCGCTCAAAGAACGAAATTTTATTTTTTTTGTGTTATTTAAAGAAATTGGCTATGGTAAATACTAAAAGATTTTTTTTGTTGATTTTAAATGTCCCACATTTTACTTTTCATTATTCCTTAAATAAATAATGAGCAATATTTGTGGGTGGCATAAGGCCATTCAAAATTTGTATGAATTTAATTTGGCATCCCAAATTAAAATTCATTATACCTCAAGAGTATTAGGAAAATCAATATTTTTGATTTCCTAATTTCCGTCATAGGAAAGTTTATTCTTTTTTTTTTAAAACGTTTGGTTTATTAATTTTAAAAAGTGTGTGAGTAAAGAATATTTTTTAATGAAAACTCTTAATTAATTTTATTTTTAAAGCAAGGTGACTTTTATGGAAAATGGATTTTTGGATTGATTTATTATTTTGGAAATAAAGTTAATGAAATAAATTTATCAAGAGCTTTTAAATCATTCCTTAAGATAATGCCTTTTATGAAATATGCTTCGTTGGAAAAAGATGCTTTTTTTAAAAAGAAAAAAAAAATAAAAAATAAAAAGGGAAAGAATATTAAAAGCAAATCCCGGCATCCCGAAATCTTATTTTTCCTCAAGAAACTTAAATATCGGCATCCCGAAAATTCAAGATTCCATCGTTGGAAGATTTTTGTTTTGCAAATATTTAATTAAGGGAAAGAAATTTACAAGGAAATTATGGATTAAATATCATATCATAACATAGTGAAAATAAAGAAAATAAAATTCAGCAATATACAATTGAGATAAAGGCTTAAAAAGAGAAGAAAACTACCATACGTAATAATTAAAAATTCATTAAATTCATTTGCTTAAAAGGAACCATATTGAAATCGAATCTCGGCATTCCAAGACATTGATTTCTTACCTCAAGAAAACTCAACATTGGCATTCCAAAAATTGAGATTCCGTCGTTGGAGAATCCTTTATTTTTTTTAACACAATTAACAAAATAAATATTGGTTTTAAGCAAAATAACCACATATTGGCTTAATGAAAATATACGACTAAATCATAAATAATAATACTAGATTACAAAATAAAACAAAATTAACAAGTTGCACATAAGCAAAATATAATAATCAATTTTTAAGTACATAAAAATGAAAATGATAAAATTGAAATCGAAACATGCATGCAATTGTTCAATATTCCCTAAAGAAAAATCACATAACTTCTTGAATGCTAAAAAGAAATCATATTAGAATAAAGCGAAAGAAACGATAAATAAACTAAACTTTATAAAATCATAAAAAAATGTTAGCCTCATGGAAAGAAAGAAAACTATTAAAAAAAAACAAACTTACAAAAAATGCTTGTGACCGTTGGATTGGGAATAAGACTTATGAAATGACGACGCGAGATTGAGAGAGTGTGAGGGCGAGAGGGAGAGAAAACGTGAGGAAAAAATCTTGAGTAGGTAAAGGAAGTTAGGTGGGAAAGAGGGAAAAGTGTATCTAGGGTTTTTTTTTAGGGGGAGAGATTTGGAGAGTCTACTCTTAGCCAAAAAAACGTGTAGAGGGGTATCCCAAGGCTAGAGAAATCGTCCATTGCAACCCTGGGAGGACTCCCTATTTATAGCCAATTCCAACTACCACAAATTTGGAAAGTGATCAAATAAAATAAAAATTCAATAAAATAAAAATGAAAAGGGAATTAAATAAATACACAAATTCTACCTTCCAAAATTTACAAGATATTATTTGACAATCAATCACCCAAGGAAATAAAATATTTTCTTTAATTAACCTTGCCAAATAAACCTAATATTTGATTTGACAAATTAATTAATCAAAATAAAATATTTGACCTAATAATAATAAAAAAAAAAACATTTGAATTGGCTAAATTAAAGATCTAGAATATTCTCTCTTTTTTTCTTTTTTTTTTATTTCCAAAAAAAATGGATAAATTTAAATTAAATAAAATTTCGGACAAATTTAGGGGTCTACAGTTTGCCCCCCTTTGTTCATTCTTATAGAATAAAAGGATGGACAAAGGCGTAGACCTCATTTGTTCGAAATTTTATAGTTAGCAAAATAAATTAACAACCCAAGGTAAACCTTAAGATTTTTTTTTTTTTTTTTTTTTTTTTTGATAAATGTATCATCCTAGGGATAGACAAGCGTCTGATAATATATTAAAGGAGTTGGAGGCCAGGGGTAAACAAGCACTTCCATGATAAAGGTATCGAGCCAGGGGTAAACAAGCACTCGATGATGTATTAAAAGGGCTGGAGGCCAGGGGTAAACAAGCACCTCCATGATAAAGGTATCGGGCCAGGGGTAAACAAGCACCCGATGATGTGCTAAGAGAGTTGGAGGCCAGGGGTAAACAAGCACCTCCATGATAAAGGTATCGAGCCAGGGGTAAACAAGCACTCGATGATGTATTAAAAGGGCTGGAGGCCAGGGGTAAACAAGCACCTCCATGATAAATGTATCGAGCCAGGGGTAAACAAGCACTCGATGATGTGTTAAAAGAGTTGGAGGCCAGGGGTAAACAAGCACCTCCATGATAAATGTATCGGACCAGGGGTAAACAAGCACCCGATGATATATTAAAAGGGCTGGAGGCCAGGGATAAACAAGCACCTCCATGATAAAAGTATCGAGCCAGGGGTAAACAAGCACTCGATGATGTGTTAATATGGCTGGAGGCCAGGGGTAAACAAGCACCTCCATGATAAATGTATCGGGCCAGGGGTAAACAAGCACCCGATGATATATTAAAAGGGCTGGAGGCCAGGGGTAAACAAGCACCTCCATGATAAAGGTATCGAGCCAGGGGTAAACAAGCACTCGATGATGTATTAATATGGTGAGAAAACTTCCACGGACAAAATTTTAGCCTACAATGCTTATGAATGCATGAGTTTTTTCATAATAAAACACTTTGTGATACGGACTTTCATCCAAAAATTGCCCCAGTGTTTATGCATGAAGTTTAAAGCATAGTTTCAAGAAAAGTAACTTTTTAAAGAAGTTTTCATCCTTTTAAAGACAAGAATCAAATCATGAAAGGGTTCTTTTGATAAATGGCTTCTAATAGGCATTCTTATCTGCAATTTGCCTTTTGTTTTTTTTTTTTTTTGTTGTTGTTTTTTTTTTTTTTTTTTTTTTATGACGCTTTCTTCAGAAAGAAAAATTTTCGCGTATGTCTGTGTGTTTATTATTATTATTATTATTTATTATTATTATTATTATTATTATTATTTTAAAAAAAACTCCATATCTTCCTTCCATGCTAATAAGCACTCCCAATGACTCATGAGTGAGCAAAATTTTTTGGCCGAAACTGGCTGATATGAATGTTCATCTACTGTTTGCCTTGATTAGTTGTGAAATAAATCTTACGTCCTATCTTTTATCTTGAGGATCATACTTTGCCTTGTAAACACGCCCTTAATTTGTGCGACCTTCATTTTGCCCCTTTTTTTTTTTTTTTTTTTTTTTTTTTTTTTTTTTTTGGGTCCCCCCTATTTTGCATTCTCACAATGACTCATTCAAAAGAAAAACTAACTAACTTTGAGAGAGAAAGGAAGAAAGGGGGATAATTTTATTGATAATAGAAAAGATACATGGATTTGATAACTAATTTGAAAGCAAAGCGACAGCTTTTAAAGAATCTTGTCAATGTCCCACCATCCGTGGAGATACAGGTTTATGCAAAATATCTCTTGACATAATCAGAATTGATTGGTCCTGTCAAATCATCTCCGTCCATGGTTGTTAATAATAATGCCCCTCCTGAAAAAGCTTTCTTCACGACGAAAGGGCCTTCGTAACTTGGAGTCCATTTTCCTCGATGATCCTTCTGGATAGGGAGTATCCTTTTCAAAACCAGATCTCCTTCTCGAAAATGACGGTGACGCACTTTCTTATGGTGTGCTCGCATTATTTTCCGTTGATATAGTTGTCCTCTACATAAGGAGGTCAATCTCCTTGCTTCAATAAAGTTCAATTGTTCATATCTTGTTCGTAACCATTCCGCTTCTTCCAGTTCTGTTTCCATCAAGACTCTAAGGGAAGGTATTTCTACTTCCATTGGAAGAACTGCTTCCATTCCATATACTAGAGAGAATGGGGTTGCCCCAGTTGATGTGCGAATTGCAGTACGATATCCATGCAATGCAAATGGCAACATTTCATGCCAGTCTTTGTATGTGATTGTCATCTTTTCTACAATTCTCTTAATATTCTTGTTGGCTGCCTCTACTGCACCATTCATCTTTGGTCGGTAGGCTGTCGAGTTTGAATGCTTGATTTGAAAGTGCTTGCACAATTCATCCATCATTTTACTGTTCAAATTTTTTCCATTGTCTGTGATTATTCTCTCCGGTAGACCATACCGACAAATTAAATCTTTCTTGATGAACTTAACAATCACATTACTTGTGACATTTCGATACGAAGCGGCCTCAACCCATTTTGTGAAGTAGTCAATGGCTACAAGAATAAAACGATGTCCATTTGTAGCTTTGGGCTCTATTGGACCAATGATATCTATTCCCCACATTGAAAAGGGCCAGGGTGCTGACAACACATGTAAGGACGACGCTGGGGCGTGAATCTTGTTTGCGTATATTTGGCACTTGTGACATTCCCTAGCATACTTGATACAATCTGACTCCATTGTGAGCCAAAAATATCCAGCACGGAGAATCTGTCTAGACATCATATGACCATTTGCATGTGTTCCACAAATACCGTCGTGAATCTCCTTCATAATGTTGTTTGCTTCTCTCGCATCGACACATCTGAGAAGGACCATATCATGATTTCTTTTGTACAATACCTCCCCATTCAAAAAGAATTTCATAGCTAACCTTCTTATAGTTCGCTTGTCATTTTCTGAAATTCCTTCAGGATAGTCTCTACTTTGTATGTATCGCTTAATGTCAAAATACCATGGTTTCCCATCTAGATCTTCTTCAATATGAAGGCAATATGCGGGGACCTCTCTTTTCTCAATTCTAATTGGCTCTACTTCTTCATTTAGCTCAATTGTAAACATGGCAGACAATGTAGCTAAGGCATCAGCCACTTGGTTATTGTCACGTGGAATATGATCAAAAGCAACCATCCTGAAATCCTGGCATAACTGAAGTATATATTTTTTGTAAGGAATCAATTTTGGGTCTCGAGTTTCCCATTCATCATTCAACTGATGTATGACTAATAAAGAGTCTCCATAAACTTGCAGCCTTTTCACATTCATATCACATGCTGCTCGAATTCCCATACTGCATGCTTCATATTCTGCAATATTGTTCGTACAATCGAAGTACAATTTGGCTGTTAGTGGAAACAACTTATTTTCTGGAGATATCAGGATTGCCCCAATTCCATGTCCTAATTCGTTTGAAGCTCCGTCAAATAACATAACCCATAATTCAGGATCCAAGCCTTCTTCTTCTGCATCAATAGCCATGATACTTTCGTCAGGAAAATCTGAGCTCATAGGTTCGTAGTCCTCTAAAGGCAGATCTGCTAGATAATCAGCAAGAGCACTCCCCTTGATTGCTTTCTTCGTGACATAAACTATATCATATTCTGAAAGCAAAACTTGCCACCTAGCAATCCTTCCTGATAAGGATGGTTTCTCAAATATGTATTTTATAGGGTCCATTTTAGAGATGAGCCATGTCGTATAATATAACATATAATGCCTAAGTCGATGGGCCGTCCAAGCTAACGCACAACATGTTTTTTCGAGTAACGAATAATTGGCCTCATAATTTGTAAACTTCTTACTCAAGTAGTAGATGGCCCGTTCTTTTCTGCCTGAGCTATCATGTTGTCCCAAAACACAACCCATGGATTCGTCGAGTACCGTCAGATATAGAATGAGTGGTCGACCTGGCGTTGGAGGGACAAGTATTGGCGGATTTTGTAAATAACCCTTGATTTTGTCAAATGCAACTTGACATTCCTCATTCCACTGGGTCGTATTACTTTTACGAAGGAGCTTTAGAATTGGTTCACATGTTGCCGTCAAATGTGAAATGAATCTTGATATATAGTTTAGTCTCCCTAAAAAACTTCTAACCTCTTTTTGGGTTTGGGGAGGTTTCATTTCAACTATGGCTTTGACTTTATCTGGATCAACTTTAATTCCTTCCTGACTCACAATGAAGCCTAGCAGTTTTCCCGAAGAAACTCCAAAGATGCACTTTGATGGATTGAGTTTAAGTTGATACTTTCTCAAACGCTCGAACAACTTGCGTAATGTGACCACATGCTCCTCCCCAGGTCGAGATTTGGCAATCATATCGTCGACATATACTTCGATTTCTTTATGCATTAAATCATGAAATAATGTAACCATGGCCCTTTGATACGTAGCCCCAGCATTCTTTAAACCAAAAGGCATAACTTTGTAGCAGAACGTTCCCCATAGGGTAATGAACGTTGTTTTTTCTTGATCTTCAGGTGCCATTTTGATTTGGTTGTACCCCGAGAAACCATCCATGAAGGAAAATGTTGAATATCCAGCCGTGTTATCTACTAAAACGTCAATATGTGGCAAAGGAAAATTATCTTTGGGACTTGCTCGGTTCAGATCCCTGTAGTCCACACACATCCTAACTTTTCCATCTTTTTTTGGAACAGGGACTATGTTTGCTACCCATTCGGGGTATTTAGCCACAGTGAGGAAACCCGCATCCAATTGCTTCTTCACTTCTTCTTTAATTTTTAACAACATATCTGGTTTTAATTTTCTCAATTTCTGTCGAACTGGCCCGCATCCATCCTTTAGTGGTAGATGGTGTACAACTATATTCGTATCCAAACCTGGCATATCTTGGTATGTCCATGCAAATACATCCTTATACTCATGTAGTAAAGCTATGAGTTGACTTCGGCTTTCACCTTTAGAGGTATTCCCAACCCGAACCTCTTTAATTTCTTCACCCGTTCCTAGATTGATAGTTTCTATTATTTCTTGGTGAGGTAAAGTGATCCTTTCCTCTTCTTGTACTAAACGTAACAACTCAGGAGATATTTCCTCGGTAATGTCACTATCTTCTTCATCATATTCAACATTCAAGATTGGAACATTGAAATCAAGCCTGAAATCACTATCGCTTTTGCTTTCAAATGAATTGTTATCAATCCTGAATTAATTCGTGAGAGAGACAAGAGGGGAAGAAGAGGAAAAGAGAAAAGACTAGTAAATGATGTGAAATCAAAATGAGAAACAACTTTATTGAAAATGCAAAGTAGGACGCCCTATTACAAAAATGAAAATTCCTATAGTCTTGGGCATAACTAGTAGGAAATAATGACAAAATGAAGGAAACTAAATTACTCTTGGGCTTCTTCAAAATGAATAGGCAATTCTGTGGATTCCCAATTGCATAGTTCGAAACCTGGAGGGCACTTGTATACCAAGGAATCTACAGATTCCACATGTTCTTCAATGATGGCGGTGATGGATAAATCTGACATCTCTAATACTAACTTGTCTGCTTCGGTTTTGCTCTTCTTAAAAGTCTCGTAGAGATGAGGTATGCTCATCCTTTTGGTACTTACTTCTCGATTTTCTAATCTGGCGCTCCTTTGCTTTCTTTTTTCTTCTTGGACATTCTTCCAGTCCACAACAGTTGGCTTATAACCTAAACCGAACTTTTCAACAGCCTTGGGCAGACATATTGGTTGTTTTCTCCCTTGTTGATATTTTCCTAGGCCTTCACCAGGTTCAAATCCTTCTTTCATCATGGTTTTTGCAACCATCATTGAAGCTCTTGACAAAGACTGTTCTAGACCTCGATCCTCAACATGGGTAAAAATAGTAGCATTTGCTATCTCAAAAGATTGGAAAGAACATTCCAAAGCTTCTTCTGCTGCCTCCACATAAGGGGTTGCAGTAGATTTAGTGACCAACACATCTTCTTGGCCGAATATGCTTACCAGAGTATTCTCGAAAACAAACTTTAAACGCTGATGCAGAGTTGATGGAATAACCCCAGCTGAATGAATCCAAGGCCTCCCCAATAGACAACTATAGGCCGAAGTTATGTCCATCACTTGAAATGTCACGTTGAAGGTGCGAGGTCCAATTTTAATGGGTAACTCAATTTCGCCCACAACTTCTCTACGAGTCCCGTCGAAAGCTCTTACTACAGTGCTGCTGTGTTTAATATGGGATGGATCTACAGGTAGCTTTAGTAGTGTGGACATTGGCATCACGTTTAAAGAGGCCCCATTATCAACAAGGACTTTAGCTATCGCATAATCTTTGCACTTTACAACTATGTGCAGTGCTTTAGTATGACCCATACCTTCTGGTGGAATCTCTTCGTCTGTAAAAGTAATAGTGTTGGAAGCAGTGATGTTTCCCACAATTCCACCCAACTTTTCTACAGTGATGTCATGATTCACATGTGCTTGGTTCAAAACATCCATTAAAGCTTTACGGTGTGGCTCTGAATTTAAGAACAGTGACAATATGGATATGCGAGCTGGTGTGCGATGCAGTTGTTCGATCACCTTATATTCACTATGCTTGATCAACTTCAAGAATTCACAAGCCTCTTCATCAGATACAACTTTCTTGGATGAGCTACCCTTAGTTATGATAGGCTCTTCATTCCAAATTTCCTCTTGATCTTCTATAAAATATTCCTTCTCTTTTCCTTTTTCAACTTGGGGGTTTTGTTGGCTTTCCACTGGTGGTGCTTTTAAGATTTCTGGCTTATAGCACCTTCCACTCCTTGTCATACCACTGATTCCCGAAATGTTGGTGACGATAGCAGCTTCTTCATTGAGGCTATGACAACCATAATTCCATGGTACTGCTTTGTTGTCTTTATATTTGTAAGAACTAGGGATTTGGATAGTTAACGGTTGTGAGATGGTCAAATCAGTTTGGACACCTGAAAGTTGTTCCTTAAAAAATATTACCAGGGGTTTTGGCTTACACAAATCTTTTACTGCGGTATCTTCTCCAATGATCATGTTTACAGAATGAATTTCTGGTTCCTTTTCCTGCATTAAGCACATCACTACTTCACTGTAGGATAAACAATCATCCTTTGAACATTGATATACAAAGTTCGACTCTCCTTCACATTCTGATGAGACATGAATGACATTGACTGCTGGGTTGCCATGATTAGGGAGTGGATTTTGTGTGATATCTGGTGTCTCTTCTGCCTTTTTAAATTTCAGCCAACCGGATCTTATCAAATCTTGCACCTTTCCCTTGAGAGTAAAACAATTTTCTGTTGAATGTCCCACTGCTCCCGAATGATAGTCACATCTTGCATTTGGCTTGTACCATTTTGGGTATGGTGGTTGCACAGGTTCCATATGTATTGGAACAAGCTGCTTATTTTGAATCAACTGGGGGAGAAGCTCTGTATAAGTTACAGGGATGGGATCAAAGCTCCTCAAATTGCTTCTAAAAACTCGTTGAGCACTCGACGAGTTGGAATTTTGAGCACCTGACGAATAATTCATTTGTCCCTGTACCGTCTGACAACCCTGTCCTGACACATATGAGTTATTATATGAACTCTGGTTCATGTTATTTGCTGCTGGGTGGTGTACCATCGTTTGACTGCTAAATGGTAGCTTTTGACTATAACTTATCTCATGGACTTCACCCTCTTTCTTTTTTGGAAGAATACTTCTTTTCTGGTTCGAGTCTGATACTATGTCAACAATTTTTCCATATTTCACTCCATACTCGATTCTTTCTCCGATGGTTATGATATCTGAAAAATTCGTGGAAGCGTTCCCAATCATACGATCGTAGTAAGGGGATCGAAGCGTATGTATGAACATGGTCGTTAATTCTTTATCTGTAAGTGGCGGCTGAATTTGGGCTGCCATTTCTCTCCATCTTTGCGCATACTCCTTAAAATTCTCAGTACTCTTCTTTTCTAGTCGCTGGAGATCTAAACGGTCTGGAGCCATATCCAGATTATGTTTATATTGTTTGAGAAAAAGATCTGCCAGGTCCTTCCATTTTTGAACATGAGCTCTATTCAATTGTATGTACCATCGGGATGCTGGTCCTGTCAAACTATCTTGAAAAAAATGCATAAGTAACTTTTCATCTTGGACGTGTGCAGCCATCTTCCTGCAATACATAATCAAATGGTTTCTTGGACAAGATGTCCCATCATACTTCTCGAACTCGGGTAACTTGAATTTTTGAGGGATAACAACATCAGGAACCAAACATAGTTGTGTTGCATCTATGCTCCCAAATGCGTCAGCACCCTCTATTGCCCTCAATCTTTCCTCTAAAAAATCCAACTTCCCTTTAGATGAAGTGTTTTCACTATTCTCTAGCCCGTTTCCCAAATTTCCTGACTCGCGAATGGGATCAACCTTATATTGCCCCTGTTGTGCATAGGAGTGGACTTGCTCAGGAATGGGAAATGTGAGGTTTTGACTTGCCCCTCCTCCTAATGGAGGCATTTGAGGTGCATGAGTATAGAATATCGGTTGCACAGATGTAGCCGATGCCCCGCTATGCTGAGGTACTGATGGGGTAAAACCTGGAGGTGCAACATCTTCTAGTTCATGAGTTTCGGCCGTAGATTTTCCCTTTTGCGCAGTAAGGATCTCCAGGATTTTTGACATTTGCTCTTTCAGAGATTCTACATCCTGTCTCAGTTCTTGGTTCTGGTCATTATTTTGCTCACTCATGACTCTAGATTGTGATCTAGTTTGGTAAGGATGTCGATTTGGAGGTTGTCGGGCTATCTTGAATCTTTATTATTAACCCTCTTTTTCTGTAAAATGAAAACAAATGCTCATTTTTACATTTATTAATATATATATTTTTTGTTTTTTTTTTTGTTTGTTTTTTTTTTGTTTTTTTTTTTTGTAATCTTAGTGAAGTGGGATGAATGTATGAGAAAAGAAATGAGCGTGAAATAGAATGCTAGTTGGCTCAACTTGTTGTGCGAAATTGGAAAGAAAAGACATCAAACTTCATTAAAAGATAATAACTGAAAGAAATACATGACTTAATCCCAAACTACTAAAGAAATAAAGCCAACAATCTAAAAGAAACGACTGAAGTAAGATAATTCCCTACATAAGATAGCTAGAAATTCTCCTAACTCTTCACTGTTAGATTGCAGCGGTGAAATACCTCCCCTAAGCTCAAGTCCCCATTCAGCGAAAACTCCAGCTCTTCTGGCTATTACTCTTATTCTTTCCACAGCGTTATCTATTTGGGCTCTCATATTCTCACAATCTCTGATTAAACTGAGGTTTTCTTGACGAAGAATCTCCGAATTAGCTTGATTGCTCAACAGTAAATCGTAGCTCCCCTTCAATTGGTTATGCTCTGATAGAATCTTCGATGCTGACTCTTGAACCCTTCGAATTCGATACTCCAAATTATCAATGACGATACGCAATGCCCCATTATTTTCTTCAGACTCAACAATTTGTCTGGTTCGTGCATCGATTGAAGCATTTAATTCAGAAACAAGTTGTCGAAATGATGCAATACTGCTTTCTAAGCTGACAATTCGTGCATCCTTCTCCTTCAAAGATTTCTGTAAAGCAACCTTATCTTCTTTCATCCTCCTGGTCTTTTTATCTAACTGCCTGTTTTCAAGATCTAACTCTTTACCTTCTCTCTCGATCCTGACTTGGTTTTTCAACAACCTCCTTGTTTCGATCAGATCTTTCTCTGTTTCTGCAGCCTGTTGCTTCCATTGGTCTATTTCTCGAAGTAGCTTCTCATTTTGCTGGTGAAGCGACATATTCTCAGCCTTTAGGAGGATATATTCATTCGCCCTTTGCCCTTGAACTGATGGTTCTCCTTTCTCTTCTGTCCTCTTTCTCTTTTGAGTGGTACGAGCTATCCGGTGAGTCTCATACCACATTTTATATTCTGGCGTGGTTTCTTCGCTATGCTTTTCGATGTTAACTTTCTTGACCTCCTTCCAAGCTTTTATTGCCTGTAACACCCTCTTTTCTGAATCCTCTAACTCATAACCAAAATCGAAGTCACCTGGTCCATGTATCACGGGAACAAACTGTTCTATCCACATTTGACGTAGAACCAACAAAGGATTATAGCTGGCACCTCCCCATGGACCTAGTAATGGAACGTAGTGGAACTTCCCGCATCTATAGATCACTGGCTTTAGAGGCATCCATAAGGCCCTCCATATCACATCATCATTTGTCAAGTTTTCCAAGAATGTTATCCATGCTTCTTTACTCACAGCATTTCTCCTGCGTTCTACAACCCCGAATTCAGTGATAGGATTTCTAGCAAGATTCCATGGATTGGAAAACTTTACATGTGGATAACCGAACTCTGCCGGACATTTCAGATGACTCATGAACCAAATGTACAATAAAGAAGAGCAACCAATGAACCTGCCTTTCCCTTTTGTTTTGCAGAAATCCAACGATCTTATTGTTTCAGCGAGGATGGGTATAATTGGATTAATACCATGCTGGATTTGTAGAAATAACTTAGCGATTTTTACATCTACATATCCTTGAAGATTTGGGAATAAGATCGTCCCAAACATGCTTAGCGCGAAAAGTTCCAAACTCACTTCTTCATTCCTGCATCGTCGAGTTAGATCTATGAGGTAGTCCAAAGGTATCCCTTCATTTCCACCCTTCTTTTTGAGCTGGTGCTCTATCTCGGTGGCAGTCAAGTTACCAGCAATTTTCGCCAAAGCCCTCTTACCTGTCAGTCTCTTGTCATAAAAATACAGCTTCGCTTCGAACATTATTGGCATTCGAAGTAGTTCCTGATATTCCTCCACAGTTGGTGACAAATCATGAGAGCCAAATGTGAAACACTTATAGGTAGGACTCCAAAAGTGTAGAGCGGCTGCTAAAGCATTCGCATCAACTTGAATGTACAAAAGGCTGGCCACATATCCATACTTGTTTGTGAATGCGAACTTTTGCTCTGGTGAAAATTCTTCCCATACCTCCTTTAGTTTCTCGATACTTCTGGTGGAACAATTGAAGACGTCCGCTGTTGGAGGTTGATTTGAGTTCTCTTTTGGTAGCTTTATTTCAGATCTGGCATGTGTCCTCTCAGACCATTCACGTACTATTTTTTGGCTTTCAATGGAAACCAATGACTTTCCTTCCATTGTGGTCCTTGTATTCCTCTATATTTCAAATAATGAAGATTGATATATTTTCTTTCTTAAAAAAAATCTTTAAATTTTTTTTTTTCGCACAACAATATACGAGCATGACATGGAAAAAAAAAATCTAAGGAAAGCACAATAGTATGTTCATGAAGTATGCCTATAAAATTATGCTAAAATCAATAATATAAATAGACATGATAAACAAGAGTAAATTAAATAAATAACACATACATTAAAATAAATCAATGGACAATATACACACATCATTATATCAAACATGTGTGGTAAGGCCCTAATGTCTAACGGAGAAAAGGTCCCCAAGCTGTCCTCGATTCCTTTCCTTTTTCAAGAAAATAAATCAGAGGCACCCTTATCAGCATCCTGAATAAGGTCGACTTGAGTGAGGGTTTTCATGTGCCTACACGGGAGTTAAAACTCCACGAAGGTCGCCACTACTCATCCTCGATCCTAATCCTAATGGTAAAGCCCGGGTAGGAGGCTTGTGTACGTGTGTGTTAAAAAAAAATAAAAAAGAGAATAAAATACAAAAAGCCAATACATATAAAATAACAACACAAGAAAAATAAAATGACCCGCTTTAAAGAGTTCCCCAGTGGAGTCGCCAAGCTGTCGCTACGGTTTGCGACGCGGAGCGGCCGACTTTGTTCCCAAGAGGAGGAAAATGGAGTCGCCACCAGTCTTGATTTAGAGGGTGTGACTGGGCACCCAACAATATGCTAAAATGGTCTGCAAATAAAAGATTTAAGGTTCGGGGGTCTTTTGTGTATGGGGAAGGTATTAGCACCCCATAACACTCGCTCAAAGAACGAAATTTTATTTTTTTTGTGTTATTTAAAGAAATTGGCTATGGTAAATACTAAAAGATTTTTTTTGTTGATTTTAAATGTCCCACATTTTACTTTTCATTATTCCTTAAATAAATAATGAGCAATATTTGTGGGTGGCATAAGGCCATTCAAAATTTGTATGAATTTAATTTGGCATCCCAAATTAAAATTCATTATACCTCAAGAGTATTAGGAAAATCAATATTTTTGATTTCCTAATTTCCGTCATAGGAAAGTTTATTCTTTTTTTTTTTTAAAACGTTTGGTTTATTAATTTTAAAAAGTGTGTGAGTAAAGAATATTTTTTAATGAAAACTCTTAATTAATTTTATTTTTAAAGCAAGGTGACTTTTATGGAAAATGGATTTTTGGATTGATTTATTATTTTGGAAATAAAGTTAATGAAATAAATTTATCAAGAGCTTTTAAATCATTCCTTAAGATAATGCCTTTTATGAAATATGCTTCGTTGGAAAAAGATGCTTTTTTTAAAAAGAAAAAAATAAAAATAAAAATAAAAAGGGAAAGAATATTAAAAGCAAATCCCGACATCCCGAAATCTTATTTTTCCTCAAGAAACTTAAATATCGGCATCCCGAAAATTCAAGATTCCATCGTTGGAAGATTTTTGTTTTGCAAATATTTAATTAAGGGAAAGAAATTTACAAGGAAATTATGGATTAAATATCATATCATAACATAGTGAAAATAAAGAAAATAAAATTCAGCAATATACAATTGAGATAAAGGCTTAAAAAGAGAAGAAAACTACCATACGTAATAATTAAAAATTCATTAAATTCATTTGCTTAAAAGGAACCGTATTGAAATCGAATCTCGGCATTCCAAGACATTGATTTCTTACCTCAAGAAAACTCAACATTGGCATTCCAAAAATTGAGATTCCGTCGTTGGAGAATCCTTTATTTTTTTTAACACAATTAACAAAATAAATATTGGTTTTAAGCAAAATAACCACATATTGGCTTAATGAAAATATACGACTAAATCATAAATAATAATACTAGATTACAAAATAAAACAAAATTAACAAGTTGCACATAAGCAAAATATAATAATCAATTTTTAAGTACATAAAAATGAAAATGATAAAATTGAAATCGAAACATGCATGCAATTGTTCAATATTCCCTAAAGAAAAATCACATAACTTCTTGAATGCTAAAAAGAAATCATATTAGAATAAAGCGAAAGAAACGATAAATAAACTAAACTTTATAAAATCATAAAAAAATGTTAGCCTCATGGAAAGAAAGAAAACTATTAAAAAAAAACAAACTTACAAAAAATGCTTGTGACCGTTGGATTGGGAATAAGACTTATGAAATGACGACGCGAGATTGAGAGAGTGTGAGGGCGAGAGGGAGAGAAAACGTGAGGAAAAAATCTTGAGTAGGTAAAGGAAGTTAGGTGGGAAAGAGGGAAAAGTGTATCTAGGGTTTTTTTTTAGGGGGAGAGATTTGGAGAGTCTACTCTTAGCCAAAAAAACGTGTAGAGGGGTATCCCAAGGCTAGAGAAATCGTCCATTGCAACCCTGGGAGGACTCCCTATTTATAGCCAATTCCAACTACCACAAATTTGGAAAGTGATCAAATAAAATAAAAATTCAATAAAATAAAAATGAAAAGGGAATTAAATAAATACACAAATTCTACCTTCCAAAATTTACAAGATATTATTTGACAATCAATCACCCAAGGAAATAAAATATTTTCTTTAATTAACCTTGCCAAATAAACCTAATATTTGATTTGACAAATTAATTAATCAAAATAAAATATTTGACCTAATAATAATAAAAAAAAAAACATTTGAATTGGCTAAATTAAAGATCTAGAATATTCTCTCTTTTTTTCTTTTTTTTTTATTTCCAAAAAAAATGGATAAATTTAAATTAAATAAAATTTCGGACAAATTTAGGGGTCTACAGTTTGCCCCCCTTTGTTCATTCTTATAGAATAAAAGGATGGACAAAGGCGTAGACCTCATTTGTTCGAAATTTTATAGTTAGCAAAATAAATTAACAACCCAAGGTAAACCTTAAGATTTTTTTTTTTTTTTTTTTTTTTTTTGATAAATGTATCATCCTAGGGATAGACAAGCGTCTGATAATATATTAAAGGAGTTGGAGGCCAGGGGTAAACAAGCACTTCCATGATAAAGGTATCGAGCCAGGGGTAAACAAGCACTCGATGATGTATTAAAAGGGCTGGAGGCCAGGGGTAAACAAGCACCTCCATGATAAAGGTATCGGGCCAGGGGTAAACAAGCACCCGATGATGTGCTAAGAGAGTTGGAGGCCAGGGGTAAACAAGCACCTCCATGATAAAGGTATCGAGCCAGGGGTAAACAAGCACTCGATGATGTATTAAAAGGGCTGGAGGCCAGGGGTAAACAAGCACCTCCATGATAAATGTATCGAGCCAGGGGTAAACAAGCACTCGATGATGTGTTAAAAGAGTTGGAGGCCAGGGGTAAACAAGCACCTCCATGATAAATGTATCGGACCAGGGGTAAACAAGCACCCGATGATATATTAAAAGGGCTGGAGGCCAGGGATAAACAAGCACCTCCATGATAAAAGTATCGAGCCAGGGGTAAACAAGCACTCGATGATGTGTTAATATGGCTGGAGGCCAGGGGTAAACAAGCACCTCCATGATAAATGTATCGGGCCAGGGGTAAACAAGCACCCGATGATATATTAAAAGGGCTGGAGGCCAGGGGTAAACAAGCACCTCCATGATAAAGGTATCGAGCCAGGGGTAAACAAGCACTCGATGATGTATTAATATGGTGAGAAAACTTCCACGGACAAAATTTTAGCCTACAATGCTTATGAATGCATGAGTTTTTTCATAATAAAACACTTTGTGATACGGACTTTCATCCAAAAATTGCCCCAGTGTTTATGCATGAAGTTTAAAGCATAGTTTCAAGAAAAGTAACTTTTTAAAGAAGTTTTCATCCTTTTAAAGACAAGAATCAAATCATGAAAGGGTTCTTTTGATAAATGGCTTCTAATAGGCATTCTTATCTGCAATTTGCCTTTTGTTTTTTTTTTTTTTTGTTGTTGTTTTTTTTTTTTTTTTTTTTTTTTATGACGCTTTCTTCAGAAAGAAAAATTTTCGCGTATGTCTGTGTGTTTATTATTATTATTATTATTTATTATTATTATTATTATTATTATTATTTTAAAAAAAACTCCATATCTTCCTTCCATGCTAATAAGCACTCCCAATGACTCATGAGTGAGCAAAATTTTTTGGCCGAAACTGGCTGATATGAATGTTCATCTACTGTTTGCCTTGATTAGTTGTGAAATAAATCTTACGTCCTATCTTTTATCTTGAGGATCATACTTTGCCTTGTAAACACGCCCTTAATTTGTGCGACCTTCATTTTGCCCCTTTTTTTTTTTTTTTTTTTTTTTTTTTTTTTTTTTTGGGTCCCCCCTATTTTGCATTCTCACAATGACTCATTCAAAAGAAAAACTAACTAACTTTGAGAGAGAAAGGAAGAAAGGGGGATAATTTTATTGATAATAGAAAAGATACATGGATTTGATAACTAATTTGAAAGCAAAGCGACAGCTTTTAAAGAATCTTGTCAATGTCCCACCATCCGTGGAGATACAGGTTTATGCAAAATATCTCTTGACATAATCAGAATTGATTGGTCCTGTCAAATCATCTCCGTCCATGGTTGTTAATAATAATGCCCCTCCTGAAAAAGCTTTCTTCACGACGAAAGGGCCTTCGTAACTTGGAGTCCATTTTCCTCGATGATCCTTCTGGATAGGGAGTATCCTTTTCAAAACCAGATCTCCTTCTCGAAAATGACGGTGACGCACTTTCTTATGGTGTGCTCGCATTATTTTCCGTTGATATAGTTGTCCTCTACATAAGGAGGTCAATCTCCTTGCTTCAATAAAGTTCAATTGTTCATATCTTGTTCGTAACCATTCCGCTTCTTCCAGTTCTGTTTCCATCAAGACTCTAAGGGAAGGTATTTCTACTTCCATTGGAAGAACTGCTTCCATTCCATATACTAGAGAGAATGGGGTTGCCCCAGTTGATGTGCGAATTGCAGTACGATATCCATGCAATGCAAATGGCAACATTTCATGCCAGTCTTTGTATGTGATTGTCATCTTTTCTACAATTCTCTTAATATTCTTGTTGGCTGCCTCTACTGCACCATTCATCTTTGGTCGGTAGGCTGTCGAGTTTGAATGCTTGATTTGAAAGTGCTTGCACAATTCATCCATCATTTTACTGTTCAAATTTTTTCCATTGTCTGTGATTATTCTCTCCGGTAGACCATACCGACAAATTAAATCTTTCTTGATGAACTTAACAATCACATTACTTGTGACATTTCGATACGAAGCGGCCTCAACCCATTTTGTGAAGTAGTCAATGGCTACAAGAATAAAACGATGTCCATTTGTAGCTTTGGGCTCTATTGGACCAATGATATCTATTCCCCACATTGAAAAGGGCCAGGGTGCTGACAACACATGTAAGGACGACGCTGGGGCGTGAATCTTGTTTGCGTATATTTGGCACTTGTGACATTCCCTAGCATACTTGATACAATCTGACTCCATTGTGAGCCAAAAATATCCAGCACGGAGAATCTGTCTAGACATCATATGACCATTTGCATGTGTTCCACAAATACCGTCGTGAATCTCCTTCATAATGTTGTTTGCTTCTCTCGCATCGACACATCTGAGAAGGACCATATCATGATTTCTTTTGTACAATACCTCCCCATTCAAAAAGAATTTCATAGCTAACCTTCTTATAGTTCGCTTGTCATTTTCTGAAATTCCTTCAGGATAGTCTCTACTTTGTATGTATCGCTTAATGTCAAAATACCATGGTTTCCCATCTAGATCTTCTTCAATATGAAGGCAATATGCGGGGACCTCTCTTTTCTCAATTCTAATTGGCTCTACTTCTTCATTTAGCTCAATTGTAAACATGGCAGACAATGTAGCTAAGGCATCAGCCACTTGGTTATTGTCACGTGGAATATGATCAAAAGCAACCATCCTGAAATCCTGGCATAACTGAAGTATATATTTTTTGTAAGGAATCAATTTTGGGTCTCGAGTTTCCCATTCATCATTCAACTGATGTATGACTAATAAAGAGTCTCCATAAACTTGCAGCCTTTTCACATTCATATCACATGCTGCTCGAATTCCCATACTGCATGCTTCATATTCTGCAATATTGTTCGTACAATCGAAGTACAATTTGGCTGTTAGTGGAAACAACTTATTTTCTGGAGATATCAGGATTGCCCCAATTCCATGTCCTAATTCGTTTGAAGCTCCGTCAAATAACATAACCCATAATTCAGGATCCAAGCCTTCTTCTTCTGCATCAATAGCCATGATACTTTCGTCAGGAAAATCTGAGCTCATAGGTTCGTAGTCCTCTAAAGGCAGATCTGCTAGATAATCAGCAAGAGCACTCCCCTTGATTGCTTTCTTCGTGACATAAACTATATCATATTCTGAAAGCAAAACTTGCCACCTAGCAATCCTTCCTGATAAGGATGGTTTCTCAAATATGTATTTTATAGGGTCCATTTTAGAGATGAGCCATGTCGTATAATATAACATATAATGCCTAAGTCGATGGGCCGTCCAAGCTAACGCACAACATGTTTTTTCGAGTAACGAATAATTGGCCTCATAATTTGTAAACTTCTTACTCAAGTAGTAGATGGCCCGTTCTTTTCTGCCTGAGCTATCATGTTGTCCCAAAACACAACCCATGGATTCGTCGAGTACCGTCAGATATAGAATGAGTGGTCGACCTGGCGTTGGAGGGACAAGTATTGGCGGATTTTGTAAATAACCCTTGATTTTGTCAAATGCAACTTGACATTCCTCATTCCACTGGGTCGTATTACTTTTACGAAGGAGCTTTAGAATTGGTTCACATGTTGCCGTCAAATGTGAAATGAATCTTGATATATAGTTTAGTCTCCCTAAAAAACTTCTAACCTCTTTTTGGGTTTGGGGAGGTTTCATTTCAACTATGGCTTTGACTTTATCTGGATCAACTTTAATTCCTTCCTGACTCACAATGAAGCCTAGCAGTTTTCCCGAAGAAACTCCAAAGATGCACTTTGATGGATTGAGTTTAAGTTGATACTTTCTCAAACGCTCGAACAACTTGCGTAATGTGACCACATGCTCCTCCCCAGGTCGAGATTTGGCAATCATATCGTCGACATATACTTCGATTTCTTTATGCATTAAATCATGAAATAATGTAACCATGGCCCTTTGATACGTAGCCCCAGCATTCTTTAAACCAAAAGGCATAACTTTGTAGCAGAACGTTCCCCATAGGGTAATGAACGTTGTTTTTTCTTGATCTTCAGGTGCCATTTTGATTTGGTTGTACCCCGAGAAACCATCCATGAAGGAAAATGTTGAATATCCAGCCGTGTTATCTACTAAAACGTCAATATGTGGCAAAGGAAAATTATCTTTGGGACTTGCTCGGTTCAGATCCCTGTAGTCCACACACATCCTAACTTTTCCATCTTTTTTTGGAACAGGGACTATGTTTGCTACCCATTCGGGGTATTTAGCCACAGTGAGGAAACCCGCATCCAATTGCTTCTTCACTTCTTCTTTAATTTTTAACAACATATCTGGTTTTAATTTTCTCAATTTCTGTCGAACTGGCCCGCATCCATCCTTTAGTGGTAGATGGTGTACAACTATATTCGTATCCAAACCTGGCATATCTTGGTATGTCCATGCAAATACATCCTTATACTCATGTAGTAAAGCTATGAGTTGACTTCGGCTTTCACCTTTAGAGGTATTCCCAACCCGAACCTCTTTAATTTCTTCACCCGTTCCTAGATTGATAGTTTCTATTATTTCTTGGTGAGGTAAAGTGATCCTTTCCTCTTCTTGTACTAAACGTAACAACTCAGGAGATATTTCCTCGGTAATGTCACTATCTTCTTCATCATATTCAACATTCAAGATTGGAACATTGAAATCAAGCCTGAAATCACTATCGCTTTTGCTTTCAAATGAATTGTTATCAATCCTGAATTAATTCGTGAGAGAGACAAGAGGGGAAGAAGAGGAAAAGAGAAAAGACTAGTAAATGATGTGAAATCAAAATGAGAAACAACTTTATTGAAAATGCAAAGTAGGACGCCCTATTACAAAAATGAAAATTCCTATAGTCTTGGGCATAACTAGTAGGAAATAATGACAAAATGAAGGAAACTAAATTACTCTTGGGCTTCTTCAAAATGAATAGGCAATTCTGTGGATTCCCAATTGCATAGTTCGAAACCTGGAGGGCACTTGTATACCAAGGAATCTACAGATTCCACATGTTCTTCAATGATGGCGGTGATGGATAAATCTGACATCTCTAATACTAACTTGTCTGCTTCGGTTTTGCTCTTCTTAAAAGTCTCGTAGAGATGAGGTATGCTCATCCTTTTGGTACTTACTTCTCGATTTTCTAATCTGGCGCTCCTTTGCTTTCTTTTTTCTTCTTGGACATTCTTCCAGTCCACAACAGTTGGCTTATAACCTAAACCGAACTTTTCAACAGCCTTGGGCAGACATATTGGTTGTTTTCTCCCTTGTTGATATTTTCCTAGGCCTTCACCAGGTTCAAATCCTTCTTTCATCATGGTTTTTGCAACCATCATTGAAGCTCTTGACAAAGACTGTTCTAAACCTCGATCCTCAACATGGGTAAAAATAGTAGCATTTGCTATCTCAAAAGATTGGAAAGAACATTCCAAAGCTTCTTCTGCTGCCTCCACATAAGGGGTTGCAGTAGATTTAGTGACCAACACATCTTCTTGGCCGAATATGCTTACCAGAGTATTCTCGAAAACAAACTTTAAACGCTGATGCAGAGTTGATGGAATAACCCCAGCTGAATGAATCCAAGGCCTCCCCAATAGACAACTATAGGCCGAAGTTATGTCCATCACTTGAAATGTCACGTTGAAGGTGCGAGGTCCAATTTTAATGGGTAACTCAATTTCGCCCACAACTTCTCTACGAGTCCCGTCGAAAGCTCTTACTACAGTGCTGCTGTGTTTAATATGGGATGGATCTACAGGTAGCTTTAGTAGTGTGGACATTGGCATCACGTTTAAAGAGGCCCCATTATCAACAAGGACTTTAGCTATCGCATAATCTTTGCACTTTACAACTATGTGCAGTGCTTTAGTATGACCCATACCTTCTGGTGGAATCTCTTCGTCTGTAAAAGTAATAGTGTTGGAAGCAGTGATGTTTCCCACAATTCCACCCAACTTTTCTACAGTGATGTCATGATTCACATGTGCTTGGTTCAAAACATCCATTAAAGCTTTACGGTGTGGCTCTGAATTTAAGAACAGTGACAATATGGATATGCGAGCTGGTGTGCGATGCAGTTGTTCGATCACCTTATATTCACTGTGCTTGATCAACTTCAAGAATTCACAAGCCTCTTCATCAGATACAACTTTCTTGGATGAGCTACCCTTAGTTATGATAGGCTCTTCATTCCAAATTTCCTCTTGATCTTCTATAAAATATTCCTTCTCTTTTCCTTTTTCAACTTGGGGGTTTTGTTGGCTTTCCACTGGTGGTGCTTTTAAGATTTCTGGCTTATAGCACCTTCCACTCCTTGTCATACCACTGATTCCCGAAATGTTGGTGACGATAGCAGCTTCTTCATTGAGGCTATGACAACCATAATTCCATGGTACTGCTTTGTTGTCTTTATATTTGTAAGAACTAGGGATTTGGATAGTTAACGGTTGTGAGATGGTCAAATCAGTTTGGACACCTGAAAGTTGTTCCTTAAAAAATATTACCAGGGGTTTTGGCTTACACAAATCTTTTACTGCGGTATCTTCTCCAATGATCATGTTTACAGAATGAATTTCTGGTTCCTTTTCCTGCATTAAGCACATCACTACTTCACTGTAGGATAAACAATCATCCTTTGAACATTGATATACAAAGTTCGACTCTCCTTCACATTCTGATGAGACATGAATGACATTGACTGCTGGGTTGCCATGATTAGGGAGTGGATTTTGTGTGATATCTGGTGTCTCTTCTGCCTTTTTAAATTTCAGCCAACCGGATCTTATCAAATCTTGCACCTTTCCCTTGAGAGTAAAACAATTTTCTGTTGAATGTCCCACTGCTCCCGAATGATAGTCACATCTTGCATTTGGCTTGTACCATTTTGGGTATGGTGGTTGCACAGGTTCCATATGTATTGGAACAAGCTGCTTATTTTGAATCAACTGGGGGAGAAGCTCTGTATAAGTTACAGGGATGGGATCAAAGCTCCTCAAATTGCTTCTAAAAACTCGTTGAGCACTCGACGAGTTGGAATTTTGAGCACCTGACGAATAATTCATTTGTCCCTGTACCGTCTGACAACCCTGTCCTGACACATATGAGTTATTATATGAACTCTGGTTCATGTTATTTGCTGCTGGGTGGTGTACCATCGTTTGACTGCTAAATGGTAGCTTTTGACTATAACTTATCTCATGGACTTCACCCTCTTTCTTTTTTGGAAGAATACTTCTTTTCTGGTTCGAGTCTGATACTATGTCAACAATTTTTCCATATTTCACTCCATACTCGATTCTTTCTCCGATGGTTATGATATCTGAAAAATTCGTGGAAGCGTTCCCAATCATACGATCGTAGTAAGGGGATCGAAGCGTATGTATGAACATGGTCGTTAATTCTTTATCTGTAAGTGGCGGCTGAATTTGGGCTGCCATTTCTCTCCATCTTTGCGCATACTCCTTAAAATTCTCAGTACTCTTCTTTTCTAGTCGCTGGAGATCTAAACGGTCTGGAGCCATATCCAGATTATGTTTATATTGTTTGAGAAAAAGATCTGCCAGGTCCTTCCATTTTTGAACATGAGCTCTATTCAATTGTATGTACCATCGGGATGCTGGTCCTGTCAAACTATCTTGAAAAAAATGCATAAGTAACTTTTCATCTTGGACGTGTGCAGCCATCTTCCTGCAATACATAATCAAATGGTTTCTTGGACAAGATGTCCCATCATACTTCTCGAACTCGGGTAACTTGAATTTTTGAGGGATAACAACATCAGGAACCAAACATAGTTGTGTTGCATCTATGCTCCCAAATGCGTCAGCACCCTCTATTGCCCTCAATCTTTCCTCTAAAAAATCCAACTTCCCTTTAGATGAAGTGTTTTCACTATTCTCTAGCCCGTTTCCCAAATTTCCTGACTCGCGAATGGGATCAACCTTATATTGCCCCTGTTGTGCATAGGAGTGGACTTGCTCAGGAATGGGAAATGTGAGGTTTTGACTTGCCCCTCCTCCTAATGGAGGCATTTGAGGTGCATGAGTATAGAATATCGGTTGCACAGATGTAGCCGATGCCCCGCTATGCTGAGGTACTGATGGGGTAAAACCTGGAGGTGCAACATCTTCTAGTTCATGAGTTTCGGCCGTAGATTTTCCCTTTTGCGCAGTAAGGATCTCCAGGATTTTTGACATTTGCTCTTTCAGAGATTCTACATCCTGTCTCAGTTCTTGGTTCTGGTCATTATTTTGCTCACTCATGACTCTAGATTGTGATCTAGTTTGGTAAGGATGTCGATTTGGAGGTTGTCGGGCTATCTTGAATCTTTATTATTAACCCTCTTTTTCTGTAAAATGAAAACAAATGCTCATTTTTACATTTATTAATATATATATTTTTTGTTTTTTTTTTTTTGTTTTTTTTTTGTTTTTTTTTTTTTTTGTAATCTTAGTGAAGTGGGATGAATGTATGAGAAAAGAAATGAGCGTGAAATAGAATGCTAGTTGGCTCAACTTGTTGTGCGAAATTGGAAAGAAAAGACATCAAACTTCATTAAAAGATAATAACTGAAAGAAATACATGACTTAATCCCAAACTACTAAAGAAATAAAGCCAACAATCTAAAAGAAACGACTGAAGTAAGATAATTCCCTACATAAGATAGCTAGAAATTCTCCTAACTCTTCACTGTTAGATTGCAGCGGTGAAATACCTCCCCTAAGCTCAAGTCCCCATTCAGCGAAAACTCCAGCTCTTCTGGCTATTACTCTTATTCTTTCCACTGCGTTATCTATTTGGGCTCTCATACTCTCACAATCTCTGATTAAACTGAGGTTTTCTTGACGAAGAATCTCCGAATTAGCTTGATTGCTCAACAGTAAATCGTAGCTCCCCTTCAATTGGTTATGCTCTGATAGAATCTTCGATGCTGACTCTTGAACCCTTCGAATTCGATACTCCAAATTATCAATGACGATACGCAATGCCCCATTATTTTCTTCAGACTCAACAATTTGTCTGGTTCGTGCATCGATTGAAGCATTTAATTCAGAAACAAGTTGTCGAAATGATGCAATACTGCTTTCTAAGCTGACAATTCGTGCATCCTTCTCCTTCAAAGATTTCTGTAAAGCAACCTTATCTTCTTTCATCCTCCTGGTCTTTTTATCTAACTGCCTGTTTTCAAGATCTAACTCTTTACCTTCTCTCTCGATCCTGACTTGGTTTTTCAACAACCTCCTTGTTTCGATCAGATCTTTCTCTGTTTCTGCAGCCTGTTGCTTCCATTGGTCTATTTCTCGAAGTAGCTTCTCATTTTGCTGGTGAAGCGACATATTCTCAGCCTTTAGGAGGATATATTCATTCGCCCTTTGCCCTTGAACTGATGGTTCTCCTTTCTCTTCTGTCCTCTTTCTCTTTTGAGTGGTACGAGCTATCCGGTGAGTCTCATACCACATTTTATATTCTGGCGTGGTTTCTTCGCTATGCTTTTCGATGTTAACTTTCTTGACCTCCTTCCAAGCTTTTATTGCCTGTAACACCCTCTTTTCTGAATCCTCTAACTCATAACCAAAATCGAAGTCACCTGGTCCATGTATCACGGGAACAAACTGTTCTATCCACATTTGACGTAGAACCAACAAAGGATTATAGCTGGCACCTCCCCATGGACCTAGTAATGGAACGTAGTGGAACTTCCCGCATCTATAGATCACTGGCTTTAGAGGCATCCATAAGGCCCTCCATATCACATCATCATTTGTCAAGTTTTCCAAGAATGTTATCCATGCTTCTTTACTCACAGCATTTCTCCTGCGTTCTACAACCCCGAATTCAGTGATAGGATTTCTAGCAAGATTCCATGGATTGGAAAACTTTACATGTGGATAACCGAACTCTGCCGGACATTTCAGATGACTCATGAACCAAATGTACAATAAAGAAGAGCAACCAATGAACCTGCCTTTCCCTTTTGTTTTGCAGAAATCCAACGATCTTATTGTTTCAGCGAGGATGGGTATAATTGGATTAATACCATGCTGGATTTGTAGAAATAACTTAGCGATTTTTACATCTACATATCCTTGAAGATTTGGGAATAAGATCGTCCCAAACATGCTTAGCGCGAAAAGTTCCAAACTCACTTCTTCATTCCTGCATCGTCGAGTTAGATCTATGAGGTAGTCCAAAGGTATCCCTTCATTTCCACCCTTCTTTTTGAGCTGGTGCTCTATCTCGGTGGCAGTCAAGTTACCAGCAATTTTCGCCAAAGCCCTCTTACCTGTCAGTCTCTTGTCATAAAAATACAGCTTCGCTTCGAACATTATTGGCATTCGAAGTAGTTCCTGATATTCCTCCACAGTTGGTGACAAATCATGAGAGCCAAATGTGAAACACTTATAGGTAGGACTCCAAAAGTGTAGAGCGGCTGCTAAAGCATTCGCATCAACTTGAATGTACAAAAGGCTGGCCACATATCCATACTTGTTTGTGAATGCGAACTTTTGCTCTGGTGAAAATTCTTCCCATACCTCCTTTAGTTTCTCGATACTTCTGGTGGAACAATTGAAGACGTCCGCTGTTGGAGGTTGATTTGAGTTCTCTTTTGGTAGCTTTATTTCAGATCTGGCATGTGTCCTCTCAGACCATTCACGTACTATTTTTTGGCTTTCAATGGAAACCAATGACTTTCCTTCCATTGTGGTCCTTGTATTCCTCTATATTTCAAATAATGAAGATTGATATATTTTCTTTCTTAAAAAAAATCTTTAAATTTTTTTTTTTCGCACAACAATATACGAGCATGACATGGAAAAAAAAAATCTAAGGAAAGCACAATAGTATGTTCATGAAGTATGCCTATAAAATTATGCTAAAATCAATAATATAAATAGACATGATAAACAAGAGTAAATTAAATAAATAACACATACATTAAAATAAATCAATGGACAATATACACACATCATTATATCAAACATGTGTGGTAAGGCCCTAATGTCTAACGGAGAAAAGGTCCCCAAGCTGTCCTCGATTCCTTTCCTTTTTCAAGAAAATAAATCAGAGGCACCCTTATCAGCATCCTGAATAAGGTCGACTTGAGTGAGGGTTTTCATGTGCCTACACGGGAGTTAAAACTCCACGAAGGTCGCCACTACTCATCCTCGATCCTAATCCTAATGGTAAAGCCCGGGTAGGAGGCTTGTGTACGTGTGTGTTAAAAAAAAATAAAAAAGAGAATAAAATACAAAAAGCCAATACATATAAAATAACAACACAAGAAAAATAAAATGACCCGCTTTAAAGAGTTCCCCAGTGGAGTCGCCAAGCTGTCGCTACGGTTTGCGACGCGGAGCGGCCGACTTTGTTCCCAAGAGGAGGAAAATGGAGTCGCCACCAGTCTTGATTTAGAGGGTGTGACTGGGCACCCAACAATATGCTAAAATGGTCTGCAAATAAAAGATTTAAGGTTCGGGGGTCTTTTGTGTATGGGGAAGGTATTAGCACCCCATAACACTCGCTCAAAGAACGAAATTTTATTTTTTTTGTGTTATTTAAAGAAATTGGCTATGGTAAATACTAAAAGATTTTTTTTGTTGATTTTAAATGTCCCACATTTTACTTTTCATTATTCCTTAAATAAATAATGAGCAATATTTGTGGGTGGCATAAGGCCATTCAAAATTTGTATGAATTTAATTTGGCATCCCAAATTAAAATTCATTATACCTCAAGAGTATTAGGAAAATCAATATTTTTGATTTCCTAATTTCCGTCATAGGAAAGTTTATTCTTTTTTTTTTTTAAAACGTTTGGTTTATTAATTTTAAAAAGTGTGTGAGTAAAGAATATTTTTTAATGAAAACTCTTAATTAATTTTATTTTTAAAGCAAGGTGACTTTTATGGAAAATGGATTTTTGGATTGATTTATTATTTTGGAAATAAAGTTAATGAAATAAATTTATCAAGAGCTTTTAAATCATTCCTTAAGATAATGCCTTTTATGAAATATGCTTCGTTGGAAAAAGATGCTTTTTTTAAAAAGAAAAAAATAAAAATAAAAATAAAAAGGGAAAGAATATTAAAAGCAAATCCCGACATCCCGAAATCTTATTTTTCCTCAAGAAACTTAAATATCGGCATCCCGAAAATTCAAGATTCCATCGTTGGAAGATTTTTGTTTTGCAAATATTTAATTAAGGGAAAGAAATTTACAAGGAAATTATGGATTAAATATCATATCATAACATAGTGAAAATAAAGAAAATAAAATTCAGCAATATACAATTGAGATAAAGGCTTAAAAAGAGAAGAAAACTACCATACGTAATAATTAAAAATTCATTAAATTCATTTGCTTAAAAGGAACCGTATTGAAATCGAATCTCGGCATTCCAAGACATTGATTTCTTACCTCAAGAAAACTCAACATTGGCATTCCAAAAATTGAGATTCCGTCGTTGGAGAATCCTTTATTTTTTTTAACACAATTAACAAAATAAATATTGGTTTTAAGCAAAATAACCACATATTGGCTTAATGAAAATATACGACTAAATCATAAATAATAATACTAGATTACAAAATAAAACAAAATTAACAAGTTGCACATAAGCAAAATATAATAATCAATTTTTAAGTACATAAAAATGAAAATGATAAAATTGAAATCGAAACATGCATGCAATTGTTCAATATTCCCTAAAGAAAAATCACATAACTTCTTGAATGCTAAAAAGAAATCATATTAGAATAAAGCGAAAGAAACGATAAATAAACTAAACTTTATAAAATCATAAAAAAATGTTAGCCTCATGGAAAGAAAGAAAACTATTAAAAAAAAACAAACTTACAAAAAATGCTTGTGACCGTTGGATTGGGAATAAGACTTATGAAATGACGACGCGAGATTGAGAGAGTGTGAGGGCGAGAGGGAGAGAAAACGTGAGGAAAAAATCTTGAGTAGGTAAAGGAAGTTAGGTGGGAAAGAGGGAAAAGTGTATCTAGGGTTTTTTTTTAGGGGGAGAGATTTGGAGAGTCTACTCTTAGCCAAAAAAACGTGTAGAGGGGTATCCCAAGGCTAGAGAAATCGTCCATTGCAACCCTGGGAGGACTCCCTATTTATAGCCAATTCCAACTACCACAAATTTGGAAAGTGATCAAATAAAATAAAAATTCAATAAAATAAAAATGAAAAGGGAATTAAATAAATACACAAATTCTACCTTCCAAAATTTACAAGATATTATTTGACAATCAATCACCCAAGGAAATAAAATATTTTCTTTAATTAACCTTGCCAAATAAACCTAATATTTGATTTGACAAATTAATTAATCAAAATAAAATATTTGACCTAATAATAATAAAAAAAAAAACATTTGAATTGGCTAAATTAAAGATCTAGAATATTCTCTCTTTTTTTCTTTTTTTTTTTATTTCCAAAAAAAATGGATAAATTTAAATTAAATAAAATTTCGGACAAATTTAGGGGTCTACACTTTGCGAACAACACGTTCCCGAACGAAGTGATAATCAACCTCAATATGCTTCGTACGAGCATGGAAGACCGGGTTTCGGGCAAGCTGTATTGCAGATTGATTATCACACAGCAGAAGAGGCGGAGAATGACCAAAGACATGTAGATCACAAAGCAGTTGCCTCACCCAAAATAACTCAGCAGCAGTGGAAGCGAGGGCTCAATATTCAGCCTCCGTTGAACTCCTTGAAACTGTCGTTTGCTTCTTAGCTCCCCAAGAGATAGGATTAGAACCTAAGAGAAGAACGAACCCTGTTGTAGATCGCCGATCTTGTTGACAGCCAGCCCAATCAGAGTCTGAATATGCTGTCAAATTTAGGGAACCACCCTTCTTGAATAAAATCCCAGAAGATAAAGTACCAACAAGGTAACGCAGAACACGTTTGGCAGCTACTAAGTGATGATGTTGTGGGGATTGCATATACTGAGATAATCGGCTCACGGAGTAGGCAATATCAGGCCTAGAAAAAGTCAGATAATGCAGACCACCAACAAGCTTTCTAAAATTCGTTACATCATCACCCAAGCAAGCAGGACTATCTATATCAGAAGACTTCAAGGAGATAGGAGTGCAACATGGTTTAGCATTTAGCAAACCAAATTTGTGAAGGAGATCTCGAGCGTATTTGGTTTGAGAAACATGAATACCGGCAGATGAATGTGAAATTTCAAGACCAAGAAAATACGTAAGGCTGCCAAGGTCAGACATATCAAATCGAGATTGTAACTGAGCAATCAAAGAATTAATCAACGAAGAATCCGAGCCAGTAATGATTATATCATCAACATATAAAAGGAGATAAACAAGATTGCCACCAGTCTTGAGAACAAACAAGGAGGTATCAGCATGAGAGGCATGAAAGCCAAGCGTAAGCAAATAAGAAGTGAAACAGTCAAACCATGCTCTAGGAGCTTGCTTGAGACCATATAAGGATTTGAGGAGCTTACAAACGTGTTGGGGGCGTTTAGAATCCACGAATCCTTGTGGTTGTTGCATGTACACCTCTTCTTCTAAGTCTCCGTGTAAGAATGCATTTTTAACATCCATTTGCCGGAGTTGCCAACCAAAATGGGCTGCCAAAGATAAGATAACACGAACAGTTGTCTTTTTAACCACGGGACTGAATGTCTCATCATAATCCACACCCTCTTTTTGATGATAGCCTTTGGCAACGAGGCGAGCCTTGTAACGTGCAATGGATCCATCGGGATGTCGTTTGACTCGATACACCCACTTACATCCAATAACACTCTTGCCAAGTGGAAGAGGAGTGAGTTCCCAAGTCTTCTGCTGTAAAAGTGCATCATATTCTGCCTTTATCGCTTGCTTCCATACTGGAAATTTAGAAGCAGCCCGAAAGGAAGATGACTCAACCTCAGGATCATTAGGTAGAGATGTAGTGGCAAGATAAACCTTTTTCTTGGTTATACCAGACTTGCTGCGAGTCTGCATTGGATGTGTATTGATTGCCCCTTGAGACAAGGCAGCCGAACTACCATCCACTGAATGAGTATTTGAAGAATCAACTGCTGGAGCAACATCATTTAAAGGGAAGGCAGCAACCTGAGTATTGTCAATACAAGGCAAAGCAGTAGAAGTAGTAGCCACTGGTAAATCAGAAGAAACATCATTAGTAACTTCATGCATAACAGAGGGAGTAGGGGGATGACTAATCGCAGTAGGCAGTGTGGAGGTTAATAACAATGGTAAAATAGGAGAAGGTGAGTCGAAAGTGGGAGAAGAACTTGTTGGTGAAAAGGATGGTGAAGGAATAGAAAATGGATAGCAAGTTTCATCAAACAAGACATGGCGAGAAGTGTAAAATTTACCATTGCTCATGTTGTAACATAGATAGCCCTTATAGTCTAATGGATAACCGAGAAAGACACACTGAGTTGATTTAGGTTGAAGTTTGTGAGAGTTATAAGGTGTAAGTAATGGGTAACACGCACAACCAAACGTCTTAAAGGAAGAGTAATCAGGAGTTTTGTTAAATAAAAGCTCAAAAGGAGATTTATTAGACAAAGTAGGAGAAGGCAAACGATTTATAATATATGCTGCAGTAGCAAAAGCATAAGACCAAAATTTAGTAGGAATAGACGCATTCGACATAATGGATAAAGCAACTTGGACTATATGGCGATGTTTCCTTTCGGCCACACCGTTTTGCTGAGGAGTGTATGCACACAATTTTTTATGAAGTATGCCATGAGAATGAAGATATGAAGTCAGAGAATTATTCATATATTCACCACCACCATCTGTGCGAAGAATTTTAATGCGAGTGGAAAATAGGTTTTCAACAAGAGGTTTAAAACGTTGAAAGACAGAGACCACATCAGATTTACGAGCTATAGGATATAACCAAGTAAACTTTGAATAATCATCAACAAAGGAGACATAATATCGAAAACCATTAACAGAAACCTCAGGGGCGGGGCCCCAAACATCACTATGAACTAAAGAAAGCGGAGCACCAGATATAGATTGGGAATGGGGAAAAGGAAGACGGGTCATTTTCCCATGAACACAGTGCTTACATACAGAAATAGGAGCAGAACAAGAAGGCAACGACAACAAACTAAACACAGAATTTAAAACAGAATGGCCAGGGTGGCCTAGCCGATTATGCCATAAACGAGAAGAACTATCTGAAGCAACATGAGCAACATGACAAACTGGAGCAGAAGAAACAGTAGGTTGACCAACAGTGGATAAGGGATAGAGCCTATTAATACTAGGTCCTCGGAATAAAATTTTGCCCGTAATGTTGTCCTGAATAACAAACTGATGTGAGTTAAAAGTGATGGAACAATTATTATCAAGGCAAAGCTGATGGACAGATAATAAGTTTGTAGTAATTTGAGGAACGCAAAAAAGTTTGTTTAAAGAGAAGGAAGAGGTGGGAGTATAAAGAGAACCTGAACCAGTGTGGGTTATAGGAAGCGATTGTCCACTGCCTACCGAGATTTGATCATCCCCACCATATTCTGATGCAAGAGATAAATGATTAAGATCTGAAGTGAGATGGGCATTGCAACCCGTATCAGCCAACCAATTTGAGGGTGAGCCAGACGCAGCAGATTGCCCAACAGAGGAGGTATTGCAGTATGCAACATTCTGAGTAGCTACCATAGCGGCGAGCTGAGGAGGTGGATGACGCCCTTGGAAATGGTAGTTCATCCGATTGTAACAGTCGATTGCACTATGGCCAGGTCGTTGACATATCTGACAAGAAATTCGGCCAGAAGGTTCAGAAGGATGAGAAGAGGTGGAAGAAAAGCCACGACCAAAGTTGGATCCACGACCAGAAGGATTAAAACCGCGACCACGGCCCTGATTCCTCCCTCGACTAAAATAGGACCGCCCACGACCAAAGTTGTTAGAAGAAGGCTGTCGTTGAGGGGGATTGGAATTACTCTGAGCAGCAAGCATCGCTGATGGCTGAGTCAGAGTATCCTCTGGTTTGGAATGTTTCTCAATGGCAGATTCTTCAGATTTCAGCAAAACGTGAAGTTCGTCGAATGTTGCAGTTTGAGATCTAGTCCTCATAGATGTTCGAAATGCATTGTAATCGGATGGCAAACCATTTAAGGTGTAGATTAAGATATCCTCCTCATCAATAATGACAGACACATTAGCCAACTTGTCTTTCAGTTCCTTAATACGCTTAATATAGTCATCAATGGACTCACCTGGCTTTTTGGAGATTGATTGAAGGTTTGACTTCAGGTTTACAATATTTGTCCTTGAGCTAGAAGAATAATGCTTTTCGAGGACCTCCCAGGCTTGCTTCGACGAGGTGCAACCAACGGCATAAGCCAACGCAGCTGGAGAAAGCGTGGCGTTAATCAGAGTCATGAGAGCTTGATCCTTGGCTATCCAATCCTCATAGAGGGGATTGATTAGAGGCGGGTCTGAAGCGGTAGCAGATACTGAAGCGGGAGCAGGGGCGGGCGGTGGGTCGGCTGAGGTTGAAGATGAAGAGGAAGACGCAGAGACTGTTTTGGGTGGACAAACGATGGAGCCATCAATAAACCCAAAGAGCTTATGTGCCTTCAAAATCGATTGCAGCTGAAATTTCCATAGCACGAAGTTTGTAGAGTCAAGACGAAGAGAAATTAGGTTACAAATGTTAGAGAGGAGAAATATTGGAGAGTGTGAGTCTTTTTCAGCAGAAGATGCCATAATAGCAGAAAAGGACAAGAGAGGACTGGTGAGAGACGTGAGTCAATGATGGCTCTGATACCAGAAAACTTCTGTATTCAGAATGTATTTCTCCAATAAAGAATGAGGAGCCAAAGGCTCTATTTATACACAAAATACCACAAATACCAATGTACAAAATAATGAAATAAAAGGGAAAAGGAAAATAACAGAATATTATTCCTTTCTAACGGAATAATGACTTTCTAATACAATACCCATAACACGTTTGACTTATTAAAAATGACAACTTGATATAAAAACACTTATGAGGAAATATAACTAAACATATGACCGTTTAAATTCTAAACAATTTTTATACAAAGTGTTTTTTAAAAAATGCATTCTTGAAAAACGTTTAAACTAAAAAGTATTCCAAACTGACCCTTTATTGTTTTGTCTACTTTACTTTCTCTTCAAACAGATGGAGAGAGGAGAGAGCAAGTGATTGTAGAATTTAATTAACTTCACTAAATGAAAGGTCTTTAAATAGACTCTAAATTGAACTCATTGATAAGTTTTATGCACTAACTTAACCATAGAAACTAAACAAGACTGCCCTTAGGACTAGGGAACCACCATATGACGACCCAAAAGACAGGCAACTAATACTGAAAAGATCAAATCAAACCTTGACAAGTACAACTATTTCATGGTGGTTAGGGCAATGCGTAGTCTAAGAAAATCAAACAAATTATCAATCCCATACGCTCCTTATAAAAATGGTTATTATAAAGAAAGTTGATTGGTACATGACATTACCTTAAAACTATTATCTTAGAATACCTTCTATTGATTTGGAACCATATGTTAATATCATTATACTCTTAAACTACTTCTAACCCTTTATTTCAAATTACTTGATCTAATACATCAAAAAAAAAAAAAAAAAAAAAAATACTTGATCTAACCATAGATTTCGGGCCATACATACTATTTATAGGTTAAATTACAAGATTAGTTCTTGAAGTTTCAAGTTTGTATCAAATAGATCCTTGAATTTAAAAATGTGTCTTGGTCAATGAACTTTAAAAAGTATATAATAAGTTTTTAACCTTTCACTTTTGTATTTAATGGATTTGTAATTTAAAAAAACGTTGAATATGTTTAAAGTCCTACAAGATATACAAAATTGAAAGTCCATGTGAACCTATTTGACATTTTTAAATATAGGGACATATTAGACACATAATTAAAAATTTAGAGACTAAACTTGTAATTTAACCTTAGTTGTTTTATAAAATTTTTTTTGTTGATTTATTGGATTTTTTTTTAAAATTCAACAATAATGAAGTGGAGAGATTCAAATCTCTAATCTTTTGGTTGACAGGTACTCGAGACAATAGCACAATTAAATAATCTTTTAATATAGCCTTTGAAAATATGAAAAATCGTTTAATATATAGTATGTGATTAGAATAGATACCAATATAGAATTAGAATATTTGTAGAGTTCCTTTTAAGGATTTTAGTGTCTCCATGCAAAGTTAAGTAGTGTGGTTTTAAAATGGAAAAGGAAAAATAAAAGCAGCGGGGGAAGGACACGTAGGATGTTAATTTAATGTAATGGTAATATTGAAGGACAAAATTGCAGTTGTGTTGCTCAAAAAGTTCTTCTTTACAGCTGGAGACGTAGCATTCTCTGTGAATTGTGAATTAAACTTCTCACAAAAGCTCCTTTCCCAAAATTTTCGGATACTGTTCGTTTTAGTACAACATCGATGACGGAATTCAAAACTCTGACCTTACAGTTGAGAGTACATGTCAATTATCAGTTAAATTCGCTTTGACACATGCTGTTTTCCAGTACCAAATTCATGTTCAAATTTATTTTATTTTATCAATTAATTGATAAATACTAAGCATGTGTTACAATTATATTATATATAATATGTACGTCAAGTGGTCTTGGTTATTGACATATTAGCTTTATAATAAATAGAGTGACTTGGTGAGCACAAGTACCAAAAACTTACAGATCTTAGAATATTATGAAAAATTACTGAATTAATGTGCTTGATAAATTGAGTAAAACGACAAAGAAAAGAGGCAAAAAGGTAATACCATTTCATTAGTCATTGCCGCATTTATGTAAAGTCAATTCCCTATTCCCCATTAATGCAAGATTTACACTACATTAAAGGAAATATAAATGGCCAAATATAAATCGGAGTAACAATTAATTTATTATCCTGGACTTTTCTAATATCAACTTCATATTGTTTGAATTCGAGTTGACAATATTGCCATTTCAATGGACAAATGTACTTATTATCATTTCAAATATTGATAATTCTATTTTCCACTTTACAATTATTGAACTAAAAGAATCATCTAAATTTAAATAATATGGTTAAGAAATAAAATACCTAAGAATTTCTCCCATTAAGTTTTGCATTGCCAAATATTTTTATGCCTCTTAAATGATTTTTCTAATGGGTAGATCAAGTCATAATTGTGCTTTAATTTAAACATTTTTTATACATAAAAATATGATTATGGATTTAGACACCTTCATTTGATTCCATTACTATTCACATTTTACACATATCAATAAACAAACCAAAAATGAGATGATTTTTTTACAACAATTTATAAACATGCAATAATACTATACTAATATAATACCTCAAATCTTCATTGATCGGATTACTGGAAATAAAATATTTTTTCTAACCAACTTAAGCATGACCTATTAAAATATAATAAATTTCTTGGTTCCTAAAATGTCTTTTAATTTAAGTTGCAAGTTAAGCTTATTTTCAATTTCTTAACTTTTAAAATTGTGTCGGAGAAATTTAGGGTCCGTTTGGAATACATTTTAGTTCAAGTGTTTTTCAAAAATACATTTTTAAAAAAATATTTTGCATAAAAATTATTTAGAATTTAAACATTTATATATTTGGTTACATTTCTTCTCAAGTGTTTTTATATACAAGTTAATATATACTTAAAAACTCTTTTTAAAAAAATTGCTTTCAAGTGTTTCCCTCAAAATGGTTTATTTCTCTATCACATTTTTTAATAAGTCATTTTTAAGGGTTGCTAAACACTATAATTTTTTTTCAAAATTAAACACCGGAAAAGTTAAACCAAACATACCCTTAGGTTTAGGGTGTGTTTGGTTTAACTTTTCAAGTGTTTAATTTTGAAAAAAAAAATCATTTTGAAAAAATTTATTGTGTTTCGCAACCCCTAAAAATGACTTATTAGAAAATGAGATGGAGAAATAAACCATTTTGAGTGAAACACTTGAAACCAACTTTTTTTTAAAAAGAGTTTTTAAGTATACAATAACTTGTGTATAAAAACACTTATGAGAAAATGTAACCAAACAATATAAGTGTTTAAATTCTAAATTAATTTTATACAAAATGTTTTTTAAAAAATGCATTCTTGAAAAATATTTAAATTAAAAATGTATTCTAAACGGACCCTTAGTAAACTTTTAAAAAGTGTTTAATACATTATTTTATGGTAGACTTTGTGGTTAATAGGCTTGTCGCCCGTGTGGGCTTTTGAAGTACCATGTGGGTCACATTGTCCACGGTTTCCCAACAAGGTCTCGAGTAGAATCGAGTTGAGGAGGTAAAAGCAAGTCCAAGTGAAGTACGTGACCTACTGAGCTCGGGACTAGCCAAGCTGAGGCAAGTGTCATACTTCTCTCTATTGTTATTCTAGATACAACTTCACCCGTTTGACATTGTGAAAACATATAAATAGAAGGGATCCAACTTCAATCTAACATTGACTTAAGCATCAAAGTATATTGGGTATACACACCACACCGATGTGAGTGTCTTCCTTTCAGGTTTGCTTGACTATTCAACTGGACACCTTGACATGAGCTAATGTAGATCTATGATTAAATTCTCGCATCAACAAATCTCTAAACTTTAAATAGTGTGTCTAAGTCCTACATTTTTTTATTAAATTTTATATTTTGTATCTAATAAATCTCTTAACATTTCAGAAAATTTTTAAATATAAAGATGTATCCAACATAAAATCAAGAATACAAGGATGTTTTTAAATTCGAAGAACTTAATACATACAGTAATTGGTAAGAAATAAATAGGAGAAGAACCAAGAGGAAAACGACATAAAAGGAAGAGAAAAGGAAGAAAGAGGGAAATTGGGCAGTGCTGGTCGTACAAACCCGACATATCGGCAGCCGGATGTTGACCTCATCTCTCATTTGACCACTTCAAACTTGTTCCAACCCTTCGACGGTGCTCTCCTCAAATCTCCACCCTCCATCTTCGTCCATAATCCCGTCCCTCAAAACCCACACGTTCCCGATTTTCATTCTTTTAAAACAAAAATTAGAAATGCCTTATTGTTTGTTTTTGTCACATGCACACTCTCTTTTGACAAACGTGCTGAATCTCAATCACTTATGGTTGTGTTTTGTTTCCAGGATTGAAAATTACTTTTTATGGATAACCACACCACACCCATTATATCAATTATAATAATATAGTACATGTAATATAAGTTGAAGTTACAACTACAAGTTCAAATCTTTACCTCTATATTTATGTCGTCTTTTAAATTTCAAAACATGATATATGAATGGTTTATTTGGGTTTTAGGAGAAAGAATGAGTATATTCGATATCCATTTGGGAAAGGAAGAAAGTGAAAGAGATGGGGGTAGCTAGCAGTAGCACTAGCACTAGCGCAGCGCAGCAACACAGAAGGTGTGGGAAAAGGCAAAAAGACATTACAAAAAGAAAACCATAGAAATGGTTTAGGGAAATGGAAAAAATAAAACCAACTTTTTAGGAAACGAACATAACAAACACGCGTGCCTGTCTCTCCAGCGTCCTTTGACGTTTCTGCTTTTTTCAATTTCACCTAATCCCCCCTTCCTCCTTCCAATCCCACTACTCCCTTCTCTTCACCTTTAATTCAAATTCTCATTTCTCCTCTCCAATATTCTTTCCACAATTATCTCTTTTTTCAACCAAGAAAAAAAAAAATTAATCTCCATTGTTGATGCCAAAATCAAGACAGAAAACTCACTTGACCTTTACGTGACACCAACAGTGAATTTGTAGAAGCTGAGGAAGACATGACCTGCAAAACTAGCCAGAACTGCACACCAGTGTGGTGCTTGCCACACCTACTCCGATGCTTAAGTCAGTCGTATTGGAAGTTAAGAGTGACAAGAATCAAAGCTTCGAACCCTTCTCCAGATGTGAAGAAGGGTATTTATACATGGGTTAGCATAGTAGGGTTTTTAGGCATGAGAAGACGATTCGGGCTAAACCAGGTTGAACTGGGGCAACCAGAGGACTCCAGGGACCGATCGGAGGGGAAGGGACTCGGCCTGCACAAGCGGGCCGAGAGTTGGCCTCGGCCTCGGCCAGCGTGGGGTTGGGCCAAGGCTCGATCCCTTCGGCCTTGGCCCAACCCTATGGCCTATTTCCCTTCTAGGGTCCATTTCTTGGTTGTGTCTTGGGTTTCGTGTTGTGTTGTTCTCGTCTGCTTCTTGAATTTTGGAATGGTTCAGAATTACCTGTAACACTTATTATTCTCGAAGTTTTTTTCTCTCTAAAATCACCAGAAAAAAAGAAAAAAATACGTTAACCTGAACATAACTCAATCGTCAATGCGTATATACCATATATATTGTCATGGTAATTCTAAAAAATAAATAAACAAGGGCTTGTAAAAATGAAGGGTGAAAGAGACATATAAAAGAAAATTGAAATGGTGTGGTGATCAATCATTTTATGAAGAAAAGAAGAGGAACCCAGCTAGAGCGATGAGATTTTGTGGGGCCGCCATAAATTTTACAGTTTTGTTGGCACTGATGAGCCTCCATCTTTGAATTTCACCTTGTCTTTGCTTTTGTTTTTTAGGACGGGAGGAATGTTTTGGGGCTACGCAACGCCTTTTAAATAAATACTTATTAATTTTATTTTACACATAAGTTATTTTATTATATCAACAGATATTTTGCTGGTGACAAATCCCTATCACAAATATATCTCTAATTATCCCCATCTTGAGATGTAGCCAAAAAGGAAGAATGGGCGATTGCCTCCCTCTCCATTCACCTTAGATTAGGAAAATTATATTAAGATTTTTTTTTTGAAAAGAATTATATTAAGATTTTAATGTTTTTCTCTACTTCGAAATTGAAAGATTATGTATATTAAAAGCTAAGACCTCGTTTAATAATCATTTGATTTTTTTGTTTTTGGTTTTTGAAAATTAGGCTTGTTTTCTCCTAAATTCCCTACCATGACTTTCATCCTAGTTAAGATTGCATTTGAATTCCTAGCCAAATTTTAAAAACAAAAACTACTTTTTGAAAACTACTTTTTTTTTTTTTTCCAAAATTGGACTTGGTTTTTGAAAACAAGGTAGAAGATTGATACTAAAACCAAGAAATTTATAGGTGGAAGTATGTGTGTATAAGCTTAATTTTCAAAAACCAAAAATCAAATGGTTATCAAACGAGGTCTAAATTGTAAGATTTTGTCCCTCTGAAGTTAATATTTCTAGCTCTTGCTCCTACATCTCTCTTATCGATAGGTTTTACAAGGAAAAGGAAAAAGGAATTTGTGCATAGCTACACACATCTTGCTTAAGAACTATGTTTGGGCATCGAGATGTATGCGATAGATGTGCACAAGGTGTAAGGTGGTCAGACATCATCTTGTGAACTTGATGTTAAAAATCTATTCATCAATGTAAGGTAGGATGAGATATTAGATAATTAATTTCATTTAGTTATGTAACAAACACAAGCTCAAGATTTAGAATTTGAATTCGGCATCTGACGGTCCCGACATTCCCCTGCATCCTTTGTGATCTGGCCACGTTATCATACTTGTCTTAAAAGCTTCTAAGAATAAAGACTATCCCCACAGACCAACACAACGTCCTTTTAGCATATTTTGTCCTCATTTACATGCTTCCTAGGAAAATTCTTTTAAGTTTATCTTGACCATGTTTTCAAGTCCTTAGGATCCATCTCATTCAAATGTGGTCTTGGTTCATTCATGTACCCCTTCTATCCTTGGATGTCATAAGTTAATATATAGTTATATGTTGTTAATTTTAGTTAACTATTTTAATTAATTTAGCCATTAATATATTAGTTATTTCTGAATTTCTTATAATGCTATAAATAGATTATGAAAGAGTGTTTTTTTCTCCATTTGGGAGTTTGCTCCTGTATTTTTGGAATAAACTTTGCAGTTCTTGACCATTTTGATGCTATCTTGCCCAAATCTATTGCATCAATATCAATACTACATGAATTATTATCAGCATTATATTAATTATTTATTACCCCTAAAACTAACTATAAACGATAGTGACTATTAAGATTAATAGATTAAAGCATAAATAAATAAAAAAAATAAGTATAAAGATGATTTTGACACTTATAAAATAAAACTAAAAAATCAAAATTAAAGTTTAAACTTTTTTTTTTTTTTTTGAAATATTAAAGTTTAAAGTTTTAGTGCACGAGGCATGGGTGATATGATAACGGTTGTTTGAAGAAAAGTTTTGAAATGTATATTTGTTTACTTTTGAGGATTTCTATTTAAAGTAAGGTTTAAAAAAATGAAAAGGGGAGAGGAGTTTAGCCTGAAAAACAGAGATTTTGCTTTTAATGTCTTCTTTTTGTCGAGTCAACCACCCCTTTCTATTGAATAATTATTGCAAATAGGGCCATGAATCATCATCATGGTTTTTACTTTTACAGCCTTTATTTCATCCACATTTTTTTTGTTTAAAGTTTTGAATTTTGAATGCAGTCTTTCTATTTGACTTGTAAAATAATGGGTAATCAAAAGTAAATATTTTTCCCCCAAATAGATGATTTAGGATTTGATAAACCCACCTTTAATTTGATTTTCCCCCCCATATGTTTAGTAGTAAAAATGTTGTTTTGTAAACATATGAATACCCAAATCCAATTATTAATGAATATCATTTTTCTACCTAAAAGAAAATGGACAGAAAAAACACTATATCTATCAATTTGGCCTCAAATGTATATAAATAATACCTATCAAAGCTTTTCTTTTCTCTATGGCAATTTGATTATTTAATAATAAATTGAAATAGAAATTATGAGAATCAAAATCATTGCTTCCATGTATTATTCATCTTTCAGATATCCTTTCTTTTTTGAAAAAAAATAATAATAATTAATATACTAATCTAGCTACTCTTAGACAAGATGTGTCCTCCACTGAACTCAACAAGGCAGAATAATTATAATTCTTGACTTATATAACTCAATTGGTCAAGCTTCAAGCGTATCTCTTTATGATTTTGGAGTTCAAATCTTCTTTCATTATTTCATTATCTTTCTTTCATTGAAGTTTACCTAATGTCCATAACAATGCTATTAGTAAAAATTAGTAACAAAAATTTAATTTAACTAATTGTTTGAGGATATAGAAATTCAATGAGCTTTAGTTACCATCTAAAATAAGATTAGTCACGACCATTTTTGTACTTTTTTTAATTATAATAACACTTTTAAAATTTAATTCAAAATTCACGATTATTTCCAATCAATATAAGTTTGTCAAACTCCCATCTCATCAAAATAAAGTGTCACGTCATAAATTCTTTTGTAATAATCTACAACTACAAGTTCACTATAAATAAATTGATCAATAACAACACTTAAAATTTTAAAACCATGATGATTAAATTGAACAGGAGGTTAATGCATAGGCTTAAAATTGTAATTTAACTTAATAAGTACATCATTAAAGAAAATAAAATACAAACAAGTAACAAGAAAGAAAGAAAATTAAAGGATTTATGACAATTATAATCTCATTACTAAATCAATTTATATGAATAACACTTCAAAAAGTCATCTCTATATGTACAAATATTCTTTTATTTTCCTTTTTTTTTTCTTGGGTAATGAATAATCCTCAGTACCAATCATCAAAAGGCAACACTTTTCTGGTAGGTAAGAGTGGTTGGGCAGATCATGGGTTGGTTTTGGCTACTAACATTATTATAAAGTCATATTCTATATTAATTAATCAATTGATTAATTAATTTTCAATTATAAAAGCATGGTGTAAACAGGATAAGGGTATAACATCCCATTTTCCATCCCCTTTTAGTATTTTTTAAAGAGAAAAAAAAAAGAAAAAGAAAAAGAAAAAGAATGAGGAAGAGGGAGATTATAGGCTTTACAATTTTTTAATAGCATTACTTATGATTATTGACAACCAACACACCAACCTTTACTTTATCCCTCATTCATTACTTTGAGTTTTATCTTTTAAAAGTTACTTTAATTTCAAAAAGTGGAAGAAGCTTGTATGTTATCATTTTGCCCATCATTTGCCAATTAATCAAACATACTTTACTTTTTTTTTTTTTTTTTTTTTTTTTTACCACTGCCTTTCCAAGTCTTGTGTTTTGATCAATTATATAAATGTTATATGGAATCTTTCATCATTTAATGGGTGCATAATTAATATGATTTGATGAAGTGCATGTACTACCTTAAATATATGTGTTTTAGTGTATAATCATCATGTGGAATAAAAAATATGAAAAAGAATATCACTTAATATTTGTTTAATTTGCTTTCATAATTAAGACAACTAATCATTTGTGGATATAATATATGAGAAGTGAGAACTTATCTTACTGATGGAACTACATTTATTTTCAATGTGCTTGCTTTTCCAATCATCCCTATAAGGCATATTTTTGGTAATTTTGTATGTTTAGCTACATTTTGTTATTGACTATAAATATAACTTTTTTTTTTTTTTAGAAAAATATAAATAAAGTTTTGGAAATCAATTAAATGTTACTTCAAAAACTAGCATGCCCCTATAAGTTTTATAATTGAGGGTATAGATGTTAATTTAATTTTAGTGAAAGTTACTAAAAATGTGTATTTGATATTCATCAACTGAAATTGATAACTTGTCCATAAATTTAAGATTTTAGATATTTAATTCAGCTAAAGAAAATAATTTTGTTTTCACCCTAGTCCCGTAATATTAAGTTATTAACTGAAGTATTGGTCAAATTGACGAGTTATATTTAGAAGAGACAATTGAATAATATTCTTATAAATTTATCGATGCTTAATTTATCTTTATTCACTTCTATACTATGGAGTGCTCGATTTTAGAGTAAGACTTTGTTTTTATTTATTTACTTTTTTTTAGAAATAAGTAAGAATTTGTTTCAATTACATCCTTAAATTTTCAATTTTGATTGTTGTAGGATTTTATTGTTAACAACTTTAACACTAATTTTTTTGTTTCTTTAAGTTCAATAACATCTGGGAGTTAACACCATAACTTTAATGATGACATAAAATATTTATTTATTTGAATAATAAATAATGAATTCACACTACAAGTGAGTTAGCTAGGTTAGTTGAAACTTTTTTTTTTCTTTTTTTTGAATAAGGCTAGTTGAAACTTGAAAGTTGAAATAAGTTTGAAATATCTTTTAAAATAATTTGATTTTACTTACTTGCATTTTATTTTTAATCTAACAGTTTAACTTTTTGTATCTCTTTATGTGAAATCATTCCAAGTTGTTTATTTCAATCAATTTATCTTATGAAACACTGACATAGGGATACTACTCGTTAATGATAGAAATTTAATAGAATTAAAATCAAAAGTTTAGTTTGTGATATTCTCAAAAAAAAAAAAAAAAAAAAGTTTAGTTTTTGATTATATTTTTAAGAGTTTATATATATACCATCATGAATCAATGAGAATTATAGGATAAATTTATAAATTTTGTAAAGAAAAACCAGAAAATTTGCAAGATTATAAGTCGAGAGCTCAACATTGATTTTGCAAATATAAACGCAGAAAAGAAAAAGATGAGCACCGACCGAAAATCAGAAGGGGCTTGAGCAATGATTTTAAAACTTTTTTTTTTTTTGATAAACATGATTTTAAAACTATTATTAATATGGATATATATTTATCATGAATATTGAATAATGGGTAGAAAAATGGAAGTGGGAGAGAGGAAAAGGAGAAGGAAAACGACAAGAAAGAATGCACCGTCAAGGGGAAGGGGAAGGGGTGCGCCGAAGCGACGTCGTTTAGTGAGGATCCAGTAAATGAAGTCCACGTTTAGAATTCAAAAGGCGCATCCAGGTTTCAGAAACGGTCGGATATTTGTCTGAAACCAATCTCTAGTTTCTACTCTGTACGCCTAAACTAAACCAATCTCGTCTCTCTCTCTCCAACATAGGATTCTAAATTCCAATGCTAATATGAGAGAGAGAATTTGTATTTGGATCCTCTTTTGTTCTATTCATAACTTTTTTTTTTTTTTTTTTGAGAAATATTCATAACTTGTGTGTGGTGTGGATCATTAGCATCAATTATTCCATGATGATCTATGTAGTTGAGCTCTATCAAACATGTGATATGCTCTAAAGAAGAGGAGTTGATTTGGATCATAAGAGTAGACAAATGATATGACTATTTGAGTTGAGACTCAATTGTCCAGTAGAAAATTGTTAGAAATGCAACCAAAGTCTCATCTTAGTTAGATAGAAAAATATCATGGTATATAAGTGGAGAACAATAATATCAAACACACCATTGTGTGGAAATGTATGGAGTCAGTTGTCCTAGAACTTCACTTAGTATTGAATTAATTTTTATCATTTTATTAGATATTTAATTGAAAATTTCTTAGGGTTTGTTTGATATATATCTTACCTATATTTAATTTTTTGTTTTCATATTCAATGTATCAAATAAATTCAATGAAAGAATTTATTTGGTTGGTTCATTTTTTAAAACAATATTTTGATTATATTTAGATTTTATGATCCATAAAATGTGGAAATTTTGAAAACTAACCGATACATCCAAAAGCAATGAAAATACGTATGTAGTTGTTGATTAGATTCCTTGTTTTCAACTTTTTGTCAATCACCAACCAGACACATCAGTTTAAGGTATCATTAAACTAACTTGCTTCGTTAAACTTAACAACTTCGTGCTGAGAATTCTTGTTACAAAGTCTAAAAAAAAATTCCAATAATATATATGGAATATTAAGTATAAAGAGTTATTTTTTCCTGGTATAGATGTCCAACTTATAACATCTTAAAAGATTGCATACATAAAGTCTAAATACCAATCAAATTTACTCATCAAAATAATATTTATGTTGCAAATTGGAGATGAAGTGATGCCAAGGCATGTGACATGGTCTTTTCTCATAGAATTAGGTCTGTTTTATAATTATTGAGAGAAAAAGAAAAGACATAAAAATACAAGATCTAAATGCAAAAAGGAAGAAGAAAAGACAAAGGGCTGTTTTGCAAAGGGAGGGGTTCTCTTCACCTAGTCCTCAAGTGCAATACACATTGAAGAAGAAGAAGAAACACACACAAATCTAAATCAAAGGATATGGGATATGGATTTTTGAAGAAATCTTCTATTGCATTAAACTATATGAGAAAAACATCACATTTAATTTACATATATATATATATATATAAATATATTTGTATTTGTATATGGGTTTTTTTGATTATTTGCATTTGGTCGAAAAAAATAAAAATTGCGGTTTATTGACCATTATTATTCTAGTTATGGGACAAATTGATGCCTTGTGTTGTTTGTGAGCTTCGGAGTTATGGGACCGGGATGCGCCTTGTCGGTTCTTGTCTCATTTTTTTCACTTGTCATCTTATAAATTCCGATTGTTCTTCTTCTTGCTTTCAAATGTGGTCACAATAAAAACTTATCTCAAAATATATACATATATATATATATATACCTCATCCTTGTTGAACTCACAAAAAAGTAAATAATGAAAAATAAATTAATAAGCACAAGATAAAAGTGTATCATTCTCGTTTTAATTAAAATATCGTCTCGAATTCATTTTTTAGAATTAGCTTATTTGAACATAGTTTAACATAGAGAATTTGACGTGGGTGACAAATAAAAATTATATAATTACAAATATAACACAATGTAAAAAAATTGCAAATATAGCAAAATCTATCGGTGTATATTACTGATAGACACTGATAGACTCTGATTAATTAGAATCTATCTGATAGACTTCGATTATTAGAGTTTATCAACGATAGATTCTCATTAATCAGAATCTATCAGTACTGATAGACTTTGATTATTCAGAATCTATCAGTGTCTATTGTCGATAAACTCCGATTTATCAAAATCTATCAGTGATAGTCACTGATAGATTTTGATTAATTGGAGTCTATTGGCGATAGACACTGATAGACTCTGAATAATTAGAGTTTATCAGTACTTATAAACACTGGAAAATGGATAGAAAAATGATAACTCTCAGCCTGAGGAAAGCTGAGAACAATCGCTGAATTAATAGGGAAAAAGGACATCACGTGTCATTACAAGATTGGAGACCAAATAACAGAAAAGGAAAGGGATACAAAACCAATAGAGGAAAATTCCAGAACAGAGGAATAATACAGTTAACAGACCAAACTAGATTAATACACTAACAATACTAATAGACACAGATAGAATCTGATGACAGCTTTTTGGTCTTGTACAATTAATTTTGTTATATATGCAATTAGTTTGTAATTGTGTTATGTTTGCTATTAATTTGGTCCAATTTACCACCTATGCAACTATCCCTCTAACATATTAGTAATTTTTCTTACATATCAAAGGTTTGGATTTCCGTCATGCTTAAATGGTTAATTGATCCAAATAATTACACACGGTGTATTATTTTTTTGTAAAATTTATTATATGTTGTTCACGTCTCAAATTCTCCATTATATTAGAGAGAATCTTAGAGAAACCAGTTTAATTAAAAAAAATTAAAGAGAGACATGTTGTGGCACACCGCCACCCCACCTTCCCAAACAGAGAATAATATATTCCCTAACCTTTGTTTTATTAGGCTAACCTATATCTATTAAATTAGAATAAAACAGAAAGAAGCCTTCAAAAGAAAAGGACTAGCTAGCTTCTTAGTTGATGATTCAAAGGAACTAATTGTAACCATGGGATAATTTTTTAAATTAATATTTAAACTCATGAAAAGCTTTGATGATTTAAATAACATTAACCTTTAGTTATATTTAATGTACCAACTAAATGATTTATATTTGATATACCCTCTTAGTCATTCCTATTTAACCTAATCAATCTATAATTAACATTAATAATATAATATACTCTATTTTTGGACACTTAGATCTTTTTTTAGTTCAACAATATTTGGGAGGAGGATTCAATCCGTTTTGGTTGAAAGCATTTAACCAGCTAAGTTTTCTTCAAGTTGATAAATTTAAGACAATTAGTTGATTGATAGACATTATTTGATTGATAAACAATATTTGGAAGGCAGAATGGAAAAAAAAAAAAAAAAAGAAAAATCATTTATGAAAATAACTTTTAAGACTCGATTATTGTTTAAAATTATAGCTAAATAAATATCTGCCAAATTTTAACAAATAAAAACAGGAGAAATTATTCGAGAAGGTCGTCATAATGAGGCTGACAGTTTTATACGGTTGGATGTATGGAAGAGAAATTGTAAAAATACCTCGATTTTATATCTAATAAGAAGCATACAAATTTTAACATCTATATTTGACAATTCTAAAGAGACAATCAGAATAATTGGTAAAAAATCAGTCGTGCCCCTAAAAGAAAAACAAAAGACAAATGGTAGGTAGCAAAGGCATATACACGTCAGGTCTTGAGACAATATAATATGTAGAAAGAGTGGAACATTAGGGCTTGGCCCAATCTAATATTTAGCGGTGGGGGGGTCCTTTGTCAGGGCTTGGCCCAATCTAGTTTTCAGTTGTATCGTATGTTGAGGCTAGGCCCAGTCTAATTTTTAGTGGCATCGTACGTTGAGGGTAGGCCCATTCTAATTATTTAGTGGGGTTCTGCGTTAGGGCTTGGCCCAATCTAATATTTAGTGGAATCCTATATTTTCCTCTGTTTTTTTTTTTTTTTGGCAGTTGCATACATGGCAAATTGGACCAAATTAATAGCAAATATAGCACAGTTGCAAACTAATTGCAAATATAGCAAAATTAATTGTACAAGACCAAAAAGTTGTTGTCAGATTCTATCCGTGTCTATCACTGATAGACTCTGATTATTCAAAGTATATCAGTGTCTATCGCTGATAGACTTCGATTAATCGAAGTCTATCAGTGACTATCACTGATAGACTTTGATTAATCAGAGTCTATCAGTGATAGTCACTGATAGATTTTGATTAACCAGAGTTTATCGGGGATAGACACTGATAGACTCTGAATAATCGGAGTCTATCAGTAGACTGATACATTCTGATTAATCAGAGTCTATAGCTGATAAACTCTGATAATCAAAGTTTATCAGATAGACTCTGATAGATTTTGCTATATTTGCAATTTTTTTTACATGGTGCTATATTTGCTATTAATTTGGTCCAATTTGCCATCCACTGCAATTTTCTTTTTTTTTTTCTTTCAGAGAATTAGGGTCCTATTTTTTTTTTTTTTTTTGAGAAGAGAATTAGGGTCCTATTGTTATATATATATATATATATATATATATATATATATATATATAATCAAGGGTCATATGTCCTTGATTATAGGTAAAATTTCATTGAATAACTTTTTTTTTATTATAAAAACATTTAAGGATATTTATGTTTTCAAATATAATTACAAATATATATTTCTCTAAAAGTAATTATGTATAACTTTTTCTAATTTTTTTAATAGTTTATTATATTTAATAATAGTAATTAGCATGTTTCTATTTTTGTGTGATAGTCATTCGTTTATATAAATGGATGATTAACCAGGATACTAATTCTAACTAATCTATATATAAATTAACTTAGCGAAACTAATATTTTTTGTGTTATAGGTAATTTCGGACCACCCCGATATGCAAGAAGTTGAGAAGGACAGGGCGATACTTGTCGAAGGAGACAATTAGGAAACCGACCCCGGAGGAAGTACAGGCCAAAGGGTCAGGACAAGGTTTGAGGGATCAGACCTTGACCCGACCCATATGGTTTGCCTCGGCTCGAGGCCGAGGCCGAGCTATTCCTCCTCCGTTCGGTCTCTCGGGCCGAGGCCGAGCTATTCCGCCTCCGTTCGGTCTCTCGTGCCCTCGACGGCCCCGGTTCCACTTGGTTAAGCCCGAATCGCCTCCAAATGCCTAAAAACCCTAGAGCAAGAACATGTATTTAAACTCTTCTTCGTCACTGAAGAAGGGATCTCAAACTCTATTCTCTGGACTCTCCTCTTACTCTTGTTCTCTTGCTTCCCATCGTTTTCCTTGTTGACTTAAGCATCGGAAGCGATGTGGTGTGCAGGTTTACTGTTTTGCAGGCCACGTCTTCCCCCTCTCATACAAATTTACCGTTAGTGGCACGGGAAGGTCAAGTGAGTTCCTCCCGTCCAGATTTTGCCATCAACCTTGTGCATTTTATTTTTTACTATATTACAATTATTTTTTTAGTTACCATTTTTTGTAATAGCTTATCTAAAATATAAAAAAGAAAATGTAAAATTCTGCTACATGGCTAATTCTGAAGGAGGAGGTTCTTGGTTTTTTGAGGAAAAAAAAAAAAAAAACTAGAAGAAGAAGAAGATAATTCTTGGTTTTTTGAAAAAAAAAGATAAAAACATAGACTTTCTTGCCTTTGGCGATACTTAAAGAATTTGTTTTAGTTCTTTTGCGCTAAAGTTTCCACAGTGTTTCTTTTTGCCTTTGGTTAAAAAAAAAAAGAGTCCTCTTTTTTTCTTTTCAATGAAGAATTCTAGTACACATTTCATCATCTGAAGTTATTTTGGAACTTGAACTTCATAATTTTTTTTTTTTTTTTTTTTTTAAGAGTTGAACTTCATAATCTCAAAGTTTAAGTATCTAATCTAAAAGTTCAATTATTTGTTCTAGACTCTAGATTATGAGCTTTTTTTTTTTTTTTTTTTTTTTTTTTTTTTTTTTTTTTTTTTTTTTTTTGATAACCTCTGTACTATGCGCTTTTAAGCCAATAACTTTCCTACCTCTAATTTAATTAATGTACATTCAAAGAGAAATTTAAACCTCTAACCTCTTGGTCGAAAGTACATGTTGAGTTATGCTCACTTTAGTACATTTCAAAAGTTAAGAGTACATTTGATTAGTTATTTGAAAACAAGTTTATTTCATGTTTTAAAGTATATGTTAAAAATATATATATATGTTTGATAGCAGATTTAAAAGTTAAAAAAATATTTATAAACCATAAAACGAGTTGTAATTATCAATTAAATATTAAGTTGAATATAAACTATTATTAATTCATTTATAAACATGTTTTATGTTATAAATTTTGCATAATTATTATTTTACAATATCAGATAATTAATACATTATGTCATACATATTTTAATTTAACAAAAAATGAATTGAATTTATAATATGAAATATTATACTTATCAAAGTTTTTATCTTTGTTTAACATAATTATGCATTTTAAAATTTCAAATTCAAAATTTGGATACACTAAAAACATAAAAATGTTGTTTTTAGAATTTCCACTATTTGGATCACAAAATGGAAAATGGTTTTCCAAAACACATACATGAAAGTATAAATCAGAATCCATATTGCATACCAAATAATTCTTAATATAATGCATTATATCTATTTTAAATATATAAATAAAAAGCATTATACATCTCTATAGCTAAATTTTGCCAGACAAACAACCTAAACTCTAATTTAACCAAGCATTTCCCTTTAAAAACAAAATTAACCAAGCATTTCACAATAGCCACTTGAAATAGAATAAGATAGAATAAATCTTGTACAGTATATTGACAAGATTTTATTTCACATCAAGATTATCAAACGAACTAAGGGATAAACAAATAAATAGAATATCATTGAATCATCCCTACTTTCTATATCAATCTATATGTTTTTAAACAATGCAAAAGCAAATGATGGAAAGTTTAGATACAATATATTTTTGTATGGTGAAAAGCAATACATACATAAAATGTTACCCTAAATTATGAATGTTTAGTGAAGTAAACTAAACCAAAATGAAATAAAATATCACCCATACAGACATTTAAAGACAGAGAGTACATAACACAAAGGCAACTAAGACATTAGTGAATTGAGGAATTAAATTAGGAAGTGTTATCCACATGCTTACTCAGTTCTTCCAACCTCTTCATCCTCAGCTTTTCACTTTCACCAACCATCTAATAACATCAAATTCCAACACAATATCTCAATTTTAAATGTTCCAAACAATCCTTTCAAAAAAACACAAATTGAAAAAAAAAAAAAAAAAAGTGGGAAATTTACGAAACTAACCTCCATTAGTTTTGATATTAACTGTACTTTCTCGTTGTTCTTTTCATTAAAAGCATCAAGGGCATCTTTGTACTCTTTCTCCTGTCACACAAAACAATTCCAACCATTTTTCAGCACAAGGTTCCAAATTCATTGATATACTATTGTTAAATTCATTGCCTTCTCGCAAATTATTTTATTTTTATTTTTCTATTATTTTTATCGACTTCTTTTTTGGGGGTTTCTGATAATTATTGAAAGTATTTTTAAACTTTTGGCCAACTTTTAAAATTTATTGTACTAGGTTCAAAAACTTTTTCCTCTAAAATTTAATAAATATTTAAAAAGTATTTTTAAAAGACGAAGAAAAAAATAAATTAATTAAGACCTGCTATATAACAACTTTTGTCCCCAAAATTATAGTTTTTTGGGAATTATTTTCAAAATAATTTTCTATTTTGAAAACTGAAATTTTATAACAATATATTTGAAAATGATTTTAAAGTTGTGATGTCTTATTTTCCTTTGGTATATTTTCATTGATGACATGGTTTTTAGAATAAATAAAGTTGTTCTTTCTAAAATCATGGTTGAATCTAAATTTCAATGTACCCAATAACATTAATATTTACAAATTTTCCAATCTATCTATACATATATATAAAGTCATCCCACAGAAGTTATTAAAAATAAATTTGGAAAGAAGAAAAAAAAAAATCGCTCAAGGCTGGTGTGAGAAATTATTCATTAAAAAACATTTTTTTTTTTTAATGCAGCTTGGTTGATTATTTTTTTAATTCAATATCTTTAAGTTCATTTTCATAGTTTTTCTAAATAAAGAAAAAAAAAAAAGTTCATTTTCATAGATCTCTTATACAAGAAAAAAAATTATTCATTTAAAAGATACGAATGTATAAATAGTTGCTAAACGATCTTCAACAGTTTACAAATCATCTAATCAAACTTCCTCATAGTTTAAGCTCACGTGAGGCTATTTGGCAATTTGCTTTACAAAATTGTTATTAAAGTTTTGTGATAAGGTAGCCTGTAGTGTAGGCTGTACTTAATTTTTTTTTTTTTTTTTTTTTTTTTTTTTTTTGAAATAGCTGTACTTAAAATTTTTAAAAATACTCTATATATTCATAAAATTACAAAACAATAGAGAGTGAGAAAAAATGTCAAATTGTACCAAATAATAGCAATCCATAAATACAGAAAATATAGAAGAAAAAGAAATTACCTTTTTTTGGCATGTCAGTCCAAGAGGCTTTAAGTCCTTGTTTACTGCATCAATTTTCTTACGAATTTGTCCAATTTCCTTCCTCATTGGATCCCCTATTGCTTCAAGTTCCTGTTCATCATTCCATTCATTCTATTAAATTCTTCTCCCAGTCCTAACCGAATTGAAAGTTACAGCAACTTAATCTAAAATTTGTAATTAAACCAAAAGAACGAAAGATTCCCGATTCCCCAAGGGAATAAAGTAGGATTTTAATGGTTGAATTTAGGGATTTTCAAAGAGCAAAAACCGTACGATTCGATCTCGAAAAGTACAAACAAACAGAAAATTAGCTAAGTCAGATGTTGAATTTCGTAAAATTGAACAGAATTCCAGAAAGAAAATCGAACAGAAACAGAATTCCAGCAGAAATTGCAGAGATGAAACAGAGAAAAGGCCGAAGAGTTAGGGTTTAGGTTTAAGGAAAGAGATGACCTCTCGAATGGAAGCCAAACGCCTGGTTTCTTCCTCGACACGGCCGAGTCGAGCTTGAAGTTTCTGGTGAACTTCGGACCTCATCCGCTCGATCTCCTCTTCCTTTTCCCTAAAAGCCGAGAGCGCGGATTTGGACATCTCCTCATCGTCTTTGCTACTGAAACTGAGATTTCCAGAATTCTGTAACATGAGTTGAAGCTGCTGCTGTTGCTGCGGATTTTGGTCTGGCTGCATCTTCAACTCTCTGTTCTCTCTCGATTCTTTGTGTTCAGAGGAATCGCTTTTGCGTTTTGGTGAAAGAAACGAGAAATGAAATGAATTCCGTTCCTTTTCTTAGGCTGCTGCTTTTTCTTTTCTTTTCTTTTGCTTTTTTACGCCATCTTCAAATTCTGACCCTTGGATTAGCAATTTATTTCTATTTGCATTTAATTAATTTTGTTTTATTTTTGGATTTTTGTATTTTTGGGGAGTCACTCATAAATTTGTCATATCTTTTCTTTTTCTATTTTTTTGAAATAACATAAATTTGTCATATCAGATCATGTCCTATGAAATTATGAATGTGGAGTTGAAGGGTTCTTAGAAGTTACAATTACAAGTCAACTTGATTTGCTTAGTTGTTGTTGGTTGCGGTCCTTAGGGGTTGTGTTATTTGTTGCTACTATATATTATATCTTAATTTAGGACCACTTATTTATGTCATATTACAATCAATACACGGTATTGATGTCAACAAATTTGAGCAAACTTACAATTTTGGATGTTGTTTTGTCATTTCTGTCTTTCCTACTTTTTTACTTTTGCAGATTGATTTCTATCGTGAGTTAACTTAATGTAATGTCATATAAATGTAGATGTTACTTAAAGATCGACGTATTTTAATTTTAAATGAATGAGGGATGAAAGTATTTATGCTGAGTACTCAAAATTTTTTCTTTTCTTTTTCTTCTTCGTCTTTTTTTTAATAGTCTAAACTTAACTTTAGAGATTGAAAGTTTAATCTTTAAACTTTTAAATTTGTGTCTATTTGGTTCATGAACTTTAAAAGAATTGTAATAGGTTTTTAAACTTTCGATTTTTTATCTACTAAGTCTATGAACTTTTATTTTTTTTTCTCTAATAGGTCCTTGACATATTCAAAATTTTTAAAAATTAATTGATTTATATATAAAATTGAATTTTGTGTCTAATAAAATCCTAAACTTTCAATTTTATGTTTAGTAATTAGTAAGGATGTGAATTTTGAAAAATATCGAATAGATCAATGATCTATTAGACACAAAATTAAAAATTCAATGACCTATTTAGACACAAAATTGAAAGTTTAAGAACCTATTAATACATTTTCTTAAAGTTCATGGACTTATTGGAAACAAAATTAATAGTTTAGAGATTTTAAAGTTCATGAACCAAATAGACTCAAACCTAAAAGTTTAAGAACAAAACTTATAATTTCCTTTTCAAAAAAAAAAAGAACAAAACTTATAATTTAACTTAAGGATAGTCTCTAAACTTTCACTTATTTTATTTTTATATTTAAACTTTTAATACTATGTTTGGAGAATTGGAGCCCTCAAACTTAACATTCAAAATCATTCTTATCATAAACATTTCTTTTGTTGTGAGTTTAACAAAGAAACCGAGATTTGAATCTTCAACTCTTAGAGAAGTAAGTAATATGTTGACCAATTAACTATACCTAGACCGATAGAATCGTTTATACCGTCTAGAATTGATAAATATAGGTTATGTTTATTAAATTGAATAGTGATTTTTTTCCTTTCATCAACAATTTTATTATATAGAAATTACTATATTTCACTATTAAAGTGTGTGTGTGTGTTTTTTTTCTAATTTTAAAAGCATGACTAGTAATTTACCATTTTCTTTTCATATTTATTTTAAAAAGAATGGTGCGTTTAACACAAGTCTAAAACTATATAACTTACCGAAATTGAATGATCTTTATTTGAACTAAAAAAAACAAGAAGAAGAAAAACCCCTTCTTTATGATTCGTTGGACATATGTAATGACCTTTTTTTTCTTTTTCTGTTTTTTTTTTTCTTTTTAAAATACATATGTAATGACCTTAGAGAAAAAGATTTGTTCCATGTGATATATAATCCAAAACATCCCATTCTTCCATCCCAAACATCATCTGTAATTAATTTTTTTTTCTTTAAATAAAACATTATTTTTAATTTTAAATCATGACTTAAATCTTGGTGAAGGCTATTTTAAGAAAGGATGGGTTCTTCCTCCTTTTTATCTTAAAAACCTTGGACAAATTTTTTTTTTTATTTTGTCAATAAAAGTATAGCTCAACTGATATAAATTTGTATTAATGACCAAGAGGTCTGTGGTTCAAATCTCCCACTTCACCTATATATATATATATATATATATATATATATATAACTATTCCGTTTTTCAAAATCAAACAAATCCATTATTCACCTTCTTTATCTAGAAGCCTCTAATTTTTCAAAACCCAAGATATCCTTCATCATGGATATATTTATTCCACGAAAATATATTTTCTCATTATCAGTTTTGTCTTCGGTTGAAAATTGATAGCTTAAAGTGGTGCTGATGTGTCCTTACTCAGTGACATGGCTTGTGAGTCAGCATAAAAAATTTTAAAGTTGCTGTTGACTGGAGGAAGCTACTGTCACGTAAGCTGCAACTAGGAAATAACCAATTCGGTTATTGATCAAAAAACGCTTGTGCCAACGAATTTGAGGGTAATTCCCATATATCCTGATTTCAAGGATTTGAAAGAAGGACGACAGAGAGGTGAAGCTTCTGTTGAGTATCACCTGGGCTGAGCGATTGGAGGAAGAAGCTGAGGAAAATCTTTGTGTTCTTGTGTGCTTGTAGAGAGTTTTCTCTGGAGAGTGTGCGAGTCCATTGTATACTCTGGGTGTGAGGTAAAATGACATAAACACTCTGCTTTGTCCGAGTGATCCATTTGGAAAGTGAGAATTGTAGCTGTTTGAATTCTCGTTGATTGAAGCACATTGTAACGTTGGCTGCTGTAAATCTCTTAATGGAAGTGACTCAGTGAATGTAGATCATTATTTGGATCGAACTACTATAAATCTGGTCTTATTTCTCTAATTCTCTTCTTATTGTTTACTCTCTTCTTACCTAGTTTGTTATAAGTGTTTGACTCGATTGATTTGAGCTCATGTGATTTGAGCTTAGTGTTGGTTTTGATTATGCTGTCTAGTATAAGAAAAGTTTGATATTTACTTCTACATCTTCAAGTTGGTCCATAAGTTTTCTTTTGATTTTTTCAATGACGTATTCAATGTTGGGAGTGCGACCAAAGTCCCACATCGGCTAGATAAGGGGATGACCATGGGTTTATAAGGGAGGACAACTATCTCCACTAGTATGAGGCTTTTTGGAGTGAACCAAAAGCAAAGCCATGAGGGTTATGCCCAAAGTGGACAATATCGATATGTGTAGTGTCCCATAATCCCTTACATGTGGTATCAGAGCCATACCCCAAACAGTTGGGCTATTGAGGGTTGGTTTGTGGCGAGGACGTAGTCCCGAGCTTGGGGCGAACCAGTATATTTTCGGTTTCGTTTTCTTTTTCCCTATCTCTTATTATTTTTCGTGACTATTATTTTTGGCTTAACCTGTGGAATGGGAGATAGTTATAATATTATTGATTGTCGTCATAATATTATTGTTATTTGTATTCCGCGTTTTCTCCCAACATTCAATTGTTTTTGTAAAATGACTTTCATTCCAACTCTGTTTTCTAAAATGATGTAACACGTTATAATATTTGGTTGACATATTCAAAATAATACGTGTATAATGATAGACATTAGACAATAAAGTTTTTACTTTTTATATTGATTTTGCTGACAGAATTTCTAAAAATGTATATATTTTTTCTCCTTCTCAAAAAAAAAAAATGTATATTTTCTGTGTATTAAAGTATTGTATTCAAACTAAAAAAAAAAAAATGAAATTCATGTTTTTAATTAGATATCTTTGATCAAATATATAACCCAAACATAACATATGTCAATCTGAACATAACTTAATTGTTTAAGACATTGTATCATCAATCATATGGATGGATTATTGTGTGAAAATTCTATATATATTTATGAAGATTGCTTATAATTGTAGTTAGGTGTGGGCGAATTACTTGGTGGAGCTTTTAATGGACTTTTTAATTTTAATTTTTTTTTAAAGGTTTACTTAAACTAAATATTGTAATTGTATTTGTATCTCATTTTTTTTTATTAATTGTGTGAATTTCTCACTATTTAATATCGTGTCAAATTTTTCTTGTTTTTATATAGATTCAGGTTTTAATATTATACATTGTCAAAAAAAAAAAAAAATCATAATTGTCAAACAATGTAGTTAATAATAGACAATAACCATCAGTAATTGATGTACAATAAAATATGAGTTTGTCTTTGCAAATTACTTGAGTATCCACCTTGAAATAAAAATTTATAAAATTATGTTCAAATTCGATTATACATTTTATTCCCTCAAACACTGTTGATCATAATTTTAGTCGGTAATTTTTATTTGTAACTTTTTCAATAATTTAGTTATGTTGTTGTCAAATTTCCGACAAAAGAAAAACAAATCAGTGTGGTGTTTGGGGTAATTTAGGGTTGGGGTGAATCGAACTAGACCTTCGGATTTGAATCACATACCTGTCGATCGTCAGTTGAGTTATGCGCATGTAACATGACTCAATTGTCAGTTAAATTTAGAGTTTCTTCCTATTTGTATATATTTTATAGAAAAGGAAAAAAATGATAGCTTATTGCTGATTACAACAAAATTTTCAATTACTAGCGATTACTTAATTTTTTTTTTTTTTTAATAAAGACTTCATTAATTAGCCAACTAACAATAACAGAGGATAACCAAGAGGGATAATTAAACAGAATTCTAAAAAATAAAAATAAAAATCTTCCATGGAAGAAGATGGATATATTCTGCTAAAAATGATGCAGATTATCCGCAACAATACTTAATTTTAGTAACAAAAATAGGGAAGTTGGGATATTTTATTTATGGAGTTCAACAACATCTCGGAATTGATGATGATATGAAATATTATCCAAATGAGTTAATATAATAAGAGGATGACTTATCAAATTTGACTAAGATTTCTTCATACTTGCTATGGTGATAATATATATAATACGAGAACAAGTCCATGTTGAATTTAGAAAAAGAGTCATCCTTCCAGAAGTCAAATATCTTCAATTTTTAGGTAGGGAAATAATATAATCCATAGTCTAAATATTCTATACAAATTAAATTGTAAAGGAAGAAATTAATTGCCTCCTCACATCCAATATCAAACCTTTGATTATAATTTTCAGGAAAAAAAAACCCCTTTGATTATAAAAATGGCGGTAAAAGTTTTGCTCTACGTCTAATTCAAAAGAAACAAGCGTTTATTATTCTTCTTCTAAGAGATTATTATTATTATTTTTTAATGTAAACAACCATATGACAAAGTCAAAAGAATTCATGGTGGAGTTTTCAAATGCAATGAAACAATATTCAAATGCTTGATGTATGTATGTATATATATATATATATATATATATATATTCAAAAACTTGAAATTTCAACGGACAAGGAAAAAATATATATGGGACAATTTCAAAATTGATTGACTCGGTATCTATATTTGTATATTGTATATAGAATGTTAAAAAATAACAAAAATCATTTGATTATTTTCAATATTTTATTGAATTTTATCCAATAATTGTTGAATAAGTATAATTTTAGTCATGTGTTAAATTATCAATTTTCGTCCTTAAAATTTGAGCTTACTTTCAACCTAGTCTTATAGTTTTAAAATTTTTAATTTGATCTCGATGACTTTAAATTTTTCATTTTTTGTCCTATGGTTTGCTAAACTTTTACATCCCTACCCATTACAAACAAATATTTTTCAATGGTACTGATTAGATTAAGAATTAGGCAGAATTAGAAAAAGGAAGGAAAGAAAAAAGTGGAATTTTCAATGATTAAAAATGGTTTGAGAACAATTATTTGTAAAGTAAACTAAATCATGAAAACTAAATTGAAACTAGCAAATCAATTTGATAATTGTTATGTATTAATATAATTAACGTAATAAAGATATTGAATATAATGTTTACGATTATTAAAAAAAAAAAAAAAAGAAATCCCTTCCCTTAAGGTCGAGATATTATTTTAGTTTTAGGGCACAGCCAAGGCAAAAGTGTACGGCGCCACGTGTCAGGCAAAAGCCACGGCGGCTTTCGGCGGTCGACGGCCGGCACCACTTTTAGGAAGGGCGGAAGCGGATGAAAATGAGTCAAAAGTATAGGAGCAGGACAGGATCGACTTTTCACCTTTAACCATGTTTGGTTGATTCATGTCTTCAACCCAATCATTTCCCATTTGCTTTGCTTTTTATATCTATTTTTTATTCTCTCTTTTTCTTTTTCTTTTTTGATCTTTTTAAATTTTAGAGGGATGAGTAAACAATCGAGCCTTTTTTTTTTCTTTTCTTTTGATGTTTTATTCTTTCTCTTCTTCTTTTCTTTATTTTAGTTATCTAATACTCCCTACAAGAATATATAATTCTGAGTAACGAGCAAGATGAGGTCAAAAATGTAATCCTCATCATCCTTGACTTAATTAGAATATTTGATCTTTATGTTCACACTCTATAGAAAGAGAATCTCCATTTTATTAGATTAACATAGGTTTCATCTCAAAATTAATCAAGATCCTCAGCATACCCCTTCAAGATGGTACCTCCTTAGGTTCATTATTCTTGAAATCTGATACCATCATAGATAAACATGGTTCCATCTCAAAACCAAGACAATAAAAGGAGTATCCCATACATCTTATAAATTGTGAGGTATCCATTCATCTTTTCAATGTTCTCAACACATTTAAGAATCAAATTCCCTTTCAAAAAAATCTTTATTTTTTATTTTATTTTGTTTGTTGTTTTTAAAATTTATATATTAATAATTAATTAGAGTTGTATAGATCTTTGAGCCAATTTTAATATTTTTGTTATTTATTAGTTTAAGTTTTAAAAAAAAAACATTTTATTATAATATAAATTTAACTAAAGAAAATTGATAAATAAGAAAAACAATAACAACAAATTTTCCTTAGTTAACAGTGCACTGGTCAAAGACTATATACTATATAGTTTTATCAATCTATTCCAACTAAAAAATATTTTGTTAACCTAAGCATAACTCAACTGGTTTAGATATATATTCTCAATCAAGAGATCTAAAGTTAGAATCCATCACTCTCCTCCTAAAAAAAACTCAAAAAGTATTTTCACATATATTAAACAGCAATGCACTTATTATTGGTAAAGTGAAAACAAATCTACAACTATGTATACTTTATACTTAAACCCTCATAAAGTTGGGAAAAAAAATAATACAAAGAATAGAGAGGCAACTCATTTGGTTTCCCCCAATTCAGACTAGTTTACAGATTAGTAATGAAAAGGGAAAAAAAAAAAAATCATCTCTTTTGGAAGTTGAGGAACTTCATGCTATAAGCAAAGACAAAGAAGTAGATGAAGACCCAACCAAAGTGAGCCAAAGCAATGTATGGGAGAAAGTCATAGTCATATCCAAATGTGTCTTTGAGGAAGGCTTTCACTGAGATCTGCCCTCCCCCAGCTCTCTCAAGATTACCTCCTTTGTTTCCTACTTGAGATGTCACTAACCCATTGATTGTCCAAGCAATTGGAGACAGCCAGTAATACCACCTCCACCATATTGGCATTTGCTGCATTTCATATCAAAGTTATTTTATCATCAATGGAACTGCGTTATTGTTGTGCCATGTTCTCGTGTTGTGTCATACAAATTTGTTCAGGTTACGTGATGGTTTCAAAAACTAATTAGCTAGCTGTCAAAATTTTAGTGGTGGCAATAGGAATATACGTATTGGCTAGTGGACTTGTCCTACCAAAACTAAAATTTTGACAGCTACATATCTGAAACGGAAAAGATCTCTCTTTTTTCTCTTATTTTTGCATTCATCTCTCTTACTTGTAAAAAAAACGTCGTAGAATATGAAAATTCTCTTACCGTTCTTGGCACCATGAATCCCGAGAACAAGTTCCAAAAGCTGAGGAAGAAGGACATGGCTATGGCTGCAATCTGGGGGCCTGGAGTCAGTGTAATAATCATCATCCCATACATTGTGAAGTAGAGGAAGCACATCAAAATGAAGTAGTAGAACCACAGGAAATTTGATGCCTTCCATTGGAATCCCATCATGGAGAAAAGTAGAAGAGAGTAAATTGTGGTTTGAATTGCATTGTAGAGTGCTTCTATGGACACCTGCAGAATGAGAGAAGTTCTATACTGTAAGCCAAACACTTGTACAGTTCATAACAATCGTACCTAACAAAAAGGCAGCCTTTATTTGTTACCTGAGAAAATGCATAAGGCAATGGAGAGTACATGCCAGCAGCTCTTTCACGGTAGAAAACTGTTCTCTCTATGGTAACAACTGGCTGTACTGCAGCTGCATTACCGGCTCCCACGAAAAGAATAGCAGCATACATAGCACCCAAGAAGTTCCTTAAATCTTGTTCTTTATCACTGTTGGATAAGTAGTAATGCGGTTAGTGATTAACATGGACCTATGGAAGTTCAATGAATGGAAAATGTGATGATGAGTTTTGATCAATACGTTTTTGTTCCTTTGTTCCAGAAGATAAGGCCAAACATAAGGCCGATAATCGTTGTCATCATGAACCGCACGGCATTGTATCGAGGATTTCTCCAGTATGATCGAGACCATTTCCAGAAGCAAGCTTGGTACTGAACATTGAATGTTTGGGAGTACTTGGTTGGGAAGTGGAGGTCCTGAGATCCGGGAGCTGGAGTGCTGAGTTCTTTAATAAGTTCTTGATTCCTCCTGAAGAATTGAGAGCATGAGAATCCTAGGAGATGAGTCAAAGAATTGTGAGAAATAAATGAGACTTGAATTCAAGTGAACCGTACTGATAAAGTGCAGAGTTGGCATAAATTTCTGCAAAATCCACATCAAGTTGAGCCTCAACAGATGAAGCTGTGACCTCAAGCATCCAAGTAGCAGGATTGTAGCCCTCCTTAATCTTTGGAACCCCTGGAACGCTCTGTTGCAGTTAAAAAGAGTATTATACTTGGGCCTCGTTGGATAACTAGTTTGTTTTTTGTTAATAAAAGTAAGCAAGTTGACTATTGATTTCTTAAAGTGCTCTTACTTCAAAATATTCGACAAGCTTGTGAGATTGGTGACCGAGAGATCCAGCATATATAACTTGTCCACCTCGTTTCATCAACAATAGCTGTTTAACGCATCAAAACAAGATCAAACTATAAGAAGTTCATTTTATTTTTGAAATGAAATTAATGACAATATATGAAACCATGTTGTAGTAATACCTCATCAAAAGATTCAAAAATATCTATGCTGGGCTGGTGAATTGTGCATACCACAGTTCTTCCAGTATCGACCGTGTTTCTCACCGTTCGCATAACAATCGCTGCAGCTCTAGCATCAAGACCAGATGTTGGTTCGTCCATGAAAATGATAGATGGGTTGGCCACCAGCTCTACAGCTATAGTTAACCTCTTCCTTTGTTCTGTTGAAAGACCATTTATCCCAGGAAGTCCAACTAAAGCATCTCTAAGAGGGTTAAGTTCCACCAGTTCCATAACTTCTTCCACAAACATCTATGACAGACAGAGAAAGAAAGGTCAGAATAACAAAATTCAGGCAAATGAAACTGTTTGACTGTTCAAAAACTTGAGCCAACTGGAGATATGTGAATCTTAGATGATGATGATGATATCTAGAATGCTAAAAAATACCTTTCTTGTAGTTGTGTTGACACTTGCAGGAAGGCGAAGCCATGCTGAATATAGCACTGATTCATAGACAGTAACATGTGGTGAATGAATGTCATTTTGTTCACAGTAACCAGAAACCCGAGCAAATGTTTCTTGATTCTTCGGGTAACCGGATATGTTGATGCTTCCTTCAATGTATCCTCCTGTCTTTCTTCCTGCTAAAACGTCCATTAGAGTGGTCTTTCCAGCCCCACTTACACCTACAAGTGCTGTCAAGACGCCAGGTCTAAAAGCTCCACTGACATCTCGCAGTAATTGAAGGCGATCTTCATCAATCCCTTGACTCTTCATTTCCTGATGGTGACAAAAAAAATTCAATGCCAGGCTAACTAGAGCAGAAGAATGTGGACAAGAGAGCGATCTTATGAGAAATTTTTTTTAAAAGAAAGCAGTACAAGTGGAATGCTCTGTAAACTGCTTTAACTTTCAAAGAAAACAATGAATTTCAGTTGCCTACAGTCCCTAAACATGCTTTGTACTAAACAGGCGTATATTGGCATGGACTTTTGAGAATATAATCTTAAGAATGAGTAACTTACCGCAGGCATATCCACATAGTAGTTGACATGGTTAAATGCAAGGGAAAGGGGCTGAAAGGGCAAAACCATTCCCTTCTTTGCTGGACTATTTGAATTATTTGCCATGTTTGAAGACTTTATAGGTTGCATTTGAACACCTGTTATTAATCACAATATTCAGACAAGATTATACCAAAAAAACAATTACTCAAGGGAAAGAGTTCAAGTATTTAGTGTCAAGTTTCTTACCTCTGGATGCAGAATATGGATTTTTCTTATTGTTTGCGTCATCAGCAATGGCAGCTCTTGAATCACCCAAAGCTGAATTTGGTTTGTCAAGGAAAATATTGGCTAGTCAGTAACAGGAAAATATAGGTATATATATATCACAGAAATTTCTTAAATGGAGACGAGACAATTTGACTTACGGTTGAGGAAAGTCAGAGCAATGATGAATAATATGTTGAAAAGAAGAGAGTATCCAAACAGTGCTCCAACACAAATCCAAAACATTTTATCAGTATTATAAAAGTCTCTTGAAGCAAGTAGAATCTTTCCAACTGTAGTTCCATTTAATCTGGGATCTGCAGGAGGCTGCATCAAGCCAATACTTACTGAGCTACAGTTTTGGAAACTAATGACTTGTTTATGAAATTTGGTTAAGATTTCAAAAACATTACATTTACTTTTGAATCATTATCACATCATACCTTATTCCATCTGTCGTCTAAGAACTCATTAATGACAATTGCATTTTGTCCATACATCATAGGAGACGAGTAGTAGCCCCATATCATCCATGGCTCTATGTCACCTGTAAGCATTAGAAATGTTTAAGTACAACTGATATCCAAGCTAGGAAGAAGCCGAGATTTCATTCGAATCCGCACTGGCATAGGTAAAAGACAAGAGGGTTGAATCTGCATACCTCTGGCAATGATGAAACCACCTAATACAAAGACCGTTAGTAGAGTGAAACTTCCCATAGTACTTGCAATAACTTGTACTCTTCCAGCTGCAGCAATGAATCGAAAGAGGGAAAGAGCCATCTGATGGATTCCAAAGTATGCTAAGAGTTGCCTGAAAAACCTACAGAATGACAAAAGGGAGCCTCTTTAACTATCGATAAAAGTTTGACAGTTCTCCAATGATATTATAGTTCAAATATTGAATATTAGATGGTTCAAAATACCTGCTAGCAGCTGGAGCAAACCCAATTGTGTAGTAAGTAAGACCAATCCAAATGCCTGATTCCATTAAGGATAAAGGAATTCTGAGTACCCAAATGGGCAAACCAAATGCCCAAGCAGGAAAGAACAAAGAATCCCTTTGCTTGTAGAAGACAGGCAGTCTGGCAATGGTGAGGGTTAGTTCTGCCATTCCATTAAACATCATATTGATTAAGCTAAAGAACAGAGCTCCAAAAAATTTGCCACCACCTTCCACAGTGCCCACTTTCATTTCTGTTCTGAAGAACACTGTCATTGTAATTAATGACATCATTGTAATCTGGACTGTCTTGAACACATAGATGAATGAGTTGCGCTTCATCAAAAGCCACTCCCTTGAAAAACAAGCCTTGAAGAGTTGCCAATTGGACAAGCCATACTTTGTGGTGACCAATGCAGCTGGATGGGTATTCCTTCTGTCAAAAGGAACACTGAGTTCTGTGTTAATACGTTGCCCGACATGAAATTTTCTGAATCCTTGTATGAATTCAGGAACAGAAACGTATCTGTAAGGCTGGCTTTTTCTAAACCAGTATTGTTCTTGGTCCTTTTTGGATGTGACTTCTTGTAGAAAGTCAGCTACTCCTTTCCTTTCTGGGCATTTGAAACCCATAAATTCAAAGAATTCAAGAACTCTGTCACATGGGCCTTGGTACACAATCTCACCCTCTGAAATTAAAATTACATCATCAAAAAGCTCAAAGGTCTCTGGAGCAGGCTGTAGCAGAGAAATGATCATTGTTACATCCATTATGTGAACCATTTGCCTCATAAATTTGCATATCTGAAAAGTTGTGGAACTGTCTAACCCAGTTGATATTTCATCCATAAATAGTGCCTTTGCTGGTCCAACCAACATCTCCCCTACCAAATTTCAAACAATAACAAAGAATAAAAATCAACCCCATTTCCAATCCCAACAAATCCAACAAAATGCTTAGTAACATACCAGTAGTTACACGCTTTCTCTGCCCCCCAGAAATCCCTCTCCTCATCTCATTACCAACAATGATATCAGCACAAATATCCAATCCCAATATCTGCAAAAGATGCTTAAGATTCAGCTTGATGCAGAAGGAAAAAGAAAAAGAAGAACTCAAACACTCGTAGAGTAAAAAGGAAGAGAAGGAAACAAAACCTTGAGAACATAGTCAGTGAACAAGTTGGTTCTTTGGCCAGAAACCGAAATGGCTTTCATGAAGGCATCGATTTCAGGGTCGGGTTTGATTCCAGCTTCTTTCTCTCTTCTTGAAAGTTCTTCTAACATTTCGTACCTGGTTCCAACTCCTTGGCATCTTCCTGAGAAATCAAATGTCTCTCTCACAGTCATTTCCCAGTTGTGAAGATCGTGTTGGCTGATGTATGCAGACGTCCTCTGAGGAACAAACTCCTTAAACTCATGGCCACAGTAAGTGATTCTCCCACTTTCCTGTTCATAATCAGATTTTACTTCTTCTTTTTCTTTTTTTCTTATATAAGAATATTGAAAAATTGTGAATTTGAAAACAAACCTTCAAGTTATTTTCCAGTTTTCCTGCAAGTGCACGTAGCAATGTTGTTTTTCCAGAACTTGGAGGACCCAGAAGAAGAGTCATCCTGCACTTTTACATTGCACCACTTACGTATCAAAAAACATTATTTAAAAATATTTAAAGGAAAAAAAAAAAAAGAAAGAAAGCTTAAATTTAATCATAAAGTTCTTGGCAAATATTTAATGATGTCGTTTTTTTTTTAACAACATGTGGGGTAGGGAACTTGAACATCGTTAATACAAGAGTTATATCAGTTGAATTATACTCATGTTCAAATAAATATGTCTTTTAACTTTTTAACTGCTGAATTATATTCATGTTTGTTCATTACTATCAACTTTTATATAAGCTGTTATGAAATTAAATAGTACATAAAATAAAATAAAAATTAGAAAATTCAGTATATACAAATATAAATAAAATTTTATACACAATTGCAAAAAAGTAATTAACATAAAACACGCTGAAACAATATCTAATTACCGGGAGGGCTTGACAATGCCACTAATATCTTTGAGAATTTGGATTTTCCTCTTCTTAGATGGGGCCAGGCGTATCAATCCAAGCACACTCTATCAAAATTAATGTCACAAAATTAAATCAAATACTGCCGTCTCAACAAAAATAAATAAATAAATAACGAATAGTATTATTTTTGACCATACTCTTAAGTCCAACAAATGATTAAATTGTCGTTCACCAAAAATATTTGTCATATATTAATAAGAAATGCCTCTCAAACCACATGGCGGTTTATTTGAAGCAAGTTGAAACCATAATCTTTTTTTTTTTTTTTTTATAATATACGATAAGCAATGTTTGAAAAATGAATAAAAAATAAATTATATAGACCAAAGTTTCGGTGGCGTACAACTTTTGTCTTCAATAAAATAAACACCTAAACTAAATTCTCCGGTAATTAGCCAACTATTTTGGCTTTTTAATTAAATTTCCTAATAATAATAAATAAATAAATAAAAATAGAGAGAGAGAAAGAAAAAGAAAAATTACCTCAGCAATATTAAGAAAAACGTTGGGCAAAGTGGGAAGTGCTCTGCTACCGACGTGTAATTCACCTTCTACCGATAAATGCTCGTATCGAACTTCTATCTTCGGCATCTCAATTCCCACTCTTCATTTTCATTTACACACAAATTCATTTTTACCCCACAAATTCAAACAAAAATGCTTTCAAAACAAATTTAAATAATTGACCTAAGTTACCACTATGCTTAAGCTTTTAAATTTGTGTTGGACCGATAAACTTTTCATTTGGTATCTAATTATTATTTTTAATTTTGAATAGATCTGAAAAAAAAAAAAAAAAAGATTTATTTGATACAAATTTAAAATTTTATGGACATTTTATCAATAGAAAAGTAAAATTTTAAATATTTATTAAATATTTTTTTAAAGTTGAGGAACTTAGATAAATAGGTGATAGTTTGGAGGACTAAAGTAAAGATGTTCATTTCTATCCTGCGAATACGTCCCATAGAGAAGGAAGAAAACAAATTCTCAAAATCTTATACCAAATGTATTTTAGAAAATATGTTCTAAAAACATTTAAACTAAAAAGTATTCTAAATAAAAACTACATTTGTAGTCCTGGGCTAAACTCGTAAATCGAAATTAACTTAAGAAAAAAAAATATTAAGAAAAAAAAAAGTGAATAGAAGAATTTATCTGACCTATCAGTACGGTCCCTGAGCCTTCGCAGGAATTTTTCGTTGTCCTCTTCGATGATTTTGAGCATACTCTCCATTAATTGCTGTTTCTCCTGCATTCCGATCTTCGTGACGTCGACCTCATCGTGAACCACGCGCCCGTTATCCAGCACGTGCTTCAGCATCCCTTTGCGGAGGCGGTCGTACGTCGGAAGCCGCTCGATCGCCGCCCATTTCAGCTCCTCTTCGTCCTCCTGCCGCCCGCTCCGGTTGAACACTTCCGGCGGAGCCTGCCATACTTCTCTTATGCTCGCCGTCGCCCAGCTTCTCTGGCTCCCCGACGCCCAACTCCGCCGGCTCATCGATCTCGCTAGATCATCCGCCACCATCTGAGCCGCGGCCATTTTTTCACTCAATCGACTCGATCACGCTCAGGATTTGATGAAATTAAACAGGGGATGGAGTGAGAGAGAGAGAGGAGCTGCTTTGCGAGAAGATTCGGCCGTTCAGACGGCGTTGATGGAGAATCTCGGCGAGGGAGTGGTTGTTGCAGCCATATGAGCTGCAGGGGAACTCTGTTTTTGTGATGTGGAAATGGAATTATATGAAATTGATTCAGGTGGTGGAATTGGAGGGAAGTTTTAAAGAGGGAAATCCGGTGAATGGCGGAGGATTAAAGTAATGATGAAGTTGACCGGAACTCTGCGAGGAAGAAGATGATTATAAGAACCAAACTTTATATATAATATATACAAACAGAGAGAGATAGAAAAGACAGGCGGACGGTCATGGTTATTTTTTTTAGACAAAAAAAATTCTAAAGTTTTTAAAAAATTATATTTTATCATTGTTTACGATTATGCAATGCAATACATTTATTACTTTTAATTGGTTTTTCTTTTAGTTTATAAACTTAAAAAAGTTACTTTAAAGATTAAATACATTTAGAATGTTGGTTAAAGTGAGCAATTAAAAGGTCAGATGTTTAAATTTCCTATAATTTAAAAGGTTTAGACAAAAAAAATTTTAAATAGAACTTTTTCACTCTTATATAGAAAAGAACTCGAATCAAGCTCATGTCTTAGTAAACAAAGTTTTGCCTATTAAATTATTAAGCATGTAGCACGAGGAGAAATTTTCTTTTAGACCTCATTTATTTCAAAGAAATAAAAGTAAGATGAAAATTTATATTATACTAAAATTATTAGAATGAAATCAACGGATGGGATCCACCACACCAGCTTGGGACCAAAAAAATTGTGAAGTCTTGATTTCAAAAAAATAAAAATCCATAAAATAAATAATAATAATAATAACAATAATAATAAATACTACCTTCTATCACATTGTAAAATACAAATAATTTTTTATAATTCAGCATTAAATTTAGGAAAAAACTTGGCTGCAAATAGGTACGTAAGGATCTCCCTACATATTACCATTAAAATCTTAACAACTAAGAGAGTTAAAAAAGTTTTCTCATTTTCTCTCTTCCTATTTCTTAATTGTCAAGATTTTAATGGGGTGTCCAGTATGCAGCGAAGTTTTGTTCTTAAATTTACTAAAAAAAATAAAGGAAACAAACTCGCGACAACTAAGAAAGAGAAAGGTAAAAAATGAAAAAAAAAATTATCTCTCCTAGTTGTCAAGATTTTAATAGAGAAAAATTTATAGTACTACTTAGTACCTGCTCTCTCCATTTAACATTTGACACGTCATTTAATGAGCATTTAATAATATAATATTTTATTTCATGAGTCTCACACTATTCTTAAATACTTCTCTCATGGCAAACAATGAATGGAGAATTTTTCATACTACCGTAATACTAGAAATTTCCCCTTTTAATAGGGTATAATAGGGTATGTAGGGAGATCCAGTATGCAACCAAATTTTATTCAAAAATAATTTTTTAATGAAGCAGTAAATTCACATCAAATGATGCGTTTAGGTTTTTAAATAGTCAAAACACTCCATTTAATTAGAAATATTGTCTAGAATATCCTTTTTTCTAGTTCAACAAATATTTAGGATCGAAAAATTTGAACATTTGACCTGGTTAAAGATATATGTCAATTATATTGAACTCTGTTCATTTTGGCTATATATACATATGAAAAGAAATATTATAATTTATTAAATTATTGTCATGTGAGCCATGTATATCAGTGATATCTGATGAATATGTTGATTAAATCCAGTAATGGATTAAATTTCGATGGATGTGTCAACATTTTTAGTGACATTTTTACATGTTTATAGATTCAACCTCAATTTAAAGAGTGAATCAACATTTTCATTGTACTCCAAAACAATTGATGAAACATTAAAAAAGAAAATAGAAGCATGCATTTAAAATTCATTTAAAAAAAAGTATAAAAGGTTTATTTATTAATTTAAATAATATTTTTTATTTTTTATTTTTATGATTTTCTTATCGAAATTTTCATAAAATTGAGACCTTGACATTTCTGTCAATATCGAGCTTTTAAACTCGGATTAAATCCCACGTATTGAATGCTAATCTACCTCTATTTTTAAAATGATTTATTTAAGAGAGAATTTGATAATCTAGTAAAATCTATTTGAAAAATGGCTCATAATAACCCATCCATATCTCTTTTCCAATAGATTTAAAAAGACGGATAATTAAGATTAGTTGTTGTTTTAATTAATCATCATGGATAATAATAGTGATAATTGGCTGATCATTTATATATGTTGCTTGAATAGTTTCTTAATATTCGTACTTTTCTTCTATAGCATCTATTCAATATACCAATTTGTTTTTCAAAATCATATATTACTATCATTAAAATATTTTTTTCCCTTTGAATAATCCATATCTTAATTTTCTAATAACTACAACGTTTCTTGTATCCTCTTCGAAAAGAAAAGGTTTCTTTTTTCTTTTTTTCTTTTTTTCTTTTTTTGAGTTCGAAAAGAAAAAAGTTTCTTGCATAGGTTCAAAAGGATTGTTTTTATGTTTAATTATGTGCAAAAAGAAAATCCAATAACTTTTTTTCTTTGCAAAGGTTAGGGAATGGAAAAAAAAAAAATTGAACTTTTTAAATTAAAAATTGTAGCATTTTGTAATTTATTTCCGAATTTAAGAACACACTGTTTTTCATCTTTAAGTGTTTGACTTGACTTTCTAGAATCAAAGATAAATGAATAAAAAAAAAAGTTATAGTATATCTAACCATTCAAATTATGAAAAAAGAAATTTTCATTATATTATTATTTATTTAAACTTCAATTAGCGTCATGAATCAAGCATTGCCAATTGTATAATTGCTTGTATTTGAAAAAGAAAAAAAAAACAACATATTTAAACAAATACTTTATGCACTTTCTAGAAAGAGACCAAATCAATTAAAATTGGAAAGACATAGCTCAAGCCATAAGCTTAACTTTTTTTTTTTTTTTTTTTTTTTTGTGCAGTCATATAAGCTTAGCTCTTTTACATATTGTGAGCAAGTGCAACCGTATTTCTAGATTAAGTTGTCAAAGCAATTAATTCTATTCTAAAAAACTATCACTTTCTTTTGAATTACTCAAAAAAAAATTGTAAATTTATTTCCTAATTTTCCAATTTAATAAATTAAGGATATATTAGTGTTAAAAATTAATTAATTGTCATGCGATGAAAGGGATAAAGGGAAAAATTTGCATCTCCCTATTTTTTTTTTTTTTTTTTAACAACATGTAGGAGTGGGAGATTGAACCTCTGACCTCTTGGTCAAGGTTACAAGCTTTATGCCAGTTGAGTCAAGCTCCTGTTGGTTATCTCCCTATTCTCTTGCAAGAGTAGATTCCACCACTTTAGTGGAAGTTAAGAAAAGCTATATAGACAGGTTCTTACTTTATATTGGCTTTTTTTTTTTTTATATAAAAAAAATGGCTAATTAATAAAAAGTCATTTTAAGTGCATTTTTTTAAAGTCTAAGAAGTGGTATACTACAGTAGGAAATTGGAATGCACAAGTTGTAAATATTGTAGATCCAAGATAGGAATGATGGAGGGAGCATTAATAATTAGAAAATATCTACAAAGTCAAAAAATTAAGTTCAACATAAATTTCTCAAACAACGGTTGATTAGTCAAGTCTTTTTAAGTTTAATCTAGATGTACCTTAGGAAAAAATATCAGATCTCTTCTCTATATTCTTATATAAGAGAAAAGGGAAAGGAAAAAAAAAACAAAGGATTTTGTGGCTTTGATAAAATGGTCACTTATCACAACTTTAGTTAAGTTATAACTATGGTAGTATCCCATTGTATGGCTCCTAATGGTTCGAGGTGCATTGTTGTAAGCTTCGGAATGAATGTGTTAGGTGATCAATATATATAAAGGCAACATGCCACTAGATGTGCATTCTCAATATTGATTGTGTCCAGCATCTCGTCTTATTGCCTGCAATGAAGTGGTTGAATGATGTCGAAGTATGATCTCTTAATTAGGTCTCTTTGAACTTAATTTTGAATTTTAGGAAAGATAATTTAGATCATGTGGATAGATATATAATTAGTCTCACTTGGATCCCACTGCTCTAGGAGTTCAACCTCTCTCCAAGGTAAAGTTGGAAGGAAATTGATCTTACATTCGGTTAGGTTTTAGAAGAGAATTTGTATAGAACAAAGTTAGTGAAAAGTGAATATATATAAAGAGTGGTAAGATTCAACTCATACAAGTGAAAATAAGATGTTTATATCGAGAAGTTAATCAAAGATTTTTTTTTTTTTTTTTAAGTTTAACAATTTCAAAGATAGGAGATTGAGCCATTAATCTTTGGATTGACAACCAATGTCTTATCCATTAAACTATACTCGGATTAGTTAATTAAATATTATAATCCTTAAATAGGAATTAACATGAAAAATATGTATAAAAATTTGGACCAAAACCAAAGGTTAAAAGAACTAGAAAATTAGATTAAATTTTTAAAAAGATAAAAAGTTAACAAGGAGTTGGTATAAAACCATATTTAAATTAGCCAATGAAAAAGAGGATACAATCCACAAAAATTGACACTATTGGAATTTTTTTTATTTCAAAAGAGATTTTAATATAATTGATAATTTAATTTGGTATCCTCAACTCAACTTTAGGCCTTGCTTTTCTTTTTTGACAATGTGTGGGAATGGACGATTCAAACCACAGACCTTATAGTTACCAGTTCAACTTTATTAGTTGAGCTAAGCTCTTGTTGGCAACTTTAGACGTTGCTTACAGAATATATTAATTACAAAATCAATAATTATGTTAAATTGAAGGCCAAACCATAGAAATATAAAGGCCGAAAAGGTTTTATTATAGGACCAAGTCAAAGATTGGATCTCCAGATTCCTTGAGACCCAAAATATGCCCGTGAGGGCAGTGGAGATTGTCCAGTTGTGAACATTTCAAACTTTGACTTCTTAAATTATTAAAAATTTGGTAAGTTCTATGATCACAACAAAATATAATACAATTAAGAAATCAAAATAGATTAACGGTGCATTTCAGGAGTATTTTTTTTTTTAATTATCAGAAGTACGGCAATTGTTTTTTTTTTTTTTTTATCAATTTCTTTTGGCATCTTCTAAATAATTTTAGCGTCATTTTATCTCAATTTGGAAACTACCAAAAAAAAAATGGCGTATATATATATGTGACCTACTAGTAGTTATTTGATTGATATTTTACTATATATATATATATTATTTAAATGTTATCTAGACTAAAATAGCGATAACAATAAATAAGCAAGAACCTCTCCTCAATTATAAGGATTATTAAATTAATATCATTTCAATTTGATCAATCGCCCTCTTAAGCTCATGAAACTATTACAATTAAACTCTCCAGGATTGCAAAAATGCTCCAATTGTTCTTAAACTATAAAAATTATTTCAACCAAACCCTTAATTGTTACCCTTTAAACCTTTTTAATTTTATAAAATTAGAAGAAAAAAAAATCTATGATATATTCATTAAAATAATTTAGTTTTTGCAGCATAACCCAGTCGTAATTGGCATGTATCTTCGAACAAGAGTCCAGAGGTTTGAATCTTCTCACCCCAATTATTGTTGAACTAAAAAAAAAAGCTTCAAATCGATGTTGAACTTTTTTTTAGTTTAGAAATTGCAGGAATGGGATCTATTGGATCATCGACCTTTGGAATGATAATTGGTGTCTTATCCATTAAATTATAGGATCAAATTGGCTAAATAATGTTGAGTTTGCTATCTTGATTTAAGAAAAAAAAATTGATATAAAATTTTTGGTTTGATTGTGACAAACTCAATAGTTCAAAGGATTTGTTTGGGAAAATACTTATATAATTTAGAGATGATTTATGCCTCAAGCAATAATATTTAAAGGTATATTGCAACAATTTCATAAGTTTAACTGGTGATGGATCAAATTGAAATTTTGAGAGTATAATTATACTCTTTTTTTTGTAATTCAACACTATGTAAGGTTAGGAATCTAAATCTTAGATATTTTTTTCAAATTTATAATGTCTCAATCAGTATACATATAATACTCTTCGTAGTTACCTAAAAATCCTATCTAGTTCACATAGTTTATGCAATCCCACCCACCCACCCACCAAAAAAAGTCATTGAATTTTCCCGTTACAAAATATTATAAGACAATTTTGGGGGAAAAATTAAACTAATCACTTTTACTTATTAATTTAAGTGCATGTTTAATTTGGGAGTGATTTTAAAATGGTTAAAATCACTTTTGTCATATTTAAAATCACCTCGAAACATGTCTTTAATAATTCAAAATCAAATTTGACGGTATGAGAATCACATTTAAAAGTGTAAAATCAAACTTAAAATTAATTTTAAATAATTAAAAGTATGTTTCGAGGTGATTTCGAACTGGACAAAAGTGATTTAAGCTATTTCGAAATCACTCTCAAACATACACTAAATGCTCAATGCCATAAATTTTTTTTTTCCATAATATTAATATGTACGCATGCATGACACACGCGTACAATTCTTTTCATATATGAATTAAAATATTAGCTTATATACTTTTTTTTTTTTTTTTTTTGAAAAATGATTAGCTTATATACTTTATAAGAACAAAATAACTTAATATATTTTATTAATAAAAATTAGTCACGAGATAATATATGATATTGGGCATCAAAAGTCAAGACTAATCTTCGTTCCTTTCCTCAAACTTAAAAGGAAGAAGAAAAATCTCCATCTCTCTATATTCATCCATGCAAACAAATATTCTTAATGAAACCAAAAATAAAACATTTTATATTTAAACAGCTCTCAAGTGTTCAAAATTAGTGGCAAGAAAAGAAAGTTTAACAAAATGATTTCTATTTAAAAAAAAGGTATTTTGAAAATGGTGGATTAAAATGAGGATAATGATGTAGCGCACTATAGTTTTGTAAGAAGTGTTGTCAAATTTATCTTCAAAAAGATATGCACCCATTTTTGCTTTTAATTATTGTCGAGTTGAATAAATTGCAACAAGTTATGTGACTAATTTTCCAAAAAAAAAAAAAGAAAATTACAAAAAGGCCAATTAAAAATTGCTGAATTACATATATACAATAATACAACTGAACTAAAATGGCCGGCAGCTTAAGTCATATGGCGTTAAGGTCATTTTTGCCGCATAATCCATAAACTGAAGCCAAAAACAAAGGGAATTAAAATTCCAAAAACGTTACATTTTTTAGTGTTCATCTTACCAAGTCTAAGATAAGGACTTTTTACTCTTTTTCTTCAAATTTTATTATTTCAGATAAATTATGTAACCACACCACACACAACTTTTTTCTTTTCGAGTATTTTAAGATTTAGGAATAGGTTTTGATAGAGAAAAGTGACAAAGAAAAGGGACAGTCAGAAGAAGAATTTTGAAAACAAATAGAGAAAGATAATAGATTGGAATATATACTTTATTTGAAGAAATATTGGTTTGAAATTGATGTTGTCCCCAATGTTTGTTTCTTGATGGGTTTGGAAGTACCGATGATATGTTGGTCAGTCCAATATTCAGTTTGTAAAATTTTATGTTTGTTTCCTAGAATAAATTTGATATCACTGAGCTTCCCTACATAATTTTAGAATGATTTTTTAAATCGTGAAAAATGCTTTCAACCAACTACATTTTTTTTACAGAAATTGATCATCAAATTTCACAATTGTCCTTAATAATCAAAATTATTATTGGTAGGTTTTTACCCATTAATTGAGATAATTCCGTTACCAAAATGTCCTCTCATTTAATGTTTGAAATAATTTTAATTTAATAATAAATTAGACCATATAATAATTTTGTTTTTATATTCCCAGAATCATGTTTCCCAACGATTTCTTCCCAAGAAAATAGGGAATTTATATGCTCACAATCATGAAAAGTATCCTCACAAATCAAATTTCCATCTTTTTCATTGACGGCTGGAAATTTTATTATCTTGTTATGCTTACATGATTCATTTTTTTTGCCCTAATGTTTTTGACGGCTCCAATTTGTTTTCCATTTGATTATTCATAGTTCCTTTCCAGTGGGTCAAATTTTTTGCCTCCCCTTCCAATTGATTTTTGTCCATTTTCCTCTACACCATAAAACAACACACAAACCATTTTTTGTCGAGTTGCGATTCCTTCATTTTCGTATCATTTTTCCTTGTTCGATTAAAAATTTGAAATTTCTATTTTCCACTTTGGCATCATTCTTCTAAAATCGTTGATTCTGTAAAATAGGGAACCAAAATTTGGTGTTTTTTCAGATTTCAAATCTTTTTTTTTTTTCAATTTTTTGAGATTTCAAATCGAGAAGCCAGCTACCCAAGATGGAATCTTTTTTTTTTTTAACCTGCTTTTCTATTTGGTTGATTAAAAAATATATACCGGGTATTTAAAATTCATACCCGGTATTTAGAAATCCATACCGGGTATTTAATAAGGAATCGTAGAAGATGCAAAAAAAAAACCAGATCTATACGGCAAAAAAACCTAGATCTATACGCCAAAAAAAAAAATTATTGCAAATTTCAAAATCCATACCGGGTATTTACAAATTCATACCCGTATTATTTAACAAGGAATCGTAGAAGATGCAAAAAAAAACCAGATCTATACGACAAAAAAACCCAAATCTATAAGAAAAAAAAATTATTGCAAATTTCAAAATCCATACCGGGTATTTAAAAATTCATACCCGGTATTTAGAAATCCATACCGGATATTTAACAAGGAATCGTAGAAGATGCAAAAAAACTCAAATCTATACGACAAAAAAACCCAGATCTATACGACAAAAAAAAAACTCATACTAAAAAACACTATTTTCCAGTAGTAAAAAAAAATGCATAAGCAAAAAATGGTTATTTACCTGTAGCTAAAGAACCCAGAAGCAAAAGATTAGAGGCGGCAATGGTAAAAAATTCGTGAAGAACAAATGGCAGAATAGAGAAAATGGGGAAAAAATAGGAAAGATAACCACCCTTGATTTGCACGATTTTAGGAATAAAATTCAAATCTTTTCTCTTTCCTTTTTTGTTTTATATTATTTTATATATTTCAAATGCAATATACGTTTTTTCCTTTTCTATCTTTTCTTTTTTCTTTTTTCTTTTTTTTTTTTTATTTTGAATATCAAAGGATCAAATTGGTAAATGGGCTACAATTAATTAAAACGGATTGGACTGAAATGATATTTTCAAGATTTTTGGACAAAAGTGAAATATATGAACTGATTTCAACCTATTCTTGTAGATACTTTTTTTTAAACAATAACCAACTACTTTTTACCAACTAAAAAGTTTTTTATTATTAGTATTTCGTTAGGTTAATCTAAGTGATTTTGAAATTTCTTTATAAATTTTAAATAAATTACTTTTATTTAAAAAAAAAAAAAAAAAAAAAAACATCATGATCTATGAACAATTTCAAATCCAACATGTATCATATCAAGTGTTTCTCCTTAGAAAAGTTTTTTAAAAAAATAGTTCTTTCATTGAAACCTTTCTCTTTCTTAGTTGTCAAGATTTCAATGGAGTAGGTAGAAAAATCTCTGTATACCCTTCAGCATTTCCGAAACCAACGTTTATTAAGCACTTCCTCTAAGCTTTTTTTTTTTTTTTTGCTAAAACACGGTAATTGACATGTACCTTCGACCAAGAGATCAAAAGTTTGAATCCCTCCACCCTCAAATGTTGATGAACTAGAAAAAAAAAATGACTTTTTTTTTTAGAAAATCTAATTAACCAATAAAGTTGAACATAACTCAAATGCATATTTCTTCAATCAAGGGTAGAAGGTTCAAATCTCATCCCACATTCATTGAACTAAAGGTAAGTCAATTTAGAGGCAGTAAGAAGTTTCCATCATTAGGCTCAACATATAGATATTTATATACACCTATCTGTCTATCTAGTCTAGTTTCAGAAATTCCTTTTCTTTTTCAAGTAAAAATTCCAATTTATGTCCCAAAAGTTCAAAACCAGTCTAAGATCCTGTGAATAGATCATGTTTAATAGTAAGAAAAACCTAATTAAAAAAAAACAATAATTTACTTTAATTTGATGATAAAAGGAAAGTATATACACTTATTATTCCAAATACACAGAAACAAGTAGATTTGACTGGTAAAATTTTTTCAAAGCTAAGTAAATTTAAACTGTTTCTTGTAGATCATCTACCATACTTTCTGCTTTTAGGCTGGAAAAAAAAAAAAGAAAAAAGAAACAGAAACAAAAACAAAACAAGAACAAACCCGGTCCCAACAATGAACAATGAACAATGAACAACCATAACCATGTACAAGTAAATTACTAACCAAAATAGCAATAATAAAGTCGTAAGTCGAAATAAATAGTATGCAGTAAATAATAAAATATACGGCAAAACTACAATGATTTAATTAAAGCAAATCCAGATTGTTGATGCAAGCAAAATTTGCTTTCTACTGTCACAATTCATGCCCAAGGGAAAATTAGTATTTTCAGACGAACCATCTTTCCCAGATAACAGCAACTGAATGCCTAATGAGTATGAACAGAGTAAGTTCAAAGTGCAAATGTTACAATTAGAGCTTTTACCAAAGTACAACTCAAGAGTATGAACAGAGTGTCAAAGGGCTGTTGTTTAATCAGAGAGATAAAGAGGAGAATCAGTCTCCACTCGCGCAGCCCCTGCAACCACAATGCACACACTCGATAACCTTCTCCTCTCTGAGGTGCTTGGGAACTCGGCACACGCACGTCGTCGCAAAGTTATGATCTCGAGGTTGCATGCATCTTAGACAACACAAACGTTCATAGCCAGGCTGCACAACAGAAGCAGATAAGTAAACTAGGATTGAACAGTTACAGGAATAGAAAGAGGTACAAGCTTACAACAGTGCACTCTCAAGGGAGAAACATATTTGATACATGCCTCTTGCAAATTCGAAGTGGCAAACTTATTTTTTATAGGCCAACTTGCGCCCAAGTTAACTTATCTCACGGGACAACCGTCTAACCCTACTACATTTGGTAGTCAAGGAAACTTGTAGGATATTAAATCCTAGATAAATAGTCACGTTAGATTGAACTCATTCCCTGTAAGTCCTTTATTATTCCGCATGGGCATATTGATCACTAGGCCAACCTAGGATGGTTCTAAGTGGCAAACTATATTACCAAGTATATAATATGAGACTACTGATATTGATCGATTCAAAATCAAAGAAACTGTTGACCATGTACATTCACTCCAAACCTTCTTTCGAAAAAGGCACCCAGTTGCAGTGCTGTGTGCCTAACTTTTCCCGTACTGTGTACTGCTCTCTATTTTTCTCAACTAATGAAAGAAAAGGTCCTGGTTTTTCAAATTTTTGCCTAGGATAGGACGCCTATTTCCTCAAATAGCTTCTTAAACAATTGCTTCAACTTTTCAGTGTCTCATACTTCACAATACTATTTTTTCTTATATTCTAGAAAACTAATGCACTTTATTGCATCTTAAATTTTGAAAAACACTGTTCAAACTTGCAAAAGTTAATTTTCAAAATATTCTGCTTCAGTCCCCATATGTGACTTTTTTTTCTATAAAGAAACCAACCCATTTAACCCCTATACATGACTCCAAACACTTGGCCTATGTAGACATAAACTCTTAAGCAAATGAACTATATTCACAATCTTTTTTTTTTTTTTTGAAATGGAACTAAATTCACAGTCTTATATTAAACATTTTACAAAAAAATTAATGATAATGACTAAACTGTTATCCTATGCAGAATAAGCAGGAAATGTACGAAATCACATTTGATTCACTTTGAAGGGGTCACAACGTGATAACTACTGAGAAGCAGATAACATAAGAGAGGCAGAAACAAACCTTCTTCCATTTTGCAATCAAGTTACGATCTGCATAGCCTTGGTCCAAACAGAACTCATATAATTCCTTAGATATTTCCTTTCTTCGATGATAGAGATCAAAGATATAGCGACTTTTCTGATGTGCTATTTTGAATATAGGCCACAATGTCTCACATTTTCTCTTACCATCATGTGGGTCATTCTCGGCTACAATCATCAAAAGAGTAAACCAACATCAGAATCATAAACCCCAGTGAAAAGAAACTAAAATATTGACGAAGACATGATAAAGAAAGTTAGAGAGACCTTCTCTCATTTTAGCCTGCAATTCTCGGAGAGTTGGTTCAATTAGCTCCCATCCCTCCGGATACTTGACACGGTTCGTCTTAATCTTGGGCATTTTTGTCTGCAAATTTGGTAAAAAAACACACCAATCAAGTTTAAAATTCGCCCAATTGCACTAAGATTGAAACTTCGATTAGAACTTTCTCTCGGACTCCCATATTTTTACAGGACAGTATCATGTCCAGCTTATACTTCACACGGACTCTCTTTTTCGTTTTTCTTCTATTTCTATATTGTTCCTACACATTATCATACACAAACCCCAAAAAGCCATAAACCCAAAAACCCTAAGACAAAGGGGCAGAACCAAACAGAGGAAGGAAGGGAGTTACCTGGAAAATTTCCTTATCGGTGGGAGATTGAAGACTCGGTATAACACGATCCAGAAGAATTTGAGGCCGTGAGAGAGCGGAGGGAGAAAAGGCGAATCGGAGCAGAGCTGAGAGAGATTCAAAGGAGAGAAATCTGAGGTCGAAAGCAAAGAGAGAAAATTTCAAAATCAAAGCTAGGGCAGAGTGAGATGACGAGAGATGATCGAAAAATGAAAAACGGGGAGAGGAAGGCTCCAGAAGGACAGAGGTTTCAGATCTAACGCGGGGAGACGGCGCTCGAAGAGAATTGCAGATATTTGGATTTTTAAATTAAACTTTTTTTTTTAATTTTTTTAAGACAGTTTTCAATTTTCTTTACTTAACAATTTTTTTTTTTTTTTTTTTTTTTTTTTTTTTTACAACACATGGATAAAGTAGAAATTTGAACCATAGAACTCTTGTCATGAGTACAAGTTTTATGTCAATTAAGCTAGACTGATGTTGGCAATTTTTTTTACTTAACAATTGTGGAAGAACGATCGAACTACAATTTCGTATGATTAGAAATCTTATCTATTGAATTATACTTAACATGTCATGTAAGCATGTAATTGATTAAGATATATGTCTTCTATCAAATGGTTAGGAGTTCAAATTTCATCACTAGAGTTAAACTCAAACAAATAATAAAAGTTAATAATCATCATCATGTATAATTGAAACTCTCCATTACTTAAAGATTTGTTACTTACGATCGGACACCAATATTAAATGTCTAAGAGTTAAGAACCTTGGATTTATAGTTAAGGATAATAAAGATGTGTTTGGGAAGTGTTTGTTTTTTGGTTTTGTGTATGAAAAAAAATTAATTTAAATGATTAGATTTAATTAAAATATTTATATTAGATGATTAATTAATAGATAAATAATAACTTAAAACAATTGGCTTATCAAATTAGTAATACCTTAGTGAATTTATAATTTTTTTAAAAAAATAAGGAAAACTATGTATTAGTGTGTATATATTTGACAATGGAGTGGACATGTACTAACATGTTTAGTGATGGAATGAGAAAGTTAGACATCCAATTTTAAGTCTAAAATTTAAAGCAATGGACGAGAATATAATGAAAGTGAAAGAATCAAAGTATACACAAGTCAAAAATTAGGTATAGATTATGAGGATAAGCAGTGTGCATGGTACCAATAAGAGAATAGAAAAGAGAGAAAGAAAGAAAGAAGGAAGGAAGGAAGAAAAAAAAAAAAAAAAAAAAAAAAAAGTGATGTGCATGGCAAAGATGACGTCTCATATTATTATTTTTATTATTGACAAACCTCTTATATTATTACTTGTTTGCACAGGTATAATTAGAAACAAATTTTCTTACACCTATTATTTCAAAAGTTGGGTTCTTTTCAAAAATATATGCATACATTTCAAAAATTAGGTATGAATATAACAGTATATTAATAAAATATAATTATAAATTATTTTAAATTAATAAATATTTTATTTTTGTTATTGTATTATGAGATCTCCTTCCGCTAGTTAAAGTGAGTATAGCTTAATTGGCATGTACTCTCGACTAAGACATTAAAGGCTCGAATCCCCCACCTCCATATGTTGCTTAAAAAAAACAAACCTCCTTGAGCAGCCTGGTATTTCTATCTATTTCATTCTAGTTTAATTTTAGTACTTTTAAAGCCTTTACATGTCAATTACATTATTAATGTCAACATCATGTGGCAACCCACTAGAAGTCACATCATTAATTTATGCAATCAATTGACAAGAGTTACTAAAGTACAATAACTCTAATAATAGCACAAGAATCCAAATGACAAAAAATAACTCAAATGAAATAATTTAAAGTAATAGAATCAAAATCACAGGTTAATTCAAGTGTAACTCATTAGATAAAACACCAATTATCATCTAAAATGTTGTTGGTCGATCCCCGCCCTCACACTCAATTCTTAAATGAGCATGAACTAATGAAATTAGGACAGTGTAATTAAAGCAAATTACTGTTACCATTGATGCTAGTACTTAGTATAACCCTCCATATTCTATTTAACTTAATAGATAAAACATCTATGGAACCACCCTGCAATAGTTGAATTCAAATATATCTATCTGCCTTGTCACTGTTTTCTAATGGCTACCAAGGAAGGACAGCAGAATGTTGTTTCGAATCCATCCTTATTTCCATTTACTGGAAGGAAAAAGGTATTGTAATCCGAAAAAGCTCCTTTGGGCAACTCATTTTTCTCGTATCGAATCGATACATGATATTGAACTCAAGAGACCTTTCATGCCATGAAAATGGTAAGCCTTGATACAATATTCTCGATCACATTTACATTATACGCTACAATATTAATTACAGCAAGGAGAAGATGTTGGAATAGAAGGCTAATACCTAACTTGGCGACGTCTCTTCCCGAGGTTGATGGTTTCCTTTTAGCTAAAACAATTCGAACTCCAGATGCTCTCCAGTGGACTTGCTTTCCAAATACCTGAACTTGTTTTGTTGAGCAATCATGTTTGGAATGTCCATATCACATAAGTCCGGGAGTTCTGGAGGGATTGCACAACGGATCAATGCCCAGTTTAGCCCCTCGAAGAACGGGTGCTGTTTGATTTCGGCAGCCCCTTTCTCCGTTCCGAATCGGTTTTCGGGTTCTTTTACCAACAACCCTCGGATAAGATCCCTTGCCTGCAAACTAACTAATGGACTGTCGGGAAAACTGAGGCCCTGCAGTACTACATTGGCCAATGTTTCTTCGTTATTGGAACCCTTGAAAGGAGTTCTACCATACAGAAGCTCATAGAGAAAAACACCAAACGTCCACCAATCAACTGCAGCTCCATGACCCTCTCCTTTAATGATCTCGGGAGCCAAATATTCATGAGTCCCAACGAAGGAATTGGATCGTGCATCTGTGGGTTCAGCTACGAGCTGGGGCAATGATCTGAACTGTGCTGTGAGGTCAGGTTTTGACTTCCTTGTTTTGGCAGCAGCAGGTAGAAACCTTGGGCTGAAGCATGGGACTTGACATGATGGTTCAATGCAAAACGGCTCAGCACAACTAGAATCTGTACATGGACCTGACGTTTTCACCAAGTCTGCATTGAAGGATGATGACTTCAGGAGTGTTGGACTGACCGTGCACCTAAGCGACAGGTCAAAGTCCGTAAGCATTATGTGACCATCTTCCCTGACAAGAATGTTCTCAGGTTTTAAATCTCGATAAATGACTCCAAGCATGTGCAAGTATTCCAAAGCAAGGAGGACCTCAGCAACATAAAATCTGCAAAATGGTATAGAAGAGCAGTTTTAGGAAAAGATTTCTACGAGAAATGCATGACTGCTTGTGCAAAACCAGCTACAAGATTCAGCAAATTATTCCATAAAATTAGACACTGCAAATTAGACATGTATCATAAGGTTTGCCTAGTGAACACAAACATTACTTAGAGATCAAGCTGTATTGCACCAAGTCTTGTTCACCGTCTTCCCTTTTTCTATCGGTATAACCAGTAAAAATTAGAGATGACACCTGATATCTTGTTTTTTTTTTTCACTTTTTATACAAGAATCGACCTCCATTAGCAAGAGCGTGCTATTGACAAGTAGATGTCACTAATGATGGCATTAGAGGGGGATCGAGAGTCCTTTATAAAAGTTTAGTGATGTATACAAATGTAGTGCGTATATAAGTAAAGGCAAGACAAGTTGGAGGAGTGCGTGTATAAGTTGGCATCATTATTGATGCATTTCCTGTGCCTATGGAATAACTTAATATTTCCTGCAAGAGAGTATATATCAATTAGATCAAACCAACTTCAACTTGCATGTTTTTACATAACTTGTAGTTGTATTGTACCATTGAATGGAGAGAAAGATGAAAGTTCACAAGTTACAAAAGCAAAACAAATAAGAGATTCATACGCTTGTGGCTATATGTTCATGAAAGAATATCGATACCCTCAACCAAATTCGGTGACCATTCTTCAATGTGAGAAGGACATATTCCAGATTAGCTAACAAAATTATAGTAATATGCATACAAATATAGAATAAGTATATATGAGTAGCATTGTGCCTCAAATATCATATTCTTCTTGTGCTATTCAGTGCTTTTTGTGTCCATTTAATGACAGCAAACAAGATGCAGAAGGGGAAATCAACTAGCTTATAATTTTACCTTGCTGCAGGTTCAGGAAAAACTCTGCCTAGCTGCTTCTGCCGCAGAACATGAAGATCTCCTCCAGGACAATACTCCATGACAAGACATGATAGATTATCTGAAGTGAATTGAACATAAAGTGTTGGGAGGAATGGATGATCTAGCATTCTCAGTATTTCTCTCTCAGTTTGCGCTCTAGGCATTTTCTTTCGCCTTGCTAGAAACTCATTGTCCATTACCTTAATGGCAAATAGGCAATTAGTGCCAGTTAGCTCAGCAAGATACACGGTTCCAATGTCCCCACAACCAAGCTTCTTTAAAAGATTGAAATGCCGCAAGCTAAGGACCCCATGCTGCAATTGTGCATGGCGTATGGCTTCCCACCTAACATCTTTCGACATATGAGGTCTGTTACCAGTACTGGATCCATGCCCATTGCTGTCATCACTTATAATACTCGTCGTACTGCTACTGTACTCACCTTGACTACTTTTTGAGCTTTGTGAAAATTCGCCCTTATCTCGTACCCTTGTATTTCTTTTTACTCTAACATCAGAAGCCTTGCCATCTGCATTGATGCCTGATTTGTTAACACCAGATTTAGAACTAGTCATGTTTACATCAGTACCAAGACCACTAAACTGGGATGCAGAGCCCTTCTTTAAGTCTTTAGCTGCACTATTCAATGCACAGTGGCACCTTTCACATATCAACTTCCTTTTACTAGGATCCGTATCACCATTGACTGCATTGTATGTGCTTGAACTACATGTTGGAGAACTCAAATCCTGTTTGACCTTCTTCTTAGCCAGCCCCTTGTTCCTAATAATTGGTTTGACAGAACGGGAGCTACTTCTAGATAACTTGCTTACCTTACTGCCACTACCCAACTTAGATGACGATGCAGTTTGCAACCTACCTTTCCGTCCTGTCTTCGATGATGACACTTTATTTGCTACCCTGCTTGAGGCAAGAATTTTCTTCTCCTTCTCTAAAACCTTGCCAATAGTGCAAGAAGATATAGATGGTGGAGTAATGGACTCCTCTTCCTTCTCCAGCTCTGCCTTTAATGTTTGAGATCCAACTTTCCTTGACAAGGTGGTATTGATGTTTTGTTCCCCTGTAGAATTTTGTGTTTTCACAACTGGTAACTGAGGAGAAGAATGAACACTTTCAGCCGGTGATTTAACAGCAGATGCCTGGACATGCTCAAGTCTCTTCTCAAAGTTCAATTTCTTTTCCTCTGGAACCAGGGATATTTCAACCACACGCCCCCCCTTACCTTTATCTGAAGAAGAGCCTGACTCTGTGGCTTCAACCATAACTGAATTGTACAATGTCTTGATCCGTCCAGCTTCCGAGAGTCTTGAAGAGCTAGCTGATTTTGATGATCTTTTCATGGCAGCCATTTCAGATGCCTTTGAAAGGCATAGTTCCCTGAGTGCTTGCTTCAGACTACCAGAATCAGAAGTACCAATACCTGGTGAACGAGGTATGCCAACAGTTATTGGCTTCTTTAGTGTACTTTTTCTCAGTGCGTTTACCTCTACTTGTGAATGACCTAAGCTCTTGGATGCATTTTTAATACTAATTGACTCAAAAAGCTGATTGATATCATCCTCTAGAGATCCCTTGAATCCAATTTTCAATGCAGAAAGTTTTCGATCTTTGTCCGATACAAAATCTGAATGACGAGATCCTACCTTACTTTGAACAGGTTTGATTTCTTCCCTTGCTTCAACAATTTCACAAGTACCAGATCCCATTACTACCTTCGCTCACTAGACGAAAGCCCTTAGATAGTGGCTCCGTAAAACTTAGCAATTCTGTGGTTTACTGATCCACGATGCTAATCCATTTCCGAAATTTCAATTTAGAAACAAACGATTTTAAAATCTGGAAACCAAACTCACACTCTTGAGCTATTCTTTGCATCACTAGAACATTGACGGATCTCTTCTACTCGCCATAACCTGCAACATTCAGAGCATGAAATCGTCACAAAAACTTCAAGATATGAGTTAAGCCAAGACACATGTAAGACTGGCCTAGAGTTCAACAGTTAAACACAAATGTGTATCTCTCATCAAGTTGTCCTTTCTTATCATTGTTGTCATTCTGCTACTATCATTATCGTTGCTGTTGTCATATTTGGAAACAGCATACTTGTCAAATTAATTAGCCATGTGAAAGTTTAATGTCGTTTTCATAAACAAGACATATGCAGGTATGATGATTTTCTAAACTATTATTTCGAAAAATTATTGAAGTACACAAAACAAACCATCATTGTTGGCAGTTACCCTGTTATCCCAACCCAACGGTTGAAGAGAACTCAATGTACTCTCAACATTTGAAAGGAGAAGAAAGATACTCAAACAGAAAACCTAAACATATCAAGAGTCAAACTAAAAAAAAAACATACACCAACAAACGATACATCTCAAAGGAAACATGAAGAGATAAGAGATGGCCGAAGTACAAAAAACCGCAGATTGGGTAATGATTAGCATCTATTACTTCCACATATCACATGCCCAAACAGTCACTCGGATCATCCAACTAAGGGTCGAGAAGCATTCAAAAAGAAGGTCGAGATTCAAGAGACATCACGGATAGTTCCAGCTACAGAAAACGAAACAGAAATCGCTTACAGAACCGACTGGATCGAAGAAACCACAAACCCATCATTCAAAGTCGAAACCACCAAAATCCCATCTCAGAGATTTACAGGCACATCTAAGATTCTACAGTAAAAGCACTCTACTTCAAACGGCATTCTAGAGTGACAAAACAACCAACAAATCAACTCAACAACGAAGAGACGGCAGGAAAATGGGATTGAAGGAAAATTAGGAAAAAGAAACAGAAAACTCAGAATCCCGGAGCTGGGGTCCAAAACAGAGCTCAACCCAGAAAGAACTCGAGAGGGGATCGAAATCAAAAGGGAAAAAAGAGCAAAAGAAAGGGGAAGAGAGTGAGATCAGAGACAGCATTTACCTGCGGGGAAGTGAGCTGAGAGGGCGCAATGGGGAAGTGTGAAGAATGCGAGAGAGATCAAGGCGTAAGCAGTTGGGAAAAACCTAGTTTGGGGTCCGGAGCGGTGGGCGGAGAGAAGAAGGGAGGAGAGAGAGAGAGAGACAGAGGTCTAGAGAGAGAAAGAGAGTAAAATAGTATCTTTCTCTTCAGAATTCTGATACTGGCTCTGATTATTTAGGAGAGATGAGGCCCCACATTGGCAGCTTATGACCAGTGGGTTTAATGCAAGAAACAAATCTAATAAATGTCACTTTGCGAATTAATAATGAGATTTTAATTTCTTCAAAAAAATAATAATAATAATGAGATTTTAATTCTATTTTCCTTTTCAAATTTCGAATTTCTTTCTATTTTCGTTGCTGAGTTATTATATTATGTTTTAATCTTTTAACTTTAAAAAAGAAATAACTATTTTTCTCCTTGTTTTAGATGACATAACTTTTGAATATATGTTACATTTTGATTAGAGCATAATTTTAAGTCATATGAGTTGGAGATGAGAAAATAATATTGTAATAACTAAAACAATTATTGTTTAAAGTTTATCGACTACAATAAATATTACAAGTTTAAGATTCAAAATAAAACAAATTTACTCCACCTGGTTCAATGGAGAGCTTGCTTTTTGTTACTGTTTATAAAGAAAGTATCTAAAAAAAACAAACAAATTTAAAAGCTCATAGACCAAAATGTACGTTCTGAACCAAAATAGAATTCAAACCTAATAATAATAGTAAAAAAAAAAAAGTTTCCTTTTCTCTAAAACTAAATAAAAGAAAATTTTCAAAGTAATTTATTTTAATATATAAAAGGAAGATCGTGAAAATGAGAATCTCATATCATTTATTTCTTTTCCAACTCAATAAACTTCTCATAACACAAATTCAATGGATAAAACATTTATTACAATTTCAAACGTAAATGATTCAATGGTTTATCTTATGATTGTTGAATTGAAAAATAAAACTATTTATAAGCTTAATTAAAAAAAATAGTAAAAGAATCAATTAAATTAGACCAAATAAGACTAAATACAGAAATAATAATATGATTAATAGTTCATGACAATGCTTTAAAATTGAACTATCTTACCTGGTTTTTCCAAGTAAATTTTTTAGACCTTGAATTTAAGCATATGATATTGTGTGTATGTGTGTTTTTTTTTATATTTGTACACTAATGGAAGTTGACTTTTTTCAAAATTACGATGCTAATTGCTAACCCTTTGTTTTATATAATATTGATACTTGATAGTATGTTTGAAAATGCATGTGACAATATTATTATTTTTAAATAAAATATTTTTACCATTGCTAGTTTTGACTCGTGGGTCAGGTTTTTAAAACCTTTTTGAAATGGTATCGTGTACTTTATAGCTAATTAAATAAAAACATAATTATTTAGCCTTTATCACACAATCAAATAATTAACTAGTAAATATTATATTAAATTACAAGTTTAGTCTTCAAACTTTTAAATTTGTATCTAAAAGATCTCTAAACTTTAAAATATATCTAATTAGTCTATCAACATTCAATTTTGTTTATAATAAGTCTCTAAACTTTCAATTTAGTGCCTACTGAGTCGCTAACCTGTTCGAAATTTTTAAAAATTAACTTATACATTATATATAAAATTGAATATGTCTAATAAAACCTCTAAACTTTCATTTATGTGTCTAGTAGGTTTGTGAATTTTTTTTAAAAAAAAATGTCAAATAGACAAATGACCTATTAGACACGGAATTGAAAATTCAAGACCTATAGACACTAACTTAAAAGTTTAAAGATCTATTAAATATTTTTTTGAACTCCAAGGATCAAATGGATACAAACTTGAATATTCAGTTAATATTCAAGTTTGTATCTATTTAAAAAGAGAAAACTTGTAATTTAACTAAATATTATTTATATCAATATCTTGAAAAATAGAGAAAAAAAAATAACTTCTTATTCCAACTTTGAGTGAGGATTTTCAACCTTATCCAAATTAGGTCCTAACAAGAAAATTATTTGACATTTCTCTATAATATATACAAACTTACCAAGATTTTAATATCTCCATATCTCAAACTATCATCCAAACAGTTCCCAATAGATTATTTATTTTTATTTTTTATTTAAAAAAAAAACCCTAATATTTTGAGAACTGTTTATTTTTTAAATTAATTAGCTGTACTAATTTTAGTGGCAATGAATAGTCCAGGTTTCATCACTTTCAATGGCCACTCATGTTCAAGCAAACAGCTAAAAAATGGATGCAAAAAGAAGACAAAATAAAATGGTACCTTAGTATGTCATGTGATCCATCTATTATTAGAGAGATCAAACTGCAAATACTAAATGGTAAATAACAATCTATTAAAAACACACATACCTTTTTTCTTTTATTCTCTCTTCCTTAGTTTCTTTCTTTTTATGAAAACTACTAGAGGGAATGAGATTGCTGTTTGGATATATATGTTTACAGGAACAGTTTGTTTGGACAATCCTACAGTATTTTACACACTCTTATATAAACTTATTAATGTTTAAAACGTAATTCCGAGACGTCAATTCAAAAACAGTTTAGTAGATGAGACATCAATTATAATTCTAAAGGTCGAAAATTCAATCTTCCATAAAACAATAATTGAACTAATAAATACGAGGATTAAAAATATATAATAAATAACTTAAATTATATATAAAAAATACTTCTACACTCTTTACAAGGTTACCATGTAAATTATTCCCATCATACATAATTTATTTCGCAGACATGCATCGCGGTCCGAAACAGTTTTTTGAAAAAATCCCACTATATATCCAAATAGATTCTTCAACTTAAAGAAAACAAAATTTTATTTTAAAAAAGAAAATACTAAACTTTACTTAATCTCTAGACATAACGTCTCAATTTTTTTTAGTTCAACAACATTTGAAGTGGGAGATTTGAACCTCTAACTTCTTGGTCAGAATACATGTCAATTACTAAAAGTATTTAATAGATTCTGAACTTTGAGATTTACGTCCATTTGGTTCCTAATTTAAAAAAGGTGAACCATAGGTCAACTTTCAATTTTGCAGTGTATAAGTCTCTAAACTTTCAATTTTGTGTATAATGGTGTCTCGACTTATTCGACGTTTTTTAAAATTCACGGACCCTACCATACATAAAATTCAATTTTATATCTAATAGATCAGTTAAGTATTAAAAATTTTGAACGTGTTAGAGGTCTATTAGACACAAATTAAAGATTTAGAAACCTATTAAACATTTTTTTAAAATTCAAGTGTATTGAGAACACAAAATTTGAAAGTTGAAGGATTAAACAGGTTAATTTGTCTAAAAAAAAAAAAAGCATGCACCAAAATCCAAATGAAGAATTTTCAAAACAGATTAAGAGTACATATTTGCAGACATAAAAATGTAGGTGGTGAGCATGAAAAAATGTAATGGTGCATCAGCAGAGTGTTGAGATGAAAATATAAAACAGTAAAAAACAGAAGATGGTGAATGCTGAGAGAAAAGGAGAAAAAGATAAATGAGTGTAAGAAAAAATAATATTTGTGTTGGGAAAATGGCATTAGGTTAAAATGGGGACTGTTAAATACTTGTCGTATAGTTTGAAGTTGCCTGATGGATGTAAGAGAAATTGGAGCCTACTTCTTCCTACTTGCTTTCCTCAATATTTTTCCCCTCAATTTTTATTTTATATGTTTCTATTATTATGCCCTTTTTCTTCAAATCTATCATATATATGATATTGTACGCATCACATGCTTCTTGTCCCTTGGGACCAATTTCCCCTTTTTTTTTCTCTCTTTTTCATTTTAAGGTTCAAATCCTTCGACCCCAAATGTTGATGTACTCAAAAAAAAAAAAAAAAAGAGGTTTTTAGTGTTTTCACAAATTGATATTCACTCGGTGAATCCATTTAATTGGTTGGATATGAAAATGAACAGAATTGAAATGGCATAGAAACACAAATCCTAAAAATTTGTGATGAAAAAGAAAAGTGTGACTTGGCGAAACATACACAAAACACGATGAAAGATGTGAAATGACACATGGCTTAGTTTGATGTGGCACCCACGTTGGTTAACTTTTATGTCATTTATAATACTCTTGCAAAATTTAAAGTGGGTGAGCGTATAAAATATAGTCCATTAGTGACTACACAAATGAACATATAATATACACCACACTATAATGGACACATGGACATGGACTCTCCAAAAAGAAAACACATGGACTATAATTAATTAAAAATATCATTGTAGATCATATCTTACAGGAACATCTTAAGGCTTTGTGCAGTCTGAAACGAAGTTAAAACTCTTTTGAGAAGGGATAAAATTTTACAATCTAACTTTATATATGTATGATGTTTGAATTTTGAAAATTCAAAGAAGCAGCATAGAGGGGAAAATTTAAAACCTTAATGTTTTTATATAATTTTCTTAATATGGGAAGAGCTAAGAGGGAGAAATGTCGTCCTTAATTACATGTGACTTGTTAAGAGATTTTGTATGAATATTATATGGTGAGAAAATAATTATGTAAATATGTATATGAATAATTGGGCATAGGATCCAATTTGCAAAAGAGGAGAGAGAGAGAGAAGAAAATGATAAAATTAGAATTAAGTTGATAGGGAGAGGGAGTATGATATATCACAATAAAAATTAAAAAGCAAATGTCAGATTGGGAGAGCAGGATTTAATCCTTCACATTTTCTTCTGACCACTTTTGGCTTCTTCCTCTGTTCCCCACTCTCTCCTTATTATTATTATTATTTATTTTTTATTTTTTTGAATTGGCGCCCAATACAATGCATTTATTATTTATTCATCATTTTATCCACCTTGGCCCCTTTTTGTTCCCTTCTCCCCATTTTTTTCTCCCTATTACTTTTTCCATTCTTACCATTTTTATTTTATTTATGTCCATAATATCTTTTCATTTCATTCTATTTTACTACATAATTTTTTTTTAAAACAATGGTTATTTTTTATTCTTGTGATTATTATGTTTACTTAATATTTTTCGTTTATTCTATTGGTTCACGTCCATATGTTAATATTCGAATCTACAATATTGATTTGTTAAAATAAAAATATTAACAAAGATTGAAGCTACATCTTTAAAGTTTGTTATTAAAACAAATAGTTTGCAACTTTAAAGATTATTACTTAAAAAAAAAATTGCTCATTAAGAAAAGAAAGAGTTTGCTACATATAATCCTTCCTTCAAAATAGAGGAAAGCCAAATTGAGAAACTATCATCTTTTCCCACAATTTCTATTCTCAAGCTCTGAGATGAAACAAAAACAAAAAACACAAAATCTCCTTTGGAAGCAGCTACACGAGCAAGATTGTGTGTCAAAAGGTTGCTTGATCTAGGACAATAAAAGAATGAAGCGACATTTGCATGTGGCGTCAAATCCTCCACTTCTTCGATCAACAATGAAATCTTCGAGCTTATGAAACTTTACTTCTAAAATATCATATTTAGAATAGTGTTTTTTAAAATCAGGTTTTTAAAAATTTAAAGACTAAAATGTATTTAAAATATAAAATTTTATTTTGGTCTCTATATTTAGTAGTTTTATTATTATTATTATTATTTTTTAATTTCACCTTTTAAGAAAATGTTTCAACTGATTTCTGAGTTGGATTTTGCATAAACTTTTAACTTGATTTTAATGGGAATATATTTTCCTTTTTGTTCCTATAGTATTTACCATGGCAAAGAGTGCTTTAAACTAATTAGATTTCACACGTTTTTAGAATATAATATCACAAATATAAAATGAAAGATTTGAAAATTAAAGTCATTAATCTTCAATTATATGTTTTGATTGACTTTTAGTAAAAACTCTTTATTGGATATTGTTGATGGTCAAATTTTGTCGGAAGGAACTCATCTGACCTTCACGTGCCACCAACGGTAAATTTGTTTGATAGGGGGAAGACGTGGCCTGCAAGACGGTAACCTGCACTCCTGTGTGGTGCTAGCCACACCGCCTCCGATGCTTAAGTCAGAAAACGGAAGTGGAGAGCAAGAGAGTAAGAGAGTAAGAGTAGAGAGTTCAGGTCCCCTTCTTCAGTGGCGAAGAGGGGTATAAATACCTACTCATGCTCCTAGGGTTTTTAGGAATTCGGAGGCGTTTCGGGACGAACCAGGCGGAACCGGGGTGGCCAGAGGCATCGGGGACCAAAAGGAAGGCGACTGAGCTCGGCCCGCACAAACGGGCCGAATGGTCGGCCTCGGCCCAAGGTCGGGCCAAGTTGGCCCGGCCCTTTGGTCGGTTCTTCCTCTGGGTCGGTCTCCTAGTCCTATTTATGCCCGGATGTCCTCGTCAGCTCCTCGTGCATCTGGAGTGGTCCAAAATTACCTATAATAGATATTTTTTTTTTCAATCAAAATTGTGCACCACTAATAGACGTTAACAAAGAAAACAGACAATCTCATATAAAGTTACTACCGAGAAATTTCCTATCAAAATAATCATAAATTCTAACCGAGAAAAAAAAATAAAAAGAAAAAATCTTCAAAATAGTCAAGTCGAACAACCATTTATTTTCTATACAATTATTATGGGATGGGTTGGTTGAGAAAGGGGCGAATTCCGACTAATATTTTTCTTGGAAGACAAGGGAATTGATTTTACTTTATTCTTCATTTAGGTAGGTGAGTTTTTATTAATTAGTTGAACACAAAAATATTATCGTATAGCCGCATTAAAATATGTTACGTGCACCACACTTTCTCATAAACCCACACAATAATATATGTTTTGTATTTAATAACGTTAGGTATATAACACCTCCATAATTATCAACATCTCAATCTTATTTTAATTGGAGGGATGCCATTAAAGAATCAAATCTTCTTTTTAAATGTCAAAATGCATATTTTAATTGGAAAAATTAATGTTGTTCTTTTTGAACAAAACTAAATGGATGTGAAGTCACATGTAATTCCCTGCAATAATTAAAGTGTCTAAAATGTTTAATTTTTAATTCTAGGAGTTTTGCAACCACATGTAAAATTAATAGGAAATGTTTATCGCGTGAATAAAAGGTAGCAATTCCAGGTTTGTTATTTGTAAATATAGCAACCATTTTTTAAAAATTGCAAATATGGTAAATCTATCGATGATAGACTTCTATTACATGATACATGTAGTCTATGAGTAATAATTGCAATTATGATTAGAGTCTATGAGAAACTTCTATCACAGATAGATTTTAATTTTGTTATATTTACAAATAGTTTTGACAAATCTATTAGTGATAGACATCTATCGTTAATAGACTTCAATCACAATGCATGTAGTTACTATCAATGATAGATTATTATCGTCAATAGAATAGTCTATCAATAATAATTACACTTGTGATTGAAGTCTATACAAACTCTTATCACTGATAGACTTCAATTTTGCTATATTTGCAAATCGTTTTGGTTTTTTCTATATTTTTAATTATTTTAGTCTATTTTGTTAATTATTTGTACAAACAACCTAAATAAAATGACACAACTAGAAAGATTTTAATAAGAGAGAGAAGAAAATGGAGGAACAAATAATTGAAATAGGTTTTTGTGGTCTCCTTTTTTTGTTTCTTGTTTCCATATTTTTTTTAGTAAGTTTGATAATTGTTGGTGCTTCTTATTTCTCATTTCTCAAAAATATTTCCAAAGTAGTGTGTAACAATATAAAAAAATGTTTCCAAAATAGTGTAGAAATTTTGATAACAAGATAGAGGAACAATTATAAAACACTTCTATTTCTAAAAAAAAGCTAGAAATAAGAAATAAAGAACGTTATAAAACAACTCTCCCTTTTTTTTTCCTAGTCTTTACCAAAACATAAATATAATGCATAATAAATAGGTGTCTACAAGTAAATATAATATAAAAATGTTGGAGATTTAATTTTAAAAACTAATTTTCATTTGAAAATTTTACGTTTTTAATTTAAAATTTCAGAGAAAAATAAACAAGAACGCATTATTAACCCACGTTTTTGTTTCTTTTTTTCAATAATAATAATAATAAAAAAACACATGTTTTTCTTTATTAAAAAGAATTGAAAATAGCCAAAGCGAGCATAGCTCAGCGGTAATTGGCATGTACTCTCGACCATGAGGTCAGAGGTTTGATTCCCCCACCCCCAAATGTTGATGTACTCAAAAAAAAAAAAAAAAAAATTGGAAATAAACTAGGGAAACTTACCAAAAAAACATTTTTTTGAAAAGTAAAAAAAAAAACATTTTGAATATGAATAAAATTATTATTAACGACATAAAGATTTCAAATCTGCATCAAATAATTATTCTGGGATAATCACACTGCATCAGTCACATTCAATAATTTTTTTCTTCTCTGTAGGAGAGTATACCTTTGCAAGGACCCTCCCAAATCTCAGTCAGTAAATCTAGCAAAAGGAAAGGTTAGGAAAGTGATAAAATTTTGAAAGGGAAAAGGCAAAAAGAAAAATATAATAATAATGTTAATAATAATAATAGAGAGAAAAAGGGCATATATTTATATAAGAGGAGAGATTGTACAATTATGAGGGGAGAAAAAACCATCACTTTCACATGCTATGCCCACCATGAAAGGGATGGTTGTAAACTTGTCAGCTTCCCCTAAAAACTAAGTAACAAAAGCTTGAAAGAGAGAGATGGGATGTCTCTCTCTCTTCCCTCTCTCTCTCTCTATCATACCTTTTCCATCCTTTTGGCACCGAGTTAGGGTTAGGTTAGACATGGACAAACCCGAATTATTTCAATTATTAGCTATTATTTTGTCAATTGAATAATCGATATATTTATATTTTAGGTGATCTTTCTTAATCTTTTACTTTTTTTTTCTTTAAGAATGTATCTTGGTTTTCTAAAATGTTCTTTTCCAGTACATTTGGATAGAGATGAAGATCATTGCATTATATTTGGTTCGATGCTCTGCAAATTAGGACAAACCGAAAGGACAATACATACAAATGTTTAGCAATATATTTCAAACTTCTAAGACCAAATTCAGTAATTTCCAAAATGAAAGGAAAGAATGTCAATAATGTTATTTTGATATGAGGGATTGTGGTCCTTTTTATTTGCTTTTTCACAGAAAGGCTCCAATATTAATGTGAAGTCAGTTTTCTTTCTTTTCTGAGTTTCAATCTTCTCCTAACTTTGATAAATAATGTTACACTTTTCATTATATGGCTGTCTTCTCTGCCAACTATAATTGAGAGTTTCATTATTCATTTGTATTGATTTGGTGCCGCCTTCACACTGCCTCCCTTTATGACTTGGTGAGAAATGGTTGGATAATGTTTCTTTTCTTTTAGCACTACTTTTATTGAAGTTATAATTTGCTTTCTAAATTTTACTACGTAACCATCTATAGATTTTCAAATTCTTAGCAATGTAATTCGTTAAATATATATAGGGTAGTTCTCTGTTTTTTTTTTTTAAAAAAAAAGAAAAAAATTAATCTTTACGATACAAAATCATGCGAAGGTTTAATGGAGTTTCTGACATATGTAGATTGATAATAACGGCTTGCGGACAAATGTGTTTATAATTTAGAGAGACTAAATTTTTACCTAACAAAAATCAATATTTTACTCTAAAGAGATTTTTCTCCGTAGAGACTAAATGTTTGCATATTTTAAAGTATAGTGACTCAATGGTTGAACTTCACAAATCATTCTTAACCTGACAACCAACTTATTTTTCCTCTTCTTTATTCAACTCTAAATCTTATTAGAGTCAGACTAACACAGTCAACCAAATAAATAACATCAACTCATTATACGTAAATTTGAAGAAAAAAAATGTGACACGTTTTCAACATAACTTTTAGTTATAAAAGCACTAATGTTCTTAGTACTGCTGTTTGTAATGCCTTTTCTCATTGTAGTCATTCAGTTTGACATGACCGTCTTGGTCATCCTTCTTCTAAGCATTTACAGGTTTTGACCAATGTATTGTCACTTGGATCAAATAAAGACACTTCATCTCAGCCATGTCTTATCTGTCCTCTGGCCAAACAAAAACGACTCTCTTTTCCTTCTAGCAAACGGATTGCTGCTGCCCCTTTTGAGTTAGTACACTACGACACTTGGGGTCCTTATCAGACACCAACACACTCTGGATACCGGTACTTTCTAACCATTGTTGATGACTACACTCAATATACCTGGACTTATCTGATGAAGAATAAGTCGGATGCTCTCACAGTGGTTCCTCGTTTCTTTTCCTATGTTGACACTCAATTTGACACCTCAATTAAAAGCTTCCGCTCCGACAACGCTCCTGAGTTGTCTTTCACCGAGTTCTTCAGCTTAAAGGGTGTTCTCCATCAATTCTCTTGCGTAGAATGCCCCGAGCAGAATTCTATTGTAGAGAGGAAACACCAACATCTCCTAAACGTGGCTCGTGCTCTCATGTTTCAATCGAGAATACCGTTGAAGTTTTGGGGAGAATGCATCCTGACTGCCTCATTTTTAATCAACCAAACGCCATCCTCATCTGTTGACTGACAAACTCCTTATTCTCGTTTATACAAGAAGGATGCTGATTACACACAACTCCGAGTTTTCGGTTCATTGTGTTTTGCTTCTACCCTCACTTCTCACAGATTGAGATTTCAACCTCGAGCAGTCCCCTCTGTTTTCATGGGGTATCCTCAAGGTATTAAAGGATTCAAACTTTATGACATTAAGAACAAGCGTTTTTTTTGTGTCCCGGAATGTTTTTTTTCATGAAAACATATTTCCTTTCCATCAAGTGACAGTCAATGATGACATTCTTGATCCTTTTCCAGACTTAGTCCTACCTAAGTCCTTCAGTTATGATGGTTTTAGTTCGCAACAGTCAGCTGAAATTCATCAGAATCCTGTTGTTTCTACTACTCCTGTTGATAATGTGTTGCCTGACAGTGATGACCATGGTATGGAAGTGACTTGTCCTGATCAATCTTCCACCTGTGTTGAACATCCCTGCTCAACCTCGCCAAATATTCCTTTAAATCTCAGGAGATCTACAAGGGAAAAGAAGCAGCCTTCGTATCTGAAGGATTTTCATTGTGATCTGTTGAAAACCGGTTCATGTTTTTCAACAGCAATCAAGTTTCCCTTACAAAATTACATTTCTTATAATCGGTTATCTCCTGATTATAAGAATTTTGTCCTTAATGTTTCATCCGTCCATGAACCCCGATTTTACCATGAGGCTGTTCCCCATAAACACTAGAGAGATGCCATGGATAATGACTTATCTGCCATGGAAACAAACAAGACTTGGTCCATTATGCCTCTACCCAAAGGGAAACACTCGATTGGTTGCAAATGGGTTTATAAGGTCAAGCACAAGGCCGATGGTTCTATTGAACGCTTCAAGGCTCGTCTAGTAGCCAAGGGCTACACCCAGCAAGAAGGACTCGACTATATCGAAACCTTCTCTCCCGTGGCAAAGTTAGTCACAATTAGAGTTTTACTCACCATGGCTGTTTCCCTTTGTTGGCCTCTTGAGCAGTTAGATGTGAACAACGCCTTCCTACATGACGATTTGTTCGAGGAAGTATATATGGATCTTCCCATGGGCTATAAACATGGCATTGATAAGCTTCAGGGGGAGAAGTTAGTCTGTAGGCTGCATAAATCGATATACGGACTAAAGCAAGCATCGAGGCAGTGGTTTGACAAGTTCTCTTGCTCGTTACTATCACTTGGTTTCAAACAATCCAAGTCTGATTATTCCTTATTCACAAAAGGAAGTGGTCCCTCTTTTGTTGCTCTCCTCGTTTACGTTGATGATATCATCATAACAGGAGCTTCTTCAGCCAATGTTGCCTTACTCAAAGATCATCTTAACAAGGCTTTCAAGCTTACAGATTTAGGATCTTTAAGATACTTTCTCGGACTAGAAATTGCGCGTTCTAGCAAAGGGATCTTTCTTTCTCAAAGAAAGTATGCTCTCGAGTTGGTTGAAGATGCTGGTCTTATTAGTGCAAAGCCTTCATCACTGCCCATGGATCCTAACATCAAACTCACTGCTGATACTGGAGAAATTCTTTCTGATCCTGCTGTGTATAGACGTCTTATCGTTCGTCTGCTTTATCTCACTATTTCTAGGCCTGATGTAACTTTTGCTGTCCATCGACTCAGCCAATATGTGGCCAAACCACGCACCTCTCATTTAAATGCTGCTTATATGTTGCTCCATTACTTAAAGGGATCTGCTGGCAAAGGTATCTTCCTTCCAGCATCTCAATCCTTCCAAATATGTGGCTTCTCTGATGCCGATTGGGCATCATGCTCAGACTCTCGCAGATCGACTACAGGTTATTGTGTCTTTCTTGGCGAAGCGCTGGTTTCTTGGAAAGCTAAGAAGCAAAACACATTTTCTCGATCATCAGCAGAGGCTGAATATAGAGCCTTGGCAGCCACTTCCTGTGAAATCGTTTGGCTTCAACAATTGTTGAGAGATTTGCAAATTAACTCCCCGTCTCCTGCACTGCTTTTTTGTGATAATAGTGCCGCTATTCACATAGCTTCCAATCCCATTTTTCACGAAAGAACAAAACATATCGAGCTGGATTGCCATTTTGTCCGAGAAAAGGTCCTCACTGGCGCCATTAAACTACTTCCAGTTCGATAGAGTTCTCAATTAGCAGATGTCCTTACGAAAGCTTTGCCAACTTCTTTGTCTTCGCCTCTATTGTCGAAGATGGGCTTATTAAATTTTATGCTTCCATCTTGAGGGGGAGTTTTAGTTATAGAAGTTGTATTTAGTTGAGTTAGTTTTTCATTTTGTTATTTTACTCAACTCCTTGACATCTGTACTACTTGGCTATTTATAGCTTTTGACTCAATGAATAAAGTGAGCAAGATATTATTTACTCTCTGTGTTTGTTAATAACAGTGGTAAGTACGAGTTTTAACATTTGGCTAAACCCAAATGGAACAAAATTGAAACTTTTAACTAAAATCATAGGGTCAAATTTGTAAATTAATCATTTTATTTTTAATAATTGCACTTAATAATATTTTCTACATTTCATTTTTCATTTTCGGAAAGGTTTCTAACATGACATACAAAGTTTGAAATTTAAAGAAAAAGTAGTTATTGCTTTATGTTTCCTATTTTATTTTTTTAAAAAGATATATTGATGAGGCCTTTTTTTTAAAAAAAAAAATTATAAAATGCGAAGTAATAAATATCAAATAAATTAAAATGACAATTGTAAGTTGGAATTTTTGTTAAGTAAAGCTTTCATTTTCTTATTTATGAAATTTAAACAATAAGAACAAGAAATGAGTGTGAAACATATTTTAATTGAAGTTAAAAGTTTTAAATCTTATTTTGGTCTTAGAATTTTTTTAATTCATTTTATTTTGGCTCGTGTATCTTCAAAATATATAATTTAATCCTTCAATTTTTTTTTAATAGAACCGTTAATATTATGCTATCAAGTTTCACTTTAACTAACTATTTGACTTTAATACGTACTCATCTCATCAATACACAGTTCAAAATCACATACCCACTATTGTTAGAACAATTGATGAAATAATAAGGCTAAATTATAAAAAATGCCCCTGAACTATGGGGTTTGTTTAAAAAATGTCCCTGAACTTTCAAAAGTTTCAAAAATACCCCTGAACTTTGAAGAATGTTTCAAAAATACCCTTGCTGTTAATTTTGGATGGAAACCGTTAAAGTTTGAGTTTCAAAAATACCCTTAAACTTTCAAAAAAATTTCAAAAATACCCTTATTGAAAAATGATTCTTCTTTTTTCCTCCTCTCTCACCGTAAATTTTTTCTCCATGAAAATTAATGCAAAACTTTGCTTAAAAAGGTTGTGTGCAACTCAATACCAAATAAAAAAAGACTTTGAAATCAAGTTTTCTCTTTTAAAAAGCGTAAAGAAGATAAGTGTGAGAAAACAACATATATATGTATATATATTATTTCATTTTTTGCTCTCTCTTTGTTTGTGTATCTTCGTGATAAGACGAAGAAATGTTTATAAGACGGTGAGTTTGGTCCAATTTATAAGATTAATCAATCAAAAGTTTTATATATGATTTTGTTCTTATTGATATTTAAGAATTGTTAGAATCCTTATACAACAATAGTTTCATTTATTTTTCGTAATAGGAATATAGAGAAAGCTAGGAAATAATATTGAAAAGACTACCAACACATGTAGAATTTCAAGAACAAAACAATAGTTATCTTGAAGATTCGATACGAAAATCTAGCCAAGTGCTTTGGATGTGTTGAAAGAGAAAGAAAGCTCCTAGATTATGAATACATGACAAATAAGTAAAGTTTCTCATTAATTTTTGGAAGAAGAGTTAATTTACGGTAGGAGAAGGAAAAAAAAAAAAGAAGCATTTTTCAATAAGGGTATTTTTGAATTTTTTTTTAAAGTTCAAGGGTATTTTTGAAACTCAAACTTTAACGGTTTCCATCCAAAATTAACGGCAAGGGTATTTTTGAAACATTTTTCAAAGTTCAGGGGTATTTTTGAAACTTTTGAAAGTTCAGGGGCATTTTTGAAACAAATCCCATAGTTCAGGGGTATTTTTTATAATTTAGCCAAAGTTTTATATATGATTTTGTTCTTATTGATATTTAAGAATTGTTAGAATCCTTATACAACAATAGTTTCATTTATTTTTCGTAATAGGAATATAGAGAAAGCTAGGAAATAATATTGAAAAGACTACCAACACATGTAGAATTTCAAGAACAAAACAAAAGTCATCTTGAAGATTCGATACGAAAATCTAGCCAAGTGCTTTGGATGTGTTGAAAGAGAAAGAAAGCTCATAGATTATGAATACATGACAAATAAGTAAAGTTTCTCATTAATTTTTGGAAGAAGAGTTAATTTACGGTGGGAGAAGGAAAAAAAAAAGAAGCATTTTTCAATAAGGATATTTTTTATTTTTTTTTTTAAAGTTCAAGGGTATTTTTGAAACAAACCCCATAGTTCAGGGGTATTTTTTATAATTTAGCCAAATAATAATGATAATAACTATTCAAAATGTTTTTTCCTTCCAAATTTCATTCCACGAACCTAAAAAATATACCTTGGAGTTTAATTGGTTTATTAGTTACATCTTGTTAGTCACCTTTTTAATTAGTTGGTTGCAATTATTAGATAATATGATGTTCCATCTCAAAACCAACTGACAATAAGTGGAATAACCCATCTATCTTATAAATTGTGAGGTCTTCTCCCAATTTTTTTTAGACTGAATACTTGTTAGTCACCTTTTTAATCATGGCTTGCTTTTGGTTCACCCCAAAAGGGGTCATACCAATGAAGATACTTGTCCTCCCTTATATACCCATGATCTTCCCCTCATCTAGCCGATGTGGGACTTTGGGCGCACTCCCAACAATCCTCCCCTCGAACAAAGTACCACCGAGCCTCCCCTCAACTAGGGAGTCATCTATCCGTCCAACTCGGAACTCTCCTTTACCAAGAATCACCGCTTTACCGAGAGTTCATGCTCTTATCCAGGACGACTCCTCTTCTCCGGAGTATACCCGCCTGCCCAGAGCTCAACCACGGATCTCCCCATGACTACTTCAAGGCTCACACAACTTCTTTGTTCGGCACCCGAGGATTCTACCCGACACGGCTACGCCCGGGGCATGGCTCTGATACCACTTGTTAGGGACTACCGGACACACACATATCTCCACAATGGTATGATATTGTCCACTTTGGACATAAGCCCTCATGGCTTTGCTTTTGGTTCACCCCAAAAGGCCTCATACCAATGGAGATACTTGTCCTCCCTTATATACCCATGATCTTCCCCTCATCTAGCCGATGTGGGACTTTGGGCGCACTCCCAACACCTCCCATTGTTAATTGGTTTTGAGATAAAACCTCATGTTATCTAATAACAATTAGTTAATCGTTGAACTTCAATAAGTTCATCTAACAAGAACTAAAAGGAAATTTTCAACAAGTTGTCTACTACATTAGAGATTGTGTCTATCTATCACATCATCTCTTTACCAAAATCCATATATAAATAAATAAATAAAATAAAATAAGTTAGGGAGGGTTGAGAGTTGTGATTGAGCAATGATTTTGATTAACAAAATAAAAATAAAAATATGTTCCATATAAATAATTCAACTGATAAAAAATATAATAATATTAGTACTAATATATCCCTAAAGATTGGGGAACCTTTCACTCTAATTATGTTTCTTTAAAAAAATAATACATGTATAGCATAGATTGGATTCATGCATGCTAACCACAAACAATGGCTATCATTATTTATTATGGTTTTTAGGGAGCCATTACCAAAATTAAAATATTGCAGCTCATCTGTCCATTTCAATTCCATTGACTTTTCTTAACAAAAAAAATGGAATATGATTTTAAATGGAATGCTTCTAAATTTGGGTCACCCCTAATTCTATCTTTAATGTATATAAAATACTTGACCTCAAAATCTTTTTGGAAATGGAAGAATTTTTCGATCCCGATTATAAATGAACCTTTCAATTGGGCCAGTGATTCATCTTGGGCTTTGTGTTGGGATTGGCCTTTTACACCAATTTGTTCAGCTAGAGCCTTGGGCCCGTTGAATTTAAAGGATTTTGGGCCCAGCCCAAAGTTGTGGCATTTGCTTACACATGTAGGCTCCCAGAATGATACTTACGAAATTATACAAAATTATTGGGTAATTGACAAAAATAGGACAAAAAAGAGTGCATTAAAGAGAAATGGGACTCATTTTAAATTGAAAGAGTAATGGGATTTGTAGGGCAGTGAAATTACAAAAATACCCTTAGTAAAAATCCCCCATTTTAACCCTAATTCACTTTCCTCTTTCCCTCATGCACGATTTTCTTCTTTCTCCCTTCTTCACGCACGCAGACAAGTGATCAACGGCAAGGAGGCGACGGCGATAGCGACCAAGGCACGACGAGCAGGCGACGACGACGACGACTGACAGCGACCATTCCAAGCAACAGATTCACGACTGATGGAGACCATCATCTCCAAAATTCTTTGGGCTGAAGTCACCCCTGAGGTAGTTGGATTTGGAATATAAATTTGTTGTTTTCATGTCATAGAGAATCATGTTTTGTCTTGCATTACAAAACTAGTGAATATAATCATCATCTATAACAATTGACTTCATTGTTGGCTTGTAATTGCATGTGCTTGAGTTTTAATCCTAATGAATTGAAAGAAATTTGAAATGATGTTTCTTTGTTTCTGGCATTTTTGGTTTTTACTTCTTAGAAATGAACGAGTTTGTTATTTGAGAATGTCGTGGGAAGGGCCTAGTTTTTCAACACATTTTTAAGTGTTAGTGAAAGTGGAATATGAGTTATTCTGAATTATTTGATCTGCTATTAGTAATTGTTCTTCTAGTTTCTTTAATCTGCAATTGTGGTTCATGGTGAATGATTAAGTTCAAATACTTCTGTTTTGTTGGTAATCGTGTTTTTGTTTGGTTCCCTTGTCCCTCTATTGTCGATGAATATGCTTATTTCTTGTTTGGGCACTCGATAAAACAGTCCTCTTTGAGTTACAACTTCCATTTTGTACCACTTCTGTTGTGAATAATTCTTTTACTTAGTTTTCAAGAGATTGAAAATTATGAGTTTACAAATTTTTTTTAGCCAAGATGAGAATTTCATTCGGATTATGAATGTGTGGGTATAACAAACTTGATGCTTTTTTACTAGAATTCATGATTTTTACTATGCTTATGTCAATTCTTGCATTGGTTTGTGAGTGCGAGAAAAGAAAATAATATGAAACTAGTTCACATATTGTTGTGTTGTGCTTTCCTACATGGTTTCTTTTGAATGTGTGGGTATAACTTGATGCTTGTTACTGTGCGAGGAATTTTTTAAGGATTTGTTTTTGTGTCGAAGGTGGATCAAGCTATCCAAAATGTAATTCCCTTTTCTTCGAGTGCTTTTTTTCCCTTTTTTCGTAACCCATCTCATTGTTTTGTTCACCTTGTTGTTCTTGATGGTTTATTTTGCAGCAAGGTAGTGAGATTGTCGATCGCTCAAGTCTTGACAGTAATAACACAATACAACGAAGGAGAAGCCGTTCTTACATCATCTCTGTAAGAGTATCATTTCATTCATCTGAAAAATTCTCATCCAAGTTTCTTGTTTTTCTTTAGGCGTTGATGGAGCAGAGTTTGTAAAAGCAACAAAACACAGAAACTTGGTCCCGCTTTCTCGATGCATCTTTGCTGATCAACACGATCCAATAAAAATTTGTAGATGATCCCTTCATGGCTCCAATAAAAATCTCAAAGCAATGGAAACTAAATCAATCAGTGGATTTCTAGACACATTTTGTGGTAAAAAAAATTGTATTAAGAAACTATAGTGTAATTCAAGTAAATATATGTTATATTAAATGTCCAGATGTTTGTGGCGATACTTACTCTACAAGGGATTTGAGATGACGAATTAGGGGATCACATTTTTTTTTTTTGTCTTGTAACGTGTAATTGCGAGAAACAAGGCAGCAAGTCATTTTAAGCCGTGCTTTTTTTTAGTTTGCGAGATTGCGAGAAAAAAAATTCTCGCAACGTGAGATTGCGAGAAAAAACATTCTCCCAGCGAGATTGCGAGAAAAAAATTCTCGCAACGTGATATTGCGAAAAAAAAACAGCAAGTCAAGCTGATCGTCGTTCTTCGTTGTCGAAAGCTATAGTCATTACAGTTGCAACCGTTGCCGTCGCCTAGTCGTAGTCACCGTCCCCTGTTTACTGCTTTGATGCATGCGTGAAGGAGGATTATCGACTGCTTTGGTGCTTGCCTGAAGGCTATCGTGAGGGTGAAAGAAGTGAAAAATGAAATTAGGGCAAAGGTAGTTAGGGATTTTTACAAGGGGACAGTTTGGTAATTTCATATCCATAAAAGTCCCATTAGTCTTTCAATTTAAAACTCATCCCATATCTCTTTAGTGCTCCTTGATTTGTCCTATTTTTGACAATTTCCCAAAATTTATTTATATTAGAAATATGCCATGTCATTAGAATCGTTCGGATGTTGGAAATTTATTTTCAGACAATTTTATCTCAACTTTGTAAAAGATTATTTTAGTAAAAGGTGACAGATGTTCTTCACAAGTCTCATTAGTTTCTTGCTTGACTGACAGTATTTTGACCTTTTAAGTATTGAGTTCAAAGTTAAGAAGTTGGGTATTATTTATGGACTTTTTTTTTTATTTATTTAATAATTTAAAAATTCATACCAACATGAACATAATTGACATATATTCTCGATCAAAAAGTTAGATATTTGATTCTTACTCCAAAATGATTAAGCTATAATAATAATAGTAATAATTTATGGTTTATTCCATTATTTTTATTAAAATTAAGATTATATGTGTTATAAAGTTAAAATATATCATATTAATCCATGGTGACCACCTACCTAGGATATTTAATATCCTACGAGTTTCCTTGGCAACCAGATGTAGTAGGGTCAGGCGGTTGTCCCGTGAGATTAGTCGAGGTGCACGTAAGTTGCCCGGACACTCACATATATCAAATATATATATATATATATATATATATATATATATATATATATATATATATATATATATATATATATATTTGTTGATGGTCAAATTTGGTCAAGGGACTCACCTGACTTTTACGTGCCACCAACCGTAAATTTGTTTGAGAGGGGGAAGACGTGGCCTGCAAGACAGAAACCTGCACATCGGTGTGGTGCTAGCCACACCGTCTCCGATGCTTAAGTCAGCGAGCAGAACGATGGGAAGCAAGGAAATAAGAGCAAGAGGAAAAAGTAGAGAATTGGAGTTCGGGATTAGAGTTCGGATCCCTTCTTCAGTGGCGAAGAGGGGTGTAAATACCTGCTCATGCTCCTAGGGTTTTTAGGAATTCGGAGGCGTTTTGGGACGAACCAGGCGGAACCGGGGCGGCTAAAGGCAGCAGGGACCAAGCGGAGCTGGACGAGCTCGGCCTAAGGCCGAGGCCAAACAGGGGGTAGGGCCAAAAGCCCGACCCCTTCGGTCTTGGCTCGACCCATTGGTCCTTTCGCCTTTGGGGTCCATCTTCTTGCGCTATTTCTGCCCGGTTATCCTCGTCAGCTCCTTATATATCGGAGTGGTCCAAAATGACCTATAACATATATTAAAGTAAAAATGGTTTTTGAAATATTAATCCAGATTTTAAAATACAAAATTAGTTTTAAAATCATGAGTTTATTTTTCAAGTTGGCTTAGATTTGAAGAGTAACTTTTAAAACAAAGCATAAGATTCTTATCCATCTAAGTTTTAGAATAAAAAAGAATACTGTAAATTACAGTAAAAGAAGTTAGACTCCTCAACTTATTCATCTTCTACTTTTTTTTTTTTCTTCAACAAAGATTCAAAACTTTAACTTCTTTGTTACAAAAAATGTGGAGTGGATGGATTCGAACCACAACCTTCTTAATCAAGTTTTATGTCGGTTGAACTATACTCGACAATGAATAACTACTCATTATGGATTTTGATTGAGATTTGACGAAATTAAATCGATTCAATCCAATTTGGATGGGTGATTTGGATTGGTTTCACAACCTAAAAAAGGAGTTAAACGATTGAATTGAATCTAAGAATATTACAAAATTCAACCCAACCTGGTGACTTTATTTATTTATTTATTTATTTTCTCTCTTATCCTAAAAGAGGAGTGGCATTAACCATTAGGTATGGGGGATTTGTCCAAAATGAATGTGCATAGAGTTAGTATTGATGAACGGCAGAGGAGCTGCCACGTCAAATTCGAATTCAACCATTGAGTTTTCATCAGCCCAATAAGGAGCCGAGTCGCCCGATAAATGTCCGATAAATTTCCCACCTAACAATCGCTCTCTCAGAGCACAACTTGGAGTTCAACAACGAAGAACAATACCCCTTTCTGGATTTAGCCATGGCGGATAAGAGCTTCAAGTATGTGATTGTCGGCGGTGGCGTTGCTGCTGTAAGTCTCTCTTTCTCCTTCCTCATTTTGTTTCCGATCTCTTTTCTGATTCTGGATTTCGATATTTGGGAGGTGAACCAGAAATGTGGAAATCTCATCTTGTCTGGATAAAATAGTTCGAAATTGAAGTATTTGAAAGTTTCTAATTCTGAGAATTTCATTGTTCCCTTTGTTCAAATCCTTCATTGAAGCATAAGCTGCGATGCAGAAACTCTGCTGATGATTCATTCTCCATTTTTGTTAATTACATTGGATTCGATGCTGAAACTCGACACTTACAGTAACTGATTGAAAGTTGGTTTATACTAATTTTCAGGTTTAGATGTGGTGTTGTAAACCAACCGAGGGTCTAAATTAAACCGAACCTGATGAAATCGGTTTGTCGGATTTTTTTCCCCCAAACCCATGTAATAGAATAATAATAGTAATAACCGATCCTAGCTCATTGATAAGGTACCCAATTACCATCTCAGAGGTGAATGAGTTAATTCCTGTTCCACAATTGTTAAACTAACAACAACAGTAAATAATACTATGTAGTTTTATTAAGTCTAAAGTGAAAGTTAAAAAATTCCAAGAAAAGTGTTTACTTTATCATATGCATGCGGATTTTTATATATATATATTTTATTTAACTCACTTAATTGAACCGAATTAGTTCTTTTCATTTTTCAATGTTAGTAGTAAGATTTAAGAGTACTACTTTATAGATTTCATTTGAACAAACAAATATGATGTAGAAATGTTGGAGAAGAATAGAATGAAAAACAATATAATTATGAAGGGTAGAAAGAACCAGTCTGAACCTTTTAGTTTGGTTTCTATTCTCCAAAGGATAAAGACCAATTAATTTCAATAGTTCCATAAATAATTGAACCAAACCGATGACCCTTATTTGGCATATGCATGATCAGCGAGGAACTCTGTCATACAAATTGATCCTCTCTATACAGCTCGTCTTTTTTTGGCCTTCTTAGGGTTTTGTTTGGCAATACAGGGATATGCAGCTAGGGAATTCGTAAAACATGGACTCAATGCAGGAGAGTTGGCAATTATATCCAAGGAGGCGGTACGTTATCACATCCCTGTTTGGCTCTTGTTTGTGCTAGGCGTTTACAGTTTTAAATATCACTTCTTGGGAATGTTATCTTATTGCTTTCAAATGAAAAACTTGGCAAACATTTCCTTTCTCTACCTTAAAAAGGGAATGACAATTGGTATCAATTTTCTGTTCAACCTCTTGATTATTGTGTGTATATTTCTTACTGTCAGGTTGCTCCTTATGAACGTCCAGCTCTTAGCAAAGCCCATCTCTTTCCCGAGTGTGAGTTGCTTTCGATTGGACTTCAATTTTATGCCATCATCGTTCTTTCTTCCATCTCAATGTTCGGTTCAAGGGGAAGGGTTTTTAATAGGTGCATGTTTCCATCTCATAGTTATTTGGTTTTGCAGCACCTGCTAGATTACCAGGGTTCCATGTATGTGTAGGAAGTGGAGGGGAGAGGCTACTTCCGGAGTGGTACAAGGAAAATGGTGATGTTACTTCCTATCTCATTATTTAATTGTTGAAAGTCATTCACTCAGCAGTATTCTAATGACTTCCTGACCAATCACTGCAGGGATCGAGTTGATTCTTAGTACAGAAATTGTTGAAGCCAGTCTTTCTGACAAGACTCTCAGAAGTGCTTCTGGAGAAATTTTCAAGTATCAGATTTTGATTATTGCTACTGGTTCCACTGTGAGGATTTATCCTTCTTTTTGCGAAAACATTTTGGATTATCCTCTCCATGATTCCCGTATATTTGACTTCAATTGCATGTTGCTTGCAGGTTATAAGATTATCCGACTTTGGAGTTCAAGGAGCCGATGCCAAAAACATTTTCTATTTGAGAGAAATTGATGATGCTGATCAGCTAGTTGAAGCAATCAAAGCAAAGAAAAATGGAAAAGTGGTGGTTGTTGGAGGAGGATACATAGGCCTTGAGCTTGGTGCAGCGTTGAGAATAAACAACTTCGATGTCAGCATGGTTTATCCTGAACCATGGTGCAGTAAGTAGAGTTCATACATTTCCAAGTTCTTTCTTCCTCTCGCTTTAAATCAGTAATATACTCTCTGCTCTCAACTGTTAGTATATCATTCAGTTCTATTCTGGCAGTGCCAAGGCTGTTCACTCCTGGAATAGCTGCTTTCTACGAAGGTTATTATGCAAAAAAAGGAATCACAATCATTAAAGGAACAGTCGCTGTAGGCTTCAATGTTGGTGCTAACGGAGAGGTGAGACCCTAAGAGCACCGTCTTTTACAACTCCCACCTGGTTGAAGACATTTTGAATGCGACTGAGGCCGTACACGTTATTGAATGTTGTTCAGGTTAAGGAAGTGGAACTTAAAGATGGCAGGGTTTTAGAAGCTGACATTGTTGTTGTTGGTGTTGGTGGACGACCGCTGACAACCTTATTCAAAGGCCAAGTCGAAGAGGAAAAAGGAGGCATTAAGGTGAATGTTACAAGTTTTCAAGAAAGCTCATGACTTTGCAAGTTATACAGTAACACTTAGCAGTTTTTCCTTTTCTTGTAGACTGATGGATTCTTCAAGACGAGTGTTACTGATGTATATGCCGTGGGCGATGTCGCTACTTTTCCTTTGAAGCTTTACAATGAATTGAGAAGAGTTGAGCATGTTGACCATTCTCGCAAATCAGCAGAGCAAGCTGTAAAGGTGGGCGAACATTTTTACTTACCCCTCTCTCTCCCAAACATGAACGTACATTAGAAATATCGACATGTCGACAAAATACTATTTGTTTAAGATCTTTTTCCTTTTATGGTAGGCCATCAAGGCGAGTGAAGAGGGCAAAGCCATTGAGGAGTATGACTACCTTCCATATTTCTATTCTCGATCGTTCGATTTGTCGTGGCAGTTCTATGGGGATAATGTTGGCGATGCAGTATTGTTCGGGGACAGCAGTCCTGAATCAGAGAGTCACAAGTTTGGATCATATTGGATTAAAGATGGGAAGATTGTAGGAGCATTCCTAGAAAGTGGGAGTCCCGAAGAAAACAAGGCCATTGCCAAAGTTGCTAGGATTCAGCCATCAGTTGAGAACTCAGATCTACTCGTAAAGGAAGGCATCTCCTTTGCATCCAAGGTTTAGAAGCTTCTTCCATTCACCATTTACTAAATAAATTCAAGTGCTTAAACTGAATATTTGATCAATAACAGTGGACTCTCTTTACTTTGGTTTCATTATGCAATTCAGTTTCTTTACCGTGATATTGGAACTTTGAGCTGAATCTAAAAACTAAATTTATTAAGGTTTAAAATGAAGTGTGGTCGCACGAGTTTAGCTCAGCGGTAATTGACATGTATTTGGACTATAAGGTTAGAGGTTCAAATCTCCCACCTCCAAATGTTGATGTACTCAAAAAAAAAAAAAAAAAAAGTGGTCTAATAAAAAAAGGTAAAATGTAGAAATTTTAAAGTTAGAAAAAAAAAGTTTGCATTTATTTGATCACTACTTTTAAAAAGTGTTTAATATTTCCTGTGGATTTTCTAATTTGTGTCTTTTTATCCCTGAATTTTAAAAAGTATCTAATAATATTTAAACTTTTAATTTTGTGTTCAATATATTCTTGAATTTTTTAGTTTATGTCTAATATTAATCTACTCTAAATATTTTTTAAAATTCAAAAACCTACCCAAAATTGAAAATTTAGAAAATTGGTAGTTTAGAGACATTTAATATTTTGAAAAGTTACCACATTTATTAGATGCAAAATTAAAGGCTTAGTAACTTAGTTATTATACATTTTTTAAAGTATAGAGATTAGATAAAAATCCAAGAACTAAATTTTGAAAAGGTTAGAAATGGAAAGGATACCGGTTAAGAAAACGAGAAATGACCTGAAATGTAGAAAACCATTGTCTTCAAAGTTCAACAGTATTGGGAGTGGAGGGATTCGAACCTTCAACCTCATGATCGATGCCAATTACCGTTGAGTTATGCTCGCATTGACTCTTTCCCTCTTCTATTTATTTATTTTTTTTTTTTGGAATAAAGTAAAACCAAAGCGTACCCAATTTTTTTCATTGGTTCATGATCAAAACTACCCCAGATCTTTTCAGGCTTAGGATGGACCAAGCTAAAGATGTTCCTTTTCCTTCTTCATGAGTACATGCTCAGAATGTTCCTACACCTTATGATAAAATCGTGCTAAAGAGGTCTCAGAAACACATTTATTATGAATCCACGTTTCTTAAAAAGTAGCAAATCACAATTCGAGATGTAATTCTCAAACAATAAACAAAAGCTTCGAAGTAGAAAGAGAGAGAATTAGGCTTTTTTGAGGCTTATGAGTGATACTTCCATGGAAGGAGATGCTTCGAACCATGCGAACAGTAGCTATAATGGGTTGAGGCAAATTTTGGGTATGAGTTCAAAAGAAGAAAACTGGGCCAAAAGTAGGAGAAATAGCAAACCACATCAACTAGTGATCAGATAAAGTCAAGATAAAGTTCGTTCTTACTCCCCTAAACCAAAAGATCATCAATAATCCAAGAAACAAAGTCTGATGATTTCAACATCCATATCTAATAACAGAAAATAAAGTTGCATATCTTCAGCAAAGCCATTAGAAGCCTAATCTCAAGGGAAAGGATCAGCAATCCAATTCCTCACATATCAAACAGAGAGAGGCAAATGTCCTGCAAAACACGAGTAACAAAAGCAAGTCAAAACTGATGATAAATTATACTTGCAACTAATCCAAAGTCATTAAGGGAAAGTACTTACTTCATCAGAGTCCACATCTTCCTTCTCCTCCTTAGCCTCAGATGCAACAGGAGCAGCAGCAGCAACAACAGGGGCGAGGGCACCCATAGCGGCTGCAACGCCGCCACCGGTAGGTAACGAGGCCATCTTCTCCCTCCCACAAGCAATGAGCTCAGCTAAATCCTTGCCCTTAACTTGAGAAAGGAGCAACTCAATCCTTTCATCTTCAGCTTCAACTCCAACTGTACACACATGTTAACAATTGAGCTTCACTTATATACTTATATAGTTCAAGGAGAATGGAGCTGATGAAGATTATATATAAAAACAAGCTAAACCAAGCAATATCATGAATCAAAAGGGCTGGCTTCTGTTTAGATCTTGTAACATATGGTTTGGGGCTGTGATGCATATAACTTTTTGATGCATACAAGTCAGAGGCAAGTTTCTCACAAGTAATGGGTTGTCCAACCAACAAACATGACGTGGTTTAGTTACAGTTAAAAAACACTTTTAGTCCTTAGTAATTAAATTGAAACAACGATTTAATGCCTAAATTTTGAATTCTCATGATTTAGTCCCTATACTTTCGAATTTGTAAATAATTTTGCCCCTTTAGTTAAAAATTTGTCATGACTCATAATTTAGTCTTTAGCATGACAAATATTGTTAAAAATGGACGAGGTTTCTTACACATGTAGATCGATAAACTGATTTGCGACAAAATATGTTCATAAGCTAACAAGACTAAATTTGTACATGATAAAAAGTGACACTTAATTTGAAAGAGATATTTAGTGGTATGGACTAAATTGTTACAAATTTTAAAATATAAGCACTAAACCATTACAAATGTTAAACATATAGAGACAAAATTGTCACACCTCAAGGTTTAAGAACTAAATCGTTACCCATTTAAAAGTATAGAGTCTAAATCGTTGCATACTAAAGTTTAGATACTTTGACATTTGATGTTTACTTTTTGTCCAATCAACAAAAAGATGTCTGTGGTTCGTTCCCTTTGTGTTTTGTCACAACAAAGTACACAAATATAGGCACAAGAAACCAACATAGAGATAAATTTCTATGAGAGAAGTTACGAGTACATATCAAGGAGAAGTTTATTTAAGAATGTATATATCTTTGACACATTTCAATGACTATTATGTGAAAGTTTTGTTTTAGTTTATGATATTTATTTTCACATTATAGAATTCAAGGGGTTAATGATATAGTGCCTTGTGTCAAAATATTAATAGAAAAACAACCCAACCAACACGAGAATTTTTTTTAATAAAAAAAATAGCTTAATAATTTATAATTTATAAAAGGAAATAATTTTAAAAAATCATATGATATTTTGATCATTTACATTCTCCACTATTTTCTTTTATATTTTTTTAAAAAAATAAGAATAAATAAATAAATAAAAATTCAAACATTTTAGTCAAGTGTTAAACAACAAACCCTGATGTACCCATCTATTATGGGTCAAATAACAATCTAAGATTCAAAAAATTTTCATATGCTTATTACAACCTGCATTCATCTCACAAAACAACTATCACACCTATAGTTGTCAAAAAAAAAAAAAAAAAAGTTTAGTCGCTAAAAAAGTTCATAATATTCTAATATTCTAATGCTTTTAAGTGGATGGAATGTAATTTTCAAAAAAAAAAAAAAAAATAGATAGAATCTACTCTGATGAGAGAGTTTCTTTTTTTTTTTTTTGAGTACATCGACATTTGGAGATAGGAAATTTGAACCTTTAACCATAAGATACATACTAATTACTGTGGAGTATTCAAATCCTCGTCTGGTTCATTTGGACTCAAAAATATATTTATATAGGATGAAATATGCATTTGAAGTTTTGGTGCATACCAAAATCAAAACGGGCGAGAATAAATCTTTTAGACACTAGAAATACAACTCCATTTCTTGGTAAAGGACAAAACACCCACAACACAGCAAGAACAAGAACAAGAACGATTCAGAAAAATAGAAGAGAAAAAGAAAAAGAAAACCCATTATGCACAGTACATCAAAAACAAAAATAAAAACGCACAGACGAATGAGAGTTGAAGAAAAAGAAAAAGAACCAGAGCCAAGAATGTTCTTAATATCATCAGCAGAAGGGCTCTCGTTTCCGCCCAAAACAGCAAGCAAATAAGCAGCAACAATCTTCATCTTCTTCTTCTGCAAAGAACACAAACCCACAACCCCAAATCAAAAGAAAAGTGCAAAGAAACCAAGAATGAAGTGGAGGAGAGAAAAAACCCTTGGCCTCGAAAGTTGAAAAAGCAGAAGAAACGAGTGTGATGGGGCAAGGAAAACAGAGAGTCGGGAGCTATAAGAGGAAAAAATCGCAGGTCATTAAAAGGGGAAGGATTTTGTTCACACTTCGTTAATGGAAATAAAGAAAGCTCGGCGCTTTCCGTATGATTTGATTTCTGATTTCTGATTCATTCCAATGCCATGGCCGTACTGCTAACAGCTCCCGATGCAAAACGTTTTGCCATTGCCATCCATAAGCGTGCCGTGTAATAACCATCGAATTAAATGTTTGTTTCTTTTTTGTTTTACTCTGATACACTGCCTAAAGATTTCACATCCATCCAATTCATTTTTTGTTTTATGAAAAGATTTGAAGTTGTATCATGAAATTTTTTCAATACTGTCTTTATTTAATTTCTTTTGTGAAGAATACCGTCTTTATTTAATCTTTGCCATAATAGCACTAAAATTGTTTCTAATTTAACATATAATTAAACCATAGGTTAGTGGTAATTGACATATATTCTCGACTAAGAGGTCAAAAGTTCGAATCATCCAATCTCGAATATTAATGAAAAAAAACTAACATATGATTATGTCATGCTATGATAAGCTGTTATTTTTTTTACAATATCAATATTATGGCACTCCAAAGGGAGATAATATCAAATATAAATACTTTCATCATAAAAAATTATTTAGGAAGGTAGTACTAGAAATTTTTCCATACACTAGAGGATGGTGAATCCCCCACCCCAGAAGGTTGATGTACTAAAAAAATAATCTTTAAAATTTACTCTTAGTTTATTTTCAAACATTTTTTTATATTATATAAAAATAAAGGGCAGTTAAACTCCTTATAATGGGTTAGAAACTATTTCTTCATAATTTTCTTAATATTTCATTACATAGTAAAATAAATAAATTATAGTTTTTTCAAAAGCATTAGTTTAGCGGTAATTATTGGAATCCTTCTACCCCAAATATTGATATACTAAAAAAACATTAGTTTAAAAAGTGTTGACTGTCAACCACAAATCAAAACAACAATGGGGAGGCAGACATTAGAAACATGGTATAAAAAAATTGATGGTATAAGAGTAAGGGTAAGATGACCCTATTCAAAATATTGGTCAATCTACTCGAACATGCTCAATACCTGTTACTTTTAATCACAAAATTCGATAGTTGAAAAAGATAAATTCACTGGATTAATTTCTCCAAACTAACCAAAATCTAACTAAATATAAAGCAATTTAAACAAAATGAAACTCCAATATCATAGACTGTGTAATGAAGCTCCTCAATCAAAAAGAGTGAAGCACATGTCCTGCATCATCAAATCAAAAAATCAATTGGTTAGAAACAGAACAACTCTATAACATGTTAGAATCAACAACTATATTCTAAATTTGTTCAAGAAAAAGCTAAATTACTTCATCCGACTCTTCCACAACTTCCTTCTCCTCCTTCACAGGCTCGGCAGCAGCAGAGGCAACAGCAGAACCAGCACCGCCGGCGCCGGCCGCCGGTGCGCCGCCCATGGAAATTGGGGCTCCGGCACAAGGGATCGATGCCATCTTCTCCCTCCCAGAGGCAACAAGCTCTGCTAAATCTTTGCCCTTAACTTGGGAAAGAAGCAGTTCGATTCTTTCATCTTCAACCTCAATTCCAACTGCACGCCAGTACATTAACAATTCTTATTAATTTCATTCAACAAAACACAGAGTAGATTCATTCGAATAATACGCATACCAGAGGCGAGAATGGCCTTGATATGATCAGCGGAAGGGTTTGAATTTCCGCCCAAAACGGCCAACAAATACGCTGCAACAATCTTCATCTCTGCAAATCAAACTCAATAAAACGATTGCTAAAACTAACGAAAAGTGAGTGATTAGCAGCGTGAGAATGAATGAGGAGGAAGAACAAATTACCGGAGACTGGAGTTTTCGATCTTCGAAACAGAGGAGAATTGGAATTGCAGAATGTGAAGAAGAAATCGAAGAATTGGTGAAGGAAACTGTTTTATATATAAAATCCGAGGCGTGGGGGAATTCCTGGAATGGAAGTTTTGATTCCCCCGTAAATATTTAGTTTCAAAATTTTAATTACGCGAAATATTAATGGAAAGAATCGATTTGAGATATTTTTCTTTTTAATAAGATTAATAATATCTTATCTTCTGCGTTACAAAAATGGATAAAATCTTAAAGTATCCGTTTGGGTTCTTCTTTTTTATTATCACATTGAAACCTTAATCAAATCTTTTAGAAAAGATGGTTTTTGATCAAATCTTTTAGGAAAAGATAGTTTCTTTCTCAAAAAATAATAATAATAATAATAATAATAATAATAATAATAATTTTAGAAAAATTAATGTATAAAACCTACTTTTACAACTATTGATCAAAAAAAGAAAAAAAAAAAAAAAAAAAACCTACTTTTACAACTCAAGTTACACTCTTATGATTTCCTTTAATTTTTTTAAAAGGTGTAATTGAAATTTGAAATTTTTAGTTATCAAGGTGAGCATAACTAACCAGTAAGTGACATGTACCATCAACTAAGAGGTTAGAGGTTCGAATCCATCAATTCCAATGTTGTTGAACTAAAAAAAATATATATATATGAAATTTTTTTGTTAGCTTCCAACAATTAAAAGAAAAATTGCTCTTAAAAAAAAAGAAAAGAAAAATTGAAAGCCTCTCTCTCTCTTTGTTTTTTTTTTTTTTTTAAATAATTTTCAAATTTGGTTTTATAAAAATAGATAGGAAAAAATAACAAAATTCTAGCAAAAAAGCATGGTGATTGAACACAAAATTGTTATCAAAGGATAGTTGTGTTTCTTTTGTTTTCTTGTTTTTGTTCCTTTCTCTGAAAAATGTTTTCTTTGTTTCTAAAATTTAGGGCTTAGGACTATCTAATTGCTATTATTATGCGACTGAATATTATAGTTTTAAAATGGTATTGAATCTATTTCCAAAAAAAAAAAAAAAAATGGTATTGAATCATCTTTTTTTTTTTTAAAAAAAAAAAGTAAGAATATTTATTGAAATACAAATGGGTAGTGATGAGATAGGATCGATTTCAAAATAAGAATTGTCAAAAAAAAAAAAAAAATCAAAATAAGAAAATTAAAAGGACTTATAAAAAAAGGCTAAATTATAAAAAAAAAATACCCCAAACTATGGGTTTGTTTCAAAAATGCCCCTAAAGTTTGAAAAGTTTCAAAAATACCCCTAAACTTTGAAAAATGTTTCAAAAATACCATTGCCGTTAATTTTGGATGGAAACCGTTAAAGTTTCAGTTTCAAAAATACCCTTGAACCTTCAAAAAAATTTCAAAAATACCCTTATTGAAAAATTCTTTTTTTTTTTCCTTCTCCCACCGTAAATTAACTCTTCTTCAGTGAAAATTAATGAAAAACTTTACTTATTTGTCATATATTCATAATCTAGGAGCATTTTTATCTCTTTCAACACATCCAAAACACTTGGCTAGATTTTCGTATCGAAACTTCATGACTTTTGTTTTGTTCTTGAAATTCTACATGTGCTTGACTTCATTTGTTGATAGACTTTTCAATATTATTTCCTTACCGACTATTACCCCATTAGTTTTTTCTATATTCATTTTATGAAAAATAAATGAAATTATTGTTGTATACGGGTTCTAACAATTCTTAAATATTAACAAGAACAAAATCATATATAAAACTTTTGATTAATTAATCTTATAAATTGGACCAAACCCAAAGTCTTATAAACACTTATTCTTCTTATCATTAACATACACAAGAGAGCAAAAAGGAAATAATATATATACATATATATGTTGTTTTCTCACACTTATCTTCTTTACGATTTTTTAAAGAGAAAACTCGATTTCAAAGTGGTATTGAGTTGCACACAACCTTTATAAGCAAAGTTTTGCATTAATTTTCATGGAGAAAGAATTTACGGTGGGAGGAGGAAAAAAAACATTTTTCAATAAGGGTATTTTTGAAACTGAAACTTTAACGGTTTCCATCCAAAATTAACGACAAGGGTATTTTTGAAACATTTTTTAAAGTCCAGGGGTATTTTTGAAACTTTTCAAAGTTCAAGGGCATTTTTGAAACAAGCCCCCTAGTTCAGTGGTATTTCTTATAATTTAGCGAAAAAAAAATATGCACAACTAAAAAGAAAAAGAAAGTATGCACAGTAGGGTGAAATATCATATATATATATATATATAGTAAAAAAGAAAAGATGTAGAGACAGAGAAATTCAAACAACAAACTTCTTAGTTATTAGTACAAACTTAAAAGAAAAGATGTAGAGACGAGAGATTAACAACAAACTTCTTAATTATTAGTACAAACTTATACCAGTTAAGCTCATGTTGTTACTTTATTTATTAGTTGTCACATACAAAATACCTACAATAATATGTCGGTTGGAGAAAGTAAAGGGTATTTATAGTTTATGAACTAAAAACAAGGGTCTTTGTAGTTTATTATTGTTGGATGTCCATTGAAATTTTCAGAGAAGTTGTTGGAAAATAAAATAGTTTTTTAGTTTTACGAATAATGTTCCAATGATAAGGCATTTCAACAGATTATTCTTACTGAACTGAAAAGAATAATCTTTCTTTTTGAGTTCAAAAAAGCATAATCTATATAGATTATGCTTTTTTGAACTAAAAAAGAAAAAGATAAGTGGATATCTCATCATTTATAAGATAAATAAATTACTCCAATCAATGTCGATTAGTTTTGAGATGAAACCTAATGTTATCTATTATAAGTTGAACATGATATTAAAAATTTAAAAAAAAAACTTTAGATTTTTTTTTTTTAATTGGGGTCAAGGGAATAATTGTGTGTGATTATAATATTTTTTACATAGTCTTTCTTTAATTTTTTCGGTAAGTATCGTAATTTACAATATGGAATTTTCTATATGTAAATTCTCGTGTGTTTTCTATTGTTATCATCTTTCGATTTGTTTTTTTTTAAGAAAAATAGGTTGATTGAATAATTGAGAAGACACGAGTTTGATCTATGTCTGCAATAATATAACATATACATATACAAGTATTAAACAATTCCATATGACATGGTCGAATATATTGGATGGCCCAAAATTTGTGAGAAGGACCATTGAGTTAAGAAGATCATGGAGTAAAATTTCCATTCATATAATGATACGTCAATCAATAATATTAGTAGGAGGTTTTCAGTTACGAGGGATGATAAATCTCACGGTTTTTAGGACGTGTTTGGATTAACTTTTCAAATGTTTAATTTTGAAAAAAAATGTAGAATTTGACAACCACTAAAAATGACTAATTAAAAAATGAGATTGAGAAATAAAACATTTTGAAAGAAACACTTAAAAGCAAATTTTTTAAAAAAGAGTTTTTAAGTAGTATATAATAACTTGTGTATAAAAACACACATGAAATGTAACCAAATATACGAGTGTTTAAATTCTAAACAATTATTATACAAAATGTTTTAAAAAAATATATATATTCTTGAAAAACATTTAAACTAAAAAGTATTTCAGATAGACTATTTTTTTTTAACATAAATGAATCATTATTTTAACTTAAATTATCTAAATAACATTTATAATGTCTTTTGTCAGAGTCGTCTATATTGACAAGAAACATAGTTCAATTGGTTTTTCAAAAAAAGAAACATAGTTCAATTGACGTAAATCTTGTATTTTCAACTAAAGGGTCAAAGGTTCAAATCTTCCACCCACATATTGTAAAAAAATTATCTTCATATTGGATTTTAAACAATTATTTATTTATAATTGAAGTGTTGTTTTCATTAGAATAATAAAAATTTCAATTGATTAAATAACAGAATCGATCATGACCCCTTAAGTACTAAGAGAGTACATTTTTTGTTACTTATAAATCAATCAAGCAAACTGGTTTTTTTTCCTCTCCTCCTCCTTTTCTTTTAACATGTATTGATTGAGTTGAATTTTTGGAATTGTTATTTCTCATGACTTCCTTCTTTCGTCTGAACTCCATTTTTTTTTTTTTTTTTTTGAAAATAAAGACTTCATTAAGCAATGAAAGAGCAACTGTTGAGACAATCAATACAATCCTCAAAGATAATCTAGACTAAAAAAGCAATAAAACAGGAGGCCAAAAACACCTCTCATCTTCGAGCATGGAAGAAGACACTTGGGGCCCGTTTGGTAACATTCTCGTTTCTTGTTTATTGTTTCCAATTTTATTAAGAAATCTAAGCATTTAATAACTATGTATGTTTCTTGTTTCTTATTTTTTTAGAAACACTCCCAAAATTTGTATAGAACTTTTGGGAACAAATAAAACTAGTTTCTCCTTTTTTTGTTCTTGTTTCCAATTTTTTACAAACATAAATAAAAATATAGGTTTATTATTATTGAATGTATAGGCGTTAGGGTCATGAAATTCTATTTTTCTTTATTAAAAATGAAGAAACGGAAACAAGAAACGAGAACGTTACCAAACGAGTCCTTGATTAGAAACAAAAAAAAAAAAAAATCTTCAAAACTATTGAAGCCAGCACCAATGTGAGCAATGAAGGGCCCGTTTGGTAACGTTCTCGTTTCTTGTTTCCGTTTCTTCATTTTTAATAAAGAAAAATAGAATTTCATGACCCTAACACCTATATATTCAATAATGATAAACCTATATTTTGATTTATGTTTGGAAAAAATTGGAAACAAGAACAAAAAAGGAGAAACTAGTTTTAGTTGTTCTCAAAAGTTCTATACAAATTTTGGGAGTGTTTCTAAAAAATGAGAAACAAGAAACATACATAGTTATTAAATGCTTAGATTTCTTAATAAAATTGGAAACAAGAAACAAGAAACGAGAACGTTATCAAACGGGCCCGAAATTTGCCGCTCCGTTCTTCGTTCCAACTCCAGTTGAATAAATATAATCATTTACGTTTCCAATCGATATTTTGTTAAAAAAAAAAAAAAGAAAGGAAAAAGATAAAAGATTGAACTTATTTACATTTTATTTAACGTCACTATTTTTTGTGGGCTACATTTAATGTCAGTTTTTTGTTATACAATAATGCTCAATAAATTTTTACTTTGAAGTTTCATCTTTTTTATGGGTGGCAAAGCATAAATAGTGTCAAAAATCTTATTTAACCTTTTCTTTTTTTTTTGTTTGAGCAATTCTTTTTTTTTGTTTGAGCAATTCTTTTTTTTTTTAATTGAATTATATATATATATATATATATATATATATATATATATATATATATATATATATATCTAAAAGTACTTCTTTCAAAAAAAAAAAAAAGTACTTCGATAGAAAAGTGTTCCTAAATCAAACATAAATTATAAAATTAAAATTTTATATTATATATGAGAACATAACCCTAGGTAGTAAGTTGACCTGACAACAAGTGGCTGACTTTATATGTGGGTTTTTTTGAGAAAACTTTATATGTGGCTTTTTGGGATAACTTTATGACATATTAATATCAATTGGTTTCTGATTTCTTGCTTTATAATAATAATCATTTTCTTTATTTCAAAAAAAAAAAAAAAAATCATTTTCTTCCTTAATATCTCCGACGTTTTGTCCCATTTATTCTTTTTCCAAAACTAGGCATCTCAAAAAATTTCAATATATCTCAAAGTGCATATGCTATAAAATTTATCAAGGGTTAAATTATAGGTTTATTTTCTGATAGGTCTTTCGACCTTTAAAAATATTTAATAAGTTCTTAAACACTTGATTTTAATTTTAATTTTAATCAAACAAATATCACTAAACTTAACAAAACCACCCACGCATATTTCCACAATATAGTATGATATTGTTTACTTTAAAGATAATTCCTCAGTTCTATCCAAAAGACCTCATACCAATGGAGATGTTGTGTCTTATTTATATACCCATGATTTTCCTCTTTCGTAGCTAATGTGAGACTTAGTTTGCCTTTCCAACAAATTAGTTGATGCACATTTGATTAGTCTACTCCGACGAAAATCATATGTGTCGATAGAAAACAAGAATTCTACACCAAAGGAAAAAATGAGGAAGCTAAGATGGTGAGAGTTTAAATATGAGAAAGATGATTGTGTGTGTGTGTGTGATGGTGGTGTGTTGGTGTTTGTGGTGGTGAAGGGGCATGGGGTGTGATGTGCTATAAAATAAAACAGCCCATATTTGGGACAGCCAAGTGAGGGACTCACTAACCAACACTCACCAAACTGCCCCTTTTGACTCCAATCATTCATCAAAACCCTACTACGCATGCCTTTCTTTTCTCCACCTTCTCCATTATTGCATTTTTTTTTTCTCACATCATTTTACCTTCAATCCTTTCAAACCAAAATCTTGTTAAACACAAAACCTTTTAGAAAAGATAATTATAGAGTCGGGTTTTTTATGGTTTTTAATTTGTGTTTCTAAAACTTTTAATTTTGTGTCCTAACAAGTCTTTGTTATTGACTCTATTAATTTAGTGCATTTCATACTATACTTATTTGGGATTATGTGATGTGTATGACATCTAAAACATGTTAGGTAGATTGGTTTTTGGTGGGTGAGTTTAACTAAAAGTCCAATTCTTTGAGCCCTAAACCCACCTCATTAATTTGCTTAATGACTTGTTGATATTAGTCGTATTTTAGTCCCCACATTACACCATATGATACTTTTTTGTTAATATAGTCAACATGCCACTTAAAGGTTAAATTAATGAATGTGAGTATATTAAATCAACAAAGTTAATGATAAAGAGTACATAAGATCCACCGTTCAAAAATATTAACTAAAACTTTCTTAATGTTCAAATTAGACTAAAACAAAAACCATTCTAAAAGTAAACCTGGATAGCTTAATGCCTTTGTGGCATTCCAAACCCATTAATTAGAGATTACGTGGTTGCGATGAAACAATAGAACTAATTTGGGACAGTTTTGAGCTAACTAAAAACTAAATTTTATTAACCATAAACCCACACTATTAGTTTCGCTCACCTAAAATTAGTCAACACACCACATTGCACAATCTGAAAATTGACAACGTTGTTGACGCGTTGCATTTTCTACATTCCACTATATTATCACCAACTAATAGAATCAACCATAATCATTAAATTAATAGAGTTAATGACGTAGACCTGACAAAGAGAGATAAAGGATAAATGTAATCGGAATTTTCTTAAATTTAGAAACTAAATACCGATAATTCTTAACCAAAAAAGTATTACACACAAAGGGAAAGATATGACAGGTAAGAGAATACACCTAAGTGTGAAGAAGGAACAAGAATTAGGTGAAAAGAAAGAGAACATAATTTTAGGTTAAAAAAAGGTATGTATGAGGTTGAAGAAAGTGAATAATGTTAAGCTTAGTGGGCATGTCAACGTATCTTAAATTGAAATATTGAATAAGTCGGTCGCATTGGACAAGACAATTTGAGCACTCTAAGTGGAACATTTTGGTACCACTTCTTTAAATGCTTCCCCTTCCCATTTCATGTGGATATTGTTTTTCCCTCTCTCTTTTCTCTATTTCAAACATTAATTTATGGGTAAAATATATCTAACAGTCAATTATTCTCTTTTTCTACACCCATTCGATATTGAATCAATCGAACATATTTTTAATATTTATTCTCTTCGAAAGGTTCTTGACCTTTTAAAAGTCTCAATTTTATCTTTAATGGGTTAACAATTCTCAATTTTGTGTTTCTGCCAATAAAAAAAAGTATACTTCATCGAATTATCATGTTATTAACATATTTGAACACGCAAACATACCCGCTATTTTTTTAGTTCAATAACATGTAGGGATGCAATAATATATGTTTTAAACAGTTGAACTATACTTAGGTTGACGTGAATATGTCCATTTAAATATACTATTTAGAAGAAATTGATTTGTTGATGGACAAGTTAGATTTTTATTGAGTTTTATGTGTCAAGTAGTATCAGAGTGTCGAATCTGAAACATCAAGAATTCATATTACTTAGCATAATATATAAAACACTTCTTCCCATGTGCTCAATCTCTAACCTCGTTTCTTTTTGCAACAAAAATATCAGACCATTATAATATTCATTCATGAACTCAAACTTTGGTATATTTTAATCGAATAAAACAACATGCACAACCATAAGATTGATATTTTATTAATATTTTTCTAAAGATTCTAAATGAATCAATGAATTTAAATGTGGGCTTTGCATTGCATGGTGAGGTGACATTAAAAAAAAGAGTGAAATTTTAGATTTAAATAATGGAGAAGATAGGCTTATATAATTGTCCCATAAGATTAAATGCAAAGGAAAGGGTGGATCATCGTCTCTAAATAGACTTGGTTTTCTGACGTCCAGAGCATCCAGGTTTTCATTCTTTGACTGGCAGCTCTCATACAGTCTTTCAATGGAGGTTCAAACTCAGAGCTTCTCAACCGTCTTTGACCGTGTCCCAATCTCCAATACTTCTCCATTTTCATACTCATTAAACCACATGGGTCTCCCATTTTCATCTCCCCGGACGGAAATGCTCCATTCCCCCACCGCCGCCGACTCCAACTCCGCCCACTTTTCCCACCATTCCACCTCCCTTCCTAATGGGTTCCCCTCCACATCAAACGGCGACGAGGCCTTCCCTTCCTTCGCCGTGAACTCCTCTCCGATCGATTCCCTCGCCGCGCTGACGGAGCCCACGGCTGCTCTCAAACTGCAGAAGGTCTACCGGAGCTACCGCACTCGCCGGAGATTGGCAGATTCCGCCGTTGTGGCAGAAGAACTTTGGTAACCCCTGTTTTTGCATTCTGGGTATTTGTGTTGTTTTTGTTTTTTTGATCGTGGAAAATGGTGTTTGTTTTGAGAGAATGTATAAAGGGGATTTGTGGTGTGAAGGTGGAGAGCTATAGACTATGCTAGACTGAATCACAGTACGATTTCGTTCTTCAATTTCTCGAAGCCCGAAACTGCAGCTTCCAGATGGAGCCGGATCATGTTAAATGCTTCAAAGGTTTGAATCCATGAGGAAACAATTTTCTCTGGGTTTTGCTCAGTTTTCACGTTGGTGAATTTTTTTTATTGGACATTTTTCGCAGGTGGGTAAGGGATTGTCCAAAGATGGAAAAGCACAGAAGTTAGCCTTTCAGCATTGGATCGAAGCCGTAATTTACATCTCTATTATTGATCTCCATTCTCTCTGGAAATGGTTTTTTTCTTTTCTTTTCTTTCTTTTTTTTTTTTTTTTTTTGGCTAAACGATTTTGGTTTGCAGATTGATCCTCGGCATCGATATGGGCATAACTTGCATCTGTACTACGGAGAGTGGTGTAAAGGCGATGCCGGTCAGCCTTTTTTCTATTGGTGAGAAAGATTTGCTTTATGACATGCTTCATATTAAGGAATCTCTCATTTGCTTTCCGAATCATTCTTCTTGCTGAAATCTAGACACGAGAGCCACTCTGCTTTTGACTTGGTTTTGTCTGATCATGGTTGGCACTGTGAATTCGTTGTGTGATTTGCTTCACATGGTTTCCCTGCCATTTCTTACACCGAAAAAGTTACGATGTTGTAGCAATATTTTCTTGGTTTGCTTGTGACTAAGAAAGTTAAGAAGTATAGATGTTTTGTAAGAATGTTTACGGATTATTCCATTCTTGTTCTGTCAACAAGCTGCGATAGATTTTAGCGAGAAGGTTTGCTAATGAATGGCTTGTCATGTTATGATTTCACTATACAGGCTGGATGTAGGAGATGGGAAGGATTTAGAACTAAATGAGTGCCCGAGATCAAAACTCCGGCAGCAATGTATTGTGTATCTTGGACCTGTAAGTGGTTTCATTAAATCATAATTTCGTAAAGGTTTAGATAAGTTCTTCTATTGGAAAAGAGGTTGACTCAAATACTTATTCCTTTTCTTTTCTTTCCACAATGACTGAGTAACAAATTGTCAAGGTTGTTTTCAGCAAGAGAGGGAACATTATGAATACATAATACTGCAAGGCAAAATCATCCACAAGCAATCTGGGAATCTCTTAGACACAAACAAAGGATCTCCAGGAGCAAAGTGGATATTTGTCATGTGCACTGCCAAGAAACTTTATGCTGGTGAAGTGAGAATTTCAACGCATGCCTTCAAGTTTTGTTTCCTAGTAATGGGATAATAACATGTCGATGTCTTACAGAAGAAAAAGGGAATGTTCCATCACTCTAGCTTCTTGGCCGGGGGCGCAACATTAGCTGCAGGGAGGCTGGCAGCCGAGGACGGAGTTCTCAAGGTAGGGAGATGTACATATTTGCTTGCAGTGCTCAAATATTGTAGTTGTAGAGACATGAGTTATGTATTATCTCCTCCCACTCTAATGTTCAGATTTAGAATGTCAGTTTCAGGGCTTAAAAGTGCTGATGTTAATGGCTTTCTTGTTTAGACTATATCAGCATACAGTGGACATTATCGACCAACGGATGTCAGTCTTGTCAGTTTTTTATCCTTTCTTCATGAGAATGGAGTAAATCTCCATGAAGTTAAGGTATTTCTATTTTCACGATCTTTCGATAACTGAGAATTCCAAATTTGTTTGGATATAAACCTGATAAAGATGAGTCAGAGTGATGATCATCATTTTCGCCTTACTGGTTGTGTGTCTTCAGATCTACAAGGCCAGTAACCATTCTGAAAGCTATGGCCATGAAGGTGGAGGCAACTTTGAAGGTTCTCCTAAAGCTGAAATCTTTGAAGAAGATGAGAATGATATACCATCAAGAAAATCAGCTGAAGTTTCCAAAACCGAAACAAAAACAGAATACCAAAGGACATTATCTGGGGGTCTGCCTAGCCCAAGAGCCGAGGTCCCTACAACTTCTATATTGGAGAGAATAAATTCCAAGAAGACTGCAAAATCATATCAATTGGGGCATCAACTTTCACTTAAGTGGACAACGGGAGCTGGTCCGAGAATTGGTTGTGTAGCTGACTATCCTATGGAACTAAGAGTACAAGCCTTAGAGTTTGTTAACCTATCTCCAACAGGACCCTCAACACCTCCAACACAAGGTCCAAATGTTGCATCACCTGCTGTAAATTGCACATCTGAACTCTGCAATGGCGATCAGGATCATTCCTCTGAAAAGTAAATCAATGTTCCCCTGATTTCTATGCTTAATGCTTGATATACAGTATGCATGTACTATGTAGATATCTATCTGCTGTCTATTCTCACCTTTTTTGTGGGCGAATATTGAATCCTATGGACATTGTAATGCCTCCCCAACACTTTTGCTATACCTATCCTGAGATGTAGTAATTGCAAAAAAGTAATGAAATCTCTGCCTTATGCAAACCTTTAGATTCTTTGAAGTGTAATTTACCAAGGCGATGTTTATCGAGTACTTGCCACTAAGGTACAGAATTTAAATCTTCTTGATCTTTCATTAGGGTGGTGCATCCAGAACTAACTTTCTCCCTGCCCTCTCGTGTAAATCAAGAAAGCAAAGTAGTACTTGTTGGACAAAAAGAAATGAAGAGAACAAATTCATCAATCATTATTTACAAGGAAAGTCTGTCTTGATGTCCATACCAAAAATAAAGCCCGCATCTCTTCTAGCGACCGAGCATCTAGTTTGCTAGCAAAAGACCATATCGAAACTTACATGAATAACTGTCTGTAGATGACGATATTGCTTCTAACTATGTGTTTAGAGTCGTTCCATTCAAGTAAAGCTGATAGAATCTGTGTTCCATCTGGCATAGGTTTGCCCTTCACCACAACTTTAAATGTCTTACTTTCATGTAACTTAACAAAATTTAGAGTGTTTGGAAAAACTTTGACAGAGAGGCCATCTGGGGATGATATATTTGCCCTGTACAATGATGTACCGTACCCGACATGAGTCACTGTCCGATAAAAGACTGCCGCAATGGAAGAACTAGGATCTAAGAGTTGTTTGTGCATTGTAGGGTAGTTGAGTCCATCGGTGCCTTGTGCAGGTTTGATCTTGGAGCAGTTATACTTCTTGCTACCAACAAGTAAGCCAATTGTTGTGCTGTTGTAGCCTTCTTTGCAGAGGAAAGAGATGTACGACTTGAGCGAAATGTCATAGACAAGGCCAGGATGGACCGCCTTGGTTGGATTTATTTGTCCTGCTCCAGAGCCAAACTCAGCATCCTTGGATTTGATCTTCATCGGAGTTGCTAGAATTTATCGAGAAAAACCAAATCCAGTCAGGCTTGAACATTAGCTGATAGAAATACGGTAACATGAAGGACTCACCGGTAGTCATGAGAGCAGACTTGACCGCAGCCGGAGACCAGTCAGGGTGGAATGACTTAACATAGGCAGCGGCGGCAGTGGCATGAGGACAAGCCATGGATGTACCTGAGAGTACACTGTATAAACTATATCTACTGTCTGACATTTGCCCTGTCAAACTGGCCAACTTTGTGTAAGCAGCCAAGATGTTTATCCCTGGTGCAGCAAGATCAGGCTACCCATAGAAACTGAGTCATTTTCTAAACATAGAGAAACCAAAAGAGACTTTTGTTTTGTGTTATACCTTGAGGATGTTACGGCTGATAGACTGAGGCCCTCTGGATGAGAAAGAGGCAACAAAAGGAGCAGCAGTTTTGATGGTTTTACTTTTATAAATGACAGCTTTTGGATTCCTGTGTTGAATGAATCAATAGATGAAAAAGAGAGAGCAGTAGCAGCAATTTTGAAAGTTCCCACACACAAAATAAACATACTTGGTGGAGTTGATGTAAAGATCAATATATTTGCCAGAGACTGGAGGGATGGCAGCCCCAGGAAGAAGCAAAAGGGAGGAATAATCCATTTGTTGATCAAGCAGTTGAAGGACTCCAGAGCCTCCTAAGGATTCGATGTTGGGATCTGTATAAGGTTTCAAGCAATACACTATCCTTCCCTTCACCTTGCTTTGGCTTAGAGCTTCAACATCACAAGCACTGTCATCCCATTTCAACTTTTAACTTTCAATCACTCAGTCAATAATTAATGAAACAAAGTGACATGTTTGATCATGAAGGCTTGAATTTGATTTCTAATTGATACCTAGGTATAAAAAACAATAGAAAAAATCAATCTACTTAAAAACTATAGATCAACAAAATCTAGTTAGCATATGTTATTGACAGTTATGTCATCATTTTGTTAGGTCAACTCAAGTCCAATTAGAAATCAAACTCAAATCTCGAGGATCAAACATGTAACTTTTGAAATTCCAAGGACCAAATAAAAACTAACTTCAAATCTCAATGACCAAAGATACTCGTTTTACCATTTGAATCAAATAGAAATTAAATTCAAATCTCAGAAACAAAAAATGTATTTTTCCGAATTTCGTACCTTGCGTTCCCCTGGTTGGTTGTGCCAGAGGACGCTTTGGCCCCACTTGTAAGAGAGTACATTTGTTTCCTGGGCGAGAAAGTGTTGATGGAGAATCCCTACAAAATTTCTTTAATCTTTCACTTCACTTAATTAATATATTTCATTCCTATAGGTTTATATCTATTGAAAGTAATATTGTCAAAATGAACCTTTAAAACAAACAACGTTATAAGCAACCGAGCGTAATTTTTAGAAATAAAAAAGTAAAAAATGATGGTTCACCAAGAATTTTTTTCAATTATTCACCATGAAAGGTATGCAATTGACTAACTTTATATTATTTCTGTTTATACATTCATATATAATATAAATGTAAACATATAATTTTTTTTTTTTAAAAAAGTAAAACATATACTAAAATGAATTTATCTCAATATATATAACTTAGGGACAAAACAATTGCCAAAAAGTAGTAAACTAAAAATAAATAACTTTTATTTTAATTAGTTCCTAAAAATTGATGACCTTTTTTTAACAGTAAAAACAATTAACTTCTATTTTAGTATGAAGAGTAATTTTATAAAAAAGAATGTTATCAATGAATTTAATTAAAAAAAAAAAAATTACACCGAGAGAGAGAGAGAGAGAGACTTACAGTAAATTTCTTGCCATTACCGAGTTTGAAAGCAGTGACGAATCGTCTATCAATGGCGGTTGCAGCGACGGTCATAATCCAGGGGGCGACATTCTCGACGGTGGACAATTCAGGGCCGTCGTTGCCGGCGGCGCAGGACGTCAAAATTCCCTTCTTCATCGCATGAAAAGCCCCGATGGCCTGACTGTCCCTGAAGAAGTCCATCGCCGGCGAGCCTATGGAGACGGAAATCAAATCGACGCCGTCGGCGATGGCCTCATCGAAGCCTGCAAGTACGTCCATTTCGCTGCAGAAAACACTCCAGCACACTTTGTAGACAGCAATTCGAGCCGAAGGGACGCCGCCGCGGGCCGTCCCTTTTGCCAGACCGTACAAGCTGGCCCCGGGCACCGCCGAGCCTGCGACCGTGGACGCCGTGTGAGAGCCATGCCCCACCGTGTCGGCGACGCTGGTCTCTGGATATGTGCTTCCGTTGTCGAGATCGAAGTAATTCGCACCGATCACTTTGCTGTTTCAACAAGCAGTCCGTTAGTTAAAAAATGATTTTTTCCAAAAAAAAAAAAAAAAAAAAAGAGAAAAAATACTTGTTGCAGGCGGTGAAGTTGGGACCAGTGACGCATTTGCCCTTCCATTTAGGCGGAGGTGGACCGTAACCTTCATCGCTGAAACTAGGACTATTTATCCAAATTCCTAAACAAAAACCCAAATTATTAATCCCATAAAAATAAAATAAAATAATATAAGAATTATTAATTTGGAAATGGAAATAAAATTAGAGACCCGTATCCAAAACGGCGACGATGATATTAGACTCGATTTTAGGGTTGCGTTTGGAGCGATGATTCAGTCCCAGAAAGTCCCACGATCTCGTCGTTAGAACTCTCTGCTTTCTGCTCGGAAACACCGAAACGACACCGTCCTGATCTGTCCCACACACACACAATATCAATATATTTCGATGAAAAACGACATGTCGATACTAATTAATTTAATATAATTTAAATACTTGAGAGCTTGGTGGCTTCGTGAGGCAAAAGTCTAGCGGCGAACCCATTGAAGCTCTTTCCATAACTGTGGATTTTGGACTCTCGAGCTGTCTTTTCACTGCCAAAGAATCCATCAACAAAGTTCTTGTTTTTGCTCAAGAATTTACATTTTCAATATACGTACGAAGTTACAAGCTAAACGCACAATTTTCTGATATATATATATATATATATATATATATATATATATATATATATATATTAGGCAAAAATACACTTTTAGTCCTGAGATTTGGGTTAGGTTTCATTTTGGTTCCTGAGTTTTCAAACTCAACAATTTAGTCCCTGAGGTTTGGTTTTAGTTTCATTTTAGTCTCTCCATCCATTTTTCTGTTAAAAACTAGGTTTGCTGACGTGACACTATTTTTTTTTATTAAAAAAATTATTTTTGAAAATTTTAAATATAAATATATTAAAAATATTACTATTTAAAAAAATTTTATTTCAAAATCTCTTCTCTCTCCTTCTTATTCTTCATCATCTTCTTCTTCATGTTCTTCACCACAACGTTTGGCAACCGGCTAGTGGCCGGGGATCGCCCACCGGCAACGATTTTTTTTTTCTTATCTTTCTTTTCTCCTTCTTCTCCAACATTTCTTTTTTTTTTTTAAAAAAAAAAAAAAAAAAACGAAACGAGGGAGGAGACCCTCTCGTTCCGCCGCCGCTGCATACCCCTCCACGAACGCCGCCTTGCGCCGCCGCCTGCATACCCACGAACGCCGAACGCGATACAAACCCACAAACGGAGATCTGAATGCAGAGGGGATGCAGATCTGCGATTTCGAGCACGGTTTCATTTCGTTTTTCCCCTGTTCGAGCACCGTTTCAAGCCGCGATACAAACCCTCTTTTATCATTTTGTTTTTCCCTTGTTTGAGCACCGTTTCAAGCACGCGATACAAACCCTCTTTTATCATTTCGTTTTTCCCCTGTTTGAGCACCATTTCGAGCACGCGATACAAACCCTCTCATTTCATTTCGTTTTTCCTCTAGTAAGAATCCCTGTTCGTTTCTCCCCTCTCTGTTCAGATCTCCGTTCGTGGGTTCGTATCGCGTTTGATTGGAGGTGGCGTTCGGCGTTCGATTGGAAGCAACGTTCGTGGGTATGCAGCGGCAGCGCAAGGCGGCGTTCGTGGAGTGCATCGGCGGCGGAACGATAGGGTATCCTCCCTCGTTTCGTTTTTTTTTTTAAAAAAAGAAAAGAAATGTTGAAAAAAAAAACGTTGCCGTCGGCGGGCGGTCTCTGCCGGCGAGCAGCGGCCACCGGCCACCAGCCGGTTGCCAGGCGTTGTGGTGAAGAAGAACATGAAGAAGAAGATGACGAAGAATAAGGAGAGAGAAGAGATAAAGAAATAAAAAAATTTTAAAATAGTAATATTTTTATTATTTTTAATATATTTATATTTAAAAAATTCAAAAATAATTTTTTTAATTAAAAAAATAGTGCCACGTCAGCAAACCGTTAGTTTTTAACAGAAAAATGGATGGAGGGACTAAAATGAAAGTAAAACCAAACCTCAGGGACTAAATTGTTGAGTTTGAAAACTCGGGGACCAAAATGAAACCTAATTCAAACCTCAGGGACTAAAAGTGTATTTTTTCCTATTTTTTACTATTAATTTTTCAAGTGAGTTTTTGTTTTTTATTCAAAATTTTAGGAAAAGGGTTACTAAATACGTTTCCTTTTTTCCTTTTTAAGTATAATAATTTAAGAGATGAAAAAATGGTTGGTTGAAAATTTAAAAAATAAAAACCAGGAAAAAAGGGACATATAGTAACCAAGCAAACCTTATTGGAATGTTTGACTCACCATTGATGGAATTTATGTAAACACTTTGGATTTTATAAATAAACACAAAACTTTAGGCTCCATTTGATTTTTGAAAATAGTTAAACTAATCAACACTATTTCCACCTACGATTTTTTTTTTTAATTTTATTATCTACCTCTTCTTTCCATGTTTTCAAAAACCAAGTCAAGTTTTGAAAACAAAAATAAGTAGTTTTTCACAAATTTAGTTTTGTTTTTGGAATTTGGCTAATAATTCAAAGGTGTCATTAACAAAGAAGAAAATTATTGTAAGCAAATGGAGAGAAAACAAGCATAATTTTCAAAAACAAAAAATGAAGGAAACTAAATAGTCATTAAATGGAGCATTAGATTTGCATAATTTGTGTTTAGTTTAATAGTGTATAATTTATTATTTAATTTTTAAAAATATATATATATATATTTACTTTTTGAGAATTTTTTTTAAAAAAATATATAATACATATAAAACGTAAATTTTATTTATATAGTTTGTGAAATTAGTAAGTCAAGAATATGAGATTAAATAAATCACATGTGAAGTATATGCTTATGTAGATTTAACCTATGAGCCAAACAACCTTTTAAAAATTGTTTCAAAAAAAAAAAAAAAAAAAACCTTTTAAAAATTAAAATCCAAAAGCCAATACTTTTCCAATACTATGCATATGAGTAGTACTCTAGCACACAAACTTTTTTCTAAATTGAAAGATTATTTATATTAAATGTATGAGTGTCACATGTCGGACGTAAATCACATGTTAAATTTATAACAAAATGGAGAACATGTTTTACAAAGTTATAACTGTCGTCAATGTAAGCTTTAATTTAAACGAAAAAACAGGAGGAAAAAAAAAAGGACAAAGAACTAAATCCTTCCCGACAAATCATTAGAAGGGGTTGAAGATTAAAAACAGACAAAAGTTGTTATGAACAAAACATATATAATTAGAATAGTAATGTATATAAAGTTATATATATGAAGAAATTAAGTGAAAGGGAGGCAGTGAAATGTACTCTCCAATGGCGTCCAAAAGGAGGTTGTGGTGGTCATCCACCACCGTGGACGACGGAGATCCGGCGGGCAGGTCGCCCATATATACAATGTAAGGCTGATTCAGATTGGAAATTCAAAAACACAAAAAAAATCTTAGAAAAAAAAAAAAGAATAATGGGAAACCCTAATATCAGAATTTATGATCATGTTGGTTTTGGTTTACCTTTCTTTCATGGTGATTTGAGCCATGGATCATAAAAGAGGCCACCAGCCAAAGAAGCAATACAAAAACAAGTAGAATCTCGTGCAGTTTCATTTCATTACACATAAAAGAAAAAACCCCACTGTGTGTGTGTGTGTGTGAATTTTAATAATGTACTAAGTCTTATGGGCTTTTATATAAAAATTAAAGGGTTTAATTTCCAATTTGAGTGTCAGTTTAAGAGAGGATATAGTCTTTGAAGAAGGAGAATTTAGGGGCTTGGATTCTGGATTTTTAGTTATCAGTTAACAATGTGTTCAAATTTTATTGAGAGAGAGAGAGAGGCTCTTTGGTTAAGTAAGATCAGATCACAATGTTTTTCTATTTTCATTTGGTTATAGAAAGCAAGTATATTAGACACACATTTGCATCTTAATTATTTTAGATTACTAGTAATTGTATTGTTGGTTCACCATAGTTTTAGCTAAATTTGTACATACTTTTTAGTTTAAGATTATTCTATATTGACATGATGCATAGTCGACTTACATTTTTTAATTCCCTCAAACATTTAACCAACAACAAAGCTAACATACTGATTCTTAAATGATAATCTGATCAATTTCTGAACCTTTGATGTTAATTAATCCCATAACCATCTTGTATTAAAAAATATATCATATATTAACTGTGTCTATACTAACTTATGATTGTGATTTGGTGTCACCCTCCACTAATGATGATACAATTAGTGTCAATCCAAGCATAACTTAGAGATAAAATTTTCCTCTTTGCGAATGACATTCTTCCCTTTTTGCAGGATGATAATAAATCGCTCGACAACATGTTCCTTATTATTAAATCATTTGAGCAAGCATCTGGGTTGAGAATTAATTTATCTAAATCACTGTTTCCGGTGTAAATTTACTCGAATTCAAGAGTGGCAGAGATAGCATCAAAATGGGGCTACATTCCTCAATCCCTTTCCAATCTCATATTTGGGTGTCCCTCTTTGAGGTAAGCCCAAGTCAGAAGGCTTATGGTCTCTCCTATAATTGAAAAAATTCAAAGGAAAATCAATAATTAGCGCTTCGCCAAAATCTCTAAAGGGGGTTGTTTAATAACTCTCCTCCAATCGGTGCTTAACAGCATGTTCTCGATGTTCAAGGCTCCAGTCTCTATATACAATAGAATGGAAAAAAATCTTCAAAAAAACCGGTGAAAGCCTTTTTGTAATCTCTCTTTGTGTTTCTCACATACCTTGTCACTAATATAAGTACCTCTTTTCCAAAAAAAAAAAAAAAAAAAAAAAAAAAAAAAAAAAAAAAAAAAACTTAGAGATAAAACAACTATCGTCTTTCTCAAGATTTGAAAGTTTGATTTCCCCTCCCACAAATTGTCGAATTATATATTTATATTAACGAGTTTGATCATAGATCATTATTTAATACATTATACATCTAACTTAATTAAAAGTTTAAATGTTCGAATTTTCACTTCTTAATAAAACTACAAAACAAGAAAAAAGAGAAGTAGTTTAGTAAATTTGAGGTTTATAATCATTAAATCCGTTCATGCCATTTAATTATTTTTAATATATATATATATATATATTCTCTAAACAAAAAAAAAAAAAAAACTTGGTAATCTCATAACATGAAGTCCTCAGAAGCACAGGGGTCACGAACTCTAGCTTTCAATACTAATCAATATAATAGAACTCCAAAAAAAGAAGAAGTGATCAACAATAGATTTTCTTTATAAGTAGTACAATTCAAATATGGAAAATAATATTTAAACGCTTAGGATAATTAAGAAAAATTATGCATATTTTAAGCCGTTCAACTATGGTTAGATTAACCCTTACAGATGATCGAACTAATAATAATATGACTTTTAAACGTGTATATAATTGAACCAAATTTGGATATATATGTGTGTGTTTGCTGTTTTGTTGGTTTCTGCCCTGGCCTTCATGTTGGGCTCGAGCTAGCTATTTATCTTTCTTAATGACGACATTAGTGCACCCATCTATGCAAAATCTCTATGGAATGAAAAAATGAGGATAAAGTGTTGATAAACTAGCTATGAAGTATATCATTATTGCCAACTTAAACATAATTCAACGATATATACTCTCGATTAAGAGGTTAAATGTTTTGAATCCTCCAATTATTCCACATCCACGTGTTGTTGAACTAAAAAAAAAGACCAATATATGTTTAAAATCTATATGTGATGGATACTCATTTAACTGTGATATATTTGCTTATATTTCAATTCCATTTCTTTCTAAAAGCAAAAAGAATGGTTAATTACATATAAGAAATAAATTTATTTTCAAAATTATTTTATATTCTTTTCACGAGGTAGAACTCAAAATTCTTCTTTACTGAATCGAGCATAGACCAATTCCCCTTTTATTTGGGATGAGAATATTGACTACAAATCCAGAATTCCGAGTTTCATGTTACTCCTACCATGCAAGCCACACATCAAATCCAGGGCATCCCAATTTGATTGAATGGGATGACGGTTTCTCATTTTGAATGTATAAAATCAAAATTTTGATCAAATCACACATTGCAATATTTTAAGCCTTTTGATAATTGCATCAATGTGTCTGGACCATGAGCGCTCTCAACCACGTTGCACAGTTCATATGATCCTAAGATGTGGAACATCCAAAAATTTCATCCAAATGAAAACATATTTTTTCACAATAGTAGAATCACTATAATTGATTCCATTGAGTTCAACGATCCCAAACGCAAAAATTAAATTCTAAACCTATATTTTTGTGAAAATTGGCCTCTTTTATATTTGTTATCTGTTAGTTTAGTGGCAGCCAGTTCCATTAGACTTATTAGTATTTGTATTTCCCTCAAAGTCTAGCATTTTGGATTCTCTTTCATATGTGAGAAACTTCACCGTACCCGATCTTTACATCATTTTGAACATTAGAATATCAAAATTTAATACATATAATTTTACATTTTTTTCCCTTTTGGGTATATGCTTTTAAAGTCTTTACCTAGCCATACTCAGATCGACTTTCTACATCTTAAAAAGTAATAAAAATATAATATGGATAATATACTATTGGTTAAATTACAAAATTTGGTCGATATAATTTTAAAAGTGTCAAATTAGTATTTATGAGTTTCAATTTTTGGCCCTTATGATTTTAAAATTTTCAATTTTGGTTCCAATATATGATTTAGTCACACCTCACACACAAGCACATATATAGTATATATTGGACGTGTTTGTGTGGCCATGAGTTTGACATTTTCAATTGCTATTATATATTAAGGTTTAATAATGTTAAGAAATAGAAGAAAATATGCGGATTTTGGGTTAATAAAAGACAATTCTAGACAAGTAGTGAAGTTTAACAAAATTCAAATAAGCTCGAACCATCGCGAGTAAATTAAAACTTTCAATAGAATAGATACTGTTATAGGTAATTTTGGACCACTCTGATGCACAACGAGGACAATCGGGCAGAGATAGGACCAGGAAACCGACCTAGAGGAAGACCAAACCAAAGGGTCGGGCCAACTTGACCCGACCCATATGGTCCGCTCGCTTGCGCGGGCCGACCTCGTTCCCCTCCGTTCGGTCCCTACTGCCTCTGGCCGTCCCGGTTCCGCCTGGTTCATCCCGAAACGCCTCCGAATTCATAAAAACCCTAGGAGCATGAGCATGTATTTAAACCCCTCTTCGTCACTGAAGAAGGGATCCCGAACTTTATTCTCGACTCTCTCCTCTTGCTCTCTTGCTCTCCTCCTTCCGTTTTCTGACTTAAGCATCGGAGGCGGTGTGACAAACACCACACCGGTATGTAGGTTTTCTATCTTGCAGGCCACGTCTTCTCCCCTCTCAAACAAATTTACCGTTGGTGGCACGTGAACTTGAAGGTCAGGTGAGTTCCTCTCGACCAAATTTGACCATCAACAGATACCAAATTGAAATGTATATATGTCAAAATCGTAAGGACCAAAACTGTATTTTAATCCATAGATATTAAGATTCCTTATAAAAAATTTGGTCTCAAGCTCCATATATTATCTCGAGTTGCCCCTGCAAAATTGATAGGAACACGTGGAGTTGATTTGGCTGTAATATTACAAAGAGACATTCAAGAATGTGCGTAATAGCTGTTTGATTACTCCATTTCCAAAGGAAAGATGAATCTAAAGATTTCAATCACACACTGAAAATCTAAAGATTTTTTTTTTCTTTAAAATAAACAGTTCCCTTATGAGAAGGGCAGCCAGTAATTGAAAGAGCTTCAACGAGAGAATAAGGCAAACCAAGCTTTAGGACCACGACACAGACCAAACATAAAAGAGCATCTCGCAAAAATCCATTAATTAATTTGAGTTCAAATCATCAGTGTTGTTGTTCATGAGTTTTATAAATTCAAATAAAATCCAGTAAAATTTATGTATAAATTTTCATGTAAATAAAATTGGGTTATTCGGGAAACTTTTAGTAAGTTGAAAATAGTTTTTCCACTAATAAAAAATCATCATCAAACAGATCATTTTTTTTATAACATTTTGTCAAGTATAAAAAGTAAAAAAAGAAAGTTATCTGTCGAATAATATGTCAATTGAACTATGCTCATGTTGACTACAATAAATTTAATTACAACAATACTTTAACAAAATATAAATAAAATATAAATGAATATGCATATTTACGTATTTAAATTAAATATGTTCATAAAACAACAATTTAATAATACGTTAACCTTTGTTAACAAATTTTTCATGGAAGGACCTAATTCTGAATTTTAATACATTAGGAGTAAAATTAATAACTTTAAAAAATAAACAACCAAATTCAGAATTACCTAAAAGATAAATAAAAGAATTACTTAAAAAATTAAGGGCCATTTGATATATCATCCATTAATTTTAATTTTTTTTTTATAATCATTAATTTTAATTTTTTAATTCATATTATATACATATTATTTTGTATCTACTTAAATTTTATTTCAAGCACAACCAAAAAAGAAAAAACAAAGAAACAAAAAAAAAAAAAAACAAAAAACAAAAAACAAAAAATAGTTATTAAAAACATGTTTTTGTTTTTTGGAATTTGACTAAACAAACATAAAAACCTTTGTGAGGAAATGAAGAGAAAACAAGCCATAATTTTCAAAACATGAGAAGAAGGTAAACATAAAACAAAGAAAAACTTATAGGTGAGAGTAGTGTTTATAAGCTTAATTTTCAAATACAAAAAACTAAGCTTATAAAAACACTATTTTTATCCATTTCGATTTTGGTTTTTGGTTTTTGAAAATTAAGCTTATAAACACTATTTTTACCCACTAGCTCCTTTGTTTGTTATCTATATCATTTCCCATGTTTTAAAAAACTAGCCAACTTTTGGGAGAAAAAAAAAGTTTTCAAAAACTTGTTTTTGTGTTTGGAATTTGGCTAGAAACTCAAATATTTCCTTAACAAAAATGAAAGCGATTGTAAGAAGATTAAGAGAAAACAAACATAATTTTCAAAAACCAAAAAATGAAATGGTTATCAAACGGGGCCTAAATGATTATCGAATAGGACCTTAGTTTTTTGTTTAATTTAGTTTTAGAAAATTAAGCATATACGAACACTACTTTATAAGTTTCTTTGTTCTTAAAAACTTAGTCAAGTTTTGAAAACTAAAAGAATCGTAGTTTTCAAAAACTTGTTTTTGTTTTTAAAATTTAGCTAAGAATACAAATGTTTCCTTAACAAGAATGAAAATCATTGTAAGGAAATTGAAGGAAAACAAGTCTAATTTTCAAAAACCAAATAGTTATCAAATTAAACGGAACTTTAGATATCTTTTTTGGAAACCTAAAAAAAAAAAAAAAATCCTTAAGAAATTTTCTTTGGATTATTCCAAAAGATGTGTTTTTAAATGCTAAAGATGTTTTTAGAAAGAATTAACGTGATATATATACTTTTGAGATATATATGCTATATCTTCGAAAGAAGTTAGACATTCAATGAAATAGTGAAAAAATGTCTAAAAACAAACAATCACCCCACGATGTGCATAAAAAATGTCGCATAAAGTTAACTCGAAGAAGAGAAGTATCTAAAACAGTTCATTTATTTCGACATACCGACCTTAAAAATAGAGGGGTATCAGCATCATGTGTTAGGACACTTGTTGTGTATGTGGCTAAATAATGCATTTGAAATTACCGACAAACGCATAAGGAAGTCAAAACAAAACAATTGCGTCCTGTGTCTGTGTGTGTGTTTCGGAACCATCAATCTGGACGTGGGTATGGATCCCCGTGACAGAAAAAGCCAACAAAAATCAAATCCTTGGCCATAAATGCTGATAAGAAATTAGACTGAGCTTCCCGTTTCTTATCTCATTTTCCACGACATGTGAAAAATGCTTTGTATTTTTGTGTTCCATAACTTCAACATATCCCAATCTACAACCCAACTACAAATTTGAGTCAAGACATCTCCATATTGTTGAGGATCTCACATTAAAAAGGATAAGTGGAGACCTCACAATTTATAAGATGAGTGGGTTACTCTTATTATTGTCAATTAGTTGTGAGATGGAATCTCATGTTATCTAATATGGTATCAAAGTTCATAAAACCCAAACGGGTATTCAGTCCAATAATAAAAAAAAAAGGGATCCGATCCAAGAATGGTGAACCCAAAGAGACACCGTCTTGAGGGGGCATATTCAAGATCCCACATTGAAAAGATTGGTGGAGACCTCACAATTTATAAGATACAAAGGTCAATCCACTCATTGTCAATTGGTTTTGAGATGAAACCTCATATAATCTAATACCATATCATGGGATCCAACCCAAGAATGGTGAACCCAAAAGAGTGTCATCTTGAGGGTGGAATCCCAATTGGGTTACTTATTTCCAACGTCGAAAATTGAAAATTGAAGTGAAAGTTCTAGAATTAGAAATCTATAAGACTTTTTTTAAAATTATAAGTTTATAATTAGACACATCAGAAGTTGTCAATAAACTTGTAATTTAACCTACTTTAATGGATGTGAACTATGTTTGTGTCCCAACACGCTTAACTAATCAGAGTATGTGATCCAACACACTATATATAATGCCATTAAACTGAGTTTGAGCATAAGACCAAACTTGGCTTCATATTATACAATGGAGTCAACAAAGCTCTTCCTCCCACTCTTCTCTCTCTTCTTCATTGTCTCCCTTCTCTCAGGTGGAGATTGTAGATCATGGTTTTTCTTGCCTTAGATAATTAATTTTTTTTTGGAATGTGAGTTGATATAGAGTTGGTGTCATGTGTACGTGTTTGCTTTCAGGGCAAGGGATTGCTGGTCATCATCACCACCATCGCCACCGTCGCCATTTTGAACTGAGCAAGCTCTTCGTTTTTGGAGATTCATATGTCGACACTGGCAACGTCGCTCCATCTGACTCAAATTATCCAAAGTATCCATATGGAATTACCTTTCCCGGCAAACCTGATGGACGTTTCTCCAATGGTCGTGTCTTGACCGATTACGTGGGTACATGACCGAACATCCCTCTCTCTCACACAACGTAACACCCTTCACACACAAATGTTCAGAGATTGTAGTTAAGTGTTGAATTGTAAATGCATGCAGCGAGAGTTGTAGGGCTGAAATCTCCAATCCCATATAGACATTTGAACAAGGTAGGACTGCAAGGGGCAAAAGCTGGCATCAACTTCGCATATGGTGGAACTGGTGTGTTCAAGACAGGCTATGATCTTCCAACCATGACCACCCAGATTGACTTTCTACAACACCTTATTGCCAACTCTTCATTTACGGCAGACGATATTAAATCCTCCTTTGCCCTTGTCTCTGTCTCTGGCAATGACTATTCTTATTACCTATCCACAAATGCCTCCATTCAGGTCACACTCTCTTTCGTTCACCTAAAATTTATAACTCATCTCTTTCGTTGATGTCATGCATAGTGGAAATTTTCATTTATGTTTTACTTAATTTGTCGAGTCAAATTTAATTTTATCCTGCGGAGAAATTATTCGAGGAGATTGCCAAAACGTGACTGATAGTTTTGCATTGTTGGTTGGAGATATATGGAAGTGAAATTTAAAAACAATACCTCGGAATTTGTATCTAGTGAGTTATTAGGAAGTATGCAAAATTTTGAATCCAAATCCAACGGTTAACATTTTGTTCTTTCTCTTTTTTTTTTTTTTTTGAAAGATGTTCTTTCTCTTTTGTTGTTTTCCCTTTCCCACCGATTTCTTTCTATTTTCTCTCTTCTTCTTCCTCAACTTTCTCTTATTCTCCATTTTCCTCACCTCTTCTCCCTCAACTTTCTCTTCTTCTCAATTTTTCTCTCTTTTTTCTCCCTCGACCTTCTCTTTCTCTATTTTTCTTTCACTTCTTCTCCCTCAAAACTACCAAAATTGATCGACCGAACGTTTCATGAAGCATCCTAAAACACGATCGGTCAGTTTTATGAAGCACCCCAAAATTAAACCGTCCGCCACCAACCGGCCAAATTCGATAAGTCAGTTTTCAACGTTGGTTTTGGACAAAAATCGACGTCATGAGCAGTCCTATGAGTGAGAGACAATATCTCAATTGGTAGGAGACCTTTCAAATAAAATCGTCATGAGGGGCTTATGCCAAAAATTGACTATATCATACAATTCTCGAGATATGTAGAAGGTTTGTTGTCCCCAACAAATACCTTCATTAGTTGAGTTATGATTGTTTTTCAATTCAACAATATGAAGACCAGAGCAATAATTATGCTCACGTTGGCTACAATTTTTATGTTTAAACTTTTATTATTTAGTTGGGTATACATAGTTATTTTAGCGTTGAGCTAGTTTGACTAGTTTTTTTTTTATAATAATTTTCACAGTTCATTAAAATGAAAAATAAAAAATGATCACTGTTTAACCAAAATGCACATATATAAATGAATTTCCTCCCTATAAACATGTAATCTAGCTAGGTAAGTTGTAAGAAAATCGATATATATATTATTTATTATTTACTTATATATTAATTTCATGTGTTTTATGTGGTTTTAGGGTTTCATACCACTGATTCAGAGAGTAGTGAAGCAAATCAGTGTGAACTTGAAACGCATCCACAGCCTTGGAGTGAAGAAAATAATTGTAACAGCATTAGGGCCCTTGCAATGTGTGCCCGACATCACAGCCCTTTCTGGTTTCAAGCAGTGCAATTCAACTTTAACTCCATTGGTCAACCTCCACAACATGCTGTTAACACAAGCTGTCGACAGATTGAACAACCAAACAAATGATTATCCTTTCTTCCTTCTCAATCTCTATAGTGCCTTTTTATCTATAATCCAAAACAAAGGAGACCCTCAAGGTGAAGAACAAAAACTAATTCTCTACCCTTTTGTCTCTCTCTTTTAACTTTAGTCTATGGAAATAATCTTTAAGGACGAGATTTCTAAGACTCCGTTTGATAACCATTTGATTTTTTGTTTTTGAAAATTGAGTTTGTAAACACTATTTCCACCTACAAATTTCTTTGTTTAATTATTCTACCTTCTCCCCATGTTTTCAAAAACCAAGTCAAGTTTTGAAAACTAAAAAGATTAGGCCCCGTTTGATAACCATTTGGTTTTTTGTTTTTGGTTTTTGGTTTTTAAGCTTATAAACACCACTTCCAACTCTAAGTTTCTTTGGCTTTTCACCTACCTTCTTCCCATGTTTTCAAAAACCAAGCCAATTTTTGAAAACTAAAAAAAGTAGTTTTCAAAAACTTGTTTTTGTTTTTAGAATTTGGTTAGGAATTCAAGTGTCTTTAACAAAAATGAAAACTATGGTGAGAAAATTTAAAGAAAACAAGCCTAATTTTCAAGAACCAAAAACCAAAAACCAAATGGTTATCAAACGGGGTCTTAATTTTCAAAAAACTTTCTTTTGTTTTTGGAATTTGCCTATAAATTCAAATGCGTCGTTAACAAAGATAAAACCATTGTAAGAAATTAGGTAGTTTTTAATAACAAAATAGTTATCAAACGAGGTTAAAAAATTTTGTTTATGGTTTCTTATTTCTCGTTTTCTATTTTTTTTTAATTAAAAAGAAGGTATTTTTTTTGGAAAAGAATTAAAAAGAAGGTATTTGATCATTGTTTCTTGTTTGGGAGAAATTTTTAGGTGCTCCCAGTGCAATGAGATCCATAGTTTTGCACCGTTGGATGTAAGAGAGAAAAATAGCAAAAGTATCTCGATTTTGTATCCAACCGTTATTAGGGGACAGACAAATTTAAACAAGAAACATGAAATGAAAAACAAGAACGCTATAAACAACTCCTAAAAAATCCTAATTAATCTTTTTTGCCCCTTTTATACATGCAGGAAACATAACATTTTCAACCCCATTGCAGCCATGTTGCATTGGAATAAGCCCTGAATATAATTGTGGAAGTGTAGACGAACATGGGAACAAGAAGTATGTATTGTGCGATGCTCCAAATTCAGCCTTCTATTGGGACGGAGTGCATCCTACACAAGAGGGATGGATTGCAGCACTTACCACCTTGATCTCCACTATGAAACAACATTTCTCCACTCAAACTTAGCTCTTTTTGCTATCAACACATCTCAGATTTAATGCTCTCAAACGCTGCAACTGCTACTGCATGCATCAATCTATTTCTATGCATTATTATTAATCTATCTATGGTTTAAGAAGTGGGTCAATATTTTATACTCTGTACTTGTGTTGGCTCGATGAATTGTAGTAATAAAGCTTCTGTGTAAAGGGAGCAATGAATTCCTAGTAGTTTTCCTTGGAAGCTTAAATGAGTATTCAGATAAGTTTGGCATACTTTTTTCTAGCTTAAAATGTTTTTAATTCTCATATTCACACAACCTTCGAACCAATTGATTCTATTAATTATAAATAGAATGGTTTTTCTAATTACAACATTTTAAAATAATCACTTTTTGGATAATTAACTTTTCAAGTGTTTAATTTTGAAAAAAAAAAATCATTTTGAAAAAATTTCTAGTGTTTGGCAACCACTAAAAATGACTGGTTAGAAAATGAGATTGGTAAATAAACCATTTTGAGAGAAACACTTAAACCAACTTTTTTAAAAAAGAGTCTTTAGTATACAATAACTTGTGTATAAAAAACACCTATGAGGAAATGCAACCAAACATATGAGTGTTTAAATTCTAAACAATTTTTATACAAAATATTTTTTAAAAAATGCATTCTTGAAAAACATTTAAATTAAAATGTATTCCAAACGGGCACTACCTATAAAGTGTTATATTTATAATAATAAAAAAAAAAAACTTTATTGGGAGTGCAAGATGAGAATTTTTGTTGCCCCTCTTGAGGAAAAGAACCTTATCCTAAAAGAAATATGGATATTTTTTATGATGCAAGATTAGAAAATGCCTCATGTTGACAAGAACGCTAAGATGAGTAAAAAGTATGGTTTTATAGATTGATATTGATTTGTTTAGTAGAAGTTATGGTTATATAGATTATTTTTTTTTTAGAGAAAAAAGTTATAGTTTGAAACTTGATGTATGTAGTAAATTTTAAATTTGATATATTTAAAGAAAAAAAGGAAGCGAAAATCAATAAACAAATTTTTCTAAAGAAATAATTAAATGAAGTATTAAGAAAAAAAAGAGATAAGGGCAGAGGGGGTCCCAATACGGCAGAAATGGTTTTAGCTATGCCATATATTATCCATCAGACTTTTCTTAATTTTGATAACTTTTCTTTCTCTCTAACAGGAATTATTAAAAGGCATTTTAAATTTGTAACTAAATGACAAAAGTTTTCTTCTCAAAAAGGAAAAAAAAATGACAAAAGTGTTGGCTCCGTTTGATAACCATTTGATTTTTTGTTTTTGGTTTTTGAAAATTAGATTTGTTTTCTTTAAATTTCCTCGTTTTCATTTTTTTCAAAGACACACTTGAATTCCTAACCAGATTCTAAAAACAAAAACAAGTTTTTGAAAACTACTTTTTTTGTTTTAAAAAATTGGCTTGGTTTTTGAAAACATGGAAAGAAGGTAGGTGAAAAGTCAAAGAAATTTAGAATTGGAAGTGGTGTTTATAAGCTTAAAAACAAAAAATCAAAAACAAAAAACTAAATGGTTATCAAACGGGGTGTAGTTGTCCAATTTAGTTCTCTGTTCTAAAGAATCCATCCAATGAATCATCTAAAAGGACAGTGAAAAAGACTAAACAAAAAAGTTTCAAAAAAAAAAAAAAAAAAGAGACTAAACAAAAAACACATCCAACAGAAACTCGCGCATTCATATTCTACTAGTGTATAAAATTATATCCAAGTGTGTGTTAGCTTTATGAGTTTAATGTACTATTGATTTTATTTGCAAAATTGGTGAGAAAGTTAGAACATGACCATTGTGACACGAGTACCGGATTTTCTAAAGGCCGGTACAATGAGGCTGGTAGTTTATATACTGTACCGTTAGATGTGAAAGAGAAATCCAACGGTTATTTAGGAGGTAAACACATTTGAAGATTTACATTTTAGGCTAAATTATAAAAATTACCCCTGAACTATGAGGTATGTTTCAAAAATATTTCTGAACTTTAAAAAGTTTAAAAAATGCTCATGAACTTTAAAAAATGTTAAAAAATACCCTTACTGTTAAGTTTTGGATGAAAACGGTTAAAGTTTCAGTTTCATTAATACCCTTGAAATTTCAAAAAAAAAAAAAAAAATACCCTTACTGAAAAATATTTCTTCTTCTTTCTTCCACCATCTACAAATTCTTTCTCCATAAAAATTAATTTGTGCTTCATTCTTGAATTTGTCATATCATTGGTTTAATTTGGTTAATAGTTTTTTCAACGTTATTTCCTCACCCGCTACTAACAATTATCTTTTCCTATATTCATTTTAGGACAAATAAATGAAAATATTATTATATAGTGGTTTTCACACTTCTTAAATATTAATAAAAACAAAATCATATATATCATATATATATATATAAAGCTTTTGATTAATTAATCTTGTAAACTGAACCAAACCCGCCTCTTCTAACAACTTCTTCTGCTTATCACTAACATACACAAACCAAAGAGAACAAAAAGAAAAAAATTATGTTTTTTTTTTTTCTTCCACTTATCTTCATTGCACCGGGACCCTAATAAAAATGCACTTTTAGTCCCCGAGATTTGAAATTGATGTCTATTTAGTCCCTGAAGTTTCAAAAGATACACTTTAGCCCTCCAGGTTTGCAAAACCATTCTAAATGGTCCCTGACTTAACTTTAACTTAACGGAATGCTGACTGGACCGTTATGTGTTGATGTGGATATGGTGACAAGGCTATTTTATTTGGCTACTTGGCAAATAAATTATAAAAAAAAAACTAATAAAAAGAAACTAACCTATTAAAAAAATGTTAAATTATCTGAGTATATATATACTAAAATGGAAATGAAAAGGCTCATCATCTCCGGTGACATTTTTGCAGAGTTCAACTTCGCGATTCAGAGACACGACGTGGCGAAGGTAACGAAAGACAATTTCGCAAGTTGCAGCGGCGAATCGCCGATCTCTAATTCCAACAACCCGCCGGTCAGAATCACTCTCTCCGAACCCGGCGAACATTTCTTCATCTGCACATTCGCCGCCCACTGCAGCACCGGTCAGAAGCTAGCCGTCAACGTCACCGGCGGCGGCGCCACTACACTTCCGCCTTCATCTGACACCGTCCCTTCGTTCTCCTTCTTATCCCCTTTTCCATATTCAGTTGAATTTCTTTCGGCTCTCAAAGATGACTTGATCATTCCATCAAATTTAAGCTCAAAATGTCACCACAAAGTTTTTCTTAGACAACTGGTGTCCAAAAAATACAATATTCCCAACATTTAAATTACTACCAACTTGGAACTTTGAGTCAACAATCGAATGCTAAATTACACCGTCTGATAAAAAAAGTTTAAGCAGTGATGCGAGCAAGTTTGTCTCTCACTTGACCTCAGTTATTGCAAAAAGAAGCAGGTGCATTAGGAACGGCTCCTCGCCGACAATGTCCCAAATCTGAGCCTTAACCTCTTTGCCGTCAATATACATCACCTGAGTCTGAAATTCGACATCGATGGTGGCCTTGGAGTGGAGATTGAACTCGTTTCTGGCATAACAAGACAACAAATTGGATTTGCCGACAGCGGAGTCTCCGATAATGACGATCTTGAAGAGATACTCCTCGCCATCTTCATCGTCCGACAACGACTTTGCTCAGGGTCAGATTGTGACTTCTTCTTCTTCTTGTACTTGTATTGGGTCTCTATTCTTCTGGGAGAAGGAAGATACAGGAAGAGATAGAAAGGGAAAGAGGGGAAAAAAATGACATGTAATAAAAAAAATAATAATATAAAATTATTAAATTGGCCACCTCAATTAAAATGTGCCACCTCAACATGCCACATCATTTTTCCGTTAGTCAACTAACGGTCAAATTAACTGAGGGACCATTTAGAATTATTTTTCAAACCTCGGGGACTAAAGTGTCACTTTTTAAACTTCAGGGACCAAATAGACATCAACCTCAAACTTCAGGGACCAAAAGTGTATTTTGCCCTAAATTTTTCCTAAAGGAGGGACAGCCAAGGATGTTGCTAGCATCAACATAAGAATCTTAAAAAAACAAAGATCTCCAATTTGTTGGTAAGAAATAAATATTTGCAAGATATTTCAAATTATTCTATTTTAAATTTGTATTTAGTATATAATATATATTAAGGAGGCATAACAGGCAACCATGCATGCCGAATAATTTTTCATGAAATTGTTACAGATTGGATTTAAAAGAGGAAAATGCTACAGCCCATCCCTGCTGTGTGGGATGCACCGAATCCCAAAAGAAAGCTGAATTGGGATCTTTACATAACACAAACTTCTTATTCCCTTGTTCGTCGACACTCCCGCAATCAAATTCACTGCTTACTCCAAAACAACATGGCTTTAATGGCGTCTTGAACTCTATGCCACGTCGAGGGTCGTTTCTCTTGCCCTGGATTATCGACGAGAACGCGCCATGGACATCGAGAATGAAGAAAGAAGAATCTTTTGTTTCTTTGTTGAGTTTGGCCACAGCTTGCCTCAACAGGAAGTTGTGAAACTCCACAAAGGAGTTTACGGTTGCATTGCATTGCTTAAACGAGAATGGAGCTGTAAACCTAGGAAGACATCCCAATGGACCTAGCCCTGTCACTACTATTTTCTTCACTCCCAAGCTGCTGATGCGTTTCAAATCGACGACGATTTGATTTACTACTGAGATTATGAACGGTTTCAAACCCTATGAATAATTACCAGAGTTAAACTCTATTAAGTTGATGGGTTACGGTAAATTCAGCATATTATATACCTGTGTCGAGCCGTTCGTGGCAAGGAAAAAAGAGTAGTCATTGCCAGAAACGGAGACGAGGGCGAGAGAGAATCGGGCGTCTGCGTCGGAATCGACAAGTCGGAGCTGCTGAAAGAGATCGATTTGAGTGGTCATGTTGGGAAGAGGAACCGATGTGTCGAAAACGCCAGTTCCACCAAAAGCAAAATTGATTCCTTGTTTCAATCTCTTCAACCCAACTTTGTTCCGTACACTGAAAGGGATCGGAGATTTAACCCCTGCATGTTTTGCTGCCATGCATGTGCATGTCTTCTTAGTCTCTACTGTTACTTCCATTACATTATTTCAAAAAATGTCGCTTCAATTTTTTTTTTACTAAATGGAAAAGATCTCGAGGATGATAATTTTTTGTTTTTAAACTATATGAGAATATGACTCAAAATTTCTGAGGGTTGATCTAATATTTTTTGCTATTTGATTAGTCTTGTACTTGAATAAATTCTTTATTATAATTATTTAATGTTTGATTTAAGTTATATTAGACTACTAAACTATGAGGTTTGTGTCCAAAAGATGTCTAAATTTTATAAAGTATTAAATGGATACTTGAACTCTCAATTCAGTGTTTGATAGATCACTCCAACTTTAAATTTTTTTTTTTTTTTTTTTTGAAAAGACCGAAACTTTAAAATTATCCTAATAGGTCCCTAAACTTTCAATTTTGTGTCTAATAGATTCTTAGATATTCAAAAAAAATTTAAAACTAATTGATCTATCTAATTTAACCCTAAATTTTTAATTTTATGTCTGGTAGGTTCATGAATTTTAAAAAGGTCGAATAGATTAAGGACTTATTAGATAGAAAATTGAATATTCAGTACCTATTTGACACAAAATTAAAAGTTTAAAAATAGACCTATTAGACCATTGAAAATTTCAAAAACCCATCCTGAAAAATAAAATTAAAAGTTTTTGAATCTATCCTAACACAAACTTAAGTTCGTGTACTATATATCTATAATATATATATAAAAGTACGAATGTGGAAGAAACTTATTTTGGACAATGTTATCCTTTAGTTTTCACTAAATACCTAATATACCCTTAATTAAGTATAATATGTGGCTCTTCATAAATTGTCATTATAAATTAGAATTAAAGTAATTTAATATTAATCAATTGATAATAATTTTAAGGAAAATGCATGCATGTGCCTAAATGTATGTGTTTTTGAATTAGTGACTTTTTAGCTTTGTTATATTACGGTGTGGCTTTTCATTTTAAGGAGAAGTTCATTAATTTTCTTTAATTTTTTTTATTACCATTTAATTACATTCAATTATAGAAGTTCAAAGATTTTAGAATTTTAAAAGGTTTTATAACACTTTCATCTCCTACCAGTATAAAAAGTTCTCTTCCACTCTTTTCAAGCAACAACTGGAAGATCATTTTTTTATTCTTCTTCTTTTTTATGGTTTTCTCTCTCAAGATTTTTATATTTTTTTAGGTTTTTTTTTAATATGCAATAAAGCACTAACCATTCCAATTTTTTCAAATAGTGTTGTTTAGTCGCGTTCAACATTGGTGAAAGGTAAGTTTATTCTTTTAAATAATTATACAATATATATACACCATGATTTTTCTTCTTCACAATTATTTTGTTTCTAAAATTTTGAAGATTTGCAATACTTAAAATTTACATATTTTATTTTTAGTTATATTGTGTTTTTTCTTCTCTATTTTGTATGTAACGAATGCTTAAAATTTTACAAAACATTGAAAAATATAAATATCTTATCTTTTTAATATTTTGCCAATAAATTTATGTATGTATGGTATATAGTTTTAATTTGGTTCTTATCGTTTCAAAAATATTCATTTAGTCCCTATAGTATAGGTTTAGTTTCAGTTTGGTACCTAAGGTCTTAAAAGTTTTCAATTTAGTCTCAATAGTTTAGTTAAACCTCATAAATCATTCATGTCTTTATAGTACTATTTTTTACATCATAAAGGTATGGTATTGGTACAATATTTTTATAAATATTGGTATAGTATTGTTTTTTTTTTACCATATTGGTCCATATTATTGATTTTATACATAGTCGTTATAATATATTTAGTTTATAAATCATTCATTTGCATTTTTCAAATAAATCATTCATTTGCATTTTTCAAAATGGTATATGTAGATGGTTTGCATTCTTTTTTCATTTGATTTATATTTTTACAAACTAAATAATAAAATGCAAATGGGTTTTTTAAATTGCAAATGATAAAATGTTTTCAAAAACCCATTTTAATTTTGCATCTAGATCATATTATATTATTTGATTTTTCTTTATTATTATTAGTTAACAAGTCTTTTTGTTTTGTTTTTGGTTTTCGTTTTTAAGAATATAACATTTTTTTCTTTTTATTCTAAAGATAAAAATATAATAAAATAAATATATTGTAGTTTTATATTTTATAGTTTTTAAACATATTAGTTTTATCAAATTGTATATGTTATATGTTATATTAAGGTCAATATATACACCATTTCACATCCATTTCATATGTAAATTTAGTTCTATTATCTTTTGTTTTACAATTTTTTTAGAGTTAGTAAAATATGTTCCACATGATATATAGAACATGATAGTTTTGATTTATCACATCCATCCATTTCTAGAGGCCGGTGACTCAAATCTCTCACTTACATGTTATTAAAAAAAATCTCTAAAATACTATTAGTATCTATCTATATATATAAATATTAGGCTAAATTATAAAAAATACCCCTGAACTATTGTGTTTGTTTCAAAAATGCCCCTGAACTTTAAAAAGTTTCAAAAATACCCTTGAACTTTGAAAAATGTTTAAAAAATACTCTTGTCGTTAATTTTGGATGAAAACTGTTAAAATTTCAGTTTCAAAAATACCCTTGAACTTTAAAAAAAATTCAAAAATACCCTTATTGAAAAATGTTTTTTTTTTTCCTTTCCCCACCATAAATTAATTCTTCCTTCATGAAAATTAATGAGAAACTTTACTTATTTGTCATGTATTCATAATCTATAAGCTTTTCTTATCTTCCAACATATCCCAATAACTTGACTAGATTTTCGTGTTGAAACTTCAAGATAACTTTCGTTTTGTTCTTGAAATTCTACATGTGCTTGACTATATTTGTTGGTAGTCTTTTCAATATTATTTCCTCACCAACCATTACCCATTAGCTTTCTCTATATTCATTTTATGAAAAAATAAATGAAACTATTGTTGTATACGAGTTCTAACAATTCTTAAATATTAATAAGAACAAAATCATATATAAAACTTTTGATTAATTAATCTTATAAATTGGACCAAACCCACAGTCTTAAATGTTATGTAATATGTATAAGTACAATCAAATTTAACCGTACTGAAAAAACCTTAACTCATATATTTTATGAAATCGAAAGCATTTAAATTATTTTATTGAAATTGATTATAATATTTAATTTCTCTTCTTTTGTGAAACAATCACAACATTATTCAACTTTTAAAACAAATTCATTGTAATATATAATAGCACAAAAAGATATATCACGTGCAACGCATGTATTAAAGACTAGTGTATATATATATATATATACATTTAATGGCATAAAAATATCATTAATTAACTTAATGATTTACTTATCATGATAACATAAATTTAATCACTTGCCATAAAAGTAGAATGTAAAATCGTATAATTATAGTAAAATAGTTATGCACATTAAAATTGATCAATAATTAGGAAGATTTGAACACTAACATTGAATCTTCCATCACAACCAAACCAAACACATAGGATGTGTTTGGTTTGACTTTTCACGTGTTTAATTTTGAAAATAAATCATTTTGAAAAAATTTATAGTGTTTGGTTTAACTTTTCAAGTGTTTAATTTTGAAAATAAATTATTTTGAAAAAATTTATAGTGTTTGGTAACTACCAAAAATGACTTATTAGAAAATGAGATTGATAAATAAACAATTTTTAGAGAAACATTTGAAATCAATTTTTGTTGTGTATAAAAACACTTATAAGGAAATGCAATAAGACATATGAGTGTTTAAATTCTAAACAATTTTTATACAAAATGTTTTTAAAAAAATGCATTCTTAGAATACATTTTAAGTATTCCAAACGGAGCCATAGTCACTTTTAATCCCGATTTCACTCAAAATTTGAGAGAGAGAGATTTATTTACCTGCAAAATCAGTGAGAACACGACCATCGGAAAAACGACCACTGGGTTTCCCGGGAAATGTAATTCCATAGGGAAATTGCTGAGCATTGGAAAAGGGAAAAAGAATGTTGCCAGTATCAACATACGAATCCCCGAAAACAAACAGCTTTTTTGCCCGAAAACGGTGGCGCCGCTGCCGCTGGTGGTGCCGATAATAATTATGGCCGCCGGCCGATCCTTCTCCTGAAATCAGGATCACCAAGTCCAAATTAAATGAGAAAAATTAGAGAGAAAAGGCATTCAAAATTCATTAGAAAAATAATATCAAATAACCATAGAAACCAACCTGAGAAGAGAGAGATGAAAATGAAGAGAGAGAAGAGAAGCCTGAGAACAAAGTCCATTGTATGATTATTTAATTATAATTAAGTTGATATATGCAATTTGTAGGGAAATTTTGGCAAGTGTTTAATAGTTGATCGTATGCTTTAACGGCCGATACATTACGTGCACATATATATGCATGGTAGTTCGAGAGAAAAGTTAAGTGGTGGCCGGCCGAGATGCCACTTAATAATCTTATAAGGTTTAAATTGAATTGGTGAATGTGACAAAATATATTGATTATTTAAGGAAAAGGGGAAAAAAGAAAAAACATCACCGCTTGGACAGTTGTTTTTGGTAATTAAATACCTTCCATGTTTTTTTTTTTTTTTTTTGAGTACATCAACATTTGGGGATGGGGGGATTCGAACCTTTTTTTTTTTTTTTGAGTACATCAACATTTGGGGATGGGGGGATTCGAACCTCTGACCTCATGGTCGAGGGTACATGCCAATTACCGCTGAGCTAAGCTCGCTTTGGCAAATACCTTCCATGTTGTTCTCAATAAAATAGCCCCTTTCTTTGTATTTTTTTTTAAAAAATAAAATGCCCTTTTATTTGTGAGTGTGAAATAATATAATAATAGAGGTATAATTTGGGCTGATTTTGTGAGGATGGTATCTTTTTTTTTTTTTTGAAAAGTGTGAGGATGGTATCTTATGACTATGACATATTGCATCTATATTATTTATTGACGCTGAAATGTTTGTATGCATTTACAAAAGCGCTTTCGGCTGAAGCGTATGTTTCTGTAGAATTTGGTTGGTATATTCGCCAAATCCGATCAGAAAATTGGTTTTATCGTCCGGCTTTGACCTTTTGGGTTATAAGGAGGTATGGACGAGTGATATTAACTAGCCACCAAAATAAATAAATATATATATATATATATATATACATACATATACATATACATACATGTATGTACATTTTTTATAATGAATGAGAGATTTGAACCAGAGACTTTTTGATCGTCAAATTTTAGAAAGTACTCTCACAAACAGGAAAAGGAAGAAACTTTTAAGGTTATATTTGATAACCATTTAAATTTTGGTTTTTGAAGATTATGCTTATTTCTTCTTAATTTCTTTACCATAGTTTTCATATTTATTAAGCACACGTTTGAATTTTTAGTCAAATTTAAAAAACAGATAGAAGGTGTTGAAAACTACATTTTTTAGCTAATTGGGCGTATTAGCCATTAGACTTAAATAGTGTCATATTGATATCTTTTTAACAATGAAAAATATATAACTATTTCTTAGATTGAGTCACATCTAAAGTGTCTTATTTACTACCTTCTACCTGCTATTTTATTTTAATTTTAATAAACTAAAAAAGAACACTTCTGGTTATTGAACAAACTGTCATGAAAAAAGCAATTTAGTCTATAAAAATTAGTTTGTAATAATTTAGTCTATAGACTTTCGAATTTGTAATATTTTAGTTTATAAACTTTAGTAGGTAAGAATTTAATCCTTGTACTTTAAATTTTGTAATAAATCAATCCTTATCATGAAAATTTCCATCAAAATTAATTGTCAATGTTTATTATGTAACAACTTATACAGTCTTTGTAGTTTATATAAACCTATTTAATCTCTAATCATATCATTCATCAAAATAGGTAAGAAATCTCAAATATTAATAATATTTTTATAATAAAGATAGTTACAAATTTTGAAGTTTAGAGACAAAATTATTATAGAGAATTAAAAATATATAAACAAATTAAAATTTATGAACTAAATTGTTACTTCCCACTCAAACACTAAAAATATACTCTCTCTTTTTTTTTTTTTTTTTCGGTTCATGCATACTAAAAACAAAAAAAAAATTATAAATTAGAAAAAGATTCGCAAAAGAACATCCGCAGATAGAACTCTATCGATGTCTTTATAGGACACTCTTCAACCCAAACTTTAGAATGTTCATTTCGTCTGGGATGTTGAGCGAGAATGTGTGTCATTTTGTTACAATTTCGAGAAATGAGGCTGAAACTTTGCAGCTAATGTCTCTTGTATGATTATTGTATCTCCAAATTAAACTCTTCAATAATAGGTTAAGCTTTCAATTCTTATGTGAAAGATTTCCATGTAGCGATCGAATTCCAAAACAATATTGAAGAGTCAGTTTCTGCTATATATCATCGGACGAAATACCCAATTCTGATGCTAATTAGAAAACTATAGTTTAGTGTCATCCTGATTTTTTTTTCCCCTTGTTTTGTTTTGTGAAACGCTCCTAATCATTTAGAATTATTGTGTTGCATTAATTTTAATTTTCAATCAAACCACTTGTGAATTTCCGTGGTCAATCATAACCATCATTCTAAAATATTAAGGCTCCTCCTCCCATTTCCAATGGGGAATCACTACAAGAAAAATTGACTTGCTTGACGCTTTTGGAATGTCAACTGTTAATACTCTTGACGCTTTTAAAAGCGTCAAGAGAACCACTGTCAATAATAAGATATCGAAAATGTGACAAATGAGAAGCGTCAAGACATCTTTTACTTGATATTTATGAAACGTCAAGAATATTAACTTTTTGACACTTATAAAGCGTCATGTATATAGATTTCTTGACAGTTATTAAATATCATATTTGTTAAAACTTGACAGCTCTAACATGTCAAATGGTACTTTATCTTGACATTTCAGAAATGTTAATTTAAAAAGTTGTTGACACATTTTACATGTCAAGTTTGTTGGTAATTTTTTTTTTTCAATTATAATAATTGTTCCCTATTATCTTGAATCTCCTGCATTGCATTCCAACAATTTGATATATTGATCAACCAAATAAACAAATACACATTCAAGATTCATCACCAAATTTCTTCCAATAATTTCAATAAAATTCATATCTTCAACATTACAAAAGTATCCAACCTCCATATGAGCAATTCCAAAATTACAACTATCAACCCATATGAACAATTCCAAAAATTACAAGACCTATCGACCCACATGAACAATTACAAAATTACAGGACCTATCAACTCCATTTGGACAATTCCAAAATGAAGAACTTTACACTCATTTCCACCGTATATTTAAAATTACATAATACCTATCTCCACCATATATTCAAAATCACAAACTACCTATTAAATAATTAATGTGCTTCCGTGCCTTAAAATCAACCTGAACTTGGAATCCTTGTCTTTCCTGTTTCTCTCCAAATGCTTTCGGATTGAAACAGCTTCCTTGATGAGATGGTAAAGATCCTCCGGGATTTCAGGAGCTAGTCCTGAGCCAAAAAAGAAAACATGTTAAAAAGAATAACATAATAATTCTGATTGATGTATAAAATAGAAGTTTAGTGGAGGAAGGGTAGATGAGGCTCACCAATAATATTAACAAAGTTCATGTGTTCAACATCACCAAACTATCAATCTTATAAACAATTCCAAAATTTCAAGAATTATCAACCCAATATGAACAATTCTAAAATTCCAACACCTATTAACACCATCATTTCCATACTCATCAAGTTTTGAAATGCTGAATTTGAAGCCACAATGATTGATATCAACCATACTCATCATTTCCATGCAAAATGATCTTGCATCCCTCACACCGCTGCACCTCAAGCTTCCAGTAAATATTGTCTTCAGCATTCCAGTCAATTCCCTTATTCAGCACCTTGACATTCTCCAATTTACATCTTCCACACCTAACCAGAAGAACACACTCAAAACCAAAACACTGATTCTTAACAAAAGAATTCCAATGACAAAATTATAAATACCTTGGAAGAATTCCAATGACAAAATTATAAAGACCTTTGCCCATAGTGGATTAATGATTCACCATTATCATCAGTCTTCAATGAGCCCATGACATTTTCAGCCAATATAATTAAACTTCCATCAAACTGGAATCGGAGGAACTAGATCAGCTTCATTAATTCACTTCACTAGTGTATGTCCTTGATGAACAAGAACATACGTGAGACTTGTGTAGGCGCAATCTATCCCCAGCTAGATTTGGGCATCATACCTGAACATTCCTCCACAAGAACTTTGCAACCTCAACTTGCAATTCAGAGCCCCTTGATATTGAACCACCAGTGAACTGAGACATGATAAATCGCATGGTCGTTACAGTTACCAGTGAAATATGCAACTGAAAAACTATACCTACGCAAACCGTGTAAGATCATTTACATATCTCAATATTGCTGTTATTTCAGAAACACAAAACAACAATTAGAACTGCAGGAAAACCTCAACATTACACAAGAGGGCAAAGTATACGTAGGCAATATTATTTCAGAGAGAAGGAGAGGCAGAGACAGAGATAATTTGGGCTCATTCCTCGACTATGATATTCACAATAATTAGATACTGGAACTCTACCTTCTGTCTAGCAACCTCCCAAAGTGGGCCAAGTGCAGGATGGAGAAGGATGAGATATGGTGGTCCATAATCAACATATTTGTCATTACCTTCAATCTGCCATTGGAAAATTTGCTAACTAAGAATGAACAGGAATATGAGAAGACATTTTATTATGAAATCATAAGCTCCCAAGCAGAAAGAAAGAGAGAAGCAATGTTAGTGTATGTTTAGAAGACAGGTTGAAAAGCAATTTTCTATTTTTATGTAGAAAACTTGTTTGGTAAGATAATTTGTAAGAACTGTACTCAGAACAAGCTTCATGTTTAGTAAATTTTACTGTCATTAAAAATATCATTAATTGTTTTTATAAAGTATAACTTGATTTAAATGCATTATATTTGTAAACTAATAAACGAAAACAAAAGAGAAAAAGTATCTTCTTAGACAATTTTTACTTCTTAGGAGTAGAAAACAATTTTAAAAAATTAACCTACAAAAAAAAAAAAAAAAAAAAAAAAAAAAAAAAAAAAAAAAACAGCTCCGTAGTGTCTAGCTAATACCACAAGTAAACTAGTTTCTATAGATTGAAGATTAATATGACATACCACAGGAAGTTCGATACTACACGGTGAAAGAAGATCATGTGCATTTCGCAAGATATCCAAAAGTGCACCATCTGGAGTCTGCATAAAAAAAAAATACAATAATCCAACTGATAAATTATATGTAAGCCATGGGCATCACCCAATGCTTATAACTTACCGACGTTCACTTCGTGCTGTTGCTTTACGTTTGCGACTGTGTCAAAATCAACTGAAGGCTCTGGGTTCTACAGTCAAATGGGGAAAAGGTTAATGACAATATTCATCTATACCAACGGATACAAGTACTGTGCTGATATCTAAATAAAGCAAATTATATGTGCAAGTTGAACTAAATAGTAAAGAGGATGTAGTTTCAGAGCTCTGTATAAAAGAAAAAATCCCTCAAATTTTCATTTGTATGATGTTTCCCTATGACCGATATGGGGAAGTAATAGATTGGACTGAATCATCATGATTTGCAGAAAGAATCGAACTATATCCCTTAATCCGAAACCAGTTCTTTCGGTAGAGCCATGTGAATTAATAAACTCCCCCACCTCTAAGATCAGAAAGTAGACTGATAAACGATTCTAATTGCGACAAGAGTCTGCCTCTACATTCAACAGTTAACATGACATTATCTGAAACTAGATTGTTAAAATGGGAAAGGAAACGTACAAATTGATTTATGGAAGGATGCAACCATCCTGTCTCAATTGCTTTCACAGTGGCAATGGCTTCCAAACCATTGGGCATTTTAATTCTAGCACTAACCAAGAATAGGTAAGTGTCTAAACTTACCGGAACTGCCAAACGATGTCGGAAACACCTAAGAATGTTGTTGGACAGACCAAAATAGAACAAGGGAACCTTAGATCGGCCTTAAACAACTAAGAATGAGGGAGAAGAAGGTTACCCATGGGTTTCTTTGGCCGAACAAAAAAAAAAAAAAGACTGTGCGACCTAGAGCGAAACGAGAGAGAGAGAGAACGGAGCGAAGAGGGGCGGCGACGGGCTGGGCTACACGGCGGCGGCAGGCTGAGCGTTGGTCGACGGCAGCGCAATACTCCGATGGGGACACAGCGACGGCGTGAGGCAGATTTGCGGGCAAAACGGAGAGAGAGGGAGACGAACTGGAGAACGATGGAAAGAGAGAGCGTGCGAGAAGGCGGGGCTGCGTGACGGACTGGCGACGACACTGAGAGGAGGAAGACGACGGCGACGGAGGGGCTGGGCGGCTGAAGGTTGGAAATCGGGGGGGTCTCCGGCTAAAGAAAAACACAGGGGGGCTTCGTGCGTGAGGGTTGAAGGGAGGAGAGAAAGATTTTTTTTCTTTTTCTTTAATAGAATAAAAATCCCTTTTCTTTTCTTCAAATAAACCTACTTGACATTTAAAATATAGCAAGTAAATCGGGACAAAACTTGATATTTTTTAAATGTCAAGTAAATTATTATAGTTCTCGATATTTTAAAAGTGTCAAGTATTTTGTGGGGTGCAACAAAATCCGAAAAACTCCGTCAAACTCCGTGTTTTTACATTTTTCTTAACGTTTTTTTGGTTAAAAATGCAAATTCTTGACATTTTTTTAGAAAATGTCAACTAATATAAAATTTGAAGTGTCAAGTAATGCAGTTTTTCTTGTAGTGAATTTTTCGTTTAAGGCGGCTAAAAATGAGATTTTTTTTTTCATGTATAGAAGATTTGAACCGACCTCTTGGTCGAGTGGAAAATTTTACTCCATTATTATATTTCACTTCGGGATGGAGAAAATATGTCCCATTTTTCATCCTTGCCTATATGTTTTTAATTAATTTTGTTATATATTTGTGCTTAAATTAAAAATACACATGAACTATGGAGGAGTTTGAACTATACTCAAAACTTCGAAAATTTTCATTTTAATCCTTAAAGTTTGAAAAAGTTTGTTTCACAACAATCTTCGAAGGTTTTTTACGTTAAATTCATGGATGGAAATGACATGTCTGCTTATAACCTCAAACTTTGGACCTACCTATTGTTGTTTTTCTTCCCTTTTTCACGCCTCCAATTTAATGTTCTTCTTCGTTGTGACGTTTTTCCTAATAACCTCCAAATTCTTCCAATTTTCATAGCTACCATTTGTGCCTTTATTATTATTTTTTTCCACTTACGTGTGACTTAAAATCTTTTCACCATAAGCAAACACATCATTTTCCATCCATGAATTTAACAACAAGAATAACCTTTGAAGGTAATTTTGAAACACACTTCAAAAACTTCACAGATTAAAATGAAAATTTTAAAGTTCGAGAGTAGAGTTGTAACTAGCCTCATAAATCAAATATAGTTTTTAATAATTTAACGTATATTTACCGATAAGATATTTAAGCTAAAATGAAATATTATATTTTCTTATATTATGAATTTTAAGAATTCTCTCTTCGTAAGTTTGTAATGAGAAAAAAATAAATATATATATATATAAAATAATTTCCTGTATAGAATCGTTCTTCGATCCCACAAAATTTAACGAAAAAATGTATCAGATGGATTGAAGGCTAATTCCTAGGGAGTATTTTCATTTGGTTGAAACATGTTCCACAACTTGTTTGCATTCAAAACTAATTAATTAATGTGTAAGCTTTGATATGTTCAAATTTGTGCCCATAGCTTTTCAGGAAATAAAATAAAAATGTGCCCATAAAAGCAACTTTGCATAAAATATTTACTTTTTGAATCACATGTGTTAGAAAATATAGTGCTTTTCACATAGGCTTCTCTTCTCTGGTCAACGAGAATGTGCAATGAATATTCGAAATATTGCCTTTTTTTTATACCTAACTACAAACGAAAAATGAGAAAGTTGCTAATCTAAAACTATATCCTTATATGTAGTTGTATGTATTATATATATATATTCCCAAAAAAAAAAGTCATAAATATATAAGTAAAATACTTTTTGACTTTTAAAATAATTGCTGACAACTGTTCTTAATTTAAAAATAAAAAATAAAAAATCAACTATGACAAGAAGTGAAAATAGTGTTTGGTTAACTTAAAAATGCATATTATGGTGTTTGGTAAATTAATACTAAATTATTGTGATTTGGCTATAAATGACCAAAGTAGGCATATTAATTCAATTATTTTTATGTTGATATATATGGAAGGATAGATTTGGAGTTTTTGAAACTTTTAGTTAGAGGAAATTATAGATTTTTTGAAAAGCTAAATTCAAAAGTTGGAATGAGCGTGATTTTGAACATAAAAAATAAATTGAAACGTGATTTTAGATAAATTAAAAAATAATCAAATTTACCATACACCCTAAACAGTTAGGGGCCGTTTGTTTGATGGTAATCCAAGATTCCCATGGAATGGGCATATGGATTACCTCATTTGTTTTGTGGTAATGTTGGATACCTAGGAAATTCGGGATGTCCGGGCATCCTAGGATGCCCATACGAGAGGCATCCAAGGAACTTTTGATGCCCTCATGAGAGATGGGTTTCAAAGATTCCCATGTTGAGGGCATCTTCGGATGACACTTTTACCCCTCCATTTTACAATTTGTATTTTTATTTACAAATAAATTAATTTATTCATACACTAAGAAATAACTATTTATTTTTAAAATTTTACATTTAGATGTAAAATAAATGATAGTTATATTGAATAATATTTTAATTTATTTTTTATTTATTCTCTTAATAATAATACTAATTGTACATTTCAAAAAAACACACACGTAAAATCCACTACAAAAAAATATATAGTTCTCTAAAAAAAAATCTAATTTGATAATGTGATCAATTCAGTCCACTAAAATACACCGTGAATTATATTAATTGTCATGTTTAAAAACAGTTAAAGTTATAAATTAATTTTTAAAATTAAACTAATATAAATGAATTTGTTCTAAAAAATAACCAATTAAATTAGTATAAATTAAATTGATATAAAAACAAAACATTAGATTAGCAAAGACGAAAACGTTACATAAATTTAAATTATATTAAACTAATAGGTAAATTAGCTAAAAATTAGAAAGGACATTATTGGTATTATACATAATCTAAGAACTTTCCCGAACAAAAATCTTGCAAAACAAACATAGTTATCTGAACATTCCCATATATTCTTATAAAGTATTCCTTCAAAACAAACACGATTATCTAAAATGTCGGGTATCTATAATTTCGGGTATCTATAATTCCAGGCATCTGAATATTCCAGTTATCTTGATTCTCAAAAAACAAACGACCCCTTAAGATTCTTCCACAATCATCGTTTTTTATTCTTGTCATCTTTAACCGGGCCTAAAAACAAAGAGTAATTAAATGTTTCTCCTAATAAAGCTCTTATGTTTAACACCCTCATAGTGTAGTATGCTAAATTCTACATGATAGGTCCATGCTAGTTACATTTACATTAAGATCCTCTTTCTCTTCAAATTTGAGTGTGTTTCTCATTATCTCAATTGAAGTAATGAGTCTCACACATTCTTTTAAAAAACAAAAAATATATATATATATATATATCATGTGTCCTTATAATGTAATAAAAGTAATTGTGTAAATAAATAAATTAAATTAAATTTCCACTTTAAACGTTTTTTTTAATGTATATGTCAGTTGAGCTATGCTCATGTTGACACCAACAAATTATTTTCAAACTCATTAACCTGTTCATAACTCGATTTATGGTTGAAAAATAGTTATAATATTCCTATCATGTAATGATTTTTGTTGGTTAATTATAATTATAATCCTGAGTTAACTCATGTTCCAATAAATAACATTAGTTCCGGATACATATATGATTGATTAATATTGGAAAAATATTTTTGACTTTTTAGATAATAGTATATAAATCATTTTGTATTTATCTCGTTACAATGAATTAGATTTATTAAAGTCAATTAGGCATTATGGGTCAAGTTGGTCAAGTTTATAGCCAAGTGGGTTAAGTCATATAAATCCATCTTTATAAGTTTTGTAATTTCCCCCCTATTGGGATTTAATATTCTGAAAAAAAAAACTAAAACTATTAAAATAAATACAAATGTTTAGAATGTTAAATAATTTATGTACAAGATCCAAGATCTTCAATTCTTAAGTATATAAAATATAAAAGTGCATTATATGGCTTGGTTAATGAACAAGAGGCACATGCAATTCCCTCCCCTTTTGCTCACTATTTTCATCTAAGGCCAAATTTTCTTTTTTTCTTTTTTTCTTTTTTTTTTTTTAAATATTACTTATTTATTTTTATTTTTTGAGTAAAAGACCAGATGAATTATGACTCTTCACATGTACATGTGAATCATGTGAAAACTATATGATAGTCCAAACCAATTGTTTATTATTGAATTGACGTTACACCAACATACATGATAATTTTGAAACGAAAATACTAAAATCAAAATCATCAAGTGTGGAATTTTTATCCCATATGGAATGTTTTTTGGACCTACAAGAATTCTTGCAATTCTTATATGGAAATGGCACTTAACATCCTTGACAATTTTAACCCTTTACTAAAAATTTAGTGTCAGAACGTTTCTTTCTTTTCTTTAGACAACTAAAAAAATAAGTTAAGAGTTCGTAACAACTCCAATTATATCAATTCTAGAAGTTCTGCATATCACATTGAGTCGTTATGTTACTCATGATGGAACTTCTTCTATTTGAATCCATATTTAATTAATTGCTTTCATTGTGAGTGGAGTACAAACTGAAATTTGTGATTAAATCCTTTATCCCTCTGGAATGGTTGTATCTAAAAGGAGAGTTACTATAATTAAAGGGTGGTTTTATATGTGTAATATTTTCTATATTTTATTATTTGAACCTTTATAATTTTATATTTAAATGAGAGGGAGAAGATTCAAATTACCTAGACCATTCCGATTAAGACATTATTTCAATGAATATGAAAAGAAAAGTTTTAAAGCTGGGATATGTTAACCCAATACATGAACACATCAATTTATTCCAAAAGTATTAATTCTTCTACATAAATGCAAAGAAATAAATGAAAAGAATGTATAGGTCACACTACAAGAGTTTCGGTCTATGCCAACGCAATTTTGCGTCAGAAAAAACCCACATTGCATCGACGTAGATACTTCCCGACGCGAAAATTCCGTCGACCAATTCGTCGGCGCAGACACGTCGGCATATATGTCTACGCCGACGGAAACTCATCGCGTCTGATGAATGATTTTTTTTTTTAAATACACGAAGGATTAAGTATTTGTGATCATATATAATCCCAAGAAACTCGTATGGACTCAATCAAACAATTAATGTCATAAACGTGCCTTCACAAAATCTACTTTTTTATTCGAAACGTGGAAGACGCCATTTCTGAAGAAGAAAAAGAAAAAACTAAAAAAATTAAAAAAGCATATCCCAAGGCTGCTTCGTGTTTAATAAAATAAATATTTTTCTAATTACATTCACCGGTTCAACCCAACGCGGTTGGACCGCCCATGTCTAAAAGCACTATATATATTCATAGAGGCCATTGAAGAACAACATCAAACTTTCTTCATAAGCACTTTGGCCATTTCTGTGAAGTGATTTCTTTTTTTGCAGAATATGGATTCAAGGAAGCTTTTGTTTCCACTTCTTTCTCTCTTCGTTTTCTCTCTACTCTTAGGTTGATTATATTTCTTTGCCTTTTTAATTATGGAAGTTTTCGTGTGTTTTTTTTTGGTAATAAGTAATGGAATTTCTGTGTTTTGATTTCTTCAGAGCAAGGATCGGCTCGTTACCATGTTCATCACTCTCATTTTCGGCCGACCAAGCTCTTTGTCTTCGGAGATTCTTACGTTGACACTGGCAACATCAATGTCAATACTTCCAGCGCTCGCAATTTCCCATATGGAATCACTTTTCCCGGTGTACCTTCCGGTCGTTTCTCCGATGGTCGTGTTTTGACTGATTTCTTCGGTAAGCAATCTTTTTGGATATGACAAAAGTGATTTCAATATTTAAACTCATTTCCAAACTTCTTTTTAAATATTTTGAAAAGGAAAGAATCTCCTTTTTTTTTTTCTTTTTTGAACAAAAGTGAGAATTCTCTTGATTAAAAAAAACCAAAAAAAAAAAAAAAGAAGCTCTTTTCTATCAGTAATTTCTTCTAATTTAGATACAAATGAGTCAAGTGTATTTACTCTATTCTATGTTATTGTTTTGGGGTTTAGTTATTTTGAACTAAAAGAAAACTAATAAAAGAATGAGATGAAACAAAATAACAAAAATTAGGAAAAAGAAAGATATGGGTTTAGTTATTTTGGATTAAAGATACCTAATGAAAGAATGAGATGAAACGAAATAACAATAATTGGGAAAAGAAAATAATGGATAACATGATTTCGCTAAAGGTCAAGGCTCAAGAGTGGTTGAATAATTCGGTATATTAGTATAAAATTATTGGTTGGTAGTGAATTATTTATCCTACAAATGACGTGTGTGTGTATATATAAATTTTTGAAATGACATGTGGATATATATTTGAAATAAAATGACATGCATATTAATGATAGAAGATTTTCTCCAAAAAAAAAAATGATAGAAGATTGTCTCTTTATTTTAATAAATAAAATAAATTTAAATTTTCGGATAACCTTAGGCCAATACACAGTTTTCTAAAACTTTATTTAACTTTTTTCCTTTATAATGTTTTAACCAATAGAATAAAGTTCAGGTTGGAAGGTTACTTTTGAAAGTTTAAGAATTAAAATAGACACTCTTAAAAGTTAATGAAACCAAAATAGTTATTTTTAAAAAATTTCATACTATATTATATATTTCAAAAAGTTTAGGCCACATTTGATAATTATTTGGTTTTTGGTTTTTGAAAATTAAGTTTATACACACCTTTTCTTACCTATGAGTTTCTTTGTTTTAGTATCTACCTTCTTCTTTTTTTCAAAAACTAAGTCAAATTTTGAAAAAAAAAAAAAAAGTTTCCAAAAACTTGTTTTTGTTTTTGAAATTTGGGTAGAAATTCAAATGGTTTCTTAACAAAGATGAGAACCATTGTAGAGAATTTAAGAGAAAACAAGCATAATTTTCAAAAACTTGATTAAATGATAATCGAATGGACCTTAGAAACCAAATTTGAAATTTGAAAGATGAAACTAAAAATTTCAATCTGGTGAGATGTAATTTTATCTTTGGTATGTAACACATGCAGCAAACTATCTTGGGCTCAAGTCTCCAATCCCATTTAGCTCATGGCAAAAAGTTGGAATGAAAAGACCCAAATTTGGCATCAACTTTGCCTTTGGTGGCACTGGCGTTTTCGACACATCATTTCCTTTCCCAAACATGACAACACAAATCGACTTGTTCCAAAATCTTGTTGCTGCCAACTCCATTTTCACTCCACACGACATCCACTCCTCTTTTGCTCTCGTCTCTCCATCGGGCAACGATTATGCCTTTTACCTTGCTAGAAATGGATCCATAGAGGTAAAAAATTCAATTAATAATCCACACTCATTACAAGTTACAACCCAAAACTCCAATTAATTATTGTATTGGTTCTTATAATTATAGGGATTCAAACCATTCATCATCTCAGTAGTGAACCAAATTTCTGTGAATTTGAAGCGCATCCACAGCTTGGGAGTGAAAAAAATAGTTGTGACTGGATTAGGCCCAGTGGGATGCCTTCCTCAGCTCACAGCTCAATCATCATTCAACCAATGCAATGCAACCATGAACTCATTGGTTGAATTTCACAACTTTTTGTTGAAGCAAGCTGTGGAGAAACTAAACAATGAAACAGAGGCTTCTCCTTTCTTCATTCTTGGTCTCTATGACACAATTTTGTCAATCATCCAAAACAAAGGAAGCCCTAAAGTTGGGGCTAGATTTGAGACTCCATTGAAGCCATGTTGTTTTGGAGTGGGCAGTGGATTTTCATGTGGGAGTGTGGATGAACATGGCAACAAAATGTACACTTTGTGCAAGGATCCTAAATTGGCATTGTTTTGGGACTCAGTGCACCCTACTCAAGAGGGATGGTTTGCAACTTTTAGCTCTTTGTTGAGATCCAATAATTATCTCAAACATCTTTGAAGAAATTGTTGGTTTATATATTTCTAGCTAGTGTTTTTCATTTCTTCATATTCATTTGAAAAAGTAAGCTCATTTTATTCCTTGTTTGTTTATGGTTGTTTTTTAGTTTCTTGCCAATAAATAATGTTCAAGATGATCATGAGATCACTTTGTACCGAACCAATTTGTGTTTGATGTATTTGTATTGGAATTATGAATAAATTTTAAGTATATTTATCCCTTAGCTTGTTCTAAAAAGTCTTTTCTTTCTTGTCTATCTAAATATTGATTTTGATTATATAATAATCCCACATGAAAGCTCCACATGATCTTATCTATTTAAGAAAGAATCAACACAAAATGGCAAAAGCTTTTATTACATCTAGCTCCACACTCCATTTTATGTATAAGATTGAAAAATACTTTATATTTTCTTTTTAAGACACACTAATAATGGTATAAAATAATTAATTTTATATATAATTATTTAATATTATGTATCCGTACACAATTTTGTTTTTTGATTTTTTAAGATTCTCTTTCCACTATTCCATATATATATATATATATTCTCCTTCCACTATGCCACTTGAAAAATTCTATAATTATTAAATTCAAAAATCTCTATGATTTATATATAAAAAAATGTTTAAACTCTTGAAAATCAGTGACGACATTTCATTCTTGAACTAAAGATTTTCCTTTTTAAATCCGGATAATATAATGAAATTATAATCGATCGCTTGGTAGTTGTTGGAACAAATTTTTCTCTCTATAAAAAGACACATTAAATCAAGGATTGTCTTAGTCAATACATTACAGCCTTCTCATCATTAAAACACTTTTGTTCAACTTTTTCAAAGAGTTCATGATTGTTTGATCAAACGAGAGCAGAGAAACCTCATAGATCTGATAAGTAATAATACAACTAAGCACTTTTCACAAGCACTATTTTTATTGGAAAAAACAAAAGCTCTACCATTGCTGGAGGAAAAAAAAAAGAAAGAAAGAAACTAAGTCCAAATTTGCTGTTATTTTTTTAAAAAAAAGTTGTGAACTTTTTATTACATTCTTCCAATATTTGATAAGTGGCAACAATGCGGTTGGCCTACCCGCGGGTCACCACTTCTTCAAAAAGCACTATATATTTTCATGAAAGCCATTCATCTTCAAATCACTTCCACAAATATGGACTCACAAAAGCTACTGTTGTCTCTTTTCACTTTCGCTCTTCTCTCAGGTTCCATTTCTTTGTCCTTGAAACTTTCTTAGTTCGATTTTATCTTTCTGGCATGTGGGGGATTGATAGAAATCAATTATATAAAATCGTCGGCCACAACCAACATTTCAACCCCTTAAATTAACTTTCTCGGGATTTAAATATTATTTTGGTTCATGTGCTTTCAGCTTCCGTTTCTTGTAGTCCTATGTTCAAAATGTTTTTATTTTGGTTTTTGTAATTTCAATTTATATTATTGTCTGTTTCGGTATTTGGTTTCTTCGATCCTTTTCTTTTTCATCTCCTATCCTTTATCAGAGTTTTAGTACACTCAATAAATTTCTTGAAATAAAGACTATAACTTTTTAAAATTATAGAATTTATGTTAGAATTTTTTAATTAGGAACTAAAATAGTTGAATGGTTTCTTTCGAGTACAATAGACTAAGGGAAAAGTACATAGATAGCCTAAATTTGGACCCTATATTTCATAAATGTCCAAATTTCCCACTTTTTACAGAAAAGGCCTAATGGCTCAACTTTTTTTCATAAAAATCATAGTCCTTTTACGATTAAGCCCTCATATCCACTACTAACTATTTAAAAAAAATAAAATAAATAAAATAAAACCAAAAAAAGGAAACACAAACCGTGGGTGAGAGATAGTGAACGGAAAAGGAAAGAGATTTTTGTAATTACTCTCCAAATTTGAAAGATCCCTAAAATCACCCCCAATTTTTCAAAAAAAAAAAAATCCCTAAAACCACTCACTATTTTTCCCAATTCACACACGGTTTCTCCCTCCCTTCATTCCTCCCTCATGATCTTTCTCCCTCATGGTCTCTCGACCACTCTTTCCCTCTTCATCTCCGATCCTTTTCTTGCCGCCGACGACCAACCACCACCGGAAGCGCCGCCGCCATCCAACCATCGTCATTGCAAACTCGAATAAGCAGCACCCATGCATCAATGGATACCACCAGCCCAGTTGTTGCCCTCAAATTGCCGTTGTTTTATCGTGGGTATCGTTGAATTTCATCACCGTCGTGGTATATTTAATATATACATATGTATATATTATTTAAAAAATAAGGTTTTTTTTTAGTTATATACAGCCTTTTTTTCCCAATATCTATATTTCTCCTAAATGCATACATACATACATGTATATATATATAATATATATTGGCAAATAACTAAATATACAAGTGTATATATTTAATACTATAGTAATGAGACAAGAAAAAAACTCGATATACGTGGCTACAATAATGAGTAAAAAAAGGAAAACTTATGTACATAGTATATATAAGCTGGTATATATGAAGTTATATATGAATATAAATGTTTTTCTGTAAAATGCAAAAATCTAAAAAAAAAAAAAAGTACGTAGACTATGGGACATATATACTAAACTATTATATATTGAATATTAACCAGAATATATAATAATCAATGCAATATATGCATAGATTATAAACGATATATTACTGGGAATATATAATAATCAATGCAATATATGCATAGATTATAAACGGTATATTACTGGGAATATATATATATATATATAGTAACTGAAATAGTTATGTCAGTAAAATGAATATTAATCGAAATATATACACATTTTTTAGATATTCCAGCGAATATGTTATATATACTGCTATCGGGAAGAAAAAACGGGAAGAAAAAAATCGATTAGCTTTTGTTCGGTTAATGAAGAAAATAGAAAACTACTGTCACGAAGAAAAAAACGTGAAGGAATAAATCGATAAAGAAGGAAAAAAAAAAAGAGAAAAAAATGGATCAACCGAAAATTACCAAACAACAGAACGAAAATGGATGAAATAAAAGGAAAATAAGTTGGAATCATTATGACAAGAAATCAAATCTCAAGAATCATATTTTCAAAATATTAAGGATTTAGTTAAGATAATATCTTATAAAATCTTATAAAATATGACAAGGGTAAAATGGTAAGGAAAAAATGCTGGAAATCTAATCTTGGAAATCTACAAAACTATGGACATTTATGAAAATATGTATATAAAACAGTCTATCTACCAAAATTTCTCATAGACTAAAATAAACCAAATTTAAAACCAAAACGAAGAAAATAGACATTTTAAAAGTACTATAAAAATCAAAATAAAAACTCAAAATAGAATAATTAAAATTGTATTCGAACCCTTTTTTAACTCAGACATATGTGTTAACTGAGATGGTGGTAGTTTTTTCTTTGGTTTCAGCAAGGATCAGCCGGTCACCGTCATCTCTGTCGCCAATTCCGGGCAACGAAGCTGTATGTCTTCGGAGACTCGTACGTTGACACCGGTAACATCGGTATATCCAATTTCAGTTCTCGAAAGTTTCCTTATGGCATAACTTTTCCCGGTAAACCCACCGGCCGTTTCTCCGACGGCCGTGTTTTGACCGATTACACAGGTAAACAACTTGTTTCTCTCTCTTCTTAAAAATAAAAAGTCAAAGATAGGGATAGGTCATCAAACAAGTTATCGGTTACGGTTGTTGATTCCGTGTTTTGGTTGGTAATTTGGTATTGAAATTTTAAACTATGTAAGAGGGGTAGTTCAAGTCCTAAATTTTTTTTTTTTTTTACAATATATGGGGTAGGGGGATTCGAACCACTGATCTCGTGGTCATCAGTACAACTTTATGCTAGTTAAACTAAGCTCTTGGTTGCACTAACTTTTAAGGTTAGACATTAAAATTCCCTCTCCTATAATTTATTTATTTGGGACCCATATGGGAGGACTTTTCTTTTTAATTTTTTTTCCATTTTATTTGGACCTTTTCCCCCTTGAGAGTTTCATACTTCAAATTATATATATACTTTTGGTGATATCCAAAATCACATCTCACCGACCTCATGTCCCACATGGAGATATACAAATATATATTTAAACCCAACAGCTAATTCTTAAAGACTTTGATTTATATTCATAAAAAAAAAAATTAAAAAAATAAAATAAAAATAAAAAGATTTTGTTTTATAACTATTTCGTTTTTCAGTGTATTGTTTTAAAAATTTATACTTGCATCCTCACAATTTTTTTTTTTTTCATTTCCCTTTTATAGAAAGACTCTGAACTCTTAAACAAATTTCCAAAGAAATACAAGGGTGGTTTTTTTTTTTTCTTCCTTTCTTTTTAATGAACATATTGTTAGCTTGGTTTTAAAAAGAAACCCAAAAATAAAATAGTTACCAAATAGAGCCTAATTAATAAGATTTTTCTAATTATGCTGGTCTTTTTCTAGATTTTGTTTAATTTTTTTTGCCATGGTTACCATTGTGCTTAAATATTTTATTACATGAATGTGAGCAATATATTTCCTACTATGTATTTTAAAATCTCCCCAAAATCCTCACTAGCCTTTTGATTCTCAACTGACATATATACTTTCATATTTGGTTGAGGTTCCTATTGATTTATGGGACACACATGCGTAAATTTCTCTCCCATTATTATAAATAGTTGTATTTTTTTTTTTTTTTTTTGTAAATATTTATGTTATACTAACTTTTTTAAAAAAAATATTTACTCTCCCTAAACTCCTATTTTATATTTACACCCTTCAAAATTAGTTAGATTATATTCGATTATAGGGTTGATATGGGTTCAAATGATTTTTAAACTATCGAATTAAAAAGAAAGAAATAAAAAATGATGAAAAGAATGAAATAAAACAAAAAGAGAATGATAGAAAAAAATGTGATAAGAAGATCAAGAAAAAGAAAGTTTGATTCATATGAACAATTGAAAGTTCGTGTAGTGGTTGATTAACCCAATAATATAGAATTATCATTTAGTTTTAAATTATTGGTTCGATATATAGAAGATGTCTTGAATGATTGGAGAAGATTGTCTATTTTAATTATTTTTAAAAAAATAAAATAAAATAGACAGGAGCATGCTGTTGATAATCTTTTTATTTTTTAAAATATGGTGAATATAATCTTTTTAAATTCACAAAGAATGTGTTCTTCTAAAATAATTTAAAATAAAAGTTTAGGGCCCGTTTGGTAACGTTCTCGTTTCTTGTTTCTTGTTTCCAATTTTATTAAGAAATCTAAGCATTTAATAACTATGTATGTTTCTTATTTCTCATTTTTTAGAAACACTCCCAAAATTTGTATAGAACTTTTGGGAACAACTAAAACTAGTTTCTCATTTTTTGTTCTTGTTTCCAATTTTTTCCAAACATAAATAAGAATATAAGTTATTTATTATTGAATGTATAGGTGTTAGGGTCATGAAATTCTATTTTTCTTTATTAAAAATGAAGAAACAGAAACAAGAAACGAGAACGTTACCAAACGGGCCCTTAATGTTCAAGATATTTTTCCATTTTATATAGGCATCGGGGTCTTTATCTATTTAAAATAATTATTATCAAATCTTTGCTAATCAAAGTATGATTAAGTTGCCAGAGCATAGCTCAGCTGGCATAAAGTCGTACGGATAACATGAGTTCTGTGGTTCGAATCCTCCACTCCACATATTGTAAAAAAAAAAAAAATATATATGATTAAGTTGACTCATAAAATTGTAACATATTGCAGCAAGATATTTGGGTGTGAAGGCTCCTGTCCCATTTCGAATCTTGAAAAGCTTAGGAATTAGAGGGAGAGAAAATGGTGTAAATTTTGCATTTGGAGGGACTGGAGTGTTCAACACATCAGTTTCGTTCCCAAACATGAGGACTCAAATCGACTTATTTGAGAAGTTTATTGTACTCAACAACTCTTGGTTCTTCAAAAAACATGTCTGTTCCTCTCTCGCCCTTGTCTCTGTTTCTGGCAATGACTACTTCTTTTACCTTGCTCGAAATGGATCTCTCCAGGTGAGTGGAACATTCAGCTCCTTGATCAGTTTTTAAGATTTTCTCTATTTAGTCCTTGTAGGTTCAAAAATATCTACTAGCTCCTTGAATTTTGCATCAATATATAGTTTAGTTCACCAACTTTCACATTCGTGTCTATAATAGATATATATTTGAACTTTAAAAAATGTCATATAAGTTTCCACAACTTGAAGTTTTGTGTCGAATGAGTTTCTGAATTTTTAATTTTATATTTAATAGGTCCATGACATATTCAATGTTTTTAATTTTTATAATTACTGGATATCTATTAGATATATAATTAAATTTTGAGTTTTTAATAAGACCCTAAACTTTCGATTTTGTGTTTAATAGGGCCATGAATTTTACAAAATAATGTCTAATAGTTTAATGAATTATTATATATGAAATTAAAGATTCAAATATTTTTTACACACAAAATTGAAAGTTTAAGGATTTATTAGACACTTTTTAAAGTTCTTAAACTTATAATTAAACCTAAAACTAAAAATTCATTGACCTATTTGACACTTTAAAGTCATTGGATTAATAGTCCCCGTTTTAGGGTTTACAACACCAAACACTTGAAAATACGTAAAACATTATCTGATCACGTAATGTTTAAATAATATAGTCAACGTGCATATCACGTAAAAGTTAAGTTACATAAACTATAAAAAGAATTAATGAACACAAAATTGAAAGCTCAAAAACCCTATCAAAAATAATAATTTTTCAAATACGCACAGGACGACTAGATAGACGCACCTATGGAAGCTCAAAACACAACTTAATTATGATTTAACCAATATGTTGTTAAATCACCAATCAACGACCCAAAAAGTATAAGCTTTGGATTATGGGTAAAATTTAATTATATCAATTATTCTAACAACTCCTCACTTGTGGACTTGAAAATTCGCAAATTAAACATCCAACATAAATGGAAATCAATACTAACTAGGGAGAAAACGACATTATAGAGATTCGAACACAAGAGCTCCTACTCTGACACCATGTTAAATATGTATAACAACCCGAAACTTATCCACATTTACTTGTACCCTTTTTACTTAATTCTATGATCATAAATGCAGGGTTTCAAACCATTCATTATCTCAGTAGTAGACCAAATAATTGGCAATGTGAAACGCATCAATAGCTTGGGAGTGAAGAAAGTGGTAGTGACAGGGTTAGGGCCAGTGGGATGTCTTCCTCAGCTTACAGCTCCATCCTCATTCACTCAATGTAATGCAAGAATCAACTCATTCCTGGGATTTCACAACCTTCTGTTGAAACAAGCTGTTGCCAAGCTCAACAATCAAGGCAACAAAGATGATTCTACTTTCTCAATTCTTGATATCTATGGTGCCTTCATGCCCATTATTCTTCAGAGCAAAGGGAGCCCTCAAGATGGCTTAAGCTTCGAGACGCCATTGAAGCCATGTTGCTTTGGAGTGAGCAGTGAATTTTCATGTGGAAGTGTTGATGAAAAAGGGAACAAAAAGTTTACTTTGTGTGAAGATCCTAAATCTTCCTTCTTTTGGGACTCGGTGCATCCCACTCAAGAGGGATGGCTTGCAGCATTTAGTGCTTTGGAATCCAATCTCAAACAACTTTTCTAGAATTATTGTAATGATTGTGTCTTCCAAAATTCCAAAATATAATGCTCTTTGTTTTCTAGAGAAATTGTTTTGTGTTTGTTTATCATCAATGTACTTTGTCTTTTCTTGTCCATTTCAATGTGAATTTGGAGGGGGGGTCAACACATCAACCTCCCATTTTCTTGCCATTCGTTATTATATATGTTTGTTGACTAACTTGTGTGGTAGCTCGTTTATGGGTATTAATTTTGCATTATGTTGTGAATTAAAATAAAAATATTCACATTATAGTACTTTCTTTCTTAATTAACTTTGAGTATGTTATCAATATGTCAATTTGAGTATAGTTCAACTAGTTAAATATGTTTTATTCTTGACCAAAAGTCAAACATTCGAATCCTCTCAGCACTGCATGTCTTTTATTGACATGAGCATGACTTTAAGACGTCATTCTTGTAGTCTTTTGTCAACATGAAGATGACTTTAAGATATTCACTTCTATTAAGATTTGTTGATGATCAAATTTCGCTACGTAAATTACCTTCGCTCCACGTGAGAATCGACAGTGAATTTGTTTGATAGCGGGGGAAGACGTGGCCTGCAAAAGAGAAAACATGCACACCGGTGTGGTGCTAGCCACATCGCCTCCGATGCTTAAGTCAGAAAACGGAAGAGGAGAGCAAGAGAGTAAGAGGAGAGAGTCGAGAGTTCGGGTCCCTTTCTTCAGTGGCGAAGAGGGGTATAAATACCTGCTCATGCTCCTAGGGTTTTTAGGAATTCGGAGGCGTTTCGGGACAAACCAGGCGGAACCGGGGCGGCCAGAGGCAGAAGGGACCAAACGGAGTCGGACGGGCTCGGCCCGCACGAGCGGGCCGAGTAGGGGGTCGGGCCAAAAACCCGGCCCCTTCGGTCTTGGCCCGTCCCACTTGCCGGTTTCGCCTCCTGAGTCCATCTCCCAGCCCGATTTTTCCCCGGTTGTCCTCGTCAGCTCCTTGTACATCGGGGTGGTCCAAAATTGCCTATAACAAGATTGAAGGTTCAAATCTTCACCCTATGTTTGTTTGTTCTACTAGAAAAGATATATATATATATATATATATATTTATTTCCTTTTAAAATGCAAACAAATGCTGAAAATTTGAACCTATTTACTAATGCCTTAAAAATTTGGCTCTTTTAGCATTAAAAGTTGGTAGACTTACCAAAATAATTAACTGTTTTAAGAGCGTTGGAACCAAATATAGTAATATAAAAATATAAAACAGCTAAAGGCTTTGACAAGTTTTCAAATGTATTCTCCTCAAAAAAAAAAAAAAAAAAATTCAAATGTATTTTCTTTTTTAATATAGGAGAAAATATTGATTTTTACCCTTGAACTCTGTAGGTTGGACAAACTTTTATCCTTAAACTTCAATTTTTACCAAATTAAATTCTAATTAAACTTAAACATTTGTATTAATTTTTACCCGTTATTCAATTTTAGCTAAATTCACCCACTAATATTAACAAAAAAAAAAAGTAAAGTGAAAATCTCTCAAAACTCATTAATATCGCAAAAATTTAACCTCCTACTAAATTAATCTTGACTAATGCACAAGATCAACAATTAATTAAAATTTTCAAAACTCAACTCTAATGTGGCTTTTCTTGGAAGCCCTGTGTTTTATATTTATTAGATCCACATGAGAATATAAATCTGATAAAATTGAAAATCTAACATAAAAGTTTATACACATTTCCAAGTTCGGGGTAAAAATAGATCATATTTTCCCTTTAATATATCATCGAGATAATGTAGTTGAACATAAAGTTTGCTTACTTTATCTACAAGAAGATGGGCTAAAATGCAGCAATTGCAATAACGAATATATACACCCACCCATTCTCTAAACTTGTTCAAAACAAAAGAAAACACAATAATCACAGAGAATAAGACATTATTTTGGGTTGAAACAAAAACCCAAGAATAATTCAACTGAGAAATCCTTCCACAATATGGTGAAAAGGAGTGATCTTGATGACCAAACCAGGAAAAACATCATCTGGATCATTGATATGAGGATTCTCTTCAACAATAAAAGGATCTCCACACTTTTCACTAATTGTCTGCAAAGTTTCTCCTTCACGAACAACGTATATCTCTTCACAACCCATCAAATCTTGGCTCTTGCAACACCATAATGAGCAGCTCAAAACCAAAACCAGAGCCAAAACCTTCACTTTTGCTGATGATCTCTCGGCCATTGCTGTGGATTTGTGTGCTCTAAATTGGGTAGCTTTTGTTTTTTGAAGTTGTTTTGGTTGGGGTTAAGATTTTGGAAATATATATATAAGAGATTGAAAGTTTTGAGAGGCTTATAAGGTAGTTGGAGTGGGTGAAGTTTTTTTTAGAGGAAGTTGAAGGGTTCCTTCAAAGAAGTAGGTGGATATGTCAGCAGGAGGGTTTGAAGAGTAGAAACTAAGTGTGGTTGGTTCAACTGCTTAGTTAAATGGGAGGCTTCTTGCCTCCTCAAAATTTCAAACTTTTATAATATATTTATATGGTTTTAGTTTTTGAAATTTTGAACTTTTGGGAAATGGGCTTGATCATTCTATTTTTTGTGGGTATCGGTTGTTCGGGTTGTATCAAATGTTTTTAAGTTGTATTGGGATATTTTGTTGTTGTGAGTTTGAACCTTTCTTTGATTTTTGTGGTTGAGTTGTGGATGTTTTTATGATTTGGTTTAGGTATTTCTATGATTTAGTTTTGATTCGCTTTGTTGGTTGATTTTTTTTTTTTTTTTTTGTGATATATTGGTTTTGGTTGGTTACTCGAACAATTTGTAATTTAGAGTTCAAATTAGGATGAATATAAGTGAAAATGAATTTTTCTACAAATGCTATGTAGATTATGTTCTAAGTCTCAAAACTTTATCTTATATAATCTATTTTGGTTTGTAAGCTTTACATGTAAAGTTTAGTTATTATTGCTAAATATATTCATTCTTCATTTAACAGAAATCTCTATGATTGCTTTTGAAACCAACACTTAACCCACTACAATACAAGGTAAACCTCAAATGTGATACTTTGTCACATCAAGTTTCAATTTAATGATTTATAAAACTTGACACCTAGATCTCAAATAATTTTCATAAAATGTTTAAACTTTAATAACTAAAATGAAAATAAGCATGAAAATTCCAAAACCCAAATGAAAATTAAACAAAAATCCCCAACAATGCAGAGAGCATCTAAATTTTCTGAATCCATCTTAAACTAAATACACAAATAATCTAATCTTAACGCAATTAGGAAGAATTTCATTATGTATATATATAATCACTCTTAGATCTTAACCCATATAATATCAGAGTTATGCTTAAAAGGTTGCCAGAGTTTAATTAAAAGACTTAGGGTCCGTTTGGATTACATTTTAATTTAAATGTTTTTCAAGAATGCATTCTTTAAAAAACATTTTGTATAAAAATTGTTTAGAATTTAATCACTCATGTGTTTGGTTACATTTTCTCATAAATGTTTTTATACACAAGTTATTGTAAACTTACAAACTCTTTTTCAAAAAGTTGGTTTCAAGTGTTTCTATCAAAATGATTTATTTCTCAATCTCATTTTCTAACAAGTTGTTTTTAGTGGTTGCCAAACACTTCAAATTTTTTCAAAATGTATTTTTTTCAAAATTAAACACTTGAAAAGTTAAACCAAACACACACTTAATTAATTTAGATTAGAAGCAAACGAGCAAATCATAGAGCAAGAACAACCAGGAATATTCTGAGTTTAGCCCAAGAATTAGTTAAGACCCAGATCCAATGCATGGATTCATTCGCTGTGTCCAACAAGAAATGCCCACATCAAATCTAGCTAAACAATCATTTTCTTGTTTCTTAATCAATTTGATAGGATATAATTTCAAATTTTAAATTATCTTATAAGTTTAGTCCCTAAACTTTCGTATTTGTATCTTCTAATAAGTCTTTGAACTTTAAAAAAAAAAAATATCTAGTAGGTATTTAAAGTTTTGATTTGTATCTAATAAGTTCATAGACTTTCAATTTTGTGTTTAATAGATTCGTAGTATATTCCTCATTTTTTCAGATCAACAAATCTATTAAACATAAAATCAAAAGTTGAATATCTTATTAGACACAATTCAATTTTATGTATAAAATTGAAAACTAAAAAACTTACACGAACTTGAAAGTTTAACGACTGATTAGACACTTTTTAAAGTTCGAAAACTTATTAGATATTAAATTAAAAGATCAAGAATCTATTAAACACTTTTAAAAGTTTACCATTTTAAAACTTTGAACCAAATCATTCAAAACTATTACATAAAGAAAAATAATAATTCCATTAGGTATTATAAAATAATTGTGATATAAGATTGAAAAGGAAGAAAATAGATGTAAAACCTACGTTGAAGTTTCAACGATGGCCCCTATTATTAAGACGACTTTCTCTCTCCTACGAACTTTTCTAGTTATTGTTTCAACTCTGACTTCCTAACTCACTAATTATAACAACTTTTCCTAACAGATTGAAAAAACATATAAAAAAATATATAAACTATATATATGTGTGAAATGAGGCTAGTTTTATATTAACGAAACTTTTCGTTCATAGCAACTGGTTAAGACATATTCCAAATCCTTCACCCCCACATGTTGAACTCAAAAAAGAACTTCTCGGTCATTGCAACCAGTAGCAGTAACTTCAGATTTTTGACAATAACTAAAAAGAAAAATAGAAATTTCTGACAAATAACAAAATGTTTGTTCAAATATCCACAAGAGAAAGTAGAAGTTCATCAATTTGACATTCCAGTTATTTATATAACACAGAATGTTATGTGCTTTTCCACTATCTGAAAATGAAAGTTCGAGAAAGAAAAAAGGATCTGAAAACAAAGACTGCTTTGCTTATGACATTTCCACTGGCAATGCAACATTCAACACTCACGGTTTCTTCAATAATTCCTTAACGTAATTTGTCACTTCATCCACTTTGACAGTCCATGCAACAGAAATTGGAGAATAACCTGACCATGGATTGTTCGTATTCCATCTGCAACATATAATAGAGAAAGAAGGGGGCAATATTATTAACTTAACAATCACAAAACTGCAGAAAGATTCTGAAGAAATTTGTGTGAGCAGTGGACATACTTCTTAAGTCCTTGATCCATCAATGTATGACCTACACAAATACCCTGAGTTTCAACTCTCACAACACCAGATTTGTACGTAAAGAGATCGGGACGAACTAAAGCCACGAACGAAACAGGGTCGTGGAGAAAAATGCCTGAACACAAAACTTAGAATAGTCATTCAAATGGGATCTACACATAACTCAGAACAGTGCTTAGTTTTGGCATTTTTGCTGAAAGAAAAATCGTGACTTCTAATTACCATAAACACCGTCAGACTTGACATGCCAATCTCTGTAGAATTTGCACATGTCACATAAGACTTGAGCATGTTTTCCTTTGGATTCCCTTATTTCAAGGAGGTCCTCATCTGCAAATATAGAAATGATTTCCATCACATTGATGTTGCCACCAAATTTCTCAGTATACTCAATTTTATTAAAGCATGTGCACAGATGCGGTGAGAATAATGAGAGGTCACAGGTGTCACTGACAGTTTCTCATATCATTTGGGACAAACAAACAGATGAAGCCTGATAATGAAAACACTACCTGTAAGTTTAACTTGTGTGGTGATGTTTATCCCAATAACGACAATGTTTGCTCCAGATGTGAATACAACATCTGCTGCTTCCGGATCTCCATAAATCTGCAAGAGATTTCACAATGCGTATGTTACCATTTTGTCAAACTAATGAAATATTAACTGATCTTTGTGAATGTTAGATACAAAAACGATCCTTTTCACCACTTTCTCCCAATAATTGGTTCTAAAGCCAGCTCATTTAACTTGGGAGACGTGGTGAAGAATATTAGAAACTTTATGAACAGCTTTTCTATGAAAAATAAAGATTTGTAGAACCCCATAAAATTGCTTTGAGCGGTCATCAGCATTGCCCGATTTTGTATTACAAGAACTAGATTTTGGAAGGAAAGCAACAACTCACATTTGCTTCAGCAGCAGGACTAACATTCCCTAATGCAAAGAAAGCACCACCAAGTACGACAATCCTCTTCACATTGCTCGCAAAGGTAGAGTCCGTTTTGATTGCCTGATTGTAAAAATACGAGAAATATATACTTTTCACACATGAGGAAACAAGGTAAAAAGGAACATGAAATCAAACACAAATCCTTACCAGAGCCAAGTTTGTGAGAGGCCCAAGTGCAAGTATAGACACTTCACCAGGATGCTGAGAAACTGTCTCAACCAAAAATTCAGAAGCACACTTTTCAATCTTCTTCGTATGTGGGGATGGAAAAGGTACATTCCCAAGTCCATCAGAACCATGTACAAAGTCAGCAATACGCGGCTTTCCACCCTTTTCCACCGCAAAAAAAGAGTTAGCAAATCACATAAAGCCCTGGAAACAGTCTACACACTACACAAGTACCAAAAGTTAAAAGCTAGAGCTAAGAAATCAGAAATTTTACCTTCAGAGGTTCAGCGCTGCCTTGGGCCACAGAAACATCCGAACGGCCTGCCATCTCACACTATCTTTTTGAACATCAGAAAGATCCATTGATCATGAACATATTCCAAAAAAGTCCAGCAAATATGAAAAGGGAACATTCAATTGGAAAAGAAAACCATCAGCTAAAACAATTGCATACCAGAAGCAAGGCATTACGCGTGGCATCTTCAACAAAGACATTACCAAAAACTGTAGTTAATCCCAAGACCTCCAACCCCGGACTTTGAAATGCCATGAAGATAGCCATGGCATCATCTGTCAAACAAAGATAATTTTAGAATTTACACAACTAAACCACGCTGCAATAGCAAAATTCCCAGAAATGTCCTAAGAGTCTAAAATTACAGGCATCAGCCTCCGCTGAGAACCAATTCAAAGTGCATACAAACATTGATACACAAATACGTACGTACATACATATATACAAGCACAGTTACATACACCTATAAGTAAGATAGATAGAAGAAATATCGGAACAGAACAAATCCAGAGAAAATATAATCAAATCCACACAGATGAAACCAGAGGCTCCTTATCAGATATATATACAATCTGTAGCAGAAAATCTCAAGCCTGCACAATAGATTCCGCGAAAACTAATCAACTCTTGATTACAGGTGTTCAATTCATATCAGTTTCAATGGAAAGAACAGATAGTCAAACAATATCAAATAAAATGAAAAGTAAAAGAAAGGTCGACTGGCGACGAAATATGTGCCAAATAGAAAAACACCCAAAAACAAAATTACGAGGAAGCAATACAGAGGAAGGTCGAGATGAAGAAACTCACCGATTCCAGGGTCGGTGTCGATAATGAGCTTCTCCGGCTTGGTAAAAGAATCCAAAATGCCGGCTTCACCATTCAAATCCGCCATATCCGATACCCAAATTCAGAACTAAAACAAGGGAAATTCCGCAGATAACGAGCGGAGTAAAAACAGATCAAATCAAATCAAATACGTATGTGCGCGTGACTGTAAAAAAAAGCACACGCACACACAAACACAATACAAATGGGGATAATGGGGTGTGAATAAAAAGGGATTTTAGGGCTTCCAATTAAAAATTTCTTCAAAAGAATTTGTCAGGAATGTGAAGAAGACGATGGATGAATGTGAACGTCAGAAGCTGAGTGACTTCCGATTGTATACGAAAAAGAATATATAATATAGAATGGTGGCTTCGTTGAAGTGGCTTGGTTAGGTGGAAGATGACGACGAAAAAAGGCGGGCGAAGGATAGAGATGAGCACGTGGTTAACAATGGCGAAGATCCGAATCAGGCTTCCATTTCTGTGAATTTGGAATAAGGATTTGGATCGGAAATTACTGTGAAAAGGGAACCCCAAAAGCTGCTTTATCTGCTTCTGATCGTCCCCTTTCCAAAGATTTCTCTCTGAGTTTTTCTTTTTGTTAAAATCGAATGAACTTTTTCTCTTTCTGTGGAATTGATTTGGATCAAATAACTGTGCTCTTTAATAACAAATTCGCAACACTTAGTCAAAAAGAAGACGCATCTTTAGATGAAATCTATCTAAACGGACTTCCTCACATTGGAAAGTATTGATGGAATTTTAGATTAAAACCAAAATTGAGTTCTTCCTAATTCCGATCTTTATATATATAGTTACTCGATGGCCAAGAAAGTTTAATATATGATTTTAAGTAATGTAATTTGGAATAAGGAAAATTATTTTAAATATATTTTTTTTCTTACTTGGTGTTGATTCACAAATGTAGTCCAAGAGAATCCACTTGATTTGCACGTGCTCCGAAATTAATTTTGTGGTGTAACAACAAACTATTAGAGTGGGTAGAGAGGACTAAAGATGGATTTACTTCCACTAGAGTCGTGATTATGTATTTATATTGAGTTGTCTTATAGTTTCGAGTTTCTTTTTCAGATTAGGATTGGAAGAGAGTTTCCTTTTCCTATTGGAATTGACGAGAGTTTCCTTTTTTCCTTTGGAATTGAATGGGATGATATTGAATTGGACTCAAGGGCCTCCTTAGATCTATTTAGGTTTTTCATTTAAGCTCTTTTCATTCCGATTTTTCTTTAGTTTTGGGTATTTGATTAGGTTCATAAATTAACCCATAAACTTTAGAATAAAAAAATATAAGTAATAAATGTAATTAAAATTTTTTTGTAGGATGTTTGTTGGACGTTAAAAATTTTTACTAAAACGAGTCTTTTTTTTTTCATCTTTATTTATTAATAGAAAATTAAAATTAATATATATATAAAAGCTAAATTAGTAATTACATTTAAAATGAATGAAACCTTGTGAATTTTGACCCTTTTAGATCAAAAATTTTAAGGGAAAAACAAAATTTTATATCCGGTGGGAATTCAACTGGTTCAATTTGAAGTGACAACTAAGGGTGGAATCTATTGGGATTTGAAATTACTCAAAGGAATTGTAAGTTTTTTTTAGTTCAACAATTGTGAGGAAGAAGATCAAACCATCAACCTTTTATATGATTATAAATGCATTACCAGCCACATTCAAACTGGGAAGATGAATCTCGAATTAGTAACATGATAAGAATATGGGAAAATCAAGTTATATCCCTAAATTTTAGAGGTTATATCAATTAAACCTTAAACTAATTAATTTAAACCCTAAACCTTGATAAGTAAATCGATTTATATCTTTCATAAGGATTTCATTTTAAAACTGTTAACAAATAGTTTTTACAAGCATCTAAGACTTCTTAAACTAATAATTGTATCACTTTAAACCCTAAACTTTCCTAAGTGATTTTTTTTTTTCTACTTTGGGAGAAGAATAATTATTTTCCTAAGAATATAACATATTATCATGATAAATATTAAAATATATTTATATATATAAAAGAAATCTTGTTCTTTTTTTCTTTTTACAATACATGGAAGTGCAGAATTAGAATTTTTGACCTCGTAAACTAGGGTACAAACTTTATGTCAGTCAAACTATGCTCAGGTCATTAAGAAATCTCATTTCTTAGTGCTAACATCACAAGCTATGTCATTTCAAAAAAAAAAAAATGTATTGATAGATAAAGTCATTATTGATTGCACCTTCCACATATTTTAATAAGATTTTTATTCATAAATGAAAAGTTAATTTGTCTCTATGTGAATACGTTTAAAACTCCTTTTTCTTTAATTAAATTGATAATATATTAAAAATAAAGTGTGTATATATATATTCGTTGAACAACATAGGAAGTGGAAGATTGAAACATTTTACCTGTCATGATCAAAAGTATATTAATGTAAAGTATGATATTTAATGACTTCAAATATATATATATATATAAAGATAAGCTTCAAACTAATGTATTGGTCAATTAAGTTGATTAGTCTCAAAATTTAAGAAACTGGTTGTTCAAAAGACATTTCTTAAAACATTAGGCCAACGACTCTTAAACATTCAAAATCGTTTTCACGCAAGAAAAATTTAAGAACCACCTAAAATTGGTCAAAATTATAAACTATAAGTCTAAAGCCATTTAATTAGTAGCACGGGTATTTTATGAACCACCTAAAGTTTAGTCAAAATTCAAACTATATATATATATATTTAAAGAAAGTTTAGTCAAGATTCTTGACCATCCATATTTTTCAAATTTTATAATTAAGGAATTATTCTTCTAATTGAAAAATCAAGCAATTATTATAATATATTATATGCAAGTATAGCTTTTGAACCCTAATTAATAAACCAAACATATCTAAACTGATTAATTATAAATATTTATATAGTTTGTAAAATTTATGAATCATATACTTTACATACAATATGACACATATAAAATATCCAAATATTGATAAATTTTCAAAAGAAAGATATAGTTGCATAGTTTTTAAAATATATGGGTTTTTGAATTCATTTTTAAAATACAAATATATGATAGGTCAATTTCGCAAACCATAAACATATACTTTGGAATTAATGAAATTTGGCCTTCTATGGCTCTAGCCATATAGTCATAAGCCACTTTATATAATGATTTTTCATTATTAAATTTTGTTAAAAACTTTGTAAAATATTTCAAAACTTTAATAAAATCTAATTTAATTATTATCATATATCATGAATAAAAATTATAAAAGGAAAGTGACAAAATGTCTTTGCCTAGGGGTTTGATGTGGAATATTCTTCTTGTGGAGTTATATTTCCAAAGAAACCAATAGCTATGTTAGGCAGCCGCAAAAGTGGATAAGAATAACTGTACATTATCTTCTTACAAACAAATTAAATGACATTAATCATGATTTAGGTTTAAGATTTCATCCTTTGGTTTTTTTAGCTCAACAATTCGTGGATTTGAAAATTTGAACATTTAATCGATTAATAAAGGTTATAAGTTAAACATAATTGAACATAGTTCAAATATGATTTATTTGACCAAAAAATTAGAAATTTGAATAGGTTGGCTAAAAAAAGAACAAACATACAATTTTAAATTTAAAAAAAAAAAAATAGAGATAACATTGATGAAACAAGAAAAGTAGGAATAATTAAGGGGTGGCTTACCTTTTTCTAAAGGTCAACAAACATTTTTTTTCACAGCTGTAATGCTATAATATTCTAAAAGAAAATTTAATAATTTAATTGGAAAGTTCACAATGGTAACCTTTTTTCATTTTATTACAAATATAGAGAAATACTTCTATTTCAATTATATTTAAGACAACAAAAATTCAATTATTTTTTTTTCACTTCAAACCTATGTTTAGGTTTTTTTTAGTTCAACAATACATGGAATGAAATAATTAAGCTGCCTAACCTTTTCTAAAGGTCAACAAACATTTTTTTCACAATAGCAATGCTATATTCTTATTTTGAACTTCTGTCAGTATGTGGGGGTGGGGATTCGAACCACAGACCTCGTGGTTATCAGTCCAACTTTTATGCCAGTTGAGCTAAACTCTTGTTGGCGATATAGGTTCTTAACTAGTTGAGTTATGCAAATATTTTATAGGGTAAAATACCTTTTTGGTCCCTCATGTTTCGGGTTCGTTTCCAATAGGTCCCTAGGTTTCAAAATAAGACAATCAAGTCCCTACTGTTTCGGAAATGTATTTATTGAGTCCCTCTAGGGCTGACGTGGCAATTTAAAATAATAAAATATTGATTTTTAATTAAAATAATAATAATATAATAATAAAATAATAAAATTATTATTATTATTATTAAAATATAATAATAATAATAATAATAAATAATAATTATTAAAAATATATTTTCTCTCTCCTCTTTCCCCACTTCCCTCCCTTCTTCTCCCCGCCGCCCCTCATCCCCCACCTCCTCTCTCTTTTTCTCCCCGCCGGCGACCCCAATAGCCTCACAACCTCCAATCTCACCGAGTAAGTCACATTCTCCGCCACCACGTCTCTGTAATTAATGTTCGTAATCTCCGGCAGTGCCTTCGGATCGAACTTCGTATCCGGATGCGACTTGTAGTTTCCGGTCATCCAGAAAACGTATTTCATCGTGGAGAGAAACATCCCTCGGACGAAAATGTCCTTCACGAATCCACCTCTGCCGGCAGCGGTTTTGATTCTGACGGCGAACTGAGTGTTGATCGTGGTGACGTTTTCAATCCTGACGTTGCGGATTCCGCCGAACATTTCGCTACCGAGGGCGATTTCGACGGAATCAGATGAGATGCAGGTGAGACGGCGGATGAGGAGATCCTCCGTCGGCATTCCGAATTTGATTCTGTACTAATCCCATCCGCTCTTGACGGCGATGCAGTCGTCGCCGGAGACGATGAAGCAGTCTTCGATTCGAGTGTTGGAGCAAGAATCTGTGAAATTGAATGGAGAATTAGAGGAAGGGATCGATGAGGAAAAGAAACCCTAAAGTCTTGAAGATGATGGAGAAGCGAACCTGGATCGATTCTGTCGGTGTTGGGAGAGTCGATTGGAGCGAGAATGGTGAGCCCTTGAATGATCACGTTTCTGAATTTTTCACCACAACCGTTTTGAGTGGGGCGGCGATTTTTCCGGCGGCGGGATGGAGGTTGTGGGGCTATTGGGGTCGCCGGCGGGGAGAAAAAGAGAGAGGAGGTGGGGGATGAGGGGCGGTGGGGAGAAAAAGGGAGGGAAGTGGGAAGAAGAGAGGGGAGTGGGGAAAGAGGAGAGAGAAAAGATTTTTTAATAATTATTATTTTATTTATTTATTTATTTATTATTATTATTATTATATTTTAATAATAATAATAATTTCATTATTTTATTATTATTTTAATTAAAAATCAATATTTTATTATTTTAAATTGCCACGTCAGCCCTAGAGGGACTCAATAAATACATTTCCGAAACAGTAGGGACTTGATTGTCTTATTTTGAAACCTAGGGACCTATTGGAAACGAACCCGAAACATGAGGGACCAAAAAGGTATTTTACCCTATTTTATATTTGTAATTTTATTTATTAAACATGTTTATTTTAGGGAAAAATACACTTTTGGTCCCTGAGGTTTGGGTTAAGTTACACTTTGGTCCCTGAGTTTTCAAACTCAACAAAAATACTCCTGAGGTTTGAGATAAGGAGCAATTTGGTCCCTGCGTCCATTTTGTCGTTAAATACTAACAGAATGCTGACGTGACACTATTATTTTAATTAAAAAATTATTTTTTAATTTGTTTAATTAAAAATATATTAAAATAATAAAAATATTATTATTTTTAACTTTTTTTATTTCTTTTTCTCTCTTCCTTCCTCTTCCTTCTTCTTCTCCTTCAACAAAGGATCTTCTTCTTCTTCCACACATGGCCGGCGGCCAGCGGCCGACAACTTTTTTTTTTTTTTTTTTCTCTCTCTCTATTCTCTTTTCTCTTCTTCAATTCTCTCATCTCCTTGCTCTCTTCTATCCGATGGTTGCCGCTTCTCCAGCCCCAACTCCGGCAACGTTCCGCACTTCCAACCATCTTTCGCGCGTCTTCTCCAGCAGTAGCAGACGCGAGTTCCAGTGGTTTTTTCTTCGAATCTCTCTCTCTCTCCGAACCCTCCCTCTCAATCTCTCTTTCTAGCAGATCCACGCCGCGCGAACCCATCATGAGAACATCCACTCAAGCCCGGAATCTGTCCTCTTCGCCGGAATTTGTCTTCTTTACGCGAAATCTGTCCCTCTCCCTTCTGTTTTTCTCCCTTCCCCGAGCAGCAATGCCAAGCACTTTCTTTCCCCTTGTTTTCTTAGACGGCAACCCACGAACCAGAAGCGCCAAGCACCGCCTCTTTCTCTCAAAATCGATCTGAAACGAAAACGAAGGGGAAATCCCCTTCGTTTCAGATCTGAAACGAAACCCAGATTTTCCCTTCGTTTCTTTTGCACACGAGGAGGGAGAGCAAGAAGCAGACGTGGGTCTTCGTGGGTATGCAGCGGCGTTCGTGGAGGGGTATGCAGGCGGCGGCGACGGGAGGAGGGAGAGCCTCCTCCTCCCTCTCCCTCTTCTTTATTTAAAAAAAATGAAAAGGGGAAGAAATGGGAGAGAAGAAGGAAAAAAAATACAGTCGTCGCCGGCCGCATGCCGGTGAGCGGTGGTCGGCCGCCGGAGATTTGAAGGAGAAGAAAGGGTTGAGGGAAGAAAGGATTGAGGGAAGAGGATGAAGTAGGGGGGAAAAGAAAGAGAATAAAAAACAATTAAAATAACAATATTTTATGGTTTTTATTTATTTTTATTTTAAAAATAAAAAAATGATTTTTTTAATTAAAAAAATGTGGCCACGTCAACAATCTGTTAGTATTTAACGGCAAATTGGATGGCAATGACCAAAATGTTGTTTATCTCAAAACTCAGGGGTGTTTTTGTTGAGTTTTAAAACTCAGGGACCAAAGTGTAACTTAACCCAAACCTCAGGGATCAAAAGTGTATTTTTCTCTTTATTGTATGTTAAGAGACATTGATCATAAGTCAAAACAAGCCAACTTGAACATAACTCACGGCATATATCTCAACCAAAAGATAGGTTGGATTCCTTACAAGTTATTACCATTGAATTCGAAAAAGAAAAAACAAAAATTAATAAGTCAAATACCATAATAATGAACATTCTTTACCGTAAGATTCATTTAAAAGTAAATTCTATCTCTAGGAGAATAATAATTGACATAAAGTTTGCTTTATTAATCTCGGCAATCTACATCAATCTAATTTTAAACTAACATATAGTAGCAATAAATTATTCAAGTTAATAAACTAAGGTAAAGGTAAAGAGATGAAAATTGAATTGCTATCAAAAAAAAATGAAAATTGAACTTTAATTATAAAAGAAAATAAGAAATGGGGAATGATTCGTGTCTTTTTTTTTCACATCTTTAATTAAAAGGCACATGCTATGCCTTTTCAAAAAAAAAAAAAAAAAAAAAAAAAAAAAAAAAAAAAAAAAAAAAAAGCACATGCTATGCCTTTGAATCTACTTTTTAAATCTCTAATATCATGGAGAGTGCATATGTTGATATTTTGAAAATCTCTAACCTTTAAAATCTTTTTTTTTTCTTGACAACACGTGGGGTGAAAGATTATATTCGAACTTTTGACCTGTAGGTTAGTAGTACAAACTTTATGTCGATTGAGCCATATGCTCTTGTTGGCTCTAAAATCTTTTATTTATATACATTTTCTTAAACACGCCTTATAAAATTTTCAAACTTCTGGCGTTTTCTATATCAACTTTTCAATATAAATAAAATATAATGGATTGAGATAGGGATCATCATGTATGTTGATTCTAAAATAGAGTAAACTTAATAACTATTTACTTTTAAAAGGTTAATTAGAAAAAGTTTAGGAATATTACTTTCTTTAATCCACTAATTATCAGACACATCACCATCGTTTGATTATTGATAGTATATATACTACTCTAATTGTATGCCCACATCATCAACCTTTAATTGTTGGTAGTATATGTACTACTTTCATTAATTGTCAATCACATTAATGACTAACTATCATTTAAGCGATAGCTGAGAGATTTTCCGTTACTTAAATACAGATGGGATGGAGAATATATAGAAAAGACATGGTTATAGTTGAATCATTTTTCATTATGAATGGTAATTTTAAAATTTAAGGTTTTATTGTTTAATGAAAGTATAATTTGATATATTTGAACCAATTTAGCTCTTTTGTTGGATAATTAGACATGAAATATTATTTTGTTTCTATTAAGAGTTCTAAAATTTTTTCTCTTAAAATTGAGATTTTTCCTAAGAAATTTAATCATTTAAATTAAATGGAGACTTCTAGTGGGGAATTAACAATTTAATAAAAAGTTTCTTTAAAAGAAATCATCTAATTGAAATAAAAATAATAATAAACAAGAAATAGTTCCCTTACAGAGAACCCAAACCTTGCAAATTCTCTACGAGGAATTCACGGGGATGGAGAATGAAATCAGAGGCAGCGATGGGGAAGCCTTCTCATCCCATAGACATCCCTAGTCACTATCATTTTTGTAACGTTTTAGTTTGTGTACTTTTAATTTTATAACATTTAGTCTCTGAACTTTAGTACAAAACAATTTAGTCTCTATCGTGAAAAATCTTATTAAAATTTAATGAAATTTTTTTACATATTTAGATGGATGAACTAATTAGGGACCAAATATTTTTAGAAACTATAAAGTCTGATTTGACACTTAATTCTGATGAGGTTTTTCAAGTAGGAATTAAATTGTTACAATTTAAGTAGAAGAATTAAATCGTTACATACGATAATTCAAAAACTAAATCCTCGTTTGATAACTATTTGGTTTTTGGTTTTTGAAAATTAAGTTTATACACACATACTTCCACCCATAAGTTTCTTGGTTTTAGTATCAATCTTCTACCTTGTTTTCAAAAACCAAGTCCAACTTTGGAAACAAAAAAAAAAAAAAAATAGTTTTCAAAAACTTGTTTTTGTTTTTAAAATTTGGCTAGAAATTCAAATACAACCTTAACTAGGATGAAAGCCATGGTAGGGAATTTAGAAGAAAACAAGCATAATTTTCAAAAACCAAAAACAAAAAACCAAATGGTTATCAAACGGTGCCTAAATTATTACAGGACCAACAAAATTGTTAAAAGGGGCTAAATTATTACACCTGAAAGCCAAAACTGTTTGAAGAAACCCCATAACAATTGAACACATTTTATGGCGAGGATCTAGGGCATTTGTTATTTTATTGCCCTCTCCTGTTTCCTATTTAATCTCTCTTAATTTTGTTTACCTGGCCTACCTTTAATTGAGCTAAAAAGCAATTTAATAAATGTAAAATTGACTTACTGGGTAGTTATTATGCAATGAAAAAATGTGTAAATATTTAATATTTCTCAATCCATGAGATAACTAATTACAAAACGTTATATATATATATATATAGCAATGGACTATTTACTATTTAGGAAGAAAATATTTTGTGTTCAATACGATGTTGGCTTAAAGCTAGTAGGTGCATTCTTGCATATGATTACATGGTTTTCAATCACTAGAAAAGTAAGAACATTTGATTACTTTTGCTTCAAATCATCATCTGCCACATGTGAAAACACATGGGGTTTTCTTCACCCACAGACACAGAGAAAGAGAGAATAAATCTGAAATGAAACGACGTGCATGTTTTTTAAATCTAGTTCTCACTTTGCGACATAAAAAGTGGTTTGCCTTTGCATTCTTTAATCCATATGATGATCAAATTGTTGGGTTTTGGGCCACAGCAAACTTCATTAGGACATTATTTTGTTTACAAGTGGTGCGGCTGTGTGTGAATGTAGAGTTAGAGGTAGGACAACAACAGCACCAGCACAGCAAAATGAAGCCCACCAAATCAATTTTTCAATAACAAAATTCTGCCCATCTTTTCAAAAACTGTGATACATGATTTAGATCAGATCAGATCAGAGGTTTAAACTTTAAAAGGATGGAAGATTGTTGATATACACACCCCATCAAGTTGACAAATCCACCTCCCCTTTTACTGAATCAAGAAGTCTTAACAAAAATTTACAGCTTCCTTTGTTTTAGAGAAAGTCTATACATATCCACAAAGACCTTCACAAATCAAGCACATCCTCTACATGGAAGGTATCTCAAAACGTAGGACTTAATTGAAGGTACCTGGTAAAGTCTGTTTTGTCCTCATAAAAGTGTTGGTCATTCAATTGGTAACCCAAGGCATTGACCACTGCAAAGTAATACAATTGTGAAGCAAGGCTAAATTTCAGCTCATTCTGTTGCATACTGCCATTAGCCTTGCCTTTTTCCAAATATGGTAAGAATTTCGCCTGCATGCATGAGAGACACGCAGGAGCTAGATATCAACCGTAGCAATTAAGTAAGAAATGGTTAACATGATGTGCATATTCATATTCTGCAAGTAAATGTACTACTAAAAATATGAAGTAATTCAACCGTTTTCAGTCACTATTTATTTTCCCTTAACGCCCCAATCTTTACATATATGATGCATCGAAGAGGTAATCTCATTTTTACCAACCTCGGGTTTTGAAAATCCTAAATTACTCTCACTTTCTCTCTCTGCTTTCCCACCTCTCCATATATTCGGTGATAGAAGGATGATATTATGAGTATGTTTTGGAATTATGCAAACAGAAGATCACAAACAAAACTAATTAAATTGTTCCTATCTCAAAGCAAATTAACATAATTAATTAAAATTTATACAGAAGTTAACAAAAATATATTTTTTTCAAGATTAGAGAATAGACAGAAAGGTGTTAAAATGATTCTCCAACCTTCTCCTTTCGACGTATTAAAGATTAAAGGTATTGAATAAGCCATTAACTTAACCTCTCGACTTTTATAGACATGTAATGGAGGTACATGCTCAATCTCTCACGTTTTCATTGTCAAAAAATTATGACACTTCCTGTATGTTGATATAAGTTTGCATATGACAGTACCAGCTATAACGTTTATATGCTAGACATAAACAACTTACATACCTTCTTTAACAAACTAGCTTTTTTGACTCCAGTGCCATCTAAAAATACCCCATCCAAATTCACGTATCCAGAGCTTTTGGTGAGCATGCTAAACTGCAGGTGTTTTTGCCAGACTGCTTTTGGTATTTCCAGCGGCCTGTCCAGCAGAACTCCTGGTATTTGCTATCTCACTTGCCACGATAGATTTTTTTACCTGCCAAGGGAAAACAGAAAAAATTGGAATTAACATTGAAAGAACCATAACGTTTTTTCTTGGTCCTGCATCATATTCCAAAAGCTCCATAAATCATAGAAAGGGGGCCACTCACTGCTGCAAGACGCTCTCTGTGAGTATCATTTGTAAGCTGCAAAATTTTCATATAAATTTTATGAGGAAAGGTTCAAATAATTTAAGGCTTGACCAACATTGACAAGAAGAATGTTATTATGCACAACTGCCACTACAGATAATAGCCACCAATATATATGTACCGGTTTTCTGAAAATCTTAATCTCGTCACTACCAAACCCAGGAAGTGTTATATTCCAGTTTTTTTCTGCATAGAAGTAGAAGAGAGAGTCAATGATGAGCAAACAATATATCCAAAAGGTTCAAGTGTTAAAAATGGCTGTTGGCTGTTGCAAATAACCAACCAAGATGTAGAAGGATGTCTTTTGCTTCCAGCGTAGTTGATTTTCGATGCTTTGCTAATGAGCAACCAAATGTTGTAATCTGCACAAACAACAAGAAAAATATTAATTAATTACATACTAGGTGAGAAGTATAGCAAAAGAAACTATACCAACATCTGAGGATGAGGGGAAACAATCGCATTACTGGGAATTACATTGAAAGAAGAGAGAAACATATAAAGTAATATAATAAAGCAAAGTTGATGCACAACTTTGACCAACACTAACTAATCATATTTGAAAACACATTAGAAAGATGTAACCATCTGAAGACTTCTCCATTCATCTAAAGAATTTCAACTCTAACCAGAACATCATAAGTATTTTTTCACTTGTCTTCAAGAAATTTCTTAATTCTTTCCAACTAAATGGTCCAACAGAAAGCCTAAATTGAACAATTCCAAATACTCTCTATTTTCAGACTTACCATCAAAGACATCTCAACAGAAGAGAGAATACATATCTCTTGAAAAAATCTTAACATACATCAAACTCAAAATGAAGCTTGCACCATAACTTATAAGCCATCTCCAATAGGTTGAACTCAGTTGGGAATATACCAATAGGAGCATATTAATCCTTAACCGGAGAGTTTGTTAGTTTGAACATTGTAATAAATACAGATCAGGCAATAGTAAGGGAATTTGGAACAGAACTAAGCCTCTAGAATAGAAAATAGCAAATTTCAAGAACTAACCCTCTCAATAGTTAGAAAGCCTGTGTATTTTTTACCTCGTGTGTTAGTAACACAAAATAGCTATTTGCATTATTTTCCTCTCAAATTATGGTTCATATCACATTGGCATTAAAATGAATTCATCTGTGAAATTTGATCCAAAAGAGTGGCCGTCAACCTACCTTGACTTACCTTATCTCTCAATGAAATCCTCAAAAATGCCTCCTTTTGGAACTCAATAGTTAAAAGAATTTTATACAAGCATCGTGGGTGGATTAAAATACTCTCCTCTCTGCTATCCTCCACAACCTCTCAACCTATTACATGCCCCTTTACAAAATGCCAAAATCAGTTAAGTGGTGAACAACTTTGAAAGGATTCTACTTGATTGGAGCCCCTTTTTATGGTTCGGCTCCCCTTTCTTTTTTGTGGGCTTTTCTTTTGTATGCTCGTGTATTCTTTCATTTTTTCTCAATAAAAGCTCGATTTATTATAATTTTAAGAGGAAAAAAATACAAAACCAAAAAAAAAAAAACCTTTGAAAGGATTCTAAGAAATATCTTTTAGGAAGAAGGGTCAAATGAAGGGAGCTACGTTTCTTGGGCTCCAAAGCCTCAAATGAAGAGACCTTGGGAGGATATTTGGGCCATTACTAGGTGTTATGCCTCTCGGGGCTTCCAATTTGTTCTTTGGAGAAAAGTTAGCCGCACTACACCTCATGGAGCCTTGGCATTGGCAAAGTATTGAAAAAAGAAACATTTCTCTCCTCTCTAAATAGCTATGGAGATTCCTCTGAGGAAAACTCTCTTTAGCTTGATATTGCTCAAAATGGTTGGAAGATTCACATCATCATTTTATATGTTGCAACTTGCAACATTTATACACTTAAATGAGAGTTTCTTACAGGTAAACTAATTTTAATATGAATATTACCATCTAAACTAACTCAAGTTCAAGTCTAGCTTGGTCTCGTACTGTGGTAGCTTCTACACCTTAGTGCGTCCTGCATTATAAAAACCACTACTCTTCCTCTTATAATGGATTGTTCATTCCCATTGAACTTCAAGGGACTTGAAGGGTAGCACCAAAGGAGGAATTTGGCGGGGCCCCACTGTCTCTCTCCCTTTATTCTCTCTCCTCCTTTTACCGATGATAGTAGATAGGTACTAGATAAATAATTAACATTAATTTACACTACACATCACACATGCCATTCAATTTAATGAGAAAATACAACATAAATGTGATTTGAGCTTTCATTTTGAATTTCAAACCTTTTAATACTTTAATTTGTCACTTCCAAAAATATACTTTAAGAGATAATTAAAAAAAATATTAAACATTATAACAGATACTTCTGCATAAAGTCTAGAAAATTAAGGTGACATGTATGATTTCTATATGCATCTCTTGGGTTGTATGAACAACCGAACCCACTGTTTGACATCCTAGGGCATCTACTTTCTAAAAGTTTCATTTTCAAGCATCATATACTCAAGCATCCAACAAAACCTTGAAAAAGAAGACCTAGCATGAGACTTGAGTAGGGAAAACTATTACTAATATAATTTAAAACATTAATGAATATTGTAGAAATGGTTTCCAATCCATCCCTTTTTATTCCCCTTTTATGAGGAAAGTCCATTTTTCATCCTCGTCAGGTAAATGAGACTTTAAGAGTGAAAAATTAACATCTAATCCAATGAAAAGATTTGGGGAAAAAATATTGAGAAATGACAAAATACTCTAATAAATATGAGTAACATTAAATTCAACTACTCACAGATTCAACAAACTCTTCTGCTAGATCAACAAGTATATCTTCCACTTCAGGATCCAATCTCTCAGATGGATCGATCTGCACAAAAGAAAAGGGACCATATAACAAAGTGAAATATAGGAATGGGGAACCAAGATCAGAATTAAAGCCAAATAAAATCTGGATGAAATAAGTTAATAGCATATACAACTCCAGAACTGTTTGAACATTAATCCTATCCTTTATGCACTATGATCCAAATGATTATCACCTACAACAACTTGACAAGAAAAAAGAAGGAAGATATTGAAAAAAGGGCAAAGATCTTATCAAATTTGCAGTCAGTTAGCCAGTGACAACTTTCACAAAACTCTAAAACAAACATTTTAAACATATGTAAGGAGTGTAGAATCTATCATAACTTCAAGTACAATATGTTGACTCTCGCATGTGTTCTTTCAACTATTAGAACCAACTTATGTAAGATATATATATATATATATATATATCCCAAATTCAACCAATTGTCAAGTCAAGGTCATCACCTACATTCTACAATAACAGGAAAAGAAGTACACAAAGAGAAGGTAGAGGGACCAATATAATAACCATCACAATCAAGTCAAACCACTCATATGATCCTAAAATTAATTTGCACAATCTTTTGATTTCAGAAGAAGAAAAGAATAAGTTAGACGAGGCAAACTAATGACTAACTTGGTTAACCAGTTCGCCAATACTTCTTTTGCTGAGAATCCTACTACAGGGTTCTTCAGTTTCTACAGTTATAGCTCTGCTCTGGGACATTGTCTGTGTACTATTAGTTTGTGAAGGTGCAAGAGGAGAAGCCTTCTGGTTTGCTGGCCCCTGAGCTCTTGCAGCCTGTTGTTGATGTGGTAAAGCTTGTGAGCTCCTTGATGGTGGGAACTGTTGAGCAAAATGCTCCTGCTGCTGATGTGATTGTGCAGGCTGCTGCTGAGGGGCTGATGAAATTTGTTGTGGTTGAGAAGGTGGGGCTAAGGGGTGATTCTGTTGTTGAGGGATATGTGATCTTTGCTGCATAGCAGGTGAGCTTGCCTGTGGTCTATATGAAGGTGTTGGAAGAGGTGGTTTTCCTTGTGAAGTAGATGGCAACCACGGCTGGTTGGAGGGTTGCATACCTTGTGATGTACTTGGCAATGAAGAACTAGGAGAACTTGCTGATGGTACTCTCAAAAGACCATGGCCTTGGAAACTCTGAAGTTTGGAAAAGTTAACAAAATTTAGTAATTAATAAAATAAATCTTTTCATAGACAATTCACGAGGACACGGGCAACAAAAAGAAGAAAATGTAATTGAATATAAAAGCGTGACAAACACCACAGTTAAGACATATACCACCATAATGCACATTTGATACAAAAAATGCCTTTTCCCAACTAAACTAGATGCAACATTATCTCTCACCTAATCAAATGAGGGACCCACTCTCTTCGACACCTTCTGTTCCTTCCCACAGAAGATGAATAAACTTATTGGGCCATGAGTTGTTTATAGCATGTAAAAGCAACACCCGTCACAATATCTAATATGAAGGTTTCCAGCAAAATAATGGTTAATTGAGACAACCCATGGCATCCCAGAGTAGATAAAGTATTTGTTTGTGACTTGACTATGGGCTACAGCTACCAAATATACATTCGATTGTAGTACACTTTAACCAAATATGTGGATCTCAACAGAATATTAATAATTGATAATCAATTTTTCAGCTAGATGGTAGTTACTAACTTGGGAAGCTGAGCTTGGGGTAGATGGCGGCCTGAGAGAAGATTGCACTGGCCTCTGCAACATTTGAGAACTAGAACCACTTGATCCCAACATTCCCAATCCCTGCATTCCTTGCATAGGAGGTCTCACCTACATGTTCCAAACAACAGTCCAATAAAGTAGCAGACAATTTCCTACCACAAGAGCATACAGGTATGATGTAATCAATAAACTAAGCATATAAAATGCTACACAAAGGTTATAACAAGACATCAGAATCACTCTTTTTTTAACATTGATTAGTGATTACATATGGTGAAAAAAGGAAAGGCAATTTTGTTATAAATTCTGTATATCTATAATCCACTCATACCTCAATGGTAAGATTAGTTTACCAGAACATTAATTCAACATTTAGAATGTCAACGTTCTTTCTTAAAGAGGAGGGAAATTTTCCTTTCCGTGTCTTTCATCCTTCACCTCGATAGCAGTATTTCAAAACCAAAAAAAAATCCAACTGGGGGTTGTAGGAAAGAAAACAGAAAAACTGAATCAACTAACTAACTTTTGGTTTTGATGTGCAAGAATGTGTACAGTGTACATTTAAAATATAATACTTCTGACACTGACTAGTCAATTTAGATTCATTTTATTACAATTTTTAACTTAATATTTCTAAAATTATGGGATTTTCGTTTCATTGTGATAATATTGTTATGGAAAGTTAATTTGAAGTTTAAATTTTACAACTTTTACAACTGCAACTAAATTAAAATACTAACTTGGCGCCATCAAATCAAATGGTGCACATCTTGCCCTTAAATACCATCAGTTTACCTCAAATACTAATTGACTTATCCTTCATATTTAACAAAATAGATGATGTTACTAAACCGCTGTTTCATCCTCCGTCTTGTTACTTCCTTTACAACCCAATCACTTTAACTTTAACTAAATTTAGGTAGGAAAATCAGGATAATAAAGTAGCTAGAAACTAGCAGTGTACACGATATAACAAAATGGGCTATAACTAAATTCTTCAAGTCAGCTTCTACGGTCGTTAGATAAGTTAAAAACTCGAGAAAAACACACCTGAGAAGGACTAGCATTAGAGGCCGGTTCCGGCATGCTGACGCCACCTCGGCCCAACCCACCAAAGTGCTGGCCATAAGATGCAGAAAACGGGGCAGGCTGAGGAGAGGGATTCGGCTGATGAGCAGGAACGCCAATGGCGATGCCGCCCCTTTGGGCTGCGGAAGAAGCAGAAACGGGGCGAGGTGAAGGAACCGCAGTTGAAGCAGAAGGCGAAGGAGAAGAAAAATGAGAGAAATGCGAGGGCGGTTGCCAAGTTCCAGTCAATGCGTTGGAAGGCCTAGTGATTTGCTGAGAGGTGGGAAGAGATTGTTGCTGTTGTGAAGGCTGGTTGGGCAGGGGAGGAGTTGCGGTTTTGGAATTGGGGTTCTGATTTGGGAATGAATTTGGGTTGATGTTAGGGTTTGCATTTGGTGACGATTGCGGCGGAGCTAGGGCGGAAGTTGTGGCGGAGGGAACTGTTGAAGACGGCGGTAGATGAGGCGAAGGAGCTGCCGGAGGTTCGGACGGTGACTGAGACGAAGAATCCATTGAAGTGAAAATCGAAGGTAAAATTCTGCAAATGGCCAGTGCCTACTGCTAAATTTGTTCGCAACAGTTTCTGAGATTTTATAAGAGAGACTTTAAGAAAAAGAAATTGACCCTTGAAAAATTTCCTCGAACGTTTTACCAAAATGCCCTTGAAAATGGATGGATCGAGATTGAACATAAACACTCAACTCATCATCCTGTCCGTAGGAATTTCCGAATTTTAATTATCGTAGAAGTAAAATTTAATTGCTATTGAACATTTATCCAAAAAGAAAATCTATTGAACATATATATTCTCTAAAAATATCATATTTTATTCTAAACTTTCAATTTTATCCAATTAAACTGTAGGTTCGAATAATATCACAATTTTTACCTTCTATTTAAATTTCACTCTATTCACCTATTAAATTTAATAAAAGTCAAACATTGCACGGAATTAAGCATACAAAGTTGCCTGTTGAATAAGCTTGCATGGTTGTCCAGCTTTCTTTTGTTTCGCTTAAGGACAATTCCCACTCTCGGAAAGATGGGCAGTTTTTTTGGTCTTCACAATTTCCTACTTGGTTTTGGGAAAATTTCTAGTACTATATGGAAGGGAAAATTTTTCATACTACCTTCATTCATTGTTTGTCATAAAGAAAATATTTAAGAATTGTGTGGGACCCATGAAATATAATATTATATCATTAAATGCTCATTACATGACGTGTCAAATGCTGAATGAATGTAGTATGTACTACTGTAGTACTATAAAATTTTCCCTTGGTTTTGTTCCTTTTTTAATGAGGGTAGTTGTAACGCATTTTTCTAATTAATGAAATATTCTCTTTTACTTTTTTAATGAGTGTAGTTGTAACGCATTTTTCTAATTAATGAATGATTCTCTTTGAAGAAGAAGAAGAAGTCCCAACATTCACAAATTTCAAACAACAAAAAATATCAATTTAGTGTTGTGTGTTTTTCTTTAAATCTCGTCAATTTGTAATGGAGATACGATTTTCAAATTGCCAAAGTCGATAATTAACATGTACACTTTCTTTTGAAGTTGAATGTTAAAATTCTCGTGCCACATTTATGATACTAAAAAAAGATGGAACTTGTAATGCATCTTAAACAAAATTAAATGAATAGTTTCTTTCTCTATCTTTGACCTCAACTTCATTTTAAACGAAGATTTGTTTTTTCGAATCTTCATTCTAATTAAGATAAGGGGGTTAGAGTGAAAATTTGAATCTTCATTTCAACTAAAATACTTGATAAGTTGAACTAATGTCCATCTTTATCAAATCATTACAATAACTATAAGGTCAAGAAAGGAGGTTGAAGACACAAGAGAAAGAAAACCAACAAAAAAAAGTGTAATCGCATAAAGAATGTGTGATTAAATGGTTGGTGAACATCACCTATTCATCTTAGCCAAAGGAGGTTGCATGTTGTGATGAAGGCATTAGGTACGTCATAGAGTATGATCTGTTGAAGTTGCTATCACGAGATGGTGAAGTATGTTTTTGCTATGTGTATAAGTTGAGAAAATTTTTAGTACTAGAGGGAGTATCATACTCTCTTTGTTCACATTATAATTTTACCTTTTTAAATAGATTTTTAATGTTGGTGGCCTTCACATCATCTTTAAAAGGATGTTTACGTGTGGCAAACAACGCCAATGGAAGGAGTATTTATACTTCTGTAAATACTGAAAATTTTTTCTTGTATAAGTCGAGTAGTCTTGGTCTAAAAAAGGTATGAATAAAAGTGCACTTCAAAGATCTTTTGATTGGAGTGGTTAGATGATTGACGATAGCCCTCAAAACATGTAATGATTGACAATAGGCAATTTCCCTCAACAATTTTCTCAAGTAATAAACAAAGTAAAGGTGAATGACGAGAATGTATGTTGGTTGTGTCATGGATTCCGTTTTCACATTAGCAATTTTTTTTTATATTAGTTTTCCTATTTTCTTAATTTATCAAAAGTTATTTATGTTTTTTTTTACTTTTTTATGTTTTGCAATGATTTCTAATGGGATCCTAAATAAATAGTTTTAAACATTTTTATAGAAAAAATACTTCTCTATATGTTTTTTTCTTAAGGATGTTAAAATGTCAATATCATCATGTAGTAACGTCTTTAAACACGTCCAAGTCTAAAAAGTTAGATTATCACAGCACGTGTAGTATAACGTCTTTATACATGTCTAACTCTAAAAAGTGAGATTGTCACAACTTACAACCTATGTCGAGTAGATTGGCAAAAAAAAAAAAAAAAAAAAAAAAAAACATACACATCCAATTATTTTGGGCCTACCACATATATTGCACCTATTGTATCATTGAAGTCACTTGTATGAAGGATCGTCATGTATTATTTCACATATAATATCAATAGAAATTCAAGTACCAACCAGGGATTAGATGCTAAAAAATGAAGCTATCTACCTAGTCACACACCTTTACACACAAGACAGATGTAATTAAGCATTTTCAACATATTTCACATGTATGAAACAGAGGGCATTGCCATTGCCATTTCCATTCAAGGTTTTCTTATTTCCCTTCACTCCCCAACCAAAAAGAAATTTACAAAAGGCTCAAAGACAAAAACCCAACAAAAATGAAACAATAGGGATATACAAATAGAAACTTAAGAGATAAGGGAAAAAAAAGCCTTTAAAAAGGTAACATCCTATCCTAGACAGGAAAAAAAGTAGTGCAAAAGGTTCACAAAACTTTTGATGAACAAAATAGAGCCCTTATCACAAATTGGCAAATTTTCTAAGATACTTAAAGAAAAGCAAACATAGAAATACAACTCATTTAACCCCAAAGAAGAAGAACCCACGTGGGATCTGGCTCCACTGCCTTCCAAATTGACAGTCCACAGCATCAAAGTAACGCATAAATAAATAAAAACATTACTCTTCGCTTGAAGTTGATGACATTGATTTTGGTTCTTGGCTTTATTTTTTTTTTTTTTTTGCCCCAAAACCAAAAGATTCCACCAATCAAATCGTTAAAATGTGCAAATGCAAATTGCAAATGTATGGCACACACGTAAGGGCCAGTAATGGGCAATCCATATATTTATTGGCGGGTTCGTTCTCAGAGTTAGTTTAGTTCTTTTTCGTCGTTGTACTTTCAAAATATTTATTTTAATCTCTGGTTCATTTTGATTCTTGTATTTTTAAAATGAACTGGAAGATTGGAATCTCTGACCTCTTAGTCGAGGTACATACCAATTAGCTCTAAACTATGTTCGTTTTGGCACTCTACTTACTAAATTTATGCTTAAACTTTGCAAATTAGATTAAATTGATTACTTTTTAAAAGTATATCGAAGACAAATGAACCAAAATCTAAAATATAGAGATTAAAATAAATGTGAAGTATGAAAACCCAAAGCGAAGGAATATGGTTTGCCTTTCGTCCGCTGTGCTGCTGACACAGCAAAGGAATATCGTTTTTGCCTTGAACTTATCTACTCTTCGCCGTCTGCGCACCATTCATGCACATGTCTTTTTTCTTTAAATAATAATAATAAAAAAAATGTGCTTGTTTTAGGATTTTTTTTTCTTTTTCTTTTTCTTTTCACTTTGGAATCTGTTTTTTGGGTATTAAAAATCCTAGTCCAGATTTTTTTTCTTTTTGAAAAAAAATGTTGTGTAAAAAAATATATATGTTTTTGATTATTGAGATTTGGTCGAGATTATAGAAATCAGAGATATAAAGGAAAAGCATGGTAAATTAAACTAAACTAACTTCTAAAATAAAAAAATAAAGAGTAGTTTTTCTTTAGGTTAGATAAGAATTTTAGTATTTGGACTGTGAAATCTGTATCTATTTGGTCACTGAAATTAAGAAAAAAAACATTTAATAGTTCGAACTTTCAATTTTGTATTTGATGAAACTTTGAAATTTTAAAATGTCTAATAAGTTATTCAACTTTCAATTTTGTGTCCTTTTCAAAAAAAAAAAAAAAAATCGATCTTGGGTCTAATAGAACTTTGAACTATAAAAATGTCTGCTATTGAAGTTTTAATCTTGCTCTAACATATTCAAAATGTTTAACATTTGATTGATTTATTAGATATAAAATTCAATTTTGTGTCTAATACAACTCTAAGCTTTTAATTTTGCGTTTGGTGGGTCTGTGGATTTTAAAAAAAGTTAAACATGTCAGTAACTTATTAGACTCGAAATTTAAAATGTAGAGATCTATTATATGTAAAATTGAAAGTTTAAAGATTTCTATTAGACACTAACCTTTAAAATTTAGGAATTCACTGAACACAAAATTAAAAGTTTAGAGACTTATTAGACACGTTTTAAATTTCAGGAACCAAATAGGCATAACTTGTTAATTAAGACATATATAGACTAAAATATTATGTTTAACTCTTCACTTTCACATTATTGAACTTGAGAGAGAAAGAAAAAAAAAACTTGTCTCAATTATTGAATCGTTTTGTTTTCAGTCTAAAATTTCCAAATGTATTTTAATTCTTAAATGTTGTATTTTAATCCTTACAACTTTAGATCACCAATTTAACAAAGCTCTCTCTATATATGAGATCAAATTATCTAACTTTAAATAATGTAACAACTGGATCATCCAAATCCACGTATGGTAATATATTTATATATATATATATCCAATTATGGTTGAATTGACATTAAAAAATTATCTAATTATGCTTTTGACATAAAAACTTTGATAGATGTTATTCCATGGCACAAACCATTAGAGCGTGTACGAGAACACGAAAGGGGTGACAATAATGGAAGTGTCCAATTGTTTTTTCCTAATCTAATATATTATTAATGTCAACATAATTAATTAAATGTTGACTGCATAGAACGGATTAATGAATAATATTTTGGCCTACCTACATAAGATAATATACCATACCACATTTTAAATTAAAACCAAATTTGTTTTACTAACTTGCAATTATATTCATCTGATTGGTCTATTTCTTGTGTCATGTCATGCCGAATTTGTTTTACTAACTTGCAATTATAGTTGAAATAGGTATGAAAAAATTTTAAAATTCAACCATTAAACCTTTTTATTATTATTATTATTTTGAACAAAACCACTAAACCTATTATTTAACCTATTGATTTATTTCTTAACGTTGAAGGATATTGTTGGATGAAAAAAAAAAAAAAGATATTTAGGGGTGGATATTTAGAGGGTTAAAGTTGTAATTTAGTCAAATTTCTTTTAGTAAAGATATTCGGTGGTCTTTGTTTCGTCAGCGTCGCGCTATATTGGGCTGGCTGGACTTCCATTTCGGCTGCTTCCAGCCTGGCTTTCCCGATTTTTATTTGTTATTACTATTATTCTTCCTTCTTTTTTAAAAAAACTTCAAAAAAAAAAAAAAAAAAAAGATGTGTAATTATTTTGATTTTGTCCCATTTCGTTGTTTCTTCCTCTCTCTATCTCTATCTCTCTCCTGATTTCATTTTCTCGCTCTTTATTATATCTCTGACCCCTTTGGTAGATTCTTCATTGTTAAGATTCTTCCTTTTTATCTCCAATCTGTTTCGAGAAAAACCCTCAAACCCGTTCGCTCTTCAGGTACACTTTCTTCCCACTTTGATGTTTATTTATTGTTCCGATTTCTCCCCTTTCTGTTCGATTTTTTCACGTCCTGTTTTGGTTTATATGATGTCGTTTGTTGGATGAGAAAAGTTGAGGTAATTTTTTAATTTCATGAATTTGTGAATCTGTTTCTTTCTAGGGTGTAGAGAAACGAGAGAAATGAGATTTCTGTGGTTTGATTTTGATGCCTAGTTCTTATGCTTTGATTCTCAGAATCTTTATCGTGTGATTCCTTTCGTTGTCTCTGTTTTTCTCGACAGAGCAGCTAATCGATCTTATTAATCTACTTGTTTTCTGTTGATTCTGATCATAATACGATCGAAATCTCCGTTTGTGTAAAGGAAAGCTTGATTTAGCCGGATTTGGATTTTCTCTGTTCTGGATCGCTGATTTTAGGGTTTACTTTTCCAGATCTGTTGAACACCATCGGAAACTGCGCAATCCGTTCTCGCAGAGGTAGAGATTCTTCCTTGTAAATCTCCAAAAGCGAGGTTGTGAAGGAGAAAGAAAGATATGGCGGAAGAGCACAGATGCCAAGCACCTGAAGGTCACCGTCTCTGCGCCAATAATTGCGGCTTCTTCGGCAGTCCAGCCACCATGGATCTCTGCTCCAAATGTTACAGAGACATCCGTCTCAAAGAACAAGAACAAGCGTCCACCAAATCCACCATCGAAGCCGCTCTCTCAGCCTCATCTCCTTCTCCTCTCACCTCTTCCCCAATCGATCCTCCTCCTGTTTCCCCTGTTGTAGCCTTGTCCTCGCCGGACACAGATCTGACCATCCCGCCCCTTGCGGCGGCCGGATCTGAGGCGTTGAACCAGTCGAGCCCCAACCCTAACCCGAGCCCGAACCGGTGTTCGTCGTGCCGTAAGAAGGTGGGTTTGACCGGGTTCAGATGCAGATGCGGAACCACGTTCTGTGGGGCTCATAGGTACCCGGAGAAACACGGCTGCACCTTCGATTTCAAGTCGATCGGAAGAGAGGAGATCGCTCGAGCGAACCCCGTCGTCAAAGCCGACAAACTGGAGAGGATTTGAGCGATTTCTTCTGCCCTTAAGACTCTAAGATGTGACGATTGAGAGCAAATTTCTCGGTGGCGGCCCATCACCCTCTCATCTTCGCCGCCGTCGAATCTCTCTCAGCCGTCCGATCGCCGTTCAACGTCGCACTCGATGATGCTGCTGTTTCTCTCTCTCTCTCCTCTATTTGATACTTCTCTCTCTATCTCGCTACGATATAAAAAAAAAAAATAAGTGTGGAAGATGGGTTTGTGGAAGATGGGTTTTCTTGTAAAAAGAATTTCTATTTTTTTTCGTTTCAGAATTGAAAGTATCGATCTCTCTCTACTTCCATTAATGGTGTTCATCTTTCTTCTCTGCAAAAACCCACTCAACTTTTAAACTTCATAAACATAAACAATGCTAAATTAGAAATCATGAGAGAGTCCAATCTGTTCAACTGCTTAGTTTCTTTGATCATTGACATGTTTGATTAATGTTTGATCCCTTTTCTCTACGTTTTGGAACTTGCCAATGTTTGTAATTGGTTACCATTCATCTCTAGGCTTGTGAAGCAAAAGGAGCTGGGCTTGCTTGTGCAATGAATTTAGCCCTTTGTATTGCTATGTGCGTTGGTTGATCGGTAGCCACACTTCTTTCCAGGTCAATTTTCCAATGGATTTCTTTGGATTGGTCCACCACATCACTTTGTGAATGTGTCGGCCAACAACTTTGTCATCTCACAGAAAAAAATTCGATAATTGGGTTTGTCGCGTCGTTACCATGTCATCAATTTGCTAGGTGTCGCATTGTTGTTGTTTAACATGCCACATCATATGGTTGCATCATCACCACCATGTATAATTTTAACACTGATCTCGTTTTGTTGATATGGATATTAGAGATATGACTTTTTTTTGAAACTATATTAGAGATATCCCTTTGATGGAACTGAAAGAAACCCTTTGATTTAAACTCCAGTATTTGGATTATTCTTGATGCATTAGATTCATCTTTTCAAGTTAGCATATATGAATTTTTTTGATAATTTAATATGACAATAAACAATCAATGTATTGTATACTCCCACCATTGATAATAAAGTAGTATGATTTGAATTTATTTCATTTTTTTAATACAATAAATATATGGTATGTGTATTTTGAACCTCTAACCTAAAGGGAAAGAGTACATCATTTTAAATGGAGAATCTCATTGGAATTAATGAGTCATGACCTTGATACATTAGTATAGTCTTTTATTTATGAACTAAGCTTTTCTACCTTGTTTATGGGTGACCCCAAAGCTTGTGGGCCCACTTGAGGTTTGTATGGGACAAATGAAGGAAAAATCACCATAAGGAATACCGAATCCCCACTGTTAGGTCTCTAAGGTCAAGCAGAGTAGAAGGTCGAATTGAGAAATGAATACCAAATCCCCATAGTTAGGTCTTCAAGGTCAAGTCGAGGAGGAATACCAAGGAAAAATCTCCACGAGGAATACGGGATCCCCACGGTTAGGTCTCTAAAGTCAAGCAGAGGAGAAGGTCGTCAAGTCGAGGAGAAATACCAAGCACACACGGAGGATATGACCTACCGAGATGGATACTAATTGGGTGAGGCACGTTTCCCCTCTTTCTATTTCTTGCAAACTTCTAGTATGGTTCTATCAATGTGTCAGTGGAGGAAAAGTATAAATTTAGGACCCATCCCTCAAATGAGGTACGCAACACTACCTTTACTATCCTATCTTAGCTCAACATTATGGAACAAGTTGGGCATAATAATATATAACCATTGATTAGGATTAAAATAGAGGGTAAAGCGACTCAATAAGAGAGAGGGCAGTATAAGCTATAAGATATATAATAAGAATCTCAAGGATTTTAGGTGAGTGTGTGGTTATTTCGAAAATATAAATATATATCTTTCATCCTTGTTTAAAAATGTTTGATCATGGATTAACGGCTCAATAATTGGTAGGAATATTTGTATTTGAATATATTAAACATCAAGGTCTCTTAACAAGAAGAATGATTGGAAAGAAGTGGACAATTTTTGAAGCTTAAAGTTTAAGCAAAGTTTAAAAAGCATAAAAAAGATTGTCAATTTATTCAAAAGTATATTTTTATTAACAAGTGATGGAATGGTTTTAGGTTTTTGGGTGGGCAGAAAAGGCAAGCGCATGTTTGATCAAATCCGTGCCAACTTGGGCGTTGTGGGCGGTCGAGTAACGTTTCAACTCTCTCATTGACTAATTTGGCTATAGAAAAAAGCACTTTCCCACCCAACAAATTTTCGACCAAATAAATACTTCCTTCAAAGATATATTTAATTGGAGCATAGTTCCACTAACATAAAGTTGTACTGATAACTACAAGGTTGTAGTCTTAAATTTTAGCATAAGAGCGAGAATTGTAGCTCTAAAATTTTCTAGGGAAGGTCAGTGTGATAACATTACCGAGTTGAAAGGTTCCTAGCTAATTCATTCAAACTGTTTTTTCTGTTTAAATCTCTTTGATGTCAACTTTGAAAATAGCTTTTCGTGAACTCAACTAAGAAGAGAAAATGGGAAAGGTTTTGGGGGCAGAAATTAAAGATGTTGTCCTCTTGTGTATTACATGTTGCAGCCTATGTGGGAAATGTTTAGACACGCAAAGGTTGGGAATTCCGTGAGCAACTTAGATACATTGAAGAAACCAAATACTCTTGATTGAATAATAGAGAAACCAATTTTAGTTGAGAGTAGTATATGCCATTTTGATTGTGTTTAATTTCCACATGTTAAAAATGCTAGTATGCTAGTCTTGGAAAGTCTAATCGCAAATTTAGGGATCACGGAAAAAATTACGCCTGTTTAAATGTCATATGCATTATGGTCGTAGAAAGTCTAATTACATATACAAGAACGACGAAAAAAAAAAGTCACTTTTAAACTTTTAATTGAGAGCAATGCATTTAGATTGAACTCCTATCAGTTAGAAGTAAGCATAAGCATGCATGATGAATGATTACATTACATAATTTTCATGCTAACCTTTTACTTTTGATTTACGTCATAATTAAATTTACCAAAATCCATTAGCTTTAGTTTTTGGAGAGCGATGTGCTTCAGGGGTTCGCCTTCTGAATGATGTAGATCCTCCTTGCTGTGAGAAATATTGAGTCAATTATCCATGTTTTCTCGTGTCCATTTGCTAGCCCGTAAGGCTGGTGAAGTTAGAGGGTCCAATAATTGGACCAATGTCTTTCCAATTTGGTTTTATCTGTGAATGAGATTGATACTAGATGTGTTCAAAACACTAGTGGGGATCCTGTCCCACTAGTGATATCCTTTTGGGAGTTCTTGCTCTATTGTAATGAAGGTATTTCTTCTAAAAAAAAAAAAAAAGAAGAGAGGCCTTGTATTCAAACTCCTGTAATGTCATTTTATTTCCAATTAATACTGATTTTCACACCATGAATATAATTTTAACAATTTATGGCATAGAATATGTTGAACAATCGTCACAACAAAAACCCCTTTGACAATAGAACCTCATTGAAATTAAGGAGAATTTTAGCAATGGATGAGATAAAAGGAACTATTGACATAATCGGTTTAAGTTGGTGTATCTCATGTAAGAGATCAATAGAACTTTTTAATTATTATTTATTATAAGCAAAAAGGGTAGAACTTTACTTTAATGGGTAAAAAATGACTAACTCAAGTATAGACTATAGAGGTATAAACTAAAGATTTCTTAAACATTTAAACTTTTATTGAGAGAAAAATAAAATTTTATCATATATTATATATATATGGTAAATGTTAGTAGAATATTAAAATTACAGAAAGATACAACAATGTAGATTTACATACTAACTATGAAAAATTCACAATCAAGTAAAAGGATTTCTTAAAATATCCATCTATATCTATAATCTGACAAATAAAACAACTCAACATTTTTCAATATCTCCCTAATTTGGAACAATGCACGACCAGGTTCATTTTTCTAAATTAAAGATAACAAATACTTCCATATTACATAACATTTCCATTACTTTCCATTAATCACAGTAAGTAAATAAATAAATAATGTTTTATTACAAATTTAGTCCCTAAAGTTTAAGAGTTATTAATTAAGTTCTTGAATTTTAAAAAATTTCTAACAGATCTCTGAACTTTCAGTTTTGTTTTTAATAAGTCATTGAACTTTAAAAATGTTTAATAGGTTCTGAAGTTTCAATTTTGTGTCTAATAGGTCTCCGATATATTTGATATTTTTAAAAATCAATCAATCTATTATATATAAAATTGAATCTTATGTCTACTAAATTTACAATTTTGTATCTAGTAGGCTTGTGAATTTTAAAAAATGTTGAATATAGGTTAATGACTTATTAGACACAAGATTAAAAGCTAAGAGGCTTATTGAAAACAAAATTAAAAGTTCAATGACCTATTCGCAAACTAAATTGACACAAGTCTAAAAGTTGAGGAACGAAATATATATATGAACAAAACTTGGCTACATATAGGGAGATACATACCACCATTAATTTTTTTTTTTTTTTTTTTTTTTACAACATGGTAGGGGTGGGGTATTGAACCTTCAACCTCTTGGTAGGGATACAAGCTTTATGTTAATTGAGTCATGATTAAAATGTTGATAACTAAGAGAGATAAAATGATATTCATGAAAATTAAAGGAATATTCCAAAACGACACGTGTAAGAAAACCACAGCCTCGCGAGTCACGTGCGCTATCAGATTTGTCCGTACACGTAAAGGGAGGTCACGTCAGGACCATGGGCACGACTGAAAATCTGAATGCTTCGCGGTTTTCCTATAAAATCCCTTTTGACGTTACACAGAAAAAGCATAATTCAAAATTCCAATTCTTCTCATCCCTTCTCTCCCTCGATTCTCGTGTTTGAAATTCTTCTCTCTTTGTTTCAAAATGGCGGATTTGCACAGGAAAACGCCGTCCATTCCGGCGGCCTTAACTATCGTTGCCGTCGTCGCCGCCTTCGCTTCTCTGTTTCGCGGTGTTTCGTCTTATGACCGGCCGCCACCTCGCCGGAATCTCTTCGTTCCTCGCCGGCAAGATCTCGATTCCAGTTCTCCCGAACAGGTAATTTTTAACTCTTCGTTCGTTTTAATTTTCTCTGTTTTGATTCGAATCTCATTTTTCTGTTTGGGATCCGAGAAAACGCATTGGTCTAATTAGTAATTACTTGAATTGTGTAGAGAGAAACCGTTAAAATTGGGAAATTACCGCGGCCCTTAGAAAAAAGTTATATTAGAGTGTAATTTTATGGTTCATTTTAATTGGTTAGAGTTACGAGGAGATGAGTTTAAGAAAATTGTTTTATCCAATTTTTTATTTTTACTGCAATATTTATCTAACTTACCCTATTTTAACGGTCTAATCTGACTTCCTGATCGAGAGTGCATAACAATTACAGTTAAGCTCAAGACCATATATAGCATGAGGGGTATAAAAATGAAAAGGTTCTATTTTTTTTTTTTTAAAAAAAAAAAACCTTGAAATGGGAGCATAAAAATGGTGGAATATTAATGAACGATACTATGTGTTGGGAGAAATATTTAAGATGGGTATGGGGCAATGTATCAAAAAAATAAATAAATAAGTAAATAATAATAATAATAATAATAATATGGGGCCATGGTGGATGGAAACAGAGTTGAAAGGATTTCATTTCACACGTCTTCTTTCTCACCGAAATCTTAGAATTAGACTACCAACCAAACAGCTCCTACTCTCCAACACAAAGAATCTAGGATCTTTCAAAAAAAAGAATCTAGGATATTAAGGTTTAAAGGTTTCGATAATTCTCAATTTACCTATTAAATTTTTTAGGTCCCATTTGAGAATCATTTGATTTTTTTTATTTTTGAAAATAATTATGTTTGTTTTTTCTTACCATGCTTTTCATCTTTGTTAAGTAGATATTTGAGCGTTCTTAGTCAAATTCTAAAAACAAAAACAGATTTTGGAAAATATGGGTAGAATGTAGACAACAAAACAAAGAAACTTATGAATGAAAGTAATATTTAATAAATATTATTTATAAGCTTAATTTTCAAAAACAAAAAACAAAAAACGAAGACCTTAAAATTTTCAAACTTATTTTAATATATTAAAGTTCTTAAAAAAAAGAAAAAAAAAAGTTCCTTAAGAAAAATTATGTTAAAATTTGTTAGAATAAAGCTAATGTGTCAATAAGTTTGTGAGAGGTATGCATTTTGGATATGTCGTTGGGAAGAAATGCATAGTTTCATGTGTCGAAGTAGTATTTGAGTGACCAAATAGATTGATAAAATTATAATTTAATGATATACAAACCTTTTCTTTTTGCAAATAACATCGGCTATGCTATAATATAAAAGGATATGATTGAGAATGTTAAACATTAACGATGGAATTGAGAATGAACCAAAAGAATAAAAACTATACGGTATACTTAGAGAAAAAAATTATAAAAACATCCCAATTACATTAAATTATAATATAACTAAAAATTTCTAGTTTAATTTTTTTTTTTTTTTTTTAAAGAGGGGCTAATTTGGGTAAATATGTTGAAATTTGGAAGGTTTGAAAAAGAGACAGATCTTTGGTTGTCGTTTTGTGGACAGGCGATTGAAATGTGAAAACGTTGTCACATGAGACTTATATGGTACATAGTTGGCTTTGTTTTTATTACCCGAAAGGGACAAAGAAGGATTTGTCTTCTGCTTTATTTAGAAATTTAATCAATTATTTTTTAGGAATATTTCCCCCCCTAAATTCATGTATTTATTTCCCTTGTGACTCGTGAGTTTCAACTCTAAAATTTTTATTTTATCAAATAATATCTGGTGAAAGAAACTGGGACTTTCAACCTTTTTTTTTGGAGTTCGATTGGTTTAATTATCAAATTTAAAATATTGACAACCGCTACTAAAACATTTATAAATCCAACCATAAGTATAATCTAAATATGACCACATAGTTGCAAGTAAAAATAGATGGCTAAGTGTACGTCTAATATGCCTTTTGGAAAAAAGTTTTTTTTTTTTTTTTTTTTTTTTTTTGTTAATTATTATTATTATTATTATTAAAGTGAAACACTCATTGGAGCATTCCCCAGAGAAAATTATTAAACTCTTCAAAAGTAAGTTTTTTATTTTTAAATATCTCATATAAAAATAAAAATATATATAAAAGCTTTTAATTAGTAAAAAGAAAAAAAATAATTTAAACTAACACTACACATTAAAAACAACACTTTTTAGTCACCCATACACTTCAAAAGACATCCCAAATACACAATAAATCTAGACCTAAACTTTCCAAAAATAAACCTCTAACTCAGAAAAAACCATCCCCCATGAAAATCTGGCAAATTAAAAGAATACCCCTATACCTAGTTACCATATTTAACTAGAAAAAAAGTCAACTAATTGAGATATAGATACAAAAATGACGACACAATGTCTTTCACTTGATTCCACTTTGGTCACTTCTTGCACACACAATATATGCAAATTCATTTAAAACTCTCCAATAGATTTAAATTATACTCCAAGAAAGTACATTTAAAACTGAAGCTTTAAACACAATGGTTAGTCAACAATAACTATAAACTCAAGGGCAAGAACTTCAACATGTGCAGCTGTGACAGTACAGAAGGTTGATGAAGAAATTTACCAAATACACAAATAATCAAAACCATACAATTTTAAATCATGTTAAAAAAAAAAAAAAAACTTTTCAGGTACATATATCCCTTGTTGGTGCTGATAAAATGAGGATAACATGGATAACTGAGGACTCTGCACCAGCTGTGGTTGAATATAGCTCATCCCCAGGAGTTTACACCAATGTTGTAACTGGAAATACTTCCTCATACAAATATACATTATATGGATCTGGTAATATTCACGATGTAACCATCGGTCCTCTCGACCCCGACGCGACTTATTACTATCGTTGCAGCTCCAACTCTGCTCGGAATTTCAGTTTCAAAACCCCCCCTGCTCAGCTCCCCATCAAATTTGTTGTCGCTGGTATGTAACACTCTACATATTTCAAGACAGAAACCTCTGCTACACAAGAAAGTTCAATGGCTATAGATACATGTTTTTGTTGGTTCAGCTGTTTCTTTTATGTTGCAAATGGAACTATTTTATGATGAATGACTGTTTTGCAGGTGATCTTGGGCAGACAGAATGGACTAAAACAACTCTTGAAAATGTAGCCAAAACAGACTATGATGTGCTGCTACTTCCTGGCGACTTGTCGTATGCCGATTTCGTTCAGCCTCTATGGGACTCGTTCGGCAGGCTCGTCGAGCCACTGGCCAGCCAAAGGCCGTGGATGGTGACTCAGGGCAACCATGAAGTTGAGCGCATCCCAGTGATTCATTCCGAGCCTTTCACAGCATACAATGCAAGGTGGCACATGCCTTTCGAGCAAAGCTCGTCGACTTCCAATCTTTACTACTCGTTCGACACGGCCGGTGTGCACGTTATCATGTTGGGATCTTACACTGATTTCGACAAGAATTCGGCACAGTACGAATGGCTCGTCGCAGACTTGAAGAAGATCGATCGCACAAAAACTCCATGGATTGTGGTGCTTGTTCATGCTCCATGGTACAACTCCAACACTGCTCACCAAGGAGAAAAAGAGTCTGTTGACATGAAGGCTGCCATGGAAGAGCTGCTCTATCAAGCTCGTGTAGACGTCGTGTTTACCGGGCACGTCCACGCTTACGAGCGCTTCGTAAGTTTCTCTAATAACCATAGTAATGTTTACGTTAAAAGCTTGATATATCTTTGCTCGGCTGAATCCTTTTGATGATCATCTTATTGCAGACTCGTGTTTATAATGGACAAGCAAACAATTGTGCTCCAGTACATATCACAATCGGCGACGGGGGCAACCGTGAAGGCCTTGCGAGCAAGTAATAATGACATTAAAGGAGATCAAACACATGACCTCCTATTTTGATACTACGTTAAACTACCATAAAATTCAAAGGTTTAAACTGATGGGTTATGGTAAATTTAATCCTTTGCAGGTATATCGATCCAAAGCCAGAGATTTCATTATTTAGGGAAGCCAGCTTCGGACACGGCGAATTTGAGGTGATGAATGCGACACATGCACTCTGGTCATGGCACAGGAACGACAACGATGAAGCTGTCGTTGGCGATTCGTTCTGGTTTATAAGTCTCTCCTCTGACCCTGCTTGTAGAATATGAAGTGATTCTAAATTCTCTTATATAATTAGCAACCAATTAATATTGAAATTAGGAAACATGAAAGAAATTGTTCTCAGTTTAGCTTTATACAAGGGAATATAAGAAATAATCTGTTTTGGCCTTTGGGTGAGTTCCCTAATAACTAATTATATCTTGAAACTAACAATGAGTGTTTTGACTGTATAATATTTCTTAATACCAAGCATTAAAGAAGAATAAAAACAGTGTAATGCAATCACATGTTAGTGGAATCTGCCTACCAGCAACAAGTACAACATTGAGCTCAAAAAACAAGGAAAAAAAAAGCATGGTACATTTCCTTAATTGTGCATCTGTGGAAAAGCCTAAGAAAAAGCCCATGTCTGGTCTCAAATGGTCTCTTCTGACCAATGGAAGTGTTGGGAGATTGTGAAGTACTTTTACACTGTCTACCTTGAAGCTTAGTTGAAGCCTATTTGAAGTCAAAGCCCAAAACATGTATTTCTTGGTGATGCACAAACACTATGAAGCAAGATTTATGATGCCTAGCTTAAGGACCTTAGGAATTTTCCTATTCCTTAATTTATTTGTAGCTCTGATTTAACTAAGGTTTAATATATGATCTAGTAGCCCAACTGTTTATTTAGAGTCCTTATTATCATTTATGTGAAACATTTTGAGATATAAGATCGATTATTGTCTTCTTACCATGGGTAGATTGGTAAATAGGTTTGTTAGACATTCGAGAGATATAATTGAAGGTGATTTCAAAGTGGGAAGTGAGTTTATTGCGTTTTCTTTTTTTCAAATTTTGTCGTATTAGACATAGATGAAGATTAGAATATATATGCCTATATCGTCTTAGGGAAACTAGTTTTTGGTTGTGGAACAGCACTTATTGACTTGAAAAAAAGGTGAGCCAAAAGTTAGTAGAAGATGAAGATGTTTCTTCTCCTAAAGTATTAAAGCTACGCAACAAATAATTTAGGCAACTTTGATATGATGGAATATTGTTTTGGAATCATCAAATTCTTAAAGTAAATTGGAAAATCTCATATAAGGTTCGTATGTCGCTTTCTCATCTTATGGGAAGAGAAAAAAGATCTAGTACTAGATACTAGATGAAACACTCGTTGAAAGACAACTTTAGCATTTTTGAGAAATAAGTATTCAAAAAGGAGTATTCTCTAACTTTATTTATTTTTACCTAGTATTAAGTTCACTATAATAAATAAATAAATAAATAACATACCTATCATAATAAAGTAAATATTAAATAGGAAGTTCAAATAAAAAAAGAAGAACGACTAAATAATACATATACATACACAACAAACGCTTAAATAATGTTATTATGTATTCTATATAAAAGACCATTGCAAACCATAATTAGCTTTAAAGTTCTAACAAAAATTTAAGCTTGAAAATTGAGAATAGTTAGATAAAACATAAATATATTCTAATAATACATTATATTCTTTTGTCTTTTGGACAAGTTATTTCTATTTCAGTAAACAATAGTGACGTGACTCTTAATGGATAACGTCAACTCACATTTGACTAATGTGCTCTTCATTCTTATCAAAATAATTCAATGGCAACCACGAAATAAATATCCATTTACAATATTATTTCTGTTCATATTCTCTCTAAATGAAAGAGTTTCACATTGACTCATTCAATATTTCTAATGTACTTTGAAGATATTGATGAAATATTAAAAAAAAATGCGATTAAAAATATTATTAAATAAATTCTAATAATAAAATTAGGTTTACCCTCTCATTTTGGTCACAAAAAATTGGTTCTTGTGTTGTTTTGATCATTAAATTTTTAGATGTTATTTTTCTGCTCCCAGACTTTCAAATATTTTGTTTTAGTCCCTAAATTTATTTTAAAAACCGTTGTAGTCTTTCTTGCTAATTTTTCACTAATCATTTTAAAAAATTGAATTCATTTTGAACTAACATATCGATCACCTACCATTTTCTTCTAATTTTGAAAAAAACATGTCCACTATTAAAAAAAAAATCTACTAATTAGTAAGTAAATGAACAACAATCATGTGTTTTTTTTTTAGTTCAATGACATTTGAGGTGGGGGATTTGAACCGTTGATCTCTTGATCGAGAGTATATATCAATTAACATTGAACTATGCTCACTTTGGCAACAAAAATTATGTTTAAGTTGTCAAAGAAAATTAAAAGAAAATATCAAAATGATTTTCTATAAAATCATTAAAAAAATTAGAATAAAGTATTTGAAAGTTTAAAAACCAAAACATAATTATATTAAAATTTAGGGCCAAAGTATCTTTTTTTTTTTTTTTGTCAAACTTTTAAAGTCTATATCACTACTTACCAATGTTAGAAAGTACAACAATCGAATTCCCACCTCGACTAGAGTGGAGGAAGATCATAGGATACATAAGGAATGACAACTATCATCATTTGTTATGACATTTTGAGTGAAACAAAAAGCAAATTCTCAAGACTTTTATACTCAAAGTGGACAATATCATACACTCTCGTAAGAACACATTGGAAAAGTCCATATAGTTCTTAATAAGTAGTATATGAGTCATACCCTCATTAAACAAAAAAAGTTACGAGTCTAAAGATATAGTCACATGCAAAATCGTGAGCGTATTCCTAGACATCTAACATCACGAAGAATCAGGTCCATTTGATATCTTACCCCTCTTTTTGAATCTTCAACTTACAACAAAATGAAGAACAACAATGAAAAATAACAGGCATATATGGCATCAATTATATGGGAAAAGGTATATCAACTACCAAGATAGGTTAAAAATGGAGTTAATAAGTAAATTAAGTAACAAGTTGAAATGATCAATAATGCAAAAATTAGTAAAACTGGTTGAAAGAAACAGTCAAAGAAGTGGGGTTGATGAGAAAAGCTGAAACAAGGAGTATATTTGTACTGACAACAATCCAAAGCGATAAGAGATATTGAAAGGATGGATGGGATAGCAATGGCACATGTAAATGCTCCTTTTTCTGCCCTTTTTGGCTTTGGCTTTGCCTTTTAGATATCCAAACTCTCACCATTATTATTACATTACATTTCAACAACAAAACCAAACACACAACTTCTACAAAACTGCGACACGTCTAACACTTAGCAGATCAATTTCCAATCACACGTCCCACCAAAACTTAACGCAGCCCCATGCCCTATTATTAACTCACTTTCCTTCCTTGCCTACATTAAATTCTCTTTTCTTTTACCCTTATTTCTACCCTCTTTTACACCCCGACAATCAGGTCGATAGTTACGCACCGTTGGATGTATGAGAAATGGTAAGAGTATCTCGATTCTGTATCGAATGTTTATTATGGGACAGGCAAATGGTAAGGATCTACATCTGATGGTTACGTCTCGTGCTCTTTATGACCTTTGAGATGTTCGACAAAACTTGTAATAATGGTGAGTAAAAATTAGGGTGCATGTCTATTGTAATACCCAGAGAGGTTTTCTAATCTGGTACGACCAAGTGGTCTCGTCATTCTCATTCCTAGTTGTGCCACATGCTTAATTTTGAAGTTTCTGTGAGTGGACCACCAATAATAGAGAAAAATGCACATTATTGGTATAGTTAGTAATTTTCCATCTTAATTAAATGCATGATATATATTTTACATATATACTTGCATAGACTCAAGATTTCTCTCGTTTCAATGTAGTGTCCATTATTCATTCATGTACTCTCGGGTATAGAGAGAGACATAAATATACACATACCATACACTCACTTTTTGTTGATATAAAATGTAGGAGAGAGGTAGGTAAAACAATATAGGAGGTTTATATGATAACATTTTAGTTTGGAGCTATGGTAGAGATGTTGTAATTACGAAATAAAGTGGATCTCGCAGGCCAAGAGAAGGCAATATATTGATTTCTTACCAAAGTCAAAATAGGGTCGAAAAAGTATTACATTTCGAAAGATACGTTTGTTTCGTTTGAGTCATATACATGTCAAAGAATGATCGATACCACATATACCTCAAGAACAAAACTTCCCTGCATACCGGTATGTAGGGATTTCCCTACATACTCCATTAAAATCTTGACAACTAAGAAAAAGAAAGGGAGAAAATGAGAAAAAAAAAATTATCTCTCCTAGTTGTCAACATTTTAATGGTGGTATGCAGGAAGATCCCTACATACCGGTATGCAGGGAAGTTTTTTCCATAGCTCAATATTTAAGGATGTTGCATCCGATGTTCAATAAACCATTCCTTAGCAAATTCATCGGAGCCGGCATCTAATATCTATAATAATTGAACTTTGCAAGATTGTTTTTTTAATAAAAAAAAGAATTAGGAAGTTTCATAATATACTACTTTAAAAAAAAGGTATGCTTATTTTCTAATCATTAACGTACTTAAAAAAAAATGAAATCCTTAAAAAAAAAGTTTTTAAAAGAATAAACACAACTACACACATAAATTTTGAAATTTGAATAAAATGTATAACATAGTAAAATAACAAGAAATAACCATAACTTTTAAATTGAAGATAAGTAATAATTTAAAACTTTCTGAGCCTCTTTTATTTCTAATCTCATATAGGTGAAGGTTTTTACACCAAGATTCAAAAAAAAAAATACCTTCATTTAAGTTAAATACATCATTTTATCTCTTAAGGGTACATCATTTGTCAATTTTGTCCATACATTACGAAATCTTCAATTTTGGATACTCAAGTTCATAATATTTAAATCAATTTTTGTTTAATAACATTTGTTGAAACTTAATAATAGAAGGATGGATATGACATTTGAAAAATATTATTTTATGATTTGACATTTTATAGTGTTAAATATCTACTTTACTCCCTGTTCACTCAATTTATTAAAAGAGAAAACTCACCCGATAAAATGTCGAAAGTATTTTTAAAAAAATCATGCATCATTTTTCCACTATTTAATTTTAGTAGTCTTTTTTTTTTTTAGAAAATTTTAGTGATAGGCTTTTGTCTGTGTTAGGGTTTTTATATATTTTTTTAAAATTTTATTGGCAATACTCTGGCTCAAAGAAAAATTAGATTAAAATTTCTTTCTAGAACTTGAATCATGCTGACCAGTTGGTTCTTTAACTTAGTGTGAAAGCAATATTTTTGTTAATTGGCTTAATATTATACCAATATTTTTGTTCTTTAACTCAATTCCTGCCAATGTTGTCCAACTCTTGTGGAATAAGCTTCTAATAAGCATAACTAAACTTTGGCGATACATTAATTAGTACCTCTTCTTATAGAATGTAGGATTAGATTTTCATTTGTCAAAGTGAGTATAGTTCAACGGTAATTGATATGTACCTTCGACCAAGAGATTAGAGGTTCAAATCCCAACCTTCAAATATTGTTGAACTAAAAAAAAAGGCCGAATTTTCATTCTTTATTTATAATGTATTGTTTGTTTGTTTTAAACCCATGCATGAAAGGAAAATGGATTGCTAAAAGAGGAAATAGAAGATAAATATAAACCCTAATAATCCGTTAGGTTAAGCTTTGGGTTTTTGTTGTCTCTGATTTACAATTTTTGCCCAATTGATATTTTATAATTCTAGTAGTTCGTGTGTTCTTTATAAATAAAATTAATATTTGAGGCTATCCATGAGAAAGAAAAAAAAAACTAGTATAATATACTTATCCACACACCCGTCAACAAGAGCTCTTATTGACTTTCAGATGTTGTAAATTTTAACTGGTCTATTTCTACTCCATATGATAGAAAAGTAAACTCCACTAAAATTTTTGAGCTACTAAATATACACTATTTAGAAATTCAATAGGTATTCCAAGTGACCGTTTTGTAGGCAAGTATTCTCGAAAAAGTATTGAGAATATATACACGCACATACTTTTAATTAATCATCACAACTTTTTTCAATACAACAAATGTGGAGATATGAGGATTTGAACGTCCAACTTTAACGGAAAGAGTATATATATATTCAATTACCCTGACCTATTCTCACGATGGTTATATAAGTTAAGACATTCTTTTAATCTATATATCTGCACATACTTCTCATGATTAAGTTCATCTCAATCGAAATATTAAATATGTTTTAATATGTCGATCAAAGTGAAAATTATATATTTTCCTAAAAAAAAAAAAGTGAAAATTATATATATATGTATATATATATATATATATTAGGTTTAGAATATGCATCGATTATGGTATGGAGGTGTTGTGTTAAGTGTTACATCAAAGAGTACAAAGAGATTCTCTTGCATGATTTAAGCAAACCACACTTTCTGTCGCGTGGAGCTTTCTTCTTAAAGTCTTATCTTTTTTGCCTGATAAAGACATGGCTGCTTCACCATTTTCAAACCTTTTTTTTTTTTTTTAACAACCCAATAAACTTTTTCTTCTCTCTCTTCTCTATGGATGAAGCAAAAGATATGTTTTTTTTTTTTTTTGGAGGAACTTAAAAAAAAAACTTTATTCTTTGACAAAAACACATGCATGTTACAATTTTTACATTATTATAGATGTTATTACTTCCCAATTTCATTGCAAATTATAACATTTAAAAAAGATAAGAGATAAAGAATATAAATTGCAAAAGTTACTTTTATACGAAGTATCTTGTGCACAATCATTCCTTGATTTTTTTTATTTCTTTTTTTAATTATAACTTGTATGAGTTTAAATGGGTTAAATTATCAAAAATACCACTCCTGAACTATGGGATTGGTTTCAATTATTATACCTCTAAACTTTCAAAAGTTTCATTTTATATAGTCCTTGGAGTTTGAAGTTTGTTTCAAAATTACCCTTAGAGACATTTTCCGTTAAACTTATTGGCAAACAGGTACGCGTTTGCATGTGTTTTTATTGTTTTTTTTAGTTCAACAACAATTGGAGGTATTAATAGGTTCAGAAACGTAATTGAAATCAACCCCATAGTTTAGAGGTATTTTTTATAATTTAACCATTTAAATGTGAGGGATATATATATATATATATATATATATATATATATATTTTGAGTTCAACAACAATTGGAGGTGGATGGATTCGAACCTCTAACCTCTTGATCGATGGTACATGTCAATTACCGTTGAGCTATGCTCACTTTTTGACAAATGTAAGAGAATTATTTGTGACTTTGAATGAAATTATGAACTTCTTTATAATTATTTTATATAAGGATCATTATTGGAATTCAAGTGTTAGATGTTGTTATATTTCACACCAATTTTACAATATTCATTGTGATGAAAAGTTTCAAACTTCACATAGAAAATAAAGTTGCAAATCTAACCTAATTGAGGATAACATATTATTTTATAAAAGTAGTAGCTAAGCTAATTGTAAACGTAATAAAAAATGAAATCATCAATTATTGTAGTTGGTCAGTATAAAGATTAATTATTATATCAAATTAATAATGACTTATCCATACACAAACCAAGAAAAATAACAAACATTTGTACAATCTTACCCAAACATTCGATAAAATTGGAACTACACATGGATGCCACACATAACCAAAAAAGAGAACACACATCGAACATTGTTTTATTGTAAATCATCAAAATCCAAGTTGCTTATAAATAACCAAAGAAGATTAAAAAAAAAAAAAAGTTAACGATGATTATTACATCATTAACCCATACAATACAAGCTGCTGAATAAAAAAACACAAATACTAAAAAGGTACAACATTTCTTGCAATAACACAGACACAGCCACAAACAAACACATTGAAATAGGGTTGTCTTTTTGGGTTTTATGTAATAATCTTGATTAGTTATTGTTTAAAGACAGAAAAGGAAGAAGAAAAAGAAAAACCCATTTCTGAAATTAGATAATTAAGAAGATCAAAGTCTTAAAATATCAATCAGAAATGACCCAATGGAGGTTTTTTTTTTTTTTTTGGTTTAATTTAAAATGGAAAAGAGAAAATAGAGAGATTGGGATTATTATTATTTGAATTTATCGCCTCCTTGCAGCAGTTTCTCTTTGTGCATTGAAATAGACAGCAGCCACTGGAAGACCCAAATCATTCTCAGCTGAAAATCTTCGAGTGTTGAAATGATCCCTTGAAGAAGGAGGGTTCACTGAACGACGCCGTTTTTGTTTGAACAGAACAAACACAAACCTGTGGATTCCTATTGTAGGCTTTGGAATTTCATAGCTCATTTCTTCTTTTCCTGTCACCACCAAATTAATTAAATAAATAAACGCCTTCACTTCAATTTTTCTCTCTCTCTCTTTAATAAAAATTAAGACTTTAAAACCTATACCAAAAGTAGCATCAGTAGTTCCTGGAATGTCAGTCACCAACCTGAAAAAGAGATTCATAATATATAATGGCCAAAAATTAGGTAACAAAAAAATTCTCTTTTTAACCTAAACAAAAGAAAAAAAGAAAAAAAATTGCTTTTTTGGTGATGGGTTTTCATCAAAGTTACATTTTTTCCAACTTTAAAGCTCAAAATCTCAAGATCATCAGTGGAGATTTTAATTTTTTTTTATTATTTTTTTTACCAGTGGAGGTGTTCTCTCAAGTATGGATCACTAGGGCCAGGAACATCAGGGTCAATCATGATCTAACCAAAAAAAAAAAAAAAAAGAATGATCAAATATCAGTTCAAAGAAAGAAAGAAAGGAAAAAAGAAAAAGGGGTTAGTTTAAAAGGAGAGATTTTGAGTTTACCAGAGTGAATAAAGACCTCATGTCTTCTCCTTGAATGTGAACCCTAGGTTTGAAGGTGAGTGAAGAAGGGAAGAATTCATGGCCATTGAGGACTTGCTTGTTGCAGAAAGTGATTGACATTTTAATGGTTGGAAGGAAGGAATCCACAACATCTCCAATCACTCTTCCAAGAACCAGAGGCTCTGATGTTTTTCTTGCCATTAGAGAGAAAGAAGAATAATAAGAGAGTACAGACCAAAGAGAGAGTTTCTCTATCTCTGTTTTTTTTTTTTTTTTTTTTTTTGGGGGTTTGAGGTTAGAAAAGACAGTTTCTTTTATGTAAAGATGGTTTCCAAGAAGAGCCCTTTGTTTATAAGTGTTGTTAACTAAACTAGAAAAGTTACTTTTGATGGAAGGTTTGGCAGTGACCAAATTGCATCATCTATCTCTCACCTTTCAACTATGGCATGAGTTGTTTTCTATTGTATATTCCCCTTTTGGGCCCATATTTGACCTGTCTCATTTTGAGGCTTCACCCCTAACATAATTTGAGACTTCAACAAAATTTTATTATTTTTATGAATGTTGAAATTTGGAAAAAAATATTATTTTTGTCCTTAATTTTGAAGAATAGGTGTATTTGGTTTCTGACTTTTTAAAATTGATCTTTTTACTCCATGAGTTTTGAGAAATGGGTTTAAAAGGTTTTGAGTTTTAAAAATATATCTTTTTACTCCCTAAGTTTTGGGAAATATGTTTAAAAGATCTCTCATTTATTTTCCTTATTTTTTTTAAAATTATTTTTAATCTAAAAGCCATTCAATATTAAAAAAATATTGTTTTAAAAAAGTTGAAAAAATAAATGATGGACCTTTTAAACCTATTTTTCAAAATCGATGGAGTAAAAAGGTTTATTTTGAAAACTTTGAGATCTTTTAAACTTATTCAGAGACAAAGTTTTCTTTTTTCCTTCAAATTTAGAAAACGCCCCGAGATTTGAAAATGATTTAAAATGTTGAGAGAGAATTTGAAAGATTTGAAGATTTTGAAATTTATTTTAAATTTTGTAGATCCAAAAACACGTTAAAAAAAGCTCAGAGAGATAATTGTATCTAATGGAAGGGCAAAACAAGAAAAACAAAAAAAAAAAAAGTCAAATCATCCAAAAATATTTTTAGAAATCTTATAATGTTTAGAGGCCAAAATTTTCAAAACTCTTATTTTAATTTTTTTTTTTTTTTTTTTTTTTTTTTTTTTTTGAGGAGAACTCTTATTTTAATTTGGCCATAGAGTAAAATTTCTCTATATTAAGTTCTAATTATATGATATGAACTACCCAAGTTAGGCCAAAAGTAAGCTCAATACACAAGTCACGCCCCTGTTGTTGTTGGCAAGCCACCATTGACCATTTAGATCCAATAACCTCTAAATAGCAACATGGTGTTGTGGTGTAGTTGGTTATCACGTCAGTCTAACACACTGAAGGTCTCCGGTTCAAGTCTGGGCGACGTCACTTTTTTTTCAAAAAGTATGATATTTTTTCTATATCTCTTAATTGGAAGACTTTCACGTAGCTCCTCCCTGTATGTTTCTCACATACATCTTAATAAAGTAATCCTTTTATAAAAAAAATAACCTCTAAATGGCTTTTTAAGAAATCATTTAATTTTTCCCTTTGTAATAATATTATGAATTTTATCTGTTAACTTTTTTTTGTTTCACTTGGACTATTATGTTCATTTTGTAAGAGCTTAAGCTTACTTCCTTCCTTTAGTCCTAAATTTTAGTTTAGATTGTTTTAGATAGATCTAATTATGCTTTATTAGGTTGATGTTCATTAAGCTTTAGTTTTAAGCATTTTTTAGGGTTTCTTGGTTGACCATATATAAAGCCAACTTATGTTTATTTGTAACATAACTAGAATATGGATGTTGAATGAAAATGTTTTGGGATTTTCTCCTGCTTTGAGTTCCAAGAGCCTCGTGGTTGCCTAGCTTAATGTAGCTTGCACATAATCCTTAGAATTATTTAAGCTTGATTGGTCACCAAACTTGTAAAGTGATTCGAGACCTTGGATTTAAAGTAGCATTTTCTTCTTCAGGGTTGTATTTGACCATCAACCGTGAATTCCTCTTGAGTGTTACTTTTGTGTGTGAGAAGTTCTTTACGTATGTGTTTAGAAGGTGCCAGCTTTTACTAAGATTGTCTTAACCATTTTCTTAGGGTTAATGATATTGTTTTAATTTTTTGTATATTTTAATAAAAAGTAAAAGTTTATGGACCAATTTTATAATTAATAATAAAAAAAATTACCAAATTTAACCAAGTTGTTAATATATATCCAGACCAATTAATGTCTTGTCCACAACTTTCTTTTCTAGAATTCAACAACACGATGATAGGGGAAGAGAATCGAATCTTTGACCTCTTAGAAAATATATGTCGACACAATAACAATGTTTTATCTCGTTAATTCTTTGACACGTAACACATCAAATTCACTAATGCAACACACGTAAAACACTACATTAAAAAAAATAAATAAAAAAAAAAACATTTCTCTATTACTTAAGAATCAAAGAAAAAAAAAACGAAATTTCTCAATTAAATTGGACGAAATTAAACCCCCAAAGATTATTCTCAAGAATCAAACATTCTCCTCATCCTCCTGATCTCCTTCAAGCTCAAGCCAAAAGCCTTCTCCAAAAGCTCTTCTTTAATCCCAGAGCCAAAAATGGCGGACGCCATCTTCTGAGTTCCCGGATTCTGACTGTTAAAACACCCGAAAACCGTCGCCGTCCGCTTCCCCACATTCATCTGAAAGTGCACCAGCCCTCTCGGAATCACCATCACTTCACCTTCTCCGATCACCTTCGAGTAAACCCGGTTCGCCGAGTCCACAAAACCGGCGTACACGCTCCCCTGAACCACGTACACCATCTCGGCCGCGCGTGGGTGCACGTGCGGCGGGTTTATGGCGCCAACTTTGAAGTCGGCGCGTACGAACGACATTCCGAGCGTGTTCAATCCGGGGAAGAGAGTTGGGTTTGCGGCTACGGTGGCGAACCCACTTTTCGAGAAGGTTCCGGCGGATTTTCCGCCGGAGAACACGAAATCGTCGGCGGTGACGGAAGTTGAGTTCTTGCATGGAGGGTCGCCGCCGTCGGCGTTTTTTGGGGAGTTGGGATTTGGGATGCAGAAATCTTGAAGTGGGTCGGGGTCTGATGCCATGGAGAGTGTGAGAATTAGGTGAAATGAGAAGATGGGTATGAGGATTTTGAGAGACATTTTGATTTGAATTGTGATCGAATTCTTTGTGTTTGATGATTCCAAGAATATTGGGTTGATGGGTTTATATAGAATAATGAAATAGGTTTGAATAAAAGAGAGGGCTTTTTGTTTTTAATGGCTTGATCCAAGGCACATTTTGTGCAAGTGGGGTGCAAAGTTCATACTTCATACATAATATATGGAGCAATAATGTTGTCCACATAATTATTTCTAGGTTAAATTATCTCTAAACTTCCAGTATTGTGTCATCAATTTAGTTAATGAACTTTAAAAAGTTTCAAATAGGTTATCGAAGTTTCAATTTTGTTTCTAATAGATCCCTAAATTTTTAATTTTGTGTCTAATAAGTCCGACTTATTCAACCTTTTTTAAAATTCATCCTAGATACAAAATTGAAAGATTGGAGTCTCAATAGATATAAAATTCTATATAGTAGATTTGGTTAATTTTTAAAAATAACAAATATATCAAGGACCTATTAGACACAAAATTGAAAGTTCAATGATCTATTAGACATTTTTAAAGTTCAGGGACCTATTAAAAACAAAATTGGAAGTTCAAGGGCCTATTAGAAGCTTTTTAAAGTTCAAGGACCTAATTGAAAAATTCAAGGACTAAGCTTGTAATAAAACCTTATTGAGGGTTAAAATTGATACAACCCCAAAATTTAGGGTTAAATTTTTTTTTTTTTCCTAAAAAGTTTATGTCTAAATCATTACTTAAAAAGAAAGGTCAAATGATACAATGTGTTTTTTAATCCAAAAATATTGAAGTATATTAAAAATAAAGATAATAAGTTTAGTATACTTCCATATGATTATTACCCATGCATTATAATGATGTTTTTATCACCCACCTAAGAACTTTTTTCAAATTCTCACTCACCCATCTTTAATTCCTTATTTTCTTGTTCTTCCTCCACTGAGTATCACACTCTTTTTTGTTTTCTTTTTTTTATTCAATTATTATAACAAAAGAAATTAAAATAACAACAATAACAATACAATAGAGATGAAATCCCAAATTTCAAGGGGAAGATGATGAATAGATATGAATTTGGCCACAAATTAAACTTGGGAAAGGGATTTCACAAGAATTCATCAACTATAAAGATGATATTTTTGTTTATTTAATTAACTTTATTTATCATATAGAAAAGTGTCACATATCAATGATACTTGTAAAATGGCCAATACGCCATGATTATTGTATCTCATTGAATCGTGGTGCATGCTTGATTGCTCTCCAAATTGAGCTGCCAACCACTATTTTTACTTGAGGCTTAAGACACAAGGATGGTACAAGAATGATTAAATCGGTGGCCATTTCTAATGTGGGTGTTATTATTACTCCCATTCTTTTGATTTGCCTTTATAATTGTATGCAATGATCGAATTATTTGGACATGTTGATGAATACCATATATACGTTGTGACTATGATAAAAGCGATTAAAAAATCATATTTGATTTGGTGAAAATGTGTTTTATTTTAAGATTTTGTTTGGAAGAAATGTTGAAATTGAAGTTGAATGAGGAAAAAAAAAAGCTGAGAACTTTTGTGTTGATAATAATGTAGATGTGAGGATGTATGCCTTGGCACCAACAAAATAAAAGTTGTATGAGATATGTGTTTTTGGTCATCGTGGAAGTAACTTGATTAAACCAAGCCAATAAGAGCACAATTCAATTGGCATAAAAATTAAGTTTGGGATATGATTTTTGTACGGATGACCCTCTAAAATAGGCGGAAATGATAAATGTCCCACATTTTCAAAATAAGAATATATGACATTTTGCTTGCGTCAGTATCCTAGTAAAATTATCATTTTACTCTCTACTCTAACCTTACTCTCCCTCGCTACTCTTGCTCTAGCTTTTCGCTCTCTCTCCAATCTCTCACTTTCTCTCCAATCTCGCTCTCGCTCTCACTCTCACTTTCGCTCTCGATCTCTCTCTCCAATTTCTCCCTCCAATTAGAGATGTTCATTTACCCCGCGGGAACCCGCCCCGAATGGGGCGGGGAATCCCCGATTACGCGGGGAATGGGGGAGGGAGTGGGGACAAAATTTTCCCCATTCCATAAACGGGGCCGAGGACGGGGAATATATTCCCCGTCCCCGTCCCCGGCCCCGTTTCCCCGCCCCGCCCCGCTTTTTTTTTTTTTTTTTTTTAATATATATATAATTTAATTTAATGTATATTATTATAATATTATGGTGTAATTTATAAGTATAAATAGTAAAACTCCAACTTTGTTGTTGTAATTTTTAAATTTAAACTTATTTTATTGTTGTTATTATTTTAAAATTTGTTATATTTGAGATTATGTTGTAATTGTGATTTATTTATGTTGAAAACCATAGTGTAATATTGAAATTTAATCTTTTAGAAATGATGTTTGAAGATTTTAAACTCTATCATGAAATATTTTTGCTCTTTTCATTAGGATATTTCATAGATTTTTTTTTAAAAAAATTGCAATTGATTGACATTTAATAAAAAAAAACTGGGAATAATTCCCCGCGGGGAACCCGATCCCCGCAAATTCCCCACGGGGAATCCCCGCCCCGATCCCCGCTAAATTAAATGGGGAATTTGGCGGGGACGGAGATTGATTTAGGGGGCAGGGACGGGGACGGGGAAGGCTTCCCCGTCCCCGCCCCGCCCCGTGAACATCCCTACCTCCAATCTCTTACTCTCTCTCTCTAATTTCTCTCTCTAATCTCTTGCTCTATCTCCAATCTCGCTCTCGCTCCATTAAATGCGCGTATTTATATAGAGAGCAAAATGGTAATTTTGCTAGGATGATGTCGTACAAAAGAGCATATTATCCTTATTCTGAAAAGGTACGACATTTTTCATTTTGACCTTTCAAAATGGATCATCCACGCAATTATGTACTCTCAACCAAAAGGTTAGAGCTTCAAATTCTCCACCCTACACGTTGTCAAAAAAAAAAAAACCCTTAATTAGACCAAGTTGTGTTGCTTAGCAATTACCTAAACTCAGCACAATTAAGGTAAACCATTCGCAATTGTGACTCAAGTTAACTGACATGGATCATGTACATGTACTAGCAATTGTGAGCTTTAGCAAATTATTCAGTATTGTTGGAGATTTCACGTATGGCTCGCTCAATTCTTTGTCAAGTATATTAATTGATCAGCAAGAGAAGTGGCGTGAGTCGATATAGGGTTTTCCACTGCTCTTTACACTACGTGTGGTTAAACATGTGTCATTTGAGGAATTACCTGATACTAAGCATAATATTTAGGATATTTGTAATGGGTGGCAATATCAACCTAAATAATGGCAAATAGCAATTTTTAAAAATATTTTCAAATATGGCAAAAATTTTGAATTAATTTTTTTTATCCCCGTTTTGCCCCTAATTGCGCGTGCATCAGTTTCTTTCTATCAACTTTCTATTATCTGATAGAATAGATATCAACAATAATGGAATTCTATCTGATAGAATTCCGTTACTCTAGTGATAGAATCTATCTATCATTGAAAAGAGTTCTATCAGGGATAGAATTCTGTCCTCTATAGGATTCTATCAGATAGAATTCTGTCCTCTATAGGATTCTATCAGATAGAATTCTGTCACTCTAGTGATAGAATCTATCTATAGAATTCTATTTGTATGTTCTAATGTAGTGATAGAATTCTATTATTATCAACAATAATATAATTTTCCGTTACTATAGTAATAGAATCTATCTATTAGTGAAAAGAGTTCTATCAGGTATAGAATTCTATCAGATAGAATTCTGTCCTATCTAGAATTCTAACCGATAGAATCCTGTTACTCTAGTGATAGAATCTATCTATCAGTGAAAAGAGTTCTATCAGGGATAGAATTCTATTAGAGCAGTAATTCTATCATTGATAGAAAGCTTATAGTGATAGGAAGGTTTCTATCAGTGATAGAATCTATCTGTGATAGAAAGTTTTTCTATCACAGATAGATTCTATCAGTGATAGAAATCTTCTATCACTGATAGAAAGTGATAGAAAGTTTTTTCTATCACTGATAGGAGCTTTCTATCGGTGATAGAAAGTTTTTTCTATCTATGATAGAAAGTTTTTCTATCACTGATAGAAGCTTTCTATCACAGATAGAAAAACTTTCTATCAGATAGAAATAGGATATAACAACCAAACACTGATAGAAATATGATAGAAGGATAGAATCTATCTCTATTAGTGATAGAAAGACTTCTATTTCTATCAGATAGAAAGTCTTTCTATCAGATAGAATCTCATAGAAAATATGAGAAACGAAACACCTACCAAACAACACCAACCAAACACCTACCAAACAACAACAACCAAACACCTTATAAAAAAGAACACAGATAGGATTAATAGGATAGAAGTGATAGAAATGATAGAAAGCAAACACCTATAGGATAGAAGTGATAGAAATGATAGAAAGCAAACACCTACCAAACACTGATAGAAAATCTTTCTATCTGATAGAATCTATCTCTATGAGTGATAGAAAGCTTCTATCATTGATAGAAAGTCTTTCTATCAGATAGAATCTATTTCTATCACTGATAGATTCTATCAGTGATAGAAAGACTTTCTATCAGATAGAAAGGGCATTTTAGTAAATACACATTTCAAAACTTAAAATTTTTCCATTTTTGCAAAATTTTTTGTGAACCGCTAAATCTGCAAATATTTTGGGCCGGTTTGCTATATTTGCAACCGGCCCTAATATTTAAATGCATATAAGCTCGACAAGTGATTTTTCTATTGAACGTGCACGAATTTACCTTTGAATAAGGATGACATGCATCATTGCACATAAGATCAAGTTGTTTTATATCAGGTATTCGTGGATTAAACTATAAAATGAAATAGTTTAAATTCTAAATATGAATATCTTGACCCCTATTAATTAGGGACGATGCCTTCATTTTTCAACTGTTAGATGAGATACGTCGGAGAAGTAAATTCATACAATCCAAATTTGCATATAAGGTCTCTCATTGCTCACTTTTTCTTTGCATTATTTAATCGAGAAAGAGGGTATGTTTTGTCTCATTTAGTATACCTTATCCTCCATTGGAATTGTCCATTTCAGGCCATTTTTGGGACCTTAATTTCACCTTTTCTTGCCATTCATGGCATTGAACAGTGTGTTCTAAGGTGTTTTTTTTGGCACATTATTTGTGAAGAATCGATTCTTGTTGGACTGAGTTTGAACATTTCTTTGTCCTACACCATTATTGGGCTTTTGAGTCAAGGGAAAAATATACTTTTGGTCCCTGAGGTTTGGGTTAAGTGACACTTTGGTCCATGAATTTTCAAACTCAACAAAAATACCCCTAGGTTTGAGATAAGGAGTACTTTGGTCGTCCCTGCCGTCAACTTTTCTGTTAAATTTTAACAGTTGCTGACGTGACACTATTATTTTAATAAAAAAAATTATTTTTAAAATTTTTTAAATAAAAAATATTAAAATAATAAAATATTATTATTTTTTTAATTATTTAATTATTTCTCCTTCTCCCTCTTTACTTCCCTTCTTCTTCTCCATCTTCTTCCTCTTCATCCTTTCCTTCTTCATATCTCCGGTGGCCACCACTCGCCGCCGTCGGCTGTTGGCGACTGTTTTTTTTTTTTTTTTTTTAATTTCTCCTTTCCCTCTTTTCTTTTTCTTCTTCCTCCCTTTTTTCACTATTTTTAAAAAAAAAAATGAAAAACAAAAAACGAAGGGGGAAAACCCCTTTGATTCCGACGCCGGAGAGGGAGGAGGGAGGTCCGGAAGGTAACGAGAGGATTGATGTAACGAGAATCAAGAATGCAAAACTGAGGTTTTGCTGGATCTCGAGGAGAACTTGGAGAAGCGATTTTTCTGATAACAGGAAGAATCCAAGCCGAGAAGGTTCAGTTTCTGCAAGTGACGTAGCAACAGAGACCGATTTGACGGAAATGGAGACCTGGCCAGTGTGAGTGAATCCAAATTTCTCGAAGAGAATCATGGGGCGGTTGTCGGAGGAGATCTTGAGGGATTTGATCTCAACGATGGAGGAGGCGGCGAGGAGGCCGAGGAGGAGGAAGAAGAGAGGGAGGCGGAAGGGTGATGTCGTCATTTCGATGTCGTCGAAGATCGTCCCGAGCAAAGAGTTCAGCGGCGAGGTTCGAGAAGAAAGAGTACAGGACGGTTGGGACTTAGAAGGGGAAATGGGGGCGGGTGAAGAATGTGACGCTGGCGTGAATTGGATGGTTAAGGATCTGTAAGACGGAATTGCCCTCGCTCTCAGATCTTCCAGATCTGGAACGAGGAGGGAGGAGGGACCTCCCTCTTCCATCTCCGGCGCCAGAATCGAAGGGGGTTTTCCCCTTCGTTTTCTGTTTTTCTTTTTTTAAAAAAAAAACAATGAAAAGAGGGAGGAAGAAGAAGAAGAAAAAGAAAAAGAAAAAGAAAAAAAAAAAAAAAAAAAAAAAAAAAAAAAAAAAAAAAAAAAAAAAACAGTTGCCGGCGGCAGCGAGTGGTGGTCGCTGGCCTCCAGAGATATGAAGAAGGAAAGGATGAAGAGCAAGAAGATGGAGAAGAAGAAGGGAAGTAAAGAGGGAGAAGGAGAAATAATTAAATAATTAAAAAACTAATAATATTTTTTATTTTAAAATTTTTAAAAATAATTTTTTATTAAAATAATAGTGCCACGTCAGCAACCGTTAAAATTTAACAGAAAAGTTGACGGCAGGGACCAAAGTGCTTATCTCAAACCTAGGGGTATTTTTGTTGAGTTTGAAAACTCAGGGACCAAAGTGTCACTTAACCCAAAAAAGTGTATTTTTCTCTTTAGTCAATTAATCTTCGAAATGGCCAAATATATTTTGTGAAGTATTTGTTGAAAAGATGTTGAGCATGAAGAGCTGACCACAAGTGACAGAGAGTAAAGTTTTTTTTTTTTTTTTTTTTTTTTTTTTTTTTTTTTTTTTTTTTTGAGGTGTTTGGCAAAAATAAGGATATGTGAGGCTTTCTTATTACCAAATAAATAATTTTTTTTAAAAAAAAAATCATAAGATTTACATCACCAACCTAATCAGAACTCAATGGTTAAGGCATTTATAATGTAATATTCTAAAAGATATAAAATAATTGATGATGATAATAATAATAATAAGTTACTTACTAAAAGGTTTTATTTATAAACGTAGTAGCTCTTCATTCATCTACGAATACAAAATAAATAAAAACATCAATTAAGATCGTAAAACTTTCCAAAAACTTTGGCTTGTTGACAATATCCTGACCATTTAGTTGGGTAGAAAAATAGTCAATTGAATTTAAGCTAAGCTCATCAAGATTGCCTTTAACCTGAATTTTTAAACTCAAAATTCTTTGCTATACCTGTTGTTATGATTTTCAAGCACAGTACTCAGAGACTCTCAAGTCCAAAGATAAGGAGTCCGTTTCAGACCTAACTGCAAGAATAAGCTTTTACCAAACAATACTATCGAGGAGAGAAAAAAAAGAGTATAAGAGAGAACCAACAAGAATTTTTCATTTATGGACACCATGCGAAGAGAGAATGACGATATGAGGTTAGCTTAACGGTTAAGACATCTCCATAATGTAATATTCTGGAAAATATTCTTAAAAAAAGAGTAAATAACCCAACAAGCAACCTAAGATGAAAGAGACCCCACCACCTCAAAATTCCTACTCTCTCTCTTCACCCTGACAGACTAATGCACGTTGGAAGCACATCACAATATAGTTGGCATACACCAAAACGTACAAACTAATAATTAACCAAAAAAAGTAACAAAGTAACCAAAAGCTAACCTGATAATTAGAACTCAATAACAAATAGAAAGCTCAACACTAAACGTAAAAACAAAACAAATGGCTTAAATAATCTAAACAACAAGAAACAGAATGGGATATTAGTGGGGATTTGGGATGCATCTTTTAACATTTCCAAACTGCAAACATGTAACTAAAAGCAGTTGCTAGTAGTCAATTTTGTACACAAACAAATTTGGCTGCTCTTTGTGGCCCTTAGATAAAAAGAGTAAAAATATGTATATGTAAACAAAAACAAAAGCTGTCCATGTGGACCATCTTACTGGCCAATAGTACAAGATGGCTAGAGTTCTTACCAAACTAAGAGGTTTTGCTTCCATACTTCTAAGTTACACATAAAACGCAACAGAGGTAGCTGTAAAACTCAAGAGCCAGCAGCAAAATCATAATCCAAACAAACAAATGTTTTGATGGCATTTTCATTATTAAAACAAAAACGTGCAAAGCTTCCATGCCAATGTTCCTAACATATGAGGGGATAGATTTATCAAAGTGTTGACCTTGCAGCTTGGAAGATTGAAGTCCCTTGACAGGATATGCTTCCTGCCTCGGTTTTAAATGAAAATACCCTCACAGTCGCAAATGCTCAAATACAACCGCTGAAAATCAGGGTTACACAAACCAGTAATTAAAATATGTTTCCTGGCCTGGGATTTATATAAATGAAATGCATGTGATTTATAAATGCTATTTGCTTAAACTTAAAGCATATCTGGAAAAGAAAGAGTTCAGAGAATTTGGAAAAATATACAAATCCAGAGAAGATAGATACAGAATCCTAGCAAGTCTCTAAAAATGAACCTGTGGAAAAAGAAAAGAAAAGTTCGTCATTTGTCAACAAGGACTGTGATTGACAATTGCTTAAAGTAATGAATGCAGTTTGTAAAGAAAGACAAAGGTTTTCAGAATTACGACTGTCGAACAAGTAGGATCGTCAGAATCCTTATGGGATGCATATAGTCTCATACAACTCTCGAATAGACTTGGAGAACTCCATGAACTTTCTCCTATTCATATTCGAACTGAACCTCCACATGCATATACTTTCTCATCAACTGGACAACGGAAAAGGTGAAGTTTGCTAAAGTTTGGCATTCGTCATGGGTTTTGACCTCAGAAACAACCCCACATATGATCAACTTTTTCAAATTCGGGCACCTTCCTAGAAGTTTTTCCATCCATTCAGAGAAAAATTCGCTAACTACACTCCACCCGAGTTCAAGCACTACCACATTCAACAAATGAGATGACCCCTGCAAGCTATGCTGAAGGATTCCATCTTTCAAATCGTAACATAGCGATAGGTGGCTTAACCGAGGAAAACACATACAAATAGTCTCTAAATCCACTACCTCATCATCGTCATCAAATACAACACCCCAGAGCCGAAGCTTCCTTAACTTTGATGATTTTGAGATCATATGATAGAATTTTGGCCACATAATTGTAAAGTTGCAGACATCTACAACCTCAAGATTTTCCATGTTCTCACCAATATCAAGATGGATAACACTGACATCATCAATCCTTAGAACTCTCAAGGCTCCCTTGCTAACTACTTCAAATAGCTCAAGAGTACAATCTTTTAGATGCATAACTTCAAGGGTATCAGCCTCCAATATAAACTTGTCCAAACTGATTGCTTCAACATATATATCCTTCAATGAGGAACTGCTAACTTCCATATCTGACATTGAAATATCAGGACTGATCAGAGCCAATTTCTCAAGTTTAGGACAAGTGGTCAGAAGAAGGCTCAAATCCAATGTAGAGACACTGACATGACTAAGAGAAAGTGATTTTAAGCAAGGGAACTTCTGATAGCTGGGTTCTACGCCTGTTATAGAATTATGAGCCAATGCCAGCACTTCAAGCTTTTGTCGACCACATTTCTCAATGATATTGAAGATCGGGGTTGTCTTCACATTATAGTGCAGTTGGCGCAGAGTATCTCTAGTATACATGAGCCAAGCCATCACAGGTGCAGCAGAGAATTCGTCAACTTCATCCATTGATATTGCCAGATGTTGCAGCGCAGTTGTTTGAAATATTGTTTGAGTTATAAGAATTTCCAATCTGCTGGTTGAGAGTTCATGATAGACAGGCCAATCATGAGAATCAAAAGAAAGGGTGTGGAGGTGATTTCGCCAAGCCTCTCTCCATTTCTTACAAGTGGCCGAAGCAATCACTGCATCTCGGGCACCTCTGAGCTGGGAAAGTATGTTTCCGATCACTTCAACAGGAAGATGCTCCATTCCCAAAGCACCAAGATGAAGCAGCTACTTCCACAAATTTACACAGAACATCAAATTCCAGCACCCAAAACCCCAATAACAGGAATCAAAGTAGCCATGTGAACACCATCTGTGCTATCTGCAGCAGTTAACAAGAAGCACAAAACGAATAAAAACGGGTTTCCGTATCGCGAAAATCAATCAAATTGACAAAAGCAATTCAATACAACTTCCCAATAAAAACCCGGATCTGAAACATAAATTATCCACTAAAAACAAAAATTCTCGCATCTAAAGAATTAACGAAATCAGAAATCTGGGGTTTTACTAAAACGGCAATGCTCACTCAAAATCCCCAGAAATTTCAAATTGCATTAGAAACCGATCGTGAACAAACAGAACAAACTAATTAACGCGACCATATTCAAGGAGTTGGAACCGGTCGCGCCAATCTAATTCTCCATACAAGTAATCGAAAGATTAATCTATGAATTCCAATACGTAAAGATAAGAAAGAGAAGAGTGTCGTGGGGAAATAGGTGACTTGGCTTACTGGATAGTGAGACGAAAATGATCTCGATCGAAGTGGAACTCCGGCGGCCATGGCAATTCGCCGCCCAAATGAAGAAAGAGAGAAAGTAAAGAGGGAATTGGGGAATTAGAAGGAAGTTGGAAATTTCGGAAATCGAAGAAAGATAAGATCGGAATCGGAACTTTGCAATTCCACTGCTTGAGAAAAAGAAAAGATGGAAAGTATTAAAAATAATAATAATTATTATTATTATTATAATAATGAAAATTGCTGGGAGTGGTTTGCGTTGCGTGTATAAGGTGTTTTGAACTTTGACCATTGAGCTCTACAGCCTACACCGTCACCACCTTTTTTAATTTTATTATTTTACAATATTCAACCTCTAACGAATTGGTCCAGGATACAATCTTTATGTTGGTAGAGATATGCTCATGTTGAAGTTAGTATAATTCTTTAAAAGGAAAAAAAAAAAAGGACTTTTACTAGTTTTCTTGTTATAACAAATTGTGGAAATTTGTCAAAGTGAGCACAACTCAACAGTAATGATATATATGGTCGATTAAGAATTGAGATATTTGAATCCCCCACTCCAAAATGACGTTTGGACCCCATAAATATATAGATGAATTTGAGCTAAGTTTAGGTTGACAATTTATATTCTTAGGACTTTTGAGTTGTATAATTTTTATTTTTTTAATTTTAAATTCATCAAATTGAATCTTAGATTTAGATTAATGTTATAATTTTCATCCTTCATTCGAATTTTACTACTTTTACCCGCTAATTTTAACAAACAAAAAAAAAGGAAAAATAAAAATATCTTCTCATACTAATTGATCTCAATGAAAATGGAGCCATGCACAAAATTAAACTTCCCGAATATAAAAGTTGGGTCATATAATCAAATCCCTTAAAACTCACAAATTTCAACAAAAAGTATTATTATTATTTTTTTAAACGGTACTTTATAACTTATTAAATACACGTGTGGAATGTGAATCTATATGTTATTTAGATGAAAGTCTATCCTAAAGGAAAAATTACAAAATTTATTCAAATGTAAGATAAATAGTGTAATAGTCATTTAGGTTTAAGATTGGTTGAATTTTTTTTTTTTTTCGGTTAAATCTCATAAATTTGGTGGTTTTTTCAAGAGACAAAATTAAAAGGTTTGATGTTTAATTTAGTCATGAAAAAAATATATATATTGAGTTAAAACAACTTTTTTCAATTTGGAGTCTCTAAATTTTGGGGCATTGTGACAGATCACATACCACACATACTAAAGTACGAGTCTAACCTAATATTTAGGGGCTGTTTGGGGCGCTGAATTGGTTATAATATGTTATAATAATCTGGGGATTATAGTAGTCTGGGGTTTATAATAATCTGTGTTTGGGATGCAGATTATTATAGTCTGGGATAAAATAATCTGTGTTTGGGGTGTAGACTAAAATAATATGTGTTTGGGATGCAGATTATTTTAGTATGGGATAAAATAGTCTGTGTTTGGAGTGTTGATCTGTTTTAACATGGAGCTCTAAATCAAAGGTTTTTCTTTTTCTAGTTTTTTTTTATGATATACGATTCACTTTGATTTAGGGTTATGTTTTTTTTTTTTACAAAACAAAAAAGTTTAGGATTTGGTATAGAAAAATCATATTAGTTAACTTTTAGTATTGCCAAAATAAAAATTGTAAATGTTTAGTTCAAAAATCATATTAACTTTTTTTATCAATAAAATCATTTGAAATAAACTTGAGTGTGGTAAATACAATTTCGTTTGAATGTTTTTTTTTATAAAAAAAGTTGGTTAACCTTCGATGTTGCAACGACTTTTCCGACAACCTTCGATGTTTTTTTTTTTTTTTTTTTTTTTCATTTTTTATATTTTTCAAATGAGAAGAAATATGAAAAAAAAGTCGGTGGCCGGAAAAGTCGTCACCGATCGTCGGAAAAGTCGTCGGCGGCCGTCGGAAAAGTCGTTGGCGGCCGACGGAAAAGTTGCCGGAAACTTCGCCGGCTGACGGCGGTCGGAGGTCGTCGGAAAAGTCAAGGAGTCACATGGAAGAAGATAGGAGAGAGTTACTGTAGAAAATGGTTAATCGGATAGGTTGAATGATGGTTACTGTAGAAAATGGATAAAATAATCGGGGGTAAAACTAACCCACCTCACTATTTATTTTTGTTGATGTCCCAAACACTGAATAGGTTATAATAAAAGTGGTTATTATAATCTATTGAGTGCCCAAACACCCCTTAGTTGATAAACTAGTTTCCCCTTGTTTTCTTCACTTCTCTGTTATATCTCACTCGCGCTGTATCAAGAATGGCGCCATGTCGCAAACTGATTTACTTGCTTCTCATTTTGACATTTATTCTGCCACTCCCATTCTCCGCCAGAATTTTCAAAGCTACTGATGAGAAAAGACACGCTTCTTCATCCAAGCAAGGATTTGCATACGGAGAGTGGATTCCTCTGTTCGCCAACAAAGTATTTGGGGCTGATGAACGATGGTAATTACTTACTCCCACGATTCTTTTTAGTTTTCTTGCAATCTCCGTTTTCATTCCAATCCCTTTGCTGTGTCGGTAAGATCTTAATCGGTTTCTGTTTAATCCGCCTTATCTCGAGGTCACTGACCCTGTTTGGGTGATGAGAAATCGTCGGAAAAGATGGAAAGAAATGAGTTCTTGTAGTGATTATCGTATCAAAATGTATTTCGTTCTACTTTTTCGATATTGAAGTTAATTGTATCGTGTACTTCGGTTTGAAAAACCAAATGCATGTGATTAGAAATCCAAAGTGACAGTTTAAATTTTCAGGGAGTTGCTGAGTTTTTCAGTCAATTTCAAATTACGTAGATGATGCATATTTTTTATTCCCCGAGTCTTGCACTTCCTTTCGTTAGTTTGCTTCTTTAATTGAAAAGGGGATAAAAAAAGAATTACAATTTAAAGTATGAAACAAAACTGCATTTGCATTGCTTACTTCATGAAGTGATTTCTTTTCTTGATTAACGGAAAAAGGGTAAAGATCGGGAGAAAGAGTGTAAGAAGCTATATGTTCTCTGAGATACTACTTGTGGTGTCTTGAACTCTGTTCTACTAATCAATGTTGTTAACTATTTCCATTTTTCTGATTTGCAGCATGGCATACTCTTATTTTTCGCTTCCAGTTTGCCCTCCAGGAGGTGAATTTCATATTGTACTCTTCATTAGATGCTGGAACTCTTTGATTAATATTATATCATGTACGTCATTTATGTTTAATCTGTTGTACATTTTAATGGGCTACAGAAGAAGTACCCAAAAGAAAGAGATCCCTGAATGAAATTCTGGCTGGCGACTGCTTAACCAACACCCAGTATGAGTTGAAATTTGGCGTTTCAGAGTCGGAGGGCTTCCTTTGCGAGAAGTATATGACAGAAGATGATCTCAAAAGGTTTAAGTTTGCCATTGAAAACAAATTTGAGTACCAAATGTACTTTGGCAACATCTGGTTTAGGAGTAAGGTGGGGGAAGCCATTGAAGAAACAGGATTGGGGCAAAAGTTTTATCTTTTCAATCACATTGAATTCAACGTGGATTTCATTCAGAGTCAAGTGATGGGCATTAATATTGTAAATAGTCTTAATTCTTCTGTGGATATAACCAATATTACTGAAGTCCTTGTCGAATTTTCCTACTCTGTCTTCTGGAATGAAATCAAGCCCAGAAACAAAACTGCAGCTGAGAAAACCTCATGGCTTTTGGAAGAGGATCGACACTTGGTTTTGTCGTCAATGTGGCTTTGGACTGTCATTGCTTTTTGGTGGATAGCATTGCCTCTTGTAGTTGCTTCACCGTATCTGTTTCGGTATCTCATGGAGAACAGGTAACAGGCCTTCTCTTTGTTATTGTAATTTAGGTTAATTCAAGACACTTGTTAATCTTTCAGATTTGTTGATTATTTACAGACAACCTCATAGAGGTATTCGTCGTTTCAATGATAGAACGTGCCACTGTCCGATGTTCACATCCTTACTCGGTGCTACATTGGGCGTTGGAACTCAGCATATAATCATGTAACCTTTAAAATTGTATTGTAGAGCTAATCATCTACTCATCTAATCAGCATCTAATCATTAAACCAATTGCGTCTGCAGAATTGTAATGCTTTTTGTTTCTGCATACGAGGGTATCTACCCCTGCAACCGTGAAATAGTCTCTGCTGATCTTGTTATGGTATATTGTCTAACATCAGTACTATCTGCATTTATGGGCAGATCATTTCATGAGAATTTTTCCCCAATTGGATGGGTATATTCTCAAAAACTTGTAATTCACCATTTTATATTTGTCCATTCATGCTTCTCTACATGATACTTCTTTTTTTTTTTTTTTTTGGAATCTCATTCTTGCAGAAAGAATGTGTCTTTCAAACGGGCGCACTCTACATTTTTCCCGTGTTCATAGCTGTTCTCGTAGGAAAGATATTTGTGACGAGTACTTTAATGGTTGACCATGCATTCCGTATTCTTTTGATAGCAGGATTTGGCAGTGCCATTTTGATGTACCTTTGTTGTATTGCAATAAGGGACTTCTATAGACCAGCGCAAAATGCTGCAACTTGTGTCACCAGAAGACTTATCATATTTAACATACCTTCCACTATATGGTACATGAAGACACCATGTCAGATGATTCTTGTGGGCCTTGCAACTTTCTTGCCAATCTGCTCCCTAATGGATGATATCTTTGCAAGCTTGTGGGGTTTGAAGGTGTGCGGGTCATTCGTCACCTTATTTGCTGCCTTCTTAATGGTCATCATAACTACCATCATTTCTGGAGTTACGCTTACTAGTATCCAGCTACTCAAAAATGATTATGACTGGTGGTGGAGGTAATTAATCCTTTTAACTTACTATCTTATCGTGCATTGTTTCTCTGTTTGTTTCCTCAGACTCTTTAAGAATGTAATGCAAGTCCCACTATATTAATGAAAAGAGATCAAAGATAATTAAATTTGATTATACTTGAACTTAGCAACTAAAGAAGGTCATAGATTCTCTCATTTTATAATGACAATGTAGGTTTAGCTTAAACTTTTGGATCTGACAATGACCTGACATGATTATATTAATCTCATAGTGCTGTTATTCTTTATTCTAACTTTTGTAGTCTAGCATACATTATAATATTCTTCATTTTGGGAGAATGTTCCATTGGAGTTGCTAGGTTTCATCTACAAACTACAACTAATTTTCTGTTTAGTTCAGCAATAAGTGGGGTGGGGAGATTTGAACTTCTAACGACTTGGGTCGAGGACACGTATTTTATGCTAGTTGAGTTATACTCAGTTTGACTACCACAACTAGTTTTGCTTTTCTTCTAAGTAGGAATTTTATACCTCCAATATTCAATTCTATAAAAGACTGGATGTAATCTTATAGATTATATTCATTGCGTATAATTAGCTATTGGAGAAAGGAAACTGATCCTATTTTATAAGCGAAAGGAAAGGTATTAAGACGAAGATAATGGAAGTTGTAGTTGATGAATTTGAATCCAAATCTGAAACAAATGAATGATTGCAGATCCTTATTACGTGGGGGTTCACCTGCGGTGTACATGTTTGTTTATGGCATCTACTTCCTTTCCAAGATAAAGACTGAAAGTCACAGGGAGTTTCTCCCTCTTCTGGTGTACAATTATTGCATATGCTATTCATTCTTTCTGGTTCTTGGAACTGTTGGTTTCAGAGCTTCGCAATTTGCCTTTAAATACTACATGGCCAGATTCATGAAGAAACAGTCGTAAATGTCCTAATAATCTCATCTCATCTCATCCTGTAAATGTCAAAAGTGCATTCTGTAATTGCTCATTCTTTTAGCCTTCTGCTATTGTGTATAGATGGTTTTGTGCAAGTTCTTTTTCAAAACTCAGATGGTATAGTAGGTAGTCCATGATTTTCTCCTTTTGTATTCAATGAACAACATAGCAAATAAAGCATCAGTATTCATTTGCTTCGAATCTTTTTTTTTTTTTTTTTTTTTACATGTAGGGGTGGGAGATTGAACTTCTGACCTATTGGTTGGAGCACAAGCTTTTTGCCAGTTAAGTCATGCTCTTGTTGGCTGTTTTGTGAATCAGTTATAGGTTAAATTAGAAATTTAGTTCCTAAACCTTCAGTTCAATGTATAATAGGTCGATGAACTTTAAAAATTGTCTTGTAGGTTCTTAATTTTTTTAATCTTTTCTAATAGGTCTTTAATTTTGTCTATAAACTGGTTTATGAACTTTCCATAAAAGTTCCTTTGACGTATTTGATTTAAAAAAAAAAAAATTAAAATGTTCTATTAAATATAAAATTGAATTCTTTTTCTAGTAGAATTCTAAATTTTATTTTATATCTAATAATTTCGTACATTTGAGAAAATATTGAGTAGTTCAAGGACATATTAGACATTTCAAAATTAAGGGACCTATTAAGCACAACATTAGTAAAGGAGTTTATTAGACATTTCATACACTTAAGAGATCTATTAGACACAAAATTTAAGTTTAAAAGCCAAAGCGAGCATAATTCAGCCGTAATTGGCATGTCCCCTCGATTAAGAGGTCAGAGATTCGAATCTCCCACTCTCAAATGTTGATGTACTAAAAAAAAAAAAAGTTGCAGTAGGTGGCGAATTGGACCAAATTAATAGCAAATATAGCACAAAAATTGCAAATATAGCAAAATCTATCAGAGTATATTACTGATAGACACTCAGGTTAATTAGAATCTATTTGATAGACTTTGATTATCAGAGTTTATTAGCGATAGACTCTTATTAATCAGAATCTATCAGTCTACTGATAGACTCCGATTATTCAGAGTCTATCAGTGTCTATCGCTGATAAACTCTGGTTAATCAAAATCTATCAGTGACTATCATTGATAGTCAAAGTCTATCAGTGATAGTCACTGATAGATTTTGATTAATTGAAGTCCATCAACGATAGACACGGATATACTTTGAATAATCAGAGTCTATCAATGATAGACACGGATAGAATCTGACAACAACTTTTTGGTCTTGTACAATTAATTTTTGTATATTTGCAATTAGTTTGCAACTGTGCTATATTTGCTATTAATTTGATCCAATTTGCCATCTATGCAACTGTCCAAAAAAAATATATATATATAATAATAAGGTTAGAAACTTTGTTAGACATCTTTTTAAAGTTCATACTAAATAGACCTAAATTAAAAGGTTGATAGACTAAACTTGAGAGTACATGACGTCTAAAAATGCCTAATCTTAGTTATATTATAATTGTTAAATATATGGATGATGTATTCAGAGATTGGTATATGAACATTGGGTTTAGGGTTTAGGGTTTTAAGGTTAGTTTACTCAGCTTTTTCTGCTTAAAAAGGAAATACTTACCTTTAGCTAGATAGAATTTGGGCAAACATCTTTACCCTTTTTTTTCTTTTTATTGGAGTTGAAATTCAGTATTTGGAAGAATGAAAAATCATGAAAGAATTCTCCTGTTTAACTAGCATAAAATTTATAAGTTTGACCAAAAGGTCATAGGTTCAAAACCTCATCCCATATTCTTTTGGAAAAAAAACTCTTGTTGTTAGTGTATGTTTAGTTTAACTTTTCAAATGTTTAATTTTGGAAAAAAATAAAAACATTATGAAAAAAAATCTAGTGCTTGACAACCACTAAAAATGACTTATTAGAAAATGAGATTGAGAAGTAAACATTTTGAGAGAAACACTTGAAAATAATTTTTTTAAAAAAGAATTTTTAAATATATAATATTTTGTGTATAAAAACACTCATGAGGAAATGTAACCAACATGAGTGTTTAAATTCTAAATAATTTTTATACAAAATGTTAAAGAAAAAACATTCTTGAGAAACACTTAAACTAAAATGTATTCCAGATTAGACCTTAGACTAGGGTGAATCTAGAATCTTATGTTAGTGGGGCTAAAATTCTATTATATTATATTTTTCTTTCTTTAAAAAAATATATTATATTTATTTTATTGCCATTATTTCTGGCTCTTCTTTTTTAAGAAAAGGCTTGTCTATTTTAATCCATATTTAATATAAAATAAACAAATATATCAAACTTGAAAAATAAATTACATAAAATATATACATAAATAAATATTATCTAGAAATTAATTAATTAAATGCTACACGTTTGTCAATATTTTTAATTAATTCAAGTTTATATATTAAAAAATCAATTTACAAGTTAGATTTATAAGAGATAAAAAAACAATAAAGTATATACCTTAAATAAAAACGAGTTTAAGAAAATGGAAATAATCAATAAACATCATTTCCTAAGAAATCAAATATATATTAAAAAAATACAGTTGAAGGATAAATTTTGGCCAATCACAAATTGCGACGTCATTATTTAAAAATAATGACGAAATTACAAATAATTAAATTTGGGACCAATTATAAATTGACATGTGTCCCAAATTTAATTTAAAGACAAAGTTGGCCAATTATAAAATTTTAAGGTCAAATGTCCATTTGATTAATTAATTAACAAATTAATTTGATCAAATTTAGGTCCTTTGAACATTTAGGTCATTTGAACATTTGAGTCATATGGTTTTTAGGTCAAATATAAATCAAACCCAAGACCAAATAGTTAAACCCAATACCAATAAAGTTGAAGTCCAGGTTGTTAGACCCAAAAGTTATCGGGACCCATCCATGGAGAACTCTATAAATGGAGGGGTTATCCTCCATTTCAAGGGTTCATATATTCTACACTCTCACAAAGACAAGAAGTTCAGAATTTTGAAGTTTTCAACCAGAACCAGAGAATTCAGAGAGACTCCACCAAAATTGAAGACTGAAGACTCCCTGAAATCCATAAATTCTTAAGTGTTGAACACTCCTTGAAGACTAAACACTCTTTAAGACTTCAATACTCCTTGAAAATCAAAGATTCTTCAAGACTTGAACACTCATTAAAAATCAAAGACTCTTCAAGACTCCAAGAATCAATTGAACCTTCAGACTCGAGAACAAGCGTTCCAGCCCTCGAATGAGACACACTCACACACAATAGAGAGAATCAAAGGATAAATATTAGAGATTGTACATCCACACGCACATAGCATTAATACAAATCAAATTTTATTCCACATGTCTCATCTCTGAAATTACGTGTGAACAAATACATCGGTTGACAATATGAGCATAGTTTAACGTATTTGCTCTTTCTTTTCAAGTTGAAATTCAAATCTTTACCTCACGTTAGTTATACTAAAAAAGAAAAAAGAAAATAAGAAGTATGTGGACCTAGTTATTGTACTTTGGACCTTATACTGTCTTGATCCCAATACTTTTATTTAACAAAGTCTTTGTACTACATAGTTTAATGGATGGATAAGACCCTTGTTTATTTATTTGATAAAAGGATAATACACTTATTATCTGTTTCAAGAGGTCGATGATTTAATCTTCTAACTCCACAATTGTTGAAATAAAAAAAATAATAAAAGAAAGAAAGAGAAAAAAAAAACAACATAGGTGCAAAGTGGATGAAATTAGACTTACTATCATTCCAAATCATTGATGATTTAATTATTTGTTCATTAGTAAAAGTAGTGTACAATTGTATCTTCTTTTGGTTAACTTACAAGTTTGGTAATTGAATTTTGAGTATCTATTTGATGTTAGAATTTTAAAAAATGTTTAATATAATTTTTAACTTTTAATTTTGTGTTTAATACGTCTCTAAACTTTTAAAATGTCTTGAAACTTCAATTCTATGTTCAATAACTGGAGTTCCATCCTCTAATCTCTTGATCTAGTTGACCTATATCTTTTTATGTTAGATACGTAAGTCTTACATATATATATATTTTTAGAATAGTCTTACATATTTTTATATAAAGAAGAACTCATAAATACCAACATATTGTTCTAAAATGTAAATTTTTTAGCTCAACTTGAGGTGAGAAATTGGTTAAGGACATGCCAATAAAATATATTTATTAAAGGGTTTTTTTTAATTGTAACTTGTAACGGAAAGTAAAATGTTTTAACTTTTAACCAAAAAAAAAAAAAAAAAGACGACTAGAATTTGCAGTGTTAGTAAAAGAAGAATAATAAAAGAAAGGTTTAAATCCTATTTTGGTCCCTAAACTTTAAAGATTATTCTATTTTGGTCCTTCAACTTTCAAAATGTTCAGTTTAGTCCCTGAACTTTCAAGTTTGTTCCATATTGGTCCCTAAACTTTTAAAATGTATATTTTAGTCCCTAAACTTTTAAAAAAATGATTATTTTAATCCTTACTTTTATTTCAATTTTAACAAATTAATGACATAGCTTTGAGTATGTGTATTAGATTGTTAATACGAGCATGATTTCAAGTCAAATAAATTAGAGACAAACATTAGGGAAAACAAATTTGAAGTATAAAAGTAACATAACAAGGACCATAATGATTATTTTTTAAAAGTATAAGGACTAAAATAGACATTTTGAAAGTTTAGGGACTAGAATAGAACAAATGTGAAAGTTCAAGGACCAAAATGAACGTTTTGAAAGTTTAAAGACTTAAATAGAACAAACTTAAAAGTTCAGGATTAAAATGAGATTTAAACCTAAAAAAAAAAAGAACATTGGACTGTTGTTGAGCACAGGTAGCGGGGGTTCAGTTGAACCGAATTTGCTTGTTTGCCCTTGCGCAAGATTACTACTAGCCTTCTTTCTCTTTGGCCGAAAGCGCTCAACCCATTTTGGATTTTCCGTAGAACTCTCCGGCGATTTTCGGTACTTTTGAGAAGCATTTTTCAGGTACCCTTTTCGAAAATGCAGATGCCTTTTCCCTTTTCGATTTCTTGCTCTGAAGTTCTGTCTTCTTTTTGCTCTAGTGTGTTTTTCCTTCTAGCTCAGTTTAGTGGGTTTAATTTGCTTCTGCTGTTGAATTCGATTGATAATGTGTAATGGGTTTCGAGTTTTCTTCCGTTTTTCAGCTGTGGGATTGCTTAGACACATCATTTTTGCATTTCGGAGTTTATTTTGTAGTTCTTGCTGCGAAATCTTGATTTTAAGAATTTGTTTCCGTTTGTTGTCGATTTAACATTCCCCATAGATTGCGTCTTTTCTACTAATCTTCTGAATTTGTGTTCTTTGATAGAGACGTATTTAGTCAAACAGTTGAAATTTTAGACCATTTATGTATCTGAATTTCTTTTCAGTTTTCAGCTGCATTGTTACGGGGTGGGAGATTCACTGTTAGATGATGGCAAGTTATGCGTCGATGAATTTCACTCTTACTCGAAACCCTGTTGGAATGTTGTCTGCTCTTGGAGGCAGAGTCTCTATGGAGCATCACTCGGGAAAAAGCTATATGAAATTGCCCGAGGATAGGAATGGGTTTGTGGGTATCAATCAAAAATCAAATTTGGCCAAGTCTTCTGCCAATTCTCACAGTGTCAGCCCATATCAGAACAGGGATCCTTTTCTGGATTTACACCCTGAAATTTCAATGCTAAGAGGCGAGGGAAACAGTACAGTAAATAGCCCAAGAAAGGACAATTTGGGTGGAGTTACTAGTGAGAGCTTGGAAGATGCATCCAGTAGTAATTACAGTGAGGCCAAGATTAAAGTTATTGGTGTGGGGGGTGGAGGATCGAATGCAGTTAATCGCATGATAGAAAGTTCAATGCAGGGTGTGGAGTTTTGGATTGTCAACACTGATGTTCAAGCCATGAAAATGTCTCCTGTCTATCCCGAAAACCGCCTACAAATTGGTCGAGAACTTACAAGAGGTCTTGGTGCTGGTGGGAATCCTGAGATTGGCATGAATGCTGCAAATGAAAGTAAAGAAGCTATAGAAGAGGCGCTTTATGGATCTGACATGGTTTTTGTCACTGTAAGTTAAGCTTGTTTAGCCCTGAAAAGTACTGCTTGTACTGCCTCATTATTTGTTTTCTCAAGCACCGTTTTAGCGGATGCAAGTGTCACTTCCACGTCATTATGATTTTTTTAATATATAGTGAAAAAAGGCTGAGTGAAAGCAGTACTTTAAAGAGTATGATATTTAAGTCTCTCAGTGATCGGCTACCTTACTTGGGAGGTGCTTAGCCAATAATTGTAAAACTTTCTGGTGATGTTGTACTTGACTTAGGAACAGTTGTAGTTGTAGCATTGGAATTACAAGGAACAAGAACTATGGATCTCTCTTTTTAACTTCCTTCTTCTACATGCTATTCTTTTATTTCTTACACTTTTCATTTTTCTGATGCCTCATCTCCAGTTGACATTCTACAGCTTTGTAGTGTATTTTGACTACGGGATTATATTTTTCTTTAGAAGTTGATCTCTTAAATGCTAACATCACATATTATATCCACTAGTTTTCTCTTGATATCATTCTGCACCAAAAATAGGATTCTTAGCCTATCTTGTTTGCTGTCAGGAAACTAGTGTTACAAAGAACAAATGCATTCTATAGCTTATCTTATGTTCACTGCTTGAATGATGTGGATATAGTTTTTTTTAATGGAAAAATTATAATTATATATTAATTAGATAAAATGACATGAAGTATATTTAGGCATAAATGACTATTTATTTAATAGATTACTTTTGTGTTCTCCTTCTGAGAGAGAATGAATGAGAACATGAAATTTGGTCCAATGTATAGAAAAAAAAAAAACAAACAGAAGAACAAAAGCTAACAATTGTTCCACGGAGGTGCAAAAGGTGGCAGAGTGATGTGATAAAGAAAATTTCTTGAGCGAGGAAACTTGTCACAGATAATTATTAGGTAAAAATGGCTTGCACTGCCTTACCCATCACTCATCAACGTTGGTGATCGCCTATTGTTATCTTGAAAATCATGTATGTGTATTGTCCGAGGCCCAGGAGTTGGACTAGGACTTGGAATTTAGATACAATACTTGATGACCCAACATTCACTTGCATTACTTCGCTGGAATATCCTAAATTATTTTTAAGATTGAAGACAGTCCCCACAAGTTAGCATAGATCTTTAAACGTGCTTTATTCTTACTTGCTTGCTTCTTAAGAAAATCACTTAGGAATTTACCCGACCTAAAGTTACTCTTAGCTAAAGTGCTAAACACACTTGCCTGTGGAGTTGTTATTGAATGGGCTTTCAAAAAGAAAAGTGAACTTTATTGCATATCGTCTCTTTTAAATTTTTTAGTTGTATCCTCTCACATCTACATAGCCAAATGAGTTCTTCTCATTGTGGAGATGGTTGGTTCACATGTTCTATGAATAAGTATGAATGTATGATATATGCTGCTTGGCACATAATGTAGATTTTGGTTCATCTCCAATGGTTCTTTGACTATAATGTTTGGGTTTGACTACATATTATAGAACTGAGACCTAGCTTCTTTTCTAACTTTGAGATTAACTTCCCGTGCTTGTAGTCTGGAATGGGTGGAGGAACCGGAACTGGAGGGGCTCCTGTCATTGCAAGCATTGCAAAGTCAATGGGCATTTTGACAGTTGGTATTGTTACTACTCCTTTCTCTTTTGAAGGACGAAGGAGAGCAGTTCAAGCGCAGGAAGGAATTGCAACTTTAAGAGACAAAGTTGATACACTGATAGTTATCCCGAATGACAAGTTACTGACAGCAGTTTCACAGGCTACTCCTGTGACGGAAGCATTTAATTTGGCTGATGACATTCTTCGGCAAGGTGTTCGTGGTATCTCTGACATCATCACGGTATACAAGCCCCAAGAATTTTAAGCTCTAGATTCTCTTCGCTTATTTTATTTTATTTTTTTTTGGTAAGAAACCGAACTTTCATTGAATAAATGAGAGCTTTTGGTTAAATTACAAGTTCAGTCTCTAAACTTTCAAGTTTGTGTTTAAAAAGTGTCTAATAGACCTCCAAATTTTTAATTTTGTGTCTAATAGGTCTCCGACATATTTGAAATTTTTTAAAATTAATTGATCTATTCTAATTCTAGTAGGCCTGTGAATTTCTTAAAATGTTGAATAGGAGACCTACAAAAAATTTAAAATTCAAGGACCTACCGGACTCAAAATTGAAAGTTTAAGGACCTATTAGATACTTTTTAGAGTTCATGGATTTGTTGGGCATAAATTGAAAGTTGAGGAACCTATTAGACACTTTTTAAAGTTTGGGGACCAAATAAACACAAATCTAACAGTTTAGGGACTAAACTAGTAACTATACAAAAGTTTTTTATTTGGAGTTCATTTCTTCGATTTAGTGGTTTTGACTAAAGAGAGTACGGAAAACCTCTACTTTTGAAATAATTTGTCAAAATTGCGTAGTCAAGATTTACCCGGAGCTTTTATTGGATATGTAGTTCTACTTTTTGTGATTACTTTCCAGTTTGAGATAAAGTCCAGCGTGTTGAGATCTAACTTGTGGTCTGTTACTGCATTACAATAATCAGATACCAGGGCTGGTAAATGTAGATTTTGCTGATGTCCGTGCTATAATGGCAAATGCTGGTTCTTCGTTGATGGGAATAGGAACTGCTACTGGTAATTCTAAGATGCATAATTTCACTGACGTACAGGATTTTATGTTATATGTTAAAGTTTGGTCTAATTCTTTATTTTTTCCCTCAACTTTGAGCTGCCAATTTTTCATTTTTAACAACGAGCTTTAATGTTAAAACTTATGGAATTGCTTCATTATTCTTCCTCTCATCAGAGAAATGAAACCTTATTTGGATACTCTCAATTCCCAGCGTTTCTTCCGAATTGTCAAAGATTCAAATAGATTGAACTGGATAGTATCCTTCCAATGTCCATGTATCTGACCTTTTCTAATATCCGAAATTCTCTTGGCATCTTCTTCTTCTTTGTCTTGGTTTTGTTTTGTTTTTTGTTCTTTTGTTTTTTTAGAGGTAGGGAACATTTCATTGATAAATGACATATAGGGAGCACTGGGCTGGAAAAACCAAATAGAACAACAAAAATTCTTGCAATTGGTAGAAATCATAGGAAGATTAGAACTATAAAAAACCTATGCAAGTAAGATCAAGACGAAGCTATAAAAATAATGTTCTCCATATCATTCTGCTCACATTTGGAAAATTTCTCCCGTCTTTTCCAACCAAATCTACCGAAGAATGCATCTAATGACATTCAACTTCTGGCCTTGCGACATAGTAAAGAAGAAATCTTGAATAGAATTAAGAAGACTATATTATAATATGTGTGTAATTTGAGCTGGATTGTCCAAAGGAATGAATTATGAAAACTAAGATTTATATAGTATAAGATTTATGAAAAACAATGCGTAGGATAAAAGATAGATTTCACAAGTATGAGTTTTATGTAACCTGTGTGATAAACAAGCTGGTATCTTGGGATAAGGCAGCCCGAAATAAGCAAATCGTTACCCCCCATTTGAAATTCTGAAGGAAACTAAGTCTGTGTTCTTACAATTCAAAGGTCTGTTTCTTTGTCTGGCAGTGATGCAGTGGGTTTAGCCTAATGAGATGTCTCTCCCTCTTCCCTTTCTTCTCCAAACTCTAATATATTTGATCAACTGCTCTAATATAAACCAATTCTACCTATTGTTTATATTGGTGCAGGAAAGACGAGGGCAAGAGATGCTGCTTTAAACGCTATCCAATCACCTCTGTTGGATATTGGCATAGAAAGAGCCACTGGAATTGTGTGGAACATAACTGGTGGAAGTGATTTGACTTTATATGAGGTGTGGCTCTCTCTGTTTCTCTCACCTGCCTATCACTACCTATTTGTATATCTTTATCTAACTGCTCTCAAAATTTAAATCACATATTATTGGTAACGTACGTAATGAAAATGTCAGAAATTTGATCTACCATGTTTATGAAATTGACACGGTTCCCTATGAAGGGAAATTAGATTATGCAGTGGCGGGTGATTGTTATGAAGTTTGAATCTATTTCTTTCCTCACGTTATGGAGTTATAATTCTTAGCCAAGTCACATAAAGCATGCGTTATGAATTCTGAAATCTACTCCCTTCATGGATGTCCTGCCTCTAGAAAAAAATACTGACACAGAAAGGATAACACATACCTAAGAAAGCACCTAAAAATATCTTTTCATGCGATAATCCATACCACAAGCCTTCAGACACTAATCTAAACATTCACCATGGCAACAACATAAAAGTAGCTCAAAGGAGGTAAATGATAAAGTGAAGAACGAAGGTCTCTTTATATAAAATCACAAGTATTCTTACTTCCTAAATCCCTAAACCAAAGACACTCGTGAAACTTAGGAGCGCCATTACCCCAAGCTATATTAAACAGTTCAAATTTAGAATCAGAAGATTAAAAAAAGTTAAAAAGTTCAGTTGCAACAAAACAAAATGACTTGTTTTAGTAAAGGCGGGCTTGGAACAAAGTGCTCCATTGCGATCAAGAACCTATGACCAATTTTTTTATTATTGAAATTCCTTGAAGAAAAATTCTAATTTGGATTTGAATCACTGTATTGCTATTACCAATGATTTAATGTTAGTTTCGTTGTTCTCAACATGTCTTGTCGATAATCCAGGTGAATGCTGCAGCGGAGGTTATATATGACCTTGTGGATCCAACTGCTAACTTAATATTTGGAGCAGTGATAGATCCTTCGCTGAGTGGTCAAGTAAGTTATAAGTTCCGCCAAAATTCATTTGAAGTTGCATTTGGATTTGATAGTCTTGATGTATTTGGGTGAATTTCTCATTTTTGCATTCTGTGCATCCACTTGCTAAAACTGAGTCATTTTTATTTCTTCCCACTGTCCAAGAACCATATGAATTTGAATTGCATCTTTTTCTTTGAGGATATAGACCAAGGACCAACTGCAGACATTTCGAAAATTGATGTTATTCTTCCCTGGTTTTAGTCCTATGGATTTGATTCAAATGACCATAATGATGATTTTGCTAATAAACTACCACCCCTCCATTTTCAGGTCAGTATAACTCTAATTGCTACTGGATTTAAACGCCAAGAAGAAAGCGAAGGAAGGCCCGTTCAGGTACCGTTGTGTCTGCACAAAGTATACGTTAAACTCAGTATTCTGGTATTAGGTATGCGACCATAGGCGAAATCATGCTAAAACATAAGATAAACCTGTTTCTGTCTCTTTTATTACAGGCAAGTCAACTATCACAGGGAGACAACAATTTTGGAATCAACCGCAGACCCTCGTCTTTCAACGAAGGCAGTTCGTTCGAAATCCCTGAGTTCTTAAAGAAGAAAGGTCGCTCACGCTATCCTAGAGCTTAATCACCTTCTTCCAGTCTGAGCATTCCTTCGTCGCCACGACCTTCCTTCCTACGTACATATAAATATGCTGCTATAGGTGGTAGTAATTGTATACCCTTCGGTTTCGTTACTCTGTATATTTTGTTGAGTAATAAATAGCTCATATATTTTCAGTCTCATCTGTAGTTACAATATGAATGATGTTTCTAGCTGAAGAGCTTGAGTTAGTTGTGTTCTCCTTTTGATAAAGTTGCTCAACTGAAAGCAGTAAAGTACTGTTATGGCTGATATCAAGATGAAGCCTCTGTGCTTAATTGTGTTCGTGGTTGTGCCATAATACCTTGTTGTAAGTTGATTATTAATACTTGTTCAGTTTCAGTAGGTTTCATTTAAAGTATCTCAATTATGCAACCAAATCTTGACTTAACTGACATAAAGTTTATACACTTGACTAAAAGGTTAGACGATCAAAGTTTTAATCTTTGAAGTGCGTAGATTTCTTGCTTGATCCATAAAATTGGATAACAATTGGATCTTTGGTTATGCATACTGAAGGGGCCGTTGACAATTTAACAATTTTTTGGTAACTGAAAATTTTGTGACAGTAATCGGTTCAATTTTTGGGTGAGTATTATCTATGGATTTATAAAAGGGTGGTCTAAAGTTTTGAGATGTTATTAGAACTTTTTAAAATTTAGTAACCTAAGATATAATTCTTAAAGTAGTGGCAAATTGGCCAATATGGTCCAACTGTCATAAATTAAAAGAGGTTAGAGGTTCAATCTCCTATCCTATGTTGTAAAAAAAACAAGTAGTGGCAAATTGGTTAAATTGTGAGGGAAATTGTCAGTTTTAACCCTTTTAAGTTTTTGGGTTTCAAAAATAACCTCATTTTTGAAAACATGTTTTTTTAACCTAGTTGATAAAACCCAATAATGTGAATTTACAGCAATAGCCCTGAAGGTAAAAGGTCAAAATTGAAACAGAAAACACAAACCCCCTTCGTCTTCTCCTCCTTCGTCTTCTCCTCTTGTGTGCAGCAGCTCCGACGACTCCAACGGCTCCGGCGGTTCCTTCTCACTCGTTCGACTCCGACGACTCCAACGGCTCCGGTGTGTCCAGCAACTCTGCGGCGTCTTCATCCCCGTTCTAGCAGCTCCGAGTCCACGGCGTCTTCATCCCGCGGATTTTTCAAGCCGTTTCCAGCAGCTCCAACGACTCCACCAGTCAAGGTACATTTTCTTGTGTCTTATTTCTGCACTTTCTGGTGTTTTTTTTTTGGCGTGGGGGCGGATAATGAATTGAATCACCATGGAAATGTGTTTGTTAAACCCTAGCATTTTTTTGGAGAGTTTTCGAAGAGGGGAGAGGGTTTTTTGGAGAGTTTTCGGAGAGGGAGAGGGTTTTACTGGTTGGTGTATTCGCCGGCGTCGGAGAAGACGAGTTTTCCCGGTAGATTCCCGGTCGGGATCGAAAACCGGGAAATCTGGTCCCGTAAGCTTTGAACCGGTTTCCCTACGGGAAAACCGGTTCAAACCTTACGGGATTCCCGGTTTTTTCCTGGTTTAATTCCCGACCGGGAAGTTTACCTGGAAAAAAAACAGAGCCTTTTTTTTTTTTTTTTTTTTTTGCCTTCTTCTTCCTTCTTTGTTTGTTTCTTTTTTCTCACGTCATGCCTTCCTTCTTCCTTTTTATTCCCTGTATTTAGAGTTATATATACAGAACTTGGCACGTATTTGCATCACATTGAAGGTTGCTTCCTTGTTCCTTTTTATTCCCTTGTGAAAGTGTTCTATTGTTTAGAGCATTTAAATTGATTCCAGCAATGAAGGTTACTTCTTCAGATTGTGGATATCTTAGAACATTTAGATAAAGACGTTTGTTCCCAAGTATTTGCATCACAATGCTTTTTAAATCCTGGGTTTCATTGGGGTGATTGTTTTGATTAATTTTTTAGTTCCTAGTATGAGAACTTATTTGAAGGGCTGAAATAAAATGACTAAATTCAAAATACAGATGAATGTGTGAGAGATTTAGAAATTTCTTTAATTTAGTTCTCTTATGGTTATCTATATAATTACGGAAATCTTTATTTTATTTATACAGTAGAAGGTGACGAGTTGACGTTCAAAAAAAGTATGTTAAAATTATAAAGATTATATTGAAATCAAGTGCAAATCATTGATTTTATGAAGATTATATTTTTATCTTAACTAATAAAGAATGTTGAAGATTAAGACATGAGAATATTTACATTTGTAGAAGGGAATGGTTATTTTGGCTGCCATGTACTCATTTTCTAAATTTCTTTGATGTCAATTGGGCTTGCGTGTGATTTTTGTTAATATTATTAACAAAAAACCTAGAATATATGAAATCACATGCTTTGCTTGGACGTATTATTTTATGCAAAATAGTTTTTGAAACTATTTTATATATAATTATTGTCTTTAACTAATTTTCATGAATTAACTATGTACACTTATTTTGTAACGTCCCAAGCCTGCTTCCAAGAGTGAAGACTATCTCCACAAACAAACATGGGTCCTTTTAGTATGCAACATAGAATTTCTCCAAGTCAAACACGCTTAAGTTCAAAGTTCCTATGATTCAGCCACCGAAAAGGTAAGTGGACCTTGTTGATATAGGTAGTTACAATCAATTCTTATCCTCAAGATCCTTCTCATTCAGATGCGGTATCAGTTCATTCATGTACTCCTCCTAACCTCGGATGTCACATATTTCTACTATTTACCATTCACACACATAATATATTGTTCTCAAAAACAAAGTTTCTCAAGTTAGAGAATATTATAAGAATAATCCAATCTAAAATAACTCCAAAAGATTTCACTATCCAAAAATACATATTTAAAGTTAAAGAAATGAAGTTTTGTTTTCTTAGCCTTGAACTGCATGCAACGTAGATAGGACCATTTTTTTTTCTTCTATTATTTGGAGAATTATTTTCTATAATATTATAATATCAAAAAATTTCTTAGCACTAATGTGATGTATTAGACGATGTAGCTTCCATTACAACCATTTTTTTCTGGTTAAATTACACAAAATATTCCTAAATTTTAGGGGAGGAGTAATTACTCCACCCTAAACTTTTAAAAGTTTCATTTTTATTCTTAAACTTGAATTTAAGACAATCGAACTTAGGGACAATGGTTCTCGATAGATTTCTTCATTTGAGGTATGAAGCTATGTTAGTTCTTTCATCAATCAATCATTTTCTTTGTTGTTCTTCTATCTTCCACAGGCCAACGACGCTATCAATTGTCCCCACTTTTCTACATAATTTTATCTCATAAACATATTCCTCTTAGAAAGCCTTTTCTCTTGGCTCTTCTCTCTTTTGACTTCTTTATTGTTTTGATTTTTCATAGCCAAAGAGGTTGTTTGGTGCCCACCATTTCAACCAAAAATCTATCTCCTAATCGAGACCTAAACGTGATTAAAACCTTTCAAATTTTTTTATAGCTCACTGTCAAAGTACATCAATGAGTAAACTTTATTTTTCTACTAAATCACCCCATTATATTTTTCATCCTCATTTTAACATGGAAGCCAATGAGGTTGTTTTGAAACAATTTAAAAAGTGGTTAAAATGTAAATTTTAAAACAATCAGGACCTATAATTAAAGTCTACACTAAAGCGCTTAGGAGAATAATATCGAAACCAACAACCTATGCCACGTTGTACTATTGTTTTACAAGTCATTGCTATGTCACTTCCCATGTTCATCTTAACAAAAAAAGTTGCCAGAAGAAAAGTTGACCGAAGGGTTATTTTGAAACAAATTTAAAGTTTAAGAGTAGAAATGAAAATTTTGAAAGTATTGGGGATTTATTATCACAACCTACCTTAAAGTTCATAAGTATTTTATATAATTTAATATTCTTTTTTAATAATACTCATTAATGACACAAAATCATTCCGATAATAAGGTTAAAATTGACACGAGTATACAAGTAAACAAACAAAAGATATAATCTAACCTTTTTTTTTACACGATGAAGAGTCGAACCTACAACCCTCCAGAAAGAGGTACAAAGAGATGCTTTATTGCACTGTACTATCACACGGTAGTACATACACTAAAACCAAATATACAAAATTACATAGATATATGTCAAATATTATTATGAGAAAAGAAAAAATATCATGAGAGGAAATGCTAGAAATTAACAAGTCTCCATCTCATAAAGACTACAAAAACTAGAGGTATTCTGTCATACCCTTGTCATTTATTATGACAGAATATTGAAGCTTGATTGGCCAAAGTTTAAGAGCTATAGCAAACTCCCTCCTACAAAAAAACTTCCAACTTTTGCACTCCAACATCAACCTCACATTGTTCTAAAAAAATCCTCTCTCTCTCTTCTCTCTCTCTCGATTGTGCCACACAAGTGGAATCCAAGCTGAGAAAAGACACGTTCATTTGTCACTTACCATACAAAACAGGATCGGATGTTAGCTCAATGACGTGCATACTAACTTTTCCACCCATTCCCTTTGCCCTTTACTACCCACACACAATTCACAAACCCCTTCTTCAACTTCAACAAATCAATCTACTTTTCTCAAAAACACCAACCCTAAATCTAAATCTTCCTTTGCATGAACCCCAATTCCCAATTCTTCACAAAGTTTCAATCTTTACCAAAACCCACCAAAAATAATGACTCTCCAACAAGCCCCTCCCAACCCCAACTCCCCATTATTGTTGCCCGATGGCCAACAATCAGATCCAACCACCCACGATCGGAACCTTGATATCGCCACCGTGGCCCCGGAGGAGACCGGGCGGGACCGGCTCAAGCGCCACCGTGTGGCCGTGGCGGGGCAGGTCTGGATCCCGGAGAAATGGGGACAAGAGGAGCTTTTGAAGGATTGGATCGACGGCTCTGCATTCGAAGCCTCTTTGTTCCCCTCTGGGATCGTGTCGGCTCGCCGGGCTTTGGCCCATGAAGCTAAGAGATCCTCGCCGAATAACAACGCCGCCGCCGCTGCCGGAGCTTTGAGAATATTAAACAGTTGTTGAATATATATATATATATATATATATATATATATATATATATATATATATATATATATATATATACTGATTAAAGTTGGTGGGTTTTATTTTAATTTGTTAGTAATATGGTGGTTTGTGTATTGTAATAATGTCTGTGAAAATATATTGAAAAATATATCATACTATCTCTCGATTGGATCCGCTCGAACTGATCTCTCTCTTGAAGATCTATTTCCCATCTTCTTAAAAAATTTGCAAAAATTGTTATTATTATTATTATTATTAACATTCTTCTTTAATTTCCTCGAATATTTATATATGTTTTTGTGATTATTTATTGAGGTTGTTCTTGTTCTTGTTGTTGCTTGTTATTGGAGATTATTAAAAAACCTAAGATGTCGGATTCGATGATCATTTTTTTTTCTTTTTGAATTCAACAACATTTGGGGGATTCGTTGATCATGTTTATGAGTTTGTAATAATGATGCTAAGATCTGAGCTAGGGAAATTCATTCATTTAGAATAAAAATTATGGGTTGACATAAAGATGGATTTTTTTTTAAATAAAAGAAATTCTTCTATTTTGAGAAATAATCAAGAAAGAGAGGATATTGATTTACTAGAGTTTTGCCAAACAAGACCTTGAATAATTTGTTTAACTTTGATTTAATCAAAATCCAACCCCATCTTAGCTTATGTATCTAATTATCATTAGACTTAATTAAATTTGTTTAATATAAGCTTTGTATTCATCTTCATGTCTTGATTTGAGCTTAGATATTAGTTTGATTCATGAACTTGTCAAGAACTCTCTCTATATATATATCAAAAAAGCAACTATTTGAACTTCAAATCTTGTGTTTCTGTACCTGCTAAATTAGGGATCAATACTCTTCTGAAGTTAGAAAGTATTTTGGAGTTGTATCAAGTTTGAAGATCTTCAGATCATGAGATGTTCTTTTAAAGATAAATGATAAACACTAAAAAGAAAAAGACATTGATAGCCATTGTATGAAATGTCAGTGCCTGTACATTATTTTTAATGCTGTGTGTCAGGAATTGTTTTATATTCATTCATGTTAAATTTTGAGAATTTTCTGAAAATTAGATCTAAAAATAAAAATTTGAAAACATGGAATTAAACCAGAAAAACAAAGTTTTATTTCATGTTTTCATAATTTTAGAATATTTGTTTGATAGTCAGGATCTCAATTTAAAAAGTTGTTCAAAATATGTCTGATAATATATATGTATAAACAATAAAAATAGTTATGTTTAGGAAAACTAAATTATTATTAATTGATTTACAAGCATGTCTTGTGTTATAAATTTTAAATATTTATTATTCCACAATGTTATATAAATTATAATTAATAAAGTTTTTTTTTTTTTGAGATCAACAACATTTGAGATGGAGATTCGAATATCTGACTTTTTGGTCGATGATACATGCCAATTACTACTAAACTGTGCTTACTTTGGCTATAATTAATTAAATAATACATATTTTAATTTTAACAAAAAGGAGATGATTTTATAATATGAAATCGTATATTTATCAAAGTTTTTATCCTATTTAATGTAATTCTATATTTTAAAATTTGAATACCTTAAAAATATAAAAATGTCTGCTTTCAGAATTCCAACTATTAGAATTATAAAATCCAATAGCAATTTTAAAAAATAAATGTACCAAATGGATATTCGTTGATTTAGTGAATCTAAAAACAAAAAATAGAATCAAGATTGCATATGAAACATATATAACTTGAACTTCTACTATTATTGTAGTTCTATTCATATTACTTTCTATCTAAACAAAGCTAACGAATAAGACACATCTTATCGTCCTAAAGGAATAATCCCCTTCTTTAGCTAAAAAAAAAAAAAAAAAACCATATTGTTATCTTTCATATTTATATATGTAATCACATCATGTCGAGTGGTTGCTATTTAAAATTTTACTTTCATAATTATATATGTAATCACATCATGTCAAGTGGTTGCTACTCAAATGTTTATTTTAATAGGTTACCTAGTACTTTCAATTGAATATTAATGATATGTCCATATTTATAGGGATCAATGTTATTTTATTTATTTATTTATTATTATTATTATTATTATTATTTTGACAATAGGAATCAATGTTTCTGTCATTGGGAGATAGTTTTTTTTTTTTTTTTTTTTTTTAGATTTCATATCATGTACTATGAGAGATAAAATACAATAATGTCTCAGCTTTATAGAAAATAGTTGAGTTTAAAAATTGGATTCATTGTCTAATAGAGATGTTTGCATGGCAGCTTTGAAATAATACAACCAATTATTTGTCTTTTTCTTTCTACTTTGTCTCATGTATCCTTCAAATGAACAGCTTCTTTCACAACCCTAACTCTCCCTTCTAAGTTCTAACTAATTTTTAAAATATTTTTTTTAACAGCACAAAGAAGAAGAAAAAAAAAAAAAAAAAAAAAAAAAAAAAAAAAAAATCAAGATTACATAAAAATAGAAGGTGAAATAATCTCAAATAGAGGTGTTACTATTCATTAACTATACTTATAAAAACTTACCCAAAATTATTAAAACTTAAAAGTTGTTCCACTCAATTATTATATATAATAACCACCTAACTTATTGTAGCACAATTCAATTGATTAGAATTTATGTACTCTCGACTAAAATATTAGATAAAGTTGGAGTTCTTTTACTCTACATGTTTTGTTAAACTAAAAAACAAATCAATACATATGTAAATTTAGTTGGTAATCCTGATTTAAAAAAAAATAAATAAAAAGTCATTTGGACTACTTTTACTTTGGGAGGGTGTTTTTCTCAAAAAAACAAAATAAAAAATAAAAAATCCTCTCCTTTACTCGCTACCCTTGGCAAAAAATTTAGATGTAAAGAAGAAGATAACTTTAGTTATTTTAAAATACTTTGGAAATAGCCAAAGCGAGCATAGTTTATCGGTAATTGGCATGTACCATCGACTATGAAGTCAGATGCTCGAATCCTCCCACCCCAATTGTTGAATTACTCAAAATATATATATCTATAAGGGTGTGTTTGGTTTAACTTTTCAAGTGTTTAATTTTGAAAATAAATCATTTTGAAAAAATTTCTAGTGTTTGGCAACCACTAAAAATGACTTATTAGAAAATGAGATTGATAAATAAACTATTTTGAGAGAAACAGTTGAAACCAACTTTTTAAGTAAACAATAACTTGTGTATAAAAACATTTGTGAGGAAAAACAACCAAACATATGAGTGTTTAAAGGGAAGAAAAACATGGAGGGATTCATAGAAGACTAGCAAACAAATTACTCTTGGTTCTTTAAGGGCCTAAATCCAAGCTACAAAAGCTTCTACAATATCTTGTCATACTTTCTCACAATAAAAGTTACAATAACTTTTTTATTTGGTACATCTTTACATCTATCATTCTTAGTGTCCCAACTCATTTCTCCACTATAAGAGTCTCAAATTCACATTCACATTAATTTTGAACATTTCTAGAGTGGTCCATCTACTAGCAAGACAAGAATTGCTTCTACCAAAGAAATTGACTTATGATATATATATTTGATCACATTTAATTTGATTTTGGATTGTAGGAAGTCCACCCCCTTCATTTATTTGGCTATACTTCAACAATAGATTTTTCTAAACATATAAAATTTATCAATGACACTGTCGACACACGTACCTTCAATTTATTATACAAATTCTAATAGAGAGTATAACTTGAGACGCTTTAGAAATTTAGATTTTTAATTAAATCGACATACAAAGCTCGGGATTTTGATTTTTAATGAAATTATCAATTCAACCCTAAAAGAATTAATTTTTTCCTAAAATTTTATCGATGAAAAACTTAATATAATACATCCCAAAAGAAAACCTAACCTTTAAAAAGTGTGAATATGTTTTTAAATTTAATTTTTGTGTCTATTAGGTTCTTGAACTATAAAAAATGACTAAATCAAAACATTTGATTTTGTGTCGAATGAGTATCTGAGATTTTAAAATTCTATTATATGTGAATAGATTGGTTAATTTTAAAAGAGGTTAAATATTACGTAAAAAAATAATAATGAAAGATGTGTTTAATATGTTAAATATCTATTAAACAAACAATTAAAAGTTGGAGAATCAATTTAACATTTTTATAGTTTAGAGATCTATTAAACATAAAAAAAAAAGTTTAAAAACTTATTAAATATTTTTTAAAGTTTAGAAACTTGCCAGGCAAAAGTACTTTTCATTTTTTTCTAGTAAATAATTATATCTTTTCTGCCAACATGAATATAGCTCAACATGCATAAAATTGTACTAAGGATCAAGAGGTCTATAGTTCGAATCTCCACACCACATGTTGTCAAAAAAACAAAAATTATATCTTTTCCTGTCAGGAAAAAGAAATGTTGTGAAAAACCGCAAGAACCGGTCCGGTTCTTGCAGCTCCGGTTGGCCGAACCAATCAGCCGATAACCAATCAAAGAACTTTCTTCCACTTCAATTCTCTCAAAATCTCAAGATCGTCGCAGAAGAGAAGCCCTACGAATTGAATTGGTTAGATCAGGAGGAAGACGGTGAAGGCAATCCAACGCGCCAATGGATTCTGCAGCTCGTAGGAGCGGAGGAGGCCTTTTTGAAGGGCTTTACAGAGTTATTATGCGCCGGAACTCCGTCTATGTCACCTTCATTATCGCCGGCGCTTTTGTTGGAGAGCGGGTGAGGACCATAACTCATCTTTATATTCTGCATCCAATCCATTTCTGTTATTCCTTTGGTTCGTTTCAAAATCAGAAGAATGATGCAATTTCGACGGGCTATAGATCGTTGTGTTGAATTAATTGATTTTCTTGGCATTAGAGGAAGTGGGATGTAGATGTAGGAGCCATTGCTTGGTAGAAAAGTTTGGAGCTGAATAGAACTGGATTTATTATGTTTCTTCGTCGTGTTTATATGATATGATTCCTCTACTGCAGAGAAAGGGGAAAAAATGAGAACTGAGATTTGACATTTTGGTCACAAGTCGCATCCGGGGAATTCTGTAGTTCATTTTGTGATTGTGTAGAGATACATGGACTTGAAAATTGAATGTGCTATATTTTTTTCGTTCAATAATTGTGGAGGTGGAGGAATGGACCATCGACCTTTGAGATGGTATTTGGTACTTGTCCATTTAACTGTACTCGGGTTGACAATTGAAAGTGCTACATGGAACTTTAAAATGATCTAATGATATCATCTTTTATTTTCGCCTTGATTCGTACTTTGTACCCACCAGATGAGTTGTGTAAAGTTTTAAGGTGAGGGGTTGAAGTATTTCTTCCAAAAGTTTGGAATTTCATCGCTGTTCCAAGTTATTATTTTGTACCATTTTCCGGAATATGCATTCTATTATTTGCTACAAAATGACTATTGGTTTTTGTAGAGTTACTTTTTGTAATTGATGATTTATTTAGATTTTGTGGGTTTGTATAATAAAGAGCATCATCCAACTTCTTACCATAGATCCAAAATTTGGTGAGTCGTCCTATCTCTATCAACATGTAACAAGACGAAAATGATACAGTATGAAAAAATCTTTAAAATGAGTGACTCAATCTAACTCAAACTGCATCAGCTTTGAGTCGGACTGTATTGTCATGTCTATTGTCTCATGTGTATCACTATCAACTATGGGATGACTCAAATTTTATCTTGTTGCTATCCCAAATGAGATACTGAGCAGATCTACCTTTTGTGTTCTTGTTCAACCATTTACTATATCTAAACTTAACTAACTGAGGAGTGAGGGTAGTATGTCCTTTCTTATTGGTTAATGGGTATCTCAGTGCTAAGCTACAACTTTTGATTAAATATTATGATAGAATCTTAATCTACATATTTCTATAGCTTTTTAAGAATTTATTAAATCTTCTATTTATCATTTTTTGTGTATCGAATGGAATATTCATGTTTTTCTTATACTCATTTTAGTCAATAGTTGATACTGCAACTTTGGACCATGCTTCATAGTCAATTTGGTTCTCCTGATGCAGGCCGTTGATTATGGCGTTCACAAGCTCTGGGAATACAACAATGTTGGGGTATGAGATACTGACACACTATCTTTTATTTTGGTTTTCTTCATTTAGAAGAAATTGTTTAGATTGTTCGAAGGTCAGCACTCATCATTTTTCTATTAGGCTGTGATTTCTCCATTGCTATATAAACAAACCTCCTATAGCTTAGTAGCTCTGTCAAACTTTGGACATTGGATCTGCATCTACTTGAGATTTAGCTAGTAGAAATTGAGGCTTCTGTGAATCTGTGCAACTATAGAAGATCTGAAGTTTACGTCACTTTCTCATTTCATGAGGGATTTCCCGGTAAGCTTTAGAATTAATTCGTCCATCAGTGTGTGATTAGTTAGAATTATATGATTAGGCTTCAGTTTTGTTCCGTCCATCAGTCTCCTCGACCCTATCCAAATATCCAATGCTTCCCGAGGTGTTCATTGGTATACAAAATATTGAACATTGTAGAGCTGCCTAGGTGTAAAGTTGAACTTTAAGCTTGCACGGCAGAACCTTTTACTATCAGATTTGGTTGTTTCTGGACATCTGTTTTGAATTTTGATTGTGTTACCACCTTCTTCTGCAGAAACGGTATGAGGATATTTCAGTTTTGGGGCAGAGACAATCAGAAGAATGATGATATTCTCCCTGAAGATTTGGTTTTGTATAATTTGTTGTCATAAACAATCAATAATCTGATTCATATTTTTGAAATAAGTTACACCGGTTGGATTTTCCCCATCTTATTTCATAAGCATGGTGGTGGCCTTTCAGGGTTGGTTGTGGTTTTCTTCTTGATGATTTATGAAATAAATCGATCAAATGTTCCTGTTTTCACGGGCTGTTTTAGATACGAAGATTTCATTCATTTTATGGTGAAGAATTGAAATGAAAATGATGTTCTCCTGATATGGTTTACTCTTATTCTTCATGTTTATTTGCATTAGAAATAAAAATGAGACGTTGTAATTACCATAAATGCTACTAACAAAGGAGAAAAAGATGCGCGTAAAATTTTCAATTCAAAGAACAATTATTGACAATTAATTTTATTTATTTAATTTAATAGCAATAATCTATGCCTTGTCTAAAAATAGATTGTTAAAGTGAGGTGTAATTGAAAGGGGAAGACGACTAAAATTATGTTGTGGGTCTGAGTGTCTCTCTCTATATATTTTTAATGATCATAATTTCGATGTCGTGGAAGAAAATTTTCGTTCTCATTCTGACCAAAACTAATATAAGAGAAGATATATCATCAAGCATGCATCATCTTTGCATTCCTGCTGTTCAATATAGATCAAAATATGCATCTCTACAAATTGATAATAATGACAATAATTACAGTAAACTATTATCAATTATGTTCTACAGATCATAATACAGATGAATCCTTACAAGTGTGATATGTTCCCTCTATGGAATCAGTGGCAAATACTCACCACTGTTTTCGCACATCATCGGTATATCGATGAATTTGATATGATAGTAGCATTCTCGTATCTCCTTCGAATTAGAGAAAGATGTAATCCACAACAAGCCTTTAATGAGGATAGGCAGTTCCCTTCTTCAGACAGCATCAGCATCAATACATCAAAATCAGAAAAATCTGCTTTCATGAATCTCCAGGTACCTGTGCTTGTACTATTTCAAATCCCCCACAAAAGCCCACCACAAATTCTGGCCCAAATTCATCCATCGAGAAACATTCTAAACCCAAGTTTTGCATAATGGAGATGACAAGCTCAAGCATAGAACAGTACAAATTGTACAAACTTAATGAGTTTCTCTAATCATCATAACCTCCTTCAAAATAATCCATGCTTGGCAAATCATCTGGTCACCAAAACTTGGAAAACTACCTGTGTTGTCTGCAATCATTCATAGCATTAGAAAAGCAACTGTCTCAGTTCATGCTGTTTAATCATTCTGTTAACAAACTTTGAACTCAACGGATAATGATTTTGGGACTGTATAGATCTTTGCTTATACGTATTCTAAAACTGATCCATCAACCTGTTATATGTTGCAATATCAGGTATAAACTCCTTGTCCAACATCTCATCCACAAGCCTTTGCCCTTCCACCCTGTTGCCATCCATGGTGTACCCAGAAACTAAAATGTAGTATGTTTTGCTGTCTGGTTCAAACCCCTTGCTTGAAGCCAACAATCTCAACCTATTAGCTTCCACTGTTTTCTTCACATTGCATAGATCTTGGAGAAGATAGTTCAGAGTGACACTGTCAGGAACCATACCTTCTTTTAGCATCCTTTCTGTTACATTCAATGCTTCATTCACTCTCCCTACTTTCCTCAATCCATCAATCAAAGTGGTGGAAGCAATGAAGCTGGGAACATTTCCTTCCCTCCACAGCTCATCCACAACTTCCATAGCTTTGCCTGCATTTCTTCTCCCACAAAGCATCTCAATGACACCAAAATAATCATAATCCTTGGGCAGTACTCGCTTCCTCGAAAAATCAATTAAAATCTCACAAGCCTCAATAACCTTGCCTTCTCTGCAGAGTCCATCCACTACAATTTCACAAGTGACACTAGAGAATTTGTATCCCAGTTCAATCATCTCATAAGCCATGGCGATCCCATCCTCAAACTTTCTCTCCCTGAAGAACCCTTTAATCAGAGTATTGAAACTTACCACATCTGGGCTACAACCCCTTTCCCTCATCTCCTTAAATAACTCTAAAGCCAGTGCAAACTGAGAATTGCGACAATACCCACTAATCAAAATGTTAAAAGTATACACATCAGGCTTGACCCGATCACCAAGCATCCTATCATAAAACCCCAAAGCCTTATCAAATCTACCAGACTTCACAAACCCATTAATCAAAACATTATAAACCACAACACGAGGCCTCCCATCAATCAATTTTCTCATGGAATCAAAAGCAAAAACAGCCTCATCAAATTTCCCAGCTCTACAATAGGCACTAATGGCAAATTGAAAAATGGATTCCGTTTCAGGGCAAGAGAAAATACCATCGGAGCAGGGGCAAGGAGAGGACGCCAAGAACAGAAGGAGGGACTTCAATTCAGCGAAACGATCCGTAGTGGCGAGGGTCCTGGCCATCCACGCGAAGGTAGAGTGATCATGGCGGAACGAATCGACGGTGGAAGCCCAATTGAAGATGTGGAAATCGTAATGGGTGAATTTGGGGTGAAAATGAAGCTTGGATTTGAGGAAATGGAGGAGATTACTGGGGGTGAAGGGCAGCGCGAGGTGGGTCTTGAGGAAATGGAGGAGTTGAGTGTAATGGTGGGGAGAAGAAAGATTGAAATTGGGAAGAGGGGCGAGAGGGGTTTGAGGCGGAGAGGGCAAAATTGAATCGGGCAATGGAGATGGGGGCGCTGGTGGAGGAGTTTGAAGCTTTCTTAGGATGGGTGGGAGCTTCTTCATCACAAATTAGAGCTCTGCGAAAATGGGGGAACACTGAGAAATCTGTCTCTGATCAGACACCGATCGGCTTGCGTCGATTCATCAACAATGTTTGCTGAGTCTTCTTTGCCAATCGCCTTTACAGTAGTAGAGACTTCACAAGCTTTCGCCAAAATCCAGACTTTGTGTTTTATGCCGGTGATAACCTAAAATCGAAGAGTTGGCGTCACAATATTTTAATCCGTTTAAATTACAAATTTAGTCCTTATATAGTTTTTTTTTTTTTTAAGTACAACTAGTTCCTATATAATTTGTGGTGAGAGATTCAAACAGGCTATGGTGTCAATTATAGCTAAACTATGCTAGCTTTGACTTCTAAGATTTTCAATTTGATGCTTATAGTTTAGAACTAGTTTCATAATTTTTGGTTGAAAAATATTTGGTGCAAGGAATTCTATCCTAATGATTAAAGACAGTTAACATATACTCAAGTTGGCCCAAACTATTTTTTTTTTTTTTTTTTTTTTTTTTTTTTTTTTTTTTTTTTGAGTTCATTAACATTTAGAGGTTGAGCCAAAGTGAATATAACTTAGTGGTAATTGACATATGGTCAGAATACATGTCAATTAAGGTTGAACTATGCTTACTTTGTTCAGATTTCATAAATCTTAAATGTTACTATGTTAGATTTTTTGTGATTAGCAGTAGGACGAGTGTTTTTAATGCCTTATTTTTTAGAAAAACAAGTGTGGAGTAATTTAGTAGAGATTTGAACTTCTTAGATAAAAATAATGAATGAGCTATAGTTATTTTGACTTATCGAATGTCTTATTAATTGAATTGAAAAACCTCAAATCCTTTAGTTAGTTGAATAAAAAATAATTTTTTTTAAGAAAACAAACATCTTTTCTCTGGATGTTCAACCATGGGCTGAATTTTGAGCCTATTATGGACTTTCTAGAATGCCTAATTTGCTTAAGCTCAATTTTAGATTTGGGTAATTTTCATTAAATTATCATCTTATCTATTATTTGGTATATGTACATGGTATTTGTAATACAATAAATGGAGATGGAGATTTGAACTTTGTTACCAATTGAATTCTTTTTTCTTATCAACATAAAACATTCGACCTTACCATATATTATAGAGTTAAAATTATTTATCAAACAATATCCTTCCACCACAAATTAAGTGGTTGAAATCATAAACCAAATATTCTCTTGATTCATTAGAAAATAGATATTTAAGTAAAATATTGCATTAATGATATAAATAAACAAATTATTACTTTATTTCGGCTACATTATATCAAGGCTAAATTATATAAACGTGGTTTCATTTATAGGTCTTTATTATTTCAAATGTTTTTATTTTAACCTATAAACTTTTAAATTTCTTAAAACAATTTTCCATTCACTAATGAAGTCACATTCATGTTTGGTTTATGGATTTCGTCTATGTAATAGTCCAATTGTCTTCTGATAATAATATGTGATATGAATCGTTGTCATTCCTTTTTTTTTTTTAAACTTGAATCGTTGTCATTCCTATACATATATCTTTCAAACCCTAACCCTAATTTATGTTAGTTGGTGGAGGGGAGAAATTACAGAAATAATTGTAACACTTTTTTGTTTTCCATCAAATCCTAAAAACCTAAGCTCTTAGCTATTAAGTCCATTTTCATATGGGGAGGCTTGACTGTATAACCTGTGAGTTTGCCCAGCAAGTCCTCCACATAAAAAAGCTATGCATCAATTCTAAACCAATCTCATTAAAATAATAACAATAATAAACTTTACAAATCCTCTGTTATATATAACATCTCAAAAACTTATCAATTCAAGTATATAGTTGAGAGTTTAAGGTTGAGAGTTTAAGGCTAAGCACCTGTTACTTCCCCTAAAAGTTGTCCCGCCCTCACATTTGTCGGACTAAAAAATGATTAAGTACGTCTCTTATGCCAGTTGAACTATGCTTGTGTTGGCAAAAATTTTTGGATTTTGATACATATTGATACCGAAACTTTTAAAATGTCTATTTTAGCGTATGATTTTTCAATGAATAACCATTTTGGTCCTTGAACTACCGATAATTTCTATTTTAGTCTCTAATCTTCTTTTCTTTAGATAACCATTTTTTGGTTATTGCTAGTTTTGTTACCTAATGTTCCCTTACACAACATTTGTCTCCAACCTAATGTGGTTTGACCATATTATCACATTATCACCTTAAGTACACATACTTAGAAACAACCACGTACGCTATCACTTTCTTAAAAATAAAATAAAGGTAAGGAATATAACATAATTGTTTTTTAAAGTTCAAGAATTAAAATAGACATTTCTAAAATGGAAATGACTTCAACATCTAGGACCAAAATAAATATTTTCAAATTTCAAACTAAAAAATTGGAATAAAAAAAGGAAAAATAAAATTTAAAAACAAGAAATCAATTTTGTTAATAAACTTGACAAAGTGTATTAAATTTTCCGTGAACTATCAATTTCATCCATTTGTAACTTAGACTTTTTTTTTTTTGACAATATGGAGTGGGGGGATTTGAACCACTGATCTCGTGGTTATTAGTACAATTTTATGTCAGTTGAGCTATGCTCTTGTTGGCATTTGTAACTTAGACTTTAATAAGTATTGCAATATTTACTTTAAGCCTGAATAATTGTTGAAAATTTACTTTCTAACAAACTATCCTTTGAAAAACCATAATACAAAAATATTTTTGTGTGTATATAATGAATTTCGAAACATGATGTCTAGTACAAAATTAATGAGATTTCAAAAAAAAAAAAATACTAAACATGAATTTTAGTTCAAATTTTTAAGTTTTAGAAGATCAATTCAATAGTCAATCTTGTGTATTAACTAGTTTAATTTTGTGCATCGCTTCATTTTTCTTGCTTTTTGTTAAAATCAGTTCATGAATCCAACCTAAAAAATATGAAGAAAAAAATTTACCATACATTTTTAAGTCTAGAGTTCAAATCAATAAGTTTTTTTTAAAAAAAAATACGATGAAGTATGTGGGAACACATAGGGGGTGTTTGGGGTGCCTATTTTGGAACTGGGGGTTTTGGAAAACACCCCATTTTTTCCAAGTGGGTGTTTGGGCTCCCATTTTCCAAAACCCCTATTTCCAAAACCCCCCACTTCACAAATCATTCCACTTTTCTCTCTCCATTTTTCAAGATCACTCCCCATTTCTCTCTCCATTTTCCAAAATCACTCATTTTTCTTTTTTCTTTTTTCTTTTCTTTTCTTTTTTTTTTTTTTTTTTTGAAAAACCCTATTTCCCAAACCCCAACTAACCCTTATTATTTTTATTAATTTATTTAATTATTAAGTTTATTATTATTTTAATTTAAAAAATATTATTTTATTATTTTTAACCGCCACGTCAGCACCGTTCTTCTCACATTTGGCACACTAACTATTCTTTAATATGATATTATTTCCATGATTTAATATTTGTTTGCTTTCTTTGTTATTACTTCCTTAGTTGAATAATAAAGTTTTGTTTAAAAATATTTTCCAACCATCTTAGTTAATTTCAAATGATTAAAGTCATAAGGTAAGTTATTCAACCTTCAAAATCAATTTTCCAATGCGTTTTCAAATAGGAGGCAATTAAATAAAAACAAACTCGATTTCTCAACAATGAGGTAATAAGAAAAATAAAAAGTAAAGTCACATATTATATTCAATTGTGCCAAAAGTTTAGTTTTATTATTTTTTTTAAAAAAAAACACAATAGACCAAACGTTGAGTCAATTACAACATAATCAATTTTCAAGTTAAATAAAGAAAACTAAAAAAAAAATGTTTTCTATGGTTGAGTTAATATAAGATTCAAATACTTGTATTTAATTTTTAAACATTGGGCTTAATTTGAAAGAAAAAAACTATTGAACTTAGAGTTAATTAAAAAAAAAAAAAGAAAAAAGAAAAGAATTTAATCAATTTTAAGTTAAGATAATTATGTGTAAATTGACAAACATAACCTTGATCAATTTGCAAATTAATATATGTAAACCTTATTTTATTTTATTTTTTTGTAATGTAACAAAGTTTTTTATCATGCCGTGACAAACCTTCAAAATTAATTTTCCAATCAATTTGGTTTATTTTTCGACCGTGAGTTTTGACAATATCTATGTTCAGAACAAATACAGGAAATGTAACAAGTGTGGAAAAAAATTGAAGAATGGAAAATGATTTTTTTTTTTTTTTTTTTGAAACTTTGGATTTTTGATCAAAATTGTGACTTAAAATCCCAAATTTACAATTAATGGAAAGAAAATTTTAATTTATTAATTTTAAAAGAATTGTATAACATTGAAAAAAAAACTAGGAAATGTAACAAGTGTGGGAAAAAATTGAACAGTAGAAAATGATTTTTTTTCTTCTTTAGAATTTGGATTTTTTATCAAAATTGTGAGTTAAAATCCCAAATCTAGAGTTAGTGAAAGATGATTTTAAATTATTAATTTTAGAACAATTGTATACCATTGATAAATTTTTTTTTTAAAAAAAAATCAGAAACTCAGACTTCAGAAATCAGCACCCCAAACACAGACTTCAGAAATCAGCACCCCAAACACAGACTTCCAAAATCAGATTTCAGAAATCAGCACCCCAAACACAGACTTCCAAAACTCCCAGATTTCCCAAATCACCCTATTTCCAAAACCCCTATTTCCTAAACCCCTATTTCCAAAAACCTTCCCCCAAACACCCCCATAGTGTAGGTTCTCTCTAAAAGAAATGAGCTATACTCATAAATATAACCTATAATATTAGAATAATAAGTTTGAACAATAATGTAATGTAATAAAAAAAATAATAAAATAATAAGTTTGAACCATAATAATATTTTAGACAAATTGATATTTTCCAAAAAAAAATCTAAAAGTACTTTTAAAAAAAAAAAAATCTAAAAGTACTTTTTAAAAAAAAAAATCTAAAAGTATTAAAATATCAAATAATGAAAATTCCGACGAGGATGCTGACGCAGGTAAGCGTCAAGGACGGTCCACGTGGAAGAAAGGCGCAACGCCACATGGCAGACGCCGAGCCAATTATATGAAACATAGTGAGGATTGAACGGTAAGACTAGCGAAGCCACCCAACCAAAAAGTCGTCCAGGCGGTGCCGTCGAACCACTGAGAGACAAGTGTCAGAGTCCATCATGCCACGTAGGCCGTAGTGGGGCCCGCTTTGAAACAGTCTCCCACAACAGGACAAAAAGAAAGAACAGAATGTTTGAGAAAAAGAGTGATTTTTCATTTGACTTGGAGCCAACAAAATCTCAAAAGTAGTTCAAAAGAGCAATCTTTTTTTTTCCCTCTGTTTTCCTTCTCTTTTTTCCTCTTTCCTTAAAGGAACATTTAGAGAGAGAGAGAGAGAATGTGAATGAGAATGGAATAAATAATGGGGTGGATTGGAAAATGGCAATTGCTTCATTGTTGACATGCAATGATGGCCTGATTGCTAAAGGGTAGGACAATAGTCTTTTTCATCTACTTCCTTTCTCGAGAAGCCTGTATAAATGTCTTCAATTTTTGTTCAAACCTCATTTTCATTTCCTCTAAAACGAGTATAGTTTAATGATTAAGACACAAAAAGTAATGTACGAAATAGATAAAAGAAATGATTCAAACATACAACTCATAATAAAATATAATAAAGTAAAACACGTTTATGTTCCTGTTGATGATCAAATTTCGCTAGGTAAATTACCTTCTCTCCACGTGATAATCGACAGTGAATTTGTTTGTGAGCGGGGGAAGACGTGGCCTGTAAAAGAGAAAACCTGCACACCGGTGTGGCTAGCCTCCGATGCTTAAGTCAAAAAACGGAAGAGAGAGCTAGAGAGCAAGAGAAATAGAGTAGAGAATAGAGTTCGGGTCCCTTTCTTCAGTGGCAAAGAGGGGTATAAATACCTGCTCATGCTCCTAGGGTTTTTAGGAATTCAGAGGCGTTTCGGGACAAACCAGGCGGAACCGGGGCGGCCAGAAGCAGGAGGGACCGAGCGGAGGCAAACGGACTCTGCCCGCGTAAGCGGGCCGAGTGGTAGGCCTCGGCCTTGGGCCTAGGCCGACCGTACGGGTCGGGCCACGTTGGCCCGGCCCGTTGGTCCGGTCTTCCTCTGGATCGTTTCCTGGTCCTCTCTCCGCCCGATTGTCCTCGTCAGCTCCTTGTACACCATGGTGGTCCAAAATTACCTATAACATTAAGCCCCCACTCTTGAATTGGGATTCAGGGTGACTTATTGCTATAGGTTGAGCTCCTTAAGCCCGATTTAAGAGTAATGACCTTGGTCTGTGCTGACTTATGTGCAGCTTTGTTGTCATCCTGCAAAATAGGATAGAAATAGACGCTCCCTGAATAGGGGTTAGGTGAAATGGAGATGAAAGAGGTGAGGGATTACAAAAATGGTGCTGGTCGGCCTCGGGAAGAGGCCGAGCACAGCTATCTCCCTTTTGGAGTGCATCATTCCGGATCCAGGGCTTATCCACAAGTAAAATGTATGAAAAATGGAAGATCTCATGATCCTGCATCAAAAAGTTAATTTCTGCAAAAGAAGAATGAGGGAAGAGGCTAGGTTCGGCCTCGGCCTCATGCCCCTGTTAGCCTGAAACTTAGCTCCCTGCATCCATATATTAGTCCTTGTACGAAAATAATGAAATGACAGGCTAGAACATGTAGTCATTGGCTAGATATGCTAAGTTGGTGTGTCTTTTGTTTAATAGGGAGTGCTTATCCCCTTTGTAGCCCCCAATCTCAAGTAAAACTTCATTAAAACATAAAGTATAGTTGAATAAGTAGGAGAATACCTTTAAAGTTTGTGCTCGGCCTCGACAAGAGGTGCTCTGCTTTGGCAATAGGTGCTCGGTTTCGACCTCTGCCAGGTGAGCTTGACTTACATGAAGTGTTTGGGTTCTGAGGTGAGGTAGACTTGGTAGTCTAGGCTCGTGTGCATTAGCGTGGGCTCTAAGCGTGGAAGCCTAGGCTCACATGAGAAGCATGGGCACTAAGCTGAAAAGCCTAGGCTCGCAAGCAAGCGTGGGCACTAAGCTGAAAAGCCTGTAGGCGTGGGCACTATAGGCTCGCATGTTGAGCGTGGGCACTAAGCAGTAAGCTTAGGCTAACATGTTGTCTTGATACATTCCTTGAAACACACTCTAAGCCTTGAAAGGGGGAAATCTAGGTCCTAACATTAATGATAATGCTTATATTTAATGGCAAAGCGAAAGAGAAAAGTCTACTCCTACCCACCAAAAATAAAGTGAGCGACAATGCTTTGATTACATGATAAGTGCAGCAGAATAAAGAAAACTAGAATTCCCTAAGCTAAGGCTTAGTGTGTTCTCCAGAATGTTGTCCTTGACCCTGGCATGAAGTGTGGTAGGGCTCGGCCTCGGCCATAGGGGAGTCTGTTTTGGTCCTCAACGAATTTCCAGTTGAGGTCCACCCTTGTCTTTGCCTGGGTCGTCTCTGGTCGGCCTCGGCCACCTCTGGTCTGCCTCGGCCTTAGTGGTGAACTCCTTCAGGTATCCGTTTCAAATCAGCACTTCAATCTCGTCCTTTAGCTGAATTCAGTTCCTAGTTGAATGTCCATGATCTCAATGGAAGAGACAATACTGGCTTTTGTCTCTGTTATCAGGGTTTGACTTCAGCTTTCTAGGCACGTTGAGCAGGTTTGTATTCCTTATCTCCATCAAGATCTGCTCCTGTGGGATTGAAGTAGGGGTGTACCTTTCAAACTTCTTCAAGTAGTCTCCTTGGTCTGGTCGGCCTCGGCCATGATCTGGTCGGTCTCGGCTATAGTCTGGTTGGCCTCGGCCTCCCTCGTCGGTCCGCTGCTTTTTGTCCTTCCTACTGTCGCGGTCAGACGAAGAAGGCCTCTTGTGTTCACGTTCTAACTTCTTTGATTTGAGCAACTCCTCTGCGCTCATGTATTTCTGTGCCCGGGAGACGAACTCTGCATAGGTTCGAGGTTGGCTCTTACCTATTGAATTGAGTAGTCTTTCGTCTTCCAAACCAGCTGTGATGGCTACTAGGGCTGCTCCCTCACTGTATCCCTCAATCTGCAGTGCTTCGTCCTTAAAACGCGTTATGTAATCGCGCAAGCTCTCACCTGGCTGCTGCTTGACTGTTAAGAGGTTGATGTGGGGCTTGCGCTGTTCTCTGGCTCCCATGAACTGTGCAAGGAATGCTCGGGCTAACTCCTTGAAAGAGCTGATGGATCTTCTCTTCAACCTTTCAAACCAATGCTTGGTTGATCCTGTCAAAGTGAAAAAGAAGGCACGACACCTGATTGCGTCCGAGATGCCGTGGAAGTCCATCCAGCTTTTGTAGGCATTTAGATGCTGCACAGGGTCTTTCTTGCCATCATACGGTGTGAATGTAGGTACCTTGAACTTCTGTGGCACCTCGGCTTTCATGACTTCTTCTGTGAAGGACGGGTCAACTTGGTCGATCAATTCTTCCAAGTCTTGTGCTCCTGAGTCCTTTAACTTCTGCAGGTATCCCTGTGGATTTCCAAGCTCCTTTAGTGTGTTTAGAAGCTCGGTCTTCCAAGGGGGATTGTCTTTCTTGGCCTCGGCCTCGGCCTCGGCAGCCCTGGCTTCAGCTTCGGCAGCTCTGGCCTCGGACTCGGCAGTTTTGGCACTTCTGCGCTTCTCATCGATCAGATTCCTCAGGTCTGTCTTAGTATGACCATAGCTTGGGGTAGAAACTGTGTAGTCACTTCCCTTAAGTGTGCTTGACTCTGGACTCCTCAAAATTGTACGATCAGTAGGCTTGAGCCCTTTGATCTTGCTGGTCATGCTGCTAGTCTTCTTTCCCTTCGATCTCGTCTTCGATTCTGCAGTGTGCTCCTTCCCCTTCCTCGGATCCCTAACCAGTCTCTCATCAGGGGTTTTAGTGCTAGACCAGGTTTATCCAAGATACGAAGTATCCTGGACAAATTATGATCCATCGCACTTACTTTGTTTTCGAGAGCAGCAAATTTTAGATCAGCTTGCTTCTCTCGGGATGAGGGCAGTGGAGACCGAGGACGAGGAGATTCGGTCTGAGGTCGATCTCGGCCTTCTTCCCGTGACCTCCGCTGGTGGCGGTCACCATCCGAATTTTCTGTGTTTATATCTTGATTTCTCTTTTCCATCCCCTTACTCATGGAATGACCGATATGCAGATTTGACAAGCTTTCTTCCCCACAGACGGCGCCAACTGTTGATGATCAAATTTCACTAGGTAAATTACCTTCTCTCCACGTGATAATCGACAGTGAATTTGTTTGTGAGCGGGGGAAGACGTGGCCTGTAAAAGAGAAAACCTGCACACCGGTGTGGTGCTAGCCACACCGCCTCCGATGCTTAAGTCAAAAAACGGAAGGGAGAGCTAGAGAGCAAGAGAAAGAGAGTAGAGAATAGAGTTCCGGTCCCTTTCTTCAGTGGCGAAGAGGGGTATAAATACCTGCTCATGCTCCTAGGGTTTTTAGGAATTCAGAGGCGTTTCGGGACAAACCAGGCGGAACCGGGGCGGCCAGAAGCAGGAGGGACCGAGCGGAGGCAAACGGACTCGGCCCGCGTAAGCAGGCTGAGTGGTAGGCCTCGGCCTTGGGCCGAGGCCGACCGTACGGGTCGGGCCACGTTGGCCCGGCCCGTTGGTCCGGTCTTCCTCTGGGTTGTCTCCTGGTCCTGTCTCCGCCCGGTTGTCCTCGTCAGCTCCTTGTACACCATGGTGGTCCAAAATTACCTATAACAATTCCAAAAGATATGTGTTTCTTTTTTATTTAGTCATTTAAATTTCAAGAGTGACATGTTTGGCTCTCGATATATTTGTATCCGATTTTTAATTTGTCAATGAAGTTTCAAAGTAGTCGACATATATTCGCTACCATGTTATTATCCCGTCAAGTCCACTTGACACTATTTAGAAACCAATTTCAAATCCTAGGAACTAATTAGAAATCAAACTCAAACAATAGGAACACAACATAGGAAAAAACTTGACTGCATACCGGTATGTAGGGGTCCCCTGCATACCACCGTTAAAATATTTACAACTAGGAGAGATAAAAATAAATTCTCGTTTTCTACCTTTCTCTTTCTTAGTTGTCAAAATTAATTTGATGGGTATGTAGGGAGATCCCTACGTAGCAGTATTGCAGCCAAGTATCGTTCCCATATAACTTTTGAAACCTCAAGAATCAAAAAATAGAAATTAAATTCATATCTCAATAAAAAAAAATGTTTTTAAAACTCGAGATCGTAACTATTATACATTGATACCTAACTATTTAAGCAAGGGTTAGCTTCCACTAATTCCTACGCATTATATTAATGAAAAAACATGTAAAGTTGATAGTAATATCTTTGAAACAAAAGCATATTGATAAAGAAATTGCTAAATTTTTAATAACACAGATTAATGTGGAAGGCGTAAGCAAAAGGCAATCCCACTGGAACTCCAACATCTGTATGAAACCTGAAAAAATAAACAACTAAAGTCGGTTTCGATTAATATTCGACCACATTACTTCGTAAGGGACGGCAGGATATTTATTATTATTTTTTTCTTTTTTGCATGTATAAGATATTTAACTTCGCTGATATATAAATATATATATATTATTCTTATTTTTAATCAAGAGAGTGACACACTTTTCCCACTATAACATATTTCCCATCAAAACTTAAATATCTATATGCTTTTTAGATTTTTTTTTCCCTTAGTTTTTGGCTATGAGATATTTTAATGTTTCCCATTAAAAGAAACCTAGATATTTTTTAGTTTGGGTGAAGATATTTTGTGTTATTGTGGATTTACTATACGTTCATACTAAATATAGAGGGTGTGATTTTTTTATTTTTTTTTTTTAAGATTCTTGAATTAGTAGCTAATTCATTAAATTATATATTATAAAAAATGAAATGTTTCTGGATTCTATGTCATTATTTTATTATTTAGAGAAAATAAGTATTTGGTTAAAAAATTATAATTATAATATATATAAAAGATGGAATTGGGAATTCTTTAAAAATTGTCTAAAAAATGGTGCTAATGAATGTTGTTTATTTAATTAGCTTCAAAAAGTTTGTTGGATAAAATGTGTTATTTAGAAATAGTGAAATACCTTCCAAAAGAAGGATTAAAAAAGACAAAAGAAAAAAGTTTGATCCGTTCAAGCTGCTAATAATGGTGTGTCTTTGACTTTAAATTAATTTGTTGCCATACGGTTGCTTACATGGTCAAATTATAATGATGTGGCAACCATTGGAGTGCTCTCTATACAACTTGGCTGCTTAGGTGGCAACTAAATTCGCCCACCTGGGCAACAATTTAACTTTTTCTTACTTTTTAATTATTATATTTATTATTATTCAACCATTAGATATATGTAGGGTTGGTTGTCGTTCCATTTTCTTCGGACTGTTTTCAATAATTGGCAATATGACTAATTATCTTTTTTTTTTTTTTTTTTTCTAAATATCTTTTAGTATAGAAAAAATAATCGTTAAATTACAATTTTAATACAATGAACTTTCAAGGTTGTGTCAATTTGATACCTTAACTTTAAAAAGTGTATTAAACATAGAAGTTGTATCATTAGTTGAGTTGGTTATTTTCTCTGTTTTATATCGACATCTGTCATTTGTGGCTATTTATAGCTCTTGCATTTATCAATAAAGTATGCAAGATTTATTTACTCTCTTGTCTTGTTATGATATCAGATTTTTAATTTTCTTATTTAGAGAGTTTTCTTGCATCTTCTTTCCATCGTCCATGGTTGATACGGCTGAAAATCCTTCTTCTTCTACTACCAGTCAACCCACAAATCAATCTGTTATTGATCAATACGAAAACCCCTATTTTCTTCACCATTCTGATGGTACGAATCTGGTTCTTGTTTCTGATCTTCTTACGGAGTCTAATTACACTTCTTTGGAGTCAGACTATGATTCTTGGCCTCACCGTGAAGAACAAGATGAGTTTCGTCGACGACATTATTTCCGAATAGACTGGTGAGTTGAAACGATCTAAAAATCTCTAAGGCCCCGTTTGATAACCATTTGATTTTTGATTTTTGGTTTTCGAAAATTAAAGCTCTTAAAAACACTACTCCCACATGTAAGTTTCTTTGTTTTCTAATCTAGCTACCTCCTTTCATGTTTTTAAAAACCAAGTCAAGTTTTGAAAACTGGAAAAAGTAGTTTTCAAAAACTTATTTTTGTTTTTGGAATTTGACTAGGAACTCAAGTGTGTCCTTAACAAAGATGAAAACCATTGTAAGGAAATGGGATGAAAATAAGCATAATTTTCAAAAATTTTGTTTAAACCATAAGTTTAAACCAAATGGTTATCAAACGGGGTCTAAACTTTCAATTTTGTGTTTAATAGGTCCCTAAACTTTAAAAATGTCTAATAAGTCAAGACTTGACTTTATTTACCCTAAAACTTTCAATTTTGTATCTAGTAATTTGTGAATTTTAGAAAATGTTGAATAAGTCAAGTATTTATTAGACACAAAATTGAAAAATTAAGAGACCTATTGAACATTCTTTCAAACAAAAATCCATTTGACACTTTTTAACTTTAGGGATCAAATTGACAAAACCCTGAAAATTTAAAGACTAAACTTGTAATTTAACCAATATATATGTAAATATAACTTGTCAATAATCAAAGTGAGTATAACTCAGCGGTAATTGACATGCACTCGTACTTTAAAGTCAAAGGTTTAAATCTTGGTTGAGGAAAGAAAACTCATTATTCCTTAATTGGCTTCACTTACAAACTTCCCAAAATGAAGTCATTTTCACGCAAAAGTGTAAACCATTGGACTTAAGTTTATACGATGGATGCTATTTTCTTAGTCTGATTAATTAATATGATAGGTTAAAGGCTACGTTTCCTTTAGACTGAATAAATGGATAATAATTAAGAATCTGATATTTAAAGCAAACTCTAATCAATTTTTATATGAATAAATGTAAGTTTCTTTGATCACACTTACCAAAGCTACCGTGTATAACTTAGCATTCATATTTATTTGGGTTGGTCGATCTTATTAATTAGTGTAAATTTAAAGGCTATACATTACATATGGTTTAGTTTTTAATGTTTTTTTTTTTTTTTGAATTAAACAACATTTGGGGTGGGGGATTCGAATCTCTAACCTCATGGTCGAGAGTACATGCCAATTACCACTGAGCTATGCTCGCTTTGGCATTTAGTTTTTAATGTTAATTACGATGTTTTTTTTCCTTTCAATTTGGTCCTTATTATGTGTAGAATTTTTTGTTAGGTGAATTTTAAAATTGACTGATGAGAAACTTACAAATGACATAGTCCGTATTACCTAAGAGAGAAATTTCTTATTTTATCTCCAAATTTTTTCAAAGTTAAAGAAATTTCAACTTTTTCTCTTTTAAATGGCTCCATTCATCATCTAATTTTTGCCAACTTACTAAGTATTATGTCATATAAATTTATCATTAACCAATTTTAACATTTATCAATAAAGTAGGTATAATTGAAATATATTAAAATATAAATGACTAAATTGAAACTTTTTAAAGGGTAGGAATCAAAATTTAAAAAATAGTCCAATATTAGAGATTCAAACATACAATGAACCCAATTTAAAAAGAAAAAACTAGACGTAGACCATAAGACTATAAAAATGGCCAAATTAAAATCTAGTTGACTTTGAATATACTAGTCGTTAACCATTTAAATACAAGCAGTCTCATTGATTGGCTAGTATATCAACTTAAAATGTGTCATAATTTTGAGTTTTGAGAAATAGGTTTAAAAGGTCCCTAAATTGTCAAAATAGACCTAGGTTAGAGGAAGAAAATCACGTCATTGGTGAGAAGAAAGTCTTAGTCGCTGTCGATGAGAAGAAGGGGTGAGAGGAAGAAAATCACGTTGTAGGGGGGAGAGAATTAAGAAGATAGCAGGGAAACAAGGGTTTTTTGGAGAGAGAGAAAGCAACAATGATTTTTTAGAAGATCCTTATATTTAATGTCGGGCAATGCCTGAAATTAAAGGTCTTCCAAAATTTTTAGCATCCCAACACGCACTTTTTAAATCTTCTGACATTATATGTCCAATGCTTTTTTTTTTTTGTCCGACATCAAAAGTGCAATTTGTTGCAGTGTCTTTTTAGTCCCTAAGTTTTGAGAAATATATTTAAACGGTCCCTAATATTATTTTTTCAAGGAAAAAATACACTTTTAGTCCCTGAGGTTTGGGTTAGGTTTCATTTTGGTCCTTGAGTTTTCAAACTCAACAATTTAGCCCTTGAGGTTTGGTTTTAGTTTCATTTTGGTCCCTCCATCCATTTTTCCTTTAATAATTAATGGAATGCTGACGTGACAAAAAAAATTTATTAAAAAAAATGAAATATGGGATGAACACCTAAAACATCAAATCAGAATTAAAGTATAATCAGAAAAAAAAATGAAAAAATTGATACCCAATTTCAAAGAAAACATTCATACTTCTTCCATCATTCGATCCTTGGAGAGAAACCCTTCCGCTTCTTCCATCGTTCTTCTTCTACATTCATCGATTCTTCCATCGTTCTTCTTCTACATTCATCGATTCTTCCATACTTCTTCACAGATAAACTAAATCCCCTTCAAGCTTCGTCTCATAACCAAGATCCTCGACAAACTTAGATTGTATCTACACGGACAGCCGAAGAACATTCAGAAGCTCAAGCGAGTTTTGTCGACATCCAGGGTATGCATGCTTCAATCTCTACTAATTTTTTTTGTTTATATAGATATGAAACATTTTTTACTTACAAATAGGACCCACCGTTTAATAAGAAAATGAAAAACGATAAATGGAAGAGAGAGAGTTGATCCTGTAACTAAAAATCCCTTGATATATGGAATGAGACCTTATAGAATTATTTTTGAAAAAAAAAATAAACAGATACGGCTGCACAAATATAGGATAGACGTGGGGGTTGGCTGAAGGGTAAAAATGTAAGTTTGTTTCGCACGAAAATAGGCTGGAAAAACCGGTTTGGCCATTTTTCATTAAAAAATACAGTTTGGCCATTTTTCGAAACTACCCGGTAATTTCTGGCCATATCTGAAGATTTCCCTATATATTTAATGTCAGGCAATGCCTGACATTAAAGGTTTTCCAAAATTTTTAGCATCCCAACACGCACTTTTTAAATCGTCTGACATTATATGTCCAATGCTTTTTTTTTTGTCCGACATCAAAAGTGCAATTTGTTGCGGTGCCTTTTTAGTCCCTAAGTTTTGAGAAATATATTTAAACGGTCCCTAATATTATTTTTTCAAGGAAAAAATACACTTTTATTCCTTGAGGTTTGGGTTATGTTTCATTTTGGTGAGAGTTTTCAAACTCAACAATTTAGCCCCTAAGGTTTGGTTTTAGTTTCATTTTGGTCCCTCCATCCATTTTTCCGTTAATAATTAACGGACTGCTGACGTGACAAAAAATTTTTATTAAAAAAATTATTTTTTAAGTTTTTTAAAATATAAATATAATAAAATAATAAAAATATTATTATTTAAAATTTTTTTAATTTCTTTTTCCCCTCTCTCCACTTTTTCTTCTTTTCTTCTTCTTCAACACCTTCTTCATCTTCTTCACCCATCACCACCTTGCTGTCGGCCGTCAACGACCGGCCGGCGGCCGACCAACTTTTTTTTTTCCTCTTCTCTTTCTTTCTTCTTTCCTTCCTCTTTCTCTTCACTTTCTTTTTTTTTTTTTTCTAAAAAATAAAACAGATTTGACCGAGAGAGAACCTCGCACCAATCTCGAAATCGCGCATCGTTCTTGTACGGAAGAGAAACCCACTTCTCCCACCGTTCTCGCGTCGTTCATTCCGCCCATATCTGGGTTTCCTTCCAAGTCCGTCACTCGCTTGTTCCGCCTAGATCTAGGTTTCGTTCCACGATCTATGCTCGCGCCGCGATCTATCCTCGCTCGTCATTGCCGTTTTTCCTAGATCTATGCTCGTCCTGCCGCGATCAGTCCAAGTCCGTCGCTCGCTCGTTCCGCCAACATCTATGCTCACGCCGCGATCTGTCCTCTTCGTTCGTCATCGCCGCTGCTGGAATCGAAGGTGAGAGAGGGTCTAAAACGAGTCGCCGTCGGGATGTGAAACGAGTCCTCGTACGAGTAGAGAGACACGGCTGAGAGAGAGGATGGACATCGTTCCGACGGTGAGAGAGAAAGAAAAACAGACAAAAGAAAAAAAAAGGAACAAAGGAAAGAAGGAATGAGCGGAAAGCGAAAAAAAAAAAAATCGACGGTCGTTGGCCGCCGGCAGTCGGTGGCTGCGGTCGGAGTTGAAGAAGAAGACCTGTTGTTGGAGTTAGAAGAAGAAGGAGGAGAAGGGTGAAAGAGAAAGAAATAAAATATATATATATATATATTATTATTTTAATATATTTGTAATTAAAATTAATTTTTTAAATAAAAAAAATATTGCCATGTCATCCACCCCGTTAGTTTTTAACGGAAAAATGGATGGAGGGACCAAAATGAAACTAAAACCATACCTCAGGGGTTAAATTGTTGAGTTTGAAAACTCAGGGACCAAAATCAAACCTAACCCAAACCTCAGGGACTAAACATGTATTTTTCCCTTTTTTCAATTTTTTAAATTAATACTTTTAATTTTATTAATTTAAAAAATCATTCAATATTAAAAAAATAATAAAAAATATTAATTTCAAAAAGTTGAAAAGATAATATTACGGACCTTTTAAACCTATTTTTCAAAACTGACTAAAAAGATCTCCATTATGAAAACTTAGGGACCATTTAAACTTATTTCTCAAAACTCAGAAACTCAAAAAGTCTATTTTGAAAATTCATGGATCAAACACACATATTCTTCAAAACTCAAGGACCAAAAAGTTATTTTTTTTTTTCTCTAAGATCAATTAGTTACAACAGTTTTATAGTTTTAAAATGATATGATAGCTCAAATTAAAAGTTTGATAGTATGACTGTAACCATTCCTATAATTCAGGTCCATATATGTAATAATGTTCGTGAGATGTTTTTAAGTAGAGATAGAGAGTGTCAAAGCGAGCTTAGCTCAGCGGTAATTGGCATGTATCCTCGACCATGAGGTCAGAGGTTCGAATCCCCCCACCCCAAATGTTGATGTACTCAAAAAAAAAAAAAAAGTAGAGATAGAGAGAGGAAGGGGGAAAAGGAAGAATTTTCTACCCTCCACTAGTAAAAGCAATGTAGAAATGTTTGAGATTAAAAAAAAAAAGAAAGAAAATGTTTGTGAAAGCATGCGTGTTGACAAACACCAAATAAACATGAACTTCCCATTCTCTCCATGATTCATTCCCCTTCTCTCTCCCAATTTTAATCAAAAACTCTATTCCAAAAGTGGGATCTTATCATCATTTACATATATCAATGTAAAAGGAACTTTGGTTACATACCTTAAAATTAACTTTTCTTTTTCTCCCATTATCATTTCTATAATTATAACCATGTCCTTTTGTCTCTAACTATATTTATTTCTCTCTCCTTTGCAATGGGTTGGAACTAGAAATTTTTTTTTTTTTTTTTTTTTTTTTTTTTTTTTTTTTTTTTGTAAGGATTGGAAAAATTTTACAAGAATATGGAGTTCAATTTTCTTACTTAAGATGGGTTGAGAGGAGATCAATGTTTCCTTTTATCGCTCTTTCTCTGTACGAAGAACTCTCTAAGGGACAAACTTTCGGTTTCTAATGCTTCAAAAGCTTGATTGGAAACAAGATTGGTTGTAGTTTGGTTCAAACATCACGAAGAACTCTCTAGGGGATGAACGACTTTGGATTTCTAACTCTCCAAAGCTCAATCGAAAGCAAGATTGATCATGGTTTGGTCCAAACATCGTAAAAAATTCTCTAGAGGACAAATTTTGGGTTTCTAACTCTCAAATGCCCGATTGGAGTCAAGACAAGTTGATGAAGCTTGTTTCAAACGTCACGAAGAACTCTCTAGAAGATGAAGTTTGGATGATAATTCACATCTTCGATGATTTGTTTATAATAGTTATGAACGACTTACATTTTTTCTTTAGAGGGTACAATTAGAAATTAAGATGAAATTTACCAATTGAGTCATTAATTTTTATTCTAATAGAATTTCGTTTTTATATATAAAAAGAATCAAATTAAAAAAGCACCCAAATAGCTCCTTATTAATAAATTTATCAGGAAAAAGTGATATAAATAAAGGTAAAAGAAAAATAATATATATATATTAAATTGGATATTGTAATCTCTGTAGATACAATGTTTCACCAAACTGACCCAATAGTTTTGGCATAATTACAAAACAGCCATCGAACCTGTCTTCTTCCTCTGTCTAGAGCATACGAAAGATTACAACAGCATTTTCAATGGTCCACTAAATGAAGTTTTAGGCCATGTTTCGATCATCAAAATAAATTCCTTTTTGTTTTTTCTTTTTTTATTTAAAACCCTAACAACGTCAGGATGACTATTCTATAACATAAGACTAACTAAATTTATTTTTGTACAAACAAACATCACTTTTCATTTCTTTTTTTGGCTTTGGACAAATGGAATGATTATTATATCTATATCATAATTTTTAATTTCCATTAAACTAATATAAATAACTTTTTTGGGATTTATTCTTTTATGATACATTTTGATGATGGTCAAATTTGGTCGGGAGGAACTCATCTGACCTTCACGTGCTACCAACGGTAAATTTGTTTGATAAGAGGAAAACGTGGCCTGCAAGACAGTAAACCTGCACACTGGTGTGGTGCTTGCCACACCGCCTCAGTTGCTTAAGTCAGAAAACGAAAGGAGGATAGCAAGAGAGCAAGAAGAGAGAGTAGAGAATAGAGTTCGGATCCCATCTTCAGTTACGAGGAGGGGTTTAAATACCTGCTCATGCTCCTACGGTTTTAGGATTTCGGAGACGAATCGAGTGGAACCGGGGCGGCCAGGGACAGCAGGGATCGTAAAGTGGCGAACGGACTCGGCCGAGGCCGAGTAGGGGGTCGGGCCAAAAGCCCGATCCCTTCGGCCTTGGCCCGACCCATTGGCCCGTTTCGCCTTTGGGGTCCATCCTCTGGTCCTATTTCTGGACTCGTGTCGGATTGTCCTCGTCAGTTCCTTGTACATAGGGGTGGTCCAAAATTACCCATAACACATTTAATTAAATTTCAAGTTTCTTCTTTAAGTTCAATTATCTTTGAAATAGAAGAATATTTGTTTACTATTAATTTCTTCTTTTTTTTTTAAGTTTTTTACTATATGAGATTATATATAATGTTGGCATTGTCTCTCTTTTTTTTCTTTTTCATTTGAGACCAAAAAAAAAAAATAAATAAATACCTAACTATTGAAGAAAAATGAGATTGAAGCTCCACCTTAGAACAATATTTCTTATAGTTCATGACCAATGCACTACCAAAAAGAACAAGAAAAAAAATTAAAATTAAAATTAAAATTATCACTTTCAGCTCAATGTTCTTTCCCTTATTTAATTTTTTTTTTAAAAAAACAAAGAATAAAAATATTTGAGGTTGCTAAAATTTTCCAACATAAAAAGGAACACGTCTCTGTTGCAAAACAGCTTTTATTTCTTCCCCTCATGGTTGGGTTAGGAATTAGAATGTTGTCAAGACCACTTTCATCGACGACTACTTTATTTATTTATATATATATATGTATGTATATTCCCTTTCTTAATTGAGTATGTTATTTGACTCTTTTTCATTTTTTTAAAAAATTTAAATTTAAAAGAGGTATGTGACATTTCATAGAAAGTATAAGTCATTTATTCACTTAAGAGATCAACGTAAATAGGTTATTATATTTCTCTCACTCATCAATTTCTACTTTTTAATGAATTTGATCGGAATGTTGTACCGATGATCACGAGATCTGTGGTTCGAATCCCCACATATTGTCAAAAAAAAAAAAAAGATTTTGATGGTGATAAATTCATGATTTGTTGTTAATATCAGATAAACATATAGTGTTCTATCTCAAAACTAATTGACAATGAGAGGAATTAACCCATATAATTATTTTGAGGTTTCTGAGATCCTCAACAGTTAACACTATTAGCCAAAGAGTAATTGATATATACCGCTGACCAAGGGAAAAAAAATAATAAAAATTAAAAACAGTTAACATTATTACTTTAATGTTCACACTACATGACGTGAGGGTAGGTAAAAGAGTTGAAAAAAAAAAAAGGCTTGTGTTAAATGATAATTTATGAGTTCACTTATATAAGTGTACCATATGCCAACAAGTAAAAATAAAATAGAATATAAATCAAAAGTTTAGGGACAATTATTTTTTTTAAGTACAAGACTAAATAGATACGATCATTAAAAAAAAATAAATAAATAATTTAGGAAAAATCTTTTTTTTTTCTTTTTTTTTTGTCTCTAAGACTTGAGTTCGATCTATTTCCTTCAAGTTTTCTAGATTTCAAAATTTCACTTTTGCCCATTAAATTTCAATAAGATTTTAACGTTTCATCTCCAAATCCTCCCTATAAATTTTCAAAATTAAAAGGTTGGATATAGTAAAAGTTTTTTTTTTTTTTTTTTTTTGACAATATGTGGGTGGTGGGATTCGAACAACAGACCTTTTGGTCGTTAATACAACATTATACCAGTTGAACTATGCTCTTGTTGCCATGTAAAATTTTGTCCATTTGAACTAATTAAAAAATGATTCTTATATAATTAATTCTCTTTTTTTAAAAGAAAAAAAAGTTGTGGGACCAAGTTGAAAAATAATAGTTAATGTGACATATTTGGTAGACGAAAGATTAGATTGAGTCAACCGTATGGACGCTGTCCCATGATAAAAAGAGAAAGTGGTGAGCGACACTCTTTGATTTGATGGGCCCTCAAACTCCACTCTCTTTCTGCATTTTCTTTTGTTTTCTTTTAGTTGATCCTTCCCCCCTTCCTAGTCCCTACCTTCCCTTGTACTTCTACCCTCTAGTGTGGTTCCTATGCCCATTTCTTCCGTTGACTCATCACTCTCCTTTTCTCTCTCTCTTTTTTAAAAATATATATATTTGATCCTGTTTCTTCGCACGTTTAACGAATTTCACAAAACAATAAATTGATTCGTATGTGTCGAGAAGTTCGCGAAATACTTTTTTAGAAATGTGAGAACATCGTCTTGTTACCTCAGTTAAAATTTAAAAGTAAACAAGGATCCATAATATATAAGAAAGACCGTCTTTGTTGATACAAGTTTCTATGGATGAAACCCAAAGCAACCCAATACGAGTTTAGGAATTTTGGATTTTTTTTTTTAACAAGATCGTGTTTTTTTTTTCAACCCGGTTAAAATGAAATAGTAGCTAATTGATTTCAATTTGTTGATCTAAAGACCACAAAATTGGTCAAAATCATTTTCTTGGAAGGGCGCCTACCTACTTCCCTAAATATATACAAAAATTGTGGTGCATAAAATTCTTTGTATGGTCCCAAAATAGATTTATGTAAATTTGACGACATGTTTTTTCAAGTAATGGTGTGTTGCAATAGGGACTTTAGCCCTAGATAATGAAAGGGCAATAAGATGTGACCCATTATTACATATACAAAGAAGTCCAAAGTACACAACTATTTTTGTTTTTTTGTTTGAACACTGTTCATGCAACTTTTTGGTAATAATATTTATGAACTAACATCGTGCATGTTTGAAGGTGATTTTCAAATGGTTAAAATCACTTTTCATATTCAAAATCACTCCAAAACATAGATTTGATCCTTCAAAATCATTTTAATGGATTAAGAAACCCTTTTGGAATAATATACAAAGAATGCAGTTTACAAAATTTTAGATATGATATTAATTGTCTTACATAATGATCATCCATATTATATATAACCTTTAAAAACATTAAAGATAGTCAAAGCCCGTGAACATTTTCCCTCTTCTTTTTTTTTTTTATGAATTATTGAATTTAAATCATATAGAAGTAACAATCGTCTAGCTAGATTTGTCAACCCTTACGTAGGATGCAAATTAAGAAAAACTAACTAAATTGATTTAATAATCTGTTCGCATCAAGTTTAGTTTAAATTTGCATAATTTTAAGACTCAAAACTTTTCGATCAATTTAATTTCACTAAGCTTCGTTGATTTTTAATATGTTTTTTCAGGTGAGAAATTTGATTCATAAAATTTTTTGAATCTCTTAGAAATAGTTGATCAATTTGACATTAATTTTGGTTTTAAAAAATTCAAATAGGATTAAGACTCTAACACTTCAAGTCTTTATGTTGTGTACTTTTGGTTGACCCATTCTTAAACGCGCTAAAACCTTCCTGATAAAGTGATATGATCATGGCTGAAACAGTACCATTTATTGAATTTTGAAAGGATCAAAGTTATTATTATTTAAAAAAAAAAAAAAAGAAAAAAATGTGTTATAACTTATCCATTGTAATTATTGCCCAAATGAAAAATGATGTAAATGTGTGTACAATTATTTTATTGTTACTTTAACTTACAAGTTGTCTCTAATAAATTAAAGCTATAATTTTGAATAAATTCCATAGGTTTCCCATCTTTATCAACCAATTCCCAAAATTATTTCAATAACTTCACTTTAATTTTCACTAACCCAACCCATTAAACCAAGCATCATTAATTATTGCACTTAATGCTTGATGATGAGTTTTGAATTATTAATAATTTCACTCACTACTTGTGAACTCTTTAGCATCTATCAATGAAATTTAAGTTTGAATTTGGGGGAAAAAATGCTTCTCACTTAAAATTGTAAAATCAATAAATAAATAATACCTTAAAATTCTTTAGTGAGTTGCAAAAAATACTTATGGAATGCTTTGGACACCCATGCTTAATTGAAAAACACTTTAAAAGATATTTTTAAACTCAAAAATCAAAATGGTTTGTTTGTTTTTTTTTTTTTAAAAGAAAAATCAAAATGGTTTGTTATTAAAACTGTTTTACTAGAACGCTTCTAATTAAAATGTTATTTTTCCTAAAAAAAAGAATATTTATTTTAAAAGTACTACTAAACACGAGTTTGCTGTTTTTTTTTTAATTATTATTATTATTATCAAAGAAAATAACCAATAAAATAATGAACCTAACAAAAAAAAAAAAAAAAACAAAATGGTGTTTTTATCTTCTACTAATTTGTGTTCCTTAAGGACCAAAAGTGTGTTTCTACAACACAATCTTCAAAAATATGGAAAGCCATGGCTTTATTTTAAAAATAGAATATTATTTTTAATCTCTATTCTTTTAGAATATTACATTAGAAGTGAGGGGAGATTGAGGCCCCGTTTGGGGTTGATTTTGAAGACGTAAAAAGTGATTGCAGATAAATTTTAACCGTTTTTTTGTGTTTGGTTAAACCAATTCTTTAATAATCTAAAGAAAACCAATTTTTGAATCACGTTGGTTTGCAAAAGCGAGTAGCTTTAGGATTTAGATTTTAGGAAAATCTAGTGTAACTAACCAATATTTAAAATTCTTTTTTTTTTTATCCTTCCATATTTTATCTACAAATATTATTATTCACAATTTATCTTATCTCATCTCATCTCATTCTTTTTATTTTTAAATTTAATTTCTTGCTTCTAATTTATTTTTGTTACTTTTTTTGTATTTCAACTAAAATTAGATTTTGTTTGACACAATTTTTTCTATAATTGATATATGTTTTTTCAATCTACTTAAAGTAAACAAAATATAATTTATAATATAAATGATATAAATTTACCTTTTTTTTTAAGTAATTTACCTAATTATCTTAGGAAAGTTTTGAATGTAAATATTAATGCAATCTCATGCTAAATTGAAATATGTCTATTTTGGTCATTATACCTATTTCACAACAATTTAATATTAATTTATCAAACACTGTAACTTGACTTTCCATGTTTAAATCTAAAATTTACCAAACACTAATTTAATAGCTGATTTTCTTAAAATACAGCTGACATTAATTATTTTAAAAGCTACAGCAACCCCAAACTAAGCCTGAATCTAAGACATCCATTGGGTTATATATGTTGTCATTGTTAATCTCTATTTTCAAATTGATGTGTGCATAAAATTTTAATATATCCTAATATTATGATATGTTCACGTTTTATGTACGGAAGTTCATGGGACGAGTGGAGAATGGGGATGCATTTGATTCTCTATCTGTTACTCCAGTTCCACCCAAGAACAAAACACAAAGACTTCTATCGCAAGATCAAGCAGTGAACAACTAAGTAAAACAAAGATGAAAGGAAAGAAGAAATACACAGTGAGTTATAGTGGTTCGACGTTATGTCTACATCCACCGTCAAAAGTCAGAAAGAGGACTTTTATTCATCAATGATCAAAAGGACTTGCCTTACAAGAGTATTACACTCGCACACTCACACAAACTCTCATGCTCTGTTTTGTACAAGAAGTCTCAAGAAGTCTCAAGGTTGAGATTCCTAGCCTAGAATTCATAGGGAAGTTCCTTCTAAAAAAAAGGTAGGAACAAGGATACGAGACCATATATATGCTCCTTCTTGATTCCCATTTAGGTCACAAGAATTTTTTTTCCTCCACTCACGTCCTTATTCCCTGCTTAATAAGAGATTTCATGTCCCCTTTCAAGGCAAGTCTCCATGAGAAAAAAGAAGGAACATATATATTTTTTCGAGGATATAGTCTTCACACATAAAATTTAAACATTTTGTAACAATGGCTAGTGAAGAGGGAGATGACAATGGCGAGGTTCACTAGATGAAGAAGGAAGGGAGACCTCACCATTTATACGATATATGGGTCACTCCACTTATACGATATATGGGTAACTCCACATTGGAAAGATTAGTGGAGACCTCACAATTTATACGATATACGGGTAACTCCACCTATTGCCAATATGGTATCAAAGTCCATTAAACCCAAACGGATATTCGGTCCAAAAATCTTGAAGGGACATATTGGGAGAAAAGATAAGTGAATTTATAAGATGTACGAGGGATGTAATCCCATGTTATCTAATAGGGAGAGCAACATGGTGGGATTGCTTATTTTGATAAATACTAAATATATAAAATCATTTTTAATATTTTGAAAGGATAAAATTGAAAGTTTGTTACGAGGTAGATTTGATTATGCAACAATCTACTCTTAAAAGCTAATGGAAACAACTTAAAAAATGCGTGAGAATGAACTTGCATTTTAAAAAGTGGTTTTAATAGATTCATTAACAATTAGTTTTACCAAACACGATTAAAATTATTTTGTGGTCACTCTCAACGCTCTCATCATCAATCACAAAACACCCTAAAACTTGTTAAAACAAAATTTTTCTTTTTTTTTTTTTTTATATATATAATATATATTACAGAATCAAATAACTGCACGACTGAAAAGATAGAGAGAGAAAGAAGTAAAAGAAAGATAGAGAGAGAAAATGGGAGAAGGGCATTTATGTAATATCGAAAAGAAATTAGGGCAAAAAGTAAATCTAGAATCTTTAAATAGCACTCCTAAATCAACCGCACTACTCCCCTTTCTTCCTCCACCTTCCTCTGCACTTTCACAGAGATTATCAAACAAACAAACAAACAATCGATCAATCAATGGGCAACTGTCTCTTCCTCGACCAAAAGCCCATCAGAATCATGAAGACCGACGGCAAGATCCTCGAATACAAATCCCCGACGAGGGTCTTCCAGGTCCTCTCCGATTTCTCCGGCCACGCCATCTCCGACGCCGTTCCGGTCACCCACCATCTCCAACACACGGCCAAGCTCCTCTCCGGCCACCTCTACTTTCTGATCCCCACGCCCGCTCCGGAGTCGCCCGAGAAAAAGCCCAAGAAGGCGGTCCGGTTCGCGGATCCGGAGAAGGAGACGGAGGCCGGCGAGTGCAGCGGCGGCGGCGGGACGGGGCGGGTGGTTAGAATAAAGGTGGTGATGACGAAGAAGGAGCTTCAGGAGATGGTTGAGAGAGGGGGGATTACGGCGGATGAAATGATGTGTAAGATAAAAAGTGGGAGTGGGGAAATTAGTTGCAGAGAATTTGAGGATGAAGAAGAAGAGTTGCAGAGATGGAAGCCGGCTCTTGAAAGCATACCGGAAACTGAAGTTGCTTGCTAGCTAACTCCGTCCGCTTCCTATACTTTTTTTTTTTCTCTCTCTTTTTAGTTTAACATATACAGACTTAAAAGTGTAACAAACTTTAAAGGTGATGAGAAAACAACAGAGTTTTTGTCACATGATTTTCTTTTTTTCTTTTTCTTTCTTTTCCTTTATTTTTTGAGTTTATCAATTTCAAGTGGATGCAAGACTTTTTTCAAAAAAAAAGAAAAGGAAAAAATATGCAAGAAAGCATTGGGACATTATTTTGGGAGGAAAAATAGTTGATTGAAATCAATGTGTACTCGTCTTCCTAAACACTACCATGAAAATATTGACAATCAAGAGATATAAAAAATTTCTCATTTTCTCCCCTTATTCTTTCTTAGTTGTCGAGATCATCGGAGTCAAGTATGGTTCTTTTGGGCAGGTAGTAAATGCTTTAGAAAAATTATACTACAAGGTTGACAAATAAGAAAGAGAAAGTTAGAAAAGAAGAATTTTTCTTGTCAAGATTTTAATGGTGGTACATACCATATGCAACGAATTATTGTCCAATGTTTTAATTTACTAAGCTATGTTAGAAATAAAAAATAAAAATTAATTTCATCAAAAACGTTTTTTTTTTTTTTTTTTATAACATGTGGGATTTAAGCATTTGACCTATTGATTTGAATATGACTTAAGTTTGAGGGTTTTTTTTTCATACATCAACATTTGGGAATGAGATTCGAACCTCCGACCTCTTGGTCGAAGGTACATATCAATTACTTCTGAACTAGACTTGTTCTTGAGATTGGAACCTTCGACCTCTTGATCGAAGGTACATATCAATTACTCCTGAATTAGACTTGTTCTTGACCGGTAAACACAAGTTTAATATCTTAAACTAGAGTTTCGTTAAGATGGTGTTATTTTTAAAGATACTTAACTATTACGAATTATCGTAGCTAAGTGTGGGATGTACGTTGATAGTTTTTAAATTCAATTTCAAATTGATTCCACACCTATTGAAATCTAATTTTGGATAAAATTATAAATTTAAAATTAAATGGGCCCATTAGGCTATTAATTCTCAACTTTTAAAAATAATCTTACTTCTAAAAAATGGACTAAAAAAATATAATATTATCATATGCATCAAAAGTGGATGAATGTGTCTAATTAAAGATTAGTGAAGAAAAATCTTTGTGATTTTGTGAATCTTCCTCTCATTTTTTAGTTCAACGACATTTGGGGTACGTATCAATTACCGTTGAGTTATACTCATTTTGGCTCCTCTCATACCTTAGTGCTATAAAAAGATGCCATCTCGATTTAACAATCCTACCGTGGTGAAAGTATGATTAAAATAACATTTTATAATTCTCGGATGATCTTAGACATTTTACTATGTTTATGAATTTATTTGCAACAATTTCATAAGTCAGGATGGTAATTGATCAAATTGAAAGTTCAAATATACTACGACACCTACCATTTATGGTTGGAATTTTCTTTTTCTTGTGATTTTCTCATATATAAATATATATTCTTTTTGCACCATTACACATTAAAGTAAAAGAATAATAATTAGATATAGGGTATGGGGGAAGAAGGTGGGTTGGGTTGGTGTCTATTTAAAATCACAAAAGTAAGATACAATCTAAGGCTTCAACATTATCTTTAATTGAGAAAAATTCAATCAGCTGTCTGATGTTGATGGAATTTTGTTTGGATTTTGAAATCTCTTTTGCTGTTGCTTCTTGGTTCTTTTGGTTAAATTATAAAATTAATTCTTGGATTTTGATTTTTTTTTTTTAAGAAAAAAAATGAGTTCTTTATCTATTTGATCTTTAAATTTGAATACAATTCAATTTTGTCATTAAAAAATTAATAATGATTCTATTCGCTTATGTCATTAACACCATTAGTAAAACACTAATGTAATATACTTGTTCGATTAATTTTAAAACCGTGAAAGTAGTGACAACTCATATTTTTAATCTAATTACACCTTCAAATTTATGAAGTCATTGCAATCCAACCTTACTATTAACTAAGTTATAAGGAGTGTGTTTAGGTGTCAAAGCGAGCATAGCTTAATGGTAATTGACATGCATCCTTGACCAAGAGGTCAGAGGTTCAAATCCTTCCACCCTCAAATGTTGAAAGTTCTAATAAACTTTTAGTTCACAAGTGATTCAAAATATATATTTAATAAATGGTTTTCCATTTAAAAGTCAATATTGACAATAGGATGTTAAAGATGAAATGATAAGTATCGATATATATATATATACACACATATATAACTTAACTTAGATATATTAATGGTTATCTCTTGGTTTTTACAGCAATTTCAATTTTTTTACTAATTTTGTAAAATGAATTTTTAAATGAATTTTTTTGCAAATGATCTAAATTATCAAGAGATAAAATTCGAAGGAAGAGATGATTAATGAGTCATAATAGCATATAATAAAACCATTTTTTTCCATGAGTATAATTATTGAAAAATATGGTGGTGTGATGCTATTATCTCCATAATGGGCACGAGGGGTGTAGTGCTATTTTAATTATCAAAATGGGCACTTAGTGTTCCAAATGGTTGATCCAGTCAATTAATTAATTAATTTCACCATTAATAAATGGCATCCCAATTTTCATTTACTAGCATTTAATTTACTGGCCTATAATTTCCAATATTATTGAGTGGGAGACATAATGTGGCGGATTATCTTCTATCTTGCAGGGCGGCTAAAGGCAATACATGGCATTTGGCGAAAATTATACATAATTACTTTGTATGAGTTCAACTTTTCTTCTCAATTTGGAATTGGATTAAACATCCATCCATCGCACCTCTCACTAATTAACCATCACTAATTAACCATCGTGCCTTCCAACCTATGTATAATTCAACTGATTAAGACACTAATAACTTTCTTGGTAGGTTAGAGGTCCAACCCGTGACTCCACATTTGTGATGTTATATACTAAAATAATAACAAATTAATAAGGTTAAAATATCATTTTGGTTCTTTGCTTTGGTACTTGTTCTATTTTAGTCTATATACTTTTAATAAACTTTAAAATTAGTCCTCACTATTAGTTTCCGGTTAAATTTTGTTTAAAAAAAAATTAGTTGCTATAAGGCTTCCATCTAAAATTTGGAAAACATATTCACATAATACCTTTTCTTGAATCAAAATGATTGTTCCTATTTTGCCGAGTCAAATAAAAATTAACTTCGAACTGACGATGAGAATTAATTTGATTTATTGAAAGCAAAAGAATTACAAGAACTAAAATAGAACAAGTACCCAGATACGAGACCAACCTGATATTTTGACCTAGTCTAGTAATAACTATTATGTCTACTCCACATTGATTTTGACAAAAAAAAACACACATCTCACACCCTTAATCAGATCTCATTCATGAATGACTTTATCATTACATTTGTTAGGAACTTTGAAACGTTAAGGTTTTTTTAGGTGAACAAAGAATATCCAAGGCACTCAGTCTTTATGGGCTGTGATTAACAAGGCAGTACCCAAGTAATAGTTAAAGCGATAAACAAAATTATGCAGCAAACAAGAGGAGGGTACTAAACTATTGATGATACCTTTTGTCTGGAATGCCATGCAACAACATCCTTGTATGCCATATTTCCCCCAAAAATATCCAAAGCACTTCCCACAGTAACGTCCACACGTCCCATTCCCGCATCTTTTATCCTTTCTAAGTCGGCCATCGTCGTGACTCCGCCCGCATATGTGACAGGAATCTGCCATGTTTAGAAGGAAAATCAGTATTTTGCAGCAATGCAATGGTAGGAAGTTGTATGGTGAACAAGGAAAGAAGTTTGAAGATGAAGCGAAGGAGTGCACAAACCGATGAATACTTGCCCAGCAATGTCACTAGCTCTTCATCAATGCCGAGTCTGCAGAAATCAAACAGATTTCAGAATATATAAATGAATATACATACACAAAGAAAATAGCAGCATTTTACAACCCACTTTTTCCCTTCAACATCCACTCCATGAACCAAAAACTCATCTGCATAGTCAGCCAGGAAAGCCAGTACTTCCTCATCAAGAAATACATCACTGAACTTCTGCCATCTATCAGTCACAATTGCATATTTACCTTCCTAAATCAAAACTGAATGTTAATAAATGAGCATACACAAATGTTAGCGAAAGCCCAAACTGAAAAGGCAATGTTGAATCTAAAATAGAGCAAGAAGGTGCTACAAATTTCAGAGTTTGTTGTGTTCAATTCATGAGTTACGAAATTGCTTAGCACAGATGACTTCAAGTGACTGCTCAGATTGAATCCATGATAGAAAACATGCTTACATCTAAAGGGTTAACCATAATTTAGGATATTAACCAATCATTACAGCTTCCAAATCCGGCAACAATAGCATAGAAAGAAATACCTTTTTTCTACAACTAAGATCCAGCACAAGCCTTTGTTTCCCAACAATGCGAACAAGATCTTTAAGCCTCGTCAGATCCATTTGTCCATTGTTGAATACATACTGTTACAGAACCAAGAAATTTACAACATATTAAATGGGAAGTTCCAAAACAGTGTACTTAAGACCAATTAAACTTGCTAATGACATCTTAATTATCTTCTATAGTCTAGTACTTAACACAACAAGGTTCAGTGTTGCAGAATTTCAGAATCATGTTACACTGCCTCCATTTGCATTCTATTCAACATAAATAGGAAGAAGATGAAGAACCCAAGTAAACGAGGACATATTAAGAAATATTTATGCCAAATCTCAGTTTAAACTTCCCTCCCTTCTCCAAGTCCAAGGATAATTCACATGTCTTCTTTTTTCTTAAAAAAATAAAAATAAATACAAAAAATATAAATTATAAAATATTGCCATCATCAATTGTTCTATAGCCTTAACAGACAAATGGCAATCGAACACAAGCTTCTTTTTAACTACTCTAAGCCTTTGTTGGACCCCTCTTTAGAACTCAAGGACACAGTTCTACAACCTATATAACAGAGCCCATTCAAGTAAGGTTGTTTGCTGGACCCCTCTCATATAAAAGGGATATCTAGTCCCTTTGTCCTTTAGGTTGTTTTGTTTCGGCTGTTGCCATCTCTTGAATGAAGGTCTCCTTCTTATAAATAAACTTTTTTTTTTAAATAAAAAAAAAAAAAAAAAAAAAAAAAAAAAAAAAAAAGAGTAATGGCAGTCCAATCAACATTTTGATTAATCCAAGTTATATCTACTAGTTAAATTCATAACTCCCGACCAAGTCTGGAAGAGATGAAAATTACATGGAAATCAGTTTATTCTCGACATTTTCATATGGACATCACAAAGCACTGGACGCAACAAGGGGTGACCAAAACAAAAAAGAAATAATACCTTAATATGATTTCATAATTGCAGTCAGGAGGCTTTCAAACAATTCCACATACACACACGCGCGGAACTTCTGCTAGTTAATTGTATGCCTCATAACCAACTCCAACTCCATGTTGGATTCATTCACACAAACTTTGGCATTTATTTTGGTTATTATAGATGATTAAGAAATACGTCCAAAACGAGCATTCTTTCATAACATCAACCAATTCATTAAGCAAGATCATAAATAGATAAAAGGTAACAACTTACTGATGTAACAATGACGTGGCTAGCTCCTTCTTCAATGTACCTAGAAGCATTTTCTGAATTTATCCCACCTCCAACTTGTAAACCACCTATATGTTTCATCGCTTCTTGCATTAGATTAAGTACAGGAAAGTTCCGAAATTTTTAAATCTTTGTGGACCATAGGGTTTGTACACAGGAATATCCTTCAGAACTGTCAGGACTATAAGAATTCAAGGAAATTACAAATGTCCACAAAAAATTAATAGACCATAAAAGATACTGATGTTCACTCGGATGCCAAGTGAAACACATTTACAGATATCCAAAAATAGATAAAACATCCAACATGACACTGAAAAATAATAGAACCAAAAATGACTAACCAAGAGGAGCTAATATCATCAATATAATTGAACCAGCCAATTGACACAAACAAGGAATTTTAGTGCCACCAGAATATTACTGATGAACACATGATAAGAAAAAAGAAAAGGAACAAACCAGGATAAGCATGCAATGCTTCGAGGGCAGCAGCTATGCTCAAAGGATCTGCTCCAAGCATGATGGCATGACCACCTGTAAGCCCATCTTGTTTGTACAAGTTTGCATACTCTGCAGCTGATTTATCTGATTCAAAATTGGTGAGAAGAGTTGATCCATCCTGTTCTGAATCCCGGAGAGTTGATCCAACAATTTGTTTCACTTTCCCCTTATAAAATCATATCTCAAACATGAAATCAGATCAACATCAGAGGAAACACAATACTCTCCAACTTTAACCAGAGGAAGTAGAAATCATGTTGATTATTACATTTGGTACTTAAATAAGTTGTTTAGATTACAATGCTTAATTGAATCCCACACGCTTCACAATTCAGTAATTCATAACACAATGAACATTTCAGAGTTGAGAGAGGTAGGCAGATAAAATATCAAATACCTTATGTATATCAATACAAGGGCGGAAACTAACAGCGCAGTGAACACTCATTCTTGAGGATCCTGCCCAGATTAAAAACAAGAGCTTAAACTTCAAAAAGTTACAATAATGCACAATTCATGCGAATAACACAGCAAGGCCAAAGCCGGATTACTGGAAGATAGTGAAGTTGTCGGTGTAATGATTCCAAGGTTCATAGCTCCATAATTCGAAGAGCTAGAAGCTCTGAGAAACGCACAGAGACTGGAACTTCTTGTAGAACAAAGGCTTTGGAATTTCATTTCAAACTAATTAAGCTGATTCCTCGCCTTCCAAATTGGTAGAACGACTAGCTGTAAAGGGCATTATCGATTATATCAAACACAGATTGAAATAAAACCCGTAGAATTCAAAGGGGAGAAGGTTGCATGTGATTAAACTAGAAATATGAAGAGGAAGAGAAAATTAAGAAAACAAGAAGCGGGAAGATAGGTTGTGAAAGATCAGAGTCTCAGACCACAGCGATTTAAAAACCAGAGTTTAAAAAAAAAAAAAAAAAAGAAAGAAAGAAAGAAGAAGGTTAAAGTGTAAAACCGACCTTGCTGGCGTTGGGAGCTGCGTTTTGAACGGCGGCGAAGTGGAAGGAGGGACGGGCGTCACGGCGTGGGTGGGACTTGAGAGCACTGCCGCAAATCACAGTGGGAGTTGGGAGGGAAAGGGCTGAAACGAAAGAAAGAGGCGAAGAACTATTTTCACCTCTAATCCGCAAGTCGAATGGAGTTGGAGACAGGTGAAAAATAACATTTTTTTTTTCTCCTTTTTAAAAATCATAAATGACAAAAAAAAAATGAAAATAAATTGGTACAAACAAAACAACTGAAAAAGATGAAAAGAAAGATGATGAAGGGTGTGTTTGGTTTAACTTTTCAAGTGTTTAATTTTGAAAATAAATCATTTTGAAAAAAATTATAGTATATGGTTACCACTAAAAATGACTTATTAGAAAATGAGATTGAGAAATAAATCATTTTGAGAGAAACACTTGAAACCAACTTTTTTTAAAAAGAATTTTTAAGTATACAATAACGTATGTATAAAAACACTTATGAAGAAATGTAACCAAACACATGAGTGTTTAAATTCTAAACAATTTTTATACAAAATGTTTTTTAAAGAATGCATTCTTGAAAACACATTTAAATTAAAATGTATTTAAAACAGACCCGAATTCAGGTAAGAAAAAAGCGTTTTTACCCTAATTTATTATTATGTTTTTTTTCTTTTAGGCATGTAATCTAATATACATTTCCATAAACACATTTTGCCCAATTACCCTAACTCTATCTTTTTCTATTTTAACAGCATAGGGAAAAAAATCGAAATTTAAATCTTTTGTTGAAATGTAGTGTTTTTATCTAATTGAGTTATACTCATATTGATACTCCAAGATTATCCTTTTGCAACTTAGAAATAAGGTAGTCCTTTTGTATTGTGTTTTTAAAATATACTATTTATTAAAATTAAACATTTAGCTAATGAATGTTGAATACCTATTTAATATTTGAACTTTCAAAAGTTTCTTAAAGTTTGAATGGTAGTTTATACCGATGGATGAGAGAATAATTGAAAAAGTAGTTTGGTCTTGCATTTAATAGGTAGAAGGGTGACCATTTAGTAGTTGAATAGTTTTTCTATTCCAACACTTTTTTCTACGTGACGATAATACATATGTCAGAACAAAATGATATACTTTTGATCAAAATGGGTCCCTATTGTTAATTTTTCTTTTAAAAAAATCTTGCAAGTCTTCCTTCTCTAAATTTTGAAAATATATTTACATATGGATTTTTTTTTTTAACCAATTTCAATGAAAATTAACTCCAAACTAACAAAGCGACCAATTTTTAGGTTTTATTGACATTTGAAAGTACGAGAATTAAAATTAAAGGAAACGCAAAGTATAGAAAGCTAAATAATATTTTAACCAATACCTGTTAACATTTTGATTAGTATGAATGTAACAGTGAAGATGCTTAACCACTTGGTGATCCAAAGGAAGTTTTCAGTTTCAATCATGTTGGTAGCCTCTCCTTCTTCTCCCTCCAACATGCTTTATAATCAAATATTCCATCTCCCATTTAAACAAGACTGGCGAGTGTGTTTGGTTTAACTTTGTAAGTGTTTAATTTTGAAAAGAATAAAATAGTTTGGAAAAACTTTAAGAAATGTCTAATAGATCTCTAAGTTCTTGAACTTTCAAAACTCTCAAATAAATCTCTAATTTTTCGATCGTGTCTCATACGTGATTTGGTAGAAAATTAAAAGTTTAATGTCTTATTAGGCACAAAATTCTGTTTTAAATTTTGTGTTTAATAAGTTAGTTTAAAAAAAAATGAGTATGTGATGTTAAAGACTTATTAGACACAAAATTGAAAGTTTAAAAATCAATTTGACACTTTTTAAATTCGGAAACCTATTGAATACAAAATTGAAAGTTCAAAGATCTTTTTAATTACTTTTTAAAGTTTAAAAATCTATTGAACACAAATCTGAAAATTTAGAAACTAAACTTATAATTTAACCAAGAAAAATTCTCTTCAAAATATATGTATTAAACATATTGAAAATATGCACACCACATAGAAGACTAAAAGCAAACTCGTTACCCATTTGAGTTGATGAAACTAAAGCATGAACTGAGACGAGCAGAGCTATCAGGAGGTTCAAGAATGCAGAGCTTTCTGATTTTGTAGTGTGGAGATTCTCCCATTGATCATCTACAACCCCACCTGTTTATATTGATGGAGCTTCTATTTTTTTTCTCTTCTTTGGTGGAAACATTCTCCTGGATGAGGGTGTTGAATCAAAATTTATATACTGTTCTTGACAGGGAAAAGAAATAGAGACAAAAAATGTTAGTATAGAAAACATTCTCCTCGATAATTTCTTCCTGTCTCTTATTAAATCGTTCATCTATATGTTTATGACAATAAAATAGACCCAGCAAGGTAGAAGTCTCGATTTGTCATGTAATGTAGCCTGATATAACAGGAACATTTGATCGGTAATTTTCATAGATGAACAAGAATAACTTGAACCAACATCCAAAGACCACCATGCTCAAGAGTCAAGATGTAAGGTGGGCAAATTCCAACATGTAAAACTTATTTCAAAAAAATAAATCAGATGACTAGTTGTTTATGACAACAAAATGGCCATAACCAAATCATCAAGGAGACTATCATTCTTCTGATTGTCGTTGCCCCAAAACTGAAATGTCCTCATATCGTTTCTGCAGCAAAAAGGGAAGCAACACAATCAATGCTTAATGTAACAAGTTGCAAGGTCAAAGTTCTACATCACAAATTTGGCAACTACATTTGCCAATATTATGTATTATTTGAATAACATGAAAGGCAGAAGGTTGAACAGAGTGGAGAGGGAAACAACTAAACTGATGGACAGAACAAAACTGAAGTTTAAGGGCCCCTTTGTTAAGGTTCCATTTCCTTTTAATTATTTCTTATTTTCATTTCTTAAGAAACGTTTCTATTTAGTAATGTTTCCCATTCCTCGTTTCTTACTTTCTGAAAAACATTTCTGATTTCCGGCTAATTGGTTTCTTCTTCATGTTTCTACTTTTTGAAAACATTGATGAAATAGTTTCCTTGATCGTTTTGGTTCATATATTGCATACACAATATACAAGAATGAAAAGGTGACATAAAATTTTAAACATTCCATTCCATTCTCAGTATAACAAAGAAAAAGAAACAAAAAAGGGGTTAACAAATTGGTCCTAATTAAAAAGCAACTTAATGTTTAATATGATATGTGAAATGAGGAATGATATTCGACTTCAGTTCTACTTCTATAATGATTGCTTAGAAGCTTCAATTACCACTATTTGACGCTCTAATTAAGAAATAGAGAACCAATTTAAAATTGAGAAATAGACATGTCAAACTAAATAAAACCAGACCAAAAGATAGTGTATGTCATACCCCAACATTGTTGTATTCCCAGAGCTTGTGAACTCCATAATCCACAGCCTACAGCAGGAAAACCAAAACCAGTAAGAAGCTAAAAACCAAAATACTTTAACTAAAAAAGATCGCCAGAGGGAAGGCAATAGTCATCTTGTAGCAAGTAATGGAATGGATTTTCCGGCAAACGGTACAGAACAATGAATGCAAAAATGGTCAATGGCATTCTCAAACTCCGAAAATGATGAAATACTTCATCCTACAGATTTAACAAGATATCAGAAGAATAAATGAAAATATTTTCATTGCATCGGGAGGTTATGCAAGCCAATTGGGTAATCCAAAAGAAAACACGCTAAAACTCTACACAGTTCATCTGGCGGGAACGAATTCTTCAAAGTTCCATGTTCAATTTTCAAGTCCATAGATCTCTTCATGACTGCAAAACCAATTACTGAATTCCTTCCAGAAGACTTCTGACCAAAATATCCAATTTCAATTCTTCTATCATTTTCTTTTCTATTCTTATCCTTTACAGCAATGGAGTAATTGGCAGTTCAATTAAGATTTCAACGTTTCAACAGATAGAAATGATTCCTACATCCCAATTCCGCTAATCCCGGTAAACCAATCGACAAAGTAATACGGTCTATCGCCCAATGAAACTGTATTTTTCTTCTCATTGCTCTCTATCCCTCAGCAGGTGAAAAAAAAACCAAGGAGACGAATTCGATGCACAATATAAAGATAAGTTCTGATCCTTACCCGCTCTCCAACGAAAGCGCCGGCGATTATGAAGGTGACATAAACGGAATTCCGGCGCATAATTACTCTGTAAAGCCCTTCAAAGAGGCCTCCTCCACTCCTACGAGCTGCAGAATCCATGGTCGTCCTAATCTGAACTTCGTTCCTCCCGATCTGTGCAAGTTAGGGTTCGCAGAGCCGCGATGTTGTTGAGGTTGAGAGACGATTGACGGGGAAAGTTCCTTTGCTAATTTGGCTGATCGGTTCGATTCAAACGAACCTATAAAGATCGAACCGGTTGCGGTTCACAACAGTTCAAGATTAAAAAATAAAAATATATAAAAACAAAAAATTTATGGACTTTTCAAAAAAAAAATTCATGGCTTATCTAATAGGTCTTGGTACTTTTAATTTTGTGAGTTAGATTTTTTTTTTTCTCGAAAACTTGTGTGTTGATTTTTAAACTTTAAAAATGTCGAATTATATATAATAGAGCCCTAAACTTGAAAAGGTGTCTAGTAGATTTTCAATTTTTTGTCTGATAGATTTCTTAGCTTAAATTTGTCTAATATTGGTTTTCCGTTTTGTTTTCAATAAATTCTAATTGACATTTTTTGTTATTCACATATTTATAAGACACAAAAATAGATGGTTTCTAACATTTCAATTTTATATATGATAGGTTCGCAAGTTTTTTTTTTTTTCAAAAATAGTCTAATGGATTAGTGATCTAGTGTATACAAAATTAAAATTCAATGATTTATCATATATAAATTTTAAAGTTAAAAGACCTATTAGACATCTTTTTTTGAATTTCAGAAACATATTTGACATAAGTTGAATAATTAGGTCATGTTTGATAGTCTTTTTTTTTTAAAAAAAAAAGGCTTTCATTAAAAACCACTAACTAAAAATACAATCACTCTCATCAATGAGAGAGAACAAAAGAGGGAGTTCTAAGGGCTCAAAAACCCCAAGCAAAGGAGGTCCTCTAGAATGAATCACAAGAGAGGAAGCAAGCTTGTTGAGCAACACATTGGGTTGTTGTGTTGGAGTTTCTCCCACAATGACGAAAAACAACAAAATCAAGAGCTGAGGATGAAGAAATAATCGCTTCCACCAAATTCTTCAGCTCCGTCAAGTCTTCAGAGACGCCATTGATGGCGTTAATAACCTCCACAATGTTAGATTCAATCTTCAATCCGATTCAATTTTGCACTCAAGTACTCGCTATGCTATTAATTCATTCTAAGATCGCATTAGCTTCAAGAGATTTAATGTTCCATTTTTCCTCAATTTTTTGCATTCCTACACAAACTAGGGATCCACTCGAATCACGAACTACACACAGACCATGGATCCTATTTGATAATCATTTGGTTTTTGGTTTTTGGTTTTTGAACAACACTACTTTCACCTATAATTTATTTGTTTTGTTATTTACATTCTTCTCATGTTTTCAAAAACCAAGTCAAATTTTCAAAACTAAAAAAAATAGTTTTCAAAATTTGTTTTTTGTTTTTGGAATTTGGTTAGGAATTCAAATGTCTCTTTAACAAAGACAAAAACTATTGTAAGAAAATTGAGGGAAAGCCAGAATAATTTTCAAAAACCAAATGATCATCAAACAAGGCCTAAACTTGCTAAATTCAATTATGTGACTAACTTTGGATTATTTTTGACATAATACAAGCATTTAAATCCAATACTATACTTCCTCTAGACATTTTGAGAATTTGTCGTGAGTGGAAAATAAGAATTATATAATTGCAAATATAGCACAATGTAAAAAAAATTGCAAATATAACAAAATCTATCAGAGTATATTACTGATAGACACTGACAGACTCTAGTTAATTAGAATCTATCAGATAGACTTCGATTATCAGAATTTATCAACGATAGACTCTGATTAATCAGAATCTATCAGTCTACTGATAGACTTCGATTATTCAGAGTCTATCAGTGTCTATCGCTTATAGACTCCGGTTAATCGAAATCTATCAGTGACTATCATTGATAGACTTTGGTTAATCAAATTCTATCAGTGATAGTCACTGATAGATTTTGATTAATCGAGTCTATCAGTAATAGACACTGATAGACTTTGAATAATCAGAGTCTATCAGTGATAGACACGAATAGAATTTGACGACAGTTTTTTGGTCTTGTACAATTAATTTTGCTATATATGCAATTAGTTTGCAACTGTGCTATATTTGCTATTAATTTGGTCCAATTTGTCATCTATGCAACTGCCCCAAACATTTTTTCTAAAACAATATAGTATTACAAATATAGAAGCAAAGCTACTAATGTTGTAAACGTTAAGTTATCCCATCATTGACCTCGAAAGTAAATATTTACATCCATAATATATATCTGGAAAGATACCTACTCTCTAAACGATGTTGATTTAGTTGTTTTGGTAAGATAATGAAAATAAATAATTGCAATCAAGTCAATGTTAGCACAAATTTTTATAAGTACTTTTTAAAGAAATATCAATCCACAATTATATATGTTTCATAGTTCAAATGTGAGTATTCCCGCCTAGCATCTGTGGGTTGTGTGGGTTGTGACTCATCACAAGACTCCAAAATTCAGGAGTCTCAAATTGAAAAAGTTGCTTAACAAAAAAAAATCTTTTTACAGAAGGACAAAAAATTTCAAATTCTCACCTTTTCATTTCTCTCTCCTCGTCAAGAAAAATTCTTCCAAATCATTCTTTTGTCAATTTTCATGCTAAGTTAGACAGAAAACTTTTTAATCTAGTTTGAAGGATGACACTTTTTAAATAAAATATCACTATTATATAGTTTCTTGGTAACATTTTTTTAGTTTCATATATTTTGTTTTCTTATTTTTATTATTATTTTTTTTTTGTAAAAACAATCGTATAATACAATGAATTTTGATATTTTAAAATTTTGTCTTTGCTACAAAATATTTTAGGACTTCATTTTGAAAAGTATCACAGGGTCCCATCTCATTTGGACGAGCCTGTGTTACTTCAATCTCCTGGGTGATTGAAGTAGACTTCAGGTTTCAAGTCTTCAGTCTTTTAGATGACTTCACTTCAATCTTCAAGTTTGCAGGAAAATCTAGATTTTGGTATTCAAAGTCTTGCAGGAGGATTGGAGCTTCAATCTTCAGGATCTTGCCTGGAGCTTCAATCTTCTAATCTTTAGTCTTGCAGAGGGCTTCGAACTTCTGAATCTTGCAGAGGCTTCAGTCTTTAGAGTCTTGGAGGAAGCTTCAAGCTTTTGAATTTTGCAGAAGCTTCGATCTTCAGAGTCTTGCAGCAGCATCTGGACTTCAATCTTCAAGATTCTTGCAGGAGGAATGGAGCTTCAATCTTCAAGTCTTGTAGAAGGAATAAAGCTTCAATCTTCAAGTCTTGTAGAAGGAATAGAGCTTCAATCTTCAAGTCTTGTAGGAGAATCAGAGCTTCAGTCTTTAGAGTCTTCTGAGAGCTTCAATCTTTCTCTTCTTTCTTTCTTTCTGCTGCCCCCTTCAAATGAGCCAAGACCTCTATTTATAGAGTTTCCAAAGGCCTTCATGGGCTTGGGCTTAAATTGGGCTTGGGCCCATCCATGGGCTTGGATGAATTTTGGGCTTCAGGCCCAATTATCTCAATAACCTTGGATTTAAATTGAACTCAATTTTACCTAACTTTATGAACTTAATCATACTTTAATTTAATTTCATGAACTTTAGGCTAAATGATCATTCGATCTTGAGTTTAACCATCGTTGGATTCGATCAAGACCATTAACGCAATTAGACGACCACAAAAAGGACACGTGGCCTCTCTTATTTTGCCATAATTAATTTTGAGATGTGTATTAATTTGTGACACCCCAAAATTAAATAACGACGTGGCAATTTCTAATTGGTTGGAAAATTTCTATGCCAACAATAACAAAAGTGAACACCATCAAAATATATATTTTTGTACTTTTGATTTTAAACCCATTTTAAGAATTATAATGGGATAATTTGTAATTTTCAGAGGGGAGGGGGGGATAATTTGTATTTTTTTTTTTTTTTTGACAATATGTGGGGTTAATTTGTAATAGTTAACATCACGTACATCTCCAAAAATAATAATAATAATAAATAAATAAATTAACGTCACCTGCTTATTAATTAATATTCACAAACACTCATTCATATGTTTCAAACCAATTTTTTTGTCAAAGTGAGCATAGTTTAGGTATCATCGACCGAGAGGTCAGAGGTAATTCGAATCTCCCACTCCCAAATGTTGATGTACTCAACAAAAAACAAATGGTTTCAAACCAATTTTAAAATATCACTACCTAAAAATATTTTAGGTTAAAAATACTATTTCGGTCCTTATACTTTATAGTTTTAACCTATTTTAGTTTTAGAGTCTTCAAATATCCAACTTTGACCATTAACAATAAATTCACTTAAGCTTTATATGTTGGAAACTATTTTGTTACACGCCCTAAATGATGCAATATTTGAGTAATGGGAATGATGGTAATTAAAGTCAACATAATTTTCACAATCTTAGGAGAAATGTTGAAAGAAAATGAAACCAAAGCAAAGGGCACCACTTCAACGAAAAATCAAAATCATGACAAAATAGCGCACACCTCCATCCTCTTAATAATTAACAATAATAATTAACACATGCAATTGCTAACCCAATTCCTAATTCCCACTAATTCAACTCCAAAAGAAAATAGAAAAAGGAAAAAACTTCCCTGCATACCACCATTAAAATGTTGACAATTAGGAGAGATAAGAAAATTTTCTCATTTTCTCCCTTCTTCTTTCTTAGTTGTCAAGATTTTAATGGGGTATGTAGGGAGATTCCTACATACCGGTATGCAGGGAAGTTTTGTTCACCTACATACCCACACGATTGTTTTTTCTCCCTCCATTCCTTCTTCCAACTTCTTTTAACCTTATTATTCTAATAATTCAAAAAAAAAAATCTAATTAAATTTCTAAGTTAAATTATTTAGGTTAAAAAAACATTTTTCAAAAACTTTTTTGCCTTGAAATTTTATGAAGGCAACCATTCTGGTTCATAAACTTTAGTGTGTAACAATTTAGAGTTTTTATAATTTCAATTTTATAACGATTTAGTCCTCGAATTATAGAATAAATGTTTAAAATTTGTAATGGTTTAGTTCTTATTGTGAAAATTACTGTTAAAATTTAATGAAATTTCTTACATATGTAGATTGATAAATTTATTAGAGATCACTTGTTTATAAACTATAAGCACTAAGTCATTACATAATAAAAATCAATGTGATTTTTCGCAATAGGAATGAAATTGTTACAACTTTTAAAGTACAATTATTAAATTGTTACATACTAAAGTTTAGAGACTAAATTGTTACATTTCTGAAGAAAAAAAATAAAAGACTAAATTGTTACAAATTGAAGTATTTTTTAACCTAATTTTGTATTTAGTTTATGTAATATCAAATTTTTTATTTAGTCCCTGTGATCTCTGTAATTTTAAACTTTAAATTTAATTCTTATGATTTATTCAGATCTCATAAATCGTTGTTATGATTATTACATATAGAAAACATAACACTTGTTTATTTATTTATACAACAATTAACTTTTTTTTTTTTTTTTTGCCTAACTATATTAGAGTCTATATGTGAGTTAGGGATAAAACAAATGAAATTTTTGGTAAAATAATTATTTAGAGATGATTCATGAGATTCAACAAAACCATAACAACTACATTAAAACTAAGCCCAAATTAAAATTGTTACAATAAAATTTTTAAAATTATAGAGATCAAATTGAAATGAAATTCAAACTATATAAAACAAAGTGGATAATTTAACCTAATATTTCATTTCATTACACTTTTTTTTTTTTTTTTTTTGTTTGTGAGAATCTTTTTATCCAGGTTTGTCAAATAAACGTCAAGTAGAGGCAGCTAAGCTTTTATGGAAATAGAAGCAATTGGAGAGTGAAGGCTGTGCGCTCCCGCCGCCGCCAAAAACGAAAAAGAGATACACAAACTTCAGCCGCCGGCAACTAATTAAAGCAATGAATCAACTTTTTAGGTTTCACTAATGCCATTGGCTACCACAAAACTAATCAACATCAACAAAAGCATTTATTAGAAAAAATACAATACAAATTAAAAAGTCTTCATTGCTCAAACTTTTGTTAGGTAGGAATTTTATTGGAATATTCAAATTTTCTATTCACATTCAAATATATGTCCAATTGATTAGGATGTATATTCTCGATTCTGAGGTCAAATATTTGAATATTATATCTTCACATATTGTTGAACTTAAAAAAGAAAAAAAAAACATGTATCAACTATAAAGAAAAATAAATGACCAATCTTTTTCTTCTCATTGGCCTCGAGGGCCGAAGACTGAGGAAGTTTAGGAGAGATGGGGAATAAGATTTACTATAAATATTTGGTATAAGCCTAGTATATTTTATTGAATAATTTATTTACTCTAACCTTTTGTGTCAAAATCTCTGTTGTTTTAGTGAATAAAAAAAATCGTTTTTTTTAGTTCAACAACACGTTTGGAAGTAGGGGATTCAAGTACATGCTAATTATCACTTAGTTATGCTCACCTTGACAAATTTTTGTTGTTTTGTTGATCTAAATTTGAAACTTCACATTCTCATAGTTTTGATGTGAAAGTCTAAAGGAAATATTTATTATGTGGTTAAAATTAAACAATACATATTATTAATTTACACCAAAGGAATATTTATAAGGTCTTTTTTTTAATAGTACTTTGTTTTTATTTTATTAAAAAAGTTTAGTTCTTAAAATTTGAGGGTTGTACATCATGATTTTTTCTAATATCCATTAGACACCAAGTCTAGTCACCTATTCTTAAAACTTTGAAAGCTACATTAAGAAATCAACTTATGGAAATGTCGTTTTTGTTTTTTATTTTCTTTTTCTTTTGAGTTCTTGTAAAAATGTTGTTTGATTGTTTATAAAATCGAGGAAAAATGTCGCATCACGAATCAACTCCATCAAAGTTTAAAACATTAAGTTCGCTTTTAAACTAAAAAAAAAAAAATTATTTGAGAAGAAATTATACAAGTGATATTTTGATCGTACACTCAATAATTAGGGAAATGACAGCTACATTCTGATGACTCTATCAAATAATTATCCAAGAAAGCCTATAAAAAGCTCCCACAATTTAATACATTTCAAACCATTCTTTCTCCACATCACACAATATGATTGTGTCCCATTAACATATAATTTTATTGTTGAACTAATTTCCCACTCTACTAATAAATTATAGTTTTTCTTCTTTAAAAAAGTGAAAGTCAACAAGCATATCACTTTTCGTATCAAATCTCCCTCAATCTTCCCAATGGCCATTACATATTTTCATTAACATCTGCAATACTTCTCCATTTCCTTTCTCTAAAGATTCAATTAAATTTCTAAAATAAGAAAATCAAATTTCATCCTGTCTAGTGAAATTTAATATTCTAATTAAAATAAATCATATTTAATATTCTAATTAAAATAAATCACAGTTGATGCATCTCTAAGTTGTGTATAGAAATTAACATGTCAATCTTAAGTATAATTTGGTAGATGAGATATCTATTAAGCCAGTGGTTCAATCACCGTCCTATTATTAAATAACTAAAAAAAATTATATCATAAATTAATCTACCACGTTTGAATGCATTAAACTACGCTTGAATGAAATTATATATATATTCATTAGGGTTCGATAGTTGTTTGATTACTGCACGCAAATTGTTGAGCTAAAAAAATATATTAAAACTAACCCAAGTATCTTAAAACATAAATTAACCTACCATATTTGAATGACATAATGGAATTTTATAGATACGTATGCATAAGATTTAAATATAAAGAAGCCAAATGAAATGATACACGAAACATTAAAACTAGGATAAGATTTAAAATTTTCTTTCTTCATTATAAATAAATAAAAACAATTACGACAATCCAAAGATTGAAAAAACTGAGCATCTTTAGTTAAACAAGTGTCTTCAGTATCAAAAAATTAATAAGGAGGCTTTGAATCTTGATGTCATAAAAGTTTCTTTCCAACAACCTATAATTATAGTTAATTAATAAAAGAACGCTACAAAGAAATGTAAGGTTTGGTCAAGCACGAGCAAGAAAAGTTAAACCAAAAATCTATATATATATATATGATTATTAAAGGGAAAGAAAAAGAAAAAAAAAAAAGGCGTCACATCATGATCATGGGCGAATATACAATGCAACTACTCATTCCAAAAAGTCTATCTACAAATCTTCGTCGTCTAATTGAAACAAAAAGATTTAAAAAAAAAAAAAGACTATGGAATCGATGTTTTACCTTTCAAACCACAATGGAGTAAAAGAAATTCGATATATCGTTGTTCAAATCAGAGCGCCAAGTTCATCTTCATCCAACGACAAATTCGTGCCGATTCGGTCCTACGAGCAAACATCCAAATCAAGGCTGCCAATCTAAAATCTTCCGGCGGGCCCCGCCGGCGTGCACTATGCAATGAACCCTCGCATGGCGGAAGAGTCAATGTTACGCCTACGCCACGTCTATACTGGCCTCGCTTACGCTCCACGAACTGGACCTTCTTCCTGATGCGAATCGCTGCAAACCGCCCAAGCCTGGCGGTTCTGTTTCGTCGATCTTGCTTGGATGCGACGCCGTCGGCGGCGGATTAGTGGCGGAAGGAGGCGCTCTGACGTCCTGTTCGGGAGGCGAGTTTGTGAGTGACGCAGTCGGTTCGACGACTGGTTGCCTTCTTCCACCGCTCCGGAAAATAGCGCGGAAACTCGCGAAGAATCCTTTCTTCTGTTTTTCGACTGATTTCTCCTTTGCGGCTGCTAGTTCTGACGAGTGACGGTGATTCCTCTGCCGATTTCGGTCCTTCTTCGATCTTACTTTCCCCATACACGATACCTTGGGAGAAGAAGGCTCGATCATCGACGAAACCGATTTTCCACCGGATCCTGACCGTTTCGGAAACAACCGAATGTTTCCAGACTTGCAATTACGCCGATTCTTCGCGTCGACGTAGGCAGTGTTCTGAGGCTTCGGCAATCCGATCATCGAGGCCTTGGACTTCAAATTCATGGAAAACCGCTGTGAATTCGAATTAGGTTGCGGATGCAAATTAGGATTCAAATTCGTGGAATTAGAACTGGCCTTAGTGGATTCTTTCCGCTCGAAAAAGGCGTTGCGGTCGAACCAGTCAAACTCCGCGTCCTTGGAGAGCCAGAAAGATTCCGGCGGGAAGTCAGGAGGAACTTCCGGTCGATCTGGCTCCTCTTTCTCCTCCTCCAATGGCAGCCGCTCTCCGTCCTCGCCCAAGGTCGCTAGGTCGTCATCGGCGGCGGATTTCCGGTCGTCGGCGGCAACACCGCCGGCGAAGAAGGCCTGTAAATCTCCCTGTGGCATCGTACAAAGAAATTGGAAAAATTGAAATCGAAAACGAGAGAAAATTGAAAGATGGAAAAGGGAAGAGTTCTTGAATTGAATGAATAAAATGAGAGAGGTCCTTTTCTGTGTCTTCTTCGGTGTGCTCCGTGCGCCAATTAGGTGAAGAAAAAGGCTCTTTAATTTAAATGGTTCTTTTGTAATTATAGCGATATTTTTGTGTAATTATAATGGATTAGACTATTTATAAATTTACAACTTAATTTATTTTCAATTTCAAAAAAATTATTTTTTAAAAAATATTAAATGGGTAGATTCAAAACACAGTTCCTTGAGTTGGGCCCACTTCATTTTAATTTCTATTTCTATTCCCACAAATTTGATCTTCGTTTTTTTAAAAACAAAATCGATATTCGTATTGAAGTTTAATCGTTATTTTTTTTTTTAGTTCAACAATTACACGGTTGGGTATTAAACCATCAATTTTTGTATTTATAATTGATGTTTTATCCATTGAATTATGTTTGAAATAATGTATCAAAGTTTATTAAATTGAACTAAAAAAAACGTGTAACTAAATTAAGTTAAATTACAAGTTTAGTCTCAAAACTTTCAAGTGTGTATCTATTTGGTTTTTGAAATTTAAAAAGTGTTTAATAGATCCCTTAACTTTCAATTTTATGTCTAATAGGTCTTTAAAATTTAAAAATATCTTAGTCCTTGAATTTTCAATTTTGTGTAAGTTCCTAACATATTCAAAAAAAAAATTAAAATTAACTTACCTATTAGATATAAAATTGCGCTTTATGTCTAATGAGACCAACTTTCAATTTTGTGTCTAGTAGGCCTATGTGTTTTTAAAAAATTTGAATAAGTCAATGACCTATTATACATAAATTTTTTTTTTTTGACAATTATTATACATAAAATTGAAAATGAGAGGACTTTTTTTTTTTTTTTTTTGAAGAGAGAAAATTAAAGGATCTATTGAATATAAAAATAAAAATTTTAAGACTTAGTAGATACTTTTTAAAATTCAAAAACCTATTGAACCCATAGTTTAGGAATTATATACGACTCTTAAACTTATAATTTAAGCATTAAATTAACAGCAGCATAATTGTATGGTAAAGTACAATTCCTTCTATGGCACGAATATTCTTCTTTTTTATATATAAAACGTCACTAAGATAATACACCTCTCGGTGTCAAAAAAAAAAAAAAAAAAAGGATAATACACCTCTCACACTTTTTTTTTTTTTTTGGAAGAAATTTGATGGTCCCATGACAACTAAATGAGTGAGATAATTAGATATAAACAACATTTTAGGCGTCAGTTTGATAATCATTTGGGCCCTGTTTGATAACCATTTCGTTTTTTGTTTTTGGTTTTTGAAAATTAAGCTTACACACACCTCCTTTCACTTATAGGTTTAGTATCAACTTTCTTCCTTGTTTTCAAAAACCAAGTCCAATTTTGAAAACAAAAAAAAAAAAAAAAAATAGTTTTCAAAAACTTGTTTTTGTTTTTAAAATTTGACTTGGAATTCAAAATGGATCATTAACAAGGATGAAAGCCATGGTAGGGAATTTAAGAGAAAACAAGTATAATTTTCAAAAACCAAAAACAAAAAACGAAATGGTTATCAAACGGGGCCTTGGTTTTTGAAAATTAAACTTGTTTTGTCCCAAATTTCTACCATTGTTTTCATCCTTCACAATGACATTTGAATTCCTAGCCAAATTCCAAAAACAAAAACAAGTTTTTTGAAACTACTTTTTTTAGTTTTCAAAACTTAAGTTGGTTTTTGAAAACATGAAAAGAGGGTAGAGAACAAAACAAATAAACTTATTAATGGAAGAAGTGTTTATAGGCTTAATTTTCAAAAACCAAAAACCAAAAAACAAAATGGTTATTAGACTGAGCCTTAAATTTTTGTTTTTATTTTTTAAAATCTATTCTTAGAACAATTTTTAAGTGATTTTGTCGAGCTTAAAGTTATGGTGCAAATGAAATCATTCTCTACATTGTTCTAGAAAATAAGTTTTCTTTTCTAAGGGAAGCTCTAAAACACAAGTAAACAAACCTAGGTAATTTTAAAAGAGGAGAAAAAAACCAAAAGTATAATTAATGACGTTTGAGAACTTGTATCTTGAATAGTTTTGAAGATTCGGGATAGCTTGATTGTTGTTGGACTTCATTATGATTTGAACAAAATTTGGCTGCATACCGATATGTAGGGATCTCCTTACATATACCTCCATTAAAATCTTGACAACTAAGAAAGAGAAATGTAGAAAATGAGAAAAAAAAAATGTATCTCTCCTAGTTGTCAAGACTTTAACAGTGGTATGTAGGGAGATAGAATTTGTGGTAATAACTCGTGCATTCACGAAATAAAGAAGGCTACAAAACCTTTAAGCATACTATTATCTTTTAATAATTGAACGTAACTCAAACACATAAAGTATTTACAAATGGCGAGATTTGTTGTCTATGAAAAGTAAGCAATTTTGAACCTAACTTGTCTATCACATGAAAATGTAATCTCTTTCATGATGGTTGGTTTCCTCAATTTAGAAATAGGTAAGAATGTTAAAAGTTCAACATGCTATAATAATTAAGAATCCAAAATTTCAACCATAAATTTGAATTGATCTATTTAAAGATTTGGTCAATTAAATTGTCATAATTATATCTAAAATCTATACAATTTATCAAAACAGCCCTATACACAAAATGAAACTTTTAAAAAAGAAACGAATTATTAAAAAGTCGAGTGCTTTTGTATAATATATGGCAATCTAGAAACTCCGTCATCTAAAAAAAAAATGGTTTGGGTAAAAAAAAAACTATGAAAACTTCAAAAATTAGAGACCGAAAAAAATAAAAATAAAAACAGCATGTACTGACTTTTATTTATTAAAAAAAATCTTGAGAATGTTAATGTGAAAATAATATTAAGTTCTAGAATATTTGTACAATGATAATATTAATTATTTTACCCCCAAAGAAAAAGAAAATTATAATTTGTTTAATAGTCCATTTAACTATTCTGTGCAGTGGGCTGCGTCAAATAATCCCTTTTCTACTTATTCCAAAAAAAGAAAAAAAAAAGAAAAAAAAAACTTTTTAGAGTTAAGAAACCCTTTCTATAGAAAGTGGTTAAACACTCCGAATTATTAATTATAAACTTGAATTACTTTGTATTATAAATTTGTGCATTTTTCCTTTACATTATATACTTTATAATTGAGCAACGGTTGAACATAAAACGCCAACGTTGACATAAACATTGTACTAATGATCAAGAGGTCTCTAATTTGAATCCCCTCCACCCCACATGTTATAAAAAAAAAAAAAAAAAAAATTGTTGAACATAAAGCAATTGTTTGCCCTTTTAGGAAGGTTTGGAACACAAATTTCGGTCATCAGTTTTGGCCCTTTATAATTTGTGCAAATTTTAGTACATACAAAAATAAACTTTAAATATTCTTTTTAAATGACTTAAATATTTTATTTTAATTCCTTCACTTTCAAATATTTTATTTTAATTTCTAAATTTTACATAAAAAAAAATTATTTTCAATCTGAACAATAATATTTTTTACACTAATCTTTAAGAAAAATCAATTCGTTTCTAAACTCATTATTCATGGTCATTAAGGACCCGTTTGGTAACGTTCTTGTTTCTTGTTTCCGTTTCTTGATTTTTAATAAAGAAAAATAGAATTTCATGACCCTAACACCTATACATTCAATAATAATAAACTTATATTCTTATTTATGTTTGGAAAAAATTGGAAACAAGAACAAAAAAGGATAAACTAGTTTTAGTTGTTCCCAAAAGTTGTATACAAATTTTGGGAGTGTTTCTAAAAAATGAGAAACAAGAAACATACATAGTTATTAAATGCTTAGATTTCTTAATAAAATTGGAAACAAGAAACAAGAAACGAGAACGTTACCAAACGGGCCCTAAACAGCTCAGCATTTGCTTTCATAGTAATTGTCGTCGCATTTTTCATAATTAAAATCATTTGACTTTTTTTTTTTTTAATTTTTATTTTGACAACAAAATCACTTGACTCTTGACCATTCTTACGCACCAGTTTTTTCTTGTGAAAGCAAAATATTAACATCCAAGAGAATATACATTATTTTCCCTAACATATCCATGCAAATTAAGATGCGTCTTGCTACTAAATAAATATTATCTCGATAAATCAACAAGAATGCAGTTACAGATATAAAGTATGTATCCTTGATCGAAAGGTTAGAAATTTGAATCATCCATCCTAAAAATTGTTTTTAAAAAAAAACATTATATCGATAAATTTAATAAATTTTACTTCAATTTTAAGCCAACATTTCGAACAAATGGATTATTCAATAAACTCTTTTATGTTTCAAATATTTCAAATGGAAAGATTCAAAACTCTTCCGTTGGTATTATATATAAAAAATATTTAAGGTTAAAATATCATTTTGGTCCATGTATTTTGATTTTTATTCTATTTTAATCTATGTCCAATTTTAGTTCATATACTTTCAATAAATCTTAAAATTAGTCACCACACTTAGTTTATTGTTAATTTTTGTTAAAAAAATAGGGAAAAATACACTTTTGGTCCCTAAGGTTTGGGTTAAGTAACACTTTGGTCCCTGAGTTTTCAAACTCAACAAAAATAACCCTGAGGTTTTAGATAAGGAGCACTTTGGTCCATGCCGTCTATTTTTCTGTTAAATACTAACGGCTGCTGACGTGGCACTATTATTTTAAAAAAAAATATTTTCTTAATTTTTAAATTAAAATAATAATAAATTAATTTTAAAAAAATATTATTATTTTATTATTTATTTTTATTCTCTCTCCCTCTCTCTCTTTCTTCTTCTTCAACCAATCTTCATCTTCAACCTTTTTTTCTTCCCTTCTTCTTCAGCAGGTCGCCGGCGCCGGCAGCCGACGACCACCGCTCGCCGACGACTTTTTTTCTTTTTCTTTTTTTTCATCTTTTCTTCTTCTTCTTTTTCTCATTTTCACACCAATCCATTTTTTCTTTTTTCTTTTTTTAAAAAGTTGGCCAGAAATCGAAAAAGAAGGGAGTCGATTTTCAAGCGAAGGGACCTCCATCCCTTTCTTTCTCCTCGTCGGTCTGCCACTCCTCACGCCCAGTTGCCTCACGCCCTCATCATCTTTCTCTCTCTCGCAGCCAAAAATCCATGCCTGAAACGAAGGGGAAATCCCCCTCGTTTCAGATCTGGAACGAAACTGGGTTTCGTTCCAGATCTGAACCAGATCTGAAACGAGGGGGATTTCCCCTTCGTTTCAGGTCGTTCCCTTCGATTTCAGCGGCGCGTGCGAGGATAGAAGCTTCTTACGGCGAGTCTAGGTTACAAACGAGCAGCGGCGGATTGGGTTACGTACAAGCAGCGGCGGCTCTGGGTTACGTACAAGCAGCGGCGCCGGCGGATCTGAAGCTTCTTACGGCGGGTCTGGGTTACAAACGAGGAGAGAAGAGTGGCGGTGGGGGAGAGAGAGGAAGGGAGAGAAAGTGCCGGAAAACGATGAGAGAAAAGAAGGAGAAAAAAAAAATTTCACCGGCGGCCTCGGCCGCCGGCGAGCGGTGGTTGCCGGCCGCCGATGGTGTGCTGCTGTTGAAGAAGAAGAATAAGATAATGATGAAGGAGAAGAAGAAAGAGAGGGAGAAAGGGTGAAAAAATAATTATAAAATAATAATTTAAAAAAAAATAATTTATTATTATTTTAATTTAAAAATTAAGAAAATATTTTTTTTATTAAAATAATAGTGCCACGTCAGCAACCGTTAGTATTTAACAGAAAAATAGACGGCAGGGACCAAAGTGCTCCTTATCTCAAACCTCAGGGGTATTTTTGTTGAGTTTGAAAACTCAGGGACCAAAGTGTTACTTAACCCAAACCTCAGGGACCAAAAGTGTATTTTTCCCAAAAAAATATTTAATCTCTACTAGTTTTTCCTTCATAAATTTTAAAAACATATTCACATAATGTCTTTTATTACATGGAAATTATTAATATTATTTAACCAATTTCGATAAAAATTAACTTTGAATGATTGATTTTAAGATTTATTAGAAGTATAAACACTAAAATTGGACATTTGAAAGTACAAGCACGAGACCAAAATGATATTTCACCCAATACTTAACCACTTAGTTCAAATAATTCTCTATTATTATGCTAATTCACCAGTAATTATCTTAGACCTAACTTTTGGGAGTCACAAGAAGGGGAAAAAATAAAAAGGAAAAAAGGTATAATAATGTTTAGCTTACAGACTTTTCAATGGCTAAATGTTGAGGACTTTTTTGGCAGTTGTATTTGTCCATTGAAGAAAAAACAGCCTGATTTGATGGAAAAGTCAAAGAGAAAATTTGACTTTTGGAGCATGTTTTTTAAAATTTTTACATTGAAATCATCTTTGTTTCTGTGTCTAATGTGTGTGTATAAGTGCCATTATCTTACTTTTTTGATATTCTTTGAGCACAGTGAGTCAATAATTGTCTCCCCAACTTAACTGGCAAGATTGGTTGGTTTTGAATATAGGGTTTTCATTCAACAATGTAATCTCATTTTTGTATTTCTACTGAAAATATAGTTTATTGTGGACTTCAATCATATATATATGGCAAATGTGACCCTGCTGTAAAAGGTACTAGACATTTTAGTTTATGTATTTTTATTTTTATTTTTTTGAGTTCAAACAATTATAGGGGTAGAGAATCGAACCATCAACCTATACCCAGATTGATTTAGTCCATATACTTTGAAATGTTCAGATTTAATCCTTGTACTTTTAGTAAATCTTAAAATTAGTCATTGTTAGTTTGAAGTTCTTTTTTATTAGAATTCGGTAAAATAATAACAATAATGTTCATTTTAAAAAAAACACCATATAAATATGTTTTCAAACTCAGAGAAAAAGATTAATAGTGACCGACTTTTTTAGGTTAAATTATTAAAAATACCACTGAATTATGGGAGTTGGTTTTAATTATATCATGAACTTTCAAAAGTTACATTTTAATCTTTGAAGTTTGAAGTTTGTTTCGAAATGACCCTTGGAGACATTTTTTGTTAAATTTATGGACGAAAAATGATGTGTTTGCAATGTGTTTTTATTGTTTTTTTTTCCATGTGTTTAAATCTGTTCACATAAACTACAATACATGTACACACAATTTTCCGTCTATGCATTTAATGAAAAGAAGCCTTCAAAAGGGTTGTTTTGAAACAAACTTCAAAATTCAAGGGTTAAAATGAAACTTATGAAAGTTCATAGATATAATTGAAACCAATTCCATAGTTCAAGGGTAATTTTAATAATTTAACCACTTTTTTTATGGAAAAGTTAACAATAAACTAATGGTACGAATTAGTTTTAAGATTCATTGAATGTTCAACTACTAAACTTGAACATTTATAAATACATAGACTATAATAGAACAAACCAAAAAAAAAAAAAAAAATCAGGGTCCTTTATAAAAGTTGAGTAGGTTGTAGTCATAGAAGCCAACAAAGAGGTAATTTGGCTACAACCATTTTTAGAATAACTTGGTCAACATTGTAATAATCAAAGTGGTATACATCTGGCAAACATTTTTGTTTTTCATGACAGAACAATACAAATGCGTGTAAGATATTATTATAACAAAAAGACTTTGAATCATGGAGTGTTTGATACTTGAAAAAAATCCTCACTAGTTTCACAGTATGACGACTCAAGCCCAACCCCAAACCATGACACTCGATATGTTTTAGTCGTCAATGTTTGAGTATTTTTTTCAATTTAATCCTTTATGTTTTTAACATTTTTCAATTTGGTCCTTCATCATTGACATATGTTAAAATTCGATGATAATAAACTTATATTGCATAGTGCGTGGTGAATTGACAGAGATTTAGAGAAAGCTAAAAGTCATTTAAGAGGAAAATTTCCAATGCCCCCAAATTTCTTAAAAAATTGATAGCAATTTCAAGTTTTTTTTTTCTTAGACAACTTTTTTCAACTCTAAATTTTCACGAATTCACAAAGAATTATTATGTCAGGTAAGTTTATCATCAACTAATTCTAACATTCACCAATGATGGGACTAAATTGAAAAAGGTTAACTCTTAAAACGATAAGGGCTAAATTGGAACAAAAAAAATCCAAATATGAAAGATATTTTAGTCATGGTATTATTCTCTATTACAATCATCTCTGCTTCCTGGTGAAATCTACGATAATGACATCAAGTAGAACATAGTCCTGATCATTTTTGCAGGTATAATTTAGGTTTCACATCATTTAAATTCGATGAAAGGACAACTAAACCTAAGAAGACGGTATAAAACATGTAATTATAACATATGTTGGGCCATCTTTCACTAGCAACTCATGGTTAGTTCAAACGACACTTTTCCAATGTTCCAAACCACAATTTGGAAGATATTGACTTGTTCTTCATGATTGTCTTTCTAGTTCTCTTTCTAAACAAAATAAAGGTCAAAGGGGGCATTAAGTCTTCGGTTACTGTAGCTAGCTGATATTTGTTTTATTCTAATGTGAATGGAGAACCATTACAATCTAATGTCTTTGACTTTTTAACCTGACATTTTCTTAAGAGAGTATTTCTGAATGAATGAAAGAGTTTCCAAATATGTTGGTTACTATGATTAATTTGATGGGGCAAATCCTAAACTGACAAACTTTTGATATTAGACAATGCATTAAAAGAATAGTTTCATTGCCTAGTGCTGAAATATTGTCTGTGATAAAATTACAGAGCAAGGAAATAGGAATACCTAATGCCATGATAAGTAAAGACATTTAAGCAGAGGAGTATTAACCTGGATTTTTTTATGCATCTCTTGATAAGCTTTTGCTTAGTTTCCACTCCCAAAACCACGAGGACTTGGCCTTGTTCCTGAGTTTACAAATTGCTTCCGTGATTCAGATCTTCGCTTCCTTCGTGCAGTACCAGGAGGAGCCTGATGAGAACAAGACCGAACATCATTCACATTGAATGGGGCCATGACTATTCACATAAAGTATCAAAACAAGGACTGAATAATTGATTAAGAAAAGTTCATTTTTTTCAAGTTTAAACCAAAATATAGAACAAAGATAGAAGAAAAGAGGGGGGAACCTTTTGTTCAGCTTTAAGAGCTTCTTCAAGATTGTTCAATGCAGGAATGGATCCACCTTCCATCACGCCCATCAAGTTCTTCATACGAACACGCATTTGGAAGAGTTGAGCCACGAGCTGGCCCACCTGGTGTTTCATAAAATAATATTCGTCAGTGGATTCCCCCATTATTTGAGATGGTGGCGGAGGGGGAGTTCTAAGATGAAGATGATCAACAATTTTTACATTAAATAAGACCTCCACATACCTGCTGCTCTGTTTTCCCTGAATCTTGAGCAATTCTTTTTCTCCTTGCAGGTGATTCTGCCAACAATTCTGGCTTCTCCCTTTCGTCTGTCATTAAACAAGTGAGAAGTTGTCAGATAGAAAAGTTCGGTGAGTAGAGATAATAATAAAGGCAGACGGGACATATTTGATGTATTTGAATAGGCAAATACATCAAACAAGTTCATGAGACGTTTCGTGCCTATTTGATCAGAATAATCGAGAAAACTTCTCATCTAACAAAAACCTAATCCAATCAATTAAGCTAATGTAATGCACACCCTCTAATAATAAAGAAGCAAACAGATGCTTAAAATGCATATGATCCACTATTTATTATAGCCTCTTAAGCACGATCTAGCATGCACTTCTACCCCATGGAAGAAACCAGCAGGAGAAAAGAAAATACCAGGAGTCATTGCTTCAATCATTGATTCCATTATTTTCAAACTTTTCTCCGCTTCTCGAATCTGGGCTGGAGTGACCTATGTGATATGATGGAGTGATTAGTTAAGCAGACAAATGCAAGAAATTGTAATCCCCATTAAACATCAGGTACTGAAACCTGAAAACAGTCCCGTGATTCTCGTTTGAATTATTAGTGAATTGAAACACAAGCACCAAATAGTTGTGTATCTTATTAGTGGCACAAGAAACTATGTAAAAGTTCAGAAGGTTTGTGCATTCCCACCTTTCCCATACCAGGGATCATTCCAATGACACGAGTCATAGATCCCATCCGAGCAACTGCACGAGTTTGCTTCAGGAAATCATTGAAGTCAAATTTGGCACTCATTATCTTCTTTTGCAGTTCCTCTGCATCCTCTTGGCGCATCTATATACACAATTGAGTTAAAAACAACAGACTTTCCTGAAAGGGTGCCAAAAATAATTCCAACTTACCACTTCTTGTGCCTTCTCCACGAAAGAGAGAACATCTCCCATTCCTAAGATTCTTCCTGCCATACGGTCTGGATAAAATGGTTCAAGGTCTTCCATACGTTCTCCACGGCCTACAAGCTTGATTGGCTTTCCCGAGACCTGAAAAAAAATTAATTGACAAATAGAATAGATCACTAAATTTATCCAGAGCTATTGTGTATTTGAGGATATTGAAAACAGCGCTCATAAAGAACAGAGCTAAAAGAAAAAACATTCCAGTAAATTAATTCTTGAAGAAGCGATTGTGCATTAGTTTATCGAAAGGACATACCTCTTTGACACTCAAAGCTGCCCCACCTCTTGAATCTCCATCTAGCTTAGTCAGAATAGCACCTGTGATCCCTATTTCTATGTTGAATGTTGTGACCAAGGCTGCAAAACCACATAAGATGGCAATGGGCTTAAACGGAGATCCTGTAAGTTAATTTGAAAACCACATTTAATACTTGGGGTCTTCCAAGGTTTCTGAATAAGTACCTGCAGCTTCTTGACCAGTCATTGCATCCACAACAAGGAGAACTTCGGTTGGATTGATTGCTCGTTTCACTTCTTTCAATTCATCCATCATGGCCTTGTCTATCTGTTTAATTTTTAAATGAATAGAATTTTTCAGAAGTATAATAAACGAATGGTTGACTGTCTTCAATAAGTAATATATTATAATGAACAATCACGTGTTCTTTGCAACAAAAATAATGAGCACCTGAAGCCTTCCAGCAGTATCCACGATTACTACATCCACTTTATTTTTTCGAGCCTCTTGTAAACCTTGTTTTGCAATGTCTGAAGGCTTAACCTCAGTGCCTGCTGTATAAACAGGCACCCCAACCTGTAATTCACTATGACCGAAAGTGAGGTTAAAATAATTACTTGAGAATTATATTAGATAAGTTCACAACTCTTTGGCAGATGTGTACATAACGCTCCATTTAAATAATTTATTTACTTATTTCAAGCGACAAGAACCCTCGTCCCACTTAACACCAACTATGATTACCCAGCTCGCAGCTACATGCACTACAGAAAAACAACTAAACGATACTTAATGAATAAGCTCAGATTCTAGGCACCATTCACAATCTGAAAACAGATACGATTCTACTCATCTCCAATTTCCCTTTTGAGCCAAACTTCAGCGTCCATTTCACTTCATTACAATCTATATCTGAACATTTCCAAAAAGTACTTAGGAAAGGAACAAATAGATTGATATCCATAACAAATCATCGAACTAATAATTCTAACTCCTGGCATTAATCTACAACCCTGTACAAAATTTCTAAACAAGTTATCACCTTAACACCAAATCTTTTTTTATTTTTTTTTTGATATCCGTGAGTGTCCAGGCTAGCTTATGCGCACCTCGACTAATCTCACGGGACAACTGCATGACCCTACTACATTCTCATCAATGAACATGTCAAGGAACATGTGGTCCTTCTTCCTATGTTCACTTTTCCATTTACCGTTAGTTGATCCATGGTAAAACTCACTATTATTATTCAGATTAGATCATCTTAGTTCACATTATCTTCACTAGAAACCTTTACATTTTATTCAATGTGCAAATATGTCATGTATTCATATTCCTGTTGAGTGAGTCGACCAAATAAGGTCTAAAATTGATTAACTACAGATTTTTCCTCGCCTATCTACGGTTAGCCACATAGATCATATCATATATAAATAATATAATGGTTTGCTACTCAGTAGTCAATAAGCAAAAGACATTGATGAGAATGAAATTTCATACCTGTTCACCCAAGATAACTAATTGGTCAATAGCAGCAGGTCTATACACATCTCCAGCCACTAGCATGCAACTTTTCCCCTGGGATAGACATAGTTAAGAAACGTCTTTGATTTAAACGATGACAGAAGGCAAAACAGAGAGTAACCAACACAATACACAAACTTCATTAGAGGAAGATGGAGAATATAATCTTTACCTGTTTCTTAAGATAATTGGCCAATTTTGCACAAACAGTTGTTTTTCCAACTCCTTGTAGACCAGCCAACAGTATGACAGTAGGGCCAGATTTTGAAAAAACTAGTTCAGAGACTTCTCCACCCATCAATTTCACAAGCTCATCGTGTACAATCTATACGAAACAACAACTGAATTCTAATTAAGTAATTAAGTTACATTAATAAACTGAAAAAAGTTTTTCAAGTTTCCAGAATCTCAAATATAAACCAGAATTTCACCTACAAGCAACAAAAATGTTACATAAAAGATATAAAACCATGCCCAATAAGAAGTTATACGTATTTGTAAGATAGCTTCTATGCAAAACTTAACAACCAACAGTTGAAGATTTATGCTTTGGAGTAGGCATGTATATTTTTTTCTGTCTTTGAAGAAGAAACAATCATTTCATTGATCAAATGAAATTATAACAGATGGGATTAGGAAACCCCAACCCCAAAGAATTACAAGAAGCTATACCAGAGGGACAAATGAGAAGAAAGCCATAATCACAAAGATCGGTGCTTGTTTACACCAAGAAAGAGCCAAGAATGAGGGATATTAAAAAAAACAATCAAAGATGATCCCAAACCTTGACCCAATATAGACCCAAGATATCATAGGATGCAAATGCTAAAAATGCTTCCAATCTGTAATATTTTCCATGTCTACACTCGCTTACCCCAAGGAGACTTCCTCAAATCCAGGACAAAAGTCAGGTATAAAGAAAATATATCATGGGTTTTTCATTTGATAGTATTCGCATACCACAGAAGATCTACTAATAGTAGTAGTACAACTTGAAGGGAATGCTAATTTCTGAAAAATAACCAAGTCCACATGAACATTCGTAGCTGAAGGATTATGCGAGAATATAAAGGTAAAACTCACGGCAGCTTATATACCTTAACCAATTGTTGATCAGGTTTCACTCCTCGAATCAGACCAACACCGACAGCTTGGTCACTCACAGCTTGCACAAACCTTCGTACAACAGGAAGGCTTACCTATATTAACCAACAGGACCCAAAAATCTTTATTTCATACCTAAGCACTAATATACAAACAATGTAACAGTCACTTACATCAGCCTCCAGAAGAGCTCTCCTAATATCTCGCATTGGCTCCACAATATTTTCCTTTGTCAAAACCTCTAAAGGAAGATAATATTCCATCAACCAAATGAATTGTTTAAAGAATCAGCTAATACTGGATACATTTAAAAGGAAACAATTAAGTACTCCACTGATCATGATCATCGAAGTATTGCATAGCTACACAAAAAAAAATTTAAAAATAAGGCAACAGATTGGAAAGATAAAAGATATTCAGACCTTCTCCTTTGAGCTTTGTCCAAGCAGCCTCCAGGCCACTTGTCAACTGGCCAAACATTTCAGCTCGTACAACCCCACGCATATCTCTCCTAGTGGTAGCGGTCTTGGAATGAAGCCAACCCCAAATCTCTCTCTGTGGACAAAATCAAACCAAACTCAAGGAAACTAGCAAACTCTGAGAACCCAAGAATGTAAATTATGATGTAATATTTACTCTTCTTATAGAAAACAGAGTTCCATTGATAGGATGAAATTTGCAAAGCATTCAAAAACCCTCTCCAACTCACACAAATGATAGCAAAACTACAGTACAGAAACAAAAACACCATTTACTCAAATTTCCCTCCATCAAGCAATCTACAACTTGGCCAAAGCGAGCATAGCTCAGCGGTAATTGGCATATATCCTCGACCAAGAGGTCAAAGGTTCGAATCCCCACCCCCAAATGATGTACTCAAAAAAAAAAAAAAAAAAAAAAAAAGCAATCTAGAACTTGAAAATCTCCATTTCTCTGTAACCTCACTTCCAGAATGATATTTCTTATCGCATGGAGTCACAAAAATTTAGCTCTCGTTTTAAAACAAAAAATGGAAATAAGTAAAACCACACAAAATTCTTCCCCAAAATTGCCATAATTTCCAGGAAACAAACAGAAAGTAACTGAAACACGCAACGAACAGTTATTCAATCACACTTCTTACAGCGAACAAATTCCTCGAAGAGAGCGACTTCAAATTGCTAGAACCAAGCCAAGAAGATGAAACACTGGAGGATTTTCTCCCGCAGTTCGAACCATAGCACAAGGTTCTACTTGCACAAGGAGATTGAGAATTCGAAGCCAAATGACGAGAAGCAACAGTCGAAATTTGCAATGCCTCCATTGCCAAATTCGACGATTTTCTCTCAGCTCCCCTTTCTCTGCAAGTCTCTTTATCTGATTTTTCTTTTATCCACTGAGAGATAATATATCCGATTTTTTGCTTATCCTCTTCAGTTCACATCGCAACCGTCCATTTTTTATGACGTGGCAGAATCAACGCTCTTCGTTCAAACGCAGCGTATTACCCTCTTCTTCAACCTCTAGACAAATGGAGAAAAAAATCATCGCGAATCAAAATCTATGACCGTTCTCTCTACGCCATGGAACACTCAGCTCAGAGAACTAGCGAAACGATGCCAATTCCTTCAAGCTTTGAGTCTCTATTCCCAAATGCTTCGAACTGGCGATCGCCCCAATGCCTTCACTTTCCCGTTTGCTCTCAAATCCTGCGCGGCCCTCTCGCTCCCCATTCTCGGCGGCCAGTTCCATGGTCAAATCATCAAAGTTGGGTGTGAATCTGAACCTTTTGTGCAAACTGGTTTGATTTCTATGTACTGCAGAGGTTCTTTGGTCGAGAGTGCCCGCAAAGTGTTCGATGAAAATTCTCAGTCCAGAAGGCTTACTGTTTGCTACAATGCTTTGATTTCTGGCTATGTTCTGAATTCAAAAGGTTCCGACGCGGTTCTTTTGTTCCGCCAAATGAATGAAGAGGGTGTCTCTGTAAATTCAGTTACATTGCTGGGTTTGATCCCAGTGTGTGTACCTCCGATTGGTTTGGAGCTTGGATCGTCTCTCCATGGATTGACATTGAAGTATGGATTGGATTCAGACGTCTCTGTTGTTAACTGTTTCATTACTATGTACATGAAACGTGGTTTGGTTAATGATGCACAGAACCTGTTTGATGAAATGCCTGAGAAGGGTTTGATTACTTGGAACGCTATGGTCTCTGGGTACGCACAAAATGGACTGGCAACAAATGTTTTGGAGCTGTATCATAACATGGAGTTGCATGGGGTTCACCCCGATGCTGTAACTCTTGTTGGGGTTTTATCTTCTTGCGCCAACCTTGGGGCTCAAAGAGTTGGCCATGAGGTAGAACTTAAGATCCAAGCAAGTGGGTTTGGCCACAATCCATTTCTAAGTAATGCTTTGATCAATATGTACGCGAGGTGTGGCAATTTAACAAAGGCACAAGCTGTGTTCGATGAAATGCCAGAGAGAACATTGGTTTCATGGACAGCAATTATAGGTGGCTATGGAATGCATGGACATGGAGAAATTGCTGTGCAGCTTTTCGAAGAGATGATAAGCAGTGGCATTGTGCCTGATGGAACTGCATTTGTGAGTGTCTTGTCTGCCTGTAGCCACGCAGGGCTTACTGATCAGGGCTTGGAATATTTCAAGATGATGAGGAGAAACTATCAATTGGAACCAGGTCCAGAGCACTATTCGTGCATGGTGGATCTTCTGGGGCGAGCAGGGCGGCTAAATGAAGCTAGGAATCTCATTGAATCCATGCCAATAGAGCCTGATGGTGCCGTGTGGGGAGCTCTTCTGGGTGCTTGTAAGATCCACCAGAATGTTGAGTTAGCAGAGTTGGCATTTGAACGAGTGGTTGAGCTTGAACCTGCAAACATTGGATACTATGTGTTGTTATCAAACATTTACTCTGATACCAAGAATTCGAAAGGGGTTTTGAGGATCCGGATTATGATGAAGGAGAGGAAGCTGAAGAAGGATCCTGGATGTAGCTACGTTGAATTGAAGGGCAAAGTTCATCCATTTGTGGTTGGAGATAGAAACCATCCCCAGGCTGAAGAGATATATAGAGTTTTAGATGAGTTAGAAGCGTTGGTGCAGGAACTTGGAGGGCCTAAAAAGGATGACAGAGAAGAAAGCAACAAAGATTTGTTTACTGGAGCTGGAGTTCATAGTGAAAAGTTGGCTGTTGCTTTTGGAATCTTGAATACCTTGGCTGGGACGGAAATTGTGATCATAAAAAACCTTAGGATATGTGAAGATTGTCACTTGTTTTTCAAGTTGGTTAGCAACATTGTCCATCGTCGATTGACTGTTAGAGATGCAACTCGTTTTCACCATTTTCGAAATGGGAGCTGTTCTTGCAAAGATTATTGGTAAAATCATGGACTAGTTTGCTATTGTAGTTTTGGTTACATTACAAATTATTAGTCCATATAGTTACTCCCTGTTAATTCTTAAACCTAAAGTTTTTCTGATATTAAATTATGATGGGCTAAACTACAAGTTTAGTCCTTGAACTCTATATATGTCAATGAGATCTCTAATTTTAAAAATGTTTAATGTGTCTTTTGAACTTTCAATTTTGTGTCCAAACAATCAATCAATGAACTTTGAAAAATGAACTCTCCAAACTTCAAATTTTGTGTCAAATTGAGAGTTTGATGTCCTTGGACACAAAATTCAATCTTATGTCTAATAAATTCTTACACTTAAAAAATGTTAGATATATCATAGACTTATTCAACATAAAATTGAAAATTTAAGAATCTACCCAACATTTTTAAAATTTAAGAACCTAAAAGATACAAAATTGAAAATTTATCACAAAAGGCATTGTGAATAAAGATTAAAATTTGGATTTCGGGTGAAAAGGAGATGGAAGGTTACACCCAGAACCTCTTTTCATCTGCTGATCGCTGGTTTGTATGTTGTTAAGCCAGTGGAGTATGTCCCTGCTTCGTTGCACCATATTTGGATTAGAAACTTTTGAAAGCCTTTACGAGCTTCTGAGTTCTGGCCCCGACTGTAAGCATGCTTTACTTTTAATGTTTGAAGATTATGAATACACAAGAATAGATACAGACTTTAAATCGAAACTTTCTAATTCATATTTCCTAAAACTAACCATAACCAAAATCAGGTAAGAACGGTTTTGCAAACTATGGGATTTCAAAAGCTTACGTTGGAGTACAGCTTTATATAAGAGAGAGAGCAACGCAGATTGAAGATGGGGGCTCGATCAAAAATAGGTCAATTTAGCGATGAGAACTGTGTTGCTAAGAATGATACAATGAGATTCACACACTTCAATGGCAATGTAATTGGATCTTGGTGCGCTGTAGCATCGAGATAATAAAAGGTTCGGTAAGAAAATTTTACCTAATGCAATGAATATCTCTCCCAGAATGATACACCCCATTGCCCAAATTTATAACCCATGTGTCCAGAATGATGGAGTACAAGAATTCCATCTAATATATCCATACCACATCTCAAAATTATACATGCTACAGTTTCAAATGTTACTAAATCTATTAAACAGAACAGCAAGAATTGAACCAAATACCAACACATCCAACATCACTGCGTCCTGTTTACAGGTTCAAGTGCTTCAACAGTGACCACACTATTGCCCCTAATCACCTGAAATGGGAAACAAAAAGGGCGATCAATTGTTGCACTATGGCAGTGGTAATCAATGTAAGCAAACAAAATAGAAAAGGATGAGCTGAATTAACAGAGACGTACCACCATGCCAATATCAGTTTTCTCATTGCCATTCACTTCCACAGTGTTGTCAACCACTAGATTCATAAATTGGTCAAACCCACGAAGAGTTCCAACTACCAAGCGATTAGCATTGAGTTTTACTGCAAAATGTAATTAAGAAGCATCATCAATTTGCAGACAAATACATGCTACATGCGAGATTCCTTCAATCTCTCGATTAGAGATGCGATAACTCAAAAATTACAATTTTCAACTTAGCGCAGATAGTCTCAGTGACAGAAAATTTGGAACATTATCTAGAATTTACGCATCATTCACTACAAAACGAATTAAAAGAATGGCCATTCAACCTTCAGTACTATATCATCTAACGCTGAAGTCCTAATCCTTAGTTAGTCTCCAAACAGTTTCGCATTTTAACGTAGGTACTAAACCCTAAACCCTAGACTCGGAAGATTCAACCACAGGATCCTCACATTACAAACAGATAAGTTGTTTTACTTCAGTGCGTGCTACAATACACACTAGTCAATAGCAAACGAAATTGCAAATCAAAAGGCATAACTTCAAAGAAAACAAACAGAATTGACGGATTCTCGACTTTCAGAAAGAAAATTTTCATTTCTTGACAAATTTTTCCAGAACCAAACAGACCAAATACGACAACAAAACGGAGAAACAAGCTCGTGAGGAACAGATCTTACTCTGAAGCTTTTTGTCCATGTATCTGCAAAAAGAAGGGAAAAAATGAGGACCAAAGGAAAATAATTGAAATGATCGAATCAAAACTACAATGAACGAGTTAAAAGTTAAGACGGCACTTACTTTTTGAGATCTGGAGGCTGGCCTGACCTACTCATGGTGAAGAACGAAAGAAAGAGATGTGAAGAGGTTTTGGCAGAACAGAGAAAAGAGAGATGGAAAAACCCTAATTAATCGAGAAGAAAGTCACTACGAGTCTTCGGATTTTGTTCACCAGATGGCGACATATTTGGGCCGAAAAGTTATTTTGGGCCTGGTGGGCTTGAGCCCATTATATTTTTTGATTTATAAAATTAAAAAAGTTATTTTATCAAAAACTTGGGGTGTTGCGAGAATCGAACTCGCGACCTCTCGCACCCGAAGCGAGAATCATACCACTAGACCAAACACCCGCTTTTGTTTAATGATGAAAAATAAATGTAATTAAATACTTGTACCAATAATATTCGACAATTTAGTTTTTTTTACTCAAATTTAGTTCTCTCATGAAACCTCTCTCGTAAATCTTTATTGAATATTTCCAAGTTCGTCTCCATGGCCATAAATTTTATAAAATATAATCCAAATGAAAATTTAATTATAATTGTATAGGTAAGATTTCATCTATCTTATAAATGGACAACTCAATTGACAAAGACTAGTTGGTTTAAAGTATTCATCTTGAATTTAGATTTTCTGACCATCAGATTCTTTGTTAGGCACAAAAGAAAGTAAAATTCATTTAATCTTAGGTCATCAAGTTCAAATGTTTTTGCATAAGACCTTTGTAAATTACAATATATATTAAGAAAAAACATGCATAGTGTCCATAAACTTAAAATATAATGCACTTTAACAGTATCAAATAACTATCCATCTATGTGAAAATTTTTCCGTAAGTCCATAATTTTCATAAATAAAACACTCAATGGAATGTATGTTATTGAGGAACTTACATGGGGAGGAGCTTTACAAAGCGGCGATAATCATGTGGACACTTTGGCAATTCAGGAAACAAATTCTACACAACAATCAATTGTCAGATACCAACCAAATCAACAAGTCTATATGCAGTACATTGGAAGAGTTAGATAAGTTTAACCTCAAGCCTACCTCGACGAAGAACCAGGTGAATCACCCTTCAATGCAAGCCGCCTGATTTGGGCTATTAGAAGCTAAACTTGGCGCATCTTGGTGCAATCAACTCAAAATAGGTGGAATTGGTTGGTCAATTTGTGATTAATCGAGGTCTTTGATCGGTTTAGGCTGCAAGAAAATTTTGAGAAAGATGAGATATCAAATGCTTAGAAGCAAAGGCGATTCTGGAAGGCGTGGAGACGTACCTATCTATTACTGCAAGCGAAGGTTGAGCCTCAAGGCCTCCTCTCGTGGTCAAGTCAGACTGTTATGAGGTTGTGAGCGTTATCAATGGCGATTCAGAAGATCTCTCTGAAGTGTCGTTGGTAAAGAAAATTGAATCTCGGTTCAAAGGAGAGAAGATCACTTTCTTCAATTGCTCGGGGAAGAGCAATGGTCTTGCCCATTCTGTTGTTAAGCCTGATTCCATGTTTGGCAATTTTGGTCTTTTTTTATTGGATATATGTCTTCTTCGTTTTCCGAGGAGGAGATGGATTTGAGGGATGAGAGGATCCCATGGATTTCTTCAATTATTGCTGAGAACTTGGTTGTTGGTTGTTTTTTTGGTTAATGAGATTTTTTTTTTTACAAAATGAAAAAAATCAAATCAGAGAAATATTCTTTATTCTTTTTTTTTTTTTTTTTTTTGAAAAACAAATATTTTTTATTCTTAAAACTCGGATAGTGAATTGATTTTAGTTTCAAAATTTGAACTCCGTTCAACTTAATGATAAACTTAACTAGATCTGTTTCCTAAGGAAATATTTTAAATAACTACCCACGAAACTATGGATGAATGAGTAACATCAATTCAATTATCATGTAAGTCAACTTAATTTTTTCCTACACGTGCCGTAATTACATCAAGAAATGCAAAATCAGTGTACCAAACACAAGTCAAAAAACTAAAAAGGTGACAATATTTTGGTCAAAGACACTACCAGTGGGAAAGTAAACGATTATTCTCGCAAGTTGTGCATCGCCAAATCCTCGGTCTCACAAATTGAAGCATAAATCCCAAGCAGCTGACTTTTTAATCATTCAACTCCGGTCAACGTGTCGTGATTTCAAAATCGCAGTCATTAGGCCCAGCCCACTCGGCCCTTTATTGGCCCAATTTTCTGTCTTTATCACATTTTTCAACTCCCATTCTTTTCAATCCCGTAGACATATAGCTTGTTGTGAAAATCAAAATTGTCTTATTTGCACTCTTGAAAAGTACTTTGTATTTCCTCAAAAAAAAAATAATAATAATAAAATAAATAAATAAAAATAAAAAGGAAAAAATACACTTTTAGTCCCTGAGGTTTGAGTTAGGTTTCATTTTGGTCCCTAAGGTTTCAAATTCAACAATTTAGCCCCTGAAGTTTGATTTTAGTTGCAATTTGGTCACTCCATCCAATTTTCCATTAAAAATTAACGGATGGATGACGTGGCACTATTTTTTTTTATTTAAAAAAATTATTTTTAAAAATATATTAAAATAATAAAAAATATTTTTATTTTTATTCCTTTTTATTTTCCCTCTCTTCTTCCTTCTTCTTCCTCCACCTTCTTCTTCTACAACTTCTTCTCCAACACCTTCAGCCATGGCCGGCGGCCGGCGACCACCACTCATCGGCGGCGACTTTTTTTTTTTTCCCTTCACTCCAGATAAAAAAAAAAAAGGAGGGAGGGAAACGGGGAGGGAGGGAGCTCCCTCCTCTATTTTTCGTTGGAAAACGAAGGAGGGAGAGTTCCCTCCCTCCTTTTTTTTTTTTTTTTTTTTTTTAAGAAAAATCTGGAGAGAAGGGAAAAGAGAAGGAGAAAGAAGAAGGAAAAAAAAAAAGAAAAAAAAGTCGTCGTCGGCCATGGCTGAAGGTGTTGGAGAAGAAGAAGAAGGTGGAGGAAGAAGATGGTGGAGGAAGAAGAGAGGGAAGAAAGGTGGAGGAAAAAGAAGAGGGAAAATGAAAAGTTTAAAAAAATATTTTTTAAAATATTTTATTATTATTTTATTTTTAAATTTTAAAAAATAAAATTTAAATAAAAAAAATAGGTGCCACGTCAGCGAACCGTTAGTTTTTAACGGAAATATGGATGGAGGGGCCAAAATGCTACTAAATGCAAACCTTAGGGACTAAAATGTTGAGTTTGAAACCTCAGGGACCAAAAGTGTATTTTTCCCAAATAAAAATAAAAAAATACTCTGTATTCCCCTTAAAAAAAAGGAAAAGTACTTTGTATTGTTGTCAGAAAAAAGAAAGTGCTTTGTATTGTTTCAAAAATAAAAATTATTTTTTTTTTACAACATGTGAGGTGGGAGGATTCAAATCAAAGATTTCTCGGTCATTAGTGCAAGTCTTATGCTAGTTGAGCTATGCTCATGTTGGCAATAAAAAGTACTTTATATAGTTGGATAAATGAAAGAAAATTTTTGTGACGTCCGAGTTAGGAGGGGTACATGAATGAACCGATACCACATCCGAATGAGAGGATCCTGAGGAGATGAAAGCATAGTCAAGATAAGCTTAAAAGAATTGATAGATACTATCTATACCAACAAGGTGCACCTTCCTTTTCGGTGGCTCGATCATAGAAACTTTGAAGTTAAGTGTGTTTGGCTTGGGAAGTTCTATGTTGGGTGACCTCCTAGGAATTTTCCTAAATTAAATACAATTGTGATAGATTAGGTCTGTCAAATTAGTTATTAAAGTCTTGTTCAATTGGTAGTTTTTAGGACATGTTTGAAGTGATTTTGGAACACTCCTAGACATACCTATCATTTTAAAAAGTTTTACTTGCTTGTCCACAATTGTTTTGGGTATGTTTTTCGTCTTAGAAATTCAAATAAAAGTAATAATAATAACTTTTTAATTTTTTTATTTAAAATTTTGGCTTATATTTTGAAAACATTTTCAAAATGTTGTTAATAAAACAAATAAATATGGATGAAAGTGTATTTATAAGTTTAATTTTCAATATTAAATGATAATAGATTCCAAACCTGATTTGTTTGGTAGGTATAAATTCAAATAAACTCTAAATCAGACATATTAGTTACAAATGTATATCTTATTTAAAAAAAAGGCTAATCAATGCATTTTTACTTTTTAGTTACATTTCACTCCATAACTCTATCATTTCTTTTTTAACCTTTTGACAATTTCGTAAAATAATATTTTTTTTTGTGTGTAAAAAAAAAAAAGAGTTATTTGAACTAGTATCTTTTATAAGATTAACCAACATCATTAGTTCAATACACATAAAATAAGATGGATGAACTCAAAAATAATAATAAGAAGAAGATGAATAATTAATGTTATTTTAGTTTATATTATCATAACAATCCTAACCGTTCCAAGTGTGTCAATAATAACCAAAAAGAATGTCAAAGCGAGCATAACTCGATAATTGGCATGTACCCTCGACAAGAGGTCAGAAGTTCGAATTCCGCCACCTCCAAATGTTGTTGTACTAAAAAAAATAATAATAACAACCAAAAAGAATGACTACAACCACATAACTTGCAGTGAGTATTCACAATATTTTCTATTTCTTTTTTTTTAGGTCAATAACTTGTTGCACATTTGATCTTTTTGTTGAATGTATATGTCTTGACCAATTGAGTCATGCTTAGGTTTGTAAGAGTATTTTATTCCTTACACATAAATAAAACTTAATCTTAGTGATCCTACCATTATTTACCTTTATTCTAGAACTTGCCATTCTTGTTCCATATTAATCATGTTCCTTTAACAAAGAAAATGAGAAAGAATAGCCAATTTAAAAAAATAATAATAAATAATTTTTTAAATCTTCCCTAAATATGAGGTGCGAGGGTCAAAATTTATTATTGTTTTAAAAAGGGAAAAAAAAATTAGTACCAAATGTTTGTGATAGATTACACCTAGATCCTAAGTTTGCAAAGTCAATAATTTGATTGTTGAGGTTTGCGTTTGGTAGTATTTTGGTCCCTTAATTTTTTCACTATAATTAGCTAACGAGAGGTTGATGTGACATTTTAAAAAAAATTAAAATAAAAATATTTTAAATATTTGTTTCTTTTTCTTTTTCTTTTTCATCTTCTCCCTCTCCTCTTTCCTTCACCTAAACCCCAATTACCGTCATTGTCGTTGATCGCGATCCACCATTCACCGTTGTCGCCAACCACCATTGAAGGAGGGAGAGCCTCATAAATAATGAGAGGGAAAACTAGAAAAACAAGGGGACTCTCCGTTTCCGTTCAAATGGTGGGTTGCATCGGTCAGGAAGAGAAAAAGAAGAGGAATGAAAGAAGAAAAAGGAAGAGAAATAAAAAGAAGAAAAAGAAAGAGAAAGAAGAAGATGAGGACAACAAAAATTAGTAGCGGTGGATGGCGGTTGGCAACGATAGATGATAATTAGGGTTCAGATGAAGAGGAGAGAAGAAGAATGTTAAGATGAAAAAGAAAAAAGAAAAAGAAATTTTGTTTGAAAAAATGAAAAATATATATTTTTTAATTACAAAAATGATTTGTCAGCATTTCATTTGCTAATTAACAAAAGGAAAAAAAAAAGAACCAAAATGCAATTTTTACTTTAAAAAACAAGTGGTTAAAAAGTATAAAAACGTGGGAGAAACACAAGCTAACTTTTTACATTCAGATTTATACAAAAAAGCCAATTCAAACCACAACACCCTCACCAACCCACCCCCCAAAAAAGTATTAATATTACTAATATTAAATAAATAATTTTAAATTTTAAAAATAAATAATTAATTAACCATTCATACTGACCACAATCATTAGTCTCTCTCTAGAAACATGTTATTTCCTGTGTAACTTCCATTTAATTAATTAATGTAGAGGGTAATTTTAAAAAGCAACAGTTGGTTGGATTCTCTGACAAATTGTTTTAAGAAAGGATTTTATTTTCAATTTAAATTGCTGAATTTTATTTTCTTACTTTAAAATAATAAATCTAACTTTATATTAAAATTAAAAGATAAGGTAGGTGGATAGTGGTCCTCTCTATTTTACGAGAAAAAACAAAAAACAAGCAACTTCTCGTATCATATTGTTCTAAACAAAGTTTGGTTTAATTTCCAAATATTTTTTAGTCAATTTGGTTGTTTATTTTCGAAGAATGTTATAACCAAAAAGAGATCTATATAGACCTTTTTTTTCTTCTTCTTCTTGTTTAATCTTAGTTTAAAAATAAGGTTTAGTTTTAGTTTTTATTTTCTTTAGTTCAGTTTAATTTATATTGAAAGTGTGTATAAATTATGCAAGTAAATAATTAATTTCATTAAAAAATTAATAGAATGTGTAAAGGAAATAAAATATTAGATTACTTCTGTCTTCTTAAAAACTATATTGAAAATTTTTAAAAAAAAAATCCATGAAAATTACACTTTTTTTTTTATCCTTAATAAATACTTCTCACCCTTTTAATTTTTAAAGTACTTGCAATCTATGTTCCAATTAATATTTGACAACGACTCTCACTTATTTAAAGTTGTATAAAGAAATTAAGGCCTCTGGATAACAATTCTTGAATTATTTTAAGTAGTTAAAATATGAACCAATTTACTAGTCATTTGGGTCCATTTGAAATATCTCGTATAGTTTAAACACTTTTTGAAAAATTATTTTAAATAAAAGTATGTTTATATCTTACAATTTTTTAAATAGTATGTTAAATAACAAATTTGTTTTGTGGTACTATGTTCAAAATTGATTCCATTAACTTAAAAAAAAATAATTCTATTAATTATATATATTTTTTTTTCTTATAACGTATTTTGAATATTTTTCGTTAATCGCTATAAATTCATTTTTAGATAATTTATAGTTTCTTCAAAAATAATTTTTACATTAATTCAATTTTTTAACTGTTTTTATTTATTAATATTTAGAGGAAAAAAACACTTTTGATCCATCTAAAATTATTCAAAAAAAATATACCCAAAACACTTTAAGTTATTAATTTTTTAAGAGGTGTTTATAGATTTTTTTTATAGAAAAATTGATTTTATTTACAAAGCATCTTTTAAAGAAAAATTATGTCAAACACACCATAAAAAGAAAACACTCATGAAATCATACTGTATCTTTAATGTTCAAAATTAAAATATAAAATAAATAATATTTTTTCAAATGGACAACAAAGAAAGGTACATAATTCAAAAAGTGGACCTTTTCCATTGATATTTTGATTTTGATTTTGAAAATTGTAAAAGTAACCCAAATTTGGAAGCTTCCATATATAATTGAAATAAAAGGATAAGATCCAAGGGGAAAAAGAAAAAAGAAAAGTGGTTCTTGATTTGGTAATGGGAAATGGTGATTTTGATAATTAAATAAAAACTTAATAAAAGTTGAAGTCAAAGGCAAAGGTTTAGCAATGATAAGTGGTTGCCATTATTTCAAACTGAAACAGCTTCATATTCTCTCCTTTTAATTTAGTGGTTGAGCACCAAAGTCCAATATTTTATGCCGCGCCCTTTGAATTTCACATGTCATTCTTTTGTTCCTTTTCCACTTTTATTACTACAATATTCTAATTACAAACTTTATGCATGAACTAAATGTAACTTCTAATGTTATTGTTAGGGGCACAATCGTCATTGGATTATCAATCTCGAACGGCTAAACAATAATGCCAACTTGCTAATACATCAGGGTTGCTAAAAGGAATCGATTAAATTTGACTGAAATTGACCAAAAATTAGTCGATAGGTTTGTCTTTTTTAACTTATATTTCAATCGTATACAATAACAATTAAAAATAGTGATTTTTTTTTTTGTACGTTTGTGGAATAGAGGAATTGTTTGGAAAAAAGAACGTGTAGAGAGAGAAGCTAATGAAAGAGGGTTGATGCGAGAAACTCGGTATAGAGAAATCATTAAGGACGTTGTAGTTAAATATAATTTGTGTGGAATGAGATATTGGTGAATGACTAATATCTATTAGAAAGAGATTGATGTGGAGAACTGCGTTTAGATGAAAATGACAAGTTTCTATTTGAAAATAGATTATGAGAAAAAATGTGTATAGAGAACTTGAATTAATGTAAAAACATATACGTGGTTAAGAAATGTGAAATTGAAAACTGTTTTATCAAAGAAAATCATGAATATTGAAATTTTAATGTGATACATACTTTTCAAACTCATGACTTACACCAATGAGTTTTTTCTACTTTTCCAAATTATATGTTAGTTTATATTTTTAGTCAATGTGTTTTACTTTAATTTTTATTTACTCTACTTTTTTTAAGTTTCATAGTCATCTCTATCATTTGATTTACTCATTAAATATCTATAGTATTAACGAAAAAATAACAGTCAACATCTTAGCTTAGTGAATAAAGTATCGTTCAATTTTCCACCTCTAGAATTGTTGGTTTTAAACCTCTAGAATTGTTGGTCTTAATTTTATGGAAAAAATATCTGAGGCTTGGGTTAGGTTTCATTTTGATCCCTGAGTTAGGGTTGAAGAAGAGATATGGAGGAGAAGAAGAAGAAAAAAGGGTAATTGAGGAAGAAAAAATAATAATAAATATTTTTAAAAATTAATTTATTATTATTTTATTTTAAAAATTAAGAAAATAAATTTGTAATAAAAAAATGATGTCACATCAGCAAATCCTTAGCTTTTAAGGAAAAATGGATAAAGGGACTGAAACGAAATCTAAACCTAGACAAAAATGAAACCTAACCCAAACCTCAAAGTATTTTTTCCTAATTTTTTTAAAATCCCTCTTAATTTAATACCTCCTCCCTAATTTCTAGATTGGTAAGTTTCTCAAAACAAATTTTAACATTCATTCTTAATGAATTTATATTGGTTCAAGAAATACATAATATCTGATAAAAAAAAATACATAATATTTAAGTCCAATCTAGTCACCTTCTTTTTGGTGGCTCAAATATAGGAACTTTGAAATTAAGTGTACTTGATTTGGAAAAGTTGTAAGTTAGGTGACCTCGTGAAAATGCTAAAAGGACCCGTTGTTTGTTTATTGTCTTCGATATTAGAAGTAGTTTTAGACAAGTATGGTGACGTGACCAGATTGGAATGTCGAGGTTGTTAGGTGCCGAATCGAGATTTTGATCCTCGGCTTGGATCATATCAAAGGTTCGAATCTCACGCGACACATGTGTTCGAACTAAAAAAAGGGAGAAAACTCCTACATATCATTTATTAGGCAGAGTATTTTTTTAATAAATTTATACGGATTAATATAGAAAAAAGAAACACAAACTTCCAAGACAAATGTAAATATAAAAATTTCAAGTAACTGATGAAACAAATTATTCTAAATAAAATATTCTATAGAGAGAGAAAAAAAATTAAAAAAATAAATAAAAAATTAAAAAAACTTGAGTCCAACTAAGTTTAAGTTAAAGGCATAGAATTGGAATAATTGAGACTCTATGAGTAACCGTCAAAGTCAAATAATCCAATTATCTTTTTTGTTCAATTCCCTTCCCCAACCCTCCTCCCTCCATTCTTGTATAAATTCCTTTTTCAGACGCTGCATTTTCCATCTCCATGGATCCCTAGCTTCGTCTCCAAAACCCTAGCCCACTCCTCTGCAAATTCCTCCTTCCATTCATTTTCCTTCACATCAGAAAAATGCTCGGCAAGAAAATGGTCTCCTTCAAGAAACTCGCCAAGAAAGTCAAGGTCCGAGCCGGAACCGACGCCGAACCATCATCGCACAACGAGTCTCTGCTCAGAGATCGATTGGAGTCGTCGGAGGATCACGATTCTCCGTCGCCGTCCTCGCCGACCTCCACGCCCACCGGTTCCTTCGCGATTTACGTCGGCGACGAACGGCAGCGCTTCGTCGTTCCGACGAGCTTCTTGTCGCATCCGCTCTTCAGGATGCTGCTCGATAAAGCGTACAGAGAGTTCGGATTCGAGCAGAGGAATGCGCTTGTGGTTCCTTGTAGCGTCTCTGCTTTTCAAGAAATCGTGAGCGCTGTCGAATGCTGCAATGGCAGATTTGATTTCGGCGAGATTGTCGAGGAGTTTCTTTAGAACAGATGAAATGCAGAGGAATATCAGTTCGCTAGGGCTTGAATCGTTGATTCTTTCGGTAATGAAGTTCATAATCGATTTCCGTTGAAACCGAGGAGGATACGATTCGATTCGATTTGATTCGATTGAATTTGGCCGATTTTACTGTTCGATTGGATGAGAATGTGAATCTCTTCATCTCAAATTCAAATCCAATTCGATTCGATGATCCATTTTTCTTCGGAAGCTGTTGAACTTGTAAAATCAGAGCCGTAATTCTGCAGTGAAATTGAATTTGTAGTTTGCAGTTGTAATTAATATGTATGAATGGAAGTTGTGTTTAGGTAATTTGTCAACTTTCTTGAGAGTTTTTCATGGCAGCTGGCATTGGCATTTGGCAACTAAACAAAGATTACGAGGAATGAACAAGAAAGATGAGGATTTTTATATTCTCCATTTTTGGCTGATCATATACTCTTTTTCCATGAAATTTGGGTAATTTTTTTAGCTCCATTCTTTGATATTATAAGACTTTTAATCATTTATCAAAAAGATCAATTTCAATTTTTTACATCTAAATATTCACAGAGTTAGAGAATGGTTGCAATTTTTATCTCAATTGTACTCACCCACTAACTTTTAACAAAAAAAAAAAAAAAAAGTAAACATTTTCAAAACTTGCTAATTTCATTAAAAGTCAAACCAAACATTGCACAAAATTAAATTAAAAAGTTTGGAGATATTGTTACTATTGTTACATTTGTTATTTATTGTTAATATTGTCACATTTGTTATTATTGTCACATTTGTTATGTTGTAAATTAGTAATTAGTTCAGATTTTGTTAGTTGCCTTCTATTTTAGGATGGTTAGTTTTAGTCAGATTGTCCTTTCCATTCTGTATATTTATATGGAGAAGTTTAATCTCATGAGTGTAAGGGAAAAATATTCCATCACTTCCTCTTTTCTCTTGTACATGTAAAATGGTATCAGAGCATTAAAGGGAAAGAAAGAGGGTTTCCACCACTAAAGCAATTCCTTTTCTCTTTTTGTTTCAACACTGGAGAATTGGTGGTCTTCATTCTCAATTTAATCGCTGGTTCTTTTGATCAGAAGCGATTTTTTGTTCTTCAAACTCTAGTGCCATTATTTGGCCTTTTTTAATTCTCTAGTGCCATTTTTTTGGCCTTTTTTGAATTTGCTGCTTCTATTCATCATCTCCAACAATCTCTAATTTCTTGATTCAATTCATATCATGGCGGATCAAGGTAAGCAAACTCAGGGGAAGCAAATCCAAGACATTTAAAATCTGGAGACAGCGACAATCGATACTCAATTAAATCCTTATTTACTTCATCATTCACTCGGTCCTACAACAGTCTTAGTCACTCAGCAATTAACAGGAGCAAACAATTACAATTCATGGAGCAGAGCGATGTTGATTGCTCTATCTGGAAAAAACAAGGTTGGTTTCGTTAATGGATCAATCAAGAAACCAAAGGGAAGTCTATTAGGTGCTTGGAAATGTAACAACGACATTGTTACTTCATGGATCATGAATTCTGTCTCCAAAGAGATAGCTGCTAGTCTCATCTATTCGGAATCTGCTAAGGACATTTGGGATGAGCTCAAAGACAGGTATAAACAGAGCGACGGACCAAGAATTTTTCAATTGAGGAAAGCTTTGGTCACTACCGTTCAAGGCTCTATGTCTGTTGAAGCATATTACACCAAATTAAAAACAATTTGGCAGGAATTGAATGAATATCGTCCACCAAGCGAGTGTTCTTGCGGGGGATTGAAGCCAATTTTAGCTCATTTTCATTCAGAGTATGTTATGATATTCTTAATGGGACTTAACGAAACTTATGCAGGTGTCAGGGCTCAAATCCTTCTTATGGATCCCATACCTTCTATTAATAAGGTATTCTCTCTAATTATTCAAGAGGAGCATCAACGTGCGGTGGGTCATATATCATCCGGAGTTGAATCAGTTGCCCTTTTAGCCTCAGATGCATCAAAGAAGAATTCCAATGACCAATTTCGCAAGAAGGAATCTCAACGACCAATATGTTCTCATTGTGGAATCAAAGGTCATATCATTGATCGTTGCTATAAGCTACATGGGTACCCTCCTGGATATCGACAAAAGACTTTGAACTCGACCCAGTCTGCTCCTCCACCTACTACTGATAAGGTTGCAAATGCCGCTTCACATTCCAATTCTCAGTCTGCTTTCTTTACAAGTTTGAGCACCAGCCAATATTCACAATTAATGGATCTTCTTAGTTCCCACATATCTGCTGCAAAGACAGATGCCATCACATCTTCTACCCCTACTACACATGTGGCAGGTACATCATTCTTGGTTTCTTCTTCCATTGCATTTAATCAAGCCAATTATTGGATAGTTGACTCCGGTGCATCGACTCACATTTGCCATTCTAAGGGACTGTTTCTAAATTTGCGGCATGTTTCAAATATCTCTGTTATATTACCAACTCAGTCTCGAGTTCATGTTGAGTTTATTGGTGATATTCGCTTATCAGAGGATTTTATGCTTCGTGATGTTTTGTTCGTGCCTCAGTTTACATACAATCTTATCTCCGTCAGTTGTTTGTTGCGATCTGGACAATATCTGGTTAATTTCCATGCTGATTTTTGCCTTATTCAGGACAAGTTGAATTCGAGGATGATTGGCAGAGCTGACTGCTTGAATGGGCTTTACTTGCTCTCCGCACCTGTTAATGCACATATTCATTCTTCTTCTGTTATTCGTAAGGAATCCATTGCCACTTGGCATTGTCGTTTGGGACATATCTCACCTAAACGTTTAGAGTTGTTGAAAGATTCATTGGATTTTTCTGGCAATTGTTTAGATGCTTGTCATGTTTGTCCTCTTGCCAAACAACGTAGACTTTCATTTGTTTCTCATAATAACATTGCTGATGCCGCATTTGATTTATTACATTGTGATGTTTGGGGGCCATTTAAGACTTCCATTTATGCTGGTTATTCTTAATTTTTGACTCTGGTAGACGATCACTCTCGTTTTACTTGGGTATATCTCATGCGTCATAAATCAGATGTTTTGGTTATCATCCCACAATTTTTCAGAATGGTTCAAACTCAATTTTCAAAAACTATAAAGGTTTTTCGTTCCGACAACGCTCCAGAGCTTCAGTTTACTGATTTTTTTGCTTCTGTGGGTACTATTCATCAATTCTCTTGTGTGGAACGACCTCAACAAAATTCTGTTGTTGAGCGAAAGCATCAACACTTGTTAAATGTTGCTCGTGCCCTGTTTTTTCAATCACATGTTCCCATCCGTTTTTGGGGGGATTGTGTATTAACTGCTGCATTCATTATTAATCGGACTCCCATGCCATTATTATCCAATCGATGTCCTTATACTGTTTTATATCATATGGATGTTGATTATTCTTCTATGCGGATTTTTGGATGCTTGGCCTATGCCTCTACTTTGAGTTTTCGTCGCTCCAAGTTTGATCCACGTGCAACACCTTGTGTTTTTATTGGTTATCCATCAGGCATGAAGGGCTACCGGTTATATGATATTACGAAGCGCCAGATTTTTATATCGCGAGATGTTGTTTTTTTTTAGACTTATTTTCCATTTCACAAGCTTCAAGACTATTCTGATACTTTGGTGGATGAATTGTTTACTGACATTGTTTTGCCTTGCCCAGCTTTAGACATTTCTCATCCATCTTCAGATACTGATGTTTCAACTAATGAGACACAAATTACGGGCACTCTAAATGATGTTTCTAATCCACAGACAACAGCTTCATCAGAGGACAATTTTAATCACACATCTGCTCTCCCTTTGGTCCCAGCAACTGGTGTTATTGATAGTGACTCAACTATTGTAGATGATTCGGCCGTTGTTCGTCGTTCGACACGTAAACGCTGTCCTCCTAGTTTTTTTACGAGATTTTCATTGTAATCTCTTGGGGAAGTCCTCTGCTTCAGTTGTTGACATGTCATCTCCTCATTCTTTATGCAATTATTTGGCCTACACTAATCTCGCTCCTGCCCACCGCCATTATCTTCTTAATGTATCTACTGAATTTGAACCAGCTTATTTTCATCAAGCTATCAAACTTCCACAATGGCGTAAGGCAATGGATGAGGAAATTGCAGTCATGGAACGCACCAATACATGGAGCTTGGTCCCTTTGCCCCCAGGACATCATGCTATAGGGTGCAAATGGGTTTATCGTGTCAAGTACAAGGCTGATTGGTTCAGTAGATCGATACAAAGCTCGCCTTGTTGCAAAAGGTTATAGTCAACAAGAAGGTATCGATTTCATTGATACCTTTTCACCTATGGCTAAAATAGTTACCGTCAAGGTTTTATTAACTCTATCAGCTTCTTTTGCTTGGCCTTTGATCCAAATGGACATAAATAATGCTTTTCTCAATGGTGATCTCTTTGAAGAAGTTTACATGTCTTTACCCTCGGGATATTATTCTACTCCCACGAGTCAGCCTATGGTTTGTAAACTTCATAAGTCAATTTATGGTTTGAAACAAGCCTCCAGACAATGGTTTTCAAAATTTTCTGGAGCATTGCTCACTCATGGTTTTAAACAATCAAAGGCCGACTATTCTCTCTTTACTCGAGGTCAAGGTTCTAACTTTGTTGCTTTGCTTGTTTATGTGGATGATATTTTGATCACAGGGCCTTCTCTCACTGAGCTTAATTCTGTAAAGACCATACTTCGATCTCATTTTATGCTTAAAGATTTGGGCACGGCCAAATATTTCATTGGTTTGGAATTATCTCGGTCTCACGTGGCATTTATCTTTCTCAAAGGAAGTATTGTTTACAAATTCTTGAAGATACTGGATTTCTTGGGGCCAAGCCTACTTCCGTTCCCATGGTACCAAATTTGAAATTATCTAGTTCTTCTGGAGATGTTCTTTCAAATGAGGAAGCTACTTTGTACCGTCGTTTAATTGGTCGTTTATTATATCTTCAACTTTCTCGGCCTGATATTTCTTTCACTGTGCATTGTCTCAGTCAGTTTTTAGCAAAACCTTGTGCTGGTCATTTAGCTGCCGCCCATTACCTTCTGAGATATCTCAAAGGTACTGTTGGTCAAGGTATATTACTTCGTTCATCGTCTTCATTCCAACTGAAAGCATTTGTTGATTCAGATTGGGGTTCATGCTTAGATACTCGTCGTTCAGTAACTGGATTTTGTATATTTTTGGGAGAATCATTGATTTCTTGGAAGTCTAAAAAGCAACCCACTGTTTCTCGCTCATCGGCTGAAGCTGAATATCGAGCTCTTGCTGGTGTTTCCAGCGAGTTAGTATGGATTGCCCAGCTTCTTACTGATTTATGTATTACATCTCAATTACCGTCTCTTGTTTATTGTGATAATCAGGCAGCCATTTCCATTGCTTCAAACCCGACATTCCATGAGCGCACAAAGCATATTGAGATCGATTGCCATTTTGTTCGGGACAAAATTCTTGCTGGTGTGTTGAAGCTCTTACCCATCCGTTCTCATTCCCAACTTTCTGATATGTTCACGAAGGCTTTACCCGCTTCTGTTTTACGATCCTTTATGTCCAAGATGGGTGTTTCTAACATCCACACTCCATCTTGAGGGGGGTGTATTGGAGATATTGTTACTATTGTTACATTTGTTATTTATTGTTAATATTGTTACATTTGTTATGTTGTAAATTAGTAATTAGTTCAGATTTTGTTAGTTGCCTTCTATTTTAGGATGGTTAGTTTTAGTCAGATTGTCCTCAGGTATTCCATTCTGTATATTTATATGGAGAAGTTTAATCTCATGAGCGTAAGGGAAAAATATTCCATCACTTCCTCTTTTCTCTTGTACATGTAAAATGACCATTGAATAATCTCTCAAATTTCAATGATAATTCAAATTTAGTGTCATGTTTATCGTGAGGGAAAAATTTTAAATATTAACTCTAAACTTGTCAAAGTTGTATTAATTTTCTCTTTTTTTAAAAAAAAAATTCATATTAATTTTCATTTTGAACTTTCCATTTCATAAATTCAATAAGATCAAGTTTTGTGCAAAATAAAATTTGATTGATACAAAAATTAACCCTAGAATAACTTGGCTTAAATTATTAAAAATATCCATGAACTATATGACTAGTTTCAATTACACTCCCAAACTTTCAAAAGTTTGGTTTTAATCATTGAATTTTAAAAAACCCAGGAAGACTTTTGTGTTAATTCATAGACTGAAAATGACGTGTCTACTCATGTGTTGCTTATGTGAACAAATGTGAACACATACATAGAGAAAAAAATAATGTGAAAGAATTTGGAGGTTATTAGGGGAAAAAATCTTAAATGAAAAAACACAAAATCAAGGGCCTGAGGTTGAAAAAAGGAAGACAACAATAGGTGAGGATATAAATACATGTCATTTTTCGTCAATGAATTTAATGGCAAAAGCCTTATGGGATTGTTTTGGAAAAAGAAAAAACTTCAAACTTTAAATTAAAATGAAAATTTTCATAATTTGGGTGTAATTGAGACCAATCTCATAATTCATGGGTATTTTTAATAATTTAATTTAGACCTATTATTTTTAACAATCTTTCATGTAAAAACGTCAGAGGGTAAAAGTTGCAATAATTAGTATAAGGTTAAGGTAGCAAAACTTATCTAATATTGAAGTAGATTTTGATAAAATTTAAAGTTTGTGTTAAAAGTTGATATAGCCCGACAATTTTGGTGTAAAAATGATCACAACACTAGATTAAAGGTCCGTATGGAATACATTTTAATTTAAATGTTTTTCAAGAATGTATTTTTTAAAAAACATTTTGTATAAAAATTGTTTAGAATTTAAGCACTCATATGTTTGGTTACATTTCCTCACAAATGTTTTTATACACAAATTACTATATACTTAAAACTCTTTTTAAAAAAGTTGGTTTCAAGTGTTTCTCTCAAAATGGTTTATTTTTCAATCTCATTTTCTAATAAGTCATTTTTAGTGGTTGCCAAACACTATAATTTTTTTCAAAATGATTTATTTTCAAAATTAAACACTTGAAAAGTTAAACCAAACACACCCCAAGTTTAAAGTGCAATTTGATAAGATTGAAAGTCTAAGGTAAAAATTGATGTACCTTACCAAGTTTAAGAGTGAAAATTATTTTTTTTTTCCGCACGTTTTTTCACATATGTCATTGTTATGTCACTAGATCTACATGATTCATTATTTTCTTATTTAATTCCAATTGTGTTCATGAAGTGGAATATTCCAAATATATACTTGGTCAAATAAGAAAAATATTTCAAAGACAAAATTATATTGGACCTCTATTTTTTCTTTGTAAATAATATTAAAATATATTTTGTATTTAAGTAATAAGTCAGTCAAATTTATTTTGTTATTATTATTATTATTTCGTGAGTTCAACAATTGTGGGGTAAGAGGATCGAACCATTTGGAACGGTATGCAAAATAATAAATAATCAACAACGATTTACATCACACACCTTAGATGTTAAAAGATTACAAAGTCTGCTATATTTATTATAAAACCTTTAACATATTTAAAAATAAATTATTTTATTATGTCATGGAGTAAAGTTTCTCAAACAATTTTTATAAACAATGGTTGCTATGGGTGGTGCTTTAAAATTCATGAATGGAAAAACAAGAGTGAATTATATACAATGATAACAAGAAAATGATCAAATTATAAGTTGAATCCGTGATTTTGGTAGTAGTTTACTTAGGCCCCGTTTGATAACTATTTGGTTTTTTGTTTTTGGTTTTTGAAAATTATGCTTGTTTTCTCCCAATTTCCCTACTATGGTTTTCATATTTGTCAAGGATACATTTGAATTCCTAGCCAAATTTCAAAAACAAAAACAAGTTTTTGAAAACTACTTTTTTTAGTTTTCAAAAATTGGCTAGGTTTTTTAAAACATGAAAAGATGGGTATTAGAAAAACAAAGAAACTTGTAGATGGAAGTAGGGTTTATAAGCTTAATTTTCAAAAACCAAAAACCAAAAACAAAATGGTTATCAAACGGGGCCTTAATATTTTAATTTTCAAAAATGTTTAGAAACTTTTCATTTTGATTTTAATAAATTTTTATTATTAAACTTATAACTTAAATATTGACGTGACATATTGAATGAATTAATTTACCAATTGAATAAAACAATTTTTTTTTTTTAGTCTTGAATTAAACAAATTCATGTGCAAACGAAAAAAAAAAACTATGAAATGGATAGACTGAATACATTAAAAACTATTTTTTATTACCATTTGGCTTTTATTTTACTTTCTAATCAAATTATTATTCAGTTGTTCAATTAATATGTCATACCAACGTTTAACTAACTAACGAAATTAATAGTAAGAACTTATTAGAATCAAAATAAAACGATGACATATAATTCAACCTTTTGAAATTCAAAGAGACCACATTTCAGAAAAGTTAAAAGTTCTGAAGCTAAATTCCTAAACTAAGTTAAAAAGAATTGACAAAATTGCAATTACTTTAGAGAAATAATAGAATGAGAATAGTGAATGAGACAAAAAGTGGCGTGCTGCTTCGTTTAGGCTTTTCATGTTTAGACCAAAAGTCAAAGTGCAATGAACCAAGAGCGAAATAAGAATCAATCAATCAATCACTATGCTACCATTTTTTTTTCTTTTTGAAAAAAAAAATCCTGTAATTTTTACGATATATATATATATAGTATGAAGAGAAAATTATTGGTAGATGGTTAACTTTGTAATTGTAGTTAATACGTATTAAATTTTAGAAATGGTGGCTGATTTATAAAATTAATAATTGACTTAGATGTTGGTTTTGATAGTTATTGAAAACAATCATTGAAGGACATGCACTCTACTTTGTTGTTTTATTTATTTTATTACTTTTTAAAAATAAATAAATAAATAAATATTAAGTTGTATTTGCAGTCAATTCTATTTTAAATTACAAAAGTTGACAAATTTAAGATATTATACAAATTTTAAAATTCCTTTCAAAGGAATATATTATAATTAAAAAAAAAAAAGAAAGAAAAAGAAAAAGAAAATAAATATTTTCACGAAATTCACGGGAAGAAACAATTATTATCATTATTGTTTCTTTGGGTCCTATGATGTTAATTTTGCCTTCAGGGATCTTAAAAAAGGAGGAAAAAAAATAACAATTTTTTTTAAAAAGAAGAGTAAAATGGTCCCATTTTTTACACCTAAAAAGTGCACTTTATTTTTAAAACAGTCAACTTCTTTTTAATATTTACATGCTCACATTGATAATGCCAAATAATTATATTAAAATATTTTAAAGATTTAATAAATACAATACACGCTCATTGGTCCTTAATAAAGAGATATTTATTTTATATTTCATCACAAACCAAAAAAATTAAATTAGAAATAAAGCTAATGAATGATATACAAATAATTGAATCATAGAATATATTTAAATTAAATTAGATATAAAGCTAATGAATGATATACAAATAATTGAATCATAGAATATATTTGGAATTCCAGAATTAGAATAATATACAAACAATTCTCCAACATTTTTATTTTTAATATATGAGAGTTTTCAAATTCACTAGTTAGAACATATAAGACAAACATGAAAGTAAACTTTGAAGAAATATGAAAATAAGGGAAAATAAGTGTTACAACTTACAAGTTTAACCTTAGTCGAATGGGTCAATTCTCGGGTCGTGCTCACTTGCCATCAACATCCCAGTGCACAGACATGTTGGGCACATTACCTAATTAAGCATGTAAGTTATTAGTCAACATAACACAAACCACATCGCCTTTCAAAAAAAAAAAAAAAAAAAAAAAAAAAAAAAAAAAAAAAAAAAAAAAAAACATCACTTGTGTGAAAGGACACATTTTCATAAGTATTTCTAAAAACAATTTTTAAAAAATGTGTTACACACTAGTCTTTTGAAACTATTTTCTATTGTTTTTTAAACTTTATAAAATAATTGAAGAGATATAATTTGTTTTTGGGTTTTTATTTATTTTTTCTTCAATATTAATTTTAGTTTAAAATATCATTTTGGTCCATGTACTATGTTTTGTTCAATTTTAGTCTCTGCACTTTCAAATGTCCAATTAAGTCATTGTACTTACAATAAAGCTTAAAATTAGTCCCTACCATGAATTTAAAGTTAGTTTTTATCGAAATTGGTTAAATAATAATATTAAATTTTCATAGAAGAAAAGACACAACGTGAATCTATTTCTAAAATTTATAGAAAAAAAAGGCTAACATAGACAATTTTTTTAAAAGAAAAATTAACAATAAACTCACGGTGGGGACCAATTTCAAGCTTTATTGAAAATACAACTAAAATTGGGCATTTAAAAGTGCAGGGACTAAAATGAAATAAAACCCAAAGTACAATGACCAAAATGGTATTTTAGCCTTAATTTTAAAATATAGTACAATTAAATCAAGTTATACTAAAAAAAACATCAATGATTATATATGAACAGTAAATGAAAAAAAAATTGAAACAAGACAAAGGAAAATAACAAAAGCTTTAAAAAAAAATTAAAAGTTATCCTGCCAAACAAGTTGTTTTTAAAAACAGAATTGTTTTCAAACATGACAGGCTAACAGACCCATGATACAAGATGAAAGTAATTCCAAAGACTCTTGAATTAATAAAGTACATTTTGATAAAATTTTGTACCTTTCCTGCACCGGAACAATTGAGACATCTTTGAGTTTTGGGCACTCGTAGAGGCCGGCTAGAAGAGGCAGATAGTGAGATGGGGTCAGCACTTAAGCATACGCCACTTGAAGAACATCGAGCACAAGCCAAATATCCTGTCCGTAAGATTATAAAGATTTAAGAACCATAAAAGCAAAGGACAAAGAATACGGAATTTTTAAGTCGGGTCGAATAGAAACTTAAACTTGGATGTAAGATCTTAAACTGAATCGAGATTGTGGTTTTATTGCACCACATGAAAATAGCAGCGTTCGATTTCAAAAGTTCAAACGTAGATATTAATGGGGCAGCATGGAGAACTGAGCTAATATATGTACATAATCGCTTGAAGTTAGCACATACCAGTTCCATGACAATATTTGCACCTTTTCTTCTCTTGTTGCTCGACATTGTTAGCTTCAATTAACATCAAGGCCGAAATGACACCTACGGCTCCACCTGAAAACGACGCCACAATGGGATCCACTTGACTGAAATTGAGTGAAAAAGAAAGAAATTGAAGCAAACACATGGTTCGTTAGATATAAACATTGCATTAGCTTCAGAATTCAAATTTAGAAAGTAGTGGATTTGATGAAATACCTTAATTGCATAGGCAAATGCATGTTGCGGATGAAATCTTCGTACGAAGTTCCACCTATTCCCAATTTTAGCTCCAGCTGCCATGGGAAGGATTTTTGCACCAACATTTAGATGGTCGGAGCCATAAATAGACAAGTATGAAATAAAGAAATCCATTGCGCATGATCGTGTACACTTGAATAAGTTAGTTATGCTTTAATTGGAAAAAAGGGAATTTCATCACTACGTTCCTGAACCGATATCCTTCGTTATTTTCCTAAGCAGTAAATATTAGATCTATTCGGTCTAACTTGTAGCTGGCATGGTAAAGCATACAATATCCGATAACTATTCACTCTCATATATGAAGTTCCTAATAGAATATATTAAGATACTTTATCTTCCATCAAAATTATTTTCTATTATGTCTCATATTTTCATGAATCTAAAAGAAAAGGCCATCAATTTTTAAGTACGTTTATAACACATATAAGAGATTTCTATTATTCTCAAGCTCAACAAAATTTTCTCATGAGGAAAAATATTTGCCTGACTCTGTTTTCATATAAACCCAAGCAACTAAAATACTAATCTTGAAAAGATTCTAAAAGCATCCATAAAACTAGTAATCATAGTTAATAAATCAGGCAGGTTTTTAAAATCAAGAAAACCTGTTGCACCTGCCTTCTGACCTTACTGTTGAACAAAACTTCCCCGCATACCGGTATGTAAGGATCTTCCTACATACCCCATTAAAATCTTGACAACTAAGAAAGAGAAAGGGAGAAAATGAGAAAAAAAAAATTATCTCTCCTAGTTGTCAACATTTTAATGGTGGTATGCCGGTATGCAGGGAAGTTTTTTCCAAAAAATAAAGGTGTGGTTGTATGATCTAAAAGGAGGGTATAATTTACACCAAGAGATAAAACAGAATAAAGAAAGGAAAAAATTTCCCTGCATACCACCATTAAAATGTTGACAACTAGGAGAGATAATTTTTTTTTCTCATTTTCTCCCTTTCTCTTTCTTAGTTGTCAAGATATTAATGGGGTATGTAGGGAGATCCCTACATACCGGTATGCGAGGAAGTTTTGTTCAGAAAGGAAAAAATTTCCCTGCATACCGGTATGTAGGGATCTCCCTGCATACCACCATTAAAATGTTGACAACTAGGAGAGATAATTTTTTTTTTCTCATTTTCTCCCTTTCTCTTTCTTAGTTGTCAAGATTTTAATGGGGTATCCCTACATACCGATATGCGGGGAAGTTTTGTTCTTATTTTTTTTACTCTGTTTCATCTCTGGGTGTAAATTGTACCCTCTTATTAGATCATACAACCTCACTTCTCTTATTGTCCAATGGAAGTGTTTTTTGTAAATCCTTCGGCATATTGTTTGCTCTCTTTTGTTATTTCATCTTATCAATGAAATGAAGAATTCTATGTTTCTCATCCAAAAAAAAAAAATCTCTTCATTAAATTTTTGGGCTGAAGTGGTGGAATGAGAAACAGCACTCCACACACAAGGATAATACAACCAAACAACAAGTCTAGAACTATTCAGTATTCATTAGGGTGAAGAACAAGAGCTAAAAGAAGAGGGGGGAAAATCAACTTACAGTTGGGGCAATAAGGCCACCAAATACAATTATTCCCGATATAACTGACAAGCTCGTTAAATATTGCTGCTTCAACGTCTTTGGTGTCTATAAGAGGGGAAGGGTAAAAAGCATTCTAGTCAAATATCAGTTGATAAAGTTCACCTACCAATGATCACGAGTAACTAAAACACAAAAGAGAGAAACAAAAGACATGGAGCATCGTATAAGACTTTTTTTCCAGACTTGGCTAAAGCATTGAAGAAAGTAAATAACCTATTAACCACATGTCCACAACCATAGTTCGTCTGGGCTTAGAAAAATGGGCTTCAGTTTTTATTTCCAAACTACGTCTGCAATTTCATCTAAATTATTTGTGATGGTCGTAACAGACTAACAGTCACCCACTAGCCTAGCATCTTTTTAAGTGAAGCCATCTTCTGTAAGATGTCAATGTTTAGATCAACTTCTCAATGTAATAAGACCCTGCATTTCCTTAAGTTGGCAAACAAAAATAGCAATATAGTATTTCATAATTGAATACGATGTGCTTATACGAAAGATGATTTTGCCACTTACCACGTGGGGAAGAAAAGGAATAGACGATGGAATATCAGGCATCTCCGCCTCTTCATTATCATTCTCATCATCAATAGCTTTTAGACTCTTTATGCGTTGTTGTATTCGTAATCTTCTAACCTAACCGTTCAAAGATAACTAGTTAGAAAATGAAAAAATCCCTTCAAACGATCATTCTAAACGATTAGCCACATTAGGTGATACCTTTAAAAATCAATGTCAAGTGAAAACAAATTAAGAATCCACTTCCAATTAGAAACCTAACCTCTTCCATTAGGAGAAAAATTTTATTACGACGACTCCTTATGTTGTCTTGAATTTCCTGGAATTGCATCTGAACAAAATCCTGAACGGTCTCCGGCCCTTCTATGATGCAGAAGTTACTGAAAAGCAGCAATAGAACAAGGAAAACAATAAATTCCATCGCGGTCATAAATTTCGTCACGAAAACCAAAAGACGAAAAAGCTGAAAGACGCACTTCACAAGTCAACAGGTATCTTCTTCGTTAAATTTTCCTTTCAACTCTGCAAGTTCACGATTAACTACTTTTCACAGTTTCCACCAAACTTCCTCTCCTCAACAGTCATTAAGAAAAGAACTAATAAAACCAAAAAGAAACGCCAGAAACCAACCTGGGAGTGTTATCACCACCAGAGGGAACTGAACCAGACGCGCCATCGGACGAAGAAGAGCAGATGAGCGACGATCGTCGGGAAGTGCCTCTAGAGGGTGCATCGAACGATTTGCGGCACCGATCGTCGAGGGGTAAGAAAATCGAGGTTCTGCAATGGCGGGAGGGCTTGGAATGTGAAATTGGGAGGCGAAAATGAGAGGAAGGAGCGAAAGTAGAAGGAATCGTCATCGAAAACAGCGAAAGAGAGAGATGGAGAGAGAAGAATGAGGAGGATTAAGGAGATTTGGAGGAAGAATTGGGAATTTGTAGGTGGTGAAGTTGAAGAACATGTAAGAACGGGTAGGGCAGCGTGATAACGAGGCTGTACTTTGAGAATTGATTGGCATTCTGCGCACCTACCAGTTTCCATCCCACTTTCCATGTTAGTATATTTGCAGAAGGAGAGTGAGGATATTGCTCTAAAATTACTTTTTCTTTATATATACATTTTTTTAATTTTAATATTAGTAATTGACATGTACTCTCGATCATGAAGTCAAAAGTTTGAATCTCCCCACCCCAAATGTTGATGTACTAAAAAAAGTGTCATATTAACAAAATCACAAAATATTATTTTTGTAAAAATATAAAAGTTGTATAAATTTAAATATATTTTATTGGGTTATTTAATGAAAAATATGGAATATAATTTTTTTTTTTTCATTTTTGTGCTGTAAAATTTATTGTATCATGTGTATGATCAATATATATATAAAGTCATGAAGTCTATTTATTTTTGGACTTGCTTCAAAATATCGTAGATCAAATTAAAAATAGTATAGATATCAGTTTTTAACAAATCATTAAAAATTGTGTCATCTAGAAACGATTTACTGGTAAAACTTTTTTTTTTTCCATTACCCAACTACACCATTCTTGTAATATTTGTTCAGAAAAGTACACCAAACAAAATTATATAAAACTAACTTGAGCACAACTCAATAGTTAAAGACATCGATAACCATTCCTATAAATCTGAAGTTGAAACTCAAACTCCACATTTTCTTTTAATAATTCAACAATAAGTGAGAGTAAGGATTTAAATCTTCCACCTTTTAACCAAAGTGATAATACCTTGATCAGTCGAGCTATGTTCACGTTAGTCCCACCCCACCTCACATTTTGTAATATCATGTTCCAGAGTATTCAACTGAAGAATGGAAACAATAACAAAACCAAAAGACAGAGGAACATCCAAGTAATAACCCAAGGGGAAAACCAAGTAGCAAAGCCCCCATACCCATCATGTGGATCTTCACTCCAAGACAATGCCTCCCCACTACTGTATCTCTTCTTGCCATCACTAGTGATTGCACCTTCTCTTTCAGCTAGTTTTATGTGTGACAGAATGTGGGGGAATACTTCCTTAGAAGACTTTTCTCCAATCAACAGATCAGAATGCCCAAAACCATCCACAACCACTCTTTCATGCCTAAACTCTGGCTGGTGCAGCTTCATGTATTTGTTGGCCAGAAAGGAAGTGAGAGGACTCACGAGAAGACTCCGTCCACCGGATATGTATAGCGTTGGGAGTGCCATTCTCTCCGGATGTATCAAGTAATTGTTGTTCCCTTTGTCGTCGACGATGAAACCGGCATTGCAGATTTTTCTGAGGTGAGGAAATGCAGCCATGGGGAGTATTGTGGAGCTTTCCTTATTTAACCAGTGATGAAGAGAAGGGCTCACATTTTCATGCCAAAATGTGTTGCCAAATATGCCAGAGAAGACTTCGCACTCGTTGCAGGTGCACCTCTCATACCGCGGTAATAAACGGGCTATCAGTTTTAGGAGCTGGTGCCTTCTGCTGATACTTGATGTTCCCAAGAGAGGGAGGATATTGTTCTTGCCAAGAATAGCCATGGATATCTACATAAAAGAATCCCAAATGCTCAAAGAGGCTTATTTGGTTTCATTAACCCAGAGAAAGAACAAGCACAAGGTTGTCTAATTCAGAACTGTATTCTAAGGATCTTAATCAAGCACCTTTTGATACTATTATTCAGAGAAGCATGAATTCGAGCAAAAATTCAGAAAGTTGTACTTACTGGAATCAGAGGAAGCCACATTTTGATTATTGATGAAACAGTTAGCTTGAAAAACATTGAGGAGTTGGTACAAGAGAGAGAGGCCACACAGGCATTAGAGACATGTCCTCCCATGAGAGAAATGTGTGATGCCAAGCCTCCAACACAGTGTGCAACAATATGTACCTTTCTGCATGACCCATCCATTTCTAGGATCTTGTTGATTGCTGCAGAAGAAAATGAAGATGAAAAGCTCATTGAAAACACAGGAACGTCGGTATTGAAAGAATCCAAGCGGCTGAATTTATTTGAGCATATTACCGGCAGGGATGTCAAATCTACCAATATCTTCAATTGTGAAGTCATTAGAAGGATTCTTAGGGTGTAATCTTGATTGCAATAGCCAAACATCATGCCCTTCTCCAAGTAAAGTTCTTGTTAAATCAGTGGGTTCTGTAGGCAGACAGTAACTCTCTGTAGAATAGCCATTGACCAGGAGAACTGGATTTCGTTGTTTTTCTTCTTGAATCGTCGATGGAAGTCGCGCACAACTAAATTTTATGCAACTGATGATAGTTCCATCTTCTGCACAATACACATGAAAACGGCTGAAACGAGTTGAAAATTTAAGCAAGACATACAGAAATGAATGAAATCTGCTGCTTTCCTTCTGATTGGCATCTTCTTGAAAACCAAAATTAATATTTTCTTCTCGGAAGTCTTTTTAAGTTTCCAATACCTCACAAGGCCACTGACTTTAGTTAATACCTGTTGTGATTTCATAACGAGAACTAGAAGTGTATTCGTAGGGGTTTTTTAAGCATCCCACTGGTGTTGAGTTTTTGCAAGTCATCCGTGGTATTTGCAAGATATAGGTTCTCACAAGAGTCTTTAATAGAAGACAAATGAATTGTCCTCTATTTTCTCCTTTAAGGCTGAAGAAACTCTTGAGAAGTTCTAAAATTGAGATGCTAAGTTCCCCTTCTAAAATGACAATATCATTCATTGAACTGTTTTCTGCAACTTTTTCAACTCTCACATGCATTGTTGTCGTCTCTCGCCAAGCATATGAACCAAAGAGGTAAGGATTCAAGGTTTTCTTCCCCTTCAGAATATATCTGCATCATTCAGTTTGGTTTGAACGGTTAAAAGAATAATCTAAAAGACAAAATCAACTCAGATCCAGCATTTTTTTAACTTTTCAGAATAAATATAATTCTGCATGGCAAAAGAGTGTTATCCATAATTAAAAAGTATATGGTATGAAGTAAAATACATCAAATAAACTTAAACTCACACCTTGAACCAGACGAAGCTGCAAGGAGAAGATAATAACTCATATACTGAGTGAAGGGAGTTCTACAACCAGTGTCACACAAATTTACTTCCCCATTGATTATGTATAAATTGTCCTTCTCAATGCCCCGAAATTCCACATATCCACCAACTTTTCCTCTGAGAAGTGGATGACATTCTCCGAGACTTTCTTTTGATTGATTGAAATCTTTCTGACCCTTGGAATTCATCTTCATTATGAGAAAAACGGCACATGGCATTCCTCCCACATAACCCGTCATGGTTTCTTTAACCATGACTATTGATCTCGGGGATCTATTTATATTTCTTTTGTAGGCAGAATGCTTATTATCATTGACAGCAGAAAGTTCAATGCCCTGTTGGCTCTTGTACTTGAGAATATCACTCACCAGATGCTTGCTTACATGTTCAGAAACAATTGTGATTGTAAAAGATGGATTTACACCAACAGAACATGGAATTAATGAAGCATCGCAAACATAGAGACCTGGATGCACAGAAGCAGGATTCTTGGGGTCAAAAACCTGACCACTGGCATTGCAAACCCCACGAGAAGGATCAGGTGCCACATTGCACCCACCTAAATGGTGAACTGATGCGCTTCGGTACCTTGAAATGAAAAGAATTCCCCCTAATTTTTTTGTGATTCTTTGAAAGACATTTATCTTTTGTGGAAGTAAAGGATCAAGTGGTGGAAAAAAAGACATTTTATCTGTGTCCCTTAGCAACATAATTTTCCCATCACCCGCATCATAACCCATTGCATTCAGAACAATAGCTTGGCTGGCTTTGAAGCTTAGAACTTGTTTCAACTTATCTAATACGCCATGAAAGAACCAGTAGCCGTAGGGCCATCCATAAGTTGTAATCCCTTTAAAAAGCAGGTTAGGATAAGCTGAAGGAAGTACTGCACTCTATGGCACAAGGAAAAAGAAATGAGTCAAAACTCAAAAGAGATATTTTTACAACTCAAAAAGGCATTTTACGAACATAAATGGACCTTTTATGTAAAAACCAAATTACAAGCATACAGGAAAAAGATAGAGACTATCTTGGGCTCTTCGTCTTTCATTAGGATAAGAAGTAATATTTAATAACAAGAAGTCATTTTAAATCTTACTACCCTCGTTAATCAATGGAGGTGTTTTTTTTTAAATAATTTTCTAAAGGTTCCTTTTGTATTCCATTTCATCATATTAATGAATGGTCTTTGTTTCCTAAAAAAAAATGGAGGGCCCTAGATTACTCTTGTGCAAGTCATCATTGATAAACACACGCTTCGATTAGATCATCTCAGTTCTCTCTGTCCCCATTTCCAATAGCAAATAAAGTTAACAAGATCCGTAAGGACCTTTTCTGAGGAGCTAAGACGGGTGGACATTATCATCAAATGTATTGAAGACTGTTTCTACCTCCAAGGGATCTTGAAGGTTTGGGTTTTAGAAACACAAAAGAGAAATGGTACTCATCCTACCCAAGTCGATCTAACACTTGCTAAATAGACCCATCTATTTAGGGCATGGTATAACTAATAAATATGCCTTCGAAGAGAACGGTTAGTTTTCTAAAGTTTGTTGTTATAGTGGCTCGGGAAGCCCTTAGCATTCTATTTCCAAGCAGATTATTATAATTAAGGAGTATTTAGTGTTAAAGGTGGGAGGTGGCTCTTCCAGGTAGATATTTTGGGCTAGCGACAATCCTTTTCCATCAAGTGTTCAATGATTTTGTCCAGTTCTATTGTAAGAAATATACTCCTTTTCTGGACTACTCATAAGTTATTTAGTAGCAGTTGGAGATTCTACGTATATTTTTTTTCTTATGCAGAGTGTGCTGGTTTTTTATATAGTTTGCTCTACTGTTTGTTTTTACCAACCTTTTTTGTTCTTTCATTGTGTTAAACAAAAGTTATATTTCTTATCAAAGAAAATGATAACAATCATTGACATAGTAGGAAAAGGATCGAAAACACTATATTTCCCGATGGAGAATCAAGTTTTTGCATGTAAAGACATTTATGCACCTGAATTGTGAATCCCAGTGAAGAAGTGTACGAAGAAGAGATGGATGGTCCTGGTCGTTCATGAAAAGCATTTTTCCATAGCTGCTCTCTACCTAACCCATAAGCATTCAAAGGTGCTGGACTCCCAGCAACGTAGGCCACAGCATTTCCATTACAGCTAAATCCACAGCCAAGTGCTTCAGAAACTTTTAGTCCTCTCATTTGAGACCGAAAGAGTATCTCAGTTGTACCAAAAACTCCAGCTGAGCAGAAAAGATTAAAATGTAAGTAACTGTAAAAATTCTTCCAAGTTATCAACTGCCTTGTTTCTTCCTTACCTGAAAGGATTACAAAATCACAGGTTATGAAGTCAATCTCATTCAAGAAAACAGACCATCTTCTTTTTCGGGAGGTTCTGCCTTCTTGGTTTAATGAATTTTTTACAACATACTGAACTTGACATGTAGTATGAACAACACATCCTGCCTACACCAAGGAAAAGGTTGGATTTCAATCAAAGTGCAAATGAGACATACAAGGTATTGTCTAGACATTATCCCATAACACCTGAGACAGTAAATCCATTATTCAGAAAATTAAAATAACAATGTCAGGAAGAAAGGTCGATAATTAAGTAATTGATTTCATCGAGGAATTCCATTTCAGTCGAGCAATTTCACTTGTGGCCCGCCCTTCATAACACAACTATTAAGAGTTAGATGGGAGAACAACAAGCTTGTAGAGGACAAGAACAAGAACACTACGAAAAAAATAGGTGTTGAGAGGAGGGGCAAGGGAGAGCCAATGCACACCTCAGTACTTGTATAGAAGTTAATCAATGTTGATCCTATGGTATTTCAATTATCCATATAATTGTTCGTATAGAAGCTCCAGGATGCCTTTATGTAAATTTTATTGATCAGCATTGTATCTTATCAAAAGAAAAGTAATTCTGTACATAACACATGTAAATGTGTGTATGCATATATATATATATACTATGTAGATCTGGTAATTGGAATGCAGTGGAAAGAATACCTGGATGGCTGTCAATAAATAGTTTTTGTCTGTTGAACTCTTTGCATTATAAGGGCATCCAGCAAGGCAATTTCCACAAGCTAAGCAGTGACCCTTCTGTTGGCTTTTCCTCGAATTAGACAGTGATTCCTCAAGATCGAAGTTAATGCTAAGATTCAACGAAGACTCAAAACTTCCTTCAATCTCTTCGTCAGCAATTTCTTCTAAAACTTTGGCAGATGGAAACTTGATGGGAACGCTCTGTACCTTCAACATGGCTGCAGCAGCAGCTTCACAGAAATACCAATCTCTTTCCCAATCTTTTGGCCAGTTTGGACTCCTTCTAGCGAGAACTGGGGTTGGAAGCATCACTCCAGCATTCACTAGTGAACCTCCCCCTAGCCCACAGGCTACAGTAGCTAGAGAATCATTTTGTTCAAATACCTGAAATTCAACACATTTAATCAATATCCATTCTTTGAATATATCTGAATAATTAAAAGTCCCATGGCATGGTACATATCTGGCTTTTCATGGGATCGTAAAATTTAAAATTTAATCATGATTACTTCATTACTCCCTGAAATATCAGATTCATGATTGATAAACTCGTATAAATGTCAAGTAGGCATACAAGTCATCTCTTCTTCTTCTGCTTCTTTTGACAAGTTATTCCTCCTTCATACAAAATCTGAATTCAAAGAAACAACAATAGAATAACACTATGAACAGAACTACCTGGAATAATGCATCTTTAGGACCAAAGCTTATGCCTAAATTGTGATTTTCCACCCTCACAGCTGAAGTCATTTTCATGCTGTCAGTAACAAAATCCTGAGATTCCCATTTACGACCTTTCTCAAGTAAACAAACTTTTATTCCTGCCATAGACATCCGACATGCTGCAACCGAACCACCATATCCTGACCCCACAACAATTGCATCGAAACCATTATCTACTTTATCACCACGCATTGTATCTGCAGTTTTCAGTTCCTCCATCTCTTTGAGGTTAAGAAACTCATGGAAAGTTCATTCCAATGGTCAATTCAAGTATATCATAGAAAGCAAGTAAAACAACAACTAAATCAGTTTAGATAAAAATATTTATCTGGATCAATTGCAGTCATCAAACTTTATAATTATCGGCTCATGGCTTTCCTTCATATCTTTTTGTTTTCTAATTACTTTGTTCTAGTTTGATGCCCTGGCAAGGAGCGTAATAGCCAACAGCTTATTTTGGTTTTCAGCGTGAATAAACCAAACAGTGAAACAGACACTGAATAATAAATAAGGCTTCCAACAAATCATCTTGTTTTGAGCTCATTGACAGCATCTTTCAATGTCTCCATCAACAATTTGTGGATAGTCCAAAAGTGGAAAGCAGATGCTGAGCATTCTAAATTAGTAGAAGACATCAAAAGCCCAGCATTGTGCGGGTCACATTGTTTTATTTATTTGATTAAGGTAAATATTATTAGCATAGTTTTCTGAATCAGACTGAAGCCAAAAGACGTGTTTTTAATTCAAGCCACATTGAATTGTTAAGTATATGAAAATTACAAACAAAAATGAAAATGAAAATGAAAATAAAATAAATAGAAATAGAGACAGCTGGATCTGATCTCAAAGTGAATCTTCACTTGACGGTCATTTACAGCACCTAATGACAGAAGATAAGACAAATGTATTACATTTACAAAGACAAAATAAATCATACTTAAGAAATTTCAACTGATTTTTTCAAAGCACTCAAAAGACTCCTCATAATTCTCGGTTCGCCAGGAGGTGACTGGTCCTTTAAGCGTCCATTTCTTATGGCTCGAAAAATTGGACCAGTGCTGGCAGTAGCAGGAAACACCAAGCAATCTATATACACGAGAACATCTGTCTTTCCATCTCCAATTGTGATAAAACCAAGTCGAACTCCACCGGGTATTTTGTCGACCTGTTTGATTGTAATCAAAATAAGTTTCCCCTAAAGCTTTTGCTGAGAAAGGTAATCAACTAATGATGTACGATACTCAAACCTCATGTGACACGGATAATTCCTTATGTGTATGACTAGCAAAGGACATGCACCACCAAAATAAACAAATGGTTTGTCATAGTCGTTAGACTTGACTGTCCAAATTTTAAAGTGTACACGCATTTATCTCATCATGCTAGGCAATGCTAATCTCAAGTGCAACTGTGTAAGCCCATTCACAGGGGAGTTAATGGGATGCCACATAATGATAGAAATACATATAGAACCAAAAGAAGAAAACAGAAAATAAATCAGCTTTTGAACTGCTTCTTTGAGAGCAACTTTTCAACTAATTATTGAAGTTTATTCTAAACACCCGGTCCTAGAATGTCCAATTAGGATTTTTCAATTCTTGCTCCTAATTTTGTTTTGGGATTACCAAAGAACCTCTTGGCTTTTCGTTGGCGATAGAATTGTCTTCGTCCCAAATCGGCCGGCACCATTAACTATGATCGACCATGATGGCGTCTAGCTTCTTTAGAGAACTTCTAAGAATATTTTATCATTCAAGAATCATAATCAGGAACCTTCAGAATTTAAACCCATTACTCACCTTCATAGGCACTGGAAGCGGCAGGTTAGCACCCTGGCAAAGACTATTGGCCCACTGTTGCAATCCAAAAAGAAAAAAAAGAAAAAAAAAAAACCAACACTCTTGAATTACCTATTCTATTCTTCATCGGTAATATAAGTAGTAAAGCAAAAACGAGCTGGAAAGGGGAGGAAATTTCGACCTACCTGGAAGAGCAAGACCTCAAATCTCGCAATGTCAATGTCCAAAGGCAATTTCATGGTCCCAAGCGAGACTCCATCTTCAGGGTCATCTTCTGAGGGCAAGATATCTGTGTTCTCATCCGATGACTTGGGCGCCAGCTTCGGATTCCTAGGGCATGGACCTGAACCACCGGAGAGCTTGGAGATTTGCCGACGCCGAGTGTTCCAACCGACGGAAACCAGTGACGGATGAGACGCCATTGTAGACAAAAGGCATGGCCGAGAATTGACACTTGTGTGACGAATGAGTTGCTTTGTTGAATAAGAAATGGCGTCCATGAATCTGATAGCGAATAACCAACAGTGAATAGCTGAGAGAAAGGAAATGGAGATTACTGGTAATTTGCAGGTCCAAGCAGAGAGGATAGTGTTTCAGCGTTGGGAAACCACTATGAGGAAAAAGGTCTGACAGTTGGTCGGTTTTTTTCCCCCTCTTTCTCGATGTTAATTGAGAAAATTGACAGAAATGACCCCTTCGACTTTTTGGTTTTTAATTCTGACCCCCTCAGTTTTTAATTGGTTTTTTAGGATATTTTAATTTTTAATTGAATGTGAAATTACGAATATGCCCCTGAAGAAATTAAAAACCCTTCATCTTCTACACCAACGGTGTTTCCCTCTCTTTTGTTTCGTTGCTTTCTCTGCTCTTCTCCCTCACTTCAGCTTCCATTTTCAAGCGATTTCTTGCGTGCATTTGCGTACATTTAGATTGATTTTTTTGTATATCGTTAGGTTTCAGCATTTTCTGTGTTGGTTTTGTTGAAAAACGTCGTAAATTTTAAGTTTAAGCGAATGGGTTTCCGTCTGTAGAAGGATAATCCCGGGCGGGTTGCTTGGAGAGACACCGGGAAGAAGGCCGAAAAATACCTTTTTTTTTGTAGAAAATGTCTTTCCCGGGCTCGATCTCGGCCGGGAAATCCGACCGGGATTCTCGATTGTCCCGGTCAGCAGAATTATATTTTTTTTAAAAAAGATAATATATATTTATATTTGCTTGAGTACTAAGAACTCTCGTTGCTTCATTGGTCAAGGTGCACAAAGGTGCATTGCGTGCGTGAGTTCCATTATTCGAATCCTTAGTTGCACTTTTTTTTTTAAATACATATAGGAAGTTAATAAAAAGGAATAAAATTGAAAAAAACTGTATCACGCGAGTGTTGAACCTGGAACCGCGCGGTGCTTAAGGAAAGTAAGCGAATGGATGTGCCAACAAGCCAAGTTCTAATGTCCCTACCTTTCCGAGATTTTATATACAAATTAAAAAACAGTTTCCGGTTGGGCGATCCGACCGGGTGTGGACCAGGAAAATTCAACATTTGAAGGTTAAGTTCGCTCGAGAATCTCGGTCGAGCAGTCCGGCTGGGATATGACCGGGAAAAAATTAAATACAGAAGATATTGAATCTTTTCTGTGTTGTATGAGTTTTTTTTTTTTAACTATATTTTTTTAGAGGGTTAAAATTAATGAAGTAATCATTTTTGAGAAGGTTAGTGAAAAGGTGGGTGAAAAAATGGGTAAAAAATTAATTACATTTATATTTATTATATTGGGGGCATATGAGTAATTTCAAGCTCATGCTTACATCATCTTCATCATCAAGGGGGTCAAAAAAACTTTTTTCTTAGAAGGGGGTCAAAATTTCAAACCAAAAACTTCAAAGGGTCATTTTTGTCATTATCTCATGTTAATTCGATAATTTATCGTTTTAAAAAAAAAATCCATAATTTATTAGTTATTGTTATTTCTAAAATATCACAAGCTAATAAAGTGAAATTCATCGTCAACTTTGTCACCAACAGCATAGTTCAACTAACATAAAATTGTACTAATGAAGTCTGTAACTCGAATCTTCCATCCTATATTGTCAAAAAAAATAATAATAAATAATTCATCGTGAACTTTATCCTAATTTAGTAAAAATTTACTCTTAGTCAAAACAAACAAATAAATACAAATTTACTGTAAATAACAACAAATTATTAAATATTTGAATCTTCATCTAAGTATTAATAGTTGAATTTTTTTTTTTCTCAAATCAACTTTTAACAGTTCAATGTTAGATGAAATATATATATGTTTTGTTTTTTTTTAAAAAAAAAAATCTACGGAGTCTGATTGTGCAATGGCCATTAACCTTGTCTCGAGGAAATCTGAATACTAGGGAGAGGTGGAGGCAGTCTTAGAGTCCATCTGGACATTCATCCCCTCTTTTAGAGAAGTTAATTTTTGCTTTATTCCTATATCTTGTTATTCAGTAGCTGGTTATATTGCTAAGAAAGCTAGAGAGTTAAAAATTAAAGAATCTTGGGTTTTTTTTCATTCCCAAGTTGGATTGTAATGTTGGTCAATTTTGATCGGTTTTTGTCTGCCCTTGTGACGCAATAATAGTTTTATTTTCCAAAAAATATACGTAATCCTTGTAACAAAGTTTTTAAATGATTGATTAAAAAAAAAAATCTCAAAATGAGTAACTTAAGTTCAACATACATTTCTACTTCTTTAAAGAAATGGGAGATTTACATCTCCACCCCACATGTGTGTGTATATAAAAATAATTAAAAAAAAAATCGAACTGCTTAAAATTTATGTTAAAGTTTATACCAAGTTCCAATGACAAAGATATAAAGAAAATGCTTGAAACAAGTATTTATAAAATGGAAATAAAATAAAATAAAGTATAATACTTAATACATGTGCACATTATTTTCATTGATGAACCTAAAAAAGACATCCACACCCACTCACACAGAAAAATCCCTATGTGACCAAGAAGGAAAAAGAATGCACAAATGAGTTGAGACAAAGTTTAATTCCATCCATAATTGCTAACATGAGCATAACTCAACTGACATAAAACTTGTACTAATGACTAAAAAGTTTGTGGTTCAAGTCTCCCACCCCACATGTTGTAAAAAATATATATAAATCCATAATCTCAATTTTGATTAGATTATAAAAGTTGTTAATTTATTCTTAGTTACTCGGCCATTTTATCTGTTTGTTCCAAATTAGTTCCCTCCAGACCAAAAGTACCAAATTTCCAAGGAAAATCAGTATTATAGGATCCGTTTGATAACGTTCTCGTTTCTTGTTTCCATTTCTTCATTTTTAATAAAGAAAAATAGAATTTCATGACCCCAACACCTATACATTCAATAATAATAAACCTATATTCTTATTTATGATTGGAAAAAATTGGAAACAAGAACAAAAAAGGAGAAACTAGTTTTAGTTGTTTCCAAAAGTTCTATACAAATTTTGGGAGTGTTTCTAAAAAATGAGAAACAAGAAACATACATAGTTATTAAATGCTTAGATTTCTTAATAAAATTAGAAACAAGAAACAAAAAACGAGAACGTTACCAAACGGGCCAATAATAACTCGTGACATAAAACATTTACTGCTCTGTCGAACAATATCTTGTAAAGCACAGCAATGGACCAAAAACCAATTTCTACTCAGGAAAGCCACTTCATTATTTCGAGTATCACAAACTACTGAACCATTTAAATGGAGGGAAAATTATGAGTAAACCCAACACAGTGCGGAAAATACACAGTAATATGAAAATGATAGCAAGTGTGATGGAATTTGATCTGCTAAAGAAGTCTAAGACTACGGCGCCATATTTAGATTTGTACAGGAGATGGAAAAGCAGAAAACATAACCAAAACAGCACAAACACCTGCATTATATATAGGTGTTGTGTTACTACAATCTCTGTGTCTGCTGTTTGAGATGATTACCGAAGCATGTCGTTGCTGTAGCTGGAATTAATTGTTCATGAAACAGAGAGAGCCTCGAGCTTCGGAAGGAGACTTCGCCAAGCATCCGCAACCCCACTTGCCAAACGTGCCTGTCCTTTTGCAAATTCATGGAAAGCAAGCCCCATGTCTAGTGTTTTCTGTTCCTGAAATCTTATGGTCTCTTGATTCATTAGTGCCACTATTGACTCAAATCTCCTTGTCGCTTCCTCACTAGCTGCCTTCAACTGTATAACCAAACTACTATTAGAACAAGATTTTTTTTTTTTTTGGTTGGAGTAGTGACTAAGTTATGTTAATATAAGTTTAGAGCATACCGCCTTTCAAAAAAAAAAAAAAAAAAGTTCAGAGCATACCTCTTTGTACTCCATTTCAGCCTCAGCTGCTTTATCTGATCTCATTAGCATGAGTTTGTCCCTGCAGACCATTGAACTTATAAGCTAAATTTCTTATCAAGAAGAACTTATAAGCTAAATCAAAGGTTCCAAGAATCTGAACAATCTAAAAAGGACTTGAGAAAAGGTAAAAGATCATGGAAAATTGGTACGGTAAGCAAAGAAAACCCCACGGAATGGATTTTAGAGGTAACTAAACATAGGACAATGAGCTATCCTGTTCTTATAACGACATAAATGAAATCAAACAAACATATAGATAAGTTATTGGATGCATACAGGTTTATCTCCTTCAACTTTGTTGTTTCGGCAAGTTCACATTGCTGCCTGAAGGCGTTGGCTCTCTCGGCTATGGTGGCCTGTTTCAAACAAAGAAAACGAGTCTTATCGAGGACATATACCAAACAAACACAAACTTACGTTATAATGGAAATACATAGACCAGGATGACAGTGAGAAAGTACGTATACTCCAAGACATATTATTTCAGCCCCTGCATACAAAAGAAATCTAAATTTTGAACCCCAACTTCTTACCAACACCATGGGACATATACCAATACTTATGGTAAGTGGTAACCAAGTCCAACTAAACTTTTAAAAGTACAGTATACTATTCAGGATTCAGGAAGTAATGCCACAAACTTGGTAGTCGACCAGTCTATTTCAAAATCAACACGAAGGGAGAGGGGGGGGGGGGGGGATTACCTTAATAGACTGCACTGTACGAACATAATCTTTCAAGGGTTCCTCAAAATTCATCAGAAGTTGGTGAGCCTGCAGATTCACATCAATGTAAAAGTACTGTAAATATAACAAACTCCTCTCTGCCAAAATTCAAATTTCCATCAAGTGGTTTTAAAATGGGTCAATCACTTTTTGGAGAATCAGCTTTCAAGTTTTTCTTAAAATAATGTTTTCAAATGAATTTGATTTTTTTTAAAGTGAGTTTTATTTGTTATCAAACATGGTAGATTTTAGAAGAAGCACTTTTGGTCACCCAAAATCCAAAATCATTTAAATAGGTTACGCAAAACACACTCCAAATATACCTCTTTTTGCAACTTAATTGACAACATCTCTGATTTGGCTCCCAGTTCTGAAAACCCCTTACCAACAGCATTTTCTTCACAAGCACCGAGAAGCTTGGCAGCCTTTCCAAAATCTGATAACGCTTGTCCCAACTCTAGCGCACAAGCAGAAACAATCAGACATTATTCATTTGTTTTCGAATGAAATGAGTGGTAATGAAAACATAATTACAAATGTTAGCTAAAACTAAGCGGTCTTGACGATTCTCATATACCTCTATGCCTTTTCACAAGTCGATATGCATGCTTCTGCGCTTCAGTTAAGTGGTTTTCAAGCTCAAAGATGTAGTGCTTTAGCTTTTCATATTCAGGATTTGACTCTTCCACTGGTTTTTCTTTTCCAAGAACAATATCACTCACTTTAGACTGAACGTCCTGTTGATAACCATTTTTTTTTTGGGGGGGGGGGGGAGCAAACAGTACGATTGAGTCAAGGGAGGGTAGCAAAAAAGAGTGGAAATAAACCCCCCATCTACCCAAAGGAGTTACAAAAATCTCTTTAATAAGATCTAGCAGAGTAGACATCCTATCGATTGAATTTGTCAATTAAGTATTCACGACAGCATAATATATTGAGAAGATACCTATATGCTTCCTCTTGACAAACTTTAAAAAGAACACTGACATGACTGCTCTCAAGGAAAAACTAGAACATACAAACAACTTCATTTGTTCTTAAAGGGATGATCGAAGGCCATCCAGAATACAAATTCCCTAAAATCAGTAGAATCAAACTACATAGGCTTGAGGGTCTGAAAAAGCCTGCTCCAACATCTTCTATAGAAAAAGCATAGGAATATTATTTCTTACGGATATTTCATTTATCATCTTAGCATCTCAGTGGAACCAGAACATGCATCTAGTAGTGCTAACATAATTCAGAAAATCAAAAAGTGTCTGAGAATAATTCTTTCGAATAAGTGGCCCATCAGAAGATTTAACATTGATCAGCGGCAGCAAAAAAGGAAAGATATGTTCAGATTAAAAAAGAAGAGGAAACAAACAGAGGGAGATATTTATCCACTTTTCTTCATGCATGTACAGGACATTTAAAATTGTTGACATCTCTGCTATACTCACCTTTTAGATAGATAAAATTGTTCATATGCCTGGAATCTGGCTGTATGCCTTTCAAATAGAAATAAAATTTCTTTCTCGTTATAAAACATACACACGCACTAACTATCATATATTGCATTATGTATCATTCCTCCACCTCCATACTTATCTTACCTTGAATATTTGCATCAAATCAGCTGGTTTTTTCTTGAAAATTCCAGAGTCATGAGACCTCAACCTCTCCATGGTCTGCCCATAAGATAACACGAGTATCAACTTAATGGAACTTCTTACTTTATTACAAGAGGACGGACAGTATAACATAGATATGGTGGACAGAGAAAAGAGCAAGAGGATGCTGTATAACATAGAAAAGTCCATGAACATCACCTCTTCTTCTGCCTGTAAGAAGGTTTTCAAATCCTCACTCTTTTGAAGCTCTTGATGTGAAGCTATCCGATTTACAAATATATCCAAAGCTTGACGCCTCATTTCAATAAATTCAGCACTAAAACGAAATTTCTCTACAGCACAAAAACTGAACTTATTCCCAATATAAATTGATGTATAAGTTATAACCACGTCAAATCAGGTAGATCTTATTCATCACTTTAGATGACCTCACAATGTAAGAAAATATTGAACTATCAATTCCAAGTCTAGATCCTATATTTCTCTGATTACAAGTGTGAATGAAAAAACTCAACCTTCAATGTCAAATACATAGATTATATATCATGCAAAACTACATTTGCTTCAGCAAAAAGATTATCTCAACTGAACAGAATGGGTAGTTGATGCCGAACACATTAGCTCAAACATTTTCTATAACATATATTTGTGTATCTCAATACCATAACACTTATAAACATCATAATTATGCACAGGTTCAGTTTTAAACAGTTTAAACAACAAACAATAAATTACACTCCAACCCTTTTTCAGTCTGGCCCCTGTTACAACCAAGTTTTTCTGCTATCTTTTCTAATGGGTGGAGGAAAAGTTCAAATAGAGGCCAACCATGAGTGAAGAACATAACATGAAGAAAAAATGGGGGGGGGGGGGAGAGAAATCCAGCTACTTGTTATTATTATTATTATTATTATTATTTAAAAAAAGGTAATTACATTACAACAAAAAACAAAGGAGAAAAGAAAAGAAATACAAACTCAAAGAGAAATGTTAAAATGTACCAACCCCACTCCGACAACCTTTCTAAGCCTACGAAAATTATCTTTTTCGACCAAATAAACATCAGAACGACAGAGAAAGAGCCCAGAAGGCAATTGAGAAAAAAGAGCACGTCAAAGGAGGAGAGATTCCCTATATATGACACACACACACCAGGCCCGAGGACAAAGTAAAGGTTTCATATATATAGTCTAAAGTGTTAAGCCTGCCTAGAGCTACAAGCCAAGAGAAAAATCAAATCATGTTCTCATTCACGTTCACGTTCAATATAGTTTAGAAATAAAGAGGGCATGTTGACGGAGGAAACAGAATCAACTGAATGTACAAAGACTTGCAATGAATACATCAGAAAAATCAATAGACAGCACACCACGGTTGATATGCCCTAGAGAGAGTGATAGTGCAGACACTAAAGAAAGGAGATAAGCTAACCCTTTAATCTCGCAATTGGGAATGGCTCTACAAATTAAAAGTCAAAAGAAGAGGACTTTCTCCTTGACCAAATGACCCAAGAATCAAAGAGTTGTTACAAAGGGTACTGAATAAAGAAATAGAAACTGCAATTTTGAAGGGTTCTACTCAAAAGTCAAGGATCCTTAAAAAACAAACTTTGCACCCATTCCCATTCTATAGGTTGATTTTTGGGTTTTTGAGATTCCCTCTTCATTGCGCTTGTTTTTTTATACCCTCTTGTATATTTTTTCATTTCCTTTTTTGTTTATGCCTTTGTATATTATTTCATTTCTCTCAATGAAAATTTGGTTTCATACCCACCAACAAAAAAAGGAAAAAAAGAAAAGAAAAAAAAGAAACTGAGAGATCACCTTCAAAAGGTTCCCCTACAGGTTCTCAAAGTGCCTGACCTGGAATCTCAACAATTGGAATGAGTCTCGTAATTGCTCACAATTGTTCACAATTACCTGATCCCATAATGCTTGACATTTTACATGAAAATGCCACGACCACTAAGCTGAGAGGTAATATTTTTGCATTCCAAGATTCCCCATCGCCAAACCCCCTCCTCACATGATTGACACAGAACTCCACTTAACTAGTTACCCACCTCCCTCCTCAATCCCTTCCCATAAAAAATTTCATAGAACACTTTCCAACTTCTCCTTAACCAATCCCAAGAATTTGGAAATAGACCATGTGATCTCAACACATTACTATTTTATATATAAATATGCACAAAATATTTTCATTTAATATGTCTGGGAAAATACACACTGAAAGAGAGAGAAGAAGAAGGAAAAAAACACTAATCCATGAAGAATTAATTACAAAACCCTTTAGAGAGAGTACACCACAAAGAAGGAAAGGTTTTGCTAGTTGTGTCTTCTCCCAATGCTTGCTTTTTCTCCAAACAACTCTTTCAATTCTATGTTCTAACCATATTTTTCATAATAATGGCTTAAGAGCATTATCCCAGTTTTCTTTGAACTCGAACACCATCCAAGAGTATTCTAAAGAAATTATGGTTTAAATAACCTAACCCAACTTTTGCATTATCCCAATCTTCTTTAGGCTTGAACTTTCTACTACCTTGTGCATAACAAATAAAACCAATACTAAGGATGGCTTTCTGTTCTACACAATTTGACATTAAGGGAAGATGAATGCCAATTGCAACCACCTTACTTATCATAGAGCAAGCTATAGATTGAGGGGAAATCTTGAGAGGAAACTTTTACTCGGATCTAGTTTTCCTGCTACATGGTTTGTCAATCTTTAGTGGGTTTTTTGGGCACGGTATTGTGTAACTCTCTTCATATTTATTAGCTTCTATATTACATTCATTCATTTTGATTATATTCTTAACGTCTCATTTCTAGGTTTAGCACCTAAATCACATTATTTATTTATTTTAAATACAGATATCTTAAATAGCATTGCCACTTATCGTCTTTTCTCTAATAATTTCCTCTTTCTATATGAGACATGTCTGAACATGTTTGGGATGACTACTAGGTAATATGAGCCAACCAAGAGAAGCCAGACTTAGATTATAGGTCCTTACAAGGATGAAAATATTGATGTCGATACTAATATCGGGATTTCAATTTTATGGATATATCGACGGATATTTCTGTAAATAAAAAAATTATTTAAAATAATAATTAAGTTGTTTTTACTTCCAAACTAAGTTCCAGATCTTGCTATTAGTATGTATATTTATTTTGAGGTTAATAGATGATATCTTCTTAGCATGTTAAACAACTAAACACCGAATCACATATTCAGGTTTGTCTCAGTTAATTCCTTGTCCAACATAAACACTCCGCTTTCTCCAATTGTGCTTCCAAGTATATATATAGCCCTTGTGCAACTATGAAAAGGGTAGAAAAATAACCAATATCGTATGTAATCTAGGACAGGACATAGACTTGACATTGATTAATTAGAAAAACAAACTAAAAATACTACTTTGCATAATTTTCAGTATTATAACCCATCATCAACAAAAAAAAAAAAAATCACCTAATGAAAAGATATCTTGATAGTTTAACATAATATCAGAATCCTTAGCATTAGGAGTGGAAGAGGAAACATGAGCATTATCATTTAGCTACAAAATCCAACCTCAAAATAGTGAACCATGTGATAGCAAATGAAAAACTTTAACTTCTTACCTACAGCATTCTTCTCTGGAAGAGAAGGAATAAAAATGCCTTTGTATTTCTCAAAAAGCCGATCATGTAACCAAACAAAATCACTGTATCGCCGAATGACAATCTTCTCTGGTCCTTGGTATTCAGGAAAATTAGTCTGCCAATACAAATATAAAGGATGTGCTGGTCAAACATTATAAAAATAAAAAGGAAAATAAGTACTTTGTTCGCATGCACACAGAAAGCTTTTCAGCAGTAGGTGTTAATTCTTCTCTGGAAGGGAGTACAGACAGAATGGGATTCTCACATCACTGTGATGATACGTATGGGAAATGTATTTTGTTATTGTTAACTATTGAAAAGTACCTAGAATGCAGTTGAGCTTTTTTTCTCCCCTTTACCCATAATCCTAGGGGATTTATGTTATTTAAACATGTGGTACTTAGCAAACTTATTCCAAAATAACAGTTGTTTTGTTGAGGTGGCAAACATAAATCGTCTTTTGAAGTAAGCATTTCGTCTCTATAGGATTTCAACCCTTCAACTTTTTGGCCAATTCCTTCTTCCTCATTCAGCAATACAATTCCATTCTCGCAGCAAATATGCTCTGTTCTCAGGGGATTTGAGTTGGAAAATAGGCATGAAATTTTAAAAAAAGTTTCAACAAGCTCATTGATTACCATCCTCACAAGGAGAAGACGATCGCAGCAAAATAATAAGGAAAATTCAAGAACTCCCTCCATGAGTTTTCATAGTTTTTCTAGAAACTTCAGCAAGTGAACTCCTAAATTTAAAACTCGTAAAACCTTCAGCTGTCGCACCTCATCCCAAACAAACCATTCATTCGTCTATTATCTACCATGTAGAGAACTTTCTCTTATTTACATCAACTCCTCCTCAGAGCTTCCTATCAGGCCTATAGAACCTCCCACAAAAGGACATACCCTGCTCGTTTTCTTTAAGAAGTCAGGATCAATCGTCTCTAACATCATCCATAGGCTTCAACTCCAGAAATGACACATTTTATTAGATGATAACATCCGATATCCAAACTGCATTCCTTTTTTCACATTATTGCTTTCTAACTATGAAGTGAGACTACTGCCGAATTCAAATGAGTCGGTCTCTTCCAGTTTCTTAATTAAGTACAAAAATAGCATTCCTCACTTCACATAACAAACAAAATTCACATAATTTTACATCGTTGGCAGTCAAATTTCACACGAAAACTGTCAGCAGTCCGATGGCAAGTCAATAATGTCATCACGGAGGAACTCAAGATATGCACTCACCCAATAATTTCCAGTGAGTGTAGCAAAAAGAACGAACAATCAAACAATATGTCATAAAACCATGGAAAACATTTCTGAATGCACAAATACCTTCGTGATGACTCGGTATGAGATATAAGCTTGGACCCCATTGCCCAATTTCACAGGATCAGTCACCGAAACTGACAGATAAGGCTGCGAAGACGGAGATCTAGGGCTAAGCGACGACCCCGGCAAACTTCTCTCCTGCTCCATATCAAGCTCTTGCCCACCAAACAACACGAATTCCGAAATCTAGAAGGAGAGATTAACGACCACGTTAAATTGCTCGCTGGTAATTGCAGTAACGATCATGGAAGACGTGGGAGATATTCAATCGAGAAGGATAATAGTCCACTCCACGTTTAACAGTCGAATTGGGTAGATGGATCAATGTGCCGTATGGATTTTGCTGCTTTCTTATGACATTAATTGAAGCTTCTACAACATAAATTAACTCTTTTTTGCAGATAGATTAATCTCGGATATATAGTTCTCTTTTGTACTAAAATATATATATGTATGATTTTCTTTTTCTGAAATGTTTTTTTTTTTTAATCTCTTTTGAGTTTCCTTACTTACGTTTCAATATTTTCCGAAAAAAAATATATATATATATATTCCGAAAAATACTTTTTTTTTCGTTTTCCAGAAAGGGCCATTTATTTTTTTATTTTTTTTTTTAGAAGGAAAACACAAATAAAAACTACAAAGAGATGTAAGAAAGGGTTGGGACGTCCACTCGCTGCATTTCTTTAGCTAAGCTGCTTCGAGCCCATGTAGGACAATCTTCTAGCCAGATTTCAGAGTGCTTTGTTGTGCGAGCATGAGTAGCTAGCTGGTGTGCTACTTTATTGCCCTCCCTTGGGGTTAGAAGGAACCCCCTGATATGATGATCTTTGGCCAAAAATCTGAGTTGGTGAATTAAGGGGGCTAGTTCGTTGAGATATTGTTCTCGATCATGAAGTAAATTCCAAACAATTTTGGAATCCATTTCTGCCCAAACTGGTGATAAGCCTGAATCCATCGCTAGAAGCACACCATCTACCAGTGTCTGAGCTTCTGCCCACTCTACATTGCAGCTTGTTCTCCTGAAATTTTCTGCAGTTACCATCGCTTCGCCCTTTGAGTTTCTGATGATCATTCCCGATCCCATCTCTCCGTTTGCTAACGACGCGTCCACATTTAATTTATACTGGTTGTGAGGCAGTGGTATCCACTCTACTTGGCGGGAGATATCATTTCTCCCGATCGCTTGTGATCGCCATGACGCTTTGTTTGAGCCTCCACATAGTCTGAAATGTAACTTGATGCCCAATCTAAAGGGTTGTCTGCATGCTGGAAGTTGATCCTGTTACCCTGAAAAACACATTTATTTATGTTGTTCCATATGGACCATATAGTTGCCACAAAGATTGTCATATCACCATCGCTTAGGTTTTCGTGTAACCTACAAAACAGATCAAGAGAATCATCAAAATGGTTATTTAGAAGAGATTGTACTGGGCTCCAAAGGGCCCAGTGTTTTTTTACCTTCTTGCAGGCCCACAAAGCATGTACAGTTGTTTCATTCATTTTCCCACACTTTGGGCATCGAGGGTCATTATGGACTCGACGGGTGACAAGATTCATATTGGTTGGATATTCAGGCTGGCTCGCCATGCAAAGATCTTGAGTTTATTAGGGATGTTCAACATCCATAATGTTTTCCACCAAGAGCAGCCAAAGGAATTCGCTGATGAAGATGCCTCATGACATCCATCTATTGCAAGTTTATAGCCGCTCCGGACTGTATACTTTCCTGTTTTGTCATAATGCCAAAATAAAGTATCTGGAAGACTATCACCTGCAATTGGGATATCTTGAATTTTTTCCACATCATCCTGCACAAAAAGATCTGTTAGTAGCGGGATATTCCAAGATTGACTACCTGTTAGTAGGGCCATTTTTTGTCTTGGTCATCTATAACTTTACAATTTTAAGTTCATTGAATCAAGCTTTAAAATTGAGTTAATGTTTTTTTTTTTTTTTTTTTTTTTAATCAAACTAATAATATTTTCAATAACTTTACTAATAGATGCCTGATGCATAATCTCAAAGTGAGTTCAGCGATGATTTAGATGTACCCTAACCAAGATGTCAAAGGTTCTTCGTAAGATATTAAATATCTTAGGTAGGTGGCCACCATGGATTGAACTCATCCCCTCTAAGTCCTTTATTTTTTTCTATGGCCCTTATTGATCATTGGGGTCAATCCGATGGTTAGTTGATATTTTGATCTAGTATCTTGCGCTTGTTAAACTAAAAAAAAAAAAAAAAAAAAAAAAAAAAAAAAAAAAAAAAAAAAGTTGTAAATCATTTTTGGAGTGCTCTACACCTTTTTTTTTTTTTATTTTTTTATTTAATCTTGCAATGCTTCACATAAACTCGAAACTCATTGATAATTTTTTTTTTTAAGATAAAATGATACAAATATTTAACCCAGTGTTATTGTTGTTAGCAACTTAATACTATAAAGGCTTATATTAACAAAGTGTTCAATAAACCATCATGGGTGGACCCTAATGGTCAATAAGGGCCATCGAAAAAACAAAGGGCAGAGTTTCCTTGGCAATCAAATGTAGTAGGGTCAGTCGGTTTTTTAAAATTATGCGAACATAAGCATGATTTTATTGACACAAAACTAATGACCCAATAGGTCGATGGTTTAAATCTCTCACTTCCACATATCATAAAAAAAAAAAAAAAATCACAATTCTCAAACTTTTCCTCAACTATCATAAATTTTTAAAGAGGCTAAAATTCATTAAAATAAAACTTGATGTAATGTTAAATTATTGTTTTATTATCACATTCAAACTCACTGACACATCATCTGAACACTACTTGATTTGTCCACCAATAAAATACAACCTACCAATCAATAAAAACTATTTCTATAAGTGACATACCCAATTAGCATACTTAGGTGTCCAAATTAACTATAAAAACAATATTTCAACAACATACAAGCTTTCAAATAACAAACTTTAACAACATACCAAAGCAAGCATAACTCAACATGTACCATCGGCTAAGAGATTAGAGATTCGAATCTCACCCCTAAATGTTGATGTACTAAAAAAAACTTTAGCAGCGATTTTTTTTTTTTTTTTTTTTTTTAAAAATTTTATTTCTTGTTTGAAAGGACTCGATTGAGCCTTCTAAAAAAAAAAAAAAAAAGACTTAATTATAAATTTTTAATATGTTAAGAATTAAAATTAAGAAAAACACAAAAAGAAACTAATTGACAATTGCCTCATAAAGTCATAATTTGATATACACATTATAAAAATAAAAAATAAAATGCCAAAAACCATCCATTGGCACGTGCAAATAAAACCACTACTAATATTTTACCATCTCACACACACCTCCCTACAGAAAATCCCTGCAAGAGCGTCGTTCACAATTTGCAAACCGTGGTAGACTGAAGCCGCCTTCATCGTATCCTTCGGGATCATTTCGCCTCTCCGCCGGCGAGGAGGAGTTTTCTTTCTTCCTTTCTCTCGACAACCAGCTAAAGATTTGCTTCTATGGCTACTTCCACCTCCGCCTTGACATCGACGCCGTTCTTGAGCAGCAAGGTCCGTACTCACTGCCATTCAAGTCTTCTTCTATTCAAAAGATCTGCAAAATTGGCTTGTTTCTGTTCTATCATCATTTCTGTTGTTAGAGATTATATCTACTACTGTTTCTACACCTGGCTCAATCCCGTATCTAATCCGTCTATTGTTTTGTTTGCGTTTTCAGAAGGATTCGGACCTCGCCGCTCTCTCTTCGTCGTTGCCGTTTTCGTTTCGGAGATGCGAGAGAAACGTATCGAAGAAAATATGTTCGGTCGTGGCACCACAGCAATCGGAACGCAAGCCCAGCGCCACTGGCTCGGTTGGGTTTCTTCTGTGTTCTCACTGGCCTTCATTTTGTAATTGGGATTAAAGATTACGTGATTTTCAATTGTGCGTTATCTGTTGTTTTCAGGTTAAAACGGCCATGACTATGACGGAAAAGATATTTGCTAAAGCTTCTCAAAAAACTCAGTTGAGCCCAGGTGAAAATGTTTGGGTCAATGTGGACGTTTTAATGACTCACGATGTTTGCGGTCCTGGTTCTATCGGAATTTTTAAAAAGGAGTTCGGAGAGAACGCAAAGGTATCTTACCTTTTACATTTTTATGTTGGAAGTCTACATTTATTAGTAATTTACTCCGAGTCAAGTTTATTGATAGATATAGCTATGAAGTTATGCTATTAAAAAAGGTAAACAATAACGAAGTTATACACTGACTCGTTCAAAGAAATTTTCTGACGACGTTGGACTTTTTAGCACAAATCTTGGCCGTGCTTCAGAAATCTACAATTATGTCCAGTTAAAATTATGCCAGAGGATCGGAAGATAGAATGAAAAGAAACTGAATTAATTTAAGTTTCAGGTGTAAATTAATGGGAACAAGGCTACTCTATGCTCTATAGATAACCAATCCATTAATGGTTGAAACAATTGATGTGTTTTTATAATCCGAGTTAAATCATTTTAGCAGGATGGATGTTGTTGTTGCATTCATCTTAATAAGCCCCTAATACTTGTAATGTAATGTCCTTGTTCGAGCTTTTATTTCCATGTGCTCCTTGAATGTCATTGTAACTTAACTATTTTCCCATTGAAGGTTTGGGATCGAGAAAAGGTTGTGATTATACCTGACCATTACATATTCACCAGTGATGAACGTGCTAACCGTAATGTGGACATTCTGAGAGATTTCTCAAAAGAACAGAATATCAAGTACTTTTATGATATTAAGGATCTCAGTGATTTCAGGGTATGAGAATCTAACCTTACTTTTTTTCTGTAGCTGTTATTTTGTGCATCAAATAATCGAACTCAATTAATTTTACCAGGTGAACCCAGATTACAAAGGTGTCTGTCATGTTGCGTTAGCTCAAGAAGGTCACTGTAGGCCTGGGGAGGTTATATTCCTTTGAGATACTTATCTTTTTTCCTATGATTAGTTGCTTTCATATTAAGTAGCATTTTTGGAATGCTTCATGTTTTCAGGTCCTGCTTGGTACAGACTCTCATACCTGTACAGCTGGTGCATTTGGTCAATTTGCTAGTGGAATTGGTAATACAGATGCAGGATTTGTTCTGGGCACCGGGAAATCACTGCTCAAGGTCTGCCAAATTTTTAATTCTATCACTGTGCTTCTAGCATGGATGTTATTTGACCCTTTTCATGTGCGCGAAGTGTGCTTGCTAAGTTATACTAGTGCTTATTTGAGTAGATTTACAAAATGTAGTCTGGTTGTTTTGGGAATTCAAATTTGTTGAGAGCCATTCAAATTTGCTAAGTTATACTAGTGCTTATTTGAGTAGATTTTCAAATTTACAAAACATGTTTTTTTTATTTGAGAACGAGACATTGTTCAAGAGGGACTAAATAATATCCTTGACTTGATCTTGCTGTCCTACTTATCCATCAAAGAGCATAATACACATTCAATGGTACATTTGCTGCTTGGCTTGAAAGTGTCAAGTAACCAATGATAGTACACTTTTTGGAGTGAAACTATTATAGCTGTAAAATCTTTTTGACCAGTGTGTTTTTCACATCCTGTGTTCCTTCACATATCATTCCCACATACTTGTATCCTATCACTTGAAGGCTTGAAATTTGTATTTTAAGGATTATAATATGTCCCGACAATACATAATATTTGTTTGTCTGTTTTCTATATTTAAATTGCAGGTTCCCCCAACTTTGAGATTTGTCATGGATGGAGAAATGCCTGATTATTTACTTGCAAAGGACTTGATTTTGCAAGTAAGTCAAACCATCATTGATAATAGGATATTTATGTTTGTTTAAATTAAATGATTATATGCCTAATTAATAAGATATTCGTGTTTGTTTAAATGTTCATGTTCCTATATGTACAGTCATAACTTATCATCTTGACATGAACATATTTAAACACACCTGCACTTACACAGTCTCTTGAAAAACCCTCATTTCTTTGATTTTTCATTTTTCTTGTTATTCATAATGTTACATAAACTATTGTAATTCTCTTTGGATTGGAGCCCTTTTATGTCTTCTTTGATCTATTGTTATTACTTATTAGGCTCATTCTTTGGGCTGTTAATCTTGTTGGTCCTTATACAAAGTCAACAGATCTCACTGAATAAAAACCCTCATTTTTTGGTCACATTTCAAGTGTGGTTGGTACTTAAAAAAAATTGAGAACGATGCTATGAATCACTCTTCATGAGAGAATCAATGATACTTGAGGATAAATATGTAATAATAGGGCAAAACAGACATTTATCCTAACTAGAACTATGAACTATTGTGAAGGGTTAACTTATGTGTGGTGATCTTATCTACAAACGTCAATCTTAATTCTTAGCTCCACCGCATGAGAGAGTAGGTAAACTGAATGTGTTATGCTATTATATTGCCTTTTGGAATGCCGTTGTTTTATTGAGTGAGGACAAAAAAGTTTTATCAATCATATCCATAGTGTGAAAATAATTTAATATTAGATTGAAAATGAGATGATGATACTTCAAACTAATTTTAATATCTTTCATGACGTAATGGAGATTGAATTATTTAGCAATTTATGTAAATACTTCCTCTGATTTATGTAGCATCACATTCTGGAAAATAATTTTTTCCTCTCCAATTCCAGTGTTTGCAATAGCTATACATTTTTAAGTATTTGAATTGTCAGTTCTGTAGTCTTTTGTTTATGTTGTATGCTGTCTTGTTCTTGTAGCTTTCTTTCTTTTCTTGTTGCGTTGTTAACTAAACCTACTATTTGCACTTCACAGATTATTGGTGAAATCTCAGTATCTGGTGCAACATATAAAGCCATGGAATTTCTCGGAACAACTGTTGAAAGTTTAACTGTGAGACTTCTACATAGATCTTGGATGTTACATGACAATAATTTTACGTATATGTACATATTTTATATAAGCATTTGTTATCAGATGTTATAAAAGGTAATTTGATTGCTTGAATCCTTTCTACTGGTAGATGGAAGAAAGAATGACATTGTGCAACATGGTTGTTGAAGCCGGAGGAAAGAATGGAGTTATTCCTCCTGATAGCACTACGTTCAAGTACCTTGAGGTTAGTCTACAGGGGGCATTCAAATTTATTGAAATAATTTTAAGTCTATTTAGCATGTTTGCAATATTCAAGTGGTGAGTACGAAAAGGGCATTGAAGTTAATAGAACAGTTCTATTTCTCTTTTTAGCATGTCTGCTTGCAAGAAACAGTATAGTGATACATTGAAGCCTCAATGAGGCCAAGATTACTCAGATGTTTTTGATTGCAGCAAGTGCATACGGCATGGTTGCATGTATTTTTCATTTAGTTATCCAGATCGATGATGGATATATAGTCAGGCATGCAGGCCATTTACGTTGACATTGAAGCAATTTTAAGTCTCTATGTTATTTAAACAATTCAGTCTCTCTCTCTTTAGCATATTTACCTGTCTGCTTGGAAGGAAGGAACAAAGTTAAAATGATACATTAAAGTCTCACCTTGGGATGTTTTATCAGATGTTTTAATAAATTCATTTTTAAACATTGATTATCTATTACGTGTTTTGGACAGGATAAGACATCCAAAGCTTACGAACCAGTTTACAGTGATGAGAATGCAAGGTATTTCATTTTGCTATTGTGTGAATTCCAAATTTCCTATATTTGCAAGGATGTCCTTTTAACGCATACGTTGACATTGTACACATGTATATGCTTTGCACTTACGTGCATATGTTAGTGCATGTATTTATATTGATCAGATGGAACTAATATAGCTCATGATAAACAGAATGATAATAAAATATGTTTGGTAATAAATAACCACCATAAATTGACCCTATGATTAAAACGGACAAGCTGTAATCTAAATGCTAGTCATGAGTTTATCGTGACAGCCACCAGTCAGCTATTTAGGTGTTGTATGCCGTATGAGTCTCTCAGTAGGTTTTTGGGTGTCAGTAATTCTTCTAGATGAGGAACTCAATCTTGTAGAATCTTTGAAGGGGGCTTTTTCTCCCATGGTGTAAGTGAAAGGGAAGGCAGTAAACACCTTGTAAATGAAGTAATTTTATTCTGCTTCATTATATTAGTCGTGCACGATACACGTATTTATAATATAAATTATAAAGGGCCCGAATGTTATGCCCAACACCCAATGTCATCAGTATATCAGAAAAGCCAAACCCATAACAGAATAATATCCAAGGGTAGTTATGAAAGACGAAGAAGAATGTTGAATTTCTAATATTTATTAGCCTCCACTTATTGACTTACTGTCATGGGAGACGGTGCTTGGCAGGTGGCTTAATGTTAAAATTGGTCCTTCGGAAATTGCAATTAAGGTAGAACTAAAAGTATGAAGAATTTTTGTATTATTGTAGAAGTAGTGGAGTGAAATTTCTTTATCCAATGGGAAGTTTGCATGGTCAATTTATTTTGGGTCCATGCTCTTCATTTTGAGAACACTTGGCTTCAAGACTTGGAACTTCAGAAACTGGTTCAATGTTGGTAGGAGGATGAGTTTTCTTTACGATAGTTGGATATCAAAAAGATGAAAGTGCTAAAAGAACTTGAAAGAAAGATTAAGGCTTGGGGTAGAAACATTCGAGGAAGAATAGCCAAAGAAAGGAAGGACATTGAGAAAGGGAGAAATCTTTCAATAGAAAAAAAAGGTAAGGGGTCTAACCTTGAACGGAGGTTTTCTGAGCAAGGAGGAGATTAGACTTTTGCAAAAGAGTAAACTTGTTTCAAGGAAGGGGATGGATGTTCGGTGCTCTTCCAGAGATTTCTGGAATTTAGATGGCGATCAGTCGGAGGCTGGAGTCAGTGTTGTAGAACACAGAGGCTTCAGAGAGGAAATCTTAAAGTTCTTCAGTAATCTATATGCCAGAAAAAATCATGGCAGTTTTATTCTGGAAGCCGGAAGGTATAAATTGGGCAGCCCTTACAATTCGGAAAAAAGAGATTGCTTCAGCTATCAATTCTTTAGGGGGTTCAATCCCCCTGAGTTGGATGGATACACTTCTGAAATCCTTATATAAACATTGAGTTTTGCTGTTTGTCCACTCTTGAGTCTTTGCTTCTAAAGAAACTCAAAAGTCAAAATAATAAACTTTTCTGTGTTAAAGAAAAAAAAAAAAGAGGATAAAAAGTATGGATCGTGCCTTCAGTAACTGTAAGTTATTGCAGAAAATGTTTGCTTTTGTTTGGTTGGTATATTCTCACATTACCATTCAAATCAATAAAAAGTCTCTTGTTTCTTAAAACATGATATAGGATGGAATTCAATTATATACCGAAAACTACTTAGTGATTTTTGCTTTGTTGTTTTTCCCTATTAAGTGATTTTTGCTATTTTTGTAACTATAAATAAATAATTGTAATAGAAAAATACCTCCATACCATATATATTGTCATTTTTGGAATCAGTTCTTAATTTCTCTCATTTTCTGTTCACCTGTTCAATCAATATTTGTTTGCTTTTGAGGTTCATTGTTATTGATTAGTATATTATGTTGTATTCAGATTTCTTTCGGAGTACAGATTTGATGTATCAAAACTGGAGCCTGTGGTAGCTAAGGTTGGCGATCTAGATTGTCCTAATTTATATAGTTTCTGTCATTGTTTACTTGTTTTCTTTTCCTAAAATTCTCTCTCTCTCTCTCTCTCTCTCTCTGAAAAACTGCAGCCCCATTCTCCAGATAACCGTGCTTTAGCAAGGGAATGTAAAGATGTAAAAATTGATAGAGTATATGTTGGATCCTGTACTGGAGGAAAGACAGAGGATTTTCTGGCCTTGGCTAAAGTTTTTCATGCTGCAGTAATTATTCTCAACTCTTTTACTTGTGAATTTGATTATATATATACCCATGCTTATCATTTCCCTCAATTGATGTCGTAATATATTTTCTTCTTAAAAACATTTTATATTTGTGTTTTATTCTTTCAAGTGGTGACTAGTTTTTTTAAAAATGTGACGTCTATTCCGTTGATGTGATTGTTGTAAGCTTAAATGGCAACTGGTATTTTTCTTACATTGCTATTTGCTTATTATGCTATGTCTTACCGTACTATTGGTATATTGGTGGAAAACTTAGGGATGTTTCCGAGGTTTCCCATGATCCTTATCCTCGCTATGCTTTTCTTAATTTTTACTCATATTTTAGCATCTGGATATTTTTTGGGAGGCTTATAATAGAATGTAAATCTTATTTGCAGGGAAAGAAGGTTAAAGTTCCTACATTTATTGTCCCTGCCACCCAAAAGGTTTAGAACTGTGTACAATTCTGTGTTGAAGTGCAATTTTGTTCATCATTAGAAATTGCAGTCAGGATTTTTTGTTTGGCGGTTTATTTATGTATATATATTTTGTAAAAATGAATAGGTCTGGATGGACTTATATAGTATCCCAGTACCTGGAGCTGGTGGTAAAACTTGCTCTCAGATATTTGAGGAAGCTGGCTGTGATACACCAGCAAGTCCTGGTTGTGCTGCTTGTTTAGGTGGCCCTAGGGATACTTATGCACGGATGAATGAACCACAGGTAAGTCATAATTTTCCTGTTGTTCAGTTTTAGAATAGAATTAGAAAAAGGAAAACATGAACTTGTTATGCACTTGGTAGATCTCTGTTAGTGAACTCCAGCCACTGGTCCCCGGCCGTAATTTTTTCACGAGGGAGTAATTGGAGATGAAGTAAATATCCAGCCTTTTTATCTCAATAGATAATTAATTACTCTACACACAAACGTTCTAGCCCAACTGATCTACAATACTTGCATTTTGAACTTCTAAAAATTATGGTTTCAAGCTTGTAATCGAACTACGATCTAGTGTCTGACTTGTTTCTTCTCAGTGAAGTCATCAAGAGAATTATGCATCTGAGAATTTTATATGACCCTTACAGTCCGACTTTTATTATCCTCTCCTTTTGTTTTAAGCTATCATTAACATGCTCGTTTATGGTCAGCTGGCTATCTTATAGAATATTTTGGTCAAGAGGAATTAGAGTGTTTTACAGATGTAGACTCTTGTGAAGAGGTTTAGTGATCATGTAGTTCCATGCTTCCATGTGGGCTTTTGTGCCCAAATATTTAGCAATATTTCTCGAGAGCCTCCTTGAATTATCAACTTAAGCATAACTCAACGGTTACAGAATTAGAAACCTTTCCTATCAGTCGAAAGTTCAAATCACCTCAGAGTTCTATAATGTTCAGTCTAAAAAGTGAATGTGGCATATGATTTCCATCTACCAAAAGATCTTAGTTTTAGTTGGATTATCTTATGTTATGAATGTGAAATGACTTGGGTGGAGAGCTGGTGTTTGCAGGTCTGTGTTTCAACGACGAACAGGAACTTCCCTGGTAGAATGGGACACAAGGAGGGACAGATCTACCTTGCTTCTCCATATACGGCCGCAGCCTCTGCTTTGACTGGATATGTGACTGACCCAAGAGAGTTCTTGCAGTAAATCCACAGCTTTGACTGGATATTGTATGTTTTATGTATTATTTAAATTGGAATAAGGTTTCGTCATGTCATGTTTGTATCTGCTTAGAGCTTGGTTAGCAGTGGATGATCTCGTTTCAAGTTTAATGAGATTTTGGTCTAAGATAAGTGCTTTGGTCTATTTGGATTCGAAAGAAGGGGCGATGGATTTACTTTGAAATGATTAAATGAATGTTTAATATAATTATCAACACGCACTATATATAATATGTTATAAAATAAATTTTCTTTTTAAATGTTGATCTTTTATTTATTTCTTTTGATACAGAAATGTCGATCTTTTATAATTACTATGGAAAGTATAGAATTTACATCAATTGTTTGTTTCATGATCGATTCTTTAGTTTCTTCTTCCATTTTTAGTTGGAAAATATGCAGATTTTTCTTTTCTCTTTTAATTTTAATTTCAAAAACATGAGGAGATTCAAACCACTAATCTTTTGATCAATGATACATGTCAATTATTGCTTAGCTATGCTCACTTTGATAGGAGATTCAAATTTTCGACCTCTTGATCAATGGTGTATGCTCATGTTGGCAACAATATGTGAGTTTTTCCATTATCTTTATCAGCATAATTCTTGTGGAAAGATTTTTTTTATTTTTTATTTTTAATTTAGATTAAGATATAATAGTTGTGTTATTTTTGTGAAAATATTTTTTCAATAATTTGGATATGTATTGCTTTTATCAAATTTGGATAGATCTTTAGATGTTCTATTACTAAGGTCCCGTTTGATAATCATTTGGTTTTTGGTTTTTCAAAATTAGACTTGTTTTCTTCTAATTTCCCTAACATAGTTTTCATCTTTGTCAATGACACATTTGAATTTCTAGTCAAATTCTAAAAACAAAAACAAGTTTTTGAAAATTACTTTTTTTAGTTTTCAAAATTTGCTTGGTTTTTAAAAACAAGGAAAGAAAGGTATTAGAAAAACAAAGAAGCTTGAAGGTGGAAGTGGGATTTATAAGTTTAATTTTCAAAAACCAAAAACCAAATGGTTATCAAACAGGGCTTAAATATGATTACTTTTAGGTTTTCTTTTCTTTTACAATAATGATATTAGGATAATTTGGACCTAAGTTGGTTTTCATGTCTCGAAATTAACCAATTACAAAATTTATTATTATTATATATCTTATGTATTCTAGAGAGTGGATTTGAACATGAAATAGAAAACTAAGTCGCAATTCAATTTAATTTTATTTAAATTTTATGAAATAAAAAACTTAAAATATTCATTATCAAATGAGTAACAAACAACTTTGAGTTGGATTTTATGAAATAAAAAACTAGTGAAAGACAAATTGCTCATTTGTAGTCTAACTCATAATGTAAATGACAAGCTTGCAATTGAAAATGACAAAACTATGCTTTTTAACTAAAACTAAAAACTATTAAAAAAACAAAAAACTAAAACTATTTTCATTACCTTAAAGGTAACCAACATCAAATTAAAGTTTCATTGTCTTCTATAATCAACCAAGTAATAAGTAAAAGTAAAGTGATTTGAAATAGTTTTAAACCCTACTTTCATAAACGAAGCTCGCCTTGCCTTAAATGAAGAGCGAAATGACTTTTAATTTCATTAAATGCAACTTGAGTTCAACTTTAGCTTTCAATAAAAGAAAATTAGACTTGACCAATGAATTTCCTTGAAACTCAAATTACCAATTTTTTTTTTTTTTAAAAAATGCTCGATCTCCCTCGTTCTCATGTCCATCTCTAACTAACCTCACCAAAACTTAACAATACTTGTTGAAATTTCTTAACTCTTACCATTAATTCAACCTTAAAACATGATAACAACACTCCCTTGATTCAACTCTTTTTTTTTTTCTTGAGAAGATATTCAACTCATAATTCTTATCATTAGTATTTATATTCATATCAACACTATTTTATATACAAATTATTATATATTTTTTTAAATATTTTCGATATCTCATTAATTATTAATCTATACTATATATAAATGGGGATAAGAGGGGAAAATCTTTGCCTTCCCATTTCGCCCTTAACATTTTAATAAATTCCCGTTTTGTCCCTCCCTTCGAATAGTTGCAACGATTAGAAGTGTCCTGTGGAGAGAATTTAATCCATGACGAGAGGTTACATAGTGAAACAAAGCATTCTTTCACATATGGGTGTGACTATTCCATTGCTTCAAATAGTTGCAACTGTTAGAAGTGTCTGTTGAGAGAATTTAATCCATGAGGAGTGGTTACGTAGTGAAACAAAGCATTCTTTCACATATGGGTGTGACTATTCCACTGTGTATGGGTGTTATCTAGACCGTAAATTTGAAAAATCATGATTTAACAGTGGAGACGTGTTTATAGGTTCTATAGAAAACGACATCTATTCCTATTTTTGGGTTATACAATGGTGTCACAAATGATTGAGTGTTTGAAAATGTTTAGTTCACGTTTATTGTTATAAACAATCATTTTGACATCCAATCCTAAAGTTACATGATACTTCATTAGGAGAAACTTCCTCTTTCTATTTTTCCTTTTTTATTCACTTTTTAATAATGTTTTCCTCAAACGTTACATGCATGTTTTAGTTTTTTGACATTTATTACTTGTGTTCTTTCAATTATATAAATATCAATATTTTATAGACAAAATGTTCAAAATATTTCAGAGATACAAATATGTCATAATATACTTTCTTTTTTCATTTAAATAAATGTGTATTTTTAGAATATTTTTCTTAATTTAATTATTAATAATTAATTTAAAACAATAATATAATTTATTTATTTATTTCTTATATGTATAAGACACAACTATGTAAACAATTCTAAATTATTTTTTTTTCCAGAATTTTCACGAAAAGGATAAAAATATAAAAACATTAAAATGAAAATTGTTTGATGCATGTGTGTTCACTTTATCAAAATATTAACATATTCATTTAATAAATTAATTATTTGTACAAAATTTCGTTTGTAATATATACATAAGAATTTTCCTGAAAAAACAATAATATGAAAACATTGGAAAAAAGTTTACTTTATCTACCTTTTAAAAATTGATTAAAATAAAAATTATATAATATTTATTTATTGCATTTTAGAAAACTATTATTTTTTCATATTTTAATTTAAAACTATAATATTTCACGTGCCGTGTTACTCAACTAGTAATTTGAAAAGGATAATTGTAATGGGTGGCAAAATTAGGCTATTTAATGGCAGATTTAGCAAAGTTTTAAAATAATTGCAAAAATGGCAAAATTTTTAAATGAACTTTTAATATTCCGGATTTGCCCCTGAAATTGGCGCGTATCTTCTCCTTCTTTCCTCTGTTTTCTTTTCTTTTTTTTTTTTTTTCCTTTCCGATTGATTTCGAACGGATCTCGTTTTCTTTATTTCCGATCAGCATCTTCTCCTTTTTTTCCGATCAGCATATTCTCCCTTTCTTTCCGATCGCTTCTTCTTCATCGGTTTGGATCTTCTCGTTCATTTTCTGTTTGGATCGCGTGGATTTCAACAAGCTACCGATTAATTCCAGGTTTCTTCCATCCCACGTTCTTTTGTTTTCTTTTTTTTTTTTTTTTTCGATTTGGTCTCTTCGGATTGTTTCAGCATCATTAGCATCATTATTTTCTTCGGATTGTTTTCCCATCTTCTCTTGAGTTTTCTTCTTCTTAATTCTAGCTTTTTCTCTTCGGATTGATTCCAGTTTTCGTTTTCCAAAATTCTATCCATCAGCGATAGAATTCTGTTACTCTAGTGATATAATCTATCTATCAGTGATAGAGTTTTATCAGTGATAGAGTTCTATTCGATAGAATTATGTTACTCAAGTGATAGAATCTATCTATCAGCGATAAAATTTTATCCGATAGAATTATGTTACTCTAGTGATAAAATCTATCTATCAGAGATAGAATTTTGTTACTCTAGTGATAGAATCTATTTATCAGCGATAGAATTCTATCTGATAGAATTCTGTTACTCCAGTGATAGAATCTATCTATCAGTGATAGAGTTCTATCACCGATAGAAATGATAGAATTCTATCAGTGATAAACCTGATTGAATCTATCGGTGATAGAATTCTATCACTGATAGATTCTATTAGTTCTATCATTGATAGAATTCTATCTATCAGTGATAGAATTCTATCAGTTAAAAAGAGTATTTTAGTAAATTCACGTTCCAAACCTTGAAATTTTGCCATTTTTGCAAAATGTTTCGCGGGCCGCTAAATCTGCAATTATTTTGGGCCGGTTTGCTATATTTGCAACCGGCCCATTTGAAAATGTGGATGGTCTCCCCATACTATTGATATCAAACCGAGAAGGCCCAAGAATGGGCTTAATTCTGTAGCAAGCCCATTTACATGGTCCATAATCAAAGGCCCAAAAACAAGGTGTGACTCTTTCGCTGCCTATAAAATCCAGTTCAATCACTTTGGTTATCACAATTCTAGGGTTTATTTGTTCCTTACAGCCTCCTTTCTTCCTCATCTTCTAGGGTTTCTCATTCATCTACAATTCCTTATGGTATTCTCTTTGTGCAATTTTCTTTGCTGTGTTTTCATGGAGAATTTCTTTGCGCGGCCCTTAAGATCGCCTTCCTCTGTGTGAAATGGAAGCGTCTCGAGTCATAGCTGCGCTACAGCGAATACTTTTTTCGAGGAACTCCATTAGGGTTTTCCTTCTGGAATTCTCTCCATTTCCCACTTGACCTTGTTCTCGAGGCATTTGTTCTCCGCTTTTGGATCTCCTACTTCCTGTTGCCTGAAACTGTAACGACTTGGCTTTCCTGCCATTTCGTTAGTTTGGTTTCGGCTAATAGGAGTTTTAGATTCGTATGGATACTGTCTATGTCTCATTCTAAGGTGGGTTACATTTCGTATTCGTTTTTGGTGATATTTCTATTAGGTTTGTTCTTGTTTTGGTTGTTTTCTCTTTCGAACTTCTGAAAACGAGGACGTGAATTTGTGGCAAGGATGATGAATCAATTAGATGTGTGAAAGGGTTTTTCCTTCCTGAACTCAACCTTTTGAGGCATTTTTTTAATTGTCTGACTTGCCCGAGTTTGAACTTCTACTGCTCTGCTGAATACTGAAATCTCTTATCATTTGATCTTTCATGCGAATTGTTACTGACTGTTTTTTGATGTTGAAAATCGCAATCAACTATCCGAAATGCCTTGAAATTTGTTTTTTCAACTATTCTTGATTAGATTATTCCAATTTCACATTTTTGGCGGTTTGTTTTTCGAATATTAATTTCAAAAACCATTTAACGATGGCTTTCCTATATAATCGTATTGAAGTTGAAAATGATTCAGATCAAGTCGTAATATCCTTCTGTTGGTAAAAATTTATGGAATTTGTTGGTCGAGTCTGTGAATTCAAATAGTATCCTAGTATTTTACAACTACATTATTTTTTCAGTTTTCGTTGTATTTGGCGTTTAGATTTTGAGAATGCAAATTTACGAAATTGGATCTGTTAATGAGGTTCATTGAAAAGTTTGATTTGGAATTAATCACAAAGTCTTTTGCCTATGATGGTGTTAAATATACTTTGAGATTAATTTCTGTGAAAAGAATTTAATCTGAGGCATTAAGGTTCTTTTGTTCGTTCTTATCTTCTTAAGACGCAGATGTTTTTATATCTATTGATTATGCCAGTTATTCCCTTCTTGTCTCAATTCTGTTTATACCTCTCTAATTTCTTAATGATCAGAACGTTAGTTTGAAAAGATTTTTAGAATCGTGCAAGTGATGATAAAATAGACAGGGACATCAGCACTCTCCAAGAGTATGATGATTTGTCGTTGGGAATCTCTCTGATGCACTCAATTTATTTATTTATTTGTTACGACTATTGTTATTATTATGATTTCTGCCAATGATGCATATAGTATTGCACGTATTATCAGACAAAGAAATGATGATACTGATTGTCACTACCTCTGAGGCAAAACATTTTCAAAATTTTGCTTGGTTTTTAGTATTGCATATAGAAGAAGCTTGTAGTTAGTGGGTAACTTATTATTATTATTATTATGTCAAGAGAGCCTGATGATTGATGAAAAGAACGGAGATTCGAATGGTGCTATTGTAGAAGCCTGGCGGATGTTGGGCTCCAAGAGCACTGTATGTGACAAATCCAAACAACTTCAAATGAAGGCTACGGAAGGTGAATGCCACTCGCCACTCATATTGGGGTTTTTAATGTATAAATAAATTTAGTGAGAATTCGTACTTAGATTTGTGGTTTCTTTATTTTAATGTTTCAGACACAGATATGTATGCTTGCACTATGAACACAGTGGTAATCAAACATTATACATTATTAATTGGAGATTTTTTTTAAAATTTTTGTTGACGATTAATGGACGGTTTCAATTTTCCCTACATATTGCAATGTCCATCACTTGAGCTCTAGTTTGGATCCCATTTAGATTCTCATTGTCGTGGATGTCAAATTATAATACGCAAGTATGATTTTGGTTTTTAGATTGATATTGATGTGCCATCGTAATTTAACCGAACAAATTTTAAGCATTTTAAATTTCTGGCAATTTGGTCCTTACTGTTCCAAAAATCTATCAAAATTAAGTTTCAATTTTTTATTAAGACAGCCCAAACAATATTTTTGAACGTAGGGACTGAACGTAGGGACTGAAGTCAATTCAAAGTTTGGTTCCAAAATGTTTAGAGGTTTAACTTTTCAAAGTATTTAATTTGAGAAACTTTCTAGTGTTTCAAAAGATACATTTTAGTCACTCACGTTTGAGAAATGGTTTTAAATAATAATCCGGACCGTTAGTTGATTAACGGAAAATGATGTGACAATTAAATTGGTGATCTTGTATAGTTGAGTTGTCAATTATATTAATTTATTATTATTTTTTAGATGAGGTGGCTTCTTTCCTTTCCTTCTTCTCACCCCTTTCTTCATCTTCCTGTCCAACGCCAATGAAGCTTGCTGCCATCACCAGTCGCTTTCCTCTGTTTTTCCAATATTTAGAAGAAAAAAGGATTACTAAATTGGGTAACACTTGAATATTCAAGTACCCATATCCCATTTGTAACAGTAACTTTGAAGTAATCTTAAAAAGAGACGAATGAAATTACACCAAATGGATTCTCAAGAAATCAGGGGAATTCTTATAACACCAAAATACACCGTCGTCTTTAGAAAGTTGCAGTAGAAGTATAGTGGTTTTAGTGGTGGACCAATCTCTTGGGGTTTGCAATACAAACGTTAATGTTTGGGTGGAATGAGGAAGACAATATTTTGGGTGATGGGAATTGGTTGGCTTCTTCTCTTTCTCCTTCCTCTCTTTTTCTTCTTTATTTATTTCCAATGTCGATCTTTATACTGCTCTTTTGCATCAGAGACCCACAATCTCAATTCCCTCATCTCTAAAATCTCCCATGTAAATCTCCTTTCCTTCTATCTTCTTCTTGCTCAACTTCAAATGAGGCTCTGCCTATTTCCAAGCTCATTTTGCTGGAAGTTTCATTTTTTCTGGGTCATACCAAAAATTAGAAGAAAGAAACAAATTTGAGGAATGGAGTTGTTTATTTCCTGGCTTGTTTTGGTGGATTTTCGTTTACTCTGATCAAAACCAAAGATCAGAGACAAATTGGAAATACGGGGTTGTTTATTTTGTAGCTTGTTTTGGTGGGTTTTCGATTTTCTGAGTAATACAAAATGTTAGGAACAAATTGTGAATTTTCTTTGTCTAAACATTGTAATGGATTTTGGAAAACTGAAGGCGGCAATGGAGAGCATATTTTCCTGGGAGAGAGGAAAAGAGGAGAGAAAAAGAAGAAGTCACCTCAATTAACAAAAAATAATATTAAATTAATAAAATTGCCAATTCAACTATACACATTCACTAACTGATCCTTTAGGGAACATTTAAAACCATTTCTCAAACGTGAGGGACTAAAATGTATCTTTTGAAATGTCGGGGACCAAATAGACACTAAATCCAAACTTAAGGGACCAAAAGTGCATTTTACCCAAATATTTATAAAAAAAATTCAAATTATGTGAAGTGATGTTGTGTATTGTATTGTATTGGGCAGACCGTCGGAATCTTCCATGTATCTGTACGGCAGTGTGCACAAAACACGTTCATCCGACTTGCTGTTATTGAGGTTAATTTTAGCCAATCACACGGTGTCAGAATTTGAGGGTCAATTATAAATTGAGTGCAAATAATTAAAGATCTTAGTGCTTATGATCCAAATGAAGTTTCCTTTTATTAAAAAACAATGGTCGAACTCAGAAGTCATCCAAAGACCAAACATAGTCAAGGAAAGCTTTATAAATGGATGATTTTTTTTTTTAAAGTTTAGAAATTACTAGTTTAATTTAATAAGTGATAAATTATATATTCTTTAAGAGGCTGTTTGGGGGGCTGAATTGGTTATAATATCTGGTGGTTATAATAATCTGGGAGTTATAATAGTTGGGGTTATAATAATCTGTGTTTGGGTTGCAAATTATTATAGTCTGGGATAAAATAATCTGTGTTTGGGGTGCAGATTATTTTAGTCTATGATAAAATAGTCTGTGTTTGGGATGCAGATTATTTTAGTCTTAAATTTCATTGACTTAAGTGTTGAGATTCACTTTTGTCACCTTAGTTCATAACATTGAATGGAAAAGAAAAAAAGTTTCTTTCCTGTTTATACATTCTAGGCCAGATTAATGTCCTTTCATGACACATTTCTATGAGGAAATATTTTTAGAAAAACTAGATTACTAGTACCTAGATTTAGATGGTAATTCTATTTGGTTTCTAAATTTAATAATCTTACACTTAAGTCAATGAAATTTAAGACATTCTATTTTACTTCCTAGACTTTATGTTTTTTTTTTTTTTTTTTTTTTTTTTGACAATATGTGGGGTGGGGGATTTGAACCACAGACCTCGTGGTTATCAATACAACTTTATGCCAGTTGAGCTATGCTCTTGTTGGCTCCTAGACTTTATGTTTTTCTTAGCTACTTAATAGACATATGACGAAACATTTTTAGATTAAATTTAGTGTTAGCTAATTTATAAAATTTATTAATTAAGTAAAAGAAAAACAAAGAAACTTCTTTCTCACCCCCTAACCCCTCCCCATCCCACTAATTAACGGCCGCCTACCACCGCACCACTATCGTCTCACCACCCGCAAAGGGGTGGAGGAGGTGGTGGCGGTGCGGTGAAAATGTGGGGGAAGGGAAAAGAGAGGAAGAGAGACGTCGTGAGCTTGGGTTGGAGAAGGAGTGAATGGGGAGTTTTTTTTTTTTTTTTTTTTAGCTTAACAACATTTGAAGGTGGGAGGATTCGAAACTCTAACCTGTTGGTCGAGGGTACATGCCATGAACTATGCTCACAAGAGAGATTTACTTTTTATATATATCAAATAAAAAAATTTGGCACATCCCTATTTTATTATAAAATATACCAAATCAGACATATTTTAAGTTGATTGACAGTCGAAGAACTAAAAACAACATCTTTCCTAAATTTGAGAGTCGAAAGTGTAAGAATATTTTGAAACCTAGACACTAATTAAGTAGACCCAAACTCGATGGACCAAAAAGATAACTTTTGGAATATAAATTTATTTCTTACATTTATTATTATTGCTCCCCAACCGTACTCCAACTCACATAGCAACACAACAACATATTAATAGAATCCATTTAATACGTTGTAATGGGAAACACTTTAGTAAACACTTTTCCATGTCTCAGTTGACTTGTGTTTGATTTATTTGCCCCTTTTTTCTTTCTTCTTTGCACGTAATTTGCAATCACACCCCGGCCTTCAAGGATATTATTGTTATTTTTCCCTTCTTCCAAATCCATACAACATCGTATTTGGACACTTTCTCAGAAACCCCCTAAACTTTTCCATATTCACATTTAACTGCAGCTCAGACTTTAAGATCAACATATATAGTTTTTAAAGAGAGTGAAAGAAAAAAAAAAAAAAAAATAGAGAGAAGAAGAACAACAACAACAACAATGGAAGATTATTTGCCACCTGGGTTTAGATTTTACCCTACAGAAGAAGAGCTGGTTTCCTTCTATTTGTACCACAAGCTTGAAGGTGGAAGAGAGGATTTGAATCGAGTTGTGGATCAAATCATTCCTGTTTTGGATATTTATCACTTCAATCCTTGGGATCTTCCACGTAAAATTCTCTCTTTTTCTTCCATTTATTTTTGTTTAATTTTTGGTTTTTTTTTCCTTCTCTTTTATGATCGGATGAGAGGGTTAAACTCGAAAAGATTTTGTAGGGTGTTTACGTACCCGTATGTTCAAGCTTTTGGGTTCATTGATGTGATTTAACATAAAATATTAAAGATTTTGTAAGGTGGGATGAACCCACCGGTATGATTCGAATGTTTCTTCTTGAACTTCTTAGATCAGTTTTGAATTGTTCTATGCATATTTAATATTGGGTTTTGTTTGATTCGAGATTTAGAATCTTAAATTACCTATTAGGGTTGTGAAAAATTGAATCTTTTCAAAAACCCATCTTCATTACGAGCTCAAATATTAGTATTGATTGATGAGATTGATAGTGGTGAAAGTGGATTTGTTTTGTAGAGATGCATTAAATCATTACGATATCTAGTTAAAAGTCTTAAACTCTAGCTATTAAGTTCATTTTTCTAACCTTCTTTATTCAAAATCAGCTTAAACATTAGTTTTGGATCTTATGGCGGCCGGTTTAAAATGATTTTCAAAATGCTTAATAAAGTATCTTTTTAAACACTTCAAAAGTCATTCCAAACAAACCCTTAACTAGTTTTTAGGGTTAATATAAAAGTTATAGTCTTTCAATTCATTTCTTTAGTGATGTTCTTTTTCGAACCGATCGAGCTCAAATATTAATTTTGATTCACGAGACTCGTTATAACACGACGAATGGGATTTGTTTGTAGAGTTTGCTGGGGAAATATGCAAGAGAGATCAAGAGCAATGGTTTTTTTTCATACCAAGACAAGAGAGTGAAGCAAGAGGAGGGAGACCAAAGAGATTGACAACCACAGGGTATTGGAAGGCAACTGGCTCTCCAAGCTTTGTTTACTCTTCAAACAATCATAGAAGCATTGGAGTTAAAAGGTCTATGGTTTTCTATAATGGAAGAGCTCCCAAAGGAACCAAAACTGAATGGAAAATGAATGAATATAAAGTCATTGGAGACCCTTCTTCTTCCACTACTATTCCTCAGGTCTAAATCTTAACCCCAGTTTAATTTGCAATTATAAAAAGTTTCAAATATATCCCTAAACTTTATGATTAGTACTAAAAAAAAAAAAAAAAAAACTTTATGGATTATGTCTATTTAGTCCATATACGTTTTTTTTTTATAAAAAAAAATTAATATATATCTCTAAACTTATAATTTTATGTCTAAAAGACCCCTATGTTTTTAGCTGCTATTTGATACTTGCATGATACACTGACCGTATATTATTTAAGGATGATGCAACAGGTTGATTTTGAGCATAGTTCTTAAATATAATACAATCAATAAGTCAGGTAAGTGTGTTAGTTAACCAAATATGGACTTATAAGACGTAAAATTAAAAATTTTTAAACTTATCAGAAACTCGTCAAAGTGCACACAGATTAAATAGGCAGAAATACTAAAGTTTAAGAATGTATTTTGGAAGGTGCTCTAAATACATAGACTAAATAGACACACACTGAATGTTCAAAGAAAGAAGTAACATTATTAATCGTTTTACAATATGGATGCAGTTGAGCTTGTGTAGGATTTACAAGAAATCAAAGTCGTTGAGAGCATTCGATAGACGACCGCCAGCAGCTCAGATTCCGACCGAGCAACAGCTAACGACAACTCAACATAACGTTGGCGACGAGTTTGTTCGAGACCAAAAATTAGTTGATCCGCCATTAATGGAGGAGAGAGCAAGCTCACCTGAGTCATCTTCCTCAGGAGATCATCAGCATGGAGAATCAGAAGGCAACAACAACAATAACATGCAGTTGAAGATGGATGTTGATGATAATGAGCTTGTGTGGGATTGGACCCATTTGAATTGGCTCTAATAACTCTTCAACTTCAAGGAGAGATAAAATTGGATTAACACATGCACCAAAGACAAAGAAGACTTTCCTATATCCTAAAGTTCAAATATAAAAGGATTTTATATGTACTTGTATTATCACAAACTTGATTGTATTTTACTTATTCGACCTAGTTTAATGGTTAAAGTATATTTATCTACTTATAAAAGGATTGTACGGACTCTACTCCCAATATTTATATCTATTTAGGAATAAAAAAAACTCTTTCATAGGAGTTTTACATTCATGTCGCAATTCTCTTCTAAAGATGACTTAGGGTGTGTTTGGTTTAACTTTTCAAGTGTTTAATTTTGAAAAAAAATCATTTTGAAAAAATTTCTAGTGTTTGACAATCACTAACAATGACTTATTAGAAAATGAGATTGATAAATAAACCATTTTGAGAGAAACACTTGAAACCAACTTTTCAAAAAAGAGTCTTTAGTATACAATAACTTGTGTATAAAAACACCTATAAGGAAATGCAACCAAACATATGAGTTGTTTAAATTCTAAACAATTTTTATACAAAATGTTTTTTAAAAATGTATTCTTGAAAAACATTATTCAAATTAAAATGTATTCCAAATGGACCCTTAAATTATATATGTGATAAAAAGTCTTAGGATATGTTTGGTTTAACTTTTTAAGTGTTTAATTTTGAAAAAAAAAATCATTTTGAAACAAATTTAGTGTTTGACCACCACTAAAAATGACTTATTAAAAAATGAGATTGAGAAATAAACCATTTTGAGAGAAACACTTTCAATTTTTTGAAAAAGAGTTTCTCGTGATGAAAATTGGAAGGGGTTTTGGTGAGTTTTTTAAAACATCGTGTTTTTAATCAATTAAAAACCTATTCTTTTAATATTTTTCGATAATCGAAAGTAGTTTGAGAAATTCTAAATACATATTACTAAAAAAAACACTTTTAGATAATGTATTTAATTATTTGATTTTTTCTTTTTTTAATTCGACAACATTTGAAGTAGGACATTCGAACTCATGATCTTTTGATCTAGGATACATGCCAATTATCTATACTCGGTTTGGTCATATTTAATTAGTTTTCTTATTAAAGGACTGGCAAAATAAATATTTGACTTAAAAAACGTTTCTTTAAGGCCAAAAATGAATGACATCAAATTCTTGACCTTATATATTAAGCCCCACGTAACTAGCAAAGTCTAAGGTGAAGAAACGTGTCGAAGTCAATGGAAGACATATTCCATCTACTCAAAATATAACTCGTCCTCTTAATAAATGGATTGAAGACGAAAATGTGTGGAATAAAAGTTATAAAAGGACTTTCCAACCAAAATATATATATATATATAAAAGGAGAGGAAACAAACTTTTAGTTTTTGAAAATTATATTTGTTTTTTTTTTTTTTTAATTTTTTTACCATGGTTTTTATTTTTGTTAATGACACATTTAAATTCTTAGCCAAATTTCAAAAATAAAACAAGTTTTTTAAAACTATATATATATTTTATTAATATTTCAAACTTTGATCACTTGGATTTTGAAAACATAGGAAGAAAGTAGATATATAACAAAATAAAGAAACTTAGAGATGTATTGAAGTAATGTTTTATATAAGCTTAATTTTCAAAATTAAACTAAGGTCCGGTTTGATAACCGTTTAGTTTTTTATTTTTAGTTTTTGAATATTAAACCTACAAACATAACTTCCACTTATAAGTTTCTTTGTGTTGTTATCTATATTCTTTCCATGTTTTCAAAAACCAGTTTTAAAAACTAAAAATATAGTAGTTTTCAAAATTTTGTTTTTGTTTTTGGAATTTAGCTAGGAATGCAAATGTGTGTTCTTAACAAAGTTGTAAACCATTCTTAGAAAATTGAGAGAAAATAAGCTTAATTTTCAAAAACCAAAAACCAAATGGTTATCAAACGGGATCCAAATAATTATCAAACATGACTCTTTTTTTTTTCTTTTTTTTTTTTTTTGGTTGATAAAATCAAACATGACTTTAACCTCTTGAGTTTCAAATTTCTTAGACCCTAAGTTTCATCCTCTAAGATATAACTACTAAAGTACACTATAGCATTAAGAGCGTTTTTTTTTTTTTTTTTTTTTTTTTTTTTTTTTTGGGAGAAATAGAATTAAGAGTTAACAGGTCAAAATACATGTTGATCCCTTATTAAATAAGAAATTGCTTTTGTGTAAATTTTAAAAAAATGACGACAATAATACAACTCTGAAAGAGAAAAAAAATTGTTTAATTTAAGATTACAAATAATTAATGCTAGTACTTATTAATTACCAATTAGTATATCCAAGTCAAACAAGTCGTTTGATATATATATCTCCAAAGAATTGGTAAACATTCATGTCAATGAGAAATTCAGCAATAAATGGCCATACAAATTTCAGCGCCTTCATTATTTAAAAAATAGTTTCGAAGATAAATTGTAATTTATGGGTCAATGGAATACAGTTTAAGACCTATAATATTGACTAAGAAGTCAAAAGTTCAAATTCATAATCCCGTAAATGATTGAACTCTAAAAAAAATAATTAAAAAAAATCATAGATTTTCAAAATAGAACCATGAGTGAATTTAAAAGATCAAATACTTATAGAGAAAAGATTCTAAAAGTGATTTAAATTTAGAGGTCAGGTAAAAACTTCCTAGGTTTAAATTAATGAAATCCAAACTTTTGGAGTTAAAATTAGTCTAAATATACATTTTATTATTTAATATATATAAACTTTTTCAATTTAGAATATTCTCCTTTATGAATGTTAAATAGGTCGATGATATAAACAAACGTGACATGATATTTGACGAGTTGATAGAAATTTCTACCAATACCTTTGATATTTAGAGGAGGAAGAAGTGCATGCAGATTTTTTTTCTTTAGATAACCTAATTTATCTTCTAAACTAATAAACAATATGAACTATTTTTTTTTTAAAAAAAAATAATCAAATATTAGGACTAAAACTTATAACCCTCGAATTTTATTGAGTTAAAAAAAATATGTCAATTTATACCTATGAACTTTGGAATAATATCAAATAGATGATAGCAACGATTAATGAGTGATTTTTCATTTTTTCTCATATTCCTAATCTATTTATTTAAGAAGAACTACGTGATAATTTCTCTTGTTACTTTGGAATAATTTGAGGAGAAGAATAATTCTATTTATCACCAAACAGATAGTCTAAATTAATTCACTCAGAAAAGTTTATGATTTAAATTGATATAATTATTGGTTTGAGATTTTAATTCATACAAACTCTAAAGTTTAGGTGTAGTATAAATTGATTTTATGTAAATAATAATAATAATCTCAACCAATGAAAGGAATTGATATGTTCATTTCAGAAAAAAAAAAAAAAAAAAAAATTGATATGTGGGGCTGTTGGGGACCTTTTTGCCTTGTAGAGCCCGTCAAGGAAATGTCTTAGAAACTTCTTTGTGACATAAAGTTGAAAATCCATCATTTTTTCTTCGTTCACTTGTAACTTCGCCCTTCATTATATCACTGTCTCTATCTCTATTGTTACATAAATAATTATTCTCAATAACAATTAGTTAATTATTTTTTGTCGGCATATGTCGACATTTCCACATCTCTATAGTACATTCGAGATCTTGACATGAAGGTGAATTAAAATTTCCATTGTATGGTAGAAAATATCGGTGAAATTACAGATTTCCTAGTCGGGTTTGAATTGTAGACCCTCCCCCCTGCCTGAAACTCAATGTGGACGCTTCGTGGTTTCCATATTCAGCAAGTTGGCTGGATATTTCGTGATTTCATTGGTTCTCCAATGGTAGCCCGGTTGCAAGAAAATGAAAAGAAAGTGGGAAGGTCAAAACTTTAGAATTCCTAGCAATGAAAGAAGGAATCGATGCTTTCATCTCAACAGGGGCGAACAATTCGTTACCTATAATTGTTGAATCAGGCACATCTGAAGTGGTGAAGAATTTGAATTACGAATGTGATGATTTATCATAAGCTAAAATCATGATGGTTGAGGTCGAAAAGAGCGCCAAGTTAGAAGGCATAATCGTTTTCTCCTAGTGTCGTAGGTCAAGCAATAAAGTCGCGCATTCTCTCATCAGAGCTACAACTTCTCCTTGGTCGACGGTGGGATGTCATCCGGTGTTGTCGTCGGCCTTTTTTAGCAACTCCCCTCTTCCACGCTGGAAGAGATCGTTTTTGTGGGGATGCTGTTTGGCCTCTTTGGCTTTCTTTTGTAATAGTGAAGATGGTTTTGGTACAGCTAACTTTTCGTTCAAATTAATGAAGTATTTTAAAAAAAAAACAAAAAAATCGATGAAATTACATAGAAAAATATCAACAAATGTTAGTATTGTGAACATGATATTAATAGTAAGTGTATGTAAAATTGGTAAAATAATTGTTCATAATTATTTGGAATATACTTTTTAATTTCTTGATTTTTATGTGATTTTTCTAAAAACAATCATCAATATCAACATTTCGGTCTACATAGATAGTAGATACTTTAAACTGTGTTTAATATGTGAAAATGAGAAATTTGTAACACGTGGTTTAAATTATTTATTATTTATTTGTTATGTAAAATAAAATTATAGTTTTGATAAATAAATTGATTATATAAAATTAAACTAAAATTTTAATAGCATTGTTTTGTTTAATAAGATTTGTTTTTTTTTTAAAGTGTTTAATAAGATTTAAATGTAAGAAATATGTTTGCCTACAGTACTTTTACGTCTTCGAATTCTTGACTTGTAAAAGACTTTTGAATATATGATTGTATTTCATCCATCATTTTTCAATTTGATTTCCATAATCTTCTAGAAAGTTTTCTATTTCATCATTATGTATGCTATGTTTTGTCAGACTAAATTGTTATAGGTAATTTTGGACCACCATGGTGTACAAGGAGCTGACGAGGACAACCGGGCGGAAATAGGACCAAGAGACGACCCAGAGGAAGACCGGACCAACGGACCAGGCCAACGTGGCCCGACCCGTACGGTCGGCCTCGGCCCAGCCTTGGGCCGAGTCCGTTTGCCTTCGCTCGGTCCCTCCTGCTTCTGGCCATCCCGGTTCCGCCTGGTTTGTCCCAAAACGCCTCCGAATTCCTAAAAACCCTAGGAGCATGAGCATGAGCAGGTATTTATATCCCTCTTCGCCACTGAAGAAGGGGACCCAAACTCTATTCTCTACTCTCTTTCTCTTGCTCTCTAGCTCTCCCTTCCGTTTTCTGACTTAAGCATCGGAGGCGGTGTGGCTAGCACCACACCGGTGTGCAGGTTTTCTTTTTTGCAGGCCACGTCTTCCCCCGCTCTCAAACAAATTCACTGTAGATTATCACGTGGAGCGAAGGTAATTTACCTAGCGAAATTTGATCATCAACATAAATGTTAAAATTAATGGTCAACGTGAGTATAACTCAACTAGTATAGAATTTGTATTAATGACCAAAGTTTGAATCCCCTCACGGCTTCATGCAAAAAAAAAAAAAAAAAAAAAAAAAAAAAGTTAAATTGAATGCTTTTACTTTATAATACATTATATATATTAGTTCGCGAGAATCATCTTAATCATATATTTTTTTTATCCTAAACCTAGTAGTTAGTTGCGTACCAATTTTAACTCTAAACTTTCAATTTCATGAAATTGAACTCCAAACTTGTATAAATGTTGTAATATAGACCTTCAGTTAACTTTTCATTTGAATTGATCGTCATTAAAGCATGTGATTGACAATTTCCTGTTTTTTTACTTGTAAATTTATATCACACTAAATTGGTTTCCTTTAAGAAATTTGTTAGAGAAACTCTAATTTGTTTGAAGAATTCAAACACTCCATTTATCTTATTATCTTTATTATCTTAAAGAAAAAAAAAACCACAAAGTTAGCACAAAAAAATCCCAACAAACGTGAAGAAAAAAACCTCGAAATTTGTTTTGGAAAAAAAAAAAAAACCAAGAGAATAAGAAGGCTGCGGAAGAAAACTCATGTACAACTTCCTTATTTATTTATTCTTTTTTTCTTTTCATCGAACTTCTTACTTTCAAGAAAGTGAAAGATATTTTAACTACTTTTAAGTTGGTTCACGTGTTGCCCCAGCCCCTATATTTTAATTATATTAGGATTTAGAGTCATTCATATAAAATTAAAAAAAAAAAAAAAAAAAAAATCTACTTATTTTATGTGACTTGACCCACTTACATTAATTTCATCTGTTGATGGCAAAATCTGGATAAAGATGAACTCACCTGACATTCACGTGCCATCAACTGTAAATTTGTATGAGAGGGGGGAAGACGTGGCCTGCAAAACAATAAACCTGCACACCGGTGTGGTGCTTGTCACACCACCTTCGATGCTTACGTCAACAAGCAGAACGATGGGAAGCAAGAGAGAAAGAGTCAGATGAGAGTTTAGAGATTAGAGTTCATAATCCCTTCTTCATCACTGAAGAAGGGTTTAAATACCTGTTCGGTTTCTAGGTGTTCGGAGGCGATCCAGAGATGAACCAAGTGGAACCGGAGCGACCAGCTGGGGCACCAGAGACCGAACGGAGGCGGAAGGACTCGGCCCACGCGAGTAGGCCGAGTGGTCAGCTTCAGCCTCGGGCCGAGGCCGACCATATGGGTTGGGCCAAGGCCCGGTCCCTCCGACCTTGGCCCGACCCTCTGGCATGTTCTTCCTCCCAGACCCGTTTCCTAGTTGTCTCCTTGGGCTGATATTGCACTGTCCTCCTCAGCTCCTTGCATTTGGTGGTCCAAAATTGTCTATAACATCATCTAATTAAACATGCAAAAAGTTAATGTTTTAGAAAAATGGATTCATTGCCAAAGTAAGTATATATAGCTCAGAGATAATTTATATGAACTTTCTTCGGCGATAATTTACATATACTTCTTTTCTTGATGTCGGAGGTTCAATTAAGTCTCCATATCTCACTTTTATTGTACTAAAAGAATAATAATTAAATGTTATTATGCTCACTAATAACAGTCCAACTCATTAATAAAATTAATTAAATTTACAAGAAGAAACAAATTGCTTTATTTATAAGTTCATTAGATATAATTTTATACTGATATTACATAAATATTTTCACGTGAATCTTATGTTTATTTTAGTGAGAAGCTTTGTCAAGTTTGGCACCTCTAAAAAGCTCATTAGATATATATTCGTGAGGGGAATATTATGGAAAGGCTCATTTTTTCCATATGAATTACAAATTGGCTAATCAAAATGATTTTGAAAAATATGTTTAGATAATATTTTTTATATAGCTTTAATTTATTATTTTTTTTTCTAACAATAAAACCTTTTTTTTCTATTTTTTAATTTTGACTCATCAATACATTTTGATACGTACTCAGCGCTATTTCTAAAGGACTAGCGAACACCCACATATCTCTATGATGGTATGATATTGTCTACTTTGGACATAAGCCTTCATGACTTTGCTTCTGGTTCTCCAAAAGGCCTCATACCAATGGAGATAATCGTCCTTCCTTATAAACTCATGATCCTCCCATTATCTAGCCAATGTGGAACTTTGGTTGCACTCCCAACACTATTTGAATAATAATCATTAAGACATATTTTTATTCTTTTTGTTTTTGTTTTTTCTCTTTTTGTTGCACCCCTTTTTGAGTTTTAGAAAACTGTCCAGAAAAGATATCTTTTATCTTGACTCAATATTGAAAATTAAAAAAAGAAGCATTCTTAGAAATTTTAAAATATTTATATGCAAATAAATAAATAAATATATATATATATATATATATATATATATATATATATATATATATAAAGTATATTCAATAGCATTATATTTTCCCTCTCAATTTTGGAAAGAGGTAGAACCCATAAGTGGATATAAATGTATATGATAACATGCATATTGGGTAACGCGATAAGTGTTTATTATTCATCTTTTCAACGTGGAGTTTTCATACCATATTAGATAAACACGAGGTTCCATTTCAAAACTAATTGGTAGTTGAGAGGAGTAATTCATATACCTTATAAATTGTAAGGTCTCTATATCCATCTTTCCGATGTGAGATCATCAGCAAAATATATACATAAGCGTCGGTAATCAAATTTACGGTATGCAACTTTTAACCTTTTATCTTCTCTCTTTCCAACTTGCACGCTTTAGCAACCAAGTTTAATTTCGATGATAATATTAAAAAAAAAAATACATAGTACAATTCGAATCTTAGAAAATCTTAAATAAATCGACTCTAGATAAAGAGGACAAAGGACTTGTTTCCATTCAAGAGCTTGGAAACTTCAAAGAAGTCCCCAAAGCTTTCTTCCTCATTTCTTTAGGGTTCTTCCCTTAATAACAATCTCTCTTTCCTTATCCTTATCTCTCATCTCTTTTTTCATGGCCTCCATATATATAGATATATAAATTATAAGTATTATGATATAAAAATGGTTACTTTTTAGAAGTGTGTATTAAGAGAGAAAGAGAGAGAGAGAGATGGAGAATTATTTGATTCCTGGGTTTAGGTTTTATCCAACTGAAGAAGAGTTGATTTCTTTCTATTTGCATAACAAGCTTGAAGATGGAAGGGAAAGGGAAGATTTGAAACAAGTGATGGATCAAATTATTCCTATTTTGGATATCTATGACTTCCATCCTTGGGATCTTCCACGTAAATAATTTTATTATTCTCTATTTTTGTGTTTCTTTTTAAATTTGTTTCTCTCTTTTTTTTAATCTTTTCAATTATTATCATTTGGGAAGAAATTCATGAGAATATATATTGTATAGATTATTACAAGTAATAAAGCTTTCATATATATATATATATATATATATATATATAGTGTTGTAGAAATTCCACTCTCGTATAAGAGTCTCATAATTAGGGTTTCAAAATTTTTTGATATATATGTCTTAAATCTGTTACCTGGTGTAAGCCAGCTCCGCTTATTTTTGGAGCAAATCTATTAGGGTTAAGAGGGGTTAACTATTCTCTCCCTCTACCCGTGGATATATCGATGTAGCTAACACACTCTATTAGGGAACCACGTAAACAATGTTTTGCGTTTCTTCTTTTCCTTCTCTATTCTTATTTGTCGAATTGATTACTGTCATAACAAAAATCATGGTTCATTTGAGAGCGATTAAGAATCTTTTACTTTGATACTATGTCAAATTTTCGAGTAATTAATGTGTATATATATGGATGAATGTTTTTGTAGAGTATGCTGGGGAGGTGTGTAGGGGAGATCAAGAACAATGGTTTTTTTTCATACCAAGGCAAGAGAGTGAAGCAAGAGGAGGGAGACCAAAGAGATTGACAACCACAGGGTATTGGAAGGCAACTGGCTCTCCAAGCTTTGTTTACTCTTCAAACAATCATAGAAGCATTGGAGTTAAAAGGACTATGGTTTTCTACAATGGAAGAGCTCCCAAAGGAACCAAAACTGAATGGAAGATGAATGAATATAAAGCCACTCATCTCAATGGAGACCCTTCTTCTTCTTCTTCCTCGTCCGCTGCCCCTATTCTTCGAGTATGATTGCTGATCATATTTTAGGGTTTCGTTTGATAATGATTTTGTTTTTAGTTTTTTATTATTTTTAAATATAAAGTATATGTTTGTTTGATTTTCTGAAATCTTGCCTAAGTTTCATCAACCACAAAAAGAAAATAATAAATTTAGAAAGATTGAGATATATATTATATGGTCAGATTTTACTTTTTAAATCCCCTAGTTATGATCATGTGATACTATGCTTTGCAACTCTGATATTTTTAACAAATTAAATCATTGAAGTCAATAATTAGTTAAAAATATGTCATATTATAATAAATCTAAGTAGGCTCATTGACTTAAAAAGGTGGATTTTTTTTTTTTTTTTTGACAACAATGTGTGGGGTGGGGGATTCAAACCAACGACCTCTTAGTTTTTGACAACAATGTGTTGAGCTAGGTTCATGTTGACCATGACCTAAAGTAGATAATAATAAGATTATATTATATATAATTATATACTCAAGGGTAAGATATAAACATGCTCTTTTGAGATATATAGTATGATATATTATCGTTATCGTTCATTCGAGATCTAACATGTGACATATTACTTTTAACTTTGTTACATTTTGGTTTTGTAGTTAAGACAAGAGTTCAGTTTGTGTAGAATCTACAAGAAATCAAAAACATTACGGTCATTCGATCGACGACCACAGCCACGTGAACCGGAGATGGCTCGGTCCACCGCAAATGCACAAGCAGCGACGGCTGAGCCACCATGCTTCACCAATGAGCCTAACCCAACCTCGAATGCTCCATTGACAGTGACCATAAGCTCACCGGACAGCTCTTCTTCAGGCGACCGACACGGCGAGTTGTCTCGAACAACTGCAGAAACCAGTAATATTGAGCTCAACGTAGAAGCCATGGAGGCTGCTTATGAGCCGATGTGGGATTGGGAGCAGTTGAATTTGTTCTGAAAAAGAAGACCATTCGAAAATGATAATAGGGTACGTTACGTTTAAGCATATAAAAGAACAATAATAGTTGAATTTGTTCTAAGTATATTTTAATTTACAATATTTGTGTTTTCCATCTTCTTCTCTAAATGGAATAAATATACTTTGTCCTTTTTAAATAGTTCCAATAAGGAGAGATGTTAGAAAACTCTTTATTTAAAATAAAAAAAAAAAAAAATAGAACTTTTATTTTAGTTCAAGAGATGGCATCCAACCTCGAAGAAATGAGTAGATATCAATGAACCGTTGAGTTATGTTTTATGTTAACAAAATTACTATGACTGGAACTTACATATAAATATTTTTTCTTTAGAAATGAATTTATACATATACTAAGATTTTACCTAGTTATTTATGTACAATTTTATTATTTTTTTACCCCAAGTTAGTCTAATTATGTATTTTAGTGAACTAAAAAATAATAATAAAATGGCTAAAGTACTTAAATGGTAAACATTTTTAGTTTTTTTAATTTTTTAATCCAATAAGATATCAAAGTGGAAATTCGAACGTTCACCTTTGATATAATATCTCGTTTATATGTTAGTATTAACCTCAAGTATACAAAAGTCTATATTATGGAAAATACTTTTGAAGTAATGTAGTTTTAAATATATTATAAAGTAATGTAGTTTTAAATTTATATTTTTAAATGGTTATCAAAGGAACTTGATAAAAACAAACCTTAGTTCATTTTGCTTATAAAATTTGTTTAGATATTATTTGATTCTCAGATTCAACATTTATACATATTTCATTTTGGTTTATATAAGTTTTTAAATATTTTATTTTAGCTCATCAACTTTCAATATTTTATTTTTTAGTCTTTAAAATTTGCATTGAAAAAAAAAAAATAGGACCCAATCTATTATTATTATTTTAGTTCAACAACATGTGATATATATCTTAACCAATTAAGCTATTCTCAAGTCAACAGACATCTTATCTTTTGCATGTAAATTAGAACACCTATTTCCATAGATATAATCACATAAGTAAATCAAAAGACGTGTCGAAATCAAGTTTTCTATCAAATATGAAAACTAAAAATGATTGTTTACACAAAATTTAGCGAGGATAACCGAGTGTATATGAAAATTTAAGAACCAAAATAGGATTTTAAAATATGGGATCATATAATAATAGTAGAAAAGTGAGGAAATTAAAATTGAGAGTCTGATGTGAAAGTCAATTTGGTCGTGGTGCCCAACACACGTAATACAACATTCTTGGTATTTTCCAAAGGAAGTCTCGTGACTTTCTCTTGGCAATGAAATGAGTAGAAGCTTTCGTTGATTCTCACTGATTCTTTTTCTTTTTTTTTATCCCAATTATTGGTCTTCACTTGACTCATACTTTTGGTCTTTTATTTATTCATTTTTTATTTATTTAGTTTAATTGTTTGCTTTTTAATGGTTGAAAAGACATTTAACAAATATTTGACTCATGAACCAAACTTGAAGTCAATCCTGTATATTAAATAAATAGTTCAACTTTCTCTTGCCAATCGTGTTAGAAAATGATTTTTTTTTTTTTAGTACATCAACATTTGGGAGTGGGAGATAGATTCGAACATCTGACCTCTTGGTTGAGAGTAAATATCACCGTTGAATTATGCTTGCTTTGGCTAGAGAATGAACATTTAAAAAGTTGTTTGTGTTTATAATTATATAATTTGCAAATGTTAGGCTTTATGAGTGTAAATTTGTATGGATATTAGCATATTAAATAAATAAGTTCAACGTTTTAAATTTAGGTCATATAAATTTAATTGGAAAGTCAAATTGTCAATCTCAGCATAGTTCTATTGTTGAGGCATATGTCCTTGACCAAAATGTCAGAGGTTCAATTCATTCCCATCCACTTCTTGTTGAACTAAAAAAAAGTAAAAAAAAAAAATTAGTACATCAACATTTGGGGGTTGGGGGATTAGAACCACTAACCTATTGGTCGAGGGTACATGTCAATTACTGCTAAACTATGCTCGCTTTGGCAAAAAAAAAAAAAAAAAAAAAAGCCAAATTTCTCTTTATTGATAAGCAAGATAAACCACATCGAAACTCAAGACTATGTTTGAATTTGATTTTACTAATAATTGACATGTACTCTCGACCAAAAGGACGAAGGTTTTACTCCTCCACCCTCAAATATTCTTCAACTAAAAAAAATGAATATGGAGAAGTATCATGATCAATGGTTTTTTGTTTTTGATAAAACTATTTGTTTATATATATATATATATATATATATATATATATATATATATTTAGTTCATCAACCGGGGGATTCGAACCTCTGACCTTTTGGTCGAAAGTACATGTCAATTACTGCTGAGCTAAGCAGTGGCGGATCCAAAACTTCAAGCTAGGGGGGGCTATATAGAAATGAAGGAAAATATCAATTTTAACCTTAAAATTGGTGAAGTGTTTCAGTTTTTACCTTACACTTTCAATGTTATCCAATTGCACGTCGAACTTTGACTAGTGTTGTAATTTTTATTTTAACTTTAAAAAGTATTATAGTTTTACCTTAGGATAAATTTTCGATTAAAGAATTTTCAATATAAATATAAAAGAAAAAGAATGATATTGAAATAACAAAGTTAGATTTTTTTTCTCTCTTTTACAAAGATTATACATTTGTTTCATGCTATTCATTTTTTAAAAAAAATATTTTACTGAATTTTAAAAATAATTTTATTTATTTTCATGTAGGTTGATCAAGAAAATAAATTTTACATTTAAGGTTGAAATTGAAACACCACGTTACAAAACAACTAAAAGACAAAAAGAAAATCAAAATACAAAAAGGGTTTGCAAGTTAACAAAAATTAAGAAGAAAAAACGGAAATAAAAAAATAAAAGATCAAAATGCTTGTAAAAAAACTGAAAAGAAAAAAAAAAACAAAAAAAAAACAAAAAAAAAAAAGATAAAAAAAGAAATGCGAAAATGCGCAAAAATAAAAACAAAAGTAAAAAGGGAAAACTTGGCGAAAATCTGCGTTAAAAAAAAAACTGAGAAGGTAAAAGAAACAAAAAAAAAACAAAACAAAAGGCGCTCAAAACGCAAACCCACAGACTCGAACTAGGGCGGAAGGTTGAACCAGGGGGGGCTAATACCGCTAGGCTAAGGAAAATAGATTAAAATATTATTGCCGCTTTTAATATAACTATATAATTCTTTTAAGTTGAGGGGGGCTCGCCCTTAATAAATCCGTCTCTGGAGCTAAGCTCGCTTTGGCAACTATTTATTTTTTTTTTTTTTGATAGAAGCGGAATAGAAAGCGAACAGACAAAAAGAAAAAATAGAAAGCTAGGGACGATAGACTCAGCGACCCTCTACCTTCTGCTACCATGGGAACCTATTATCTGTTTATATATAGTTTATAGGAAACCGTAATATTTCATTGATTCAATGAAACTATAAAAAGAGGAAATTCAATCCGATAAATTACACACACCAAGAATTACACAAAAAAAATTACACACACCAAGAGTAAAAAAAAAAAACTTAGAAAAAAACCAAAAAACTATTCCAATGGACTATTAGACAGAGGATAAACTATAATTACAAAGAGGGGTCAATTTACACCACGAAAGAAATTGATATCTATATACTATATTAAAAGGCCAGGATTCCTGAAAAACATTTTTAGACCAGAATACCCTTTTAAATTTCAGATAATTACATATTTGGTTTTCAAATTCCATAATCAAATTTCGTAATTTAATAAAAATCAAAATAGTATGTGATTTTTTTTAAATAAAATAGTATGTGATTTTATCTATATTTATACTATCTATATCTATATCTATACTATATTAAAAGGTCAGGATTCATGAAAAACATTTTTAGACCAGAATACCCTTTTTAATTTCAGATAATTACATAATTAGTTTTCAAATTCCAGAATCAAATTTCGTAATTTAATATCTATCTATACTATATTGAAAGGTCAAGATTCTTGAAAAACATTTTTAGATAGAGTACCTTTTTTAAATTTCAGATAATTACAGCCCCGTTTGATAACCATTTCGTTTTTGGTTTTTGGTTTTTGAAAATTTAGCTTATAAACACTATTTTCACTCATGCATTTCTTTGGGTTGTTATCTACATCTTTCTCATGTTTTCAAAAACCAAGTCAATTTTTGGAAACCAAAAAAAGTAGTTTTCAAAAACTTGTTTTTGTTTTTAGAATTTGACAAAGAACTCTAATGTCTCCTTAACAAAAATGAAAACCATGGTGAGGAAATTGAAAGATAATAAGCATAATTTTGAAAAACCAAAAACCAAAAACCAAATGGTTATCAAACGGGGCCTACATAATTAGTTTTCAAATTCTACAATCAAATTTCGTAATTTAATATCTATATCTATAATATATTAAAAGGTCAGAATTCCTAAAAAACATTTTTAGACCAGAATACCCTTTTAAATTTCAAATAATTACATAATTAGTTTTCAAATTTCATAATCAAATTTTGTAATTTAATATCTATACTATATTAAAAGGTCAGGATTCTTGAAAAACATTTTTAGACCAGAATACCCTTTTAAATTTCAGATAATTACATATTTAGTTTTCAAATTCCAAAATCAAATTTCGTAATTTAATAAAAATCTATACTATACTATATTAAAAGGCCAGAATTATCGAAAAACATTTTTAGAACAGAATACCCTTTTAAATTTCAGATAATTACATTTTCTAATTTCAGAATCAAATTAAATTCAAATGTTTTTTTGTTGACATTTTTTGTCTACTCGGAAGGATTTTTATTTGTCAATTCTTTTTTTTTTATATATAAAAAATCAAGTTTCTTAATTTTTTTTCTTCATGTTTTGTGTCTACTGGGAGGATTTCGATTGTTTCAATTTTCAATTTTTTTTTTTTTTTTAAATCAAGTTTCCTTAAAATTTGATTTTCTCAATTTGATGTTTTTTTTTTCATGTTTTGTAGGAAGGATTTTTATTTTGTCAATTTTATTATTTTTTTAAAATCAAGTTTCATTAAAATTTGATTTCTTCAAGTTATTTTTATTTATTTTATTTATTTATTTATTTTTTTTTTTGCATTTTGTGTCTATTGGGAAGGACTTTGATTTTTTCAATTTTCCTTTTAGAAAAATCATTTTTAAATTTAATTTTGTCAATTTAAAATTAAACATGATAATTTCATTCCAAATTAAGGGAGATTCAAAATCTTAATTGGATAAACATTGAATTGAATTCAAAATCTTGATGTCATGATTTTTTTTTTTTTTTTGTGTATTATATTTTTTCAAACATTTTCTTAGATTTTTTTATTTTTATGCAGATGTCAGATATGTTAATTAGAGAACTAAAACCTCTCGACAAAGGTTGGAGGAGTGTAAGTACGTATTAAAATATGAATTGTTAGCTATATATATTGCTTAAACTTCTATAAGAATGTATAGAACTAATCTTAATTGGTTTTAAATTCATTTTAGTTCATAATATTTTCCTCAAATTATTACACGTGCAACGCACGTGGTAAAAACCTAGTTTATTATAATAGAGATTAATTATCTTGTTATCTATCTGTGAAGATATGCAATCTCTTAGTTTCAAAAAAAAAAAAAAAACGCAATCTCTTTCCAAGTATAAAGACTACAAAAAAAAAAAAAAGTTTGAACGAAATTAAGTTAAAGAATCTTTTTCCTTTGCCAAAATGAGTATAGTTTATTGGTAATTGGCATATACTCTTAACCAAGAGATCAGAGATTTAAGGGCCCGTTTGGTAACGTTCTCATTTATTGTTTCCAATTTTATTAAGAAATCCAAGCATTTAATAACTATGTATGTTTCTTGTTTCTCATTTTTTAGAAACACTCCCAAAATTTGTATAGAACTTTTGGGAACAACTAAAACTTGTTTCTCCTTTTTTTGTTCTTATTTCCAATTTGTTCCAAACATAAATAAGAATATAAGTTTATTATTATTGAATATATAGGTGTTAGGGTCATGAAATTCTATTTTTCTTTATTAAAAATGAAGAAACGGAAACAAGAAACGAGAACGTTACCAAACGGGCCCTAAATTTCTCCACTCTCAAATATTGTTGAACTAAAAAAGAACCCGAAAAAAAAAAAAAAAAAAAAAAAAAAAAACCTTCTCTTTCTCGGAAAGATGTCCAATTAGTTTCCCAAAGAAATTGATGCCTCTTTTAACGAACTTTTAAAATTTGTGCAAATTTATTTTGCACAGTTGATAACCATTATAATTGATAACAATTATTTTAACAACAGAAACCCAAACTAAACTTAAAATTAATATTAGTAAGCATTTCACCTAACACAACTTTCGCTGGACATAACAAGAAAAGGACTTCTATTATCATACATTAGATTGATTTACATATGAGAAACTTTTTACTCAGTTTTCTTTCCCCTGTGCAAGTTTCATCTCGTTATACAGCGTCTTGAACCAACTTCTGAAAAGACCACGAATTAAAATTTAACAGAGGAAGTTTTGATAATCATCAGCACTGATCCGCTTCACTACATCCTTCTGGAATATGGGATCACCAATCATCTTCAAGGCTAACACGGTGGAAGCACAGCACAGTGCAAACAAAAATGAAGAAGGAAACGAATTCTATGAACATGGCTCCTGTGTCGATCATATGAGCATGTCTGAGGATGATAGGAATTGCCAAGCTCCCCACAGTTGAAGCTCCAGTCAAGAACTTAGCAGCACCTATCCATCTGGAAGTTGCAACGACATGAACACATGCCGAAAGGAAATGTAAACGTTAGAACATGAAAGCAAGGACGATGCACTCGACAAGTAATGGGTATTGTTGCACTTTCAATCTTCCCACGTATTCGTTAGTGTAATGACTTGTACTTCTAAATGAACTGTGTATAAGTAATAGATGAGGGGGTATGCAGGATGTTTGACTATACGGCCAAAAGTGCTTATGAAAAATTTTAAACCACTCTTATATGAGTACTTAGTAAATAGTTTATCCCAAAATACTTGAAGAATAAGTGCTGTGCTTAAAAGTATTAATTTGATCTTTTGTGCATGAACCATAAGACAAATTTACAATATAAATTTGACTAGACAGAAACGAGACAAGTACACTGAAAAATCCTGTTATTGTTTCATACAAAAACTGTTCATTTTCAAGTCAATATCACTTTTGAAGGATGTGGTTCATGAGGTAAATTTTCATCAGGTACTCTTACATTATGGTAATTCAACAATTCCAATGATAACGAAGAGGTATTTTTCTCCTAATAGAATGGATACTATTGATATACTTGCATCGCAATATCATTAACAAGGATATCATATTTCTCAAAAATCATGACAATGATTTATAATAAAGAAAACATCTGAAAATAGTCATTTCACCAGTGCTACCTCCCAAGGTTGGTTCATTTAAATAAAGAAAACCTATTTTCTATCTAAATGCTTAAGAAATACTCACCCTCCACCATCTCGACTAATCAAAAACTGCGTGGACCCGCCTCCAAAAAATAAACAAGGCATTGGAACAAGCACATACATCAAAGCTGCAGAGAGAGCATGATTAGTAGTCGTTAAAAACTATCTATAGGCGTAATAATAATAATAATAATTAAAAATAAATATATATATTAAAAAAAAAAAACAACTATCTATAGGCAAAATAACAAACTTAATGCTCACCTGATAACAGAGGCCACCAATTGTTGTATAATGCACAAGCCTGCCATGATGACAATAAAAACAGATAAAAGATAAATAATACACGGTTCACAACTTTTCTAGTTTATAAGACATTCTTTCCAAAGAGCTCATTCAAAATTCTAACAAGTATACTGACAGTATCAAAAGGAATCTTCCGGATAGAGAACCATGGAAGCAATTAAAGGTTTATGGAGAACAGAAAAAAATAACTTTTGAAGCTCGAGCATTTACATCCTGCATTCTTTGGATGATGGAAACTCTTTCCAGGGATCCTCCTAAGAAAAGAGTCTTTAATTAGTGCCTGGTGCCTATTAGAACAGGTTTGTAATTTGTCTGCAAGATCAATGGTCGAGCCTTCTTTAATATGGTTGTTGGTTTCAATGAGTATTTGATGTTGCCCCAATTTTAATAGGTCTCTTGGTATCCAAGACTACAGTCTTTAAAATTTACTGATTACTGCCTTATATATTTTTTTGAAGTAAATTAATGATTACAAGTATCCAGAAAATCCAGAATAAGTATATGAGTAGGTGTATAGTTCTATTTTGAATGATTGAATGAAACTAGAGAATCTTCCAACAACTTATTTGAATTGCGCGATGCAACTATAACCTTAGGTGTGATGCCTGAAATCTCTAAGGTGATTCTTACAATTCCAATTCCCAACCTTGTATAAATTAATCCGATGGGTTACTATCCTACAAACAAATTCTGGATCTTCTCAAAACAAAACAAAAAAACCAAAAAAAGAAATCTGGATCTACTTTATTTGTTTCTTGTCCTGTCCTGCATCAACTTTAGGCATAAAGCAACATGTCACGGGGTTGGGTAGGAGATCAAAAAAGCAATATGTCATCACTCATCAACGAGTTGCTGTTGCTATCCATGTTCTTACTTCTCACATCCAATCATATACATAATGATATGATAGGTAAATGAACAAATATACGTTGACCAACCAAACTCACCAGGAACTAGGTCATAAAACATGTATTAACTTCTAAACTTTAGATATTTTTGGATTAAAATAATATTAACCACACCTTTTCTTCCTGCTAATTCAATTTCTTTTAAAATTTTATTTCGTCTTGAAAATGTAAAACCTTAAATGAATTTCAAGACAGGGCACTATGCCTTTCAGATTCTTGTTAGTAATTAAATTTGATTTGACAGTGATTAAAAGCTTCATTGCAATGCAAGGAAAGAATTACTCTATATACACTGCATAATCTAATTATAGATTTTTTTTTTTAAAAAAAACGAGGATAAAATTGAGATCGTTCATTTGTGCCAAATTCTGTCAGAAGACTTTTGAAGTTTAGAGTTCAAATCAATATTATCCAAACTAATTCATTCTAAAATGAAGCAGCAGAAGGAGTACTATAATGTCCGCAAAATACATGAGTGTACTATAAAGCATACCAAAATCTGTAGCAAGATGCTAGATGAAAACATAAACGCAAGCCCAGCTAATCTGCACAACCAGGAAGGGAGGGGTGTTATTTACATTTTTTCATAAAGTTGGACATCAGAAATCAGAACTATAGTCACAGAGTATTGATAAATTTGACTCACACTGCAGATATGAGATCCATCCATGTTCCCCGAACACCATGAGGCACCGCCCAACAAAGATCAAGAACATTGGTTAACATTAAATTACAGAAACATCTAAATGCCAAAACGGGCAACAAATTGACCAATGGTTTAAATGAAACTTCAAAGGTGGTAGTACATCATATTGTGCGACAACCATGATCACAACAATTAAAAAATATACTAAGACTAATATCTTGAAGCTAGAAAAAGGGATTGCTTTATATGAACTCGTTGAGAATGGTTTTAATCTAAATCGTGGCTTGTTAGATATAGACTTGTTCTTCATAAACAGACTTAGGTTTTGAAATCCCTGTAAAATCAATTTAGGATCATGTGATGATTTTCAATCTTATAGGAAGGGTTTTTACATTTTCTTGCTCCATAGATCCAATAACCATCTATATGAAGAATAAATTGTGTAACGACAGGGGGAACAATACTGGGTGCGGTTATTGGGATTGTAATTAAATGATTTTATATTTTTTGAATAAGAAAAGGGTGGATGGTTAGATACATTACATGCTGAAGTTCTTTTGTCTTACACATGCCACTTCTCCACCCATCTTAATAAAAACTAAGAACAACAGTGAAAATTCAACCAAAATTTGTGATCAATGAGAATTCAGCAGAGACCAGCTCTTTCTATTTTACCCATGATTTCCCCTATGGCCATGACCACGTCTTCGTTCAAATTCTAGTAAAAATCAATGTTTTTTTTACATGGAGATAGAGAGAAAAAAAATGCAAACCCCCAAAAAAATCCAAATAAATTGAAACTTCTATTCCCTTAAACCCCTTATTTCACAATAGCTGCAAACAAATAAATTGTTAGTCAACGAAAATCCATCGACCTAAGCTAAGCCACATGTTTACCCAGACAATCTCAAATTCTAAAACCCCCATCCCCAAATCGACGAGAACATTAGATACACCAAAATTCAGTTCAGTCACTGGTTTATTATCGCAGAAAAAACGAATTATTTTGAAGCTGCGGTAAAGGACGACATCGATAATTTGGAAATTGTACCTTCCAATGTCATCGTCATTATAACAAGCTAGAAGTTCCAGCAGCAGTGAAGCGTAATGAATCTCGCCCTCGATCGCGACGAATAAGGCAGGATTTGAGCTCTGCAAATGAGGGATTTTTTTGGGTCCTGTGGTTTATTTGAAGGCTTATTAATATTAACAGAATAAGGCTCACTTGAAAGTTTGGAGAAGGATTTTCTTTATTCTTTTACCCAATTAAATTTTTGAATATATATATTTAAAAAAAAAAAAAAAACATATCTATTTATTCTCTTGGACTTGGTATTTGTATCAATTAAAACTTCAAATAGCCAAAACGAGCCTAACTCGACGATAATTGACGCGTACCCTCGACCAAGAGGTCAGAGGTTCGAATCCTCCACCTCCAAATATTAATGTATTTGAAAAAAAAAAAATTAAAACTTCAAATAGACATAACAATATAACCTATCAATTGGCTCGATAGGTGTGTTCTCTTAAAGACATGAAAATAAGAACGAGGAAAATGAGAGAATTAAAAGTCACTACCATTCATTTGATTTCAACATTTCTCTCTAATCTCTACATTTAAAGATATGTCATACATGTTAAAAAAGTATTACACACACGATGATTGATTGATGGTTTTAAAATGAAATCTTAAGGTATGGGTGTAAGTTGATTCAAAAGTCTGAGATTTAATTTAATGCGTTTATAAGTTTTTTACTTTAGGGTATGACATAATTATAATTATAGGGACTACGTTGTTACTTGTGTGCAAGCGTTTTCTCAGGTCAACAACATTTGAACGATGAGATTTAAACTTTTAACTTCGTTGGTCAAGAGTAAATGTCAATTGTCACTTAACTTGTTCAATTTAGTTAATTTTGTGAAAGTTAACAAATTGAAGGTGTTTTTTAACCTTCCATAGACATATTGGACTAAAATCATTGGATTAAAAACGTGATTTGTGTTTTACCACTGATTTGGAAAATTAACCTAAATCTAAAATGTTCGAGGTCAAAAGATTTTCAAATTATTGAGAAAAAATCTTATATTCTATTTGAAACAAATAAAAATCCATAAATGGTCCAATACCAAATTTATTTTCTCCCAATAAACGAAATCCAACAATAAAATTAAAAGCAACTAAAAAAAAAAAAAAACAATTAAAAGAGAGAGAGCAGATGGCAAGAAAGCTTATTGTTAAATTCTATTTTCATTTAACAATTTTTTAAAAATAAAAAAAAAACCACAGGCCTTTTTCATTTTTGTTGGCCTTTTAACTTTAACCAAACGACAATAACAATTAAAAACAAAGAGCTAGAGCATATTATATCCGGAGTTACAATACACACAAGAAAATGATAGAACATGAAATTTAACCTTAAATTTAATAAAAAAAAAATATATGATTTCAAAAATTGTGCAGAACAAAAAATAATTGAAACCCTACTTGAAAGTAGAAAAACAGAGGCATGATTATTTATAAACAGAGATTAAAGCAAGTGGAAATGGGCGTGGGCGTGAATTGCAAAATTTTCGCCCAACGAGAACTCAGCGAAAGTCATATCCAATTCCCTAATTTCCCTAATCTGTTGGATTTCACTAAGAACAAGTTTCCAAATTTTCAATTAACCGACGGATTTTGGGGCCTCCGCTTGGGGTTTTTGGGGCATAATCGAATCATCATCACACGCCTTTACGGAGAGAGAGAGTAGCAGAGAAGCAGAGCAGCAGAGCAGAGACCTCGCCTACTTCTCGGCTGGCTCCTTCGCCATTTGCAGTACTAATCAGCTCTCTCTCTCTCTCTCTCTTCCTGTCACTGGCGTTGGCGTTGGCTTTCCTTCTCTATACCCACTTCTCCAGTTGGGCTTCACGGAGGGGGACTTTTAAGTAGCTTTGGCCATCAGTGGATTGGTCTGTCAGTCCTTGTTCTTTGCTGTCAATGTTCTTTGTTAACTGGTGTTTGTGACATAGAACTCGGAGGGGAGGATTGGACATTTCGTGTAAGCTTGAACTCTTTCTTGATGCTTTGCTGTTGAGTATTTATTGATCGACCCATTTTTTTGTTTCGCTTTTCTATGTTGCTCAACTGTTTGGTTGGTTAGTTATTGGGTTTAAGGATTTTGGGGTTTTAAACCGGGGTGTAATGAATTTTGTTGCTGGGTACTTGGGGTTGAGTAGCTATTTTTCTTTTCATTTTTGGAATCGAATAATAGGGTTTGAAGTGCGTTTTCTGGGACAGGTTTGGGTGAAGAAGCTTCTGATTTGGTGATGTGGGTTCTATCATAGAGCCACACTAGGGTCTGTTGTTGAGTTAGTTTTGGAGGCATCAATGATGGAGTTTGTTGCCAATGGTGGTTGTTGATTCTGTAATCTGAGGTTGCAGTTAGGCATAAATGGAGTTGACAGAAAAAGACGATAGCAGTGGGAGGGAGATAGTCCCTGTGAGAGAAAATGGTTTCTTGCAAGGATCACAGTCTTCTTCCAAAAGGAGTTCATCTCCGGCGAGTATCGATTCTGCAGAGAAGAAGGTTGAAGGCAAGGATGGTCTCTTCTTTGCCAACATTCTTCGATCAAGAAACAAATTTGCAGATGCTCTTGTTCTTTATGAGAAAGTATTAGAGAAAGATGGTGAAAACGTGGAAGCTCATATTGGCAAAGGAATATGTCTACAGATGCAGAACATGATCAGACCTGCTTTTGAAAGTTTTGCAGAAGTCATCAGGTTGGATCCACAGAATGCATGTGCCTTCACGCATTGTGGTATTCTGTACAAGGAGGAAGGTCGTCTCGTAGAGGCTGCTGAGGTATGCTATGCAACTTGACATCTTTAAGATATGTAACATAACATCCCATGTAAGAGATATAGAATGTAGTTCATTTGAAACATATTACTGTTCCACCTGATTTCCCATAAGTCCATTCTTACTTGGCAATCTATAGTTGAAGGGGTAATTCCCTCATTCCTGGCTCTATATTTAGAAAATTACCACATTCTTAAATGTGTACTGAGAATTCTTTTGTAGTAATTGATATTGTCATAGACAGATGTGGAGCCTGAATGGGTTCTTGGTGTGTTCTTTTAGAGATTAACAAAAGCTACTTGAATATTAATATTATTTTTTTTTTAATTTGAGTCTGTTATTTGTACTGTGATAGATACAAAGGACATATTTTTAGAAAGGGCAAGCCTAGAAGAGTCCCAAATATTGGATCAAACCTTGTGGACCTTTTAAATAAGATCCCATAATCCAGTAGAATTCTTTTGAGGAAATTTCTAAAGCCACAAGGGTGCCTAATTTATTGGCCAAATTAATTATTTATACCCAACCTATGTTACCAATTGGACACAATATCGCCACTTGATAAGATGAGAGCACCTACCTTCACAACACCTTGATATTGGAAGTTTGCATCAATTATTTAATTTGCTTGACAGGAGGTAGGGTTTTAGAAATAGCCTAAAAGAACGAAGATTTTCTAGGATGCATTGGAGGACAGTAAGTTTCAACCATTGGAGGAGGACTTCTCCAAGGAGCCAACTGCTTGTAGACTTTGGACAAGTTGACTTCTAGAATGAGGCCTGTGTGCAAGGGGTGGCCTAAGGTGCCGAGAAGAAAGAGAAGAAATAGAGAAATTATCATTCATAGCACTATTAGCGATTTATAATTGGGGCGATTTGTAGAAAAATTCAAGCCTTTTATGTCCCCTTCCATGTTATACTTTTATCACTTTTAACATTTCTGAAAATTTCCCTTTTCAGAATTATTCTTATTATTAATTTTTTCCCCTAGAGACACATTGATGGTCGATAAATTATTTGTTGTTTTTGTTCATGTCTTGTTCATTATAGAAAATGGATTAACCCACAAGTTGATAAATGTTTAATGGGGTTTCTCTTATTTTCATATATATGTTGCATTTTAAATGTCTACTAAATTTATAACTTCTTTTACTCTTGGCACATGAACTTTCTCCAACTATGCCATTTATATGAGTGGTCTTTTATCTAATGCCCAATTTATATGATTTCCCACATTGGTAATTTCTTATTCTATCTGGCTAAAGATTGGTTAGAGGTAGGTCGAAGGGTGAATTCTGGTTTTGAAATTATAATAAGGCTGGGAGGCCTTTTGCATGCTCACTGTATCTACTCTAAATAAAAGTCCTAGTTTATCTGTTTCAGGTCTTTATACTTCTTACTTTATCCCATCTATTTGCTTATGTTTTATGTTAATTATGTTTTTTATTTTGCAAAATTTATGTGCCGTTGCCAATTCTCGATCAATTTGCTTTGGACAGTCATATCAAAAGGCTTTGAGAGTAGACCCTTCTTACAGACCAGCTGCTGAATGCCTAGCAGTTGTTTTGACTGACCTTGGGACCAGCTTAAAGCTTGCTGGCAACAGTCAAGAAGGAATTCAGAAGTATTATGAAGCCCTCAAAATAGATCCACACTATGCTGTAATCTTAGAACTCATCTTTTTCTTACTTCTGGGCATCTACCCTTTAATTTGTACCCTGCATAAAACTATGTTCTTATACTTTTACTTCCCATGCAACTGCAGCCTGCATATTATAATCTTGGTGTTGTCTATTCTGAGATGATGGATTATCAGACAGCCCTTAATTGCTATGAGAAGGCTGCATTAGAGAGACCCATGTATGCTGAAGCATATTGCAACATGGGTGTAATATATAAAAACCGTGGGGACCTAGAGTCAGCTATTGCCTGTTATGAGAGGTAGTCTTACCCTGTCAGTTGTTTGATGCTGCCATTGATATCCCTCTGTTGTTTCTTTGTTTTTTTCCTCAGATCTCAGGAATTAGTGTTTATTGATGCTGATTGTATATCTATCTGATTGGTTTTTGGAATATATATCTATCTGATTGGTTGCTCTGTGGTGTCAGGTGTCTAGCCGTTTCACCAAATTTTGAGATTGCAAAGAATAATATGGCAATTGCCTTGACAGATTTAGGAACAAAGGTTGCCGACTCCTTTCAATTTTTAGAAATTGTATTGGATATTTTAGAATTTCTTTCTTTTGCTAGTTTTGTACTGGACTTTAATTTCATTCACCATGTCTGTCTTATTTGTTCAGTTGTTAGTTGAATGGATATATAATCTATAATTTTACTAAAATTTTGTGTAGAGGCGTTTTGCTTTTTGCTTCCAAAGGCCTGCGTGAAGGTTCTGATTAAAATAAAGACTGGTGAATAGTACATTGTGAAACTTGTTAACATAAAATTCTTGCTAGGACATTGTGAAGAGACTGAAACTTCCCATGTGTTGAAAGGAGGCTTCATTCGAGGAAATATTCACATATCTCCAAAGGTGGCAGGCGCTCATCCAAGCTACCCTATCTAACCTTCCCACTTAATTTTTGTCTCTCTTCCAGTTTCCCTCCAAGGTTGGTTTTGCTATAGGAAAGGCTTACAGAAATTTCCTTTGGAAAGGCTCAATTGATTCTTCAGGTTTACACCTTGTTAGATGGGGGAAAGCTCTCTTTCCCGTGGGGCAAGGGGGTCGTGGTCTACACAGTATGAAACAAAGCACTTTTGGCTAAATGGATTGGGAGGTATCAGAAAGAAGATATTTGAAGGCAAATTACTGATGCAAAATATGGTAAATCTTCTCTCAATAGTAGGCCTAACAATAGATCTATAACCTCTGCAAAGACCCCCCGGCAAATTATTTTGAAGCACCAAAGTTTGGTTATTTATATATATTGAAGCACCAAAGTCTTGTTTTAGATAGATTGATTCGCAAAGTTGGCAATGGAGCAACCACCTCCTTTTGGTACAACCGTTGGCTGTTGGATGTTTCTTTGGCATCATGGTCTGCCCAATGACACTACATCTTCCCATAGAAAAGTATCTTTGTACAGGAATTATAGACTGCAGAATTTGAAAATTAGAACCTTACACCAAGGAGGAACTTGAATGAAGATGAAATTGAGGAATGGGCTGGTCTCTCCCACCTATTATCAGTCATTCACTTATCTCACACATGAGATCTTTTTCTATGGAATTTGGAAAGCAGATGATCCTTCACTACAAAACCTCTTCTAAATGATATTGGCAGTAAGCTGGGAGACTCACAATCTCTTTTATATGGCTCAATTTGGAAGGATCAATACCCCGAAATGACCATACTTTTCGGAACTAAGTGACAAGGCTGTCAACACTTTTGATAAACTTCAGTGTCGAATGCCTTATTTATTTGTCTCCACACTGTGTCATGCAACAAGGATACTGAAACTGAGGAACACATTTTCCTCTCTTGCTTCTTTGCCAATAGGTTGTGGAAGGAGATCCTATCCTCTTTTAATTGGTCGAAGGTCCTTCCAAGGGATTCAAAATGTCTTCTCCAATACACCCTAACTGGCCACCCTTTCTCTGACAAGCAAAAGATTCTATGGATGCATCTTGTTTGGGCTTTTGAACTAAACCGAAGGGGTTTCAACGACAAGGAAAGATCTTTTGATAATTTTTTAGAATATGTTGACTTCCTAGCTTTATCATGGTGTAGATGTTCTTATCCTTTTGATTCTTATAGCTACTCTAACACTTTTTTCCGATTGGAGAAGTTTATTGTAACTCCTTTGGCTTGCTAGACTCTTTCCAATTTCATAGATCAACAAAATTTGTTTCTTATTAAAAAAAGGTTTTTGTTCATTCTCGGCTGTCGCTGTCACTATCCCAACTCCACAAAGAGAGACACAGAAAGTTGCATTATGAAGAGATGAGGATGATCCTCTCATCAGAAACATGGATATTCCCAAGCCGATGAAGATCAAAGTGAATGCAAAAATCGGGAAACTCACTTGCAATTTCAAGCATCTAAATTTGGATTTCCTACTGATCGTGGAAGAGGCCATTAGAAAGAAGAAGTTTAAGGTTGATGCTTGGTTTGGCTCGAGGATGACTTCTTTTGCCATTCGTATTACCTTTAGCCATGTTAAGAACCTTATCGCTGGTGTCACCAAGGACTACTGTTAGAAGATGTAGTTTGTTTATGTTCACTTTTTGATTTAATGATACATCACTAACGCCAAGTCCATTGAGTTTCGTAATTTTCTTGATGAGAAAAAGGTGCCAAAAGTAGATATGCTCGGTGCGTATCTATTGTTCGATCTGTGCAGGTCAAAGACGAATTAGTCTTGGATGGTAACTATCTGAGAAGGTTATCATTGGTCTTTTTTTATTTTAAAAAGAAAAAGAAGAAGAAGAACCTAAAGTTATTTACATGGAATCCAACGGTGAAGTGGATGAACTTGAATTATAATGCTCTTCCGGAAAATAAGTTCTTCCAGTTTTATTAAATCCTATTAAAATTATCATCTAACTTCGAATTTGTGAGTACCAAGGAAAATTAATCAAAAGGAAATTTGTCCTTTATCCATGGATTGGCCTAGTGGTTAACAAGGGTCGTGGGTAATGAAGGGCTCAGAAGGAATGAGTTCAAATCTTGGTGGCCACCTACCTAGGAATTAATATCCTATGAGTTTCCTTGGCAACCAAATTTTAGGGTTAGACGGTTGTCTCATGAGGTTAGTTGTGGTGTGCACAAGTTTATCCGGACACTAACAAATAAAAAAAAAAAAAAAAGAAATAAATTTGTCTTTTTCCCTCTTCTTTCTCTATATTAAGAGTTAGAACACTAGTTTCTGAACCAGAAACAAAACTTTTCAGTGATAAAAATGAAAAGAGACTAGAACTACCATTGTTTTAATTTTTTTATAATTATTTATTTTATTAAATTTCCTCTGAGATGTTGCTGAGAGTTTCTGATTATGAGTTTTAATCTGTTTTCAGGTTAAACTGGAGGGGGATATAACCCAGGGTGTAGCATATTATAAGAGAGCTCTGTATTACAATTGGCACTATGCTGATGCTATGTACAATCTCGGGGTTGCATATGGTGAAATGCTTAAGTTTGACATGGTTAGTTTTTGTAGAGGACAACTTGCTTTCTTTTGAACGCGGATGTGCATGCTCTCTCCCTTCCACTCACCGACCTGGTCTTAATTATTTGTGTTAATTGAAAATCTTGTAAAAACTCTGCAATCTCTTTGGCTCTGCAGGCTATTGTTTTCTATGAGCTAGCTTTCCATTTCAATCCTCATTGTGCGGAGGCATGTAATAATTTAGGGGTTATATATAAGGATCAGGACAATCTGGACAAAGCTGTAGAATGTTATCAAGTAGGCTTACTTCTTTCCCTAGTTATCCACTTGATTATTCCTTCTCCTTTATGACGTGTTATAATGTTGACACTATGAATTTTCTATCACGTGTTTATATTTTTCAGCTTGCCTTATCAATAAAACCCAACTTTTCTCAGTCCTTGAACAATCTTGGTGTTGTCTACACGGTCCAGGTGCTTGTACTAACACTTGACTGATAGTAGAATTTTAAGCGAACTTTTACTTGGGATACAAAATTCATAGATTTGCAATTATCAGGGGAAAATGGATGCTGCAGCGAGCATGATTGAAAAAGCTATTCTTGCAAATCCAACTTATGCAGAAGCTTACAATAACTTAGGTTCGTTCTGAACTTTTCCTCTGGAATGTACAGTTTAATCCTGGAATGCATTTGTGTAAAATGTGCAGCTGTCACATCAATGTGCTGAAAACTTTCCATCCTCATTTATTTCGATGAGGTCTAGTAATTTGCTTTATGGGATTGTGATTTTTTTATATCATTAATTAAGGTTTTTATGTCAGACCTTATGGCTTATGGCCATATTATTCGAGCACATGCATTGCACATGTTTATGAATTATATATTTTATATACCGTCTGTAGTTCATAGGGCGATCTCCACCCTCGGCCCTTAGGCTGTCATCTTCTTTTGTGATTAATATATATCCTTGATGTTTCCTATAAAAAAAATAATAAATAAATAAAGCTCCCAATTTGGTAAAATATTTCTTATTATACATAAAGTGAATGAGGAAGAAATATGTTCCAGCAGAATTTTTAGCCACCTCAAACACTTCTTTTGCTGCCTACCTCGTTTTCGCGTTTTGTCTTAGATCCAGCTCTATTTAATTAAATCAGTATAGAAAAATGATATTTATTCAATTTAAGGAAATGAAGGCAAATTGTTTATGAATAAGAATAGTAGAAGACCCTTTTTCGTGGTATGTTCTAATGCTCCATATTTCTTTGTACCCCCTCCCCCAAGAAAACACACACATGCACAAAATGACCATTTGATTACTTGGAGTGCAGGAGTTTTGCATAGGGATGCTGGGAATATTTCCATGGCGGTTGATGCTTATGAGCGGTGCCTTAAAATAGACCCCGACTCCCGGAATGCTGGCCAGGTAGTTCCTTATTCATTTTGTAGTGCCAATTGTGTATCTAGTGAGACCTATTTCTTTGTTCTTTTAAAAAGCCTTTTATGTATAAATTGAAAAGAAACTTGAGCAGGCTGATGACATGAGATATCTTTTGTTTTCTTGTTATGTCTTCTACAGTATCCAACACGGGGGGGGGGGGATTTTTCTTTCCCTTTCTAGTCCTCTCGTTGGTTGGAATGTGTTCTTTCTTGTTTGGCCTCCTTTTATTCTTTTATTTGTCAAAATGAGAGTTTGGTTTTTGAGGACCATTAGAATTTGATCTCGTCTAAAGAGTTTGCTTCTCAGTCTTGAAAGGCTAATTCTCCTCCTGAAGCAACCCGTGTTAGAAAGACATAGATTAGCTGTTTGGAGTCCACCATGGTTAAGCCATGGTGACCACCTACCTAAGATTTAATATCCTATGTGTTTCTTTGGCAACCAGATGTAATAGACTAGTAGGATCATATAGTTGTCTTGTGATAAAATTGTTTTTTATTTCCTTAAACAATAATTTCTTACTTGTTCATTTCTTGTTCCCACAGAATCGACTGCTTGCTATGAACTACATTGATGAAGGACATGAAGATAAACTTTACGAGGCACACAGGTTTCAGATGATTCCTACCCCCAAAACCCCTCCATTACCAGTCTTGCGTGCATGCATTAACTTTGTTTTATAAACTATTTTGCTTTCTTCTTGTTCTTCTTTGTTTTTAAATCTTTTTTATATCAACCGCTGTGGGTTGGCCTAGTGGTTAATAAGGGTCAGGTAAACAAAAAAGGGTCTTAGAGGGAATGAGTTAAGCCATGGTGATCACCTACCTAAGATTTAATATCCTATGAGTTTCCTTGGCAACCAAATGTAGTAGGGTCATATAGTTGTCTTGTGAGAATAGTTGATGTGTGCACAAGCTGGCTTGAACATTCATAGATATTAAAGAAAAATCTTCTTTATGAGCAAAGTTTTTACTTTTTATTTTTTAATTTATTATTATTAATTTCAAAATCCAAACTCCATATGGATATAGATGCACTAAGATGTTGTCTTAAAGACGACTCATATCAAAAGCCTGACTGGGAGGTAAAAGTTAGATTTAGACCAATAACACTGTACATCAGATTACATCCTATTAAAAATGTTTTTTTTTTTTAAAAAAAAAATTCTATAAGAAACCGAACTTTCATTAAGAAAAATGAAAGGGAAAACAAGGGTATGCAAAAAACAAGTCTTAGAGCAAAAACAAGTCCCAAACCAAGGACCCTACAACTAATTACAAGAAAGAATCCGAACCTAAAAGAATGAGCCTCAAAGAGTAATTACAAAAGATCCGATTAACGGACGCCCATAAAAAAAATTAAATCTAATGAAATCCCAAAGCTCCTCTCCTGATCTCTCCTTTCCTCTAAAGATATGGCTATTTCTTTTGAGCCAAATGCCCTATAAAGCAGCAAAAGAAACAAGCTTGCCTTAAGATCTTTTCCTTATTATGAAACGAGGGGTTTAAAAGCACTTCCTAGATCATGGTATCACAACCTCTATTATGAACCAATGCAACCCTGAAAAAGCTAAAATACCGATTCCAAGGAGAAGAAGCAAAAGAGCACTCCCCTAGCAAATGATTAAGGGACTCCTTCTGATTCTTGCAAAGAATGCACTATTGAGGGCACAACACAAATGAGGAATGTCTTTGGAAATGATCTTACGTGTTCACCCTGCCATGTAAAACTTGTCTAGCAAAAAATCTAACCCTCGCAGGAATTTTAATCTTCCATAAAAAAAGAAAGCAGAGACCCCCTGATTGGAGGAGATCCACCAAGGATTTGGAAGAAAGATTTACGAGAGAAACCAAACCCTCAAAGAGTCGAGGAGTCTAGACTCTAGAGTCTCTCCTTCCGTGATGAATGGACTGGCATGAGAGAATGGAGAGAAGATTGACAAGGTTGGCCGCCTTGCAATTGGTAAGGTGGCAACTGAAGCCCAAGGAGAGAGATGGGGAGGAGGCAGAGGAAGTCAAAATAGAGGCCACTGAATGTAACCTCTTCTTGGTAAAATGATAAAGCTAAGGAAATAGGGAACACAAGGGTCTTTCCCTCACCTAGGAATCCTCCCAAAAGTTGGTTTTAGGACTAACCTCGATAACACATGGGATAAAGCTGGAGAAAAAAAGGAAAACCCAAGACAATCGCAGTCCAAAGGTTTTTGCTAGAACCCTTGAGCCTCCAACCTGGAACCCATTTAAAAGGATGAGGTCCATACTTGCTCATAATGACCTTATACCCTAGGGAGTCTAGCTTGAAGAAATTACATCCTATTAAAAGTTGAAGCAAACCATGAAAGACGTGCATTCTTAACTCTAGGGCAATCCTCCTCCTTTATTTATTTATTTATTATTATTATTATTATTATTATTTATAAATAATAGACATCATACATACATACATATATATGAGAAAAGGCACAATAACAGCCTAAGGGTTGGGGTTGAGGACCCCCCTCCCCCCGAAACTACACCAGAACAGTCTTCCAGTCATTAATGATCATGAGTAGGCTATAATTACATAAGAATTTTTTGTAAAAGGAAATCCACCAAGATGCTGTATTTTGTACAACATTACAAAAATAATCAAAAGGCAAAAACATATCTTCAATCGCTCTAGCATTTCTTTCCTCCCATACATGTCACAAAAGCAATCTAAAGGCACAACTCTAGGGCAATTCAAACTCACTAGCAAAGTTATTTCATTAATGACTGGGAATTCCAATTAGTAAGTAAATTGGAAACTTGTGATCATGGATTTGGTCATGTGTGGATGAATTATCCTAATCAAATAAATAGCATAATAGGGCTATGGCCACCTACAAGCAACTGCACAAACTGACTCATCAGGGACTACGTCGTTGGGTTCAGTCAAACAAAATCAATGATGTAGCAGAAGAGTTGTAGAGATATCAGATTTTTGGTCTGTCACTGCTGATGCTATTGAAAATAATTTCTTTCCCCATTGATTGACATGTTGATTTTGTTAGAAAATCATTCCCTTGAATTTTCATCAAAATATGTCCATTAAATGCTTCAGACAACCAAACCCCCCACCCCCCATTGATTGACATGATGATTACTTTACCCTCTGGAGAGCTCATTAGACTGGATGGAAGAGCTTTCATAGTTTTATTCTTCGATTGATGGTTCCTTGGCACAACTTAGTACTGTATCGTGGTGCAAGATAATGGGTACAAAGTTGTAGCTCCTTGAATGCTTCTCATGCTCAGGGTTAGACCTTACTTTTAAGGAGGTTGGTTCTGATTTTTTCCAGCTTGAGGGAGGACATTATAAGTTTGGCTTAAGAAGTGACCTGTTTGCCAGACATGTTGTTGCTTAAGGTATCTGATACCTCGGTTGTTATTAGTAAAAGGTATTTCCACAGTGGTCGGTTTAAGATTCTTTAAACAGGTCAAACCCATTGTAGACGATTGCACTTCCTGAGTCTGTTCAACTAGATAAAGCTATTATGAGACATGCAGATAAGGAACAAGCTTGATTACTTTATGTTGAAACTTTATGGAGAATGGTTGGGAACTTCTTCCTTTATATTGACGAGAGCAGCATATTTGCCTGCAGATTTTCTTTTCATTTTGTGATCGAAAATCTACTGATGTATATTTTCCACAAAAAAATACTGGCATATTCTTTTATTTTATTGGTTCTAGGAATCTACTAACATTCTTATTAAAAAAAACTCTAGCATAGTCTTTTATTTTATTGGTTCTATACTGATATATATTTTTCACATGCCACAATCTACACTAACATGTTGATTTCAATTTTTTTTTTTGGGTAGCTTTGAAGTAAACTTGAGGTCCTATATTTAACTAGATTTATTGGTAATTATATAGGGATTGGGGCAGGCGATTTATGAGGCTGTATCCACAATATACATCATGGGATAACCCTAAAGATCCAGAACGTCCACTTGTTATTGGCTATGTGTCTCCCGATTATTTTACTCACTCAGTGTCTTATTTCATTGAAGCCCCTCTAGTCCATCATGATTATGCAAATTACAAGGTTATTGTCTATTCGGCAGTTGTGAAGGTATACAGTTACAATGTTGTAAACTTTTTGCATACCTTATTATGCTTGATTATATACTTTTTGTTTTAATTATCACTTTGCATCATATATAATATGTTATCAAAGCATTTCCCCTTACCATGTTAATGGTACTAAAAGTGCCTTTTCTTGGCATTCCAATGAATTTCAAGCTGCATCAGTAATATTGCATAGCTTACCAGTTCACAGGTTCTTTCAAATTCTTCTCTTGTAAACCTAGCCATGATTGCCAATCTCTGATGTTTGTACATTCAGAATTCTCATTAACTCGACTTGAACTTTAAATGTTTAATAACCCTACTAGACCTGTTCCTTTGAACTACATTGGCTCTACATATTGCTAATAACTCTGCTGACTATCATTAATATTGCATATCTTACCATTCTTGTTTCCAGTTCATACAAGCAAAAATGGTCTATTACCTGCTATTATTCACTGCTCCAGTTTCAATATAGATTGTTTCATATGATTTTACAGGCAGATGCAAAAACTATTAGGTTTAGGGACAAAGTCTTAAAACAAGGTGGGGTTTGGAGGGATATATATGGAATTGATGAAAAAAAGGTTGCTAGCATGGTCAGGGAAGACAAGGTGGATATCTTGGTGGAGCTTACTGGCCATACAGCTAATAATAAGTTGGGGATGATGGCATGTAGACCTGCGCCTGTCCAGGTATGCTGGAAGATATATTTCTCGTTCTTCTGTTGACTGACAATTGCTTCATTAGCTTGCATTATAGTTGTCTACCATTTTATTCTGTCTATCATTTACATTTTCGTGTCCTGCTTTATAAAATAGTTGTCTATGTATTGTTGAATGTGGTTTATGTAATTGGTACTGTGCCCCAGTCTCTATCTCTAACAGATGATACCTAGATTGATGTTTTTCAATTTTGTTTACAGTTATTTTATTATTTTATTATTTTATTTTTTACATTTGTCCTTGTATAAGTGTCGTGTCCATATTTTATTCTGCCCTGGAGCAACCGATTACCCTCTTATTTTATAGAATGATTGGCAAATCTTCATGCATAAAGATTAGGATCCAAATTGACCTGTGGAGGCTTGTATAAAGATTGAAGAAAATCCTTTAGGTTTTATTCTTGTAGAGATAGGGACAAGGCCTAGATAAATATGGTTTTAAGGTTGTCTTGTCTCTTTTGGTTATAATGATAGGGCTGCTATGGAGTTACTTGAAACTTTTTGAACCGGCCTCGAGTCTGACAATTAATCCGCAAAAATCTTCTGTACTTGGTTTATATGATGCTAAAAGAGTTGAGGACAGCTTGAGCGAATCTTCGATCTTTGTTTTGGTTTGGTGCCTTCCAAATAATGTCGAAGATTGTCTTTCAGCGTTGCGTTCAGCTTGGTGGTTTAAGGACAAAAGAAGAGTGCTAGGTCAAATGCTTCAAGAGCTCTCTTTAAAAAAGTCCATTGACTTGTTTTTGGATAATCTATTTTTTGTGGGTTGTACTTGGTGTAGGTTTTGTGATCTGGTTCCTTTTACAATCTTGGCTTGGTTTTCCTTTCCCATCCTTCATAATTTCATTTATTTGATGAAATCAGTTTCTTTTTACAATAAAGAGAAAGTGATCTTGCATAAATGGATTTAGTGATTTTTCCCACAAGTCTCTTCTCCTATCATATTTCTGACCTACTCTTTAGTTTTCTCTTTTTGTTTTTGACAAGACTCTCTAGACTTTTTCAGTTGCCAGGTTTTCAGATTTTCTAATGTTTTGTTAACTTCTGATGCATGGTGCTGGGTTTATTTAGGTAACTTGGATTGGCTACCCAAACACAACTGGTTTGCCCACTATCGATTATCGGATTACAGATGCACTGGCAGATCCTCCCAATACAATACAGAAGTAGGTCTCCAGTGTCTACTAGTTTAAGGACGAAACTTGTGGAGTTTGTTTTGTTTTACATCAATTATGTGCGTTATGTGTGTTATCATGCCATTATTTATCATGATTCACAGGCACGTTGAGGAGTTAGTTAGGTTGCCAGAATGCTTCCTTTGTTATACGCCTTCTCCTGAGGCTGGTACTGTGTCCAGTGCTCCAGCTCTTTCTAATGGCTTCGTCACATTTGGTAGCTTCAATAATCTTGCAAAGGTATAGGTTAACAGTAATTGGATACTTGTCTTCATGCATTTCTTTCTTCTTCTTTTTTCTTTTTTCTCCTTCTCTTTTCTGTCCAATTAGTCATGCTCATGCATTTCTTTGAAGATAGCTGAAACCATACAATGTCTAAACAGTAATAAATTTGTGATCTAATTATTTTGGCCATTGCCTTTTCTCCCTCTGTTTGCCTCTCATTAGATAACGCCTAAAGTTTTACAAGTTTGGGCAAGGATTCTATGCGCCATACCAAATTCTAGACTTGTGGTGAAGTGTAAGCCTTTCTGTTGTGATAGTGTGAGACAAAGATTTCTTTCAACCTTGGAGCAGCTTGGTTTAGAATCACAACGGGTTGATCTTCTTCCTCTTATTCTTCTGAACCATGACCATATGCAGGCCTACTCCTTAATGGATATTAGGTAAAATTTGAGAAGAATTTTTACCTTATATTATGTAGTTTGATTTTTTTTTTTTGTTGGTTATGTTATGTTGCTGAGTTGAGTATGGAGCATAAACAAGGACGTGATACAACATGATCATGGAAACACATCAATTTTTTCAAAAAAAAAAAAATCAGAATATGGACATGCTGGGGACATGTAGCTTAATTTTTTGTTTTTTTTTTTGATACAACATGTAGCTTAATTTCTTTCAAGTACATTTATATTTTTGCTCATTATTTATTTAATGATATGATATAAAAAAAAAAATTAAAAATTAAACATAAAAATATAGGTATTAATGAAACTCTCGTTCTTAAACATAAAAATTAAACATACATTTATATGTTTATTTAATATGGTTGGTGTAGCTAACTCTCGTTCTTAATGAAGCTCTCTTTTCTCAAAATATATATATATATATATATATATATATATATATATATATATATATATAGGTATTAAAAAGCATATGCAACATTTTTATTATTAGAAGGAAACAGAATCCTCCTATTAGAAAAGCACACACCAAGGCCTTGGACGACAAGGAAAAGGAACCATCAAAACTTTAACTACAAATCCCTTTCATTGGACAATTTTCGTGTTAGGGTTTTTGTTCATACTTTTGGTTGGTGTAAGTGTTTTTACTGTGTACCAGTTTAGTTTGAATGACCTTTTGTTAAACTGGTGGGTTATTTTTTTTATGCCCTTTTTTATTCTTCCATCTTATTGCAATGAAAGTTTGGTTTTTGGAAAAAAAGAATAATAATATATACTTGAAATCCCTATATTCGAGTGCATTATTGCTCTTAGAAATATGCCTTTAGTGCAAACATTGTAAAGGAAAATAAAAGAAAATAACTTCTGAAAGATATATTCAAGTGCATGATTGCTCTGAACTTCTTGTCTTTTATGAGATTTTTAAGAATTCTTATTTGTATTTTGGTGTAGTTTGGATACTTTTCCATATGCTGGCACCACAACTACATGTGAATCATTGTATATGGGAGTTCCATGTGTAACAATGGCTGGCTCTGTTCATGCTCACAATGTTGGTGTTAGTCTTCTCAGCAAAGTTGGTGAGTAACCATTATTTTTGTTCTGTGGCTGTTTAAATTTGCATCCTTTCATTTTTGTAGCCTAGTTTTGGTGGATCTAACAATTACCAAACTGAACAGAGAGAGAATCATAAATGAAGTAGATTTTGTATGAATGAGACTAAATGCTTTGAGCCAAATTCTATCCAGAATATCAAAGCTCCCATGTTTCTTTTTTCCTTTCTTATGCCACCCTTTTTCCAATATGGAATGAAGCCTTTTGTTTAAAATATGAAAAGAAAGAACAAATACTACATCCATCATATTAAAACATGAAAAGAACAAAATGGTTGAACATACATAATAACACTCTAATTGTGTGTGTAAAAGTAAGTTATAATTACAAAAAATGAAGAGAGAGTACTCCATAAGAAGCAAAAAAAATGAATAGAATCCTATAACTGCAATCTTATTATAAAAGTAAGTTATAATTATAAAAGTAAGTTATATAGTCGATCTTAATCTGAGTAACTGCAATCTGACGCCATAAATAAATACTTGACATTTTGCATGTTTTTATGCAGGTTTAGGACACCTGGTTGCTAAAAATGAGGAGGAATATGTAAAGTTGGCACTGCAGCTAGCATCTGATGTAACAGCACTTTCTAACTTAAGAATGAGTCTTCGGAGTCTTATGTCAAAGTCTCCCGTTTGTGATGGACCAAATTTCATTCTTGGTCTGGAGTCCACATATCGTAAAATGTGGCAGAGGTACTGTAAAGGAGATGTGCCATCATTGAGGCGCATAGAAATCCTACAACAGCAAGAAGCGACGGAAGAGCCAATTACAACAACAGAATCAAACATTCCTGCCTCAAAGGAGAGCCCTACATCTATCAAATCCAACGGACATTGTCCTGTTTCCTCGGATGTCGTCGTTCTTTCCTCTCATGGAGAAAATGGAGATCCATTGCATCCGAACAAAAAACCAGGCAAGCTCAATTGAAACATGAATTCTATTGAACAAATCGTGGAGTTCTTTTTAAAACTTTACAGGAAGCAGGCGAGGCGGTGTTTGTTTTGCCTGTAGCATCTAGCATCTACAGAGTATTGAGCATTGGGTTATGGTAAACAATGGTCAAGAATTCCAGCATATCTGAGGTTGCAAATGATCAAAATCTTCAACTTTTGCCTGGAGAAAAATAGAGGTTTGGAAACTTACTGCTAGAGATAGTCGTACTGCATTTTTTTTCCCACCGAATCATAGAAAATTAGGTGTCATTTGTATATCATAGAGGTTTTGCTTTTCTTCAGTTATGGTGCTGTGAAAATTTGAAATGGCTTGTGTAGGAAGTGTCTGGTTGGGAACATACTAAAGTGTCTTATTAACCCCCTTATGCTGTTATTGGAGATGCATTTTCCATGGAAGAAAGTTAATGAGATATTTAGTGTAAGATCTTTGAGAATTGTAGATATGATTTGGCTTTGGTTGGAACTCTTTTATTGGGAATATTTGCCTATGAAGTGATTGTTTGCAGCGATTGATGAAAAGCTTGCAAGTCACCATGGTTAATGTGCACTGACTATGAAACATTCCAGACAAGCTCTCTCTAGTCTCTACTCTTTAATAGTTATCAGTTAAGGATTTTCTTTTTCCTAATTGACAAAATTAACTAACATAAGTGATTTATTTATTTTTTTTACCCTAATGAATGAGTAGATGATACTTTAATTGATTTTTTGGGGTTAAAGTATATAAAATACCCGGGAACTTTAGGGTAGGCTTTAAGTTTTTTCTTAGATTTTGAGAAGTTACTTTGAGGTTGTTTCAAAAAATACCTTTGGAGATCCTTTCCATTCAAATTATGAACAAATATCAGCACAAGAATTGATATATAAAATTAGGAGGCTACACGAGATCATTTATGTAACTTGACTCGATATGATAGTTGATGTGTAAAAATAAATTTTAATTGACATGAGAGCTATGTAAATGTTGATTTTGGGAATGTTGTAAGTGATGTCAAAGATACCTTTTGAGTTAAAATTAATAGTAATAATGGTCTTTTAACAACAATAATGATCTTTTCCTTATAGTTGAAATTGAGTTGTGAATGGTAATATGTTAGGCATGCTTCTCAATTTTTACAATGCTAAATGATTTTTGTTTTAATTGAAAAATGCTCTAAGGGTATTTTGGAATAATTTCAAAGTTCAAGGGTTTAAATAAAAATTAGGGAAAAGAACACAGATCGCCCAAATTAGGGTCCTATATTTCATAAATGTCAAAGTTTTTCATTTTTTACACAAAAGGCCTAATGGGCCAATTTTTTTTTCATAAAAATCATAGTCTTTTTACATTTAAGCCCTCGTTTACAATACTAAATATTTAAAAAAACAAAATAAAACCAAAAAAGGAAATGCAGACCGTTTCTTCCTATTTTCAATTTTAAGACCGTGGGTGAGAGAGACTGAACGGAAAAGGAAGAGGTGTGGAATCGGTGAGGCGAAAAAACCCACGATTTTTGCTTCGTTTTTCCAGCGACTTTGCTAGGAAGAAGACGCAGAAATTTGGGGAAGACTTGCCACTGTTTGTAGAACTCCTCTAGTATATTTCGAACTTCGAAGGTACATTTTTAGGGTTTTTTTTTCTCTAGTTTACATTCTGGTATATTTTTTTCAAAATACATAGTTCATGTGCAACATTCCCACGATTGTTTAGAGTTTTTTTCACGCCCACTGTCCCTTAAGCGCCGACACTCTGTTTTTTCGAATTGTCCTTAGTTCTTCACTGTTGGAAAATTTCTAGGGTTTAATCTTCTTCAACATAGTTAAATAAATTTCATTAAAGATTTCTAAAACTAAAAACATTCATGATTATAAGCAGGTATATATGATATTTAATTTACATATATATTTGTATATATGTGATATATTATATAATAAATCATTATAATTCTTTTAACAGGTGGGACAATAAGATATAACAATTCCAACAGATGGTGAAAAAAATGATGCGGTCGTTGGACAAGTGAATGATATTGTTGAGCAGGAAAACAAAAAAAGCGAAAGTGAAAAAAAAGGGAAGCAGAAACAGCCTGAACAAAATCCTAAGGTACATAAGCTAACAATCTTTAATGTTTTGAATAGTTTATATTCTTACAGATTAATATTGTCATCGCAGGAAAAAAATCCAAAGAGGTCAAAAACCGTTGACGCCACAAATTCAAAGAGACTGACTAGGCAATCTGTGGCAAAGTTGAAGCAAAAAGTGAACATATCTGCCAAAAAAAGGAAGGTTTCCCCCCTCAAAATCTGAACAACAAAAGAAGGTAAAATTAGTTTGTTTAATGTTAACTAATATAAACCCAGACTTGTTTAATGGTTAATATGAAGGCTAATCTGGCTTTGTTATTTATTAGAAAACTAATGCGAGGAAGAAAATGATGAAGGTTGAAACATATGCTAGGGGGTCTATATTGGGAAATACCCATGAAGATATCTATAAGGTATATATCAAATATAGCATACATATATCTATTAGAATATTGTTTTAAAAAATATTCCTCTGTTTTTTCTTAATTCAGGCTGCCCCATTATTGCTCCCAAGGGATAAGTGGTCGAGTCTCCAAAAACTAAATATATATTCAAAATATGAAGTGCTAAAAAATATTAGAGAGAGGCTAGGTAGAACGCAGGGTTGTGGTTCCTTCAATGATCTTGAGGTCGCCATACACATCGAAGTTCGGAACGGCAGAGGGCAAGAAGAATGATAACAGTTTGGTGAACACACAAGACTATAATGGACCGAATTTCAATTTACTTTCTCAGTAGGAATATAGCTTCTTTTACTATTATGAATAGGATAATGATTACTGAAATTCTGTTGATTTTGGAACTAGTTTTCGTTGGCTAGATGGGATATTTTGTTGGAAATGATGGAGGCTGTTTTTTATATTCTGTTGGACATGAATAGGACAAAAAGAAATATGTTGGAGGCTGTTTTGAATATTTTGTTGGAAATGAATATGACAAGAACAAATCTGTTTGTTGGAATTCTGTTGAGATGGTTTGGTAGGCTTGTATTTCTGTTTTTGGATGATTTTTTTGGGAATGCTGAAATACTGTTTTTGTTATCTATGTATATCAGATTACGAAGAACTTCAAAAGGCATATGTCTTTGTTGGGATTGACAAAATGATGCATTAAGATTTCAAAAGGGATATATCTGTTAAGTTAAATATGTACAGATGTTTCGTTTATTATACAATGTGCTATATATATGTACATCTGTTTCAACTTAATATGATACATGATACATGTTCAGGTGTTTCGTTTAATATGATACATGTTGAGATGTCTCAACTTATCTTGCATATATATTTATATATATATGATATATATTGTTGTATATAACACGAGTTCATGAACACACAATACATGTTTTGAATATAGAGGGTAATATATGAGTTCTGCTGTGGCGTATACTTATAAATATGGTTAAGAATATATTAATCGGGATCTTGCATTAACAATATTGATGCCCAGAAAAAGGTATAACTAGATAATGAACCACTATACATACGGGAAAACAAAACAACTTTTATAACGATAAATCGTTGCAAGAAAAACAATGTTCAAACATAAATGATAATTATTCTCAACCCAAAGGAATAAGAAATTCAAATGTTCTTAACAAACCGAAATACAAAAATAACTACTGAGTTAGTGCAAGTCTGCAAGTCTTCTTATTATGCCCAATCCTGCCACAACGACCACATTTAACCCGTCTTTTGAACTCCATCTATGAGGGGATTCTGGTCTTCTTTGGCCTACCAACGGAACACTTAACGTTTGGGGGAAGAACTGATATATTTTTTATGTCATCGAGGATATGTCAGCTAGACTCATTGCCTAATGGATGGATTAGACCACTGTATATTGAAGAGAGAGTACTATTCAAGTAGAAATTTGATATCTACTGGATTGACCTAAAAAAAAATAGAATATAAATATCGACAGTTCAAAGTATACTATACAGAAATAGGATGTACTGACCTGCATCGAACGACCCATTGTGCAGCATTTGAACAATTATGCTACCTTAAAAATATATATAAGGAATAAACCACATAATATGTATCAGACACACATGTTATATATGAAACATAATTATTCTGACATATGATATATATTTTGATATGCTTTGGAATATATAATATTTAAAATATGATATATACACAAAAATATATAAGAAATAACATGTTCTATAAACCCGAACACATTATAATCAGAATAACAAGAAAATATAAAATAAAATTAAAAAAAAAAAAAAAAAAAAAAAAAAAAAAAACTAATATATACTAACCCAGCATATAATCAAAATATACTTTGTTATGCTTAGGAATATATAATATTTAAAATATGATATATACACATAAATATATAAGATATAACATGTTCTATAAACCCGAACACAATATAATCAGAATAACAAGAAAATATATGAAAAAAAAAACTTAATATATACAAACCCAGCATATAATCACGATATAACAAATATGAAGATATATATATATATATATAAAAAAAAAAAAAAAAAAAAAAAAAAAAAAAAACCAGCATATTTAAAAACTTAAATTAAAAGCAACCAAACACAGTGAATAACAAGAAGAAGAAGAATATATTGACTGATAATGAAACTGAAATTGGCTTAAATGAAATATCCCGTTAAATATATTAAATATTAAAATTGAAAACGTAGCCTTAAAAAAACATGTTTATAATGTGTACGAAATATATACGAAACTTACATTGACTAAAACGATATATCCCTCTTAATATATAAAATATAAAAACTTAAAACGTATCCATATAAAAACGTGTTTATAATGTGTACTGTATACGAAACTTACATAGACTAAGATGATATATCCCTTGGCATATATAAAATATAAAAACTGAAAAACGTACCCATCTTCAAACGACTGGAAAACGGAACGTAAAGGCTCACTGAATGCAGTCCGAAAAAACTGGAAAGCTACAGAAAAAACCCAAATACAGTAGGGGAAACTTCTGTATGCAGTCCAAACAAGCAAAGTTTCTAAGAACTGCCGTCCGAAACCAATGAAACAGAGGAGGGAAAAAAATATGAAAACCGACAACACTGGGCAACAGGAAGTGAGAGAAAATGCTGCCGGAAAAAAGAAGAAAATAAATGGGAAGAGGCCGGAAATAAAACCAAAACGGCACACAGACGGAGAATGAAGGATGGAACCACGATTATGGGAACATTCCTTAATTTAGGGGATTTGGTGAAAATTAACCTTTCTAAAGTGTAGCATATTCGGTTGGCTATTATGGAATGTATTATTATCGTTTTTAATATTATTTGAGAATAAATGATAATAACAAGGGTATAAAGGTCCAAAAATCTATCCGAAAATCTAATCTTGTAAATATCGAAAATTTTGGACATATGTGAAAATATGTCTCCAAAACGGGCTATCTACCAAAATTTCTCTAAAAATTATCAAAGTTAAGAGGATAATTGAAACCTATATTAAAATTCAAGGGTATTTTGTATAATATTGTTGGACTTCAACTTGCACCAATTGGGGATAACATTGTTGGGTTATTCTCTTCCGTTTGACTATGAGTTGACTCGATGTTATTTAAGAAAGTGATGACTCACATGTCAATAAGATTCGTACTTTTGTGTATGTTGTTATACTAAAACCAAATATTCCAAAAACATAATTAAAGATAGTCGCAGTTTCATGATTAAAAGATTTAAAAGCACTAAGGAGAAGATCATTCTAACATGGAATGGGAAATTCCAACTTTTCAAGATAAACCATCCTCATTTTGCTACCCATTAGTCATAATTATAGCAGTAATAGAAAATATTTTTTTAAAAATATATATATATATTCAACGTAACATAATTGAACATAATTCAACTGGTCAAAACATTAATAATTTACCTATGTTATTTACACAAACATAACATTAAAATATTTGGTGTTGGATGGGGGCAAAATTGCCATATGTAACCCATGCTAAAACTAAACCATTGAACAAATATGTATGTATATTAATATCATTTTCTAGAATAGTCTGTCAGTCAAAGTATATACTCAAGTAAAACAAAAAAGTTAAATTACAAATTCAGTCCTTAACTTTGAAATTTGTGTCAACTTGATCCCTAAACATTTAAAATGACATATTTAATCTTTGAACTTTCAAAATTTTTAAATTCCACGAATCTACGTAAAATTGAATATAAAATTCAAATTTATACATTGGTCAATTAATTTTAAAAATTTTCAAATTTGTTAATCACACACAAAATTGAAAGTTCAAAAGCTTATTAGATATCTTAAAAGATCCAAGAAAATGGACACAAGCCTCATGACTGTTTGTAATTTAGAAAAAAAAATGGTAATAAAAATACAATTTACAGATTATGCAAACCATATAAACAAAACCAAGTTGCAATATGAAATTTGAAAAAGAAAAATAAAATAAAAGATTCTAATCATATTGGATTAGGATTATCTAGCTACTTCCCCAACTCATCTTCCCCATCATGCAAACACTTTCTCTACCTGTTACTGATATTCAAACCAAAAAAAAAAACTCTGTTTTTTTGAAACTCAAATGGAGAAGTTAATTTCATCAACAACTCCCTCCACTTCATCTGCTCCAAATTCCTCTCTGTATTTAAATCCCAACTCTCTTCAACATTCCCATCACTCACAATTTCCTTCAATTCTCTGAAAATCTCACACAAATTTCTCTAAACTCCCATCTGGGTTTCTTTGAATTCTCAACAACAAACAGAGGAAATATGAAGAACGCCGAGTCGACAGCCATTGACGTCGCCCCCGAGACCAGCAACAGTGGCCCAATTGCCAAGAAGAAGAGCACCACGCCGCTGCTGGCGGCGTCGCCCCCGCCGGTCCGCCCAGACAGGGGCACCCACCGGACGAAACGTGGGCTTGCGATTTTCGACTTCATTCTGAGACTCGGCGCCCTTGCGGCGGCGGTGGCGGCGGCGGCGGCCATGGGAACCAGTGATCAGACTCTGCCGTTTTTCACTCAATTCTTCCAGTTCGAGGCTAGCTATGATGATTTGCCCACTTTCCAGTTGGGTTTTTTCTTTTAATTAACTAATTTATTTATTTATTTTTCTATTTTTGTTATTAAGGTCCTGTTTAATAACCCTTTGATTTTGAAATTTAAGTTTTTAACCACATACTTTCACCTATAAATTTATTGGTTTTCGTATCAATCTTCTACTTTATTTTCAAAAACAAGTTCAATTTTGGAAAAAAAAAAAGTAGTTTTCAAAATTTTATTTTTGTTTTTAAAATTTGGCTAGGAATTCAAATGCAACCTTAACTAATATGAAAAGCCTTGATAGGGGCCAACGCATAAAAAAGATGTATCGATAACCACGAGATCTGTGGTTCGAATCTCCCACCCCATATTGTCAAAAAAAAAAAAAAAAAAACCTTAATATGGAATTTACGAGAAAACAAGCATAATTTTCAAAAATCAAAAACAAAAAATCAAATGGTTATTAGGAATTAAGTTTTTGGGTTTTTTTTTTTTTTAATTGAATTGAATTTGCAGGTTTTTTGTGGTGGCAATGGGAATAGTTGCAGGATATGTGGTATTGTCATTTCCATTCTCAATTGTTTGCATTGTTCGTCCCCATGCTGTTGGACCTCGCCTTCTCTTGTTGATTTTGGACGCTGTAAGTTTTTTTTTTTTTTTTTTTTTTTTTTTTACTTTTTCTTTTTAAAATTGGAGAGTAATTGGGAAATTTTCTAGTACTCTCGTTCTCGTCCGAGTACTACTTGGCACAATCATATTATAAATTTTTCTATATAAATGATTGTTCAATGTTGTTGGACTTTACTTAAATGATGTTGACCTGAGAAATAATAAATGAGCAAATCATCCCAATAAATAATAGATGAGGAAATGACAGTAATACTTGTATTACGCTATAGTGTAAAAAATTATCCAAATGAAAACGAGTGTCCCTATTATTTCCTGAGAGTTTTCTTTTTCTTTTTCTTTTTTTTTTTTTAGAAGAAGCTAGAAAAAGTTGATCTTTTCTCAATGGTGGATAATAGGAACTTGTTTTTAAAGAAGATTTCTCAATGCTTAGCATAAGGATTGTGTTTTTGGAAATATAGGGTAGATTTCATAAATTAAAAGTAAGTATTTTCCTTGAAATGGAGATTTGAACTCATCTATGTACCTAATATGGATATTTTGTAAAAATATCATATTTGTATGAATTTTTTTTTTTTTGAAAAATAACTTATAAATTAGTTGATAAAATATACTCACAAGTCACAAATTAGAATGATGCTTTTTACAAAAACAAAAGTAGAAACATCTTTTCCATTTTATCCAATAATAAGTAGCCGACAAGAGTATAATTCAACTGTCATGAAATTACTTGTACTTGCAGGTGGCTCTGACGGTGAACACAGCGGCGGCAGCCGCCGCGGCAGCCGTGGTGTCTATTGCTCACAGCGGCAACTCAAGCACAAACTGGCTGGCAGTTTGCAACCAATTTGGGGACTTTTGCCAGCAGGCGAGTGGCGCTGTGGTGGGGTCTTTTGCTGGTGTGTTGCTGTTCCTTCTGCTCATCTTGTTCTCTGCTCTGTCCCTCAAGAACAGCCATTGAGATTTGATATGATGGGATTCTTCTTCTTCACATTATGTATTATTCTTGCAGAAGCTTTCTCAAAGTTTAAGCTTTTGTATACTTTGGTTTGTTTTGGGTTTGGGGTTGTGTCTTTGTTGTGTTGTGGGATATTGGGTTAAAGAAAATTGATATATGTAACTTCTTTTTCTTTTGTTATAAGGGTTATTGGGTTTTACTTTTTGTGTGTAAATGGGTTACCTATGAATGGAAAAGTTGTGTTATATGATATATATTATATTAAATTTATGAACGGTGTTCGTCTTTTGTGGAGTTGGATTTAATTTATTGGTTTTGTTTTGTGTGTCTCTTCTAATTTGACGGATGTGGAATTGGATGATTACATCTTTGGACAAATGACAAGATTGGGTATTTTTTGGGAAATAATAAAATTGATCGTCTCAACTTTTGGTTTTGAGCTCTGGCGGGATGATAAAGACATTTTCAAGAGATATAATGGTTGGCATGTTTTATCATATGATGTAATATAAGAGAATTGATTATTATTATCGAGTTCTTTTGAAGTCTCTCTCCATTCATTTTGACCATTCAACAAGGTCTAACTATTCATCTTCAACTTCCTCCTCGAGATCATTTTTCAATCGCATAACTTAGATATCTCTCATTCAATTGAATCAATAACCAAAGAAGATTAGAGGAATATTGAAACTCAAGGAAAAAAGAAGCTTGAACAACCAAATATTAGAAAAAAAATTAATATATGCAACTTCATTCAAACTCACTATATAATATTATTGTATCACCGGATGTAATATGCAATGTGAGATTTCTTTTGTCATTTCCTCAAAGGTATACTATAAATTATGCCCCATGCACATCTATCTAATAATAGTTATCATAAGCTTGTCTTATGAACTTATTGTTCCCTAAATAGTTCTTGAATATTAATTTGTTGCTGGCATTTTTCTTATAATGGTATGCGCTTATTTCTTAAAAGAATATAAAGAAAATTGAAAATTAAAACTTACTCGAGGGTGGTACACCTCCAACAATTTGCATGTTCTTTTCCTTTCTAACTCTGCCTCCTCTGCTTTCTTTAGATTTCATTGAAACGTCAAGTTTGATGACAAATGCTCCAGTAGGCTAGATGAAAAAAAAAAAAAAAAAACTTTTGTTTCTCAAAATGTCCAAAGGCCATTAACTAAATGTTAATAATTCAACACTAAGATGGAAAATATATTCAACATGGAGGCAAGTGTATTGTGAAGCTTGAACCAAACTTGATTCATAACAGAGAAGAAAAGCAACTTGTTAGTTGGTTGGATCAGTTATCCAAACAACCAAAAACAGAATAACAAAAGACTGTCACATCAACTTCATAAGTTTCTACTCAAAATATGTAATCATGTTCAAGTCTTTTTAGCTCTTGCTAAGATTAATGAAAGAAATAACTCTCACTGCTACTTAAAGTGGATGTAGGGCATAAATTGCTGAACCACTTTAATTCTTTGTGTTGTTGAGCTTTCTTCTTCATTATTCTCCTTTATGTGGTCTTTCCTTTCCTCTTTCGTTTTTCTTGTTTTCTTCTTGCAGGAGTCATGTTGATCTATATTAGATAATAGTTAGAGAGTTGAGAAGGAATTGACAGTTCGCACTCGTGAAATTGTAAACTAGTTCTCTTTGCCAGCACATATTTCTATTAACATGTACAATCTTAAAATTGCAGTTATATTCAAATTTAGAAAAAATAATTACAAAGATACATTTTATAGCTAATTGCAAGAAGAGGAGACTGAGGTTGTAATATCAAAACTTTTACATCCTAATTATTAGCAAAGAAGACAACTAAAAAGAGGACAAAGTCTTGTACAATTCGTATACCAAATTGTTCATTTTGAGAAGAATACAAACTTTACACCTATTCAAAGTTAACATCATCAGTTAGAGTATTAAAATTTTCTCCACTTCTCTAAAAATGAATACAAATGAAAAAAGAAAACATACTTTGTGTTTTTTTGTTCTATACGACTTATTTTGATTCAGTAATCACATTTGAGATAATAATATTGAAGAGCACAAGAGAAATACATGAAAAGTTACTACGAGCACAAAACTTCTTATCACTTACATATATTTCCAAGTAGTTGCCTGCTATCATTTTACTTTCCCTTTCCATGAAGAGCTATAAGAGAGTAAAAGAAAACATTTTAAAGAATATCCATTGACTCACAGTCGATCTGTTGAAAAAATTGAACATATCATGCCCTAGAATTTATTTATCTCACAAGAACGGGTTTGATCTCCACTTGAGAAAAATCTAGCTAGATAATTAGAAAATTTTGCTTGAACATATGAAGTTTTTCTAAAATATACCTCAACAACTGTGGCTAATTAGACGAGGTGGCCATAGACTTATGGGGGCTTTGAATCAATTTCAACAAGCTGTTGAGGTAGATCTCTCATTCTTGTAATGTTAGTGAATCGTTGCCTAGGATGTGACGAAGACGGCTCAAAACATGAGTTGCACCTCACGTCGCCTCGACTAGTTTATATGTTCAGGCCATTCACAGTAAAATGAACAATTTACAATGAAATTACATGAATATGAAGTATTTAGACTAAACTTCATGAGTAGCTAAAGGACATGATAAAAGAGTTATAAATAAAATTCAAACAAAGAAGAGAAAATGATAGGAGCCTAGTGCAAAATCTATATATACAAGTTTTATATCGTCCATCGTCCTATTTTAGAGTTCCCAAACGTTCCTATTCTTTTAAATTCTATACACCCTCATGAAAAAATGAACACAAACCATTAAACTTACCAAAACTTATAAGAACATAATTAACAACATTTATTAACCAAAACATAGGAATAGAACAACAAAACTTATCATTAACCCAAAAACTAAACTTATCAAAAATGAACACAAGCCCATATTCTCAAATAAATTTCTACGTACTCTGCATCCAAACACTCTTCTCATAAAGGTATCCAAATACTCTTTCTCATAAGGGTGTTAGGTTTCTTAAAAGTCTTCCTATAGTTCCAATAGAGGCCAACTAGTTGTGGTAAGGATTCGCATGCTCGAATTACAATACATTTAAAAAATCCAAAAGCAAAATTGTTGTAGTAAGGATTTTTATAAGTTCTATTGGCCTACCTATAATAAAACAACAAAATTTGTTACCTTCTCTAACAACTCCAACTGCATGTTCTTAGGTGTTTGCAATATAGTGTTGTTCCATGAACTTCAAGGCTGTAGCTATACAAAAACTGAATTATCGAACTCTACACAATAAATGACCTTTTGTATTAATTAAATCAAAATACCAAAATCAAAAACTAAATAAATAAAGGGGAAAAAAAAAGAAGCAAGGCTTAGAGTTCTGTCATCAACCTTCTGCACGTTCAAAGACAAAGAAATAGATGAAAAACAAGGGAATGAAATGAAACTCAAAATCAAAAGAACTTGGAGTATTAGATCACTTATATTTAAGAGAATTAAAAGCCAAGCATTAAATAAGTACCTAACATCTAGAGGCAACCCAAACTTTGTTACAGTTTCCCTATCTAAATTCAGTCTTCACCATCCCCAATAAGTTTCTACATTATTCAGGTTTGTAAGATCAATATGGAAAAATATAAGTATATAACTCAGTCCATAAGCGGCCCATTCATCACATACATTAGATCACCCAAAATACAAAACTTATGAGTCCTATCTTTCAAGCTTCAGAATCCAATCTAGTGCCATAGAACTTGCCTTCATTTCCTTGGTTTCTCGTTGTCAAGCCTCTAACATATAACTTCTAAACACATAAAAGTTAATAATTCAACGTAAGGCACAATATCAACATACAACCAAACACATAAATCCAATAACCGTTCACAAGTACACCTTGCCTGTATTCCTTCTTATTCTCTCCCTTCCCGACAAACTTCTATGCTCAGGCAATCTAACTAACAATCGTTCACAAGTACACCTTCAAACTCCTCAACTAACTCATTAACTCATTAACAAACTTTGAATTGAGTTAAATAGAAAACCATTATTAGAACAAGAAAATCAATTCTGTCTCAATAAAATAATAAAGAAATCCCTAGTTAAGACAAAACAACTAACTATTTCAATGTTGCAATTGAAATAAAACTTTTTCCTAATTTACTTTGTTTATGATTCTGATTCTGATCCTTTGCCAAAAAATTTCTCTCTGTTAAGAATCACTCTCAATTAAAACTAGAATGGAAGTTGTTATAATTATCATTTGCCATGTAATCTGACACCATGGCCAAACAAAAACACATTTAAAATCACAAACTCTTACAAACTTACTCTCAAACAGACTAAACGTTAAAAACTTTGTCTAAAACTCACCAAAACACACTCCAAATATCACAAACTCATCCAAACTACTTAAAAGCAAACAAATACAGCTTAACTCACTCAAACTCAATCCACATCCCACAAACCTAGCGACATTATTAAGCCTCTATCTTAACTTCAAATGTAGTTACTAAAAAATGGTAAAACTACATTACCTTGGCTTCTCAAAAGTAAACATCAGTGTGGCAAAGAGCAGTAAAGAGGATCTTCACACGAAGAGAAACTTGAGGTGGAGAAACACATTCCTATGTGCAGAAAAAGAGAAGAGAAACTTTATCGGGGTAGGGGGAGAAATTTTAATAAGGCCAGTTCTAACGAATAACATGAAATTCAAGTAGCTAATATGAAATTCCATGTGCATAATGAAACAGTGTTAGAAAGAATAAAACTGAGAAGTTGTAAATACAAATTTAATTAAAGAATCAAACAATGATCTTTTACACTTCAACTATATCTAAAGCACACTACAATTGTAAGAATGAAGTGTCTTGATGTCAGTTTATACACGTCTCTATCATGGATTGAATAATTCAAGCATGGAACTAAACTTGTAAATCTATCAGTTCTAGCAACATACTTCAAGGAAAAGGTGTAGTTGGATCATTTCTAGAATCATAAGTCTTCGTCTTTTAATTATTAGATTCAATTCCAAGCATAGAACTTAATCCATGGCTACTTACCTTAGCCAAACAAATACTTGCTAAATCTTATCAAATTCTTAACTCCACGACTTTAGGCAAGCTACATAAAAGAAAGGAAAAACTTCCTAAGTTAGATGAAATTAAACCCATTGCTTGAAACCATTAGAAGACGCAAATCGCCAAAAACTTGCAGACCCGCCGCTGCAACTGCCCACTGCCGTCCAAGACGTCGACCAAGAGTTGTTGCACGCCGGCGGTTGGTCGGAATCACAGAGGAGATGAGTTTGTGAGAAGAAACCGACCGGAAATGAAGAGAAACAGAAAACCCAAGAGAAAGAACCCATACCCGTCGCACTGAGGTCTGATCTCGAACAGAAGGAGTCGTCGTTCTGCTCGCGTGGTCGCCGGAGCTGCTCGCCGCAAGGAAGGGTGACGGGAGATGGGCTGTTCGACGGCTATCGTGAAAGAGAGGGAGGTGAAGATCGACTACGGTGCTAGAGGAAAGAAAATCGTGAAGGAGAAGAATATGGCAGGCGCGAGAGGGAGAGAGAGGTTGAGAGACGAAAAGGCACGGGTTAGAATATTTTTTTTCTCTTTTTCTCTTTTCTTTAAAATAAAAATATATTTTTTTTATTAATGAAAAAAAATAAAGTCATAAATTTATGACAATGAAAAAATATCATAAATTTTCGAAAATACGAAAAACTCCGTTTTTTCTCGCAAAAAACGCGCCCCCAGTTATTTATGACATTTTTTTCATCCCTTCCCTTTATTTTGTTTGACTATGGCATCATAGAAAGTGAAAATTGTAGTGGTGTAAATTTTGATTTATAACAAAACAAAATATGTGATCAGATCGGCTACTTATTTCACTTTCATTGATTGATGTCTATTGTATATGTAGCTTGTTTGAAAATATAAAATATAGGTACGTGTGATGAATTGCCTTGTCATTGCTTTTTATTTAAAATGTTTATTACATAAACCTAGTTCAACTACTTAAAAAGATTCTTCATTTATAGACTTTGCCAATTTGTCAACGAACTTTGGAAGATAATTCTCAATCAACTATATGCACATGAATGTTATTGAATTGGTAAAAATATTGTAAGATATAAACAATCATACTAGAGATTATAAAATATATGCGTCAAAAAAAAGGAAGTCGAAAGTGTCTTGTATTGTAACATAAAAATAGCATAACTTTAACCACACTTCTAATATTGTGCTAGTCCTAAGTTGAAACTTCTTCAGTTCGTTAAGTGAAAAACTACCTTGCCACCAAGAAAAGCATTTAGATTGAGTTTTAGGATATTTTTGACACTCTACAAAAGAGGAAAAAAAATCTTTCAAAGTACATAGTGACAATGACTAAACTTCAAACTTGGACAATTAGATGACAGTGATGTAATCTCTTTGAAAGAATTCGTTTGATTAGGAGTGCGTATTAAAACTTCAAGCCATAGTGATGTGATCTCTTTGAAAGTGCGGGTCTAATTGTGAGTTGATTATTAAAACTTGGCTAAATTATAAAAAATGCCCCTGGGTTTGTTTCAAAAAATACCTATGAACTTTAAAAAGTTTCAAAAATACCCTTGAACTTTAAAAAATGTTTCAAAAATACCCTTGTCGTTATTTTTTAAATGGAAACCATTAAAAATTTTAGTTTCATTAATACTCTTTAACTTTCAAAATATTTTAAAAAATAATCTTATTAGAAAACACTTTTTTTTTCCTTATCCCACCGTCTTCCATGAAAATTAATGAGAAGTTTTACCTATTTTTCATGTATTCATACACTAGGAGCTTTTCTTTTCTTTCAACACATCATCCCAAGAGCTTGACTAGATTTTCGGCAATGGTATTTTTAACGATTTTAACGGTTTCCATCCAAAAATTAACTGCAAGGGTATTTTTGAAACGTTTTGTAAAGTTCAGGGGTATTTTTTAAACTTTTTAAAGTTCAGGGGCATTTTTGAAACAAACCCCATAGTTCAGGGGTATTTTTTATAATTTAGTCTTAAAACTTCTCATAACGTACCAGTAATATATTATTATTATTTATCATAGTTCAAGTGTTCAACAATGTGGGATCCAAACCTATAAACTTTTGGTTGGAGATGTTTGGTTTAACTTTTCAAGTGTTTAATTTTGAAAATAAATCATTTTGAAAAAATTTCTAGTGTTTGGCAACCACTAAAAATGACTTAGATTGATAAATAAATGAAACTAACTTTTTAAAAAAGACAAAAACATTTGTGAGGAAATGCAATCAAACATATGAGTGTTTATATTCTAAACATTTTCTATACAAAATGTTTTTAAAAAAATACATTCTTGAAAAACATTTAGATTAAAATGTATTCCAAACGGACCCTAAGTCTTAATCAATTGAGTTATGTTTAGATTAGTTATATGACTATTATTATAATCCACATAAATCTTGAAAAGAAATTACAAAGTAAAACTGCAACCTACACTAATAAAAAAAAAAATCAGAAAAAGTACTTTTTTTTTTTTTATTGAAAAGGAAAAAAAAAAAGTACATCTTAAACAGAAAGAAAACTGGTAGTTAAGAAAATGCTTCTGGCTGCCGCAATGCCATCCCATTCTACTAATATAAAACTATAACCTATACTAATATCAAATTATATATTTGATTTTTCTAATAGTAATTCCTACCAAAAAAAAAAAAAAAAATCTAATAGTAATTTTTTTTATTATAATATTAATTAAATAAAGGAGCTAAGTTGAGTTTTTTTTTGCTTCTCTGTTTAGTGCAGTTGTAGTAGTTAAATTTAAATAGCTAATCCCAAACCTGTTTAATAACTATTTTGTTATTAGTTTTCTATTTTAAAAATTATTTTTATTTCCTCACATTTTTTAAATATAATATAATTTTCACTTTTTTAAAAAATATATATTTAAAATTTTAACCAAATTTTAAAAACAAAATATGATTTAATTTTTGTATTGCTTATAAGAATAAAATGGTTATTGAATCAAATCTATCCTAATAGAAAAAATGTTATATTTATAAAGTTGATATATGATCATCTAGTTTCAAAATTCAATATGTTTTATTTTAAAATTTGGAGAATAATTCATTTTCTACCATAGTAAGGCAACTTACTAATTATCCGTATTATTGTGTGGTTGGACAAGATTATTTTTGTTACAATTGATCATCCTGGTTAATATTGAAAAGGACTCTGTGGTCTATAAAAAAAAATAAAGAGTAAGAATAAAACTATATAAACAATGAAAGAAGAAATTAACATATAACTACAAAGTTTATCTTTAATAGTTTTGTTAAAAACGATTAAAGATAAATTTTTATCCTTGGTATTTTAATCGTTTTAATTTCATTTCTATTTTTAAAAATATAATTCACCAGCAAAAATCTATGGTTAGAAACTTAGCCTAAAAAAAGACTTATCAGTAATGTGATTACTATTATAATGGTGACTTAAGACACTTTGAGGGTCATGTTAAAAAATAACTCATAAACACGAGAAAACTTAGAGACAAATGAAGAGGAAATAGAGCAAGGATACTATCAACTCAAATTTGATCCTCTTAACAGAGGATGTTATTTCTTTATATGGAGATCTCAGATCTTGGCTGAAACCTGTTAACCACACCACTTGTTTGATGCTCTCAACGGAGGATGCTATTTCTTTATATGGAGATATTGGTTGGAAACCTGTTAACCACACCACTTGTTTGCCTACTGCTAGAAGACGTGAATAGTGGAAAGTGTAGTATAATATTTTCTTCGCAATGTTTGGTGGTTGTGGTAAGTGGAGGATGTCAAGTACGATAATTGATTGAGGAGTTAACCTCACAAAACAACTTTGCAAGCGTCTTGTGACCAATTAGGTGTAGGATAAATCTTCACTTGTATACAATGAGTTATTTTAGAAGATCATGGAACAAGACATATCCTCATAGCTAAGGAAATAACCTAGGTTAAAGAGAATCTTGCCCTTGAAATGGGTAAAGAGAGTTTGGTAACTAAGAGTCATTTTAGCAGATACAATTAGTAATTTCCTTTAAAGTATCTAATAATTAAAGTTTTTTTCTTTCGAACAACTCAAAATTAAAGCTTAAAAAGTCTAATAGTTAAGATTAAGTATATAAATTTGGGATATTTTGTATAAATAATTTTTTTATTAAAAAGAAAAAAAAATGAAAGAAAAAGTAAAGAAGGGAAGAAAAACATATTTTGGATTTTCAAAAAAAAAAAAAAAAAAAAAACCTAATTTGGACAAAAATTAATTAAAGTCCAAAATCTTTCAATTAAAAATTGAGATGAAGATTGAAGGAAGAAAAAAAACAACGTTTTAATTTGATGCAGAGAACTGCAAATTGAAAGAATTCACGATCTATAATTCAGCCGCCCACTTTCCACCATCACCAGATTAGTGTCCCGTTTCGTTGCCCGCAAGCTGGTCTGGTCTCTTTTTAACCGCTGTCACTTTCCCGGGAAAAAAAACGAGAGGGGAGAGAGTTTCAGGAGCGAAGAAATCCAAGGGTTTTAGATAACGAAGTCCTCCGTCGATCGAAGATGACTCAATCCGGAAAATTGATGCCGAATCTCGATCAGCAGAGCACCAAAATGCTTAATCTTACTGTGCTGCAGAGAATAGATCCTTTCATTGAAGAAATTCTAATCACCGCTGCCCATGTCACGTTCTACGAGTTTAATATCGAGACCAATCAATGGGTTAGTTGCAAAACTTGCTATTTCGTTGTCGTTCAGGTTTTATTCACAGCGCAAATGTTGGGTGGGTGAATTCAAGATCTTGTGTTTCTTATTCCTTATCGATCTGTTGGGCAAATGAAATCTTGTCAGCGTTATTGGCATGATTAGCAAGGAAATTTTAGTAATTTCATTCCAGGAAATAGTTTGTACAATTTCCTATTCTGCAATCTCTCCCAAGCTAATGTAAATTGGTATGTCTGGTTGTATTCGAATATTTTCATATTTCTTAATCTCGTTTTTGTGTGGTTGCAGAGTCGCAAGGACGTCGAAGGATCTCTTTTCGTAGTGAAGAGGTTTTTCATCACTTTTTCATCTTTTATTTTGTTTGTTTGTTTTATTTAAATTTCTGGGTAAAGGTTTGTTTTGTAGTTGTTTGGCCTTAGAGATTTTTTTTTTTGAATTCCCCGATGTTAATATATGTGTCTTCTTGTTTCAAGAAACGCTCAACCTCGGTTCCAATTCATTGTGATGAATCGGCGCAACACAGGTTAGTAATGCCATTTTTTTTTTAAAACTTTAAAGAGTGCAATGCTTTCTCAATTATAAAAAAATATCTTCTCAATATCGTCATTATCCTATAGAGCTAAACATGGTGAATCGCTAAAACTCTTGTTACATCGTACTACTAATTCCAAATGATATCACAATGGTTGTGCTGGCTACAAATAACTTACAGCAGGTTTTAAGACCAGCACATTCATTAGCATGGGAATTGAGAACGGTCAATGCTTCAGTTTATAAATTGCATTTTGCTATCTTTTCATCGTAGGGAGAATTTTTTTGTTGTATTTGTGTAAACATACAATTTGAAATTTTAATAGGCAAGCTAATAAGTGAAATTGGCATCTTGGATCTTGTAAATTGCATTATCCATTTTGTTTTCAACACGATTTAAACTTCTAATTTTGTTGAAATTACATGTGATCAATCAATATTGATAACATCGAATTGAATTAGTGTATGCTCAAACCTTAGCTTTTGATATGCCTATTTATTTAACCAGATAATCTAGTGGAGAATCTACTTGGGGATTTTGAGTATGAAGTGCAAGCTCCTTATTTATTGTACCGGAATGCTGCTCAAGAAGTTAATGGCATTTGGTTTTACAATCCACGGGAATGCGAGGATGTTGCAAACCTCTTCAGTAGGTATAATACCAAATTCATTGATATCTTGTCAATCAGACCATTGTTATCATCATATAACTAGCATATGGGTTTTGTGAAAATTTTATCAATTAGAGCACTGTTATGATCTTTCTTTAGATGAAAATTTGAAATTAAACTTTCCATAAAAAAAGGAAGGGATCCTGCAAAAGAAAAGTCAGGGAGGTAAGGTAGCCCCTTGCCAGAAAGAGAAAATTACAAGAAACTCTCCTATCTAAGTTAATTAAGTGGGTGGTGTAGTTAAATGAAGCTTTGAGTAAAGCCTCCAAATGAAGGTTGTGTACTGTACATTGTACAATATCCAAAAAGATTACAGAAGGCCCTATATTTGTCATTGAAAATCATATTGTGTCTTTTGATTCAAATAGAGCACATGCACAAGAAATAATGTTATAGACGGGTTTACTATACGCAAGAAAGGATGTTATAGAAGGATTTTCCGGCATTTCTGCCTTTACTATGGAGTCTCCAACTAGAGAGAAGTTGCTTTGTATAAAAAAGTTGAGGACTATTTCTTGATTTTTACTACAGTTCATACATATTTGGGGCGAGTTAGCTAGAGAAGGGTCTTCTTTTTGCAATTTGTCTTATTTAGGCCTCTATAAATAAATTGGTGTCCAAAGGAAAATTTTTGCTTTTTGCAAATTTGCATATTTGAGTATTACCTTATGAGCTGGTGTTGTTCTTGCAAATATGTATGAGCCTGGTCCCTCGTTCATAACCAATGTTATAGCCTTGAACATAAAATTATCTTTAGAAAAGTTGATAGCCTTTTCTTCCTTCAATTGACTCCTTTTCAAGCTTAGCCTTTTCTTCCCTCATAAAGTTCTAAAAGTTATTAAGTTGATATTGGGATCTATGATCATTCTATCAAAGGGTCTGATTGCACTTATAAAATTTTTGGAGGCTTAAATTAGATAGGTCGGCTATTAGTTCACTCTGTTCAGTAGGTGAGTGGCTGTTTCACTCTTTGGGCCTTTTAGGGTTTAAGTTGTAATCAAAAGCGTACATCTTTCTGGAGCCCTTGGTTTTTAGGAACATGCAAAACCTCTAGCTTTTCCAAAGGAGGAAGAATGACTCTAATTCAATAGTCCTTATAACATTTTGCCTTTATTCAACATAGTTCATTGGCCTATGGTATCTATTGGCCAAGAACCTGAGGAAAAAGAATTATGGTGCTTGTAAGCTGATGGGTTAATAGGTTTCCCTATACTTTTATAGTTTTATTAGATAATCTCTTTGTACTATCTCCTTTTGCCTATTTCTTGAAGAAAGCTTTAGGAAATTTAGGGAGTAGCTAAGCTGGTAAATCTTCTGAAATTAAGTGGCAAGGTCCTATTGTCTGACAGATCCAGGACTACGTGGCCAAATGTAGTGGTCACAATTCTATGAGTGACTTGGAAAGAGGGAAATAGGAGGGGACTTTACAAGGTGTAGGGATACCAGGGGTTGTGTTCAAAGATGTCGTGCGGAATTTGTCTATGATCCCCCCACCACAGATACACACACTCATATTCTTTACTCTCCTCCCTATTAATAACATTGTCCTCTATTTGGGGGAAAAAACGAAAAAAAAAAAAAAAAAGGTTTTGTGGTTTCCTCTGCTTACTTTCTTTAACAAAGCAAGACTTTTTTTCCCTCATGGCTCCTAGTACTAACCAGTAACCTCCAGTCCCTTCTTCACCTTTTGTATGAATTTTCTCTTATTAAAATATTATACACCTAATCTTCATTGTATTGTCAAGGAATTTCACGTATATATTTTATGGGTTTCTTACACGAGGCATACTTGTGCTTTTATTTTGCAGGATACTTAATGCATTCTCGAAGGTTCCTTTAAAGTCCAAAGTTTCTTCAAGCAAGGGGTAACGATAATGTTATTGAAATAATTTCAAACAAATTTTGTATGAGATTGAAGCATTTTAATTTGTTATATGAGTAATTGTATAGTGATTGTCTTTTAGCAACATTGTTGTGTATGAATGTCATTTTCTTGTTATATGAGTTATTGTATCTTGCTTGATTGAAGCCGTAGCATGTCTCTCATAAAAATAAAAATGGTCATATCATGTTACCCAGGTATTTAATTGGATTGTTCAGAAGTTTTTTCTTTTTCCAAATTAAAAACCAAGCCTTCATTGAGATAAAGGAAAGAATGCAAGAGGGCGATAAAAGAAAGAGCCCAATGCAAAAGGAGCTGATACGGCCAACTAACTGTGAAAGAAAGGATATTACAGAAAAGAGGCTCCAATGGTTGAGAATACGTGACATAGGATAACTAGAGAACTCTTAGGTTACAAACACCTAAGGGGAGGCGTTGGACTTTACCATAGTCCACAATTCTCCTCAACAGTTCTCAAGTATCAAATGGAAGAATAGAAGCATCCAAAGGGACATTTGCCTTTTGGTTAAGGTTTTAGGTATTTGCGTCTGGAGTTTTCTGTTCTTTGATCACGTGTTAAGCAGTGTCATGCATTAACTGTTGGATTGATATAGTTTTGTGATATCAAATTTTCAGATTGTCTTGGATATTCTTGAGTTCTGGTTATAAACTAATTTTCTACTTTTCTATGACTATCTTTCATTTATTTTCTTACCCAGTGATTTTGAGGAGCTCGAGGCTGTGCCAACAATGTCAGTGATTGAAGGTCCACTGGAGCCCTCAGCACCACCCTCTACTGTCACTGATGCCCCTGAAGATCCTTCCTTTGTGAACTTCTTCAGTGTTAGTGCTCTATCTTAGTCTTTTTGCTCTTTTCCCTTCTTTTTAATCTTTTAGTTGCATTTGTCGTGAGAATGTTTTCAGCTTCATCTTCATGGACTTGATATTTTATCTTGATTCTTTATATCATGGAACTTGAGCTACTGTAAACCTTTTCTTGTCCAACCTCGTTTGTTAGAATTGTACAAAAGGAATATTTTTGTGATGCCGGAACAAACTCTCAGTTTTAGTTCAATGGATGAGAGATAAAATATGAGAAGAAGACCAAATTCTGGTGGAAATTGATTTTAGTGGATGAAAATTTTCCGACCATAAAACAAAATTTGGTTATTATTTGGCATTAATGTCTACTGTCTCTCTAATAATTGAACTTCAGGGTAAAATGGTTGCAAATGGTGACAAATAAGTTTACTGATTAAGAGATGATTTTCATCTGCTAGACCTAGAAATATATCAGCTCGTCTATTAACTGGCTTTAGAATTGCTGGTCTGAACACACAGTTATTGGTGTGAATGACCTAATTCATATAAAATTCTAGTTCATTTTTTAATTTCGTTTTCTGGCAAAATTTTTCTTAATATTTCAAAATTGCTCCTAAATTAATCAATTGCAAATCAGATAATTATCTCTTAGGTTTTCCTTAGCAACAGAAGCTTGCAACAAAAAATTGTATTTCTCATTCCATACACCTTCCTCAACCAAGAAAAAAGGGGAAAAGCTGTATGTATAATGACATTTATGGAAATGAGAACCTTTATTGCTTTATGCTGAAAAACCATGATCGGAAAACTCCCATTTCCTTACAAACCAATGACTGTCTTGATTGGGAGGATTCTACAAAGCAACTTGTACAATGATGAGCAGTTGTGTGATTATGCCATTCCATTCTGCTGAGCTTTCCTTTCTGCTCATTGTGGTTTATTTTATTTTCAATTCCATTCGTTTGACCTTGATAGTATTTTTGCAGGCTGCTATGAATATTGGAAGCAATGCTCCAAATATACCGGATTCAAGGCAGCCATATCATGCTTCTGCTATAAACCCTCCATCTTTGCTTGCTCCTAATATTGTATCAGCTCCTGCACTGACTCCACAGCCATCTTTTCCCATTTCAGCTTCAACTACGCTAACCTCTCCTTATGGACCACCTGACCCAAACAATAGCGCTAATCAGGTCACTAATCTTGTAAAGCCCTCTTCTTTCTTTCCCCCTCCATCTTTCTCATCTGCACCAATGAGACCCTCTTTGCCCTCATCCATGCCAATGCCTACACTTCATCCTCCACTTAATTTACAAAGCCCATATGGGACCCCAATGCTTCAGCCATTTCCACCGCCTAATCCACCGCCTTCACTTACACCTGGTTCTGCTCCTGCTCTCAATGATGGGCCTCTCATTAGCAGGGACAAAGTTCGTGATGCACTTTTGATGCTTGTTCAGGTATCTTTCTCACTTTTTTTAGCAATATTATAACCAGTAGTTTTGGTTCAACTGTAGAAGGTTATGCTCTCATATGGTTTGTCCGTTAAGCTACCTATGTTAGGACCAGAGTTCCAGCCCATCTAAGTATATTGAATAACTTGAAAGAATATGGAAATACAGACAGAAAGATATTTCTCCAGGTAATTTAAAAAAGCCTATGAGCCTCCCATTAAGCCAAGCTCATACAAAAATAAAACTCTCAACGATCCTTCTCTGTCCTCTTTCCTAATTCACGTCTATTGCCTATTAACAATCCTCCTAACAAGTCTGGTTGACTTTGACCAATTCACTAACTAACAATACCATCAGCAATAGGCCTATGATCAATAATTGCATTGCATTTTGAAACCGATTGTATTCTATTGATTCTCCATGCTTCCAAGTTCTTTCTCTTGGCCTTGGGCTGTTCTCCCTTTTCTTGTCTGTAATACAGCCTCTGAAAAAATGGATCTGTAAGTTTAGTTCTTCGCCAAGCAATTTGCAGTTTGAGGAGAAAGGATTTACATTCATTTCTTATTTTCTTAAAAAAAACTTCATGGTCTCGCTGTGCCATCTTAATTGCATATCATGGCTTAGGGGGTCGTTCTTCTGTGCTTCACTTATTGCATCCAACTCTGTTTCATTCTCCCGTTCAATTACACATGACAGAGTTTTATGCATTGTGAAAACTATTTTAATTCCGAGGTGCTGGCTGACCTGTGGATTATTCTTGTGTTAGGACGATCAATTTATCGATAAGTTTTACCAAGCACTGCTGAAGATGCACCATTCTTGAGTATCTCCAAGGGGCCGAGAGGCGGGTTTCATCGGGCTTAAATGTGTGTGAATTAGCTGTGTACATAACTCACTTTGAATTATGTCTAAAATTAGTGGTTCCAGTGTAGAGTCTCTGTTCAGTGTAAAATTATAAAGAGTTTCGGTGTTCTTTAAGTTCTTTTTGATTTGAGGTATTGCCGACAGAAACGCATGGCATGGTGACATTGCCCTCTTTCAGTTTGGTACTTTTATGCCACTCCTTCTAAATTTGGTTCAGGCTTAGGAACTTTTCCTTCCACCTTCCAAGTTTTGTTGTTTCCAGGATTTCACTTTCTGGTGATTTGTCATTTCGTCGTAACAAGTTTATCATAAGATGAGTTTTCTTGTTTTCGGAACTTCTCATTCTGTGGGTTTCACCGTTTTAATCTAATTGTATTTCTGTAATTTCTGGCATTTGCTTGGTTTTTCCACTGATATTTGGTGGCGTGGTTTCATTTAAATACTCTCTTGTATACTTAAAACTTTCATATTTATTCTTTTTGGTTTAAAATTTTTAATTATTGTGTTTTGGCCTTTTGTTGATGGGAGATATTATTATGTTTTGGTTTTTTTAATTTGTATTATTATTATTATTATTTTTTTTGTATTCATGTCTCTCGGAGTAGATGTTTATTATTATTATTATTTTTTTAATTTAACAACATTTGAGGGTGGAGGATTCGAACTCATGACCTCTTGGTCATGAGTACATATTTTATGCCAGTTGAGCTATGCATATGCTTTTATTGGCAAGTAAATGTTTACTTGCATGAATATTTACAGCCACTCGTAGCAAGTAAAGGTTCCATTAGAGTCGTTTTATGCATGTCATTTGTCTCATGGCACATGTTTTGGTTTTATGGGCTTGTGATTTTTCAAGTTGGCGTTTATGCATTTTGGAAAATGACAGAGCAAATCATGTAGCCCTTAATTCAATTATTGTCTTGTACTGAACTAAAAAAAAAAAAGAGTTTGAAAGCATATATTGAAGTTTTTGTTAAAATGATTTTTCCAAAATACAAGGATTTTATTGAAACGGCAACCTAAGAAAAAATAGAATGGTTAAAGGGTTAAGAGACAAAAATAATGGAATAAACAGTTCAAAATGTTCAAGAGGCAGAGTGATGAGTGAATTGAATAAACAAATAAGAATGTTTAAAGGTTTAAGAGATTAGAATAACTTAATAAACAAGTAAACAAATAAATTTGGAGAAATTATATTTGTGGAAAAAAAATAATTTTCAATCAAGCCACCCATAGTAACTTGCTATTCGAGGTTTGAAAAATAGTTACAGTTAATTTTGCAAAAAGAAAAATCTTGGTGAAACTATTAATAAAAAAGTACAAGGATTTTAATTGTAAATATAACATTAAAAAAAGTTTAAAGGTTTGAACTTAAAAATAAAAAATAAAAAGAAAAAAAGAAGAGTTTAAAGGTTTAAGAGGCAGAGTAACTGAACAAACATGTAAACATATGAGTTGGGTGGAGTTAATAACTCCATCCAACTACTTGTTTGGTCCAAGGATATACAACATCCAATGGTGGGACCCACAAATTTATCAACCAATCACAATACTCTATTGTGGGCCCCATAAACTTTTTAACTCTTATTCGAACATTTTATTGTGGGTCCCACATGCTTATTAACCCCTACTCTAACCTCCAAGACAAAATAACTTCAGATTTCATAACTCAATTTCTTGCCCCAAACATCCCCTACAATTTTTTTAAAAATTTCAAAATCTGTCCAAATATCCATCAACGTCAACGTTTTATTAATATTTCCAACGACATCGTCATAAAATTGAAATATCAACGTTCCACCAACATTTATGATTGAAAATTTTGATTTTTACTCGCCTCTCTCTCTTTGATATATTTATGGGACTTTTATTTATTTATTTTGTTTCCTTTTTCTCCTACGTATATTTTTTCTCTCAAGTGAAATTCTTATACTATCAACATGTCTATCTGCACTTCAATAAACATAATATATATTCGCCAAAGTGATCTTAGCTCAGCGGTAATTGGCATATACCCTTGACCAAGAGGTCAGAGGTTATATATATTCAATGTTTTTACGCCCCCACTTTTATTATTTTAATAATAAAGTTCGACTTTTTTTTTTAAAAAAATAAAGTTTGAAAAATAAAATTTCCTTTATTTAAAAAAAAAGTTTGAAAATTATATACATAAAAACACTTATTTTATTTTTAATATTTAAAAAGAAAAAAAAAAGGGAAAAAACTTATCGCGGGACCAAAATCTGCTAACATTTTGTGCGGTTTGGCGCGCCGTGAGCTTATGTAAAAAATAAAAAGCATATTTGGAAGCACTTTAGAACTCAGTGCTTGTGGCTATGGATAACCGAAAAAGCTTGGTTGGCTCAAATATTACTGTGCAAAAGATAACACCATTCTCCTAAAGAATTTGTTGGATTGCTTTGCTACAGTCGTTCATCAATCTTGTGTCCATTCCCTTCTCCACGTATACGGATAATTCTTCTCTCGCCACGCCAGCTTCACTTTTTCTCTAACACAAGCCCCCCCCATTCCTTTCCATTTCATTTCCCCACACAGTTTTCCTTCTACACTTTGCGATTCTTCTTCTCATTTTCTGTTTTTCATGTTTCTAGAAGAGCTCAACTGCAACTTCTTACGCTGTGTTTTTTCGTTTGCATATGGCAATTGAATTGCAGGGTACTGGGTTCCTACCGTCGAGGTACTGTGATGAAGACGATCTTTTGATTCCTTTGCGTTTTTGTTTTTTTGATATTTTTATTCGACTTATTGCTTGCTTCTTAGTTGTTTGTCTTTTGGGTTCTTAATTTTATCGAGACTAGGGTTTGTGCCATGGTTTTTTATCTTTTGGGTTGTTATTGTTATGTAGATTTTTATTTGTTATGTGGGCTAATTGAGGAAGGGGAAGAGGAAACTTGATGTTCGTTGAAAAACTTAAATGGGTTTTAAGTTTTGGGTTAAGTTATATACCTTGTTCTTGAACTTTTAAGTATTATGTTCACCTAGTGAATGACTTTTTTGAATTATGCTATTTTTTTCGTTTCTACTGCTTAACAATAGTAGATGGAATACAGAGATGACACTCTGTTTTTTAAATCTAAGATGGGGTTGCATGGTTTGACTGTTAATTGAATGGATTAGAAATGAATGGGCAGATGATCAAGTTGGATTAGGTTTGATAATCTATACTATTGGTTGTCAGATTATCATTTCATCCAAATTTTAAGAAATGAGAATGAGCTCCTCTTTATCTAACTTTTGTGACCTTGTACAGTTTACGGCCTCTTCTTGGAGTGCCCTTCATAAGCTTTTTGTAATTACTCTATAGACAATCAATTTAGATTGGAAGGTCTTTTTGTAATCCTTCCTTCGGGAGAGGGAATGACTTATCCCTTGGTCCCTTAGGTTGTTTTGTTAGGGCTCTTGCCAATTGAATATATCTTTTGGTCTCTTATCTAAAAAAAAAGATTGAGGCTCGAAGTCTATGAATGGAATATGTAAATTAGCCTTAGTTTTAATATTCAGCTGGCGTATATTTTCTGTTTTATAAAACAGAAACTAAGACGTAAAAGTTGCTATGTATATCATGAGAAACGCTTATTTTTAAATCGGTATCCTTTGTCCCTTTGTTATTTCTTAACGTGATTATATCTTTCTTGTATGAAGAAATGCTAATAGGAACTTTCTGTTGTCGTTGAATAATTTATGTGCTTTTATCCTTTATTTTTTTTTGGCTCATGTCTTCAGTTCCTCGACTTCATGGCTTCCGTATAATTCAACCCGGACTCATTCTCCATGCAAAAGAGCTGCTCAATTGGACGGCCTACTGAGCAGCTGGGGAAATTCAAGGAAGAGATGCCTTATAAGAGCTGTTTTATCTGAAAAGAATGACAGTAATCTCAATCCTAGTTTCATAGGCTTTAGGAAAAGCTATTTACAGCTTTGCAAACAAAGAAACCTCTCACCCCTTGCTTCAGCCGATGAGAGTGTAACTGTCAATGGAAGTCCCCAAGCAAGCACCAGTTCTGATATCGGGAAAATGAGGATCAGATTAGATGACTCACGGAAACAAGATTATAACGATGGCCTTGTCCAATCTTTGCATGATGCTGCAAGAATTTTTGAGTTGGCTATTAAAGAACATAGTTTCTCCTCAAAAATGCGTTGGTTTTCAACAGCTTGGCTTGGTATAGACAGAAATGCATGGGTTAAGTCGCTGTCTTATCAGGTAATAACTAGTAACTAGACCTTTATGCTTACAACTAACTTATGCTTCACCTTCTTCTTCTCCTCCCCTTCTCATTTTCTTAAAGTAGTAAAGAACTTCTCCTGTGATCCCTAATGATATACACTTGATAATATAATATTCTTATCTATGAAGTATGGACGCAGTCTGCTCACATCACAAGTACTTGATTTTGATGGTTTGCTCATATCTTGATAGTTTAAATTGAGATGGTTTCTGCCCAATTTTTGATAATTTTATGGGCTTGATTTTATTTCATACTTTGTATGTGTGTGTGGAGGAGATATTGCTAGAGGTATAGGTTGTGACTCTACTAGTAATCTTTTTAGTTCAGACGTATTGATTTGAACTTTCTTGTGGGTGCACAGTGTTATTATTATTTAATGCAGTGGTGAGCGCTGTACTCCTGATGTTGTCTGTCTACTGCTTGCATGATACTTTTTGACGTTTAGATATCTTGCCTGGTATAATCACACAAGATATTATTTGTATAACATTAAATTAACAGCTGAACAATTTTGATGTCATTAGGTATTTCAATCTCAAACATTATTTCTGTTATCTAAAGAGAGTATTATTTACAGGCCTCTGTGTATTCTTTGTTGCAAGCAGCCAGTGAAATTTCATCTCGGGGTGATAGTAGGGACAAAGATGTTAATGTTTTTGTCGAGAGGAGGTAATAATTCTGACGTCTTTTTGTTAGGACTTCTGACTTCTCTTTTTTTATTTTTTATTATTATTTATTTATTATTATTATTATTAATTGGATGAACATATTGAACTCATAATTAAACAAAACTAGACATGCAACCAACAAAATTGGAAGTGCTTCTGCAATTGCAAATGCAGCTGCACTTCAAAATACTGTCATATTTTCTCTCTATTCTTTTGACATTTGAAGACAGTAACTATATTTTTATTCGTAATAATCTTATAATTTCCATGATTCGATGTTATTGTTCATAGGTTTATTATTGATTTACTCTTCTACCTGCTGCTCATCATTAAAGGCATCAATTGTTAATCCTTGCACTTGTGCAGTTTGCTACGCCAATCTGCTCCCTTGGAGAGCTTAATCAGAGATAAACTATTAGCCAAGCAACCGGAAGCTTATGATTGGTTTTGGTCTCAGCAAATCCCGGTGGTGATAACATCATTTGTCAATTATTTTGAACAGGATCCACGCTTTTCTGCTGCTACTGCATTGTATGTATTGCTTTAATTAGTCCCTGAATATTTGTGATTTTTTTGGTACGTGAAGGAATTATGGAAAATTTGTTTGCTTCAGGGATGGCAGAGGGTTACCTATGGGCTCTGGCAATACAAGTGACGTTTCACTCCTCATGCTTGCATTGGCTTGTCTTGCTGCAATCACAAAACTAGGGCCAGCAAAAGTTTCTTGCCCACAGTTTTTTTCTATAATTCCAGAGGTATCTGGTAGATTGATGGACATGCTGGTAGAATATGTTCCTATTTCTGAAGCTTTTCAAACCATAAAGAGCATTGGTATGCGTCGAGAATTCCTTGTTCATTTTGGTTCTCGAGCAGCTGCTTGCAGAGTGAAAAATGATTGGGGTGCAGAAGAAGTAATTTTCTGGGTTGATCTTGTACAGAAGCAACTACAGAAAGCTATAGATAGAGAAAGAATATGGTCCAGATTAACCACATCAGAAAGTATCGAGGTTGACATTAATTTCTTTAACCTTGTAAATCTTAGAGCAACTCGTACATCTTACCCCTCCTAAAGTTGCTTTACTGAATTCAATTAGTTCATTGCCGTATATAAGGTAAATTAGTTAGAGAAATAATATGGTCTAGACCAATGAAAGTTATGAAACAATATCAGAAGAGTATTGAGGTCGGCATTGAATTTTGGAACGCAACTTCTAAAGATAACTTATTGAATGTGAAGTTGAAGAAAGATGTGAATTGGAAGTTATTTAAATATAATTTTGTAGGATTAACACATCATCTTATCGTTGTAAGTTGATTCTAATCCACTTTGAACTTTCCTTCTATCCGACGCTACTAGATGTTGAGTACCTAAATTTGTTAGTCTGTAAGATCAGGATGGAATTAAGATCCTGGAGTCTTGAGTGTACTTAAAGAGGTTTCCTTGACTTTGATATTTATCGAACTACTAACCACTATTTGTTACAAATGTTACAAAAGGGATGAAATTTTTAGTATAATGAGTACTTAGACTTCATGACTTAACATGTTGTCTCGAGAAGGATCAATCATATACATTGAGCAACAATGCATTTCTTCTCTATTGATTTGACAACTACTTACACTAATAAATTGCCACATACCCGAATTTCAGTTACTGAATTTATAATCTGTTCAGTCAATAAGAAAATATTTACACAGAAAGGATAATGCGATGGTGAAATTATAGGTGGAAAATATTAATGATTCCCCTTGGATGAATCCAACAATAGAAAGTTTATAATAATATTTTGATTAAGTTGGGGAGGCCGGGGGGATGTCTTTTCTTTGCTCCCGTGTTTTCTTTTTGATCATTTTAACTTGTGATCACATTGTAGCTGAAATTGGAAGCATTTATTGTCTTAATGCAGGTTTTGGAGAAAGATTTGGCTATATTTGGATTCTTTATAGCCTTGGGAAGAAGCACGCAGTCTTTTCTCTCTGCTAATGGGTTTGATGTTTTAGATGATTCTCTTGGAAGGTTCATTAGGTATGCATTGACAATATCTCAAAATATATGGTGCTGGTTTTCAAGTTTTGGTTGTGTATATGGCTTCTTGTTCTAATGCAGGTACCTTATAGGGGGAAGCGTCTTATACTATCCTCACCTTTCATCAATAAGTTCTTATCAATTATACGTGGAGGTTAGTACCCATTTTGTGCATCATAATAGAAAGACATTTTTGGTTCATTAAGGATTTACGATAAATTTTGAACTCTTTAGGTAGTCTGTGAAGAGCTGGATTGGCTTCCATTTTACCCAGGCAACCCTGGCTATTTAAAACAGTCTCATGGCCATACGAGCAAAAGAGAAGGTCCTCCAAATGTTGAAGCGATCCCCCAAGCATTAGATGTTTGTGCTCATTGGATTGAGTGCTTCATCAAATATAGTAAATGGTTGGAAAACCCTTCAAATGTAAAGGCGGCAAAATTTCTATCAGTAGGGTAATTGAACTCTCTCTTTCTCTCTTTGTCCCTAGGGCATGGCTGATATGGAATCTCATTAGTTAGCTGCATCTGGATTATGTCGCTTAAACCAATTCTTTTTGAATGTTAGGCATACCAAGTTGACCGAATGTATGGAAGAATTGGGCATTCTGAAGTAAGTTGATGCCATCTCCTCTCTCTTGGTTATATACATGCACGACCACACAAATATAAACTGATAGTGATACATGGGCAATTTGAGCACATAGGTCAGTCCCACACTTGACGGAACCGATAGCTTATGAACTCTCTTTACTCCATTCCCTATAGTTGTCAACTGTTCCTCTCTCATTTCCATAAGGATATTCATTCTCACCTTCAGTTTTTTTTTAACCAAATAATTTTTACTGAACATGATTTTCTTAAAAGGAAAAGACTTGCCTTTACTTTTTGTTGGATCAAAATGGGATCCTTAGTAATTAAAACTAGAGGGCCAGTGGCCACAATAGGAGGCAAACCAAAGAAAGACTCCCATCAAGTAAAACAAGACCTAACGGGTAATTAAAAAAAGACTTCGGGGAAGCCTACAAAGAGACGTTGAACCTAATACGGGCCTAAACATCACTCAAAGATCCCTTTAAAGACTTTGTTATTCCTCTCTTTCCTAAGGCCCCATATAACTACACACACCCCAACCTGCATTAAAAGAGCAAACAAACCACCAAATCTACATTGTCGGAGGGCGGATGAAGATTTGGACCATATTTTATGGAACTGCGAGTTTGCCTGTTCAGTGTGGGGTCTCTTTCATGATCTATTCGGGATACAGGTGAGACGATTCAGAGACTACAGTGAGATGATCTAGGAGTTCCTCCTCCATCCGCCATTCCACGATAAGGGGAGGTTTTTATGGTTAGCTGGGTGTGTGTTGTGTTTTATGGGGTCTCTGAGGTGAGAGAAATAATAGGGTTTTTCGTGGTCTTGAGAGAGGTCCTTCCGATGTTTGGGCCCTCACTCGATTCTATGTTTTTCTCTGGGCCTCGATTTCTAAGGTCTTTTGTAATTATTCGCTAGGTATCATTATTTTGGATTGGCAGCCTTTCCTTTAAGGGAGGTCTTTTTGTGGGATAACTTTTTTGTATGTCCTTGTATTCTTTCATTCTTATCTCAATGAAAGTTGGTGTTTTTATCAAAAAAAAAAAAAAAAAAAAAAACCACCAAATGTACATCATAGGAATTTCTTCTTCTTCTTCTTCTTCTATATATATATATATATGAAACATAAGTATGTGTATCAAAAGAAGGAAAGGAGAAAAAGGAGCAGCCTAGGGGCCTGATGATGGTGGGATGACCCCGCTTGGATCTAGACCTAGCCAATTATAGAAGGAGAACCTTCTAATTTGAAATAATCATTAGAAGACTGTAATTATAAAAGAATTTTCTATGGTTCAAACACCACCATGTTGTGCACTATTACAAAAAAGATCCAAAGAAACAACTCATCAATAGGTCTTTTAGAGTTTGTTTTTAAAGTATAGGCCCTCAATTGGTTTCATCTTGGGATGATAGTATCTAGTAGAAAACTTGTTAAAGAATGAAATATATATATTGTAGGTTCTCCTTCTTTGTTATATTTGTCAAAACTCAAAAGTAGTTGATTGCTTTAGCTACCTCAATCTATTTCCTTAACAATCTTAGCAGGATTAGGATAAATAATTGTTTTTTATAAGAAACTTAATTCATAGAGTTGACGGGGGGGGGGGGGGGGAGTTACAAGAAGGATCTCCATTTGGTTGGTAATATTTCGAGAGAGCAATTACAGAAAAGGTTAGACAAGACTTGAAGCCAAAAAGACAAAAAGAAGAAAAAAGGATCCCAAGGATGATCCTCTGATTGCTCTTCATCTTTGGAGACTCTTATACTCTCTTCTATTCACACTATCCCTTACAACTATCTTGTGCTTATCAAAGCCCTGCCCACCAAACATTTGAAGAACTTACACCTTAGCTGACTTGCTCTGAACCCAACTGGTACCAAAAGCATCTATCAGCTTGAACCTTAAAGGAGATAAGGAGACAGAGCGGCAAAGGAAGTGATTATGATACTCCAAGCTGTTTTTATACAGAGAGCACCAATTTGGTCTAAAAGCCACGAAGTTATTAGTGTTTTTTAACCTTGTCCATGGTATTTAGGCCTCCCAACGCCATGGACCAAGGGAAAACATTGTTCTTTTGGGGGATTTTGAGATCCCACAAAGATTTAGGAAACTAGCAAGGGAGCATCAGTGGACTGTCTGTAATAACTAGGAAAATAGACTTCATTGTAAAGGATCTGCTCATCAAGGTCCCAAAGAACCCAAAGAAATGGTGCTTAATAAGTATCCTGCAGGTGTCGGGACACACATATGTTGCCTCAATTGAAGTGTTTGTGCTTTATAGGTATTACTCCTTTCGGAAATTAAACTCCTGCTCTGCCTTCTTGGTCCACACATTAGTGTACAAAATCATATCAGCACTTTGGGATTACCAACTCGTCTTTTGTATTTTTATTATTAAAAGAAATATTATTTGCCAGGCTAATTGGTTATATTTTATGTTTCTACTTTCTTTTGTTCAACTCCTAATCAATTACCATGAGATTTTCGACAAAATTTAAAATGTCAACTTATTGGAAGATAATATTGTCACTCCCTGATACAACTACTTGATCCTCTTCACTTTTTCCGTTTCCTTGTTTGTTTCTAGTTTTTATTTTCAGGAACTAATTATTCTGTATTCATTGGAGCTTTAATCTAATTCTTAGAGTAGCAAGTGTTTTTCCCTTTTAACCTACCTAAAATGTCTTTCAGGAATGAGATGCTAGAGAGAAATACCAATATTTCTGTTGAAAAGACTGGATCAAGTAATTCTTCAACTACTGAGCGTGAAACTGAATCCTTTGACAAGGTCTTCTTTTGAGTTATTCTTTTTCATTTCAAATGCAATATTTTAACACGGCCATGGCCTATGTCAATTTTTAAGTTATAACTGTCTCCCTTCTGAAACAACTTTCGCTCAACAATACATCTAGGATTGTTTTGATGAGAAACCAAGCTTTCATCAAGAGAAATTTAAAGAATACGTCCATGACTGTTAAAAACTGCACTTCTAGTTGTCTCTGGGGAGCAGAAAATAGGAATGCAACTATATTATAAGATTTGGTGCAATCATGTGAAAATTAGCTATGCATGCATTGAAACTTCTTATACGATGAAAAAGAGCCACTAGTGAGATCTATTATTTTTTTAGAAGTGAACTTCACATAAGTTTCGATCTGTCTCTTATCTAAAAAATAAAGTTCATGTACGTCTCGTAGAGGATATTCTTACTTTAGGTGTAATGAGTTTCTTTTTCTTTTTTAAATATTAATATTATTATTTGTCTGTCTTGGCTTACTTAGGCTCCTAGTCCTTGTCAATGCTAGCCTTAATGAAGCATATATTAGCCTTATTCCAAGAAAAACTGATGCTAAATATTTTCTGACCTGTTATCTTCATCTCTCGTATATTCAAAATCTTTGCTAGAGTTTCCGATGAAAGGCTCAAAATGTTCCTCCCATGTACGATCATAGAATATTAGTCCGCTTTTTTCTGAGGAAGACTAATCCCTGATTCTTCTCTTATCACAAGTGACTTATTGGCAAACAGAATGGAAAGAAAAAGGTCACTGTTTAAGCTTGGATTTGGAAAATCTAATGACAAGATTTAATAACAAGATTGGTTGGATTTTTTTTTGGACGTGATTCTTCTTGCTAAAGGTTTTGGCCCATTGCTGAGAGGATTTGGGCTAGTATATCCAGTGGCAATTTCTCCATTATTATCAATAACAAACCTAAAGGCAAAATATGTTCCTAGAGATATTTAGCATGGGGTATAGCAAATATCAAAAGAAAAGTTAATTTTTTCTTATTAGATCTTTGCCATGTGAGCATAAATACTCACGAGAAGATCCAAAAAGGGCTTCCTTCATGCTCGCAGTTGCTGTATCTTGTACAAGAAAAAGAAAGGAGTCCCTTCCACGGACATATCTTTTCAAGTGCTCTTTTGCTGAAATTTTTTGGAATTATATGCTCTGTTCTTTCAATTGGCAAATGGCTCTCCCTAGTTCCCCCTGACACTAACAACCTTTCAGTATCAATTTTCGTTGAGCATCCTTTTTTTGACAATATGTGGGGAGGGGGATTTGAACCACGGACCTTGTGGTTATCAATACAAGGTTACGCCAGTCGAGCTAAGCTCTTGTTGGCAAAAAATCAAAGAAAATTATTTGACTTCAATTCATTAAAGCTTTCTTTTCTCTTGAACGCAACAATAGAATCTTCAACAAGAAATAAAAATATTTTGATAGTTTCTTAGACTCTCCTGTGCAGCTCTTTGTGGGTGTAAATTTTATGCTCCTTCTCATTCTATGTTGTCCATCTATTTATTCAGTCTATTGTCAATGACTACATATATATAGCTTCGGACAGATTGCTGCAAGGACCTTTATTGGTTAAGCAGGAGAATAACGACTGAGCTTTGGAGCTAGCTAAAAGCCCCAATCTATGTTGTCCATCTATTTGTTCAGTCTATTGTCAATGACTCCCAAAAGTTGAGCAAGATCTAACTGAGAGGCTTATTGAAATCTGGAATCGAGCCACTCTCTTGCCAATTCCAACAAACACTCACCATAGCATTTTCAGGCTGGATAACTGGTGCAGTCTAGAAAACTATCTCCAGTGACATCTTCATTGCCAGTTCTACTATCCAAGTGGGTAAGAGAAAGGTCGCAAATATAATTTATGAGTGGACAGATAAATGGATCTCTTACTTAAACTTGTAGAGAAATTTGCTTTTAGACGACCAACTTAGTTTTGAGCGATTGTTGAAATCTTATAGAATCATTTGTCAGTTGGAAATCATTCGAAGAATCAGGAGGTGCAACAAATACCTCCACATTTGATCCAACCTCTCAAACTACAAAAATTTTATAAGATATGCCATTTCCTACTACTTCAATCCAGCCAAAAGAACTGTATCCAGTCTCAAGTGATTTAGAACTAATTCACATCTTCCTAAAATTGTCAGCCCACCCTTAATCAAGCCATAATCAAATCTATCATCCAGACTGAGTATCCACTGCATTTAGAGTTGCTTCCCAATTCTTCTAGCTTCATAATTAACTTTCATCTTCTTTCTTTTTTAAAGCTCAAGGTGTACTAAAGTGCAATAGCCCTCCAGAGCTTAACTGTGAGGCACAAAGAAAAGTGAGGGATTTTTTTAGGCTCTAATAGAAAAATGTAAATATATTTTTTATAAATTGAATAGTATAGTGTAAAGAATAATAAAATAATACAAATTTTAAGAATATGGAGTTTTTTCAGTTGAAAAGAAAATGAAGTTTTTTGAGAAATTAGGGACAAAAAAGAGATTTCCTAATATTATTTAAACGATTCTTTTTTAAAAAAGTTAAAACATATTAAAGAAATAATAATATGGGGGCTTCAAGGAGCACTGAAGCATGCACACTTGCACTGTGCACCTCAATGCGCAGGCATTCTTTTCAAAACACTACACTGAAGACTGAAGTAAGAAATAGAGTGGTAGCTGGTTGCAGGTCTGAAGCTTAGTTTAGGATAATTGCTTAGAAGTTCCTTGTTAAAGAAAGTTTTTGGGAATGAGTTACACAAATTCCTGTAAGATGTTCTGGTAACATTGCTCTACCAATGTGTCCTATTGTCCGGTCAATCTACAAAACTAAGCTTGTGAAAGTAAGACACTTAAGGAGGATTGTGATGACAAACCTTACAAGCCTTAGTAAGTTTAGCCTTGTAAGTTAGGATTATTATCATTTTTGAGTTTTGAAGTTGTAATGCCTTCTAAGGGTTTTTCTTTCTCCATTGATTTCTGGAAGCTTATTTCGTTATCACATGTACTTATTTGTTAGTTCCTAGTTTATATGGGTTAGCCTTTTCATGAGATTCTGTCCTTTTTTCCATGAGTTAACCTCCATGCAGTGTTTTGCAATTATGATATAAATATTGTATTGGATTGCACATGCTCTTGTAGACAGAAGAAACGTCAGAAATTGTTTTTCCTTTAAAATTTTTCATATATTATTTTTTGATAGGTTAACCTTCATTCTCGCATATTATATTATTCTTGATTTTTCTGACCTTTCCAATAAATGGCACAATGATTTCAATAATTCATTGCCAGACTATTTGATGAAAAAAATGAAGAATCTTAATTGATGATATTTGCCAACCCTAAATTTTGCGTTTGGTTTTTCTGTTTTTTTCTTGGACTTTACTGAATGCTTTTGATAATTTAGGCCTTGGAAAGTGTTGAAGAAGCATTGAAACGACTGGAACAGTTGCTTCAAGAACTGCATCTATCAAGTACGAATTCTGGAAGAGAACATCTAAAAGCTGCTTGTTCTGACCTTGAGAAAATAAGGAAACTAAAGAAAGAAGCTGAATTTCTGGAGGCATCTTTCAGAGCAAAAGCAGCTTTTCTTCAGCAGGTATTTCATTTATCTCAATGATTTCTGGTACGCTCTTGAACTTGATGGTAAAAGATCAGTATTGGTGTTCACAAGATATACGAAGACTGGAGAGTTGCATTAATTGTAGCATGAGTGTACCTTTTTAACCAGCTGTGCATGATGATAACACGTGTTTAGTGAGTCTTCTTTCTCAAGTCGCTCACCTTTGGTTAAACTAATGCTGGTGGATGTACAAAAGAAACTGGGACAAGATAGTCCAAAGTTATGTAGTAACAGGTCAAACTGATGAATATCATTCACAGATTCATCAAAGTCTGCAAGAATTAAAACCTTATTTCAACTGTTAAGCCTGCAAGAGGTCATAATTTCAACCTCACATCATTATCTTTGTATTATGCAGTTCCATTCATGTGGTCTTAATGGAGTCAAAGATTATATGTCTCTCTAATTCGTTGATTACACTCATATTTGCTCCTTGTATTGATTCTAACAGAACCTATAATTTCCAACTAATCATTCTTGAATATTTATACTTGATTCCAGGAAGATGATGAAAGTCTTGAACAATCCTCCAGTAGCAACCAACATGAATATCTTAAAGGAAAAAATAAAAAGAGGGCTAAGACAGTTATCAACAGGAGCAACAGGCAAGAACATCCTGCCTGTATTTGAGAAGCTTCATTTCATTGACTGTGATTTTGTTTTTTCCCTCTTCATCAGCAGTTTCTTTCTCCGTTGCTTTTACCTTGTTTAAATAAAACAAATCTTTTATTTTGGTAGATCTCGTAGACTATGGAACTTCTTGGTCCCTTCTACTTGGCAACCTGAACCTGAGTCAGGCCTGGATGGATCAGTATGTCTCCTTTTATTTATTATCATTTTTCTAATTTAATTATGTTTATGACAGTCTCCTTTTATTTATTATCATTGTTGTACCATAAAGCATAAATATTTGCATATCAAATTTGTTTAGGAAAAAGTTACACGATTCATTTTTTATTCTGTTAATTGTAGTATTATTCTGTCTACTGTGTGTGTATATATATATATTTTCATTCATAGGATGTAAATTGCTGTGCTCCTACAATGGTATAGACTATAAATTTATAATTAGTTGGGAATTTTTCTTTTGAGGTTAATCTGCAAAAGAAGCATAACTAGCCTGAGGTGTTTGAACCTGCTGGTTCATAATACTTCTCTTTGACCCATGTTTTTGCAATTATTATCTCAGCCACAATATCTCTTTGTTATATATTTCCTCATATTCCGTAGAACCCTACAAAAGTTATTTTGTGAAGAATTCTGGCTGGAGGGGAATGAAACTTCATCCGTCAGCTAACCAGGCAGCAAGGCCCATGTTCAAAAGATAGAGGAGGAATTTGATTTTCCAATTTTCTTTAAAAGAATGAGTAGGGGCCTCATTTTCCAACTTCCATAACATGAATCTTGCCTCTTCTAGATTCCTCATCAAAACTCGCTGGAAAATGTTCAGTTAGAGGCTGGGGAGTAGGAGCGGTTAAAACGTTTGGGAGAAAACCAGTATTAAACATTTTAATTAACTTTCTGGTTCTATAAAGAGCCTTAAAAAGTTTCGCTACCTAGTGTGCCATTTAAGTTAGAAAATAGTTTTTTCTCCTTAAAAACAGATATAATTCTGATGTACAATATCTCAAGAATGTGTGAGCTGAGCTTCTGACGCAAATGATCTTAGGAATTCTAAGCTACAATCTTCAGATGAATCAATACTCTTGTATGTAGAATTTCGCTAAGCTTTGTTTGATAATCATGTTGCTACACCTAATTGTGTTGCTATTTCTTTAACTAAAAAATCTTGCGATCTCTTATTGTTAAAAGTTTTATTCTTATCAGGTCTCTGAATTCTCCTTCCATGTTCTCGTTTATTGGCCTTGAAAATGGAAATTTATTAGATGCTTATTGTTGCTGACACGAGGAAATAAAGTGTCCTGTCAGGTGTAGCCATCATTATCACATGTAGAAGGATATCCAGACACTAGCCTAGAAATGTTCCATAAAATCTGAAGGCACTTTAGGTGTTGTCTTTAAAAGGGTCAATGCATTAGTTTTATGTTCTTTTGAGGAGAATAAGTCTAGAATTTCAAGCATGTAGTTCGCTGGCCAAAGCTGCATGTTGAGATATATTGAAGTACCATTTACATATGCAGGAGGACAGCATTGGACGTCACACTTCTGATATAGGTGTAACGAGCACAGAATTGAATGAATTCCATCGTTTTGAACTTCTCCGAAATGAACTAATAGAACTTGAGAAACGAGTACAGAGAAGTTCTGAAGAAACAGAAATTGATGAGGTACCTTATTAGATATGCTGCAATAGGTCTTCTTTATGTTTTTTATTTCAGATGTTATAGAGGCGATAACTTCTCCCCGTCCCTTTGAAGTAACAAACTCATTAATGAACTGAACTTGTTATATAGTATATGTGAACTTAAGAACTTGTTACACTTTTGTCCTTTATTTTAATATTTTAATTTTTACTATTATTAGTTTAGGTTTTCCATGTATGCCTATGTATAAGGCTACTGTGTAGTGTGTTATTCTTCTATATTTGGTCTCACATTAACAGAACTGTTGGAATTTTAACATCTTGTTCGCTGGAACTTTCAGTTTTGTCTTTAAATTAAACAGGTCCAGAAGTTTCTCAGAAACTGCTAAGCTGGACTTTTTTTTTTCCCTGGCAATTTGTGTGCACAATGTTGGGCTTGCAACTTCAATTGTAGTACATTCTCATGACTTGCTATAGAGGTGAACATTTCCCTCGATGCAGAACAGTGACTAAAAACTTCGGGTTTGACTAAATACGACTGAATGAAATGTCATCCTTAGTCAACTAGACTCTACTGACACTATTTTTGTTCATTCAGATCATGTCAAAAGACTCTCATTGTAAATATTTTTCCATAACCATTCAAGTATTCTTTCTTAGATCTTCACATCACATCCACATTGTTTACTCCCATACAGAAAGTTAAAAGAACAAACACTTCAGAAGTCTAGGCTTTCATTAAATTATTTTTGTTTTACAGACTAATCACATATATCTTTCTTTCTCCAGGATCCAAAGGATACAGATGATACTGCAAGTAGTTTCCGTAATCCTGAGAATAGTCAACTAGTTCAGATTCAGAAGAAAGACAATATTATTGAAAAATCTATTGACAAGCTAAAGGAAACTAGCACGGTATGAGAATCGTACAATCTTCTAATGTTTAAACTAGATGATTTGATATGTACTCATTTCATTGTAGTCTTTTGACATCTGCATTATTTTGACAATTGTTAGACAATGTGTTGTGCAATCATGTCAGATGGCAGAGTTGTGTTAGGGTAAATTATGCTCTTATTAATGGTACAAAGTGATTGGCCGTGTGAGTCACATTCGTTGGTCATTTTCATAACGCATAGGGCTTCTTAGCTTGATGAAATGCCTAGTTGTTTGCTTTTATGCATCAAGTTAATAAAGGCATACGACCTCTTGACTTGAAGATTGATTGCCTCTGCTTTAAGGTGGGAAATGCAATTGAACGTGCTCCAGTTGAGCCATTTTTACGTGGATCAACTATTGTGTATTTAGCAATTAGAAATTTTATGATACTCTAGTTTGATCTCTTCCTTTTCAGTATCCTTCTCTTCCGATTTGCATGGATCCCCATAGCCATGCAGTTTTCTTTATTGTTGTAACATTTGGGGAATGTCTATTTGCTCAAAGTCCTTTCACATCATCCAATTTTTTGTTGTCATTGGTCAATATTCAGTACAAGCTCCCTTCTCATTCTTCTTTTCTTAGTGACCATCTTGGGCATAAAAAAATTTTGGATCGTATGTGAGGCCTACATATTCCTTGCAGCCTATATAAAATGATCAAAGATTGTGGTTGCTACATAAGATCTCAATTTTTCTGGAGATCGACATATATTAACTTTTAGCAACTTTAAAATATTTGATGGAATTCTGGACGTAAACCTCAACCATCAACAGAGCCACTTTTGTTCTTTTTTTCATTTCTCCCTTTTTCATGGTGTTCTGCTAGGATTGATTGATTTCTCTACCTCTGCATATGAATAATGTCATTGATGGAGGGATTATTTGGTTGGCAGGATGTATGGCAAGGCACTCAACTCCTAGCTATTGATGTTGCAGCTGCTATGGGATTGCTTAGGAGGGTCCTGAGTGGAGATGAGTTGACTGGGAAAGAGAAGAAAGCCCTACGAAGAACCCTTACTGACCTAGCATCTGTTGTTCCAATTGGTGTATTGATGCTTCTTCCAGTACGTTTCAATGCTCTACATATTTGGATTAGTTATCTTGGTCGATATTATTAGTTTTTTCTTTATCATCACTTCATTAATCAAGCTAATTTCTTTACATCAGGATCACATGATTTGTGGTGGTTTTATATTAATATTTATAAATTGATAAGTGAAAAAAACAAAGGGGAGGCATTCCTGCTTCCAACTACCAAACGGAGTTCTCCTACTAGAAATTAATGTAGAATAATTGTTAGAGAGTATTTAGAGAAAGAACTCCAGTAGAATGCTACAAAACAAATTTTCCGATCCTTTATTCATGATTTTGTCCTATTTGAGTAAAGGTCATTGTTTTCTTCAAGCCATGTTTCTCACAAGGTGGCCTTGGCAACGAAGATTCTGGACCTTCCTCTTGAACCAAGTACCATGAAAAAGGTCATATATGTTTCTAGGCAAGATCCATTGATGAAGGGCAGTCATAGAAAAAATAAAGGGCTTAGAGGGAATGGGTTCAATCCATGGTGGCCACCTACCTAGGATATTTAATATCCTATGAGTTTCCTTGGCAACCAAATGTAGTAGAGTCAGGCGGTTGTCCCGTGAGATTAGTCGAGGTGCGCGTAAGCTGGCTCGGACACTCACGGATATTAAAAAAATTTAAATTGATGAAGGGCAGTCATGAGACAAATATCCTCAACAACGAAGATTTTGGTCAAAGTTTCTAGCTTCTACGGGGATTCTAGTTTTTAGTTTTATTGGTTCTCTTTTTGTTTTTCTCTCTCCCCCTTTGGGAGAGATACAGGAAGATTGTATCTCTGAACAATTTTCTTCCTTTTAATTAATCAATGAAAAGTTGTTTCTTTGGAGAGAGAAAAAGAAAAGAGGAAAAAAAAAAAGCCTTGGCAGCAATATGAATCAAGACTCCAGTTCAAACTTATTAGGGACACCCACCATTATTGTTTTGCCCACTCTTAGACAAGGGCTCTGTGCACCAAATAAGTCTTACGGATCCTATCTTCTTCACCTTGGCAATTTGGGCTCTCTTTGATAGTGATTTTGACAGCATTCACCCTGTATTTCCTTCGAATTCTATCAGTAAGTTTAAATTTTTCTTGGTTGTGTTGTAGCTGTTATTGGAGGGTAATGACTAATGAGCATCTTCAGACAGCTGTTAGAAACATGGTTGATTGATATTACAGGCTTAGTTTGACCTATTGTGACTTATTCACTCATATTTCCAGGTTACAGCAGTTGGACATGCAGCTATGCTGGCTGCTATCCAGAGATATGTTCCAGCCTTGGTATGGCTTCCGAAGTGTTCAACATTTCCACTGCTGGAATTTATTTTTAATGCCAATATTATTGAGTGAACTAAATATTGTCGACAGATACCATCTACATATGGACAAGAAAGGTTGAATTTGTTGAGGCAGCTTGAGAAAGTCAAGGAAATGCAAACAAATGAAGTGAACTCGGATGAATGCACTGAAGAAGAAGCTGAGTGAAGCAACTTGCATTTTGTATGGTTATGGAAACTAGAGTTCTAAACATGAGGTTAGTTATTTTTCTTTTGGACGTACTTAGCACTACCTTCTGAATCCTTTTGACAATAGATTTGCATAAACAAGTTCATTCCATGTATCTGGTACTCCAGGCAGGCACCAGTGACTACAATCTTGTGGAGCTTCATCAGGCGTGCCAGGCTCACGATTCTTTGAAGGGTGGCCATCCTTTCTGAATTCTGTTAAATATGTAATATTCAAGAACTGAACTTTATGTTTTACAGAATCCATTTGTTTGATTACATCTGAAATGAAAATATTGTTTTCTGGTTCATCTTCCAGCTTTGTGTAGTCTCTTTCTGGCTCCTTATCAGTGTCACAGTGACCCCCTTCACTCCATGTCCCACCCCTGCAAGTGTTGCACCAAAAGTTTGTTTCAAAGCTACCATTGTTAACTTCTAAATCAATGCTCACTCGAGCAAAAATTCAGTCATCTAGTGTCATCATAAACAACAACAGGTTTCGTGACAGTACAATTTACCTGTAATGAACAGGAGAATAGCTGCGAAAGAAAACATGAGTCCTGTTTGGATCCAAACTTTCCTCCACCCATCGCTTCCATGTCTGCAGTGACCTCCGAAATGCCTCCATTACATCCATACTCATATTTAATTTCCCACCTTCTTGGAAATAGTAACCCCTGAAACAAAAATGGATGTCTTTTATACTTTCTTTTCCCATATATGGTTAGAAAGGAAGGTCTATAAATCCTTAAGCTAGCTTGAAGCAGTAATCTGGTCAAATGTGTACATCTAGAGTTGAAATGCAACCTAGAAACCTATAGTATCATATATCGACATGGTCTCGACGCTTGTATTATTCACTGAAATGGTTCTGATTCTTTCTTTTCTTCCTAGGTATGTTTTCAGAGTCTTAGTTAACCTCAGAAAGTTAAGGATTAGTTTTTGAAAACTTCGTTTGTGAAATTTGGCTCAAAAGTGTCTGGAGAAAAAGAAACTCATACATTTTAACAGTCTTGTACTGATTCCACCAGTGTCCATCATTGAAAACTAGGACATCTGCACCAGCCCACCGCTTGGAAAACCAATGCAACTCATCAACTCTAATGGCAGCATTAACTTCATTGGGTGAGTTTGGAGGAGGTCGGCCGATGATTACCAGAAAGGGAACTCTGTAATATTCAACTGTAAGATTGTATTCTTGGAATCGCATGGTGAGAAAGCCCTTGTGCTTGTTGATTGGCTTCCCATTTTCTTCATATATTGTTGAAAGGTTTGAAACTGCCTGTGTTAGCATGCATAGTAGCGACTCCCACTGGTTTCTTCCGATGGAATCGCCGGCGAATACTATCCTCCCGTTCCGAGTTCTTTCCAACAACTCACTCGCATTGAATCTTGATGTTGTGGAAGAAGAAAACGATTATAAATTTAGATACTCTCAAAGTTTGTCAACCATCTAGAATATAAATACTTTGTGCGTTATTAAAAATCAAATATTATTAGTTAAGATAGTTTGTCGTGAAAAGGTTAATTGACATACGTATAAACCAACATTAAGAAAAAAAAATAATCCAGATGGTTTATTAAGCATGTAATGTTCTAATGGATATACAAAATGCAAGGAAAAATAAAGACAATAGCTTAACTGGCACAACTCTTGTACTAACGACCAGGTCTGTGGTTGAATCCTCTCACCCCACATGTTGTCAAAAAATAAATAAATAAATAAAAGGGAAAAAAACAATTTTTACCCCTGAACTTTGCAAGCTGTATCAATTTTAACCCTAAACTTTTAATTTTATCAAATTGAACCCCAAACTTAACAAATTGTATCAATTTGAACCTCTAACTTGCATAAATGTTACAATGTAGACCTTTGGCCAACTTTTCATTTGAATTGCTACTAAAACATGTAATTGACAATCTCATTTTCTTTTTTTTTTCTTTTTTTTTTCTTTTTCTTAATTCACATTGCATTTGAGTTAGTGTTTTGTGAGAAATTTGTTGAAGAAAAAACTCTTTAAGAAATCACATATCTCAAACTATTCTTCTCATTATTATAAAAAAAAATCACCGAATTATTGACAACAAGAAAAATCTAGCAAATATGAGAAATAAAAAACTCGAAATTTCTTTATTTTTGTTTCCTAGATTTGTATATTCTTCTAATTAGCAAGAAAAAAAAAACATTAATAGAAGGGAAAAAAAAACCACGGTTCTTAGCAACAAGAAAAAACCAGCGAATATTTGAAGATAAAAAACTTCTCAAATTTCTTTGCTTTCGTAATCTTAAATAGCAGCAAAAAAAAAAAAAACTCTCACAAAGTTCTCAACAACGAGAAAAAATCATCTAAAATAAAGTTTCTTTAATATTTTATTTATAAGAAACCAATTCAAGTGCAATGTGAATTAAGAAAAAAATAAGAAATAATCAATTACGTACGGTGGTTCAAACAGATAATTAACCAAAGGTATACATTGTAACACTTATGCAAGTTTAGGGTTAAAATTGATACGATTTGATAAGTTTGAGGTTCAATTTGATGAAATTGAAAGTTCAGGGTTAAAATTGATACAACTTGTTAAGTTTAGGGTTCAATTTGATGAAATTGAAAGTTCAGGGTTAAAATTGATACAACCCCCAAAGTTTAGGGGTTAAAAATGATTTTTTCCCTAAATAAAAACAATACTTCCCAGCCAGCAAAACCATTAATTTGAAAAAAGAAAAATCTCTCTCCCCCTCTGAGAGTTCTTCCTCTTAAATGTCAAAAGCTTAGATCCCGTTTGATAACCATTTGGTTTTTGAAAATTATGTTTGTTTTCTTCTAAATTCTTTAGCATGATTTTCATCCTAGTTAAGGTTGCATTTGAATTCCTAGTCAAATTTTAAAAACAAAAAACTATTTTTTTTTATTTTTTTTTCAAAATTGGACTTGGTTTTTGAAAATAAGGTAGTAGATTGATACTAAAACCAAAAAACTTATAGATGGAAGTATGTGTGCATAAGCTTAATTTTCAAAAACCAAAAACCAAATGGTTATCAAACAGGCCCTTGATATCTAAACAATTTTTTTAACTATATATATATATATTTAAAAAAATTACTTGAATAACTCTTGAGAATGTTTTGGAATAATTTCAACACAACACAAAATCTAAATTTTCCATAATTTCATCAAATTCTTTGGCAAGATCCCACAAGATTACCCATTTTGGTTCCTCAACTCATCATCTTCATCATCATTTTGGAAAGAAAGAGAAAAAGATTGCCTTCCCCAGCTGGTTCTTCCAATTATATTTTTTTCCAAACCAGGATTAATAGCATATTAGAACCGCTACTTTTGCAAGTAAAAAAGAAATCTGTATTGAAAATTCTTGTTCCCAAATGAGTTGAAAACACTCTAAAAGAATTGAACAATAAACCAAAACAAAAAGAAAGAATCCATGCAAGAACTTCACAACAAGAAGCCTACAGCCATATGCATACCTCGGAAGATCACAGCCGTCCGGCTGCCACCGCCACTTCCGGTAGCCTTCATCTTTCCGGCCATTATGGGAGCACTGGAATCCCGGATCAACAAAGGGGCAATTCTCAGTGTAAGTGTGGAATGGATAAGTTTCATCCCAAACCCATTTGCCATTGGAGTAATCACAAGCTCCCGGCGACGGGGACGGCGACGAACTCGGCTTGTTTTCGGGAAAGATTGTGGACAAGAAGTGATGGAAGCGCAAGAGATCATAATATTGGTGATTGAAGGGGGTTGAGGAGAAGTTGAAGATGAAAAGGGAAGAAACAGAGAGGAGAAAGAAAGAGAGAGCAAAACAGAGTGGTCTGCTGATGGGGAAAGAGAGAAGAATAAAGGGTCTTTGGCAAAAGGTTTGCTCAGTTTGGAGATCCATTGGAAGAAGAAGAATGAAGGATTTTATATTTCAAAGATGGGATTTTGTGGGAATGAAAATCAAACAAAGGTCACAGAGTGAAATTCGGATTCATGGCCAATATAATAGGGAATGAACCAAATGACTTTTTCCATTGAGAGAGACAGAGGAAATAATGGAAATAATTCTAAACATAAATATATTGTTCTTCACATTATATCATTAATATATCAATAATAATAATATACTATATTTGTGATTTATAAGATGACAAACTAAACTAAGTCCTTTTTTAGTTAAGGAACACATATGTGACTTAACAAATTAACAAAGTCGTTTCCATGAAAAAATTAAACTAATTGAATTTTTTTAATAATACAGAAATTGTTGTTTGATTGAAGGGGAATCGAGCTTTGAGAAGTGATGAAGGAAACAAGGGAATAAGAAAGAGAAACAAGCAAATAAAGTTGTCGTATGCTACAAAGAAAATAAAAAGGCTTTACATTGGAAGTGACATCAAAACTGATATACTATTATAATGCAACTCCAAATGACTTTAACTTTTATAAAGACTTTTTTGTATTGATGAAGATACTTATAATTGGGTTACTTCAAGATTGAACAATGTAGGTAAACCTAAAGATGGTTATGAAAGTCGTAGTTTCATTTGATAAAATTTCAATGATTCAACAACTCTACAAAATGTCAACCTGAACACAGCTCAATTAGGTAAAGCATATACATTTGTCAAAGTGAGCATAGCTCAGCGGTGATTGACATGTACCATCGATTAAAAGGTCAGAGGTTCGAATCCTCCGAACTCAAATGTTGTTAAAGTCAAAGAAAACAAAATTAAAGTGTATACCTTTGACCAAGTTTGAATCCATCCACTCGCACACGTTGAAGTAAAGAAGGGAGAAAAAAAAAAAAAAAACTATGAAAGCTTCTTTCCAAAAAGGTTTCATACAAGGTAACCTCCTTTCTCAGAATCTCTTCTAAAGTTGGGTTATCAAGACATTAGTTTAAAGCAATCTTAAGAAAGAAAGTTTATTTTTGCCCGTCACGAATCACTTTTTTCTTCATCATAGTAGTCTTCTCCTCAAAGCTAAGAGACCCAAACATTTATGGTATGAATCAAGGCAAAGAGTAAGGGCCCGTTTGGTAACGTTCTCGTTTTTTGTTTCTGTTTCTTCATTTTTAATAAAGAAAAATAGAATTTTATGACCCTAACACCTATACATTCAATAACAATAAACTTATATTCTTATTTATGTTTGGAAAAAATTGGAAACAAAAACAAAAAAAGAGAAACTAGTTTTAGTTGTTCCCAAAAGTTCTATACAAATTTTGGGAGTGTTTTTAAAAAATGAGAAACAAGAAACCTACATAGTTATTAAATACTTAGATTTCTTAGTAAAATTGGAAACAAGAAACAAGAAACGAGAACGTTACCAAACGGGCCCGAAATTTCTAAAAAATAAAAATCTACAATTACGTTTAGCACTAACACTGAACAAAAGGTTTCACAACTATTGCTAAGCAAACTTTTTTTTTTTTTTTTTTGAAATAGACATCTTCATTAAACAGAATCAACCATTACAACTACCACGCGCTTCCTCGTTAATAATGGAGGAAAGCCATACCGGTAAACCAGAAGACCCACAAAAAAACAACGAAGCTTCCTCCATGGAGGCTAAGCAAACTTTATTAATTAGGATGTTGACAAAAAGTAGATTACTGAACGATTTCATAAATGTAAGAATTTCTACAAATAATTGTAGTTTTAAGTTCAAACTGAATAATACAAGAGTTCAGACTGAATAATTAAAATTTAAATAATACAAGAGTTTGTAGAAAAGGCTGTACATCATAGTACTAAAAGAAAAATCTGCCACATGATTGAAACTAGTAATTACAAAAATCAAAATAAAACAAAAAGAAAGACAAAAGAAATCAATAAATTTGAAACATATGATCTAAGAGAAGTTGTCTCCAACAGTTGCCTCGCATCTCATCTGTCCAAGACCCATCAGAACCAACAAAATGCATCTTGAAGATCACCTAGAGTTATGTTCGCCTTGGTAGGAACCACCGAACCAATAGAACTTGGATTAGCTCAGCTGCTGGTCCACAAGCAAGGTAAGTAAAACTTTCCAATAACAGAATTTGTTGGAAAGGATATTTCATTATACAGAAGGCTACAGTACACGGCTATTTATAGCCCAACAACCTTATTAAGGCAAAGTAATAATAATGAGGAAATAATAAAACAAAGATTACAAGGATAATTAATAACACAGAAGGCCTCTAATATCGCCCCTCAAACGAATACCGAGTTAGGACATGAGTTTGGACCGTAAAAATTGAAGACGATCACGAGTCAATGGCTTGGTAAGAAGGTCAGCTAGCTGATGCTGTGTAGGCACAAAATGCAGCAAAATATCCTTTTTAGCAACTCGTTCTCGTACAAAGTGAAAATCTATCTCCACGTGTTTAGTTCGACCATGAAATATAGGATTCTTAGCAAGTTGAAGAGCAGAGGAGTTGTCACACCGCAGCGAGGGAGGTTGAGATACATACACACGAAGATCTCGAAGAAGTTGCCTTACCCAACATAATTCAGCTGCTGTAGCAGCCAAGGCTCTGTACTCAGCCTCCGTTGAGCTTCGGGACACCGTACTTTGCTTCTTAGCCAACCAAGAGATAGGATTAGCTCCAAGAAAGAGGACAAAACCTGTTGTAGACCGTTTGTCAGTCGAGTCACCAGCCCAATCCGAGTCAGAGAAGGCATTAAGCTTGTAAATATTCGAGGAACTCCTTTTGAACAAAATACCAGCAGAGGCAGTACCATGAAGATAACGAAGAATACGTTTGGCAGCTACAAGATGAACCAAACTTGGACGATGCAAAAACTGAGAGAGCTTGCTCACCGAGAATGCTATATCTGGACGGGTGAAGGTTAAATAGTGTAGAGCTCCGATAAGAGACCGAAAATTAGAGGCATCCTCAGTTGAACATAGAGTTCCATCATCAGGGGAATCTTTCAAAGAGATGGGAGTTGAACAGGGTTTAGCACCAATCATCCCAAATCGATGCAGCAAGTCCCTGGTGTATTTAGCTTGCGAGACAGAAATACCACCATGAACATAATCTATTTCAAGTCCAAGAAAGAACTTCAAACGACCCAAATCAGACATATCAAAACGATCACGAAGCTGAGTAACCAATTGATCAATATAGGAAGGATGGCTACCAGTCAAAATTATGTCATCAACATATAAGAGCAAGTAAGTAATAGATCCATCAGCAACCCGAACAAACAATGAGGAGTCAGCCAATGAAGCAGTAAATCCCAGAGTTAACAGATGCGAAGTAAAACATTCAAACCAAGCCCTTGGTGCTTGCTTTAGACCATAAATAGATTTTAATAACTTGCAAGCATAAGTGGGAAAAGAAGGATTTACAAAACCTTGAGGTTGCTGCATATACGCTTCCTCATGAAGTTTGCCGTGTAGGAAGGCATTTTTAACGTCTAACTGACGAAGATTCCAGCCATGTTGAGCAGCCAAAGACAAAACGATGCGAACTGTGGTTTTCTTGACAACCGGACTGAAGGTTTCAGCATAATCTATACCCTCTTCCTGATGGTATCCCTTGGCAACAAGGCGAGCCTTATGCCTTGCAATAGAACCGTCTGGATGCCTCTTGATCTTGTAAATCCAACGACAACCAATAGCGGTCTTACCGGGTGGTAAAGGTTGTAACTCCCACGTACCTTGCTTAGTGAAAGCATTGAATTCATCATTCATAGCCTTCTGCCAGACAGTTGATCGAGATGCCTTAGAAAATGAAGATGGTTCGGATTCATCATGGTGAACAGATGCCACAAACAGCTTCTTTTTGAAAATACCAGACTTACTTCTTGTCTGCATTGGATGAGTGTTAGAAGGCTTAGGAGGACTTGCAGAAGTAACCGGAATAGGATCTGAAGGCTGAACCAAGTTTTCATCATGTGGCTGTGAGACACTGGCCGCTGTGACATCAACCGTCGAAGGAGAGGCATTTTCAATGCCAACAGACTCCATAGGATGAGGTGGATCAGTACCCAAATTAAGAGCAGCCGACGTACCTGTAGAATCAAGGGAGACTGAGGAAGCAGAGTTGTTAGTGGACAAAATGGCATTTTCATCAGGTAACTGTGGTACTTGAAATAAAGTGAGTAGTAACGGAATGGCAGAATGAGAGGCTGGAGTAGTAGGGGTAGAAATAGTAGAACATTGAACAGAGAAGGGAAATAGAGATTCATCAAAAATGACATGCCTCGATGTTAAAAATTTGCCAGTGCTCATGTTGAAACAAAGATATCCCTTAAAATCTAGAGGATAGCCTAGAAAAACATGCTGGGAGGTTCGTGGTTGAAGTTTATGAGAGTTTAAAGGCCGAAGAAGAGGAAAACATGCACAACCAAAAATTTTTAAGTGAGAGTAATCAGGTGGACGACGAAATAGGATTTCAAAAGGAGATTTATGAGCAAGAAGATGACTAGGTAAACGATTAATTAGAAAAACAGCAGTATTAAAGGCAAAGGTCCAAAACCGAAGGGGCAAAGCAGATTTAGAAATCAAGGTAAGAGCTACTTCTATGATATGTCGATGCTTTCGTTCCACCACTCCATTTTGTTGGGGAGTGTACGGACACGATTTTTGATGAAAGATGCCATGAGATGAAAGAAAAGAGGCAAGATGACTGTTGACAAATTCACCACCACCATCGCTACGAAGAATTTTAATCTTGGTGGAGAAAATATTTTCGACAAGAGATTTAAATTTCACAAAAACAGAGTAGACATCAGATTTGTGACGTAGAGGGAATATCCAAGTGTATTTAGACATCATCAATGAAAGAAACATAATATCTATAACCATGAATGGAGATTTTAGGGGCAGGACCCCATACATCAGTGTGTATTAATTCTAAAGGATATAAGGCAGTACAGGTAGATAAAGAAAAGGGCAGACACTTCATTTTGCCATGTAAACAGTGTTGACAAAGAGAAGAGTCATTACATAAAGGAATATTGAAATGACGGAGAACTTTATTTAGAACAGAAGAACTAGGGTGTCCTAGTCTATCATGCCAGACTTTAGAGGAAAATTTTGTAGCAACATGAGCAGCAACAAATGAAGAACATCGAACAGCAGATGGTTGAGATGGAGTGGATGAAATGGGGTATAAGCCATTCACACTAGGACCTTGGAATAAAATTTGCCCCGAACATTTGTCCTGAATACAGAAATGATCAGAATCAAAGGTGACTATGCAGTTGTTATCCAAGCAAAGCCGATGAACAGATAACAAATTAGTTGCTATAGAAGGAACACGAATAAGATTTGTAAGAGATAAAGAGGATTGAAGGGTATTGAGAGTACCACAGCCTTGATGAGTAATGGGAAGGGATTGGCCACTACCAACAGATACTTGCTCATCTCCATTGAATTCAGAGGCAAAAGAGATATTGTTCAAATCAGCCGTTACATGTGTGTTGCACCCAGAATCAGTGAGCCAAGTAGAAGAGACTGGATTAGCAGATGAGGAGTAACCTGAATTGTGATTTGCGACAAGAGCAGCAAGCTGCACTGGGGGGTGGCGGCCTTGATAACTATAGTTCATTCGGTTGTAACAATCCAAAGCCGAATGACCAGGGCGAAGACAAATCTGACAAACTACTCTCCCCTGAGATGAAGCCTGACCAGGAGCAGGGGAAGAGGAGAAAGGATTTGGTTGATATGGAGATCCACGACCACGCCCTTGAGGAGAAAAAGGAGAGCGGCCACGACCCTGATTACGACCTCGAACTTGTGCACGACCACGAAAAGAAGAACCAGAATTTTGTCCTCGAGAGACACTGTTCTGAGCATTAGTGAACATAGCAGTAGGAGAAATAATGGATTCATCCACACGAGTCTGCTTCTCAATGGCAGACTCCTCAGACTTGAATAAAACGTGTAACTCAGTAAATGAAGGAGGGTGAGAACGAGTACGCAAGGATGTCTTAAAAGTATTATACTCAGATGGGAGACCATTTAGGGCATAGATAAACAAATCTTCATCATTAACAACAGAAGAAACATTGGCTAACTTATCCTTAATCTCTTTAATACGCTTGATATATTCATCAATCGATTCACTAGATTTCTTTGAAATAGATTGCAGGTCTGTCTTAAGATTCACGACATTGGTTCTTGAAGTGGAAGAATAATGTTTTTCCAGAGCATCCCATACCTCTTTAGAAGTGGCACAACCAACCACATAAGCAAGGGCAGCAGGCGACAGAGTAGCGTTGATCAACGTCATTAGGGCATGGTCCTTTGCAATCCAGTCATCAAACTTGGGATTAGGGACGGGCGCAGGCGGAGGAGCAGCATCAGAAGAGGAATCACCATCAGCAGAATCGGAGCTAACACTAGCAGGTTGAATCGTCGAAGAGGGAGCTGGGAAAGAACCATCGACAAAACCAAATAGCTTGTGTGCCTTCAGTATTGATGTTAATTGAAACTTCCAGAGGATGAAGTTGGATGAATCGAGTCGGATAGACACGAGGTTACATATATTGGAAAGAAGAAAAATAGGGGAATTTAGGTCTTTCTGCAACTCAGACGCCATTGAAATAGAAGAAGGAAGCAAGGAAAACGCAGCTGAAGGCGGAAAAACAAAACGAGCAAGGAGAGAATCAAGGAGCCTACTCTGATACCATAAAACTTTCCAATAACAGAATTTGTTGGAAAGGATATTTCATTATACAGAAGGCTACAGTACACGGCTATTTATAGCCCAACAACCTTATTAAGGCAAAGTAATAATAATGAGGAAATAATAAAACAAAGATTACAAGGATAATTAATAACACATAGAAGGCCTCTAATAGTAAGTAGGTCCATTATCGGTCGGCTCTGGACCGAAAAGACCTAACAGAGTAATTCCTTATCTCGGATCGTAGTGCCTAGGCGCGGGCTAGAAATTTATAATGCCTAAGCACCAACTTATTTGGCGCCTAAGCTTCTGAAACCTCGATGTGAACCTCTATATTTTCTTCCCTTTCATTCCATCTTCAAAGTTCATACTCTAGTTCTCCAAATTTGAGAATCATTTATTCACCTATAAAATGAAGAAAACCATAAATACCTGCCATAAAACTTTCTAAAATTTGACAGACAAGTGTAAACCTCGCGTATCAAGACCTCTTCTCAAACTCAATACTCTGCTAGTCATTAAGCAAATGAAAACAAAAATTAACTAATCAAATAAAGCTCGAAGACTATAACATCAAAATCAAAGAAAAAAGACAATCTCAAGTAATGCTTACGCAACTAACCATGTTTCACCCCATTTAAATTTTCATGTGTTTGTTCAGTCTTTTTATAGAAATTCTTGTATCCAGTTTGATCTATACAAACAGAAGACTCGATCACTAATGAACTCTACCTTCTATCAAGTTGTTCTCTACTTGGGTCGAATAACAGTATAGCAAAACAATCATGCCAAACTTTAACAACTCCATGGCAAAAGCCGATAATCTAGATAGTTCATCCTCTACTTATTTTTAATATGTGTACTACTCAATGATTGCGTTAATAAATTATAATGATGGTAGCTCTTTCTATCTTTGTTTTCTTTCAATTTATTTTTCTCTCTTTTTTTTTTTTTTTCCTTTCAAACTCCTCGCAACCTCCTTTTAATTCAAAATCAAGCAATAAAAGGTTACTGAAACAGGTATCTAAGTAAATACAAATTCGTTGTAATTATAATGTTGTCACGTTCACTTGTGAATCACAAAATTTTGAAGATGTCGCAAAAGAAGTTCAATTTTAAAGCTATAGAGGAAGAAATTGCCAGCATTGAAAGAAATAAAATATGGGAGCTTCAGAATCTGCCTCGAGAAAAAAATGCTGTATGCTTGAAATGGATTTACAAGACCAAATACAAAGAAACGATTCTATGCAAAAGCTTAAAGCTTTATTAATTGCAAAATGCTAATCATAACAACCAGGTGTAGACCTTAATGAGACTCGCATAGAGACCATAAGAACTGCTCTTGTCTTAGTAGTTTAATTGGGATGAAATGTGTTAACTTGATGGCCAGGCCAGGCTTACTTAAATGGGGAAATGGAAGAAATGTAATGTGGAGCTAACACGAGGATATATAGTGAAAGGGAAGAAGGTAAATATTATTAAGTCAATAATACCTCAGGAGTCCGTACCAGTGTTAGAAATTGAGAGCCAGGGGATCAAAGCCACTCCACGATTTCCTGTTTCATTCCTTGAAGTGGGGGAATCAGAGGTTCTTAGGTGTATGTAATTAGATTCCTACGGAAGTGAGGTCTTTCAATTTTTTTTTTATTTTTTATTTTTTTTTTGATAAGAAACAATTTCATTGATGAATGAAATTTACAAAAGGGATACAAGATCCAATTTACAAAAGGCATTCCCAACTATTGGTGAGGGATGCATAAGAGTATGATGAGAATATGGGAGAGAGTTTACACCAAGTAATAGCCAAGAAAATAACAGAATCATAAAAGGCTTCAAAAGAGGACTCCATTCCTTGAAAAATTCGTTTGTTTCTTTCTCTCCAAATGTTCCAAAAGAAGGCTCTATTGATATTCATCCATAATAGAGCTTTAATACCCTTAAAAGGGTGGCCCATCAAAGATGAAGCAAGGAGATCCTCCACTCGACCAGGGAGAATATAGGACCAACCGAAAAGATACATGATTCTCGACCAAAACTTCCCCGCAAAAGGGCAAGAAGCAAAAATATGAATCTGTGTTTTGTCATCCGCTTTGCATAAAGAACACCTCCCGGGGGAAAGAGGCATATATGGCATGCGCTTTTGCAAGATGTCTTTGGTGTTGATGGCTTTGTGAGCTAGCTCCCATATGAAGAATTTTACTTTCTTGGGATAGTTTTCTTTCCAGATAGCCTTAGCCAAAGATGTATCCAAAAGGCTAGAGGATCCAGCCATGTCAATGATGAGGGATTTTGTGGAAAAGCTGCCATTTTGATTGAGGGGCCATTTCCAGGAGTCTACTGTTTGTGATAAGTGGATGGGGTCGAGAATCAAACTAAGCTCAGCCCATTCAGCAGCCTCTGAGTCTTTCAAGTTCCTACCCAAATTGAGATCCCAAAAAGAGGTTCGTCTCATTCCACACATCTTTGACCATTGCTGTTTTGCAATGAGAGAGCTTAAAAAGAAGGGGAAATCTAGAAGCCAAAGGCAAGTTGTTTATCCAGGGGTCTGTCCAGAAGTAAGTATCCTCCCCATTTCCAAGCTGGTGAACTACACGGCTAATAATGAGGTTGCAGTGCTTGACTATATTTTTCCATGGTCCTTTGGATTTAGCTAGGGAAGACCTTTTCAAGCTTGTGGGAGATCCATAGATGGCTTTAATAAGTTTTCTCCAAAGAGCATTCCTTTCCTGATTGAATCTCCAAGTCCACTTAGCCAGAAGGGCTTTGTTTTTGTCCACCATGGAATGTAGGCCGAGGCCCCCTTGATCAATGGGATGTATGAGCTTTTCCCATTTGACAAGGTGATGCACATGATTATGAGTCTGAGTCCCTCCTTTCCAAAGAAAAGTCCTATACATACTTTCAATCTCTAGACCAATCTTTTTTGGTAATTGGAAAAGGGATAAAAAGTATGTAGGGAGGTTTGATAATGTAGCCTGAATGAGGGTTAATCGACCCCCTTTGGATATAAAAGATGCCCCCCAGTTCGTTAGCCTGGGTTCGATCTTTTCAATAATAGGCATCCAGAAGATTCTAGCATTTGGAGAAGTGAGGTCGATTAACCCAAAGGCCAATTCGACGATTAAACCCAAAGGCCAATTCGAGAAACAGAAAAACAGAGATGAACTACACAAAGTACTTGAAGTCACTGTTCGAGAACGAGGGGTTGAAAAAATTGGAACGTTAAACGGATACGAACTGGAAAAAATCGTCCGATTCGCAGTGAAGAAAGAAAACAACTCAAAAGATAAAGACATCAATCCTTTTAGAAACTAGTCAAATTGCCAAAGAATCAGGAACGACCTAACTTTAAAGCTGACCTAATGAAGAGTTAATTCCTGATATGATCCACAAACATTATCAAGGCCTGAGAACAAAATTGAACATGAATACATGAGGTGAGGTTGAATGCTCACCGGAAGAAATCGATCGACGTTAATCGTGGTGACGCTTTCTCAACCGCTCCCTGACAAAATCGGCACGAGCTTTGGTTCGAGCTTGCTGAGGGCCGATGTTGACGAAAGAGAGGTAAGCTCCGACGGCGAAGAAGGAGACTCCGGCGACGAAGAAGCAGGCGCTAGTTGCTAGCTGCCCGCGCGGGAGAGGGTTCAGCCACAGTCCCATTTGCCACTGAAATTGCGCCCTATTTCTTATGGGTAATGCCCCCTTTTATTGTTTAGCCGCTCGACAAATATTTTTAGAAAAAAAAAATTAGAACTTTCACTGGATGCATTAAATTTTCCCATAAATTCGACATCCACATGCGGGTTGAATCAACATTTCAATTATATCGTACAAAATTTATAAAATATAAACAAAATATAACTAATATGGAGATAATATTTATAATAAATATTTTAAGTTGTTTTTAAAATGTAAAATATTTATTTGTTAATTTAAATATTTTTTTGAATTTTTTATTTTCAATATTTTTTCAGGAATGTTCATTGACATCGACATTTTGTCGATATTTCCATCGACATTTCCATAAAATTGAGACTTCGATATTTCTGTCGACATCGACATTTTAACCTTTGCTTTCACTTGAAAAAAATTAAAAAAAGAAAAAAATAAGGACATTAAAAAAAAGAGTAAGTTAGAAAGTCCCACTAAGAGAAGAAACTTCGATCAAATAAAAAAAAAAATTAATGCATAATTACAAAACAATTTCATCACCGCCAGTAACGTCTAGCCAAAGCAAGCATAGTTCAGTGGTAATTGACATGTATCCTCGACCAAGAGGCCAGAGGATATCAATATAATATTGAGGAACTTCTTGAACATCTCTCTGAAATCTAAGCTCCGGAAAAATCAGGTTTAATCATCAATATCTTTCTAGGAATTTTTGTGTATACCTTTACCCCACACAACAACACCGATGAGAACCAAGCTTACTCCAAGGTTAAAACAAAACCAGTTGAGTTGAGTTAAGTTAGGTTGGCAAGTATAAATTTACTAAAATTCAAACTATGTATGCACCAATCTGAGCATTATTCAACTAGTTGAGACATATAATCTAGACCAAAAAGGTAAAACGTTTAAATCAACTTTTTGGTCGAAGATATAATATTTTTATAATTAAGTCATCAAGTTAAAAGAGACACAAACTTCATCATAATGGAAACTTCTTTTAGCCAATAAGAGAACTTTTGATCATTAGAGGAGGTATACACATAATGTCTTACCCAATTAAGTTGTACCCGAGTGACCTAATTGAAATTTTTAGTGCTAAATGGATGCAACCCTTAATTTAACCTAAAGTTTTTCAGGTCAAATCTGGAGTAGATCAGAAGTTGTTGAGAATGGAATGCTAAGATAGAAATTTAGGGCCTAAACCTCTTTGAATTGCGAGTTGAATTGAAACTGGGCCGTGTACCCGCCGCCGATAAGAGGGAGGATATCCACGTTCAAATGGCATGCAAACGCTTGCCAATGCGGCCATGCCACCGTATATCCGCCGATTCTCTTGCTTCTATACGGCTACTACACACAGCCACACCACCAAGCCAAAGTCCAATGCTTCTCTTTTCCCAATTTCTGACCTCCTCAAGTTCTGCAAGACCCCCATCGACCTCGAGCAAGTCCATGCCCGTCTCGTCCAGAAAGGGCTCGAGCAAGACCATTTCCTTGTGACCCAATTCATTTCCACTTCCAACTCAATTGCCCACATCTCCTATTCTACATCCGTCTTCGATCGTGTTCTCTCTCCCACTTCCTTTCTTTGGAACACTCTTGTTCGTGGGTACTGTGAGAAGTTGCAATTTGTTGATACCATTTCGTTATTTGTGCGTATGAAGAGGGAGGACGGTGTTCCTGATCGGTATACGTTTCCTTCGCTTCTCAAGGCGTGTGCAGGTGAGGGGAAGGTGATGGAAGGTATGGCTCTTCATGGATCCATCTTGAGATGTGGCGTTGATGAGGATTTGTATGTGACGACGAGTTTAGTGAATTTTTATGGGAAGGGTGGGTTAATCGAGTGTGCACGTAAGGTGTTTGATCGAATGTCAGAGAAGAATGTGGTTTCTTGGACGGCTATGATTGTTGGGTATTCGAGTATTGGGAATTTGGTGCAGGCAAAGAGGCTTTTTGATTCGATGCCGGAGAGAAATGTGGCGTCGTGGAATGCAATTATAGGTGGATACATGAAAATGGGTGATTTAAAGAGTGCTGAGAAGATGTTCGATGAAATGCCAGAGAAGAATGTTGTATCTTTCACAACAATGATCGATGGGTATGCAAAAGCCGGCGACATGATTTCTGCTAGGAATCTATTTCAAAAGGCTCCTGAAAGAGATATTGTCGCATGGTCGGCTTTGATATCTGGGTATACACAAAATGGTCAGCCAAATGAGGCAGTCAAGACTTTTCTTGAAATGGGCTCTAGGAATGTCAAACCTGATGAGTTTGTATTGGCAAGCTTAATGTCAGCTTGTTCCCAAGTGGGTAATTTGGATTTGGCCAAATGGGTTGATTCGTACGCTACCAAGTGTTTAGTTGATCTTCCTGGAGCTCACGTTAGGGCAGCTCTCATAGATATGAATGCCAAGTGTGGGAACATGGAGCGAGCTATGAATCTGTTTGAAGAAATGCCTAAAAGAGATCTAATTTCCTATTGTTCTGTAATGCAAGGGTTGTCAATCCACGGGCGCGGAGATCAGGCCGTATCACTCTTCGAGAGGATGCTAGATGAAGATCTAACTCCTGATGAAGTGGCCTTCACAGTCATCTTAACAGCTTGTAGCCATGCGGGACTTGTGGATGAAGGTTGCCATTACTTTGAAATCATGAGGAGTAAATACTCCATGGTTCCCTCGCCTGATCACTATGCATGTATTGTTGATCTTCTTAGTCGATCTGGGAGACTAAAAGCAGCTCATGAGCTCATAAAATCTGTGCCTGTTCAATCTCATGCTGGTGCATGGGGTGCACTGCTTGGGGCCTGCAAATTGTATTGCGATTCCGAACTTGCAGAGGTGGTAGCTTCTCGACTTATTGAGCTTGAGCCTCAAAATGCTGGTAATTATGTGCTATTATCCAATATCTATGCTGCAGCAGAAAGGTGGTTGGATGTGTCTGTTGTGAGAAACCAAATGAATGAAAGAGGGGTCAGAAAAATACCCGGTTGCAGTTGGATTTAGTATATGGCAGTGCTTATACAGTATCTGCAATTTTATCTGCACCAGCATTGATTTGACTCGGTTTAACATTTTGATTCATTAAACCATGAATATCATTGCCATGCTGGAATTCAACAGTGGTAAAGGTCAACTCAGCTTATTGTCTTTCCCACACTGTGGTACTTATATTTTTTGGTAGTGAAATATTCTTCACTTTTTAGGTTTTTTTTTTTGGAATTTTTTGGTCTTATGTGGGGAAATATGCTACCGGTAAAACTATGATTGACGTTATTTTTAGTGCACTTTTGAAAAATATGGAAAAAAGTAATGTAAGTTTCAAATTTATTGATAAAAGTATTTTTATTAAAAAAAATTCAAAAAATGGAGAAATGATTTTAGATAATCGTGCAATTTACCAGAAATCTGTTTATCCAAAATCATCAATGCTATTCCTTGGTTGTCTAAATTTTGAATTATTTTCAAACCAACCCCTTTTAATGATTTTTTTTTTTTTTGTTTTTTGCAAAAACAACTTTAGTGTGGAAAGCCCAAATAACAGGATGCTCAAGATTTCTTTCATTTTGTGCAGTTTATGTTTTGGTTGCTCCAAAACATGTTGCACGTTGTACTGTTATAGAAAGAATGCCCAAATAAGAGCTCTCTGAATTAAGTGCAATTCTATTTATTAATTTGGGAAATATGTGCATCTTAACTTTGGCATGTTTTGTTCCTCAAATATTATTTTTCTTACAGAATTGAAATTGAAGTTAATCGCTGAAAACTGAATTGTGTTCCAAGTAAGACATGGCCACAGCAGCATGAAGAGCTGCTCCTATTGGAAGGGCCTCCTCATCAAGGACAAAGTGCGGTGAGTGCAATGGCCGGTTTGATCTCAGAGTCTCATTCCTTATCCCAATCCCATATATGGTAGCTGCAATCCTCTGTGAGAAGAAGCCAAAATCTTCAGCTCCCATGGTCCATGGAAGGAGTTGCACATTGGGTTCTCCAAGTAAGCTATTTCCTACTCTATTTGCATGTTCAAACAATGCTATATTGTTAACCATTACTGGTGTATCCTCCATAAACTCCACTGAAGCATAACAATGGTGCACTACTGCTTGTGTGTTGATGACCTGTTGAGGAGGAATTAAATTTTGCCTGGCTTCAAATTTAATCTAGGAATTTGTTAAGTTTGTCAACCGTAGTGCATTTCATACCTCTCTGATCCTTTCCTTAAGGTAAGAAAGACCCTCAGGAGACAAGCTCCTAAAAGTTCCCCCCACTTTCACGGTCTCGGGAACTACATTTTCTGCTTGCCCTCCCTCAACAAATGCAACCGTCACCACCTACATTGCGGATTATTAGTTTACTACGATCAAAATTCAAGTTTCCTGGTTATGCATTACTTTTTTAGCTGTTGTTAGGACTAAAGTGTTGAATCTTGTTGGGTAGTTAATAATTTTATCTTATGCTATTCTGTTCTTATGATGTTAACAAATTGAGAAGATTAGGGACTTCATTTAGAGGGCGAAAAACTTACTCCGGCCTCAAGAGGATCTGTCTCACGAGATACGATCTGTTGAAGAGCTTGAATTATGAAAGCTGTTGCCAGAACTGGGTCCTTCGTCTTATGTGGGGTTGCTGCATGTCCACCCTTTCCTCGGATCAAGGCTGAAAAGTGTCCTGCTCCAGCACATACTGGACCCGGCCTAGAGGCTATGACACCAGTTGGTAGGGAGGGCAGGACGTGCAATGCAAAGATTCCATCTATATCATCAAGGGCATCTTCTTGTAGCATTTGATAAGCCCCATTACACTCTTCTCCAGGCTGGAAAACTAGCTTCACAGTTCCCTTCAAATAACAACGTATACAAACAATCCTGGTTAGTCCCCTCCCCTGTTAACTGAATCAAACAAACAGGATTTACAATTACAAGTCTGAAATTTTTTACCTTCAGTTTATCTCTTTTACTCTGTAGCAACCTTGCTGCTCCTAATAGCATAGCAACATGTGAATCATGACCACAGGCATGCATTTTACCTTCTACCTTGCTTTTGAATTCCCATTCTACTAGTTCCTTCAAAATTATATGAAGAGAATAAACTTTTTATTAAGCTTGAGAATCTGAAACTGCTCATCAATTGTACTTGTACTCAGTTTTTGCACTCCCTGGCATGATCATCTCTATTGAAAACAACAATTAGCAAGGTTAAATTTCAATTTGCCAGGAAGTAATTGAACTTTTGTAACCCATTGAATATCGGCCCTTTGGAGCAAGGATAGGAAACCAACAAGTTTAGTTGAAACAGTTTCTTGATATGCTAGTCTGGTCTGGAAATGTATGAAATCATCTCATTTTTCTTTCCTCCCCATATTTATCAAAATGTAAATATTTTTAGATCCTTGGTTGCTTTATATTTTCCAAAGGTACTTTTTTAAAATTAATTTCTTTTATTGTCGTTGATCTATATGCCATTTTCCCTTTTCAAAAAAAAAAAAAAAAAAAATGCCATTTTCCGGTTTCATCTATGTCCTTTCAAAAATTTGCAGTTTCATCGTTTATATACTAAATTTTATTCATTTTCAACCACACCCCCTCACAGATTATAGATAAAATTATATATATAGTCCTTTTTATAATTTTTGAAATTTGGCTAAGACTTCAAAAAATCCAAATGTTCTAAAATATAACCACCTTGTTTTATTCCTTATCTTAGAGAGGAATACAAATACACATTAAATTGCATTTTTGGAAATGAAAAGACATGATTTGTACTTATCATGCTTCACTTAGGAAAAGCATAACCAACAATCTCCATGCATGTGACTTTTGTCAACATCATATATGATGGAAGAAGAAGAAGAAGAAGAAGATGAAGATGAGGAGAGAGAAAGTGATATAAAGAGATAGAGAGACAGAGAGAGATAGTACCTGAAGAGGAAGAGCATCCATGTCTGCTCTGAGAGCAAAAACAGGTCTAGAAGAAGAACCAGAAGCCCCTTTAATGGAAGCCACCACTCCAGTCTTGGCAACAGGCCATTGGTAACTGATTCCAAGCGAGTCGAGCTCAGACCTCACGAGTTGACTCGTTCTGTACTCTTCAAATCCCAGCTCTGGATACTCATGGATTCTCCTTCTGACTCCTTTTATCCACTCCAAGAACTCCCCTTCCCTCGCCAAACCCAACAACTTCCGGGTCAGTGAGTGGAGCTCCGACCCATCTCCGCCGTGCTCCGCCGCCGACGGCCGCCACAAGGCCACCCCAAAGACCAGCATCCAACAAAACAACCTGAAGTCCATGCCGCCGCCTGCCATCTCAAAGACAAAGGTAAGATGTGTATTATATATATATATTATTTGATTTTGAGTGGCTATGGTTTTATTATTATATGTGCATTGTCAGCTGTGATGAAGAATAGTTTGACTAACAAATTGGGCTTTTGGAAATTGTCATGTTGAGATTGTGATTGAAATTGAGATTGAGAATGGTCTTTCTAAAATATCCCAGTTCATTTTCATTCCCATCTTTTAAGCAATGAATTTTGTTTTTGCATGTGAAATTCAAAGAAAAATATGCTATAAAAGAATAGAAATGTTTCTAAATGAATTGTGGAGTCAAATCGTGAATTTGATCTTTTCTTCTTTGGATAAATTCAAATTCTCATAGAGTTTCTTTGGACTTTTTATTTTTTATTTTATTTTTTTTAGATAAGGGGAAAAAACATGAAACTCATTTTTTTGGAAAGACTTGTATTAATTCTTTTAATTGTGTTGGATGCTAATGATTGGTTAGATTGTAGAAGTGATTAACTATAAAAGAATAGTAGAAATGTTCTTAGATTCATTGTGGAGTCAAATCATGAAAATCATCTATTATTTCTTGATGAATTCAAGCTCGCATCGAGTTTCTTTAGACTTTTTTTTCTCTTCTTTAATATAGATGAGGGGGAAGAAACAAGAAACTCATTTTCAATCGTATTAATTCTTTTATTTGCATTGGATTCCATTCATTAATTGGATTTGAATATTCAATTGCTAAGTTTGAGTTTTTTTTTCTTTCTTCTTTCCTTCTATTTGGTTTAATGATTAAATTCGCCGAGTTTTGTGATTGGAAACACATTTATTTAACATGATTTTTGATGTTTTATTAGTTAAGTTTTATAAAATTTATCAATTGCAAGGGTCGTTCAAGTTCAAAGTTAAAAGTCGATCATACTAAAAGTTTAAGGTTAAAATAGACTCGCTCACTAGTCACTAACATACCACGTAAAAATTTAACTTTTCCCTATCTTTTATAAGCAAGACAATGAGTGCTTAATGCCCAACAATCAACTAGTCAATCATTGAGGTCCCCTTTGGTAACCATCTGGTTTTTTGTTTAAAATTATGTTTGTTTCCTCTCAATTTCCTTACCATGGTTTTTATCTTTGTGAATTACATTTTTGAATTCCTAGTCAAATTCTAAAAATCAAAACAAGTTTTTTAAAACTACTTTTTTTAGTTTTCAAAATTTGATTTTGGTTTTTGAAAACAAGAAAAGCATGTAGATAGCAAAACTTGTGGATAAAAGTAGTGTTTATAGGCTTAATTTTTAAAAACCAAAAACCAAAAACAAAAAACGAAATGGTTATCAAATGAGACTTAAATTTTATATTTTCTAATTCGACCCTTCATCAAATTAAAATATCTAACTATATTTATACATATTTTCTTTAACTATAAGAAACTTTCTAAAGAGTAACACTTATCTCACACGCAAAAAAAATTAAAGTCTCTTTTGCACAAATTTATTGATCCTAACCTAGGCTCTAGTGACTTAGACCATAAACCAAAATCTCACCCACCATGGCCATGTCCATTCAATTCCAAATCATCAAAGATTTTTGCTGTCGAACCATTTGGTAGGGTGCATGGCCCATCAATATTTGATCCTTTATTCCCACCACCATGCACATGGTTTTATATTATATGCCCTACTACTTAACATTGTGTGACAATAATAAAATTTTGATTGAATTATTAGTTTCGTCTTTGAATCTTCACAAGTGGTAGTTGATGAGTCCTCGTATTTTAACAAGTTTATAATCAGTTCTTGAACTTAGAAGTTGGTGATTGTATCTAATAGGTCTGTATATTTTAAAAGGGTTTGTAATAGATCTCTGAACTTTCAATTTTGTCGCTAACTTCAACATTGATGTTTGAACTTGTCTGAAATATGCCTACAATATTGATATTATATTATATCATATCATATTAAAAGGTAGATTGTTGGAGAATCATTATTGGGCGATTTTATTCCAACTCTTTAATCAACAATTTCAATAATGTTGTTAGTTAAATTTTCACAAATTTTGATTCATCAATAATATAATTTGTTCTTTTATCTTTACTATATTCAAATGTGGGGATATTTTGAGAACTTTTTTTTAAAAAATAATATATTATATTAAAATGGAATGTTGGAGAATCATTTTTAACAACTTTGCCCCAACTCTATTTTTAATAAATGTCCAATTTTCATCCTCATATCTTTAAATTAGCCCATAAACTGGTTAGTTTTTTCAAAAATAATTAGTCTCCATTGACCTCTCTATACATTTTGAAGACAAATTCCAGACTAACAATGAGGATTATGATTATGTTTAAGTTTAATTAAAAGTATAAATATTAAATTTGAATCTTTGAAAGTGCATGAACTAAAATAAAATAAATCATAATACACTGGGACCAAACCGATATATTAATCTAAGAACTTTTAAAAGTATAAAAATTCACTAGACACAATTTTAAAAGACCGGTGAAACATTAATAACCATCACTTAACCTACCTAACATGACAATGTTTGTGGTATTCATAAAGGAATTTCTTGCTTACCCCGATACTTTTTTAACATGTGTCTTTTTAATTTGTATTAACAAATGTCAAAATCTCTACAAAATTTTGTCTAATTGATTTTATTTTTTTAAAACGCACTTTTCTCTCCCTTGATTTATATTAAACTTTTTTCTCTTTTCCTCTCCCCTACATGGTAGGCAAGAGTTCAACCAAAATTGTAAAACCTCAAGGATCAATTTGAAATTCAATAAAAAACTATAAAATAAAAAGAAAAGAGAGAGAAGAGGAACATGAAGCAGTAATAGTATAACTTAACTGAAATTTCTTTGGAATAATGCTCATTTGAGCCAAAGCAGCCTTATACGAAACAACCAGAAAACTGTCTTTGTTTGTAATGCGATGGTCACACTGGTTCGATTCCGATAGCCGACTTTTCTCTATTTATTTGATTTATCAATTATGTGATAAATCAAATAAATATAGGTTGATGGATGAAGTGATCGAAGTGACAAATGATTACGGTTGCGGAAACCGAAGAAAGTCGGGAACCGTCGGTGAGTTTTTGAAGAAAAGTAGCGACGAGCCAAGTACTACGACTACAGGGGGCTACTCGGGTACAATTGAAAACGATCCCACATTCCAGAAAGAACCGGACAATGGGAAGCCTTCGTCGAGTAATGGGAAGCAGGCTAGTCCCCAAAAAAGTACCGCCAATTATAATAAATAGTTGTGGCTCAAAATTAGTTGTTCTTAGGTTCTCAATAACGTGGCCAACAGCAAGGACAGATTCTTCTCCAACATATTATGTCGTTGGACTTGTGGTAGAATGGAAGTAGACTGTCTCTGACATACCTTTCTTATTGTCTCTATTAGGCTGTGAGGCCTGTCTCTCAATTTAAGATGTGAGGGAGAGAAAAAAAAAATCTAATACAAAGTAAAATCGATGAGATTTTACAGAGATTTGAACCTTCAATAAAAATAAATAGAAATAAAAAAAAAATGACATGTGTTCAAAAAATAAACAGAAAAATCGTGCTTACGATTATGCACCGAAGTTTTATCTTTAAAAATTAGAGGGAAATTTTCTAGTACTACGATAGTACATACTCCCTCCATTCAGCATTTGACACGTCATTTTTAATGATATAATATTTTATTCCATGAGTCCTACACTATTCTTAAATATTTATTTCATGGCTAACAATGAATGATGTTCCATACCACCGTAGTACTAGAAATTTTCCCAAAATTAAAAGTGGTGCAAAAGTCAACTTAAAAGTCAAGAGGTAGCAGCCGTCCTTTTAGTGGAAGCAACCAATGTTGACTGTTTAAAATGAAATTACTGTAAAGTCTTACAATCAATTATTAACAACTTTTCAAAAAAGAAAATCAATTATTAAGAAAGGCGCAGCCCTTCAATAAAATCCCAATACTTATTTCAAAAAAAAAAAAAAAAAAAAAAAAAAAAAAAAAAAATCCCAATACTAAAACTAAAAGTAAATGACAGTCTTCTTGGTTATTCTCACGCCACTTCTTTCCACCTCCACCACCCAATCAAATTCTTTCTCCATATTTCTCACATGGCCAAATCATTTTATTTTACAATTTTTTTTTTAAAGATATTTTACAATTGTTTGTACTTCTTGAAAAAAAATCACAATTATTTGTACTTTTCATCTAGTACTAGTAGTAAAAGTACTTATCTCTTCAAAAAAAAAAAAAAAAAAAAAAAAAAAAAAAAAAAAAAAGTGCTTATCTTTTATATTTTTTCTATACCATTCTAGGTGCATCTAAACTTGGGGTCTAACTATGATTAAAATGGTAGGGTGGGTGCGTTCGAATGAGAATTTGACCTAAACATAAAAGTTTAGGAAGAAAGATAGAAGGGTAAAAGCTATATTAACATCTTGGTTAAAATACTATTTTGGTCCCTATACATTGTGTTTCATTTTATTTTAGTTTAAAGTTAAAAGTTTTGAATTACATCCTTAAAATTTTGATTTTAAGTAGGTATTTGTTTTTTTTTTTTTGACAACATAAGTATTTGTTGTTGGCATTGTTAGTTAGAATATTGATGTGGCACATTGGTTTGACCAATTTGATACATCATTAGCAACATAAGGGTGTAGGGTTAATTAGTTGGCTTAATAAGAGTGAACATGTCAAAAAATTATGTAAAAATATATTCTACCTTATCAATTTGTTAAACTTTTTTTAATGAATAATCGAACTTTTATTGATCAAAAATAAAAAGAAAGAAAGAATACAAAGACTTACAAAAATAAAAGTCTACATAAAGGAGTAAAACCACAAAAAGAGACTTTAATACGGTAAAATAAGATCTAGAAAGTAATTACAAGAAAAACTAACAAAGTGAGCATAACTTAACGGTAATTGACCTGTACTCTCGACTAAGAAGTTAGAAGTTCGAAAATCTCCACCTCCAAATATTGTCGAGCTCAAAAAAAAAAAAGATCATTGAAGATCTCTCTCATTCCCCAAGATTCTATTATATATTCCTCTCTCTCCAAAAATTTCACAAAATAACACACACCCCAACCTGCTTCAAACTTAGCTCTTTATCAGGAAAAGGAGAATAGAGAAGGAACTCTTCTATTATCTTTCTACAAGTCTAAGAGAGTCTAAGAGCAGACAAAATGAAAGCCAAATGCTTCAAAGAAACAACTCCAAACAACACCCGAGATTTAATCTAAGTTGTTTAATTCTTACGTTAAACTACTTTTTGGCTTGATTTAAATAGGTATAATAGTTAGGGTGTAGGGGTGAAATTTAGGATACAAAAAATCAATTTTTACCTCAAATTGGGCATATTAATGCTTGCCATAAAATTTTACTTGTATCAATGTTGTAATATTTACATTAAACTTGAATAAGTGTTGCTATTTTTACCTTTTCATTTGGAGAATCATTGAAAAAATAAACTTATTTACGTATTCATAAAATGAATTATAGAATAAATATTTGGTACCAAATTGATAAGAATTTATAGTTTTTTTTGTTTTCTTTGGTAGAAATTGTGTGAGTTTTGACAGAATTCAATTATCCATCTTGCCCTCTAATCAAACTTAAATTTTGTGTAAAGTTTAATTTTCATTGAAGTTAGTAAGTTTGTGAGGCTTTTACATTATTTTTTTAGTCAAAATTAGTGGATGAATTAGTATAATTTGAATAAAAAAGTAAAAATTACAACATTTATCTATGTCTATAATCTAATCTTACAAGCCAACACTAATATAGAGATATGTACTCTTATTCTGAAGTTGAAAATTCAAATTCACACCTCACATTTAGGGGCCGTTTGGTGCGCCGGAATTGAATGGGTTTGGAATAGAATGGAATGAAATCTGATGCCTATGGGAATATTTTGCTGGAATCATGATTCCCATGCCTGTGTTTGGTGCATTGGATTTGAGTTGGAATTAATGGAGAGAGAAATAGTGGGACCCACCAAAATTATAAGGAAAATAGAAAAAGAAATGATGGGTCCCATCAAAATTATGAAGAAAAATGGGGAGAGAAATAGTGGGACCCACCAAAATGTGGTTAAAATAGAAAAAGAAATGGTGGGTCCCATCAAAATTATGAAGAAAAATGGAGAGAGAAATAGTGGGACCCACCAAAATGTGGGAATGGATTGGAATCACATGCCCACCATTTTATTCCAAACCCACACCATTCCCGGCCAACCAAACATGGGCATCCATTTCCAATCCATTCCAACCTATTCCAAACCCGTGGGCCAAACGGCCCCTTCATGACAAGAAAAAGACAAAAAAATTAAAAAATTAAAAAGAATTAAAAAAAAAATCGAATTTCACCGTTTTGGATGAAATTGAATCTTTTTCCCCATAAATTAGCAAAAAAAAAAAAAGAAAAAAAAAAACTTTACATTTCCCTTCTGAGTGAAGAGAGCGACCCGTTGACCGGTCTCCCAGTAATGCGGGCAGCTCCAAAAGCGTGTTTCCAAGCGTGAACCATTAAAACTCACCGTTTCATTCATGACACTGAAAATGATGTCTCATCATTTACCATATTTAAACTTTCCAAAATTTCAACTCACCCCCTCAACTCTTCACTAATTCCTTCTCAACACCACACTCCTAATTTTTTTTTTTAATTTATTTTGAATGACACACTCCTAAAATTCTTTCACAACACTATACCTCATTTTAATAATTAAGTTGATCTTACATTTTCTTATTTATTAAAACACTTCGTCCATAATTTTCTTTTTTTTTTCTTTTTAGTTTAATAATATGTGTGGTGGGGATTCCAACTTTTAGAATGAAAATTTGAATCTCTACGGCCCCGTTTGATAACCATTTGGTTTTTGGTTTTTCAAAATTAGACTTATTTTCTTCCAGTTTTCCTACCATGGTTTTCATATATTGTCAATGACGCATTTGAATTCCTAATCAAATTCTAAAAACAAAAACAAGTTTTTGAAAACTACTTTTTTTAGTTTTCAAAATTTGATTGGTTTTTAAAAACAAGGAAAGAAAGCTAAGGTATTAGAAAAACAAAGAAGGTGGAAGGTGGAAGTAGGATTTATAAACTTAATTTTCAAAAACCAAGAACCAAATGGTTATCAGATGTGACCTACATTATTATTGTAGATACCATATTTGGTCCGGTTCATTTTCTTATTTTTCTTTATTTTAGTGTTTATGTTTATTTTATTATATAGAATAAGATTGTTGTTATTTTTATTGTTATTTTTGTTATCATTTATTTATTTATTTTGTTTCTTTGTTTATTTTTATTATTTATTTATTTATTATTATTGTTATTATTATTGTTGTTATTATTATTATTATTATTATCATCATAACCACTTTTTCCCTAACGTCTTTTTTTTCTTCTTCCCATTCTCTCTCCATATCTTCATCATCCGTAGTCTTCCCTGCTGATCTGGTCATGCCCTTTAGTTTCTCATTCCCTCAACCTCCTCTCAAAAACGTTTCCATCGACATATTAGTGGAAGCTCTCTGGCCTATTTAAATGGATTGATTTCCTGTGAAAATGGAGGGTAAGACTCTTGGCGAAATTTATTTTTGGTTTTGATCCTTCATCTTTTGTGTCCATCCGTTACAAAGAATTCTTTGCAACCCAAAGTGTTTCAACAACACTACCATTAAAGGTTGAGAATTTATTTTCAATTTTGTGTTTTTGATTTTTTTTTTCCTTAGCATAAATTAATTCCATTTGTTTGTTTACTGTGAGTTTAGAATAGGTTTTGTTGGTTTGCAGCTTTTTGTATTATGTGGATTGGAGATAGATTTGATTCATGAAAATGAGATTTAGAATGGGTTAGGTTGATTTGCAGTTCTGTATTTTTGTGAGTATGTTGTCGTTTTTTTTTTTGTTTTTCTTTCTTTCCATTATTTTTGTATTATGCATAAATTTTTTATTTGAATCTGTGTTTACTGGGACCTTGTTGATTTGCAACTGTTTTGCAGAAAGCTTTAAAAAGATCCCACTATAATTATTTTATTTATTTGTTTTTTTTTCAATCTCTTTTTTTTTTTACTTTATTAGATTTGATTGCATATAGAATGTAAATTTAGTTTGAATATTGAGATATTAGACATAAAATTTTATTATCCTGTGTTTACTGTGACCTTGATTTGCAGCTTATTATTATCCTAGACCATTTTTTTTTTTGCAGAAGGCTTTAAAAGGATCTGACCATAATTTTATTTATTCTGTTTTTAGTTGTTTTTAATATTTATTAGATTTGATTGCATACAGGATGTATATTTAGTTTGATTATTAAGATTGTGTTCTTAAAAAATGGTATGACAGTATGTTTAAAAGGGTATTGTTTAGTTATGATTGGATTTGCATTTTTTTTAGTTCTGTAAAATATTGCAGTGTGAATATTCTTATTATCATTTGAAAATTGAAGGGATATATCTAATTTTGGCATTAGTTGCATAACAAATTGTTTTATTTAATTGGCTGCTATGAAAGAATTTATTTTTAATTAAAGAAATTTGGCACTCATTATTGTTCTTATAACCTTCATGTTCCTAATAGTATGAATAACTAATGTTATTTTTAATTTCTTATTTTTTTTTTTATTATTATTATTTTTTCCTAAATTTTGTGTTTAGTTTTATAGCATTTGATCTAATTTAATTTCAGGTGTCCCTACTTTAGAATTTTTAAGATTTAAAATAACCAATGGTCTTTTTCCAATGTGAAAACTTGAAACTGAACTTTTATGATTTTTTGAGATTGAGTAGTGTTTCATTTTTAGAATTTGTTTGAATAAATTCTTTAAATGCATGAAAATTCTCGGCAATTTTTGAGAAAAAGTAGTGTTCTCTTTATGGACCTTCCAATTCCATAAATACATGAAATTTCTCATTAATTGTGAATTTTCAAATTTGGGGCATTTTTCATAAATTTACTAAAATGGAATTTCATAAACCCATTTTGAGATTGAGTAGTGTTCTCTTTTTAGAATTTGTTGTAATAAATTCTTTAAACACATGAAAAGTCTCATCCAAATAAAGTCATTTTGAGAAAAAGTAAGTGTTCTCTTTATGGACCTTCCAATTCCATAAATACATGAAATTTCTCATTAATTGTGAATTTTCAAAATTGGAGGGTGTTTTTTCATAAATTTCCAAAAATTGATTTTCTTTAATTTATTATGTTTTTCTAAAAACGAGATTGAGTAGTGTTCTCTTTTTGGAATTTATTTGATTAAATTCCTTAAATACAATTTCTCACAATATCCGAGGATGGAAATTAGAAAGTTAAAAATTTGATTTTCTAATATTCTTGAGGTGAGGAAAGTTATTTTGGGAAACCAAAATAAATTTTCAATATTTTTTTAATGGCCTTTGTGCCACTCATACTTGTTGGTTCATATTTTGTCTCCAAAATATGGATTAATAAATATGGGACATTTAAAAATAAAAGAAAATAAATTTTTGTGGACCAATATTTACTATTTTTAATTTGGATAATAAAAGATAAAATTTGGTAACCGTTTTCACGGGTGTTGTAGGGTGCTAATACCTTCCCTACACACAAATGACTCCCGAACTCAAATGTGATTTACGCAGGCCAAATTTATTTTTATTACTATTTTTTTTGTTTTGTTAAATTGGGTGACCAATCACACCCTTAATATGATTGGTGGCGACTCCAAAAACTCTTTTCCAAGAGACCCTTTAAAAGAGGATGTCGGCCGCTCCGCGTCGCGATCTCGTTGCGACAATTATCATATACCATAATAATTTTCTCACAAAACTAATGAAATGTAGAAAAATAATCACATTTGTTATTGGGTTGAAAAAATAATGAAGATGAGGAAAAAAGAAAATCCTAAACTTTTTTTTAGAAGAAGAAAATCCCAAACCAGAAACCCATTGAGAATGAGAAAAGAAAAATATAACAAACTACCTATAATAACTTTTTTTTTTTTTTTTTTTTTTTTTGAGATAAACCTATAGTAACTCTTGTTAACTTAGAAGATTTATTGAAATTGAAAACAAATATCAAAACCAAACCAACTTCGTCAACAAAAGTTTAGCTCAACTGGCATAACTTTGTACTGATAACCACAAGGTCTGTGCATGAACCTATTCTCTCGAAGCCTCTATTTTTTACCTTGGTTTTTATTGACAACTAGGACAACTCATAATGGTACATCATTGCGTGTTTAAATCTATGTTCTGTAATGCTAATTAACTTGAGTATAGTTCAATGGTACAAGTCACATGTTACTTTCTCTAAAGTTAAAGGTTAAGGCTACCTTTGGCATTGTCTTTGAAGAGCTCGACAATGCAACTAAGTATTTTCTTAAAATGAGTTTCTTCCAAGTTTGAATATATAATTGAAATCAATGTATTTTTAATAATTTAACCAAAAAAAATTACATTCACTAATTTGTGATGAAATATTAAGGAATAAACATAAATTAAAGTAAAAAAAGATCTCACAAATAGCTTCCTTCTTTTCATATATCCAATGTACTAATTTTCAGCCTCCTCCCATAATCTTCTCTACGCTCTTAAACAGAGGACATTTTTCTGATTGCGGCGGCTGAGAAAGCCCGGTTGGCGGTGCTGTAGCCGCCGTCGACCACAAGGTTATGACCACTTATGACCCTAGATTCATCACTACACAAGTAGAGCGCCGCCTCCGCCACATCCTCCGCCGTCGGCACCGCCCCTTTCAAGATCGCCGACGACCGGACCACCTCCTCCAACATCTCCTCCGTAAATCCCAACGCATTTCTCAGCAACGGCGTTCCAATAGCCCCCGGAGAAACCGAATTAACCCTAATTCCAAATTCCCCCAATTCCACACACAAATTCCTCATCAATCCCACCACCGCGTGCTTCGACATTGCATAAGCATGCGGCGATTCGCCGCTATTCACAGAAGCAACACTCGATGTGAACAGAATGACGCCGCTCCTCCTCGGAATCATAACCCTAGCCGCATGTTTCGCTCCTAAAAACCCGCCGTACACGTTCACCTCGAAAACCTTCTTGAAATTCTCCCCATCTGTTCCTAAAATCGTCGGATCCATCTCGCCGGTAATTCCGGCATTGTTGTACATTATGTCTAGCTTCCCGTACCTCTCGACGGCGAAATCGACGGCGTTCTTCACGTCTGAATCGATCGTCACGTCGCAATGTACATACGAAGCGGTTTTCTCCGATCCGAGTTCTTCGCAGAGTCCTCGGCCGAGATCGTCCTGCACGTCGGCGACGATCACCTTGGCGCCGTGTTTAACGAACAATCTGGCGGTGCTCTTGCCGAATCCACTGGCTGCGCCGGTGATTACGGCGACTTTGCCTTCCAACCTGCAAAATGAAGCAATGTAGGTGAAGGATTTTCGAACAGAGGTTCCATTTTTTCGTCTCTGTTTCCGAGGATTGTGGAAGGGAATTGAAAGGATTGAAGAGATGAAGGAAACGGGGAGGAAATTCACCTTTTGGCAGATGAGGATTTGTCCATAACTTTGAAGAACTCAATTTCTCAGAACTAGAATTGGAATCTGTTTCTTTCACTTGTAGTCATGGACTTTCCCGATTCGTCGGTGCGTATTTATAGATGAACAGAGCTTGCTGCTTCTGTGTTTATAATAAATATGAGTTTCGTACTGTATAATAAATTTCGGTAATATATAATAAATTCAGAGTAAAAAGTACTTTTCAATCTGCATTAATTCGAAAAGAACGTTTGAGAGTGATTTTAAAATGGTCGAAATTATTTATATGTTATGTTTCTTTTTAATTATTTTGTACATGACAACACTAATTTTGAACTTTCAAAATATATATATGTCGAGATAAATGTTGTGGTCATCTCAATTGTTACTTATCTTTTCTCCCCCTTCTTTTTTTCGATAGAGTTTGCTACCTCCATCGCCATACCATTGCTCCATTCTTCATTGTTCGTCTTGCTATTCCGTCACTTCGCTTGTCGTTGAACTTCCCTCGGTGCCAACTTGTCTAGATCATCTTAAATGAATGAAGAGCTTTCTAGATCTCGAGGTAGGAGTGTTAAAAAAACCAGCAACTAGAAAAATTTATGGGTTGGGTTAGATAAATTATCGGTTTAGATTGGTTGACGAAAAATCTATGGGTTGGGTTGATAAATTCCCACTCTATTTTCATTTCATATTACTTAACAAAGGACAAACCCTTCATGACTCACCATCGCCGATTTAGTATCCAAATCGCTTTTCTACATCATCTTGTCAATTTAAGAACCAACTGACATGGTCTCATTTCATTTCAATATGTATCTTTAAATGGTCAAATTTCACTCCTAAATTGCATATTTGTGTTTGAATGATAGAAAAATCTATATGGTATATGTGTAACGATTATTTTTTTTTTAGTTCAACATGTGTGGGTAGATATTTGAACCTTTGGACCTTTTGGTTAAGGATATATATGTTTTAATCAATTGAGTTATGCTTAGGTTAGTGTTTATAGCGACTATTTAATTGTCAATAAAAATTTTAAAATGATGCTTAAAACAATATACGAACTTGTAGTAGTCCTTTTCAGAAGTCTTTAAATGTGACGTCCCGTGCATTTTAGTATAGCGGAATTCATGTGGGGTAAATGCGGAGCATTCCGAATCCTGGACCTAGGGCGTTACATTAAATCTCATTAGTCAACCATAATTAATGAGGAAATTCAGGTGAAAAAAGAAGAAGTCCCATACATCCTAATTATGTGTCATGGAAATTTAAACCTAACCCTTTTCAATTAGGGTGCTTGGATATTTATAATTTCAACTACTACCCAATGAGCAATCAGTTTTCAAAATAAATGCCTTGACAAAATTGCAAGTTGGCCATGTGTTTCTTTTAGTTTGGAAACTTTGGTGGGGAAGAGTCAAATTTAAGAGGACATGTTGAAAGTCAAAGCAATTGGAATGTCAAATTCTTGGTTGCCCATTTAAATTCTAAATTGAGGTTTAGTCTTTGGATTGTTGTAATTTTTTATATAATTATTGAGAATTGTCTTATTTGAAAAATCAAAGTAAATTTGTGTTTTGGTTAATTTTATTTTGATTATATTAAAAATTTATTCCTTGAACTTGTATGTTTGTATCTATTTGATCTCTGAACTTTAAAAAGTGTCAAAATAAGACTTTCATCTTTCAAATTTGTGTTTATTTAGTACTTAAACTTTAAAAAGTATCTAATAAGACCTTAAATTTTCAATATTTTTATATCCAATAGCCCCTGAATTTTTAATTTTGTGTCTAATGTCTTTGACCTATTCGACCTTTTTTTAAAAAAAAATCACTGACCTACTAGACGCACAAAATTGAAAGTTTAAGATCTTATTAGACATAAAATTCATTTTTATATTAATAGATTATTCCATTTCTAAAAATTTTGAATATACCCGGAACCTATTAGCCATGACATGGAAAGCTCATAAATCTATAGACATTTTAAATTTCAAAAACTTAATAGACACAAAAATGAAAGTTGATCAACTTATTAGACACTTTAAAATTTAGAAACCAAATAGACAAACTTGAAAGTTTAAGGGTCCGTTTGGAATACATTTTAATTTATATGTTTTTCAAGAATGCATTTCTTAAAAAACATTTTGTATAAAAATGGTTTAGAATTTAAACACTCATATGTTTGGTTGTATTTCCTCACAAATGTTTTTATACACAAGTTATTGTTTACTTAAGAAGACTTTTTTAAAAAGTTGGTTTCAAGTGTTTCTCTCAAAATGGTTTATTTATCAATCTCATTTTCTAATAAATCATTTTTAGTGGTTGTCAAACACTAGAAATTTTTTCAAAATGATTTATTTTCAAAATTAAACACTTGAAAAGTTAAACCAAACACACCCTAAATCTCTAAACTTGTAATTTAACCTTTTGTTTATAATTAAACTTGAATAAACATGTTATATAATACTTGGAAAATAAATACTAAATTGTTGTAATTTATCAATAATGATTAAAATAAACGTATTATTTCAATTATTTTTAAATAAATATTTTATATCTAATTATAAGATAATTATTTAAAAATTTATATGATTCCGGTTGAAAATTATTTTGTTTAATCTAAATTATTTGATGAAATGTTGGGAAAAACAATTGTCGTAAAAAAGAAATTGGATAGATCAAAATTTTGTTCCAACTTTAATATGAAAGAATTTGAGAAAGATGTAAGAGGGAGATAGACGTGGAAAGAAAACATATGGAAAGATAAAACTAGAGCTTTTAAAATTATGTTAAAGTGTTGATACTTACAGCAGATAATACACACTCTCTTCCTTAAGAACACATACACGTAATTACCACAGAGATGCTTAATATCAGATTCAATAACCAGCTCACCAAATGCAGCTCGAAATAAAAGAGATAAGGAAGAGGAAAAATGCAGACACAAGGTTTTAAGTGGTTCGATCAACGTGATCTACATCCACTGTGGTGCTCAGTTACTTCTCATTCAACCATGAACATTCAACAAGTTACAGCAGCTTGATAATACAACATTGAATCAAGGGAAAGTCTGAATAACTCATAAAACACAGATAAAGAGCTACTGTTTCATCGAGCTTCTCAGTATCAGCTTCACAATAATCAAGAGCATCATTTCCAGAAGAACTACCTTACTATCTTCACCTCTATTGCCTGCAGCTAATGCCCCTCAGTAAAGCCAAGCTCCCTGAATCGATGAACCCTCTCTCGCTCTCTCACAATTTGATCAGGATTACCCTAATTTGTATCCTGTATTGTGTATTTCATTCCCTCCACCACCAACGCACATGGAGCACTAACAGACTGTACTCTCTCTCTAACCGACCACCTCCAATAGCCGGTGACAACTCATAATGCTCTCACTGAATTGACCGGTTGGTGTAAGTTTCCCAACTGTATTACCTTCCAGCCCACATTACCAATTATTCAGCAAACAGGCTTTGGGCCTTGGTGTTAGATCTGCACACTTGGCCCAACAATCCCTCACCTTGTTGAATAATTGAAACACCTGCAACCATAATATCCATTTAGCAAAATAGAGAAGTATTACAGAGCACCCTTTTATTCAGAATCATCCATCAGCAATTTAGCCTGCTTCTAATTGAAGCAAGCTCATGAACCTTTCAAACTTCTTAACTGGAACACTTTTGGTGAATGCATCAGCTATGTTATCTTCTGTTGCAATCTTCTTCAACAAAACTGCTTTTGATGCAAAGACTTCTCTAACAAAGTGTAAGCGAACATCAATATGCTTTGTTCGCTCATGATACATTTGGTTTTTAGACAAATGTATTGCACTTTGAGAATCACACCATAAAACTACAGGATTCTCCAAGTTGATCAATTCACCTACTAGACCCTTGAGCCACAATGCCTCTTTTACACTATCAGCTAGGGCAATGTATTCTGACTCAGTAGATGACAATGCAACTATATGTTGCAGAGATGTTTTCCAACTAATGGTGTTTCCATATAGAGAGAAAACATACCCGGTAGAGCTCTTTCTCTTATCCAAATCTGCAGCATAATTTGCATCAACATAACCTTCTAGAGGATATTCAATTGACTCAACTCCTGTGTAAAGAAGACCATGACTCCTCGTTCCTCTTAAGTATCTAAACATCCATCTGACAGCAGACCAATGCATTTTACCTGGATTTACCATAAACCGACTCACCACACTCATCCCATGAGCTAAATCAGGTCGAGTACATACCATAGCATACATTAGACTCCCTACTGCACTCGTATATGGTATGTTCTCCATTTCTTTCTTTTCCTCATCTGATTTAGGACATTCTTCAGCTTATAAACGAAAATGAGATGCTAATGGAGTAGTAACAGGTTTACATTCATCCATTCCATACCTTGAAAGCAACTTAAAAATATATGTCTTTTGTGACAGAAACAATTTTCTATCCTTCATATTTCTAGATATTTCAATGCCTAAGATTTTCTTAGCTTGTCCTAAGTCCTTCATTTCAAACTCAGAACTTAAATCAACTTTCAACCTTTCTATTTCTGTTTTATCAGCACAGGCAATGAGCATGTCGTCAACATATAACAGCAAGTATATCTTATGGTTTAAATTTACTGGCTTATAGTAAACACAATGGTCAAAAAGACTCCTCTCAAAACCCTTTGATAAGACAAAGTGATCAAATCTCTTATACCATTGTCTAGGAGATTGTTTTAAACCATAAAGTGATTTTTTAAGCAAACATACCTTATCCTCTTCACCTGTAGCTACATAACCTTGAGGTTGTTTCATGTATATCTCCTCCTCAAGGTCACCATGAAGAAAAGCTGTTTTAACATCCATTTGCTCCAAATAGAGATTAAAATGTGTAGTCAATGCTAAAATCACTCTTATGGAAGCATGTCTTACCACTGGTGAGAATATTTCGTTGTAGTCTTCACCTTCCTTTTGTGTATACCCTCTAGCTACAAGTCGAGCTTTAAACCTCATAGCACTGCTGTTATCAATACCTGACTTCAGCTTGTATAACCACTTCCATGTAACAAGCCTTTTCCCTTTCGGTTTATCCACTAGTTTCCAGGTTTTATTTTTATGTAAGGACTGAATCTCCTCATCCATGGAAAGCCTCCAGCTATCACTCTCTTTGCAACTGATTGCTTCAGTATAGGATTGTGGTTCCATCTCAGCATACTCATCTGTTGCAGCAAGTGCATATGCTACTAGATCAGCTTCACCATATCGCATTGGAGGTCTAATTACCCTTCTTTCTCTGTCTCTGGATAGTCTGTAGCTGTTCAAATCTGAAGGACCAGCTGCTGTAATTTGTTGACTCACATCTTCCTGATCAATCTCAGCTTCATCATGTTGTTGTTCTTCAGAATTTGAAGTGCTTCCAGTTTCTGTTTGAACTGGTATATCCTGATTCTGTTCTTCTCTAAGCTCCACCTAAACCAATTCCATTTTCTCAGCATTTGTATTAGCAGACACATTTCGTTTTGCATAGGGCATGGACCATTCATCGAATTTCACATCCCTGCTCACAATACACTTTGATTTATTTTGTTCCAAACACCAAAGTTTGTAACCTTTCACACCTTCTGGATAGCCTATAAACACACACTTAAGAGCCCTTGGTTCTAGTTTCCCTTGGCTAATATGAGCATAAGCCGTGCAGCCAAAAGTTCTCAAGTGTGTAAGGTCTGGTTTTCTCCCACTCCATCTTTCTTCAGGAGTTTTAAACTCTATAGCTGAGGAAGGTGTCCTATTAATCAAGTAACATGCTGTAGCAGTAGCCTCTCCCCAGAAAGACTTTGGTAAATTCGATTGAGATAGAAGACATCTCACTCTTTCCATGATGGTCCTATTCATCCGCTCAGCAAGGCCATTCTGTTGAGGTGTATATCCCACAGTGAGGTGTCTGGCTATTCCATACTTCTTGCAAAGGTCATTGAACTTTTGATTGACAAACTCCAATCCCCTATCAGTTCTAATGGTTTTGACTTTCTTTCCAGACTGATTTTGAGCCAAAACCAACCATTCCTTGAACTTTTCCACTACCTCACCTTTGTTTTTCAAGAAATACAGCCACACCTTCCTGCTATAATCATCAACAATAGGCAGAAAATACTTTGCCCCACCATGAGTATCAATCCTTGCTGGCCCCCATAAGTCTGAATGTATATATTCAAGCTTATCCTTTGTGCAGTGCAATCCTTTGGCAAATTTTACCCTTGTTGATTTGCCATATATGCAATCTCACAAATGGAAATGTCACTCACTTCCTTCAGCTGCAACACCCCTTGCTTGTTTAGTTCCCTCAAACCTTTCTCACTAACATGTCCCAACCGATTATGCCACAATTTTGTTTCTCTGATTTCGCTTTCAGATTCTGCTGCTGCTAGCAACATGTTCCCTGATAAAGTTTGCCCACTTAGAACATACAAGCCGTTGGTCAGTTTTCCTTTCAACTTAAGTAGTGAACCTTTGTAAATTTTCATTTCTCCATTTGCTATTTTGCTTGTGTATCCCATCTTGTCTAGAGCCCCTAGTGATATCAAGTTCCTTTTCAAGTCTGGAACAAACCTCACATCAGTCAAGATTTTCACTAAATTGTCATGTAACTTCAGCCTCACAGTTCCTATACCTCTAACCTCACAATGCTGGTTATTCCCAAGGTATACTTTTCCTCCATGTACCTCCTTGAGCTCTGTGAAGTGTTCTTTTACTGGTGTCATATGAAATGTACATCCGGAGTCCATAACCCACTCTCCAGACCATCCTGATCCTGAAACCATCAACACTTCTACTGATTCATAGCCGTCGAGTACATTTGCTGAACTGTTTGACTCACTCTTCTCAGTAGCAGGCTGCTTGTTCTTTGACAATTGTGGACAAAATCTCTTGAAGTGTCCTTCCTTTTGGCAATGGTAACACTTCTTCCCTTTTGCTCTAGACTTCGACCGAGATTTCCCTCTGTGTTTGTTCTGTCCTTTTCTTTCAGATCTTCCCCTTGCAAGAAGAGCCTCATTGTCCTTCTTTTCAACTTTCATCTCAAACTCTTTTGATCTAAGAACATTGAGAACTATATCCATATCTAAGCTGTCTCTGCCATACTTGATTGCAGACTTCACCTCCTTATAAGATTCTGGCAATGAGTTAAGTAAAATTACAGCCTTGTTTTCCTCTGACATTTTTTCACCTATATTTGCCAACTCAAGTGTAATCTTCCTGAACTCATCCAAGTTTGCATCAAGAGTTTTGTTGGAGTCCATCTTGAATCCGAAAAATCTCTCCTTCAGATAAATCTTATTGGGCAAAGATTTAACTAAGTATAATTTCTCTAACTTGACCCAAACCTTCAGTGCTGTATCTTCCTCATCTATTTGCCTCAAGACATTATCCGATAAGTACAAAATAATTGTACTATATGCAATCTCGAGCATCTCAACTTTCTGAGCCTCTGTTGTTTCAGGTAGGTATTCCGGATTCTCTTCGATAGCTCTGGCGACTTTTTGCTGTACTAGAAGGGCCCTCATCTTCTTTCTCCACATGCTAAAATCGCCTTGCCCATCGAACTTCTCAATCTGGAATCGGGTGGTCATTCTCAAGCAAATCTATCGATTGGTAATCTCCTCTGTTCTTATTAATCTACGAAGAGATATCTGCTCCCAACAATGCTCTGATACCAATTGTTGATACTTACAGCAGATAATACACACTCTCTTCCTTAAGAACACATACACGTAATTACCACAGAGATGCTTAATATCAGATTCAATAACCAGTTCACCAAATGCAGCTCGAAATAAAAGAGATAAGGAAGAGGAAAAATGCAGACACAAGGTTTTAAGTGGCTCGATCAACGTGATCTACATCCACTGTGGTGCTCAGTTACTTCTCATTCAACCATGAACATTCAACAAGTTACAGCAGCTTGATAATACAACATTGAATCAAGGGAAAGTCTGAATAACTCATAAAACACAGATAAAGAGCTACTGTTTCATCGAGCTTCTCAGTATCAGCTTCACAATAATCAAGAGCATCATTTCCAGAAGAACTACCTTACTATCTTCACCTCTATTGCCTGCAGCTAATGCCCCTCAGTAAAGCCAAGCTCCCTGAATCGATGAACCCTCTCTCGCTCTCTCACAATCTGATCAGGATTACCCTAATTTGTATCCTGTATTGTGTATTTCATTCCCTCCACCACCAACGCACATGGAGCACTAACAAACTGTACTCTCTCTCTAACCGACCACCTCCAATAGCCGGTGACAACTCATAATGCTCTCACTGAATTGACCGGTTGGTGTAAGTTTCCCAACTGTATTACCTTCCAGCCCACATTACCAATTATTCAGCAAACAGGCTTTGGGCCTTGGTGATAGATCTGCACACTTGGCCCAACATAAAGAATATGGTAGATTCTTTGAAAATTTGTTTCAAAAGTACCTATTTAATTTTATGTTTTTTACAAGGGACTGTGCAAGTGAGAGATTCGAACTATAGACCTCATCGGTTCTCCCATAAATACTTTTAACTTTTTTTTTTTTTATATCCGTGAGTGTCCGGGCCAGCTTACGCGCACCTCGACTAATCTCACGGGACAACCTCCTGACCCTACTACATTTGGTTGCCAAGGAAACTCGTAGGATATTAAATATCCTAGGTAGGTGGCCACCATGGATTGCCCATAAATACTTCTAACTTAACTTTGCAAACAATCCCAAAGGGCTTCCACATGACATCTTCTTGCTTCTTCAACCCTATCTTTCTTGGGACAAAAATCAATTTATCGAAAAACTTTGAGAGTTGTATCAATTAAAATCTCAAACTAATAATTATATCGATTGGTGTTGGATTCCATTTGAAAAACAGTTAGTTCACACGTGTGACAACATGTGAGGTAGGAGATTTGAACTTCTAACCTCTTAGTCGAGAGTACAAGTTTTATGATATCAACAGTCATGATGATATTGTTAGCATGTGGAGACTTAATTATAATTGCAATTTGAAAATCGTCTATCCATTCATTCTCACACGTGTGTGCACTTCTTTAAAAATTCAGACCTCCATTTAAAAACCGTCCATGCATTTAAACGAAAGGCCTGAATTAATTCACTTATAAAATTTATGGAGTTTAATTGATACAATTATAAGTTGCACATGTGTGAATTGACATTTTTAAATTGGGATCTAATAGAAGGTAAAAGTTAATACACTTATGAAAATCTACAATTTAAATTGATACAATTATTAGTTTAAAGTTTTTTTTTTTTTTTTCTTTCAAGAATCAAAGGAAAAAATGAGCATTAGGATAAGCAGGGATGGACCCCTAAAATATATTGTAGGGGGCCAGATTTTAATAAAGTTTTAGTCGTCAACATCATTCCGTTACCAATAGTCAAATCTACTTCTTAACCTGAGAACTAAAATCTAGGGACTAAATTGTTAGTTGGATGAAAGTTCAAGTATCAAAATATATATATATATATATATATATATATATATATATATAGATATATAGATATATAGAAATATGTGGGCTATGGAATGGGCCACACGTTGGATCATTCTATGCAGGCTTAAGGCTTTGACATTTTTATTGGGCTTCAGCCCGAGCACTATGGCTTGGGCATTTGGGAGTGGGCGATTGCAGATCTTCAATAATTTAGATAAAACATTGAAATTATATATTGTAGTTTTATTTTTTTTTTAGAATTAGTAATTTAATACTTTGAATATATAATTATAAATATTTATCTAGTTAATCATGGATCTTGCGTATTAATGATTATGGTATAAAATAAAATTTTGTCTATAACTATTGTTAAAATTAATATGTAATTAGCTTATTTTAAAATACATTGTATTTGTAATTACTTTTTTAAAATATATATTCTTTACCAAGATATATCGTGACCTGTTATTCTTTGTATATAAAATATAAAAGTTAAGAGCTCTTTTGATTTTTTTTTTCTTTTAGTTCAATGATTGAGATGAGAATTCGGACTTCTGACATTTGTTGATATATATGTATATATATATTTCTTAAGAAAAAGGAATGCATTAACTGAAGATTCTGATTCCTTCAAGAACTCCTTTCATTTCTAGCATTTTAGCATACCAGCTACCATTGATCCTTTGAGCCCCCATACAGATTAGAGATCCAAAGGGGTCACGCAAAATTCACCCCACTCTGCCACATTTTCGAAGATCTCTCCAAGAGGCATCAACATTCAACTTTCAAAAGTTATCTGATGGAGGCTTCCATCTCGCCAAACTCGTTTGGTTCTTCGAAAGATATATCATGAGAATTCGAACTTTGACAATTATTTGATTCAATTTAAAAAATATTAAATTAAACAAAAAAAAAATTGATTAGTTCAATTCATATATATTTTGTCAATTTCATTCTTTTTTTTTTTTTTTTTTTAGTTTAGCAACAATTGGGAATTGAGATTCAAACCTCTGATCTCGTGGTCGAGGATATATACCAATTACCATTGAGCTATACTCACTTTGACTTTCAATTTCGTCCATTTGGTTCAATTGTTTATTAAAAAAAAATCAACAATTCTTGTCTAATTTTTCTTAAGCTAACTCACAAAACTAATCCGAACCAAACCACTTGCACCCATTCATCATCATACGTTTACCAAATTTAAAATCCAAAAGAATGAATTTCAATCAATTTCAAACAAAAATCATAAAAAAATAATAATAAAAATAAATTTCAAACAAAAAAGGAAAGAAATAATAACCATGATACAAAATGAAATAACAAAAATAGACCAATTCAATAAAATTTTACAACTCAGAATAAAACAATGATGAAAATATCAATGGTCGAGAGGCCATAACTTCAAGAAAAAAAAAAAAAAAAAACATTACAAATTTAATTTGGAAAAGTAAAAATAAAAGAACAATGTAAGAATAGGACACAATAATTGTAAAAATATTACGGCTCATAAATAATAATATTTCAGGCGAAAAAAAACGGCACACGAGGCGGCTGTATGGCGCTGGCACGCGCGCGCGTTAGTTAATAAATAATAAATTTGGATATCCCATCAGGCTAAAAATAATTAATTATAAACTGCCCATTCTCCATATAAATTTCAAACAATAATAACTAATAACCACTTCTTTCAAGTAATTTCATCTTCTCATTTAATACACACACCATTCATCTATATAATAATTATCAGAAAAATACTCATCAATTATATCCAATATTACTATTAATAATTTGATCATAACTTTAGAGCCTAAAGTTTCTTTTTCTCTTCTTTTTAATGTTTTTAACGAAAATAATGTACGTATTTCTCACTCATGTAAATTATTTAAATGGTGAGGGGTTTGAATCCTCATCTTTGATTTTGTCGAACTCAACAAAATAATAGATTAGACAAAATAATTTGGATTTCGCAACAAAAAAAAAAGTTCCAAAATCTATATCTTAATAGACGTTTAGAGTGTTGTTGTTGGTAAAGAATACTAGTTTTAAAAAGTATAAGTTAGTTCGGGCTCATCGGTATTTAAAAAAAAATTTACGATTAATTTACTAATTTTGAGATGATGAGAGATTGAAATCTCTCAAAAACTAAGGTCTCGTTTGATAACCATTTGTTTTCTAATTTTTTGTTTTTGAAAATTAAGTTTATAAACACTACTTCTACGTGCCTATAAATTTCTTTGTTTTATTATCTACATTTTCTCCATGTTTTCAAAAACCAAGTTAAGTTTTGAAAGCTAAAAAAAGTAGTTTTAAAAAACTTGTTTTTGTGTTTTTTGAATTTGACCAAGAATTCAAATGTTTACTAAACAGAGATGAAAGCCATTGTAAGGAAAATTGTGAGAAAACAAGCATAGTTTTCAAAAACCAAAAACTAAAAACGAAATAGTTATCAGACGGGGCCTAAACAATTTATTTTTATTTCAAAATTTGTAAACCCTAACTTTTTACCTTTTTAAAATATTTTTATCTATACTTTTTTTAGATGGACTCATATTTAATTTAAATTTATTTTTATTTCAAATATTATCAAGAAATCATTCATAAAAGCATTCAATTTTTTTTTCTTCACTTTGATTCCACAATCTTCATTCTTGTTCTCATTTTCATCAAAAAAAAAAAAAAAAAAAACTTGGTGAAGCAAATTGAATCTAAGCCTAAATTGACTAATGATCATAAATATTCCAAAAAAAAAAAAAAAAAAAACTCCAACATAATTCAATCAATTCTCATACATAAACATAATCAACGACAAAGTTCATAGTTAGGATCTAAAATCCTAGATCCTAGATTCTGAAAGGTGGATTTTTTTGTATACCCCTAGGGAGGATCATGATAGGATTGCTCATAGATTAGCTCGACAAGGTCTTTTCTCTCCTCCAACGTTATGGTTGGATGATTTTCCTATTTAGATTCAAAATTTGACTCTCAGTGAGTAGTCATTGTTTATACCTCTTGAAGGACTCTCTATTGATTAATGATATATTTCTTCTTTGCGTAAAAAAAAAAAAAAATCTAAAACCCTAGACCCTATAGAAACAAAAACTCTATGACGCTTGATGGGTTTCATTCGGACGAACATTTCGGTGTCCTAGAATTTAAAAAAATAAATAAAAAAAAATAAAAAATAAAAGTGTGGGGGAAGTAAAAGGAAATTGAAGAAGGGCATTGAATGGAGGGCTTAGTATTGTCAGATGGAAAGTACAGGATATTATAAAGAGTTGCCCATCTAATCTTAAAAATCTTTCACACAGTCAACAAAAAAACAAACATCTTTTACTTTTACTCTATGATTTGATGTGTTTTTTTTTTTTTAAGAAAAAAATACATATAAATGTGAAAATAATTAAAGAATGAATAAATATTGTTCTGGCATTGAAGTTATGTTTTTATGTAAGCTGGTTTTTGGGTTTCTAAAGTGAAGTAAATTCAATACGCTATTTATTATCATGCACCTCCCCTTCTTTATTATTATTATTATTTCCATCATTTCTTTATTATTTTTTAAAAATCACTCTAAGTTTACATCATTGTGGTCTTTTAAAAAAAAAAAAAATCAATAGCCGTTTTCTTATTTATAAATTAAAAAAAAAACAATTATTCTTTTTAACCTTTGTACAATTGAGTGAGTTGAATTTAATTCTAATTCAAATTCAAAATTTTGAAGTTTGTGTTATTAGATAAACATGGGTTCCATCTCAAGACCAATTCCAATGAGTGGAGTAACTCATCTATCTCATAACTTGTGAGTTTTCCACCTATCTTTTCAATGTGGGAACCTCAACATGTCCTTTCAAGATGGTGCCTCTTTGGGTTCACCATTCTTGGATCGAATCCAAATATTGTTTTTTCTTGGACCGAAAACTTGTTTGGGTTTAATGGACTCTGATACTATATTAGATAAACATAGGGTTCCATCTCAAAACCAATTGACAATGAGTGGAGTAACTCATCTATCTTATAACTTATGAGGTCTCCACTTATTTTTTCAATATGGGATCCTCAACATGTGACAGGTGAAATCACTGCCCTCCATTTTTATTATTATTTTTTTAAAAGAAACATTTTAATTGTGATGGTTTATATAGATGACTAGAACTACTTACAAATTCTTCCAATAGTTTTTCATGGTTAGGTTTGGATATTTTTTTAATTCGATTATTGGTGTGTATGTTATTTTGTGAGTTGAATCTCGTGTGATTTGTTGGTTGTTATATGGACAAGTTAGTTAATTTAGTTTAAAAAATGTATATAACAATTTTTTAATTAAAAAAAAAAGTATATTTAATGTTTATTGAAGTCAATAAATTGACAATTCCATCATCGATGTCTAAAGATTTGCTCACTACCAAGTACCAAGTACATGGAGATAAATGATTTTTTTTAAAAAAAAAAAAAGAAAAAAGAAAATTATTTTTACTATGTACGTCCACAATTTCAATTATTTCTCAATTAGAGGATTTTTCTTTCCCCACAAAAAATATATTTTATGATGTGTGAAAACTTTTACTCGATAAAATGAAATAAGTTTTTATAATAATTCTATTTTGAGGATCAAAACAAAAGATTCTAAAGTAAAAAGACCCAAATGGAATAAATGTATAAAAGCTCGTAAACATTTTAAACGAAAATATTAAATGCTATAAAAATTATTTATTTTATTTTTCTTTTGGGAAGGTTGTTTAATTATGAAGAGGTTGGGAAAAAAAAAACCGTTGCAAGAAAAAAGAAATATAAATAATATGGTTGGATATAAATAAATACGAGCTTATCGTTTGAAAATAATAAAATGGAATAATGAGAAATTACTCCAACTAGCTTTGGCCTTCTCGGTGGCTCCCATTAAAGCTCCCACTTAAATCCCATTAAACTCAAACCACCTTACAATTTATTGTATTAACCAAATTCCCACTTCTTTCATTTATTTCTTTTTCTTTTATTATTTCTCTCTCTCTCTCTTTCTTCAATTTGATTCCTTTTTTTTTTCTTAAATATTTTCAAGTTAACCAAATATTTATATATTTTTAAAAAATTGGTTAAGAATAATTATAGTTTTTATGGTTTGGTGTCTAAACTTTCTAATTTTCTATCTTTATCCTTTAATTTGTGTTTATTTTTAGTTTGATGTTAGTTGTTAATTTTTATAAATCATCTTCGTCTCTGTAATTTAGGTTTCATCCAATTTTAGTCTATGTAATTTCAAATGTTCAGGTTTAATCTATGTACTTTCAATAAAACTTAAAAAATAGTCCCTACTGTTAGTTTATTGTGAACTTAAAAAAAAAAATGATTCTCTATTAACCTCGTTTTTATAAATTTAGAAACATGTTTATATCATGTCTTTTTTTTACATGGAAATTACTATTATTATTTTAACCAATTTTGATAAAAAGTAACTTCTAATAGTAGGTATATAGACTAATTTTAGAATTTTGAAGGTACATAAACTAAAATAGAATGAAACTCAAAGTACGTGGACCAAAATGATATTTTAACCTTTTAAGAACCATTTTAATAAAAATATTGATTCTTCAATATAAGTATGGTTTAATGGTTAAAACGTCTATTCATTTTCTTGAGATCGAAAGTCGAAATCTCAAAAAAGTGAAATAAAAACATGAAATAAAGTGAAAGAGAACCATAAAACTTAAACTAATACTTAAAACAAAATTAAATATTAATATGTCTTAAGAATGGAGAATTTTGTAGATGTATAATTTGATGATTTCAATTAATTTTTCTATATCAAGAAATTAAGTATTAGATACTTCAAAAAAAATAAAAATAAATTAAGTATTAGATTCTTCAAGATAACAAGCAATCCAAGTATTTATAACCAAATAGATTTTTTTTGTAAGAGGGGGAAAAAAACTTACAGCGCTGAATCTTAAACAACAAAAAAGGAAAATAAATTTCATGTGTCAAGTTCATAGATTTTTTTTTATTTTTTTTTAGTACAAAGATAAGATAAGTCAAGAACTCATATTTGTGTTAATTCAATGCATAGTACTAAAGTCTAGATTTAGAGAGATTTGGTCAGAATCTGACCACTTTAATGTTCTATACTCAAAACTCTATTATTATTATTTTATGATATTATATTTAACTCACAGTTTTTTTTTTTTCACTAGAGTGTATTTAAAAGAAATAAGTTCGTGCATAAAAAAATAATAATAATAACATAATTTAAAGATTTCAAAAGTATATAAATAAAATAGTACCCTAAAAAATAGTATAAAATAGATTCTAATCGTATCTTCCAAATAGAGGGCAAATAATAGATTTTCTTCTATGAAATACGTTGTGTAAATTGAAAAAGAAGAGGATACTTTAATAAATGAAATTTGTCACTTTGAAAAGTAATTTTTTTTTTTTTGAGAATATTTTTTTTTCTTTAGTTTAGATTTTTACTCTTATGATTGAATAGAATTGGAAGATAAACAAAGTTTTTTTTTTTTTTTTTTTTTTTTTTTTTTTTTTTTTTTTTTCTTTTTAGTTTTTGCAAAAGAGGGAAAAACAAACCAAAGAAAACCATGAATCACCTTGAAAAGTTATTTTTTTAATTAAATTTTTGGAGGAAAAAATCAATATTCACCTATGATGAACTTGGTTAGATGTATCAATTTTTAGGTCAATGTTTTAATTTCATAAAATTATAGATTAAACTTGACGATTGACATAAAGTTGAAAAGTCGTTGCAAATTTTACTTTAAAACTTGAACAAGTGTTGTAATTTTACCTAATTGATAAAAAGTATTCTTATATATTTTTAAATGAGTTACAAAACATATGCGAATCTTCTGGAAAAAAAAATCAAAAAGGAAAAATGATATTGGAGATTATTATTATTTTGAAAAGTCTGAGTTTTGTTAGAGATAAATTTTCAATTTCATACATTAATCGGACATAATTTTATTCAAAACATAATTTCCATTAAAATTAATAAGTTTTTTTTTTTTTTTTTTAAATGAGATTACAGTGTTATTTGTTATAATTGTATCGATGAAATTGAAAGTTTATGATGAAAATTGACGATGTTGATAAATATGTGCATAAACTCATTCTTCTTCATGCACATTTATTTCGAAGGATTTATTATTTATTTCTGAGTATCCATTAAAATTTGAACTACTTTTAATTTCTATAGGAAATAGAAAACTTTTCTAATAGTTAAAAAAAAAAAATAAAAGCTAAAGTTTCCTTCTTTTCACTTTTTGATTTTCAAATTTATTATATGGTTTTCTATTTGAATTAAGAAAGTCCATTTAAAAAAGAAGATAAATATTTCAAATTTGTTCTTTTATTGATCCACTTTCATATATGTTTCCATGCATATGTTCTTAAGGGTATATATATATACATATACATATATATATATATATATATACATATATATATATATATATATATATAAATCAATTCTTTCATTAAATAAATATTTTGAAAAATAAAAAATAAAAATTTTGCATTTTAGAAATATGTTATATATTATTGTTGAAATTAAAATTAACATAAAAAAAAAAAAAAAAAAAAAAAAAAAAAAAAAAAAAGAAGAAGAATGGGATTGCATGGGGGGTGACAGAGAGATGTCAAAGGGCAGTGGGGGACTTAATATTTAGGTTTAATTTAGAGGTTGCTGGCAGGTTCTTATCAGTGTCATGAAGTTAATAAGGTGAAGTTGATGCACAGAAGGCTTAAATACCCTCCACTTTAATTACCATACAATTAATTTTTTCTTTCTCTCATTTATTTTCTTTCTTTCCAAATTTGTAAACTTCATATTTGCAACACCTTCTCCTTTCTTAACTTGAGCATCGTTCAACGGTTAACGATCATTATCGATCTTTTTTATAGATCGTCAAAGATTCGAATCTCTCTACGTTATCTACAAATATAATAATATATATGAGAAAACCGACCTATTGTGAATTAAATGTTAAATAATGAAAATCTACTTATTATTGATTCAAAGGTCTTTATTTTTAATCCATTTGATCTGGTTGGTGTGTATGTTGGTCACATTTAGTCACCTACAAAATAATTAAAATTTGATTCTTGAGATATTAGCTTGGAGTAGAGTACAAATGTGATACGCTAGGCAAGAAAGTTTCTAATGCTCTTAAGAATTTCGCTATGTGATAATCTAGAAGATATTATCATAACATACCTACTCTTTCGGTGAGGAAGTATATTTCATTGTTGAAGACGGTCGGCCTATTGTCACCAGATTAGGAATGTAGTACAAGATTTTCTCTCAGATCCACGATAAACTAGGAGATGACCCAGGTTGGAATATTAGGTTAAGATTTCGATAAATATATAGTGTTTCCAAACAATCGACTTTCTTTTTCTTGAAAAGTGAAGGAAGCAATTATGAAAACGGTTGAACATGACTCGTAGGTTAAGATAGGCAGCTTTACCTATTACTTGTCAATAGGTCTAACTGTGAAGTCATTTGCTTCTTAATACATTGCATCGATTCGAGTTTAATTTTGATTGACACCCAATCGTTTATTCAACTATATTTTATAATATCTGTATAATAAGAAATTAAACAATTTTCTTAATGAAGTTGTCCATGTTTGATAGAGGCCAAGCAATTTGTGCCCATACACCCTACTATTATATTTATTAAATGGAAGCTTTGTTTTTTTTTTCCCTTTAGCTCTCAACAACACAAACTAAAAAAGTTGGCTTACATTCATTCTCATTCATTAGTAACACATGCATGCAAAAACCCTAAAAACTTTGGTATCTCCAAAAAATAATAATAATAATAATAATAAAATAAAATTTTAAGAGAGAGAAAAAAATTTAAAAAAAAATAAAGAATACATTTATCATTAGAATTGATATCCCATTTGAAATTGATAATGGGTGGGAAAATATCCCTCATGGTGAAAGAAATTGAAGATCTATCTCTCTATCTCTATAAGGGAAAAAGGACCAGAAGTGATATTATTGCAAACCCATTGCCAAATTCTACAATAGAGAAAATTAAATGAATCAAAATTATTTTCTTTTTAATTTATGAATATACTCAATAAAGTAAACTAACATTTAACAAGCTGCCCTTCCCTATGCACTTGATTTAGTGCTACAAATTAATTTTCCCATGTACCCTTGTGTTTAAATATTTTGGGTGCAGTTGAAGGGGTTTTAATTCTAGTTTAGCTGTTACAGTTGATTTATATGGATACATAATTAATTATTTTTGGTGTTTTCTATTTAATTCTTAACTGAGGTCTTACTTTTATTTTCCCCCTTTTATTTATTTATTTATTTATTTTTTTGCTGAATTACAACCTTGGCCTCTATGTATGTCTTAACCATAATTTAAATTTGGTCCCTACAATTATGAAAGCTTTATTATCACATCCTTTATGTTTTGATTATTACATATATTTGCCATAGAAATCCAATATGACAAGTTATTTGTAAATAGCAGCATGAACATAACTCAACTGACGTAAATTTATACTCTTGACTAGAAGTTAGAGATTGAATCTTTCACTCCATGCGTTGTAAAAAAAAAAAAGAAGTTATTTGTAGATATGATAAATAATAGACCTTTTCAGACGTTATTTTATTATTTTTTTTAATGTCATTGAAGTTAACATTGACTAAAAACAAGTTTTTTTTTTTTTTTTTTGGGTTTTAAAATAGAGAGCTATATGACTAACCTTGTTTCAGAGTGCAACTAAACGGGAGACTCAATTAATTTTGAGAATCCTCGAGGGTCTAGTCACAAATTACTATACATTGAAAATTTGTTAATTTTCTCATTAAGAGTAAAGACATGTAGAAATTTTAATCGAATACTTTTTTAAGTTCAACAAATGCAGAGGTGTGGAATGGAAGTTGAACGAATGCAAAGGCCGAGGATGAAGTCCTCAACTTCAAAGGGAGTAACATATCTTTTATATTTTTTATGTTCTACTTAATTTGTTGTTTTTAGTCGTCGTCGAACAATATGTGTGGGTAAAATTTTGAACCTTTGACATTTTTTTTACAACAAAGAAACAATTCAAAACACAATAGAAAACGAGATAAAAACACATTCATCCAAAACCACAAGTCAAAGATTATAATATCTTAACTAATTGAATTATGTTTAGGTTGACGATACTAGACTATGCTTAGACCATAATAAATCTATTTACATTAAACTCTAAGACACTGAGAACTTGAATTCTCTCTATATTTTTTTTAATTTAAAGAATAGATCATATTGGAACTCTTATCATTTTGATCCATGATGTAATATTTTAATGATGAATTGAACAACGAGGCCCCATCCGTATATTTTTTTCTCACTCTACTCTAACATGGGACTACCTTAATAATTTCGAATTGAATACTAAGAAAGAAGCAAGACAGAGGGTTTTATTTTGGTATATGCAAAAATCCGTAATTGTAAAATTTTCCAATTCCTATACACTTGTAGTGGGGTTTCCCCAACATTGAATACATTAGCAGAGCAGCCTCATTTTTAAAACTCATTTTCAACCAAGCCCTTTAATTCTTTTTATTTTTAATTTTTTTTTCCTTCTCTCACACACACACAAAAATTAAATTAAATAAGCCCTCAAAAGCAAACCCCACTTTTCAGTTTCTCGACCCTATAAATAATCCCTTCTCACATGCCCCAATTCCCCTGCAATCCCAAGTCTTCCTAAATTCCTCCTCTGCTTTTTTCTCAAAATCACTCCCCAAAACCACTTTTATCAGGTGAGACCCAATTTTCCAAAATTAAAATTCCATTCTTCCGAATTTTCGATTCGAATTGCCCATTTTTAACAAAAAATTGCTTTTTGGGAATTTTGCTGCAGGTTTATTGTTTTTGAAGATGAATCGAAGAAACAGTGGAGCAGCAGCAGCGCCGAAGCTGGAGCTGAAACTGAACCTGTCGCCGCCTCGGGCGAGCAGAGGCGTGGAGTCGCCGAGCCGGTCGGCGAGCGTGTCGCCGACGTCGCCGCCGAGCTCGTGCGTGTCGTCGGAGGAGGCGAGATCATCGTACTCGAACAGCCCGGAAGCGACGTCGATGATGCTGGTGGGATGTCCACGGTGTCTGATGTACGTCATGCTGTCGGAAGAAGACCCGAAATGTCCGAAATGCAAAAGCACTGTTCTTCTCGATGTTCTCCATGATAACACCGCCGTCAAAACCAGAAAAAACTAGCCACAAAACACAACCTCCATCTCTACAGGTCTAGACAGAGAAAGAGATCAACAGAGAGTTTTTTTTTTTTTTTTTTTTCTATTTTTAATTTTAATAGATGGTGTTTTGTGTATTTGTGTGTGTGTGTTGTTTTTTTTTTTTTTTTTTTAATTTTTTTTTTTGAATTTTTAGGAAAGTAGAGATTTAGAGAGAGAAAGAAGGGGTTTTTTTTTTGGGCTAAAGAAGAATGTTTAGGGATTGGATTTTTCTCTCCCTTCTTTTAGCACAAAGACTATGTAACCAGCGGTTAACTGAAAGTGCCCAAATGTTTTGTGTTTTTTTTCTTTTTTCTTTTATTTTTTGTACTTTTAACTTATTATTATTATTTTTTTTCTTTTAATAGAATTTAGAAATGTAGCTAAAAATGGATTTACAATTATTCATAAGTAGTTTATTAAAAAATATTAGGTTGCTATGCAAATAAGTGTGAAGATATTAGGACTTTCTTTCATTCCAAAAAAATTAGGGAGTAAGTATTAGCTAATTTTTAAGCATAAGTTAATTAGCTGATTAAAGTATTAGTAACATCGTTTAAAATGTAATACGACTTAAAAATTAGGCTGAGTAGGTGTGTTTAATCTATAAATATTTTTTTTCTTCAAATTTCTTAGAAGTCATCAAACATTTCATCATTTCATTGATTAAGTAGCCTAATTCTTCATTTAGATTTTGTTTTCTCAAATTTTATTTTTTGAATAATTAAAACACAAGATATTAAATTGTAAATTTTTGAATGATAGATTTCAGAAATAAAACACATGAGAGTTATATAGAAAACTTAGATGAAAAAGAAACTAACCGTATAAGGATTAAGGAAGAATGAAGTGGGGGTTGAGGGTGGGCCCAAGGGAAGAGTTGCAGTGGGGTCCAGTAGTGGAGTGAGTTGGCAGTGGGGTCCACGTGTGAGTGGCGCGCTCCAATTGGGGGGGTGATTTAATTATAAACAACGTAAAAGAAGGTAGGTGATTTAAACATTCCATTAAATCATGTGCAGTGCATGAATTCTTTTGGGCGATAAATTATATCAATTTTCAACTAACTCAAAGTCTCAAACTTCCAAATATTAATTGATACCCTACGTGAAAATTTAAAGCAAAAAACTTGGCTGCATATCGGTATGTAAGGATTTTTCTATTTAACACCATTAAAATGTTGACAATCATCAGAGATAAATTTCCTTTTTCTCATTTTCTATCTTTCTCTTTCTTAATTGTCAAGATTTTAATGGGGTATATATGGAGATTCCTACGGTGTGCAACCAAGTTTTTTTTTTTTTTTTTTTTTTAAATTTAAAACCGATCAATATATTCTTTAAATACTTTAGTATAAAAAGAAAGGAAAAAAAAAAACTTTAAGTTGAATTAAACAACAGCTCAACAATAATTAACATGTATCATCCACCAAGAAATTAGAGATTTGAGTCTTCCACTCTCAAATTCTATTGAACTCAAAAAAAAAAAAAAAATTATAAATTTAGTTTTTGAAATTTGAAGATTCTATCGAATATATATTATTATTTTTTTCAAATTGGTCAATAAGTCTTTGAACTCTTAATGTTATACATTATAGGTTTTTAAACTTTACAAAAATATTTAATAGAATCTTAATTTTTAACCAATAATTTTGCTGTAAGTGCTTTTTTTTAAAAAAAAAACTTTATCTATCAACTATTTTAATGCTTGTTATGTTTTTATTAATTGTTTAACAATAACTTTAAGCTATTTATAAATTTGACATACATGATTCACAATATTAATTGTTTAACATTCAAAGCGAGTTTAGCTTAGTGGCAATTGACATGTACCTTCGATCATGAGATCAGCGACAAAAGGAAAAAACAAAATTTATGGAAAAAATAAAAATAACGTTTTATTCAAAGTTTTTTTTTTTTTTTTGAAAAATTCGTTTTATGCAAAGTTAATAAACTATAAAACGTGATATTTGTTTTTCAAAAATACAATAAAACATGATATTTTCTTTCTTTTTTTTTTTTTTTTTAATGATATTTGATAAATTAGTATCTTATTCCTGATTTAATATCCCATTTTCAAACTCACTTAAGCAAATGCATTCAATAGATTTCTGTTTGGTGATTTTTTGCTTGGTGAATTTATTTATAGAAACATAGTTGAATTGTATTTGAATTAAAAAAGATCTAAAACGTAAAAAAAAAATCCATATCTACCTGTATTTCAATGTTTTAAGATTCTAAACAAGCTACCAAACACATTCAAGCAGTATGAAAACATAACATTTAACTTCGTTTTTCATCCAATCCTGTATTTTTAAATCACCAATCAAACCCAGGGTAAGAATCTTACGCAAAATAAGTACGAAAGTTGAAGGACGGAAACTAAAATTTATTATCATGGAGAGAGAGAAAGAGAAAGAAAGGGATGGAAGTGGTTCGAGCATTGAAGAAAATTAGAGAGGAAAAAAAAAGAGTAAGAGTATATATAATGTAAAGGAAAGGAGACATTACATTGCATTTAGATTGAAAGGTTGAGCATTAAATTAAAGAAGAACATAAATGCAAGAGTAATTGAGACGGTTGAGAATAATGAAACCAAACCAAAGAGAAGAAAAAAAAAAAAAAAAAACAGTATTACGTCAATATGATAAATACAAAATTTAATTTCACTTTCCCTCCTTTTTAATTTTTCTTTTCCCTTCTTTTAATTTTCACTCTACTATTTTTGTGAAACCTTTCTTTATTTTATTTTATTTTTCCTAATAACTAAAAAGCCTTAAAATCTCTTCTCTTTATTTTTTTTTGTTTGAAACAAAAGTGGTCAGTTTTCATTCATTGTGTAAGGCCTTGAAATGGCTGGCATGTCATTTAATTAATTTATTTATTTCTCACTTGAATGAGGTAGTGGTGGTATTGGATATTTAAAATCTAGTTTATTGATGACTTGGTCGAGAATTTTAGGGTTCGTTTGGTTGGTGATCTAAAAACAGGAATTCAATGAAAACAGAGTTGTATTTCATGTTTTCAAATATGTGTTTGGTAGCAGATTCAGAAATTGGATCTGAATTTAAATAATGATTCAAAATGTGTTTGATAATATATTTATAAATGATAAATTATTTTTAGTTATTAACTAAATACTAAGTTGAATATAAAATATTATTAATTAATTTATAAACATGTTATGTGTTATAAATTTTTTATTATTATTATTTTACAATATCATATAATTTATAGTACATTATATTATACAAATTTTAATTTCGCAAAAATAAATTGAGTTTATAACATGAAATACTATATTTATTAAAGTTTTTATCTTTTTTAATTTAATTCTGCAGTTAAAATTTTGAAATTCAAAATCTGGATACAATGAAAACATAAAAAAGTTGTTTTCAGAGTTTCCACTATATGGATCACAGAATCCAGAATCCGAAAACAGTTTTCAAAAACACATATACCAAATGCATATTCACTGAATTCAGTGAATCTGAAAACATTGCCTACCAAACAGGCCCTTAAGTGAGTCGGGTTTAATGCTGAGCTTTTAGTTTCATTAGATCTTGTAGTTGAATTTTCAACCTTTTTTTTTTTATTTCTTTTAGATTTAGATCAAGGTTCTGTTTGTAATTTATCATATTTTTTTAATCAGGTTTCAGGTTTTTTTTTCCTTATTTTTGTTGGCTAGGTTTATGAGTATTTCTACGACTTTATTTTGAGTGTCTATTTATTTATTTATTGAATTATGTGTGATTTATGAGTTGGTTTTTAGGTAGTCTTCTAATGGATGAGATATTAATTGTAACCCATATTGAACTTAATTTCTACAATGCTAAAAATAATTTTCTTTGTTTATCACACATTCAGTAAGAGCTTGAGGTCCATCTACTAACAATCTTTTCATTTAATTGTACTAACAAAAAAAAAAAATCTTAATTTATTTTTTTTTATATTCTTTTTAAAAAAGAAAGCAGAAAAATTTAGACAAAGTTAATAAAAGAAAACTTTTGTTTTCAGTTTTAAAGTCTGACTAGATTTTATTTTCAAAAAAAAAAAAAAAGTCTGACTAGATTTCAAAAGTAGATGAAAAGAAATTGGTAGTAAACATATATGGTTTTGAAGAATATAAAGACCAAAACTGAAATTATCATTTTGTTTTATTTTTGTTTTTTTCTTTTCAAAGATCAGATTTTTTTTGCCAATAAATTTTATTTTGATAAATATCTTTTTGAAACATTTTTAAATTCCTAGCTGAAATTTAAAAACCAAAATAAAGTAGAGTTTATTATATAATTGTTTAATTTATTTAGTCACTACATTTTCCTTTATTTGTGCTAAAAAATTCCTTTACTTAATAATTTTATTTTCAGAAGCCTGATTATTTAAAAGTATAAAAAAACTACATCTTAATTGATTTGAAAAATACTAAGGGTGTGTTTGGTTTAACTTTTCAAGTGTTTAATTTTGAAAAAAATTCATTTTGAAAAAATTTATAGTGTTTGGCCATCACTAAAAATGACTTATTAAAAAATGAGATTGATAAATAAACCATTTTGAGAGAAACACTTGAAACCAAACTTTTTTTTAAAAATAGTGTTTAGTATACAATAACTTGTGTATAAAAACACCTATGAGGAAATGCAACCAAACATATGGGTGTTTAAATTCTAAACAATTTTTATACAAAATGTTTTTTAAAAAATGCATTCTTGAAAAACATTTAAATTAAAATATATTCCAAACGGACCCTAAGTAATTGAAACTATTATAGTACAATAATAAAAACCAAAATACTTTTAATAATGTAGCTAAGTTTTGCAATCTATATCCATAAAGTGAGAATAAACTAAATTATTGACATTAGTATAGCTCAACTGATCAAGACATTACTTATCTCTCTAAAGATAGATGATTTGAATCCTCCACCTTGGTTCGAACCTGAAAAATGAAGAATTAACTAAATTTTATTAACATTAAAAGCTTTTCTTCCAAGTTTTTTTTTTTTTCACTTTATTTTTAAAGTAAAGAAATTAAATTGAAATCCTCAGATATGGCCAAAAATTACAGTGTAGTTTCGAAAAATGGCCAAACCGTATTTTTTAATGAAAAATGGCCAAACCAGTTTTCCTAGCCTATTTTCGTGCTATATAAACTTACTTTTTTGCCCTTCAGCCACCCCCCACGTCTATCCTATATTTGTGCAGCCGTATCTTTTATTTTTTTTTTTAAAAAAATAATCTATAACATCTCATTCCATGAATCAAGGGATTTTTAGTTACACGATCATCTCTCTCCATCTTCATTTTATTATTCAACGGTAGGTCCTAGTTGTAAGTAAAAAATGTTCCATATCTATATAAACAGAAAAAATTAGAAATTGAAGCATCCTGTATGTCGACAAAACTCATTCGAGCTTCTCTGAATGTTCTTCGACTGTCCATGTAGATATAGTGTAATCTTGTCGAGAATCTTGGTTATGAGACGAAGCTTGAAGGCGTCTGTGAAGAAGTATGGAAGAATCGATGAATGTAGAAGAATACTGATGGTAGAACGATGGAAGGCTTTGTCTCAGAGGTTCAAATGATGGAGGAAGGGGAAGAGGTTCTCTCGCGAACGGTAAGTTGGAAGGGTTTGAAATGAGGAAGGGGAAAGGGTTTTTTTGGAACGTGAGTGTGTTCCCAAGAGAGTAATTATGCCTTAGGGTTTTTTCCAAGAAGCTATCAATCCAGAGGTTTGTTTGAAATTGTGTATCAATTTTTTCTTTTTTTTTTCTAATTATACTTTAATTCTGATATTTTAGGTGTTCATCCCATATTTTAGGTGAATCTCGATTTTTTTCTGATTATACTTTCATTCTGATTATACTTTAATTCTTCTTTGAATCTGGAATTTTTTTTAATTGAAGTTGTTCTTCATTATTATTGAATTTGGTAAGCTCCTTCATTTTTTTCTTTTGATATACACGGTTTAAATTTAAGTCCTCCTATTTTTTCTCTCTTTTTTTGAATTCAAATCTCTTGTTTTAAATTTAGGTTGTCAGATTTATGTTCCATTTCATTTGAATTTCGGTTAGTTTTGATTTGCTAGATGAATCAATGGGTAAGGAAGCTAGATTTGATTGTTTGAAATTGTGTATCAATTTTTTCATTTTTTTTTTCTGATTATACTTTAATTCTGATATTTTAGGTGTTCATCCCATATTTTAGGTGAATCTAGATTTTTTTCTTATTATACTTTAATTCTTCTTTGAATCTGGAATTTTTTTTAATAGAAGTTGCTCTTTCATTTTTTCTTTTGATATACACTGTTTAAATTTAAGTCCTCCTATTTTTTTCTCTCTTTTTTTGAATTCAAATCTCTTGTTTTAAATTTAGGTTGTCAGATTCAATTTCAGTTAGTTTTGATTTGCTAGATGAATCAATGGGTAAGGAAGCTAGATTTGATTGTTTGAAATTGTGTATCAATTTTTTCATTTTTTTTTTCTGATTATACTTTAATTCTGATATTTTAGGTGTTCATCCCATATTTTAGGTGAATCTAGATTTTTTTCTGATTATACTTTAATTCTTCTTTGAATATGGAATTTTTTTTAATTGAAGTTGTTCTTCCATTTTTTCTTTTGATATACACTGTTTAAATTTAAGTCCACCTATTTTTTCTCTCTTTTTTTGAATTCAAATCTCTTAGTTTTAAATTTAGGTTGTCAGATTTATATTCTATTTCATTTGAATTTCTGTTAGTTTTGATTTGCTAGATGAATCAATGGGTAAGGAAGCTAGATTTTCTCCCTTATTTATAGTGTATTTGTTTTATTTTATTTTCAGATTTAAGATTTGTTAAAGGGTATTTTCGTCCAATTTCATGCCAAAATAGTTTACTAAAAATAGGATTTGGCCATTTATCAAATTGGAAATACGATTGACCATTTTTCAAATCAGCTATTTTTTTTTGGCCATTTATCTGGTTGCCCCTTTATATTTTGGGTCAAGTTTCCCTTAATTTTCCTCAAGCCCATTTGTTGAACAAGTTCAAGAAGATGCTCTTCCAACTCAGCCTCATGAATGGGTAGGGCTTGCATTGGGCCTAGGTCAGGCTTCAGCTTGTGGGTAAAATTTTATTATTATTATTATTATTTTTTGAAAAAAGGTAAAATTTTATTTATTTATTTATTAACGATTCAATTCAACCTGATAGATAATAGGTATTTTATCTACTAAACTAGGTTAGAATTAATATTTAGTGATTATAGTTCTTTTACTAGTACTATTTTGTGACTGGAGTTAGTTACTTTTTCATGATGTTTTATAATTTGATAAATAAAATTTCAACTTGAGTACAATTCAAATGGTGGTTCGAATCTATGATTCATGTGTTATTGAAGAAAAAGATAATGGGGACTCTATTAATAAAGATTTTAATCAATTTTATTTTTTCTAGTGCTTCAAACAATTTTTGAAGTTTGCACCGTTGTATAAACTAATTTAGAACTTTGGAAACCACATGTATCAAAATAACTACGTCCAAACCATAAAGACTAAATTAGTAATTTAACTTTTTTTTTTCAATGCATAACATTTATTAATTCTTCTTACGTATTTATATATAAAAAAAAAATCTTACGTTTTAAAAATCGAAACTATTATTGTTCATGTTTATTTTGACATTATTATGCATGATATAAAAATTGGACATTTTTTAGTTCAACAATATGTGAGGTAGGGATCCAAAACTTTAACCTTTTGGTCAAAGTTCTAATGCCAAAACCTTTTTTTTTTTTTTAGTACATGTCAAGACCAATTAAGCTATGTTTAGGTTGACTAAAAAATATATTAAATATAACACAAATAATCTCTAATCTTTTAGATAATTCTCAATTCAGTTCTTAATCATTTAAAATTCTTATTTCATTAACGATCTTTAATTATATTCTCCACACACAAAAAAAAAAAAAAAAAAATTGTTAATAGATTTTTTTTTCCCTTCAATGAGCATTTGAGACTCACATGTTTATGTGTCCAAACATGTTAATAAAACAATGATTTAGGATACACATCTCTTTTTTTTTTTTTTTTTTTGACAACATGTGGGGTTGAGATTTGAACCACAGACCTCTTGATAATTAGTACAAGTTTTATGTCGGTTGAGTTATGCTCATATTTGTTAGAATATATTTGATTGATAGCAAAATAATGAATTTGACAATTAAGGAATTAAAGATAAATAGAGTTGTATTAGACGTTTCTAATGTTTATAAATATACATTAAGTAGCATAGATAAAATCTGAAAACCAAAAAACTAGGTAAACAAATGTTTTCAAAATTTTCATTTTGATTTTTGAAAATCAAACCTAGTTTTTTGTTTGGTCACCTACTCTTCTTTTAATCAATATTAAAAAAAATTTAAAGTTTTTTTTTTATTATTTTTATTAAATTTGACCAAGAAATCAAATATCTCCCAAGATTAAAACCAATTAAGAAACACAAGTACAATTTTCATTACGCTTACGATTTTGGCGACTTAGTAAAGATACAAGCCCAAATTGTTCTACCAGAAGAATATTGGTCTGCAAATTCCCAATGCGAAACGTGAAATCGGGAGCTTCATTACTTTGCGCGAATTCTGTAAGATCAAGGAAGTATACTTAGCAATACTAGTCTTTAGCTTGAAGATTTTCATTTCAACAGTAAATTTTGTTCGCATCATTTCTATTCTATCAAATCCATTTTAGTTCATCATCTCGTATTGAACTTCCTGAGTAATAATTTGCATTCCATTGGCTGAAATTTATTTTCACAACCACTCGGCTAGTCCTTAATCAACTTATGAAGGGTATTGATTATTGATAGGATGTTGATTGGATAGTGGAGGTTGTGAGATTATAGGTTATATCAAGGCATTGAATTGGATTTAAGGTGACATAATTAGGGCATTGGTGTTTTATCCTGGGTTTTTAAATTTAAGATTTAATATTTGTTTCCCCTTTTGAGTTACAATATGATATTTGGGGTGCTTAAGATGAGGAATTGATTTGGGATGTTGAATTCCATCATCCTAAATTCTGGGTGACATAAAAACAATATTTGGCTGTCCAACGCTAGAAAGCTTCCTTCCCACCATCATTAAGTTTTTGACAACTTAGAGAGAAAGTAAAAAAGTTCTAATTTCTTATTTTCTACTTTTGTCGCAGCAATTGTCAAAAATTTAATAGTGGTGGCCTGGTGGGTCGGAAGATATCTACCCACCAGTGTGCAACCACGTATTGTTCCTAACATAATTCATCACAAGGAAGTCTGGCAAAGCTTGGGTCTATGCATTTGTCAACTCTTTTCAGAGTAAACTCCTGATTGTTTTGCTTGATAGTGTGATTTGCTATTACCTGTTAGCTCTTCCAGTCCCCTTAGTCATTCTTTGCTTCAATGTATTATTCAAGGTAACAGATATTGAATGGTGCACAAATACTTTTAAGGTGGAAATTTGAAGAATTTGGTTTATAGAGGAAGTTTGTTGCTGTTGGGGTACAAAAATTGGATCTAGAGCATTCATTACTAGTAGAAAAGGAGATAGGAGCGATTTGTTTTGCTTGCTTGTTACAACCTCTCAGTATCTCCATATTTTATGTGTACCTAGCATCTTGTACACTAAAGATTTAAATGTCTAATATAGCCTTTGGCATAATGTATCCGCAATCAGATATGGTAATGATTCTTTTGAATTGTTACGGAAACAACCTTCACAGAACACTAGGACCTTCTAGTTTTATATCGCTAAAGCCAATAATTTATTTTATCCATTCCAGCCTATCCCCTCAACGTTGGAGATGATATGCGAGTTAAACTTTAGGATTACCCTTGATGATGCTGTTTTGAATTTCAATTCTCGAATTGGCATATCCTTGCCATTAGCACTTTCTTTCTTTCTTTCTTTTTCGTGTAACAAATGAGAAACAGGGGATTTGAACTTTCAACCTCAAAGAAAGGAGTAGATGTCTTAAATATTTCTGAGAATTACACCCCGAGGGGGAGCTGATTTTGGCTTCAAGCCTTTATGAGAACACACTAAGATTTGCAGTCTTGGTGCTTCCGTGTATTGCAAGAAGAACGGCATCAATTTAGTCTCAATCCTTGAAAACATAACAATCTACTTATGAGTAGTCCATATTACCACTGGCTTGAAAACATTAAACCACTTAAGAAAAAAAGTTAAAGAACGAATGGATTCTATCATTGATGATACTTGTGACGTTCAGATTTGAGTAAAAAGTTTTTTTTTCCTAGAACTGACCAAAGATGGAATTGAGTTTTTTGTGTTTCTACATATCATAATTATGCTTAATAGTAGACGATTTTACTTTTTGTGTTATCAATATTCTTTTCAAAGCCAAGGCTTATGGATCGTATGCATCACCCCTTCAGAAGGAGAAATCCTGATGCCAGTTTTAGTTTTTAAAATGGTGGCTGTTAGTCAACGTGAAAACATTAGGCAATTTGGAATAATGAGGACCAATCCAGTGCTTGGAAGAAAGAAACTGAACCAGAAGACGTTCTAATGAAAATAAGCAATCTAATCATACTAAAGTTCCCAAGCAATTTAATTTTGCCTCTCTAGATTCCTCGTTTTTTTTTAATAGAAAAAACATTCTGTGCATTTGACAATGTAATTTTGCCTCTCTAAATTCCTCCTTGTTCTCTCTCTAAACATTTTTGGGGCTATTTTGTTTGGAACTCTTGTGAGGCAAATATAGACAAGTATCATTGTGTATGAATCTCAAAACATCAAACAGAGGAACTTACTGCTTAAAATGATCTGTAAATCAATTCTACTCTGATAAACTGTCAACTCTGAAGTCCTTTGAGTCCATACAATTTATGAAAGCCTATCCTGCTCAGCCTTCCCTTGCGGTGGTTTTCTGCCTTTGGTTGTTCTTGTATGCCTCTCTTCTTGTTGAAAGAAAAGAATGGTTGTTATTTTTTCATCTCATGACCAGAAAAGTGTAGTCACGGTTGTTTCCTAACTGATATTTAGATTGTGAATGGTAAATTATTTATATCACTGCTACACTAAAGAGTGTATCAGGCTCCGGTTTAATTGTGTTTTGTGACTGATTCTTTTGTGTCAGTCTTGAGTGTCTTGTGCCTTTATGATATTAATAGAGCCTTCCTTCACTGTTGTTATTTCACAGGAACCTTCCTTCACTGTTGTTATTTCACAGGAACCTTCCTTTCTCTCTGTTCTGCTACATTTGTCAAGGAAGATCACTGGTTTTGGTTTTGTTTATGTTATGTATGTATGGATCGATGTATATGTAAATGTACGTATGTTATTTTTGCTAGTAATTTGTGTCATGTGAATGTAGGTGATGTACGTATAGATATACTAGTCCAAGTCGGTAGATATTAGTACCGTTCTTTATAAGTTGTAGGTTTGCATCTTCCCTTGTGTCATAGGATTAAATCTTTTGTAATGTAATATTCTTAAAAAAAAAATGTTTAGAAATGATATATTTTTACATGCATTATGGTACGATTCTGTTTTACCCAAGAGGGTAAATGAAGTTTCTTTAATGTTGTAAGCTAAGACAAGTTTAGATTGAGACATAGTAACATAATTGAATTCAGCTTCAATCATGGTTCTATGGTTATGAAATGATGTTTTCTTTTCTTTCCCATTTTAGAACAAATAGTGTAATAAATCACTCGAGTTACATAATAAGCACTTGTTTAGATTGTTTCTTCCTAATTTTGATAATAATTAAATAGATTGTGGTGATTCACTATTTTTTTTTTTAGAGTTCAATAGCATGTGGAGGTGGAGATTCGAACCTTCAACTTTTTAGTCGAAGATAAATATCTTAACCAGTTGAGTTATTCTAAGGTTAGATAAACATGTGTTGCAGTGCATTAATAATTTAATATAATATCAATTTTATTGTTTATTGTTATGGATACAAAGTCATATATCAACCTGTCACTTCTGGAGTGGGTCCTACATTTTAAGATAAGTATAAAGTGAGTTGTTATTGGTCCTACCCTTACTCTTGTGATTGCTCTCACTAGTTCAATCCTCCATTATTAGGATATATATATATATATATATATATATATATATTTAATAAATATAAATATTATTTATACACACACACAAATACAAGTGAGATGATTTATATTATGGTCTAATCCAAGGGCGTGTTTAGAATAATATTGTTGATAATTTTACGCCTTTAAATCTAAAAAAATGAAACTAAAAAAATATATTTTGAAAATGCACCAATCAATTATTACAGGTAGCTACCATTGTGACGATCATCAATCGTTTATCATGTGTACTCACCTTGTGACAGTGATATTTAGTAATTTACAGCTCTCTTGCTTTCCCCTTCCCTTCTCATCCTTAGCGGTCTCTCCTCTATAAAGATTATACATAAATAAAGGCAAGAAACGTATATTTAAATAAGGATGAGAATAGCATATTATTTGCTAATTTTACTTTTGGATGACTCTCCCTCATAACAATAATTAAGAGAGAACCCTACAAAAATCTATATTTGAGCAAATGTCAGAATTATATTATTCAATTATGTCCATTTTTTTTAATTAGCTTTGATTTGATCATATATAGGTTACATTATTAGTAAGCATTATTAAAAATTTAGTTCTTACAATAACGTATTGTCGAATTCCAGCTATATATCTTTCAATGTATCATCTCTTTAATTTTTCTTTTTTTTAATAATTTCACCTAAGAATCTAAGATCTTCTTCTCTCCAAATCCATGTCAAAGTAACTACTCATTCTTGAAAAAGTAATTTTTTTTTCAGAACCTACTTTCTTTTTGTTTTGTGTACTTATGGGAAAAAAATTATTGTAGAAAGATAGAATCTTGAATAACATAATACCTATACATTTGGTTGTATTGAATACCAAATATATATATATATATATATATATATATATATATATATATATATATATATATATATATATATATTTTGAAAAAAGAAAAATATGGTCACTGTCTGTCTGTGTGTGTCTCACAAATCCCAAAGAATACAAAAAGAAAAAGGAAAAAATAAAGAGAAAAAAAAAAGGAGTGAAAAGAAAAGTAAAGAAAAGAGTGGAAAATGAAAGAGAGAAGATTGTGGGTCATGAAGCCATGCTGTGTAGTTTGTTTGGTTGCTCTGCAAATGGCAAAATGAATAGCCAATTGGAGTTGTGACCCTAAAACACCATGTGCCTCTTTGGACCACCTTCTCCTCCACACTAATTTCTATTTGGTCCCCTAACCCCACTTTTTTTTTTTTTTTTTTTCAATAACTCGGTATTCGGGGCTCCCCTTGTTTCTCCTCTTACTAGCCCTTCGAGAGGTTTCGCTCGTGTCGAGGCTAGCTCTGATTCAAGAGACAACAAGAGTTTTAAGTTGATGTATAGGACTTTTTTTTTCTTTTTCCTCTTAAGTTGGAGACTTGAAGTTAAGATCTGAGAGAGTGTCTTCAAATATCCAAAAATCCTACTTACCCAGACACTTTTAGTAGGCCTAATCTAACTTTTTGTTATAATTTATAAATTCACTTTCACTTTGTTCTAATTTCTCAACAATAATTTGTTCTCAATCATTGGAAACTTCTATTTTGTGATTGGTATGTAGTGTTGTAACCTTTTTACTGGTATTTATTTTTTACTATTGTTTCTCATGAGGGTCGAATTGAACCATTAAAAAAATTTATATAGTTCAAGTTAGGGATGACACAATGATGCAAGGAATGGATGGGATTTAGGGATTCATTCCCATACCCATCCCACGAGGATTTTTAATCTTTATACTCACCTCACTCCTTTTAATTATAATGTTTTTCAATTGAGATGATAAGTGTTTAGAAATATTTAACATTTTTATTTATAATTTAATTGAACTATTTTTAATAGGGATTCCTTGTGGGGACTTGACCTCACGAGGATCTTTTACATTTTTAGGTCAAGTTCAACTAAAATTTAAAACAAGGATTTCAAGGAGGCAATTGTGAACTACAACACCACGTATAAGTGGTACTGCAATGTCGATGGACCATCATGTTGTGCGTGTTAAATAGTTGATAATCTATTGTCACATTTTATCTACACCATAACACATAAAAGATGTACACATCATAACTAGTTTCGAAAGAATGCAATCCTAGCTTATTTGAAAAGTTTTATTTTGAGAGAAAGTGAGTAGTGTAGAACGACAAGATTAAACTTGTCTTTTGGAAATTTAGGCTTATTTGGACTTTAGAGGATGTATATCTTCAAATTCGTCTACCCCTATTAACAATATGTACGAGAGATGATTAAAACTTCTGATCTCTTGATCGATAGTACCAACTTTATGTCAGTTAAACTTATTCATATCAGTTTTAGTTAATGAAATAAATTTGTTTAATAATAATTTTACTTTTTTTCTTTTTAGAAGTAATAATTTTACTTTTACACTCATACCAATTTAGTCTCTTGATGTGACTTATTCAATTTAAATAGTAATGAAAAAGTTGATATGGTACTACATTAAAAGATTATCAATGTTTCATACCCATATATAGAATGCTGACTTGAGTACCACATTAGCTTTTAATCAAGACTAATAATTTACAATTTTCGAGGTTAACCTTTTCTTATCCATGGTAGTTTAACTAAGTTTAAGATTATTTTAAAAAAATATATTTATCGAATACAGATACAACTAACATAAACATAACTTAATTGTTTAAGATATATATAATTGATCAAAAAGGTTAGATATTCAAATTTCTAACCAAAAGTTGTTAAACTAAAAAAAAATATATCAACACATCTTTATATATTCTATATATAAATCTTATTTTTTTCCTCAAAATAAAAAAAATATATTTTTTTTTTAAAAAAAAGGTTGGAGGAAGATTAAGGACCCGTTTGGTAACGTTCTCGTTTCTTGTTTCTTATTTCCAATTTTATTAAGAAATCTAAGCATATAATAACTATGTATGTTTCTTGTTTCTCATTTTTTAGAAACACTCCCAAAATTTGTATAGAACTTTTGGGAACAACTAAAACTAGTTTCTCCTTTTTTGTTCTTGTTTCCAATTTTTTCCAAACATAAATAAGAATATAGCTAGGTTTATTATTATTGAATGTATAGGTGTTAGAGTCATGAAATTCTATTTTTCTTTATTAAAAATGAAGAAACGGAAACAAGAAACTAGAACGTTACCAAACGGGCCATAAGTTGCCCACGAATCCAACACGGCTCAACAATGACATTTATTTTTATTTTTAATTTTAATTTTTTAGTTCAACAATGACAATTCTAATTTGCTTCAACAAAGTCAACTCAACCTCAAGACTTTTGTGCCCCAAATAATTAATAAAAGTTATGTTTTAAGTCTCTTTCAAATTTTACCTACATTTTCTTAAACATTTTTTTAATTAAGAATTTACAAAAAACACATTTGAAGATTGTGACTCTTCATTATGGAAAATATAATGACAAAATCTTTGTGAGTACACATTTCATAACAAAAGTAACTAGTAAAAAAAATTATATAATTCTTGTTAATAGTAATTATAGTAAGATGATTTTGACTCTAATTTATAGCTAATGGTAACTTCTTTGAAAGGACAAATTCCTTAAAAATCTCTAATAATCTCTATAAATATTATTACAAATCTCCACGTGCTAATATTTAATTCATGCATTTTTGTTTGAAGGGTTACTATTACAAAAAAAAAAAAAAAAAAAAAAAAAGGAGTAGTTGCCTTGAGAGAAAATAATTTCACACTATATAAATCAAGTAAACCTTTAGCCTAAATAAACCATATAAGTTTTCATCTATATCATTCAATTTTAGTTTAAATACTACTTTGGTCCCTGTACTTTTGGTTTTAGTTCATTTTGGTCCATATACTTTCAAAATGTCTATTTTAGTCAATGTACTTCGAGTTTTGGTTCATTTTGATCCATGTACTTTCAAAATGTTTTATTTTGATCGCTCTACTTTTAAAAAATGTTCAATTTGATCCCTTCCTTTTCAATTTTTCGATCATAATTTTAACATGACACTTCATCTACTAAATTTCTTGAAATGTAATCATAAATTTAAGTAAAAAATTAATGTGTATGAAATCTACCCTTCAAATTTGCAAATAGGGACTAAATTGATATTTTTTTAAAAAAGCATAGAGACTAAAATGAACATTTTAAAAGTATCTGGACCAAAACGAACCAAATCCCAAAAGACAAGAACCAAAACGAACATTTTAAGAGTATAAACACCAAAATAAACCAAATTAGCCAAAAGTACAAGAACCGAAACAGTATTTAAACCTGAAAATTTTGTGCTCAACACATATTTTTTTACACCACACATCCATCTTTAAATTCGATACCAAACACGATACACGTGACTTGAAATACAAGTCTACACACCATATCATACAAGCTTTCTATTAAATGTACTATCACAATTAAACAAAAAAAAAAATAGCGAAATATTTTTTTTTACCCAAAGTTTGAAGTATATGAAACAAGATATTCTTTGATTGTCACTTTCATTTAATTTGTATTATTATTATTTTCTTATATGGGAAAGTGCAATTCATATAAATAAAACGAAAATAAAATTTTATCCCCTCGAAAGTAAAGTAGATAGAAGAAGAGAGCATAGAGAGGTTGGACCACGACCAGCTTGCAAATGTCAACATCAAACACTCCTAACTTCCAACTCTAACCTAAATTCAACTAAACACAACCAACATCTTTAGCCCTTTTAGAAGTTTTTCTTTTTCTTTTAATTATTAGAAAAAAAATGATGAATCTATAACTCGGAATGGACGACCAATTGAACTTTGACACGAAGAGTTTTAGTGTTGGTGCCCGACATCTATAACAGTACTAAAGTAAATTGTTTTGGAGTGTCTTTTTAGAATACTGCATTACATATATATGTAGTAGAGATTTGAATATGTGGTCTCTCGTGAAAGAAATGCAAATGTTTTAATTGTCGAGTTATGTCATGTTGGCATTATATTTGAGAATAACTTTTACCTTTTTACACAAAGTAAATCTCGGTAACTTTTTTCACCTAAAAGGGAATTCTTCAATTATATCAATAGTACCAACAAAATTACAAGTGACTTTGCTAGTTTAGTTGCCATTTTGTGGCAATGACCAATGAAGAAAGGAGGGGAAATCAAAAAATTATATAGAAAAATTAAGACTTCAAAATTTTTCATTTAATTTGTACTATATAAATTTAAAGTATTTTTTTTTTCTAAAGTTAGATGGTAAAATTTTGCTCTTACTTAAAAGTTTATTACTTAAGATTCTTAATTTTTATGAAGGGTATGATTTCAATGACAAAATATAAAAGTTAATATTTTGAAAAACACATCTCCTTGGAGAAATAACATCAAATTTAAAGGCAATAAATTACAATTTGTATTAAATTAGAAGGAGATTGATATGAAATATCAATTTTGGATACCACGTCGATAAGATGGTGGGAAAAAAAAATAGAGGTATCTGTCTACTCTATAATAAATCTCTCAAAATTTATATATATTCTTTTAAAAGTTTTATTATCATTTTTTTTAAATTAAATTTTGTCAATGATTTTTTAGTTCAAACATTAGGGCATTCTTTTTTTTTTTTTTTTTTTTTTTTTTTGAGATCAACATTAGGGCATTCTTACTCTAACCAAAAAATAATAAAAATCTAATATGACATGTTATTAACTTTTTTTTGATAATTAATATGATATGATATGTTATTTGCAAGTCATAGAATTTGCATTCTATAACAAAATTTATCCCAACCCTTTTTTACTTTCAATTAAAACAATGTTTTTTATTGTCAAAAATAATAATAATAATAATTAAAACAATGCTTTGAATCCTTACCCATTTTTTTTTTAATAAATCAACATTTGGGGTGGGGGATTCGAACCTCTGACCTCTTAGTCGATGTTATATGTCAATTACCACTGAGCTATGCTTACTTTGGCAATTCATACCCGAATTTATGTTATTACTAATTAATGTAGCTAAAATTAGTATTAGAAAAACTGTACTCCTTGTGCCAATGTTTTTTCTAATTTCTTTTTTGTTATGAGTAAAAAATCGCCTATGATAATCCGGTTCGGGAGACTCGAAATTGGCGGGCCCGGAAGCCAAAGTAGCAGCCCAAGGCTTCCCCTCACTCTCCTCCTCGGCCTCGAGGCCGAGGAGAGGATCAACCTCGGCCCAATGTCGAGGTCGACCAGCAATGTGGGCCCGAACCCATTGAACCCTAACATGTCACCGTCTGGCAGAACTCTGAGGAAAACCTTGGTCGGGGAAGGGATAAATAGGTATGGAGGTCACCTGAAAAGGGGGTCGAAACCTAGAACATTGGGACTGCAAGTATAATTCCGAGACCTCCGGTTACAGACTATTTTCTCTCATCCAGAACTAACTTAAGCATCGAAGTGTGTGGGGTCTACACCACACCGGTGTGCAACGTTTGCTTGTCTTGCAAGTCACGTCTTCCTCCTCTCTTCAACAAATTTACTGTTGGTGTCACGTGGAGGTTAGACAGTTTGTCTAGGCAAAATTTGACCATCTAACATTTTTCATTATCAAAACTTAATATTCCTAAATGTATAATTATATATTGATTAATCAAAGTCGTCCAATCAACCATAATAAATTTCATTCAACCAATTTTCTTTTATCATCAGTTAATCAATGATTTTTCAATATGATAAAAAGAAAATTAATGTTTGGTATGTTAGGTAATACTTAGAATCCATCAGAAAGTAGTTTGAAATCCAATCGTTAATTATTATAAAATAACTAAAATTAATTAATACAGCTTAGTGATAATGAAAAATACAATGACACAATTTACAAACAAAATTACAAGACAAATTTGTCTTGTAATTTTAAAATAATTGTAGGTTTATTTGTAGAATGTAACAATTCAAATATATGTCAAAGTGAGCATAGTTCAGCGGTAATAGGACATGTACTCTCAACCAAGAATTCAGAGATTCGAATCCCCACGCCAAAATGTGGTTGAACAAAAAAAAAAAAATCATATATGTCCAGCCAGAAAAAATAAAAATAAAAATAATTCAAATATGTAGTAAAAAAATCCATTTAGGTAATGTCTCAAAGAGAATTTAATTGTCAAACCGAGTATAATATTAAAAAATTAAAATTAAAGTTTCATTCACAATTGATATATATATATATATATATTCTTTTTTGAGTTCATTCACACAATTGAAATTACTCCATCTGTGTTGAGAATTCCACATTGAAAAGATAAATGGAGAACTCACAATTTATAAAATGTGTGGGTTACTCCACTCATAGTCAATTGGTTTTGAGATGGAACCCCAAGAGGCACCATCTTGAGGGGCATGTTTAACTCTTCATATATCTATGAAAAATCCAAGATGAATCAAGGGGACAATTGCCTCATTTTCCTTCTCCCTATCTCTACCCTTGGCTCAACAGTGAAAGTGTTTCTACTATTCTTACTCGTCTATGCTTACTAGGTAACATAATATTTTGAAAAAATAACTAAAAGAAGACTCTAAATTTCATGAGAGTTTAGATTTAAGTAGAGTAGGTAAGACCGACCAACTCTCACATCTAAGCAAATCCATGTATCAAATACAGATTCGACTTATGAGCTCCAATCACATGGGTTTTAAGTTTAACCCATAAGTCAAACACCTCCCTAATTTCTTGTTGGGCTTCTCAATATAAAAACACACCCATCACATTGAATTGTAAAGTTAAACAACATTATAAAAGACAGTTGTAGTTTGGGAGGAAACAAAAACAAAACCAAAAAAACCCACAAAAAAAAAAAAAAAAAAACCAAACAAATTTTCCCATGGTCTCTGACCAGTCTGTGTGTGAGATGTCTCCCTTCCACAACCCTCTCTGACTCCTCCATTAATGCCAAACAAAGAATTCATCTTTCTTTCCCCCATTATTTGAATTGAACCCCACGAAAAAAAAAATAAAAGAAAAACAAAACAAAACAAAAAAAAAAACCCATCTTTTTAAAAATTTTCTCCTCTCAAAAAAAATGGCGAACAACAAATTCAAAAAGCTTCCCAATTTTCTCCACAAATCCCCATGGCTATGGCGTTCCTGCACCCAATCCAGAACCCTCTCCTTTCGAAGCCCTAACGACATCTTCAGAACCATCAACTCAGCCTACGAGGAAGAAGAAGAAGAATTTGAAGAAACCCCTCGAGCCGACATGTCGGACGACGACCAAATCGAGGCCTTAGTCCGAGGTCTAAGGCCAGGAAAGAGGCTGTTTTTGGAGCTGGAAGAGACGGATTCCATAATGACGGCGGCGGCGGTGGCGGTGGCCGGAAACTGGCAGGTTCCGTTCAAGGAGAGTGTGGCGATGGCGATGGATTCGAAAGAGCCTTATTTGGACTTCAAGAAGTCAATGGAGGAAATGGTTGAGGCTCATGAGTTGAAGGATTGGAAAGGAATGGAAATGCTTTTGAGTTGGTATTTGAAGGCTAATGGGAAATCAAATCATGAGTTTATTATTGGAGCCTTTGTGGATTTGTTGGTGGGTCTTGCTTTTGCTGCTGATTCTTCTTCTTCTTCTTCTTTTTCTTGTTCTTGTTGTTTGTGTAATAATTCTCCTTCTCCTTCTTCTTCTAGTTCTAATTCGCTTTTGTGTTCTTCTTCGTTCGCTTCGTCTTCGTGTTCTTCTTCTTCTTCCTTGTTCGGAGGTCCTAATTGTATGATATCGTCCAACTCCGTCGAAATTATGGACGATATCGTCGAGTCGGAGTGTAGTGCTTCTTCTTCTTCGACTCGTGTTGCTCTTCCTTGTCTCTCTTCTTTGTTTGAAGATGAGGAGACGGAGGAAGAGTCTTGAGACGAAGATTTTTAGTTAACTAAGTACGTTATTATCGAGATATTGATGATCCTCTTCGATGTGATTAGTTTTTTGTTGATCCAAATGTCTCTAATATATAAATTGAGAATCGATTAGCTATCTTTTTTGAGACTTATCTATATGGGTTAGTTTTGTTTATATGTTCTATCTTTCTATTGTTTCAACTTCATATCTTTGATTTCTTTAATTAATTATAGCTAAGCAAAATCATACTTCAATGATTAAGACATCTTTACTTCTTCTGAGATGTGGTAGTTTTGAATTCTCTATCCTTGTGATGTAATATCTTCTTAAAGAAAAATGTATTTTTTAAAAAGATTAAAGAATTATATATGTATATATGTATTTTACAAAAAAAAAAAAAAAAAAAAAAAAAAAAACTTAAAAGAATATTGGTTTAGAAATAATTTTAAGTTAGGAGTAGTGTTGGTGAAAAAAACTTATGCTTTGGATGTGAAAATTGAATGTCTTTTAGAGGCATAGATTATTTCTCCCCTTGATATAAAGAAAATTTCAGCATATAAATGTGAAATTATTATTCATTCACTTACAAAATCATTTGTCTCATCACGAGTTTTGCTTGCATATCTCTTTTCGCCTGTTTTAAGTGTTCGTAAATGAAAGTATACCTCATTTTTGTCCCTATTAATTTTCAAGGTCGTAGATTGTTTTTTTGATAATTTTTAAAAAGATTATTAAAATTTTATTTTAAAGGACAAAAATCACATGAACTACCAACCGTATGTGTTTGTAGGCTTACAACTAAGATAATTGTGTTTTGTTTGTTCTGCAAATTACAAAACAAAACAAAACAAATCTCACTCTCCTTTTGTAGGATAATTGGAATTGTGTTGGAGGAAAATCCAAGATTTGCACAAACACATCCACTACCACTCGATGGAAATTTACCCATTTGCCAATTAAATTAGAAAGTTAAATTCTTGTTTTCAATAATTACTCCTTCTTTCAAACTTGCTCTCGAACAATACTTGACTGCATATCGATGTGTAGATATCTTCATGTACACCACCATTAAAATATTGACAACTAGAAGACAAAAAAAAAAAAAAAAACTCACTTTCTACCTTTCTCTCTCTTAATTATTAACATTTTAACAGTTTCTACACACTACGGAAGATACCTACACACTACTACGCAACAAAGCATTGTTCTTTAATATTTATCATTATATATGACATAGAGAGAGTAAATGATATCCGAGCGAGTAATCCTTCGCCTCTGAAAGAAATATAATCAATTCACAAATCATAAAGATTACGAGAATGCGAGTTATAAAACAACATATCAAACACATGTATTCTATGCAAGTCCAAACTTTTATAACGTAACCTACATTAGTTTGTAGAATTCAAACACATATCATACAAACTCAAACTTACTCATTCAAAGTAAGATATCGAATTCTAATCCAATTCAATCGAAAGTTAAGTAAAGGAAAAAATTTTAAAGAAGGGTTTGTTGGAGGGGAAACCGATCGGGTACGCAGACATGTAGGAAGGTAATTCGACAAGCGGGATCGAGCGGTCCACGTGGAAAGAATCCAAGGGTGTGATGAGTTGATGCTTAGATGAACCAATTGGGAGCCATGGAATTTGAAAAAATGGTGAAGTCATTGTCAAAAGACAGAAACAATGGAAGTCCAGCGCAGAAATTTGGCATGGTCGAAGGCTACACTTAGTTTTATAAATAAATAAATATGTATATATCCTTTTTAATTTGTTAGCCTTACAGTGCAGGTAGCAGCCAGCAGCTGCAGCAGCATATTTATCGTCTGCAAAAAACAATTTGCATCAGAATTATTTTTGGGCATGTCTGTGTTTTAAATTTGTCACCACCATATGGATCTTTTCCAATATTCAAATTATTCCATATTCTTTTTTCAACAAAAGTCGTTTGATTTCAAACTTACTATTTTTTGCACCATCTTTTGTATTTTTTTTAACTCCTCATTTTGTAATTTTCCTATCAGCTTTTGTCTCCAATATTTAAAAAAAAAAAAAATATAGATATTTTGTTGAATTATTATAGATTTAGCGTATAAACTTTTATGGGTTTATGTCTATTAAGTTTAATCGTGTTCTAAGTATGGTTCTTCGTTAGTTGTATCATTGATTTAGCATGACTTGTGATAAATAAATGATGGAAAGAAGTAAGGCAATTATTATAGAAATTTTTGATACATTGCTTCAAAATATATATGTATGTCACATTTATTTATTTTTTAATTCAACAATTGCAAAGTGAGGGATGAAACTGTTTGATTTTTGAGATGTAATATTGATATCTTATCCACTGAGGATTGACTGTGTCACATTTAGTTTATTCAATTGGCTACCTCCTTGTACCATGCATGACTTTTTTTTTTTTTTTTTATGTCGACTCCAGTATAATTCAACTTGTTAAAATATACATTTTTAACTAAGAGATCAGAGATTTAAGTTCTCACGGGTTGACGATATATGTTTTTTTTTGGAGTACCTTGTACCATGATCTATAAGTGTTGGATGGTGTCGAAAATTTATTGGATAAATATATATATGTGATATGATGGGATGATTTAATTGAGGATGTAAGGCATGATGAGTAGATAATAAAAATGAAAAGAAGAAATTGTGTGGGTGTGAAGGAGGGGACATGTGAATTTTGTATTATTGATGAGTGAGAAGAAGAGTTAAATGTGAGTGGTGAAACCAAGACGAGGAAGCATTTAATGCTCAACTTTCATACACTAGTTAGTTTTCTAACTCACTCAATTTTAAACTCTTTTATTTTATTTTATGTTTAAATAATATTATGCAGTTCAAGGGTTTGAATGTCAACGTCGATGAAAATATCGTTCTCTATAGACATTTCAAACAAATTATAAATATAAAAAAATAAAAAAATATTTAAATTAATAAATTAACATTTCACCCTTTTAAATAAGTTTAAATTTCTTATTATTTATTGATATCAGGTCCACGGTGATGATGTTTGGTTGCTTTTTTTAGTTATATTTCATTAATTTTTTATGATATAATGGAAATGTTGATTCTCACTACTCTTCAGGTTGATGTCGAACCCATGGACTCGTGGAAATTAATGTCGATAAAAATGTCGACATAGTCCCTAGCTTGTACGTTTTTTTTTTCATTCATCTTGGTATTTTACTTTCAGTTTTTTCTTATTTTAGTCTTTTTTTTTTTTTTTTTTTTAGAATTCTTATTTTAGTCTTACTACTTTCAAAACATCTATTTTGATGCTTGTACTTTGAAAAATGGATTGTTTTGGTCCTTTAGCTTTTTAATTTCATTTGTTTGAATCACAATTTTGACACAAACACTACACTTAATAAGTTTCAAAATGTAGGCATTATTTTCCTTTTTAGTTCAAGATTAGGGGATCAAGTCATTGACTTTTGGGATGATAATTGGTGTCTTATCGATCTTTGTATTAAAATATCTTCATTCAGTATAAAATTTGTATTAGAATTTTGCAAATTGGGACAAAGATGCTACTTTTTAAAAGTAAGGCACCAAAAAGAACTTTTTGAAAGTATTAAGACTAAAATGAATAAAAGTTGAAAGTATATAGACCAAAGTAGACATTTGGAAATATATAGATCAAAATAAACTAAATCAGGAAGTATGAGAACCAAAATAGTATTTAAATCTGTATTTTATATTGTTTTCAACCTTGCAAAACTCCCAACCAAAATTAACATGAATTTAAAATTTCATTGGATAGATTTCTTTTATTGTGATCAATCTAAGAGAGAGAGAAAAAAAATCTAAAGCAATTTGTTCTTTCCTTTTTTTCTCTTTTGATATTTGGGCTGAATTGTTGAACAAGAGAGTGGGCTTTTACAAACATAAATCTATTAAGGCCCTATAATATAAATCAATATTCTATGTCCATGAATTTTAATTTTGAGTTTCTTTAGTTCTTTTCTGAAGTTTTATTGCTTCAAACTTTTTTGGAGAGATATTTCAGTATGCTTATTTCTGCTTTCTGAGTTTCTTGGGTTATGGCTCTAATTTCCTTCACATTGTAACACTATTTATGACAACTTATTGGAAAAACTTGAATGGCTCAATTTGATCCTAAATTCTTTCTATAAAGCGCAATAAAACAACAATATTATAAGCAAAAGAAAGGAAAACAATGCTATATAATTTTTTACATTTTCACTCTTGAATGGTCTACCTTCGCCATCGGCTACAAACTATGCACGATTTACTATGATGATGACACGACTACAACATAATAATAATAGAGAAAAATGCTCTCGCACATTGACGAGTAGACCTTACCTTTTACAAAAATCTCACACGACATTACACTTTCTTTATTTTCTCTCTCGTAAGTCCTAATCTAAGAAGCTACTCCCTATCACTACTACACTACTTTAAAAGACATAAGGCAACATTTTATCAAACTCAATATCACGACGCATGCAAAACACATCATACTACCACATCATGGTGCATAGATCTTTGAACTCTAACGTTTTTTTTTCCGTCAACTTCTTTAAAATATTTTTTTTTTATTGAGCTTCAATTATATTCAAACCGAACTTATTTGAGGATTATAGATTCTCATCTTAACACTAATTTAAATCATACCACCATTAGAAAATTTAGAGAATACTTTATACATATCTTTTGGACACAAACTTTTAAGTTATTTATATGGCAGTTGTCTTCCATATACATAAATGGAAGAGGAAAAGATCCATCACACTAAATGAAAATATATTAAAACATATAATAAGTACATCATTGTATGGTTGAAGTTTCTTAGAAAACATGAATAAACCCACTTCAAAAAGTTTGTCTCTCAAAAAATAGAAAAATCAATATTAATGAGAAATGGACTTTAAAAAAAGATGATAATCTAAAGTAACATTCCAAACACTACCTATTCAAAACAAAGATGTATGAATATAAATGAATTACATGTACTTAAAAATCACCAAAAGCTATATGTTTATTTGTATATTCTTTCAATGACCAATCTTTTTGGCTCATCCACAAGAACCCCATTTTCTATGTTCCTTAAAAACCCAGCAATGCCTTTTAGATTGCAGTGATTATTCATAGTTTCTAATTACACCTTTTCTTAAAGTAAACTCATCACAATTCTCTTTTAAAAGCTAGTGTTTAGAGAGCCAAAAAAAAAAAAAAAAAAAAAAAAATCATATCTTTACAACACCCAAAAGCATAAAATGTCTAATTAAGGTTTATTAATTAAAATTTAAAATAAAAAATGGTAATTGTTTATATTCATTTGACCATCAGCGATCTGGACGATCTTTTTTTAGTTCAACTACATGTGAAGTGAAAGATTCGAATCTCTTACCTCTTAGTGGATGATATATATATGTCGTTAACCTAATTGAGTTCAACTATGTTTAGGTCAGTGGTTCGATGAATTCTTACCTAGAATAGTAAAACGAAGAGACAAGATTTGAGGAATATGACAATGTGGGGGTGAAGGATATGTGGGGGAATGATGATTTCAAGTTAAAGTTTTTCATTTGATGGGTGGCCTACATGTCCAATATTGGGGTTGCAAATGTGCTAGATTTGAGAGTCTAAAAATTTGAAACTTCAAATCAAAATCCAATTTGCTATGTTTTTATTTTTCTATATTTTGCTTGTCAATCCATTTTGATGAAAAGAGAGACCAAGGCACTTCATTGTCTAAAATACCCAATTTTCCTTCACAAATACATATGGCCTTTAGAGCTTTCTATCAATGTCTGGTCTTTGTTCAACAACTGCTTGACAAAATCTCATAGCCTTTTTATCTCTTCTAACTCCAAAGTTTTGATTAATTAGGGAGCTGATAGATTTTTTTATAAATTATTGGATAACCTTGTTTAAACTAGTTTTAATTATATCTATATATCTTCTATTCTTTTGTCCACTTTTTGGATTGTCATTTCAATTGTCTAATTAATAGTTCTTGATAAGATTGTTTGAGGTGGATTTCAAAAGTTGGATATGAAGGGGACATTGAGTTAGAAGATATATAGTGGAGTCTAATCTTTAAAGATAGATTTGATTTAAATTCAAATTGAAATTTCTTTAAAATTATTTGTTTGAATTTCAATTAAGCCCAAATTCAATTGTCAAGGTCACATGGCCAATAATAGTGACCAATGGAACTTGAGTTTATGTCAAGAGTCATGTTATGAGCACTTTGGAAAGGGGCTTTTAGGGTATTATTATTTTTTAGGTTAAAATATCATTTCGTTTCTTTTTTAGTTAAAATTGGTCCTTATTTTTAATCCAAAGTTAATTCTATCAAATTTGACAAACTAAAAATAATTTTAAGATTTATTGAAATTACGATAATTGAAATTGGATATTTAAAAGTACTGGAACTAAAATAGAACAAGTCCCAAAGTATAGACACAATCCAAATGGTATTTAAACCTTTTCTTTATTATGAAAAATACTTTATCTTTATAAAAAAAAAAAAAAAAAAACATTCAATGAATTCTAAAAACAATCATAACATTGACCCATTAAAAAAAACAACCCACATTTCAAATTAAGTGGAAGGACAAAAAAAAAAAAAAAAAAAAACTGAATCTATAGAACTAGAAGTAGTAGTAGAACTCTACATCATAATCATGAAAATATATTCCTTTTGGATTGAAATGGCAAACAAAGGCATTAAAGATGTCACCCACTAAACACCAATACAAAGCCAATGATAGCAACAAAAAATGACTTGCAGCTTTTGGTGTTAGCAAATTAAAGATGGTTTTGGATAGTGTTGAGGATTAGCTTTAGGGCTTCAAATTAAACACATTTGTGGAGTTTTTAGGGATATGGTTGCAAATGGCTTTCTCTCTTTAATTTGCAAGAGTTGAGGCCCCTCATGTTTTCCATTATCTCTAAGATTCCATTGCTTTGGATTTGACTAACTCTTTAAACTACACCATGTCTTTCATTTCATTTCTCTTGTCAATCAAAGATATAATTGGTGGGATGTTGATAGGGTTGTTCGAAAAGTTTCGTCCAAAAGACTGGTTTATGTTTCTGCTTGTAATAGCGAAACTGGCTTGGTTAACTGTTTCTTAATAGTCATTTTCCTTTGTTGTTTCTTAGTTGGTTTGTACTTTGCTGGATTGCTTTAAACCTATGATTATGCCTAATTATTTAGGTCCCATTGGATAACCATTTGGTTTTTAAAAATTATGCTTGTTTTCCCCCAATTTTCTCACAATAATTTTCATATTTGTTAAAGAAACATATGAATTATTAGCTAGATTCCAAAAACAAAAACAACTTTTTGAAAACACTACTTTTAATTTTCAAAACTTGACTTGGTTGTTGAAAGTGTGGAAAGAAGGTAGATAATAAATCATGGAAACTTATATGTGGAAGTAGTATTTATAAACTTAATTTTCAAAAACTAAAAACTAAGAATCAAGGCCGTGTTTGATAACCATTTGGTTTTTGGTTTCTGGTTTTTGAAAATTATGTTGGTCTTATCTCAATTTTCTTACCATGGTTTTCATTTTTGTTAAGCACACATTTGAATTCTTACAATTCTTAGCCAAATTCCAAAAACAAAAATAAGTTTTTGAAAATACCGAAAGAGGGTAGATGATAAAATAAATAAACTTATGAGTGGTAGTAATGTTTATATGCTTAATTTTCAAAAATCAAAAATAAAAAATCAAATGGTTATCAACGGATCCAAATAGTTATCAAATAATGGTACCTTAATTTTTAAAAACTATTCCACGTATAACAAGCCACTATTTATATATGTGTCTTCGTTATTTTATATTCAAACGACAATTGAATCAATAACTTAAAAAAAAAAAAAAAAAATAGGTAGCTTGTGAAATAATTTCTTTGATATTTATTCTTAACTTTTCAAAACGTGTTCAAGTCAATCAATTTGAAAATTTTTAAAACTTTTAAGAATATGTATATGATCCAACTTTAGAAATTTTTCTTGAAAACATAAGGAAACATATTTAAAGATGTTATAGGCAATTTTGGACCACCCGACGCACAAGGAGCTGACGAGGACGTCCGGGCGAAAATAGGGCTGGGAGACCGACCCAGAGGAAGAACCGACCAAAGGGCCAGGCCAACTTGGCCCGACCATTCGGCCCGCGCAGCTCGGTCACCTCCTCTCGGTCCCTGATGCTTCTAGCCGCCCTGGTTTCGCCTGGTTTGTCCCGAAACGCCTCCGAATTCCTAAAAACCCTAGGAGCACGAGCAGGTATTTATACCCCTCTTCGCCACTGAAGAAGGGGACCCGAACTCTCGATTCTCGACTCTCTTTATCTTGCTCTCTAGCTCTTCCTTCCGTTTTCTGACTTAAGCATCGGAGGCGGTGTGGTTAGCACCACACCGGTGTGCAGGTTTTCTCTTTTGCAGGCCACGTCTTCCCCCGCTCTCAAACAAATTCACTGTCGATTATTACGTGGAGCGAAGGTAATTTACCTAGCGAAATTTGATCATCAACAGTTGGCGTCGTCTGTGGGGAAGAAAGCTTGGCAAATCTGCATATCGGTCATTCCATGAGTAAGGGGATGGAGAAGAGAAATCAAGACATAAACACAGAGAATTCAGATGGTGACCGCCACCAGCGGAGGTCACGAGAAGAAGGCCGAGATCGACCTCGGACTGAATCTCCTCGTCCTCGGTCTCCACTGCCCTCATCTCGAGAGAAGCAATCTGATCTCAAAATTGCTGCTCTCGAAAACAAAGAATCCGAGGAAGGGGAAAGAACCAATGGAATACTTTGCAGAGCCAGATACGAGATCGAAGGAAAAGAAGACTGACAGCATGACCAGCAAGATCAGGGGGCTCAGACCTACTGATCGTACAATTTTGAGGAGCCCAGAGTCAAGCACACTTAAAGGACGCAACCACACCGTTTCAACACCAAGATACAGTCATTCCGGGACAAACCTGAGAAATCTGATCGAGGAGAAGCGCAGAAGTGCCAAAACTGCTGAATCCGAGGCCAGAGCTGCCGAAGCTGAAGCCAGGGCTGCCGAGGCCGAGGCTAGGTTGGCCGAGGCCGAGGCCAAGAAAGACAATCTCCCTTGGAAGATTGAGCTTCTAAACACACTAAAGGAGCTCGAAAATCCTCAGGGAGACATGCAGAAGTCAAATGACTCTAAGACGGACAGCGACTACCAGACGAGCCGTGCGATGGTCGAGGCCGAGGCCGACCAGGCAGAGGCCGACCAGAGATATTCATCCAGACCGATCAGAACCATCTTTGGAGGACAAATCAAGAACGAACACAAGCCTTAACCGGGTGGAAGACACCAAGATCGAAGGCACAAGGAAGGGTTTGAAGCCATTCCATCAACATCCAAAACTAAAGCAGCGTATACTTGAACAAGACTGGGGGCTTAGAGGAAGAAGCTGTCAGGCTGAGGCCAACCCTAAGTTAAGGTCATCCTTGGGCCAAGGCCAAGTCCGACCTTTCAAAGCCTCAAAAGTGTCCCCAAGGTCGCATGATCAATGCAAATTTGATTGTGACACGAGACGAGATCGGGATTGAAGTAAAGGAGCCGGATACGAAGCACATCAGACTGTTTGAAGTTGACCCCAGACATGGCCAAGGCCGAGGCCGACCTGAGCCATGCCCATGACCAAGGCCGACCATGGCCATGGTTGTGACCAAGACCAATCCTGTTATTGCAAGCGAGATTGAACACCTGCGAGCCTATAGAGCCCACGCTCACATGCGAGCCTATAGTGCCCACGCCTACATGCGAGTCTAAGCTCTTCAGCTTAGTGCCCACGCTTCACATGCGAGCCTATAGAGCCCACGCTTACATGCGAGCCTATAGCGCCCACGCTCAAACATGCGAGCCTATAGTGCCCACGCCTACATGCGAGCCTATAGAGCCCACGCTTCATGCGAGCCTATAGTGCCCACGCTTCATGCGAGCCTATAGTGCCCACGCCTACATGCGAGCCTATAGAGCCCACGCTTCGTGCGAGCTTATAGTGCCCACGCCTCCATGCGAGCCTATAGTGCCCACGCTTCATGCGAGCCTATAGTGCCCACGCCTCCATGCGAGCCTATAGAGCCCACGCTTCATGCGAGCCTATAGTGCCCACGCTTACATGCGAGCCTAGGTTTTTCAGCTTAGTGCCCATGCTCCACATGCAAGCCTGAGCTCTTCAGCTTAGTGCCCACGCCTATATGCGAGCCTAAGCCCTTCAGCTTAGTGCCCACGCCTGCATGCGAGCCTGGACCCCCGAGTCTACCTCGCCTCATCCAGCTTTAGATTACGTGAGCCTGGACCAACGAGTCTACCTCACCTCATCTGGCCTGAGCATCTTCGTATCAGGCGAGCCTGGACTACCGAGTCTACCTCGCCTCATCCAGCTTGAGATTACCTGAGCCTGGACCAACGAGTCTACCTCACCTCATCTGCCCTGAGCATCCTCACATCGGGCGAACCTGGACTACCGAGTCTACCTCGCCTCATCCAAACTTGAGATTGCACGAGCCTAGACTACCAAGTCTACCTCACCTCAGAGCCCAAATACTTCGTGTAAGTCAAGCTCACCTGGCAGAGGCCGAAACCGAGCACCTCTTGCCAAGGCCGAGCACAAACTTTAAAGGTATTCTCCTATTTACCCAACTGCACTTTATGTTTCAGTGAGGTCCTACTTGGGATTGGGGGCTACAAAGGGGATATGCACTCCCTATTAAACAAAAAGCAAGTAACAGGGGATATGCACTCCCTATTAAACAAAAGGCACACTAGCTTAACATATCTAGCCAATGACTACATGTTCTAGCTTGTTATTTCATTATTTTCCTACAAGGACTAATATCTGGATGCAGTGAGGTAAGTTTCAGGCTAGCAGGGGCATGAGGCCGAGGGCGAGCCTAGCCTCTTCCCTCATTCTTCTTTTTGCAGAAATTAACTTTTTGATGCAGGATCGTGAGATCTTCCATTTTTCCTACATTTTACTTGTGGATAAGCCTTGGATCCGGAATGATGCCCTGGATCCCGAGGCCGACCAGCACCAATTTTGTAATCCCTCACCTTTTCTCATTTCTATCTCACCTAACCCCTATTCAGGGAGTTTTGTTTTATCTATTTCTATCCCATAATGCAGGATAGCAATGAATCCGCACAAAAGTCAACACAGAGCAAGGATCATTACTCTTAAATCGGGCTTAAGGAGCTCAACCGATAGCACTAAGTCGCACTTGAATCCCAATTCAAGAGTGGGGGCTTAATGTTATAGGCAATTTTGGACCACCCGACGCACAAGGAGCTGACGAGGACATCCGGGCGAAAATAGGGCTGGGAGACCGACCTAGAGGAAGAACCGACCAAAGGGCCGGGCCAACTTGGCCCGACCCATATGGTCGGCCGAGGCCGACCATTCGGCCCGCGCGAGCTCGGTCACCTCCTCTCGATCCCTGATGCTTCTAGCCGCCCTGGTTTCGCCTGGTTTGTCCCGAAACGCCTCCGAATTCCTAAAAACCATAGGAGCACGAGCAGGTATTTATACCCCTCTTCGCCACTGAAGAAGGGGACCCGAACTCTCGATTCTCGACTCTCTTTCTCTTGCTCTCTAGCTCTTCCTTCCGTTTTCTGACTTAAGCATCGGAGGCGGTGTGGTTAGCACCACACCGGTGTGCAGGTTTTCTCTTTTGCAGGCCACGTCTTCCCCCGCTCTCAAACAAATTCACTGTCGATTATCACGTGGAGCGAAGGTAATTTACCTAGCGAAATTTGATCATCAACAAAAGATATGTTATATTAATGGTTACTTAACAAGCTGCAATAATATTTTTTAGAAATATTAAAAAGAACCTATAATTATTTGGCAAATCCTTTATTTTTTTTTTCTATTTTTATACTTAAGATATGATTGGTTTAACTTTTCTAGTGTTTAGTTTTGAAAAAAAAAAATTATTTTGAAAACAACTTTAATCTTTGTCAACCATAAAAAATGAATTATTAAAAAATGAGATTGAGAAATAAACCATTTTGAGATAAACATTTCAAAACAAATATTTTAAAAAGAACTTTTAAGTATATAATAACTCTGGTATAAAAACACTTATGAAGAAATGTAAACAAACATATGAGTGTTTAAATTCTAAACAATTTTTATACAAAATGTTTTTTAAAAAATACATTCTTGAAAAACATTTAAGCTAAAAGGTATTTCAAACATGCTCTTAAAAGTTGGAGAGTTTATTAAAAAAGGAGAGTGATCATCCCTTTTTCTTTATATTATTGATTGCTCAGATTTTTTTTTTTTCATGCATTCAAAATGAAAATAAGAGGAAAAAAAATATGTTTTCTTCTATTTTCATTATTATTGCTTATGTATATTACTCAAGAATAATGAACATTTATAGGTCCATTTCCATCCAAAAATTAAGCAATACTTCATTGGAATTGACATTAAAAAAAATGATAATAATGTCACTCTCATTTTCTCATTCTTGCCCATCCATGCCATTTTTTATTCTTGCTCCTACATCAATTTAATAAGCCATCTTCATTGATATTTTATCCTTTAAATATTTTTTAATGAACAAAATATTAGAAACTTTATTAAAATCTCTACATCTATTTAAAAACTTACTTTTATCCTTCTCCAAATTCTTCCCATTAACTCTCAATCTTGGTTTTCTACAAGAGAGATATATTTTCTTTCAAAAAAAAAAAAAAAAAATCTTTTATGAATACTCATAAATTAGAAAAGTTGATAAAATATATATAAAAACAAAAGTTATATTCTCTTCTTTTTATTCGTATGCCAAATATCACTAACTTTTATGTTTTATACATCTTTTTTTTTTTCTTTTAACTTTTTTCCTTTACCTTTTCATGTTCTACATTATTTTAAAATTTGATATTGCCTTGTCTTCCAATAAAATAATGGATTAAATTAAAAAATTTAAATGATCTTTGCAGAAAACAAGAAAAGTTATTGGTGGAGGAGCGAATGAAAAAAAGGCAGTAATACTATTTTTAAAAAACAACAAACAAAAAACTGACACATGAAAGTAAATAGTGTAAATATATATTAAAAGAGAATCATAGTAAAAAGAGAATTTAAAACACCCAATTCAAACTGAATGCAATTTTTTAATTATTGTTTGAATTTTTCTTCTTCTTCTTTTTTCCTTTTTCCTTTTTCTTAATAAGAATAAAAAAAATTAAAATACTTTCTTCAATAATATTGTTTGATTTTTAATTTTTTATAAATTGATAATAATTTAATTCTCTTTTTTTAAAAAAAAAAAAATCAAGTTAACGTTACATCATCTTCAAAATCAATAAAAGAAAATTATAGTGAACTTTTGATTATTATAATTGACAAACAATGGACTATAGGAATAAAAATGGCCTGTTTTCAAAATGCTGAATATATGTTTAAGCTCTTATTATTTAAGTTTATTTTTCAATTTAGTCCAATTGTTTAAAATATTTTAATTTATTTTGTTATAATTAAAAAAATTAATTATATATTTCTATTAATATATAAATGTAAAAATAGGTTGATGGTAAGTTTATATGATATGATATTTAGTGACATGACATACATTTAAATAAAAAATCAAGCCATCTGATAGGAATAAAAATGAAAAATAATTAAAAAATTTCCTCTTTTAAGTGGTCCAATTTTTTAAAAATTTTGAAAAATAATTAAAATATTTCCTCTCTTAAGCGGTCCAATTCCTCTGGACTAAAACAATAGGGATTAAGTTAAAAATATTAAAGACTAAATTTTATCTTTACCCTCTTTAAAATTTTAAATACAAAAATATCAGGTTTTTGCAATAAAAAATTAAATTAATAATTAAGTTAAATCTAAAAATCAAAAGGTATAATGTTTTATTTTAAAAAAATTATAATTTCAAATGTTCAACTTGATAGTGCAAGCCAACAAAGGTTACACAAGAATCGGTCACCAAAGGAAATTAATTATTAATCATTAGAAGAAAAAAGAAAAGAAAAAGAACAGTGGCTCTTGAATCCACTTTCAGCAGTAATAGTTTAAGATTTTATTTTATTGTATATTTAATCATGCATCAAAACTAGCTATATTTTCAATTACTTCACATTTATGAACTATTTGGTAAGAAATTAGACTAATTTAAGGATTTATCTCAAATATTTGGAATCGAAAATTTGGAACATTATTTTTAATTTTTAATTTTATCTTTCAAACTCTATTTTGACTTTATCAATTTATTCAAATTAAATTATTTTGAAAAAATATATTAAAGCATAGATAAAATTTGTTAGTTAAAGTAGATCTAGTCATACAATATGTAAACTTATCAACATAAAATATGTAATGAATAATTTATTCCACGTGAAAGTCTTTCTCATACAAGTAATAAATTAATAACTCAACTCGTGTGTTAGGCCAATTTGACTAAAATTCTTTTTTTTTTTTTCCCCTCCTTTGGCCTTACCATTACTAAATAAATTAAAAATTGGAGAGACCAAATAGGATAGAGAATCAAATACCATAAAAAATTAAAGAAGTGACAGTAAAAAGATACTCCCTCAAGTAGAAGATGGAATTCGTGTTGACATTTAAGAATTCTAAATCAATAAACTTAAAGTCATAGATCAATTTTCCATTTCAAATTCAAGAGAATTGAATTTCAAGAAACAGGAGTGCAGGCGTATCTGTATACATTGTTAAAAGTCGCTAATAGGTGAGTATGATCTTCCAAGTCTAGAGAAATCTCGTTTTTCTTATTATGTGTCATCTTCTTAGTTTCTTCTCCTTTTACATGAAGATTAATAAGCAATTTGACACTGAAAAATGGAAATCATAACTTTTTTTGTAACCAACCGCAAAATTAAAATGAGAGAAACTACTAGTCAGTTAATCACAAATTACTTTTCTACACATTTTCTCTTAGTTTAATCAAAATAGCAAAAAAGAACATATTAATTAAATAATTATACATGTGACCTATACTATAGAAATTTCCAACAATATAAAAGTAGAAGTTACATCATTAAATATATTCCACGACTTTTAGCATATTTTTGTTAGATGATTTTGATTGAATATAAATTGATACATCAAAAATTAGGAGACAAGAAAAAAAAAATAGAATTACAAATCAATGGACTTAATCCACTTGTCGTCACTTGGCATGATCTTCTATGGTTGGGACATTTATTGCAACCAAGATGGTGTCAACTATCATGTGATAATAGATCTAAGTGTGACAAGTTGTCCAAATAATAGTACTTAGTTAAGGTACATGTCAAACTCTAATCTTGTATATGAGCTAAACAATTTCAATTGGATGTTGTGTGAGCAAACTTAAAAACCTTTCAGTTCATAGTTTCTTAGCTCACAAATAGAAATTCAATTGGCTATGTGTGAGTTAAATGTTCTTTATCCAACAACCTAATCTAACACATAAGGATTTTCCATACAAAATTTTAAGGTAGTTTAGAACTATTATCTCTATCTCAAAAAAAAAAAAAAAAAAATAGTCTCATGTTTTAAACATTTTCCACTATGATAACAATCATTTCATTTTCAACTAAATAAAAACAACAATTTTTCTATGAGTCACATATAGTTAACTAATTATTTTACCAAATTATTTCTCCACCAAGACTTGATTTTAATTCCCAAAGTTTTTTATAAGGGAATATTACATGCATGGTGTAATTATGAGTCATTTTTCTATTATTTAGATGTCTAAGAATAGATTTTGACCAACCACAATATTTACTTATAGTATTTTTTTTTCAACTACAATAAAATACTCAAACATATTAATGGCAACACACTCTATTATTGCCACCTCTTTAATGTGCATCTTTGTTCATCTCACCTATTCATTAACTTTTTTAAATAGCAATTGGGCCATTTGATAAAATTCATATTGATTTTATTTTTATTTTTAATTGATATACCGTACAATAATTCAAATATTTTATTATGAATAAGATTTTTTTTTTTAATCCTATGCATTGATATTCTCAATAAATCATATGTTGGGTGGAGATTTTTTTTTTTTCTTTATTAGAAATGTTGTATATGTATTTAATATTATTTCTCATCTATGTCTTTTGGGTATTTTTTTTTTTTAAAAAAAGTTCATTTATTAAAGATATTTCTCATTCATACTTTCAAGTAAAAGTCATTAGCTAATTATTTTTATCTATTTTTTAATTTTTGTGTGTAGTTTAAATAGTCAAATAATAGTACCTTCCCTACATGAGTCATACATTTGAATCTTCTTGTCTGCATTTGTAAAGTAAGATTCTAAAAGAAAACCACATGAATTTCACATTAAATCTCCAATGAAAAAAATTATAAAAGTCTTCTATTTAAATCTTTAAACCAAGTAAGATTAAAGGTTCATCTTGTGTGCTTCTTGTTTGAATTCAAATTTAAATATCTTACATTTAAAAAATTATAAAAATAGTATAACGAAAACAAGACATCACATTTTTTAGTAATGTCTTTTTATTTTTATATTTAAAAATAACAAAGTAAAGAATAAATAGTCTTTTCCAATAAAGAGTCACAAAATCTCATGTAACATATTTAAAAAAAAAAACATTAATTTATCATGTCATTACAAAATTCTTTAACCGTAAGAGTGCTTAATTTTTTAAAGTTCAAACAACGTATAAAAGTGAAGATTTGAACTTTCAAATCTTTCTTCAATAGTATAATATGTTAACCACTTGAGTCACGTTCAGATTTATCCAGTGATAAAATATTTATTCAAATTAAATCGTGAATGGCTATATAAGTCAAGATTATAATTCCAACCAAACGAATACTTTATATTCAAGTCGGCAAAATATTTATACTTAAATATACTAGAAGAAAGTAATTCAAAATTGCAAAGAAAATATAGTAAAATTAAATAAAGAAGTGGGAGAGCCACTTGAGTTGAGTTGATCTACAATAATAATAAGAAGAAGAAAAAAAAAAACAAGAAAAGTGGTAGAGATTTATACAGTTGAAAAAAATAAAAACTCTTTCCAACCAAAAAACGAGATCTTAAATGAATCGGACGGCGAGGATTCAAAAGCGGAAGATCGGCGGCGAAGCAGGGGACCTAGCAGAGAAAACAGAGTCCCAAATCTCAGCGAAAGCCCTAACTATAATTCCATGGTGAGAAGGCGAATTCAACTGCAAGAAGCAGCGAAGAAGCCCTCGCAAGTCGTCCTTGGAGTAAATCTCGTTCTCCAGGATCATCTGGACCATGGAATGCCGGAAATCGAGGTAGGGATCGTCGGAATCCTTCTCGACGGCGACGCTCTCGCCGCCGGTCCTACCGAAGCCGCGGAAGGTGATGGAGGTTCTGGTCTCGGAGTCGGAGTCGGAGAAGGGAGGCGAATCGGAGTCGGAGAAGTGGTGGTGGGTGGGGGATTTGGCGGAGGGCTTCGGTTTGAGGTGGAAGAGATGAGAGAGCTTGGGTCTGCAGATGTTGAGATCGACGGAGAGGGAGGTGGGTTGGAGGTTTCTTCGGCGAGTCGCCATTGTTGAAGAAGAAGAAGAAGAAAAGAGAAGAGAGTTTTGTTGTTGTTGTTGTTGTGAAGAAGAAGAAGAGAGTATTGGGAATGAGATTTAAGAAAACCGTTTGCGGGAATTTATATTTGGACAGTCGCTGTCGTTTGGATTTGATCGGAGTTTGCAAAACTATTTTTCTTTTTTCTTTTTTTCCTTTTAAATTCAATTACTTTTTTTAAAAATAAATTGTTAATTTATTCTTTCTAACTTTTTTTTTTTTTTTTTTTTATAACTTTTAGACCAAGTTTGTCTGATTTATAGCAAGTGGTTAATGAATTTTAAAAATGTTTTGATTTTCAATTTGAACTTAGTGAAAACACTGATGGTGATTGATATTTGAATTTAATTTTTATTTGATTTTTGAAATTTCAAAAGTGACATATTTAGTTCTCAGAGCTTGAATTTGATCTTGTAATTAGTCATTGAAGTTTGAAATAAGTTTCTAAATGGTCTCTAAGTAGAGTTGATGATATAACGAAATGATAAAATCACAGTTAAATTACAAAATTCGTCTTTGAACTAGGTTTATGTCTATTTGGTAGTTGATTTTTTTTTTTAAAATGTCTAATATATTTTTGAACTTCAATTTTGTGTTGAATACGTCCATGAACTTTAAAAAGTATCTATAAGTCTTTAAACTTTCAAATTTGTATCTAATGAGTCTCTCAATTTTCAAATTTTTATCTAGATCCTTGACCTGTTCAACATTTTAAAAAATGGTTAAATTATAAAAAATACCCCTGAACTATAGGGTTTGTTTAAAAAATGCCCCTGAACTTTAAAAAGTTATATGCCATTGTAAAATGGATAAGAGTATAACCACTAGTTTATGATAGAGTTATTTTAGATTGGTCAATATTATTTAATCAATTAAAATGATTGATTTATTAACTAAATATCATTAGAAATCGTTAATTTTGCAAGTCTATTAACTTTTCTATTAATTCATCAACTTGAACATAACTCAACTAGTTAAGACATGTATTCTCGACCAAATGGTTAGATATTTAAATTTCCACTCCATGTTGCTACTAGTTCGAGCCTTATTCGACATTTTCATCTGTTTAGAATGATCATTTTTTGTAATAACTCTATCTTTCATTTGAGGAAATCTAAACATCAACCATCCAACACTTCAAAGTAGATTATTCTATGCAGTTTCAAACATGATTTCTTGGTTGAATCTATAAACATTTTGATGTTTTGCTCAACTCATTGAGATTTAGATGCCCTTGTGGCTTATAACTTGTACAGGTAACATCTGTTTCACTAGCATTATTCAGTAAACACTGCACTGAATTCCCTTCCTAAGCACTCCATCATTTGATTATCGCTACCACAACATCACGGTTATGGTGGTTCGACTCGATCATCCTCGGCTTATAACATCGCATACTCGAACAACCTCAGTAACCAACGGGTGCTTTGATTATTCCTTCCTTTCCTTCTATCTTGTTATTTTCTTTTTTTGTTGATGAAATTAGATTTTTATAAGGATGATAGTACAGAGACACTGTCGAAAAGCATACGATACTACGAAACATTAAGAAAGTCCCACAAAAAGAACAGAAAGGAAGTCTCTAATGGAGTAAGAAGGAAAGAATCTGACCTTAATCTGAGAGATGATTCTTGATCAAGCTTGCCACATATTGAGCAATATACAGTGAGCCAGCTTCAGAGCAGCAAAATGCATGTGTATGGCCCTCCCTTTCAACTGATAGATCAATTTCAGGGACCTGCTTGGAAATCTGTGGAGAAAAGTAAAACTTGAAATCACCATTGCAGTCATAATTTTAAGAACTTTTGCCCCTCCCTTTTTCTTGAAAAATCAAAGTCTTAGTATTTCAACCCTGCTATTTTGAAGCTATTTACTATATATTACGAAGTTAAGGATGTCAGACCGATTATCGTAGTACTTTCTAATCATCATAAGCGATACGACTATGACCTCTTCAGCAATAGTATTTGGAGAACCTACATTCATGCAGCAGAAATGATTGACAAAATGGAAAAGTAGTTTTATATCTTACCTCCTCAAACACATGCATGGGAGCCCAGTGGTCATCCATACAGAACAAAAATGACAATTTCTGACTGGATTTCTTCATAAATGCCCAATCTGGTGTTTCTGAAAGCTAAACATTGTCCTTAAACAATCAGTATGTGGGAATTTGATTAATTATTGATATTAGGATTTGTACTACATAAATCCGATGACGACGAATAAATTCTAATCACAAAACACTAACAAGGATACTTTGATTTTCAAGTTCCATTTATTTACATCTTGTGATTGAACTTATTGGAAACGCTCATCAAATTTACATCTAGTGACAGGGCTTCTGTATTTGGACTACCATACTATATTTCAGATAATGCAATGCCTTAGAGCAAAAGATTAAAACATAACCTTAAAATAAACTAGGCACTTCTCTAAATCAGTGTTTTAAGAGGCTCAAGGCGCACTAAGGCGCAATGGCCTCCTGGGGCCTAGGCGCAAGGCGCACAAAAAGGCGCGGGCTTTTTTCTCTAAGGCGCACTATATAGAAAAAAAACTTACAAAAATATATACATGTATATAAAACACTTTCATGGCAAGTAATGAAGTTTTTAACCAAGAAAAATAGATAAAAGATAAATAAGGTTCAAATATTAGTCTTCCAACATAGAGTCAAATGTCAATACTCTACAAAAAACAGTGAGTTTAGTATTGTTATTATGCCTTCTGACACTCCGAATGACAAAGTATGATGATGTCAATACTCCACAAAAAAATATATGTCTTGAATATGATATTTAACACTCCAAACGACAAAGTACGGGGACTTCGAGGCGCCTAAGGAGCGCGCCTCGGGGGCTTCGAGGAAGGCGCGCACCTTGGCCGCGCCTTCCTCACTGTGCCTTGCTTCTTCAAAGCGAGGCGCTAATGTTGCGACTTGCGCCCGGGCGCGCCTTTTAAAACACTGCTCTAAATGATTCAAACACGTTATGGAAAATGAAATTGATAATTGATCATGCTCGTACAGTGATGCTTATAATGTAAGTTGGGTGTTGTTCACACTCTGAAGTTTATTGATTCTCTCTTACTTTTTTGTCCAACAATTTTCAAACCAAAAACATTAAGACTTAAATGATACAAATTTTTTATATGAGCAACTAGTGTTAGAATATCATGGTATCCAATACATGCTAAGCTGATTGTTCATAGTCAATACCTTCTCGAACTCTGTCATCGCCATAAATAGCACATTTCGCATGGTATGGTACTGTGGAAAACAAAGATAATATTCCAATTATCAGAACGAGGAGTCATGTCCTAGGACCAAAATTTGTAGCAGTTATGAATTGATACTAAAAAAGCACATACTACAGATAATATATTAGATTTCATTTCACCTTTAACAAATGAGAGCAAGCAGCTTCACTTGCAGTTCTGGACCATGACTTCCCAATAGTTTTTTTCACAAGAAAACTTGAAGCTCGGCTCGGTAAAACACCCAACAGTGCAGCAAAAGAAGAAATCAAAGTTGATAGCAGTGGGGATCTGCAACACAAAAGCGTCTTCCCAGTCCTTACGAAGTACTACTAACATTTGGCGGAAGAAAACAATATTATCATCCAAATGAACTGAGTGGTGCTCAGAAAGACAGGACTTGCAATACCAAAAGTCTAATACAAACTTATAAATGACCTCAAAATATATGTTAGTTTTAAGTACCAGGCATGGACCTAAATAATATCGGCCACAGTAATGGATGCATAAAGGATTACGGTCCAGTTTGTGGACAATCTGTGGAAAAACTTCTACATGGTCCAGTTTTATTAATTATTAAGGTCCAATTGCAATGCAGCCAAAAGGCTGTTTAAATAGTTAACAATGTCACAAAGCTATGAAACTCACCCAGTCCTTAAAAATAATATTTGAACACTTACTCCGTTAAAGACCGAGCACATATCCAATAGTCTAAGTGTAACTCGAAATTGGTTCAACTCAAGTCCATACCCCACTGGACAATGCAAATACTCCCAACAGAACCAACAGAAATCAAAATATTCCCAAATTACACCAGTTTGTGGTTTGAGGGGATTCTTCATCTTCGAGAAAGTAAAACTTTTAAGGTTTAAAGTCTCAAACTCGAAATCTATCAACTGTCATCTTTATTTCTCATGCCCTACCAACTGAGCAGAGTATTTATTTCAACATGGCAGCATGATACACAAAACTGAAATGCCCTCCAAGGCTGAGTTCGAACTCATTGAAGTTAAAAGATTTTAGTAAGGGTTCTATAATCACAATGAGTGAAAAGGATTTCATGACACTGCTTTATGTTGTAATTGAATGAAAAAGGTTGTTATTAGGACACTGCACTACCTTTAGTACCAACATATAAATGAAATGGGAACTTTTTAAGACCATATGCAAAATCACTGCTGACGAATCTGAAATGTAGATGCAGGTATAATTCATGTTATCAGAAAAAATTACGGGCATACCCTGCAAGTTTTCCAATTAGAAATTGCTGACGAGATCGTCTGTTCACCATCATAAATGGATGCAATCCAATGCAATACACCACCTGTGGGATCAAGGAAAATTGTCCTTGCACCATCTCTTGAAAGTTGGGAATAGATAAGAGGCACAAAGAGTTTATGGCAATACCTGATCTTGGAACCTACGGTACAATTCAAGGGAGATATACGATCCAATAGAATGCCCAACCTTTAAAGAGAACTAACGAGTCAGTAACCAAAAAAAAAACAGTAGTAACAAGTAAACTTACAAAAATATAACAACTTCATTCTTAGTTTCAAGGCATGCTCATATCAATTTTCAATTAATTATATTCAAGATGCATATAATGTACAGGTGCAAACGATCAAGTGAATTTTCTTGTTTTAGCTAACAAGTAATAAGAAGAATACAAGTACCACAACAAGCAACTATCGTGTATGGGTTAAACAAGAATCAAATTTTATACAGGTTGTAGAGCTTACTGATAAAAGAATAACTGATATGTATTCAGATAATATCAAAATAATACAATTGAAAATTTTGCACCGTGCAACTCTTTTATGATTATTGTGAAAATATGGCACCAATTATAATCATAAAAGTATCATTACCAGTAGTAATGGAATGTCTTTATCTTTATTCTGTAATTCTTGTCTGACAAATTCAATCTGGAAAAGAAAGATGAATATAGTTCAGCCCCATACAAAATTCTGGTATCAACAATTGAATATGAAAGAGAAAGGGGCCTGCAGGAAACAGATAGTAATGAAATGAACAATAATCTAGAGCATGAGATCATTTTCAAAATTCTGCTTTGCGTACCTATCTTGGCTATGCAAAATGAAATCCACTAACTTAGAAAGGAAATTAAACTTTTCATGGACCGCTTGTTACCTTAAGCCATCAACAACTCAACCTCAAATCGACAGAGAAAACAGACAATTACCTTATGATCAATCTGTTCTTGTAATGAAAATAACCTTCCACCTTCCCAGTCCTAAAAGAGAAGAAACGTCAATATCCATTTCATAAAATCACTGGGTAAATTTATATAACAAACTTCATTACATGCATCCAAGCAAAAGAAAAAGAAGAACTAAGCAAAGCCACTAATTATATATAAAAATAATGCAGTGCACAAAACATCATTTCTATAAGAATTTGTCACTCGCCAAAGAGAAGAAAGGAAAGCTAAAATGTAAATAGCAGATATAAACTTTATATGACCCATGTCCAAGTACCTTCGTCGTTTGAGATATATGCCCAATAGCTAACAGTAGACAAAAGGAGGGCCAAAAAAGAAAAATGGAACAAGAAAAAGTGTCAGCCCAAATATAAAAGATTCAATGTTTTCTTTAAAAAAAAATGATAAGGATATGAATAATGTGAACAACTCATGTCTTGCCTGTTATAGATACTCGGCCTTCAAGCAACCGATATAGTGATTCCACAAAATCTTTATAAAATGAAATGATTCCTGTCTTAGAAACAAAACCCAAAACAATGCACATTCAGAAATTATGAAAAAATCAAGGGAAGCATCGAAAACCCACATCCACAAAAGCATAGCACCTGGATTTCCAGGTATGAACAATACGTGCAACGATGGATCATCCGAATGAATCTCCAGCAATTCACTGGTGTAACTATCAAAACCCAGAAATGGAAGGCGATTTAATTCACAGAAAACGCAATTCCAAGAGAAATTTCAATGAACATGAACGAGAATCAATTACCCTGATACATTACAGAAACGAAAATCCACACGCCTTCTACTGAAAGAATGCAGAACATGTTGACCCATATGGACAAACGCACACCCAGAAATTTTCTTCAACCTGAATGATAAATTGGCAACAAAAGAATCGATGAAATGGGTGGAAGAGGATCGAGTGCGAATTTCTAAGTGAATTGGTGGTAAAATGGAGCACAGTGTGGATTGTGCTGGATTATTGTAATGGAATTTTGAAGCAAGTGTACAGTCTACACTGCACGTTGCATTCAATGAGAAAAGTTTAGCTGAAAGTAATGAATATTAATGGAAGTGAAATACTTGGGGTAGGAGAAGAGTGAGAGATTGATGGATCGAACGGTGAGTGAAGGAAGATGCAGGAACATGCCTTCCCTCTACTTCTCTTCACATCTCTGCAATTCATCAGATTTTCTTTCCACTTTCTATCAGATGAATTCATCTCTTATTTGAATTATAAGTTTAGAATTTGGTCATGAAATTTAAGAAATTTTCACTTTTGTGTCTAAGAAGTCCTTTAACTTTCAATTTTATGTCACATAAATCTTTCATATATTCGATATTTTTTAAAATTCACAAGCTTATTAGATACAAAATTAGAAATTTAGGGTCTCAATAGCATAAAATTCAATTTTATATTTAGTGTACTAGTTAATTTTATATTTAGGGACCTATTAGATACAAAATTGAAAATTCATTTTCAAAGTTTAGAAATCTATTAGACACAAAATTGAAAGTTCAAGAACATATTAGACACTTTTTAAAGTTTAGAGATTAAATTGACACAACTCAAAAAATTCAGGGACTAAACTTGTTATTAGTTTGGGGACATAATTTAAGTATAGCTCAACTGTCATAAACTTTTTATTAATGACCAAAAAGTCTGTGGGTCAAATTCACACCCTTGAAGTTATTTGGTTTGAAAACACGTTTGGTATGAAATAGTCATTTAGTCCGTTAATTAACCATAAAAATTATATTAAAATGTAATTGAACTTTTATGTATGTAAATTAATAAATCACTCATGGACCAATTGGTGTTTTATCTTGATAAGATTTTTTTAAAGAAGGGACTAAATTGTCACTTGCTTTACTCTAATGGACTAAAATGTTACGTACGAAAGTGTAGTACCACATCGTTTCTTCAATTAAATATAGGGGATGAAGCATTCTTTCTAACTTCAATTAAATATAGGGGATGAAGCATTCTTTCTAACCTAATTATTTAAAACCTTTGATTGACTTTTTGGTAAATACTTCTCAAGAATTAGGGTATATATGTAGATTTGTGGAAATGCATAAGTAGGAATTTAAAAACTCATTTAATAAGCTTTAAGAAAATGTTTGATAAAGTTTAGGTTTATAAAATCTTGTTTAATAAATGTGAGAGTTGGAAACTTTTGGATGAATGTTAGGAAGGCTAGTAATACTTTTTAAGCATTGAATTAAAGTTAACCTAATTTTTTACGGAGAAATGGAGGATTGGTCGGAAGTCTCCGTGTTGATTGAAGAGGTGAAGGAGCTCGCGAATTCCTCGAGTGTCTCTTCTTTCATCTTTTGTCGTCCCAGGACTTGTAATTTTTTGGCGTATTCCTTAGCAGGTGCCTCTCATGGCAATTGTGTTTTTTTTTTTTTATTCTCCTTCTCGGATTTTGAGAATGGAAGGTGGAGGGAGATCTGATTCCCTCCCAAATTGGGTTTTCTCCATTTTAGAGAAAGAGTTAGTTGTACCTATTTCTTCCGTTTCTTAATCAGCAGTTTTTATTCTCTTTTTTTTAATTTAAATAAATAAATAAATAAATAAATAAATAAATAAATAAATAAAAAAAAACTAATTTTTTACAATAAAAAATGAAATCATTTGAATAAGATGCTTGAATAATTGTAAGTACAATAATTTTTTTTTAGTTCTATAAGTACAATAATTTACAAGTTGCTGTTTATTTTTATTTTTTTAACTATTGAAATTAATTCATGGATTTTTTTTTTTTTTTTTTTTTTGAAATATGAAATTATTCATGGTTATCTCTCCCTTCACCGTTATTTCATCTCATAGGAATTATTTAAAAGAAAAATAATCTCCAAAGTTAGTGGGATATTTTTATTAATTATTCATGAATAAAATTTTAAAAAATTTCAAAGTCACACTACCACTTTAATTTTTTTTATTATTAACATTATTTTGATAATTCAATACATAGACTTTATATTATTAACGACAAAACTCATTTAAATTATATAAAACAAATGGATCATGAGAGAGTTTTCTTTTTGAAAGATGGACAAAAGAGCAATCTCTTCATGAAGAGAATAAAATAAGTGCAAGATCGCTAGTTGTGATGTTATGAAAAAAAGTTTGGTCCAAACTGTGGAAGTTGAAGATTCCAACTAAGGTTAAGCACTTTTTGTTGGAAAGCTATTAATGGAATTTTACTTACTAGAATAAATCTTCCCAAGAGAGGAATTCAAGTTTTAGTAGATTGTCCGATGTATTCAATAGATGCAGAATCAACCGATCATGTAATTTTTGGCTGTTAAAGAGCTAAAGGAATTTGGAAGCTTCTTTTCAGCATGATATTTTGAAAGCTGATTTCAATCACAGCTTTGTGGAAAGATGGGTGGAGTTGAGTTTGGCGCTATCGATGGAAGACCTTCATCTTGTCATGATTGTTTGTTGGTCGATCTGGAATTGACAGGAACAATTTAGTGCATGGCAAGCCAATTCCTTCTCAAAACATTATTTGAAGTCGAACGATGGATTGTGAATTACCTTTTGGAGTTTCCGTGTGCTAATAGTAGGGTTTGATCAGTTGAAATTGCTAATGAGTCGAGCTCTACTCTAAATTCCCAAATTTCGTGTTGGATCTCCTATGTTGCTGGGTTTCTGGAAATTGGATGTGGACGCTGCTTGGAATTCTTTACCTTTTTCCTCTGGTATATTGGCATCATTTGTAGAGACTCGTTTGGTGTGATCAAGGGTGCTATGAAATATCTCATCTGATGTTGTTGAGGATCCCACGTTAAAAAGATAAGTGGAGATCACCTCACAAGTTATAAGACAGATGGTCTACTCCACTCATTGTCAATTAGTTTTGAGATGGAACCTCATGTTATCTAATAGATGTTGATTCTTCATCTCTAATAGCTGAACTTAGGACTATTTTGGATTGAAGTTTTCTGTGTTTTTGGGTTGCAATAATCTCTTGGTGAAGTCTGATTGCTTTCAAGTTATCAAATCTTATTACGAAGAAATCTAAACCATTGGAATGAGGTGGGCTCTTTGGTGGAATTAATCTAGTTGTTATTTGCTTCTTTTCGAAAATTTTTGTTCCTTATATTCTTAGAAAATGTAATATGGTTACTGATGGTATAGCAAAATTGGCAAAAATGATCTCGTGGTTATCAGTACAACTCTATGCCAATTGAGCTATGCTTGTTGACAGGTAATTCTTAAATAAAGAAATCAAACTCAATAGTTACATAAAATGTCAACCAGAATATAGTTTAACTAGGTCAAATTATAAAAACATCCTCAACACGAGTCTAGTTGAACTGACATAAAACATATATACGATCGAGAGGGTCAAATTACGAAAACACCCTCAAGATTGCTTTCAACACCTTAATTAAAACTGCCAAAACTGGAAATCCTATTATTCAGCACATCCCAACAATTCTCCCCCACCAAAATTCATAATCTTCAAATTAAATTAATCCCAACAAAAGCAAACTAACAACAACCCTTTCTTCCTTTCAACTTCAACCTTAAAAAAAAACAAAAACAAAAACAAAAACAAAAAAAACAAGAATATATGGGGGGCATTATTTGGAACTTGAATCACAGGTCAACCCTCGTTGAGAGCCAACAAGGCCATTCGTGGGTTGCCATTACATTTTTGTTTCTAAGATCTCATATTAATAATAACTCATAAATTTTCTGTTTGTTTCTTGGGAAAATTTTCTCTCAAGGAGTTTTGATTTTGCCTCAGACATGTTTGGAGATTTCATCACACGATGCCTCTTGTAAGTGATCAAATTCAACTTTTTTGATCTTCCAAACAATTCCTTGATTTCAATTTTGAATAAAAATGTCTCTTTTTTTTTGTTGGGATTTTGTTTTAGGATGGCTTTTGGATATGCATATCCTGCATTTGAATGCTACAAAACATTGGAGAAGAGTAGCCGGAGCCTTGATGTCGAATCGCTTCGTTTTTGGTGCAAATATTGGTAAGCAAATAATCACCATTCAACTCAGAAGCTTGAATTGATGGGTTACGGTAATTCTCTCCTCGTTTATGAGAGGAAATGACATTACAGGAGATTTTGTGCTCGAAACCTGGTAAAGGTAGAGGGTTTTGATTTGATTTGTTGGGGTTTTGCAGGATTATTGTGGCTATGTTTACTGTTTTTGAGAGGATTGCTGATATTTTAATTGCATGGTATGTTGTGGGTTTGATTTTGATTTTGTTTGTTTTTTAATTTTTTTTCTTTTTGATTCAATGGCTTATATGCTGTTATTTTGATTTTGTTTTTGTGAAGGCTTCCTGTTTATGGTGAAATGAAGCTGCTTTTTCTTGTCTATTTGTGGCATCCAAAAACCAAGGTACATTATATTAATGTAAACCTAAGTTATGAATTTCTTCTAAGTTTTCAACTATATTTTCTCTACCCTAATCTATTTCATTCCTAGTTTATCTAAACCCATCAATCACATCAATTAAATTAATGTCGAAGGATATATGTCTATCACATCATGTGAATTTACTTAAAGCTTATTCAACCGACGTGTGGTATCAACATTTAATTTACATGACGAATCAAAATACTTAATATTCAAGATTTAATTAATAGGATACAATGTTCAAAGGTACAAAGGATTATAGATTCATAATTTAAACATATTTAAAACAGGAAAATGATGTTTGGTTCAGTAGTTAGGTTTATATAATTCGAGAATAAAAAGTCTGAGTTTATATTTAAAAGTAAGTAGGTTTGCTTATATCCTAAACCTTCGTAAATTCACTATTCACACCAACTACATGAAATCAAGTACGGAAACCTATAACAGCTTTTGTAAATCACAAAACGAACCCACAAACTAATATTTAAACACAAGTTTTACGAACTCGAAATTATATAACTAATTGGTTTAATTTAACCATATCCAAAAGAAGTTATTAAAATCATGAGGTAAAGATTGATGTTGATTTGGAAAAGAATATATATATGCAGGGAGGTGGGCATGTGTATGGAACAATGTTGCAGCCATATTTGGTGAGGAATGAAGCAGAGATTGAAAGAATGATGGTGGAAATGAAAGTGAGGGCTTGGGATTTGAGCTATCTTTTTTGGACAAACTTCTCAGAAATGGCCCATTCTACCTTCCTCAAAGTCCTCAAATGTGCTGCTGATTTCCAGTCCTCAAAGTTTAAGAACTCACCCTTCCAACTTCAGGTATATCATTCCTTCTTTTTCTTTTTAAGAATGTCTACCACATTCGTACTTACGGAGATGGAATTTGAACCTACAACCTTTCACTATGTTTTAATTGGCACACAAAGTAAACCTACACTGGTATCACATTAATTTTTCATTTGATTTTACTATCACTCAATGACAAGGACCTTTGCCTAATTGAGCATAGCTCAGCGGTAATTGGCACATATCATTGACCATGAGTTCAGAGATTTGAATCCCTCCACTCCCAAATGTCGAGGACCTTAATTTGCCAACATGTGCCAAAAATGTCACATATCTTTTTTAACTTTAAAATAGAAAGAGCACCTACTTTTTTCGCTTTTTTTTAGTTCAACGAGTATGTAGGTGGAGGGATTCTTGGTCAGAGATATACGCCTCCCAAACCTTCATGATTGATATGAAATTAAAACCTGTAAAAGTAGTGTGTAAATTTTGGATGGGCTTGAATGATTGGAAACCTCCTAAAGGAATTGGATTCCAGGCCAATGACAAGAGCCCTCATCTTTTTTTTAGTTCAACAACATTTGGGGTGAACCTCTGACCTTTTGGTCGATGATACATATCAATCACCATTCAACTATACTCATTTTAACCTCCTTGAAGTCGATTATGTGAAAGAGATACCTATTTTGGAAAAAAAGCTTTTGTGTTTAGAATATTGAAAAATGATTCTTTGGCTGTATTGGTATTATTAACACATACCATGATTACATAGAATTTTCTACTTCTTTATATAACGCCCACCTCTAATGAGGAGGTTTCAATTTTGATTTTTTTTTCTTTCTTTTATTCTTTACGTTTCTTTTTCTTTTTTGCTTTTTTCCTCATATATTTGCATATATTTGCATTTCAAATGTTTTTTAAACTAAAAAATATATGTAAAATGAACTTTTAATTTAATTAATAAAATTATTTGTTTTATCATAAACCTACAAAATAATATGATATGTACTAAATAAAACAATATTATTGATGATGTGATCTTGTACCAAGAAGTTTTTCTTTTGCAAACTTATCCAAACATTTCAATTATTAAGAACCTATGTGATAACAATATTTGCATTAGTTTTACATTTTTTTAAAAAAAAAAATCAACTTGTTTAATTTTTTTATTTTGAGTACCTCAACATTTGGGAGTGTGGAGATCTGAACCTTTGACCTTTTAGTCGAGGGTACATGTCAATTACCACTAGCTCACTTTGGCAATTGAACTTGTTTATTGACTAGTTCTTCCTTTGTTTAGTCATAGTGAGCATAGTTCAACATTCAAATCTCTACTCCAGATGTTGTTAAATTAAAAAAGAAAAAAATATATATCTACCTTCTAAAAACATTGTCGAACCCTAGCTAGATTTTTTTTAACTTAAAAAAATATTTTAGAAAATACCATGGATTAAATTTATTTAACTTGAAGCTAAAAAAAAAAACTACTTTTTAAGGCTCACGTATCCTATATGTGATTATTTTTATTTTTATTTTTTTTGAGATATAAAGTATCCTATGTGTTATTAAAGAGGGATGTACTCAAAAAAAAAAAAAATGTGTTATTAAGTGGTAAATTTTTTTTATCTTATTTCCAATAACATACTTAAAAGAATGCAATGGCGCCATAATATAAAGATTCATCGCCAACAAGAGCTTAGCTCAACTGGCATAAACTTATATTGATAACTACAAGGTCTGTGGTTCGAATTTCCCTCCCCACTTATTGTCAAAAAAAATATATATATATAAAGATTCATCCACGTGGCACGAAATCGTTGGTTAATATTTATTATTCCAGTCGATTCATTTTCTGCCCTAATTAAGTACGATTCAACTTTTTTTTTTCTTTTAAAAAATTCTGAATCGTGAATGAAAGCTTCACTCGTTTCAGTATCATCGCCATTAATGCCATTCATAGCGATTCCGATGAATAATTTCCAATATCATTCAAAGATTCAAACAAATCTTCAAGATTTTCTCTAATTATTCTCTCTTTAATCAAAATCCTGCAGAGAACCGATCAAATTGCGCAATCTCCGACGGCGTCGCCACCGCCTCCGAGCAAATTGCGCTCGTTTTCCTCCAGAGTCGCCGATCAGACGATCGATTCTCCGAGAGCTGCGGTGCCATCCGCCGTCGAAATCAGCCGCGCCGATTCGGAGACGACGGAGACAGACGACGGCCAATCTCCGGATTTCTGCGAGACAGAGAGTTTCGTTAATGAGGAAGATAAACCTTCATCTCCATATCCACCATCGGGTCGAGCTCGCTTAAGGCGAGTTAAACTGCAATCATAGATGTTTGTAATCGTGAGAAAGCTGTACAAAGAGAGAAACCGATCGAATTCAGAGGGAAATTGACATTGAAATTGAAACTGGAATATTCATTGTTGCGAATTTATTCGAATGTTGAAATTGAATCTGTTTCTATGAATGTATTTGGAAAATCGATTCTCCTTAGAGATTGGATTGCAAATTTCTGTAAGAAAATGAAAAGCGATTTATACAGCAGAATCAAATCCATCTAGGTCAAATTACAGCGGCTGAAGAAGAAGAAGAAGTCGTCGTCGTCGTCAATACGCTAATCCAAAATCCGAGAAAACGACGCCGTCACAAGCAAATGCAGAACCGAATGACTCGGACTACGGCCGGAATGATACTACCTCTGATGAATCCGAGACAACCGGAGATCGGATTTTCGGCAGAGAATCGGAGCCAGAAACGGTGGAAAAAATTGGGGCCGGCGGAGTAGGAAGAAGCGGACATAGGTCGGAGATAAGCCCAAGCGGCCTGCTTAACGAGGCGGTTACGGATCGAGATTTCGTAGCCGGAGTTAGCGGCGGAGGCGGCAGAGGGAGAGTTGACGGCGGCGGGGGAGGGGAGGATGTCCTTGAGAGAGGTGTAGGATAGAGAAGAGGACTTGGAGGAGAGGAGCCTCAAGTCCATCGGCGAGGGCGGTGGAGGAGGGGAAACGGTGCCGTTTCGGCGGCGGAGATTTGAGGGTGATGGCGACGGCGGGGGATAGGTTTTTTGTGCGGCGGAATCGGCCATGGAAAAGGGTAGAGAGAGAGAGAGAGAGAGAGAGAGAGTTTGGTGAGAAGAAAAGGGAAAGAAAAACGTTATGGCAAAACTTGGCGGCTTCCTATCTGCAATTATTGGGCCAAAGATGTCTCTTTCTGACGTGTTTTCCTTCTCATTTCTTTTTTTAATTTACCATAAACATTTATATAAACAAAATCAGCTGTTTGGAAATTTAAAAGTACCACTTCTTGAAATCAAATATTGAAATGTCGAAGTCTCAATTTTAAAAGTATCACTTTTTGAAATCAAATATCGAAATGTCGAAGCACGTGGATTATAGACTATTCAGAGGACGTTAGAAGAGCTAACATTGGGTTAGGAATTGCACCTCACCAAGATATCCAATCACGGATGATGAAATCTAATGGGGAGGAGGTAATTATACATGTAGATGCGGCCTGTAATTCTTCTTGCAATCACACGGGTATGGGCGTTGTGATCCGTGAACTACAGGTAACATGTGTCAGTTTAACAACTCCTTTGTTTCACCTATGTGTGTAGAGGCGTCAGCTGTATTAACGACAATGCAATTAGCTCAAAGAATGGAAAAGAAGCGAATTTGTATTATGTCGGATTCATTGTCGGTTGCTGAATGGTCTCGTCGAACGAGTTGCTGAAGCTTACTCCATTATATTATTTGAGATACTGAGTCTATGCAAGCCAGGTTTGATGAGGTGATATTTTGTCATGTTAATCGTGATCAGAATAATTTTGCTCACAAATTAGCTCGTAAGGGCTTATTCTCTTGTTCCAATCTTTGGATTCATAACTTTCCGAATTGGATTGTCAATTTAGTTGCTAGTGAAAAATCACTATTTGTACTATCTCTAGGAATTTCTTATGATTAATGAAAGTTGTTGATTTGTTTCAAAAAAATATTTAAATTAATTAATAACTATTTTAAAATTTTAAAATAAATTAAAATTTTTATTATAAATATTATCTCCACGTTAGTTAAATTTTGTTGCTATTTTGTTTGTATTTTATCAATTTTGTTTACGGTATATAATGGAAATGTCGATTCACTCTCCATTGTGCAAACACAAATCGAAAAGGAGTATTCCAACACCTGTAACCATCTAAAATGGATCAAAATAGAAGGTGTAAGAATCATAATAGACATTTTGAAAAGTAAGAGATTAACATGAACGAAAACAAAACGTACCTTTTTAACAAATTGTTGGTATTGTTTAGACGGAGTGACTTGCTTCCCTTAAAATAATGAGCTTATGATATTGATTAAGTTTATATGTTTCTCATTAGAAGTTAAAAACTTGTCTATAGGGAGTGATTTGCTTCCATCAATATATATCTAATTAATCATATAAAATAATGAGTCTATGATATTAATTAATTTTATACGTTTTTCATTAGAAGTTCAAAATTTTTAGGAGACTAATCTCTTGAGGGTAGATGCAAAATATTTGCAAAACTATTAGAATTGTTTATTTGTTATTGATTTGTGATTTGTGGGTTCCACTTTGATTTAAAAAGTTCAAACTTGTTAGTAGACAGACTTAAATATGACAAAATGTTTTCTAAACAATTAAAATCATCTTTTTTTTTTATAGGTTAATTCGTGATTTGTGGGTTCCATGATTTTAGAGAACTAAGATTCTTTTATAAGGTAAAAAATCTTATCTCGATTCTTAAATTTGTGGATTCTATATTTTTTATAAAAAAAAATTGTTGATAGATTCTATGATGAATTCACTTTTAATTCAATTAGATTAAACCAAACTAAAGTAATTGTAACGTTTCGACTTAATTAGTTAATATTATACGTCTATCTTAATATCAAATGTTTAAATCTTTATTCTCACATTATTGAATTAAAAAAGAAATCAATAATAACTGGACATTTAAAAAAAAAAAAAAAAAAAAAAAAAAAAAAAAAAAAAAAAAAACCTCAACTACCACCCCAATATTTATATAACTAATATGTCATGGTAGACTTTAGAGTTAGTTTCTAATATTATAAAGAATAGTTGTTCAATTGCATATACAAAATGGCTTTTTTTTCAAATGTATGAGAAACGATTTAAGACTTTTCTCTTGTATATAACTATTGTAGTTCGACCTACCGATCAAATACAAAATCTTTTAACCTCCTTAATAAATAGGCTATTTAAGTTCAATTTCCCCAACCGTCTCTTGAAGTCTAAACAAGTCTAAGGATTGAATAAGACCCTAAGCCACCTAAGAAATATCTAGGGAATTTTAAAGCTTTTAATGTGATTAAAGTCAAGACTTGGAGTAGAAATTGAGAAAAGTTTTTGAAGACTCATACTTGCTCAAACATTAATAAGATTTTGATGTTTTAGAGTTAATTCAGTATTCTATTTTCTTCATTTACATTTTGTTTTATGCTTAAAGTCTTAGGCCAAGTACCTTTCACTTAACTATAATTGGATTAAATTATTTGAAAAGTATTTATCTTCCTCAAAATTAAAAAAATAAAATTTGAGAGAATTTTGAGGTTTAACAATTAGAATGTCAAATTTTCTTTGGTATTGGTAACACTAATCTTCTGATTGATTAAATCTTGTGGTGTTAACTTAATATATGTAGCTACATGATCATAAATAGCTAATACGTCAGCATCAGTTAGTGATTAAAGGTCAACTTGAACAAAACAATGCATATATGACCGAAAGGACAAAGAGTCAAATCTCCACCTTCACTTCTTATTGAACTAAAAAAATAAATCAACATTTTTAAATAAAGTGTTTGATAAAAAAAAGAACGGAAAAATATACTTTTGGTCCCTAAGGTTTGGGTTTAGTTACACTTTGGTCCCTGAGTTTTCAAACTCAACAAAACTACCGAAGTTTGAAATAAGAAGCACTTTGGTCCCTATCGCCTATTTTCTGTTAAATTCTAACGAAGCTGACGTGGCACTATTATTTTAATAAAAAAAATATATTTTTTCAATTTTTTAAATAAAAAATATGAAAATAATAAAATATTATTATTTTTTTTATTTATTTCTCCTTCTCGCTCTTACTCTTCTTCCTCCTTCTCCATTTTCTTCTTCTTCTTTTAAGTTTCTTCTTCTTCTTCCTCCTATCTCCGGCGGCCACCGCTCGCTGCCGACCGTCGGCCTCCGGTACTGTCTTTTTTTTGTTTTTTCCTTTCTCCCTTCCCTTCTTTTCTTTTTCTTCTTCCACCCCTATTTTCACTGCTTAAAAAAAAAAAAAACAGAAAACGCTTGATTCCGACGTCGGAAACGGAGGGACCTCTCTTCTCTGTCTTCGGCCGAGGACGGCGGAATCGAGCATAAAATTTCCGGCCATTAGTAGTGAAGCTTCCAAATTCCACCATGCAAGAATTTCCGGGCAGCTGGAAGAGCAGCCCCGGCGAGAGGAGAATGAAGAGCAGTAACCCGAACAGAACCGGCGCCCAGTCCAGCATTGTTCCTCCCGCGGCTCCGGCAACGAGTCAAAGAAGGAGGTGGCTGTTGATCTATCTGTTCTGAGCCTTCGGCCTTGTATTTATAGAGCTCCTGTTGGGATTTGGATCGATTCTAATTTCCACTGCCGTGACTCTGTAAAATCGACTGAGTTTTTTATTTTGGGGGTAATTTTTGCAATTAGGGTTTGAGGAATTTAAACGAGGAGATGCATTCAAAAGAGGTCTGCAAAGAAATAAAGTTGTGTTTCGCTTCATTCATTTTGTGAATAAGTGCGATTACTTCATGGAATTGGATTTGCCTTTTGCCTTTGTTTGTATGAATTTTTGTATTCCACAAGAGCCCTTCTTCGCTGGGTTTCGTATCTTCTCATTTCCCTCTCTACCTTTGATTTGCACTCAGAGATTAGTCTTTTTCCCTCCATTAAACCATTATTATAAATTTCTTAATTTTTTTAGTTCGGGTGTTTTTTTTTCTCCTCGTTCGAGATACGGCGGAGGGACCTCGTATCTTCTTCTTCTTCTCCTCGTTCCAGATCTGGAATCGAGCGTTTTCTGTGTTTCTGTTGTTTTTTTTTTTTTTAACAGTGAAAATAGGGGTGGAAGAAGAAAAAGAAAAGAAGGGAAGAGAGAAAAGAAAGAAAAAAAAATTAGTGCCGCCGGCCGCCGGAGAAAGAAGAAGAAGAAATGGAGGAGGAAGAAGAGGAAGAGAGAGAATGAGAAATAATTTAAAAAAAATACAAAAATAATAATATTTTTTATTTAAAAAATTGAAAAAATAATTTTTTTTTAGGGAAAAATACACTTTTGGTCCCTGAGGTTTGGGTTAAGTGACACTTTGGTCCCTGAGTTTTCAAACTCAACAAAAATACCCCTGAGGTTTGAGATAAGGAGCATTTTGGTCCCTGCAGTCAATTTTTCTGTTAACTTTTAACGGTTGCTGACGTGACACTATTATTTTAATATAAAAAATTATTTATTTTATTTTTTAAATAAAAAATATTTAAAAAATAAAAAATATTAATATTTTATTATTTTTTTTATTCTTTCTCCCTTTCTCTCTCATCATCTTCATCTTCTTTTCCATCTTCCCCACCTTCTCCCTCCCCCTTCTTCTTCTTCCTATGTCCAGCGACCGGCAACCGGCAACCGGCGGCCACCGCTCGCCGCCGCCGCCGGGCGCCGGCGACTGATTTTTTTTTCTTCTTTTTCTCTTCTTCTTCTTTTTCTCTTCTTTCTTCTTCTCTATATTTTCTTCACTGATTTTTTTTTTAAGAAGAAAGAAGAAAAAAAGAAGAAAAAAAAACATCAGTCGCCGACGATTGCCGGCCGGCGGCGGCAGCGAGCGGTGGCCGCCGGTTGCTGGTTGCCGGTCGCCGGACATAGGAAGAAGAAGAAGGGGGAGGGAGAAGGTGGGGAAGATGGAAAAGAAGAAGAAGATGATGAGAGAGAAAGGGAGAAAGAATAAAAAATAATAATAATATATTAATATTTTATATTTTTTAAATATTTTTTATTTAAAAAATAAAATAAATAATTTTTTATATTAAAATAATAGTGCCACGTCAGCAACCGTTAAAAGTTAACAGAAAAATTGACGGCAGGGACCAAAGTGCTCCTTATCTCAAACCTCAGAGATATTTTTGTTGAGTTTGAAAACTCAGGGACCAAAGTGTCACTTAACCCAAACCTCAAGGACCAAAAGTGTATTTTTCCCTTTTTTTTATTAAAATAATAGTGTCACGTCAGCTTCCGTTAGAATTTAACAGAAAAATAGACGGTAGAGACCAAAGTGCTTCTTATCTCAAACCTCAGAGGTATTTTTGTTGAGTTTGAAAACTCAGGGAACAAAGTGTAACTTAACCCAAACCTCAAGGACCAAAAGTGTATTTTTTCCAAAAAAGAATTAAATAAATATGTAAAGAAACAATTACATGGATTCGCATTAAAGTTAAGTTGCCATTCATACACATCAAATAAACTTCTGCAAAATTAAAATATTAGTATGCATTATACTTGGGCATTATCAAAAGCAGATGCATTCTCTTACATTTGTTTTAGAAACTCGATCAAATTCTAAGAACTCCAAACAAAGATTGAATTTATCAATTTCCAGAAATAATAATAATAATAATAATGAATTTGCATTAAAAAATAATAATAATTTTTTTTAAAAAAAAAAAAAAAGAAGTAATATACATAAAAATAATACTATTTGGGATGCCAACACAAACTAGTGAAAAAAGTCAATCAAACCCATCAAACAATCTTTTTCTTTTTTGACATATATGAATAATAGTTAAAGTCAAGTTGCATCCATACACATCAAGCTAGCTTTCACAAAACTAAAATACAAGTTTACATGCTTTTCAAAAAAAAAAAAAAAATACAAGTTTACATGATAATTATGCATTCTCTTTTATTACCATTATTATTAATTTCACTTTAATGATTTAGCAAACGAAAAATAAAGTAAATATCAACCATATACACAAAAGTAATATTATTTAGAACATCAAAGCTTGGTCAATCAAACATCTATTTCTTTTTTTTTTCTTTTTTTTTTTTTTGATATCATCCTGGCCAGCTTAAGCGCACGACTAATCTCGTGAACAATCACTTGACCCTACTTTGGTTGCCAAAGAAACTCGTAAGATATTAAATCCTAGATAGGTGGCCATCATGAATTGAACTCATTTCCTCTAAACCTTTTATTTTTTCTATGGCCCTAACATCTATTTCTTTCTGTAAAATTGAAAATTCAATTCCTCAATCCCTTATTTCCAAAAAAAAACCTCAATCCCTTTGGGAACCAAACAAGCATAATTTGGAACAAAAATACGAAGAATAACATAAAAAAATTAAATTGTAATTTATAGGTAAAAAAACAAATTCATGAAATGCCCTAAAATTTCCAATAATATTTAAACAAAAAGGTTAGCAATGATATTTTTTAAAAAAAATTAAAAGTTTGTGGTGGTGTAACCCCACTCTTGTCCAATCAGAAACTTTTGCCCCATCAGAATCAGATCTCCACCGAACTTAGAGAAGACTATATATTAAGATTTCTACGACATAAAGTTGGGGGATCCACGCAGGTTAGATGGGTCAGTGCGATGCCTTTAACATTTCAGCAGTAAAGTTGAAGTTGGTGTAAGCAAGTAGGTTCAGTTCTAGACAACAGTTCAAATCAAACCAACCAAAATTGACAAAATACATCTATATTGAACCAACCAGTTTCCTTCCGTCTCTATCTTTCTTTCCTTCTTTTTTTGGGTTGAACAATGACATATGTCTTAACCAATTAAGTTATGTTCAGGTTGACCATTGTCCAATATCTGTTGTTCAAACCAACTGAATCAATTCGTTTCTAACGGTTTCGTTCATTTTTTCAACTCCGAATTGAGGGACACAGCAGGGAACTTAAATCAAGAGTGTAACTGCTACTTACACTCGATGAAGCTTTTGGTAATAATAGACTTTAGAGTTCTTTAGTAATCTATGGTTTCCATAATCTTTGGCTAACAACAAACAGCTAACTCAAAGCAAAATTTAACCCATTGTCACAAAATATCTCAAACCCCTTATTGTTAAAATGGATTTGAAACTGAAGATGGAAAGTTTTACCAATGCATTGAAGATCTTGTTGGCCTGATAATGTCTGGAAACCTATCTTACATGCTCTGCCCATCTGCAACCTTACAAAAGTTTGTTTCTATTTCCTGAAATAATCCGAGTTCATCAACAATCAATAAGAATAGAGATCGAAGCATGAGACTGCATATGCAAATACTAACCTCTGCACTCCCCGCCCGACTAGCTCCCGCAATTGTATTCTTTACCATGCTTGGAAAATTTTCCCAGTATGTTACTAGGGTTATAAAAATTACACTGTACAGTTGAGCTTGAGTTCTGGTAAAATTTAACTGTTTGTTTGGCTACAACATCTTGAGTAATGAGGATGAGAACAGATCACTAATGGATTGAGTCAGATCTGTTTCTGTCACCTTTATCTTAAGTTAACATCAGATGGCGCTTCGCCAGTCTCTGAATGTGGGCTTGCTGGTCTTGGCCTTTGGGCACTAATATCAGATATTACAAAGTCATGAGGAACCATATCTGACTGATCCCATGCAATATCTGCTGTAGCAAAAGTGAAAGAATTCAAACCTATAATCAGTTCTTTTTCTATGGTTTTTTCCTTTCTTTGAGATTTATTAGACATATATGGATAACACAACGGTAATAGTAAGACGCTTTTAAGAAAAGGATACAATCTGTTCTCCACATATCCGTAATGCTAACTTCGGCATCTGATAACAGCCAGTAATCTGCATCATTCTGCAATAATTATAATAGAAGCATGTAAAAAGCAATCATCCACGATCCGAACCCATGAACAATTGATTGACCAAAGTCATTTACAAAGATCCAAGCAAAACAGAACTGGGTATCTACTAATTGTATAATCGATCTCAAAATGTTCACTTTTTTATTTTCAGTTTTTATGTTTAGGTCCTCCAAGCTAGTAAATCTTTTTTGTATGCTAGCTAGCGTAAACAGATTTGTTCAAAACTGAATGTGTGTGTGTTCGTGTGTCATTATAGGTTTTTTTGTTTTAAACTTCGTGAAGATATGCAAATCGTCCTTTTTGGACATCTATATCCAAATCTACATTTTTTCTTTCCTTTTCTGGAAAGGGGCATGTAGCCGCATATTTGTCTATGATCCTATGAAGTTTTTCTAAATGTGAATATATAAGGATGATATGCTTACATCAACCTCTGAAGGAATAATCTTCATCATTCCACCCGGAAACTCATTTGAGCCATTCACATCACAGCTGCTGCTGTACTGGGACAGTTGAGCTTGTGGTTCAATGTCGTTTCTACTACTCTCCCCAATAATTGCTTCTGCTGCAAGATGTTCGTTTGATCCTGAACTGGAAGCATGTAGGAAGCTACTAGGTGGCTGGACCACATTCATCTCCTCAAACTTTTCCTCAAATTGACTAAGAAAAAAGGATAATTTTAATATGAAAAACAACTAGATTCTTGTTTGCATATAAATGGTAGAAGTTACAAAACAAGAAAGACTGGAAAACAGAGGAACGGATATATGAACTAGCACTTAATTAACTCTCGAAGGAATGTAGTCTATTATAAGGATCGGCTTCTGAACAGAATTACTTAATGATGGAGAAAGATAATTTTTTTTGAGGTCCGATACCTGACAAGATAGACATCAATAGGACCCATCGTGCTCCTAAGAACTATTCTATATCTTCTCTGTGGATAATCAACAGCCTAGCATGATAAAAATGAGAACATTCTTTTAGTTACCAGATAGAGGGGGACCAAAAAGGATATCAAGCATAACAGATAGCTTTCTTTTTTTTTTGATACGAAACGAGAAGCTTTCTTAAAACTTTATGCCCATTACTTCATCGGGATCAGGAACTTCCAATGTGGTTCCATGAGGAGCTTTAATTGCTATCAGCGTTTCATTCTGGGCAAAAAAGAATAGCTAGTTTAATTAAAACTTCTAGCAAGGTTGAGAAATTATGAACTAAACGTGTACTGTTCCATGTAAAAGAATATTACCGTATATATTAACAAACATTAGAAGCAACTCTATAGTGGTTTATCATTCCCAACTACTTTTCTTACTGTATCAGTAAATAAAATTTCACCCTATCATCGTCATTATATTAAGAAACGTTAATTTGATAGAACTCAAAGTGACAACTTCATTACGGAAGCAATGAGCCAAACAGTAAACTTGAAGGAGAGTCTGAGAGCTCCTCCTGTCTCCCAAAAAGCTTCCGCCTACCTCACACGTACTTCCCCCCAGCTATATACATCCATCTTATATTTAGTTAGTTACATAGTCCCGCCTACCTCCACACATTCTTTGCTTACTACTTTCCCATGAGCTAATCTGATTCCCTTACTGCTCTCTTTTCCGCTCTTCTTGCACAAATATGTATACTACATGGGAGGCCTATCGTGGTTTTGGATAAGAAACATCGTCTTAGTCAAAGAACAAATGTACAACATGAATTGGTAAAAGATGTCCTCCTGTATAAATGAGAATGCTATTCTGAATCCTTTCTAGTGATGTAAGGGAGCGAGGATTTCATGAGGCGGTTGTATAGTTATAAAGTTTGGAATACCATCAGTGACTGTGATGTAAAATTAGAGAGGTGGGACGTCAACAAGCATGGGCGAGTTAGCACCATCCTTGATGTAATCTAGAAAATTTTCTCAAAGCATATTATAGGAGATTGGAAATCACACCAAATATCTTCCCACAAACTATCCACCATTAATCTAGAAAATTTTGGGGTGTTTCTAATTACTCAACCTCTCCCTGATGTAATGTCAGCATCCCTCTCTCCTCACTGCTTTATCTTACCTCTAACATGAAACAACCCATGCATCTGGGTGTATTAAAGACAAAACAATAAGATTAAAAAAACAAAAACAAAACAAACAAACAAACTTATATTTGTTGGAGCCATAGACAGCAGTCAGCACAGCTTCCACATTTACCTTAACTGGTTCACTCTACCCTAACTAGTCTTCATCTAACCCAAGAACATCTAGAAATGCCAAGGTTGAACACACAATCTTAAAAAAATCATCGAATAGAGTTTGCTCCTTCAACCAGATACCAACTTGCAGAGGTCTACATATGAGTTGTACTCCATATATCATATTAAGTTATTTGCATTGAGAAGAATAATAGAATTTTTTGGGATCAAGAGAGACCTAGGGAGAAGGTGTAGTCATTAACTAGGTTTCACTCTTCTATTTGGGCTTTGATTACAAAGAATTTTTGTAAACACCCCTTAGGTCTTATTATTTTGAACTGGAGGCCCTTTTTGCATAGTTAGTTGTTTGGCCTCTCTCATTGGACTGTCTTTCTATATAACCTTTGGTATTTTTTCATTCTATCTCAATAAAAGTTCAGTTTCCTTTAAAAAAAAAAAATGATCTGATCCAACGCTGCTTGGAATTTTGTCTTCCAAGTTATATCATTGTCTTAGTTTTTATCTCTTCGATTATTTTTTTTCTTTTGAAGTGTCGTTGTCCTAGTTTAGGATTTGACTAGTGCATTTTGAATCCTGAAACATAGAGATTCAATACGCAAAACCATGTGACCATAGAAATAAATGTTAAAATTAGAAGTGACATTGGACCTTAAATAAAATATTTACTACAAATTCACCTGAAAGCAAGGCAAGCTTTTAATGTCTTCTTCTGTCACGAAGAGCCATCTACCATAATTGGAAACATTGCTATGTTGTTAGTTTATTCATATAGCACTAAGTGGAAAATGGAACAGAATGAAGCAGAAAAGAACTTTTACTTCTGGATATTTTCATCTTCACTCAGATTCCTCAGTCTTTCCTGCAATACTCTGTAAATATAATTATGGAACATGAGTTTATCATTTTCGATTCAAAATATAGAAAGTAATAACAGATTAAATATGCAACCTTATCTTATCATCTAATCTACGCTCTTCAAAAGAAAGGTTTTCAACATCCACCTGCAGGAACAAGGTGCAATCTCAAATTGACTGTTATACAGGATAGGTTCTAGATAGAGTCGTTATTAGACATTCCAACAAATAGTTGTACAAAGGAAAACTAGACCCTCCTTTAATATAATTCTTAAAAACAAAAATGACATGGTTTTAACCCCAAAGACAGTAGTCAAAGCCGCAAACCTGCAACATAGAATTATCACTATCCACGTTTCCTGGAATTTGTGCATTGAATCCCCTGTACAAATATTGAATAGGTTCTAAATAAATCAATATTTATTTAACAAACTAAATAAATCATTTGTTTCAACTTCTTATCAAAATTTCTATTTAACAAACTAAATGGAAAAAAAAAATGGACCAACAAATCAATTGATACGTACTTCCAATATATTATGTTTTTCAGCTTCTTTTCTATGAGACCTATGCCTTCCAAAACATTTGTTATGTCATATATTCTCCTCTTCTGCACCTGTGTCATGAATATCTCATATTAGTCACCACTAAACAGAAAATCAAAGTTTAATATATTTATAATTTTTACCTTCAAAGTTTCTGCAGCTTTGTTCAAGTCAAGAATGCCATCCCTTGCTTGTTTAATTAAATTGATGAATTTTTTTGTCAGAAGACCTAAAAGTTTCAGAATACTTTTAAACACCATTGATTTGACAAGAAACTAAGCATCGATGTAGCTCGGACAGAATGAATAATATTAAATTGGCAAGAATTGTAAAGTTACCTAAAGAACTGTCATATCGACAGTTTCCAGCTGGAGTAAGAGGAGAATAAGTGCCTGCTATTAGAGAAAACTAATTAATAGTATCCATGCTGCTCCCGTATTCATCAAAGGATTATACCATTAAAATTCAGAAATTCTTTAAAAGATAATTGGGATAAAGAAAATGTACCCCATAACATCCCACAAAGAAAAATAGGATTCAAAATATTAACTGATTTATATTCTGTGACAATTTCACCAAAAAAAAATACAAATTACAACTATATAAAATTTCTCACTAGTGTCTGAGATGGGTGTTTGAGGCCCAGATGTAGTTCTCCTTGAAGCCTTTGACTTATTGTACACCCTGCCCCCTTTTGCCGACACAGGTGTCTGTACATAACTTAGAGCATCTTTTGAAGATCCCTGATCATGAATGCAGTCGTTAGATTCAACCACACTGTTATAAATGACACCCTTCTGCTTTGGTTTCTGAAAAAATAAAATCAAGGGGTCAACAATATTAGAATTTAGAAGTAAATAGAAAATTAGAAGATAATTTTTAAATACAGTAAAGAAGGGCCGTCTGAGTTAAGTGTAAACAAAAAGTAAATAATAGAATTTGCATGACCATTGAACTTGAACTAAACTAAAGTAACCATTATTGTGGATTGAGACCACACTTTAAGCAAACCAATTTGTCGTGATCTTTATAATCATTTAAAACTTGTAATTTATCTTGTACTTGTTTGGTGCTTAGTTTTCTGTAGAAATAATTAGATTTACATCTTTGCTTTAGTTTAGTTTACATCTACCACAGGATAGGTCTATCTATGAAATGAACTTTTAAGATCATCATCTACTTGTTTGCAAAATACAACCATAATAATATGCCCAGCAAAAAACAACCGTTAGAATTCAAATGGATAGAGATGTACCTAAAGACAGAATAATAAAAGGGGAAAAAAAGTAGAATGATAAATATGCAATTGAAACGAAAACTAAGAGATCCGTCCAGAATACATGTTCTCTGTAACTACACACTTAAAACTTCAGCAATACCGTCCTTCCAGGATAAACTAAAACTCTCAAAGCAACTGCAATATTATACAATCAAATGATCATCATGGAGAGCATTGTGCAAACAATTGCACCAACGTGCATAATTACATACTTAATGTTCCTACGAGGCTGCTTCAATTGATTTAATAATTTAGCAAATGATGTTACACAGCAGGCAAAGTTTGTGGGTCCTGCCATGCATTCAAACACATTTTTGTAGTCATAAACTCCGTTTCTTTGGTTAACAGGTAAAATAGCAAGTCGAATCCCATAAAAAAGAAAATGCACAAGCCAATATACCATCCAAAAGGATCAAATGAGAGCATTTACTAATATACCATCCAAAAGGTTCACTGCATATTTACTAGAAATAATTTTGCATCAAATGATTTTTTTTTTTTTTCTAATTGAAAATCTCCAAAGCCATTTAGCAAGGAGAGAAGCATTCCATTTACTAAAACCGCCTATTTCCTATACCAAGCCTCCATTCTTCAGGGGCACATAAACAACCTTCCAATGCACCAAGTGACAACTACAAGTTGAATCCCATCCCTTCAGAAAGGATGTACCAAAGGAATCTTTCGGCTAGGCCGGCCACTTTACTTGGTAATTAATTGAAGAGGGAGATAAAGTATCCCACCCCTTCATATTGTTAGTATACCTTAATATCTAATCTATCTACAACATGTGAGACAAATTCTCCATTGATGATTAAGGTGCAAAACATAAATGATTAATTCTTATGACAAGCAAAAGAGTGACGACACAGACATCTGACTTCAAATTTTCTTTGATAAGAAATGAGAAAGACTTTTCCACCAACATATAAAAACCCCCCAACTATACACAACTTTCCACTCGTCCACGCGTCAGCACAGGGTAAAGAACAACATGCACACAACGATTCACCACGATGAGAAAAACAAAAAGAAAATCTCAATCGGCTCAGACCGAGGCCAACACACGAATTGACCCACCTTGAAATCTTCATAGAAGTAGAATTCCAAAGTCAAAATCATGGAACAGTGTCGAAATAATTCAAAACATACAAGCAGAGACAGGCAAGGTGCAATGGTACAGGAATCCATATACGGTTAGGAAGCAATAGGCAATTATGCAGCAATGCAGAAGAGAGAGAAGCCAGTTGACAGATTGCAAGACTCACGAGAGGTTTAACAAGGATGGCATCATGTTCTTGATCGAGAGCATTGGAAGAACCGCCACCGAAGTGGTAATAGTTACCCGGAGGAACGAAGGGCGGCTTGGTGGACTCGAAAGCAAGCTGGCGCTTGAGAGGCGGCAGGATCTGGGGAGTTTGGGAGTGCGGCAGTGGCTCCGACCTGTTCGGAGCTGGAGAGGCGCCACGCATGGAGGATCGAAAGGGAAAGGGAAATGGAATACAGTGGATTTGCAGAGAATTAAGTGGTGGCAATGGAAGGTTGAGAAGCTGAGGAAGAAGAAGAAGAATAGGGTTCTTCTGGGATCAAAGTGGAACTAAAGGTGAGGATTAAGGAATAGCATTTGGTAGCTTTTAGATGGGAGGAGGGAAATTTGTTTAGATGGATGTGGAGGGAAGACTAGTGGAACCAAATCTATTTTTAACTATTTGCATTTTGGCCCATCTAACCCATCCATATTGCACAATCACCCCAATATTACTTTTTCTTTTTCTTTTCTTTTAAACAAGAAACTAACATTTTTATTGAAGGCTGAAAAGACACCAAAAAAAAAAAAAAAAAGGAGGTTCAAGGATACAATCTCTCATTGGGAGACAACTATCAACAAAAACAACAAAAACATAAGGTTAAGTTACAAATTTTGTCTCATTTGTATCTATTTGGTCTCTAAATTTTAAAAAGTTTTTAATAATTTGCTAAAGTCCGGTTTGATAACCATTTGATTTTTGGTTTTTTTTGTTGTTTTTGAAAATTAAGTTTACACACACATACTTCCACTTATAAGTTTCTTGGTTTTAGTATCAATCTTCTACCTTGTTTTCAAAAACCAAATCCAATTTTCCAAAACTTATTTTTGTTTTTAAAATTTGGCTAGGAATTCAAATGCAACCTTAACTAATGAAAGTTATGGTAGGGAATTTAGGAGAAAACAAACATAATTTTCAAAAACAAAAAATCAAATGGTTGTCAAACGAAGCCTAAGTTTTCGGATTTCTATTTATTTAATTTATATACTTTAAAAAGTGTCTAATAAGTTCTTAAACTTCTAATTTTACACTTAGTAAGTCCCTAAATTTTTAATTTTATATTTAATAGGTCATTGACCTATTCAATTTTTTAAAAAATTCACGGACTTACTAGACAAAAAATTAAAAATGACATAACTTTTAATTTGATATCTAGTAGATCAGTTAATTTTTTTTAAAAAAAAAATAATATGTCAAAGACTTTAGACATTTTAAAGTTCAATAAACTTAAAATTGAAAATTTAATACCTATTGATGTATTTTAAAGTTTAGAGACCAATAAACACAAGTTTAAAAATTCAAGACTGAACTCATAATTTAACCCAAGCTTAATTATCAAGCTTTTGTTTATATATATATATGTGTATATGTGTATATATGTATAAAAAAAATTGTTAATCGTTCCATTCCAAACTATATTTATGTTAAATCTTGTCATAGATGACAATATCGATGATATTGTTAGTATTTACAATGATATATTTGTATATTTATATTAAATCTTGTTGTAGATGACCACATAATAGGTTTATTGGATTGAATTAAAATATATATATATATATATACATGTTAAAAATACTAAGGAGAACAATATTTGACTGCATATCGTTGTGTACTCTTACACATCACCATTAAAATGTTGACAACCGAAAAAAAGAAAGGTAGAAAATGAGGGGAAATAGTCTCATATTATCAAAACATGATTTCAAATCTCTGACTACTTGGTCGAAGGTACATGTCAATTACCATCGAATTATGCTCGTTTTGGTTGTTACATGCTTTTTGTGTTAACAATTTAAACTTTACATGCAATTAAAATGAGTTGTCCCTTGACATTTAGTACCTTGTAAGCCTCAGCATAAACGTAAGACAATGTGAAGCAAGTTGTCCCATCATTATATTCTTTGTTTTATTTGTGTTTTGAACACTTGGGGTCGTTTAGTGCGCTGGAATTGAATAGGTTTGGAATGGAATGGAATGGAATGTGATTCCAATGGGAATATTTTGTTGGCATCTAGATTCATAAGAATCATGATGCCTGTGTTTGGTGCGCGGGATTTGAGTTTGAATTATGAAGAGAGAAGTGGTGGGTCCCATCAAAATTATGAAGAAAAAAAATAGAGAGAGAAATAGTGGGACCCACCAAAATGTGAGAAAATAGAAAAAGAAATGGTGGGTCCCATCAAAATTAGGAAGAAAAATGGAGAGAGAAATAGTGAGACCCACCAAAATGTGGGAAATGGGTTGGAATCCACATTCCCACACTTCCATTCTAACCCCACCCAAATCCCGGCCCACCAAACAAGGGTATCTCTTTCCAATCCAAGCCAACCACTTGGGCCAAACAGCCCCTTGATGTACATAGGTACTTTTTAACTTGTTGTTGAATGATAGATAATGTGAAACAAGTTGTATTGTCGATACTACAAATTTTATATAATTTATGATAACAAGAGCATAGATCAATTGACATAAAATTTGTATCCTCTATTAGAAAGTTATAAGTTCAAATCTCCCACTCTATATATTGTCAGAAAAGAAAAAAAAAAAATCTTTCTTTCTCTTATTGTTTTTAAACACCTAGAAATATCCAAAGTTAAATTGATTATTTACTCTAAGTTTTAGCCCGAGCAACCAAAATACCATGGCACGCGATCTGTTTAACTAAAACAATAAATAAAATTATGAATTAGTCAAAGTTGAGTTAGCATGTATTAAGAAAAAAAAAAAAAAAAAAAAGTGGCAGTGTTTCTTTGATTAAAATTTTAGGGAGTGGTAAAAGGTTATTTTGATCCATCAAACCGCATTTAACAAAAAAAGAAAGTTATAGCTAAAAATGGTTTTAGAAATTATAAAAACAAATAAAAAAAATTAATTGTAGTGTGTAGGAAGATACTTATCCACATGCAACCTTGAAAGAACTATGTAGGATAACTAATTAAAGTAGATTTTTTTTAAAAAAAAAAATTTATATACCCTACATCTAATCTAACCACATGAAATTGCTAGTTTTTTATAAAATACACAAACAAAAAAAAAAGGGTTAAAGAAGGTAGTTTTTATATTTATATATTTCAATTAGTGGGATGTTGCGAATTATTCACTAACGATATAGAATGTTCTAAAGTAGAGGAATTCACCTGTTCAAACAAAAGACCTTATGCTTTGATACATGTTAAATATTCACTGGACCCAGTGACTTAAACTACTTCGTAATTGAATTAACTTTCAGCCACTAAAGAATTAAAAACAAAATGTTTTATTTCAACACAAATTAAGCACTGATATAAACTAACATCTAGTTCACTTAAATTTAATTCCAAAAAACACATAGGAGTAGTTTGATAGTTTTTTGAAACCATATCTCTAACACAAATTTTGGAGTAGCTTACTTTTGCTATTCTCATGGATAGACAAGGAGTTGACGTTTAACTCGACAGTGCCTTAAAAACTATTAGCCACAAAATTAAAAGTTCAAGAACTTATTATTAAATTTGAATTTCAACATGAAATAAGCAATAAAATAACATCTAGTTCAAATAAACTATTTACAAAATTTCATCCCAAAAACACGTACAAGTAGTTTGATAGTTTTTGCTCTTTCTCATGGATAGACAATGAGTTGACGTTTAACTCGACGGGCGCCTGAGAAGTTCAAAGACACCATCTTCGGTTACTACAACATACTCATAGCCAACCTTCCTAGCACGTTCATGGAATTCATCCATATCTGATTCATCAATCTGAAGTGCCACTAATATATTTGTATCAGTTTCACCTTCCTGTTGAATGAGACACATTAGCCAATGACATTGTAATAGGTTCTTTAAGAAACTAGCTAACTCGATTTCAAACCTTTCGATAGTGAAACAAACTAATGTTCCAACGAGGACTGAAAGCATCTAAGAACTTCTGTAGAGCACCCCGTCTTTCTGGGAAAATAAAATGACAGAGAACTTCGTTTTCAGCGTTTGATTTGCCCCCATCTAAAATGAATAACGTGTTCGTTAGAAGAGACGTGTACGTATCGACGAGTGAGTCTCGAACGAAAACAATAGTTTAGGGTTCAAACCATGGTGGCCATCAACCTAGAATTTAATATCCTACTGGCAAACTGGAAAGAATATTTACCATATAGCGCAAGTGATCCTTAACAAGATTATTATTTGTGAGATTATCAGTTTCAAGTTGAGCAGATTCCATCCTCTTCTTCATGTCTTCAAGTTCTGAAGGCATATGCATACCAACACTGCAAACCACAATGATGGAAAACATATTAAATTATGCTCCATTCTTTAATACTCACATATAATTCTTTGGTAGAAGGAAAAGAAAAGGACCACTTAAAGAGAGTAAAAGGAGCCCAAATTGAGAAAAATAGCTTAAGCAATACTGCTTAATGAGATGGATATATGGAAAGGTTAAATGACAAGTTTAATCCCGTGAACTTTCAGGTTTGTGTCATATAAGTTTTTGAACTAATATGTCCCTCAACTTTCAAATTTATGTGTAATAGGTGTCTGAAACTCTAAACTCTTGATTTCGTGTCTAATAAGTCCTTAACTTTCACTTTTGTGTCTAAACACTAAACCCTAAGCCTATTTGACATTTTTTAAAATTCACGAACCTATTGGACACAAAAATGAAAGTTTAATGTCCTCTTAGATGAAAATTCAATTTTATGTTTAATTGATTCGTTAATTATAAAAAATGTTGAATATGCAAGAAAACTATTAGACACAAAATTAAAAATTCAAGGACCTATTAGACATAAAATTGAAAGTTTAGGACCTAATAAATAATTTTTAAAGTTCAAGGACTTATTAGACACAAACATGAAAGTTTAGTGCTAAACTTGTAATTTAACCAAAAAAAAAAAAAAATCTCCTCCATGCAAAAGAAAACCAACCCATACAAATCCAAGAAACAAAATAAAAAAAAAAACAAAAAACTAAGGCCTCATTTGATAACCATTTGGTAGCCTACTTTCAACTGGATCACATCGATGTCTATAACAATGACAAAGCTAAAACTATTCGAGATCCCATCATTAGAAAATCTCATGATTCTGCAAACAAACACTTGACAAAGGCAAACCATCTAACCAGAAACCAAAAATAAAGAGAGAACCTTCATGAACTCACAAACAAAACCAAAATCAGCACTCATCAGGCAACTTGGCAAGTTTTGAGAAGTAAAAGAAAATAAAATCCAACCCAAAAGCTTCAAATACCAACCCCAAAAGCTCCCCCTTCTTTTTCTTTTGTCACCACTCTCATTGAATCACAATCCTTTTTATTAACTAAAATTTCCTTTCCTACCCCTTTGCAGCTTATTTCTTGTTCTGTCTTCCCTTTCAAATGAAATTGGAATCAACAAAGCCACTAAAAAACTAAAAAGATTCTGATTCTAACTGGCAATAACTTGAGAAGCACATACCTATAAAGAACAACAGCCTCTTTTTCAGGGTAATATTTGTACTTGAATTCAGTAATGTTCATAGGCCCAACCTGCAAATCCAAATTTACTCAGTTAGCATTCTAAGGTCCATGACTAACAACCAAGTATAATGACTTTTGTAGGACTAGGATGAACAAACAAGTTCACAAAACATTTTGAAGCTTCCAGGTTTCTCCGGCATTATAGTCGCGAGCACAGCCTCTTGTTGCGACCAACATTGGCAAGTTCAACAACTTTGCTCAGTCTGTCAAAGTTCATATTTGCACCACTGGTTATAGCCACAACATTTTCTCCCTTCAAGCCATAGTATTTGCAGTATGCCTCAGCTCCAGCAAGAGACAGAGCACCTGCAGGTTCCAAGATGCTCCTATCCTCCTCAAACATATCCTACAAATATCATAAACCTCTAGCTCAAACAACTGCTCGAAGAATATTGAACACATTAGTACAACCTATAGGATAGACCTTGTTCAAGTAAGGTCGTGGCAAAATCACACCATTCCTATCCACGTGCTATCGGAAGGAGAAAACAAAAGGCCCAGTCATATTTTAAGCAGGACGTACTACATGTTAAATTCTTAATCTCAATTTTTTTTTTTAAATGAAAAAACCAACTTTCATTGAGAATAAATGAAAGAATTACTGGGGCATACAAAAAACAAGCCCACCAAAAGAGGCTCCCCCTAGAGTAAGGGACCCCAATCAAGCAAAATCAAACCTATCGGATAATTACAAAATAAATTCAAAACCGAGGCCCAAAGAGATTCATGGTACCTAGTAAGGAACCAAATATCACTCGGCCTTCTACCAAACCCCCTAAACACTTTGTTATTCCTCTCCCCCACAAATTCCATAATAACGCACACATCCCAGCTAGACATAAAAATCTTCCTCTATCACGGAACATCAGATGGAGGAGGAACTCCTCGATCATCTCCCTGAGCTCCAAAAAACTCGCCATCTGCAAGCCAAACGAATCAAAGAAATAGGCCCATACATGATGAGCAAAGTCACATCTCCAGAATAAGTGATCCAGGTCTTCCTCTGCCTTCCGACAAAGAATGCAACAAAACGGATCAATCAAAGGATTCTCCTTCTCATGAGTCGGTCGAAGGTATTACTCAATATTATTAGTGATCCTTCATCTATTTTCCCCAAATGTTTATTCAATTGAATCTTCATTTTGATCCTTTCTATGCAAGTGTGGAGGTTGGCCAAGAACCGTTGTATGGTTTCACACAAACACACATGAAACAAGTAACACCAAGATTTTCTAGGCATGAAAAGTTTGTTGCATATAAAATTTTCTTGTTTCCCATGAATTATACAAACAGCTAAAAGAAATACTAAGAATAGTTATTGAAAATGCTAATCAACATCATATTCATGTTCTAAGATCGGAATGTATGAGCATGAAAGACAGGGAATGAAAGACACACAAACCTTAATTGAGGCATATATAGCGTCACGACTAACAAGAACTACACCATCTATGAGTTCTTTGCAAAGGCGAAAAGTCTCTTCACCAACTTCTTTAACCGCTACACCATCTGCAAAACGTCCTACATTATCCAATATTACTCTTTGGCCATGACTTAGTGACAGTGCCATAGCATGCATTTGCATCAGATGGCTCCACCCCAATAACTTTTACCTACACAAAATAAGGTCACTTAAAAATTAATATTTCTACAATTAAGGAAAGATGTATTAAGAAACATTGAAACATCAGGAATTCTTGGAATATATAGCTTCTCTAAATAGAGGCAAATTTCCAATGAAAAGACTCATTATGGTATCCTATAGCAAGCATTTAGAATTATGAGATATGAAAATTTTGAAGTTAAAAAGTCGAGCATCACTGAATCGCTTAAATAATGTCAGCAAAGCTCAAAATTAACAAAATCCATTCCCACAGAGACAAACAGATCACCTCAGGAGAAACACTCTTGACATAAGCAGCAATACCAGCTATTAAACCACCACCCCCAACTGGCACAAAAATTGCATGCAATGTCCCCTTCATTTGATGCAAAATTTCCATCCCGACCGTACCCTGTCCAATGATAACATCAGGGTGATCGAAAGGAGGTATGAATATACGGCCTTCCTCTTTGCTCCGCTTCTTAGCATATGCTTGTGCGTCGTCGTAAGAATCTCCCACAAGAACGACGGTTGCACCCAATTCCTCAACTGCCTGCCACTGTAACAAGTTCACATCTTTATTAGTAAACCAACACTGTCATCTGAAAGAAAGAACCTATGGCTGAAAAATTATTGCACCTTAATTTCAGGTGTAGTAACAGGCATAGCAATCACAGCATCACATTTTAATTGCTTAGCAGCTAATGCAACCCCCTGAGCATGATTTCCAGCCGATGAGCATATAAAGCCTTTTTCCAACTCTTCTTTTGGAAGTTTGGCCATCATATTATAAGCTCCTCGAAGCTTGAATGAGAACACCTACAAATGAAAATAAAAACACCTATACATATATATATCACTGAAAGTTAAAGCTCTACCCATATTGAAGACAAGCTTCACAAGCTAAATTAACAGTCAGCCATCCAAACAAAAACTTGGTCCCTGGACTTTCAAAAAAATATGCACCCTTTCGGTCCATAAACCTTCGAGTTTATTTCATTTTGGTCCCTAAACCTTCTATACTATTTCATTTCGGTCCCTAAACCTTCAATACTATTCCATTTTGGTCCTTAAACCTTCAATACTATTTCATTTCGATCCCTAAACGTTCAAGACTATTTCATTTCGGTCTTGCCCCAAACCAGAAGATTGTTTTATTTTTGTCTTAAACCTTCTTCAAGACGACAAAAAAAAGGGAATAAGTAACATAACAAAATAAACTTACAGGCTGCAAGTCCTCCCTCTTGAGCCAGACATTGACCCCCAAACGCTTGGACAAGCTGGGCGCAAGCTGCAAAGGGGATTGAACAGCCACATCGTAGACCTTGGATCTCAAAATACTTTTCAAATACTTGGTCTCATTGAGCATTTCTTCGCCCTGATCAGAACCCGAACGCTCCGGCACGGCGCCGAGATACCCAGCTGGGAACTGCAAGGAATCGGCCGACACCAGTTTCCGAGGAGAAGCCGCCATTGCGTCTGTCGCAACGGAATTGAGCTTGGGATTTGATTTTAAAAGAGAGGCGCTGATTTTGAATGTGGGGTTTTTAGGTTTCACTCCGTTCCCATTGGAGAAAGAGAGTGGGCTTGAAATGAAACATTTCCAGGCGAGGTCCTCCATTGAAGTTGCTTGCACGCTGCAGCAGAGGAAGAAAGAGGAGAGAGACGACTCGACTGCAGATTGTTGGGGATATTGGAACATTTCAATGCGGTTCTGTATGATTCGGGATCTTCATTTTTTGGAATTGCTTCTGAAATCACTGTCATTTCTTCCTCGAATTATGGAATCGAGATTCACAGTTGCCCGCCGCCAAATCCATGTTCACTGGTTTTATTTTTATTTTTTTTTTTATTTTCTTTTTCGCTTTTTAAATCAAGAAATTGTTGCGTGCGTGGTAAGGTACGATATTTATAATCCTTTTTAAATGTCTATTTTAACCCCTTAACTTTTTTAAAATAACTATTTTAGTCTTTGCTATGTTACTTTTCTCCCTTATATCCGCTTTGTCCAAGTTTATCTCTAATTTATTCGATTTGAAATCATGCTCATATTAGCAGGTTAATAAGTATACTCAAAACTACGTCTTTAATTTGTTAAAATTGAAATAAAAGTGAGGATCAAAATAGTTGTTTTTTTTTTTAAAAAAAAGTTCTAAGACTAAAATGGACATTTTAAAATGGACCAAAATATAAAAAACTTGAAAGTTTGGGGCTAAGATGAACAATTTAAAAGTTTAAAGACCATAATAGAATAAACTTGAAAGTGTAGGACTAAAATAGGATTTAAACCTTTATTTTAAGTGTAAAAAATATCATTTTGGTGGTAAAAGTTACAAATTATCAAATCTAATCAATGTAGTCTAGCGATAAATCTTAATATTGATTTTAAAGTTGATATGTTTTTTTTAGAAGAAAATACTTTTATTAAGAAGGATCAAATACTCCCAAAGAGAAATCACATGTGGGTCAGTCTCTCCCACTATAGTGATTATCACTACACGTATTACAAGCATTAAATAACACTGACCAATCAAGAAAGGAATTAAACAAACACTCAAAGGACTAAGCTCACATGCTTTACGGGATGGCATATATGTCATTCTATTATTAGATCTTGGAACATATACAATAGATTCAAGGACTTGAACTTCCGTCATGAAAAGAGACAGTTCCGTGAGATTTTGCTCGTTGTTGGAGAATAGCTGAACCACCTGAATAGCATCGGACTCCATTCTCACTTTGGGGGAATTGCTCGGAATGTGACTCAGAGCCTCACATACTACTTGTTTATGGGTAATTTTGGACCACTTCGATGTATAAGGAGATGGCGAGGACAAATCGACACGAGCTCGAAAATAGGACCAAAAAATAGACTTCGGAGGCAAAACAAGCCAGAGGGTTGGCCTAAGGTCGGCTTGGCCCGACCCCTGCTCGGCCTCGGCCTTGGGCCCAGGCCGAGCTCTTCTGCCTCTGTTTGGTCCCTGGTGCCCCCGGTTCCACTTGGTTCAGCCCGAATCGCCTCTGAATGCCTAAAAACCCTAGAGTAGAAACATGTATTTAGACTCTTCTTCAGTGATGGAGAAGGGATCCCGAACTCTATTATTTGATTCTCCTCTTACTCTTGCTCTCTTGCTTCCCATTGTTCTGCTTGCTGACTTAAGCTTTGGAGACGATGTGGTAAGCACCACACGGGTGTACACCGGTGTGCAGGTTTTACTGTCTTGTAGGCCACGTCTTCCCCCCTTTCATACAAATTTACCGTTGGTGACACGTGAAGGTCAGGTAAGTTCCTCCTATCCAAATTTGACCATCAACACTGCTAATATTCTAACCACTGCACTTTCCATCGCCGTTAGATTGCTTTATATCCGGTCATCAAAGGGACGCCATTCCAACGTTGAAGGATCCGTCCCACTCCACCCCATCTTTTTTTTCTTCAGACCACAATGCAACACAGTTAAACTTCCAAAGTTGATATTTTCTTTTTATCAAACTTGATAAAATAATAATAACAAGTTGTGGAAAGTTACGTTAATAGTTTTTTTTTTAATAAAAAATATAGAAATTAAAGTTGAACCTCTAAGTATAGAAACTAAATTATAAAATAAAAGTTAAAATACCATTTTTTTCATTAAAAAAAAATTGGTATTTAAACTTTTATTTTATACTTCTTCCCTTTACTGTGTATGGTTGTAAGTTCTTTTTTTGGTGAAATTTCCTAACTTTTTTTTAGTTCGTCGTAACATATTGTTTATTTAATGAATCTAATCTTTTCCTTTTTCACATGTAAATGTATTACTTGAACTCAAAAAGGAAAAAAAAAAGTAAGTGAATTTTCAATTTCTTGCTTCGTTTTCTAAGGTCCCGTTTGGTTCGTGATTTGAAAATTGTTTTCGAAAATAAAGAATTCAGCAGAAAACGAAAACAAATTTCTTATTTCCATTATATCTAAAAACATGTTTGGTTCTAATTTAAAAACTTTAAATTTGAATTCAAAATTTGAAAACTATGTTTGGTTATGAATTTGAAAATGTACGAAAGTATTAATAGGTGCTTGGTAAAATTAATTTTTTTTAGAAAAAGTTAATTTAATATGATTATTTTTGTACTTGACTTTTATTCATTTGTAGAGAGATTATAAATCAATGATGCTGAAATTGATTCTTCAAAAAAAAAAAAAAAATTGTTGGAATTGAAATTATAAGGAAAAAAAAAAAGATATACCATATAGTTGTATTATATGAAACTTTTGATTTGTAAATTGGAGAAGTATATCAAAATAAGTAGAATTATGTAAAAAATAAAAATAACAACCAAAATATCAGTATCAATCAAACACACTATTTACCCAACATTAATTTTGTATTTTTTTTTTCCCTTAGAGTCAAAGATAATTTGGATATCAAAAATAAAAAATGTTGTTGGTAGATAATGCAACATTGTTTGATGGAAAGAAAGATGTATCTTGTGTTTTTAAAGCTGTATCTCGTGTTTCCATTATTTTGAAAACAAAATTGGAAAACAATGAAAACAACATTTTATCGTTTTTGAAAATAGACCATTTTTTGAGTTGTTTTCGAAAATTGTTTTTGAAAACAAGTATACCAAACACGTTTTCATAGTTTCCCTTGTATTTTTTATTTTTAAAAACATAAAAACGAAAACAAATCATGAAACCAAACGGGGCCTAAATTTCCTAATTTTTTTTGTTTGTCCTAACATATTTATTTAATGAATCTAATCTTTTTTTTTTTTTTGGAGAAAATATTTAATGAATCTAATCTTTTCCATTTTCACATGTAAATGTATTACTTGAACCAAAAAAAAAAAAAGTGAAGATATATTGTCATAAAATTATCATTTTTTTCGTTTATGAATAAATATATTCATTTTTGTCTATTTATCAAATTTACTTGCCATTCAGATCTTTCCAATTCATTTTTTTTTCTTCCCTTCTTTCTCTCTCTCTTTTCTTTATTTAAAAAAAAAGTCGGTCGGCCGGTTCTTCTTCAATTTATTTATAATTTTTTTTATTTATATACATAAGTCGGTCGGCCGGTTCTTTGGGGAACAACTGAACCGACCGATCGATTTTTCAAAATGAAGAACCGACACCGATTGATTGCTGTCGGTTCGATTTTCGGTGTGAAGATGAACACCCCTAGCGGAGATTATTAGTAATTTTCAAACCTTTTTTCACAATTCACCAAAATCTCTCTCTCTCAGTGGATTAGATTTTCCTTTTTCGTTATTTCTGGGTCAACTTCAAAAAATAAAAACACGTTTTTTAAAATGACTTTCTAACATTTTTAAAACTTGACTTAATTTTTTAAAACATGAAAAAAAGGAAGATAACAAGATAAATAAATTTATACATCAAAGAAGTATTTTTGAGTTTAATTATAAAACAAAAACCAAAAATCAAATTGTTATTAAATGGAGCCACCGACCAATAATGAAATTTAGACTATTTTTCCGGTTCAACTCATAAATTGCAGGTAGAATATCAGAGCTTAAAATATTTCTGAATATTTTGTTTTTAAAGTGAAAACTTCAAATTTTATTTACAACTTTTTAGTGCATACAAAACAAAGAATATTACCAAAAGAAGATCACATTTTCAATTTAGTTAAAAAAAAAAAAAACCTGAAACAAGAAACGAAAATGTAACCAAACATAACTATAATTAATGTTACAATACTTGGTTTTGCCCAGAAACATACTGCCAGATTCTCAGAACCATGTGGGCTAAACTCTTTAAATCTATATACAGTTGAAAGCAGCAAAAACAAATAATCTAGCAAGGTTGTCATCTAACCTCTGTTTTATACAAAGTCAAAAGGGATTCAGATTCAGTTCAGTCACTAACACATAATGGAACAAAACTACTAGACCTCTGCTTGTTCAAAGATGCCAAATACTTCTTCAACCAAAGCTTGAACTATCCATTTTGTTCATTTAATTATGGTGCAATTCTCATACCACTACTCATTCCCAGGGCTGCTCAATGAAAAAAACAAAACTAATTCAAACCACATCAAAAAGAAAATCACTAATAAACGAGTTTAATCGTTTAGGTCCCATTTGATAACCATTTCGTTTTTTGTTTTTGGTTTTTGAAAATTAAGCCTATAAACACTATTTTTATCTACAAGCTTCTTTGTTTTTTATCTACATCATTTTCCATGTTTTAAAAAATCAAGCCAAATTTTGAAAACAAAAAAAAGTAGTTTTCAAAAACTTGTTTTTGTTTTTGGAATTTGGCTAGGAACTCAAATGTCTCCTTAACAAAAATGGAAACCATTGTAAGAAGATTGAGAGAAAACAAACACAATTTTCAAAAACCAAAAACCAAAAACGAAATGGTTATCAAACGGGGCCTTAGGTCTCATTTGATAACCATTTGGTTTTTTGTCTTACGAAAACTAATTCCCTATAAGTTTATTTATTTTATCTGCCTTCTAAGGTTTTGAAAACAAGTAAATTTTTTAAAACTTGTTTTTGCTTTAGGGAATTTAGCTAAGAATTCAAACCTCTAAGGTTAGAAGTTGGAATCTCCAATACTCAATTGGTGTTGAACTAAAAAAAGGGTAAAGATCCCAAATGGATCATAAGAGCAGAATTGAATTTGAAACACAGAAATGAACACAGAAACAGAAGCAGACAGAAACAGGGAGCTCTGAAATTAACTCTATACTTGATTGAATTGAATATCACAATTTTGTACACCACAAAGGAGAAGTTCTAAAGGGTATGGAAGAATCACAACAAACCTCCAATTTTTCCCGGAATTTCATCTCACTGGTTTTTAATAACACCGGCAATGGAAAACAAAGTCCCTTTTCCACACAGCTTTGATGTCTCGGCTTGATCCTATTCTCTAAGCTAAACGAAAAGTAATGAGGAAACTCCTTCAATTCCTTCAATTCTCTTCCCATTTCCACCACGAAGTAATTCAGTTTCGGCTCCAGATTCTCCTTGATGCTGTAGCAGAACAGCTGCGGGAATCGCCGGAACATTATCACGGCGTCCCGGCGAGAAAACCCTAGGTTCTCGAAGAACTCGATCCTCGGGATCAACTTCTCTTCGACGCTACAGGAGAGTAAGGAAGTGTGTTTATGTACCTCGGTTATGCCGATGCTTTGCAGGAAGTACAGAGTCGGACGGAGCCGATTCTTCACGCTACAGGCGAGCAACCTAGGGCGTCGATTGATGACGCGCTTGATGTCGGAGCCGTCGACTCGGGCCTCGCGGAGGAGGAAGGTGAAGACCGGGACGATATCGGAGGCGCGAGAGGTGAGAATCTCAGGGCACATACCGACGATTCTCCGAAACTCGAGGGCAGTGAAGTTCATGGAGGTCATGAAATCGACGGCCGATCTGAGGTCGGCGAGGGAGGCGGCGGCGACGGGAGGATGGTCTTTGATGAGGGAGAGGAAGTCGATGCCGATGGAGTCGAGGAAGAGCATTTTCTCCTGAAACTCGGAGCGGGGGTCGCGGTGGGGCGGCGGCGGAGGGAGCGGCGGCGAAAGAGGAGGAATGTCGGGGGTGCGAGGGGGGAGTTTAGAGGGGAGGATGAAGGTGATTTTGGCGTTGGAGAGAATGGGGAATTGGAGGGTTCGGGAGCGGGAAAGAGAGGGGAAAAGTGGGGAAGGAGAAGAATGGTGGATGAATCCGCCATTGGAGAGGAGGTGGAGAGCTGTGTCCTGCATGGTTTATGGAGAACTACATTGCTGATTGCTGAATCAGAAAGGGAAGGAGAAGGACGTGTGGGATTTACAGAGGGAATCAAAGGAAGTGGTGAGGAAGAGAATTGCAGAGGATAAGTGCTATCTTCAAAAATCCAAAATTTCTGCTGACAGACAAATCAAAATGGAGATGAACTACACGCAGTCGCAGACGTTTGTCCCTCCGGCCCAGGCCCATACATCATTGGCCCAATAATGTTTTTTCTTCTTTTTCAGAATTAGAACTAAAGTTTTTTTTTTTTTTGAGCCTAACTAAACCTTTTTAAAATATATAAATTTTGGCTAAAATATAAATGTAGAGTTAATTAAGAGGTCAGAAGTTCAAATCTTTGTCACAATTCACATTCTCACATTCTCATATTTGTAAATCCGGTAGTTAGATTCAAAATTTATAAAACACTTTTTTTCACTCATAAGTTTCTTTGTTTTGTTACCTATTTAGTTGATCTAATTTACGGTTTTTTTAATAAGTTCCTAAATTTGTAAGTGATAAGTAAAAAGTTGAATTCAAAATTTAGTCCTTGATCTTTTAATGTTGTGTCAATTTGGTCCATGAACTTTACAAGGTGTCTAATGTGTTCCATGAACTTAAAAATTGTCAAATAAATTCTGAAACTTTCAATTTTGTATCTAATAGGTTCTTGACATATTCAATTTTGTTTTAAAAGAAACCAATTTAATAGATATAAAATTGAGTCTTATGCCTGTTAAAACCCTAAGCTTTGGTAGTAGGCCTGACCGTCGATCAAGTGAAGCCCCTGTAGCTGGGATCACGCCTGACCGTCGACCGAGTGAAGCCCCTTCAGACCACGCGAGTCAGAGCACACCCATCCAATGGCTGAGACCTCCAGTGGGTTTTGGGCAGCTACAGTGCCATGGTTCGTGGTGTGAAGACAAGATGATTGGTGGAATTAGAAGGATTTTGCGTTGGTGGGATGACACTCCTATCTCAGCCGGATTTCGAGTTATTCATAGAAGATGGAAAGTCAGTTGGCTAGAGGCCCTTGCTGTGGTGGAAGGTGTGAAATCTATCCCTCAAGACTCTCCAAAGCTGTTTATCGAGCTTGATTCTATTCAGGTGGTAAATTTGCTGTTGGAGAAAGAGGAGGATATCACGAAACTTTCTTTATTCATTGAGGAAGCAAAAAGACTTCTATCAGGGCATGACATTCAAGAGATCAGGCATATCCCTAGGGGCCAAAATCAGATGGCCCGTCTTTTGGCTCGAAAGGCCTGGGCCACGAATTCTTCTGAAAATTGGTGTGTAAATTTCCCAACGTGGTTTTTATTGTTAAATAAGTTGGATGTTGGAGAGGTCCCTAGTAATGTTGGGGGGCTTGTTCCATGATGACTTGTTTGGGAGCTTTTGCTCAGTGATTAATGATAAGCATTTTATTCTCAAAAAAAAAAAAAAAAAAAAAGGACTTACCATACACAAAGTTAAAAGTTGGAGGATCTATTAGACACAAAAGCAAAATGATCGGTTGGATACTTTTTAAAGTTCAGGAACTTATTTCATACAAAATTGAAAGTCCGAGAACCTATTTGAAATTTTTTAAAGTTTAGGGACCAAATTGGCATAACATGAAAGTACCAATGCTAGTTCAACTGTCATCAGACTTGTATTCATCATCTAGAGATATGTGGTGTTAAAAAATAATAATAATAAATTTCGCTATTTTTTTTCTTTTTCTTTTAAGCTGCATTTCTCCCTCTCAGCTGAAAACTGATTGCAAGTAACCGAAGAATTTGCAGAGCGAACAAATTGTGCCGCGAGACATTTCCACTTACAGAAAGAAGCCGAGTAGTTCAAACATTAGGCGCCCCGGCGGCCTAGCCAAATTCATATTTCTTCATTCTTCAACCGCTGTTTCATTGAGGGTTTGTTTCTTTTTGGAGTCCTTCCCAGAGAGAAACAGCCGCACAGTCGTCGACACACGGAACCATTGGCAATTGCATAGGCGTTTCTCTGAATCCATCGTCTCTGAAATCGCTTCTCACATTCATCCATGGCTTTCACTGGGAGCTTTTCCCGGGCCAACATTCCTGTGGTACTTCGCTCGCCAGCGCTACGGACCAAGAACCAAATCGGGGTTCTCAGAGCACATCTCAGTGAAGACGACGACCCTTTATTCCTCAGTGCAAAAGAAGCTGCGTCTCTTCGTTTCATGGAGTCCCATCAACCGGGTATGCCCACTTTCCCTCTACTATCTCGGTCAGACATTTCGTCGAACACTTTCTGTGCACTTGGCAATAGGAGTGTTGCGTAGCAGAGTATTTGAAGCAATTTGGAAATTATTCAGCATGCTTAGAACTCATTTCGTTTTAATTTTGTATTAGTGAAGAGATGACAATACATCAATATTTGTATGCAGAGCCCCTTTTTGTTGATGAATATGCTGGCTGCTGGGTTGCTCCTAATCTTCACATCAAGAAAAACTCTCACCACTATTGTGTTGCAACTAAGTTTTTAGATGACCAGTTGATTTCAAAAGTCAATAATATCGATGGAGTTAAACAGGTATTAGCAGATAATTATAAGAAAGAAGTTAATACTTATCTTAGAGCTTAACAACTGATCATCAGTTTTTTTTTAATGGTTCCTCTTACATTTGCAGGTTGTGTTGCTAACAGATGGCATGGATACTAGACCATATAGGCTTCGTTGGCCCATGTCAACAATAATATTTGACATATCTCCGGGCGATGTTTTTAAAAGAGCTGCTCGAGATCTGCAAGGTTTGTTCTCTCCGAGATTTTATATAAAAAGATATTGTCAGGCAATAGCTGCTAATCTAGGGGCTATCCAATTTGTTTACCATTTAACTATCTTAGTTATCCAAGCAAAGCAACACATGACCAAATTATATGATGAAATTGATTGAACAAGTGATGTGTTCCTGAAATTCATGGCAGCTATAAGGTTTATGAAATCTATTGTGAAATATGATTTGATGTTTCTTGAAACTGATTAGACAGTGGGGCCAAGATTCCAAGAGGCAACTTTTTTTGTCATGTCCCATTAGAGTCTCCAAATATACCTCTAGAAATCTGCAGTAGAGGTTTTCGGGGAGACCAACCGAGTATATGGGTGATGCAGGTGATGAATTCTCTTGTTATGGATGAAATAAATTAAATTTTGAGTTGAGTAACAAAAAGGGGATAAATAGTTAAGTGCTTGGTTTTTATTTTCTTATTGTATTTCAGGGACTGCCCATTAAGAATCTGGTAGATTTTGAAAATATTATGTTCATTGTTAGTAGCTTGGCTATGAAAGGATGTTATTTCTTGGGCGAATTTCCTTCTTGGTTGGCTGAAACTGAAATTAAATCCAGAGTAAGTTTGCTTTATTTGCATATTGAGGTAGATTCATCTGTCTTTCAATTGCTTCTCTACCTCTCTAAACCATGCTATCATCTGTATGATTTCAGTTACAGTGTAGTACAAGTACAGTGAACTGGATGGACAAATTTTTTATGGGCAATGGTTTTCGAATGCAAACGATCGTCCTCGAGGAATTTGCAAGGAAATTAGGCAAAGAACTGGCATTGGGACCCTATAAGAATGTTCCATTCGTCGCAGAACAATTACGATTTTCAGACTATGAGGTAGAATAGTTTGTTACTGCCATTCATTTTGTGGGTGGTTCCTGCCAACATGCTAAGAACTCTAGTTTCATTATGATGCTCTAATCTTGTAGTTTCTAATGCTTTGATTTTATATCTTCTCATAGATGAGTTTGCTTCATTTTCCTTTTCAGTGACTAATATATGAAATATGATCATTCTCAGATGGAAACTTGGAGGAAGGAATTCGAGAGGATTGAGAACGAAGGAGATGAGGAAGGATTTGAAGAACTATGATTTTGTTCATAAAAGTTAAGTATCATCGTTTTGTTTTTCTTGTTTCATTTTTGCTCATAATTACCAATTGTAAATGTTGAGAATGCATTCCATAATCTAAAAGACGATCTATCATGTTACAAAGTTAGTTAGAATTCTATTTCTTTCAGCACACTCTTCCTAATTTTTTTGTAGAACAACATATAGAATACTGGTTTTATCAAAATATTGAAATTTGGGAACGAACCTTCCCTTTGCAACGTTATTTTGAGGCTCCTTTCATATACTATTTTATACGTTTCTTTTTCTTTCCCCCATAATTTTGTTCTTGAATGGTTTGAATACTTTGTTCTCATAGTTCAGATTTATATGATTCTGAATATTTGAAGTGAAAATCAATAACATGGATGTCGCAATTTGCTCTATCTAATAACCATTTAGTTTTCATTTTTTGTTTTTGAAAACTAAATTTAGGACTTGTATCTATGAGTTTCTTCGATTTGTTATATACTTCTAACAAATATCTTCAAAATTCAAGCCTAGTTTTGAAATTTTAGAAAATAGATTTTAAAAACTTGTTTTTGTTTTTTGAATTTAACCAAGAATCCAAATATTTCCTTAAGAAAGATGAGAACCATTATGAAGAAATTGTGAGAAAACAAGTTTAATTTGAAAAAACCAAAAGATTATTAGGGGCGAACTTATTAACCAAGCTTGACTAGGATAGTTCGTTTAAGATACATACCCTTGGCATTGTAGATCAATATAGTAGAGTGATGTCAACTTAAACACAATTAGCTGGTTAAGATATAATCTTGAATCGGGCTCAAATCCACACCTCACATATTGTTGAACTAAAAGAAAAGTTATGGCATGAATGATAAAACACAAAAACATTTGATTACACCATATAGAAAGTATTTTGACTTTCTTGGCAACCAATGTAACACAAACAAAGAGTGGCAAAAGGTGACATGACCATGGCACACAATCTACAACCAATCCAATAACATAATGTAGTGCCCAATAAACCTAACGTGATTAGATCATATCTAGTCAAATTAAATGATTAATTGGTAATAAAGTTGTATTTAGTTAGACTGGCAAATGCCGAACACGGTTGTGGTGGAGCTCAAATAGAACGACAATGACATTAAAATATAAAGGATGAAGAACTATAAGATAATCTAAGTATTAGAGACACTTGAAACCTTCCCACCCTCGAGTCAACCCCAATCCACCTTCTTCATTCCCCACGCCACTTCCTTTATTTATAACAAATTACCATAATAATTTCTCTAACCTATTACTAATAAACTTTTAATATCCTAATAATATATTCACAATCTATCCTAGTACCACTCGTATCACATTATTATAAACCTACAGAAATTCCAAGTAGGACTTGGTAACTTACAACATATATCTATCCAATCAAAGGTTCAAATCTCTCTCACCTCGTTAACTAAAAAAAATAGTTAAATTACGGGATTAATTCCAAAACTTTATTAGGTGCATAATAAGTTTTTAAAAATTTTGAGTTTTGTGTTGTGTAAATTCCTAACGTATAATATTTTTAAGAATTAATCAATATATTAAATATAAAAATTGTATATATATATATATATATATTTTTTTTTTTTGAATGAAAAAAGCAGATAAAATTGTATCTTTTTTTTTTATCCACTAGCATCCTAAACTTTGAATTCCATATGTATGAATTTTTCAAAATAAGTTGAAGAAAATATTAAACATTTTTTAAAATTTAGAAACGTATAGAAATTATTTTAAAAAGATAAAGTATAAAATATAAATTAGGTGGATAAAATTGCAGATATCGCCGAAATTAATTTTGAAATTTTGAAATTGCAACTAAGGAAGGTTATCCTGTCAGATTCTCTGTAGTCTCTACTCAACAAACCCCATAACTTAACCGCGTTTAATTTGACTCTCTTCTGTTTCTGTTCATAAACCCTTCTCCTTTTCCGCGCTTTTACAATCTTTCTCAGAACTCAACCTTCAATTCAAACCCTAATTTCTTTCTTTATATCCCCAATTTTCCATTCAAATCCTACCTTCTTCTCTCTCTCTCTTCCTTCATCAATGGCGTCCAACCAGCCTCATCTCAACGGAGCCTACTACGGCCCTTCCATTCCTCCCCCCTCCAAGTCCTACAACCGCCCCGGCCGCGGCGACGGCGGCTGCGGCTGCGGCTGTCTCGGCTGCCTCTGCAACTGCTGCTGCGGCTGCATCTTCAACTGCATCTGTCAAATCATCATCACCGTCGTCATCGTCCTCGGCATTGCTGTCTTCCTCTTGTGGCTGATTTTCCGTCCGAATCTCCTCCAATTCCACGCCACCGACGCCGCTCTCACGCAGTTCAATTTCACCGCTGCTAACAATAACCTCCACTACAATCTCGCTCTGAATATCACCGTCAGGAATCCGAATCGGAGGATCGGGATCTACTACGACGACATCGAGGTTAGCGCCTTCTACGAAGGCCAGCGGTTCAGTACGGCGAAATTGAGCCAGTTTTACCAGGGCCACAAGAACACGAGTTTACTGAGCCCGTCGTTCGTCGGACAGAATGTGCTTCTTCTAGGAACGGACGGGATTTCGTCGTTTAATTCGGAGAAGAGCTCGGGGATTTTCGATATCGATGTGAGGCTTTACTTGCGGATCAGATTCAAGTTCGGATTGGTGAAATTTGGGCACTATAAACCGAAGATCAGATGTCCGTTGAAGGTGCCTTTGAGATCCAATGCTACTTCTTCTGCAAATGGTGTGTTTGAAACCACCAAGTGCAGCTATGATTTGTAATCGTTAGATCTGAATTTTCTATCATCTTGTTTGCCTTTTTCCTTTCTGGATTGCTCTGCTGTGATTATCGATTCTAGATTCATATCTGTTTTTACTGAAATCTTATGAATTCAGATTCTTTTTTTTGTTCAAAGTTGAAATTCATCTGCTCTTGATTTTGTATTTGATTCAGTTTGAAATTGAATTCTTCTTTTAGAGATTTGAAACTGAAGGCAAAGTGTACGCGATTTGAGCGGAGCGTGGCGGTAAATGGGTCCCACCATGACAAAGGATTTGGTTTGAAATTTTGAATTAAAAATTTATTTATTTATTTATAAAGGAGACTTTATGGATTTGAATTTGTCATTTAGGAGTAAAATCATTCATAGTCAATTAAAGGTGATACATTTCTCTCAGATGACAAAATAAGTTAAGCTGAACTAAATGTAAACGTAATACGACATCGTTTGGGAACCTTCCAGGTCAATTTTTCATCTACTTGATTAAGGAAACTTTCTAAATCCTAATCGTCTTCTCGATTTACAACTAAGTTAATTTCTAGTGCAAAATTTCGAACGAAAAAACCCCGTTCACATCACTTTCTATGAAAGTAATTGATATGAATCGACAAAGACTTCATATTATTATTTATATTTTGTTTAATGATTTTGATGTAATTTTATTATTTTTCAACTTTCAAAAGAGTTGATGGCATGTCACACTCTAGTAAGAGTCTTCGCTTCGCATCAAATTCAACAACACACTCCATTGCTTGTGTGGGCCACGTCAATTCCTTTGAGTTTCACATACTCCCAATGTGGATACGTAACATATTAACTACACTGCATGGATCGATACGCACAGCGCCCTAGTATCTATTGCTTATGGCTAGGACTATTGGGATATTTACTCTCATTCACTCCCCTAGCTTTCATCTCTCAGTGCTTGTTGACTTAACAAAGTGCTTTTGTCGCTGGTATTCTTTTCGATCTCTACACATTTCACTGCTCCATTGGAAATTCTCTTTGCCCCTACCCTACACCAACTTGGTAGTTTCCACCACTTGTTTAGAGTTTCCCGAGATTTGACAATGAACTTAAAAAGTCACATATAGAGATGGTTATGCCTAATTATTCCAAATAACACTTGCCTCATCTATAGGTTTAGTTGAGATGCTATCTAAAGTCTTACCTATATAGATCAAAATGAAATAATTTTAGCCTTAGTTTTTTCCTTTCACATTCATTTAGGAACTTTTTGAACTTTTGCAATTCATGTGTTGAGTTACACACTATGAACATTCAAGCATGATTGACCATGCTATCTCGTGGAGTGTTTGGCTCTTGAGTCGAGAAACTTATTCTTTGTTTCAAAAGTTATGATCTTACGATTTGAGAGTTACAATGTTTGAATGTTCATTAGAGTTTTCATATTTGTAACAACCTCACTCAATTCTATAAATACCATTTACCTGCTGTACTTCAAGTATATCAATATGTATTAACATTTTGCAACCAACTTGCATAAGATATTATATTATATTAGTGCGAGTTAAGTACTTTCTATTATCTTTCAACACAACAATATAATTCGTCATCTCCATAGAGATTAAATATGAATTTTAATATAACGTAAAAAGATTAATTGAAATTTTGAAACAACCACAAAGTAAAACTTTTTTTTATTTTGAAGAATTAAAATAAATTTAAAAAAAAAAAAAGAAAACAAAAGCATCTAGGGATAAAAACCAAACTTAAACCAAAATATTATACTTTTCGAGGAAGGTTTCATTATTTTGCTCACTTTCCCATTTGGTAGACAACCAACAAACATGTGATAGGAAGTTTAAAACGGCACTCCATTACTTATTTTTAGGCTACACGAAAGGTGCAGCTGACAGAATTTGTATGAAAACAAGAGAAAAAAAACTACATCAATATATACCATCTGAACATAACTTAATGAATGAGATACTAATCACTATCTAAAAAGTCGATAATCACTATCTAAAAAGTCGATGGTTCAATCTTCAACCTCACAATTGTTAAACTCAATACATACACACGTGACATGTATATTTAAACCTTTTTGAAAAGTATATATGTAAACCTTTTTGTACGAATACTTTTTAAGAAGTACTAATCAAGTACATATCTCCCTAAGAGTATTTTAAAAGGTCAGATGGTTCAATCTTTCACCCCACAATTATTAAACTATGTCAAATGTGAGGCATGATTAGAATTAAAATTTAGCATGAATTCTATAGATTAAAATATTATTTTGGTTCATGTACTTTCAAATGTCCAATTTAGTTTCTATACTTTCAATAAAACTTAAAATAGGTCTCTACAATGAGATAATTGTTAATATTTCTAAATGAAAATTAGTCTCTATTAGTTTTACTTCTATAAATTTTAGAAATATGTTTCCATCGTGTCTTTTCTTATATGAAGATTATTATTATTATTTAACCAATTTTGATAAAACTTAATTTTAGAGTTTAAACTTGCGGCATAAATCAATTTTAAGCTTTATCAAAAGTAATATGGACTAAAATAAAACATTGGAAAGTACATAGACGAAAATGAAATAAAGTCCAAAATACAGTAACTAAAGTGGTATCTTAACCAATTTTATATTACTTTTGTTTTCAAAAATGTTTTTTTTTTTTTCTTTCAAGTGAGTGATTTTTGTACACATACTTATTAAAAAGTACAAATGAAGTACATATCTCCTAAGAGCATTTTAAATGGTCTTTCAAGTTATTAGAATTTCTAGAACTACTTTTCATTATCTAAATAAACACTTTGAAAATTTTAGTGCTTTTAGCAGGTTAAAAGAAACCTTTTTACCTTTTGAACAAATCATTCTAAACTCATTCTTAATTGGACTAAAATGATTACATATGAATTTTTCAACAAGAATTATTAGACATAGATATACATAATGTAAACAATAATACCATCATAACACGTATAAACAGCAATAATTATATGTTGTAAAAAAAAAAAAAACAATAAATTATACAATTCAATAAACAAAGTACTAAAATTTATCATTTATTAAAAGCTATGACTATAAGGCTACATTTCTAGGACATAGCTGATAGCCCAATGCAAAAGTCAAATAACAATTCAAATAAAATTTTTAAGATTTTGTTTCAATTTGATTTTTATACTTCTAAAACTTTTAGTTGATTTACTAAATTCAATAAAAAAAAAATGCCTTTGACTAGTACTAGAAGGTCGATTTTAGTTTTAACATAGTATATATTTTCTTTAGATGCGATAGATATTCTCTTATTTTAGAAAGAATAAAAATCACGGATATCTAGTAGCTAGCTTAGAGTTAAGATGATCGAGGATTTAGTTTTCAAGAGGGGAATAGTGTTGTGCATCGGCTGGCGAGTTTGGCTTTGAGTGAGGATGTCTTACGGGTTTGGGTTCGAGACTGTCCCGCAGTGTGTGGAGGATGTGGTTTCTCTGATTTTGTCCTTTTGTATTGTTGCTCCTTGAGCGGTTTCTAGGTTTGAATGAAAGGTTGATGTGCTGTTGATAAAAAAAAGGTTGATCTGCTGTTGATAAAAAAAAGAAAAGAAATCACGCATATTTAGCTCAATTGATTAAGATATCATATTTTTGTCAAAGGTCAGAAAATTCAATCTCACTGTTACTAAAAACATAAATAAAATAAAAATGATTAAATTACAAGTTTAGTCCCTGAACTTTTAGAGTTGTGTCTATTTGGCTCCTAAACTTTAAAAAATGTCAAATGAGTCCTCAAAATTTCAATTTTGTATCTAATAAGTCTCTTAACTTTAAAAAATATCTCGTAGGTCTTTAAACTTTTAATTTTGTATCTAATAAGTCCTTGACCTATTGTGTCCCATAGGTTCTCCAACTTTCAATTTTGTGTCTAATAAGTCATTGACCTACAGGTCTACTAGATACAAAATTGGAAGCTTAGGATCCCAATAGACATCAAACTCAATTTTATATTGGTTAATTTTTAAAAATTTCGAATATGCCAAAAACCTATTAAACACAAAATTGGAAGTATAGAGACTTATTAGACATTTCAAAAGTTCAAAAACCTATTAAACACAAAATTGCAAATTCAAGAATCTAGGAACCTAATTGATACAACGAAGTGCACGACTAAACTTGTAATAAAACCAATAAAAATAATTAAAACTGAAATAGCAATTTAATCCACTCCTAAAATTAAAGAATGAAAATTAAAATTGAACATACCATGGCATTAATGTTGGTAGAAAACGTGGCATGCAGTGTCAACTCGGTGGATTGCAGAGGCCACCAACTTGTCAATTTCCTCTGCTACTGCTTCCATTAACGACGACTCATCCAAGCTTTTCCAACCAAAACCTCCATTTCTGACCCCCCTCTCTGAACATTTCAGCAGAAGCAGACACCAACCCAAATCTATGGAGTTTCTCCCCATTCCCTTTCTCTTTTCCATCTTTCTCCTTCTTTCCACTTCATCTTCTTCCTCCACTTCCCCCATCACACTCCCCCTCACCACCTTCCCTTCAGCTCCAGTTACAGATCCATGGCAGAACATCAATTTCCTCGTCTCTGCTTCACTCACCAGAGCTCATCACCTCAAGAGGCCGCGAACGAGTCCAAACAGTTCCATCGAGAAAGTCTCTCTGTTCTCTCGTAGCTATGGAGCTTATTCGATCTCCCTCAGCTTCGGAACTCCACCGCAGAATTTGTCGTTCGTCTTCGATACGGGAAGCAGCCTCGTCTGGTTCCCCTGCACCGCCGGTTATCTCTGTTCCAATTGTTCGTTTCCGAACTCGGATACTAAGACGATTGCGAAATTTATCCCCAAATTATCTTCCTCTGCGAAGATCGTCGGTTGCCGAAATCGAAAATGTGCTTGGATTTTTGGCCCTAATTTGAAGTCCAGATGTAGAAATTGTAACCCTAAATCTCGAAGGTGTTTCGATTCTTGTCCTGGTTATGGAATTCAGTACGGCTCCGGCGCAACCGCTGGATTTCTCCTCTCTGAAACTCTGGATTTTCCGGAGAAACGAGTGACTGATTTTCTCGTCGGTTGTTCCGTCTTGTCCGTTCATCTACCCGCCGGCATTGCCGGATTCGGCCGCGGCCCTGAATCGTTGCCCTCGCAAATGAGACTGAAACGATTCTCCTATTGCCTGGTTTCTCGCCGGTTCGACGACTCGCCGGTGAGTAGCCCTCTCGTACTGGACTCCGGTTCGGAATCCGGCGAATCGAAGACGAACCGTCTCATTTACGCACCGTTCCGAGAGAATCCGTCGGGATCCAACGCCGCATTTCGAGAATTCTATTACCTTTCTCTTCGGAGAATCCTCATCGGTGGAAAGCCAGTGAAGTTTCCGTACAAGTATCTCGTGCCGGACTCCGCCGGAAACGGCGGTGCGATCATCGATTCCGGTTCGACGTTTACATTTCTCGATAAGCCGATTTTCGAAGCCGTAGCGGAGGAGTTGGAGAAGCAACTGGTGAAATATCCCCGAGCGACCGGCGTTGAAGCCCAGTCCGGTTTGAGGCCGTGCTTCGATATATCCAAGGAGGAGAAGGTGGAGTTTCCGGAACTGGTTTTGAAGTTTAAAGGCGGAGCGAAGCTGGCTTTGCCGCCGGCGAATTACTTGGCGTTGGTGACGGATTCCGGCGTGGTTTGCTTGACGATGATGACGGATGAGGCCGGAGGCGGCGGTGGGCCGGCGATTATAATGGGGGCGTTTCAGCAGCAGGATATTTTGGTGGAGTACGATTTGGCGAAGGAGAGAATCGGATTTCGAAAGCAGAGATGCACGTGATATTTGATGGCGAATCTGACTGTGGTGGAAAAAGTAAAAGAAGAAAAATAATGGGGGTTTTATGCAAATGTCAATAAATATTTCGTTAAGAAAAATGATAAAATATAAAAAGTTCATAAATAATATTTAAATTAACAAATAAGCCTTAAATCAGTTTGAATTTTTTTTAATTATATCAACATTAAGCCTATAATATGAAGTGTCTACTATCTAAGCAAGAACATATTTATGAGTTCTTCGTTTCAAAAAAAAAAAAACATATTTATGAGTTCTTTTTCAATCTTTCATAATTCAATTTAATTCATCATTTAAGCAAATTATTGTGTTAAATTAAGTTTCGGCTGAGTGATCATATATCGATGGACGATCGAGCTAATGGAAAAGTAAAACCTACACGTAATTTTCATCTTATATTTCATTTCATGGACACATACTTCAATAACTCTACAACTTAGGATTTGGATATATCTTACAAAATATCGATTTCTCACATAGTCGTTAGATTAAAATACCATTTTTGTCATATACTTTGGATTTTGTTCTATTTTAAAATAAAATTTTAGCTTTATTGAAAAGTACAAGAACTAAAATTGGACATTTGAAAGTAGAGAGACTAAAATGAAACAAAACTCAAAATATGTTAGTTGGATTTATGATCAGGATCTTAAATCTTTATGTCCAAATTGTACTAGAACGAATGACTCTTGTCATGCTTCCTTTGAGTCTTGCTTGTCGAATTAGTGTAAATACTAAATACCACTCACGTTATGTTAAACTACCATCGAACTCAAAGTTTTGTTTTTCAGTCCAACATAGAGAGGCATGTGTGTATTTAAACATCTTTCAAAATATATTACTTATCTCTTAATTAGTTGAGTTTAATTTGTTCAACTAGGTATCGACAACTCTAAAATTTTAAGGTGATAGATAATTACGGGAAGTTTAATGTTTCTTTCTTTCTTTCTTTCCTTTTTTTCTTTTTTAGAAGTTTATTTATTTATTATTATTTTTTAAAATCGAAAAAGTTTTATTATGAGTAAGTTTTATGTATAGTTTTGAGTAGAAATTAACTGCACCACTTTCAAGTATAGGGTTTAACTAAATTGATGTGTACTACACCAATTATCTATTAAACTACCACAAGGTTTTTTAATCTAATCTAGAGGAGGGGTGAGTATATTACTTATGTGTCTTAACTAGTCGAGTTTTATTAAAGCGGAAATCAACTCTAAAAATTATACTAGTGTTAAAATGAGTTACGAGAACATTTTGGTTATATAACCTAGCTATTGAGTGTGTAACTTAAAACATTTGGTTGAAAAACATGTGAAATTATATTGATAAAGTATTGTGTAGATTATTGTTTTGTTTGAAAATTAGAAAAATGGCCATGGCCAATAAGGTTTTAGAATAATATTTGTGAGCTTTCTCTAACTCATTTTCAACTGCTAATACAAATAACTAAACATTGGCTTTTTACTACTTCTTATTGATCATAAATGATCTTTGGAAAGCTTTAATCAAAGAATAACTACAATAATAAAATTTTAGAAAAATCTATAAAGATAAAATAACTTTTTATCAGATGAACTTATATTAAGTATAAAGTATTAAATAAAATGAGCTTCCATTTCAAAATCAATTGACAAAGAGTAGAGTAACTCATACATCTTAGAAAAACATACAAATTGGGCGGCCCTCCTAATTTGGCTCTGTGTACATTCCTCTGACTGAAAACAGAGAGGCAAAGCCTTTGTTGGTTCAGCCCAATGATTGTCCAAAAACAAAAGTAAAAATAAAAAATCTATCTCACCTGTCAGAAATCAGATTTCCATAATTGTTTATTAAAAATAAAAAAATATATATATTAAAAAATCATATTCCAATTAATTTTCCACCATTTTTATTGTATTTTTTTTTTAGTTTAACATGTGAGAATTACTCATTTAGAAAAAAAAAAAAAACATGTGAATTACTAACATTTTAGTTGAAAATATATTTTCTTAACAAATTGAGTTAGGTATAGATTGCGACTAATCTTCGGTCTTTTCGAGTTCAATTTAAAAAAAAATAAAAAAATTTAATCACCATAATTTAAACATTTTATTTAAGTTAAATTACAAGTTTTTTCTTCTCTAAGAATTTAGAATGTGTTTATTAAAATCCTATGTTTTAAAATTTTCATAATAGGCCACTGAACTTTAAAAGTTGTGTCTGTTTGATTCTTTTATTTTTAAAAAATTATTTGATAATTAGACTTTTAATTTTTTGTCTAATAAATCTTTGATATTAACTTCGTCGGTTAAATGTTCGCATCTCATATTGTTGCCTATATTATTAGAGGATTATATATGGTGGGTTGCTTTGAGCTAGTCCAAGCTTTATTTGATGGTGTAAAAGTAAAACTAATAAATTTAACACTGGGACCAATTAAACATAAAATGAAAAGTTTGAAGACTTACTTAAAAAATTTATAGGGACTGAATGGATAATTTTCACGATTTAAAGACCTAAAAAAATTATAGAACAAGAAGCCTTTAAGTTCTAAAACCAAACTTATAATTAATCTAACTTTTCATTTACTTAGTCTCTAAACATTAAAATTTTTTGACTACATCGTCAAACTTCGAATCATCTTTCTATTTTAGTTTCCACCTTTGACACCATTAACAGAGCACTAATATATTTACTTAAAAAAAAAAAAACAAGCACGACTGTAACATATTCTCATTAATTAATCTATTGTCATGTCAACTCAACCCAAACTTATTTAATATATATACACACTGTATAATTAATTCAATATTAATGTTTCATGACAAAGTTTGTGTACAATTTTTAATTAGTTGGTTAGGACTTAGCAGACATCACATGTTGCCTTAGCCTATTGGACATAGTTTATAACAAAATGTACCAAAATAGAGACATATATTTATAAGTTTTAGAAGATGGGCAATTGATCCAAAACTCAATGGGAAGGTAGGTACATGTAAATTAAGTTTTGGACATAATTAATTTAATTATTTTTTAAAAAAGAAAATTGAAGATAAAGATGATTAAGTGGAGACAAATATAAGGGAAAAAATTAAAAGGTGTGTTTTTTTTTTTTTTTTTTTTTTTTAATTTATGCAATTATTGTTAGGTAAGAGAGTTGTTGATTATTGTGGGATTGGAAAAGGACCACCATTTTCCATTTGCCTATTTGCCCTATTACCATGTGCATCCAATATCAACCCACCCCACCTAAAACCTTCCATCCCAATTATTCTATTTTCTTTTTCTTTTTTCTTAATTTGTTTATTTATTTATTCTTTTTGCAATTTAAGAAAAAAAAAAAGGAAAGAAAAGAAAAGAAGTGGTACTTTGTATTTGCCTTGGATTTGGATGGGCTTTTGCACAAACTTCCAAGAGGATTTTTTCATCTTTCCTATGGAATTTTAATGGCTTCTCATAAATATAATAAATGTTTTATTGAAATTCTAACATCCAAGTACATTTGACACAGAAAAAAGCCCGCACGAGCATAAAGATAAATGTTTTCTATCGAGGTCAGATGTTTGAATCTTTCTTTCCCTTTTATGTGTGTAAATGATTGGAGAAGAGAAAAAAATATATAGAAAAATAAGGTTATATTTAATATAATAAAAATGTTAAGATAATTAAATAGTAATTTTTTAACAGGTTAAGATAATGTAAATATTATAATTTTAATTAGTGTCATGTCAACAGGATATCACTTCAACTTTGTAATTAAATGGATAAATGAATAAAAGCGAATAAAGCTTCCTCCAACTACCTCTCGACACAAAAGTTAAACAAAGTTTAATTCGCCGATGTCACATAATCAACTAAAATATCTATTTTTTCTCAATATTATGACTAGTGTACACTCCAAGTTGTGAATTAAAATTTCATCACATAAAATTTATAATAACAACTTCTTCTATCATTGAAACACATCTTAATTTTCTTTCGTTTTGTTGGATCTCACAAACAATATACATTTGATCAATAATGTCATTCCTAAAATCAAACGTCTCAACTATTTCATCATCATTTCAATCCATAACTAGTAATATAATTTTATTCCGGCAATATTTTTAAATAGAATTAATAATAACAAGTTGGTACCACCCTCAACCTCTATAATTTAATTAGTTTGATTCCTAAACTAATTTCATAATTAAAAAGAAAAAAAAAACTATTTTACTATTTTAGTCATTTTCATAAGTTTTCAATTAATCGATTTTATTTGATACTTGACCTAATTACGTATCGCTTCAACGATAAAATACTCAAAATTTTAAAAACAACAGTACAATAAACACAAAAGTTTAGGGATCAAAATAAAATTTAAAATCGATAATACTAATAGAGAGGGGCAAAATAGGAAAGGGAGGCTAAAAAATTAAAGAAATTAAAATTAAAACAAGTTGAAGTAATGAAAAGAAAATGACACCTTAACCAAAGCTCACGCAAAATGGTGATGGGCAGAAGATATGCACAATCTTTAAACACTATATTTAAATTTCCAATATTATTATAAATACAACTTTAATAGGAAAATTACACAAATTGCCACCGACGACCTCTAAATTTTTGCTCTCTTTACAATTTCACATAATAATTTTTATTATTTTCATTTTCATTTTCAATTTTATTCTATGGAAAAATTTACAATTCACAGACTCTTTATCCCAACGTATTGCAAAACAAAAATTAAAAAGAAAAAGAGGACAGAGAAATATAGAAAACTAACGGCGTTAAGGAGAGAGAGAACGGAGAGCAAGAATTCTGACGGCAAATAAACGGAGCTTATACACTGACGCTGCACGGCCGAACCAACTGGTACTTAACGGCGTTATTACCGACGATGATACCGGCGGTAGGATTTCCGAACATGATCGCCGCGGGACAGTCGACGTCGAGATGGTAGCGGCCGGAGACGAAGGTGCCGACCTTGAATCGGACGCGACCGGAGAGTTTGATCGACAAGAAGACGGTGCCGACGGACTGGTCCTGGTTGAGAGCGGCGCCGTTGTAGGGAGAGATCGGGATGTTGTTGCCGACGAGGAAGGGAGACCAGACGTTGAGGTCGTTGTGGCCTTGGTAGGTAGGCTGAATGATGGTACGGAGAGTGATCTGTTGGTTGCGGTAGACGGCGAAGACGTCGAGGCTGTCGTAGAAGACTCCGATCTTGTCGTTAGGGTTGCGGGAGGAGACGGTGACCTGTATGCTGGAGGAGAGGAAGTTAGCGGCGGAGACGTTGAAGAGGAAGACGGTGGCGTCTTGGATGATGAATTTGGGCTTGGTAGGCTGAAGAATGGCCCAAATTAGGAGGATGGTGAGGAGGACGATGAAGAGGAAGATGAGGATTCCGGCGTAGATTCGGCGGATTAGCTTTGGGCGTTTCTTGCTGTGGTGAGCGCATTCCTTTGACATTTCGTCGCCGGCGCCGGTGACGACGGAGGATTGGCGTTTGTGATTGAAATTTGTTGCAGAGAGAGAGAGAGAAATGAAATCGTTCGTCCACTATGTGTGTCAGTAAGTAGAGATTGGGTGAGAGAATGATGATTTGGAGTGTTATTTATGGATGATAAAATGTAATTTCTATGGCTCACAACAAAATGTGTCTATTTAATCTAATAATATATAATATATCAAACACATTTTTAAGTTGAATTATACTTTTTTTTTTTTATTAAAGTTTAGAAGTTAAAAAGCGGATTGTAAAATATATATTCTCAACCAAGAGGTCAAATATTTGAATCTTCTAGATACTAAAAAAAATCAAATTCTCATCACTAAAAAAAAGCTTATATTTTTTTAATTAATTTTTGTAGAAAACAATGCATATTATTCCCACCCTCAAGATATATAGGGGTTCATTAGTTAAAGTATTTATTATGGACAATACTTAACTACACATAGATATGTAGGTATTTCTTTAATTTTACACACCACCGTTAAATGTTGACAATTAGAAGGGATAAAAAAGATATTTCTCATTTTGTACGGTTCTTTCTCTTAGTTGTCAGATTTTAATGGAAGTGTGTAAGGAGATCCTACACACCATTGTGTAGCTAAGTATTGGTATAGGTTGATATTGTCGTTTCCATTTCTCTAATAGTTTTTTTTTTTTTTTTTTTTTTTCCAGTTAACATGTGAGAGGTGAAGATTTGAACATTTAACCTCTTGGTTAATGATATATATATACCTCAATGTTTTCAAGTTGGCATCTTTAATAGTTATTTATACATAGATCTTAATGAATAAGAATATAGATTTTGTTATTTTGTATTAATTTAAAATAATTATTTATGTCAAACTTGAGCGTAGCTTAACTGCTTAAGGCATCATCAACCAAAACTTTAAATGTTTGAATATCCCATCCTAAAAAAATCTATATATTTTGAAAGTATAATGACTAAAATGGACAAAAGTTGTTAAATATACAAGGTAAAAAATGTATGGTTTAAAAGTACAATCACCTAAAGGGATAAAAATGGTTTTTTTTTTTAATGGATAAGAACTAGAAAAAAAACATGGACAAAATATGATTTAAACGTTTGGCTTTTTATAAATTAAGGGGAAAATATTTTAGAATTAGTTTCATCAAAATATCAAATCTTAGAGTTAATTTTTAATATTGGCATCTTTCTATTGTATATATATAAAAAAAGAATAAGACAATAACGATAAAAGTACATGAACTAAAAGCGAAACCAAACCAAATAAACTATAATATAAAAATTATAATTAAGAGGAAAATAAAAAAGGTAGTAGTAGTAGTTAGAAAATAAAGTGATATATAATTAATTTACTCATCACTAGTAAATATAATAATTAGTTTGTGAAGACAAGAAATTAAAGCAAAAAGGGAAGTTGAGATGGGAATAGGAGAGAAGTGTCAACAAAAGCCAACTCCAACCATTAAATTATTGGAGTTTGGTGCTTTTATGTGTGTGTGTGTTATGACTCACTTTTTTCTTTTTGAACACTAAAATTCTTAGTTTTGGTCTTTATTCATACCAACTTTTTATGTTTATCTTTTCATTCCAATTCCAAGTCTTCCATTATTGCCTCTTTAGAAGACATGGTATCATCAATAACAACATTTTTTCCATGTTAGATTGATCTTCTCCAGCTACCTCTCTTTTTGGTCGAGTACACATAATTATTACAAAATAATTATCTGCAATTATATATATATAGTTGTTATTTAGTTTGAAGACATACCGTTTGATGTTAAGAAATGGAGCATTTAGATAAAGCGAGATTATATTAAACAAATTTCTTTAAAAGAAAAGTTTATGACTTTGATTTTGATTTTTGAAATGTGTTAGGGTAAAGGAGTGCTTGTATGACACAAAGTTAAATTTATGCTCGGGAGGGAAGCCTACAATAATAAATGAAGAAGAATGTGAGCTTCTTGACAATTGTAGCTCGGGATGTTCACCAGGCGAATTCCCTGCTTACCTTTGCAACATCGGGGTAGGAAAATAACATCCCTATTGACGAATAGGTATTGGACGGTTATGTATAATTGGCTCTAGACTATTAAAAGAATACATTACTTGAGATTGATAAATGATTAGTTAAGATTTGAATGAAAAATCTTCTACTAATAATTATTAAGGTATATCTCACTAGAAAAACACTTGACTTAAAGACCGTTGAAGACACACGTCTATTTCTCTATACTTTAAATGAGTTTAAAATCTACACAATTAATAAAATAGTCTTTATAGAACAACTTGAATTCAACAATAAACACTAAATCTCAATCTCATACAATGACCAGGGTCCTACAAAAGCAACGTCTATCCAACTCTCAATAGTAGAGGCTTACAAAATACAATAGTTGAAAGTACATTCACAGTGATATATACTTTTATACACGCTCAATTGATTGTGAATTTAGGTCCATATCCTTTCACATATCCACCGCGATAAAGAGATCTTAAAAAAGTATATAGATGAATGAAAAAATTGTATCTAGTCGATAGAATGCTCTTTAATTAATATTTTTGGTATTGGTATAAAGTTAGTACTTAATTAACTCATGGTAAATTTATAAAAAGAAGAAAAGTCTTTTTTTTTTTTTTTTTTTTTTTGGGAAAGAAAGAGAAAGTGGGTCTGGGTTTAACGTGCAAAAGAAGGTTCCAGCCAATTCCAAAAGGGCTTTCGTTTTCCATTGGGTTATTAATATTAAAGAATAATATTCAAACTCTCTCAAAAAAAAAAAAAAAAGAAAAAAAAAGAATAATATTCAAACCGCCACAAGCTGCCAATGCCGACCATCGTGTGTATAAATAGGAACACCAAAGTTTCTGAGCTGACTTTCATTAAAAGTCTCTTATTTTAGGTTTCAATTTTCAAATTTACCATATAATTAGGGGAGCCTTCCTGATTTTGAAACTTTCTACGAACTCAATTTAGGTTCCGTTTAATAACCATCTCGTTTTTTGTTTTTTGTTTTTGAAAATTAAACTTATAAACACTACTTCCACCTATAAGTTTCTTCATGTTTGTCAAGTTTTTAAAATTAGAAAAAGTAGTTTACAAAAACTTTTTTTGTTTTTGAAATTTGCTTAAGAATTTTCATGGGTCCTCAACAAATATGAAAACCACGGTAAGGAAATTAGGTGAAAACTGAAAACAAGCATAATTTTCAAAAACCAAAAACAAAAAACCAAATGATTTTCAAATGGGACCTAGTTTCTCGTTTTCGATATGATACTATGATTTTAAAAGCTTCAATCTAGACTTTATGATTTGGATTTTTTTTTTTCTTTTAAAAGACTTATTTCATTTTGATGTCTATAACTTTAAAAGTTTTAATTTGATCCTTATGATTTAGGTTCAATTTCAATTTTATTTCATTGAGATCAACAATACATGAGAGTGGAAATTCGAACCTTTTAACTTTTTGATCGAAGATATAGTGTTTTGACCTATTGAGTTATACTTAAGTTATGGTTCCTACAATTTGGTTAAAAACCTTATTATAAATTGAACAAAACTTGGTTGCATACCGGTATGGAGGAATCTCCCTACATACCCCATCAAAATCTTGACAACTAAGAAAGAGGAAGGGAAAAAATGAGAAAACTTTTTTATCTCTCTTAATTGTCAACATTTTAATGGTGGTATGTAGGGAGATTCCTACCTACCGGTTTGCAGCCAAGTTTTTTCCTTATTAATGGTTCCTAAACTACTTTTACTCACCTAAAAATCAACATATTTTCTCTTATTTTTTACTCAACTTTGAACATACGTAGAAAACGGTCATCTCATCGTCACTTAAACATAAAAGTGTCATGTATATAAAATATAGTTAACAACTTAGATGATTTTGATATTTGACCATATCGAAAGAATAAAATAGAAACGTTTAAAGTCACAAGGGACTAAAATTGAAAGTAAACCTAAATTATAATAATCAAATTGAAAATTTTAAATCCAAAGAATCAAATCAAAGCCAAGCTCAAACTAGAAGGGTAAAGTTAGTAATTTAATATTAGTTCATTTATTTGTACAAAGTAGTAAAGTCTGTTTCATGTTGCTAAAACTTTAAGTGCTTTCATTTTCTGCTTCCATTAAAAGCTCATATCCTTTCCCACACAATAAAGAAAAATAAAACCTTTTTAAAAAAATAATAATAAAATAAAATAAAATAAAGACTTTCACTACTACATCTTGAGTCATACTCATGACAGCGACTGGATCTTTATGGGCCGTTCGATCATTTTCTGTTGTTTTTTTGCCTTTGAATTTTGTTCAAAAGAACCAAATTTTAGAGAAACCACCACCTAATTAATATTATGCTTAATTAATTCTCCTCTTTTTTAAAAAAAAAATTCCTATAAGATAATATATAAATATCTCTTTTTTTATTTCATATCTGTGAAGATTTCCTTTTTTCTTTTTTAAAAAAGAATAGATTAGATGGAGATTTGAGTATTTGATTTATAAAAATCGAAAGATTACTGATGTCTTAATCAATTGAACTATGTTTCATATTTACATGCTTGTAAAAAGGTTATTCTATGTAAATATATTATACTTTTATGGGGTGGTTGCAACAATAGCAAAAGGGGAATTTCTATTTGCAAGCGTGGCTTCACTTTTTGAGGTTTGCAATTATGACAAAAAAAATTCAGCCCAGCCCAAAACGTGAATAGAAAAAGTCAAAAATACCCTTTCCAAAATTTTCTCGTGTTTTACTGTTATGAAGTATATCATTGGTATATCAAATATACTGTTGATATACTACTGATATACCTAAAATGAAATACATCAGATATACTGTTGATATACTACTGATATACTTAAAATGAATTATATCTGATATACAACCGATATACCCTACTATGGTATATTAGTGGAATGATATTCCTAATATGAAGTATATTAATAGTATATCGTTATTTTATACTACATATACTACTAATATACTCTGATATATATTAGTGAAATGTTATTCCTAGTATGAATTATATATCAACAGTATATCAGCAGTTCATATTAAATATAAGAAATATACTTAAAATAAAGTATGTCACTAATAATTAAAAATATATTGATGATTTTTTTTTTTTTTTTACAAAATAAAGTCCATCATTGATATATATTCAGTCATAATCAAGTATATCAATGTTATTAATTATTTGAGTAGTATAACAAAAGAGGTATATCGATGGTATATCAATGTTCATAACAAGTATATAAGAAAAACATTTTATGTTATAAAAACAAACATTTCATTTAAAATACGTAAATAACACAACGCAATTCAATAAAGAGAAAATGAACACATATAAAATATAAGTAAAGAAAAGTAACATTTCATATATCAGGTATATCATTCTTATATCAATACTCAGGTATATCATAGGTTACACTTATCAAATTAAGTATATATTAGATATATAATTGTATTCATTCGAGTATATCAAATTTGGCATATCAGTGAACTGATATACTTTATATTTGGTATATCAATAAATATAAAGTATATCGTTTGATATACTACTAATATATCAGTTGATATACCAATAAAGGTAAAACTGGAATAATAAAAAAAGCGAAAATCAGATTTTAAAATTTTTGCTATATTTGCAAATCTCAAAAAACATAGCTAAATTTGCAAATGTCCTAATATTTTTTGTTACCCATTACAATTTTCCTATTTTTATTCTACGGATTAGAAAGATGATTGGAGTTGAACTTTCATAAAAGTACATTTTAAAAATATTTTTTTTAAAGAAAATCATTTTTAACAATGGTCTTTTAAATTCATTGGGTTGATATTTGATTAGAGAAAGTGAATTATTTGGAATCTATTTGTCAATTTTGATGATATAACGGGTCACCTTTAAACTATTTTTCTATCACATCACTTTCTTGTAGATATAATTAAAGATAAATGATATTGATATTTTGATCGTTTAAGACTATTTTTATAACAATATGAATCAAATTGTCATGTTTTAGAGTAACGTGACTAAATAAAAACATTTTTTTTTTTTTTTTTATTTAGAGGACCATCATTTCCCTTTTCTATTGAATTCTATTGAAGTTGAAACACAATAGAGTTTTGTCATTTCTTTCAAGCAGGTCATTTTTTTTTTAAAAAAAAAAATAGTCTAGGTTAATTAAGCATGATCGTACGTGTAGATATATCTATATGACTACATTTATATATATATTTGATGTTTTCTATTAGTTGAATTAGTTAACGAAGATGTTATCAAAAAAAAAAAAAGTTAACGAAGATTTGTTATTTATGTTCATTTTATTACGCTGGAGTTGTAAATCAGTTTACTTGGTTATTCTTTGTTATTTCTGTTAAATTCCCTCTCTATGAAGAGGAAGACGACGCGGCGCCGAAGACCATCATTTTCAGCCAAGATGAAGTGGAAGACGAAACGGCGCCGAAGACGAAGAGACGAGCACGAATGAGGAAGACGAAGACGAAGATGAAGAGGCGCCGGCGAGGAAGACAAAGAGACGAAGAGACGAAGAAGAGGAAGACGAAGCGACATCTGCTGAAACCCAAATCGAATAGAGGAAGATGAAGAAGAGGAAGACAAAGCGGCACCGACGTCTGCTGAAACCCTAAATCGAACAGAGGAAGACGAAGAAGAGGAGGACGAAGCGGCTGAAACCCTAAATCAAACAGAGGAAGACGAAGAAGAGGAAGACGAAGCGGCTGAAACCCAAATCGAACAGAGGAAGACGAAGTGACTGAAACCCAAATTGAACAGAGGAAGACGAAACGGCGCCGACGTCTGCTGAAAGTTTTTTTTCCGCCTGAAACCCTAAATCGACAAAAAACAGTTTTTTTTTTTATATGGGTTCGCGTTCGGCTTCAACAGACAAAGAAGGGGCGACTAAATGAAAACCGTACCGCGGTTCGGTTCGGTCAGATTTAAAAGGTACACCCGACCCGACCCGACCCGACCCGGTTCGGTTCCTTTCACCCCTACTGATTTACAACTCCAATATAATAAAATGAACAAAAATAACTAAACAAAATTCAACTAATAATTTTGAAATTCTCAATTTACTTCATCGCCGACCATTTGAGAGGAATCTTAAGTCATCTCCATCTTCGCAAATATATTTTTATTATATATATATATATAATAGTTTTGTAAAATTAATAGGTGTTGTTTTGGATTTTTTGTTGGCAAGGTGTTAGGTGTTGACCTTGACTTTGCTTCCTTGCTTTTGAGTGTGTAAATTAAAAAAAAAAAAAAAAAAAAAAAAAAAAAAAAAAAATCAAATTGGCAAAGATATTTAATAAAGCATACAAAGCATACAAATTATTTCGATACACGAGTCAATGCATTGAGTCCACCATAAAAAACACCAAGTCAATGATGTCTAGTGAAACTAGTTTAGATCTACAAGTAAATTTTATCTAATCACACTATATTGCTTTTCAGACAGAGATCTACCTCTTTGGAAGTAGGTCAGAAATTACTTAGAAATTCATGTTTTGAGGCTCATTCGTTCTCTTTCCATAATTCATTAGTCTCACATTGTAATAATTCTTATATGTAATTTGTTTAGATAAAAAAGATATGTTTGAAACATACTCTTTCCTTTTATCTCGTTGTCATATGATTGATCGTACAAACTTTCTCCTCTCTAATCCTCTCGTAAAATTTCACAATGTTATCCTTTTACATCTACCCACCATAAAAACTTGATCAAGAAGCTCAATACATTTTTAAAAAAATAAAGGTTAAAATATATTGAAAAAAATTAACACAATCAAACAACGGTCGTTAACCAACAATTGACCATAGCTACTAATGGATTGACATTAACTCATCAAAAACTTCAAGCTTTCATTTTTTTTAAAATAATAATAATAATTTCAACCCCATGTTTTTTATTTGAAATTTATAAATGGGTATTTTGTAAATAATCCTTACTCTTTTTCTCATTTCGAAAAAATATTATTTTCCCAATGTACATTCCATCTAGGAAGGGCTCGTGATTCTATAAGATTTAATATAGGACAATTGGATATATATTTATTAATATATAATATTATATTTATATGGTTTTAAAAGCAAGATTGAGGTGGAAAAAAGTAAATGGATGTTGATAAGTTGGAAAGGGCTGCATGTGCAGATCAACCAATAGAATTATTTGTTTTTTTTTTTTTTTTGGAAATAAATTAGAATTATTGGGTTTGTTTGAAGATAGGATTTTGATTTTGAATTTGTGGTTTAATTCATTATTCATTTCACTTTCTCTTCACAACCCTACACTATCTTCCTCGATTCCCCAATATTCCTCTTATTCTTTGGCTTTCTCTTCTTCTTTTCCTCCCTTTTTCAAGGGATTTTTAAAATAAATAATACTTCCTCCACTACATATTTTAATTAAAAAAAAATAGTTTTATTTTTGTAAAAAATGATGACAAAAATGCTTAAATGGCATTTTGGTACCTGAACTCTTAAAAAGATACTAAAGGGATATACATGGACTCTTTTATTAAAGTTTTGGAGGGAAAACAAAATCGTCCAAAAAGTTAGAAATTAGAGAACTTTTTTTGTTTCCGTGACTTAAATAGAAGAGTTCATTCTATGTTTTTAGTAATTGTTTAAGATTGTTTTATTTTTTCTCTAAAACTTTTTAAATATTTATTGGAATCATAAATTTTATAAAAATTATAATTTTTGGATTGTTGTTATTTTGTTACCCAGTATATGGACCTCATTGAAGTGTATCTCAAATCCATGTTATCGGTAGGAACTAAAAGGGTTAGCTTTTTAAAGCTTAGAGATTAAAATAGATAGTTTGAAAATCCATAGGTCTTATTAAAACTATTAATTGGAAGTTCACGAACCGAAAAGAATACTCGGACTAAAATAAAATTCAGATCTCAACAAAATTATATTCACTCACTTTAGACAAGAGAATTTCAATTAAATAACTACAAACTTCATATTATTCACGAAATTATGTGAATGGTTTTAGTACTATTCTGAATACTACTAAATCAAAATATTTTACAAATTAATATATTTTTTTAATTAACCACAGATTCATATAAATACTCTAAATGGAGTGACAAGGCCGTTGTCTTCTTCTGAGGTGCTTCTGGAAGCGTGTAAAACACGGACCATTGAAAACGTTGCCGTTTAGTCTCTAAACTCCACCAATGGCGCTTGTTTGCCACGCGCTTGAGAAGGTATGTGAAATAGGAAAAAGAAAAAGGGAAACTTTTTGAGGGTTTGGAAATTCTCATATTGGATAATTCCAAAGAAGAAAATGGCAAAAAAAAAAAAAAAAAAACAACAATTTGTCACTGAAACTTGAGGTTGAGCCATTACAATTTATTTATTCGCCAAAAGGATCGCCATTTTGTTGCATAAAACAATTATTTGGTTTTTTTTCAAAAAAAAAAAAAATTATTTGGTTTGTGAAAAACTTTTCTCTTTGCCGTATCTGAAATGAAAATGAGAAAGTTATTTGAACACGATTCGATTTAAAAAGTGAGCTTTGTGTATATAATAATTATTTATTGAATTTACGAGAAATAAGAAAATGCATTAAGTTGTTTTTAGTAATTATTGAATGCTGCTTGATATTATAATTTTATAATTTTTTTTCTAAGATTAAATAATTTGTTAAATTATAAATTATTCGTGCATGTTGAACAATTATATGGACTCCACCTTCATTTTCTTGAACACTTATTTTGTCTCTACTATTGTGATAGGTCCACACTTAATTTGCTTTTTTGATTAATTATATTGTAAATTAGGAGAATGAGATTGGCGCCCAGAACCTATAAATGTAGACACTAATGACTAAATTGATCGCATTTTATATAAGATAAAACTCAAAAAATATAAAAGAAAAATAGAAAAATTCAAATCTGCGAAAAAAAATTTGTGTATGTTCCACTATGCGAATGAATATGACTTCCTATTAGGAATTAATATAACTCAAGGACAAAAAAAAAAAAAAAAAACTAACTAAGCTTACCTCAACCATAGATGACAAATGAAAAATGACATCTACACGAATAAGGTAATAAAAACTTTGTACCATCAAATATCATAATTTGGCTTATATTTAGTGGTTTTTTCATGGTAATTATTATAATATTTTAGATCGAAACGACTTTTGTCATCACTATATTTACTACCAGATCTCTTGCAATTGAAATGAAAGGTTAAATATGTTTTTCCCTGTTCCACCTTCTACAAATTTCGTACTCGTAAAGACAAATATACTAATGAAGATTTCCCATTACGACTATAGTTCATTTCAATGTCATAAGAGGTTTCTAAGGAAATTGTCCAACATATTCATGATATTAGTTACACATCTAATAATCCACCTATCATCGTGAAAAAGTGGCAATTTCTTGGTCCCTTGACATTATTCATGACCATCTTCCTCTAAGTCTAAGCTAATGTGTCTATGTTGTTCTTGACAACAGCCAAAGAATCGATACTCGATTTCGTCAACGGATTGGCCACGGTTGTAAGGTTGAAGTGTCTACAGGATATGTTGTCATACTAAGGAATAAAACAAACAAATATAGTCAACATCTTCTTTGATATTCCTCTATGATTGATATGTCATAAAATTACTTCCCTCATGTACCTCAACATTTGAGGTGCATCAAAGAACCATAGAATGACCAGAAGGCTTACTTTACTGTACTTTTGTTCTTCGAAGTACAAGGAAAAGTCCATATAAGTGATGGAAAGACTCACCTTGGTGTGTACCTTTAGTGGTCAAGGTGCATCAAAGGAAGCCTTGGCCTCCCCATGTGGTTTTCATGGTTCTTTGGCAATCATATAAATCTTTAACAAAGTAAACAAAGACGAGGAAGAAGAAAAGTCCAAATCCAAATCCAAATCATGCATAGATGTCTCTTAATCCTTACTCTTAGGAGCCCAAGAAAAGTTCTTATTTACTTAACAAATGTAAAAAATGTGCTCAGAGGTCAAGAAAACTACTTACACGTCTGGAAGCACAGGAGAATGCTCTTTTGCTGATATTGGGAAAGGTTTAGGGGGAAATTCGGAAAGTTTGTATTTACAGGAAAGTATGAAGGAAAGTATCATGTACTACTGTGATTAAGGATTGGGAAATACCAAGTATATTGGATAGGATCCATTGAAAGTTAACTGTTCTGCATAGCAGAGTGGAGATGCATCATATCCTATTTAGTTTGATGGTATAAGTCATTCATATCCTTCAGCCATATTATAAATTTGATAACTATTTCTCCCTTTAGTACAAGAAACCTAAAGAAAATGAAGAAAGTGCAGCCAAGCTCAAGCGTTTGGAATTTTTCTTCTACATTGACATAAATTATTAATTCTAAAATGGTTCTGAAAAATTCTAGAGATACAATTAATAAACACAACTTTGAATATTTTCCTATGTACTACTGTATACTAAAAGTTAAAGGCAAGCTCGAGAAAGCAAATTGACATATACACAATAAGACCATTAACAAAAAATCTTGGTGCTGCAACAGGAAGAACTTATCATACTGATGGCAACTGCACTAGGAGCATGTAAATGTGGAAAATATCCGCAAATGGATGGAAAGAATCTAATGATACAAATTGTAGAGAAGAAAAGAAAAAGGGGGGAGGGGGGAAGTACCTGCTCTAACTTTGTCCATGTACAGAGCAATTTGAGAAGCTACTAGCGCTTTTGTTCACTGAATGTCTTGCCCTCAAAAAATTCATTTAGCATACGCTCAAGATCCTCAGGTGAATATCTGATGTATTTTGAAGGATTTTTCCCATTCTCAACCATAGGCCTGTTGCACAAGCATTCTACGCATGAATACACACAAATTTATATGTTAAAGTATTATTATTTTAAAGTTCAGCAATGAGAACATGCCCGAAACGCTTGATGAAGGATCGGTAGGCAGGCAATAAAACTTCAGCAACTGCCAACCTCAATGACTCCCGCAACTCACTGTCAGGAACTGTCCATTGAGATTGCCGTTGATGAAGCTCTTCAAATTGGATGTTAAAAGTCTTAAACCTATCTTTCACCATAGCTCTTGAGAGTCCACTGCTAGCATCTCCCGAAGCACCACCACTACCTGAGGCCTGAACAGTGAGGCACTGCAAAATCTGCTCACAAGAAACAAGGACCTTAGTATGCTAACCTTCCAGAGAAGCTCTCGGTTTTCTAAGAACTTAGATAACAAATACTGATAGAAAAAGCAGGCTAGTATGTTATCCATGATCTTCACATTCCCTAGAAAGAGTTTCATAATTGCCATTTTTAAGGTTCCCTCTTGACCTTATGAAACGATATTGTACAATGACAGATGTGAGTTGTGATCGTTATTTGACCCATCCTAATGTAAATGAGAGGCAATATATCAATGAACTGGCTCCAGACGACATTTCAAAGAAAAGTGAAGAATATAGAGAAACATCGGCCGATTGGAGCACTATTATTTTGATTACCAAGAGACATTAACAGCCCGATGCCTCAGTGGATCACTTAAAATGTATGATAGAATATGCCAATCAGCCAATGAAGTCCTTAAACAAGAAAGTTTTTTTTTTCCTTTTTTTGTTTTTTTTTTTTAAATCACTTAGTAAAGAAGAGGCACGTAGTCGAATAAATATAAAGTGCAATTCTTTTTTTGTCAAGACAACTAGTTCAGTTATACCATGAAAAATAAACCAACTTTTTCACCAAATTGGCTGCAAGTTCTTGATGTCATCCTTGATATTATAAAGATCATATCATACACGTTACAGAAAAAGTGCCAGTAAGGATAGGACTTCCTCTAACTTTTGCTCTTACACCAATCTATTGTCAGCATTAGAAGAGAAAAACCAGAAGTAAGGGATTGAAAGTTATATTCGTTTCACAAGCACATTTGTAATACAAGAAGAAAAGGTTTAACGATTTACGCAACAGAGCATAATAGTTATGTTCAATTCACAATAGAACATGAACATAGATATCTGTTTGACTGTTGGAACTTTGGGGCAGCAATTTGAGTGCTGAAATAGATTCAATAATCAAGAGATTGAGAGAGAGCTCCCTTAGAAAGAGTTGAGTGAACCAAACCTTTGCCCAAGAAATCCGCTTATATTGATTTGCATGCTGTTGCACAATTCTTCGATGTATCTGCACCCAGTCATCACCCAACAAATCTTTTGCCTCTGATCTGAGAACTCAGTAGAACAAACTATTACCAATAAGATAAATCTTGATCTTTTGACATACAAACCAAATATACAACGAACCTTCGGACAGATCTCACTATATAGTGAATATTGTTCATCAGAAATAACTGAGTTAATGCAGGATCCCTATATTGCTTAGATTTTCCATCAAGATTAGTCTGAAGGGCCTGCATAATTCTTGTAGTTACTATTGCTAACTGAGCATCTGGATCACCAGCCTCAAAGTCTAGAAATAGTTGCTTCAAAGTAGATTGGTAGCTGTACATTTTATGTTGTTTATGAGAAACATAGTTTTGTAGCAATAGGGTAAGAAAAGGAAATAAAAACAACAATTAAAACAACAGACACAATTGCCAGCAGATTGTATGAAAAGGCGGCAATTAGCCATCATGATGGATTTATAATATTAACAATATTAATAGAGTAGTGGTAACTGAACATAATCAATAACCAACAACTAAGTTTCTCCAATCACCTGCAATTTGAGGACGCACATGAAGGAAATAAATCATTCACAAAGGACAGAAAATAAGAGATAGTAATTGAAGGAATTTAATGTATCAAAAATCATTTCTTATGTTCGAAGGACCCAACAAGAGGGAGGGTGGAAAAAAAAGGACAAAAGGACAGCCAGAGAAGTTCTTTTGGAGATCATCTATGAACTAAAACAAAATAGTTCAGAGCAGAAAAACAGACAGTGGTTTGAGGTAATAACATCAATTGTAAAGATGAATGAGAAAGGGCATATACTTCAAGCAACAACTTGGAGAACGTATTAGTGCAGTTGTTGTTGTATGGTATGTCAGGGATGTGGGTCATAGTTCCAAGGGAAAAAAATATGACAAGAAATATTGAAGTGGAAGCCACAGAAAGTATAACTTACTCAAATAAAAACTTGACGTAGTTTATCACATAACTAGTCAAGGGATGAACAGTCCCATCAAGAACAGCAGTTTTTGTGGCATCTTTTTCTACGGCTTCTTCAAAATCAACAAAAGTCTCTTGAGCTGTCTCAGCAAGACGTCTTGTTAAGCTCAATGCAGAATCCCGCATTTCAATGCATGTTTTACTTCCAAAAAGTGTTTCAATCTGCTCTTAGCATGCCATCAAAAGGAAAATGAAAGGTAAAAGAGTACATATTAGTGTTCGCAAGTTGCACTTGTGGAAATATGTTTTCGGTCTTCTCACATACAGAAGCATAAAAATCTAAGTATGACATCAATTTACTGTAGCAAATACAGTATTTAATAAGTCACCCATATTCAGATAGATTTCTATAGTTCATTTTATCTTTATGGTACAAACCCATAAAAATATGTAATAATACAACAATCTCAACCATACAGAATATATGGCTCCAAAGTGATTCAGCAATTTTACACTCGGGGTAAAAGTATAATATAGCATATACAATAAAAGAAGTAGCATAAATCATTATGCACATCAACTAACAGGAGATGCTTAGATCACTTGAAAATTTTGCCATAACTAAAGATAAATATTTGTCCCTAATGTTGCATTCTACAATTTCACTCCTATTCTTTTAAGAAACTTTCAATTTTACCTTTAATATATAGATATATCTCAATCAAGTACTTTCACAAAAACAATTAAAAGAAAAACTAAAACATGCTAATAGGAATATGATGTGACGTTAAACTATCTTCCTCTACAATTTGAGATAAACGAACCAAGGAAGGGATGGAGCTTAAGACAGTGGAAGAGACTTGAGGGACAAACAAAGGTCCAGAGAGTAAAGGAAGGAGATGAGAGGAAGAATGTAGATAGATGGAAAGAGAGAAATGAATTTTTAATAGTTGGAGAAACAAGTGAAATAAAAATAAATTAATGGAAACTCATTACTTAGGTGTCTTATTTTTCGAACACCTAGGATAAATTACCTTGCAACACCGACCACCTCATCTTCCAATTCATTTTTTATTTCACATCATCTTAACTTTTAACATTTTTCTAAAGAATGATTTAATTATGATAAATTGATATGTTAAAAGATGAGATTATTGAAGTCAACATAGAATTGACATTTTGAGTTATCAGTCAGGTGAAGTTATATTTAAAGTTCAAAAATAAATTGGACGAAAATATTCAACATTTAAATTTTATTTTGCCTTTGACTTCAAGAAAGATAACAGAGTGATATTCTTTAATAAAATATACCTTCTGCTACTAAAATAAACATTGTCTGCCATGTACAAGTAATTCTAAAAATTTCATCCATTAAGATTCTAGAGAGTAAAATTCTATTGTATGAAGATAGTTTCTAATTTTAAATATATAATAGATAAATATAAAGAGGATAATTTAAGCATTAAATAAGATTAGAGAAAATTTAAAGGATAATCAAACGTTTTTCTCCTTGAACCTCCTTTAGATGAAGTATGAATCTATACATATAAACCCAAACATCATAAATTTGAAAATATTAAAAGTAATGCCCGATATTTGGGTAAAACTGATTATCATTTATGTTCCAGGTATTTGAAAGAGAAGCCATAAGGTGTCGTCTATTCCTCCACTCCAAAATTAAACTTGAAAAAAGAAAAATACAAAAGGATAAAGTTGTACCTCAGATTGCAGTTCTCGCATTATTTCATACATGTCTAAAAGAACAAACAATTTTTCTGGAGATCTCTTGCTTTTGGCAATTGCCTCTCCAAAACTTAGTAGCACTGACACACTGTTTGCAGTCACATCTGCGAAGCATTGATCCTGGAGAGAGTCTGCACCATCAAATATTTGATCACAGATTTTCCTTTCCCCAGCAAACAGCAGTTTGACCTTTTTCAAGCAGTATCAAAAAATTGGGAAAAAAAATTAAAATAGGACTGCAGAATAGAAAGATTAAATAACCACAACCAAATATGGCACGTCCTTACAGCAATGCGCATGTAATGTATCCAGTTCCCAATCTTAGCTTCAAGAGCCTCCCACTGCATTTTCTGGACATCATCCTTGCTCAGCCTCTCAACACCTAATTTCCTAAGACTCTGTTCTAAAACTGAAGCGCGAGTATCCCTGATATAAATTAAGTAATTTATTCCATTAGTCCATATTTTGAAGGGCTGAATAGAAAGTTACAGGAGAAACAATCCTCATATTGAATAAACTAGTATTCAAAATGTTAACTAGTGAAACACCACCTGAAAGCCAGAAAAAAGGTGATACCTGTATATTCTAAACAGTTGCTGCTGATGGCCAGCCAGAATCATTTGTTGGGCCAAATCATGCAACAACGGAAGAACCCTGGGAGGAATAAGAGTTGGGGGAATGAAGATGGCAGCTTCTAAGCTTTTGTTGTGATGGTCAGAATTATTTTTGCTACCACTATCACCTTGCTGCGCAGAGGCTGATGATGGACGCAAAGAGTTGGGGAGGCAATCGAAAAGACGATCAGGTTCCACTGGCTTACTGCAATTTGATAAGGTCCACATTCATTGTGCTTGTTTATCAATCAATAGTACAATACGGTACAAAAATCTTAAATATTAATTAAAAGAACTGCTTTGCCAATTGTCAAAAGTCAGCAAGAACCAAGCTTTTCAGCAGGTCTAATTATATGATAGGAAGGCAGAAAATCTGAATAACAAAATATTGTAAGCTCAATATAACAGCCTAAAGATGGAATAAAATTATAAAATGTTAAGGGTTGATCAAGCGGCCGCCGGCCATAGCAAGAAGTCCTTTGTTCATTTAAGCAAGGCTTCCCTCCCGGGCTCGGGTTAGACTCCAAGTGATTCATATTCCCTCCCTTTTCCTTTCCCCTTAAAAATATGTGAGATACTAATTAAAACCTTATTCATTATGGGTACAAATTTCAACATATAAATAAGATCCTCCAGCTAACATGTTTTTTTTTCTTACATGCATTTTTAACTAAGGTTTTCTTACATTCATAAAGGTTTTCTTAAAATTATAAAATGTTAAGGGTTGATCAAGGTGACCATAGCAAGAAGTCCTCTGTTCATTTATCAAAGGCTTCCCTCCTGGGCTCGGGTTAGACTCCTATTCATATTCCCTCCCTTTTCCTTTCCCCTTAAGAATATGTGAGATACTAATTAAAACCTTATTCATTATGGGTACAAATTTCAACATATAAATAAGATCCTCCAGCTAACATGTTTCTTTTTCTTACATTCTTTTTAACTAAGGTTTTCTCACTTCAATTCTTTTTCTTTTGTCCGCTGACTTGATACTATTAGCTGGAGAAGAGTTTTTATTTTCACTATAATTTCATTACTTGAGGTTAATTTAACGAATAGAGTAAGACAATAAAGAATGAATATTCATTCTAATAGAAATTACGAAAACAAACATCTATTCTATTAAACCACCGCTCCGAGAAAAATAATAGAATTTTTAAAAGATGTTAACCAAGCATAAGTTCACAAGATGATTATTAATTTAAATCAGAAACAAGGAGAGAAACATCTGTAATAACCTTTATGTCACGGACAAACTTTTCAAAGTTTAAACTGAACAAGAATAGCTCTAAGTAAAGAAACCAGGTAGTCTATTTAAATTGGTGATTACTTTAAAAAAAAAAATCAAATTATTATAAAAGAATTCAAAAAAATGTTACAACAGCAAACAAAATATAATTATCCATAAAAAACATTAAAAAATAAAAAGAAAAAAAGAAAACAAACCTGTAATTTGTTAAAAGCTGTCTGAACTCATCTTCCAGTTTTGAAATGGCTTTAACAAGCAAGTTGCTTGTATGGATAAGAATAGCATCGTTACTTTTGAAATTTTTGTTCCCAGTAAAGAAGCGATTTGTACTTCGTAGTTGATCGATTGCTTCCAAGTACATTTCTAAGTCCTCATGTGGCCCCCTGAGTATTTTAGCCTCGGCCTACATTTTTCAATTGAAATCATGTCATCGTTTGCAGACAGAAAATCATGTTGCATAAACTGAAAATAGTGGCAATAATAGTTTTCAAAGAAAAATATGGAACCAAAGGAATAGGAGCTCTGTCTCGCTTACTGACCCAAATGCTAACACTATAAATTCTCTGATCAAACTACAGAAGCCACGAACTACTGACAGTTTTTCTTACATAACAAAATCCCATTAAGAAGCACGAACATGTCACAACATGGGCATTGCAACAAACAGGTTATCCAAACGATTAAGATAATGCAACAGAGGCACGTTAATAACATTTAGTTATATACCATCTTAGTCATTTGGTGGTACATGTACGTAAAGACCACAATTACATATTTATTATGACATATATGATTTCACTTGGTTCTACTGCCTAATTTTAAATTTATCAAAACTAAAGAATGCGCTGAATATATGTTTTTACATGTACACACATATAAAATAGGTAATTTTGGCTTGACTCATTTTGTTTCTAATGATCCGGGATAACTTTTTTGTCATAAATGGATAAAGAAAACCGAGTCAACATCAGGTTTTCATGACTATAAAAGGCAATGTACTGCCCGAGCCAACTATTTGGCAGCTACCTTTTTCTTTTCGTCTCTACCACTTGATGCACAAAATTAGGATTTATCACGAAGCACAGCAGCTGCCAACCCACTTTGGTATGATTAGAGAGAAATAGAGCATGAGAAACAAAGACTAATCTTTCGCCAATTCTGTCAGGAGATCAAGCCGGAGGAGAACAATCCTACAGCCCCAGACAAAGATAAATACGTGGCTCTGTGTGAACAAGAGAAGAACGCACAAGGGCTTCCATTACATCTTGTGTGTCCCACCATGTTAACAATCAAGAAGAACAAAAGAAGTTCCAACTATTTTCGTCCGACGTGTCCCTCTAGCATGCCGGCATGTTCATATCTTCAGGTGATTACAATACTAATATGAATTGTGCTTCCAAGTTGTAGACGTAGTGAAATAGAATTAGAGAGGGGTAGGCTGAAGAAAACTGTCCGGATGATGCAAATGGAAACTTTCAAGATTTCATCACCAGCCGACAGCCAGTCTCTTAAAGTACCCAAAGAATCTGAGACGTGAAGTCACTCGGAAAAACGACTACTATAATACCAATTTCATGTAAATTTCCAAAACGCAATAATCCACTAAATAAAATAAAAACAAATTCAACAGAAAACTTATAGTCAATTCAAATCCAATTGGTGGCGAGGCATGAATTACAAACGTGGCTCGGGGATGATATATTTTATTTCAACTTACTACAATTGCTACAGTACAAGACGCATATAATATAAACAACAAGCAGCAAATCAGAAGCCGTGCCTCTCCTCTCCACAAAATGATAAATAAGCAAGAAGGAATGAGAAGGTAAGAGATATCAACCTTGCGTGTAAGATCAAACTGAGCTAGCATACTTTCTGCAGTCTTCAAAGTCTTGTCAATATTCTCATGCGCCCTCCGAATTGAATGAGTTCTTATCTATCGCATCAAAAACAATAACACGACAGTAAAAAATAAAAGAAACCACAAGCGAAAATAACAATAACAGCAATTGTCCTGTTTCCTTAAAATCAATCAAACGTATCGTCACATCGTCGAGCAGATCTCATAATTAACGCCAAATAGACAGCATGATTATAAAAACGACACAAATCACCACACATTACGCATCAAATGAAGAAATTCGCAGAAACCTCAGAACAAATAAACCAAGTCTAATCAATGCATTTCAAAATTCTTCAAGCTAAGCAACGGAGCAAGAAAAAACACCTGAGTAGGCCGCATTGCGGTTTCGAGGGCGGAGAGACGGGAGTCGAAGGAGCCAAGAATGGAGACCATGCTCTCGGTGACATTCTGGCTCTTCTGCAGCGACTCTCTGACAAGTGCGGCTCTCTCGCTCAGGATTTCCATCGTCTGTGGAACCCCCATTGGAGAAGGAATTATCTGAGAATTTCCCTCCCAATGCGTCTGGTAGGGGGGAGAAGATGGAAATGGAGGTGCGTGATGACGAAGAAGCCGATTCAGAAACAGAATTCAACCAGCTTCGGTTTCCTTTTTCGCCTTTTTCAGGTCTCTCGTCGAAATGCAGGGAAGGGACGAAAAATGAATGTGGTTACGAAAAGCTATTCGTTGTCAGTATATGGGCCCCGTTTATATATTGACGGTCCACCGTAAGTGGGCCCGGTTCGAAACAAGACTGCCAAATTTTGTCTGGAGAAAATCTGATTCTTATGTACATTGGAAAAATAAAAACAAAATGTATTCTTATAGTTTGTTTTAGTTCCTATTCTTTTTTAGTATATTAACATTTGGATGGGGATTCGAACCTCTCCTCTTGATCGATAATGCATACCAATTATCATTAAGTTATGCTCGCTTTCTTCGTATTCTTATAGTTTTTTTTAGTTCATATTCTTATAGTTTAGGTTCATTTTTTTAATATAATTTAGGTCCCGTTTAATAACCATTTCGTTTTTTGTTTTTGGTTTTTGAAAATTAAGTCTATAAACACTAATTTTACCTACAAGCTACTTTGTTTTTTATCTATATCATTTTCCATGTTTTCAAAAACCAAGCCAAATTTTGAAAGAAAAAAAAAATAGTTTTCAAAAACTTGTTTTTGTTTTTTTGAATTTGGCTAGGAACTCAAATGTCTCCTTAACAAAAATGAAAACCATTGTAGGAAAATTGAGAGAAATCAAGCACAATTTTCAAAAACCAAAAACAAAAAACGAAATGGTTATCAAACGAGGCCTTAGGTTTTACAAATTCTAATCCTTTAAAGTTTCACATTTGTATTTTCAAAAAAAAAAAAAAAAACTTTCACATTTGTAGCTACATGTTAAATAGTATCAAATAGATCTTTAAAGTTTATAACTTTATGTCTAATAGATCCATAAGAATATTACAATTTGGAAATATTAAATAGAGATGCCCATTAGACTCGAACACTTTATAAAATTCAATGACCTATTTGGCACTAATCTTAAAGGTAAGGGATTGAATTACTAATTTAACCCTTAATTTAACAAGAATTTATGATAAAATTCATTTTTTTAGCTTAATAATGCATAGGTGTAGGGGTGGAGATTCAAACTTCTTGCCTTTGGATTGATGATATATGTCTTAATTAATTAAGTTATGCTCGCGTGGTATTGAAATCCATGTGACATAGTTCAAATATTCTTCTTATGGATTGTATTACTTTGAAACTATTTTATTAATAATTTATTTTTTCGAGTTCAACATGTGACGTGGGTGATTTGAATCTCTAATCAATGTAAAGAGTTGTAATGATAAATTTAAACACCACTGTGATTGGTAAACCTATAAATACTGCAATTTCTCATAAACAATCTATAAATAATACCTTCAAATACTACATGTAAAATTTTATTTAAAAACAACGATAAGTTTCAATCAAACAAAATGTATGACTTTTTAGATTTTTTAGACTCGATTAAAAATCCAGTACTCTTTGAATGTAACATGCTCTAAATCCAAAATTATAACTAGGATTTGAAGTTTGAATGCAACACCTACTAACTTCAATAGTTTTAAAGTCTTTAGGTGTTTTCGAGAGTGAAGATTGTTTTTATAAGTCAAAACACAGATTAATGTTTTTTTTTTTTTTAAATAAACCTCATATTATAACGTCACTTGGGCTAAATTTAAAAAGTCATACTCGACCCATATACTTAACCAACTTGGGATATTTCCGACCCGTCTCGTGATTATACAATGATTTACCACATACTTAAACGGATTAATATGTTTAGTCATTACTCATATGTTTACAACTTTTATTAGAGACCTATTGAACAAAAAAAAAAAATCTTTATTAGAGACCATTTTCAACATATAATTACTCAACCAACGGTGAATCAAATCTTGGAATTCTGGTCCTAAAAAAAAAAAAAAAAAAAAAAAAAAAAAAAAAAAAAAAAAAAAAAAAAATTGGAATTCTGATTTTCAACATGTGTATTATTATTTATTTTTTTTTTTGAAAAAACAACATGTGTATTAGTCGTACGAAAAAATGGTGATTTTCTCATATTCTTACAAACTAGTCCAATGTAAAAATTGAGCAAAATTAATTAAATATTTACATAAAATTAGTACAATTTAATTTACATTAATTTATATATTTAATCATTTTTAAAATGTATTTGAATGTCAAAAGTGATCGCTCCTGAGTCGTTAAACTAGTTAACCAATCAGGAAAGTTTGATGTCCATTTACTAATGATTTGTCGAAGTGATCATGGTTTAGTGGTAATTGACATGTATTCTCAATCGAGATGTTAGAGGTTCAAATTTTCCATCATCAAATGATGTTAACTCAAAATTAAATAAAAAAACATATATTAGTGATTAAAAAATAAAAGTATTTTCAATTATTGGTGATTATAGTTATTTTTTTTTTTTTAAGAGGGTGATTATAGTTAATTAGTTACATTGTTAAGGGAAAAGATACATGCATGCATGTACCTATGTAAAGTCTTTACGTTCTCGTTTCTTGTTTCTTGTTCCCGTTTCTCCTTTTTTAAGAAACAGACTCGTTTGATAACTCATCATTGTTTCTTGTTTTTAAATTTCTAGAAACGTTTCTAAAAAAGAGACCAAATTTGAGAAACTACAAAAAGTTGTTTCTCAAATTCTATTTCTGTTTTTTTTTCTATCTTTCTTGCATGTATCCATCTCTCCCTCTTATTCCTACACCAAACTCTTCTTTTCCTCTATTTTTTTAACCACTTCCTCGTTTTTTTTAATATTTTTCGTTATTTCGTTCTCTTTCTTTTAATTTTTTTTTTTCGTTATTTCTTTCTCTTTCATTTTTTTATTAGTTATGTTATTTCTTTCCTTTTTTCCTTTTTTAATCACCTCCGTCGATCTCAGACTACCGACCACTGCTGACCTCCACCAACCTGTCGTCATCGTTGACCTCCGACTATCGTTCACCGCCGACCTCCACCGACACCTTCGACTACCGGCCGCCGCCGACCGACCGCCAACGTCGACCTCGGGCTACCGGGCGTTGTCGACTTCTGTCGACCAACCGCCATCGTCGACGTTCGAATATTGACCGCGATCGACTGCTACCGTCGACCTGCGCCGACCGACCACCACCATCCACCTCCGACTTCCGGTCGTCGCCGACCTCCGTCGATTGGCTGCCATCATCGACCTCCGACTACCTGCCGCGAGTGACTGCAACTTTCGACCTCTGACGACTGGCCGCTGCGACCTCCGCCGACCGATTACCGGGTGTCGTCGACCGACTACAGGGTGTCACCGACTGGTCGCCACCTTCGACCCCCGACTACCCGTCGTTACCATCGACCTCCGACTACCGGCCGCCACCGTTGATCTCTAACTGCCGACCGCCGCCAACTTTCACCAACCAGTCGCCACCGACAACCCCTGATTATAATTTTAATGTATGTTATATATAATTTTAATATTATGTGTACCAAATTTTATTTCAACGAAAAATCAAGAAACGAGATTCTAAAAAAAAAAAAAATAAAGAAACGAGAAACACTTATCAAATAGATATCTGTTTTTGTTTCTGTTTTTATAGAAACAATAAACATAAATAGTTATCAAACATGTTTCTGTTTTTAGTTCTTAAAAAACAATAAACAAAAAACAGGAAACGAGAAACGAGAAACGGAAACGTTATTAAACGAGCCCTACATTTATAGTTCTCCCCATCTTTTGAGTAAAACAATATGTGGGAATTCAAACTTTTAACATCGACTAATAAGATAAGATACATGTCTTATTAACTAGTCGACCTATGTTTAAGTTAGTTTCTTCATGTCCAGTTTTATATTTATAAGTACATATGGTAATATTCTTAAAAAAAAAATACAAATAATTAAAGCTATACTTGTAAAATAGGTATTTATTTAATGTCGTGGTTATGTGAGAGTTGGACTTTTATTATCTTTGAAGTAGTTGGATACAACAATAATGTTTGAAGATGTGTAATCTTGAAGTAATTACTTTTTAAAGCATACAATAGTGGTTGGGGATGTATCTTTGAAGTAACTGTTTTTTGGAGCATTAATTTGTTTAGCATTTTTTTTTCAAAGGATTTTTTTTAAGTGGAGTGTGGGGGAATTGGATCACAGACCTCTGGGTCGTTAATACAAATTTTATGTCAGATGAGTTATGTTTATGTTAACTAGGAGAAAATATATTTTGGTTACATACATGTCTCTAAATCATTCTTAATTAATTTACTGTGTGATTTAATACTAAATGAAAAGTATTTTGTCTTGTCTTATTTTAGGTAGCCATGTCCATGTTTTACTTTTACATTTGGGGGTGAAATATTCGTACGTCTAACGTTTTGGTCTAGGGTACATGCACTATAGTCATATTAACATCAAATTGAATCTTACATCTAAGATGGTGAATTTAATACACTCTAAAAATAAATTAAGAAATTAATAATTATAAATAAACTAATGAATCATATAAAATATTACTCACAAAAGATTAGAAATCAAGACACTACAAAAAAAAAAAAAAAAGTCAAAATGAACCTAGTTCAGTTGTAATTGGCATATATCATAAATTAAGGGGCCCGAGGTTTCAATTTCCACTCCAAATATTGTTGAACTAAAAAAAAAAAAAAAAAACCTCACCAAAGAAAACCAAGACTTGGCCACACAATTATCTCGAAACTAACAAAAATATTACATATTAATTCTTCTGACTTCTTAAATGCGCTTGAAGTTCCATTTGCGTAAAGTTGAAGAATGTTATAAGTGAGTATTTGGATATTCTTATTATTATTATTTAGTTCAACAACATTGGAGGTGAAATAATGAGGTGAAATAATATTCGAACCTCTAACTTTCAGATGGAGGATACATGCTAAGCTATGCTCACTATAACCTTAATTAGGGTTATTGATTTTAATACATAATCTATAGTTTTTCTAATAATGTTACATCAACAAGAAAAAATTTAAACCCACATCTAATAAGAAAAAGAAAGAAAAAAAAAAAAAAACTCATTATGCTTAACTATAGATATATTCAAAATTTATAGTGATATATATATATTCAAAATTGTGAACTTTGAAATTTAAACACACACTTGAAATGTATAATACATTTGTGAACTTTTAAAATTATGTTCAATAAGTTCATCCACCTTGAAAAATGTCCTAACAAGTCATCGACTTTTTCATTTTATATCCAATAGGTTCTTAAAAAATTTGTGTTTAATAGGTATTTGACCTATTTGACATTTTTTTTAAATAAATTCATTCACATATTAGAAATAATCGAAAGTTTATAGTTTCACTAGACACAAGATTCAATTTTATAGATAATAAATCCTTTATTTGTTTTTTAAAAATTTGAATATGTTAGAGATTTAGACATAAAATTGAAAGTTGATGGATTTATTAGACCTATTAAACATAAAATGAAAGTTTAGACACCTATTAAATATTTTTTAAAGACTAGAACTGTTAGATTGCGAATTAAAGTTCACTAATTAAACGTATAATTATCTCTTAAAAAAAAAAAATTAAACGTATAATTACAAAGAAAATAAATAAAAAAATAAAATATCATTTTTGTGGGCTTTGAGTTTCATACTATTTTAGTCTCCACACTTTCAAATATCAAATTTTAGGCCGTGTACTTTCAATAAATTCTAAAATTAGTCCATATGGTTAGTTTACTATTAAATTTTCGAAAAATTATTTCGTATCCACTAGATTTATCTTTATAAATTTTGGAAGCATAACCACATGATACTTATTTTAATGAAAATTATTATTATTTACCTAATTTTGATAAATTTTAACTAATTTTAAGACTTATGGAAAGTATATGGACTAAAATTAGACATTTAAAATGATATAAACCAAAATGAAATGAAACCTAAAGTAGCAGAACCAAAATGGTATTAAAAAAGAAGGGGCAACTACACAAATGGGCAAATAGTAGCCCATTTATTCCAAAAGTGTCTATTTTGTTATAATTTTACATGTTTGTCAGCTCACAACGGAGTTTAAGAATCCCATTTACGTATTTGTCCTCACCGGTTGATAGAAAAAAAATATAATACTAAAATAAATTAATAAAATAAGAGTTACCAAATTAAACAAGGGCATTTAAGGAAGAATAAAAATTGAAGATTTAGACAAATTTGAAATTAACGAGTCAAAGGAACCCATCCACCATAATTTATGGAAAAAAAAAAAAAACAAACAAATTGGACCTAGTTAACAAGATTTTGGGCTTAACGTGGGCCGGATTACGAGTCGAAGCCCAACTTTCCCAATTAAACCTAAAATTACGATAGCCGACTTCCTCTTTCCTCCTAACGTAGGAACACTCCCCGAACAGCCCCCTTCGTCGGTTGGGGTTTCGTTTTGACAGAGAGCTTTCGTTTTCGTTATCTCTAGGGTTTATCTTCTACAAACAATCCGGCGGCGATTTTAAATTTTCGCCATGGTTTGCTCCTCAACTCGTACACTTAATCTTTATGCGTTTCCAGTTACATGCCGTTTAATTATCGTTGGTTTGTTCGTCTGTTGTTTAACAGCCGCAGGGAGACTACATTGAGCTTCACAGGAAGCGACATGGCTACCGCCATGATCACTTTGAGCGGAAGCGCAAGAAGGAGGCTCGTGAAGTTCACAAACGATCTGCTATGGCCCAGAAGGTTTGTTTCAGTTTCTAGTTTCAATTTCCGCTTCTCCGTAGTGTTCAATTCGGTTGAGTTTACAGTATCGATTCTTCTCTGATCGAATTTCAATGCGTTATAGGCTCTGGGTATTAAGGGTAAGATGTTCGCGAAGAAAAGATATGCGGAGAAGGCTCTGATGAAGAAAACGTGAGCATCTTTTAAAATTCTGTTCCGGTTGTTAGTGTCTCTGATTAAAACTTGTTATCTTTTGTTAATTTGTACCTTTCTGTCAATACTTTATTGTGGATCTGGGATTTGCTATTGTAGACTGTGATAGTTTCGATGAATGGAGGGGCACACATATATGATTAGAGCGCTGGAATAATTAGTTACATTAATGCATTTTGAATTAAGTGAAAATAGATTGATAATTGCTGTATCCTTGTTTCAACAGCTTGGCTATGCATGAGGAGTCTTCAAGTAGACGCAAGGTTGATGATGATGTTCATGAAGGTGCTCTTCCTGCCTATCTATTGGATCGTGAAAATACAGCTCGGGCAAAAGTATGCAATATTGAAACTTTTTTTTTAGTTTCAGGCGTTTAGGTTTTTTTGCATTCCCATTTGGGTATCTGACTGTCTACTGTAAAATAGGTTCTTAGCAACACCATTAAGCAAAAGAGGAAAGAAAAAGCTGGAAAGTGGGAGGTCCCCCTGCCCAAGGTAAGGGTTGTTGTGGTTTTGTCTTATATATCTTTAGTTTGAGAGTACCATTTTCCATATGGTTCACCCTCTTGGTTGGATGTTTGTGGTACTTGCGCTGTTACTATCCTCTGGACTGATGATGCGTAATTGGTCTTGCTTCCTTGTTTAGGTCAGGCCCGTTGCTGAGGATGAAATGTTTAAAGTGATAAGAACTGGTAAAAGGAAAAGTAAGTATTCATATCTGATTATTGATTTGTTTTCACACATTTTTCTTGAATTGTCATTTTCTCTCAATACAGATTATATAAGTAGCCGTTGTGTTGTGCTTCAAAAGTTATGCATCTGTGAACTATGAAATCTCACTCATTAATCCATGTCATTTTTACAGCAAAGCAATGGAAGAGGATGGTCACAAAAGCTACATTTGTCGGGGCAGGATTTACACGAAAACCTCCTAAGTACGAGCGGTTCATCCGGCCATCAGGGCTTCGGTTTACAAAAGCACATGTAACACATCCTGAACTTAAATGCACATTCAATCTTGAGATCATCGGAGTGAAGAAAAATCCGAATGGTCCTATGTATACTTCTCTTGGTGTCATAACCAAGGGAGCCATTATTGAGGTATAATGTTGCTCTAACGCTCAACCTCTTCACTGTGGATAAAGTTATTCAATCAATTCTGTTTCTGATTGGTCAACTTATTTCTTTCTTTTCCTTTCAAATTAGGTGAATGTCAGTGAACTTGGTTTGGTCACACCAGCTGGGAAAGTAGTATGGGGTAAAGATTTTCGTTCCTTGTTTATAGTTTCGATAAGCTTCTTTTTTATATGGGATAAAGTTTTTATTATGATGCAAAATCATTGAAATTATTCTGTTTGTGTGGTTTCTTCAGGGAAGTATGCTCAGGTGACCAATAATCCAGAGAATGACGGCTGTATAAATGCTGTTCTGCTTGTCTAAAACTGATGGTGGGAACTGGGAGGAGTTCAAATTAGACTTGGAGCACAGGTAGCACTCTTTTTGAAGCAGTAGCAAGACTTTTTTTTTTTAATTTTTTGTTTTGGGTATTAATTCTCTTCGTTGACATGTAACCACAAATGTATTCTTATTTAAATATATATCTTTTTGGCGGATTTTCCCCAGGAATCGAACTGGTTATATAAGGGTCATACTTTATAATCTATATCTTAGTGTAGCAACTCTGTTTTTTTAACCAGCCAAACAATTCTCCTCTTTCTTTGCGTGTGTTTGGCATGTCTTTAAATGCTTGTGGGGATGACTAAAAATGGTTTTTTTCCCCTTCCAAAATTAGTGGTGTTTGGTTAAAATTTTAAAGATTGATTTTACCCCATTAAAGTGTTTTTTTTTTATTTTATTTTTTTGTTTTTAGAATTTTTGACTATCAAAAGTGGTTGTGAAATTTAAGAAATATATGAAGAAAGATTCAATGCTTTTAAATGATGGATATAAGTATTCTTTTAAAAGCCCATGGAGTATGTATTTTGCTTGATAAGAAATTACTGGTTTCCCCTAAAAAGTAGGTTAATCACACACCAAATCTTTGTACGTAGAATTACCGGTCTTGTTGGATAATGATTTCATGTTTTTTCGGGAACAATTGTACAAAGCAAAATCTGAGTTTTTAAAAACTATTTATGTATATATATTAAGTAATCTGGAAGTAATATATATAAACTTGATTTTAAAAAACAATAAATTAAAATCTAGATGATTATTTAATGGGCCTTATTTATCAAATTTTGGACTTCTGTCACGTCTTCGTTTACCCATGTAACGACCAAGGAAAGTATGCATGATTTAAATGAAAATATAGAGACCTAATTAGAACTTTTTGCAAAGAATTTCACATCTTTTCAGGAATAGTAATTCCACTATTTTTTTTTTTTTTTTGACTAACAATAGTATTTCCACTATGGTTCTACAACACTGTTGAGAATGGTGACGTGGTGTGCTATAAGACATGTGTTATTCTTTTGTTTATTGATTTAATATTATTAATAAAAAGTGTTTCAAAAAAGAGTAGTACAAAATTCATATTAGAATAACTAATGACTATAACTAAATGATTTATTTTTCAAATTTCTAAAACTTAGATATTAAAACAAAATAAGCATGAAAGTTTATATTATTTTTCTGAAAAAACCCAAATTCTTTTATTATAATAATAATAATAATTGTCACTATTAACATATATAATTTATAATAATATTGTATCAAAACGAGTATAACTCAACCGTAATTGACATGTATCTACAACTAAAAGGTCAGAGGTTCGGACCCTCCATCCCAAATGTTATAACTCAAAAAAATAATAATAATAATAATATTGTTAAAATTCATAAATTAGTCCCTTCCAAAAATCAGATGTTTTCAAAAAACAAACTATTAAAAAACAATACTCGAGAAATAAAAACGCCTGGAATAAGAATTTAGGTACCACTACCGTGTACAAGAATAATGTCCACTATTCGAATAATTTGAAATTAATGTCTCACATTTTAAAAAGAAATAGAAATCCAAAAATAAAAGAGTATCAATTTCGTATCCGCCAATAAAATTAGGAACAAATCTCCAACCGTCACCTCAGCCACAAACGGATGCTCTCACAATCTGTTATCCACCGTTCACATTTTCCCTCCTTTCTTCAGAATATTCTGCAACCAAACCCTAAACGATTCTCCTTTCTCCCCATCCCTCCAATCCCATTCCGCCACGTCATTCCTCGCTCTCGCCTCTTCCAGAAAATTTCAGAAAACCCACCTGAAATCTCTTCTCATCTCATCCGCCAATTCCTAATTCCCTCTCTTTCTCTTCTTCTTGCATCCTTATTCGGTAATTTGGATTCTGGGTTGCTTTTATTTCTTCGGAATTCCCGCTCGGTTGGCTTGAATCCGAGTCGGCGATGGTCGGTGACGCTTCTTCTTCTTCCAACGCCTTCTCCTTTATTTCCAAAGGGTGGAGGGAGGTTCGTGATTCGGCGGATGCGGATCTTCGGTTGATTAAGGACAGAGCCAACTCTTTTAAGAATTTGGCGACGTCGTTCGACCGGGAAATTGAGAACTTCTTTAACTCGGCTACCAGTTTCTCCGTTCCTGCAATTGGGTCGGGCTCCTCCCCTCCTGCTGAGATTGAGTTTGTGAAGAAATTGCAGCCGAAGATATCGGAGATTCGCAGGGTGTACTCCTCGCCGGACTTTAGCAAAACTGTGCTGGAGAAATGGAAGCCCAGGGCGAGGATTCGGATTGATTTGTCTGCTATTAAGAACGCAATTGTGTCCGAGGTTGAAGATGGGGATAGGGCTGTTGATGGTGATGGGGTGAGGAAATGGAATAGAGTGAGGTTTAGGGAGTTTTGGGGAGAGTCGAGAGGAGAGAATGAGAGCGAGGAGGGGCATGCTAGTAAGGATTGGGAGCCAATCCAAGCGTTGAAGACGAGATTGAGGGAGTTTGAGAAGCGGAGTTCGTCAGCTGAGATGTTTGAGGGCTTCAAGAACGGCGACTTCGTGGAGAAAGTGAAGTCGAGCTTGGTGTGTTCTTGTTCTTTAATCTTATTTTGCATGTCCTTTTACGTCTTGTCGTTTCTATGGTTTTCTTTATTTAATGCTTTATTAGTCGCAGTCTTGATTGATTCATGACTTTCTACTCTGCTGATATAATAAACAACTCATGCGTTCCATCTGATGAATGGTAAAAAATATGAAAGGGGAAAAGGTCTCCTTACTATATCAGTCTTTGTTTATTATGATATAACTTATGAGTTCATTATAACGATATCAGTCTTTGATTATGATCAATGTAGTAGGATCGGATTTGAAAGCTCATTTTAGCTATAGGAGGCTGAGTTCATAATTTCTGGGTATTCCTTGGGACCCTAAGATTATTACTAGCTATTGTTAGTCGTTACGTGGGTTAGACTTGTGACAAATGGGACAAGTTGTGGTTTTGAGGTCATGAGTTCAAATAGTGATCATCTATCTAGGATATTGCGTAAACGGGCTCGTTAAAAGGCACATAAGTTTGCATGTACACTCACGGTTAAAAGATAAATAGATTATAAGCCAACTGCTGTGTTCTTTTATTCCCATCTTGAACTATTGTGGATGTATAATGTGTCTGCATGGAAAACATAGTGTATATATGCCTGTTTGTGTACGGATCAAATATGTGTATGAGACCATGTAGGTTGTTGGGTAGTAGTTCCTGCTCGATAAGTTATTGGTATTATTAGTTATTGTCCTTGCAGAGCTTTTCTGAGACTTCACAATATTTGAATTTGCCATACTATTACTTCGCTTCATTGCAATAGTATGGAATTTGTTGATAGTATAAAAAGATTGTTAGATTAATATCATCATTGTGGAGTAGCTTTACCTTTCGGTTGTTATCAGTCTTGATGATGATTGAGGAGGAATGAGGCATTTTTGTTCCTTCCATAATGATTTGTTTGTATCTGTTGTTTGCAGAGATCAATTTGCAAGGACCCTGAAGACTCCAAGGTTGGCCTCATCTTTGATTTTCAAATGTTATAGTCATTGGATCAGTATATAATTTTCATAGACCTACGAGCATACTAGCTTAGCTGAAAGGTTGGTAGGTGTAGGTAGTCTGTGCTGCGGGCTGTCATCAGCATGTTCCTTTATCCTTTCTCTTTATTGTTATATTGTTTTTCTTTCTTTTGCCTAGAAGTAGGATGACATTGAAAATTGTTCATGGTGAAGCATGCATCAATTTCTTTTCTGTAGTATAATTAAGCTTAGCTAATGAATGTCATCATTTGTGCTTATAGGAGGTGCCGCCACTGGATGTACCAGAGCTTTTAGCATGCTTAGTTAGGCAATCTGGATCTTTCCTTGATCAAATCGGCATTAGAAGAGGTAAGAACTTGTTATTGTTAGCTAGAACTATAGCCTTTAAGATGTCTTGATGTGCTCTGATAATTTGGACACACACATGTTTCTCTTTTTCTTCTTCTTCTTCTTTGTTTTTTTTTTTTTTTTTTTTTTTGAGGGGGGATAGGCCTCTCCTTTAAAAATTCCACTCCTGAATCTTGAAATTATATGCATATCTTTAGATTCTATATCTAAAAGCTTTTAATATCACTGGAATATTTATGATAATGTTGGAAAAAGGAAGTCTGCATTTACGCATGGGGAAAAGATATTTCTTTCTACCCATCTTTGGATTATCGTTGACATTCCTCATTAGGCAATATCTTTGAAAAGTTGTTGCCATTTTGAAACCCCAAGCAAGTTTTGCGGCCACTTTTAACCATCTGTTTGGTGCTAGTGAATGAGATATACGAGATGAATTGAGGGGGTTGGGGGGTAATGTACAGGGTTTCATTTTCCTTTAAAACAATGGTAGTACATTTGTTTCTCACTTGCATATAAATTATAAAAATGGTTCTGAATTGAAATTGGATTACTGTGTTTCCTTATCGAGTGAAGCTATATGCTCAAGTTCCCTCCCTCTCTTCCTCCATGTTTTCTTTCTCTCTCCGTGTTAACTCTACATAACCTGCTGATTGTATTCTTGCAGATGTTTGTGATAAGATAGTGGAGAACTTGTGTAAAAAACGCGAGAATCAATTTCTATGGGGCTCCTCTACAGGAGAAACCTCAGTTTTAGGAAATGATAATGTAAATGATGAATTGGATTCAAGGATAGCCAGTGTCCTCCAAAGTACCGGTCATCACAATGATGGTGGATTTTGGACAGATCATACAAAGCACGAACCATCAGATGGGAAAAGGCATGTTGCAATTGTCACGACAGCTAGCCTTCCATGGATGACAGGAACAGCTGTAAATCCCTTGTTTAGAGCTGCATATCTAGCACAATCTGCGAAACAGAGCGTGACATTATTAGTTCCTTGGCTTTCCATGTCAGATCAGGAGTTAGTTTATCCTAACCATCTCACCTTCAGTTCTCCAGAAGAGCAAGAAGTTTACATTCGTAAATGGCTTGAGGAAAGAGTTGGCTTTAAGCCTGATTTTAAAATTTCATTCTATCCAGGAAAGGTGAATTTCTTGTGAATTGTCAAGTAACATTGTTCCCCAGCGGATTGAACTTAGACTGATTTATGGTCTTTGTTTTATAGTTCTCAAAAGAAAGGCGTAGTATCATACCTGCTGGAGATACTTCACAGTTTGTTCCTTCCAAGGACGCTGACATTGCAATTTTGGAAGAACCAGAACACCTCAATTGGTACCATCATGGCAGGCGTTGGACTGATAAATTTAACCATGTTGTTGGTGTTGTCCATACAAATTACTTGGAATACATCAAGCGGGAGAAAAATGGCGCTTTCCAAGCATTCCTTGTGAAACACATAAACAACTGGGTCATCCGAGCATACTGTCACAAGGTATTAGTCTAATAGGGGAGATCATGATGATCTTTTTTGTTTCTTCCTCATCTTTATAACATCAGTTCTTTCTAATTTAGACTGTACTGTTTGCTATAGAAGTATACCCTCCAAGTTTTCCTTTGTGATTGGATCGCTCTGATATCCTTGTGGATTCTTAGAGTTTCAATTATTTGACCATTTGTCCACTTTTTCAGGTTCTTCGACTTTCTGCTGCCACACAAGATCTTCCCAAGTCTGTTATTTGCAATGTCCATGGTGTAAATCCGAAGTTCTTAAAAATTGGAGAAAAGGTTGATGAAGATAGGAAACTTGGGAATATAGCTTTTTCAAAAGGTGCTTATTTCTTAGGCAAAATGGTCTGGGCAAAAGGATACAGAGAATTAATAGATTTGCTGGCAAAGCACAAGCATGACCTTGATGGATTCAATTTGGATGTGTTTGGAAATGGAGAGGACGCCCACGAGGTTCAGAGTGCAGCTAAAAAGTTAGAGTTGAATGTAAACTTTTTGAGAGGGAGGGACCATGCGGATGATTCACTTCATGGGTAAGATCTCTCTAAAAGACTCTACTTTTCAATGCTTTTACATTTATTGTGCAGAATTGGTTATTACATCGTGTTACCTTTATTAATTCTTAAGTGTGATCTGGAGGAAACTTCTTATAATCACATCTACTTGAGAATCCCAGACTGTTGAGGCACAGATATACACATGTTTCATTGATAAAGAGATCTTCTATTGCATGGAATCAAATAAATAAATACATGCCACTGAAAAAAAACCTACAAAATTCTAGAATTGAGTTTCTTTCTATTCATCCTCTGAAAGTGTTTCTATTTTCTCCTTGAAGGTACAAAGTTTTTATAAACCCCAGTGTTAGCGATGTGCTCTGCACAGCTACGGCCGAGGCACTTGCCATGGGAAAATTTGTAGTATGTGCAGATCACCCATCCAATGAGTTCTTCAGGTCTTTCCCCAACTGCTTGACTTACAAGTCATCTGAAGATTTTGTTGCCAAAGTGAAAGAGGCATTAGAAAACGAACCTCGCCCTCTTACTCCCGAGGAACGATACACTCTCTCATGGGAGGCTGCCACCCAGAGATTCTTGGAGTACTCTGATCTTAACAAAGTCTTGAACAGCGATAAAGAATTAGAATCAAACAACACAGATGGCCGGAAGGCAATGAGGAAATCATTCTCAACACCTAGTTTGACAGAAGCCGTTGATGGCGGTCTCGCATTTGCTCATTATTGTCTCACCGGTAACGAACTCCTCAGACTTTGTACCGGAGCAATTCCCGGGACACGTGACTATGACAAACAACACTGTAAGGACCTACATCTTCTTCCTCCTCAGGTCGAAAATCCTATCTATACATGGTAAGCAGATAAATAGCAAACTTTTATCTGCAAAACTGTCTGTAATGTAGAAAAAGTGTTTAGAAAAGATGTTCTTATTCCTTGGACTCATAAATTACCAATCCATAGCTAGTTTAGATAGATAGATGCATGTCCAAGGATCATTATTTTCCCTCATATAGGATGTGCCCTGTAGATAGAATAGAGAATATGAATATGTGTCAAAGGATCTGGTTTTCTATAAGCTGTTGGGCAGTGGACATTGTTATAAAATGTTTCATTGCCATTTCTTTGACCTTTGATTAGGATGGTTATTATACTATGTAGTTAATGGAAGTGTAACATACAAATGGCAATACTAAGTAGTGTTGAATAAGTTAATAGTGTATTAGTGTGGGGGTTATGTTACAATATACCGCTACATTGCAAAACTATATTCTAAAGGGAACTTTATACATATACAATACAAAAATATGTTGTGTTGCTTGGATGTGTCACCTTCTATGATCGAGTACAATAAATTAGTAGATTTGAGTTCATATAGCTTGCGCTTTGCTCCATATGTGGTTTGGTTGGACTAGAGCCTGATCGAGAGAGGGTCTCGATCACGTGTCAAGTTCCGAACATGTTGAAATTCTTTTGAAGTATAATACAATAATCAACACATCCTTCAAGTTGTTAGATCACATAAATAGATTGGTAAGTAAATATTATTTTAGAAATTGGGAAGCAGATATATTACAGAATAACATAATCATAATTTTTAAAAGGTTAAATTACAAATTTAATCCCTAAGGTCCCGCTTGGTAACCATGTTGTTTTAGGTTTTTGAAAATTAGACATGTTTTCTCTCAATTTCCTTAGAATGATTTACATTTTTTTTAGTACATCAATATTTTGGAGTGGGGGATTCGAACCTCTGGCCTCTTAGTCTAGAGTACATGTCAATTACCGCTGAGCTATGCTCACTTTGCCATGGTTTACATCTTTGTTAAGGACAGTTTTTGAAAATTACTTTTTTAGTTTTCGATTTTTGAAAACATGATAACAACACAAAGAAACTTATAGGTGGAAGTGTTTGTAGGTTTAATTTTCAAAAACCAAAAATAAAAAACCAAATGGTTATCAAACGGGATTTAAATTTTCAAGTTTGTTTCAATTTGGTTTCTAGACTTTAAAAAAGTGTTTAGTAGATATTTTTTTTTTTGAAAATTGTGTTTAGTAGATCTTTGAACTTTTAATTTTGTATTCAATATTCGATAGATTATTGACATATTTAAAAATTTTAAAATTAACTGATCTATTGGACATAAAATTGAATTTTGTGCTCAATATGATCCTAAACTATCAAATTTGTGTCTGATAGCTAAAGTGAGTATAATTCAACTAGTATAAAGTATATGGTCTTGACCAAGAAGTCAGGTTGAATTCTCCCACCTCACTGTTATTGATCTAAAAAAAATTGTCCAATAGATTTGTGAATTAAAAAAAAAATATCAAATAAGTTAATATAAACTTATTAACACAAAATTGAAAATTTAAGAACTTATTAAAGTTTAGGGACTTATTAGACGCAAAATTGATAGTCGAGTGAACTAAAAAAAAATTAAAAGTCGAAAAACTTATAGTTATTAGACCTTCGAAAAACCCAAATTAAAAAATTTGGGGACTAAATTTATATTTTAACCAACAAAATATTATGAGTTAGACGACAATATCATCGAACTCCTTGAACTACCAATAAGTTTGGCAACGAATTCTTTATTGAAAGTGCTTTCATTTTTATTTTTAAATAATCACTTGGACCAAACCTTTTTGATTGTGAAAGCATCCATTGATAAGGTTTGAAAAAGCTTAATGTTTGTAGGAACTGATAAGCTCTGCATTTAAACAAAGTTCAAAAAGGAATAATCTTTTTCTAATAATTCAATGTATTTGCAATATATATTCTTCCTTTTGAGATATTTACACATGTGAAATTAAAATAAATTCAGCCATGCATATCCAACAAATTCCTTAATGCTTGCTGAGCTAAGTATTTAAAGTTCCAATTAATTAACATTTGTGCAGCTCAAGTGTTTAAAACATTGGAAAGAGCCTTGAAATTAATAGATCATAATTCATATATATTTTGTTTAAATGTTCATGATAATGATAATCATCTGTTTATTCATTTAATTAAAGTTTTCAAACATTAATATATCTACAATAATATAATGTCTCAGTGCAACTTCTTTTTGGTTTTAATTAATTAATGCTTTCCTACTTTTTCCATTTTCAATTATCTTGTTCACCATGACCTAATTGTTGGAATTAATATTTTATTGCTACTTAAATTTGTTTGAAGATAATATATTAAAGGACAATTACATATATTGAGATTATTATTTGTTGTTCATGTTAAGTGGTCTAAAATATATATGGGCAGGTGAGTGCAGGATACTGGTGGAATAATAATGAAAATCTTAGATTCAAGCTTCTATTTATATCATGATTATGATCCACACAATATATTATATTAGGCGTTTATCTGTTCCTATTATCTGTAATTGTCAATTCAAACGTAGTTTAATTGATAAAACATCTATTATCATCTTAAAGGTCAATAGTTTGATCTCGGTTTTTGAAAATTGTACTTGTTGTCTCACCATTTCTTTACCATGTTTTTGTTTTATGGAAATATTTGAATTATAAAGTAGTATTATTATAGGCTTAAATTTCAAAAACTAAAACAAAAACGAAATGATTACGAAATATAGTCTTAATTATCGTAATTTGATTTTTTTTTTTTTTTTTCGTTTATGCATAGATTTTGAGGTGATTGTTATGGGGTTTTGGCCTAGTTTTATATCCTTTTTATGCCCTCAATTTTTTTTTAAAGACTCTTCCCGTAATATTTGATAGGACATAGATTATAACATTATCATTCACAAGCTTACTCGAACAGCTTTCAAATCAATCAATCTAGATTTAATCTAAGTTAAACATAAGTTTTGTAGAGTTCTGATTGTAAATAGACTATACCAAATTTAAATGAAAGGAATGTGCAACTTGTTGACATAGAAAATATCGATAAACCCTTAACGTTTTTTCTTAAATCGAAGATAAAAGGAGGACGAAAAGAGGCTTATTTGTTTATATAAACAAAATGGGGGTGGTTATGAGAAAAACCAATGCAATATTTTTTTTCTTATGTGTGAAGCTATCGCTATCCAAATTAATACATGTACATAACCACAATCATTTATTATTAGACTATATTTCTTATAGATATTATTGGTATTATTTGGGTGGCGGCTTGGTGCATATAATCTTTACATTTGGACTCTTACCATTGCTTAAAACATTAGTTAAACATATAGTTCTCTAATAATCCTTTTATCTTTCTAAGGCCAATAGAATGTATCTCCCTTTCCCCTATCTCTCTTTCATTTGGGAAAATTTTATTTAATTGATGTAGTATGTCCTTAAAAAAATATTTATTCCCAATAAACATTCAATGCAAGATTAAAATACATCACTAGCGGATTCGAAATACAATTAAAATATATATATATATATATATATATATATATATATATATATATATATATATATCTAAATATCATTTTGGTTCATATATTTTGATTCTTATTTCGTTTTGACCTTTATACTTTCAAATGTTTAAATTCAGACGTTGTATTTAAAATCTTAAAATTGGTCTTTTATAAATAGCTTTTATCGAGCTTGGTAAAATAATCATAATAATTTCCATTTAAGAAAAGACACAAATGTGAATATGTTTCCAAAATCTTTGAGAGGAAATAGACTAAATTTAGACATTTGAAAGTACATAAACTAAAATAGGAGGAGAGTCGCAAAGTACATGGACTAAAATAGTATTTTAACCATTAATAAATTCTCTCATACATCCTGCGGAGGATATAGAATCGCCGATCGATCACATTATCTCAGCCTCTCGAATACTTTCTCATCTCTCTCAGTAGTGCATGTTTGGGTCATGTTCGAAATCATCTCAAAACATTCCTTCAATCATTCAAAATCAATTTCATGTTTTATTTTACACTTTCAAGCGTGATTTCCACATCATCAAAATCAATTTTGAATTATTAAAGACGTGTTTCGGAGTCGTTTTTTAATAAAAAAAAAAAGTGATTTTAACCATTTCAAAATCACTCCCAAGCATGCACGAAGTCTCCCTCTCCTCTCTCTCTCTCAGTTGGGTGTCTCTTTCCTCTGAGTTGGGCTGCTACTTTTGGTGGAATCATTTCAGCTTTGGGAGAGTGGAAGTGGGCATACAGTGTATTAGAAAACCTTAGTGCAAGCTAAAAGATAATGAACCAGAAGCACTAGTTAACCAAGATCAATTGTCTCTCTCCAAGCAACTAATTCTTATTATTCTACCTTTTTCTTCTTCTTTTTTTCTCACTATAACTAAAAAAAATAACTGATTTCAAAACCAACCCTTTTAAATTCATTGTCATCAGTACTGTCAAAATAGAATGAATGAATGTGGCCATTGAATTAAAAAGCACCAAAAATTTTGCACAAATTACTCAGATCAGAGAGACTCAGACAAACCCATTTGGATGCATGGTCAAATTAAACCCCACACTTAATGCTTCCCAGCTGTGTTTTGCAGCATATATTATTATAATTAATTAATTATGTTGTGATCAGACTTTATTATCTTAATTTTAATTAAACCCCTAAACTAAAGTAATCACCAAACATGTTTTGGACAATGCCTAATCAGAAAAGCATCACCTTTTTTCAATTAAAAAAAACCAAAATCTATTTCCACAATGGTCCAAAATGACATCAAAACACATGCTTCCAATTCAAAACACACATAATATTCTTTTTGCACCAAATTCATTATTCCTTTATAAATATGCATGCAAATAACTTGCTTTCTCACTCATTATTCACTCCTCTTTCTCTTTGGCTGGCTTGAGTTTCTTGATTATATATTGTAAGTGATTATTCATGGCAGCTGCTGATCAACAGAAGCTTGGGCTTATGGCTTCTTGCAACAGGAAGCTTGTTAGCGTTGTGGAGAGGACGAAGAAGCTCGGGAGAGATGACCCGAGACGGGTTATTCACTCTTTGAAAGTCGGATTGGCTCTTACGATCGTTTCGTTGCTGTATTATTGGAGGCCTCTCTACGATGGTTTTGGTATTGCAGCCATTTGGGCTGTTCTTACCGTCGTAGTAATTTTCGAATTTACTGTAGGTAACTCACTAACTGCATTCTTCTCCCTCCATTTTCATATTGTTTTTTTTTTACTGGATGTTTGACTTACGATTTTAATAAATACGAGTTTTTGCAAAGAGCTCAAAATTTTAATCAATGTGAGTATATATGAAGCATACGCTCCAAAACTTGGATTCGTATTGTTTTTATTGTAAAAGTTGGTAGGTAGGTATAAAGTGTGAGCACCATAAATTTAAGTTGAGTTGATAAAGCCAATCCAATGAGAATTAATTTATTAAATTTTGCATATGCGTAGATTATGTGTACATCTAATCTGTGAGCGAAACGCTCCCTAAAATGTCAAAACGGAAACTAATTTTAATTTTTGTAAGGTTAGATTTATTTAATTTTGTTATTTTAAACACTATTGAGTTCTTTCCTCCAATCAAAAACATAATAAACAACATTATTTTTAAAGACATAATAATACAAAAAACACAATTAAAGATTATTGGTCTTAATTTCAGGTGCAACACTATCAAAAGGTCTAAATAGAGGACTTGGAACACTTCTTGCTGGAGCCTTGGGAGTGGGAGCTCAACATTTTGCCAGCCTTTTTGGTCAAACAGGAGAGCCCATTGTTCTTGGCATCTTTGTTTTCTTGCTAGGTATATATCTATCATATTCAACAAACAAAACAACAATAACATAAACTTTTCTGTATCAAAATTATACACATAATTTAAATTTCTCATTTTTTGTTACACAGCTGCTGCATCGACGTTTTCCCGATTCTTTCCACGGATCAAGGCACGATACGATTATGGGGTTTTGATTTTCATCTTAACCTTCAGCTTAGTATCCGTCTCGGGGTACCGAGTCGAGAAAATCTTGGAGTTGGCACATCAAAGGCTATCCACCATATTGATTGGTGGAGCAACATGCATCTTCATTTCCCTCTTTATATGTCCAGTTTGGGCTGGCGAAACGCTTCACAACACCATCGCCTCTAACATCGAGAAGTTGGCAAACTACCTCGAAGGTAAAGTAGTTTCATACTCAATATATTTGAATGCGTTTGACATGAATTTTAAAAAAATAAACTTCTTGTCAATCTAGAAGTTATGTGTCAAATATAACGTAATCAAACTATTTTAATGGTTTCGATTTATGCATTATTCTCTATAGGATTTGGAGGTGAATATTTTCAATATGAGGATGAAGAGAATGTTGTTGAAGATTCAAAGCACAACAAATCATCTCTTCAAGCTTATAGAACCGTTCTCACTTCACAGTCCTCAGAAGAATCTTTGGTAATTTTTTTGGATAATTAAAGTTGAGCATATATATATATACATACAAATAATGGATATAATTTAATTTTCCTTTTATTTTGCAGGCAAATTTTGCATCATGGGAACCAAAACATGGAAAATTTTCATTTCGTCACCCATGGAAACAGTACTTGAAAATTGGATCCCTCACTCGCCAATGTGCATATCAAATTGAATCACTTAATGGCTATGTCAATCCAGCTGAAATCCAAGTAATTTAACTCATCATCTTTACATATACTTTCATTTATTTCAACGGCAATGTGATTATGTGACGGTTAAACTACCTTTAACCATCGTTCACTTTCTTTTAGACTTGAAAATTAGCACGGGTCTTAAGTAACAAGCAATATTGATTAGGGAAATGAAGTGAATAATATGTTAAACTACAACTTAGGGAAAAGTTCTAGGTTATTAATATATTTAAGGTGTGTTTGGGATGTCTTTTGAAAAGAAGTGCTTTCAAGCAAAATACTTGTTTTATAGAAAACTAAGGGTCCGTTTGGTAACGTTCTCGTTCGTTTCTTCATTTTTAATATAGAAAAATAGAATTTCATGACCCTAACACTTATACATTCAATTATAATAAACCTATATTCTTATTTATGTTTGGAAAAAATTGGAAACAAGAACAAAAAAGGAGAAACTAGTTTTAGTTGTTCCCAAAAATTCTATACAAATTTTGGGAGTGTTTCTAAAAAATGAGAAACAAGAAACATACATAGTTATTAAATGTTTAGATTTCTTAATAAAATTGGAAACAAGAAACAAGAAATGAGAACGTTACCAAACGGGCCCTAAATAAATATAATACTTCATTTAAAAGCAAAGTATTTTCTTTTACCTCTTTCTTTCTCAAACTATTTTTTTATTATCAAAAGCTTTTAAAAAATACACTTTAAAATTTTAAAATTTAACACGCTCAAGCAGTTTTTTGTTTTCTTCTTCTTTTGAGTTTAACAACGAAGGAAATATTCAAACCTCTATCCTCTTGGTCGAGAGTAAATGCCAATTATTAGTGAGTTTACTTTGGCAAACAAATAGGTTTCTATGTGTGTGTATATATATATATTGAAGCTATAGGTTCCAATATATTTAATATTTTATTTATATTCTCTTTTCATTGTACTAAACAAAATTTGGATGAATTTTGAAGGTGGCCATACAATTTCGGAGAAGAATAGAAGAATCTTGTAAGGCAATAAGCTCAGAATCCGGCAAAGCTCTACGGATATTGGCTTCATCCATCAAAACAATGACAAACCCATCTTCTTCTTCTAGCAAATCCCACATCGAAAACGCCAAGACCGCCATTGAGGAGCTTAAAAACACCCTCAAATCTGGATATATGGAGAGCTCAGACCTTCTAGGAATCATCCCAGATGCAACAGTTTGCTGTATATTGATTGACATTGTGAAGTCAGTGGAGAAGATATCGGAAGCCATCGACGAACTCGGTCGGTCGGCGAGCTTCAAAAGCGTGGAACCGACGGTGTCGCCAGAGAAGTCGTCGCAGTTGCTTCACCGGGGGATCGTGAACCCCGTATCGGACGGCGAGTGTGGAGGTAATCATGTTGTAATTATGGTGGATGATGAAGTAGTAACTGGCAAGAGTCAAGCTTTAGAGGTGAAGGCAAGCAAGGGGGAGATGGTATGTAAATAGGGCTTTTAGAAGGAGGAAAGTTGAGGGCCAGGAATATTTTTGAAACTTGGCTAAGTTAGAAAGAAGAACATGTCTTTTATTAGGAGTTCATTATTGGCCACATTACCATTGGAAATAGCTGGTCTTTAATTTGTATTGAGATCCATATTGGATAAAGTTAAGAAATGAAAACTTTGTTCCTTGTGGTGTGTTTAACTTGAGTATTAAGGTTTTGCGATGCTTTGACTTGTTATGCCATGGGTGAGTGTTTTCTTAATTCGACTAATACTTAATTGTACACTGGTGAGTAGGTACTTTTCCTACCTATCTACCACCGTTCAGTTTTTGATAACGGAGAGAAAAAAGTGAAAACCTTTCAATTTCTTACTTTATTTTATACTTATTTCTCTTTCTTAGCTGTCAAAATTTTATTTTATACCTTTTCCTTTCTCTTTCTTTCCTATCCATAAGTGTGCATTCGTTTCAATATTTATTAAAAAACATAAACGCTTAGAAAATCGAAGGTGGTGATTTAATAATTTATTCAATTAGAAAAAAAATTAAAATTCTCATTACAAATCTACTTCTTAAGTCAAAGTCCATCGAAGCGATAGAAAGACAACAAGTGAAGTTGAGGTTAAAGAAAGTCCAAGAAATAAAAAAAAAAAACAGAAATTATAGCGGATGGGATCAATTAACCTATTAATTACATATTTGTCATAATCTTGTGTTTTTCTCATTTGTAGGATTTCATTAATTTATTTCAATTTTTTTCTTCCATAATTGCCCTTATTTAATTATATAATTATAATAAATATTTTTTTTTTTTTACATTACAGCCGGCAACCATATGGAATTAATATGGAATGTTTTTTTTTTTTCCATTGCCTTCTAATTATTATTTTGAAATAAAACCTAATTGCCGCCTGCTTATTTCTTTTTTTGGAATTATGAATTTCCTATTTTTTCATTGCTGCTGCTTATGTATTTGGTAATATTCAAATTCGATTTTCATGCTTATTGTTATAATATTTTTTGGTTTGTGAAATTCCATGCAGTCCCAAAATGGGATTTATTTCCCATTCATTGTTAGCATGAAGATTATGAACTTATTTGTCTATTTCTGTTGTTTGTCTTTTTAAGACTCGATCATATTTTATAAATTTTCAAGTTTCATATATGTTTATGTATGGTATATATCAATATCATGTTTTTCATACCTGCTTTCATACAGTATATAGATTGATTAAATACCAACAATTTGCTACACAAACCATATAGGTACCGTTACCAAACAAAACTTTATGCAAAGCTCACTCCACCCTCTTTAAACAAGTTTAGTGGAATGCTCAAAATAACTAATTGGCGTGGTAACCATTTTTAAACACATGCTCATGCCAATGATTCTCATTAACAGCAGCCCATTAAAAGGTCATATAAGTTTCATATCTGTCTATATGTGATAAAAAATGAACAAAATACACATTGCATAGTTGTTAAAATCTCTTCATACACCTGATTTCATTCAGTATCACAATAACCATCCAAGCAGAATCAATCTCCATTTTTTATCTTGCAACAAATCAACATGGTGCAGGAAGAATTTTATAGTAATTTTTGCGTGGTAACCATTTTTAAACAGCAGCCTGTTAAAAGGTCATATATGTTTCATACCTGTCTATATGTAATAAAACATGAACAAAATACACCCGTGCATAATTGTTAAAATCCTTTCATACACATGATTTCATTTAGTATCACAATATTCATCAAAGCAGAATCATTCATACTCAGATTTTCATTCAAAACTGAGAATCATTCATCAAAATTCATCAACCCAAAACAATACCATTTGGGACATGCTCGTTCCAGTCATAATCATTCATCTAAATTCATCCAAAAATAGACTAAGGCATATGAAGTTTAGTTATGAATATCAAATCAAAAATCAGAATCTAAAAGCCTATAACATTCAGAATAAACCATACTTTCTAAACCTACAATTGGGACATAATTTTGAAGGTTGGGCCATTGAAGTCTTGGGTGTTTTCAAAATTTCCTGGTTTCTTCTTTTCCTCAGTCGATCCGAACTTTGAAGTGTACGGAGACCTATCGTACTTCGATGGAAGAACAACTCTTCTTTCCCTCCGTCTCCCTCCTAACAGAGGTAAAATCATACACATATATATACATCATAAAGATTTTCATCCATGTATATAAAAGGTCACATATTTTTCATACAGAGCATCTAAATGCAGCAGATATACTAAACTAAATTTTCCAAGGTTTTTTCATACATGCAACAGAGATACTAAAGAGTATCGAAGGTATGAGTGCAACAATTTATAAGTATTGAATTTTGCCAGTTGATCAGAGAGTTAGCAACTAAAAATTATGGAAGGTATGAGTGCAACATTCTACTAAATTTTCTTTTAGTCTTCTTCATCCATGTTTCAGTATTAAATCTGTTTTGCTCGACCCCCAAAATAGGGGAAAACTACCTCAATCAACATGCTTTAAGTGAGAAGCCCGTATGAAAAGTGCCCGATTCAATTTTCAAACACTGCCCAAACCCCAAAATACAGTGGAGTTTCTCGAATCACTGCCCAAACCCCAAAATAGGGGAAAAATTAAAAAATCCCAATATGTTGATTTAAGTATGAAACCCGTACGAAAATTGCAAGACTAGAACAATACATACAGTGCAAGGCTCGACATGCTTTTTAAGTGAGGTACTCGTATGAAACCCGTATGAAAAACCCATATGAAAAGTAAGGAAGGTATGAGATTTTTGTGTACCGAAACCCCCAAAATCATACAGTCTAAGGCTCAACATGCTTTTTAAGTGAGAAAACAGAGCAATGGAGAAGACATGCAAACCGAAAACCACCCAAAATCATAAACCGATAAAGCAAAAATCATAAACCGAAGAACCCAAAATCAGTACCTTTCTTCACCGTCAAACCCACCTCTTTGCGCGTGAAGCCCTAACGATACAATGGAGAAGACGAGATAAGCCGAAACCCACCTGTTTTCGGAAGGAAGAAGACGAAAGCAGTGGAAGAATAATGGAGAAGATGAGAGAATATGGTAGTTTCCGGAATGAAGAATCGTGTTTTGGGGGAATATTTTGAATTTCCTTATACTAATGTCTTTTCCTTTTCTGTACTTTCTTTTCTTTTTTTTCTTTTTTTTAATATCAGAGGGTTATTTTCGTAAATGGGCCACAATTAAAAAAGATGGGCTGGACTGAAATGAAGTTTATAAACTTTTTGGACAAAAGTGAAAAATATGGGCTGGTTTCAGCCCATTCTTGTAAAAACCCCAAAAAAAAACCAGAGGCAAACCCCAGAGCCCAGTGGGCTGGCTCTACAAGAAATTGACCCAACGCCATAGGACAAGCCACCTAAGGGTCGGCCATGGCCTAAGACCATAGGGTACCCCTTGAGGGCTCAACCATGGCACGATTGGATCAACCCCTTGAGGGGCTGGCCCCAATCCATAGGGTCGGCCCTAGGCCAGCAGATCGACCCCTTGTGGGGTCGAACATGGCTAGTACAAGCCGACTCGAGGGATCAATCCAAGGCAGCTCAACACCATTCATGTCTAGAACGAGTCCGAGTACCGTTTGGAGCAATCTACTAAAAAACCAACCGTCATAATCCAGTTTATGCCCTATGAAATGGATGATGATAAATAACCAAGAGAAACAAAAAGAGGTGACTCGATAACGTATAGAGCCTAAACAGATGGAGAGACATGATGAGTCTTAATTAGCACGTCGAGACAAACCCGATGGGACCCTTGAACTTATATCATATGATAGAACCACTGTAAACGTATATGTAGGTTTTCAAACTTATGTCCACAAACTATGCAATGTTTAAGTTTAATAAAGAAATAAACTACAAAGACTAAATTGAAACGACGACATACATACCATAGAGATCAAATTTGTAATTTGACCATAAAATAATAATCTTAACCTACTCCTACCGACTTTCTAATTGTCAGTTGAGCATAGTTCGATTAAAACATTATACCTTCAAACAAAAAGGTCAAATATTCGAGTCCCCACTCCTGTTGAACTAAGAAAAAACACCACAAACACAACTTCCAAGTGGAACCAATTCAAAATTATGTTTAAATTTCCTTAAAGAATAATATAAAGCTGCAAGCATTTGCTGTGAAGTCTTTATTATTATTATTTTTTTGGAAGTGTTATTAAAGCAAATTGTGTTTAACATAATTAGAAGTCTAAAACCGTAGAACAAAGACAAAGACTTTGGGGGTGTTTGTAATGGTCAACGGCCGCAGCTGTGAATGTGATTATGATAGGAATGGATACACTTTGACTAAACGGATAGCTCTCTATCTTTGAAATTGAAAACAAATATTTATATCTAAAAACTAATACAACTTGGAGAGAAATTGGCCTTCGCTTTTTAAATATTAAGTTTGTTTATTATTATATATATATTTTTTTAATTTTGATTAAATTTTAAAAATAAAAATTAATTTTTTGATTCCTACCTTCTCTAATCTTCAAATTTTGGCTAAATTCTCAATTTTCTTTTGCAAAATAATAATAATAATAAATAAATAAAATCACGAAATAGCTAGAAACCTACTTGAATATAGTTCAATAATCTAGACTTTAGTAACCTCTTTTTAATTATAGAATGGAGATTTAATATCTTCCTCATATTTATAATATTTTATTCTTTAAAAAATTAAAGAAAAGTGTATATATATATTTTAAATTTAAATATCTGAGGATGGGAAGTTGGTGGATTGTCCAATTTTAGATGGCTATGAGAGAGCTGACTTCCAAATTTTGTGTACAATATAAGTTGTAGCATTCAAACTTAAATATAGGTCAAAGTCTCTTATTTGGATAACATCTTGTAATATTTAGTTTAAATGAAAATGAAAAATAAATAAAATAAAATAAAATAGGCATAGTCCTAGTTGTTCAATAATTCATGAATAAAAGAAACATTCCCTATGTCAAGCAAAGTAGAATTTTTATGCAATAACTGTACAATCAAATTGTGTAAGTTTGGTATTGTATTTCTTCAAATATCACCACCATAATTCAATTAATATACTATCTAAAACAATTGTAATACATTAGAATTTGAAAGAAAAATAAGAATTTTTTAAAAAAAAAAAATTAGAAGAAAAAAAAAACCTCTCAGGTTTATTTCATGCTCCATAGAAGTATTTGTTGCAAAAGTCTTTTGGGTTAAGGACATTTTTAACTTACCTAAATACATTTGTGATATATATATATATATATTCTAAACATTCACAAGCTTTAAAAACCATGAGATTTATTTCTCAAAAAAAAGAACCATGAGATTTTTTTTTTTAAGTTAAATTAATCTCTATTCCCTTAATTTTATGAATTGATTTAATTCACATAAACTCTCTACTCAATTCAATTCATTTTAAGTTAAAATAGTCAGAATTATTTTTTTTATTGGAAAAAAATAGACCAGACACATTTATACATTAGAATTTGTTTAATAAAATTAAAAAAAAAAACAAAACAAAACACTCCAAATTAAATTACAAGTTTAGTCGTTTAACTTTTATTGTTGTGTCAATTTAGTCACTAAACTTTAAAAACTGTCTAATAAATCCTTCAACTTTCAATTTTATGTCTAATAGATTCCTGAACTTTTAAAATGTCTAATAAATCCCGAAACTTTCAATTTTGTATCTAATAAGTCCCTAACATATTTGAGATCTTAAAAATTAACAATCTATTAGATATAAAATTGAATTTTATATCTATTGGAACCTCCAATTTTGTATGTAGTAGGCTTGTGAATTTTTACAAATGTGGAAGAGGTCAATGACTTATCCAAAATTTAAAGTTGAGGGGTCTATTGGATACGAAAGTGAAAATTTAAGTTTTACGGGATATTTTTACAAGTTTAGAGACGTGTTGAACACAAAATTACAAATTCCAAAACCTAATTGAAGCTTTATAAGGTTTACAGGCTAAATTGACACAATTGCTAAACTTAAAAAATACATTAAGTTTAATTCAGAAAATCTTTAACAGAATCAAAAAACTAAAAACTAAAAAAAAAATAAAAAAAAGAAAGAAAGAAAGTAGAAGACTTCTAACCTGTTTGAAAAAGTCCACCTTCAGCACTTCCTTCAATCATCAGCCTAATTTCCACGTTCGTCGATTCAATCTTTGCTGCAACTCACATCCTTTCGCATGATTAAATTCCAAATCGCCATTCCATTTCTCTCTTAAGTCTTAACTCCTCAACTTCAATTTCACTCACAATCATTCGAAAACAGAGCAAAAATCACAATGAACGATCTGTTCTCCTCCGATTCCTTCCGCCGCGAGCAGCGCCACCACGCCGTCGAGATGGAGGCCGCCGCCGCGCCGTCGTCAACGACGATCAATCTCAACGGCTTCTTCGAAGACGTGGAGTCCGTGAAGGCGGAATTGACGGAGCTCGAACGCCTCCATCGAAACCTCCAGAACTCTCACGAACAGAGCAAGACTCTGCACAACTCGAAGGCGGTTAAGGATCTTCGATCTCGAATGGAATCGGATGTGACTCTGGCTCTGAAGAAGGCTAGGTTTATCAAGCTCCGATTGGAGGATCTCGATCGGTCCAATGCCGAGAACCGGAATCTTCCTGGTTGCGGCTATGGCTCCTCCGCCGACCGGTCCAGAACTTCGGTCGTCAATGGATTGAGGAAGAAGCTGTGTGATTCGATGGAGAGTTTCAACAGATTGAGAGAGGAGATCTCGTCGACGTATAAGGAGACAATTGAACGAAGATATTTCACCATTACAGGGGAAAATCCGGATGAGAAGACTGTTGATCTCTTGATCTCTACAGGTTTCATTTTTAGTTCTTGAATTCTTTACTCTTTTAGTTTTGAATGAACTGAAATTCAAATCCAGTCTGATAAACAGCCAAAAACACTTGTTTTTCGTACCTTTTTTTCAAGAAGTGATTTAGGACCCATCATCACTTTAAATTTACTTTTTGATCCGAAAGAGAAAGATAGAAAATGAGATTTTTTTTTTTTTTTTCTTCTTTTGATAGTCATATCCTTGTGTATTTTTTAGAAAAGAGTTTTTAAATTAATTTGATTTTGTGGATATACTTTTTATTTATTACTAACCCTAAGCTAAAATAATTTATGAAAGTACACATAGGTTTGTGTTTGGGATTAACTTTTAAAGTAATATCGTTTCTTAAAGAATTACTAATTTTGTGTCGAATAGATTCCTAACTTATTAGAGACTTTTAACGCTTACACTTATTGGACATAATATTAAAAATTAATGTACCTATTATAAAAAATTTAAAGCTTGGAGATTTATTAGACACGCGACTTTCAAAATGCAGAGATCAAATTTGTAATAGGAGTTCGGTTTTCAAGTTATAGTGACTATCCTACTAATTATACATTAAAAAATCTAAACCATATCATTTAAAAATTAGGTTTAAATCTCATTTTGGTCCCTAAACTTTGAGTTTTGTTCTATTTTGGTCCCTGAACTATCAAAATATCTGTTTTAGTCCCTAAACTTTGAAAAAATGTTTATTTCAGTCCTCGTTGTTAATAATCCGTTAGTAACTTAACAGTTTAGTAACGTGGTTTCTATCTTTAGATGAACAATCATCCATCTCGAAGTATGTAAATGGGTTCAATGGGTCAGTTTCTTTGAGTTTAATTAGTTTGGTTTCTAGTTGTCATTGAAGTCGTTCCTTGCTCAGATTGCAACTTCCTCAAAGTTAGACTCCATGAGATTTTTTTCTTCTAGTTCAAGAGGAAGGGAATGTGTATTTATCGGCCATGGTAGCTAGGGCTTTGGATGGAATATCAAACATCTCCAGTTTAAAGAATGTTAAAGTTTAACAAGGAATTAGGGCTTTTGTATTCTGGACCTTGGGATGAACGACTGAAAAATCGTTATCGGAAAATTAAAGAGGATGAAGCTGGAGAATGTGGTGATGGCTTCGGCCATGAATCCGTTACTATCAATTTTCCCTATTCCATTATTTCTGATTTACTTGAAAACTAGAGGAAAAACAAACCCAGAAATTAAGAATACATAAACAGATAAACTCATCAAACTCAAGACTTGGACCCAAAAAAGAACCCTCAAAAAAGAAAAAAGAAAAAAAAAAGAATTGGAATGCATACCATCAAATTCCATCTTTTACTTGCATCCATCGCACTGAAGACAGATTAATATATATAACACCCACAAAAGAAAAACCCATGAAAAGGGAATACAAATAGTGTAAGTGTAACATTCTAAACCAAGCCCAAACAAGAAAATTGCAAAGAAGGAATTTCAATGGCTACCCAAATTTGACTCAACCTCAACCCACTGAACCAGATGAAATCACGAACTTCGATAGCGACCAAAATTTTGACTCAAACCCCACCATAATGCTTATTCAACGACCATCTCACCAATCTGTTAAGTCATTAACAGAATGTTAAGGGTAAGGATTAAAGTGAACAGTTTTTTAAAGTTCAAGGACTTAAATGGATGTTTTCAAAGTTTAGGGATCAAAATAGAACAAAGCTCAAAGTTTAAAGACTAGAATGAGATTTAAACCTAAAAATTAAATGATAGCCCAGTATATGCAATTGGTGTCATATGCATCGTCAAACTACTAATAAACAAGGATTTATCAGCTAGACACAAAGTTAAAAGTAACTTTAACTTCAATTTGAATTTCTCAAGGTATAGAACTAAATCCACACAAACATTAAACTTAAAATTTAGGTTTCTCATTTAATAATCATTTGGTTTTTTGTTTTTGAAAATTAAATTGGTATACACGTTACTTTTTGTTATCTACCTTCTTTTCGTGTGGTCGAAAATCAATTCAAATTTTGAAAACTAAAAAAAAATATTTTTCTAAAATTTGTTTTGTTTTTAAAATTTGGCTAAGAATTCAACTGTATCATTAAGTAAAAAGACCATTGTAAAGAAATTGTGAGAAAACAAACTTAATTTTCAAAAACCAAATGGTTGGTTTTAACATTTTTTTTTCTCCCTTGAAAACTTTGATATGATATAGTGAAATTAATGAGAATGATGCATTATTATAAAGGTGAAAGCGAAACATTCCTTCAAAAAGCAATACAAAAGCAAGGAAGAGGCAGAGTTTTGGAAACGATCCAAGAGATTCAAGAACGGCACGACGCAGTGAAGGACATGGAGAGGAATCTGCGAGAGCTGCACCAAGTGTTCATGGACATGGCAGTGCTGGTCCAAGCGCAGGGCCAGCATTTGAACGACATTGAGAGCCAAGTGACTCGAGCCAACTCGGTCATCAGGCACGGCACCACCGAGCTACAGAAGGCCAGATTCTACCAAAAAAACACCCGCAAATGGATCTGCATAGGCGTCTCTGTTTTTCTAGTCATCCTCTTGATCATCATCATTTCCGTCGTCGTCAAGAATAAGAACAACAACAACGGATAGCGTCGAATGTGATCACGATATATTTCCCTGGTCGAGAAAGTGTCGTCGTGTGTGTGTATTCCGTTTTTGTTTTGTAGTTTTGGAAAAATCATTCAATGAAGCTGCCTGATTGTCTTTTAATGACGGTTGGAGGTGGATTTGGAAATCAACGTGCTTTCTGATAATTATTGGATATTGATTCATTGAAGTACTTTTTTAGGTTACGCATATATATCCGATGGTTCTAAACCGACAGTCAAATTGTTTAGTTTGGTTTTTTGTGTTTGATCGAAGGGCTTGGTTGATGAGTTAGGTTTTGTGCATTTCATGTTTAAACACAAGAAGTTGTGTTTAATTTGAAGAGGTTTATTTTAGTATCTATCACAATGAAGATCACTAGCTACTTCAAGCTTTGTGATGTTCAAAGCACTAGAAATTGTTTCTGTTTAGTGCATTTTATTTTGATCTCTTAGGGGATTGAACTAGTCAAAAGTCTACTTCTCCTACTTAAAACAAATTCGTTTCTAAAGATTTTAGATGGGGTCATTGAAAACTTTGATGAAAGTCTTCTCTATCGCGTCGTAGCGTAGTTGAATTAAATAGGTATAGAAACTTTTATATATGCATAAATTGGAAGAGAGAAGAGACATGGTTAATTTCTTTTTGAAAAAATAATCGATAAGATCGTTGGTTTCATTATAAAGGGTCAACTTAAAATTTGAGTGGAAATTTCCAAATTGGTTCAAACCTTATTGACCTTTAGTGGCGTCTTTCATCAAACATTAATTCTAACTCACTTGTCAATCTCTTGAATTTTGTTTTGTTGGATCATGCTTATGTGCCTTGACATTTGTTTTCCAAAGGCCAAGATTTAAGAATTTAATATGCATGCATGAACTTATCTCTACAAAAAATTTGATCCTTAGATGACGATTGGTTGACTATCATCTTTATTGGTATCACCAAACATTACAATGACACATGGTGAACTATGATGATTAATAAATGTCATAGAAAAAGAGTCCGTTATGAAATTCATTACCATATATACCACTCTTGAAAGGGTGACACCATTTTTATATAATTTCTCAATCTATGCAACTAGTTCTTACTTCAAAGTATAGTCATGTGACCAAGTTGTGTGTAGATTAATGGATGGCACCAAGTTTGTTGTGGTGGCTAAGTGCATGTTGGACAAACTTTTAGAAATTTTGGTCATTAAAAGGATGCCTCAATCATCCACTGGTTTAACTTTGGATAAAAATCGTCAACTTCAATAATAGATTGCGCTCTACATATTGATATTCAAAGCGTTGATATCTTTTAGAAGCATGATTGTGTAAAAGTTGCTAAAAACTAAGAAGTCGACAAAATAAATATGAGATCAGATTAATGGAAGGAATCAATCCATTTTCATTACATATAAATATAGATTTACACTTGCATTCAACGACCAACAACCGAAGGAAAAGCCTTGATTTTTTACACTAGGTCAAAATGAGTCAATAACTCAAGACAATTTCTCTTTATATGGCATATGATTGGATCTAAATAGTTATTCCTACTCTCCTAGCACTCTCTATTTTAATTATTATAATAATGAAGATAAGACGCTCTGATCCAATGACTTCCATATTTATCCTTTAAATATGAACCTTGATGACTCTATACTGCAATTTATTTTTTAAGACAAAAGATTAGTTCATATCTATTGCATATCTTAATATCATCCATTAATTTGATAGTATTATATTGTCATTTTTCGAACGTTGAATCGGTAATTCAAGTTGAGGATGTTTCTAGCACTAACTTTAACACCACGTTATCGTTTAAAATAAAACAATTACAAAAATAGATAAATAATAATCCTTAAAACACTTAGTTTTACCCATTTTTTTTATGATAATTATTTGTTGAAAAAAAAGAGAGAGTTGACCTTAGAAAGTTGTATAAAAATATTCAATATCCTCAACCAATGATAAGGCATATTTATTCTTCCAATCACATGCAAACCTATTGACTTCATTTTTTTAACACCTAACTATAGAATTTGATTTGAGTATCATTTTTTCAATTTTGTTTATAATTCTTTTAAATAACATTAATTTCATCTTTTTATGTATCTCTAATTACTTTTCTATTTAAGTCCTATGGGTTAAAAGAAGAATGATAAAATATTGTTTTTTTTAATGATGCTATTAATTAATAGTATATTAATTAACATTCACAATACATTTATTATCTATAACAAATTATTATAACTTGGATGATTTTTTTTTTTTTTTTTTGAGAAGATAACTTGGATGATTTAATATAAAGTTAAATGTAATAAAGTAGGATTGGTTAACGGCTAAAGCGAATATAAATAAGGTATGATGATTGAATTTCAATTCTCAAAATATTGTTAAACTAAAAGAAATGGATAAAAATATCTATTTCATTTATTAATGGAGGGAGTATTTTCAACCATTATAATTAATTTTCCTTCATCCATTTGTCGACCATGAGAATTAACCCGAAAATAATTATTACATAAAAGAAATATTCAAACATTACGCATTAAATAATATATTTAGCTTACATAAATAAATATTAAATAAATAAATAGAAGAAACAATTTGCCTGTTATTTCTTCAAATCCCACCTTGGCAATTGGCATTGACTTTTGAATAGAGCCGTAAAAACTCCCAAATAATCAATGAGACTTACAACAATGGCAACTGAGAAATCAAATCTTCTCCCCATTTTCCCTCTCCGGCTCCGACTACCACTATTTCTCCTCTGCATCTCACCGCGATGAACAACGGCACGGCGGACAGCGGCGGATTTCTGTCCTCGAGCAACATCGGCGGATTCGGATACGGAATCGGCGTCTCCTTAGGGCTTTTGATTCTCATCACTACAATCCTCCTCGCTTCCTATTACTGCACCAGAACCGGCCTGTCGACCACCGCTGTGATTCAGAGGAACGCCAACCGCTCGCCGCAGGCGCCGGAGGAAGCCGTCGTCGTCGACATCGGACTCGATCAGGAGACGATTACGAGTTATCCGAAATTGCTCTATTCGGAGGCGAAGCTTCAGAAGAACGATTCTACTGCTTCGTGTTGCTCAATCTGTTTGGCCGATTACAAGAACTCTGATGTTCTTCGCCTTTTGCCTGATTGCGGCCATCTCTTTCACCTCAAGTGCGTCGATCCGTGGCTGAGGCTTCACCCGACCTGTCCGGTTTGCCGGACCTCGCCGATTCCGACGCCGTTGTCCACTCCTCTGGCGGAGCAAGTTCCATTGGCGAGTCGGCGCGATTGAAGAAGACGATCTGAAAGAATCGACGAAGTTTTCGCCATCTTAATTTTTGTTTTTGACAGATTGATCCGAATCTTCGATCGCGATCGCCATAGCTGGAAGCTCTCACACACTCCGCCTCCTTAAAGGTTAACATACTTCTTGTATTTATTGTACTCTTGATTTTTTTTTTTCTTTTTCTTTTCATTTTTGAAGTCTTGATTCTGATTGATGATGCTGAAATATATATATTCATTCTGGTATAATCGGTGTTTTACACTTCCTTTATACAGAAAATTAAACCTAATGGAAAACCTCATCTTCTTAAATCATTGCAATTAATTTTAAATATAGCATCTAATTATTGGTTTTTAGTACAACAAATATGAAACTCAAAAAAAAAAAAAAAAAGAAAAGAACAAATCTGGAGTGGAAATTTTAAATATTGGTATTGAAGAGAAACAAATCTTGTAGGTTAAGAAATTGGTTTTGTTTTCTTTTTGTAGGAGTTAACAAATTGTCTAATTAGAATAGTCAAATGTACATAAAATAAAAAATAAAGAAGTAATAGTCAATAGATAAAAATAGCTAAATTAGGGTTAGTGATAATAATTATAGTAATTATTGATGGAGGAATGTTACTCTTTTTGTCCTGTTTGTAATTATATTATATATATTTGTGTTGTTTATAATATTTAAATTTTATGACGCTATATTTATCGTCAGCCATAATGAAAGAGATTTTGGGGGAGGAAATTGTGGAGATAGATGATTTTGATAGACATTGAATTTCAATTTTGGGTTTTAAAAAGGATGGACTTAAACAATATCATTATTCTTTTCCTCTGGCCAAATTTCTGGTCATAAGAAAGAAAAACTCTGAAACTTTCCTAACAATATTGGGTCTATGGAAAGTTATTATTATTGTTATTATTTAATTATTTTTTTAGTCCATAACATGTAGAGATGAAGATTCAAATTTGATTTGATGCCAACAAGAGCATAGTTCAATTGACACAAAGTTGTACTAATGATCATAAGATTCGTGGTTCGAATCCCCCAACCCACATATTTTTTTAAAAAAAAAAAATCAAATTTGATGATACAATGTTTTAATTAATCAATTGAATTATGCTCAAATTATCTATAATATATACGTATATATGTATATATTTTTTTGTTCTACGACTAGATTTAAACCTTTTGACCTCTTGAGCTATGTTTAGTTTGACTATCTATATACTTAATTGGATTGGTCAAATGAAATCTTAAAATTTTCTTAAAATTTTATTTCTTTGATTTGAACTTTAAACTTGCTTAAGTTATACAAATTCACATGCTTGTGACTAGTTGTTCTATTTTTTGAGTTTTGATTCTTCAAATTGTGATGAATATATATTATTTATTATGATTATTATTGTTTTAAGATGGGATTTTTTTTTTTTAATTGAGTTTGAAGATTTTGGAATTTAGTTTGGATTCTTTTACCAACTTAATTTAATTTGTTGTTAGGTTCTTTCAAAAAAAAAAAAAAAATTGTTGTTAGGTTAAGGCATTTTTATAGTAGTGTTTAGGTATTCTTGTGATTAGATTCGGGTATTTTACTAGACAAATTTTACGTAATTTATTGTCCAGTACCAGCAACTTTTAAAAATTGGTTTTGTGGAGTTTTATTATTAATTTTACCATTTTTCATTTAAGATTTATTCTGGTAAAATTGAAAATTTAGATTAAAATTACCTCAACGAACTAAATTTCCAAGCAAAAATTATTATTTTTCGTAAGTGGCAGTTGCATAAGATGGCAAATTGGACCAAATTAATAGCAAATCTAACACAGTTGCAAACTAATTGCATTTATAGTAAAATTAATTGAACAAGAACAAAAAGTTGTCGTCAGATTCTATCCGTGTCTATCACTGATAGACTCTGATTATTCAAAGTCTATCCGTGTCTATCGGATAGACTCCGATTAATCAAAATCTATCAGTGACTATCACTGATAGACTTTGATTAATCAAAATCTATCCATGATAGTTAGTGATAGATTTCGATTAACCGAAGTCATAAACTCTGGTAATCAAAGTCTATCGATAGATTCTAATTAACTAAAGTTAGTGTCTATCAATAATATATTATGATAGATTTTGCGTAATTTTTTTTACATTGTGCTATATTTGTAATTATATAATTCTTATTTGTCATCCAGTGCAAATTCTTTTTTCGTAATAGTGCAAGAGTAATCAATAAAACTAACGTGAATACACATCGCCTAGTTTTTTTTTTTTTTTTCTTTTCTGAAGTACACATCGCCTAGTTAATATGTGCTATACTCAATTAAAAATCAAGTATTCTAATCTCCAACCCTATATAATATATATTGATAAATTGTAATAAAAAAGAAAAAAAAAAATCAAAATTTAAAACTATTATATTACGAGAATTTGGTTATGCACCCACGTGGCAAACTCATCATTTCGGCTCTGCCACGTTCGTTATGCCGTTTGCTATAATAATAAACAAACGAAAATATTCCAAAACCCTTCCGGCGAAGTTCGCTTATCCACTTTCTCTCTCTCTCTCTTTCTGAATCGGAGATCTGCGAATTCCGATCAACGAACAGAGGCTCCGATCTGCAGAATTTCTCAACTCTATGGCTTCAAAAATCGTGTACGGATTACTTTTCCTCTCATTCTCCTTCACTTGCATCATGCTACTCCACCTCATGCTCCATCCAGTTTTCTATTTCACTTCCTGAAACCTAGAAATTTCAAGTTTCGATTACAGAAGCTTGATCCATTCGATTTCAATGGAAGTCGATTTCTGTCTACTGAAGTTCGGATCGAAGCAGGAGGCTGAGATTTGGTGGCTCGAGAATCGCTATGTTCTCTCTTCCTTTCTCTTTTCTTTGATTTTGTGATGAGTGCTGCATAAATTAAATCATTATTGAACATTGTTTGTTTGGTAAAGATGAAGTAGATTTGAAATATTTACAGATTCTTGCGGATGTTTATGCGTCGCGATGTAATGTTTCTGTCTCTCTCTTTCTCTTTGGTTGTTGATTGGTTTCGTGAATCGCATTCGTCAATTTTCAAATGCACATGGGCGGCACCTCCACCAATTTCGTAATTTCATTATAAAAGGTTATTGACTGTCTAATAAATTTGCAAACTTTCATTTTTTTTTAATCTAAATAACTTCATATATTCATGAACATTTAATACATCTGTGACATATTGAAGAGTAATAAATTTATTAGACATAAAATTAAATTTTATGTTTAATTAATGAGGTCTTAAGCTTTTGACTTTTGTGCTTTTTAAGTCCATTAATTTTAAATATTTGTCAAATAGTTGAATGATTAGATAAATAAAAAATTAAAAGATATATTACCTAAAAAAATTAAAATTTTAAAATCTATTCTATTTCTCAATTTAATATTGAACTAAAATATATACATATATATTTTTTTTAAGTTAAGAGACTTATAATTAAAAGCATATGAGATATGAGACTCATTTAATTTGTTAGTGTTTTGAACTTAATTGTGTGTCTATGTGAGAATATTTTTTTAAGCTCGAGAGGTTTATTCTTTTTATTTTCTTTCACTTCACTCCTTCATTATTCTTCTGTCTTTTTTCTTTTTCTCTTTTCCACACTTCTTTTTCTTTTTCCTTTTTTTTTTTTTTTTTGTTTGAATCTCATTTTCTAGTTCTTTCTGTATCCCATATATATCTTTTTTTTATTTCTCTCTTTCACATATTGATCTTCTGGCTTCTCTCTCTCTCTTCTACCTCTTCTCATTTTCTCTCAGCTGCCTTCTTTTTCTTTTTCCAATTATTCTTCGCTTCTTTTCTTTCTTTGACTTCCTTTTTTCTCTACTTATTTTTTTTTTTTTCTTTCCCTTCCCACTCATTCATCTTCTCTATAGTCCTTGTATGTGTTATAATATAGTGATTAATTGTTGTTTCCACTTATTTCGGAAGAAAACATGGCGCGGAAGTATGGGTTTCAAGTCATAAACTCCCATGAATATCATACAAGAGTGTACTCAATAATCATATTTTATAGGTAGTTTATCTTAATACAATCATAATATAGTATACGTCAAAGCTCAACGGTAATTGACATTATCCTTAACCAAGAGGTCAGAGGTTCGAATTTTCCTACCTCAAATGTTGATGTACTAAAAAAAAAATCATAATATATAGTATACAATTTAGTGTCTCTTTGGAATGATTTTCTAAGTGTTTAAAAACATTTTTTTTATACCTAAAAATACTTTTTTAAACATTTAGATAATCATTCGAAACGGACTCTTAGTGTAGTAGTTAAATACATTTCTAACTACTAATAGTATTCTAAAAAGAAAAATTAATAAATAGATTTTGTATAAAGCCTGTGTGCATTCTTCAAATTAAGTATGACACTTAAATGTTATTTTGAGGTTTTGGAGTTTTGGTTAGAAGAAAATTTTGTTTGAGCCATCCAAGTTTGGAAACTGATGTTGAGTTTTGTAGAATTAGGTAGACTTGCTAGGGCAGATATTGATTATATAAATGCGAAGCTAGTTTTTTGTCCTGATAACACACATGTTATAACAAAACGATGGTAAAAGGTTCTTGCCAACAAAAGCATAGCTCAACTGACATAAAATTTTACAATGACCATAAGTTCTATGGTTCAATCTCCAACCCCACATATTTCAAACAAAAAGAAAAAATGGTAAAGGATTCTTTTTTATTTGTTGTATTAATGTCGAGATGAGAATTTGAACTTCCATGCTCATCAAATGAATGATTATACTTATTTTCCACCATTGTAGACTCATTATAGCTTTAAGATTAGCTGTTGCATTAATAATTCTCTTACTATGAACTAATCATTCTTTTTAACAAAAATAAAAATACTCTTAACAAATTTAATAAAAAACGGTTTAATCAATCAAATTAAAATTTCAACTATAAGGTAAAGCGACACAATATTCATAATTACAAGAGATTCTATGAAAAAATTCATGACAAAAGTTCATTACATTACTACGAGCATGACAACATTCTCAAAACTTATTTAATACAACTATTTAACTTTTTAAGCATACCATTTTCAAATATCTTTTTTCTACGTCTTTTATCAAAAAAGCGAAGTTATAAACAAATGGTTTTTTTTTTTTTTTGAGAATATGTGGGGAGAGGAATTCGAACCACAGACCTTGTGGTTATTCGGACAACTTTATGCCAGTTGAGCTAAATTCTGGTTGGCTAAAAACAAATGGTTAATGCGAATAGGATAGCCAGATAAATTATTTAAAACTTCTAATAGAATACTATACAAACCAAAAAAAATCTTCAAGGGATGTTCAACGCCTAAACAAATGCTTGTGGACCTTTGGTACTAGTCGACATGTCAATGAAACTCTACAAGCTGTCCTCTCGAAAGAATGACGATCGCGATTCACTTCAACGGTCACATTTTCTGATTCTAATAGACAGTTTTGAACTTCAACTTTGTTGACAGCCTGAGAGAGCAGAGAAATGAGAAACAAACCGCCGTGCTAAAATGAACTTTAAGAACCAAGTATACTTCTAAGCTATATGTAGTCGTTATCTTACCTCGTCGTAACATTGAAGGCTGTTGTCATTGATACCATGTAAGTAATCTGACAAATAAATTAAGGCAACCAAAAAATAAGCACGAACTTCACTAAATTGAGAAGGTTAAGACAAGATCAAGAGGAAGATTTACCCGAATACGCTTCATCCTTAAATATGAGCAAACTACGAGGCATTAGAAGAATAGAGAAGGGGCGGTGAGTTTCGACTTCAGAAGTTTCATTAGCATCTTTGTCGTCGAAATTTTCTGTCAACTGGTCTGCACATGATTTCAACCTTGAATGGGGAGTGAAGTCCATAACAACAGGAGAACCAAGAGATAGAATTGCTACTACAGGAAAGTAAGCAGGCCCATCTTGATGCGGCTACATGAGAACCGAAAACTGTTTCTAAGATGTTAATTGGTTAAACAGTTGGGAGTTGATTGAATGATGGTAAAATACAACACATGTAAAAGAACATGGTTTATTGGGTGTCATCAATATCATCCAGATTAGATCTATGATGAGGATCAGGGCAATGAATATAACTATAATACAAACAAGAAATGCACCAAGGACAGGGAAACTTCAGTCCATACCATTATGCCTTGGTTAGGAAGGTATTCATTGATAAGAACATGGTTTATTGGTGCAGGGTACAGATTTGTTTCTTGACAGATCTTCTTGGTGATATTTGTCAGCCAAAGAGGCACTGCAGAACATCAAAAGATCGACTCATCAATTTAACTGCTCAACTTTATCCAATTTTTCCACTTACATCCAGAGAGAGAAATCTATGGTATCGTACTACTCTCTTAGATGAAGAAACATGGATGTAAAGCTGTAAATTTAGATGAGTGCCAACCATAGAAGAGAATAAGGCACAGAAGAAAATGGATACAAAATTATGCAAGATAAGGGGCTTGATGGAAACAAAAATTGGTAATCTGCAAAGAGATCAAGTTGTCTACAATGTAAATGATACGGATTAGCATCTATATCAGTTACATCGTATATCCTATTAAAGTAACCAGTACTAAAATATCCAAGCTTTGCATATGGAGGGGTTAAGATATGAGTTAGCCCGTGTAGATGGGTAAGAAAACTGCCATGATATATGATGACAGTGTAAAGTCTCTCCAGTAGCCAAAAGTATCGATTCCCCATTGCAATCAAAAGCAAAAGTTAAATTTGGTAGTTAAGCCCAGTGGGGAACAAAAATGAAATGTCCAGCATTCCAAACCTCCACAATGTGTTCTCATACCCTATACATTGTCTTATACTCTCATTTAAAGTCAATTTCTCATGCATCAAATTTCTCCCATTCACTGTCTTAAAACTCTAGACTTTTCAAGTAAAAGTCACACCACAAGAGACACAGAAATGAACTATTTCCTTGAATATAGCGCTAGAATTATGTAACGAAGTCAATACTCAATCAGAAGTGCGCCTCAACTCAGCTCAGCCCATTAAGTAAGTGTAAACTTGATTGCAACTTTTTCCACAAGCCAAAATTTATAAAATTAAACTAACAAAGATTATCTACAGATAGTTCTTTCCAAACTTACATTCTTGAGGTAGAAGACCTTTTTCATGTACAACACCACCTGCAAAGAGATCAATGGATAAGGAAAACAGTATAATCAGTAAGACAAAGAGGATTACCTCACGACTCACGTTGCCTTTGACCCCCTTCCAAATATTGCAGGCATTCAAAGCTTCAAATAATAACAAAAAGATATGACATACAACTGTTCTACATACCCCAATTCTGCAGCCTTCTATTCTTCAAGGATTTCCATTTTGACGCAGGCGCTTTATAAATCTACAAATGAAAACTCACCCAGTTCAGCGAACGATTACAATACAAAAAAGCGCAAAGAATGAAGAACAATAGCGAAATTTGGTACATTATTCATAAGCAAGATCTCATCGTCGTCTCTTATAAAGTCGGGAATGTAGAACACTGTTGGAAGATGCCCAACTTTGAAGTGATTAAGCCCCTCCTCCACCGATTCCATGCCTCTCGTTCAAAATCTCAATTCCCAGGAGGATTTAGAACCCTAGAGACAGAAATAAATGCAGAGTATTGTGCAAACAGAAAACTAGGGGAAAACGGTGGGAGCTGGACGAACTCTCTTCCAGTCTGTCTCTTCGAATTATGAATCTAAGATCAAAACCCTAATTGAAACTGCAGGTGTATTTTTAAAAATACATACAGAGCAAGGGATTGACCAACGAAAGAGAAGAAGACGAAAGAAAATGAGATTTCAGTTCAGAGTTGAGTCCCAGAAAAAGGAGGGAATGCCAAATTACAGCCGCCGCCGAGTGTTCCTTCCTTAGCCTACAAGTACAAGTACAACAAGAGCAGCGATTTAATAACCATTTCATTTTTTTTTTTTAAATTAAGTTTATACATACCTATTTCTACCTATAATTTCCTTGTTTTAGTATCACATTTTTTCTCTTTTCAAAAACCATGTCAAATTTTAAAGGAAAAAAAAAAATTCAAAAACTTGTTTTTGTTTTTGGAATTTGGCTTAGAATGGATCTTTAACAAAGATGAAAACCATGGTACGAAATTTGAGAAAAAACCAACATAATTTTTAAAAACAAAAAACAAAAAACCAAATGGTTATCAAACGATAAATTATCCAGGTATGTTTCGATTGGACTTTTTTTATTAATATTATAATTTTTTAAACTTATTAGAATAATAAGATTATATAGAAACTTATTATTTCAATATTGTTGTTTTTTTTCCAGCTGGATAGGTCGTCTCTTGAAGAGACGACCTATCCACGTGTCAACTTTCGGTTCATTTGTTTAAAAAAAAAATTTTTTTTGGTAGGTCGTCTCTTCAAGAGACGACCTACAAACAGAATTTAAAAAAAAAAAAAACGGCAAAGCAGGTCGTCTCTTCAAGAGACGACCTGCACACAAATTTGAAGTACAATTGGATTTAGCACAGTGGCAAGGGGGTGCAACTGGCAACAAAGAGGGCGTGGGCTCAAGTCCTGCCCAGCGTATAATTTGTTTTTTCTCCTTTTTTTTCCCTTAGCCTCCCTCTTTTTTATCTTCATTTAATTTTTTTTCTTTTCCTTTCATTTTCTTTAAAAAAAAAATGAAATAACCTACTTTTTTTTCCTCTTTTGTTTTTTTTTAAATCAAATAGAGTAATTCTCGCATTTTTCTTCTTTTATTTGTTTTTTAAAATAAATTAGTTACATTTTTTTTTAATGTTTTAAGCACGTTAAATATTATATTGCAATTTATTATTTTTTTTAAGAAATTAAATTTTAATTAAGTGCTAATTATTATAATTTTTCACAATTTGATGTTACTTGCTGTTATTTATTTGATTTGATTTTTTTTTCATTTTCTTTTTTAAGCATTGTAATTTCATTACCGTTACTCATACATTTATTTCTTGATTTTATTTTACTACTTTTCACATGACTTCAATTAAAGAAATTAGGAAAAAATTAAGGAAATTAGGAAAAAAGAGAGAAGAATTAAATTTCAACTGAAAAGAAAAAAAAAATAAATGAAGATAAAAAAGAGAGAGGCACTTTTCACATGACTTCAATTAAAGAAATTAGGAAAAAATTAATCAAAAAAAATTAAGAAAATTAGGAAAAAAAGAGAGAAGAATTAAATTTCAATTGAAAAGAAAAAAAATAAATGAAGATAAAAAAGAGAGAGGCAAAGGAAAAAAAAAGAAATAAAAAACCTTATACGCTCAGCAGGATTTGAACCCACGCCCTCTTAATTGCCAGCTGCGCCCCCATGCCATTGTGCTAAATTCAATAATATAACATTTGTGTGTGCAGGTCGTCTCTTGAAGAGACGACCTGCTTTGCCGTTTTTTTTTTTTAAATTCCGTTTGTAGGTCGTCTCTTGAAGAGACGACCTACCAAAAAAAATATTTTTTTTTAAACAAATGAACCGAAAGTTGACACGTGGATAGGTCGTCTCTTCAAGAGACGATCTATCCAGCTGGAAAAAAACAACAATATTGAAATAATAAGTTTCTATATAATCTTATTACTCTAATAAGTTTAAAAAATTATAATATTAATAAAAAAAGTCCTGTTTCGATTTGGTTCTTAAATTTTAAAAGGGTTTAATATATTTTTTTAAACAAGGTTTAATGTCTTTTATTCCTTCCTATACTTTTTTTAAAAAAAAGTCTAATATTTTTAAAGTTATTTGAATTTTTTATTTTGTGTCTAATAGGTTTTTAACATGTTGGATTTTTTTTTTTTTTTTTTTTTTTTGACAATGGATATACATAAAATTTAAAGATTAGTTCATTTTTAAAATTTTTAAATATGCTGAGGACCTATTAGACATTTGGAAAGTTGAAAAACCTATTAGACATATTTTAAAATTTAAAAACCTTTTAGACACAAATTTAGTATTCAGAGATTAAACTTTGTAATTTAATCAAATTTAGAAAGTTAAATTATACACCATGTTATTAGATTTAGGATAAGTTGGGGAACTTTTATATATATATATATATAAATTACAATATTTAAACTATAGATACTAAATGGGGAACTTTTTCTTATCCCATTTTTTGCAATTTCCCATACTAAATCATTATATACCAAGGGGCTGTTTGAGGCGCTAAATTGGTTATAATATCTGGTGGTTATAATAATCCGGGGATTATAATAGTCTGGCATTATAATAATATGTGTTTGGGTGCAAATTATTATAATCTGGGATAAAATAATTTGTGTTTGTGGTGCTGATTATTTTAGTCTGGGATAAAATAATTTGTGTTTGGGATACGGATTATTTGTTTGGATTGATATGTTTAACATGAGATTCTGAATTAAATGTTCAAGTTGACGGTTTTTTTCCTGATTTTTTTTTTTTGTTTATTTTCCTCATACAACTTGTCAAATATTATATTTTGCAAATATCAATAAAAAAATTGTTTGGATTCAGTTGTAAAAAAAAACAAAGTATTGGGTATACGGGTAAATGATGTGTTTAACTTAAAAAGAAAACAAAAATAACCTAAGGTAAGAGTTGATTTTCTTTGTTTTAGGGTCATGATTTTTTCACAAAATAAGTCATTTTATGATTTCATATTGGAAAATCATATTTGTTTCATTTATGTATTTTCAACGTAAAAATGGTAAATGCTTATGTACAAAGAAATTATATAATAAAACTTCATATTTATATATGCAGAAAGACAACTGAGAAACTGGTAAGTGTTTCTAACATGGAATGACCAAAAATCGCTTTTTTCTTTTTCTTTTTTCCTTCTTTTTCATTTTCTTCCTCCATCTTTATCTTCTTCCTCCATCTCTATCATCTTCATCTTATTCCTCCATTTCCATCTTCATCTTCATCATCTTCTTCCTCCATTTCCATCATCATCTCCATCTTCTTCCTCAACCTCAAACTCCATCTTCATCATTTTCTTCTACCTCTAACCCTAATGCCGGCAACGTTTTCAACGACTTTTCTTGCGGTTGCCGACAAATTTTTCGACGATCAAATTTTTTTTCCTCATTTTCTTTCTTTTCTTCTTTTTTTTCTTTATTTCATTTTTTATATTTTTCAAAATGAAAATGAGAATAAATATGAAAAAAAAGGAAAAAAAATCGGTTGTCGAAAAAGGCGTCGGCGATCGCCAGAAAATTCGTCGGAAAAGTTTCCGGAAACTTCGCCGGCCGACGGCGACCGGCGGTCGTCGGAAAAGTCAAGGAGTCGCATGGAAGAAGAGATAAGAGAGTTACTGTAGAAAATAGATAGAATAATCGGGTGGGTTGAATGATGGTTACTGTAAAGAATGGATAAAATAATCGGGGGTAAAAATAACCCACCTCACCATTTATTTTTGTTGATGCCCTAAACACTGAATAGGTTATAATAAAGGGAGCCTATTCAGTGCCTCAAACAGCCCCTAAAGTTTACTAATTAAATTGTTACAAATTTAAAACTATGCATGATCTAAGTGGTTAAATATTAAAGTTGTAATAACCATTAAAACAAAAGGATATATGAAGTCAATCTCAACCTAGTTCAAATATGTTCAACTATTTAAAACATATCTTTGACCAAATGTCAGAAGTTCAAATCTAATGTTTTTGCCAAAATGAGCATAGTTTAATGAGCAAAGCTTGTACTAAAGGTCAAAAGGTCCGTGGTCGAATCACTCGTCCCTTATATTTTGTTTAAAAAAAAAAAAAATTAGTTCAAAATCTCAAGTCTTTGTGTTGTTGAACTAAACAAAATAATATTTAAATATTACAACAATTATTTAAATTTAATGTAAATATCGTAGTTTTTTTCTTTCTTTTTTTTTTTTTCTAATGAAAGATTCAATTTGTTCGAAATTCAAATTTATAATAAAATTTGATACACAGTTTCAAGTTTGGTAAAAATTGAAATTTTTTTCCAAAACTAAGGAACTTCACTTAATATACATTTACCTGAAATCTGTAAAAGAATAACAGAAATCGATATTTTAAAAAAAAAAACAGAAATCGAGAAGAAATTCATCTGCCTTCTCTTTCGAACATCAAATGTTCTTTCGGCTCCTTTACCAGATTCATTTTACGATCCATGCTACTTCCATCCGATTTTGATTCGACTCCTTTATCACAACGTGGAGATCTTCGTTTTCTCTCGATGAGATCCGATTGATGGTACGCTATTCTATTGTTCTAATATTCGGATTTTGTACAAATTGTTTGAGTTTGAGATGTCGAATTGAAGTTGAAAATTATGATTGCGGACTTAAATAGATCATTCGAACACGTTCAACCATCACTTAGTTAACCTTTAGAATCTTCAGGTCCAAAATCAGTTTCAGAGTTTTTTGCGCGGGCAATTTTCTTTTGCTGCGATTAGAGACTGTCATTTAGTCGAATTTTCTGTGTCAATTGTGATCTTCTCTAAGAAATTAGTTTTTAGATAAACGCTATCGCTGCATCTGTATGTATATGGTGTTTGAAACTTTTAATTAGCTTTTGACATCTCATTTCGAGACTACGATTTTTCAATTTTTAGATGTCTCCTTGTTAGAATCTTTGAAGTGCATGCGGATTGCCAAACTTGTAAAGAGAACGCTATGAGTGGAAGAAGGATTGGAAATTATAGTTGGGAAGGCTGAAGGAGTGACGAACTGGGGAATCCCAAATGGTCTTTAGGTTTTAATGAGAGAAGAGAATTATTTCACATCTATTTTTTTTTAAAAAAAAAAGTTTAATTATTTAGCGTGTAAATGAATCCTGGATAGAGATATATTTACATATAGTGGTTGGTAGTTGGTACTGCATATGTGTTTCAGTTTAGGTAGGCTTATACTTGAACCAAAACTGTAGAAGGTTAAAGCTTTTGAGCATACAAAATTAGAATGTTGGCCTTGACCTTTTACTGAAATTCCATCTTGATTCCTTCATCTGGGACTGAAAGTATATCTTGGTCTTTAAACTGGTTGAACGTATAGCTATGGTTCATGAATAAACTGGTTGTCTTCAGTAGAAAATTTATTCTTGTTCAGTTGTTTCTGTATCAACTATATAGATGATGCAAAAGTTTTATTTTTGTTTATTGCAGGACAATATTGTGTGTAGATGAATTGAGAAGTAGCTACATGTGATATATCTTAGTACGTTTTCTGCATAATTATCTTATATCTTTGGATCAATGACTTCAGTTGCTTATTGTCTATAAAACAATCAGGTTCAATGTGATGGTGAAAACAAAACAAAGACAGAAGAATAATACTAGTCATCTTTCTGGCTCTTCAAACTCTGTTGTTGGTTTGGATATGCACGGAGATGATAGTTGGGTGGTGGTTAAGAAGCAGATAGTCACAATCCTAGTGCCTCCTATAGCAATAGTACAAAAATCCTTAACCCCCAATGCTGGACAAAGTCAGTTGCAACCAATTACCAAAGAAGTATCAAATTGCCAATCAGGAGCTCTTGAAGAGACATGTTTAGAAGTGCCTGCAACTGTGCTGCCATCGGCTTCTAAAAACAATAAGCAACAAAGTTTGAAATCTGCTCCTGCTCATGGTAATGTGACATTGAAAGAGCCAGTGAAGCAAGCTATCAGGCCCCAACGTTCAGACGAAGCCTGCAATGCAAGGCCTTGTAAGGTTTTAGGATTAATGAACAGCACGAAATCTATGAAGCAGCCCAGACAGTTACATTGCCCTGGTGGTTTTCTCACTGGAGGCACATTGTTAAATCAGAGACTCAGAGCACTTAATCTGGAGAGGAAGCTGCAGAAAGCTGGTGGTTTAAGTAGGTGGTTGAAATCACTGGGACTGGACCAATTTGTGGGTATTTTTCAGAGAAAAAGTATCAATAAGTTTCATTTGGTAAATCTAACCATGAAGAAGCTGAAAGATATGGGTGCAAATGCGGTGGGGCCTCGTAGAAAACTGATACATGCAATCGAGTGTGTCTGTCAACCGTACAGTTCGGAAACTTTTGAGCGGATTTATGGGATTTAACCAACGGCTTTGAACTCAGCTTCAGCTTCAGCTTCCTCGCAAAGGTATGCAGTTCCATTCATCTTGGTATATCTTGAATTGTTGATGGTACAAAGAGAAGGATATATTGGTTTAGTTCTAAATGTGTCTATTGAATCTTCAAGGGGATTGATGGCCGAAAGAGTGTATGGTTGAAGGGCTATCTCTTGCGTCAGGATTTTCTTCTTGAATAGTCAGAGGACTGAAAAATAGGCAGAGAAATTTGTAAAGCTCCAGCTCTTGGATAGTGAAGATTGACAGCACATGTTTTCTCAAATGTGCTGGGGTTTTATATCGAACAAGATAACCTATAATCAACAGTCAGAATGACAATGGGGTTGATTTGGGATACATCTTTCTACCCTCACTTCATTTCCCCATTTTGTGTAGTAGGAGAATGTTCAAAAGTATAGAACACAGCAACGGGGCTAGGAGTTTGAAAATAATACCAAGCTAATAGAGCAATCAATAGAGGTAGATGTACTGTTTTTTCCTCTTTTTTTTTTGGAAACTCTTATAGAAATTTTGTGAATTTTATGCTTAACAGAGAGATGCTTAAAGAGTTTAATCTAAAGATTGGTCTTAATGTTTATGCTGTTTTTTCAAGGAGTGGTCTTTGTATTAATACACCAAGATTTCTGAGATTTGTGCAAATTCCCAAGCCTTGTTTTGGCTCTCAACTTGAGGCTTCTTAGATTTCAAGGTCAATCTAAATGTTCCTTTTTGTCCAATGGCCCCATTTAGGGGTTTGTTGGATAGAAAGATTTGGATCCATTCTAGAGTAACCAAATATAGCTCCCTCTCCCTCCCCCTTTCTAGTCTCTGGTTTACCATCAACGTGTGCATCAATGTGTGAAGAACACTTAATTTTATTCTCTTTTGTTCTTAGTGGAAGTGACTGACCGATGATCTTGTGGCATTCATGATATACACAAAAAAAAAAAAAAAAAAAAAAAAAAAAAAAAAAAAAAAGTTAGGTAAGAGTTGTATTTTCTAGTAAAATTTATGTATAACTATTATTCACTCTCACTATGAAATTAATTGTATATTCCTTAAAAAAATAATTAAAATTCATACTCACTATGAAACTAATTGTACATCCCTTAAAAAAAAATTAAAATTAACTACCAAAATGGATCCTTTACATCAATGAAGAGTTTGTTTCTTTTATATATATATATACATATATATATATAAAAGCTAAAATCCCATTAGTTATTTAAACCTTGACCAACTTATCTATGAACATTCTATGGAGAGAGAGAGAGAGAGAGAGAGAGAGAAAGGAGGAAAAAAACGGTAGTCGCACTCAAAATAGAAATCGTGAAGCTCTCAAACACTTAAATTATGAATACTACCGAGTGTTTGTTTCCTTAATCACGCTTCAACAGTTGCAATTTCTCCATTACATTCTCGTTTTGTTTTCAATCGAGTTTCCACATTAATTCTCACCAAATCCTTGTTCGGCAAGCTTGAACTAACAACACAACTTGTAACGGAATAAGAAATTATGAGATTCAGGGAGATTTTCATCCATATGTCTGCTTAAAATTCCAAAGGAAAATTAGTGATTCAAAATCTATTGCTGCCAACCTCCTAATCTCATCCCCGGATTATAGTTTGTGAACAGCCGGAATTCGTTTCCAAGCTTGCTAGCGTGGTGTGGTCTAAAACCACACGGATGAAAACCCATTAGTTCAGCTGCTCTTTCTGCTTGCACTTCTCCTGCATTTCAGTGTAACAAAGTGCTTTGTCGTAAGCAAAATAATGGAATAAAATCCAAGAAACTAACCAGTATAGAATTCTTGGTAATCAGACAACTAATAAAACATTTATTTGGAGTAACAAAAGCCAAGCTGCGATGTGAAACATAATCTTGGCTCAAGGGTCATTCATCATTACTATACCTGTTAGTAATAGGAGGTTAGATTTACGATTTTGTGCCAGGAAAGAAATTGTACGAGCGACTTTCTCCAAACATTCTTTGCTCTGCCAGAACAAACATAGAGGGAGCACAAATTATTCATGGTTTGATAGAGAATCATGTTTCACATATATATAATTCAAAGCACTACTACAATCAGAATACAGAATCATCAACCGGGAGATGTGTCACGGTCTTGTAGAAAAACCATAGTTCGTTATCAAGATATGCCAGGTCTAATTTCTTTGGTAATCCACCAAAGTTCAGAGTTCTTTATATGAGCACAGTAAGCTCATATTGCTACACACAATATATGAGTAGAGAAATGAATTTTGACGAAAAATTCGGTGAAGGGGAAGGATGTTTAATCCTGATTCACAAATGAAGCATGCAAAAGTGAGAAAAATTAAGCACAAACATCTCAGCTATAGACATTGTCTCTCACCAGGTAAGGAGGGTCTGCTACTACAATCTGAAAATTATGCTTCAATTCCATCGGCAATTCTTCTGGTTCATTGTAATCGTAAAATGTGAATTCACTACCATGTTGGGCAAAGCGTTTGTCATACTCAAGAAGTTGTACAGATGCACGGGGACTAATTTTCTGACAAATGAAGATCAGACGAAGGCAATATATTAGTCAATAAAGAAACTGGTTAGTTCTGCAAGAAAATGGGCTACAAAAAGATTCAAAAAAAAAAAAAAAATTGGTGTGTAACAGACAAAAAGGCGAAGAAATAAAAATCGGTTTTGGAAGAGAAGATAGGATTTCCAATCCAAAAGAAATTTTCGGAACCCAAATAGACTAGTCTAATGTCTAAGGCCTAATCGTAGGTACTGACGCACTAAACAAATGCAAAACAAGACGACCAGATGTTATGTCATCATAACCAAATCAAACAAATCAAATCATGTTATCACATCTAAATTTTTTTCCTTTTAGTACGAAATGAAAAAATGAAAGAATATACAAAGGCATACAAAAAAACATGTCCAACAAAAGGAAGTCCCAAAAACTACAAAAAAGGGAGTCCAGTCCGACAAAATCAAATCAAGATCATAGTTACAAAATGCCTAGTGACCAACGCCCAAGGAGGCATTAAACCTCGCCACCTCCCAAACCTCGTCACAAGACTGCTCGACCTCCCTAAAAATCCTATTATTCCTTTCGCCCCCCCCCCCCCCCCCAAAATCCAAATAGGAAAGAAACTAACATGCCACAAAATTTTGCCCGTTTGACGAAAAGGCGAACCCAAAAGTACCTCCTCAATCATAGCATAACAGTACCCATTCCAAGCTAACTATACACCAACAGGTCCAAAAGGGACTGAACAAACTGACAGCCCCACAGCCCCACAACAAGTGATGCAGATTCACTCTGACTAACGCCATTAAAATTAAAAATCTTACATTTCTGAATCAACTCAATAGAAGAGAATTATAAAAATCTTTGTAAATTTGCAGCATCCAATGAATTTGTGATGGATTTTAGAGTGCTTTCTGGTTGAACTTGGACCACATGACACATTCCTGACTTCTGTCACTCTTTTAGATTTTGACTAAACTAAATTCACTGTCTCAACAAGATGGTTAAAGATCACACACGGTTGCTTGTAAGAGTCACTAATGTCTCATCTGGCGCCAATAAATTAATAATCTCTATATTGGAATTGACATTAGAAAAACTTGATGTGTGGACCAAATCCTTCCTCTTGCAGTATTGGTATGGAAAACTGCAATCATCTTTTCATCGTGTCTGAATGCACCTCATATACAAAATTATATCAATAAAAAAAAAGGTTGCCTTCATGCACCAGAAACATCCTGGCACCAGATCATCAATACTCTTCTGATTTCAATCAGAAAATTTTCTTCTGCTATCATTCAAAGTTCATTCATGTCTTTACAAAACTATGGATAGTTCGTCAGGATAATTCAGTATGTGGTTTCACATTGAGCAGAGAACATATTTCCTACCCAAGGTCATTGGTGAATATGAAGAGAGGATTGATGGCAATTTGAGGTCATCGTTCTGCTTGTGATGAATGTTGGGTGGCACAGGACTTGGTCTCTTCCTCATTATCTTTGGCGTGCTAGCTTCATTAAGTTATATTTGTATATTGTGGGTCATGACCAAAACTTCTTATATACCATTCCTTCTTCATTCATCCATTTCAATGTAAGTCCTTGATAATAGAATAAAACAGCTGTTTGATACAATCTTGCAGCCATTTAAAATAACCAAAGGGCCATCATCGAAGAAAGGCAAAGCATCAACCAATGAAGAATTTGATTACTAAGAAGTGGTGAATGAGAGAAAAATCACAAAAGAGAAAGGTCTCTAATCAAGGTTGACTTGGAAAGGTCTATGACAATGTGAATTCCGAAACATCAACAAATGAAGTCCTATTTCTCTAGATGTGGTAAACTCACACAAATTCAAGCCATTCAGCAAATACACCCTAATACTATCTCTCCTTATTTTAAATCCCTTCAAAATTTGAAGAAAATTGAGAGAATTTCTAATTAATTCTCGTGTGAAATTGTTTCTTATAAAAAAAAGAATAATAATCTCCACAGGTTCTGGCCGTCAGTTGAATGATTTTGTAAAGCAACTGTGAAGTGCTTTTAGGCCACGGTCTTCATGGCAAACATAAAGCCTAGTGGACCAAGTTCGTCGGAGCCATGTCTTCAGAGCTCAAAGATCGGAATATTTTTCAGGCCATATTTTAGTGATCCTGAATTTGTAGATAGATTTTTTCCCCATTTGAAATAGGCTTCTTTAGATATGTATATTTGTAAATTTTCCCTTTTGATATCCAATCAATTAGAGAGTCCTTCAGCCTCTAAGGAGATGCCTTATCGTCCCTATTTTAATGGAAAAAAAAAATTTGTTTCATATCAACAAAACATCAACAAACCATTCCTTGTGCAAACTTACATTTGTTTCGAGTTTAAAATGTTAGTTTTTTTCTTTTTTTTTTTTTTTGGACAAGATACAGTTTAAAATGTCAGTATATCATAATACATTCTAAATTGGTATAAAGCGACTAAAACGCATTCTTATCATCTGTATGGTTAAAGCTACACGCATTTATCTGCTCCCCACTTGAAATTCCAGCCTCTACACCAAGTAAACTAAAGCAGAACCTCCCAAGAACAGAAACTTCAATATAAATTTCTAGTTCCAAATGTGATAAAAGAAAACGATTATCCAATTACCTTCAGATAGGTATAGAGAGTCGGACAGGCAATACAGGCGATCTGAGGAGAATCGAAGTTCTGGCATAGCGTAAGAATCTCAATCGCCACTGTCTCCGCGGTGTCGCGATCGTACCAGAACTGACTCAGCCTCCAATCCTCCGCCACTAAAGCGACCTCTGAATCCTCGGAAACTCCATCTTCCAAGTGAAGTTCAGTCAAGGGCTGGCTTTGCTCGGCGAGGAACTCCTTGAGTGCAGCTAGGGCTTGAGAGCTCAGCAATAGTGGATCGTCATCTTCTTCTTCCTTTCTTTGGTCTGTGCAAATGCTCTGCGATTTGCTTGGTGACTCCATTTTCTGCACTCTTTCTTTTCAGGTCGTTTCTCGCGCGAAGGAACGAATCGGCGGCGATGACCGATGCGGGGAATTGATTCTCGGTTAAATTATCGAAAATAAAATTTCATTTTAACGTAAAGTTTGTTTCAAAATCATCTTGAAAACTTTTTTTTTTTTGGGTTAAATTTACGAACGACCTGTTTGCATATGTATTGTTATTTTTTTGAATAGATTTGAACGAATACGTGGAAAAAACAATAAAAATACATACAAACATACCATTTTTTGTCAATAAATTTAATGAAAAATGTAAAGAATTATACATTTTGTAAGTTAGATTTTTTTTTCTCTTTCACAAGAATTATGCCTCCATTTTATGTTATTAACTTTCAAAAAAAATTTTATACATTTTATCATATATTTGGCTCAAGAAAAAGAAATTTAAATTTAAGGTTGAAATGATGAAAGAAAATTTAATTAGGGTTTCCTATATTTAATTGAAAAAAACAAAGAAAAAAGGTTCAAAATGCGTGTTAAACAATTGAAAAGGGAAAAACAGGTTAAAAAAACGAAAAAGAAAAAGAAAAGAAATAAAAAAAATAAAAAAAATAATAATAATTAAAAAAAACGCAAGCACTTGGGTTAAAAAAAAAAGAAAAGGAAAAAAAACAGAACAAAACATGCACCTGAATACTATAACTAGCAAACTTCAGGAGGGGCTTAGGGCGCTGGGCTGTGTGGTCATCATGAGAAACTATTGCGGCATTTAATATAAAAAATAAACTTGCTTTAAGTTGAGGGGGGCTCGAATCCCCCTGGGCTCTATGTAGGTCTGCTGCTGTCTAAGAGTCATTTTGAAACATACCTCAAGAACTAAAATGCAACTTTTGAAAGTTCGAAAGTATAATTGAAACCAATTTCAGAGTTGAAGGGCATTTTTAATAATTTAATCTTAATTCTTCCCGATGATTTTAGGTAAAATTTTCCTTTTACCTTTATCAGTAAATTTGTTTTTACCTTTTAGTTGGATTTTGTCTAATTTACCCCGTCTCTAAGAAATAATTTTAAATCCTCGTATTTGAAATTTGATAAATGATTTAATTTTTTTTTTGTTTAGTTTAGAACAGAAAATGCATTTAAATTTTTGTGTTTAAATGGTAACTAGATAAAGGAAAATTAATATATATATATATATATATATATATATATATATATATATATATTAATTTAAACTCTTAATTTTGAGTTATTAATAAAAAATTAAAATATGACAAGGTTAAATGTGAGAAATTTAGCTCTTAATAAAATCTTGCAAAATTTGATAGTTTTAGTTTTAGTTGAGATTTTTTTAATTGGAAATACGATTTTATCCTCTTTCTTACAATAACAAACAACGGTTTATTTCAAAATCACACCGTTTCAAACACAATATTAGTGATTTTGTAATTGATTTGGAAGACTATAAAAGTGACAATAGAAGAATTTAATCACTTTCAAGGTTGGGCTAGAATAATTTCAATAGGAGTACTTTTTTAATTAGGTTGATTTGCAAAATTAACTTTTCAAATTAGCTATATCCTACAAATTTAATAGATTTGACAACTAAGAAAGATGAAAAGGTCTTCTCATTTTTTACCTTTTTCTTTCTTAGTTGGCGAGATTTTAGTGGGACATGCAAGGAAATCCATACATACCAATATGCAGCCAAGTATTGTTCTTAAATATTATATTGTATTTGTTAGCTATATAGTTATTTTATGGAGAAAAAAATATGCTTACCAACTCATGACTAATAACTCTCTTCTCTTTGGCAGCTCTTCTCTTGCCGCATATTTGGGAGTAATTTTGAATTGACTAAAATCACTTTTGTCATGTTCGAAATTATTCCGAAACATGTTTATTAATAATTCAAAATCAATTTAATATTTAATTTTACACTTTTAAATGTGATTTTCATATCATCAAAACTGATTTTAAATTATTAATGACATATTTCAGAGTGATTTTGAATACGAAAAAAATGATTTTAACAATTTCAATCGCTCCAAAACATCCACTACATTTTCTCTCTATCTAACTCGTACCTTTCTTTATTCAACTTATTTTCTCCACATTTCTCTTGCAAACATATTTCTCCGTGTACATATTTTTTTTTCCTCAATTTTCTCTCTCAATTATATCCTGAAATTTATTTATTTTTTTTATTTATAACTTCTTTTTCTCTTTGTATATAACTTTTTTTTCCTTCTAACTTATCTCTCTCTTACATTTCCCTCTATGCATGTAACTTTAATTTTCTTCCCTTCTCTCTCACTTCATCACTCTCTTATCTCTTTTTAAAATTAAAAACATCACCAAACATGCTTATTATCATTATTTTCAATCGTTTTATTTGCCAAAACGAGCATAGCTCAACGGTAATTGACATATACCCTCAACCAAAAGGTCAAAAGTTAGAATCCCCTACCCAAATGTTGATGTACTTAAAAAAAAAAAAAGTGTTTGGTTTTCTTTCCCCTCGCAGCCAGAGTTCAACAAAATATTAGCTAAATTTTGCAGCTCAAAAGTTCCCCTCGCAGTCAGAGAGGTTCAACCCTACAATTCTTCCATATATTAGTATAATTTTCAGCTAATTTTCACACCATCTACATATATATATATATATATATATATATATATCACTACAAACATAACCTAAATTACTAAACACTTCATCAATAATATTCACGCAGAGACATCTACCAAAATCACATGTGTTCTAAAACCTTGTAAAATCAAAACAAATTAATGGAAAAAGGCACGAATAAGAACTACTCAGCACTCCAAAACCAGCGGCTAGCAAACTTTGCACCAAGAAAATAATTCTAAGTATGAGAGTTTTCAGATTCTTCAAACAGAGTTTTGAAGAATAAAGCGTTTGATAATAGCGACGACCTCATCAGCCAGTTCAGAATCTTGACAATTGGTGAAGAATCCATGTTGCTTCCCTTCAAACTCCACATATTCTATTCTCTTTCCCAATTCTGACAGTGTTTTCGCATAGTTTTCCACTCTATCTTTCAGCATTTCATTTCCACCAACTATCACCAAAATGGGCTCCAAACCCACTTCTTCAAGCCTCATGCTTGATGGCCCAAATGGGTTTGCCAATGGGTGGTCTCTATCTTCTCCTATCGGTAACGATAGCCTCCAAAACCTGGTCGAGTACGAAACTCGTTAAAGTATTGATAAAAAATTAAATTTATCATAATCTATCAACTTAAACTTTTGAGTTTTGTAGTTATTCAATGTGATATCAACGCAAGAAGTTCTATGTCTGAATCCCTAGTAATATCATGTCCTCCAAGTGGGAGGTCAAGATTGTTGTAATATTGATAAAAGATTAAATTTATTGTAACCCAACAACTTAATTAAGCTTTGGATTCATTGGTTACTTAGCAGGATATCAAAAGCAAGAAATTAAACATATGTTTAAACTCTTGTAATGTCATTTTCCTTCCTATTGATATCGATAACTCCTCGTTGAGCTTGGTATAAATTTTCAAGTTCAAACAATTGAGGAGAGTGTTAAAATATTGATAAAAGATTTAACACATTAATTGTATCTTATGGATCACTGAAGTATTTAGCTTCGAGCTAACAAGAGCATAGCTCAACTGACATAAATCTTGTACCATTGACCAAAAGATCAGATGTTCAAATCCTCTATCCGCATGTTTAAAAAGAAAAAAGAAAAAAAAAATGTATTTGGGTTCTAATATGATTTAAGCAACTTTTCTTTTTTTTTTTTTACCACAAGCTTCGCAGTTTTGTTACTTTCTGACGTCACTACAAAGGGAATGACTTTATCGACCATCGAGATCTCAATTGGATCCATCCATCGTTTTCCAACTCTTTTCCAAAAGATTCGGACATTTTTTTTAATGATATATAATAAGATATTGGAAAGGCTCTATGTGGGATTGATTGGATAAAAGGCACTATGAATTTTCTATGAGATTATATGGAAGATTCTAATAATAGAGAGCTGAGAAATTAGAACTTCCTCTATGGTTTTTTATTTCATTCTTGAATCATTGTCTTCTGGATAAATTAGTTTAAAATAAAATCAGTTGATTGACATCCTAATTTCAACTCCACTATGATATAAAAAAAGTAATTGCCTTTTTTAAAAAAATAATAATAACAATAATAAAAAGTCATATTTGAAAAGTTAAAAGGTTGTTTTGAATATTTTTGTTTGATGATAAGTTTCAATATCAGAAATTCATATTGTATTATTTCAACTTTTGGGAAATTAATAAAATATTAAAGAAAAGTTTATAAGTTTGCGTTTTATCTAGTAATAGTTAATGTTAAAATAAAAAATTCTTACACAAAATGGATGCTTAAAGATTTAGGTCAACTAAATTAAATTAATCTATTAATTCAATGAACTTATCCACTAAAAGTTTTATAATATAAAGGAAGTGCCATTTTCCAAAAGTAAGAGATTTCAATAAAATCTCGCCACACACTTGCGCATATTATAATGAAAATTTTAATACCATTAACCAATTTAGATTTTTTGAAGTTATAATTGTTCTCTTTTTTTTTTCCTTTAAAAAGTCACTTTCCATATGTATTATAAATTTATAAGTGGTCATACAAAACATTCAAAATGGTTTGCTTTTTAAAAAAATGAAAAGAAAAAAGTGGCTCCAAACATTAAAAGTTATATAATATTTTATTTGTTGACAAAATTAATTTTAAAATAATAACTATAATAACTTTACTCCAACATATAAAACAAATATATACACAAGCCTCACAACTCTATGTATTATAAAGTGAATCTTATCTTGCAACTAATGATGTTGATGATTCACAAGATTAATAATAAGACTAGGGATTGAGAAGTTTGAGTTTACCCATCTAATTTGTTTGGATCGTGGATTTGTAGAAACTTAAGTTTGAAGTACCATTTGTATTTGGCTTCTAAATTTATATAATTATATAATATTTAAAAATTAGTATGCAAGGATAAAATGTGAGAGTTTCATAAATTTAGGTTCGTATAACATGATCAAGTTATGTAGTCTATATAGTAGAGTGTTGGTGGAAAATCTTCATACCAAACGAAATCAATTTTTTAAGGTCCCGTTTGATAACTATTTGATTTTTTGTTTTTAGTCTTTGGTTTTTGAAAATTAAGCTTATACACATACTTCCACCTATAAGTTTCTTGGTTTTAGGTAGCAATCTTCTACCTTGTTTCCAAAAACCAAGTCCAATTTTGGAAACAAAAAAAAAAATAGTTTTCAAAAACTTGTTTTTTGTTTTTAAAATTTGGCTAGAAATTCAAATGCAACCTAAACTAGGATGAAAGCCATGGTAGGGAATTTAGGAGAAAATGCAAGCATAATTTTCAAAAACCAAAAACAAAAAACCAAATGGTTATCAAACGGGACCTAAAAAAACTCAAATTATACCAATTCGATTTGTCAATCCCATCCAACACCTCTAACTCTTTCTATTTTTGTAGTATTATGATGCTATATTTTTGGTAATAATTATTTTTTTTTAGTGATATATGCATCATTTATGGTGGGGGGGGGGGGGGGTTTGGATTTAGCAATAAGTCCAAGATCTTGAAGGCGTGTGATACAAAGCGTCAAAAAGTCGAAGGCATTGACTAGATCTCTCTCTTTTTTCCATAGTGGAGATTTGAAAATGACATTTGTGAGAAATTATTTGCTTAATTTATTTTCTAATAAAATGAAAAGAAAGAAAAAGAAGAGAGAGTTGTTAGGAGTATTTAATTTTGTTTTTTCTCTTACATTTTTTTATGGGGATGGGAAGAAAATAAGGCTAAGGATCCCCAATCTCAAAATATAATTATGTAAGATTTTAATGGGAATTCAAACATCAAATCAAGTTGAGAATAGTTCTAACGTTGACTAAGATATCAGAAGTTCAAATTTCTCCTAATATTATTGAATATAAATTGAAAAACTATGTGGAAATTACTCATATTTTTGGATGAGAAAGAATAACAACCACGTGGAGTGGGTAGTGGTGACGTGAATGGATGGAAATTGATTTTTTTTTTATTTTTTATTTTATTTGGGTGATAAGATGGAAATGGATGTTTATGTTTAGGAAGATCCTACAAGATTAGATTGAGAAAAATAGATAGTCAAATATTTGGTTGATGGTTTGAATATTCTCTTATTCTCCCATTATCATGCCCGTGTGCACTGCATGTCTTCTTTACACTCAATTTTCACACTTCTATTACTATTAATAATGCATTTCCTTTTCTTCTACCTTTTTTTTCTTCAAAATTAAAAATGATTAATTCATGATCTTATAACCACAAACATCGTTTTTCTTTAAAAGAACCAAGAAAATTGAGAAGAATAAAGACTTTAAATGTTTTAACGGACCAATCACCAATGGATAGAAGAATAGGAAACAATATGGTAATAAAAATATTTGGTATTATTTTTTTTTAGTTCAACAATAATTGAGAGTAGAGGATTCAGTACATACCAATTACCGCTGAACTATATGTTCACTTTGGTAATAAGAATATTCAATAGAGTCAAGAAGAATGGACAAATTTTTTTTTTTTAATAAATTCAATAAATAATTTTAGAATATGTCTGAAAGTTTAAATTCTCATTCATTCATATTATAGAAAATTGTTTAAAAGAAACAAATGAAAATAAATGTATATATTGAACTTTCTTTTTCTTTGGCATATAGTATGCTGAATTTTTAAAAGCCAAAATTAAGACGTGATGGGTAGCAATTTTGATTATAATATTCCAACTTTTAAAAATCAACTTGTGATATGTATATAGACATACACAACCATTTAATTTGGTAACACTTTTGATGTTATTTTTTTCTTTTTTAAAAAATATTAAGCTTATACCTGACTTTTCTTTATTTAGTTATTTCACTTTTTGAAAAACACTATTGAAATGAAATCTTAGTCAACTTCACGGTTAAGATTTGATTGAGAAATGAAAATAAAAATCAGTAATGATTTTTTAAAAAAACAAAACAAAATTCAAAGTCGAAAGATTCCTTAAATTCACCTTTAATAAAATTTTATTTTATAACACAGCAAAGGAAGGATTGGAAAAGAATAATTATCAAAACTTTAACTGATAAGTTTATATAGTTAAAGTTATGTTTGGGTGAACTAAAAACAAATAAAGTTACGTTTGGCTTGTTTTGCTTTTACCTTTTGTCTAGTTGTAATTAAATTTTAGACAAAAAAATGTTTAAACAATTGAGCTTCTAAAAATATTCAAAAATGTTTCTAACAGTGAGAAATTATATGCACCAAAATGTGGTGGACAATTTTAACTGTGTAAAATAGAAATAACAAAAAGCCTTCATATCTATATTTCATGATTATTGGTGAACATGCAAGACTTATATATAATAACCTCATCCAATAATTTTGGTTTAACTTTTCAAAGGTCTAAATGTAACCCATCTCTTTTAAATAAACCCTAAAATTATTTGTTGTCAAATTTGATAAAATAATAACCATAATATCATTAAAAGAAAACAATTTGAATATGTTTTCAATTTTTTTTTTAAAAAAGGAAGTTAACAAAGACTATTTCGGAAGAGTTGAAATTAAAATATAAAACGAAAATACTTAGCTGGTGTGTAGGAATCATTCTACACACCACCATTAAAACGTCAAGAATTTTGATGGAGTGTACAGGATGATACCACACTCCAATATGCAGTCGAGTATTACACACATAACAAATAGTCAGAACCAAAGTGAGCATAACTCAATAGTAATTGATATGTACCTTCAAAACGAAGTTAGATGTTCGAATCACTCGTCGGAGAAGTTGAACTTAACTAGTGGAAAATGGAATTTAAATCACAAAATTTTTATTTGGTACGGTTATAAAAGTGAAGGAGAAGAGTTTGTTTTGGAAAAAGGAGGTGTTGTCCGTAAGTGAAAATGATGAACAAAGCAACAGAAAAAGGAATCTTATGGTTATTATAGAGTTTGATAGGTTGAAAGAGAGAGAGAGAGAGAGAGAGAGAGTACCTGTCAAGCGCCTCCAAATCGAGCAAATCTTCAGGCGGTCCCTCCTCCGATTTGGTCCTCATCACTCCGCCGAAGAACGGCGCCATCAAAACGAATCCTCTCACTCTCGATCCAAACCTCTCACAATCACTCCCAAACCCTACCGCCAAATGGTGCGCAATGTTCCCTCCCGACGAGTCTCCCATCACAAAAACCCTCTCCAAATCAACTCCATCGTCAATCCACGCATCCTCCCGCCCTCTCAGCCACTCGATCGCCCTACCGCCGTCCTCCACGGCGGCTGGAAGCCGGTGCTCCGGCGCCAGACGGTAGTCTGGAGCGATTACCAGCGCCTCGAGCCCTAGGGCAAGCCGGACGCAGCAATTGTGCGAGTTCGGCCAGGATCGGGAGCCGACGCAGAAGCCGCCGCCGTGGAGGAAGAACAGGACTGGAAGTTTGTTGTTAGTATTGGAGGTCGTAGCGGCCGCTGGCTTGAAGAGGCGGAGGTGGAGGCCGTGAGCGGCGTCGTAGAGGACGTCGCGGAAGACGACGGAGGTGTCGGCGGCGATCGGAAAGGGGAAGCGGATGTCGTCGGAGCGGGAGACGGTGCCGTCGCTGTAGAGCTGGAGGACGCCCATGCAGTCTTCGACGATGTGAGGAAGGGAACCCATTTTTCTTTTCTTACTTCTGTTTTGATTTCAGTTATGGTGGAAATGGAGGGAAAGGAGAAGGGTTTTTATACCCCGGTGAAGGCGGGGTAGAATCGTAATTTTACTGAGAGTGGTGGTGGTGGTGGTGTATAGGTAAATTATAGTGACGTTTTGAGGGGAAAAAATTAAGAAAAAAAAAAAATTGTATGTATAAATATGGACCATATTATGCGTGGATTTTTGTCCACATAGAAAATTTAGTTTAATTTGGGTTTTTTTAAAATAATGATTATTTTCTCCAATTTTATTACAATGGTTTTCATCGCATTTGAATTCTTAGTCAAATTTAAAAAATAAATAAATAAATAACAAATTTTTAAAAACTACTTTTTTTAGTGTTCAAAATTTGACTTTGTTCTTGAAAACATAGAAAGAAGGTAGATAACAAAACAAACAAACTAATAGATAGAAGTTTATAAGCTTGATTTTAAGAAAAACATAAATGGCTATCAAAAGGAGTCTTAATGATTTTGAGAACTCGATAGTGTTTTATTTCATTAGTTACGTGTTGCTTATATCTTTTTCGAAAAATATGTTTAATGAACATAATTTAGTGGTTAAATCGATTATTGTTAACCTAAAGTATAGTCCAACTGGTTAAGATATATATGTCATCGACTAGGTCAAGATTTAAATCTCCACTATCACGTATTTTGTAATCACATAACTTGATAAAGAGTCCATATTTTGTAACTTGATACTTTAACTTAGGACCTTGCGAACTTCTTTGTAAAAGTTTATTGTGGTTTTGTAAATCTTTGCAACATATATTTGACATATGACTAAACAATGTAATTTTCATTTCTTCTCATTATATTTACAACACATTTTATTGTATTTAATAACTTGTATCGAACAATTAGTATAGTCCATAATCTGTTTTATGTACAAACTATTATACAGGATTAAAGAGGAAAATATAAATTAAAAAAATTGTAAAATTTGTGACGAAACATAAGTTTCATTGCTAGCGTTCATATTGTTGGCGCAACCACTCGTGCGACGTTTAATGAATTTCGTCGCAAGTTGTAACGTTCTATCATTTCGTCGCAAGTTGCGACGTTTTGTTGATTGCGTCGCAAGCTGCGACGTTTTGTTGATTTCGTCTCAAGTTGCGACATTTTATTTCATTTCGTTGCAAGTTGCGACGAAATTTACAAAAACGGATCTGACGATTTTCTACGACTTACCTTTTGCGACGTATTGTGCGATGTAATTTTTTTCGTCGCTAAAAATAATTTGAGACGAAATTTAAGTTTTAGTGATGTTTTTTTTTCGTCGCTAAAGACTGGAATTTTTGTAGTGTAGTTAAACTTGAAAAAAATAAGTAGTTAAAACAATTATTTGTTCTATACCTTTATTAAAGTAGAAGGTTTAGGGTGTGTTTGGTTTAACTTTTCAAGTGTTTAATTTTGAAAAAAAAAATCATTTTGAAAAAAATTCTAGTGTTAAAATAGTGTATTGGATGTTTACTGTTTCCTGCCTTTTCAATAATCTAGAATTTAGAAAGATTAGTCGGCGACCAATCCCTTTATTTAGTGCGGATTATGCGAAAAAGAAAAACTTTTCAATATTAAAGTTGATTTATTAGCCCAACATTAGTTTAATGATTCTACTAGGAAAGAGTAAAGGTACTAAATACTAATATGGATATACTCTTTTCAAAAAAAAATACTAATATGGATATACAATAACAATGACTTGTTCAACATACAATGATGTGATGTTTTGTTAAAGTTATAGGTAAAGGGTTGATGAAGAAAAACAAAGAAAATGACAAAACTCCAACATTTGTATAAACTAAATACATATCTTTCTCGAGTAATTTGGTGTAAAGCATTCTTATATAAAAAGAAGGGTTATAAGATGCAATGAATCATACATCCTTCTTCACGTGAGATGTTTAAATAAGAGATAATTGACTATATAATAAGATATGATATTATATAGAGATAATTACAAAAGTATCGGTAGACCAGCTATTAGTAAGTAAAATTGAGATGGAACTATATATAATATCGTCATAAAGTATTGTTATGTACGTATAGGAGGTGCTAAGTATAGAAGAAAAGGAAGATTGAATATTCTATGTAAAAGTGGTATCAAACATAAGGTTGAATAAAAAGACAAATCTAAGAAAATAAATAAATTAAATAAAGAAAAAGGGTCACGTGATGAGGCAGTTGACCTGAAGGCTCCAGCCTCCAAGATGGTCGTGTGGTGCAATTCTGAATCCCAAATATTATTGACACCTAGAAGCTAATAATTTACAAGGTTGTTTTTTCAATTAAAAAAAACCAGGGAAATTAGTTCAAAATTATTTTTACTTACTTATTTTCAATATATATATATATATATATATATATATATATTCTTACTTTTGTTCTACCTAATTAAAATGGTTAAGAAAATACTTTCTAGTTTGTTATTTTTAAAAAGTAAATAAAATTTAAGTTTTAGATCTTGTTTTGATGGGAAAATATCAACTTTATCCTAAAATTGGTAAAAGTGTATTGATTTGTACTCCAAACTTCCAATTTTATCTAATTGTATTGTACCTTAAACTTGAATAAATGTTGAAAATGTTATCCTCTAGATTTTTATTGGAATTTGTGAGTTTTGAAAGATGTATATAATCATTGATTTTGTGTATTAATCGAACTTAATTTTTATTGGAAGTAATGAAGTTAGAGAAATTTTTACTTTACTTTTGTTAAAATTAATTGAACTAGCGGATATTGAACATAGGTTAAATATTGTAACACATATTGATGTTTAGGGTTCAATTTGATAGAATTGAAGATTTGGGGTGAAAATTGATACAATTGTCAAGTTTGGGACAAATTTGGATTTTCTTTCCCCAAATTTTATATAAAGCTTAGGATCTAAAACAAATCTTTGAATATATGATTAAGCCTATCAATTTATTACTAACTAAAACATACCAAAACTAACTCGGTTGCCTTTGGCATTATTTATCTCTCTAAAGATTAGAGGTTCAAATTCCCACATTTAGTTTGTTGAACTTAATTTTTGTTTTTGTTTTTTTTTTCTAAAAAACGGTTAAGACCCCAAGTAACCTCCAAGTTTAAAACATCATCCTTACTTTTAAAAAACAACCTTTTTTAAAAAATACAATTCCATGTAATCTTTTGTTTTACAATATTTATAATTAATAGGAAAATGGCATTTTCATATAAATTCAATACATATATAACAAAAAAAAAGAACCAATTTCTTATAAAATGCATAACAAACATAACTTTGTTCTTAAAAAAGTTATTTTTTAAACAAAACACTAATCTTAAAATAAAAAATTTTAAAAACAAACAAAATAAAAACAACAATTAAGAGTTCGTTTGGAATGACTTTCGAAGTGTTTAAAAACACTTAGAGAGTCATTTCAAACCGACACTAAATACATTTGCATTTCATTTGAACAAACAACAAAGACTATGAAATCCAAGACCATGCCTGAAAAGCTGCAACAACAATACCTGATTGATTGGAATTTGTGTTGTTTTGATGTAGAATGAGGGACCAATCTCCACCTCTGTTTCTGACCCTTTAGATTGAATTCAAAGATTTTAGTTGACATTTTGTTTCCCAATTCTGCACTGAAACATAGTGCGAAGCTGATAGCCAATAACTTAGCTAGTGCTCCCTTATTATTATCATTATTAGTGTTGAATCTGATTTCATCTTTTGACCTTCATCATCCACATTTTGCTGCCAAGGATCCATTCTGTCATTATCACTAATCTTCTATCAACAAGGTAGGTATGTTCCACTCAAACTTCAGAGAAAATGAAAACCGTTGAACTTCCATCAAGTATCATACAACTTTAGTATAACTAAACAGTTCTTCCTTGGTTACTATTGTATGTGTATAACTTGTCTATCAACTCGATACAACAGTTCAAAGTTGAACCAATAGTTATCAACTCCGTATGACAGTTCAAGGGTTGAATCAATATCAATACAATAGTTTAAAGTTGAATGAGCATTTTGAGTGACATCACAATGCCTAACACAGAACTAGCAACCACTATGAAGGGATGTCATCTTAGCTCAATCATGTCGAATTTAAAATTCTTCGACTTGAACATGACTATACACTATTGCTTCTCATTAGCTACCTCAATTCAATCAACATATGGTAGCACTAGCACCAATATATCATATTATCATGGACAATCACCATCTCAAATCAAGGCACTTTGCTCGATTTTGATTCTCACACAATAAACTCTTCTTAGCTTATGACTTTGCCTTAAATAGTGTTACTCCTTCAAAAGTTACATCTCCATCACTCTTACAATGATATAGAACCACTAAAACACTTGCTCTATGAAAGGAAGCTTTCACAATCATTTGAGGTTGGACCTCTTCACAAGACATGAGAACTGTCACTGCCCTTTTGCCACTAACATCAAACTTGAGGATTGGAATCATTATGTTAGATGAGCATTTCAAACGACCTTTTTTATCCCGTAAATCACTAGACAATTTATTTTAATCATCTGCTTTTTTTTTCCTTTTTCTTCGAATGATTTCAAAATAGAATCAATGACCCCCGTAGATTCATAGCAAAGCCAAAACCTCATTTCTCTTCCATGGAAAATTTTTTGAACTCCAAAGTGGCGACAAGAAACCTGATGCCCACTCTTCCAACAATTGATTCCACTCGGCTCTATGGATCCATGTCGATGTGGATTCACTATTCCCACAAAAGCTAGAAGCTAAGCCAGAGGATGACCACTACGGTGCAAGAGAACCATGAGCTCTGAAGAAAGATAATCGACAATATAACAATAGTGATGAGAACCAGGAGTTCATATACAAATTTTGTAACCATATATTGCCTTCAATTGCATAGTAATTATAATTTACAGGAGGAAGGAGGCCTAGCAACAAGATCAACTTTCAAAGTCATGAACTTGATAGGGAAAAAAACAAAACCTTTCGACGATTTAGAAATTCCAACGTTCCAAATGCTGTTTAGCTTCGGCCATGTCTTTTTGTGCCTTCTTTCTTCGATAAAATATTGGACAGTCTCGACTGTAAACCAAAATATAGCATTCGTGAAACTATGAGTCAAGGGCACAAAAACAAAATTTGAATTAAGAATAGAGAAAATCTGCACGCATGCTAATAATACTATGAAAAGGTAATTGTCATAAGAATTGCGTCAAGAAGATGAAACAACAATACCTTGTACAGAGGACATCTTGGTGAAGGGACCCTTGGCATTCTTGGCACTGCGTCCAAAGCCTCCCAAAAACCATCTCCAAATCAGAAACTGCAACCATAAATTATATAATATAGGTGAGAATTCAATTAGCTAGACATTGGTACAAATTCTTATAAAGAAGATTACCATTTGCTACCGCTTTGCAGTAAAGTTCTGCTTCTCTTCCTTTGCAGTGTGCGCAGAGAGTTCTGTCTGCCTTGCTGGATATAGTCAAGTATAGTAGGAATTTATGAATAAATATCGTTATGCTGACTTTCAAATATATCTTTTCAAAAAATATTCAGAAGACGTGAATTGTGTTATTTGGTAAAATAAAACTGTAGCGTAAATTGGAAACAAAAAACAGTCTCTCTCAACTTCAGCTTTATTGCTTCAACCTTTTAGTTGTGAGCCAATTCATGCACTATCCCGTTGTGAAATATATAAATACTGTAACGAGAATTTTTGGCATTTATAGAAGGCACCTAGAAAAGCCTACTTCCTCCAAACTTACCACTTGGTGGTAGAAACTTGCAGTGATGCAGACTGTGTAGGGAGGATGTTGTGCATTTAACAGACCCTAGAAAATTCTCTTATTTTCCTAAAATTCACCATTCAAATGTAGAAGCTTTGCATAGATAGAACTGTAATCCTCTACTGTAACCAGTAGGAGGTATAAGCAAGAATTAAAATATAGATGTCAATATCAATATTATCCGGATTCCAATATAACAGATATATCGATAAAATATCGATATTGACAAATATTTCTGTAAATGAAAAAACTTATAACAATTATTTAAATTAATAAATAATTTGTTTTAAATTCCAAACAAAGTCTACGATCTTGTTATTAGTATTTATATTCATATTGGGATTAATAGATTATATTTTTTATTTTTTAGGGGTATTTATGAAGGATAACATAAATATCTATTCATTCTTTTTTTTTTTTTTTTTGAGAAGAATTTATTCTTTTTTTTTTAACAAGAAACAAAACTTTTCATCGATAAATGAAAAGAGACTGATCCTCAAGGATAAGGACTCCACAAGGGATTGAAAAAAAAAACCAAGAACCTAATGGATACAAAAGGAACACTAGCAACCCAAAAAAAAGAAACTAAAAGGAAACTACCACAAGAAAAAACTAAAGAGCAAGCGAACGAAAAGGAAATAACCCAAGGAAAAACTTGCAACCAAGAGCCTTAGAAGCCAAAAATAACACAGAAGGCTGCCTCCAAACTCACAAGAGGGCAGAAATGAGAACAAAAATTAGAATCTGAACCATCGAAACCTGCGTCTCTTAACCCACCATGTAAAGGAAACAAAAACCAACCAGAGAACAAGCTTTATTGAAGCCCATCTTAGTGAAGCAACCACCAAAATTTACAGGAAATGAACGTTCTGATCTATGGATATATCGACAGATATTTTAATCCTAGAGTACAAGTCAACTTATAGCAAAATCTCATGAGATATTCTGGTCGGACATAAAAGTAAGAAACAAGATGTCCTTGTCAGATCAAGTGCCTAAACCAAACTTGGTTCTAAGGTTCAAGGGTACCCAAACTTTAATGCAGCAAACTAAAATAGAAGGAATTAGGGGTGTACACGGGTTGGGGGAATTTTTTGGACCAACCCGAATTCGGGTTGGTCGGGTTGTTGACCCGAATGAACCGAACATATATGGCAACCCAACCCAACCCTCTATTTTCGGGTTGGGTTGCCAGGTTGTCTTTTTTTTTTTTAATATTTAAAATTCTTTTTTTAAAAAAAAAACATTGATGCTTATCCATGATAAATCTCAAGACACAAAAGTCTAAATTATTTAGATTAAATAAAAAAGAAAAGGAAAAAATAATACTTGGCTTTATGGAGTTTGAAGGAAAAAAAAAGTTTATATAATTATTTGAACATGTGCTTGTAAAAAAATAATATTAAAAATACATCAATAAATAATATATAAAAAAATAAACACGTATTTTGTTGTTTCTCAGGCTCGAACACAGGACGTACACAAGCATAGGAGGAGTTATGTCCACTGTGCCATACAACTAATATGTAAAAAACTCGGCATATTTTGTTTTTATCTTCGGTTCAGTTCGGGTTGAACCGAGCCATTTTTTTTTTCAACCCGTGAACCGAACCGAATTTTCAGTTTTATAAAAATTCAACCCAACCCAAACCGAAAAAAATTATAACCCAACAGTTTGGGTTGGGTAGTCCGAGTTGTTCGGGTTGTCGGGTTTTTTGTACACCCCTAGAAGGAATCCAGTCATAGAAAACCTCCTAGAAAAATCTACTGGGAAAACAGAACAAAGACTGCTCACAATTCAAAACTCCAAATCTAGTTTTTCGTTTGGTCCTATTGTCTTCATACTCAAGTTTAACTCTCTCTTCTCGACTCTCTTCCACCTATGTGAAAGATAAGCTCTTTACTTGGATGCCTCAGTCCTGCTCCTTGAACTTCATGTGTCGACTCCCTCTTCTCAACTATGACTCCTTTGAGCGTATCTCTCCTACAGCTTATTGCACATTCTTAGTAGGTATACCAGATCACTAAATTCATCACAATTTTTACAGGGGTGTCAACATTGCTGTACAAATTTCTTTCTTTTTTCTTTTTTTTTTTTATATCCGTGAGTGTCCGGGCCAGCTTTCGCACACCTCGACTAATCTCACGGGACAACCGCCTGACCCTACTACATTTGGTTGCCTAGAAAACTCGTAGGATATTAAATATCCTAGGTAGGTGGCCACCATGGATTATTGCTGTACAAATTTCAGCAACCCTTCTCAAATGTGCACCTCTCCGCTTGCTGAATTTCCCTTGTGATGCTATCAAGAAAGCCCCTTTTTCCTTTCCCACTCACAAAACGATTCACGGATTGCAATTTGCAACCATTAGAGGTAGTTGGCTATTTAACTTGTGGATGGTAACATATGAAGTGAATAGCGTTAATTATGCAATTATGGTCTACAAATACTGTACATACACATATTCTATAGCAAGATTATAACTTCACAGCGAACATTAGAAGAAAATACTGTCTTCAAACTAGCAAAAACCGAAATGGATAACAAAACTGTTAGAATTACCTTAGTAGAGCCTTGCAGCCAATGCAGGTAAGCTGTTTCTTAGCAAATTTCATTATGCCACTGTTTGAAGGAGTAGAAATAAAAATTGATCTCGTGTGACTTCCATGTAGAAGTTCCCTGCTAGCATTTTTCAAGATGGGCTCAAAAATTCGTAGAAGAGGCTGCAAATTAGACATACTCTTTTTACGGCTATGTAACTCAAGAATAACAGAACAGAAAAAAAATTATCAAATGAACCATAAAGAAATCAAACCTTGCTAATCTGATTCTCGAGATAGTACTGAGGGTCTATTGGTATGCTATTCTCAAGAACATAAATGGGATCCTCTGACCTCTCATATGCCTGATAGTCATCCAATATTAATCTTCATACATAATGAACATTGAAGGGGATGAAATATCAAATAGATTACCTTGGCACCTTTTGCAGCTTTAATGATAACATAAGGTACTCGATCACCAACATTTGGAGCAGTGGCAGCATCTCGCTATTGAGGATGAAAATAAGTAAGATAATCTTGTTTTAAAACCAGTCAAACATTGCAATGAGCTGGATAATGCTACAAGAATCGAAAACCATTTTTCTTACCGAAAGAGTTCATGCAATGGAGTCATGAAATAAGAAAATGTACCACAAATGCACGATAAGATATGTAGAAAGGAGAAGTATTTCTTTCTTTTTAAAGATGCTTCGCACTCGACTTAATATTATTCTAGAATTCTTTTAGGAAGGGGATGCAGAAACACATGGATGGATGTGTGAAGTAATGCACTAAGAAGCACTGATAGGAGTCTTGAATCAATTAGAATAAGCATGATATTTAAATCAGGAGACCAAAACAAAATAGGGGTATTGTTAGCAGCCTTGTTTCAGATTAAAAGCATCTAGACGGTCTCTATGAAGATCCAAGTGAAATAGGTATTTTTTCCCCTTCTTCGAAGGAAATTTCTTCATTCATTGGCAATGAGCTCAACTCTTTGGAATCTTCAAAGGGCTCTCTAGTTATTATTAAGGACCTTTCTAAATTTTTTAAAGAATGCAGCAGAATTTTTGTCTGATTAGGGGTTTCATTTCCAATATTTCTTTGTGGTGTTTAGCAGCTTTGAAGATGATTGGTGCAGTCTCTCTTGTTGGCATCTTCATGGTTCTCTCTTCTAGCTTTTTATCCCTCAGATAATGGGTTTGGTGCTATTTTTTGGTGGATAGGGCTTTAGCTTTAGTGCTCTTTGGTCTTTGTAGTTTCTCTTTGGGATAGTTTCTCCCATTGGCCCTTCGTACTTCAATAGTTTATTTTGGCTTTTGTAGTTTTTGATTGCTTTTCCTTTTCCCTCCCTTTTGGAGTTTGTATCTTAGAACTTTTTTCTTCCTTTCCATATATCAAAAGGTTTGTTTCTTGTATGATAGCTTTCCACTTGATCATTCCCATTTGCACATTAAAATTCAGCAATAGGCGAATTTTTCTTTGAGACCAAGTCCTTGAGAGTAAACATACAACCCCTATGCTACGGGGGGAAGTATAGTCATTAGTGGAGTAGAGTGTGGAACGGTTAGAACTTTCTAAGCAACCAAAGGTTAAAAATAGGGAATGTGGTGATAAGAAAGACAGGAAAATTTGTGGTCATCTAATCATTTAGGCTTGAGCTCATTCAAGATGGATGCATCCAAGTTATTCAAATTACTTGAGGCTGTATTCATAGTGCTAGATTTTTCCTATTCATACACTTTAGTAATTCTTAGTAATTCTAGACACAAGTGACATGTTATTAAAGATAAGTTTATGCATATGATATGCGCATGACATAAATGAGAGGGAATTGCAGTTGAGAACTCCTTGAAAGGTCCAATTATATTTCTAAGCAATTGCAGGAGAGAGATCATCCAACTCCTCCAAAGAGACCTTCATGACCTTGAGACCAACTCCTCCAAAGGGACCTTCATGACCTTGAGACCATCTCCGAAGTACTTTTGTTTCTTCCAAAGCCATTTTTCCAAAAAAAAGTTGAATTTTTGCTCACAGGACTCTTAATTTCAAGGCTGCCAAGACTATGGGATTAGACATAGACTCTCGTTCAACCAAATGCAAACCACTCACCCTCCAAAGAAAATCTCAGCAACCTTAATCCTCTTGGCAAATAGAACGGCAACTAAAGAACAGATAAATAATAGAAAAATAAATATAAATACTAGAGAAAAAGTAGGAGCACTGTAAGTCTTAAGCCAGAAGCATCACAGAAATAAAATAAAAAACAGGGCTTGTTTGGTAGGCAATCCAGATTCTGTTTTATGTTTTCGAATTCACTGAAGTCAGTGAATATACGTTTGACACATGTGTTTATGAAAACTGTTTTCAGATTTTGTGATCCAAATAGTAGAAATTCTTAAAACAACTTTTTCATGTTTTTAGTGTATCCAGATTTTGAATTTGAAATTTTAAAATGCAAAATTAAATTAAAAAAGATTTAAAAAAAAAAAACAAAAAACAAAAAAAATTAATAAAGATAGTATTTCATGTTATAAACTCAATTCACTTTTGTGATTAAAATTTGTATTATATAATGTATTATAAATTATATGATATTGTAAAATAACAATTATATAAAATTTATAACATATAATATGTTTATAAATTATTTTTTTTTTGACGACATGTTTATAAATTAATTAATAATAGTTTATATTCAACGTAGTATTTAGTTGGTAACTACAAATAGTTTATGGCTTATAAATATATATATATATATATATATATATATTTTTTTTTTTTATAGGAAACATAAATCATTTCATTGATGTATGAAATAGATACAAAAGAAGGACCTATCAAGGATAATTACAAAAAAATTCTCCAATAAGATATAAGGGTAGATAAGCTATAATTACAAAAAAGGAGAATGAGAACTCCAAAATAAAGCAAGACGAGATGTAAATTCTATGAACATATGTAAATTTTGAGACTTGTCCGAGAAGATGCGAGCATCTTTGAATTTGATAATATATTTATAAACCAAATCTGAAAACATGAAATACAACTTTGTTTTCATTGAATCCTTTGTTTTGAAATTTCTCTTTTCAGATCACCAACCAAACGCATCATAAAACATCTCACTGAAAAACTAGGATTGCATCCATTGAACAGTACATGGGCGAACACAGCATGAATAGTTTTCCTCATTATTACCCATGCCAAGATAATAATGGAACCAATATCCATTATATCAACAACATGGACGTGTAGGAATTTGAAACCAAATAAAGAGTCAAAAAACAATATGGTTATTCATAAATAATTTTTTTAAAAAAAGTTAAAAAAACAAGGGGGAGAAAAAACTATAATGAAACACAACCTTACGCATGCGCTCAGCAAGTTCAACATGAGCTGCCTTCACTTCATAATCATCTCCAGTTTTTGTCAGTCCCTGTGGATCAAATAATTATGCACTTAAAGCCTTCAAATTCATGTCCTAGAAGCAAAACTTATGACAAGGTATTCCTTGACAACTAGTGAAAGTGAAATAAAAATATTTGACATATATCTCCAACCTTGGTGATAACCAAGAGTGATAAATCCACACGGTTCATAAGCAGATCTGAAATCGTGTTCTTCACATATTGAACTGCCCCAGGGACATCTCTATCAATAAGAATTTTGTGCAAGCACTCATTTACAAGGTTTTTCACCAATAAGCAATTATCTCTTCGAACTGTTTCAATGCCTGTGGATGTCAAATGGAATATTTGAAACGGAGAGAAATAAATTTAAACATGGACAAAGACAAATTCTTTTAGCTTCTCCTTCATTACCTTTAGTATCCATCTTGTCAAACTTGTTTGGATTAGTCCAAAATAAACCCGCATATCTCTTCTTACTAATCAACAGATATGGATAATAAACCTTCTCAAACTCCAACTTGATGGGCTACAACAAAGCATGAACCAACACAAAAAGAGAAAAGAGAATACCAAAGAGGAAAACATTAGCTCAGAATGCACAGGAAAATTTATAAGAAAAATTTACAAATCTGACATTCTTAGGCATTGCAACTTCCAAACGTAGAAAAGTATTAAAAATAAATTGACAACTACCTACATTTAATAAACTATTTACTTATGGTTCAAAATAAAATAAACTATTGTTCTTCAAAAAATAAAATAAAATAAACTATTTACTTTGGATTTCAAAGCAAAACTATACAGTTACTTTATTCATATATTATACTCGAAGTTATTTTTATAAGAAACGACAAAAGAATATCATTCCAAAAAAAAGGAAGACAGTCTAAGGGTCAGGTTGAAGAACCCCCCCCCCCCCTCCCACGAACTAAATGAAAATGAAAAGAGCTTTCCAATCATATATTATACTCGAATCAAAATATATAAGCAAATAGAGAACCTCTTGCAAAGCATTTAGCAGTATACCAACAACCAAAAAAAAATGTCATAATAACGCCACAAACTCTTACTTTTATGAAAGTACCACTGATATAGTCAGCTGCCTCCCTTCCCAAGATCATTGCTGCTTCTACACTGGGCACACCAAATTGTACCATAACAGAATCTGTATCACCATAGATTACCTAAAACCATAAAATGCTGACTTCTGTAAGGTCATCATCAATGAGATATGGACTGATGCAACACAAGAATCAAATTATTAATCTTAGAAGTTAGAACATAAGATAAATAATTTAACAATTCAAGTTATTCTTCTTAACCATTTGGACATATACGACATTTTCTTAGATCAATGATTCAACAATTAGCAAGGAAAATTGTTATTGATTGAAAACATATGGACAATTTTAACTCTGAAGAATTTCTTGTGTCATTCTATAGGCGGCCTATTCGAACACTACCCAAAGTTAAAACCTATCAAATACTTACAAGGAGCTATCTATAGAAAGAGTACAATCACCTTAAGTACATAGATTAAACAGGAAAAAGAATAGCTAGTCATAGGGCTGATTCTTTGGGATTGACTGGAACTGTCTGATCTGTTATAATATTCACATTCATTTTCAAACAACTTTTGCTGTTAGTGTAAACATTACCAAAAAAAATAAAAATTAATTTGCTGTTAGTTCTGTAATCTTCTAAATCAAAATGGGAAGTTTTCCCCCATCTCTTTTCTGTTTGTAATTATATGCGTCTCTTTGTTCATTGATGAGCTCCTAGAAGGCTAGAACTGTAATTAGATAGATTCCCTCATTTTATACAGCCTATTTAAAGATGCATTGCGTTGAATTAATAAAAAGCAAGACCAAGTTTCTCTGCAAGATTGAGCATAAATGAACTTGGAAACAGGAACTACATCAATTATATTATTTCCAAAAATACCATCAAAGAAATTTTAACTTACCTCAGCATTGTGCTCGTAGCCCCCAAGTGTTGTAAATTTATCTTCCACAAGCTTCTTTGTGTGCTCAATCATTTGTCGACCTTTAAAGTAGCCAATTCATTGATATGAACAACTCAAGCATAAAGAATTTATTTAAGGACAATAGAAATTAAATTGTATTTTTAAGTATACCATAGCTTGTAACACTTGATGATATCTCTATACACGGTAACTGACCAACAGTAGCTCCTGTAAACCCATACACAGAATTTGCACTTATCTGAAAAGATAGCAACGTCAGTCCAAAAAACTAACAGAAACAGGGTATATGTATGAATATATATATATATATATATATGAAACTGTGCATCATTCAGCAAACCAATAAAAATTTGTAGTGTACCTTCAGAGCTAGCTGTCGACCATCCAACACAGCCTTCTCAAAAGGATCCTTCGCTTCCTACATAAAGACAACATGGAAGTAAATATGATTGACAAAACCAAGTAAATATGACTAACAAAACGAGATGTATAAAAAATAAGTTAGCACAGCACACTGATTGTGTAGCGCAACAAGGCAATGCTGGAAAGAGCAATGTGATTACCTTCAAATCTGCTTTTGCTCTTTTCCGTGCAGTCAATAGTTCTTCTAATATTTCAGGAAGTATCCCCTGAATTATATCAAAGTTATTTGATACATTAGTTAGAAAAACCAATATTTACTGCAGAATATGTAAGTTTTAATGAGGTTGAGAGAAAACAAACTGTAGAATCAGATATCTTTCATAAGAATGGAAATTATTCACCCGCTGACCTTCTGTAAATTTGGCTTGACAAATATCTCACCAGATGGGGTTTTATTGAAATGTTCAGGGGGCAGGTTTAGTTTGCGAATGTCTTCTGGAGTCACCTTCAAAAGAATGTTTAAAGTTGAAAGGCTTCCCCCAAATTTATTAAGAATGATTTCCCAGCATGAAATGAAAAGCACATTCAATAAGCCAAAAATATGTTAGAGGCGTCACCAGAGTGCAATAACACAAATTATATGCCATCATAATGGATGGATACAGTGATGCAAAATCCAGCGTAGCAATGGGCTTCTCATAGAACCCAGCCCTTGCTTCCAAAACCTGCAGTTTCAGAAACCAAGATTATACAGATAGAAGATCAATTTCGGCCAATACATACTTAACATCATTGAATTGAAACAAACTAATCGACCAAATTAAGTTTGCTCGAGTCTGAGCATTTTTACATGCAAGAAAGTAGTCAGATGGCACCAAACTCGAAAGAAATGGAAATGAGAAATCAGTCATTGATTTGAAGAATTTTCAAGATTTTAAGACATTGACATTCAACAAGATATTTGGGGGAAAATTGAAATAATGGACAATTAATTAAATACAACAATTTGGAAGCTCAAGAGTTAGAGAAAGATCTTCAAAGGTGGCCGAAAGCTTCAATAGGTGAAGACTTTTTTTCAAATTGGCAGCCTTATCAATGATGTTGAGAGATTGCTGCAAACGGGAATTTATTGGAGCACAAAAACTTCTTAGACATGGTCAACAATACAAAAGGTTTCTTAGCTAGTTACATAGACATGAAGAATCTGATTTGCTAAAGGGCGCAATAAAGGAAAGTGAAGAGTTGGAATTGGTTTGTTTGAATTGTTCTCTCATGAAGAAGAATTTTTTTCCTGGCTTTGTGGTTGACTTTGTTGATGGAAGCACACTCAGCTGAAGCCAGAGAGCACAGAGGGTAAATTGCTTCTAGCGTTTGCTAATTATTTTGGTATAGAGGATGAGACTTTGTTCTGCCAGGAAGTACTTCTGCTGATATATGGAGAATTTTTATTTCAGATTTTCTCGTGAGAGAAGTTCAATCAATGGGGCATTGTGTTATTTCAAAATCCACCTGACGCAAGATCAAATTTATGACTTATCAACAAATCAACGGTTGATGAGCTGATTGAGGCTACAATGAGCTTAAGACAACACTTCCGATTGGAATTCTTTTGAATCATCAGAAGAAGTGCTTTCGTTACAACGTCACCAACTTCATTATCTTCTAATATTTATTATAACTTAAGGGATGGCATGTTCATCCATAAACATTTTTCCTTTAGTTAAACATTGAATATATACTAGGACACCATAATCAAAATTGTACTCTCAGGAGTACAATTTCATCGAGTAGAAGAGTTTGAAAGACCCAAACCAACCACACCAGAGATCAAAACTAATCAAATATTTCAATTCTGAGGCATGTTTAATTTGAGACACGGGTCAGGACCTACAATGAACATAAAGATTCTACGCTTAGGCAGCATCCTACATCAAAGTACCTACACTGAACACTCGTGTCATGATAGACACATGGCACCATCATTTACTGCTTAAAAGCATCAATAAATAAAATGTTGAGAACATCAAGGAAAAAGATATGGGATGTCAAAGAACATACAGTAGCACCCTCGTAGGTTCCTTGATCAGATCCTGCCTGTTTAGCATTCGGAATAACAAGGTTTTTCTGTTTGGCCTTCCTAAGCAGTTGAGAGAGTACCTGAAAAAAAAAATCCCAAAGTTGACCATAACCTGTTGTGCTAGGTCAATAGGAGTGACTACAAAATTAAAAGACAGTTGGATTACCTTGATGCTTTGCCCTCTTGAAAGAAGAAAAGAAATAGGAACGCCAGTCACTCGAGCCATCTCCACATAATTGTAAATGAACATCAGTTTATCTAAAAGCCGTTGTGGAAGATAAGCATCCTGAATCCCCACATCCCAAATATAAAACCATTAGAATTTTAAGAAAGTTTTGGCATTACACAAGAATATAAAGAAAAGATGGGAAACAACCACCTCATGGAATTCCGAAGGTAAGAAAATGCATAGTTTAAATAAAAATAATCACTTGTAGATGTAATAATGTCAAATCATTTCCATATTTCTTCATGGGATTCCAAAACCAAGCAGGTGAAAATCGATAGACACTTCATTGAGAGAGAGAGAGAGAGAAGGAAAAAGTTGAGGGAAGACTGCATTTATCATCTAAAAAACAAGTATATGTCTTCGTGAAAGGCTTAGACCTGCCAAGTCAAGGTTTCCACCAGATCAAAACCGACCAGGATCTCCAAAACATAAATGCATCCAAGGGTGTGGAAGTGTTCGATGGTCAGAAGAACCATAATAAACTAATTTTTGGGGTTACTCATTAAGACAATCATTTTTCTTTTTCAAAATTTTCCCTCCTAAGATTGCACAGTCGTGCATACCTTCTTTTTCTAATAAAATTCTACATTTTCATTTTAACCAGGATGTAAGCAAACAGCCTCCACGTATACCAAATAAGGTAGACTAAAAGAAACTTTTCTTCTTACTTCTTAGAAATGTCACCACTAATTTGCAGGATGGATTTCAATTGTATAATGGATGGCCTCTTATTTCAAACAAAACAAAAAAAAAGATGGCTTCAAAAGAGAGAGAGTGTGTGTGTAAATGGTAGTACAGAATGAGATGGGAAAATCTGAAAGGAAAATGAGCTGAGGCAGGCACCTTTAAACAATAAACAGCAAGCCGTCTCCGTGTTTCCGCATTACCATTTTGAAGATCTGATATTATTGAATGGTGGACATCCTCTTTCTGCAGAAATAAGAATGAATCATCATAACGTTAACAACCAAGAATATGGATACAAGCTGTTATTTAGGGTATACTGATGATTTATATAGTCAATAAAAGCTAGTGTAGCGCACAGTATAGCAGAGAAGAATTCTAACACTAACATGGTCTGCCAAATAATTCTATGACATAATAAATATATTTAAAAAAAAAAAAAAAAACATCATCAAAACAACATGAATGAGATTCTTAAGACTTCAATGCTCCCTATAGCAATAAATTGGTTCCAAATCAATCCAAATTTTACAGCAGATAATCACAAATTCCTTTGCAAACAAAAACCCGAGAAAATCGCAATAAAAGAGAACTAGAACTAAATACAAGAATACTTGCAGGACGGAAAAGCAAGGGCACGAGAAAAGGCATGCATATTGGGATGGTTGAAACGAGTTGTGATGACAACCCAACAAGCTGGCAGAAGTCAACACGATTTGGATGTGTTAATTTCTTGTTCATCAATAACAAGAAAAAAAATACTCTCCAAACTACCTAAGGTGATGTAACCTAGGAATTGAAGATCAACCTTCTTTTTCTTTTTTTCCTTCCAATGAGATCCAATATCTTTGGAGGGGAAATAAAACAGTGATCAGTGGCACAGCTAACTGATGCAACCAACCAGTCTGGCAACAAATATAAAATTTACAATAAGAATTACTCCGTCAGTTATCCTGAATATAAGGCTTTGGCATGTGAGAATAGGTTTACAATATAGTGAGGCCGCTTGCATCCAAACACTTCTCCACTGCTCACTTCATTCCTGTCCTCATTTACCACACAAAGCAGCTCAAAGTCCAATACCAAGCCCAAGCCTTCTTAGCTTCTCAACAACCTCAGTCCAACCCCCTTTAAAAGCTGAACCCCCAATCCACGGTTACAAGTGTGAAGGTAAATGGCAATAATGTACTGGATACTCTGAGGTGCTCAACTTTTTTTCTTTTACAAGAAACAACACTTTCATTATCAAAAGAGAGAATACACAAAGGAGGGGAGATGAGATATCCCCAAACACCACAGGGTTACAGAAAAGAGGCCCAACCAGTGAATAGTTGAGTTAGACTGAAATTATAAAATAATTTAGTAGTAGATCAAGTAGAATAAAAAAGAATAACTAAATCCCAAAAAAACCTCCCAGCCGGACTCTTGATTGTGAAAGATTCAAGAGTTCCTCTCAAACCAAAGCCGCCAAAGAAGCGCACTTTGGGGTGCTCAACTTCATGACTAGGAGCATAAAATTCCCTACTCTACATTGCTGACTTAAAAATCATCATGATCAATAACGTATTCTATTATTTTGAGGTGATCTATATCAGAACTAAGGTGATGAAATTTCCTGCCTACATTGCTGACTTCAAAAAATATGATGAAGCTAACAGAAATCCTTCAATGATTCGACAATAAGATAAATGATGGGAGCTTGATAATTCATTCTTCCTAACAAATTAAAATATAAAAAATAACTTATAACTCTTAGGCTCTTGGTAAACTAAACAGATAATATGAAACCCTCTTTAAAAAAGAAAAAAATATATAAATAGTATTCTCTTTATTTGTGTAAACTACCAAATCCAACTAACACTTACACCAGTGACTGTATTCATACATATTAATTGCCAAGAGAAACAAATTATAGTATGGATTGACATAGAAGGTCTAACGGAGGACTCTTGAATATCACCTGTTCAGAAAGGAAATGTGAAGAAACAGAATTCAATGAGTACGAACTTAATTTATAATCTCGTTGCATTGCCTGCAAGAAAGGAGAATAAAAACTTAAGCTAAATTAAACTTTGATGAACTCAAGAACATCTTTATCTTTAATCTTTAACATATTAAAAGGCAGAAGGTTGAAATAATTTTGTGACCATTGTATCCACTCTCTGGTAAGATAATTTCAATTTCAAATATATCCCTTCATAAAATCACATATTACCTTCAGGATGTAATACATCCATGATGTTAGTTCAATTAATTTTTTTATTAAAGGTTTAAAAAAAAGCATTTAGTGCTCGAGTAAAAGATATATTCATCGCAAAAAATCTACTGAAAATTGAAAAAATACAGTCTAAACAATATTTGGTCCTAAAAGATTTTTTATTCTCGTACGGGAACCCTTGATCCCCCCTTAAGGAAGTAAGAGTACAAGTAGCAACTACCAAATAAACCAGTTTCATCATTAAAAATGCACGACTAAAAGTAATTTTATTACATTTGTACTACCCGTAAATTATTTTTAACTATTACATTTTGTTGCTAGATTTAAAAAATGTCAACATTATAATCAATTTAGTTTAGTTATCTTATTTGAAATTTTCTTTTTACATTAAGGCAATAGATTAACATAAACATAGAATAACATGATAAAAAGTAAAAAAAAAAAAAAAAAAAAAAAAAAAAAAAAAAAAAAAAACTAATCAAAACTTCGAATAATATATTAGATATAATAGATACGTTCAATTCATTAGGAACATATATTTACAAAAAAAATGGTTAGGGAAAAAAAATCGCAACACCTAATTAATACATCAAAAATGAAATAAATGTTGGTTTCATAAAGGCAATTTAGTTATTAATATTTAATCAAAGTTCATTTAAAAACTTATTATGTTACCAAATGAAATAAAATTTAAAGCTCTACATGCATTGTCTGCGCTAATTATTCAATGTATATAAAAGATAAAACCTGAAGTAAATCAAATTGAACTCTTCCTTCCAACGTTATTTCTTTACTCTCCCTTGTTCCAAGCTGTCTGAGACATTAATCAATAACTAAATTCAATTGTCACCAAGAAAACAGAATTTAACATAAAACATAACAAAAATAAATAAATTTAAGAGTGAAACCATTAGAGCCATTCATATATCTTATTGATTTACTGCCTTTATTAGCAAAACTGCAAAGCTTCATATTTTATAAAACAATGTAATGAATCATTAATGGTAAGCAAACAATACTGATCCTCCTTGGATGAGCAACCAAATAGTATGATATAATTGAAACATGTCAAATTAAGAGCAAGAAACGTTCACCATTACTAACTAAAATAGTGAAAGTTCTGAAATATTGGGAATAGAATTGAAAATTGTTATAGACATTTTGGACGAAATCATGAAATTATATATTTGACCTAAATTTTATATATATAATTTATCAACATAAGAACACCACATATTTACATAACATAGTATTAAATGTTTAGTAAAAAATAAAAATAAAAATAAAATAACAATGTCTAACATTAAATAAAAGATACTGTAATCGACTTCAGCAAGATCTAAGTTTAAGAAAGGTTAATTCAATGGAATTTTTTTTTTATAGGAAACATAAACCATTTCATTGATGTATGAAATAGATACAAAAGGAAGACCTATCAAAGGTAGTTACAATAGGCATCTCCAATGAGACAAAAGTGTGGAAAGAGAATAATTACAAAAAGGGGGGAGTGACTACTCCAATATAAGGCTAGATACGAAGTAAAATTACATTGCAGTCTAAGTCATACACAACCTAAGTTCTTGTATACCTTGAAGAAAAAGTTGTATCTTTGACACGAACTTTACTATTCCTGATCCGACCCAATAATGGAAATTCTGCTATTTTCAGTGCCTCGGCTCTCTACATCCAGAAAATCAGGACAAAATCAATGATAGACATAAGCAATGGCATCGGCACTTTCCAAACAAAATATTGACGATGAATGCAGGCAAAATTCTACGAAATTTCTTAGCATTTTCAAATTTTTAATGTATAAAATTGAGCAGAAAAACAAAATAGAAGACATCTGTGGACTAATAACCAATGTCAACTACAACAAATAAACCTTTCTCATTCACAAAGAACTCTTCGTCAAAGAAAGAAAAATTGCGTATAACACCCAAATTTTATAAACCAAATGCATTAGTATAATTACCTCAATTAGATATGGCAAATCAAATTTGCAGATGTTATATCCAATTATTATATCAGGGTCTACTTCACGAATTAGATCCTGCAACCAAAATATTTTCATAACAGTTAAAATTGTTCTCGTCATTCACAATCTACCTGCATCAAAAGTCCATCAGTCACTATGGTATATAACTACAGCATAACAAGTAGATCATCGCAGAAGGAAATAATAACATATAATCCACTTTCATGTCGCCTTCCCTTGATCCTCAATCATTTCTAATAAGAAAGACTGCCAGACTGCATTTTATTAATTGCAAAGAGACATGAAGATATATGTGTATTCTCACGTCCGTCAATTGTTACTTGAGCACATGAGCACACATTTCTTGTTGAATAATTGCTGTTTTATTCAATGTATAACCAAAAAAATGGGTAATTTGATCCTAAGCTAATAACTTACATTTTGGCAGTAGCTGTAATTATGGAATCTTGACTACTCATTGATATATTGATTAAAGAGCCAGTGTGCCTTTTTGTAAAAAACTACTTTAATTTTTTTTTCAACAAATGAAATTACATATGTACTGAAAACGATTTCAAGAACAAAGCCATCAAATCTTATGCATAAGTCTAAAAGTTAGCATCAATTATTCAGACGAGTTCTTTAGACTCTAGAAAATATCATTGGTAGTTATTCTGCAAATGCAGGATTCACTTAGAAAGGATACCAATCATTTTAACTACTTATGAAAGGATGTGATAGAATAATACCCTCCAAGCCAGCAAAACTTCACGTTCTGTATCAAATGATAAGACATCAACGCCCGCAATAGGAGAGCAAGAGTTAAGAGTCATGACATTGCGAATAAATGGTTGGTCCTCTCCCTGCAAAGTAACTAGGTTTGCCACCTAGATATAGGTAGATTCATTCAGAAAGAGTAAACAAAATTCCTTTTTTTAAAAGCAAGAAACAAAAGTAATCCATTCAGAAAAGGCCAAAGCCCAAACCAAGAAAGAGTAAACAAAATGCATAACTGAAAAGCCAATAAGTTAAACCTGAATCACGGGATCCTGGGTAGGCTCAGGAAAATGGCCTTTACGCCCTGCACACTCAATATCAAAACTCAATATCCGAAATGGAGCCATTTTAGAAAATTCCCCTTCTGGGGCATGGCTGATCAAGTCTGAATATCTATGAAGAGTGTTAAGGAAAAGTATCAAGAATAAAAGGCCTGTCTGAAAATAGAACTTCAATAAAAAAAGAAAATATTACAAAAGTAGATATAAAGACAGAGACTTGTAGATCAAGAGGATACAGGCAATCAAACTCCAATTGGCAATATGATAAATTTCTAACAGTTTTCTTATATTTTCCCACAGGAACCTCAATCCAGTTTCCACCAACAACATTACAATCAATCATAAAACGGAGGGCAAAAAGCACATTGCTTTCGTATGTCATGAAGCTCTTCATACCAAAGCCATCGATTTGTATGCCTCTGTCAAGAATACCTGGAGAAAGAATGTTAGCAATGTTAAACATGAGATAAAGCATGAACTCAGACTTCTCATATGGGTGTTTTAAAAAAAATTATAAAAATTCATTTAAAAAAAAAACAATAATTTTTCACTGAAGAAATGAAAAATTACATGAGAGTAGAATCATATAAAGAACACTTCTCCTATGGATGTTCTTAAAAAAAAAAAAAAAAAGCATTTGTGTTTACTCTATGCATCATCATTTTTAAAAGAACAAGAGGCATGCAAATGGCATGCAAGTTATAACTTATTAAACAATGTATACAAAATGAGTGAAAGATAACTAATGAAAACTATATGAAACTAACACCACATTTCCTTCCCATTAAGAAATTACTTCAAAAAGATAAATAATTACCACGGCAGCTGGTGACCATTGTTGGCAGTGCAACTACGATTTTAAGAAAGGATTGAGAAGTCTGCTGCTGGTAATACATAATACTTCTCTTTTGCACCAATTCAATACGGCGCACAAAACTGGGAGCCTTGCTGTTCCTATTTACCTCCTTCATTCTAGCCTGAAACATCATCCACCAATTCAACAATGGCATGCTTTTACTACTTCAATTTGCACTAGTTTCAACGTGTATATGATATAATGCATACCTCAAGTGTTCGGTGAAAAAGAGAGATATCATCAGGACCCATTCCTGGAGGGCAACTGATATAGAAGTATGGTTCAAATCCATGAACATGGCAACAGACACTATGTCCTAGTAAATATCAAACAGAATGGTATATCAGATGAATCGAAGCATTATTTATGGAAACAGACAAAACTTTCAACAATAAATCTCAGAGACGTCTAATATAGAGAATCAGAAGCCAAAGTGAGTACAGCACAGTGGTAATTGGCATGTATCATCGACCAAGAGGTCAAAGATTCAAATCCTCTCATCTCCAAATGTTATTGAACTGAAAAATATAGAGAATCAAAGAATCTCTCCTACATCCAGTCACACAGCAGCTATTGACTAGATTATTAGAATAGATAGTGTTTCCTTGTAAACATGTATATTTATTATGTTTTATACCATAATTCTTTTCCATAGAAAATTGTCTTTTTTATTCTTTCTTTGTAACTCTTTGTTGCCGATGATCTAGCCCTTGTTGGTGCTCAATTAGACAATTTAATCTCAATCATCACCAAATGGAGCGAGGCCTAAATTTGTTTGAAAAACTTACTTCGACAGAATCCTTCCTTAAATGCCAATATGGTCCATCAGAATGCTTGCTATTCAAATCTAATAGCATACACTATAACAATTATGGAAATCCAAATGGGGTAAAAAGAAACCAACGCAGACAGGGATCACAGAATGCACCACAAAGATCTTCTAGCAGACTTCCACCAGTAAACCTGGTTCGTCAAAAACCAATGATGGTAGTAGAAATCCTCGTATTATTTGGAAACTCTGCTCAAAGTAAGGGCACTCTGCACAACAATGATGTCATGCCAGGAAAATGATACAGGACAAAACTCCTACTGGAGACCATACTACCACTATATTGACACCTTAACCAACTGGTTGATGGATTCTGCAACATCCCACCGTTTGACAACTAACTTGAGTACTCTCTCTTCGCGCCAACGTCTGAAGGAGCTATTGACAAAGCAATTGTTGATTGTAGACTTCAAATCACACATACAGGACCCTCTAAACTTTAACTCCCCTTTCGTTGCCCTCTTCGCTATCAAATGTTTTTTCTTTTTCCTGCTGTGAGGCAAATAATAATTTCTGTTCTACAATAAAACCTCATTGAACTTTTTCTACTGAAGGATCTCACCACATGGACAGTTCTCGACACGCACAAAGCAAGCAAAATGTATACCGATGGCTTAACAAGTGGGGGATAATGTCAATGGTCACAGAATCTGAACTTAAAACGTCTAACTAAGGGTTACCATTTTCTCCGGGACAAAATCGCTCATTGGAATAACAGATAAATTTGTAATTCGTAAAAGGATGCATTGTAATCTCCATGGATTTCACATCCTTTTTGGAAATTTCATACATCAATGAAATTGTTTCTTATCAAAAAAATTCGTAAAAGGATGCAAACCTTCCTTCGTAACCCCAAAAATTCTGAGAATAGCGGCAGGGCCAGACAAATTCGGCAACAATTCTCTGTGACTTTCCCCGATCACATAATCAATCTCCAATTGCTGAAACGCTGAAACACCAAACATTGAAAAATTAAATAAAAACACATCCAAATTCCAACTAACAAAAAAAACCCATAAAATGTAGCGAGCCAAGCAGAAGCATGGCAGCATAATTCGACTCACCAATGCTCTTCGACTGGGACAGGTAATCCTGGGAAAGAGGTGGACGAGCCCACTTGGAGAGACGGGAAGCGAGGGCCTGACGCTCCTCCATGTCGCGGAGGATGAGAGCGTCCTCGTCGAGAAGATTCTCGTCGAGGAAGACATCTTCGTCGACGAAATCTTCCTCTTGAGAAAGTGCCTGGTGCTTGGCCGGTGGAGCCGGTGACGGATTCTGCGGCGGCGGTCGAGTTTTCCGAGCGCTGCCGTTGTTCATTGTTCTGGTTTTGGGTAGAGAGTGAGTTCGGAAAAGGAAGTGGAAGTACAGGCAGGAGGAGGGAAACGTGGAAGAGGAGTAGGGTTCCCGCCAGTTTTAAAGACAGCTTTTCGATATTTATTTGATTTTTTTTTTTTTTTTAGGAAATGATATTTAATTATTTAATAGTATATGGCAAATTTATCAACCACTCCCACAGATGAAATAGTCTATCAACAGTAATTACAATTATGATTAAACTATATTTTTGATAGACTTTAATTTTGTACAATAATTACAATTATGGTTAAACTATATCTTTGATAGACTTTAATTTTGTTATATTTACAAAAAGTTTTGACAAATCTATTAGTGATGGACGTCGATAGACTTCAATCCCAATACATGTATTTAGCAGTTGTAGACTACTGTCACTTATATAATAATTTATTGACAATATTTACATTTGTAATCGAAGTTTGTCGCTAACATGATTCTATCGACTTCAATTATGAAACATCTGCAAATGGTTTTGGATTTCGCTATATTTACAATTATTTTAGTCTATTTTACTATTTGTGCAAACAAACATAATACTAACAACCGATTTCTTACGATAATTGTAACTAGAAAAGGCACAAGTAATTCTATATCTTCTTTAACTTCAACAGACTGAAGATATTTGAATCTTCTATCTTAAAGACAAAATAATATCTCCACCAATCGAAATATATATGTTAGTTTAAATTTGTACTCGTTAAAACATCTTTGTTTGCCATACATGAATGGTATGTAAAGTCCATCTTTACATCAAACTAAACAAAAATAATAATAACAATAATAAACAAAAAAAAAAAAGAAGAATAACAAAAAAAAAAAAACCAACAACATCATAGCGGCATGAAGTTGTACTAATGACCATGAGATATGTGGTTCGAATCTCTCCACCCCATATATTGTCAAAAAAAAAAAAAAAACAAAAGGTAAAAATGTTGCATTTATGGCATTTCCAACAATTTGACTATGTACTTTTATACAAATTGAAATGAGAATGTCGTGATAAGATAAGGTACGATTACATAAAATTCACATATGCTTGCTTAAACTATTCACCTTTGTAACTATTTTGAACACTTAATTGTTGTCAATATTAATGTGAGACGTTGATGACTATCCCACGTGTAATGTTGTTGGTTACCGTATATAACTACTCACTTGCTAGTGTTTTTAGCTTCACGATCCATTTTTTAAAAAATCTCATTTCACGAGAAACCATTACACTTTTTTTTTTTAGTATATATTATAAGGTTGCCTATCATATCAAGTGCACCCAAGTCCAATGAATGAAACGTAGAATTAATGGTATATTTCAAAACATTCAACAAACTTGTTGATATCAAATGGTTTTTCAATCGATATATCTAACACAAAATAGCACAATACACAAATGATGTTTGGGAGCAAAGATAATCATAACGATTTTGTACGGAAGATTTCACATGAGAGAAATTAGTCAACATTATGGTAAAATGAACCACCTGCCATCAAAGCATAACATAATTCAGTATGGAAATATCTACTACTATTTCAAAGGTCAATTTAATCCTAACTACTAGGATGGACCAACTAAAGGAAACAATTTTTTAATTGTTTTTTCCCCGTTGAAGAACAGAGAAAAAAGCAAACAAATTTATGTTTTCATCTATAGAACCAAATTCATGTCCAACCATGCAAACACAAACTAGGGCTTTTAGCTATGCTCACTGTGACATACGAGACGTATTTTATGGAATGAAAACTGGGTGTTCAATCATCACAAAACTACAAATCATCTACCGTAATTTCAGATGTGTTTGGTTTAACTTCTGAAGTGTTTGATTTTGAAAAAAAATTTATAGTGTTTGACAACCACTAAAAATGATTCGTTAAAAGACAATATCAATAAATAGACCATTTTAAGAGAATTTGGAAGTAAGATTTTTAAAAAAAAAAAAATACTTTTTTAAGTATATACTAACTAGTGTATAAAAACAAATATAACTTGAGTATTTAAATTTTTAACCATTTTTATACAAAACGTTAAAAAAAAAAAAAGATTTATTGAAAAACAATTAAAATAAAAGGTATTACAATTTACAACGGGTCGTTCATGAATTTCCACTTCTACCGAGTAAGAGGTCCGTGAGGGTGTAGATGAACCACAAAGTCGTCATCTTTCTGCCCCCAATCGACTCCCGTTAGCCCACGACCCAACAACATTGCTCATATGCACGTATTTCTAACAATCAACATCCGTAGTAACTCATGGCGGCTTCAGGGTTGCTCACGCTTCATCTCCCTCGCCTCGCTCGCCATCTTCAATTCCCCCATCCCTTCATTCCTTCCGCTTCTTTTCACAACCTTGTATCTCGCCGGAAACTACCGTCTAGCCGCCCCATCCTCTTCCGCCGCAACTGCATATCCAGGAGGTTGTTCGTTGCTGCCAGCTCTCAAGGTTTGGTGCATTCTATGTAGTCGTTTCTGTGTGTATTCGGCATAATTGGGATGAGGGTCACTGTCCATTCGTTAAACAGACGGAAAATGGATTACTTATGAGTTATATGTAACTGTTTTCTGTTATACTGTCGAGTAATTAAATGGGGTTGTCGAGCTCTCAGTAAGTGGAATAACATCTGTGCTGCGTACTGAAGCTGTTTTCCATTTGATGTTATGTAGACTGGAGAAATGGTGTTGGCGCCATCGACGAAAGATATGATGTTATAGTTGTGGGAGGAGGACATGCAGGTTGTGAAGCTGCACTTGCATCTGCTCGTTTAGGGGCTAAAACTCTTCTCCTGACTCTCAATATCGATCGAATTGCTTGGCAGGTTGGAATTCAAGCTCTTACATTGGCCTTTTCAGTCTTAATGCGATGTTCTATTGGGTTGATTTGACAAACCGACTTCTACATGCACAGACATTTGAGCTAATTGGTAATATATATAGGGAGCAACCAAAGAATTTGAGGACTTTAGCAAACGGGTACCTACTTGATGAAATTGCTTTTACTCAAACTGGAGGAGTAGATAGGTCGTGGTTGTATCTTTTTCATTATATCAATGAAAGAGTTTTATTACAAATAAAAGACTACTACATCCTATAGCTAGGTTAAGGTCACAATAGAACTCTTTTTCTTTTCCTGGTTTTATAAGAAACCAAGATTACATTAAAAGGGAGAATGTGGAGTTCAAAACATGTCTCCAACTGGTCAACAAAATTGTAAGAGTATAATTACAAAAATATTTAGATTTCAAAGTAAAAAAAGGCGTAGCAGGAAGATTTTTTTAATCTTAAAAGTTTGATTTCAGCCTTGCAATCCAGCAGTAGGCGGGCCTGCAAAATCCCAACTTGTGCATGAAGTGGATGCACTTGGTGGTGAAATTGGTAAGGTCGCTGACAGGTAATGTTATGGTAACTCCTATATTTCACTGCATGCTATTCTTCAGACATTCTCGGAGAGAGCATTATCATTCATTTTCATGATATTTGGAATGACTTATAGTATAGTGAGTTGGTTCTTGGCATCTACACATATTTACCTTTAGTTGGAAACAGTTTTTTGCTTGATTAAATAAATTATAGATAGTACTTGGACAAAATCATTAAAGGAAACCTTTCTTTTGAAAGAAAATAAATACGTGCATGGATAGGATGAAGATCATCCTTCTTAAAGCAAGGGACCACTCCACCTAAAACATTATATTTATGGCTTTGACGTGTTGGCCTTTTTGTGTATGATCTTACAGCAAAAATCTCTATGGTCATAATTGAAATGTATTCCCATACATGTTGAAAATTTCCTGATCAATGGTTGTATTAAAACATATTCTATGGTTCGAGCCCATGCCCAACCTTGGTACAAATATGTTCTTAGTTTTGTGAAATCTCTTATCTCCTTCTCTCTTGCACACTCACTAACACACTAGAGCCATGCCTCACATCTCAAGTGTCATTGTATTTCTTGGTTTTTATTCTTTCTCCGTTTCTTTATCTATTCATAATGATCTCATTCATAGTAGATGTTATTGGTACCGTACTCATGTCAGTCTTCATCTTCAGATGCTATCTACAAAAGCGTGTACTCAATGTCTCTAGAGGCCCTGCTGTACGGGCATTACGTGCTCAAACTGATAAAAGGGAATATGCACTTCAAATGAAAAGTATCGTGGAAAGGCAAGTTTCTTAAGTGCTTTCCCCTTAATATACTATTATCTCTTGCAACAATCTTGTATTTGAAGTGATTATCGTAAATCTCAGCCTCCTTTGGTTGATCGTGATATATAATCTGTGCTAGGGATTGAATAATGATGGGGTTTTCTTTGCTTTTACTGAATATTTGACAAGATCTCACTGTGATATGCATTTTTTACATCTCATTTCGTCATATCAATGAAATGGTTCTCTTTCATATACAATAATAATAATAATAATAATGAATACGACCTGGTATTTACTGCTTGTATTCGAAGAAGTCATTCTTATTTCACCTGTTCATTAATTTGAATTTCAATATGAACCATTCTGTTCCTCTACTTTGTAACATTTCTTTTTCTATAGTTGTTTACAAATTTGGGTATAGTAGAATGCAAGACAGAGGTCTTCAAGAGATGTTTGAGAAGTTCTTCCCCCATCTGCTATTTCGGGAGGAGGGGAAGTTCTTCCAGCAGGCAGGAATATGTGCTATCTTGTGGGGGTTGTGGGGCGAGAGAAACAATAGGACCTTTAGAGGCGTTGAGAGGACCTCGGGAGAGGTGGGTCCCTGGCTAGATTCCATGTTTCTTTCTGGTCATTGGTGATGTGGTTGTTTTGTAATTATTCGATAGATCTTATTTTACTTGATTGGAGCCATTTTCTTATGTAGGGTTCTTTTTTGTGGGTTGATTTTTTCGGATGTCCGTGTATTTTTTTTATTTTTTCTCAATGAAAGGTTTGGTTCTTCTATCCCCAAAAAAAGGGTATAGTAGAAGTAGAACTATGAAGTAAAGGCCAAGGTTGAAGTTCATGCAGTTTTTCTGTCTATAGCTGAGTTACTAGCAAAAAGTATCCTCTTATTACTTGAGCAAATAGAATGTTATCCCGGGCTTTTGCTATTTCTATACGTGCCTTTTCCTCTCTTTTCTACTTTCCTCTTATGTCCACCTCTTTTTGCTGTTTTTTTTTTTTGCTTGTTCTGTGTATTATATTATCTATAATAGTCAATTCTGTGTAGTTACGACACCTCTGCAAGTGTCTCTTACTGATTACTGCAATATTTTTCCTTGCAGCACTCCAAATCTTTCTATTAGGGAGGCAATGGTGACAGATATTTTAATGGGAAAGAACGACAATGTAGAAGGTGTTTGCACCTTTTTTGGAATGAACTTCTACGCACCTGCAGTTATTCTCACTACAGGAACATTTATGAGTGGTAAAATATGGGTTGGTAGAACTTCCATGCCTGCTGGAAGAGCTGGTGAATCAGCTTCACATGGACTCACTGAAAACTTACAACGTCTTGGATTTGAAACTGATCGGTTGAAAACGGGAACCCCAGCCCGCGTGGATTGTCGAAGTGTTGACTTTTCTGCACTGGAACCTCAACATGGTGATGAAGAGGTCCTTGCATTTGATCTCATACGTAGGTTCAGTAGATTTATAGTATCACTTGCATCTTCATAGCATGCTTCCCATTTTTCTTATTGTGGATCAAGTTGACCTGTTTGACTGCATTGTGTATCAAAGCATCACCATCCCGACATGTTTTATTGCTCGATGGTTGAATTGGTACTAGGTAGACCGACCTTGTCATTGTCTGTGCGTACCCTGTTTCTAGAAAACTCGTTTGTTTTTTTAAAACTTGTTCGCACTTTACATTTAAAATATAACTAGCTCCTACCAAATTCAACCCTGTAAAATGAGACAATATCTGCATTCATTGTTTCCTTTGCTATGATTTTGCAGCTCTAAGTGGTTGTCTTCTAAGCTTGAGGTGGTTATAAACAGGTCAATTGGTTTAGTTTCGATCCCGATTTTCACATAGAGAGAGAGCAAATGTGCTGCTATCTGACTCGCACCACGAAAAGTACACATGAACTTATCAAGGAGAACCTGCATGAAACTCCCACTTATGGAGGCTGGGTGGAAGCAAAAGGGCCTAGATATTGCCCTTCTATTGAAGATAAGGTACAGATTCAAACTTTTTAACACGTAAACTTTATGGTTAAATCCTAAACCTCAGATAAGTGCAATTAGAATAGTTTTAAACTTTTAAGAAACGTTTTCTTTTAGAAGAATGTAGAATGTGACAGTTTCTTTTACTCTTCTTACAACTATCTGTAAATAAGTACATCGCTTGCTAGCAAATCTATCTTGAGTCAGAGGCAAACTTAATTCCCTTGCACGTTTTCCTTTTTGGTGGTTAATTTTTCTAGATGTTCTCTTTTTATATACTTTCTTCCATTTTCTTGTAAATATCTGTTTCCTGCACATTTAGTTACCTAATAGCTCCACAAGACAGTCCTATCATTAGTACCCATAAGCTTTCAGAATGAATAGAGAGTAAATTATATTTTTTCCTGATATTCTGGCATCTGGACTATCGACTCAGTATCACTAATCACCCAATCAATTTCCCAGCAGTCATTAACATCCTGAAAGTTGAAAAGTCAATGTAGTCAACTTTATGTTAGATCCAAGACGATCACATTTCAGATCCTACTTTTATTTGTTAGTATAAGGCAATTGTTAATTTCCTTGGGTAGCTAGCTAATTGAACTTGCTAAATACTAACTAATAAAATGTTGCAACACTCCAAAATCATTGGGTCAATAAGAAAAGTTTAGTTTGCTTTAATAAACCTATACGTCCTCTTCTCTATCAAATTCTATATGGTTGGTCATTCCATGATCTTTTTTCTTCTCCTTTCTCCACAAAGTTATGGAAAATTTGCATTTTCATTGTCCAATAAGGTTAAGTTTTTTGCTTGGCTTGTCTTTGATGGAAGGATTAACCCTGATGATGTAACCCAAAAATCGTTCTCTTTTGGTGTCGTGACCATGGTGAGTATTCTTTGCAAAGAGGAGAATGGGGATTAGAATCATATATGTGCATACGTAAAATGAATTGGCAGCTCGACTTTTTTTCTTTTTCTTCCTATTAATACTGCTCACCCGAAGTTTTACCTTGCCCTCAAGGTGAAAGGTAAGGAGCTGTTGTGCCACACAAGTGATGGTCTGCAAAGTGGCTTCATCTGGTTGCAAACCCTCCCAAAGTAATAGTCTCTCTTGATCTCTTGTGGTGGGGTTAAAAAGAAGAATACCTAGGACAGCATCTGGTTGGAGCTTGAAATCCAAGTCCGAATTATGTTTGAGGAGAAGGGGGTTGGGTGTTCCATTCCTCCCTTTTGCCAATTTCAATTGGGATTCTTGAATAATTGATAAAAGACCTCTATATAGATAATAGAAAGAGTAAGTGTAAATCATTTTTTTTTTGAAGAAATTACTTCTGTTTCCAATAAAAGCAAAATTCAGAAGAAAGGAATTCAATTACGTTACACAATGATTATAAATGGTAGCGAGGACATGACATGTGATCTGATTAATATAAAATGTTTAGTTTGTATGAGACCCCTGCTCTATAGAAGTATAGAACCATTCCCCAAGTTGAACTTAAGGTCCGATATGGAAATAAACCTCATTGTTGGGGTAAAATGTTTTTTTTAGACAATAGCAGTACCTTGCAATTGTATTTTAATATTTCTTTAGTTTTTTGTTCGTCATTTTATCTAAATCCTCTATTAAATTTGTTTGTTTCGTATGATCTAAAATATATCTAATTTGTTCATCTTTCCTCTTATAGATTGTGAGGTTTCAAGACAAAGAGTCTCATCAGATTTTTCTTGAGCCAGAGGGCCGGAATGTGCCTGAGCTCTATGTGCAGGTGCTCTAAAACATCAACTTGGATCATTCTTCTTCTTCTTCTTTTTTTTAAATATCTGGATGACATAGTCTTTTCTGGAGGAAGAAATCAATACAGATAAGAAGCAAAATTTGAAAAAAAAAATGTTTTATTAGATGGAAACCCATCCAACTATTATGTTAATGCATGCTTCCTGAAGCCGAGCTTCCTAAAATAGTGCCATGTCTTAGAGGAAAAAAATAAGTGCCATGTCCTGAAACCATGAAACTGCGGTCTTCCTACTTTCGTTAATAACCTTCATGCTTCCAAACTTAACCCTTCTATCTCTTCGTGGGGTTCTTTTAAGGTTAAATGTAGTGCCGTAGTGGCTTAGGGTGTTTTTCTATTGTTCGGTAAAAGTTGCTTCTCTTTATATATTGTCCCATATTGTTTGCTTTCTTTTGTTTTGTTCTTTGATCTAGCATTCTGTGCAGGGATTTTCTACTGGTTTGCCAGAACGACTACAGTTGCCACTTTTGAGAACTTTACCAGGCCTTGAGAACTGTTCGATGCTCAGACCTGCGTATGCTGTAGAGTATGATTTCTTGCCTGCTCATCAATGTAGCAGATCTCTTATGACAAAAAAAATCGATGGACTTTTCTTCTCTGGTCAAATAAATGGAACCACAGGCTATGAAGAAGCAGCTGCACAAGTATGCATCTTGTCCCCTATTTGATTCGTTGCAAAATTTTATTCATCTGGAGTTATTTATTACCATCTCCAAAAGAATATAATATTGTCATTTCTATCTGGTGTAAAATAAATATGTTGTTGGTTCATTATGATTGTATGATGTAGTATAATACTTAAACATTTAAACCTGGTTTATTGAATCATGCAGGGAATTTTATCTGGTATCAATGCTGCCAGATTTTCAGATGGCAAGTCCCTCATCGTTCTTGAGAGGGAAAGTAGTTATATTGGGACCTTAATAGATGACCTCATCACCAAGGACCTTCGTGAGCCTTATCGTATGTTGACAAGGTAAAACTGTTCAATATATTATTCTTACCCATGTACAGATTTTTCCTTATTCTTATCACTTTTTTGTTGTAGACTAGAGAAACAATTATTACTAATTTCTTAATACAAAAAATGAATTAATTAGGTCCCTATTGATAACCATTTGTTTTTTGAAAATTAAGCGTATAAACACTACTTCTACCTACAAGTTCCTTTGTTTTGTTATCTACCTTCTTCCCATCCCATGTTTCCAAAATCCAAGTCAAGTTTTGAAAACTAAAAGTAGTTTTCAAAAACTTGTTTTTGTTTTTGAATTTGGCTAAGAATTCAAATGCGTCCGTAACAAAGATGAAAATCATTGTAAGAAAATTGGAAGAAAACCAAATGGTTATCAAACGGGGCGTTATAAACCCAAGTTCGAATGCTGAATAATATCCTCTAGGCTATGTCAGATCATTATCCTTCAGAATTCATTAAACTGCCGTTTACAATCTTCTTCCACATCCAGATCGGATTAGAAAATATATCTAGGCCTCTTGAGAAATATGAAGGTATAGTATTTATTTGTTGTCCGATGCCTCTTTCTTACAAGAATGTCCTTTTAGACAGGATAAGAAATGAATCAGTTTGTAATTATGTTGTTATGTCTTTTATATATTTTAAATTTTAATGTATCTTATTACTTTCTTCTTCTTATTTTTAATAACGAACCAACCTTTCATTGAGAAAAAATGAATGAATACATGGGCATCCAAAAAAACCAAGTCCACAAGAGAACCCTACTAAAGAAAGGGACTCTAATCTAGTAAAGTAAGCCTAACAAATAATTACAAAATAACCGTGTCACTGATGTCCAAAGAGACATATGGAACCTAGCAAGGGACCACACTTCCCTAGGATGCCTCTCCAACCCCTAAAGGTCCTACAGTTTCTCTCACCCTACAAAACCCACACGATAGGTAGACCCCTCCTTGCCACAAAAAACGCCCAATCATCTAATCGAAGTTAATTGAGTCTTAATTTTTTCCTGTTCTATCATTCTATAAATAGGACTAAGAAGCAGGAATATTCAGTCAAGGATTAATAGAAGGCCCGCTTTTTAAAATCATTATCATTAACTTTTTTGTCTTTTGCTTCTCATGCCTGATGCCACAGTTATGTGATCTTGTATATTCTTTGTAAATCTACGAAGTACAAACAAAAACTCAGAATGTTGTACTTACAGTATAATCAATGATGTATCATGTCTTTTAGTAATCATATATATATTTTTTTTTTACCTACTTGTAGCCGCTCAGAACATCGGTTACTTCTCCGGTCTGACAATGCAGATAGCCGTCTCACACCTCTTGGCCGTGAAATTGGGTTAATAGATGATAGGCGTTGGAAACTATACCAAGAGAAGCAGGCTAGAATATCAGAGGAGAAGAAGAGATTGAAAACTGTCAGGATATCAGGTTTATCAATTGTTTCCTTTCCTTTAATATAGTATTAAGCTTCAACGTCCTACAGAAAAAACAGGACATGGTTACTTATTTCATTTGTAATTTCATCCCTTCACTATAAAAAAAAGATCCAAACTGTGATTTTCTGAGGTTTGGTAGATGTTTCATATTTTTCATTCTAGGAGGAGAGCTGGCTGCTGATGTTTCCCACCTGTCTGGTCAGCCTGTGAAGGACTATTCGACATTGGAGAGTCTTCTTAAGAAACCACACATAGGATATAATGTTTTTGATAAGCATGGTTTTGGGAACAAACTCCTAACCAAATCAGAAAAGGATTGTGTAGAGATTGATATCAAATATGAGGGTTTCATTCTACGGCAGCAAACACAACTCCAGCAGGTTCTCGCACAGTTTCCTCCCTTCTTTCAATTTGTTGTAGGTTCTTTTTTCCATTAATTATCCCTTCTGGGTATGAACTTTTTCCACCTCATTGTCATGCTTATAGATGGTTCATCAACAACATAGAGTACTTCCTGAAGACTTGGATTACTATGCGATGACAACATTGTCTCTTGAAGCCCGCGAGAAACTCTCTAAGGTTTGTCCCTAACAATTTTCACAGTGATATGTTTCGGGTGGATGTCTGTATTGGATGTTCCTTTTTCCATCAATTGCGGTATTAATTGGATAAAACATGTTAAGATTTAAGAAGAAACCTGGAAGTAATTTGGAGAGAGGGTAGTGTTTCATGGCAGGCCAAATATATATTTTGCAACTTTTACTTGACCATCTCATACGAAAATTGTCTGGGATTTTGCAAAAGGTACCTGTTCAAATACGAATAGATTGTTACACTTTCAGGTGAGGCCACAAACTATTGGTCAGGCAAGTAGAGTTGGCGGGGTAAGCCCAGCTGATATCACTGCTCTTCTTATCATCCTTGAATCCAATAGAAGGAAAGCTCAGGAAATGAGGCGGCATCAGATGCTCGGTTCCATTATTAGAGAATCTACCGATACAGAAGAACGCCCTTCTGAAGTTCATTTAACTGAGGCAATCAGTTCGTAACGTGCCATTGATGGTCTATTGCTAGAGAATCCATTGATTTGATGTTGAATCGAAGTTATGCATTCTTTGGTACATGGCTTTCTAAAGCTGCACTCCTCAACCAGCCAAATGAGTAGAAGCTATTGCTGGAGGTTGTGAATCATTCTGGGGTGACAAGCCAGGGATACTTGTTTGGCAGCTGGGATTTTCAGGGAAACTGATATACACACTCGATGTTCGGAGAAGTTTGTCGATCAGTACTGCAGTATGGACTGTAGTAATCGAAGGGTATTCGGGGCTACTATAAACGTTATTTCCTTGGACAATCGTTTGTACAAGATGCATCTTCAATGCTTTTGATAAATTAATTTTTGTTTATGTATCCTCCAGGTTGTAATGTAGACTCTTGTAAGTTGTTACCATATGCAATAGACCGTATTTATGAGGTTGGTATTGTACTGTGGGAAGAACTCGAAAACATGTTTCAATGATGCAGAATTACTCGACTTAATGTCCATTTAGCATTTGATAGAGCTAAGAGCTGCTACACTTGCAGATAGGTTAAGAAATGATTCTGTATTCGCTCGAGATACCCAAATAGAACAAGAGCAATGCATTTGTGAAAATATCATGTGGAAGGAAAAGAAAAAAAAAAAAAAAAAAACTCAGAAAAATATACTCAAGTAAGAGACCATGTGAATGTATAACACACGTGGATTTTTATTTAAAAAAATGTTAAATTATATATATATATATATATATAAATACTCCTATGAGGTTTGTTTCAAAAATACTCTTGTACTTGAAAAAATTTAAAAACACCCTTGAACTTTAAAAAATGTTAAAAAATACCCTTACCATTCAGTTTTTGATGGAAATCATTAAAGTTTCAGTTTCGTTAATACTCTTAACTTTCAAAAAATTTCAAAAATATTCTTATTGGAAAATGTTTTTTTTTTTCTTTCTATTCTATTCTATTCTAAATTATTTCTCCATGAAAATTAATGCAGGATTTTGTTTGTAAAAGTATGTGCAACACAACATCATATGAAAATAGAGTTCAAAGAATGCAGGATTTTGTTTGTAAAAGTTTGTGCAACACAACATCGTATGAAAATAGAGTTCGAAGATTGTAGGTTAGTGATAAGTGAAAAAAACATAATTCTTTTTTTTTTTTTCTTTTTGTTCTCTTTGTTTGTGTATGTTTGTGATAGGTAGAAAAAATGTTCGAAGACTCCAAGTTTGATTCAATTTGCAAGATTAACTAAAGTTTTATATATGATTTTGTTTTTATTAATATTTAAGAAGTGTGAGAATCACTCTGTGATAATATTTTTATTTATTTTTCATAAAATGAATACAAGGAAAGCTAATGGGTAGTCGGGCTGGTGTGGAGATAACATTGAAAGGACTGTTAACAAAATTAAATTAGGAATATGAAGAATTCAATAACGAATCAAAAAATCAAATGATTATCAAATGAGACCTAAACATTTTCACATATTTTAGATATTTTGAGTTTGAACATAATCCAATAAGAACATGTAAGAGCACAAAGAATTTTTATTCGAAGATAATTTCATACATTTAGGGAGTGATTGGGACAATAGTTGAGTTACGAAATCTTGAGTTGTTTTGTCGAGAGTTGATAAGTCTAAGACCCACAATAAAGTGTTGGAATAGAAGTTAATAAATTATTGGAGCCCACAATAGAGTGTTGTAATTGGTTAATAAATCTGTGAGTCTCACAATAGGATGTTGTTTGTCATTGGGTAAAACAAGGAGTTGGGTGGAGTTATTCATATCTCATTGTCCCCAAACACCCCTTCAAGTGATTTTGGTTTTCCTGAAACCGCTCTAAAACATGTCAAACATTTTTTTTTTGTAGATGATTGAAATCTTTTACCTCTTGATCGAGGATACAAGCTTTTATGTTGGCTGAATTAGGATTGGACGTAGAGGTTAATGTAAAAAAAAAAAAAAAGATAATTGCGTGGATGACCCATTTTGAAAGGCCAAAATGAAAAATGCCCACCTTTTTCAGAATAACGATATATGCCCTTTTGCTTACGCCATTATCCTAGCAAAATTACAATTTTACTCTCTATATGAAAATGTGCATTTAAGAGCGAGAGGTTGGAGCAAGAGCGAGATTGCAAATGGAGCAAGAGATTGGAGAGATAAATTAGAGAGAAAGTGAGAGATTTGAGGGAGAAATTGGAGAGCGAGGTTGGGGAGATAAATTAAAGAGAAAGTAAGAGATTGAGGGAAGAAATTGGAGACGGAGAGCGAAAGTGAGATTGGAGAGAGAAATTAGAGAGAAAGTAAGGGGTTGTTTGGGGCGCTGAGTTGGTTATACTAGTTGGAGGTTATAATAATCTGGGGGTTATAATAGTATGTGTTTGGGTACAAATTATTATAGTCTCAGATAAAATAGTTTGTGTTTGGGGTGCAGATTATTTTAGTCTGATATAAAATAGTCTTTGAGATGCAGATTATTTTAGTTTGGGTTAAAATAGTTTGTGTTTGGAGTGTTGATCTGTTTAACATGAGGTTCTAAATCAAAAATTCAAGTTGACTGTTTTTTTTCCTGATTTTTTTGTTTATTTTCCTCATACAACTTTGTACGTCAAATATCATATTTTGCAAATATTAAAAAAAAATGTTTGGGTTTAGTTGTAAAAAAAATAAAGTTTTGAGTATAGGGGTTAAGTTAAATTATGTGTTTAACTTAAAAGGAAACAAAAATAACTTAAGGTAAGGGTTGATTTTATTTGTTTTAGAGTCATGAGTTTTTCACAAAATAAGTCATTTTATGATTTCATATAGAAAAACCATATTTGTTTCATTTTTGTATTTTCAACATAAAAATGGTAAATGCTTATTGAAAACTCATTTTACCTTCATTATCAAAATAATCAAATAAAATAGAAATCATATAAAATAAAAACTCGAGTAGTATTATTTTTTTTTAATTATTATTATCACAGTAGACTTTAATACTTTAAGTATAATTTGGAATGAAAAATATGGTACGATGAAGGTAAACATTCATATACTTCATTATCAAAAGTAATTATGTAATAAAACTTCATATTTATATATGTACAAAGACAACCTAGTATCTAACTCCCCAAGAAATTTTCCGACTTTTCTGGCCACCACCAACAAATTTTCCGGCGACCAATTTGTTTTCCTATTTGTTCCTTTCTTTTCTTCTTTCTTTTCGTTTTTTTATTTTTCGAAATTAAAATTTAAAAAAGATTAAAAAAAAAAATCGGTCGTCAGAAAAATTCGTCGACGACTGCCGAAAAAGTGGCCGGAAAGTCGACGGCGGTCGTCGGAAAATTCGTTGGTGGTCGCCGGCCGGTCGTCACCGGAAAAAGTAAGGAGTCACATGGAAGAAGAAATGAGAGAGTTACTGTAGAGAAGAGATAGAATAATCGGGTGGGTTGAATGGTGGTTACTGTAGCAACACTGTGGATAAAAATAACCCACTCCACCCATTATTTTTGTTGATGCTCCAAACACTGAATGAGTTACCCATAAGAGATTGGGGAGAGAAATTGGAAAGAGAGTGAGTAGCGAGAGCAGAGTGATAGATTGAAGGGAGAAATTGGAGAGAGAGTGAAGAGTAAAATGATAATTTTACCACAAAGCTGACTCAAGCAAAAGAGCATATATCCTTGTTTCGAAAATGTGAGACATCTATCATTTCAACATACTAGTCAAGAAATACGTGCAATGCACGTGAAATCTTGTAGTTTTCATTAAAATTAAAAAAAAAAGTAATCTTGTCATGAATGAATTTTATATAATTTCATTTTAGTTACCATAAATTTTTAAAAATTAGATAATGTAAAATTTTTTATTTTAATGTTTTTATATTATCGTCTTATTTTCATAAAAAAATATTCTATATAGTACAAAGCGAAAAGTTGGGCTAGTAATTAATTTATCGAATAAATGTGTTAAATATTTTGGTATTGTAATATAGATAATGCAACAATTTCTTTTAACTTTTTTCACATATCTACCGTCTAGGCCACTCTCGTATATGAAAGGATGCATTACTTCATCTGTAACCACTTATTAAATTCTTTCAATAGACATCTCAACTCGAACAGTTGCAACTACATAAACGAAGGAAAAATCGAAAATGGTAATTAAAGGAGCGTTTGGAAAATAGGAATTCAAATATTCTTCTCTGTAGTCCTATTTGAGGAGTTTTTGGAAAATATGTTCAAAGAAAATGAACTTTTCATCTGTAGCCCTATTTGAGGTGTGTAGTTTTTATTTGAACTTTGTTTTAATTTCTCATAAATTTTAGGTTAAATTACAAGTTTACTCCTTAACTCTTAATGTAGTGTCAATTTGGTCCCTAAACTTAAAAGTGTCTAATAAGTTCTGAATTTTTATTTTGTGTCTAATAGATTATTCCTGAACTTTAAAAATGTCAAATAGGTCCCTGAACTTTCAATTTTATGTCTGATAGGTTCCTGACATATTTGAGATTTTTATAAATTAACTAATCTAGATATAAAATTGAATTTTATGTCTATTGGGATCCTAAGCTTCCAATATTGTATATAACATGCTTGTGAATTTTTAAAAATGTTGAATATGTCAAATACTTATTAGACACAAAATTGAAAGTTAGAGAGCTACATGACACAAAAGTGAAAGTTTAAGGACCTATTGAATAATTTTTAAAATTCAGGGACTAAATTGACACAACCGTAAGAATTTAGGGACTAAAATTGTAATTGAACAAAAAAAAATTAATACAATATTTTAAAAAAATAAAATTATATATATCTTAGGTTAATTTGAAAAGTAATATTTTGTTTTTTTAGTTCAGTAATCTAAAAATTTTCTTTTGAAGTTTTACTTTTAACTTTTGGTAAAATCTCAAGATTATAATTAGTTTATGTATTTCCTCAAAAAAAAAAAAAAAGTTTATGTATAAATTTTTTAAAAATTAATTAATTGTAAATTGAATAACTATATTTTCATTTATATGTGAACAGTTATGTCTAATTAGATTTTCATTTCAAATATTTGGTTTTCGTTTTTTACATTGATTTTTAAAATTCAGGGACCAAATTGACAAAACCTTAAAAATTCAAGGACTAAAATTGTAATTATACAAAAATTTATATAAAAAAATAAAATTATATATATCTTAAGTTAATTTGAAAAATAATCTTTTGTTTTTTTAGTTTAATAATCTAAAAATTTTCTTGCATTGTTTTGATGTTTTAATTTTAGTTTTTGGTAAAATCTCAAGATTATAATTAGTTTACGTATTTCCGTACTAAAAAAATAGTTTATGTATTTCCTCAAAAAAAAAAAGTAAAATTATATATATGTTAGATTAATTTGAAAAATAATCTTTTGTTTTTTAAGTTTAGTAATCTAAAAATTTTCTTGCATTGTTTTGATGTTTTAATTTTAATTTTTGGTAAAATCTCAGGATTATGATTAGTTTATGTATTTCCGTACTCAAATAGACATATATTTATATTTATTGTAATTTAAATTAAACTATTAATAACTAATAATTAAAGTTGAGGGCAAAATAGACATATATTAAAAGATGAAGGGCAAAATGGGTATGTAAAGATTCTCCCCTTATAGCCTCTTTTATATATAGTATAGATATAGATATGTATTTCCGTACTCAAATAGACATATATTTATATTTATTGTAATTTAAATTAAACTATTAATAACTAATAATTAAAGTTGAGGGCAAAATAGACATATATTAAAAAATGAAGGGCAAAATGGGTATGTAAAGATTCTCCCCTTATAGCCTCTTTTATATATAGTATAGATATAGATATAGATTTATATATAGTATAGATTTTAGAGGGTCGGGGAAAAAAAAAACTGAAATACCACATGGGAATGAGAAAAAGATTCTATGAAATGTTCAAATTTCTTGTAGCAAAGCGGGAAAGCTATAGAAATCCATCGCATGTAGTACACAAACGCAACGATCGCACTACAGTCTCGAGTGTCTCGGTCTCCACAAACGAAACCAAACTCTCTACTTCCAAAACCGACTGTCGGATTTGTTCCGCTGGCGTCCAGAATCTCTCCGGCAGAAGAACGGCGAATCCATTTCCAACTCAGGAATGGCCGATTCCACGACCAGTAGCAAGAAACCACTCAGCTTGAACGATCGTCATCACCGCCTCCTTCAGGATCTTTCTGCTCCTCCCAAACCCTCTCTGGCAACCGCTCGTGGTACAGTATTCTCACTTCCTTCCCCATTTTGTCTTGGTTCTCCAATTTCAGAGCTCTGTAGTCATCGCTGGTGAGTTTATTTATGTTTGCAGATGAGAGAGAAGGAGATGAAGATGAAAAGCCCTCGAGAATCGAACTCGAGAATCAACGCTGCCGAAGTGAAGTCTCGTCTGATGTTGACGAATTTGATGGTAATAGAGTTCCGCTGTCTTCTGGTGTTAATGGTACGGTTTTGGTTTTCTTCCTGCGGTTCCTTAATCGTAACATGTATCGGTAATATCTGTACTTGTTCGTGATGTTGTTTCTGTTTTCCTTTTCGCCCCGTAATTTTTAGCTGAAGAAAAGCCGATGAAGGTTAAGATCAGTGGCCGACGCCGTCTGTGCAAACTCTCGTCTCGAGAGGATGGTGATTTGGATAATCCAGTGGGGTTCGATTTCATCGAGCCCAAATTTTCTGGTATTACGGATTTTGATTCTCCTTCTCCACCACCGCCACCGCCCCCGCCCGTGGATTATCCCGATAACAAGGGAAGTGAAATCAGGGATATTCTGAATGACTTGACCACGAGGCTTGAGCTTTTGTCTGTCGAAAAAAAGCGAGAAAAACCGAGAAAAATTGATTCTCTTGAAGACTTATCGGCTTCTTATTGTCGAAAGAGGATCGAGGATGCAAGTAAAGCCGATGATTGTGAGGTTGATAGTCTGAAGTTTTCTTCCAATCCATCTATTTCCTTGTTAGATGAAAATGTGAAAGTTGAGAATGCTGTAAAGACTCTCAAAGATGGTTTGTTTGGTGAGTACGGAGAAGAGATTCTTCCAAATAAGGCGAAGGTCGACGTATTTGACAAGGGAATTCATGAAGTTGATATGTACAGTAAAGAGAGTGAACAACTTCCAAATCTAAAATACATAAATAATAAACATCATGAAGGACAAGATAAATACGTGCATCGGGATGTCGAAAGGACATATAATTCCCTGGGAAAAACTCCTGTGTTGAAAGTTAAAGAAGAAGAGGTAGACGATGAGGATGATTGTGTAATTCTGGATCATGAAAGAAGGGATTTTAATGTAGTAAGAAGGCAACATGGAAAATATGAAGAGAAGAATGATGATTCTGATGGGATTGACATGTTTGATAAATCTGCTGAAGATTTTATCTTGGAGGGGAAAAGCTCTATTAGTCACAAGTCTGCTTTCAAATTGCAAGGTAGAATTGCAAAGATGTTGTATCCGCATCAGCGTGATGGGTTGCGGTGGCTGTGGTCTCTACATTGTCAGGGTAAGGGTGGAATCTTAGGTGATGATATGGGTTTAGGGAAAACAATGCAGGTAATAACAGAAAGAGCAGTTCGCTCACAATTTGTTTATTTGCTTGGATTTGTCTGAATATTATATTTCGTCCCTTTCTTCTCAGATTTGTGGCTTTCTAGCTGGACTTTTCTATTCGCGTTTAATAAAGAGGGTCTTGGTTGTGGCTCCCAAAACTCTTCTGCCCCATTGGATTAAAGAGTTATCTGTCGTGGGTCTTTCTGAGAAGACGAGAGAGTAACACTTTATTGCCTGGATCATTTTAAATATTTTTTACTTTTGTTATAGAACTGAAAGCAGCGGCTGAGCTTTCCAATTCCTATACAGATACTATGGGACGTCAGCTAAACTTCGTCAGTATGAACTTAATTATATCCTCCAGGTTAGATATATCCAAGTTTGTAATTAAATTAAGCCTGCAATCATGAATTAGAAGCACGAACAATTCTAAATTTTAGCTTGCATCATTCTTGGCAGAACTTTTTCATGTACAAGGATATTATTCAAGTTTTATCTTCGATGTTGGAATTCAGCAAAATTACGGGGCAGCTTCAATTAGTTTTTCAATTGCTGTGTCTAACGGAAAATTTTGTTTTGTTTGTATTACTTGTCTCCACAACAGGATAAAGGTGTCCTTCTTACTACTTATGATACTGTGAGGAATAATTCAAAGTCTTTACAAGGAAACTGCTTCTCTGAAGATGAGGAAACCGAGGATGGAACAACATGGGATTATATGATTCTTGATGAGGTCATTATTAGTATACCTGTAGTTTACTTTCTTTTTCTGGATAAGAATACCCGTAGTTTACTAATTACGAAATTGTCAATTTTTTTTTTTTAAAAACATATAGATGATAAACTTATTTTATTTGTACTGACTATTCCTTACCATAAAGAAACTGTACTATTTTCCATTGCATTCCACAGATAAAAGTTTTAGTTGATTAGGTTCAAACCTCTATACAAAACTAAGATTCTGTTATTACTAATTAGAAGTCTAAGTTAAAACTTGGTTCCGAGATTCAAGAACTGCCTTGTGGTTCTATGGTTTTTTAGTTTTAAATTTTTTGAAATAGCTTGGAGGTCATGCTCTCATCTTACTAACATTACCTGAATGTAGTGGGTGCTTTTAGATTTTATTTTTTTTTCCTAAGTTGTTTTCTTCCCACAGTTATAAATAACTTGTTTCTTATAGATTAATGTAGACTTTCCAGTTGTGATATATATTGGTGTGACTGATCAACCTATTTATACTCCAGGGACATCTTATAAAGAATCCTAGCACTCAAAGAGCCAAAAGTTTGCTTGAGATACCTAGTGCTCATCGCATTATTATAAGTGGTACACCATTGCAAAACAATCTGAAGGTAGTAGACTACCAGTTATACCAGATTTAAGATCATGTCATTTTCCTTTTGTCTTTTATCCTCTTTCATTCATAAATCACTTCATGGAAGGTGTACTTTTAGCATGACCCCATATAGAGTTAACTATCTCCATTCTCTCTCTCTCTCTCTCACATAGGAACTGTGGGCCCTGTTTAATTTTTGCTGTCCTGACCTATTGGGTGACAAGCAGTGGTATGGATCCTCGTTTTATTATATTGATTGTTCTGTATTGTTGGATATCTTTTCTTCTTCATGTTACTTGTTCAAAGTTTTGTTAATGTATTGTTGGTATGAAATTTGGAACTTGCTCAGGTTTAAAGATCACTATGAGTGTGCGATTCTTCGTGGAAGTGACAAAAAGGCTTCTGAAAGAGATAGGCGGATCGGTTCAATGGCTGCAAAGGTAATGTCTATTGCCTGTTTATGAATCTTTAACCCTTTTGCTGTCACCGTCAATTTAGCACTATCTTGGAAATTGAGATTTTTTATAATAATAATAGAAAAAAAAACATTGGATTTTTTCTTTATTGCACGTCGGCTGGAAGAAACCAACAGAGTTTTTTTGAAAAAGGGAAAGTACGAGCTTTCTTTCTGTTTTCGTTTTTAAATATTCTTTTTGATGCTGTATCCTGGACTGTGGTAAACGATGAAGGTTAATTTGGTGATTACCAATCACGTAGGTTATGATTGTTGATGCTAAATTTTGGCAATTTTGGAATGAAAATTCGAAACTGCAGGTTCAGGAGTTTCTTCTCGATGGGCAACTTTGACTGAACTTTTTTGTAATTTACCCACTTCCTGATTTATGCAAACTGAAAACCCTTTTCTTTTTCTAAAGAAAAACTAATTCCTCATCTTCCCCTTTTTCGTCTTGTTTTTCAATGCATGAAATAATTTGTCTAAAATTTTTTTATCCGCTTCTATGACAACTGCTACAACTTTCCAAATTTAAATTATGTTCTTTATGAATAAACACTGTCTACTTGCTATCTGTTGCATTGTAAGTATATTAATGGCGTTGCATCCTCCTATCATGGTCAGTGCATAATATTTTAACTTTTTTCCCAAACACCTTTTTCACATAATCACTTGTTTCTTGTTGTTTGCTGTTCAGCATAATATCAACTATAAAAAATTGTTATTTGGTACCTTTTTACAGGAGTTAAGGGAACGTATCCAACCCTACTTTTTGCGTCGCATGAAGAGTGAAGTGTTTAATGAGGATAACGACCAAGCTGCTACAAAACTCTCTAAAAAGAATGACATTATTGTTTGGCTCAGATTGACTAGTTGTCAGGTTCAATCAATTATTATCAATTTTCCCCCGATCACATCATTCAAAGTATAACGATGGTGCATTCCCAATTTAATTGATACAGCGACGACTTTATGAAGCTTTTTTGGGAAGTGAACTGGTACTTTCACTTTCAGCATTTGATGGTTCGCCATTGGCTGCCCTTGCGGTACTACTTTCTTTCTTTCTTTCTTTTTTTTTTTAAATATAATTTTTCACTGATGGAATGAAAATTATGCAACTTACGAAAGGAAAAGGATCAACAAACAACTAAATACTTGGAACAACCAGGAAACCAACTAAAAGTCTAAAAGGAAACTCAACAAGCCATAAAACCCTCGTCCTTATGATACAATTTATCATATACCCCCTATCCTCCCTTATCCATCAATGGAGGTCTCTTTTGTAAATCGCAGATAGGATATCTTTTGTATCTATTTCACTTATCAATGAAATGGTTTTGTTTCCTATCGAAAAAAAAAATGATACAATTTATCATTATGTTCTAGCTCAAATTGCCACTTAGATTTAGTTATAATTGTGAACTTCAAATTTGAATATGTGAGTTGTTTCCATTGGGCTTTTATTGCCTTTGCAGTTAGTAATAGATAAGAGATGGTTTGATATTTTTGGCACGTGCATTGTGGCTTCAGTCATGAATATGTAATTGAATAGTCAATTCTATCCTAGTAACCCATCCATTGCTTTCAGTTTAGTTGCTTCACTCAGTAAACCGATGATACTCATAGCTGGCTGGTCAATAATCTTGTTAAAGTAAGGCAAAAAGGTATTGAGTTTGGTTTATCTGTTCAATCTATGCTGCAACTTGAGTTTGTTACTGTTTCCTACATATATATATATATATATGTAAAAGAATATATGCTGCAACTCAACTTGATATTCAACTAGTATTGTTTTTGGATGTAAAATTACTTTTTATGTTCTATTTTGACTTGCAATCGATATTCTTTGGGTAGAGGCTCTAATGAACCAGTTGTTTAGATATCACTAATATAAAGCAGTATTTTTTCAATTAAAAATTTTAAATTTGACAATTTTTTGTAGTTAATGATCCAAACTCTTATTCTGAAGCAGTGTTTACACTATTGGAATGATTAAATACCTCTTAAAAATTCTATTAGTACATATCATTTACTGCTTGCCTGTTGACAGTGCTGTTTGCTTCATGTGAATTGTCTTAGAACTTATGAACCATGTTTTTTTTATTAAAGAACATTCATTGAATACAATGCCTTTACGTCCATTCTTTTGGAATTTTATGCCCTACTATTCAGAATGCAAGTTGGGTTAAAATTTTCCCAGTTTTTCTTTTGGATAGAAAATAGAAAGAAAAACTAATCCACCATTTAACAAAGCTGAGGTCAAGTGATTGCTCCTACCCTCATCAATGTTCTAACAATATCTTTTCTTCCTTGAAATGGCATCATCATCCACCCATGCCGCAAATGGGGGAGTGGCCCAAGTTATATCTCTATGTTAATTATTCATTTGATATGGCGCAGGTTCTTAAGAAAATATGCGATCATCCACTTCTTTTGACTAAAAGAGCTGCTGAAGGTGTACTGGAAGGAATGGAAACTGTGCTAAGCCCAGAAGATGCTGGTGTAGCAGAAAAGCTGGCAATGCATTTAGCAGATGTGGCTGATAGGGATGATTATGAAGTGTATGATGACAACGTCTCTTGCAAAATATCCTTCATAATGTCTTTATTGGTTAGTGATGTTTGATTGAATCCATTATTGAAGCATAAAAGCTATTATATTCATTATAACATCCTTTCTGTTATTGGCAGGATAATTTGGTTCCAAAGGGGCATAATGTTCTCATCTTCTCTCAAACTCGCATGATGCTCAATCTTATTGAGGTACAATTCGGCTTGACTTATTCTGACATTTGATATTCAAATGACAAAGTCCCATTACAAAATATGGTTCTTGGCTCATAGTGCAAAATGTCAGGACGATTGATGATAAATATGCTATTAAACAACTTCAGTGTAAACAGTGGCATACAATTTATTTATCCAAGTATTTGATTTTTTTTTTAAATAAAGAATGCATGTAAATCTCGTATACTAATGCATACAACATGTGTGGTCTCTTTATATTATCAGTTGCTACTTCTCTTACGTCTTAATAATCTACATAAATAAAAGCTCTTTATTTATTGCTTACAATGTGTAATATCCATTAACTTTTTGCTGTCTTATTTTTAGAAACTTATTAATATTGATGTGTCTTCTCTTCTGGTGATTATTTTTTCTCATAGTGAAAATTCTCAAGGATTTTGTCTCTCTAATTTGTGTCTGACATGTGTAATAACAAATCTAGCTGTTCTTTTCTTTCTTTTTTAAAAGCAGAAACTAACTTCTCAATGATATTTGAAAAGTTAGGTTTGTAAGTAAAGAGACTTCCTTTGAAAGTTTTTCTACTAATGCACCCAAAGAATAAAAATGCATCAAAAAAGCATCCCAGGTCTTATATCCCAAAATAAAGCACCCTAACAGCGAAAATGTAAAGGACAGATTTTTTTTTTTTTTTTTCTTTGGACCAATCCCACCAGAAAGTCTTCTTCCATCGAACATTTATTTCAAAGGAAATATGAAGAAACCTTACTGACCTGGGTGAAAAAGAAACATGAAAAACAAAAGAAAAGAAAAAGAAACCTTACTGACCTTAACCCAGGCAATAATGTGTCAAATACTCGAACCAAGCCTTAAGGAAGAAAAAAAGTAAAAACTTTTGACATCAACCATCTCAACAAACCAAACCTGACCAGTTTTAATTGCCATTCTTCAAAAGCCCTTACAAATAGAGACATCTTTAATAGAATGTACTTGTTTTTGGGAGTATTTGTTGTGTGAATCTTGAATAAAAATGCACCAGTTCATGTAAACTTTATTTGGCATCTGCAACGAGTATCACCATTTCTAATCAAGATTTTTAGAAGTTAATATGGAAGCGATTAATGTAGGTAATTTTTCCTTATAGAAATCACTATCATCCAATGATTATGAGTTCTTGCGCATTGATGGTACTACAAAAGCCACGGACAGAGTAAAGATTGTAAATGTAAGTAAACTACCAAAAGACACTAAGAAATATTCATACAAATTATAACCTTATTCTTGGTATGACCTTATTTTTCCTCTTCTTAGGCTTTTCAAGAAGGTAGAGGAGCTTCTATATTTCTCTTGACATCTCAAGTCGGTGGTTTAGGTCTTACACTTACCAGAGCAGATCGTGTAATTGTAGTAGATCCAGCCTGGAATCCAAGGTTCTTGAAATATATGTGCTTATTTTTTTCTCATGTTTGCGTCAATGTTGCAGCTTAAATTTATTGAAGAATATCACGGCTTAAATATCCTCTTTCAAACAAGGAGGAAAAATAAATTTCTCCATTTTTTCATCTTTTTCCCCCTTCCCTATTATTGCTTCATCTTATTTTATTTCTTATTGGTTATCCAGGACAGGAACATACATGTTTTAATTAAAGTCTGTTTCCTAAAAATTTGTCTTTACTCTTTGATTGTTAAACAGTCAATGTTGCATTTTTATTTTGTTTTATGTAGTAAATTTGCAGTAATTAAGTAGATGTTCTCTGATCTGTTTGTAGTACTGATAATCAAAGTGTTGATCGAGCATACCGAATTGGACAAAAGAAAGATGTTATAGTGTACAGATTAATGACATGTGGGACTGTTGAAGAAAAGATCTACAGAAAACAGGTAATGTTTATTCTATAAATGTTTTAACAGATATGTAACTCTTGTTAAACAAAGATGTTAAATATCATTTATGGCACAAATCAGCTTGAGAATGTAGAATGGTTTTACTAGACCAAACTGTTAAACTTTTTTCCCTATACATGTACCCATAATTTCCCCATAGACCTTATTTGTCAGTAATTTTGTTTTGCCCACCTGCTAGGAGGCTCATTTCATTACATACCTCTTGAGTATATAATCGTTGCAGACTAAAAGTTATATTATTCCTAATTTGAACGGAGTACTATCACTTCTTTTGACTTTTAAAATTTTTATGTAGGTTTTTAAAGGGGGATTGTTTAAAACTGCAACAGAGCACAAAGAACAGATACGGTACTTTAGTCAACAGGTAATACATGGAAATAATCTGTTTTTTTGCCTGTTGGATTGTGTGGTTAATAGTTTAACTTTTTCAGGACCTTCGGGAGATTTTTAGCCTTCCAAAGGAGGGGTTCGATATATCTGTCACCCAACGACAATTGCATGAGGAACATGATCAACAACTTACAATGTATGATTCAAATGATACCTTCCATTGAACGCAAACACATATGACAAGGCATCACATGCATATGCAAATTTAGAACTTTATGCCTATGGTTTACAATACAATGGTGCTGAAATTATGTCTGTTTCTGTAGACTGCGGCTTCACTCCTAAGTAATTATGTCTTTCTTGGTATTATGTCAGATGATACTTTTAAGCTTTACCTATTTTTGGAATTTGCAGCAACTTATGCTTGCTGGTTCTTTTCCTTTCATGTGCCATTTTTTGGCTTCTATATAGTAACTTACTGCATATCATGTAATTTTCAACGATTCTTTGCAACTGAGTAATTTGAAGATCTTGTTGTAAACTGTACTTAAAATCAGGAAATACTATAATGGATTGTTCAACTCTGACAAGAGTGCTATGATGTGATGCCAATCATGCTTGGAGGGAGTTTTGGTTGGGCTCGTTGCCGTTTGAATATATCTTTTTGTTTCATATCACAAAAAAGAAAAAAAAAATAGTGCTCGGAGGGAGTAGGACAAAGCAAAACTCTTAAATTTTTGGTATTGTCATCTGCCTACAGGAAGTGAAACTACATTTGACTAAGGTGGAAAACACCTCAATATTTAGGATTCTGCATCTTGGAGAGATTTGAATTATAAAAGAAAACTTTCTAATCAACTGGACTGTACCAGTTGAGTAGCATCATTAGCGGATTATATTAGTATGATTTGTTTATTGTCTATGGGGTTTGACAAATATGATTTAGATGCCCTATATGTTTATACTTTTATTTAGTCGAGAATTTGTGTAAGAGAAAAAGAGTGTACTCTAGTAGTTAGGTTGAAAATAAGTGTCCTAGTTTGTATTACTGTTCTGCTAGTCTTTGAAATCCTTTGAGGCCACTAAACTGGAGACGATAACCGACATTTTGCAGTTGTTGAAGTTCTTTTTCCCTTCTCCCGTTTTCACTCGTTATACTGTTTATGGCTACAGGAACGATTCTTTGAGATGCCACATAAAGTTCCTAGAAACTCAAGGTATTGCAGGAGTTAGTCACCACAATTTGCTCTTCTCCAAGGCAGCTCCAGAACCAGTACACGTATTGGAGGAAGAAGACACATCGTTTTGGTAGCTTTATTTGTTTGTGCATTATCATACGTTCCTCCTCTATTTCTAAGCTATAGTAAAGCCAATCAAAGATGTTTAAGAAGTGTTGTTTGCCGGAGGCTGCTATATTTCGTATTTGGTGTTTAGATTATTATAAGCCTTGCAGTGTTCTTTACCTTTTGAAACTAACCAGTTCTATGCTAATATGGTTGTAGGAGGAATAGAGGGGTTGCATTTAGGGGAAAAGCTACATCAAGTTCTTCACCCGATCATGATATAGATGGGTATGAGCTATATTATACGGATCAGATGCATGTTGCACTTTTCAGTTACTAAAGAAGTAACATCCTTTACGTTGCTTACAGGGCAAGGTTTGCTTTCAACCCAAAGGATGTGAAGTTGAATAGATTTACTACAAATGCAAGCAGTCCAGGCAAGCCGACAGAAAAGGAAATCAAAGAGAGAATCAATCGGCTGTCTCAAACTCTAGAAAATAAGGTATGGTTCTATGCAACTTTCTCATTTGGGTGACAGTTAAAAAAGAGAGAAAAAATCTAGACCTCCCTGAAAACAGTACCTTTTTTTGTGGTTAAAGAAAAGTATTGCTTGTACGGTTAGTTCTAGTATGGCTTTTTTTGTTGGATTTTTCTTTTCCTAATCTGATAAGAAAGCTTAGGGCCTGTTTGGTAGGCAATATGGATTCTGTTTTATGTTTTCAGATTCACTGAATTCAGTGAATATGCGTTTGGCAGATGTGTTTTTGAAAACTGTTTTCGGATCCTGTGATCCAAATAGTGGAAATTCTGAAAACAACTTTTTTATGTTTTCATTGTATCCAGATTTTGAATTTGAAAATTTCAAATGCAGAATTAAATTAAAAAAGATCAAAACTTTAATAAATATAGTATTTTCATGTTATAAACTCAATTCATTTTTGTGAAATTAAAATTTGTATAATATAATGTATTATAAAATGTTTATAAATTAATTAATAATAGTTTATATTCAACTTAATACTTTAGTTGATAACTACAAATAGTTTATGGTTTATAAATATATTATCAAACACATTTTGAACAATTTTTGAAATTGGAATCAAAATTTTGAATCTGCTACCAAACACATATCTGAAAACATGAAATACAACTCTGTTTTCATTGAATCCCTTGTTTTCAAATTTCTGTTTTCAGATCACCTACCAAACGGGCCCTTAGTTTCCTAATCATAACGGGCTTTTGACTTGAGTTCTTCAATGATGGGATGTTTTGGGTTTAATTCATTATATCGGAAGAGCTCAAATTTTCCTTCATTTTACTAATGATCAGGTTCTTGTCTCAAGATTACCAGACAAGGGAGAAAGAATAGAGAAGCAAATTGTTGCATTGAATTTACGGCTTTCTGAATTGAGGAGGAAAGAATATGAAAGTGAAGTCATTGACATCACTGACGAACTTCAGAAGGTGCTGAATGTATTGGCATCACCGAAACATGTTTAAGGAGTGAAGTTTGACAACACTAGCAACTGTTTATCCTTTTATAATACATTTTTTGAGACAAGAATCGAGTTTCTATTATCTAAAAATGTGCTACACAAAACTTTAAGTCTTATCCCTAGGAAACAAATCAAGTAGGCATTCAGTAATATAATGTTACAGTTTAACATAGATAAATACAATGAAGATGAACAAAATCATTAATAGAAACTACACCCATTTTAACAGTAATGATCGTGAGATACCTCTGGCGTCAATTCGTATGTGGATTTGCTTGCGTATTGTCAATCTTTATGTACCAAATAATCAACATCATATTTATACTAATCTATATAAATTAGAACTTTAAACTTTAGACTATGTGACATCCTTAAATTATCTAGAATTAATTTTATATCAAGTTTTGTAACTAAAGAGCTTAATTAAAGTTTCGTAATTTTAGATTATGACAAAACGAGTATAGCTCAACGGTAATTGACATGTATCATCGACCAAGAGGTCAGAGGTTCAAATCCCTCCACTCTTAACTTAAGTGTTGTTGAACTTTAACAAAAAAAATTATCTATATTTTTTTTTTTTCCTATTTTTGGGGTTAAAACTATGATGATGCTGAAATGCTTGTTTAAAAGGAAAATCAAACAGGGGAGAATACAGAATTGATGTGAATTTGTAGCAAATGAAACCAAATTATTACACTAGACTAAAACTGAAATGAAAACAAAAAATAACATTCTAAAAAAATATGAAAAGCAAAAAAGAAAAGAAAAAAAATTGAGAATAGTACTCTGGATGACCATCACAATATCACATTCATTTATTAAATATCCTCACAAAAAAAAAAGGTGTCAAGCTCTACCTACTCCTTCATTAACTCCCTGTTTCTCTAACACTTCACTGTGGAACAATAAGACTCCTACAAGTTTTTCTATTGTGCCCACGACCACCACAAGTCCCACATAGTCGCAGGGATGGCTCTTTATCAGTAGATACAGGTTTTTCCTTCCTTGGTCTCCCACGTGACCGCTTCTCTCGATCCCGGGATCTTTTTAGGCAACGAAGAGCAATTTCCCGTGCCCTCCAAGCTTTATCATAAGATATAGTAACTCCAAGTTGTTTCTCTACATCCTTGATTATGTCATTTGGCCTATAATCAGATGCACCTTCCTCAAACTTGGACTTGATCAGCTGACCAACAACCCAACTACTGGCTTGATGATGGTTGCGATGAAACTTATCTGTCAAACAAGTATGCACATTGTGGAATTTTCTTATCAAGAAGCAGTCAGAATCATTCATCTTCGATGCACGAACTCGCCACTTGCAGCTTTTGTCTACACATATAACGAACAACAGATCTCTTGTCGAACGCCTTACTTTGAACTCGAAATTTTCCCTTATAGCCATAAGACTTAATTTGCTCTGCACATCCTTCTTGCTTGGATAAGACTGCCCCACAGCTACAGTATCATCAGACATCAACTGCTCCATGGATAAATTTTTTGATACATTAATGTTAAGCTGCTCAGAATATAAACATGGTTGAATGCTCGGGTTCAATGGATCAGAAGTTGTTGCATATTCTTGGATGCTTTTTCTGCCATTTCGGACGGCAATACTATCGAAAGACATGTTATTGGATGTATGGGGATGAATCTCATCGCTACATCCGTAATTATCATTTTGCATATCGTTTTGCATATGCACGTTTTCTACCTCATTATCATGTCCTCTATCATCATTACAGTCCTCATGTTGTTGTTGTTCAACATTTTGCATCCCATCATCACAATTCAAGTCTGCCGGAGGGCCACAACTTATGGCAGTCGTGTTTTGTTCTTCAATTTCAGTAAGAGCAAGAAAGGGAGGAAATTGAGAATTCTGTGCAGTAGGCACAAAACCAGAAGTTTGATTACTTACACTTCCAGAGTCGAATGGAGCTGGATAATGTACCTCCTTCCCTTGATTTAGTGATTCTCTACGTTTGATAGTGATGCACAATGGTGTTCTCCTGCCATGGTCGTCTACAAGATTCTCACCAATGAAAAAATCGACATCTTCATTGTCTAATATCTCTGTTGGTGGAGTTGGAACATGAGCTTTATATAAACATTTCATTGTGGCCACAAATTCAGCTGGGTCAACTTTGACAATATCATAGACTCTGTCCAGAAGATCAGTATATGTAATCTTCTCATCGACGATGATTCCTTTTAACTTGTCACCATTGAATTCAAAACCATTCTCATTAAATATCCAATCGCCATTATACATAACCAGAATTCGCACCGGAGACATCCTGAAAATATGCATGTACTACATTAGAAAATAGAAACTATGAAATAACCAGTATAGTGTAGAGGAATACATTGATTTTACAGCCTCCAACCGTTGCTCTCTTGACCCCTTCACACTTTACCCAATATGATCTTGACATATACTAATACTGATTTTGTCCTGAGACATACTAATTCTTACTTATACTTGAGTTTGTTGGTACACATGGCCAAACATTTTAAGAAAGGTAAGGTGTAATCCATTATTAACGCCTCAACGAAGCAAGGGTTTATTAGGGTGCGCACTTCTAAAAAAAGAAAGTATTTCTATCCATAAGTTTCTATGCAAGATCTTCAAGGATAAACTAGGCTTCATCAACAAGGCTAATGCCCTAATCTTAAATTTCAGAAATCACTTTTGACAAACACAAATGAATTAGCTCCAGCATTATTTTGCAACTTGCAAGGACTAAACTTGGGCAGACAACAGAACAAACATTTGAAGGATCAAACCCATATTACAAAATTTAATGATACAAATTGCTACCTTCAGCACAACTAAACGGTAGAAACTCAAGGCCATCAACACAAAAACTTATTTCAACATATAACTCGAAGGAATACACAAAAACCCAAATGCATAAAATCTGAAGCAGGGGAATTTCTGGAAGATTAACAAAACCCCACATAGGCAGAGGAGAAAATCGAAACAAAACAGGCTTAAATGTCAAACCTACAGAAAAAACGAACCCCATTAACCATAAACTTCAAATATTAGATATCGATTTTAAGGGTTTCAGAACCAAATGGCCATTGCGAACCGCGAGAATTGGAGTAATTTCGAGTGGAACCGAAAACTTACAGAAAGGGAGAGAAATCAAGAACTGCTGTACGAAGGAGGAGGAAGCCCACCGGAGCCGCGTGACGGTGGAGCTGATTTTCGCGCTGCGTCAGAGGTAATTTTTTAGCGTGGCTACCAGATGGGGGTTTTTTGGGTCCCAATGCCCAATTTTTTTTACGTCACTTTATTTTTTCTTTATTATTATTATTATTTTTTTTTTTTTTTTCAATTATAGATTTGGCTCAATCAAGTTTTAAAAATATAAAATATGTCTTAATTTTGTGTCTGATAAATTCTTAAACTTTAAAATACGATTAATAGGTCAATTTTCAATTTTGAGTCAAATAAGTTATTAAAATTTGAATTTGATGTCTAATAGATCCTTGACTTATCCAACATTCCTTAAAATTCACGGACCTAATAAACAAAAAAAATCAAAAGTTTAAGATTTTATTAGACATAAAAATTAATTTTATATCTAGAGCTTCGTTAATTTTTTAAAAATTTAAAATATATCAAGACATATTAGACACAAAATTGAAAGTTTAGGGATATGTTAGATATTTTAAAAATTTAGGAACCTATTATATACAAAATTGAAAGTTCAGGGATCTATTTAACATTTTTTAAAGTTCATGGACCAAATAAATATAAACTTGAAAGTTCACTAACTAAACTTATAATTTAACTTTGGTTATAATTTAATATTTTTGTGATTAGTGAATAAATAAATGTAAAATAATTCAAAATTAAAAGATTAGAATACAATTCAAATTTTAAAAAAATATAAATTCTATAAATATTCTACATATAAAATGGAGGCACAATTTTAATTTGACATTAACCAAAAAGAAAGCAAATGAAAGGATTACAAAATCCCAAGATTAACTATAGCACACAACAAACTTAGGTTAAACTTTATTTAGTACTATTTCATAGTTTGACATCAAACTCTACCCATGGAAAATTGCCAAACTACCATACATGCAAGAGCAACATATGTGCAACAACAAACTCATCTTTGAGCTTATTAAAACCTACAAAATTAAAAACTTAAAATAATCTTTCATGTCAGAGGTCAAAGGTTCAAATCTCTTAAGGCTGAAATAACTTGTAATTGCTTATAAGTAAATATGGCTACCCTCACATGTTTGTAGGGAAGTTACACAAAGCCATGATAAAGTTTTTAGGTTAAATTATAAGTTCAACAACTTTGAAGCTAGTTGAAATTTAAAAAGTGTTTAATATCAATTTTTGTCTAATGGAACACTGAGTTTTAAAAAATGTACAGTAAATCTCTAAACTTTTATTTTTGTGTCTAATAAGTTCTTAAACTTTTAATTTTGCAGTTGAATAAATCATTAACATGGTTAACACTTTTAAAATGTAGAAATTTGTTGAACTCAAAATTAAAAGTTTAATATTTTATCTGTCACACTTTTTAATTTTATACTTAATAGATTTGTTAATTTTAAAAAATATTGAATGTTAAGATTATACCAGACACAAAATTGAAAGTTTATAGATAATTTTACGTTTTTAAAGTTTAGATACTTTTAAATACTTTTTAAAGTTAATAGACTTATCAAACACAAACTTTAAAAGGTAGGCAGCCTAATTTTTTACCTAAATTTTTTTCTAAACTTTTTTTTTTCGTCGAATTAATGTATTAAATCTTCGTCGACATGTCGACATTTCTATTGACATTTCCACATGTTGATGAGTTTGACATCGACATGAAGGGGGAATTGATATTTTCATTATACCGTTAAGAAAACGATAAAATATAAAGAAAATAGTAATGAAATGTAGTTTAATATGAAGATAATACTAATTATAAGTATTTTAACTTATTTAAAAAATGCAAAATATTTATTTATTGTTTTAAATATTTATTTGAATGTATTACTTTTTTCCGAAATATCCGTCGACATCGATATTTTATTGATATTTTCATAAAATTGTGACATCGACATTTCCGTCGACTTCGACAATTCAATACTTAGTCGAAAGTTGTGAGATTTGAGATATTTTTATTTTTTCAATACAATAAATGTAAGGTAACCTCCAACTTCAATGAAAGGAGTATACGTCAATTATCACTATGCTTAATTTAAATAAAATATTTGTACTCAACATTTTACGAAAATTAATGAGTAAATTTTCAAACACATACGTAAACATTCCTCTCGTTTAAGTCGAGTTTTTTTTTTTTTTTTTTTTTTTTTTTTTTTTTTTTTTTTGAAAAAAGGTCGAGAGTTAATTGGATGAAGTTGACAATTTATGGTAAAAAATCTATGCATCATTTCATAGCAAATTTAGGAAAACTTGCTAAAATTTTGTTCCCAAAAGTTAAGTGCAAGTTGAAATTTAGCAAATGGAGAGATGTGATCAGGCATGATCATCAGAAATTCAAAGGGTGAATCGATGGCGACGGCAGAATATTTCAGGAGAACAAGTTGTTCAGTAGAGTGGACAGAAGCACAGACTCTTGTAGACGACATTCAACTAGCGATGGAGTCAGGACTATCACCAATCTGGGTAGAGACTGATTCCAAAATTGTATGGAATCTACTTCAGGACCGCGACAATTATCATAATGAGATTGCTCCTCTAATTTACTATCTCAAGCTTTTGGCCACAACTAAGCAGATTAGAGGGTTTTTACTAACAAAAAGGGAAGGCAACAAAGCGGCGCACCAATTGACTACTCATGCTCGCACATCAAAGCATTCTGAAGTTTGGGTAGAAGACCATCCTTCTTGGGTTCAAAACATTGTTGCTCAAGAAATGCCTCAAGTGGACGTTTCGACCTTTTCTTCTGTTACTGTTTCCTTGTAATCTTCTTGTGTTTTTCTCTGTTTTCTTCTCAAAAAAAAAAAAAAAAATTGAAATTTATAAGTTCACAAAAAAAGAAAAAAATTCAAATTTATATAATTGTACTAAAAAAAAAGAGAAAAGACTATTTATATTATTACCGCAGAAAAAAGAAAAAGAAAAATAAAAAGAGCATTTGTGGGAGGTCCTTTACCCTGAAAACGCCGTTTGTAATTGTGCCTAAAACGCAACAGTAACAGTCAGTCATCAGAAAATGGCAAACTCCGATGAAGCAAAGCTCGAACTGTTCCTCCAATGGTTACAGGTAACGTTGGTAAACTTATGTTCAGTTTCCTGAATAGGAAATCAAAAGAAAACGATGTCAGAAATTAAGCAGCTTAATGGTTTCCTTTTCCATGATTTCGGAAGCTAGTAGCATCTTGTTTTACAGCCAAGTGGTGTTTATATGCGTGTGCAGCTGAGTTATGAATAAGAATTTTTCTGCTTTCCATTAATTGGGATTCAATTCAGGTTAATGGAGCTGAACTTCGAGGTTGCACGATCAAGTACAGCGATTTAAGCAAAGGATGTGGGCTTTTTTCCTCTAACGATGCCTCTGATGGTATTCTGAATTTCGTTTTTCTGTCTATCCACATTGAAATGTATTCGTGCGGGTAAATTTATGCGGTTGTATTTGAGTCTGAAGCTAAATTGCTTCGTAGTTTCTTTAGCTTTGGCTGTTGTTTGATTACTTGAGAAATAAATATCGGGCGAGAACCTCATGAATTTCTATGGGGAGAGTTATCATTTATTTATTTATTTATTTTTTAATTTTTGAAACACGAATTGATTTGTAACTTAGATGGGCTATATAAAAATTTTAACTACAGGCGTCTATTAAAAAATAAGGGAAAATAACAGTGATTTTTTTTTTCATAAAGATGAATTTTACCCAACTTGATGTTGGTGGTACGATTGATTTTCAGTAAATCTGGTTTTTCCACTGGAGGTTGGTGATTGAGTTCCTGCAGGGTGGCTCTAGTGAATGAAGTCAATGGAATTGACATGTACTCTCTAAAGAGTTTGGTGGATGACAGAGTTAATTTGAAGGTAGGAAGAAATAGTAATATTCTTTTTTGGGAAGGATTCTTGGGTGCTGAACGCTGCTACATAGCCAATTTCCTAGGCTCTTTGTTCTCTGTGATGATGATGATGATTATACATCAGTCGCTGGTTAATGTGATGAGAAGGATGAATGTTGGGTCCTTAATCCTAGAAGGGGCCTTACTGAGCTAGAATTCTCAGAGTGGAAGGTCTCCTGTCCTCGCTATGAAACTATGAGCCTTCCAACAGCCAAGATTAGAGAGAATTGATGGGTAAAAGCTCAGATGTTTTGCCTTCCAAGTCTATTTTCTTGAAACTTTGCGGAGGGGAGGTCTCCCTTTACCTGGCCCTTTCTTGAACTTTTTAGAAATACAGTCTTGAAGAAGTTAGAAAATTGACATAGTCACCAGACCAAACACCATCAAATGTCCCGTGCATCATCGTGTTGCTAATTTTGCAAGGAACATTGGAAAACCTCAGACACTTCTTCTTACATTTACCAAAGCTGTCAGTCTATGGAACAGAATTCTTTCTATTTTTTAGCCGCCTCCTCTTAGAAGGACTTTCGAAGTTTTCTGATGATTGATCCTTGTGGCCAAGGGTTCAAAGGCAAGGGGAACATTCTTTGGAACATCATGGTCAAGACCTTTCTGGGGTAAGTTTAGTAGGAAAGAACTAGAGGACTGTTCCAACACAGAAAGGGAGGCGTCTACTTGGGAATAGTTCTTATTGCTGCTTGTTGGTTGAGAATTCCTTTTGTAATTACAATTTGACGTATACATTCACCGACTGCAAATCCTTTTTGTAATTTCCTTGCACTTTTGCTTGTTCTTTTCATCATATCAATTCAAGTTTAGTTTCTTATTGAAAAAGAAAATCCACCAAGCTGTTCAGAGTCATATCGGTTAGAGCAGTACTTAAGAGTCACTTTTGTCATAACTTCTCAGTTTCTCAGGGAAATAAATTATTTTCTTGCTTATGCAGGGGTTCTGTTAGTTGTTCCACTAGATTTAGCAATTACGCCAATGAGAGTTTTGCAAGATCCTCTTTATGGACCAGAGTGTACAGCAATGTATGAAGAAGGTGAAGTAGATGATAGATTTTTTATGATTTTATTCCTCATGGTTGAGCGGTTGCGTGAAAAGTCTTCATGGAAACCGTATGTATCTTTGACATTCTTAAATTATGTTTTCTGATAAAAATTCTTTCTAAATAATCATTTATTTTTCTGTCTTATAGTTGGTGAGATCTCAGTGATTTATTATTAGGTACCTTGATGTGCTCCCTACAAGATTTGGGAATCCACTTTGGTTTACTGATAATGAGCTTTTGGAACTGAAGGGTACCACACTTTATCGAGCAACTGAATTGCAGGTGCAAAGTTCATTTTGGTATATGTCATGCCGTATTGTTAGTTCATATAGAAAAGTTGCTACCCTCTCTTCACCTGAAGAAATGGAGTCAATTTGTAGATATTGTTGAATACCAGTTATGATCAATCTTCATGATCACCTGCATGGGTCTCAAGGTTGTACATTGAAATTAATGGTTAACACAGTTGTAATTCTACACCTATTTCCCTAAAATTTGTTTTGTTTATGCTGAAGTATACTGGATGGGTTAGTTTATATAATATGCTGTGCATGAGTAGTTTACAAATAGATGGCCAGGAAACCACAGGTATCCATCCTCCTCCCCCCTCCGTATGATGAAAAACACATGGTTATATGAATCGTTAGGTTCACTTGTTCAGCATTACAATTTTATGGTGATGTCTGATACCAGACTTACCTGTTAACCAAGACCCCGTTCTTTTTTTCTTTTTTGCAGAAAAAAACATTGCAGTCGTTGTATGAAAACAAAGTGAAGAAATTGGTTAATAGATTGTTGACTCTTGATGGGTTTTCAGTAAGGTCTGTCTAACTTGGAAGACTTGTTCTCCTTTTGATTCAAATCGATCCTTTTTGAAACAATTCTTTATTGAAGTTTGACTTTGCACTATCTGTTTGTTGTATCTAATGTTGTATCCCTATGCTATTCACTGATGCAAACACAAGTGATTTATGTGTATATTCTATTTCTACTTTTTCAGGGAGGCGAGCTTTGAAGATTTCCTATGGTATGCAACTTAGCAGGATAATTTTATCTTAATCTTGTTTAACGAGCCTCTGCCTAACTATCCATTTAGGTTTCGTTCAAGATTAAACATGATTGCTTTATTAGGGCAAATTCCATCTTTTGGGCACGTGCCTTGAACATTCCAATGCCACATGCTTATGTGTTTCCTAAAATTCAAGATGAGATTGAAAGTGTCTCCTTGATCAAAGAAACTATTGAGGTTTCAACTTCTACTGTTTCTGAGGTGGCTTGCACAAAGAATGAAGATGGTGCACCCTTGTACTCATGTTATTTGAAGTTTGTTTTTGGAATGCTATGGGGAGAAATTATTTTACGTGAACTTACAACTAGGTCAATCTCAGGATGTGAAGATCATCGGATGATTGATAGCACAGGTAGTGGAAATACAATTGGGCCAACAAAAGAAGAAACTGTCTGGGTGGAGGGTCTTGTTCCTGGCATCGATTTCTGCAATCATGGTGTGTAGAAATTTATTAGATCTTCAGTTCTTTTGGCCCCTTCGTTCACTTTTGTGTTTATTTTACATTACCTGTAACAAATTCTGTATAGATGATGTTTCATACCAACCATGACTGAATTCTTTTTTTTCTTTCATCAATAGAATCATGTTATAAAAATAGATTGCTGATGGGGTCAAAGATAACTCCAGGAATAGTGTACAATTTATTTATTTATTATTATTAGTTTTAAGGTTAAAATACAATTTTGGTTCCCGATAGGTCTCATTCCATTTTAGTCTTTGTACTTTTGAATGTCCAACGATAGTTAGTTTATTGTTAATTTTCTAAAAAAAAAAAGACTCTGTATTAACCTTCTACAAATTTTGGAAATATGTTCACATTGTGGATTTTCTTGTATAGAAATTACTATTATTTTTTTTAACCAATTTTGATAAAAATTAACTTCAAACTAATAATAGGGACCAATTTTAAGCTTTATTGAAAGTTGGACTAAATTTGGACATTTGAAAATACATCGACTAAAATGGAACAAAATCTAAAGTACAGGAACCTAAATAATATTTTAACCTATTTTTAAAGTGTGAGAGTTATCCTTTAAAAGAAAGGCAAAAAGGAAAAAAAGGAAAATTGTAGGAGTGATACTTGCATGTGGGCTGAAGTGCTAAGGCATTAGTTGTAATTTACTCAACTAATACCTGAAGCTTTTATTTGCATAAATTAAGTAAAATACACTAATTATAGCACTTATGTCTACAATTATAACTATTGACATAATATATAATATAATGATACAAGTCAATATTAATTATCATCAAATTTTTACAGATAAAACATGAAAAATTAATTAGAGCAATCTTATGTATTTATTTATTTAATTTTTTAAGTTGAACAAATGGGTAGGGGATTGAAACTTCAACTTTAAGGAATGTATATCTGTCTTGATCACTAAGTGCCTGTGGATTTACTTAGAACATGTTGATTGTTGACAAAATAAAAAAATATTTATGTTTTTCAAGAAAGATAATATCCTACATCTTCCATTTTCTCTTTGTTCACAAAAGGACTGCTTGAGCAAGCACATACCTTTTAGTAAATTGTACAAAAAAAAAAGGCAACTAATGGATAGAGTAAATTATATTTATGTACTGGTTAAGGTAAATTTCTGTCTTCTTGCTCAAATATGCATCATGTGTGGTAAAGAGAGTGAAGATGTCAAGGTTTGTTTCTTCGTTGCCTTTTGTTTTTGGCTCCCTTCTTGCTGAGTTAGCTGTTTCTGGCTTTGACTTGGAGATGCCTGTTTAAACTTATTTTTCATGGTAGTTATTGAAGAGATTGAGGGAAAATAGTAGGAAAATCATTCTTCTTGAATGTGCCGTCTGGAAATTATTTGGAGCAGTTGGATGGAATGAATTCTTCTTTGATATTTTTCTTGTCAGTATTGTACGATGCTGCACATGGTTGTGAAATTTTCTCAGTTATCTGTCACTCTCTAACTAAACCTTATACTTTTAGATCTGAAGGCAACAGCAACATGGGAAGTTGATGGAACAGGATCGATTACTGGAGTTCCTTTCTCAATGTACCTCCTCTCTGGTATCATGATCTTTCTGGTTTTATAGTGCCTTTTTCTCTTCAATGCTTATGTTGGAATTCCATATCCTTTCTCGACCAGTTTATTTAATCTTTCTATTTCATATGATTTAGAGTACTCCCTTCTAACATTCAGTTTTCTTTGAGCTTTGGTGTTGAAAATATTAAATACTTGGAACTTTGTTGGAAAGAGAGGACCTTTGTATTCTCTTTCTTCATATTCATTTTTTACCCCGAGGCCCATGAAACCATCTTTTCCTCATTGTCATTTCACTCTTCAATTGTCGTTTAGTACAATGTTAGTGAATTTTCTAACAGTTCTTTATCCTCGATATGTCTGGAAAAGCTGATGCAAGAACTTTTGGAATGGAGGTTTCAATCAGTTACGGTAACAAGGGGAATGAGGTATCAATTTTTATTTTCAAAGATAATATTCTCCATGAGTCATGAATATTGGTTTCATCTTTTTGTTCATGGTCATGTACGATAGATAGAGGGAAAAATCTTTAGCTTACTCTAGACTAAATTGTTGCTTCTGAAGAAAAATCTGCATTGAAATTCCTTTACAAAATGAACTTCTTATTTGTTGTTTTTATTCAAACATTCTGATACGAGATTTTTTTCCTCCTTTTGGCAGGAGCTCCTTTATCTATATGGATTTGTCATTGAAAATAATCCAGACGATTATCTCATGGTAATGCTATCTAACACAGGAGGACTAATGTACAATATATCCTCCTTTTTCTTGTAGTTAGGGGTGTGTAAGCGGGTTGGTTTGGGACAGTCTTTGGTCAACACTGACTCCAAGTCTACATGACGGTTTAGGAAATTGAAAAAAAATGATGTTACTTTTTCTTTGACGGAAAAAAAAAAAAAACTGAACTGATTAAACCACTGTTTGGAGAACTGGTCATACATGGCTAAACTGGCTAAGAAGACTGACGAAGAATGATTGAAACAGGATAATTAAACTTAATACTTTTTTAGGCACTGATTTTTGTTTTTCCCCTAAAAAACACTTTATTCTACTTGATAAGTTCAATCTTGAGTTCCATGAACGCCATGGACTGAACTAGAGTTTTCTTGCAAAAGTCATCGCCTTTTCTCTCTCTCTCTATGAACGCCATGGACTGAACTAGCGTTTTCCGGTAGAAGAACCATGACCTCCCATCGTCTCCGGCGAGTTTCAGGTTAGGGTTTTGAGAGTGCTGGTGAGGGTGTGCTGGGTGTATCGGGCGCTGGAGATCTTTCTAGAGGGGAGGGTGGGTGTGTTGTGATTGCGTTTGTGGAGGAAGTCATGATTCTTGCCTTTTAGGATGACTCTAGCTAGAAGTTGCAAGATTAGGATTGAGAATAAGAACTTCTCTTGCAGCTTTGATAGAAATTTCAAAGGAAGAGTGATTAGGATTCAAGAGTCTCACCTGAGGAAAAAATTTGCCCTGTCAGCTGAGGAAGTGGTTCTGGTCTGGATCTCAGACTCGATAGGTCACCTTCTTCTCTCGCCAAATACCCAAAAGTTCTTCTGAAAGACTGACTGCAACAATGGGTTTATTTGGATTCAAAAAATTTCTAACAAAAGAGGCAGTTTCCTTGAAATTACGAAAGTTATCAACTCAGGGGGAAAGCATAATATTGTTGTGCCGGCTGGAACCTCATTTAATGGCTGGAAAAAATTCTCTGAACTCCTAAAAGACTTCCTCAATGGAAAAGATGAAAAGGATGAATCTGCTAATCGGGATTTTCTGAAGAATAAGCTAGAAGATGGAAGGACTTTCGTTGAAATTGTGAAGAATAAGCCTCAGAGCAGAACTTCTTCTCAGAAAACCTCCAACCGTAGCCATAATGAGGAGTTGTCTCTTGGGAGAAAGGAATCGAAAATATTTAGAAGTTGTAAAGAGGAAGTCAGGAAGATTAATTGGAATGAAGTCCTGGTGGTGACAAAAAGGGATCTTCACGATGACTGGGGGCGTATTTTAGATATAATGCCGCAGCAGCTCGAAGTCTCCCTTGTCATTAACCCATTTCAACTTGATAAGGGGCTTCTTAAATGCCCTTCAGAAGACCTGGCACATCTTCTAGCATCGAATAGAGGTTGGGTTAGTTTTGGCCCTCTCATTTTAAAGATAGAGAAGTGGGATAAGATGAAACATAGTAGAATTTCTTGTGTTCCGTGCTATGGGGGGTGGATTTATATCAGAAACCTTCCTCTGCATTTATGGCGCCTCAACGTCTTTAAAGCTATAGGAGATTGCCTTGGAGGCTTCATTGAATATGAAGAGTCTAACTCTCTCCTCATTGACTGCGTGGAGTTAAAGATGAGAATCAAAGATAATTATTGTGGGTTTCTCCCTGCCGAAGTTCGGATAGTGGATGGAGAAGATCATTTCAATATTCAGATAGTTACTTTTCAAGATGGAAATCTCCTTATAGATAGGGTCGTCGGAATCCATGGCTGCTTCTCGTCGACGGCAGCCCATGCTTTTCATCGTGGCCCAAATGATCCCCTCTTTTGCCCAATAGACATTTGGAGGGTTAAAGATGGCATTAGTTACCCGGCGGTTAATATCCAAAAGAAATTGGAAAGTCTGACGGGGGAAAATAGACAACTGGACAACACTAAGGGCGCTTTTGAATTATCCCGCCAAAAATCGCTGATTGGGATTGGCGAGAATATTGGGCCGTCCCATCTGTATGAAGACCCAGCCCATGGAGAGGAAATGGACCAAGCCCGCGTAGACATTTCTGAAGTTGAAGAAAGCCCTTCGCCCAGAAATAAAAAAAGAAAGGGCGTGACCTTTGCGAAGAAAAATCAGACGACTAACCTTAAAAAAGGAATAATTCAAAGCATGAGTAATAATAAAAGCCCAATGAGGAAAGGTGACACGGTGGCCGAATGGAATGGGGAATCAGGCCATGAATCCGATCTCTCCATGTCGAGTCCTGCTAGTAAGGCTACTGAAGTTTGGGAGGAACCAAGGCCAAGCACGAGCGAGATAGCTACTGAGAGTATCCCAGAGGGATATTATGAATGTTTTGTCGATGAGAATGAAAAGAATAGAAATTTGCAGATGCAAGAGGAAGAAATAAGGATGGATATTCCGCATAGTAGGGACATTAGAGAGACTGAGTCTCCAAGAAAAATCACCCAAGAGGAAGAGTACCCTGTAGATCCTACTGAGACCTCTCCAAAGGCCTTGGCCATTATCCCGCCGACTAAGGAGGAATCAAATGGGAACAAAAATTATATGGATGGATTTTCCATTAGCAAAGAGATGGTGATAACCCTTAGGAAAAATAACTTGTGTATCAGACCAATAGTGGGGACAAGCAACAAAAAAGGTAATACAACTCAGAAAAGAAGAAATAGGGAGATGACAAACCTTCTAAGATCATGGGAAAAAGAAGCAGACCTCCACATAGTAGACAATGATGAAATAGTAGTTGAAACTCTGGTAGAAGACCAATTAGAAAGGGCCGATATAGTTACCAGATGAAAATTGTTTCTTGGAATGTCAGAGGGCTGGGAGCGAGGTCCAAGCGAGCCCTTATTAAGGACCTCATTTGTAGTCACAATCCGGATGTGGTTATCTTGCAAGAGTCTAGATTAAATCATGTTGATAGTAGGCTAGTGAAGTCTGTTTGGAGTTCCAGGAATATTGCGTGGATTGCTCTGGATGCCATCAACTCGGCTAGAGGTATCTTAGTGATGTGGAAGGAGACTATGGTTGAGGTTATGAATTCTGTGTTGGGGGCTTTTTCGATCACGATGCAGTGTTCCTTTCAGGGGAATCGTGTTGGCTGGATTACTGGGGTGTATGGGCCGTGTAGCTATAAGGAGAGAAATCAATTTTTGCAAGAGCTTTATGATTTGAAGGGTCTTTGCCAGGGCATCTGGTGTATTGTGGGTGATTTTAATATGATTAGATGGTCCAATGAGAGGCTTAATGCTAGTAGAACGACTAGAAGTATGGCTAAATTCAACAGATTCATTGAGGCATCTGAGCTTATTGATCCGCCCATGATGAATGGGGCTTTCTCTTGGTCTAGAATGCGAATGCGAGTGGCAGCCTCCAGAATTGACAGATTTCTTCTTTCTAAACAGTGGCTTGAGGCACTCGGAGATGGGAGAGTGGAAAAGCTTAGACGCCCTACTTCGGACCACTTCCCCATCATGTTGGCTTTGGGTGCTCTTAAATGGGGCCCAACTCCTTTTAGATTCGAGAATGCATGGCTTAATAACCGTGACTTTAAAGAAAAAATAGATTTATGGTGGAAGGATCTTAACCCAAGTGGCTGGGCTGGTTTCAAAATGATGGAAAAGCTGGAGGGGCTGAAATTAAAAATCAAGGAATGGAGCAAAGAAAACCAGCTTCAAAAGGCCAGTAGCAAGCTTGAAATTATGAGTAGAATTGAGGTGATTGATAGCCTTGAAGAAGCCAACAATGTGCAGCCTAGTATGATTGAGGAAAGAAGAACTCTCAAGATTAAGCTCACGGATATCATCATTGATGAACAAAGGAGTATGTATCAAAAATGTAAGCTTCAATGGTTGAAAGAGGGGGATGAAAATTCTGCTTTCTTTCATAGATGGGCAACGGCCAGGAAAAGTAAAGCCTTTATTTCGATGCTTGAATCTGATGATGGGCGGCTCCTGACTAAAGAAGATGAGATTGTTGAGGATATTTTGAACTTCTTTAGAAAAATATATGATAATATGATACCAAGCAAAGATTTGTTCTTCAAGGTGTGGATTGGGCTCCAATTGACAACATGTGTAGCAACAGTTTGGAAGAAAGTTTCAGTGAAGTTGAGATTTATAAAGCAGTTAGTGATATGGGTAACATGAAATCCCCCGGCCCGGATGGTATGACAAGTGAATTTTGGAAAAATCATTGGAACATTTGAAGCATGATTTAGTAGAGGTGTTCCAAGAATTTTTCCAAAATGGTATTATTAACAAAAGAACCAATGAGACTTACATTTGTTTGATTCCTAATCAGAAAAAGGCCACCAAGGTGAGAGACTACAGACCAATCAGCCTTGTTACCTCCCCTTATAAGCTGATTGCTAAGGTTTTGGCCGAGAGGCTTAAAAAAGTCCTTCCTTTGACCATTATTGACTGCCAAGCAGCGTTTGTGCAAGGAAGACAGATTCTTGATGCGATCCTTGTGGCTACGGAAGCAGTGGAAGATTATAGAATTAGAAAGAAGAAAGGTCTGTTGCTCAAATTGGACCTTGAAAAGGCTTATGATATGGTTAATTGGTAGTTTCTTGATGAGATTTTAGCCTTGAAGGGCTTCGGTCAGACTTGGAGAAGGTGGATAGCCGGCTGTCTTAGAAACACTAACTTTTCCATTATGATCAATGGTAGACCGAGAGGTAAGATTGTGGCTTCTAGAGGGCTTCGGCAAGGGGACCCTCTTTCCCCTTTTCTCTTCACTATTGTTGGAGATGCGGTTTGCAAGTCTGTTAAATTTTGCCTTGAGAGAAAAATCCTTAGGGGATGGGAAATAGGAGTAAATAAGGTGGAGCTGTCCATGTTGCAATATGTCGATGACACCTTGATTTTTTGTCCGAACAGTGAAGCTGACTTACAGGATTGGAAGGAGATTATTTTATTGATTATGGAAGGCTCGGGTCTAAGACTTAACCTCCTGAAGTCTTCCCTCATAGGCATCAACGTGGCTAAAGATGAGCTTGATCTGTGGGCCACTAAGTTTGGTTGCCACTCTAATGAGCTTCCTTTTAATTACCTCGGTTGGAGGTAATTATCACAGGCTTTCCTTTTGGGACCCTTTAATGGAAAGACTTCAGCAGAAGCTAGGCAAATGGCAGAAATTCCCCATTTCAAAAGGAGGAAGACTCACCTTGGCACAAGCTGTCCTTAATAGCCTCCCAATTTATCAATTCTCCCTTCTTAAAGCGCCAAAAACTATCATTAAAAATATGGAAAAACTCATCCGGGACTTTATTTGGAGTGGGGGTGGGTACAAGCCGGGTGTTAACTTGGTTAAATGGGAATGGTCTTCTTTGCCCACTCAACAAGGAGGTCTTGGTGTTGGAGCTCTTTCTCAGCGAAACCAAGCTCTTATGTGTAAATGGTTATGGAGATTCACTCAGGAAAATACTGCCCTTTGGAGGAAAATTATTGAAAGTATCTATGGGACTTCTCATTGCGGATGGAGATCCAATTCCTTGAATGGTAAAAAAGGGAATAGAATTTGGGTTGACATTGCCTCGAACTATACCAACTTTGAGCGATTCACTAAGTTTATTGTCAATAGTGGTAGAAGTATTAAGTTTTGGGATGATAGATGGTGTGATGAGCAGCCCCTCAAATCCCTTTTCCCTGACTTATACTCTATTTCCAACAAAAAAGAGGCCACTATAGCTGATTGATTGTTGGTGCATTGCCTCTCAAACGTGGAACCTAGCCTTTAGAAGAGGCCTTTTCAAAAGGGAAATCAGTAGCTGGCTGGCCTTGGTGGATAAAATCAAAGATGTCTCTTTGATAGATGAGAATGACCTTATTTGCTGGAATTTGGAGGGGTCTGGAGCCTATTCTACGAAATCATTCTTCCTCTCAATGACTAATGCTTCTCCTAGAATCAACCAGCCCACTAGTAGTCTCATTTGGAGACACAAGAGCCCAAAGAAAGTGAAAGTGTTGATGTGGTCCATTCAGTACAGAAGCTTAAATACTGATGATATCTTACAAAGAAAATTTAGAAGCTGGTCGCTTTCTCCATCTGCTTGCAGAATGTGTATCAAATCTGAAGAAAGCTTAGATCATTTGTTCCTCCATTGTCAGTTTGCGGGGGCTGCTTGGAATTTTGTGGCGAATTTGTTAGGTATTTCGTTTTGTATGCCTAAGAAGATTGAGGAATGGCTTCTTGAAGGGCTGAACGCGTGGAATCTCACAAGAAAAGCAAAGATTTTGGCTAGCTGTGTGTTTCGGGCTACCATTTGGCTCTTGTGGAGAGAGAGAAATGCTAGAACTTTTGAGGATAAGAGTGGTAGTTTTGCTTCTTTTTGTGATAATGTACAAAATACGGCATCTTGGTGGATTTCTTTACATAGGAATTCTTTTTGTAATTACAGCCTGCTAATGATTATTAGCGATTGGAAGGCTTTCCTTACCTAGTTGCCGGGCATGGGTTCCCTCTACCCATGGCCCTTAGGCTGTTATCCCTTTTTTGTGATATATATATCTCTTTGATGTTTCTTGTCAAAAAAAAAAAAAACTTAATACTTATTGGTTTTAAAATTATACAAAACCAAACCAATCAAACCAACTCAGATCAGTCGGCTTTTGAATTTTTGTTTACACCCTCTGCTTATAGAGATTTGTTGCCGTGAATACGAAAATGAATTGTTTGATGGATGGTATGCAGGTACACTATCCTTTAGAAGCAATCCAGAATGCTTCCTTTTCTGATTCAAAGATACAGCTCCTTGAAGTACAGGTTAAACTAATTTAATATACACAATACATAGCTTATATATATATATATATATATATATTTTGAAAGAGAACATTACATAGCTTATATTATGTTCAATGGACATTATATTTAACAAGCCACATGTCTTACTACTTGTAAATGTTTAGACGATTCACTGACTGGACACAAATGTTCAATCTGAATTTGTATTTATAACTCCTGCTAAAAAACAGAAGGCTGAAATGAGATGCCTTTTACCAAGAAGATTGCTGGATCATGGATTTTACCCATCAAACACCTCAAATATCAAAGAAAATGAGCTCTGCAGCAACAGAGCTTGCAATTACAGCTGGAGTGGTCAGCGCAAGATACCTTCATACTTGGACAAGTTGATCTTCCCTGAGAAATTTTTAACTGCCTTGAGAACTATATCTATGCAGGAGGATGAGCTTATGCAGGTTTCATCTTTGCTGGCAGAGGTAGGGCTTTAGAACTTTTGGGTCCATTTAAACCAGTATGCTTGAAGCTCCTTGTTGCTTGGTTAATACTTGATACTATGCTCAAACAATAATTATTGGAAAAGTAGATATAACTATTAATGGTCTTGAGTATGAGAATCTTTACATTTTAGGACGTCCCTCTTGTTTAACAGTAGTAGGATTGGTCTAAATCTTTGTATGACGACAAGAGACCTCAAGAAATTTGACCTTCGATAAAGTCAAACTTGATCATGCATCGCAATCAACATGAACATTTTAATAGAAAAATACATTTGAATAGAAAGTTGTCTACTTGGTCTCATCTGATTTGAAATAAAAACTGCAGTCAAATTAGAAAAAGAGAGGATGGTTATTTTTAATGGTAAAGAATAATGTGAAATTCTTTCTCTTTATCATGATATCCTCGTAAGTTTATTATTCAACATATTAGAAATTAATAATATCTCGTTTTAAATGTTAAGTTCTTAATCTTTCTGGATTTTATACAGACAAAATATTTCTTGAATGGGAAGTTGTGGCGAGAAAGCAAGACTTTACTTACCAAGCTTAATATACCTGCTAATTGTATATATTTTTCTTCTGTAAGGTTGTTGGACCTGAAGGGGATAGGCAGCCCACTGACACCGATGTCCAAGCAGCAGTCTGGGAGGCTTGTGGTGATTCTGGAGCCTTGCAAGTACTTGTCGATCTTCTTCAAAAGAAGTAAATACTTTATTGCATTTAGTGATGTTCAAAACACAATATTAACTCATAATCCTCGTATGTGGACTCTGGAATCTCTAGGCACCCTTTTTTTTTTAAAAAAAAAAATCTTCCTTTGCTTGTTTGATTTACCAACCATCCTTTTCTTCCCCCTTTTCTTTGTTGAGCTCTGAAGGCTTGAATCTTTAAGGAGGTTAGATTTTTCTCTTGGCTGGTTTCTTTTGGGAGGATTAACACCATAGAGTTTGTCCAAAGATATTTGTCTATAATTTTATTTCCTCAATGATGTATTATGTGGTAGATCTTCTTTATTGAGGGGTCCTGAGAGGAAGTTTGAGGTGTGGCTCACTTCAATGCCTCTTTTGGGTGTTTATCACAAAGTTCAATTTTTGTGGTTAGCTATTGTTTTATTCTTAAACTCTTCTCTCTCTCACTTTCTTTTTCGTGGTTCTCTCATGTTTTAAAATGAGGTTGGTCTTTTAGATTAAAAGAGAGAGGGTTAAGAGAAACTTGATTTTAGTTTCTTTAACACCCATGCCCTTACTTGAACAGAATCTGTTCCATAGGTCGTACAACTGTGTCCTTGAGTTCTTTTACACCCTGAACTTAAGGATTAAGAAAAATAATATGACGAATAACCTACTGAAACTCTATGATCGAGAAGGCATTCACAGGACATCCCTTTTAAGATATCTGAGAGTCTGTCCATGTTTTAGGATGATGGATCTTGAAGAGGGCACTGGAACTCTGGACTGCGACACTCAGCTGCTAAAAGAGGTTCAAGTGACTGAAAGTACAAACATTGACGGCGAGTGTCTGGAATCTGCAAGGTACCATCTCTTAATGGTGATTAAGTTTAACCTTAAAATGGTTTCCGGGGCTCTGAGACCTGCAAATCAACTATTCTGTTTGTAGTTTTCTAGACGAGTTTGTGTTTGGCTATTAGTTTGGATGTGGGAAACAAGGAGCGGTTCATCAATACTAAATTGAGTTCTGCAAAACTTTAAACCAAGAATGTTAAGCCATAGCTATATTCATGTATAATGTTCACATGACAATATTGGCTTCAAATTCTTCTGTTATAGCAGGAGCTGAAAAGAAACTCATCCCATCTTTTATTGTTATTATTGCTTAAAAACCCATCAGTTCTTACTCTCTCTCTCCCCCCCCAATTCTCATTCTCCTTGGATGCAGCAAAGAGTCAAATGGCAGGAAGCAACAAAAACTGATGAGCAGGAACCAGTGGGCTAGCATTGTTTATCGTCACGGTCAGAAGCAGCTAACCCGTCTATTTCTAAAGGAGGCAGAACAAGCTTTGCAATTGTCATTAAGTGAGGAAAACTGAACATCTCTCTCTCTCTAGCACAGCTTGACATAATAGTTAGGTTTCGTCTGTTTCTTTGTAATTTAAACTTCACATGACATGCAAGGGAATATATATATTCATATGTATATTTTCCTGATCTTGCTTATAGTAATCTTGTACTTGTGAAAAATATTTGCATTGCATTTAAAGTAAAAAAGCTTCTCCATATTTAGTGCCCATGGATATCTTGTCAAGGTTTAGTTTGTCTGCTCATGGGCTTTGGTGTGTTGTTCCATATAAAACCCTTCTTTCTATGTGTAGTATACATTGTACAATATTCAGCCTTTCTTTCAGGCTCTAATGTTAATTGTGTTGACGAAGTTTGAGAGTTAAGAACCAATAGAGTTGAAAATGAAGGCCATATCATGCCAATTCAAAACCTCCTTTTATTACGATCAACTTTCATTTCCCTCATTTTTTCAATGTAGATTAAATTCAACATTTAAAAATGGTCAAATTATATAGTTTGGTCCTAAACTTTTAAAGTTATGTGTAATAAATCTCTAAATTTTAAAGTGTGTAATAGATATATAAAGTTTTAATGTTGTATCTAATTAATAAAGAGTCCCTATGAACTTTAAAACATGTCTAGGAGATACCTGAATTTTTTACTTTGTATCTCATAAATTTCTTTCAACTTATATTGTGTCTAATAATATATCATTGACTTGTGAAATATACTTTTTAAAGTTTAAGGATTTATTGAACACAAAATTAAAAGTGGCTCAAATTCTAATTTGATACTTTTTAGAGTTCCAAAATCTGTTTGACATAACATTTAAATGTTAGGGAACTATTCACTTCAAAAAAAAAAAAAAAATGAAAAAAAAGTTAGGCAACTATTAGACATTTTTTTTTTTAAAGTAACTATTAAATTCTTTTTAAATTTATATTATATATATAGAAAAACTTATCAGACACATCATCAAATTTTTGGTTTAATTTTTAAAATTTTAAGAACCAATTTAAAAATAAATGAACACAAAAGTTGAGGTAATCTAAACATTTTATTCTTAGCAAAAGAAAAAAAAGATTAAACAATTTTTTAAGTACTTTTTATGTTGTTGAAATTTGACGACAGAGCAAATGCTTTTGAATATTTGAGGCCCCGTTTGATAACCATTTGGTTTTTCGTTTTTGGTTTTTGGTTTTTAAGCTTATAAACACCACTTCCAACTCTAAGTTTCTTTGGTTTTTCACCTACCTTCTTTCTATGTTTTCAAAAACCAAGCCAATTTTTGAAAACTAAAAAAAATAGTTTTCAAAAACTTGTTTTTGTTTTTAGAATTTGGTTAGGAATTCAAGTGTAACTTTAACAAAAATGAAAACCATGGTGAGGAAATTTAAGGAAAACAAGCCTAATTTTAAAAAACCAAAAACCAAATGGTTATCAAACGGGGCCTGAATATTTTGGGTTTCAATCTTGCTTTTAGTAGAAGCAAGTAGGCATGTCCACCTGCTATTAATAAGAGCCAAACACTTAACCCCCCAAAAAAAAGAAAAAAAAAAAAAGAAGAAAAAAAATCTGAAGCAACTCAAATATCTCTTTGATCGAAAATCAATTTATTTTGGTCCCAAGTTTCATCATCGATTTATAATAATGACGTGACATTTTGTAATTGATAGAAATTTCTCATCCAATAGATACATTTATCTATTAATAGAGTAGAACTAGGAAAAAAATATGAAAGGAATAGTTGCTTATAAGACAAAATAAGTCCTATTAATTGCAAATATAGCAATTAACAACTTTTAAAATTTTTCCACACACCTATTTAAACATTTTTAAGTAATTCTCCTTTTACTCCGGGTAAATTATTAATAGACGTTTATCATTGATTTATGTATATCAATCTTCAATGATTGATTCAATCTATTAGTGATAGACATATATAACCGATATATTAATTCTATTACTCATTTGTTATTAAGTTTATCATTGACATACCATTTTAATAGAATAAAAAATGGTATATCAATGATATATTTGACTTTATTTTCCATCAATAATTTTGTGCATGCTCATTAACTATTAAGTCTATTATCAGTATACTATATCAACAGAATAAAGAAGAGTATGTAACCAACCTTTGGTTGGTTTTCTATCAATAATGGTTTATTTGTCTATTTAGACATCTTTACATTTATCGGTGATACACATATATGACTAATAGACGTAAAAAGGTTTATCAATGATAAACGTCTATTAATGCTAATACTAATACACGCAAAACTGGTCTACCATAATGTCATCATTGTTGGATGTCTATTAGTGATATAGAATAAAAATGGTTTAATTTATTTATGTCAACTGTTTATTTAAAACATTATGACCTCAAGCAAAAAAGTTAGAAGTTCAAATGTGTTATAGAACAAAAAAAAAAAAAAAAAAGTATAACAGTGATCATATACTAAATATGGTACATCAGTGTAAGTGGTACACGAGAGAAAAGGGAAAATCATGTAAAAGTATTTAAATAGATGCACGAAACATTTTTTTTTAAAGAAAATGGTCATATTTGCATAATCATCCTCGTGCTATGTTGTGAGGTCCATGAGTATTAAAGATATATTTATAAAGAAAAATCGTAGTGTGAACTGAGAGAGTATGGTACTATTGTAGTATTATTTGCAAATACGTAAATACGAAAAACCAGACCTCCCATTATATTACTTGACCTGACCTAATTTTCATTGGGTAAAAAGTATAAAAAGAAACCAATATAAATAGGACACGTAGAAGCAAATAATGGTGGGAGAGAGAGAACAAAAAAAAAAAGAAAAAAGGAGGATCATTGTTAATTATGATCAATCCCTTTCGCCATTTTCTTCTGTTTTTTTTTTTTTTTTTTTACGGCTTCAGTCTGGCAAAGCAACCTTAATTAAATCTACGTTTTGTAATACAAAAGACAACACTTTTTGCTGTAATCTATGTACTGTATGTATGTACTCTCTTCTCACATTCAACCTTTTCTCCTCTCCTGCAAATATTCAATAATGTTTATAGAAAATTTGTTTTAAACTATTCCTCTCTCTTTCTCTTTTATTTATTTCACAATATTTGGAGGTGTGGAGGATTCGAACTTCTGAAATTTTGGTCAAAGATATTTACCGATTACCATTGAGCTATGTTCATTTTGACTTTTTTTTTTCTCTCCTATTCAATCCACTATAAATCTTGGTGGTATCCAAGAAAGTTGTCGAGGATCCCAAATTGGAAAGATGAATGATGACCTCACAATTTATAAGATACATTGAGTTACTCCTCTTATTGTCAATTGTTTTTTAGATGGAACTTCATGTTTGTCTAATATGGTATTAGAGAACCATGAAACCCAAACCGATCATATTTGGTCCAACAAAAAAAAAAACTGATCCAAGAATGAGAGAAATTTTTAGGTGCTCCTGGTTGCAATGAGGCCGATAGTTTTACACCGTTGGATGTAAGAGAGAGAAATAGTAAAAGTATCCAACGATTATTAGGGGCAGAAAAATTTGAAGATTTACACATGACGGTTTTAAGGGGAGCCTCATTGCACCAGAAACACCTGACAATTTTTTCAAGAATGGTGATCCCAAAGAGCAAAACCCCATATTTATCTAATATAATATAGAGTCCATCAAACTTAAACGGGTATTCAATAAAAAAAAAATGATGAACCCAAAGTGAAGTAGTATTGCCTAAAGAGAACCCATCACACTTGTTCTATATAATTTCCATTCATTTCACTTTTTGGAAGGGAAAAGAAGACACAGAATAGAACCTTTTCTTCTGCTGTTTCCACTGTTGTCCATTCTAATCTTAAACACTTTCTATTTCAGACTTTAGAGAGAGCTGTGAAAGAAACATCCAAAAACATGGACTGGAATAGTAATGGCAGTTTCACTTCTTTTGGTTCTCCATCACAAGAATCTTTCTCTGCTTTGCTCTACAATTTGGATCAGTTTCCTGGTAAAACCAACTCCCTCCTATTTCCACTCCTCAATATAACTTTACATTATTTACTCTATATGTACTTACTTGTTCCTTTTCTTTTAGAAATTTACCAGTTTGGATGATCAAACCAAAGGTTTCTCCCTAAACCCATTTGTTAAAAAGGATCATTATTGTTACCCAAAAGCTTAAGGAGTTAATTTTTTAACACACTATTCTCAATTGGGTGATTCAAAATTAGTTCATAACACCCAACAAGTAATTATTAATATTTGAAACATACTGCCCCACTACTTAGGGTTTGATCTTTTTTTCTTTTTTTTTTTCTAATTCAACAACTTTGAGAGAGGGTGATTCAAACCTCTGACCTTTTGGTCGAGGGTAGTGTGTTTAGGCTGACAAATATCCTGTAAAATCATGCATGGCTAATTTAATCTTCGATTCATATTCTTAACGTTCCGTTTAAACAGCGTTAGAGACGAAGAAAGCGGCGGTGGAAGAAGCTCACGAAGGTGTGGTTGGGGGAGTGGATCAGAAGAAGAAGAAGAGATTAACTGATGAGCAGTTGAGGTCATTAGAGAGAAGCTTTGAAGAGGAAGTGAAGGTTGATCCTGAGAGAAAAATGAAGCTGTCAAAGGAACTTGGGCTCCAACCAAGGCAAATAGCAGTGTGGTTTCAGAATAGAAGAGCTCGCTGGAAGACTAAGCAGCTTCAGCATCTCTATCATAACCTCAAACAAGACTTTGATACTCTCTCTAGGGAAAAACACTACCTTCAACAAGAGGTTTCTCTCTCTCTCTTTCTCCCTTTGTTTTCTCCATGCAATTCCATGCATAGATTGTTGAGGATTCCACGTTAAAAAGATAAGTGGGCATCTCACAATTTATAAGATACATGGGTTATTCCACTCATTACCAATTGATTTTGAGATGAAAACAATGGAACCGTTTCACTTTGAAGATTGCTTACAAATTTTAGATGACCCATCAAACAATAACTTTACATTTTTATTGTTAAGTCACCACAAATAGGAAGACTTTGAAAGAAGGTAGAAATAACTTAATTATTGAACTGTCATTAATTTTCTATATTTTCTTGACACAAAATCATGCAAAAGCACTTGAAAGTATTGTTTATAAACAATATGGTCAAAACTTGATCTTGAAAATTACGTAGAGAGTTGGTTAATCATATGAGTTAACGATTGAATTTTTCGTAGTACATCAGCTTTAAACTTTTAAGTTCAACGGTGATTTAAGAGAGAAGGTTCTCGTTAACCCTTAAGCTTTTGGACTAAATATTGTTGGAGCAGGTGAAAAAACTTAGAAGCATGCTCAGAGAACAGGCAGTGGGGAATCAAGGGTCGTCGATGGCTTACATGGACATGTTCGGGGAAGATCAGACGGCGGAGAGCACGTCGTTGATGGGCGTTCCGAGCTGTAACAATTACATGTACAATAATGTGGAAAATTTCAACCAAATATCAGCTTCAGCTCCATCATTCTGGTGGGATGCTGAGGCAGCTGAGGCTAATCACTTGCCTTCTTATCCTTAGTTAATTTGGCTTACAAAATTGCAATAACTTTCTTACTATTGACGATCAAAGACATGGTGTTATCTGTTCAACATTCATTCAGCCATGAAATTTCAGTTCATATAATGCTCAATTATCGGTTGTGTTTTTCATTTCTCAGACAAATTTTATTGGGTTGCAAAACCGCTAATGTTATGTCTAATAAATCTTTAATTCAGATAACTTAATAGAAACAGAATTGAAATGTCAAAAAGTTATCTTAGAGATCATATTAAAAGTTTAAAAATTTATTAAATGTTGTTTTAGGTTTAAAGACCTATTAAACACAACTTTAAAAGGTTGTAATACACTTTCTATTTTAACTTAGGTTAAGTTACAAGTTTAGTCTATCAACTTTCAACTTCATGTCTATTTGATTCCTGAACTTGAAAATAATGTCTAATAAATTCTCAAACTTTCAATTTTATGTCTAATAAGTCATTCGCCTATTCAACATTTTTGGGAAAATTCATGGATTACTAGACACGAAATCAAAAGTTTGGGTCCCATTATAAAATTCAATTTTATATTTAATAGATCAACTAATTACTGAAAATTTCGAATATGTCAGAGACCTATTAGACATAAAATTGAAAATTTAAGGATCTATAAGATATTTTCAAAGTTCAAAAACTTGTTAGACACAAAATTTAAAATTTATGGACATATCAGTCACATTTTTTAAATTTGAGGGCCAAATAGACACAAACTAAGTTCAAGGACTAAACTTTATCATTTAACCTTTATCTTAATGTTTCTGAAAGCAGGAGTTAGCTAGTAAAAGTAGATAAAGCTTATGTTTCTGTACTTTCAATAAAGCTTACCATTGGTCTCTATTGTTAGTTTATTGTTAACCTTTCTAAAAAAATTAGTCTCTATTAGTCTTTTTTTCTATACATTTTGGAAATATGTTTACATTATATCTTTTCTTGCTTCTTGCTTGAAAATTATTATCACTAACCAATTAAGATCAAATTAATTTCAATTAACGACATTGACTCATATAATTAAAATGGGATGAAATCAAAAGTAAAGATGATATTTTAAACCTATTAAATTAAGTGTGATGATGGCTAATTGAATATAAAGGATAGTAGTATGAAATAGTTTCTTGTTACCGCAGTACTGACAGATCCTGTCCAAAAATTGAGAGGCCTTTTTACTTTGTCAGTCTTTAAACATTCATTTACCCAATTTTTACTGTCCTAATTTAATTCACCTTAACATGTGAACACTTTTTATTCATACAAAAAAAATGATAGTACAAAGTCTTAACTCCTTTGTCCAGTTGTATTTTAGTAAAACTTTACAGAGTACCATTCATGGAACGATAGAGTACAATCATATCATACCTATGTCGTTAAGTTATAAGAGTGTGTTTAGTTGGTAATCTGAAAATAGATATTTAAAAATAAGGGATTTAAAGAAAACAGGGTTAATATTTTATGTTTTCATATATGTGTATGGTAACAGATTTAGAAATTGAATCTCAATTTAAACAATTGTTCAAGGTCAATGCTGGTGAATTAAAAATAAGAAGTGAAATTAGAGGTGCATGTGTCACACCCCATCCTTCAAGAAGAACAGAATATGTCAAAATTATAGAAACTAGATATAATAATGAAAAGTTGCATTACTTGAATGGCCATGATTCTTGAGAATAACCGAAAATTTCGGTTATAATTCTTCAAAATAGTGATGACGATTAAATAATAGATGTGTTAAGAAGAATAAGGGTATGTTTGTTTAATGATTTAAAAATAGAAATTTGAAAACAATAGATTCAATGAAGAACAAAGTTGTACTTTAGGTCTTCCGTGTTTTTGGATATATAAGTTGTTCAAAATATGTTTGGTAGTATATTTCTAAACGATAATAATAGTTTAGGGCCCGTTTGATAACCAATTGGTTTCTTGTTTTTGGTTTTTGGTTTTTTGTTTTTAAAAAACAGGTTCATTTGGTAACAAATTGAGTTCTTGATTTTTGAAATTCTAAAAACGTTTTTGAATTCATGAAGGAATTTGAAAAACTGAAAATTATGACCCCGTTTGATAACCATTTGGTTTTTTGTTTTTGAAAATTATGTTTGTTTTTCCCTAATTTCCCTACCATGGTTTTCATCTTTATGAAGGACACATTTGAATTCCTAGCTAAATTCCAAAAACAAAAACAAGTTTTTGGAAACTACTTTTTTTAGTTTTCAAAATTTGGCTTGATTTTTGAAAACATGGAAAAAATGTATTAGAAAAACAAAGAAATTTGTAGGTTGAATTAGTGTTTATAAGCTTTAATTTTTAAAAACCAAAAACCAAAAACCAAATGGTAAAAAAACGGAACCTAGAAACTGGATTCTGTTTTTCATATCCCAACTACCAATCATTTCCCCTTCCTCTTTTTTTCGCAATGTGTCCACTGTCTTTAAAAAAAAATATTTAAATCTAGTCTTTGTGTTTGAAATAAATCTTAAAAATAATCATTGACATTCAATTTTTGTTTTTTAGTTCAACAACATTTGGGATGGGAGATTCGAACCTCTAACTTCTTGGTTAGGGGTATATGATATGATCCAAAAAAAAAGAGGTTTGTCGATAACTTTTTTGTCATATCATATGAAAGTTAATCACAAACTAATTTATTCAGATCATGATGACGAGATTTGCATAATTAGAAAGTATAAGAAATAAAATGATATCTTAAATTTTTTTAATATATGATCTTTTAGTTTTATATTGGAATATTTTTTAGGCTAAATATATCAAAGGCTAAATTATTGAAAATATCCTTAACTATGGGGTTGATTTCAATTATACCACTGAACTTTCAAAAGTTTTATTTTAATCTTTAAAGTTTGAAGTTTATTTCAAAACAACCCTTGGAGACATTTTCTATTAAATTTATGGACGGAAAATGATATGTTTGCATGTGCTTTTATTTAACATAGATTGATGGTTCGATCTCTCGTCCCGCAATTGTTGAAAGAACAAAAATTATTAATATAAATTATGAATCTTCCAAAAAATATAAATTATAAAAAATGGTAATATTTTTTTAATAAAAAATAAAACAAAAAAATTATCAAACAAATTTTTGGTTTTTTTTTTTTAAATTTTTTTAGAATACAGAAAAAATAAAAGAAAAATAAAAACAATCGTCAAATGTTCTTTTGATTTTTTAAAAAACATAAAAACAAAAACAAAAACCATATATGTTTTGTAACTGTTTTTGGTTTTCCGTTTTTAAAAAACAGAAAACCAAAAACAGATACCAAACATGTATGGTTTTTATTTTTTAAAAACTGAAAACCAAAAACAAAAAACCAAAAACCAAAAACCAAAAACTGAAAATTGAAATGGTTATCAAACGGGACCTTAGTTATCAACTAAAATTTAAGTTGAATCTCAATTATTATTAATTTATTAACATGTTTATGTTATAAATCTTGTATAGTTATTATTTTACGGTACCATATAATTTATAATATATTATGTCATACATATTTTAATTTTAACAAAAACAAAATGAATTTATAACATTAAAATACTATATATTTTTTTAAAAAAAAATTAAAATACTATATTTTTCAAAGTTTTTATTATTATTTTTTTTAATGTAATTCTACCTTTTAAATTTTATACTGCAAACATAAAACTTTTGTTTATTTGGATCACAAAATTATTAAAAAAAACAATTATAAAAATAAATCTGCCAAATAGTCCTTGAATCCATGAATCTAAAAACATAAAACAGAATCGAGTAGTATCTTTTAACCCTCATATATTCACTTAGTTTGTCATGCATGATTAATCCCAAATAATCTTCTGTGGTTCGAACTTGCATCCAAATAATTTCACAAAAAATAAGTACTAGATTTTTCACAATTTAGAGAGAGAGAAGTTAAAAGATCTTTTTATTGCTTTCAACTCATAATCTCAGAGAGGTCTCTTCAATTTTAAAACTAATACACATCAAAGGGTAAAACACAAGGTATGAAAACCTAGTGACTTTATTCAACATGTCCAAGAATGATCTGGGAATGCAAGAAGGGAATAAAATCTCTCGTTGATTCACACCCAAAAAAGAGAAAAACCCAAAAAATTAAGATAATTACTTAATAAAATAAATAACCCCTCTTTGATGGTGTAGAACAAGCTCCAGCAACTGGGGTGTTTTAAGTAGAGATGGGTTTATTATAACTTACACAAATGTCTCTTACCAGAAAACTGACTTAAGCCTGCAGAAAGCTGGCATACTTGGCACCTAGGAAGAGCCTTTGTATGCAGAGAAGGGCATATTTGGTAACTTCAGCATTCTCATGATTCATCAGTTTCATCACTCTTTCCTTGGCCTTGAGGTCTGTCACTATAACTCTCCCAGCTGGATGGTGTTGAATGAACTGGGAAAGATCAAAACAAGCAACTGCCAGAGCCCTTGGATCACTGGAAGTGTCCAGAATGGTGATTAGGACCCTCAATATCTGTATCAGAAAATTCACGTATTACTTTCACTTTCAGTGAACCAACAAATTCTTCACGGCTCCGTATCCTTCATATATCATACAGATCTATGAAGGACAGAGTGGTTTCTTTATATAAGCAGGAGCAACATGTTAATAACCATATTTACTGCAGAGTACTTTTCAGTATGATAATGACTTTATGAACATTCAGAAAATGGCAGAAAAAAGTGGTGTAAAAGGGGGAAAAAACCTTGAAGTCGTTCTCTTCGAAGCTTGTAATGTTTTCACGCCAAAAATTTACATCTTTGTGCATAGGAGACCAGTCAAGATGGCCGAGAAGGACTTCTTGCTTATACTTGTCAAAAGAACTTAGTTTCTTGATATTATCTTTCAGCCCCTCTTCTAGTTGACTCAAAGCCTCCAAAAGGTCCTATTACATATTGGCAATCACATTTGTAAATACACTATAGAAAAGAAAAGGAGAAAAAAAGGCTAAAAGATTTGCCTACTAGATCAAGAATTGTAAATATGTTAATGTGAGTTCGGACAGAAATAGAAATCAGTCTGCATTGTTGGTGCACATTGCCATATTCGGCATTGTATGGAATTCAACTTTCGTAGGAAAAAAGTAGGATTTAACCTGTTCGTTTGATTTTTCCAAAGAAAAAGATCGTGAATTAAGATTCTTCCTACTATCTTATCCAGTTTGGTTGATCAGAAAAGAATACAGTAACCAAACGCAGAATATGCAGTCAGCCAGGAAAGAAACTTAGTTGACTTTCAAAAATAGAATTACGGCAATGAACCATGCATCAGTAAGAAACCGTTTTGAAGCTTTGCAAATTTATCATTTTACAAGTTCGTTCCTCACATAAAAAGTAACTATTACTACAGACTAGGGGAAGCAGGGGTTGTGGGTTGCAGAGAGGTGTAATGAACAATGAAAGGAACTCTGAAAAGGTAAAATATTCTCTCTAAAAGTCCACTATATTCAAAGTTCATTCACAAACCTATCTCAGTCCCTCCAATACCCTCTTTTTGGAAAGATCAAAATAGAGGATATGATAGGGACGTCTTATCTAGATTCTAGAAAAGGGTTGAGGTCATAGAACAAAAATTTAGTAAACATAATCATCCAGTCGTGCAAATATGAAACAGAGAAATATCAGGAACGATGAGTAATGTCATCCATTTCACACTCAGAAGAAAAGGTGCATCAGAAAAACGTATAAGGGGAAGAAGAAAGAGCACGTATATCTGATACAGAAAGGGGGAAATGGGGGCAGAAGAAGGAAATCCTCAATAGAGCTATAGGATACAATTCAGCCAAGATAAAACACATGAAAGAACATTAACTTGCAACTAACCATCGATTATGGAGATAATCTTGAGATTGAAAATAATGTTACTTTGTTGATTTTTGTTCGATTGTTACGTGTAGAAAACAGTGAGATTAGTCAAATAACTGATGAAATCAACCAGAACAAGAATGGTTTCTTTGATGTCCATCAATAAGGGTGGTGCATTGGCTGTTATGAAGAAAATAAAAGAAACTCAAGAAGGAAAAATCTTCCACTTTTCATACCTCATCACTCCATGCTTGTGATTTCAAACTTTGAACAACTTGTGGTAGTCCGAGACCCACCATTTGAGCTCCAAATGTCCCCTTGCATAGTAAGTTCCTCAAGGTCAAAATAACAACCCGGACAACCTAGTAGAAATATCACAAACAAGTTGCATAAACAATGATGTTAGAATAGAAGCTAAGAATGGTAAACTAGCCAACATAGTCCAAGTGGCTAATCTACTTGAAGATATAAAAAACTAAAGGCAGGGTGTAACACTGCAAAGAATGTACAGGGGAGAATGAATACAAGTCAGTTATGGCAAACTAAAATATAAGGAACAGGGCCACGAGAAACTTTATTAGATTGACCACAATGTACTAAAGGATGGCTTCACCTTCTCTTTTGTGGAACTCTTGACAACATCGATGAGTCTTGGAAGGGATCTAGAAGTGGCTAAGAATTCAATTGCCGGCTCGTAATATGATAAGAGCCAAACACAAAGACATGTTTCATATAGAAGCTGTTAGAAAAACAAAATTAGTATCAACGTTAAAGTTTAATAATAACACATTTGAAAATTAAATGGAGTAATTGGATACTGGAGACAACTTTAAAAATGTGAACCTAGTGTTATATGATAAATATGATGAGAAGTGAATGACCTCAATTACCTGAATAGATTGTTGAGTCGATGCAGGAGAAATCAAAGGAATGAGCAATTTCACTCCATCTGCCTGGACAAAGGAGGATCTGACCTTTGGTTCCTTCAGCAGAGTTGCAAGGCAATTGATAGAAGTCTGTACAGCACGACTAGGATGTGAAGGATTCTTCAGCTACACAACATTTTAAGACCACTATGTCAGCATCACTGAAACTCCAGCTCAATAATAAATTTTCAATTGACTGAAATAAATGGGCCACTAAAAGGATGTGCATGGCCTGGAGCTGCTCTTATTCATTACATTTCAAAGTTGATCATCAAACAAGAAAAGTACATACGAACATACGTTGGTTTATATTTAAGCTTACATAACATATTTCTTTTATGGTTTTTGCTGACTAAATCTCACATCCATACCAATTAATCACACGTGTTAATAGGACAGAAAATTTTGAACTTTTGTATTGATTTTCTTTTATAGAAATAATTATTTGAACGGGCAAGAAAGAAAAATATTGGACCAAAATGTCATGTAGCCACCAGACAACAGTGGGTCTTCAACCTGTACCGAAGATTCCAAAAAAAAAATTGTTTTTCATATCAAAAAGAAAAAAGTCTCCAGTCTTATCTTATGTTACAGGCTCTCTACATGAAAGGAATGGTAAAGGAATTGAACATATGCAACATACCTGTGCACAAAGCCATTTCACCAGTCCATCCAAAACATCATCAATGGTAGTAATTTTCTTCTTGGAGTTTGAGGCATCACCATTTGCAAAACTTCCGTCATCAGTTTTTTTTCTAGCACTAAAGTTATGAGAGAAATTAAAACATGTCATAATGGTTACATTAATCAATACATGCCAGCACACACAAAACTGATTCCTTAAAAATTGATGGTGGAAAAAATTTCCAAACGTGTACCTCACTATCAAAGCAAGTATTTTACAGCTCTTCTCCTGTATGAACCAATTGCCCTTCCAAAGCCATCTGAAATACATAAGAAATTTACTTATTATTATACTTTCCCACATATAATTAGCATACTGCTAAATGTATAAATCCATCCCCAATATTTATACCACTTTTAAATTGTTTTATTCTTTTAGAGCGTTACATTTTTCCTTGATGTATCACTTTATTTCAATAAAATTCTTATGTAAAAAGTGAAAAAATTGTAATAATGTGGAGTTGAATTAAAAAATTATTAAAATATGATGGTTGGTGATGTAAGATACTTTCTCCTTGAAAAGAAATTATTATAAAAAAAATAAGCAAGGAACTTTTTTTTTAGCCAATGGCTCAGGTAACTTAGAACTAAACAAAGCTCGATTACTTGCAGGGATGTTTGGTCCCTTCTTAGATTCTATGTTTCTCTTTGGACCTTAGTGTCTAGGACTTTTTGTAATTACTTGCTAGGTCTTATTTTACTTGATTGGAGCTCTTTTTTGTAGTTTGGCTCTTTTTTTTATGCCACTGTATTCTTTCATTGATTCTCAATGAAAGCTTGATTCTTATCTAAAAAGACAAAGCCCCTGAAATATAAATTATGAGAAGTCAAACTCCCGCAACCAAAAGATGAAAATCAGAAATACGAGAGTGTTTTGCAAGGGAAGGTTATAAAGATTTGGAAAAGGTGCACAAAAGCTTCATTACTGTATTAGTTACTTGAGAATTAATAAACTTCCTCCAAGACTCCTTCAAGGACCTTTTCTTCCATCCATATGTACTATTGAACCTCAAATAGTCTGGATTAAAACTCTCCATTAAGATGATTTAAGGAGGACCTAAAATGAGTGGATGTAAATTATGTTATATGTGTACGTTGTAAAGCTTGGTTGAGGTTCAACCATTTGGGGACATGAAGTTATGTTACGTAATACGTTATACAGTGGAAGAATGAAACTTTCCTTGATCGAGAAACAATAGGACTTGTAAGCAAAGAATGTAATACATTACAGAGAAGTACAAAAAAGCAAAAAAAGAACATGATCTGGATATCAAGATCATCGAAATTATCAGGTCCAACTTTAGCACCCATGAAATGTATGATTAATTTAAGAGATTGTGCATAAAGCCATGTTTGAATCTCATACATACCTTAGGAAAGGTTCGTAAGCATCTTCGCTTGCAAGAGAATGATCATGGAACAATCTTGCTCTTTTTGGGTTTGCTGCCAAAGCATTTACCATATATCAGGCGGGTTTATTAGTGTTTTCCTTTGCTTTTACAGAAATGATTTTTCTATAAACATTTTAGTTAAGACTGCTATTGATAAAGATTTCAGTCTCCCATAGTTGGAGAAATATTTTAAGAAGAAAACGGTCTTCTGAGATCTGATGGTAGAAATATTTATTATTAATATAAAACAATTAACATGATAAATGACTTCAACCATTACAAATGCTAGCTAACTTCTACCAAACCAATTATCCTGCCCCCTTCTAACATAATTGGAGGTCTTATTCTATTTGTTACCTTGCAAATCCTCAGTATTACTTTTTAGAGAAGCGCCTTTTTATACACTTTTAAGAAAAGCCCTTAATATCGCTCTAGAAAAATAGAAAATAGAAAATATAATTTTTAATCTTTTAAAACTTCATTTGATGAGTTATCCCAAACAAATTCATAAACTCCTATTGACATGAAAATCATCGAGTTACCTGTTAGCATTTCATCGATTAATGCTAGAACATATTCCACAGTTTCTTCCTTAAATATATCGCGTAAAATGCTAACAAATACCCGAACATAAGCTGGACCATCCTGCAAAATCCAACTGCACTTAGAGTATTACGAGATGATGTAAAGAAAATAGTTCCTAATTCGCCATTTTTTCTCCACATAAGGTGGACAAACAAGATTTCAATCACAATAATCTAGCACAAAAAAAATAACTAGATGAATTATATAATGAAAATAGATCAGACATTTACGAGGGAAAATTACATCATCCAACAATTGTGCCCTGTAACTCTCTGGTCTGTTATCATAACGCCTCAACAGCTGAAGGCTTGTTCCACTAATAAGTTTAGTGGTCATGTATGTCTCCCATGGAATGTCCCTTGTAAGAACCTTTCACAATTAGAAAAAAAATGTTAATGATGTAACGGATGAACAAAATCATATGAGGTGAAATGTTAAAATCCAATTACTAGGAAATGCTTTTCATGGGAGGATTATTTAGGTGCAACAAACAGGATGATAATTCAACCTCATAAATCATATTTGAAAATAATTTTCATTCTTCTGGAACAATTATACATATACAATCATTCAGAACTGAACAAAAGACTTGCACCTCAAATTTCCAACAATTGGAGAAGATGAAGCGAATGGGATCAAAGGTTGTTCAAAAATCAAGGGAGATCCCTAATCCAAGAAAGAGTTACAACTATAGTGACGAAAGAGGGGGAGCATTTACACCAACATACAACTAAAAGAACGATAGAGTCAAAGAAACGATCAAAGGAGTCCTCCTTATCTTGAAGATCCTGAGATTTCTCTCTATCCATAAGACTTTCTTTTCCTCTATGAAAGGATGGCCCACCAAAGCGTAAGAGAGGAGAGTGATGGGATCCCTCGGCAGAGTAGTTGTCCAGCCAAAAGAGGATAGAATCCAGTAATTGTAACAATATAAGGTCATTTCATAATCATTAAGAAACAAAACTTTTACAATCAATGTGAAAGAACACTATTTGATGTCCATCAATGAAGCAGATGTGGTATTAATTCAATTGTGCAGAGACAAACTTTTCGGAAGGAAACTTGGAAACACTATTTGTAGAAAGGAATGACATACTACCTTTAAGTTGAGCATGTTCATAGTAGATGACTAGTAATCAACACCTAGAAGTATCAGACAAAAGGAAATGAATATGGAGCCTAGGAACTCGAGTTTTTTTTTTTTTTTTTTCTCTTGTTTGCTAGAATACCCTGCTCAAAGCCCTAATCAAAAGACAGCCTAGAAGGACTTCTAAGATCTTCCCACAAAGACCTCTCTTGGTCCAGATGAATGAACGTCAGCACTCCTTCTCACTCCTAGCAAAACCCTTTTTGAACCCCACCCACATCCCCAAGAATCGCCTCAAAAAGAAGACCTTGATAAAACAGGATTGTTTCTTGTCCCAATCTCCAGAACCAAAATGACAGCAAAGAAAATGGGCATCAGAGGAGAGAATTAAAAAAAATTAGCATCGAGTATCAATTACAAGAAAAATCCTATTAGAAGGATCTCTCTAAGGGCAGCTCGTGACCTCTATGGCAAATATAAGCTGAAACATCAGAGGCCTCAGTGCCTTAAAAAAGAGGAGTTTATGGAAAGAACATCAGCGCCCCTTTGTGCTGGTAGGGCCTAATAATTTTGTGGCTTTTTCTTGCATTTCTTTCTTTTTTCTGGATGAAACCGGTGCTTATCAAAAGAATGATCATAATGATGATTCACAGGAGAAAATCCCAGATTTTTCACGTAACCTTATCCTAGTAACCTCTCCAGATCACGTATTGCATCACCCAATTGAAGTGACAATGCTTAGGAAAAAATTAGTAGAATTCAATCTTGAAAAATATTAAACAAAGGAATCTCTCAAGACAAACATCTCGTTTTCCATCCCTTCAATTTCTCGATCGAGTTAAATTTTCTAATGAATGGCATTAAGATGTTCAGATGAACTGGAATCTTAGATCCTAAAAGAAATTTGCAATTATTTATAGGCCATAACTAATAAGTAATGAATAATTGTCGGATCATTGACCAAACTGCTCAAACACATAACATCAATCACCATGGGCGTAGTTACACTCGCACCACCCAACTGACAAACAGTACGAATAATTCGATAATCGATTACATCTCACCCCATCGAAGAAATCACGTCTTTTAGAGTACTACTAATTACCATCTAAACCCAGTTCAGAATCAAATCTAAGAAGGCAAAAAAAACAATATAAGAAGATCCAATCACCAACCTGCTCAGTGCTAAGCTCGGCCTGGTCTATTGCCATCGCAACTTCCGGTTCCAATTACACTACCAGCAACGCTGCAGATCAAGCAATCAGATCAAACCCCCAGAATTGAACTCAAATTCACTCCACGAACGAGAAGAAAACTTCACGTATTGTAAAATACATCAAAATATCCAACTCCGAAGATACAAAATCAAAGTTGCTTCAACCAAAAATTCCCTCAAAAAATTGTGGGTAGAAAATGCCGAGAATTTTTCCGTCGGAATGGGTAAAAATAGGGGAAAAATCCTTATCCCAATGCAGTAAGGAGAACACAAAAAGGCCGCGAAATTAAAAACTTACAATCTTTTCGCAAATTCTGAAGAGAGAGAATCGAATTAGCTCGTTCTTTTTGTTTCTCCTTTTCTATTTCCTTCTTTTTCTTTTTCTCTTGAAGCTGGAGAGTGAGAGAGAGAGAGACGCGTCCAGCGAAGAGTCGAGACCAAATGCCTCAGGATCAGATGTCTATTGATCCATGAAAGCTTATATTTTGTTTTCTTCTCTAAATAAATTTTAAGGATAAAATACATTTTGATAGGTAAGATTTTGAGTTAGATATCTATTTGGTCCTAAAATTTTAGATTCAATACTTTTGATCCGTTTGAAAAATGATTTTAAATGGTGTTGATTTAATTGTTAACTAACGAAGAGATGACATTATGACTAAGGTGGTAAATTTAATGACCATTTTAAATCATTTTCCAATATATATATATGCAAAGGAAATACAAGAATTGGGATTAAAATTTCAATACTTCATTTACAAGGTAAACAATTAATAAAAGTTAGGGGGCAAAAACCATGTTTAAACTACTTAATTTACCAGTCAACTTGGGTATAGTTTAACTAGTTAAGACATATATCCTCTATCTTCATTCAAAAGGTTAATGGAGTTTGAGTTCTCTCACTCTCACGGATTGAACTCTTAAAAGAAACACTTGATTTATCTTATAAAACCTAACTATAGATGTAACTTAATTAAGGAATTATATGGAAAATTTGAACTTTTTCGAGAAACAATCATCATCTACTTCCATTCATGCAAACATAATATTACAACGTTCTAATAACAAGTATTAATTTTCAGAACTAATATGAATTTTATAGGGGTTGGATGGTTATGTTTTTGTGTTAAAGTACTGGTACTTTAAGAATTCACAAGTTAATTTTAAAATTTCTTGATTGTATAATTACAAATTTATTTATTTTGAACTCAATTACAAATTTAAAGTTGTATATTTCACAAAAAAAAAAAAATAATAATAATAATAATAATAAAGTTGAACATAAATTTTGCAAATACTGTAAAGTTAAAATTTAAGATTGCTTTAACTCAATTTAATAACTGCATCCATTATGAAACTGCAAAATTATTAGTTGGGGATTTCTTTGCCATTTTTTTTCCTTTTTCATGAGAAAGTGCTGAGAACTACAAAAAATAAAAATCATACTCATGACACACTATTCCATTCAGATTTTTTTGCATTTTAAATTAAACAATATGGCATGAACCCAACAACAGAGCACATATATTTTATCAAATAAATGCTTCTTACGTCAATAACCCTAATCAAAGTTATTGAAAAAATTTCTATCATTGCTTCAATACTTCCTTCCATGCACACTATGCACGTCTAAACACATCTGATATGTTATTTTATTTCATGGATCCCAAATCATTTATAACCATCACTTTACAACAATAAATTGGAGTAATATAGAAAATTTTCCATATTACCGTGATACTTGAAAATTTCCCAAAGTTACTGGCTCACTATATAATGAAGAGCTCGTGTTTTCTAGACGCAGTGTGGCATGAGCAAAGTAGAGATTAGAATTCCACTTAAAAGTGACTCAGTATCATAACAAGAAGAATCTCCTTAAGTGCTCCTCAAGTTAAAGTTTGTGAGGGTGAAAACCAGCCTGTATTCAAGTATATACAATACATAAAGTTGTTCACACAATGGTTCGGACCATTGAAATTTTGTCCAGATATTTAATCTTGTACAGCCACCATTTTTTCACTACAATAAGAAAACACTTATCCTAACAGAATCCAACACTCATTTAGATTAGACAACTTCAACCAGCTGATCCAAACATAGTTAAGTAGATAAGACACCAATTATTATCCCAAAGACAATGATTCAACACAGTTTACCAACAGGCATTTACCCACACATGCTGGTTTTGGGTAGGGAAGCCAAGATCTAATAAAACTAGTAAATTATTCAATCCATAAAATTACAAAAGAAATTAAAATGCTACAATTTGATTCAGCTTTGAGATCTTGTGCAGATACAGGAAGATAAAAGAAAACATATGCATTGAATGTATGATCCTGCTAGGTCCCAAAAATTATGAATGTACCAAATCTCAGTAATAGAAACTCAAGATCTACCATAATAATTATGGTATAAATCCTATTTGATGCGATTTCAAACTCTTCTCAAATGTATGACAACAATTTTATGATCAAATTTAAATTATTTAAATAGAAAACGTCATATTTTTGGGGAAAACTACAAGGAAAGGGAGGAAAGGAATGGGAATCTTACTATGGTGGCCTTCCTACAAACATGCCTAGTTGGACACAAGACACACTTCCAAGGAATTAGAATCAAGTATCGCATCATATAGCACCAGAAAAGTCACCACCCACTTAGCAGTTCCAGCAAGTTAGAATCATGGAACCTTCTACTAAGCAGCTACTGCAACTTTTTCTTGCTTCTTACCAGCTGCTTTTGAAGGCTTTCCAATGTTTTCTGGTTTGTCAATACCTTGGATATCGATGATCCTCAACTTTGTTAATTCCTAAGATACAAAACATAGCCAAAAAGGAACATCAGATAACTTGAATAAGAAACTTCTTTTATTCGTTCTAGATAGTCTGAATATACCTGGCGATGTCCTTTGGTTCTGCGGTAATTCTTCCTCCTCTTTTTCTTGAAGATGATTACTTTTGCATCTAATGCCTATTGAAAAAGAGTTAAAAGCATTCAGTTCTTACAAATTGGAATACAAATTTGAGAACGAGGCTTCGAAGAAAATCTGTGGTTGGGGATTTGAAGCAAAAGAGAAAGCGGGGAAAAGATTTACACTCACAGACCAACCATAGTCACAGAAGAAAGTTGTCATGATGAAATCAATTACTACAACAAATGTATTCCACTTTATACTTCAGTATTAGCATTGGAAGGAAGATTTTGTCACAAGTGGGAAAGGCAGACAACTTGGTCAATTCATTTACCAAACCCCTGTCATTCTATAATCCCTTTGAGCAACAACTGCTAGAAGGAAATGCTTTTAGACTTCTTCCGAACATTGTAATCTCCAGATCTTATTATTATCTTCTAACCTGATGGATATATTAAATGTAGAAAATGTATTGCTTTCACATTGACTAACAAATTAGATCTTCCTATTTTAACAATTGCATTGACTAAATTGATTTAGTATATAGGTTCCCAGATGCAGCTAAGACTAGAAGTATATTTTCTTAAGCACAAGAAGAACTAGGAATTAGTCCTTGAAAAATGCATTGCAATGGTCCACAAGAATCATTAGTTAACATCAGTAAGAACACAACAGAAAAATTTTCTTCTGTATAACATATTGCATTAACAACAAAAGGCGAGTAAGTAGTTTAGCTATCACACTTACATGTTCCTCAACAACTGCTTGAACAACTGCACTTGGTACTGTTGGCCTACCTACAATCGTTTGGCTACTTGAGCCAAGCAAGAGAACCCTATTCAATATCAACTGCAAAAGATAAATCAATTAAAAAAAATCATTAAAGCTTGCTCAAGAATCCAAAATGAAATACAGAAAAGCACAACGATCAGAATCCTGAATGGGCAACGTATAACAGCAAACATGAGAAAATCTACAGAACAGCATTCAAGTCAGACAAGGCAAAAGTGCAAAACAAATGGGCCAAAAAAAAAGAGGAGCTCTTCTATACTTATTCACCCAAAAACTGCTTAGCACCCCATCAAATTAATGTTTAAGTCGAATCTTTGTACCAATTGAGACAGCATAGAAATACCACAACTTTAGCTTTGCTAATTATGACCTGGAAACAATAGCAGAATTGGAAACAATCTTAAATCATACGATATTTTAATTCTAAGTTCCAAAAGTGACTTCCAAGTGGTTAACACCATTTAAAGAGGCAGTATTACTAGTCAGGTTGGAGGGCAAATTTCAAAAGATCAGGAGCGGGAGACCATGTAGAAAGATGGCCAAATGCGAGGATGTAGATTAGAAAATGATAAACTATATCTAAAAAAATCAACAATGAAGAATGGTATAGGAGTTACACACCTTGTCATTCACATCGCAGAATTTTAATCTCTCAGTAAAAATACTATCTCCATTGCTAACCTTAAATTGGTGTGAGCCAATCTACAAGAACCACCAAGAGAAAGGAGTGCATAAATGATAAGTGTCCAACTAGTAATTCAAAAAACTCATTAGGACATGCCAGAAGTTTGAACCTGAACAACAGCAAAGACAGGCTCATAAGGTTTGAAGACCCCATCAGACTGATCGAGTGGCCCTACTACTTTATATCCAATAGCAGCTGCTTCTGCCTCCTTCTCCTCCTTCGTATACTCCTTTTGCATACCCCTACTCGACACCGAAACACTATCATCCTCACTACTATCATATGCTTCCTCATCATCATCTTCATCTTCTTCAGTATCATCATCTTCATTGCCATTACGACTATCAGATGAGAGATATCGGGAATGTGACCAGTAGGTACACAACGAATGATCAATTTTAGTATGAAGACAGGTTGATACAGAAGCATGTGTATGGAAATTCTGGGAAAGAAAGGAAAGTGCAATTTTCAGCGAGTGGATATATGGCTTTGTGGAAATAATGGCCGAGGCATGACGAGTTAGTATTTGTAAACACCGCCTGTTTGCCATGGTGGTGATCCTTATGTCCTTTGATCTATAGTTTACTACTCCTACACAAGCTGCAGCAATCTTCTAACCTTCTCAATCTGCAAAAAGGAAATAAAAACATGTAAAAACAATGTTTACTAGAAATCTAGAACTCTATCAATATTGAAAACATTGGAGGAAGTTTTTGTTATCCAGGTTCGGTTTGGTTCTTCGTTAAAATAGACAAACCCATCGTTTCGGCGGTATGTATAAGTAGAATCAAACCAGATATTAGTTAGGAACGAAGGCAGTTCAATTCAGTTCAAGTTCAGTTTTATTGGTCAAGTTCGTCGGTTTTCCCTCTTCTCTCTTGTCTGCCATATCAACAACCCGCTTCTTCTCTGCTATAACATCATCGGGGCGTGGGATGGGGCAGCGGAACAAATCTCAGAGATGCCTCAGCGAGACTGTGGCAGCGTGTAGCCGACGGCGGCAGCAAGGCAACAAGAGAGAGTAGTGAGGGGCTGCAATGCCTGGGAGCTGAAGGTAAAGAATGAAATGGAAAAGAAAGAGGAAGAAGTGCATCCGTGCGGCTGGGAATGTGAAAAAGAATGAAATCTAACCCTAATTGCAAAAGGGTTGGATGGCTTAATACATACAAGGAGAGCTCGAAACATGGAGACAGTAAAGGAAGAATGCCAACTCGCACAACCCGCAACAGAGATAGAGGAGCAATTCAAATCAACAAAACTCAAATTACAACAAAGAACAATCTGATCTAAACAAAACTAACTCAACTCAAAACCACAGCAAAAGAAAAGGAACTACATTTCCCATAGATTTCCACATTTGATTTTGATTATAGAATTTCAGAACCAAATGTTCATCTCTAACTCAAACGGTAAAAGATGGAGTAAGTTCGAGAAACCAAGCAACTTACAGAGGGGAGGCGACGGCTCTTGCAGAAGGGAGGAGGAAGCCCACAGGAGCGACATGATGGTAGTCGGTGGTGGAGACGATAGACAGAGTTGAGGGTTTTTGGGCCTGTAAACGAGGGTTTTTCGGATGAAGGATGGGGCTTATTTTTAATTTAGGCTAATCTTCCTTACATTATGTGGATTGAGAGGATTCCAACACAGACCTTCTAATTATCGTACAACTTTATGTCAACTAAGTCATGATTCTATTAACAATTTAGGCTAAATTATAGGTTTAGTCCTTTAACTTTATGTTATATCAATTCACTCTCTCAAATTTAAAAAGTATCTAATAGGTCGTTAAAGATGTCTAACAAGTCCTTGAGCTATCAATATTGTGTCTAACAAGTCTTTGATATATTCGAGATTTTAAGAAATTAATCTATCTGTTAAATAGGTCGTCAAAGATGTCTAACAAGTCCTTGAGCTATCAATATTGTGTCTAACAAGTCTTTGATATATTCAAGATTTTAAGAAATTAATCTATCTGTTAAATATAAAATTGAATTTTATGCATATTGGGACTTTAAACTTCAAATTTTGTATCTAGTAGACTTGTGAATTTTAAAAAATGTCAAATAGGTCAAGGATTTATTAGACATGAAATTAAAAGTTGAGGAACATTTTGGACACAACAATGAAAGTTTAAAAACCTACTAGATACTTTTTAAAGTTCAAAAACCTATCTAACATGACACAACCCTAAAAGTTTAACTGTTTAAGGACTAAACTTGTAATTGAACATTTAATTTAATAGCTAAAACCCTATTTCATACAATGATTTCGGCCCTGTTTGGTTCGTGATTTGAAAATTGTTTTCAAAAATAAAGAATTTAGCGGAAAACGAAACACAAATTTCTTATTTCCATTATATCTAAAAACATGTTTGGTTCCAATTTAAAAACTTTAAATTTGAATCCAAAATTTGTAAAGTGTGTTTGGTTATGAATTTGAAAATGCATGAAAATATTAATATGTGCTTGGTAAAATTAATTTTTTTTAGAAAAAGTTAATTTAATATGACTATTTTTCTACTCGACTTTTATTCATTTTTAAAGAGATTATAAATCAATGATGCTGGAATTGATTCTTCAAAAAAAAAAATTGTTGAAATTAAAATTATAAGGAAAAAAAAAAGATATATCATATAGTTGTATTATATGAAACTTTTGATTTGTAAAGAAGAGTATATTAAAATAAGTAGAATTATGTAAACAGTAAAAATAACAACCAAAACATCACTATCAATCAAACACACTATTTACACAACAATAATTTTGTATTTTTTTTCCCAAGTCTAAGAGAATTTGGATATCAAAAATAAAAAATGTTGTTTGTAGATAATGCTTGTTTGATGGAAAGAAAGATGTATCATGTGTTTTTAAAGTTGTATCTCGTGTTTTCATTATTTTGAAAACAAAATTGGAAAATAATGAAAACAACATTTTATCGTATTTTGAAAACGGGCCATTTTTTGAGTTGTTTTCGAAAATTGTTTTTGAAAATAGGTATACCAAACACGTTTTCATGGATTCCCTTGTATTTTTTATTTTCGAAAACATAAAAACGAAAACGGATCATGAACTAAATGGGGCCTTCGTTTTTCAGTTTTCTAGTTTTGAAAATTATGTTTGTTCCCTTACCCTTTCTTTACTATGGTTTTCATCTTCATTGAAAAAATATATTAGAATTCTTAGTCAATTCAAACACATCCCATTAGTTAAGACATTAAGGGCCCGTTTGGTAACGTTCTCGTTTTTTGTTTCTGTTTCTTCATTTTTAATAAAGAAAAATAGAATTTCATGACCCTAACACCTATACATTCAATAATAATAAAACTATATTCTTATTTATGTTTGGAAAAAATTGGAAACAAGAACAAAAAAGGAGAAACTAGTTTTAGTTGTTCCCAAAAGTTCTATACAAATTTTGGGAGTGTTTCTAAAAAATGAGAAACAAGAAACATACATAGTTATTAAATGCTTAGATTTCTTAATAAAATTGGAAACAAGAAACAAGAAACGAGAATATTACCAAACGGGCCCTAATTATCTTCTCAAATGTCAATCGTTAATTCCTCGAATTGAGATGGATTAAAGGAATCAAATAGAGAGGGTTTGGATTAATGACCCAATCAATGGATGGATGGAATCCATGAAGTATGAGAAGGCTTTAAGCCCATTTTATGGCCCATTTTGAAAGCCCAAAGTTTAAGCCCATCTTGGGTTGATGGATATAATATATAGACCTTTGTCCCACATTAACCATCTTCCTACACTTTTTTTTTTTTTTCTTTTGAAAGAACCATCTTCCTACATTAACTTACCAAAGTACTTCTCCATCGTCAACCAAATCTTTATGCCATATACAATAATGAATATAAACATATGTATATATTTTTCTAGTACCATACAACAATGAATAACGACAAGATATGAAGGAATATTTATAGTACTAATTAATTATAAAAAAAAAGGACCAAAGTTGATTATATTTAATAAAATATTTTTTCAAGCAATGTGACACCACGAGTCTTGACAAAATCAACTTTCAAATTTAGGTTACCCTAGAAAAGATATTTTAGGCAAACAAAATAATGTACATTGGTGCTCATGTAAACTTAGTCTAATGTTTTTTTTTTTTTTTTTTTTTTTTCTTTCAATAAGAGGGTAAAAAAGATTTGAATCTCTTACCTTTAGAAAGGTAAGCAATGACCAACGTAAGCATAGCTCAACAGTATAAGAGATTTGCAGTTCGAATCCTCCTACTCCACATATTATAAAAAAAAAAAAAAAAAGTAATGTATCGACTTAGTTAAGTTATATGTTTGGTCATGTGGAAGCATGTCACCTTCTCTACTTATATATCCTCTTTGATCTTTTTAGTATATATCTCCTTTGAATTTTCTACCTTCTAATAACATTATATCCCAAAACATTCCTAAAAAAAACACTATATCCCAAAATCTTTACCAATAATACAATCACTCTAACCTGGTCAAGAGTATATGTCAATTACCGTTGAGCTGTATTCGCTTTAAAAAATAATTTTGATATATAAAATATATGTATCACACATCATATATCTATTTTCGAATATTATAATTTAAAAATAGAAACAGAAATTCTTGAAACAATATCTATTTTTTTTTTCATACAAAGTAAAACAAACAGACGATTTTTATTTTTTTTTAAAGAAAAACAAACAAACAAACAATTAATTGATGTATTATTGGGCATTTGAATCCAGCTTTGATATTCATTAAATATTGGGTTGAAATAATGTTCCCATTCTTCTATTCCACAAAACCCCACATCCAAAGGTATTAAATTGTTGAAAGACACTCGTATCCTGTTTACCATCTCAAATATATAAATTAAATTTATTTTTATTTTTGGCTTCTAAATTAGTCAATAAATCTAAGTGGGGGCACAAGTGTAATTATCACACCAAACTTTTCTAAGCTGACGACTTAGCTTCACGTGGACATAAAACACCTTTGGAGCTCCTGGGTACATCCAATACACAAATTATTTAATGTACTTGTCTTCATCCTCACTTCTACATATATCGTTAGATTATTTATAACATAATTCTAAAAAATATTATATTCATTATTTAATATATGTTTCCGAATATTGAAGTATAGTTTGGTAGATAAGATACTTATTATCATCATCTCAAAAAGTGATAATTGTTTCAGGTCCAGGATAAGGAATTCGGATTTGACACCTGACAACTCCGACATTCTCCTATATCCCCTGTGACCTGGCCACACCACCATACTTGTCTCTCATTCACATGCTTCCTAGGAAAATTTCCAGGAGGCTGTCACCCAACATAAAACTTCTCCAAGCCAAGACGCTTGACTTCAAAGTTCCTATGATTGAGCCACCGAATGAAGGTGCACATTGTTGGTATAGGTAGTATCTATAAATTCTTTTAAGCTTATCTTGACCATGCTTTCATGTCCTCAGGATCCCTCTCATTCGGATGTGATCTCGGTTCATTCATGTACCCCTCCTAACTTCAGGCGTCATACAACACCACTTTTAACTGCGTCGGCAGAGATGATCTTTCCCAACGCATTATCATCGACGTCGAGAGAAAACAGGGTCCAGACCAAGTCGTTTTGTGCGTAGGCAGAAAAGGCCTCCGCCGTTGTCGCATGTGGCTTGCTCGGCGAGCGTCCTTATAGCGTCGAGAGAAAGTTCATCGACAGAACTAAATTTTCTTGTAGTGACTATTGCTGGACTAACAAAAGTAATGTATATGCTTCTGTTTAAACTTTATTCTTAACAACAATTTAGCACATTGATCACATTTGAATTGTTTTAGTTCAAACACAATATAATCCTACGTCAACCAATCAAACCTGAAATGATTTAAGATTGATTGGGTCGTTCCTTTTGAGTAGGTGAGGGTTCCTCCATATATATTTGGTTTCATTTTGCCAATAATTTGAATATATATATATATATATTTCAACCAGTAGTTAAGATGTTATATTCTCAACCAAAAGGTATGAAGTTTGAATCTCGACATTCATAGGTTGGAAAATCGAGAAATAAAAAGAAAAGAAAAAATTTAAGTTGTCCTCATCAATTTTTCTTAGGAGCAAGAACTCTCCAACTTAAAAATATAAAATTCTATAAAGGAAAAAAAGAGAAAAGCTAAGGTTGGAATCTTGGAATCCTAATCTCTACATGCCATGTAGAATAATTCTTCCATCCTTATGGATGATTCTCCTAAATCACAAGCTAAGGACGGAAATTGAAATTCCCTTGTAGAATCATCCATTAATAGAAAAGGCATATTATTATTGACTCGTTGATGTACACGTAGAGGACTACATCATTGAACACCTACCATAACTATTCCAAAAAGATAATAAGAATCTTCAAATTTCCAAATTAGGAGGCACTGCTAATTAAAATTCTCTACAGAAATATTTTATCAAAAAAGAATAAATTAAAGTATAGTCAGTGGAATGAAATGAAGGGAAAGACAAGAAATCTTCTTTTTGGAGGTGATTGATTTGTATATATAAAAGTTTTATAACAATTTTTTTCTCATAAAAAAAAAAAAAAAAACACAGCATTTAATTTAGGGTATCAACTTTAGGTTTCAAATATCGTATCCAAATGTCACGTAGTTCCATTTCGCCCATGAATTCTCCATCATCCAACATAACACAACAACAAAAAAAAAAAGAAAAAAAAAATTAAAAAAACATCGGGGTGGGCCCACAGAACTTAGTCATATGGATTCACGTGAGGTGCACGTGTTGGAGCAACGTTTGGTGGGGACAGAAGTGCTTCTGGACGAAGTGCATGGGAATAAAACCCACGTGAACCTCTTTGGTCTGCTTCCTGTCTCACCCTCCCTCCCACCAGACAACCACTCCGTTGGGCAATTTGTATCATTGCTGGCAAACGACAACTGGACTTTTTTTTTTTTTTTTTTTGTCTGCTTGTGTCGACTGCTCGTTCGATGTTAAATCATCACTAAATTTTGTACACAAAAGCTATTTTAGTTCTTGTCGTTGATTTTTAATATCTCGTCTTCAAGATAGACGTAAAATGTCTTAACGAGTTTTATCTCTTTTTAGTTCAATGATATGTTGGAGGCATAGACATAGGAAAAGAAGGAGGAAAAAGACACAATTGTCGTGGTAGATCTCTTTGGAAAAAAAAAAAAAGACTACAAAAATGTTTTAAGATTTTGAAAAAAAATGGATTAAAAAAACATCATCATCATCTAATTTAAACCTAAGCCAATAAAGTCGATCTGTCGAGACGTAAGTGAAGAATCATTATCAACAAAGCTGCTCTTGTAGCATTGACATGGGAATGTAAGATGTTGGGTCGTGAGTTTTCGATGGAGTACAAGGATGTCTTTTGCATGGTCCTACAATGATATGTCTAGAGAGTTCTCGGGTCTTAGTAAGAGGACAGTGCACGGAAAGTCAGATTAGGAGTACATTGGTAAGGTAACCACACTTAACATAAGTGTGTCGTCATGACTATTGGTTTTTCTTTGATTGGAGCATTCTGTAACATCACCCGATGTTTTTATTCATGGACAGTTGAAAGTAGATCGAGAGGTTGTTTTGCTCCTTGTCCCTAAATAAAGGTAACATGTTCTCATAACATATATTGTAGGTATATGATGTTAAAATGTCTTAAGTAATAATTAGGTTATACTCAAGTTGACAAGTTTGAAATTGTTTTAAGTTAGACATGACATTGAACTTGTCGGATTTCATGCACTAGTACATACAAACATATGTGTTTAGAACAAGTATTTATTAAATGAATGGTAGAAGTAAGTTATCAAACGGAACATAAATGATGTTTTAATTTTATTTTTTTTAATGTTGAGTTTAGGAGTTAGTTATAGAATATTTAAAAGATTTTGGATAAATAAAAAGATTTGAGAACCCAAACTAAGATTTAAATGGATAACTTAACTTAACACTTCTTCTCACTCATGGGGTAGGTAATTAATTTGTCAGGAAAATAACACTTCACATATCTCCACACTCTAGACATACATAAGCCTTCATGACTTTGCTAATTTTGGTTCCACCAACCATTTTATATCAATGAAGATATTATCGTTCACTTGTATATATCTATGATCTTTCCTTTATCTAGTTAATGTGAGACTTTGTTTGCATTTCCAAACACACCTAATAAGTAGAGATTTGTGTGAAATTGGAAGGAAGAATAAATAAATTTAATTGAGAGCTCTCGCTCTCTCACTCTAGTAGAATAAATAAGTTAATTTTTAACGTAAATTAACCAACTAGAAATATATTTAATTAAAATTTTAAGTAATTTGTATATTTAATCTTATCAATGTACTTTCAATATTGGAAACATGTCTTTCTAATTCCAAGTCCAATCCATCATGATTTGATTTTTTTTTTTTTTTTCCATTATGATTAGATATGTAGCTAACTTTTGGCATAAAAAATGGAAATAATTGAGTTTGGATTCATGAATTTAAATGTAAGAAAAGTAGTGAAATGCTGGGTTTTTTTCTCAAGTAATAATTATTGGAGTGTACTTTATGCTCTTTAGCTACTTCATGACATAAACAACAAAAGGACATGATAATCTAGTCACTTGCTTTGTTGTTTCTTATTATAATTTTATGGGGGAAAAATATTGTTAGGTAAAAAGTTGAGGTTCACATGTTTTGTAGCTACCCTAGCATGCCCTAGAAGACAAAAATGAAAAAAGAGGTATTGAAATCTGAGAAATGATTCGACTTGCTTTTGCCGCGTCGTCGATTAGTTTGAATGAGTTGAAGATAACTTTTTAGAATAGTATATGTTTTTAAATAAATCACTTTTTCGTACGAAAATCTGAAGATATTCAATTCAATTTTCTTTTTACAACAGTGACAAGTAATTATAATAACAAAAGGAAAAAAAAAAAACTATACAAGTCTACTCTAATTAGGCTACATATATCTTTTGCATGCTCGACAAATTCCATCATAAAAATGAAAAGGACGGTAAAAAAATACGCTATCACACGATACTGCAAAAATATATCTCACCTTTAAAATTTTTGCTCTCTTGGTTTTCTCTCAACTCAAACTCTAAAAGCCTTTACATATTACCCCCAACTCATCTATTTTCAAGTGTGCACTATATATATCTTTAACAAAGTTACACTTGTGATAGACCTAAAAAACACATGGTATAGAGAGATCAGACATCACACTTGTGCTCCTAATGACCATTAATTCATTATTTTATAAGGGGAAACTTTATTAAAAAAAAAAGAAAAAAAGAAAGGCAAAGCAAAACAAGCCAAACTAATGAAATGTACAAAACTAAGTGAAAAAGAAATTAAACACGACAACACGAAAATGTAATATAATATATGAAAAAAATGTGAATAAGCACTAATTTATAAATATATAAAACTAAATCTAACTCGATTAGTTAATACATATGTTATTGATCAAGAAATCAGAAGAGTTCAGATCTCCACCCACATATTGTTAAATTAAAGAAAAAAACAAATGATTTATGAACACGATAACCTGCATCAACTAGAATCATTTCTTCAAGGGAGTAATTTCAATTAATAATAGCTAAATGAAATTGTTTCTTATGGTAAAAAAAATTTACCCTATAGTTTTTAAATGTGTGTTAAGGTAGAGGAAAAAAAAAAAAAAAAAACCTAAACCGAAAAGAAAGTTGATGGTTTAAGATATTGTCTATGAAGAGACCAGAAACACAAAGTACAGTGATATTGCTGCAGTTGCAGGCAGCAGCTGGAATCAAATAAACAAGCAAAGGTACGATTTTGCCCTCCTACTTCCTTTTGTTATTATTATGCCCTGCCTGTACCTCTTCCCACTTATGGCTACAAAGAACGAGAAGAAGGATGGATAAAAAGAAAATAAAAATAAAAATAAAAAATCCCAAATGTACAGTTATGTACTTTCCCACCAAACTAGGCTCTTCCAAAGTTCGTTCCTAGATTTAAGAATAAAAATTAGTCGTTAAGAGGTCGTTTGATAATCATTTCGTTTTCTGTTTTCTGTTTTTGTTTTTCATTTTAAAAAAACAGGGGTATTTGATAACCATTTCTATTTTTTGTTTTCTGTTTTTTAAAAACGTTTTTGAAATTATGAACAAATTTCAAAAACAAAAAAAAGTAGTTTTTAAAATCAGATTTCTGTTTTTCAAAAATTCATTTTTCTTCTAATCCTTATTTTTCTCCTCTTTTACCTATCTCTCTCCAACAAATTCCTTTTTCTATTTTTTTCTCTCTAAAACGTTTTTCTCTCTATAAAATTTATTTTTCTCTCTCTAGGGGCTCGTTTGATAACCATTCCGTTTTCTGTTTTCTGTTTTTGTTTTTCATTTTTTAAAAACAGGAGTGTTTGATAACCATTTTTGTTTTCTGTTTTCTGTTTTTTAAAAACGTTTTTGAAATTATAAGTAAATTTCAAAAACCAAAAAAAGTAGTTTTTAAAAACAGATTTCTGTTTTTCAAAAACTCATTTTTCTTCTAATGCTTACTTTTCTCCTCTTTTACCTCTCTCTCCAACAAATTTCTTTCTCTATTTTTTTTCTCTCTCTAAAATTTAATTTTCTCTCTCAAAACTTTTTTTTTCTCTATAACTTGTCTATTTCTAAAAACTTGTCAATACCTTTTCTCTCATCAATAAACATGTTCTAATTTTTCTTTTGGAAAAAAAAAGTCACCAAAATTTTCTATCGCTACAACTTTTCTTTATTTTTCTAATTTATCGTTAGTTCTTTCGCATATCTTTTACTCTTAACTTTACTATCTCTCTAAATTTTCTTTTTTTATTTAATTTTTTTAATCTAAAATTTATCGCTTTTACTCTAACTTGTTTTCTATCTTTTCTCTAACTAATATCTTTTCTCGAGTCTAACTAATATTCTTTCTCTAAACATTTTCTTTCATCTCTCTAAATTTTCAATGTTTAACTTTTCTCTTGTCTTTTCAAAAAAAAAAATTCTCTTGAAAAAATTTATATTTGTGTCTCTAAATTTTTGTTTCAACGTCTTTACACATTTTTCTCTCTCTAAAATATCTTTTCATCTTTCTAATTTTTAAAAAACTGAAAACCAAAAACAGTTATCAAACAAGGTTGGTTTTCTGTTTTTTAAAAACAGAAAACAAAAAACAGTTATTAAACACATGTGGTTTTTGTTTTTAAAAAACAGGAAACCAAAAACCAAAAATTGAAATGGTTATCAAACGGGCCCTAAAATTTTCTCTTTCAAAACTTTTTTTTTCTCTATAACATATCTATTTCTAAAAACTTATCAATAACTTTTCTCTCCTTAATTAACATATTCTAATTTTTCTTTTGAAAAAAAAATTCTCCAAAATTTTCTATTGCTACAACTTTTCTTTATTTTTCTAATTTATCGTTATTTCTTCAGCATATCTTTTACTTTTAACCTTACTATCTCTTTAAATTTTCTCTTTTTATTTAATCTTTTTTTATCTAAAATTTATCGCTTTTACTCTAACTTTTTTTCTATTTTTTCTATAACTAATATCTTTTCTCGAGTCTAACTAATATTCTCTCTCAACATTTTCTTTCACTTCTCTAAATTTTTTATGTTTAACTTTTCTCTCGTCTTTTCATAAAAATAAAAAAAATCTCTCGAAAACATTTATATTTGTGTCTCTAAATTTTTGTTTCAACGTCTCTACACATTTTTCTCTCTCTAAAACATCTTTTCATCTTTCTAATTTTTAAAAAACTGGAAACCAAAAACAGTTATCAAACAAGTTTGGTTTTCTGTTTTTTAAAAACAGAAAACAAAAAACAGTTATCAAACATATATGGTTTTTGTTTTTAAAAAACAGAAAACCAAAAACAAAAAACCAAAAACAGAAAAACCAAAAACCAAAAACTGAAATGGTTATCAAACGGGGCCTAAATTACAGATTTAGTCTTTGAACTTTTAAATTGGTGTCTATTTAATTTTTACATATATTTTTTAAATTGGGATTTCTTGAATTTTTCAAATTTATGTCTATTTGATTCATAAACTTTGAAAAGTGTCAATTGATTCTTAAACTTTCAATTTTGTGTTTCAATAGATTATTGAATTTTCAATTTTGTTTTTTAATAGATCCTTCACCTATTCATTGTTTTTAAGAATTCATGGGCCTACAGACAAGTTATTGATAGTCTTGGGTCATATTAGACATAAATTCAGATTTATATCTAATGGTTTAGTTGATTTGTAAAAATTTTCAAATACTTCATAGACCTAAGTATTAGACACAACACATATTAGACATTTTTTAAGTTTAGGGACCTATTAGACACAAAATGAAAAGTTCAAATACATATTAGATGCTTTTTAAATTTCAGGGGTCAAATAGACACTTACTTGAAAGTTCAATAACTAGACTTTGTGATTTAACCAATTAAGTTTGTTTAAAAGATTCATTTCCAGCCAATCTAAACATAATTGAGTATCCACCCTCACGATAAGAGATCCATTCAGAATTTGAATTCAATGTTTCTAAACAAATGATTCTAAGTAGGTAGTCACCATGAAGTTTAAAGTTATTGAGTTATTTTCCTAAAATATACTTGCACGCATCTTGACTATTTTACAAACAACCAATTGAGATTATGTATTTTTAGTTTACTCTTCCAAAATTTTTAAATATATATATAAAAAAAAATTAGTTTAAAATATCTGTTTTGATAAATTAAAACCTAATTGAGTGGATAAATTACCATATTAAACATTTTCTTCTTAGCAGATTGATTCAATGACTAAATTTAAATGGTTTTTATAGTTAGCTTTGAGCAAATTTTTATGACTTGATTTTGTCTTCTATTTGTTGAACTTGGTGGGATTTATTGTCGAGTCCTCCCGTTAAAAATCTTTATATTTTCAAAAAATCTTCCACTACTACTATTATTCCAGTTTATAATTCAACTCCATAAATTTAAAATTTCGAGGCTAAAATTTATTGTTCACATGGTTAAATAAAAAAGAGTAAAATATTCTTTTCAGAAAAAAAAAAAAAAAAAAGAGTAAAATATGGAAAAACAGTGAAAAAGAGAATCTCAAATTTTGGGTCCGGAGGAATAAGCAAACTGAGAAAAACGACAGAAATTGCCGCATGGTTTTCCTGTGCATGAATAATCCTATAAAAACAAACAAATAAAGAGGATCCACAGTTTTCAATTATTTATTTATTTATTGAGAATATTCAATTATTATTTATTATCTCTATTTATTATTATTATTATTATTATTATATATTATATATTAAATTCTCCTATATTATTAATTATTAAATTTTCAGACGCAACTTGGCTCCACAACTTACAAATTTTATTATCCAACAGAAAGTTTTATATATATATATATATATATATATAATTTCCATTAGTTTATATATTTTATTCCCTAACGAATTATTTTCTTTAATTTTTTATGCAATAAAAGTATCAAAATTAATATCCAATCGTGGAGTAATATATATATAATAAATTTAGGAAAAAAAATACACATTTAGTCTATGTGATTTGGATTAGGTTTTATTTTGCCACGTCAACATTCCATTAATATTTAACAGAAAAATTGATGGAGGGACTAAAATGAAACGAAATCCAAACCTCAGGATTAAATTATTGAGTTTGAAAATTCAGGGACCAAAAGGAAATCTAACACAAACCTCATGGACTAAAAGTGTGTCTTTCTCAATATTATATCAATGATTTTTTTTTTTATACAATAGGTAGGTGGAAAATCCATGCTAATTGAACTATGTTAGTGTAGCCGACCATCTAATTAGTATCACCTAAAGTATTTATTCTAATATTTAACTCCTACAATAGATTTGAGAATTAGTTTTAAAAAAAGACAATTAGATGTATCTATAATGTTTGTAAGTATTATATAATTTACAAGAGAAGGGTAGTCGTTGACTAAATTTGTGTAAATTAAATTAGCTTGCGATCGTGCTACCAATTTTAAAATTTGAGATTGGTTCTCAAATTTTGATAAATTATTGTTAATTAATTAGATTTGGACCATATGATTGGATAGAAAATTTCCAAAAATAGATGCAGCTTGGAAATTGCAATAAGTATAACGTGTGTGTATTGGCTTTTGAGTGTGACACTTAATACATATATATATGTTGCGAGGACAAATAAAAGAAAACAATCGAGTAGTTAGTTAGGCGGACTTATCATTTAGTCTAATCATTTGATGTGTATTCAAAAGTTTATGTTAAATCTTTGAGTTCAAAATTTATGTAGGATGGGAAAAAACAACCGTTCGAGTTGAGACATCGAAGACATTAAAAAGTAACATTGTCATATCAATATATATAAATTATTCCATTTGATTCCTAACCGGTAAATATTTGTTATATTTTTTGAATTTTCAAATTAACATTAAAACCGTTTGGTAACGTTCTCGTTTCTTGTTTCCGTTTCTTCATTTTTAATAAAGAAAAATAGAATTTCATGACCCTAACACCTATACATTTAATAATAATAAACCTATATTCTTATTTATGTTTGGAAAAAATTGGAAACGGAAACAAAAAAGGAGAAACTAGTTTTAGTTGTTCCCAAAAGTTCTATATACAAATTTTGGGAGTGTTTCTAAAAAATGAGAGACAAGAAACATACATAGTTATTAAATGTTTAGATTTCTTAATAAAATTAGAAAAGGAAACCAGAAACGAGAACGTTACCAAACGGGCCCTTAAAGACCAATGCTAGATTTAGACTTATACAATAAAAGAAAAAGAAAAAAGATTCTTAATAAACAAAGAAAAGAAAAATCTTCTTGTTCATTATTTTACTTGAGTCTCTTTTGTTTTATTGAAAGAGTTGAACAATAAATGATCGAAGATATATGTCTTAACCAATCAAAGACATATACAAATGTAAATAATCTAACATTCAATGTTATGAAATGTAACAATAAATATCTTATCCACTGAGCTATACGGAAAACAAGCAAACAATATATCTTCGTCAACTTTTTTTTTTATAGTTCGAGTGGAAGAATTCGAATCTCTGAACCTCTTGGTGAAAAGTGCATGTCAATTACCGTCGAACTATGCTCACTTTAGCTATCTTCGTCAACCTTAGCTACGAATCGATTGAGAGAAACCTAGATATTTTAGGTAAAAGAATAAAAATCAAAACTCAAAGGATGAGAGAAAAAGAGCTAAAGAAAAAATGGACAAGATCCCATTTATTACAATAGAGACTTGAAAATACATATTGACATGACACAATTTGCATCAAACATTCACACACAACCATGTGTATTTAAACAAATCCAACCCCTTCAAATCCCTCTCTAAATCAACCAACCAACCAACCAAATGGACTCCACCGCCGGCACCACCGCCATTCTCACCACCATGCTCCACAACGCCGCCGCCAACAACAATCTCCCAACCGAATTCCTCTGGCCACGCGCCGACTTGGCCGCCATTGCCGACGACCCAGAAGAGCTTCAAGAGCCACTGATCGACTTAGCCGGTTTCCGGCGAGGCGACGCGGCGGCGACTGCGGAGGCCGCCGCCCTCATCCGGCTGGCCTGCCGGAACCACGGGTTTTTCCAGGTGACAAACCATGGGGTGGACCCGGATCTGATAAAGGCGGCTTACGATCAGGTGGAGACGATTTTCAAGATGCCTTTGGTTAAAAAGATCAGTGTTCGAAAGAAGCCTGGCAGAGTCTCCGGATATTCGGGGGCCCATGCAGAGCGATTCTCCTCCAAGCTGCCATGGAAAGAGACCTTCTCTTTTGAGTATTGTAGCCGAGAATCTCAACGCCTCGATGTTCTTCATTACTTTAAATCCTTGTTGGGATGCGACTTCGAGAACACTGGGTGAGTCGTGTCAAAGTGAACTACTCATCCCACTCTTCTAAACAGGATGTCACCTTGTTTTCATATGTGTCTGTTTGGTTTTTGAACTTTTAAAAAGTTTCTGACGACGTTTTGAATTTTTATTCTTTTTAATGATTGTGTTTTTGTTTAGTCCTTTATGTGCTTTAAATTGTTTTTAATGGGACAATGAGCACGTTTGTGTACTTTGAAGTGTTTTTATAGATCTTTTAAATTTTCGTCAACTTTCGATTGTCATTAGTTGTATTTCAAATAAAGTTTTATAGCATTGTGTTTTATTTGTGTCTCTCCCTACTTTTGAAGTTGTTAATTTGGGTCCCATTTATTAATTATTTGATTTTTTAAATTTAAGTTTATAAACATTTACTTTTATCCGTCTTCTTCTCATGTTTTAAAAAATTAAGTCAAGTTCTAATAACTAAAACAAAAGTTTTTGTTCTTGGAATTTGATAAAAAATTCAAACGTGTTCTGAACAAATATGAAAACCATGATAAAAAAATCGAGAGAAAACAAACATAATTTTCAAAACAAAAAGTCAAATGGGGTCCTAGTTAGTTTACTTTAATGCGTTACCTGTCTATAGCATATGTCACATTAGCATTAAACTAACCAAATTGAAAGTTTAGAAACTCATTAAAAAAAACTTTTTAAACAACACAGAAACAAACATAGAATCCACTACTGCAATTTTTCTTAAGCCGTACAAGCACTAAATAGACGCAACTCTGAAAGCCGAGAACCGTAATTTATAACCGTTTCGGGTTTGTGTGTTTTGTGAAGATGGGTGTACCAAAGATACTGCGAGGAGATGACAAGAACAGCACTGATGATAATGGAGCTTCTGGCAATAAGCTTGGGAGTGGAAAGGCTCCATTACAGGAAGTTCTTCGAGGATGGAAGGTCAATAATGAGATGCAATTACTACCCACCATGCGAGAACGCAGGGCTGACGCTGGGGACTGGGCCTCACTGCGACCCAACGTCGCTAACAATTCTGCATCAAGACCAAGTCGGAGGCCTTGAAGTTTTTGCAAACAACAGATGGCTCTCTGTCAAGCCTCGACCAGATGCATTGGTCATTAACATTGGAGACACTTTTATGGTACCCTTTTGTTTTTGTTTTTGTTCTTGTCTTTTTTACGATACAACAACAACTTTCTCTTTCTTTTATTATGTGTGTTTGAAAACGACATGACAGAGAGGTGACAAAGCCCAATTTCAGTTGGGGTCATTTGCATTCAAAGAGGAATTAAAACATGTACAGAAGGGACAAAAGAAAGACAATGGAGAGAGAGAGAGAGGGGTTTGAGTGGTTTTTAGAGAGTTGGAAGGAAATGGGTAATTATGAGTTTTCGTGTGGGGGAGAGGATTTGAAGTTCTAACCTCTTGGTTGAGAGTATGTACCTTAACTAATTGAGTTCTGTTCAGGTCAGCGGAAAAAGAAGTAACCAAGAGAGAGAAAGGGGTTGTGGTGGAAAAGTTATACAACGTGTCATGATAGTAGCGTATTGATCTTGACAAATCTAACAATTATTTATCTTTTTTAACAAAAGTAAATAATCTCTTTTCCCTCTCTTACTGGTAAAAAAAAACCTAAGGGCAGTCAATAAAGATTCATGTTGACCAGTCAGAAGGTAAGCCTTATCCTTATTCTACTTTCCTAATAAAAAAGCTCACAATAGAGTTTTTTGTTCTAGGAGTTGGAGTTATGAAATCTAGAGTTGTTTTGTCTTAGGAGTTTATAAGTTTGTGAGTCTCACAATAAAGTGTTAGAATAGGAGTTAATAAGTTTGTGGGATCCACAATAGAGTGTTGTAATTGATTAATAAGTTTGTGGATCCCACTATTGGATGGGCCAAATACCACAACCAATCTTAAAAGATGTTGTTTATAAAAGTAGTCCTTATTATAAATCGCATTGTTCCAGTCTCCTCAAATAATGATAATAACAATTACGAGCGAACGATGCAGGCACTGTCGAACGGGGCGTACAAGAGCTGCCTGCACCGGGCGGTGGTGAACAGGAAGAGAGAGAGGAGATCACTGGTGTTCTTCGTGTGCCCAAAAGATGATAAGGTGGTGAGACCCCCACAAGATTTGGTGGGCAGAGAAGGGCCAAGAAAGTACCCTGATTTCACATGGTCAGATCTTTTGGAGTTTACACAAAACCACTATAGAGCTGATGTTGCTACACTCCAAAGCTTCGTCCATTGGCTTCGAGCCTCTCCCTCATCCAATTCCATTTAATTATATATACACAAACAATTCTCCCTTTGTCTTCTTTCTTGTTTTCTTCTTATTCATATTCTCTCTCTCTCTCTCTCTCTCTGCTTGTCCTTCTCTCTGTTTCTATCTATATTCCATTTCCAAGCTCTTCCCTAAATGTTAATGATGCTGTTGCCTTTTCGCCCTTTTATGCCTTCTCTCTCTGTCTCTCTCTATCTTCTTAGGGGTGCTTGTTTTGTTTGTTAATTTGTACATTAGAAGGTGGTAATGATTGATCAACATGAGCGTAGCTCAACTGGTTCAGATGATATATGAGACTAAAGGGTTAAAGGTTTGAATCAACTTCCTGATTTATGGATGTGTTGTTGTATGTATGATGATTTATGCTACAAATTTGAAGGAATTGAATCGAATATATATCTTGTTGGACTACGTGTTGCTCTTTTTGTTGGGTTAAGTTAAAATACTGTTTGAACTTGTGTTCAAGTAACCTGATTCTAGAGGTTAGATATAACCTGTCTAAACATAGTTCAATTAGTATTGATAATCTCCCTCTAAAGATGAAAGATTGGAATCCAACTTGCTTGAATTGTAATACAAGAACAAAGAAAGATAATGACTTGTTGAGTTTGTACTATTGAATATTATTTATTATATCAATATTCATTTAATTGAGCTAATGAATGATTTTTTTCTTAAGAGAGTAAATTAAATTTTATTACAAACTTATGTTATTTATATTCTTAATTAAACGTCATTTTAATTTGTTTTTAAATAAATATTTTTATAGAAATTTTGTATTAGTGTCTTTAAAAAAAAAACCCTATATATGATTATTTTATTTTTAAAATGTATGTAAAGATTTTCAACTCTTGGATTATCTTAGGTTATGGTTTTGGGACCTCACCTAAGGTGAGATTGGACCAATCCCAATGTGGAAGTGGGACTAGTCTAATCCATCAAATATTAACTTTTGGTCTATCCTCCAATTAAGTTTAAATATACCTCTAAATTATAAAAATGTTATTCAACGAGAGACTACCATAATATTGCTGCCTCTTAACAACAATTGGATATAGATTAAAAAATCTACATGCCCCTAACAACCACCGGATACAAATTCAAAGTACTTTTACAATTTCCTCTCATAGATTCAATGGTGCAAAATTGCATGTCACGTCATGACAACCTCCTCAAACAATTTCTCCCAACCCATGAACTTTTTAACAACCCTAAGCTATAATCACTCTTTGAATAATCACAATAAATGCCTCAGGCAATACAACATTCTTAATCATGTAACATACCATCAACATTATCATGACTTGAATTGAGAAACATTCAAGGACAAGTTTCTAGTTGACCATAGCCAATTAGAGACATGTTAACTCTAACAAAGTAGACTAGCTCTGTCAAGGTGTGTCTATGTTTTTGTATGGTAAGGTTAAGACATTTGAACTAAACACTATAAATTGGTCTATCTCCTTCTTGTCCTTTTTGTGACATGGTTTGTCACAATTCACTTCCCTAAGATTTAGCAGTCAAGAATATCAACAATTGATGCCTCCAGCAGCCAACTGTAGCCCTAACTTCATCAATTTCAAAGTTCAAGTACAATGAACAATTAATTCACAACATTCTAAGGATTACTCTCAGGTATTTTATGTATTTATTGTAACTGATATAGTTTCAATTATATTTTATTAGCTTACTTGTAATGTTAAAATTGTTAACATAGGGTTATAAACACAGACTGTGCACTGTATCCTAAGAGATGTCTACAAACCTAAAAATGAGGTCAGATTGCAAAACAAATTGTCCTTTCTGTCAAAACAGAAGGACAAACACAAAGAAGATAAAAGAATCCTCATTTTCTCCCTTTTCTACGAGAAATTATTAAAGGCCATAACGATGTAGTCAACAGTTTTGCATCATTAGATATATAAGCGAGACAGTGCAGAATACTTCAAATTTGTATCCAGTGGTTATTAGAGAGCATTTAGATTCTCAAATCCACGTCCAACGACTATTATGAAACAGGCATATTGTGGCGGCCTGCGGTTCCATTCAATAATTCTTCCTTTTCTATCGTGAAGGTATCAGAAATAACCATTTGAAAAACTAAAGTAAAAATGAGATATTTACAAGTAGATGAACAAGTTTTTATAAATTGAAATCAAGAAGGACAATAGTTTTGAACGAGCTGATATTGTTACAACTTTTTGGCATTACAGAAACATAACTGCAGAGATCCTTCTAACAGTGTAACTTTTGAGACAGTGTCCTAACCCCTTTTGTAATAAATTTACAACGAATTCCTTCAACAAGAGAATAATTACTACACTCCACTTACAGTGATACACCCCATTTCATGTGAAAAAGAGAGACTTGTCTCTTTAATCTTAACCCATAAAAGTTGGTTCATCTTCCTCAGCAGTTTACAAACTGTACAGTCTCATAGATTTGGGAAGTTATTTTATGATGGGGATACTTTATCTATATAACTGTAAAGTAACTTCAATACTAAGATACATCAAGGGGCGTCGAGGAAGTTCTTTTATTTAGTTAGGAATATAGTCTCACGCGCATCTTTATAGGTTCTCGACACAACGGGCACGTTGAGATGGTTACACCACAATCCTTGCAGGTCTGGAAAAAGAACAGAAAATAAATAGTAGGCAAAGGAATTTGGAATGAATTTGATAGAAATTTTTTCAAGCCAAACTGCAACCTAACTCTAGCACTGTGAAGAAGTTCCATGGTAGAGAACTTACTGTATGACCACATGCAAAAGCCATGTCCTTTGGATTTGTCAGGCATATTGGGCAGACCTTGAACAAGGGAAAATTAATTTAAAAATTTATATTAATGAAGCCAAAACATTGAAGAAGAAAAAAAAGAGTTCAATTTCCAAGGTTATACTCTCACAACTCGATGCCTTTTCAGCAGGACAAATTCACTTCCCCAGTTTATCAGAGATTCATCTGAATTCTGATGTGATACCCGAGTAACTTGTACTTTATCTATGCAGTTTTATCCTCCGTTTCATCTCCCTACTTTATCAATGTCCCTTAAAAACTTTTTTGCTTGTTCACCCGAAGTCCCTCCCTCCCTATATTCATAACTTAAGAAGCACGGACACCGATTCATCCAAACATGCTCCGGACACGTGTTCAACATGCAAAACAACATGTTCAATATTTTATTGTTTTTTTTCTCTTGGATACGTCTAGGACACACCTTAGACACGCTTGGACACACTTGAAAATTAAAACTCATTCTGGAAAAGATTAAAAGCCAAGCTCCAACCAACGTAAAAAGTAAAAAACAAAACTCATAAAATTTTAAATTAAAAACCCTAAAAAGTAAAAACCATCTAAGGGTTTGTGGGTGAGGTCCTCCACCCCCTTCATCACTAACTGCTGCAATTGCAAGTTTCTGTCTTTCTTTTTTTTTTTTCTAAACTTCATAGAAACAGAAGTTATAGAGGACCTCTGAATTCTAACCTTTCCATATTTAGTGTCTGTGTCCGTGCTTCTTAGTTCGTAACGCTATGACAATCAATCTTAAACCCCAAAATACAACAAAATTTTCCTAGATTATTTGTAAAGCCACACATGCCTGTTTTTCCCATTCTTAGAAAACTCCATAAATAAAATGAAAACGAAGTTACCGATCCAGACGAGGTACTCTGTTTTTCAGCATTTACATTCTTCAAATTTTGGTTTGCAACTGCATTGTCATGATTGATGACTTCAGGAGGAGGAGGAAGTGGCCCTGCACTTGTGCCATATACAGATTCTCTCCTGCATAATAGTCACTGTCATTTTTGCAAATCCAAAATAGGAATTGTAAATTCACTTGGAATTGAAAATCCTGGCTTACTTTGAATACTGCAGAGAGAGGGTGGCTCGGTATTGAAAAGGAATTTCCATGAGTGCAGCCAGGGCAAATGCTGCTTCCTTCTTTGATTCTTCTTTGCTCTCAGACATGATTTTTGTGAAGTTTACAAACTGGACCCATACAGAGAAGCAGATATTAAGTGAAGTTACAAACTGGACCAAACACAATCAAACACCAATTTCCACAGTTTTCATATGACAATAAAACCAGCCGCAGGTAGTCATGAAATTATAGAATGCTAGAGAGATGTAACAGCTAACCAAAATCAAGAACAAAATTCAGTAAAATAATACTTTTTAGGGAAAAAAAAGTTGAACTGATTTCTGGATTACTTGAGCACAGTATACAATAATAACCAGCACGAATATTTAAAGAAAGCAATGTTAATCATCTTAGTTTTTGGAAATGAATTGTAAATGTTGAATTCAGATCTCCAAGAAAAAAAATTACAGCAAAGTGGTTTAAGGATATCCCACAACATTAAATGAAGTTGATAGAAAATGCAAAATACACCACCACAAGATTCGATTTTAATTCAAAATAAACTCATATTCAAGACCATTTCATAAAATTATAAAATGACCAAGCATGTAGATTCAATGAAATATGATTTAAATACCTGGAAATTATCAAATGCACGCTGAGGGATGTTATCATCAAATTGCCGCATAGCATCCCAAGGTCCATCCCCTACCCCGATTAGAATGATTGACAGAGGATAATAGCTGGTGATTCAAATGTTATGAGACTTCAAGCACAAAAGCAACCAAACTTTATAAAAATTATTGTTTTACCTAGCAGCAACAATGGAGTTTATGGTTGCCTGCTCTTGAAAACTTAATCTACCAGGTGGTGTGTCAGGATTTCTTGTAACCTGTTTGATATTATACAATTTTAGGACTTAAGAGAACGAAGTATACATGAGACAGGGAGAAGAAAGAAAAAAACCAAACACAGAAATCTAATAACCTGTCCATCCGCAACAATAACAAGGACATGATACTGCCAATTGCTTTTCTCAACAATGCCAATTGCAGCATCTATAACAGGAGCAAAAGAGGTTGGACCTACATAAATAAGCTTAAGTACATCGTTAGGACCGTTATAACTTAGGAAGAAGAAAATTACATTGAGCAGCCAAAGCATTTTAGAAAATAATCCACAGATGGCAATCCTCAAAAGAATGGTAAATAGAGAATGCATGGAAAGCTCTTAAAATAATGTAAATAAACATATTGCACTAAATGTCACAGTTCTTCATAGGCAGACAACTCAGATTTGTAAATGCTAAGCCATGAAACAAGAAAGAATTAACAACTACTGAAATAAACCTGACTAAGAAATGATAATCATAATAGCACAATTGTTACAGATTTTATAAAGAAACATTTTCATTGCTTTATGAAATTTACAAAAGAAAGTGCCTAAGCATGGCAAAAAATTTAGCAAAGCAAACCTCAAGTTAGTACATACCACACTTATGGAATAAATACAAACAAATTTTGACTTAGGCTTAAAGAAGAAACAAAAAGAATAATATTCCCATAGCATTTCAGTAATTTTCGTAGAGACCTTTAAGAACCTTCAATTTCTAATTGATCCATAATTCCACCAAACCACTCAATAGCCTTTCCTTTTTTTTTTTTTTTTTAAATAACTCAATGGCCATTAAGCCACGAAATTAGCATTATAATTGAAGTGGCAGCCACAAAAACCTTGGCATAGATGTTTTCAAAGTCCTAGGCATTGGAATTTGAAGATTGAACAGCCCAAGTAACTTCATCCACTAAACCGCCAGAAAGGAACAAGAGAGACAAATGATCGGTAGTTTGGGAAATTTCTATATAAGCAGCACCAATCAGGAATTCCACGAGAAATGAACTTCCTTCTTTGGATTTTTATCCTTTGGTTGACACCATCCCAACTCAAAGACCATACATATGCTCCCTTCCTTGGGAGTCAAAGCTTTCCAAAGGACCTTACAGAAAATGGATTGCAAAGGAAAGACTCATTGCATAAGAAATGTGAAAAAGAGGAAACTGCTTTTTCTGAACTGTCACACCCTCAAATCATACCAGGAGACAGCAGGAAACCCTCTAGAATTAAGAGAAGAGACCACCACAAAAAAAGACTCATGAAGGAAGAAGAATATCTTCTGTGTAAATCAAAGCCAAATATCTTACGATCCTCTATGTCCACACTCATCCTTATAAACAATAGAGAAGGAAACGAAAGAATGGAAGGAAGAAGAGAGTAACTACAGAAATTATTACATTTTTGTCCCATTTGGGGGAGGAGTTCGCTTATCTAAGTCCGTAGACCAAATGCCGTTTTTGTCATATGAATGACAAATATACTCAACATCAGGAACTAATATTATTATAGTTATCAGTTGACAGGCTTTGTATATATCAACACAACACCTGCATGGACATAGCAGTTGCATGGTAGAGAAGAAAAAAGGATAACAAAAATTAGCTCTGTTATGACCCGTACTACGTTGGTGACAAATAGCAAAATAAATTTGTAAAGTTAACTGAAAAGTTCAAATGAACCTGATAAATTCAGGTATGGCAGAATTTCTCTATATCGAGAAAGAGCTTCCTTGAAACCTCTACATGGCCTGTGATCAGGATAAAAGCTGAATACATGCTGATCACATGTTGATGCTACAGAAAAAGAAGTTGAAAATAAGGTAGTTAGGCAAGCGAAAAATTGGTTACTAGCACTAATAAAGGATTTAGCAATAATTAAAACCAATACTAACCATCACCAAAACCAAGACAAGGTATCAAGCCATCGTCATCAAAAGGAGATAATGTCTGACCAATAATAGAAATTGCTTGCTCATATGGATTGGGTATGCTGCTAATAGAATGCAGACTTTTTCTTCTGAAAGAATGCCTGCCTGCAGCAGTGAAATGTAATTTCTAGCAATCTGTGGAAGCATTTATAAGCTTCATTCATAACAATTGTTAAATAAAGAAAGATTCACCTGTCCACTCATTGCTCTTTGTAAAGTCAATACCGAGAATTAAATTTGATGATTCAAGACCTTCGTGTCTCAATGCAGATATAACCTGAACGAAGTGTCATGTATTTCCAGCATGCAAGTACTTGTATGAATGTCTGCTTGAGGGGTACGGTGAAATTGATAATAAAGAAAGAAAAAATATGAAGCCTAACTTTCAAATATATTGGCAGGAATAACATACAGAAATTAACTGTTCATAAAACAGTTCAACGTACAAAAGAACTTCGAATAGATAAATATGGAATTGAGCCAATTTAGACAAATTCCTCAACTATGGAACTCCTAGAAATTCTCCATAATTATTATGTCCACATATTTTTAAGAAGATTCAGATCTCTCCCCCATGCAGAAGTTGGTTAGGAAATGTTAAAAACACTCAACTTTTATCTCAACCACTTTATTGGGGAGCCCTTTAGTAAGGATGTCTTAAAGTTAAAGCTTTTAAAAAGACTCGAATGGATAAAGTCTCATTCTATCTAAAAACATACCTAAGCTACTTTAGGACCGGAGTCCTCTTGCATCCAATTTCACCCTCTACATATAACTTGCATAGGACGCAATCTTGCTTCCACTCAATGTTTTAAAAGGCTATTGAGGCTTACGCCTTGAGGCTCGCCTCAAGGAAAAGCTCTAACTTTTAGCCTCAAGACTTACACCTTCTTTGGACCATAAGAGGCTTACGCCTTTAAAAAAACGCACTGAGGCTTAAAGTCTCTACGCCTTATAAAATGGTTAGAAGAATAGTATTAATTTTCCCCTTCTTTAAAAATATATACGTTTGAGTTGTTACAATTTGAAATATTACTACTTTTACCACTTAGGCTTTAAAAACATTGAAAATAAAAATTTATAGAATAAGTCAATCGTATAAGTGATAATAGTAGTGATGTTAAAGATATACTTGTAGAATTTTTGTTCAAGTAGCAATTCAAGGGGTGACTTTTTCTATACTTTTATACAAGTATCATGTTTAGCATTACTTGTTCACACAAATCTAGGATTTACATAATGTTTTTAATTAAAATTGAGGCTTACGCCTCACACCACCTCGAGGGCGCCTTTAGCCTTTTAAAACATTGCTTCCACTTCATCCATCTTCATTCCTCTTAGCATACCCTAGCTCGTCATCTCTAATACCAAAGTTCATACAATGCATGGAAGATGAGAGGAATATATGAATGTTGTTATCAATTACAATTACTAACATCAGACCTTTTGAGAGGTCTAGAATTCTTCTTAGATTTCACCAATTACTTCACCAACTTTTCTCTCTTTTCCTTTTTTTTAGAGAAAAAAAATTGAGCTTTCATTGAGAATGAATGAAAGAATATATGGGCATAAAAAAAGGAGAAGCCCATAAAAAGGGAGCCAAACTACAAAAATGGAAGTATTTGATTACATAAGGGGTTAACATCAAACTAGCAAAGAGCAATTCCACGACTGAGAAGACTATATATATGTATGCTTGTGTATGATGTTTATTGCTTCAGGCAACCAGTCAGCATGTGTTTCGATCAAACATGATTGGAAAACATATTTACAAAGAATAATGTATAAACTTGAATGAAAAACATCCAAACTATCTGGAGGTGGAGTTGAAGAGAATCCAGTCTAAGGAATTTGATAAATATATGATATTTTTTTGATCTTGTATGTTAGTATTGTATTTGTTCAACTAAACGCTAAGCCTATTCTACTAAATGAATTGTGTTCAATACTTATCCAACAGTTCTTTACAGATCCTCCTCCTTCAATGTCTAAACAACCAAGATGGAGGTTATTCTAATCAAGTGGTGGCAAACAAATAATATGAAACTGGAAAATTTCCATCAATGATGACCAACATGAACAAAACTCATGCATATCAACAGTCTTTATATATATATATATATATATATAAGAAACGAGGTATGTCAACTATCCAAATCCGAAATAAATGGACAATCTAAAGGCCATATCCCTAGGGATGAGGCATCCCTAAGTCTAAATAGAGGAATCAAACAAAAAGCCTCAAATCTAAGTTAATGAGAAAATGGGGAGTGTTACAAAAAGCCTAAACAGAGGCGTGTCAACAATCAAATGCCTCCAAGTTATAGGTGCTACGTTGATAATACCATAGAAAAGCTAGGTTTGTTAGTGAATTGTCCTAAACAAGCATAGAATATAAAGATGGCAAGAAATGAATGTAACGTTGTATTGTATTTGGCATAAAAGAAATGATGATTTTTAATATGTCAAGTCCACAATGGAATGAAGTAATCTGATCTACTCATCGATAATCAGAAAAACCAATCAAACGACACAAATATTGCAAGTGGGGTTATATCTAGTTAGATTTTAGAAGAAAAAAAACCAAAAAGGTAATGAATTAGAAAAAATATAGATTTTGTTCAGCATGCTTCATACATGAATTAAGCAGCCAGGATAAATGAGTGAACCTGATCCAATGAGCTGAAATTATCAGCAATATGCCGATAATCTATTTGGCGACGATGATCTGAATCCATCTAACTCTCTGCACACAAAAAGGTTCAAGCAGGTTCTCATTGACGTTATTATAATATAGTAGTTACATATTCCCCAATCTCAAAGGTGATCTTCAAGAACGCCAAATACACATTCCTCCGTACAATTGAGCATAAGCATTAACTCCAAAAACATATTTAACTTGAAGAACATAAGAATCCAATAGGATGGCTTTCTCTCTGAACTTGAATCATTGAAAGCAACATGACAAAATCCACATGCACAGCACCCCAATATTTTACAGTTTGAATACTGAAATACCATATCAGAACAAAAGTATTTGATATCAATTATCATGCCACCTATCAGATCATTCTAACTTGCTAAATCAAACATTGGAAATTGGTAGCTAAAATTGGGGCAAATGCGATAGGGTACTTTGCTTGCTGAATCAAAATAATGGGTAAGGGAGCGAATTGAATTCAGAGCTCTGTATCCAAATTCCAAGCTAAACAGAGCTTACCCAGAAGGCAAATCAAGCCATGGAAGCCCAAGTTCATTAAAATAAAAGAAAAGGATGCGTTAAGTTCAGTTCAAAGCATAAGTAAACGATTACGTCTAAGAGCAAGCAGCAACTCACAGAGAAAAGAAGGGAGAAAAGAGAGCTTTCGATGGCCTGCAGCAATGGAAAGAGATGCGAACGGAGAAGAAGGTCAAAAGGGAAGCTACAGCAGTGTTTGAAAATGCGATATCCAAATGATTAAAGTGGATATATTGGAGAGATTCCTTCTGCTGTTTCTTGAAGCAAAAGGTTAGTTGTTAATGCGTGCACCCATGTTCAAATGGGAGTAAAGCCAGGAACTTTCCACCTTTTTTAATGAATGAATTCAAACCTACTACAAAGCAGAAAATAATTTTCTTAAGAAAAACAAATATATTTTTATATTATTTATACACTATTTAATATTTTTAATAAATTATATAAAAAAAAATTGTTGCTATTATTATTATATTGTGGGAAAATAATAGTGTAACGTTACTGAATTATTTTGAGATAGTAATTACTTTTTTAATACTATAGTAATTAAAATTAGGGAATATTCTGTTTTACCCATTTTTACTCTCTATTACCTTCATATACTAGTCAAGGTGAGCATAATTCTATCCTAATTCTACTAAAAAAAAAAAAAAAAAAACTCTATCGTAATTAGCGTGTACCATCAACCAAAAGATGTGAGATTTAAATCCTCACCCTCAATGTTGTTGAACTAAAAACACATCTTCATATACTAATTTAGCAAAAAAAAAAAAAAAAAAAGTAAGAATCTCTAAAAAAATTCAACATGTAAGGTGGAAGATTTGAATTTCTATCCTCTTGAATTAAATTACATTATATATATTCCTTTTTAAAAGTTTTAGATGCATAATTAAATCACTCATTTCAGGATGCTAACTACTTCATCTAAGCATGGCTCGTCTGATTAAGACATATATTTTCAACTAAAAAGTTAAAGATTTGAATATCTTCACATGTTGAACTAAGAAAATGGTTAAGGTATTGTACCATTACTTAAAGGGAAAAAGTTTGAATCTTCCCGACATTTTATTTAACACAATATATATATATATATATATATATATATATAATTAAATCATAATATTTACTTTCTCATTCTAGGGAGTGAAACTACTTTTTCAATGGTAATTAATATGTAACTTCCATTAAGAGGTAAAAAAAATGTACTTTTTAAAAAGTGAACAGTATTGAATATACACCCAAAAATATCCAAACAAAGCGACGGTTGCGGGAGTTGGAATTCATAATGGGTATTTATGGCCTTGTTTAATAGTTATATTCATTATGGGAATTTATGATCATGTGGTTTACTAATTTTAAGAACAGTTTTATTAAATTCTTAACAAAATTTCATATATGATTTGCAAAAGTCAATTTAATTTTAACTTTTTATTATAATTTTCAAAAATTAAAACAGAATAAACAAATTTGTGGTAAACCAGTATGGTTCTTAGAAGCACAATGTTTCCAAAACATTCTTAAATTATTGGTTGAATTGGACCAGTGGGATTAGGTATAGTTTATTTATAGAAATTACTAAGAAGACAAAAATAGAGATGTCAAATTGGAATAACTTTTCTAATATTGTAAGTCCGGTCGATAACTATTTGGTTTTTTAAAATTAAGTTTATAAACACTACTTTCACATAGAAGTTTCTTTGCTTTTCTAATACCCTTCTTTCCATGTTTTTAAAAACCAAGCCAATTTTTGAAAACAAAAAAAAAAAAAAAAAATAGTTTTCAAAAACTTGTTTTTGTTTTTGGAATTTGACTAGGAATTCAAATGTATCCTTGACAAGGATGAAAACCATGGTAGGAAAATTGGGAGAAAATAAACCTAATTTTCAAAAATCAAATGGTTATTAAACGAGTCCGTATTTGTCAAGAATCAAAATATTAAAAAAAAATCAATTTTATTTGCTAATACATACACAATAATTAATTTAAATTAAATATCACGCTTATTATTACAAAGATTTCATATTTAATTCATTAGTGAAAATTTGAGCATAGTTCATTAGATAAGACATCAACTGTTATCCCAAGAGTCAATGGTCATATTTTCTATCTTCACAATTGTTGAACTAAAAATAATATATTTAAGCCAACAAGAGCATAGGCATAAAGTTGTACTAATAACCACAAGATATGTGGTTCGAATCTCCCACCCCCACATATTGTCAAATATATATATATATACACACACATATATATATTTAAATCATCATTAAAAAAAAATCTAGAGAGATTCACAATTGAATTCTTTGATAAAGCTAAATCCATTGCCAACACAAACATTTGTCAGCATTGACAAAAGAATATTGAGAATTCCTATTCTCGACGAGAAACTTTCATCAACAAATTTGTTTTTTTTTTTTTTTTTTTCAGTTCATCAACATTTGGAGATGGAGAGATTCGAACTTCTGACCTCTTGGTCAAGAGTATATATCAATTATCGCTAGATATGTTCGTTTTGGCCAGCAAATTTGTTGTGAGAACCACATTGGGGGATACTTTTGTGGACGAAAATATCATTTTGTTGACAAAAATCACCTACTCCCAACAGTTTTAACGGTCGTCGGAAGAAACATTACTGGTGATGAAATGGACAATTTGTCCATAGATATTGCTATACTAATATATATATAATTTTTTCCATCCCACGTTTCTTCGGAAATTTTGTTTTTATAAATGCATACTTGAAAATTAATAAACACGTTTTTTTTTTTCCTGAAACAGTCAAAAAAGAGAATAGTAAAAACATCCTTAATTTTATATAATTTTTAAAGCTTGCTTTAGAATTAAGGTAGTTGGCATTTGGCAAAAGTGAAAGCATTCTTAATATTATAATTTTTACAACTTGCTTTAAAAAAAAAGGTAGACAACTTTATAATTATTATAGATATAAGAAATCTTCTTTTCAAGAGTTGGGAGTGTTTTAATAAAATAAATAAATAATCAAAAGTCTAGAAAAATCCAATGAATCAACCAAGTTGGATTCGATATGCTTATAGTTATCGTAAAATTAATTGGAATAGAAACAAACAAAACAAGAAAAAGTATATTGTTGTTAAAATTTAATAAGAGTGCATGCACAATCCAATCCAACTGACCTGGATCGTGTTAGTTCATGAACAATTTTTTAAAGAACTGACACCTCCAAATTAAAACCAACTCAACCAGAAAAAAAATTCCAAAAATATCCCATTGTATTCAGTGATGTATATCAATTTTTAATCATAAATTTCCAATTTTATTAAATTCTACCTTTGTGTGTACAATTTTTTTTTTTTATCTTAAATTTAAATCAATATTACAATTTTTTACCCCAGTAGACTTATGAAAAAGATTTCTACATGCATTTAATTAATATATAACATATATCTAATATGAATTTGACTAATGAAATTTCAAAGAAAAATGACATTAAAGCTTGATTTTTATTAAAATGTGGGAATTTGGTCAATATTTTTAGATTAGTTGAAATTAGTGAGTTTTGAAATATCTTATTTCTATTAAGATAAAAATTATAAAATATGTTCAAGTTCAAAGTTATTTTTTTTTCATATATATATATATATTAATTAGTGTTGGATTAGATCAATTATTAGGATTAGGGTTTCTTGTTCTAGAAATTTCACTAAATGTCACAAAATTAATATATACTTCAAAAACAATGGGATATATGTTTTGTTTAAAAAAAAAAATCCATGAACTTCACATTTTAGTACCTGAACTTTAATTTGTAATAATTTAGTCCCTATATTTTAAAATTTATAATGATTTAATCCATATGGTGAAAGATGTTAAATACTATTCTTACATATGATGATGGATAAATTAACTATTAACCAAATAGCCTTATAAACTATAAAGACAAAGTCGTTAGGTGGTAAAATTGGCATTTAATTTTGATAGAATTTTTCATGATAGAAATTAAATTATTATATTTTTTTAAAGTATAAGGACTCAATTACATTATAAACTTGAAAATATAAAGACTAAATTGCTTCAAAATAAAGTTCAAAGATTAAATTGTTGATTTAATGAAAGTTCAAGGACCAAAAGTATCATTTTTTTTTTTTTTAAGCAGACCAAAAGTATCATTTAACCTATATGTTTTAGCTCCTAATTCAGGTGTTTTTCAATTTTATTCCAATTATTTATAAAATTTCAATTTAACCCCTTACATTCTAACATTTTTCAATATTCCACAGTGCAACTAAAAAATGTAAAAAAAAAAAATAATAATAAATAATAAAAATTTTAAAACAAGGACTAAATTGGAAAAAAAAATCAAATATAAGGATTTTTTTTTTTTTTTGAGACTTGATCATATATTTAAACACTTCTCAATTTTTACAAAGCACAAATTTAACCTTTAATATTGTATTTTGTATTATATTTGAATAAGAGGGAGATTTTACTTGTGCTATTCTTCTTTTTATATATAGTTCAATCGATTATCAAACGTCAACATCTAAGTTCAAAGAGACCTTTAAAGAAATGTTTAAAACTTCAAAAAGTAACTTTTTTTTTGTTATATCGATAAGTGTTCGGACCAGCTTACACGCACCTCGACTAATCTCACGGAACAACCGTCTGACCCTACTACACTTGGTTGCCAAAGAAACTCGTAAGATATTAAATATCCTAGGTAGGTAGCCACCATGAATTGAACTCATTCTCTCTAAGCCCTTTATTTTTTCTGACCCTTATTGGAAAAAGTATTTTTTTTCCAATCGTCAATGATCATTAAAAAGAGAACTAAAAACAAAATAAAAGAGAATTTTGGTATCATCCTTCATTGATTCGAAGTTCACAATAAAGATGTGCAAGAATGTATGTGACTTTTCATTAATAACTATCAGTATCATAGTACAGGGAAAACTGAACAGAGCAGCCTTTGAAGAAGGACTAGGTTGCAAAGGGGGGGGGCAGAAGAAAAATGAATTACACCCAAAGGCCCTCTAGATGAGATGATACACTGCCTAATTAGGAAGTAACATTGCCATAAAATTGAAACTTTGAATTACCAAAACAAAAAAGAATTTGACCTAACCTTTCCCCTCCTTGGCAACGAGTAGAGTGGTATGATGATGATAATAGTAAGCCTGCCATGGGCTCTAAGCAATTGCATATTGAAGTGTTTCAGACTCGTTTGGTCGCCACATCGACTTCTGAACGCACAGCAATCCTTCATTGTCTTTGAAGTAAGTAAACCGAACCTCCCATTTCATCGACTTGAACATGCTTTCCAGCTCGTTAACGGTTTCAGCATTGTCCCGGACGATGAGCTTCCCTTCTGGCCTGAGGATACGGTCCGTCTCTGCAACTAAAGCTGCTATATTGCACCTGTGTGTGGATCGAGTGATGCATTAGCAAAAGGCATAGTTAAGGAGAAGAGTGATAAATGATGGTGTTTGAGCTCACCTCGTTTTGGTCTTGGAGAAAAGATGATCTGCGTGAAGAAGGTCGTAGGACCTCGGGTAGGTGTTGAATGATTCGCACCAATCGTGATATATACCGAATAAACCTCGTTCGAAGATAATTGGGAGAGTATCAGCTGAGTCTATTGAGACGACGTTCATAACCCACACTTTCAAATCTTTCAATGCAGCAGCAAATCTGTGAGGAAGTAAAGGAATTACTCAAGTGACTAGAATAACCACATGCCCCAACACTTGAGGAATAGATTTAATAATTACAATATTACACACAACACAAGACTATAGAAGACTGAACAACTATTAAACCTGTGATGATTAGAGTTATACGGTTCTAAAATTAACTGAAAAATTTTATTGCCTGTGTACATAAATATGATAGCTATTTGAATTTTGATGTATATTTCCCGTGAGGGGAGGAGAATATTACCCTCCATAGACAGCCTTCATGTCCATGACATTTCGCACCGTTGACCAGTCGATTCCCATGCCAGTTAGATATGACTTCGTCACGACACGATTCCAGTGTTTATGATCTGCAGTAAAATCCTCAGGAGCAGCTCTTCCATAAACTCCAACCTGAGAATCCAACAACCAGTATGGTGGTTTCTCCAACCTTGATGGCCATTGCTCGGGCCATTTAGAACCACGTTCTGATGCATTTGTCGAGATTTTGTGCATGCATGCTTCGAGTGGCACATTCCTGCAGATGGTTTGAACAGATTCAGTTGTATTAGCTACAGAGCTATAAATTTTTTTAAAGAAAAAATCACAAGGAGAAAGAAAATCTGTTATGGCCTTCTAGTCTAAATGTGTTTAGTCTAAGCTTTGTGATTTCAAGAAAGCATATACGAAGGGGCATGATTCTGGACTAGAGGCTCTATTTATTGAATCATTTTCCAAGTAATTGGATCTTGGATAGGATGAAAGTACACATTTGTAAACTGGGGAAATTAAAATCATAACAGATAAGTACCAGGCTGCATTTGGATCATCTGAATCTGGGCAGACAGGGGGCTCTTTTTCAGGTCTCTGCTGATAGCAATCGTTATTGGTAGGTTTTCTATATATGGCTGCACTAACTCCATTTACCGTATCCTTGTTAATTGATACAAGTTCCCAGCACATTGCTTTCGTCAATTCTTTCATGGCTGCAAATAGTTCCACAAGATGCAAAGCTGTTAGAACATCTAAAATTTGAAGATCTCTAGTTTTAGATGTACTTGTTTTTTTTAAATGAGATACATGTACATTTATTACAACTAATATTTCAAAAGGATCATAAGGTGTTGGGTTTAGAAATTGCCAACCATTCCATATTCCAGCATCTTCAGCATTCTTCTGATAGACCGGTGTAGCAGACCACACAAAGAAGCCACCAGGCCGCAACAAACGATTCAGCTCCAACAGAAGCTTACCACCTGCACAGTTTCTTCAAAAGTGAATATTGAAACTCGAGCTATTGACAAAATGGTTAATTTCAGTCACTGATATAATGAAATTGAAGTCTATTCACTACATGATATATTAAAACTAATCGTGGCTCCAAACATCAGAAATTTAATCAATATCTCAAGAATCGAGAGAAAATATTTACTCAAACGTACTAATAATCACATTACCTTCGATGTGCCATGGTACCCTACAACGAGCACAATGGACAATATCAAAAACTCTTCCTGGGTAGGGAAGTCTTTTCGTGCCCATAACAGCAGATATAGCAGGAATTCCCCTCTCAAGTGCAAACTGGACTTGTGCTTCATGTTCATCTTTTGGGGCCAATGACATGGTTAGTACATCTCTTTCAAAAAGAAATCCTCCAAAGCTTGCCACCCCACATCCAACATCCAGAATCACACGTGATCGTTTTCCCCAAGCAATATCGTTGACAGACTGCATCATTCAAATTTTACTAGTTAGAAAAATTGTTCATTTGCTAAGGTTGTTAAGCATAAATCACAAAGCATTGTTCCTCAGTTCAATGGGTCTGTAGACTACAGTCATATTTCGTCTATTTTCAGATTGCATGACATTGTATACATCTAAGAAAGAAAAAACAAATTCACTCACAAGTATATTCAATTTAAACAAAAAGATTTTCCAAAGAAGTAACAGGAAAATAACAAATCAGACGATCATATAAATATATACACCATTAGCTTCATTGGTCGATTATCAATATCACACAACAAGACTTCCTCCAATCCAAAGCATCAGTAACAAAATAATAAATGAAGTATTATACAATGATTTTTTTCATAAGAATAGAAAATAAAATTTTTAGCTCCCAAAAAGTTACTAAAAAAAAAAGCTTTCTTCCAAAAATAACTCCTTGGACCATAGTAGTTAAAATGCAGAACTTTTTTGTGTTTGGTAATGTCATAAATTGGGCATTTCTTTAAGAAAAAACAGAGAAAGGTGCTATATCAATCAAAAGGAGGAAGGGGGCCGCTAATAGTGATACCCCGTGTGAGTTCCAGCGAGAATACAGTTAGAAAACTTGAATGTGTTAAATAAAGTTGTCGGTGGTGGAGGGCATTGATTAGATAAAAAGACATGGCATCGTTATTACAATGCAGGAGATTAAGTATCAAAAATACCACCAACAACAATAAAGATGCTAATATCCAAACCAAATGAGCATGTAACATATTATACTAACAGGAGCTCAAGGAGAAGTATGTTACCTCCTGTATGAAGTCAATGTAGTGAAGAGCACCGTGCTTGAACTGGGTTCCACCACCAGGAAATGTCAAGTATTCACCAGAAACTTTTACCCAATTCTGATGCCCCTTAACTTCAGCAAGTTTTGTGTGGGGAACATTGTAGTACCATATCTGCAGAAACACACTCAATTAGACCATCAAAGAATGAAGGAGAAAAAAGTAAAACAATTAAAAAACTGAACTTATAACATAAAGCGTATTTCCTGAAGTAGAAATGTTAAATCTCTTTAACCTTTTCCCTGCTAGTTGGCCATGCAATTGGGCGTCTATAGCCCTCTGGAAGTGAAACGAGGCAGGTTGGAGGTTCTTCTGGACAATGCCTCTCTCGATGTTCATAATGTTTTGTACTTCGAAGACTCCTAATTGCTTGCAAATTGTCGAGGCAAGGAATATAATCTGGTCCAGCAGTAACATTGCAAATTTTCCACTCATACCCAGATTTGTTCGTGGAAGATCTTTGAGTCTCTTTTTCATTCTTTGACTCTGCTGCCTGAGTTGACCATGCTCCATTTTGTGTTGTTGTTTCATTCAAAAGCTCCGACTGAGCACCAGAAGGAAACACCTCACTAGAAGTCAGGTTTTTGGATTGGTTATTTTCATTTGTATCATCAGAGCTTTTTTCATTTAGCTTCACATTCTCCCCTTCCTCCTGACCATTTTCATTTTCTCCATCTTTAGTATCATTTGAGTCATCTGTTTTTTTCTCACCATCATTTTTCTCCTCTGTATCATTTGAATTTGACTGTTTCTCGTTAGAATTTTCCTCAGAATCTCCCTGTCCACCAGATCCATTGTCACCAACCTCTTGCTTCGATTCAGAACTTGGTTCTCCATTTTCCTCCTTAGAATCACCATTTTCTGTTTTTTTTTCATCGTCTGGTTTAGTTTCTTCATTCCCTCCATTCTTTTCCTCATTCTGTTCATCTGGCTTCTCTTCAGGCTTCTCTTCAGGCTTTTCTTCAGGCTTCTCTTCCTGCTTTTCTTCGGGCTTCTCTTCGGGCTTCTCTTCGGGCTTCTCTTCAGGCTTCTCTTCCTGGCTTTCCTGCTGATTAGAACCTTCACTGTCATCACCTTTCCTAGCATCGTCAGGCAAATCTCCTGGATTATCTTCAAAAGGCTGAGTCTTGCCCTCATTGGTCCCAATCACTTGATCTTTTGCCTGACTTTTGTTCTCCTGTGGCACATCAATATTTTGAACCGGAACTACAGATGATGATGTTAACATCCATATCCCAACCAAGCACAAAGCAACAAATACTACAATGGTCACTGTTGAGCAGTAACTCGACGAGGACCTTCGGTTGTCTATTCTTGAATACTTCCCTAATGCCATTTCTATTCGTAAAATTATGTCCTATAGAGTATGCACCTGAGAATGGAAAGTGTATAGACAGAACAGTCAATAAAAAAAAAAATAATAAATAAATAAATAAAGGTATTAATTAGCTGAACACAAAGATCACCGACAACCTGCATTCATACTAGCAAAAGATATCACGAAAAGTGAAACTTGGTCCCAAAAGGGCGTTCAAACATCAATGTGAAACAGAAATTCAACTTGAGAGAAATTTAACACAAGCCTGACTACAGCACTAAGAAAATTATTCAACAGAGAAAATTCAGCCATAATTCACGGAACAATTACTGCAACCAAAGAATAGCAGAAATCGACACATCAACAAGGAGGATCAGCTAAATCAACTTTGAAATACATTAAAACATATCAACCAATGATTTACTATATTCATACCAAATAAGGTCGATCCAGAACAGAGAAAACAAAAACAAAACCAAAAACAAAGATAACATCATCCATTCACGTACAATGAAAAACAAAAAAGAATGTAAACAAACTCCATCAGATCCACACTAAAAAGGCACAAAAATCACCAAATCAAACACCAATGCGAACCAAAAAAGCAACAAGCAACCAAAGTTTGCTAGAAACCAAATTAGATCTACACTAAAAACGCGGAAAAATGGATAAACAACACGAAACCTGAAGAAAAAGCAGAAACCAGAGTATTGAAAGCGCAGAAGCTAAAACATGGTGAATGTAAGAAAGAATGAGAAAACAATGAACGAGATCTGAGCGATCTAAACAGCCGACAGTAAGCGATAGCGCCATAGCTTACCTTGGGAAGAAGAGATCTAGAGAAGAAGGCAAAAAAGTTGGAAACTATTCCTCCATTTTTCTCAGACAGAGAAGATGAAATGTAATGGTCGAGCGAATGGAGGGGAAGAAGAGATTTAATAGAGAAAAGAGAGAGAGAGAAGATCTGCAGCTGGTGAAATTAATTAAATTAGTTCATTTAAATTTTTTGTAATTAAATGATTAATTTGCTAATCGTATTGCTTTTATCGATAGTGTCCGAAAACACCGACCTTTCGAAATAATAGGAAAAAAAAAAAACGCGGCGAGGAAATAGAGAGAGACACACGCGCGAGTTTTGCGGTGTAATTGAGAGAGAGAGCGCGTGCACGTGACGGTCAGACGCGGCAGATCAAATGTGGGCGAATGACAGGTGTCGGTTTCATGATTGAGCCAAACATTATTTATTGAATTTTTCTCTTTGGAATTACGAAATTAAATCCTAAAGTTTTTCTTTTTTTAGGTTCAATTAAGTCCTAAAATTTAAGCTAACTCGTGCTCGTACATTGTTCCATGGATAAAACATCAATTATTGTTTTAAATTTCGACCATTCAATTCTCTATCTTACAATTGTCTAACTAACCTAAAACATTTTAACTAAACGATTGTAGGTTCGATCCTCTATCCCTCCGTTGTAAATAAAAAATAAAAAAAATTGTTTAACTCAAAGATAAAAATTATTGAGAAATTAATAAAGACTTTATAACTTCAATCAATACATCAAAAATTTTAAATTATGGTCGGGTTCTAAAATATTATAAAAAAAATACTTCTTTTATGTATACACCTAAATAATAATGAAGGCCTCGATTTAAAAATGGAATATCGATGTGTGTTTTTTTTTTTTTTTTTAAATGTACAATATAAATAACTAAATTATTCTTGTGAAGATTAAGACAAACTTTTTTTTTTTTTTTTTTGTGGAGATTCGAACTTCTAACCTCTTGATTGAGGATACACATCAATGCTCGCTTTGACATAATTAAGATTTTTTTTTATATATAATATGAGAATGAGAGGATTCGAACCACAGATTTTTTGGTCATTAATACAGTCTTATGCCAATTGAACTATCCTCGTGTTGGCGTAATTAAATATAGGAGATCATTTTCAAAAGATTTATTAAGAAGACGGAGAGTAAATTTTAACCATTGAAATTATTGTACTTTTAAGTAGCATATGTCCGAAAGTGGACAATTTTTGGGTATTTTGTTTTTCTTATATTCGGTCAATATTTTAATTTAATGTAAGGTGGCACTTAGATCTCGATCTCCATCTTCTCAAAGACGTGACGGCGACTCTGGATCTACGCGGTTGAAATTGATCATCAATAACTTTTTATTTATTTTTTTTTAATTTCATTTTATCGTCATAGTATAGCAATGTTTTATCTTTTACGAAAAACTAATGTTCATTCCTAAAAGCCACTTTACTTTTTGGTGAAAAAAAAAATCCGAAGATTAACTTTTCAAAGTCGTTGGTACCAATGTATTAAATTTTAATCGACATGTCGACATTTTCATCAACATTTTCACATGTCCATGGATTCGACATTGACATGCATGGTGAATCAATAATTTCATTATATTTTTGACAAATTGATAAAATATAAACAAAATAATAATAAAATGTAACTAATATGGAGATAATATTTATAATAAGTATTTTAACTTATTTTTTAAAGGTAAAACATTTATTTGTTAATTTATTTATTTTTATTTTAAATATTTTTCAAGAACTATTCATCGACATTTTGTCGATATTTCCATAAAATTGAGATTTCGACATTTCCATCGACATCGACATTTTAACCCTTAGTTGGCACATGGAGGATTGTGAATTCGTGAGTAGCATGCTTCCAAATTTTCAAATTCCTTTTTGACTTATAACATGTAATTTAAAAAATAGTTCTACCGATCTTATTTTATAAGCTTCTAAAATTTTGTTGGAAATATGACCAAAGTCTATCAACACAAAAAAATCATAGATTTGATTATATAGGTAATTATAGGATCTCTATTGATATGTAGTTTTTTTTAGTGAAAATTTAAAAACATGGAGAATTGATTATCTTAACCTCCTTATTTGTAGAATATAGTTTTTTTTTTCCTTTTAATAGTATAACTTGTTAATTTAATTAAGAATTGGAAGGCCAAAGCGAGCATAGCTCAGCGGTAATTGGCATATACCCTCGACTAAGAGGTCGGAGGTTCGAATCCCTCTACCCCAAATGTTGATGTACTCAAAAAAAAAAAAAAAAAATCGGAAGCTTTTTAAAAGGTATACTCAGTAATAAAACCTCTGATAGATTTTTCTATATTTGCAAATTTTTTTACCTTGCACTATATTTGCAAGGGCCGGTTGCAAAAGTAGCAAACCGGCCCAAAATAATTACAAAAATAGCAGCCATTGAAACTATTTGCAAAAATGGCAAAATATTGCCATCTAAAAGGTAAAATTACTAAAATGCCCTTTCTATTTTCTTCTCTACTTTTCCGGTCATCTCCATCCAGCGACATTACACGAGAAGAAGGCAATCGGAAGCCGAGGGTGGGGAGTTGGATGATCTCGGTGAGGTCGTCGTCGACGTGGGAGTGGTGGTCGTCGAGGTCGAGGTTGTGCATGTGGGCGGCCTTGGCGGCGGCGGCTTGGACGTCGCGAGGGGCGAGGGAGACGGGGCGGGGGAGGAGGTGGAGGAGGTCGGGGAAATTGAGGGTGGCGGAGGAGCCTTTGATGCTGAAGGTGGCGACGTCGTGGGCACGGGCGGCCATTTCCGGGGTGGGGAAAGTAAATCTAAAAGCCAGAGGAGCGGAGAGGGAGATGAGGGCGGCGGCGGCGGCGAGGAGGCGCGGCGGCGTGGAGAGAATCGAAAACGTGAGGATTCACTTGGGAAATCGGATTTCGAAGGAGAGAATGAGCGTGATTTGGAGAGGAGAAGATTGTTGTGTGGAATTTGGAATTGGAATCAGGAAATTGTGGTTTTATTTGAGTTATGAGTTTGTTGAGTATAAAATGGAGCTTTCCTTTGAGAATATTTTGGGAGTTGAGCTTCGTTGCCCTCTCGATCCACCTTCCAACCTTGTTCTCAACTTTCTATCAGATAGAAAGTTCTCAACTTTCTATCTGATAGAAAGTTCTCAACCAGATAGAAAGTTTCAACTTTCTATCTGATAGAAGAACTTTCTATCTGATAGAAAGTTTTTCTATCACTGATAGAATCTATCAGTGATAGAAAAATTTTCTATCAGATAGAAAGTTCTCAACTTTCTATCAGATAGAAAGTTCTATCTGATAGAAAGTTTTTCTATCACCGATAGAATCTATCAGTGATAGAAAAACTTTCTATCAGATAGAAAGTTTTAAACTTTCTATCAGATAGAAAGTTCTCAACTTTCTATCTGACTTTCTATCAGATAGAAAGTTTTTCTATCACCGATAGAATCTATCAGTGATAGAAAAATTTTCGAAAGTTCTAAACTTTCTATCAGATAGAAAGTTCTCAACTTTCTATCTGATAGAAAAAACTTTCTATCTGATAGAAAGTTCTCTGATAGAAAGAACTTTCTATCTGATAGAAAGTGACTTTCTATCTGATAGAAAGTTTTTCTATCACTGATAGATTCTATCAGTGATAGAAAAACTTTCTATCAGATAGAAACCTACCAAAACAAAAATTGAGGAGACCACCAGATGCGCGCAAGGGCAAAATAGGGATATAAAAAATTAATTCAAAAATTTTGCCATATTTGCAAATATTTTAAAAAATTGCTAAAATTGCAATTATTTACCCTAATTTTGCCACCCATTACAATTATCCTATTTGCAATTATATAATTCTTATTTGCCCAAACTCCAAATTCTCAATTCTTCAAACTATATTTATCAACATGTGTGGTGTGGCTGGTCAATGAAATATTTTGGGCCGTTATGGGATCATTACGTAATGGGCTTTCTACAATTAAGCCCACAGTTATACTCTCAGCCATTTTTCTCTAACTACTAAATAAGGGAAATCCTTAAAAATGACTTGAAATCCAAATAAATAATGGATAGAATCTATCTATTTGTTTGTGGTCTGATTTTTATCTATTTTTGATACTTAATTTGAACACTTTAAAATAAAATTTTCCACATACAATGTTGTTAGGACTAATCTAAGCGTAATTCATTTTATTAAAATAATGATAATCTCTCCTCAAATTAAAGTTATTGGTTTGAATCTATATTATGTTGTTTGAACTAAAAAAAAATCTATAATGCATTTTTATGAAGTATTAAGAAAATTTAAGAAGCCAACAAACCATGAATGCTCATTAATATTTGATTGATCAATTGAAAATTTTAATTGAACAAACAATACTTTCCTACGAAAATTATGAGGTTCCAAAGTTTCAAGTACATCGACCTTAAGATGAAGCATTACAAGTTCAAGAAACAAGAAATGATTGAGAAGAACTTTAAGTCATCATTCATTCATCGATTAGGCATTGTGTTTATTTGTAGACCATTAGGTCCATAGATGGTCGACCGAACACTAGGAGTAAAGATTAGGAATTTTAACCATAGTACAAAGATACGTGGCTGGTTAAGGTTTTATTTATTTATTTATTATTATTTATTAAGCTATATAAAACCTTGATATTGCCAAAGCGAGTATATAACTCAGCGGTAATTAACATGTACTATCGACCAAGAGTTCATAGGTTTGAATCCCTTCACCCCAACATTTTTTTTTTCTTTTTTAAGCTAAGTCTTATGCTTTTTCATGCCCTCTTTTGCAATACATATATTAAGTTCTAAGCTGCTTAATCTTTTATTTATTGCATTCAAATCTTGAGTCAAGAAACTTGTTATGATATATCTAACATGAACCTTAGCCAGGGTTGATTCTCAAGAATTTGAAGGTCTTACAGTGATGGTGAGTTTAACTTTAATTCATTTGATAATCATTTAATTTTTGTTTTGTTATCTACTTAATTTTTACAAATGTTTTTAAAATTCAAGCCAAATTTTAAAAACTAAAAAAAGAAAATTTTAAAAATATGTTTTTCTTTTGAAATTTGCGTTGAAATTCAAATCATTCATATGAGGACCATTGTAAAGAAATTGTGAAAAAAAAAACACAATTTTCAAAAGTAAAAACTCAAATGTTTATCAAATGAGGTCTAAGCAATTCAATATCATATGTCTATTAGTACAATCATTACATGCAAGTCCACCATTCATGACTAAATTTAAACTTATATCAATATTTTAACACTCTTTCTAACTCGTGGGTTTAAAACTTTGCATAAGACTCAACACATGTGGTTATATCAATGTTTAAATAGGGAAGAAATGACTTTATAGGGTTCAAATACAATACCTCCTACTCTAATACTAGGTTAAATCACCACTAAATCTGAAAGCTCAAGTTGATGAATCAAAATAAATCAATAAAGGTTAAATTGTCAAAAATGTCTCTCAACTATGAGGTTCGTTTCAATTATATCCTTAGACTTTTAAAGGTTTCATTTTAGCCTTCGAAGTTTGAAGTTTGTTTCAAAATGACCCTTTGAGACATTTTGCGATAAATTGATGTACGAAAAATGATGTGATTGCATGTGTTTTTATTATTTTTTCCACGTATATGTTCAAATATGTTCACATAAACAAGTAACAATACATATGTAAACACGTCATTTTCCATCCATAAATTTGACAAAAAAAAAAAGCCTTCAAGGGTTGTTTTGTGTTGAGGATCCCACATTGAAAAGATTAGTGGAGACCTTACAATTTATAAGTTACAAGGGTCACCCCACTCATTGTCAATTGGTTTTGAGATGGAAGTCCATATAATCTAATATGGTATCAGAGCCCATAAAAATCCAAACGGGTATTCGGTCCAATAAAAAAAAAATTGGGATCTGATCTAAGAATGGTGAACCTAACAATTTATAAGCTACCAAAATAAAACTTTTGAAAAAGTTCACCAACTTCATAGTTTAGGGACATTTTTTATAATCTAATCTAAATTAAATCTCATATCAATACTTCAATTGGACGAGAGATTCAAATTAAAAAAGAAAAGTGAGAAAATTTGCATGTTGGAGAGAGATGAGAAGTGACAATAAATAGGGTCTTGCAATGCATGTAGGAGAGAGAGAGTATATGGACCTTTGTATGCATGTATTATATGAGGGAGCTAGCTCTTTTTCCTCCACCCATACAAGAGAACATCAGCAACACAAGATTGTTGGCGATCTCGTTTCCTCCTTCACATTAGGTAAATAGAAACCCTCTAATAATATCTATTTATTGTATGATATATATATGCATCAGTTGAATTTTGAAGTGAGATTCATCTTTTTATGTAATTACTAGATTCGATGGTATAAGAGTAATTCATTATTGCTCAAGTAGAACAGTATCTAAATATGCTTTGATTTCAAATCATACTATCTACTAAGGTTGTTCATCGATTGGTGTTGGTCGTTTTGAGTGAAAAACCAACGTCGAAAACTGACCAATAGATTTTGATTATTGGTTGGTGATTGCTGGTTTTGGAATATACTTCATGTAATCGATTGATCGAATGATCGGTTGGTCGATTTAGTCAGTTTTGGGTGATGAAGGAGAAGAAAGTTGAAGGACAAACACTATAGATATAATGTCACTATGTTGAATCTAAAGAGTCTGGTAAGGATCTATCAAGAAGCGGAATGAAAAGAGAGACGGAAAAAAAAAAAAAAAAAGAGAAAAGAGAAAAAATAAGGCTTGAAGAATAAAAGGGAAGGAGGAGAGACAAGAGGGAAAGAAAAAGAGAAATAAAAGAGAAAAGAGGGAAATATAAGAGAGTAGAAAAGAAAAAAAAAATTAAGAAAAGTAATTATGATTTTTTTTTTTTTTTTTGAAAATGAAAACTTGAAATGACAGTGTGGTGCTGCTGAGATGCACACAATTTTAAATTTTATTTTATTTTATTTTTATTTCTATTTTCAATACTAATAGGTGAATGTTGGTCGATTGGTCGATTTTTGTTAATTTTAATAGACCAACTGATCCATCGTCAATCTTGTCAATTGATAAAAACGGCTCTAACCGAATATGGAGAAAAATCAACCGAATGAGATCAATTTGATCGGATTGGGTTATGGTCCAATTTTGGACACCCGTACCATTTGCTTGAGATCTCAAGTAACTAAGTGTCCAATGCTTATTGATGTGGTCAACTAGCTACCTGGCTAAATAAATTCACTCAAGAGTGAAATACATGCGGTAACTTGAACATAGTTCAAGTATTGTATGATGTTACTTTGATCATACTTTTATAGTTACTTTATATATATTCATTAATTCATGTGAAGATTGATTTAGCAAACTGATTTTTCGATGTTTTAAATTTGTATTAATTTTCTTTTCAAATTATAAATGTTCAAACAATATAACAAAATTTCACCTTCCATCCAACCTAGAATTTGACTTTAATTTAAGGACGTGGTTTTTAGAGGGATTTAAAAAATCACCAAACACATAAGATCCCATGTTCCCACCTAACTCAAAAGATTTGTTTTATAAAAAAAAAAAATAATAAAATAAAAAATAATAATATTATGAGTTTTCCTTCTTCAATAAAATATTGTTAGAATTAAAAGAGTTGACAAAATATATATATTTTAAATTTTATAAACGGAAAAGAAAACAATGTTTAAAGCATATAGTCTTTCCAAAATGTGTTTTTTTGGTTTGAAAAAAAAAAAAAAAAACAAAAGTCACTAATTATAAACTATTGTTTCCCCCCTAAAATATGGGCATTTCAAAATTATAAATGAAAAAAATATAAAATTTAGAAAAAAAAAATAATTTAAGTGCCTTCATCGATTTCAAGAATATAAAGACTTGCACAAAATTAATTTCGACAAATTAAAAAAATGACCATTGAATAAATTAACTCACAAATTAAAAACAAGTCTAATTTAAAGTTGTGGGACTGGTTTAAGTTTAAGGTAAAAATTATACTCATAAATTCAGATCTCAAAGAAAATAAAATTACAATTTGATAAAATTGAAAAGGTCTATCGCCTTAATTTTTTCTAATAATATTTTAAAATAATGTCTATTCAAAATATGCACATATATTCTTTTTTTTGGGAAGTTCACATCAAGTTAATAAGTTAGTATTTTTTCAAAAAAAAAAAAAAGTTAATAAGTTAATATTAATAAGTATTTTCTAAAAAAAAAAAAAAAAAGAAGTTAGTATTAATAAGTAATAATATATATTTTCCTTATAAAATAAGTGATTAAATATCATCTTTCCCCCTCAAAATACGTGTTTGACTAAATTAAATATTTTTATTGATATGATAACTGAAACAATATAAAAATTTGGAGAGGTTGTATTCTACTGTTCTTCGTCTTCCTTACGCGGAGAGAAGAATTGTTTTCTAGTTAATATTGTAAGTACTCCAAGAAAAATACTTGTTGCTTCTCTGGTTCTGCGATTGGGGAAATAGGGAAAAAAAGTTTGAAGTTCACCCATTAGATTTCTGGGTCACGAGTTGTTAAAGAAACCCATAAGAGGAAACTTGTGAGTTCAGCTTTCTGTTGTTCATTTTGGTCAAAGTTTTTTCTAGTGAACCCATCAGCTTTGCGAGCAGATTGTAGACCGTGCGGTGACAGTTTGTTGTTCGAGTTTCGAGAATTCGTGAAGGTATGCATTTCTTTTTCTGGATATTGATTTAATAGAATTCGTGAAATGGAAGTAATGTAGCTTAAATTGTGATATTCTTTACTTCATTTCGTGATTTCGATGATGGTTTTATTGTAGAGCTTGTTATCTTGTATGATATGTCGGTTATACGATTTTAATGCGTCCTCTAAGTTCTCCTCGATCCTTGTAATGGGAATTTCTTTGGTGTGAGGAGTTTTTAGTCTGTTAATTTTATCTTCAAGTCTTTGCGTTTCGTTAACTGCTGGTGAACTATCCATTGACTGGGGTAGTTCTATCGATGCACCATTGATATCCTACTAGAGTGTGAACGGATCAGCTTGAATGTCATATTGGGCATTGTAATGAGTAATTTGTAGAAGATTTAAATGAACTAGCCTATTTTAACGATTTAACTAGTTTACCAACCTTCTAATTGTGTGTTTTGGTTGAGGATTTCAGTTCCTTGATTGTTTATTTTAATGTCCTACCAGGTGTTTGTTCCATTCAACCGTGCCCATCGATAGAAGTTTTATAATTAGCCACAAACCTTACTTCTTCTAGCTTGCTATACGATCTAAAAATGGTGCCTCTGTCTGATCTTTTCCCATCCTTTGATCATTGTGTTCGTCTTATATCAAAATGCATCAAACACAAACACTTAAAGGCTGGCATGTCCTTGCACTCCCACCTTATCAAAACCGCACTTTCATTTGACCTCTTCCTTGCCAACCGTCTTATTGACATGTATTCCAAATGCAATTCTATGGAACATGCACAGACGGCATTTGATGATTTACCCATTAGAAATATTCACTCTTGGAATACCATTCTTGCCTCCTACTCACGTGTTGGATTTTTGAGTCAAGCTCGTAAGGTCTTTGATGAAATGCCTCATCCAAATATTGTTAGCTACAATACCTTGATTTCTAGCTTTACTCGCGTTGGGTTGTATGTAGAATCAATGAATATCTTTCGACAAATGCAACAAGATTTTGATCGTTTAGTCTTGGACGAGTTTACTCTTGTGAGTATAGTGGGTACTTGTGCCTGTTTGGGTGCTCTGGAACCATTGCGTCAGGTTCATGGAGCAGCTATTGTCATTGGACTGGAGTTTAATATGATCGTTTGCAATGCTATAATTGATGCTTATGGTAAGTGTGGTAAACCGGATATGTCATATTCTATTTTCAGTCGAATGCAGGAGAGAGATGTTGTTACGTGGACCTCAATGGTTGTGGCCTATGCTCAGACATCCAAGTTAGATGATGCTTTTCGAGTGTTCAGTTGTATGCCGGTAAAAAATGTCCATACTTGGACTGCTTTGATTAATGCTTTTGTAAAAAACAAGTACAGCAATGAGGCCCTGGATTTGTTTCAACAAATGCTGGAGGATAAAATTTCTCCTAATGCTTTCACATTTGTAGGTCTTTTAAGTGCTTGTGCAGATCTTGCTTTGATAGCAAAAGGCAAAGAGATTCATGGACTCATAATCAGAAGGAGCAGTGGCCTTGATTTTCCAAACGTGTATATGTGTAATGCATTAGTTGATCTGTACAGTAAGAGTGGTGACATGAAATCAGCTAGGACGTTGTTCAGCTTGATTCTTGAAAAGGATGTAGTGTCGTGGAATTCATTAATAACTGGGTTTGCACAAAATGGGCTTGGAAGGGAAGCAATTGTTGCCTTTAGGCGGATGATAGAAGTAGGGATAAGGCCTAATAAAGTGACTTTTCTTGGTGTGCTGTCTGCCTGTTCCCATACTGGTTTGTCATCTGAAGGATTATATATTCTGGAGTTAATGGAGAAGTGTTATGGTATTAAGCCTAGTTTAGATCATTATGCAGTCTTGATCGATATGTTTGGAAGAAAAAATAGACTTGCCGAAGCATTGGATTTAATATCCAGGGCACCCAATGGATCAAAACACACCGGAATATGGGGTGCAGTTCTGGGGGCTTGTCGAATACACGAAAATTTGGATCTGGCTGTAAGAGCTGCAGAAACTTTGTTTGAGATGGAGCCAGATAATGCTGGAAGATATGTGATGTTATCTAATGTATTTGCTGCAGCAAGTAGATGGATGGATGTCCATAATGTGAGAAAACTTATGGAGGAAAGAGGTTTCAAGAAGGAGGTAGCATATAGCTGCATAGAAATAAGAAATACAAGACATAAGTTTGTGGCAAGAGATAATTCGCATAGTCAGATGGGTGAAATATATGAGCTTATGTTTATACTACTAGATCATATGAAAAATTTTGGTTACATGCCTTTTGACAATGGTATTTACTTTTATGATGGATATAGTACTTGAACTTTGAGCATGATTTATTTGGATCCCGTGGCTCAGCATTGCAATTGTATAGACATTGAAAAAGTTAGCAATTTTAAGGAATGAATTTGAGAACATGAAAGCTACAAGATGAATCAACAAGGCTGAAAAGGACAGATTGCTATCAAGTAGGAGACCTTTTATTTTATTTCCTTTTATTTATTTTTTTCGTAATTTATAACTAAGATCAGATGGTAGTGCATGAGAATATTCATCATTCAACTGCAGAACTGATGGGTTATCATCATCACGCCTATATTATTTTATTTTCTTTTTTCCCACCATATGTGATGTGAATAGTTTGGTAAAGTGCACTAGAATGAAGTGTATAATTTTGGTCATAGAGTTTTGTCCAGTCCCATGGAAAATAAACAGATATTCAGGTATTACTCAGGTATTAGTCATTGTTTATAGTTTTCGGCCACACAAACATATAGATTTTCCTTTTTGGGTTTTGAAGTATTTTCCTTTAAAAATTTGGACAGTATGGCCAAACTATGTCATGATCTTAAGTATTTTTGAAATATTTTGACACACATTCACTTCCCTTTCTATGTCATGATCTTAATTAATTAATTAATTTTTTTTTTTTTTAAATGAAAAACTGAACTTCAGAGAAATGAATAAAAGCCGACTACAAATGAAGTCTGACCAAGAAGGGAAATGAAAATAAAAAAATGGGCCTAATATATATATTTTTTTTTGATAAGGGACAAAGAAGTACATTCACACAAAGACAAAAAGCCAACCTAGGGTCAAGGGGTTGAGATAAGCTCTCCCCAAAGATGAACAAAAGAAAGACCTACTAGTTGTTAATAATCATAGTAAGACTGTAATTACAAAAGAATTTTGTGTGAATTACTTATTTTTGAATGTCCTTTGGTTTCTCTCTCCAAAGGTTCCACAAAATGCACACTGCCAACTATCTTCCCTTTTTTCTTTAAAGCACCATTCATCTAGTACTTCCAAAAGCCATTCATTGACTCTTCTTGGCAAGCAATAAGCAAACCCAAACTCCTTGAAAATGATTAACGAGCAATGAAGAAAGATATGATCTAGAGATTATGGGCCTAATAATGAAGACACGAAGGAATAATTTCCAATTAACACCCAATTAAGTCAATGTTTAGAAGTGTTATGGTTTTAGGTTTGAACTCATGTCAGTTAACATAATCTTTTGTCCTATAGAGGGAGGATTCATGCTTACAAGAGGCCTGTGTCAGGGTGATTCCCTCTCCCCTTTTCTCTTTTTGTTTGTTGTAGATACTCTCAGTAGGATTGTTTCGAGGGGGATGGAGGGCAAAATTGTCGAGGGTTTTGAGGTGGGCAGGACAGAGTCCCTCGTCTCATCTTCAATTTGCTGATGATACTATTTTCTTTTGCTCTAGCAAGGAGGAGTCCTTAGTGTTGAATTATATTATGGCTTTTTTTGAAGCCATGTTGGGGCTTAAGATCGGAAAAACATTAGATCCTAGGCTTAAACTGTGATGGGGTAAGATGGGTGGCTGGGCTCCTTGGAAAGACATTTCCATCGAGCTTCCTTCTTTTTCTTCTTTGGTCCAATACTTTGTGGGAATGAGAGGAAACGTGCTTTTGGGAGGATAAGTGGGTGGAAGATAGACCCCTTTGCACTACGTTTCCTTGGTTATACCATTTGTGTTCTATGAAAAATCATTCTGTAGCTGACATTTTGGACCTTTTCGGGACCTCTCCTTTTCTTTTGGCTTCTGTGGTTTGTAATCTGATAGGGAAACAACACGTCTTGGCTCACTTATCTTTGATTGGGAGGTTGTTCTTAGATTGGGGAGGAGGGATTTTTGTTCTTGGAGCCCTAACCCCAAAGAGGGTTTTTTCTTGTCGGTCGTTCTTTCAATGCTTATTGAACCTCATCTAGTTGAAGAGTCAATTTCTTCTCTATGGAAGGTGAAAGTTCCTAAGAAGGTACAATTCTTTGTTTGGCAGGTCATCCATGGAAGAGTAAACACCTTAGATCGGTTCTTGACAAAGATGTCTACTTTGATTGGTTCGTTTTGTTGCATTCTCTTTGTCAGTTAGGTGGAGGAAGATCTTGATCTTATCATTTGGAGTCGTGATATTGCTCGGACTATTTGGAATTCCTTCTTTGAGATGGTTTACAATTTTCTAGACACAAATGTTTTCGAAAGATGATTGAGGAGCTCTTTCCCCATTTGCTCTTTTAAGAGAAGGAAAAGTTTTTGTGGTAGGTGGGGATCTTCACTGTCTTGTGGGGTGAGAAAAACAATAGGATCTTTAGAGGGCTTGAGAGAGACCTTGGTGATGTGTGGTCCCTTGTTAGATCTTATGTTTCTCTTTGAGCAACGCCAATGCATTTGTTTTGTAATTATTCTATTGGCCTTATTTTTCTTGATTGGAGTCCTTTTCTTTATGAGGTTTCCGTTTGAGGGCTTGGTTTTTTTGTATGTCTTCGTGTATTCTTTCATTTTTTCTCAATGAAAGCGGGGTTCTTTATCCCAAAAAAAAAAAAAAGAAAACTGTTGAGCATGACCTTCCTCTTCCTCTTTAAGAAACTAAGTCTCAAATATTTAAGGGATGCTCATTAGTGTTCTTGCTATTCTAATTATATACCACGTTCAGTTAATGAGTCTAGAGTAACCTATGAAGACTTCAAATTGATCGTCTAAGTAAGTGATCCTGAAAGTCTGCGATCATGGAATAACGATTTTTCTTTCTCATTGGTAAAAATGCAATGGAGTTTTGAAATATTTTACTTAACTCTCTATGCAAAATATTCAATGCTATATTGGTTGCATATATTTATACTTGATGAATATTTTTTGGTTGGACAGCATATTGTATTTGACCAAAATATATCCTCCTATGAAATGTGACTCTCTGGGATTTTCATTTTGCTGCCCTTCTTTATGTATTGACGACTCTGATCATTACTTCCTTTTCAATAATCCTCTAGGAAGATTGTATTTGATTATGAAATATCTCCCATGAAACATTACTCTCTAGTGGTTTTCATTTTGCTGCTTTTCTTTCTATATTGATGACTTTGATCATTACTTCCTTTTCTGTAATCCTCTAGGAAGATGATTGTTACTGGAACTAAAAGAAATGATGAAATTTCTGTTCTTAATTTAGACAGAAAAATTTGTAGGTGCAAGGTTTGATCGAGCTCTGTCTTATGAGTTAGTATGCAGAGATGAAATTCAGAAATAATTTCTCCGTAAGAGGGAAACATCTTTCCTTTGTCGTGGTCACTCTTGCATTCACTGTCTTGGTGTTGTGGGCGTGGGAGGAAAATCCTCTTCTTACGACTTCTCAGTCCGTTCAAGCATGGTATAGAACTTCTTATGCAGGTAAGCTTTTTTCGATTTCACCTGTATTTTAAAATGTTCAATTTTACTCTCAAAAGGCATTGAAAGTTTTCAATCAAGTTACTATTAAGTAATGTGGTTGGAGTTTTTGACAACATGTGGGGGTGGGGGATTGAACCTCTGACCTCTTGGCCGGAGTACAACAGTACACGTTTTATACCAGTTGAGTCATGCTCTTGTTGGCAACGTGGTTGGAATTGTATAGAGAAACTATGACAACATTTAAAAATTATTATTTTCTATGAATGTAAAGTTTTTGAATTTTAAATTTTTATCTCACTTCATCCATATTAGAAAATCCTATTGGCTTTACCTAAATAGAAACTACTTAATATTACCCAATTAAAAGAAAAGCTCATTCCTTTTAGAGTTTCGGCAACTTCAGTGAACATGCTCCTACTTCTTTTTCATGCAACTCTCCCTATTTCACCGTTGGTGCAACCTTTTCTCTCGATACGTTCTACCATCCCTTTTCTCCAAACCTCCTTTTTTCCTTTTTTAGTAATTGGGCTCGTGGGTTTTGTTTTCTAAAATAGTTGGTTGGATTGTAAAAGGGTCGGGTAAATATTTAATATTAAAAAAATGTCAGTTGACCGGAAACAATATTTTTACAATGCTGCATCACCGTTAAAATATCAATTCAACCACATTTATTGAGTAGGGGCCATTGAAAAGTTTTGGCACTTTGAGAGAAAAATTGAAAATGTTAAAATCGGGAATATAAGAGATGATTAATAAAGGCATCGAATTTAGTTAAATGCTGAAACATATTCAAATGCAAATTTAGTGTAATTTTCCCTTTTTCTTTTCTTGCTATTGCTATTTGTGTACCTTGCTGATGATTTTTATTTGTTCAGGGTTCATTGTAGGTTCCACCAACAGTTCTGTATTACCTAACACAGTAAAGGATAATACTGCAAACACTTATTCAAATTCAAGTACAAAAGAAGAGACACTAAAAGATGATGTACATTCAGAAGTTACACCCACAATAATTCTTAACAGGAGCAAGAGTCATGATAATAGTAAGTACTCAGCCCAAACTAGTGGTACTGTTTTCTAATCTACTTGCTACTTGCTGGCATGATATATATATATATATATATTTCAAAATTGTTGATGGCTTATAGTTTGTACTTTCTAAGGTTGTTTATTCCTTAAAATTTCTCAGCTTGTAGCTATGGAAATGGTGGATGGGTCCCTGACGATAGTCAATCGCTATACTCTGGTTTTGGATGTAAACGATGGTTATCAGCAATGTGGGCATGTAGACTGACACAGCGGACAGATTTTTCTTATGAGAGATATCGTTGGGTTCCCAAAGATTGTGAATTGCCAACATTTGAGCGGTCTACATTTCTGCAAAGGTACTTGGCTTTCCTCTTGCTTTTTGCATATAGTAAGTTCGAAACCTTCCTCCCGTCTCCACGAGGGGAAGTGAAAGTTGCACTATCCAGAATTTTCTCTCACAAGTATTTTAATCCTTGACAAAGTTCTTTACCTTTCTGTTTGGCCAAAATGAGTGTTGAACTCGTTTTTTCATTCACGGGTGGTGCACGATACATGCAGCTTATAGACATCGTTCTCTGGACTTCTAAAATTCTGAAAGTAAAACTTTGATTAATGGAGATGGTAACAGTGCATATAATATGTTCTCTTTTTGTTACTAGTAACCTATAGTACGTTTGGTATCATAGTTCTCAAGCGAAAAGAACTAGAAACACCTAAAGTAGATAATATATAATTGACTTGTTTGCATCGGAAAGCGTTTGTCAAGTAGAAACACCTAAGTGGAAAGTGCTTATCAAATAGTTTACTTGGAACTTGGGAGGGTGTTTCCTCTACCTGGCCCTCAAGCTGTCTTTTTGTTTTCTTGCAGTTATAAAATTCTTATTGTTTCCTATAAAAAATAAATAATAATAATTGTCTTGTTTCATTTAGTTAACTGGTTTTAAAATATGCAACCAAACAAGTCCCACCCCTGCCATGAATTTTGAAAGTATAGGCACCGTTTGCTAACCATTTGGTTTTTGAAAATTGTGTTTGTTTTCTCTCATTTTATTTTCAAAGGTTTTCATCTTTCTTAAAGAAAGATTTGAATTCTTAACGGAATTTAAAAAACAAAGCAAAATAATTTTTTTAGTTTTCAAAAGTTAGCTTGGTTTTTTAAAACATTAGTAAAACGAAGAAACCCATAGGAGAAGTAGTGTTTATAAGTTTAATTTTCACAAACCAAAAACCAAATGGGGCCATAGTTATATTACGATCCAGAGAGTACAATGTCAACTTGTCTGCCAAGTGGTAACTGTTTAATGGATTTTGATTTAGTTAGGTTACCTTCTGCTATTCTTGACACTCTTTGAGTGGTCTGAATCTGTTCTTTTCAGAATGCAGGACAAAACCATTGCATTTATTGGCGATTCATTAGGAAGGCAGCAATTTCAGTCTTTGATGTGTATGGCCACTGGTGGGGAAGAGAGTCCTGATGTTAAAGACGTAGGAAAGGAATATGGTCTTGTCAAAGCTAAGGGCGCTATTCGTCCAGATGGTTGGGTATATCGTTTCCTGAGTACCAATACTACCATTTTATACTATTGGTCATCAAGCCTCTGTGATTTAATGCCATTGAACATCTCGGACCCAGCCACTGATGTAGCCATGCATCTTGATCGTCCGCCTGCATTCCTGAGAAAGTTCCTCCATCTGTTTGATGTGTTGGTTCTTAATACAGGACATCACTGGAACAGAGGAAAAATCAGAGAAAATAGGTGGGTAATGTACAAAGATGGAATTCGAAGTGAACTCGGGAACTTAAAAGAAATTGACAGAGCTAAGAATTTTACAGTGCACAGTATCGTCAAATGGCTCGATTCGCAGCTTCCCTCTCTTCCTCGACTCAAGGCTTTTTTCAGGACAATGTCTCCTCGCCATTTCCGTAATGGGGAATGGAATACTGGAGGTAGCTGTGACAATACCACACCGTTAGCTAGAGGAAGCAAAGTCGAGCAGAATGGATCAAGTGATCCAGTTGTTGAGAGTGCTGTTAGAGGTACACAGGTAAAGATGCTGGATATAACTGCTCTTTCCCAGCTGAGGGACGAGGCTCACAGATCCCATTACAATATCAAGGGAACTTCGGGTGGTAGCGATTGCTTGCACTGGTGCCTCCCCGGCATCCCGGATACGTGGAACGAGATTCTTACTGCACAAATATAGATTCTTTTGTCTGAAAAGGTCAACTTTTTTGGACGTTCAGATTTGTTTCCAGCTTGTGTAATTCTGGAAAACTTGTCTTTCTAACTTGCATTTTGCAACCTCTCCTTGTGGTGATTGGTTATTCACGGGAAGACGAGGCATTGATTGGAGTGGGGTTGTGAATGACAGGGTTGAGGCATTGCTGTTATTGATATTTGGTAGTGATAGACAATTGTACAATCAGTGGGTTTTATATCAGTTACTGATTCCATTTATCAATAAAAGAAATTTGTGGTGCATTCTTTGCAACTAGTACTGTTGCATTCAACTTGTTAGATTCAAATAGTCTTGTGGTTATTTGGTTACTCTTTTATGGAAATTCAACATTAGACTTCTTGTGAGCTTGAATCTATCTGCAAATTACTGCCCATTATGATCCTTAACGTGCCAGACTCGAAATTAATTCAGGTTTGCTCCTGCAGAATTTACCAGAAGGTTTGATAGATTGTTTGAAGAAACTTTGTAATGGTAGTTTGCTCTCAACCAAATAGACGAAAAAAGGTTGTATTTGCACTCTATAAACTAATAGGTTCGTTAATTAATTACAGCTTGTTCTTATTAACTATTAGAAGCTCGTTTTCTTTTATTTTAGTACTTTTTCGAAAGAGGCAATTAAAAGACCAGTTCTTTTGGTTTAAACACTTGAGGTGCGTTTGAGAGTGTTTTTAAATTAAAACATACAATAAAAGCACTTTAACTAAAGCACTTTTGGTAAAAAGTATTCTTTTAACAAATGACTTTTAACACTTGGTTCTAAATTTTTAAAAGTGTTGTTGGGTGCTTCTTGGTCAAGCAAAAGACACCTTACAAATCCTTTTTACAAAGTACTTTTTTGACTTTTTCTAAGAACACTTCTCTATTTACTTCCAAACCATGGTGATTTTGCCATTACCAAAATTACCTATTCAAAATTTTTAATGTTTGGAAATACACTATAAAGTGTTTTTAACAAAAGACAACTTAAGAATATTTTGTAACAAAGGTACCCATATATTTATGGAGCAATCTTATTTTATAAACAGTTATCATTTTCAGTATGATATTGTGAGAAAAATTGAATCAAATTTTTACCTTTTCTTTTCTCCACCAAATTGGTAGAGCATTTTGTTTTATGGCCACCACCACTCAAAGTCACACAAAATTATAATGATATTGATGATCAAAACTTCTGATAGACATATAGTTCTGAAAAGAAACCTTGTAATGATCGAAGTTTGATGTTGATCAATATTTATAATCGTTAATTGAACTCTAAATTTCGTTATCTTAAACTTTGATTTACGCCAAACCTCGTCGAGGAGAGAGGCCGGTTGTAGATAGGAATGTCATGACTTACGAGATGACTTCGAATCTATTTTAACTATTTGGAATAATTACTATGAGGCTGTTTGATAACCATTTTGTTTTCAATTTTTGGTTTTTGGTTTTCTGTTTTTAAAAAACAAGTCTGTTTGGTAACCAATTGAATTTTTTGTTTTTAAGTTTTTGAAAACGTTTTTAGAATTCTTGTCTTAATAGATTGAGGTCCTTTGTAGCATAACCCTGACTTTTGATTTATCATATACAACAGTTTGGCTTTACATATAGAATAATCCACTTGGAGCTCTTGATTTTAATTTTTGGCATGACCAAACAAAACCAACCACATTATTGTACAACCTATTTGAAGTTCGTTGGAGTAAACAAAAGACTCAAATTAAACCCAACCAAGCCACCATCGAATCTTTCAAATTGTGTTGCTTTTGCTTTAGGGTGTTTGAATCATTATTTCAAAAAAAAAAAAAAAAAAAAAAAAAGGAATAAAAATCTATTTTACCTATATTTTCAGAGTTAAAGGTTGTTTACACTACAAATCTCTGCGATGGATTTTGATGGTTGTGTTTATTTTGTCGAAAAGAAATCTCTATTATTACCAACACCATCCTTTAAATTCAAACAGGTCGATTAGATTAACAAAGCCAGTGATGATTTAAGACAAACACGCACAAAAATAGGCTACGACCTAGGGTTAAAATGTCAATGTCGACGGAAATATCAAGGTCTCAATTTTATGGAAATATTGATATCGACGGATATTTCTAAAAAAATATTTAAATCAAAAAGATATCAAAAGATATTTAAATTAATAAATAAATATTTTACATTTTAAAAATAAGTTAAAATACTTATTATTTAGGGGGCTTTGCACAGATAGCAAAAACAGGCAAAAGAATTGCAAAAATAACAAAAAAATAAAATTATTTGCGGAAATAGCAAAAAATACGTTAAATTACGAAAATATCCTTAGTATCTCCAATAGTCTATCAGTCCCTATTATTGATAGTCACTGATAGACTTCGATTAATCGGAGTCTATCAATGATAAATACTGATAGACTTTGATGATAAGTTTCAATTAATCGGAGTCTATTAGTGATAGACACTGATATACTTTGATTAATCGAAGTCTATCAGTGTGTATCACTGATAGACTTTGATGATCATAATCTATAAGTTTTTATCGTGTTTAATTCAAGCCTATCAGTGATAGCCGCTGATAGAAAACAATTTAATTCAAGGCTATTAGTTCAGTTTAATTGAAGGCTATCGATTTCTATCCATCAGTTTAATTTAAGTCTATCAGTGATAATCACTAATAGAAAACCGTTTAATTCAAAGTTATCAGTTTCTGTCACTGATAGAAATCAATTTAATTCAAGACTATTAGTTTCTATCACTGATAAAAACCAATTTAATTGAAGTTTATCAATTTCTATCAGAAATCAATTTAATTAAAGTCTATTGACTTGTATCACTGATGAAAATTAGTTTAATTCAAATCTATCGTTTTCTATCGAGGATAGAAATCAGTTAATTGAAGTATATCAGTTTCTATCTCGGATAGAAATCAGTTAATTATCAATTAATTGAAGTCTACCAATGATTGTTACTGATAGAAATCAATTTAATTGAAATCTATCAGTAAAGTACTTTGCATTTCAATCATCTCGGTAATTAGAAACTCATCCAAAATTATTATACTACAGTCATAAATTGAACAAAAAATTTAAGTTTCTTGTGGTAATTAGAACAGAAAATCCAAAAATAACCATTACGAACAAGCGACTCTCAATCAACAATATAATTTAATTTTAAAGACTAGCACACAAGCTCCGTGACCACCACCATAAAATTGCTATTCTTGTATTCTTTGTATTTCATTATCTATCAATTATAGCCCTGATAGACTTCGACCAGTGATAGTCAGTGATAGACTATGATTAACCGGAGTATATCAGTGATATACTTTGATATACCTATACAAACACTCACCAAAATTGCTATTTTTGTATTCTTGACATTCTTGAATTAAAAAGAAGGCCAACAAGAGCTTAGCTCAATTGGCATAAGGTTGTACTGATAACCACAAGGTCTGTGGTTCGAAAAACAGAGGGAAAAAAAGAAATCGTAATAGCTCATTATAAAAAAATAAAAAAAAGAAATCATAACAGCTCATAAATGCACAAAAAAAAAAAAAAAAAGAAAAAAGAAGAAGAAGAAATCGTATACACAAGAAATGAGGGAAGAAAGACTCATAAATGCAAAAAAAAAAAAAAAAAAAGAAGAAGAAGAAGAAGAAGAAATCGTATAGACTAGAAATGAGGGAAGAAAGGGTAAATGGGAAGGGAGAGAAAGAGAAGGGTAAAATGGGAATATTCTAATTTTTTTGCCATATTTGCAATTCTTTTTACTTGGTGCTAAATTTGCTATTATAGATAATTAATTTGCCACCCACCGCAATTACTCTATTATTTATATACTATCCGATCTCCATATATTAAAGGGTTCAAAGTTTGGTTTGGCGAAGAGAATCAAGATGTAATAGATATGTTGCCCTCTCCCCAGAACACCGTAACTTTCACACACCACTCTGCACACCATCCAACACACCAGTCTTTCGCCATTGATCACCAAAATTTTCTGTTAGTTATTTGTGCTGACCGATCTCGATCGAGTCAGGGTTCGGTATTTATAGCTGTCGTTGAACTGATCTAGAGATCCATGTAATGGAAGGTACGTAGTATGTGTATGTGTTAGAGTGAAACTCGATACGGTCGAATCTAATTTTTGTGCATCTTAACCAGCTTGAGTCAAAAGGACCCTCTCTAATACGATGAAGACTAAAGTCCAAGGATTTTATTCCTTCGAAAGAGATTTTTCTTTTTCTTCTTTTTTTTTTTTTAATTTGTCAACCCTACATTCTAATGTATATCAGCTTCTTCAAAAAGTTATGCTAACTTGAGCATGGTTTAGATAGTTGAGTTTAAGGTTGATGATGATCTTGATATTTTCCCTTATCCTCGAAGTCTTGAATGCATCATCATAACCTTTTGAGTTACTATGGAAACTTTTCAAGTAAACCAACAAATGCAAACATTTTCTCTTATCCTTGGGGACTTAAACACACCAAATATTACTACTTGTAGTTGAGTCGAGAGTGTGTGTAAAATATATGAGAAATTATTAGGAATATATTATTAAATAAAGACGATATATATATTTTTCATCTTGTGTTACTGATGCTTAATTCCAAGTATGTTTAATTAATGCGCAGTAATTAATTATTTTTTCCATATGAAGATGGAGGGTTGGATATTGTGTGTTAATACAAAATACTCTAGTGTTATTGAGGGTTCAATGTTGAAAACTATTGTTACTAAAAATTGATTATTGATTTCACAAGTTAACACATTCATGTATTTTGTGATAGTACATATGTGTGTGAATATATATTAAAAAAACATTTATATGGTAATAGAAATATTATAGATGAAGTAGAATGTTATTGATGAAAGGTTGAATATAATAGATTGGAAACTTGAAAATTTAATTTGTCCAAGTCTCTTTACTTATCAGGTTGATGTTCAATATTGATGTATTTTTGTAAATTTCAGTGTCTAATAAAGTTGAAAATTTTTTTTTTGAGAGAAATGAAAAAGAGAGATGAGAAAGAAAAGCACCCATACGGAATCACAAATTAGACGAGTAATAGATAACTAAAACATTGTGTTTATTTAAGGTGCATGCACCATATTTGATAGATAGAAGACAATATATACTAGTACAAGGCATGTAGTATATTGTCCGAGACAAGATGGAAAGGGAAGTTCAAACATTAGTACTCCTTTAATTTGGGTACTTGATGACAGGATCAAAATACATGAGCTCCTTCACTCTTGGCCACGGTCGGAAATCAATTCCCAAATACTCAGTCACAAATGACCAAATAATTCCGTTGTTGCTAGGGAGAGCAACCTCGAGCACAAGATGAAGCTTTATGTCTATGGGCCCCAACAACTGTCTTGTACCATTCACTGTGCGCTTGAACTCCAGAGATTCTCCATATTTCTCGTTATACGCATCCACTGCAACTCTTCCAGCTCCTTGCGCCCATAAGCTGTCGATATCCTCAATCGGTACTGGACCACCTAGAGGAAACGACTCTGAACTCATTATTGTGAGTACACCCTTCGATTGATACTTTAATTTCTCACTGTGTGGTTTGCTCTTACATGTTCTCATGAGTTCCAATATTTATACTTGTTGTGGAACTTGGATAGGATGGAATCTTGTATAATGTGGATTTCATCCATTAAAAGGGGTCTAATTAGGGCGTTCATAGCATAGCGGAACATCAGATAGCTTCGAATCCAATTCCTTTGTTTGGGATATGTGTTACGTTCCTGCTATCTTAATCGAACAATAACTTTTGTGAGATCTATGTGTTGGCCGTGACACCATCAAAATTTGACTTTTTATTTATCTCACACCATCATAATTCTACTCACCAAAAAGAGGCCATTTGGAGCTCTGGATAAAAATTTAATGAGTTATTTGTGTTGGATGGGGATTAATATATGTTAATTTATCAATGGTAAATTTTCTTTACCATTTCAAGTTGAAACTTTTTTTTAAAGATGAATTAATTACATTTATTGATTATCAAACCTCCAAAAATCATCAAGATAGAGTGATGGTTACGAATATAATAAAGAAATATTATATATATTCTTGCCAATCCACTCAAGTTTTTGAGATAAATTAAAGTTCATGAGATCTTGATTTTTTATTTTTATTTTGCATTAGTAGTTCACATTTTAAATTTCATGAGTCAAATTAATATTCGATGTTAAATTGACAACTATAAAAAATATTTTAAAAAGATTTAAGTATTTCTTTATACTTCAATTTTTTTAGTTTCACAGTCACAAGTTGTTGATCGTTTAAAAATTAGTATGAAATATAGTTATCATTTTTTTCCTCTTTTTTATGTTAATTTTTTTTTTAAGTAAATATTTTGTGTGGTTCTCACAATTTTCCTACAAAATGCACTTTTGGTCCCCAAGGTTTGAGGTTTATGTCTATTTGGTCCCTGAAGTTTCAAAAGATACATTTTAGTTCTCCAGGTTTGTAAAATCATTCTAAATGGTCCATGATTTAACTTTAACTTAATGGAATGCTGACTAGACCGTTATATGCTAACATGGATGGGATGACGTGGCTATTTCATTTGATTGCTGGACAAATAAATTGAAAAATTAATTAAGAAAATTAAAATATTAAATAAATTTTTAAAATGGTTTAAGCCATATTCCCTTCAAGTGCCCTAGCCGTTGAGAGTTCGGAGACATGTCGTCGGCCTGAGTCATAGAAGAACAGCTTCCACTTGCAGTTGCAGCACTCTCCCATAGGCCCAAACGAGCAACGACCTCAAAACTTTACTCCTCCGCCGCCGCAAGGCTTCTCTCCGACCAATTTATAAAAATTATAAAAATGATTACCAACGAAATCTCATTTGTCCTCAAATTTTCTCATTAGCCAAATAGAACCCAGAGAAACTTTCCAAGTTTTCTCAAAACCTTCTTGTTATAAATGTTTAACACGACGTTCAAACCCCACCAGAGAGCGAAATACAGTCCGATCTTCACCTTCTTCGCCGTCGCAGAACAATGTCCGACCCATTAATGGCATTTGCAGATTGACTCAAAGAAGAGATCATGATCGAAAGAAAAAAACAGAGATATTGGGCAAAAGTTAAGAACTCTAATCGCTCAAGACTCCTCCTAAATGCAATTGCAAAACCACCCGAAAAGCCAACTTTCTAGGAAAATTATAAAAATTAATTTTTTTAATTTATTTGCCTAATAATCAAATGAAATAGCCACGTCATCCCATCCATGTCAGTATATAACGGTCTAGTCAACATTCCGTTAAGTTAAAGTTAAGTCAGGGACCATTTAGAATGATTTTACAAACCTGGAGGACTAAAGTGTATCTTTTGAAACTTCAGGGACCAAATAGACATGAACTCCAAACTTCGGGGACCAAAAGTGCATTTTACCCTATCTTTTATCATTTTCAATATCAATTTTCTGGGGTTAATTTCTACATCACAAAATATATTCTATATTAAGTCCCATGTCAACCTTTTTCTAACTTTACCTTTTTTTTTTTTCTTCAAGTAAGACTATCTTTTGCATATTTTTAAACAATATTATACTCCACATCGAATAAAAAGAAGTGCTTTAATGGTAAGTCGTATTTATTTATTTTTTTTTAAAAAGAAAAAAAGTTAAACGCATTTTTAGAGTTCTTATCCAATTGGTTTACACCTTTCTGTTAATGGTGGATCTAGAAAGTTATGATAGGGGGCTTGAATATATATATAGTTTTTTACGATCAAGTCTTTATAATATTTGTTTGTTTATTAAAAATATAATTGATTTTTCTATATACAAACAGAATAAAGAAAATGACCCTCAGATATATTTTGTTTCTTTTATTATAGTTTTATTTTATGTGAAGAATAATTTGCTAAAATTAAAAAAAAAAAGTAGTTTTCTTTACATTTTGATATTAAAACCAAAATTTAAAAGAAACTAAACAAAAATTATAAATTTATTTTTCTGAAAATGTAAGAGAACTTGTTGGGCTTATGGCTATTATAATGGGCCCAAAACATTTTGCTGAATACTTGTATCATGTGAGTGGAATGACAGTGGAATGACAGTTAATTCAGTTGAGCAAATTGGTTGATATGTGGAAGCAGAATAGGTCATCCATAAGCATCACTGGTGTGTTTGATCCATTGTTTCTTGCTGTATTCTTCTTCTCTGAATTATCTGAGCAATTGTACGGAAGATTGGGATCATTATTGTTGAGTTAATAAAGCCTTTGGAACACGGTGGCGGATCCAGAAATTTTGTTCAGGGGGCTTCACTTAAAATTTCGTAAAAGTAATTTACAAGTAAATCATCTCCAAAATTTTCATAAATGAAACTGAACTATTAATTTAATTCATTGCAATTTTTCTCTATAAATTTTCATATGATGAGATTAATTTTAAGAAAAAAAAAATAAACAATTTTTTTTTAAAAAAATTATCCATTTCCGTTTATTTTGATATAAAAAATAATATTTAAAGAAGAAATTAAAACAAAAATTGTAATATTATTTATTTGTTAGGTTATATTACGAGATTAATTTTGAAACTTTTACATTTGTGTCTATCAAGTCCTTGAACATTCAATTTTGAATCAATAGGTCATTGGACTTTAAAAATATCAAGTAGGTTTTTGAACTTTTTTTTTTTTTTTTAGTCATATAAGTCTCTAACATATTCAACAATTTTTGAAATTAACAAACTTATTAGACATAAAATTGAATCAATTGTCGAATAGTACATTAAACTTTCAATTTTATGTTCAATAACTTCATGAATTTTTAAAATTTGTCATAAAGATCAAGGATCTATTAGACACAAAATTAGAAATTCAGAAATTTATTAAACATAAAATCGAAAGTTTAGAGATTTATTAGACATTCTTTAAAATTCATTGACCTATTAAACATAAAATTGCAAATTCATAAACATATTTGATAATAACTAAGTTTATGAACCAAATTTGTAATTTAACAAATTTATTATTATTTCACATTTGTAAGTAACTTTTGTAAACAAAATATAGCCTACAATTTAAATCTATGAAAAATATAAGTTTTTTTTTTTTTTTTTTATAATTATAAAAGTCAATTTTTAAAATAGGTTTGATATATTTTTTTTAACTAATAAATAACCACGTTTTAACTTTGTTGAATAGCAAGTGAGAAAAAGAATAAAAATTAAAACGAATTGTATAAACTTGGCTTTGATTTAAATCTATGAAAAATACAAGTTTTTTTTTTAATTATAAAAGTCAATTTTTAAAATAGGTTTGATATATATTTTCAAACTAATAAATAACCACTTTTAACTTTGTTGAATTGAATGGTAAGGGAAGAAAAGAATAAAAATTAAAGAAATGGTATAAACTTGGCTTGCACCAACGAAGCCAGCCTGCAAATTTTAAAATACAAGTGGAATTACTTATACAAATATATAATCAACAACAGTTCGGGGGGCTCGAGCCCCCGGGCCCATGGTGGATTCGCCATTGCTAGAACACCACCGATGTAGATCACATTGATCGAACCACTCAAAAAAACCTTGGGGTAACTACACAAATGAGCCAATAGTAGCATATTTGTTCCAAAAGTGTCCAGTTTGTTATGATTTTACAATCCCGTCGGACCATAGGGGAGATTAAGACGAATTTTCCCTTATCGATTGAGTGTTTAAAAAAAAAACAAAAAAGGAAAGAAAAGATATTTGAATTTTCTTCCCATAACTGTGCAAATCAACGCGAACTATTCATCTTCTTTTTTTTTTTTTTTTTTTTCACTTTCACTCTTCCGCCAGACCTGTTTTTGGTTCATCTTTTGTGTTTCTTTTTGCTCCTGTCTTTTTTTATTCTTCTTTTTTTACTTCTATGTCTGGGGTTTTTTCCTTCTTCTGGGTTTTTATTTTGCTTCTGCGAAACTGGAAACATACCTTCTTTTTGTTTTTGTTTTTTGTTTTTTTTTTTTTTTTACTTTTGCGTTTTTTTTGGGGGCTTATGCGTGTTAAATCTGTGTCTTCTGCATGAGTTTTTAATCTGTGTTTTTAATCTGCATTTCTTTTTTAAATACCCAGTATTTATTCTACGTTGGTGGTATTTATTTTATGTTTATTCTACGTTAGGTGATCTTCTCTATTTGTTTGATCTCACTGGTATTTTTATTTAGTTCACTGACATAATTATTTCATAAGGGGTATTTTTATTTAGCTCACTGGCATAGTTATTTCATATGGGGTATTTTTGTTGAGCTCACTGACATAGTTATTTCATATGAGGTATTTTTATTTAGCCGTTTTTTAAGTATTGACGATCGATTCAGAGGAAGATGCAACAATCATATTGTCCAATGTAACTGAAAGGCTATTGCTATAATCAACTACTATTGAACAACTATTAATATTCCATCCATTTTTTCGTTAAATACTAACAGATTGTTGACGTGGATTTTTTTTTATTAAAAAATTTATTTTTTTTAATTTTTTAAGATATAAATATATTAAAATAATAATAAAAATATTTTTATTTTATAATATTTTTATTTCTTTTCCCCCTCTCTCCTCCTCTTCTTCACCACCACCATAACCACCACCACACCCAACCTGCAGTTGCCGTCGACCGACACCGACCGCTGCTCGTCGGTAGTTGGCGGCTGCCAACAATTTTTTTTTTCTCTTTCTCTTCCCCTTCCTTTCAATTACTAATCCACAAATTTCCCATCATCAATCAGACACCACAGAACCCATTTCAAAAGGCAGAGGCTCCCATCAATTCATGAACTAAAAAAATTCAGAGCAAAGCACCAAAAGCAAACATCATAATTCAAAAAAAAATACTACAATCTGAAGTCACACAGACAAAAGGGTGTAACCAACACACTATCATCTGAAATGGTGGGCAGAGATGGGAAGGCACTTGGTGGGTTTTTTTTTTCATCGATTTGGGTGCGAGACAGACACATAAATTGCCCATTTTCGGAGCATAAAGTGCAAAAATGGGGGAAAATGAAATGGTGTGGAGTTGACCCAAGAAGATGAAGTTTGAGGGGAGTCTTCTCCTCCCCGTTTCCGACGCCAAAACAGGGAGGAGGAACGGAGCTGGCGGCGGTTGTATAAACGTCGAGCAGGGTGTGCGGCTTCGACGGCGCGAGTTCCAGATCTAGGCGGTTGTACAGACGTCGAGTAGGGCTTCGAGTTCTTCATTTTTGCGGCTGTGAGAGTTATGGATCTGGGTTGCATCGCTTGTTCTCCATATTTCCGGCGCCGGAACGGAGAGGAGGAACTCCTCCATGTTTCCGACACTGAAACGGGAGGAGGAAATCCTCCTTCCTCCCTCCTTTCTTTGAAAAAAAGTAATTGTTACGACAGACAGAACTGAATCAACGAACAAGAACGAAAAAGGCGTGAAGAAGAAACAACACACACAAATTTATGTGGTTCACTAACGGTGTGTTAGCTACGTCCACAGGCAGAGGGAGAGAACGATCTTATTGAGGAGTAAAACGTATTCTTGGGTTACAAAGAATAGTTTTCGTTTTCTGCTGCAATTACAACTTAGGTTAAGAGGGGTTTATATAGCACCACTCTTAACCCTTACAAGCATATCAAACTTGGAGCCAAAGGAAAGACAAACTTGGAGCCAAAGGAGGAGAAACTTGGTCCCTACTCAAATCGCAAACTTGGTCCCTACTCAAAGCATGCGCCAAGCTGCTACAGCATCAAACTTCTCATGCGCCAAGCTGCTACAACATCAATCCTCTCATGCGCCAAGCTCCTACAGCGTCAAGCTTCTCATGCGCCAGCTCGTCATACTCTATGCGCCAGACCGAAGACCCAAAACAGATTCAAGACATATCAACAGTAATAAAATGAGAGAAAGGGAGAAGAAGAGAAAAAAAAATTGTCGTCGGCGGCCGGCGGCAACAGAGGATGGTGGTAGGGAAGAAAAAGGTGAAGGTGAAGAAGAAGAAAGAGAGAGAGGGAGAAAGAAATAAAATTGATATAAAATAATAATATTTTTATTATTTTAATATATTTATATTTTAAAAAACAAAAAAACAATTTTTTTTTAATAAAATATCAATGCCACATCAGCAATCCGTTAAATATTAACATAAAATTGGATGGAGGGACTAAAATGAAACGAAATCCAAACCTTAGAGGCTAAATTGTTGAGTTTAAAAACTCAGGGACCAAAATGAAACCTAACCCAAACTTTAGGGACTAAAAGTGTATTTTTCCCTATAATTAATGAACATTACCAATTTTCTTATATATGGAATGTTTGAATATGAATAAAGAAGTTTAAAAAAAGAAAAAAGCTGCCAGTAAATGCAAATCATACAAAAGAAAACAACTTCTTCTTCTTAAAAAAAAAAAAAAAGCTTTAAAAAGAGATTCGAAATTTTTTTCCCCCCTACTTGGAGCTAGGAGCTCCTCTCATTTTTTAGCACAACTAAAATTGTAACAGGGACAGATGGGAAGCTCTAGGCTACTGGGATTGACTATGGCAGAATCTAAAGGCTGAGGATTTGGAAGTCGCAGTGATAATTTTGTGGAGCATTTGGGAAATCAGAAACAAAATCCTCAACAAGTAATCCTCGGGGCAGTCAGTCAAAGAGCAATTGAACAATCACGTTTGTAGAAGAATAGTGGAGATAAAAGACAACAAGAAGGAGTACCTGGAAAAGGCGAGGCTCCCCAGAGGCGAGACCCACCCGAGTCCGGACATTTCGTCAATCCCGCCGGCAGTCTGTTGGTTTCTTCACATAGATGCGTCGTGGAACTCGCCGGAAAGCAAGGGCGGTCTGGGTTGGATTGTTCGAGACTCAGGAGGTTCTCCCATCTGCGCTGGTTCCCTGCAAATTAAAGAAGAGTGGCCGATGAATTCATTTTAGGCCAAAGCGATTTGGGAAGGGCTGGAAAGCATTGTCAATTTACCTTTGAAGCGTCGAAGATAGTCGTGGTCTCGGATTGCTTAGAGATCATCAACATTCTGAATGGAAGAGAGGAAAATTACATTGAAATCTCGAACATTGCGGTCGCCATCAAACATTTGGCCGCATCGGTTGGAGAAGTATCCTTCCGTCACTGCTACAGAGAGCAAAATTGTGTTGCTCATTCGATTGCGCGCGCAAGTGCGGGAATTACCTGCCATTTTTTGGGTTCTTCGGGTCAGGGGCTCCCTTCCACGCTGGAAGGTGATAGATTTTTTTGGTCCTCTGGTTTCCCTTCGTTTATTCGTGATGCATGTGTAAAAGACTATTGTAGCCTTTCTGGCCTTTTCTTCTGGTTAATGTTATTTCTGGTTTCAAAAAAAAAAAAAAAAACAACGTGGCCTCACTATTTTTATCCATTGAAGTCTTAGACTAAATAAATAGAAGGTAATATATAATTAACATCGAATTATTTTAGAGCATTCACAGGGAATGCGATAGAATTTTGTACTTTTTGTGTTTGTTTAAACAAGATGAGAGTTTTGTCGAAGCGAGCATGACTGAGCGGTAATTGACATGTATCATTGACTAAAAAGTCAGAGGTTCGAGTTCCTCCACCTCTAACTGTTGTTGAACTAGAAAGAAAAACTGATTATAAATCAAGTAATCTAAAATTACTTTTTAAATACATTAATTTGAAAAAAAATATATTTTTTTCATTAGGAGTAAGAGATTCAAACACCCATCTTTTGGTCGAGAGTATATGTCAATTATCATTTGGCTAGAGTCACTTTTGTTACTTTCTATATATACACACACATACAAACACTATTGCAATCAAATTCTGTAATAGATTAGTTCCGTGCAACCATTTTTTAAGAAAAATTATATCATGATGTTTTTTTAATTCCAAAAAGTTTTGTTATAATTACTGTCTCTTTTGAATTTCTAATATCTTAAAAAAAAATATATATTAGAGGAAGCAAGATATAGTTTCAAATTTAAAGCATATAGAATTGTAAATAATTTCCTTAAAAATCTCTGCAAACTTTAATGGTGTGTCTTTTTTTAGTCATTATAGCCAATGTATTAAATTTCCATCAACATGTCGACATTTCTATCGACATTTCCACATTTCCATGGGTTCGACATCAACATACCGACATTTCCATTATATCGTAAAAAAATTGATAAAATGTAAACAAAATAATAACAAAATGTAACTAATGTGGAGATAATATTTATCATAAGTATTTTAATTTATTTTAAAAGTGTAAAACATTTATTTGAATTTTTTGTTTTGAATATTTTTCCCCGAATATCCATCGACATCGACCTTTTGTCGATATTTCTATCGACATTTCCATTAAATTGAGACCTCGACATTTCCGTCGACATCGACATTTTAACCCTTGATTATAGCTAAATCTTAGCAGTTTAGTATTAATTTTCCAGTCACTATACATACCTTGTTTTTTAGGAATTAATTTCTCAGACAATCTAAAATTTGAGTAAAATAATTTTCAAAGCCTTTAGTTCTCAAACGGGTGTATTTGATCTTAATTAGATGATGATTCGAACAAATCGGATGATAAAAAAAAAAGGAACAATCAACCCAATTACTCGTGAGAGATGATGGATTAACAACACATTTCTGGTAATTTAGATGAATCTATATATAAGTATATTAAATATTAATAATTTTAGGGGCATGTGCCTGTCTGACCTGTACGTGGATATTCACACGGATACACGAAGACTAGGAATAGATAACTATCATATTATTTTATTTGGACTGCGCCATATTTTTGATAGATAAAAGACAATAGTGCAATTAATGCATATATATTGTGAAGAGAAGAGGGGAGAAGTAGGCAAATATTACTTTGGTTTGTAGTCGAAGATGATCTCCGGCATTCCTGGTCGGATTGGAGGTGGCGTATACGTAGACCCAGTAGCCTCATCTGCCACAAAAATTCGACTGTTGAATTTTTCCTCCAACACACTTTGAAGTAAGCCTTTTCTATTCACAAACCGCAGACTTGTACCATCCGACCCGACCGTCAACGCCATACTTTCCTCTAGTTGCTTGATAGGGTCGTCCACTGCAGCCCTTCGTCCACCTCCTTGCGCACTACTCATTATAATACCTTTTTATTGCTAATACTTTGTATTGTAAGCCTGATTTGCTTTTCAATATACACAAGGGAGTTTTGATATTACTATTCTTCAACTTGGTCTACATATTGATATCCTCATATTTAATTAATTTACGTAACTTGGATACAATAATGGAATCCTTGTATGTGTGGACCAGCTCATAAATTACAACCAGGTCCAACAAGATGTTCACAGCGTAAGAGATAGTTTCGAATCTAATTCCTTTATTATTTTGTACTATGTTTCCACTATCTTAATAGAATAATATCACTTTTGTGAGATCAAAGTTAGTTGATACACACAATCAAGCATCAAAATTTAGCTTTTCATTTATCTCACACTGTCATAATTCTATTCTGCTTACCCAAAAAAAAAAAAAAAAAAGGTTCATTTGTAGCACTCCTTTACATTCCATGACATGATCGAGAAAAATTTAGAATAGGTTAACTAATAATAAGTTCATTAATTAATTACAGTGTGTTCTTGTTAACTATTAGAAGCTTGTTTTCTTTTATTTTAGTGCTTTTTTATTTTAAGTTCTTCTTCGAAAGAGGCAATTAAAAGACCAGTTCTTTTGGTTTAAACACTTGAGGTGCGTTCGAGAGTGTTTTTAAATTAAAACATACAATAAAAGCACTTTAACTAAAGCACTTTTGGTAAAAAGTATTCTTTAACAAATGACTTTTAACGTTTGGTTCTAAATTTTTAAAAGTGTTGTTGGGTGTGCTTCTTGGTCAAGCAAAAGATACCTTGCAAATCCTTTTTACAAAGTACTTTAATTTTTTGACTTTTTCTAAGAACACTTCTCTATTTACTCCCAAACCATGGTGATATTTTGCCATTACCAAAATTACCTATTCAAAATTTTTAATGTTTGGAAATACACTATAAAGTGTTTTTAACAGAAGACAACTTAAGAATATTTTGTAACAAAAGTACCCATATATTTATGGAGCAATCTTATTTTATAAACAATTATTTAATAAACAGAAGTTTGATGTTCATCAATATTTATTATTGATGATTGAACTCTAAAATTCGTTATCTTAAAATTTGATTTACGCCAAACGTCGTCGAGGAGAGAGGCCAGTTGTAGATAGGATTGTCATGACTTACGAGATGACTTCGAATCTATTTTAACTGTTTGGAATAATTACTATGAGGCCGTTTGATAACCATTTTGTTTTCAGTTTTTGGGTTTTGATAACCAATTGATTTTTTTGTTTTTAAGTTTTTGAAAACGTTTTTAGAATTCTTGTCTTAATAGATTGAGGTCCTTTGTAGCATAACCCTGACTTTTGATTTATCATATACAACAGTTTGGCTTTACATATAGAATAATCCACTTGGAGCTCTTGATTTTAATTTTTGGCATGACCAAACAAAACCAACCACATTATTGTACAACCTATTTGAAGTTCGTTGGAGTAAACAAAAGACTCAAATTAAACCCAACCAAGCCACCATGGAATCTTTCAAATTGGGTTGCTTTTGCTTTAGGGTGTTTGAATCATTATTTCAAAAAAAAAAAAAAAAAACTATTTTACCTATATTTTCGGAGTTAAAGGTTGTTTACACTACAAATCTCTCTGATGAATTTTGATGGTTGTGTTTATTTTGTCGAAAAGAAATCTCTATTACTACCAACACCATCATTTAAAACGCAAACAGGTCGATTAGATTAACAAGCCAATGATGATTTAAGACAAACACGCACAAAAATAGGCTACGACCAAAGGTTAAAATGTCAATGTCGACGGAAATATCAAGGTCTCAATTTTATGGAAATATCGATGTTGACGGATATTTCTAAAAAAATATTTAAAACAAAAAGATATCAAAAGATATTTAAATTAATAAATAAATATTTTACATTTTAAAAATAAGTTAAAATACTTATTATTTATATACTATCCGATCTCCATATTAAAGGGTTCAAAGTTTGGTTTGGCGAAGAGAATCAAGATGTTATAGATGTTGCCCTCTCCCCAGAACACCGTAACTTTTACACAGCACTCTGCACACCATCCAACACCAGTCTTTCGCCACTGATCACCAAAATTTTCTGTTAGTTATTTGTGCTGTGCTGACCGATCTCGATCGAGTCAGGGTTCAGTATTTATAGCTGTCGTTGAACTGATCTAGAGATCCATGTTATGGAAGGTACATAGTATGTGTATGTGTTAGAGTGGAACTCGATATCGTCGAATCTAATTTGTGCATCTTAACCAGCTTGAGTCAAAAGGACCCTCTTTAATACGATGAAGACTAAGGTGCGATGGGAACAAGGATTTTATTCCTTTGAAAGAGATTTTTTTTTTCCTTTCTTTAATTTGCCAACCCTTTATTTTAATATACATCGACTTCTTCAAAAAGTTATGCTAACTTGAGCATGGTTTTTTGCATATAAATCCACTAAAAAAATGTTATCAACGGTATAATAATCTTCTTTTGAAATAAGTTGGAGTAGTTGTAGTTTAAATTGAAATTAATATTTAATTCTAATTTTTGCATATAAATCTTAATTAGACAATATATTTTTTTTATTATTATTTTTTTACAAAATAACATATAAAATTAATACAAATTGAATTGATAACAATATTAAATTATTAAAGTAAAAATGTTATACAAATTAAATTATATTAAATTAATATATAAATGATTTGAAGATAGGAAATGATATTGTTGGAATGATACATCATTTTAAGACATTCTTGTTTTCAAAAATCATTTTAAGACATTCTTGTCCAGAAATCCTACAAAACAAACATGATTATCTAAATATTCCTGAACATCTCTATAAATTTTCTTGCAAAAAAAACATGGTTATCTGAAGATGCCAGACATCTATATTTCTGGGCATATATAATTATAGGCATCTGAAAATTCCGACAATCTTGATTACCAAAAAAACAAACGGCCCCTTATAGTGTTTTAAAATAAGAATTTAATTAATTTTCTCTCAAAAGTAATTGTATAATAAACGTTTTACTCAAAAACTCTATTTTCAAAAGGCACGTCAAATAAACACTCAGGGGCCGTTTGGCCCATGGATTTGGAATGGGTTGGAATGGATTGGAAAGGGATGCCCATGTTTGGTTGGCCTGGAATGGTGTGGGTTTGGAATGAAATGGTGGGCATATGGATTCCAATCCATTCCCACATTATGGTGGGTCCAACTATTTCTCTCTCCATTTTTCTTCATAATTTTGATGGGACCCACCATTTCTTTAAATATTTTCCTTATAATTTTGGTGGGTCTCACTATTTCTCTCTCCATTAATTCTAACCCAAATCAAATGCACCAAACACAGGCATGGAAATCATGATTCCAACAAAATATTCCCATGGGAATCACATTCCATTATATTCTATTCCATTCCAATCAAATTCCGGAGTACCAAACGACCACTTAAGATCATTAGGTTCTACAATTCTAGTTCGAATCGTGGTCTTGGGTTCGAGGGTGGAAGTCATGAATTTTCATATTGAGTGGGAAATTTTTATATTCTAACTTCTTTTATATATATAATCTTTCCATTCTAAAGATTTTAGGTTGCTGATAATTACTTAGGAACAAGCTAAGAGATTCATGAATTTGTACAAAAATTAATTAGTGACAAAATGTGTGCAGAGAAAAATTTTAACTGTTGAAATTAGGAGTGCACACTCTTTAGAATGGAACAATTTATTAAATTACATTTCGTTACTATTTTCTTTATATTTTATCAATTTATTTATGATAAAATGAAAATGTTGATTCACCTCTCATGTCGATGTCAAACTCTTAGAAATGTGGAAACGTCGATGAAAATGTCGACGAAAATTTAATACATTATTGGCTATAAATAACTAGCTAGATAAAATAAAGACAATAATTAAGCCGACAACAATAACTAGCCGCCATAATAATTAGCTGAACTATGTGCATGTTTGGGAGTGATTTTGAAACGGCTAAAATCACTTTTATTCCCGAAACATACATTTAAATTATTCAAAATCAATTTCATGTTTGATTTTACACTTTTAAACGTCGATCAAAATTGATTTTGAACATGACAAAAGTGATTTTAACAATTTCAAAATCACTCCCGAACATGCACTATAAATATACTACACCGTCAATATAATAATCAATCAAGAGAAAAAGAAGAGAAAAAACACTATGGACATACATAAAATTCATAGTTTTTAGTCTTATTATTATTCAAGTAGTTGATACATGATATAAGATAAGATAGGTTCCCTTGAAAGTGGTCAAAGTTAATTACTTGAGTTGAAGAAAAGAAAAGAGGGATTTTTGAGCTGACTCAATCTTTTCCAAGACAATGACGCTATAGTAACTCCCAAAGGATTCAAAGTTTGGTTTGGCGAAGAGAAGCAAGATGTAATAGTTGTTGCCCTCTCCCAAGAACACCGTAACTTTCTCAGCACTCTGCACACCATCCAAGATCAGTCTCTCGCCACTGATCTTAGCATGCTCTATCAGTGCAAACTCTGCCACCTCTATAACCTTTGGGTCGTTTACATCCATCCGGTTCCAACCACCGATTGCTGGTCCTGGCAAGAAGTGCAAGGGGAGCCTATTGTCACTCATGACTTTGTACTTCACCAAAATTTTCTGTTGCTGATCTCGATCGAGTCAGGGTTCGGTATTTATAGCTGTCGTTGAACTGATCTAGAGATCCATGTAATGGAAGGTACGTAGTATGTGTATGTGTTAGAGTGAAACTAGATATCGTCGTTTCTAATTTGTGCATCAACTGGCTTGAGTCAAAAGGACCCTCTTTAGTACTATGAAGGCTAAGGTCCAAGGAATTTTTTCCTTTGAAAGAGATTTTTCTTTTTCTGCCTTTTTTTTTTTAATTTGTCAACCCTATATTCTAATGTACATCGGCTTCTTCAAAAAGTTATATGCTAACTTGAGCATGGTTTAGCTGGTTGAGTTTAAGGTTGATTTTAGAGTTCTTTGTCAAGTGTATAGTGTTCTGATTTTCGCAATAAATTCTGACTGTTGTTTGTTTCTGTCCAAAGTCTTTTAACAGTCCCTTAAGCCATATACCCTCCTTAATAGCTTCTGAGAGGGCTATGAATTCAACTTCAGTTGTGGAAAGAGCCACAACTGGCTGAAGCGTGGCCTTCCAGCTTAGTATATTCTGCCCAAGTAGGAAAAAATATCCTGATAGGGACCTTCTTTTGTCCAAATCCCCTGCATAATCAGCATCTACATAACCGTAAATCTCATTTTAAGCTTGATTATTCTTCTTATACTGCAATCTAGCTTGAGAGGTTCCTTTCAGATATCTTAGAACCCATTTCACTGCTTCCCAATGCCTCTTACCAGGCTTTGCCATATATCTACTGACTAGGCTAGAAGAATAAGACAAGTCTGGCCTAGTAGATACCATTAAGTACATCAAGCTACCCACTGCTTGAGAATAGGGTATTTTAGACATGTATGCTTGATGTTCTTCTTCATCTTCCTTTGGGGAGTTCATTGCAGAAAGCTTGAAATGATGTGCTAAAGGAGTAGTCACTGCCTTAGCATCAGTAAGTTTAAATCGTTTAAGGACTCTTTCACAGTAACTTGACTGGGTTATTTCAAGCATACACTCTTCTCTGCTTCTTATAATCTCCATTCCTAGGATCTTCTTTGACTCTCCTAGGTCTTTCATGTCAAACTCCTTCCTCAATAAGGTTTTGACTTTATTTAGGCTCTCCTTTGTTTTCCCTGCCAATAACATGTCATCCACATAAAGCAAAAGGAAAACATGGTGGGAATAGGACTTACTGTTTATATATACACAGTTGTCGAAGGAGCTCTTTTGGAAGCCAATCTTTGAGATGTAATCATCAAATCTCTGGTACCAACACCTAGGGGATTGTTTTAGACCGTGTATATGCTTTTATTCAATAAGCAATATAGATCCTCTTCCCCTTTTCTTTCATACCCTTTTGGCTGCCTCATGTAGATTGTCTCAGACAAGTGCCCATGTAAAAAGGCCATCTTCACATCTAATTGATCTAATTCTAGATTTTCTTGAACCACTATTGAGAGGAGCATTCGAATGGAAGTTAGTTTGACTACAGGAGAGAAAATTTATGTGTAGTCTATTCCTTCCCTTTGTGTGTAGCCTTTAGCTACTAAAAGAGCTTTGAACCTTGGCTTCATTACTCCTGTTATCCCTTCCTTGATTTTGTAGATCCATTTGACTGAGATAGGTTTATACCCCTTTGGTAGAGGTTTCAAAGTCCAGGTTTTGTTGTCTTCCAAGGACTTTATCTCATCATTCTTTGCCTCTATCCATTTCAGAGCATTAGGACCACTGGTAGCTTCTTCAAAGCTATTTGGTTCATCAAGGCTAGTGAGATACAATCAGCCTCACTAAACCTTGCAGGAGGGACTATGTTTCTTCTTCTTATGTCCCTTGCTAAGGAATAATTGCGTAGGTCTAGCTGTTCTTGAGAGGGTTCAGTTTCTTCTTCTTCCTCTTCTGCTTCAGGTTCACTTTCCTCTTGTTCCTCTCTTGTTTCATCATTTAGTGTTGAAGAGGAAGGATAATGCTCCACCTCAATTTCTGTGTTCGATTCTTTTGAGGTTATTTCATCTGACTTGTCTAGGAGCATAAACATCTCATGCTCTCGGAAAACAACATCCCTGCTGTTTATACATCTTCTTTCAACTGGATGCCATAGTCTGAAACCTTTCACACCTTCGGTAAAACCTAGGAGCATGCATTTCACGGCCCTTGGCTTCAACTTTCCTTGGTTTTGATGGACAAACCCAACACAGCCGAACACCCTTAAGTACACCCTTAAGTGCTGGACTTTTGGAGGCTTTCCAGACCACTTTTCTTCTGGTGTCATGAGGTTAATTGAGGTGTGAGAGGGAGACTAAGAAGCACAGATACGGACACGAGACACGGATACAACACAACACGGACACGAGGACACGTCATTTTTTTAAAATCTAGGACACGGACATGTTTAGAAAAATATATATCCTTTTTATACAAGAAGGAAATTCAAAATCAATAAGTTTATGCATTTGTATGCTTGAAAAAACAAATTTAATGTATTTTACTCTTAAAATTTATTATTTTTGTCATTTAAGCATTGTGTTTATTTGGTATAATTAACAATGGTTCAAAATGAACCTAACAACTAGTTTTTGTCAAATATCAATTGTGCTAACAAGTGTCCGATACGTGTCCAACAAGTGTCAGAGTGTCCAAGTGTCCAGCACGTGTCAGACACGGACACGCTAGCCAAACTAAAGTGTCCGTGCTTCTTAGGAGGGAGAAGTTGTAAAAATACCTTGATTTTGTATTCAATGGTTATTAAGGGTAGACAAATTTGAAGACGTACATCCGACGGTTTAAAACAGGGAGTCTCATTGTACTGGAAGTACCTAATAAATTTGCCTTGGCCACGGTCGAAATTGAAGCACCAAAAACTAGTCGCATATGTTTTCAATTAATTCCATCGATGGGTACAACTTCCACCACAAGATGAAGTGATATTGTGTCTTTCTCCAACGATTGATTCGTACAAGAGGGCCACTATTTTAGTTATCCATTGAAGTCTTAAAATAAATAGAAGGCTACAAAATGATATACTCAGACCTAAAAAAATAATACTGTAATATATATAAGATCGAAATATTTTAGTCATTTATCTAAAAAAGTGTTGCAGTTGTAGGGTTAAATATATGTTAGTTATTAGAACACTTCAAGTTACTTTTGTGTGTGGTTAAATTGATTCTAAATCAAAGTGAGCTAAACTCACTCGTCCCGTTTGACAACCATTATATTTTTGGTTTTTGCTATTTTTGAAAACGAACTTGTTTTCTCTCGGTTTCCTTAGAATGGTTTTCATCTTTGCTAAGGACACATTTGCATTCCTAGCCAAATTTCAAAAACAAAAACAATAGTTTTCAAAACTTGAGTTGATTTCTGAAAACATGAGAAGAAAATAGATTACAACACAAAGAAACTTATTGGTGAAAGTATTGTTTTTAGGCTTAATTTTCAAAAAGAAAAAAGAAAAAAAAAAACTTAACGGTTATGAAACGAGACGTAAATATGTTGATTTCAAAAATCTATTCAAATAGTAGCTTTTAAAAATAGATTTTGGAAATCAAGTATCTCTTGCTAAATAATTTTAAAATTTATGTTTTTTTTTTCCTTCAAACCATAGTATCCGATCTCCAGCTATAATTGTAAAACTGCACTTTCTAAATTATTTATCACAGTATAATCCAATCAAATTTTGTAGAAAAATTATTTCATGATGTTTGTTTTTCTTTCTTTTTTTTTTCCAAAAAGATTTGTTATATTATGATGTCCAAGTACAGGAGGGGTAGATGAATGAACCGAAATCACATTTGAATGAAAGGAATCCAGAGGATATATATGAACGCATGTTCAAAGACAAGCTTAAAAGAATAGATAGTTACTACCTATATTTACAAGATACATTTTTTTTTATTGTTCAACCATAGAAACTCTAAAGTTGAGCATGCTTGGTTTGGTGAACTCTTATAGGTTGGGTGTGACCTCTTAAAAGTTGAACATACAGTGGGCCGTGTCGAAGTCTGTGGTGTTAGAATAATTGTCTATTCTAAACTAATAGGTTCGTTAATTAATTACAACTTGTTCTTATTAACTATTAGAAGCTCGTTTTCTTTTATCTTAGTACTTTTTTTAAGTTTTTTTTCGAAAGAGACAATTAAAAGATCAGTTCTTTTGGTTTAAACACTTGGGTGTGTTTGAGAGTGTTTTTAAATTCAAACATATAATAAAAGTACTTTAACTATAAAACACTTTTTTCTCAAAAAAAAAAAAAAAAAAAAAAAAAAAACTACAAAGCACTTTGGTGAAAATTATTGTGTTTGGTTCTAAATTTTGAAAAGTGTTGTCGAGCGCTTCTTGGTCAAGCAAAAGACACCTTACCAATCCTTTTGACAAAGCACTTTTTTTGACTTTTTCTAAGAACATTTCTCTATTTACTCCCAAACCACGGTGATTTTGCCATTACCAAAAGTACCTATTAAAAATTTTTAATGTTTACAAATACTATAAAATGTTTTTAACAAAAGACAACTTAAAAGCAATCCGTCGTGGAAGAGGTTCATCCAAGCTAAGTATAACATCTCTCATGCTGGTGGCATACCCTTTATTTCCAAGTTTTCTAGCTCTCGGGCTCCTTGGGTTGCTATTTGCAAGCTCAAGGATTTTTTCAGCAGATTTTCTCAGTGGGAGCTGCACAGTGGTGATCAAATCCTATTCTGGTATGACAAATGGATGGATGCAGGTCCTTTATTCCAAACAATTATGCCTAGATTCTTTGCTTTGACGGATTTGCCTCACATTTCGGTTAAAGAAGCCTGATCTGAAGCTTCCCATAGCTGGAACTTTTTCCCCAGACGTTTGCTTTTTGATAGAGAGATTCAAGCTTGGGAGGAGGTGGCTGCCACTTTCCCTTGCCCGTCTTCCTCAACTCGGCCTGACTGTTATCGCTGGATTGGTTCTTCAGACGGGGTTTTTAGCACTGCTTCTGCTCGTGCATTATGGAGACCGTCGGACAGCATGCATGGGGAGCCGATATTCCCAGAGTATGCGCTGAATAATCTTTGGAAAGCATCCTTCCCCAGAAAATGCAAAATTTTCCTTTGGACTCTTCTCCATCGGAAGCTTAATACGGCTGATCTGCTCCAAAAGAAGCTCAAATTTACGGCGTTGAATCCCAGCAGATGTGTTCTTTGCAAAGCTCAGTCTGAATCGTTGGACCTATATTCCTTCATTGTCCCTTCTCAGATGTTATTTGGAGCAAGCTTTTCAGTGCAAAGGGTTTTCTCTTCTCTCAGCCCCGTCAGATTCAGTCCTTTTGTTTGGAATTTCTTGCCATTAAGCTGACCTTCCAAAATCAGCTTCTTTTCCAGAACCTCTTGGTGACCTCCTTATGGTCCATTTGGTTAGAAAGAAATAGTCGTATCTTTAGGGATAAAGAATATCCTGCTGCTCATCTTTGGGAGAATATTATTACTGCCTTGGCTGCCCTTTGATCTTCATCTTCAAATCTCTTTTCTAGCTACGATGCGTCTTCCAATATCGATTAATTGGAAAACCTTTTTGTAATATCTCCCTTGTATGTTTCTCACATACGTAATAAAGTATCTCTTTTCCAAGACAACTTAAGAATAGTTTGTAACAAAGGTACCTATATATTATTTATGGAGCAATCTTATTTTAAAACACGATTATTTAATGAAACGAAATTAATAGAGATATATGCTGAAGAAAATTCTCCCAAAATAATTTTAGGATAACTCACATAACCTACTCACATATGTATCCTTTTCCTTTTCAAACTATTTTATTTTCTACCGTTAATTTTTCATTAATCCAAACCTTACCCAAATTAGATGAGAATTCTACGTCATTTAATCTACACACTTTGGTGAAAAAAATTTAACAAAGTTATTGCAGTTAGTCAATCTTCATGGTTGACATGCGAGCTTTCAAAATGCTTATAGATATCTAAAAATGACTTTAATTTTTTAAAATAATTTTTTAAATAAAAAAAAAGTTAGTAGTGACTTATTAAAACTTTAAAGAATGCTTTAAACCAATTAAAATCAATTTTTTAATTTGTAGATGATTAAAAGTTGGTTTGAGAAATGATTGGACCATTTTTCATTAAGAGATTCTGTTGGGTCATTTTTCAAATCTATTTCTAGCCATTTCTAAGGATTTTCCTAAGCAATTTAAATAATTGTCTCTCAATAGTGTTTGTATAATAAATGTTTCACTAAAAAATTCTATTTTCGAAAGGTAGTTCAAATAAACACTTAAGATCATTACGTTTTACAATTCTAGTTCGAATTGTGGTCTTGGGTTCGAGGGTGGAAGTCATGAATTTTCATATAGAGTGGAAAATTTTAATATTCTAACTTCTTTTATATATATAATCATTACGTTTTTATATATTCTAGTCCATAAGGAAAAGACAGATCGAAAATCATAGATGAAAAGAGGTGAAATTTTGAGTTTTGAGGAGTGAAGCTTTTCATCGTGTCGTGTATGACGAATTAAAAAAAATTGCAGCAAACATCAACCAAGTGAGAGGAGGCAAGGAATATTCCTACTCCATCTTCAACAATGTGAGTAAATATATAAATAGATTGTAAATATTTCTTTTTCATTTAGTGTAAATATATATAGTTTTTTCTTATTTCTTTTTAACATAGCTTTAATTGAATTATTAATTATTAATTGATTACAAAATTAAAATTTTTGGAAAATATAAATGTTTACCTAGGTAATTTGAAAGATTTTTCGTTATCTTCAATCTTAAAAAAGAATTTAAACGGGTTAGATTTTTTATATTTAAAAATTTTAGTATAAATAAAATAAATATGATAATTTATACATCCAAATCACTCCCGAACATGCACTATATATATATATACACCTTTAATTTAATAATCATTCAAGAGAAAAAGAAGAGAAAAAACACGCGATGGACATACATAAAATACATAGTTTTTAGTCTTATTATTCTCACGTAATCAAGTAGCTAGTTTTTCACATGATTATCATATAAGATAAGATAGGTTACGTTCCCTTTAAAGTCGTCAAAGTTACTAGAGTTGAAGAAAAGAAACGAGCGACTTTTCTGATGGACTATTGATATCAACCGAGACAATGGCGCTATAAAATCTCCCAAAGGGTCCATTGCTTGGTCTGGCGGAGAGAAGAAAGAGGTAATAGTTCTTGAACGAGTCCAAGAACACCTCCACCTTCAGAGCATTAAGCACATCATTCAACACCAGTGTTTCGCCACTGATCTTCGCATTCTCTGTCAGTGCAAACTCTGCCAGCTCGCGAACCTTTGGGTCGTGTCTATCCACCTGCTCCCAACTACCGACTACTGGCCCTGGCCCGAAGTTGGGTATGAAGCTCATAACTTTCTATTTCACCAATACTTCCAACAAATTTTCTGTTTCTGGAGTGCTCATCTTGATCCAGTTAGGGTTCGGTATTTATAGCTGTCGTTGAACCCATCTAGAGATCCGTGTTATGTTATGGAAGCTACGTAGTATGTGTATGTGTTAGAGTGGAACTCGATATCGTCGAATCTAATTTGTGGATCGTCTTAACCAACTTGAGTCAAAAGGACCCTCTTTAATACGATGAAGATATATTGTCTGATGGGAACAACGATTTTATTCCTTCAAAAGAGATTTTTTTTTCTCCTTTTTTAAATTTGTCAACCCTATTCTAATGTACATCGGCTTCTTCAAAAAGTTATGCTAACTTGAGCATGTGGTTTAACTGGTTGAGTTTAAGGTTTGATGATCTTGATATTTTCCCTTATCCTTGAAGTCTTGAATGCATCGTCATAACCTTTTGAGTTGCTAATTTCAAGGTTGAAAACTTTTCAAGTAAACCAACAAATGCAAACATTTTCTCTTATCCTTGGGGACTTGAACGCACTAAATATTACTACTTGTAGTCGAGTTGAGAGCATGCTTAAAATATATGAGAAATTATTAGGTGCTTTCGGTACATTGAAGTGGGTACTTTAGGATTTTATTTCATACACATGATACTTTATGTCATACTATTCTTTTTACTATAGTAGAACTGTAGAAGGGTCTCTCTTCCTCATTTTGATCACAATTGTTTTTTCTACCCCTTATTATTGCAACATCTCACAAATATTTGATTCAATGTAGATATATTACCACGCCTTAATTATGGGAATCAAGATTTTATTCCTTCAAAGGAAGATTATTTATTTATTTATTTATTTTTTATGTTAAAGTTTGTCCGGTTCTATTCAAAAAGCTTTATTAACTTGAGTATAGTTTTCCTTTAAAGTTAGAGGTGTGAATTATCTTTCAACAACTAACTAAGATCGGCTAGATTTAAAAAGAAAAAGAAAAAGAAAAAAGAAAACATCAATGTCAAGCAATATAAAATTCCTAAACGGAACTAGATAGAGTATAAATGACACAAAAATTCCTTAGACCCCGTTTGATAAACATTTGGTTTTTTGTTTTTGGTTTTTGAAAATTAAGCTTAAAAACACTACTCTCATACATAAGTTTCTTGATTTTTTTTTATCTACATTCTTCTTATGTTTTCAAAAACCAAACCAAATTTTGAAAACTAAAAAAAGTAGTTTTCAAAAACTTTTTTTTTTTGTTTTTGGAATTTGGCTAGAGTTAAATGTGTCATTGACAAAGGTGCAAACCATGATAAGAAAATTGGGGAAAAACAAACATAATTTTCAAAAACCAAAAACCAAAAACCAAATGGTTATCAAACGGGACCTTAACAATTCAAAAGAGAAAGAGGATTCCTCAATAAAACTGCCATGTGTTGTATGTTTTTATGACACGTGAGATAAGGGATTTGAACCTTTGAGGTGGAGAGCAAAAGTTTTATACCAATTCAACTATAAATGACAAATTAAAGTTTAAGTTTGACTATGTAGGTTTTTTTTTTTTTTTTTTGAAAAAGAGTATGTAGGTTTTTTATCTCTTGATATGATACTGATTTTAATATTAATATTAACAATTTTCTATTTTCTTTTTTAATTTATAAAAATTATGTTTATGTACTCATTAAGTTCCCTGTTTGTATTTTAATAACATTAAAGCAAACTCTTAACTTTGTAAAGGTGAGTTTTCAGTTAAAAACTTTTTATTTTTACTAGTTTAAAAACACGTGCGATGCACGTTAAATTTCACTTTTTAGATTGAAAATTTAAAAAAAAATGGTGCCTAGAAGTCTAAAACTATATATTATCTTGTTCTATGTTCATTTACAATAATATTGAAATCTTTGGAATATATTTTTTACGGTGAAAGTTAACTTTTGAATAAATATATTTTTCATCTAGTTCAAATAGTAAATATTTGACATTAAACTATAATGTAAGAGGTAGAAAAAATAATAAAAGATATATAATTAAAATTAAAATACATATAATAGTTGTAAACTAAATTTGATAAAACATAAAAAGTGGCATCAAAAAGATAGTTTATTATCTCATGGATAATTCATCGGTGGGCTTCGAGATTGTATTTTGGAGAAAAAGAAAGAAAGAAATATATTTCATAAGAATTATATAAGTTTATTTATTTAAAAAAAAAAAAACTAAAGTATTTAATAAAGTATAACCTCTTTGAAAATAACATTTTTTTGTATGTTTGGATGACAAATTTTGATCTTCAAGTGATTTGATAAGAATTTTTGTATTGACATTGAAAAAAGTTGTTAATGTGAAATTACATATTTAGAAATATATTTTCTAATATTCAGAACAATTTGTCCTTGTGTTTTGTTTAACGTCATCACACAACATAATATAACAGCAAATTTGTTTCCTTTCGAACTTGAATGGATATCATTTTGTGTCATTAGGTGGACTTAATTAATGGAAGTCATGATATCAAAATGTGTTTCCCTGTTCTCCCATTACTACTTCGACAATTTAAATATAGCTCCTATACATTTTCTTGAAGAATTTTTTCCAAATAGGTAAATATAAATTAGGCTAAATTATAAAAAATGCCCCTGAACTATGGGGTTTGTTTCAAAAAATGCCCCTAAACTTTCAAAAGTTTCAAAAATACCCCTGAACTTTGAAGAATGTTTCAAAAATACCATTGCTGTTAATTTTGGATGGAAACCGTTAAAGTTTGAGTTTCAAAAATACCCTTTAACTTTCAAAAAAAATATTCAAAAATACCCTTATTGAAAAATGATTCTTCATTTTTCCTCCTCTCTCACCGTAAATTCTTTCTCCATGAAAATTAATGCAAAACTTTGCTTATAAAGGTTGTGTGCAACTCAATACCAAATAAAAAAAAAGCCTTTGAAATCAAGTTTTGTCTTTTAAAAAGCGTAAAGATGATAAGTGTGAGAAAACAATATATATATGTATATATATTATTTCATTTTTTGCTCTCTCTTTGTTTGTGTATCTTAATGATAAGAAGAAGAAAGGTTTGTAAGACTGTGAGTTTGGTCCAATTTATAAGATTAATCAATCAAAAGTTTTATATATGATTTTGTTCTTATTGATATTTAAGAATTGTTAGAATCCTTACACAACAATAGTTTCATTTATTTTTCGTAATAGGAATATAGAGAAAGCTAGGAAATAATATTGAAAAGACTACCAACACATGTAGAATTTCAAGAACAAAACAAAAATCATCTTGAAGATTCGAAACGAAAATCTAGCCAAGTGCTTTGGATGTGTTGAAAGAGAAAGAAAGCTCCTAGATTATGAATACATGACAAATAAGTAAAGTTTCTCATTAATTTTTGGAAGAAGAGTTAATTTACGGTGGGAGAAGGGAAAAAAAGAAGCATTTTTCAATAAGGGTATTTTTGAAATTTTTTTGAAAGTTCAAGGGTATTTTTGAAACTCAAACTTTAACGGTTTCCATCCAAAATTAACGACAAGGGTATTTTTGAAACATTTTTCAAAGTTCAGGGGTATTTTTGAAACTTTTTAAAGCTCAGGGGCATTTTTGAAACAAACCTCATAGTTCAGGGGTATTTTTTATAATTTAGCCTATAAATTACATAGACTTTAAAGGAATGGTACAAAGATTGCAAGGAAAAAGTTATAAATTTAAGAAAAAGAAAAAAGAAAAAAAGTAATTGCAAAATAATTAGACTATTAATATATTGATACCAAAAAAAAGTTTATTAAAATTTAGGATAGCAATGGTAACAATCGCTATATTTTATTGGTGCTTTATGATTTTTTTTTTTTTGTTTTATATAGATTTTGATACAAAAAATCTATACATATCAAAATAGTGATGAAATTAGAGTAAAAAAATATGTAGAAAACTCAAAAGTTAATATGCTTTTTGGAAAGACATGACTAATGACCCATTTTTATTGTAAGATATATTTTTAATTTTAATCCTCGAATGGATGCATCTTATGTATAACTAACTATGCTTGAACAGTCACGTCTCATCAGCAAAGATTGAAGGACACTTTAACTCAAAGAGTTGTGTCTCTTTAACAAATATAGAAGGGCAAAATAGACATTTATTAAAATTATAAGGGCAAAAGAGGAAAGCAAAGATTCTCCTCCTTAAGCCCCTTTTATATATAGTAAGATTTACTAACAATATATTAATTTTAACGGATTAAAATCACTGTTCAATTTTATTGTGACTTTTAATAATTATAACTATACTATAAAATTAATTTCAATAATTCCAAAAGTTATCCCCTACACAATTCTTTCACAATTTTTTCCCAATATCTCTCCTTCCATACACACATACATATCTACTCCAACAAAATTTCCTTGCAAAGTTCTTTTTTAATTATTCTTTTCATTATTATTCCCATGTAAAAAGCATATATTTTATTTGACTAACTTTTTTCTACCCATATTTTCTCAATTTTTTTTCTTTTTGAAATAATATTTTCTCACTTACCTCTGCTTGATCATCTATTATTGTACACATAGACTTAAACTTCGAAACTTTAAGTTCTTTTTATAAACACTTATTCTCTTGTTTTTACACATTATTTTCATTGATATTAATTTTCAAATTAATATATCTTCTTAACATTCACTCACATCATCTATTACTCTATGTTGTGGGTAAAAATATCAAGTGTTGCAATCATCCAAACGGGCCAGAATTAATGGGCCTAGACAGACGGATATCAGCCCAAGAGCAAGCAACAGACGGGCCAGGGCCTTCCCGGCCCACCTCAACCCTCCTCGGCCTCAGCCCAATACCGAGGCCGAGGAGAAGGGTCGGCCTCGGCCCAATGTCGAGGCCGACTAGGGCTTCGAGCCCACTTTCGTTTCTGGTGCCCTACTCCATGTGGGACCTTGTCGGAAGAACCTATATATACACCAAGCCGAAGTCGTCCAAAGGGATATACAAAAATACATAGAGAAAAATACAGGTTAATCAACGCGCTCTTCATTCTCAGTTGTTTCCTAATTCGGTACTGACTTAAGCATCGGAGTGCGTGTGGTCTACACCACACCAGTGTGCAGCGTTTGCTTGTTGTGCAGGTCACGTCTTCCCCGCTCTCAAATAAATTCACTGTTGTTTGTCACGTGGAGCGAATGTTAGTTCCCTAGCAAAATTTAATCATCAACACTCTATATACATAGACTTGACCTTTGATACTAAGTTATTTTTATAAATACTTATTCTCTTTTCTTTACTCGTTATCTTTCACCGGCATTAATTTTCTAACTAATATATCCTTTTATACACTAACTCAAATAACCTATTACTGTATAAATAAACTTGACATTCGGTGTCAAAGTGAGCACATAGCTCAACGGTAAATGACATGTTCCTTCGACCCAAAAGGCTAGAGTTTTGAATCCTCCAAATGTTGTTGAGCTAAAAAAATAAAAAAAAAACTTAACAACCTTCGACACTAAAACCCCGTTTGATAACCATTTCGTTTTTGGTTTTTGGTTTTTGAAAATTAAACCTATAAACACTATTTTTACCCATAAGCTTCTTTGTTTTTTTATGTACATCCTTTCCCATGTTTTCAAAAACCAAGCCAAATTTTGAAAACAAAAAAAAGTAGTTTTCAAAAACTTGTTTTTGTTTTTGGAATTTGGCTAGGAACTCAAATGTCTCCTTAACAAAAATGAAAACCATGGTAGGAAGATTGAGAGAAAACAAGCACAATTTTCAAAAACCAAAAACCAAAAACGAAATGGTTATCAAACGGGGCCTAAGTTATTCTCTTGTCTTTTGACGTTATCTTTCACTGGTATTAATTTTTTAATTAATATATCTTTTTACATTCACTCAAATGGGCACCTACTCTCCCAATTTTCTCTTTTCTCAAATTTTCTCATTACTCTCTCCACATAGGTGTTATTTTTTAATTAACTTATTTCAAACAAATCTTTCTCAGATACATAAACACATTTTCTTTTAAAATAATATTTCTCTCTACAAACTTTGTCACTAAATAATTTTTATACAGATACATGATCTCTCATTAGATAGCTTGTTCCTAACTAATTGTGACAAACCCAAAGATGTTTGATGAAAACAAAGCAAATGCGCACTTCCTGAAAGTATAGCGCAACTATCAAATATTAGACATTGTCCTAAATACTTAATTAAAATCAAAGAGAATTTGAGATTAAAAAGTATAAAGGGAAAGAAAAGTGAAGTTTTATCTCTAATATCCGGGCAAAGAAAAATAATCATAGAAACAATAGCCATGGGCAATCCAAGTTTTAAGGAGAAATTGTTATGAATTGAAAAACAAGATAAAAATGAAACAAAAAAAATAATAAGAAGAAGAGTATCATAATGCTAACTTTGTTGGATTTATGAATAAAATTATCTTAATAAAATAAAGAATCACAACTTTATGTGAGAGGGTGTGTCTTTTGTAAAGGACACAAAACCCTATGTGAAAGGGTGTGTCTTTTGTAAAGGACACAATCCTATGTGAATAAATGTGTCCATTTATCAAAAGACACAACCCTTACACGAAAAGATGTGACTATTTGAATGACCACAAATAGTCTATAAATATGTGATTCATTTTGAGTTTTGAAGACAAGAAACAGAAAACTCTTCTCCTACTTCTCTGTACGATTACTTAAATACCAGTGTTCGAGAGTCCTGTGATTGGAGTGCTACATTCATAGGTGGGTAATCCGTCCTATCCTGAGAGACAGTTGCTCGTGATACCTTGAGCACCATAGAGGGAACAAAATTGTCTTAAGGAAACAACGCTATCGTTGGGTTCGGATTGATTTTGTCTTTCGCGTTTCCTTAAGTGTTTATGCAAAGGGTGCCAACAAACTTGACAGAGAATTTTGAGATTGCTGAAAAAACTGATGATATTAGAGGGTGAAAGGATATATACTAGACTTAAAGAAAAAAAAGAGAAAAAAAATCCTTTAGGGACCGTTTGGTTTAAGGGTTTTATAGATGACTGGGAATAAAGGATGTCTGAGAATACTATGCTTGGGAATAAGATTGCTGGGAATTAAAGATAACTGTGTTTGATTGTGCATGGAAATGTCATCAAGATTTTATGATAACCAATTGTGTCTGTATTTCTTTTTTGGAATTAATCATGTAAACTTTATGTAATTTTAATAAACTAATCAATAAAACAATCAAAATTAATTGAAAGTATTAATAAAAATTAATGAATTAATAATCATGAAATAATTTTAATTGGATAAACTAGGTTAATTTAACTAATTTTTTTTAATAATTATCCTTAACTAGAATAATTTAATATATTTGTATCCATAAAAATTAATTAGATAAATATTTTAATAATATTATTATTATTTATTTTTTATAAATAAATCCAAAAAAATAATTAATCGATCATAAATAATCAATAAGTAATTAATTATAATTATTGAAAAATGATTTTTTATACTAAATTCATTTAAATAATTTTAATTCAATAATTAAATATATTTTTGATAATGTTAAGTAATTAATTATAATTTTAGTAAATATGTAATTGCATCCATTTAATAAACTTGGACTAGGGATTTGTTTAAAAAAAACTTGAAACTCTTACAAATTTATATTTATTTAATCTAATTAATTAATAGATTATATTATTTTTTAATTTAGTATCCATTAGTTAATTAATTAACTATATTTAAAGTAAAATTGCATATAAAAATAAAAAAGAAGAGATGAGTAAAGAGAAAACTCTCATGTTTTTGCAAGGGCTGAAAGCCCTTACCTATATGCATAAATGATATCTGGAAATGCTTTATTCTCGGGGTCCACCACAGAAACCTTGAAACAAACAAGGGTATCAGAAACTCTTGCTCATTCCCATCTCCAAAACCCTTCCTCAAACGCCCCCTTAACAGTTCTTTTTGGAAAGATGCCTTTTGTTGTATGTTTTTTTTATACAATAAATGTGCAAGTGAAGATTTGAACCACCGACATCAAGAGAAGAAGTACTTTATGTTTGACAAACTTTTTCTATGCATATTTTCTAACTTACTTCTTTACTTGTTATATATACACATACTTTATCTCACCACATGCACTAACTTCCTTTCTCACTAATTTGTCTCTACGCATCATCTTTCACTAGTATTAATTTTCTAATTAGTTTATCTCTCTACATTCACACAAACGTATACGCGCCTTTGTCACTAATTATTATTATTATTATTTTGTAAAATACATGGTGTCTCATAGCTTGTTCCCAACTAATTGCAACCACCCAAACAAATGTGGAGAGTGGGAGGGGAGGGGGCAATAGTTTTCTTGTATTTAAAATCTTACGTAGAAAAATCAAGATTTTAAACATTTCCCTCTCATTTTCCCTCCACTATATCTTTAGAATTGAAATATTATATTTATAAATGGTCAGAATATAGGATCTTTTCACTATCTTCACAAATTTATGGCTCCACCTTTAAACCTAAACTCACGACTCGAACTAGGATTTCAAATTTGATGATCTTGACATTTTTCCTTATCCTTGAATACTTGAATGCACCACTATAATATTTTGAGTTACTAATTTCATGATTCAATGGTTAGGCTAGTTAAATTTTCATTTAGCTCTATAGGTATGAAATAATGAGATATTTGTGTTGGATTGGTCATGTGTAACTCAATCAACGAGAGGGATTAATATACGTTAATTTATCAATCTTAAATTTCTTTACCCTTTCAAGTTAATTTTTTTTAAGGTTAATTAATTAGCTAGAGTTGTTTCTTAATTTCAATTACGTGACTACCAACTATCCAAAATTAAGGATCAAGATAGAGAGTGATTGTTAGGAATATATTATTAAATAAAGATTTTTTTTTTTTTTTCCTTTCTTACTGGTTACAATTGTGTCTTTTGGACCGTGGATGCTGGGGGGAGACTTCAAGTATAGAGGAAACAAAAATTCTTTAACAATTCAAAAGAGAAAGAAGATTCCTCAATTTCTGGTTGGGAATAAAGCTTCCCTGTGTTGTATGTTTTCTTAGTATAAAAATATGTGTGGGTTGTCCCCTCACCTCAAAACAAGAAGTTGATAAAGTTTAAGTCTCTTTTACAAACACGTGAGATTAGGGATTTGAACCTATGACCTGTTTGTTGGGAGTAAAAGTTTTATGCCAATTGAACCATATACCGTTGATGGCAGATTAAAGTTTAAGTTGACTCTCTAGGTTTGTTATATTCTCTTGATATGATATTGATTTTAATATTAATATTAAAAATTTTCTTTTTTTCTTTTTTAATTTATAAAAATTATGGTTATGTACTCATTAAGTTCCCTGTGTGTATTAATTACATTTAAGTAAACTCTTGACTTTGTAAAGGTGAGTTTTTTTTTTTCTTTGAAAAATGTAAAGGTGAGTTTTCAGTTAAAACTTTTTATTTTTATTTACTAACAATATATTAATTTTAACGGATTAAAATCATTGTTCACTTTTATTGTGACTTTTAATATACAACTATATAATAAAATTAATTTCAATAATTCCAAAAGTTTTTTTTTTTTTTTTTTGAAAAAGAAGAAATATTATTACCCCACAAGGACAGACAAAGATCGGTCAGCATCAACCATCATTGCAATCCAGTTTGGATATGAAAAAACCCAAGATTCTTTAACTTTTAACTCTCTAGCTTTTCTAGCGATGTTATCTACTACAGAATTACAAGCTCTTGGAATTAAGCAAAAGTTAATCTCTCTAAAGGAAGGAATAAATGCCCAAATAGAATCTAATACAGCCTCCACCTCACCCCAATTTTCTGATTTCCTCAAAATAAGATTAATAGCCTTTCACACCCCAACGACACTACCATACTAACTCCTTCCGCTATTGCCTTTAGTTTAGCAATTGGATCTAAAAAATCAACATCGAAGTAGGAAGCTGATGCCCTTAAAATGAGTCTGCTCACATCCCTGAATATGGCTCCCCCGTTGAGGATGAAGTTGGCCCCCAAGATGCATCCGTATTTAGTTTCCAGAAGTTTTCAGGAGGAGGGACCCAACGCTCATTCCTTGTATCCGCCAACACTCGCTCTGAAGGGAAACTAGGGTTGGAATCTTTCGAGTTTGCTTTCTAGTAATTTTCTAGGTAATAAAAAATCCATTTGCTTTTCGAAACTTGCTGGAGGAATTTCTTCATTGTGGACTACTTTGTTTCTGTCGTTCCAGATCGCCCAACTCGTGGTTGCAATCAATTCTAATTCCTTTGCAGAGCAGTTTGAGTTAATTTTCAACCATCGGTCAACAAAGCTTCCATTGAAGTTTTCTTCCAGAAACACCTGATTAACGGTATGTTTCCAAATTTCTCTCGCTCGAACACATTCAAACAAACTATGGTCAGTGGATTAAGGAAATTTAAAACATATAGGACAATATATAACGACATCGACACCTCTGTTTTTTAGATTTAGATTCATAGGGATAAAATTATTTAGGGCCTTCCAACAGAAGTGTTTAATTTTCATAGGCACAAAGAGTTTCCATAAGTTTTTCCAAACACTTCCCATTGGATAAGTACTAGATGAAGCCTCATTAATTTTTGTATTCATGAACAGTTTGTAGCCACTTTTAACAGAGTATTTACCCATTTTATCGTAATACCATATGAATTTATCTCTAATGTTAGTATTAATAGGGATTCTTTTAATAATATCTATATCCATTTCTAGGACCAACATCTTTGAGTTTCACATAATCCCAACTACCCAAAGGAGTTATAAATTCTTCTACTTTTGAATTGTAGACATTCGGATTTATGCAAGCAGGTTTAAAAATAGAGACTCTCTAGGAATCCATGGGTCCCGAAACATGTAAATTGAAGCATCATTGCCAACTCTATACCTTATGCCTTTCACTAATAGTTCTTGGCCCCAAATTAAACTTTTCCAAAGGAACGATGGGTTTTTTCCCTAATCCTGCTGACAAAATATCAGTATCACTAAAGTAAATTCCTTTTAAGAAGCGGGAAACCAAAGATTCTAGGTTAATGAGGATTCTCCATACTTGTTTTGCTATTAAGGTTTGATTAAATCCTTCCACATCCCTAAAATTTAGGTCCCCAAGACTTTTAGGTAAGCAGAATTTATCCCACCTACACCAATGCATTTTCCTTTTCCTATTATTTGAGCCCCACCAAAATCTAGCAAAACTCTTAGTTATTTCATCACACAACTTTTTGGGGAATCTACAGATACTCATCACATAATTAGGAATTGCTTGCCCTATACTTTTTATTAGAACTTCCTTGCCCGCCATTGAAAAAAAAGAGTCGTTCTTCCACTTTGAGCCAATTTCCATATTTTATCTATGATATAGCCAAAATCTTTTGACTTATTTGTTGAGAAAACTGAAGGAACTCCAAGATATTTACCTAAATTCTCCATATTATTAATACCTAATATGCTACTTAGAAAAGCCCTTCTGTCCATATTTACCCTTTTAGAAAAAGAATGGTTGATTTCTTTTTTTTTTTTTTTGAAAAAGATACTTTATTGATAACGCATGTGAGAAACATAAGGGGAAGAATGGTTGATTTCTTAAAATTAATACATTCCCCCGATGCATCCTCATATGTTTTAAGAAGGTTTTTTTTTAAGAAAACCAATTCTTTTTCCTCTGCTTTACAGAATACAAGACTGTCATCCGCAAAAAGTAAATGGGTAACTAAAGGTCCATTAGCACACCTCACACCTATTAGCAAGCCTTCATCATTTGCTTTAGATATTAAATGGGATAAACCTTTAGCTACGACGAGGAGAACAAAGTGTCGAGATAAAAGATCTCCTTGTCTAAGTCCTCTACTAGACACAAATTTACCTTTCTGCTCACCATAGATAAGAATTGAGAAACTATAGCAGTAGAGATGCATCCTATTATTAACTCCACCCATTTTATATCGAATCCTAATTTCAGCATAATCTCTTTTAGCTAGATATACCCATCCTACTCGGTCATAAGTTTTGCTTAAATTTATTTTTAGAGCTCCCATATCATTTTTAATATACCTTTGGTTCTTAATAGTATTTAAGCATTCATGACTGATTAATATATTGTCAGAGATTAATCTCCCTTGGATAAAAGCGGATTGAGCTTCTGAGATAATGTTTTGTAAAACCCCTTTCATTCGGTTGGCTATAGTTTTTGTGACAATTTTATAATTTACATCGCACAAACTAATAGGTCTATAATCCCCCACTTTCTTAGGGCTTGATATCTTTGGAATTAAAACTATATTTGTTTCATTCCCTTCGTTAATACTCTTTCTTATTAAGTATCTCAAGACATTCCTCAATAATTCCAAAAAGTTATCCCCTACACAAATTTTTCCAGTTCTCTCCTTCCATACACATACATATCTACTCCTACAAAAATTTCCTTGCAAAGTCTTTTTTTAATTTTTTTTCACTATTCCCATGTAAAAAAGCATATATTTTATTTGACTAACTTTTTTCTACACATATTTTCTCACTGACCTCTGCTTGATCATCTATTATTGTACACATAGATTTGAATTTCGAAACTTAATTTTTTTTATAAACACTTTTTTTTTCTCTCTCTCTCTCTCTTGTTTTTACACATTATCTTCCAAATTAATATATCTTCTTACATTCACCTTCGACATTAAGTTATTTTTATAAACACTGTCGCCACGTGCCTGCGACGCGGAGCGGCCGACGTCCTCAAAAAGGGTTACAAATAAAGGAGTTGCCACCAATCTTTTTTATGGTGTGATTGGACACCAAAATAAGATAAAACTATAATTTTAAGGAAAAATAATAAAACATAACGGTCTGCGAAAACCAGATTTGGGTTCGGGAGTTGTTCGTGTATGGGGAAGGTGTTAGCACCCCACAACACCCATTTAAAAACGGTGGCCAAAATTTTATCTTGAATTGAAAATAATTTAGAAGAAAATATTATTTAGAAAAAAAAATATTTTTGAAACAATGTCTTATTTTAACCCTCATTACTCCAATATTTGAAGTAATGATCCCATAAAATAAGTGGAAAAATATCATTTAGTTTTGCTATATTAGAATTTAAATTCTTCACCTCAAGAATATTAGAGAATTTTACCATTCCCTAATTCCATCATAGGATAGCATTCCAAAAGGGAAAGATTTTTTAAAAAAACGTTTTTTTAATTAAATTCATTTTTTCTTGGGATCAAAATCTCGGACTCCCAAAGATTAAGATCCCTCACCTTAAGAATTCTAGAAAATCGGACTCCCAAATATTTCTAGATTCCATCATAAGATTTTTTTTAAGAAAAATGGTCTTAAAAAATCAATTTTAAGAAAATATTATAAAAACCTTTTAAAAATAACACTTTAGAGATAAAAACTTTTATAAGCTCAAAAAGAGAAAAATACTAGGAAATAAGAAAATAATATTTTGGAATAAGTTTAAAATATATCAAAGGAAAGTTAATAATAATAATAACAACAATAATAATATAATAATGCAACATTAACATATACAAACATAATAAGCGAAAATTAGAATCTTAATACATGATAAATTGACATAATAATCAATGCAATAAATAAACAAGCAATAACATATTCAATTATGATAAAATTTAAGAAAACATATTGGAATCGATCTCGGACTTCCAAAGAATCGACTCCTCACCTCAGGAAAACTAGAAAATCGGACTCCCAAATATTTCTAGATTCCGTCGTCGGATATTTTTAATGAAAAGAAATACGAATTAAAGATTAAACCCACATCAACAAACAACAAATATATATATCAAATTAACAATACGATAAATAAGAAAACAATTCATATTTAACCACATATTTATAAAAATAAAAAGATAATAATGAAGTTCATTGCTCAAATAATATGGTTAGAATATACCAATACATAAATTAAAATTGGAAAAGAAAAAAAAAAGTAATTTCAAAGAGAGCTAAATTAAAAAAGAAGACAGAAATTAAAAAAAAAAAAAAAGAAGCAAAATAGAAATAATAAATAGAAAAGAGAAAAAAAAAAAAAAAAAAAAAAACAATGGGCGGCAAAATTGCCGCCCATTCCATGTCTGACGACAAGACATAAAAAAAAAAAAAAATGAAACTTACACACGCACAACAGATCTAATATAATAATAATAATAATATTAATAAAAAAGAAATAACATAATATATAAGAAAACAAAAGTAAATTTTTTTTTACTCTTTCTCTCTCACAGCAGTGCTTGCTCTTTTTTCTCTTCTTATTTTTTAGCTTCATTTTACATCTTTTATCTCACATTTTTTTCTAACTCTTTCTCTGTTTCTTTTTTTTTTATACAGAAACAAAGTTCTTCTCATTTCAAGGTATGCTATTACATTCTCCCTCTTCTCTTGATTTTCATCTTTGTACCCTCTCTTCTTTTACACATTCATTTTTCTTTTTTCGTTTTCTTTCTCCACGAATAAAACTACAAAAGCTAAAAATGAAAGAGAGGTGGGGAAGATAAACAATATGGGACTGTTTGGGGCGCTGAATTGGTTATAATATCGGGTGGTTATAATAATCTGGGGGTTATAATAATCTGTGTTTGGGGTGCAGATTATTATAGTCTGGGATAAAATAATCTGTGTTTGGGGTGCAGATTATTTTAGTCTGAGATAAAATAATCTGTGTTTGGGATGCAGATTATTTTAGTCTGGGATAAAATAGTCTGTGTTTGGAGTGCTGATCTGTTTTAACATGGAGTTCTGAATCAAATGTTCAAACTGACTGTTTTCTTTTTCTAGTTTTTTTTTTATGATATATTTTTTTTTTTACAAAACAAAAAAGTTTAGGATTTGGTATAGAAAAATCATATTAGTTAACTTTTAGTATTGCCAAAATAAAAATTGTAAATGTTTAGTTCAAAAATCATATTAGTTTTTTTTAAGTTGGTTAAAGTTCAATGTTCTCAACGACTTTTCCGGCAACCTTCGATGTTTTTGTTTTTTTTTTCTTTATTTTCATTTTTTATATTTTTCAAAATGAAAATAAGAAGAAAAAAAAATAGGTGGCCGGAAAATTCGTCGATCCTTCGGGTTATTTTTTATATTTTTCTTTTTCTTGAATGATGGTTACTGTGGAGAATGGATAAAATAATCGAGGGTAAAAATAACCCACCTCACCATTTATTTTTGTTGATGTCCCAAACACTGAATAGTTTATAATAAGGGGGGTTATTATAACCTATTCTGTAACAACAAGCTTCTTTTTTTTTTTTAAAAAAAAAAAAAAAAGGAGGGGAGTGGGGGGAAATTTTCCCCCCACATTTTCGGTCAAAAGGGGGTTTAAAAAAAAAAAAAAGAGAGAACCCATCTCTCTCTCACCCGATACTCTCTCTCCCTCCCTCGGCAATCTCTCTCCCTCTCGTCTCCCTCTCTCTCTCCGCCCGCAACCTCGTCCGCGCCGCCTCAATCGCCGTCACACGCCGCCGCGCACAAGTCGCCGCCGGTGAGTGTTGCTTCGGGTTTTTTTTTCTCTCTCACTCTCTCTCGTTTCTTTCTCTCTCTAACCTGTTTCCCTTTCTCTCTCTCTCGCAACTTTCTCTCTCGGGTTGTAGGTCCGCCGTCGCTCGTCTCCTTGCCGCCCACAGCCAGCCGCCGCACGCTGCCGCCATCTCGTCGCCATGAACCGCCGCCATTTGCCGTCTCCCGAAGTGTCGCCAGCCACGAGCAGCCACTGCTACCCCTTGTTCGTCTTTCGTTTCAGATCTGTTCGACGCCTTCAGCAATGGGTAAGTGAATTAAGCCTAGTTTTGGTTGTTTAAAGTAATTTAGAGGAATACCCATTGACCTTAGCTATTGTTTTTAAGGTACCCATTGTATTTGGAGGCAGATTATTGATTTGGAGCGAAATTTAGAGCCCGGACAGCAAGCATCGATCTCTTTTTAGTGAGTCGTGGCCTCCTTATTTTAAGTTGGATCTAAAGAAAATTATGAGAATTTGATGCCCCTAATTTTTAGACCTTTCTTGTGATTTTTAGATTTGAGTTGCTTGTGGCGTGAGCGGTGTCGCATTGAATTAGTGGGTTGGTGCTTAAATCAAGTATATTCTTCACTATGTAAGTAACCTTACTACCTGGAAAGCCTTGGCTAGGCTAGACTGCTTATTATGAATTGTTACAAGCTTTGAATGGTATAACACAGGAGACAGCGATTATGTATGGTTGGAATATGGAATGTTGGATATTGTGTGTTCTGGCGATACTAAATCTTTTGGTTATGCGTGTGTTTGTCACTATTGAACGCTCTGAATATTTTGTGTTGGTAAATATGAAATGTTCTGTTTGGGTAAACCCTGAATGCTCTGAATGTTTTATGTTGGGGAAGATAGGATGTTTTAAATGGTTGAGTTGTGGATGCGAGACCTGACTCGCTTGTTTTTGGAAATTCGGAGTCTATTATGTTGATTGGAAGTGTTGTGGAAGTTTGCAGTTGGGCAGTTTTGAATATTGAAGTGTATTCTCTTGGTTACAGGTGATAAGAAATTTGGGAACAGCTATACGTATGTCGTTGTGCTGCCGAATTTTCGGTAGCATTACAGGGAATAATGAGGCTAAGATTCGTGATATCGCTTGGATTACGATGTGCTATTATTGGTTGTTGGTTGTTTAAAATATGTGCCTTTTCAACTTAGTGTTTTAGATGTTGGTTACGATAATTATGCTTGAATGAGATGAAAGGCGAGGTAGCTAGAACATGTTAGATTAGCACTCCAAAAACCTTTATGGGAAGGAAACTTGATGGTTAAGTTGCAAGTTAAACTTGCTAATAGGGGCCCAAATGCGAAATGAGGACAAGTTATTTATTTTGGTAGGTACCGTGGCAATTAAACACCTAGGACTGAAATGTTTATAGACTGAGATGAGGAGCTAAATGGGCGGGACTCGGCTTTGCAGACTAGGTGCCATCTACTATCTGTGGGAGTAAAGTTCCGACTACAAACCCATGGACGCCCCACCAGTGAGTTGGTAGTTATAGTGCTATGCACACGTAGGTGCCTTGATGGGTGAGATTTGGCTTCACTGACTGGGTGCCTTCTACCATCAGTAGGAGTAGAGATCTCTTGCGATTCCCACTTGTGTACCTCCAGTGAGTTGGTAAGCATGTGACAGGCTGGTTAATTGTCCACGTGACCCGTACGTCATGATAGATGAAATGAAATGAAATGAAATGACTCGTACGTCATAAGATGAAATGAAATGAAATGACTATTAGGCCTTTTAATAGCAACTAACCTCCAAATATCCTTGTAATGCTTGTAAATCTCCTTCCGATAGTAGTGTTACTTACTGAGTATTTTTAATACTCATTCTTTTCAAAATGTTTCCTTTCAGGTACAAGCAATGACATACAGAGCGCGTGACGGACTGCTGCTGACGAGCCATGAATTTCCTTAGGATAGACTTCCGCATTTTATGTTTTCAAAATTCCTTCTTTTGGAACTTGTTATGTGATGTTTTTAAGATTTATTCCGCTTAAAGTCTTTTGCTTGAATGGCTAAGATTTCTTCTTGTTCTGTTTTAACTGGGATCCCAGGCTGAAAAGTTTCACGTATTTTCTAAGCATGTTTTACTTTAAATGTCATTTCATCGTTGTTCTTAGAAAAAAAAAATGAAATGTATGTGGTAATGGCCATAGGAATTTTTCATGAGAAGGTGGGTCGTTACATATTCAGTGCCCCAAACACTCCTATGAGAATAACAAAAGATTGAGAGAAACAACACAAAATAAATAAATAAATAAATAAAATGGATATCAAAAGCCAAAAGCATGGAAACATAGGTAAAGAGCTCACATTATATATAGCATAAAAAAAAATAATAAGCAACAATAGATGCAAGAAACAATGATAAACCGCTTGTAATATACCCTTACCAAGCTATAGCTTTTCAGGCTTTTCAAGAAAAGAAGAAAGAAGAAAGAAGAGAGGGTTAATAATGAAAGATTTTAGCACGAGATTAACACTAAACCGGCTTGTTGTTTGAGGTGCGGATCCTTGGGACAAAGCCCTACCAAAGTGCAACCTCCAACTTAGCTACTTGGTTTTCATTGTGTATGTTTGGCTTGTGTGCTTTTTTTTTTTTGGGTTAAAGCTCACTGTGTGACTCTCTTTTTTTTCTCTGTTTGGATCTCACTGTATGTTGGATATTGGATGGAAGAAAAAAAGGGTTTGTGGCTGTGTAGGGTTTCTTTTTTGGTGGATGATTCTCTCTGTTTTTCTCTCTAGGGTTTTTGGTTGTAGCTATGGAATGTGGCTCTCTCTAGGGTTTTTTTTGGTGGCTCTCATTCTCCTCCCTCAAGCTCAACAAGAAGGGTTTATAAAGGCTTAAACCATTTCCACTTTTGTGCATGAAATTTACTAGCTACTTTCAAAATTTGAAATTCAATGCAAAAAATAAGCTATGCTCAAAATGGAATGCAACTTTTTGTAAACCAATTCAAAATTCAAAAAAAAAATTGCTTCTTTGATCTCTTGGTAACTAAACCAACTAAATTGGTTACTCTAACCACACTAAGAAGAAGAGACCAAATGACATTAACAAACATTTCCAATTAAATCAAATTTGCAAACATAATTATGCATTTTAATGATTAAATTAGCAATTAATTTAATAACCCGGGCAAAATTAGGTGGCTACAAACACTTATTCTCTTTTCTTTACACCTTATCTTTCACCGGCATTAATTTTCTAACTAATATATCTTTTTACACTAACTCAACTCAAATCATCTATTACTATACAAATAAAACTTGACCTTTGGTACTATAGTGAGTCCATAGCTTAACGGAAGGGCTAGAGTTTTGAATCTCCAAATGTTGTTGAACTCAAAAAAAAAAAAAAAAAAAACCTGACCTCTGACACTAAGTTATTTATATAAATAATATTTTGGACCCGTTGGAATACCTTTTAGTTTAAGTGTTTTCCAAAGAATGCATTTTCTAAAACATTTTGTATAAAAATTGTTTTAGAATTTAAACATTCATATATTTGGTTATATTAGAATTTTCAAAACAGTACTTATAAGGAACTTTTTGTCACTAAATAGTTTTTATACACATACATGATCTCTCATTAGGTTGTTCCTATCTATTTGTGACAACCCAAAGATGTTTGATGCAAACAAAGCAAATTCACGTACTTCCTAATTTATACAATGAAAGTAAAACGAAACTATCAAATATGGAAGAGATAAGCTTAGACAATGTCCTAAATACTTAATTAAGATCAAAGAGATTTTTGAGATTAAAAAGTATAAAGGGAAAGAAAAGTGAAGCTTTATCTGCTAAAGTCCGAGTAAAGAAAAATAATTATAGCAACCGTAGCCATGGGCGTTCCAAGTCTCAGGAGAAATTGTTATGAATTGAAAAACAAGATAAAAATGAAACAAAAAAAAATTAAGAAGAGTATCATTGTTGAAGGACACGTCATTGCTCAAAATCAATGACACAATTAAAAATAATTAAATTTGTGACCAATTATAAATTGACAAGTATCCCAAAATGGATTTATACACAAAATTGGTCATTTATAAAATTTTAGGGCCAAATGTCTATTTGATCAATTAATTAAAAATTAATTCGATCCATGGAGAACTCTATAAATAGGGAGGTTCTCCTCCATTTTTGGGTTTAGAAATTCTACACTCCCACTTAAGACAAGAGAATTCAGAGACTTCATAGGATAAATAATCTAGAAGACTCCTTGACATCCTTAATGTAACGCCCCAGGCCCAGGATTCAGAATCCGGATTCGGCACCTGACGACCCCGGCATTCCCCTGCGACCTGGCCACGCTACCATACTTGTCTGAAACTGCTTCTAAGAGTGAAGACTGTCCCCACAAACCAACACGGGGTCCTTTTAGCATGCTTTATCCTTACTCACGTGCTTCCTAGGAAAATTCCCAGGAGGTTACCCAACGTAGAACTTCTCCAAGCTAAACACGCTTAACTTCAAAGTTTCTATGATTGAGCCACCGAAAAGGAAGGTGCACCTTGTTGGTATAGGTAGTATCTATCAATTCTTTTAAGCTTATTTTTTACCATGCTTTCATGTCCTCAGGATCCCTCTCATTCGGATGTGATCTCGGTTCATTCATGTACCCCTCCTAACCTCGGGCGTCACATTTAAGTCCTGGAGTGCTGAACACTCACTACAACAAATTTGGCTTTTAATGTCGGGCAATGCCCGACATTAAAAGTCTTTAATGTCGGTCACTGACCGACATTAAAAACACCAACATTAAAAGTTTTAATGTCGGTCGCTTTTAATGTCGGTAGCTTTTAATGTCGGTCATTGCCCGACATTAAAAGCTCTGTCCGACATTAAAAGTACCCTTTTAATGTCAGTCATTGCCCGACATTAAAAGGGCCCTTTTAATGTCATTCAACAAGCTTTGACCGACATTAAAAGTGACTTTTAATGTCGGTCAATGCCCGACATTAAAAGTGAACTTTTTATGTCGGTCAACCACTCTTTGTCCGACATTAAAAGTCACTTTTAATGTCGGTCAGTTTTTTATGTCGGTCATTGCCCGACATTAAAAGTTGTGACATTAAAAGTGTCCGACATTAGATGTGCGACATTAAAAGCGTCTGACATTAAATGTGCGATATTAAATAAAAAAAAATTGTTGGCTGCACACGTTGCTAACCAACAATAATACTATTTCTTCCTTTTGTAAAAACCTGTAAACAAAATAAAATTTTAACATATACACAAAATAAAATCTTGAAAGTATTTTTACACAACAACTAACTCAACGAACATGGATTTAATTAATATAATATAAGAGTGTATATAATACATGAAACTTTCCGTCTATCCACAAATCATATCCATGAACCAATTTACAAAGAAAAAATAAAATTATTAAACAAAAGAAATACACAACTCCTTCTACGCTCTTTCCGGCCAAGTTCCTTTTCGAGCTCCTTTTCGAGAATATCCATTTCATCATCTGCAACAGTTCTCGCTTAACAAGATGAATTCCAAACCTTATACAAAGCAAAAACGTAAGTAAAATACAATCGACACACATCTCCAATCAAATCCTTAGACTAAAACTAAAGCTCCAAGATGTATGAGTAAAGTAGAGCTAATAACCAACAACATCTAGAGGATTATAGAACACTTGGTGTGCAATAATATGCATTAGTGTAAAAGTAAATCCACAAATAAATTCTACAAACACTAGTGTGCAGTAAGCAAGAAGCCAATTACCAATTTTTCCAGCTCACCACTTGAAAAGAAGAAAAGACACAAAAGAATCAAGTAGTTTCAGTAATATTTCAAAGGCGACTTTTATTACCTGATTTTCTAGTATTGTGATTGATATAGCTTTACATATATTAGATCAAAGCAAGCAATCGTCATCTCAATCGCTTCCTACAAAGCAGGAAATTCCACCCATAAGAATGAGATAAGAAAAAAAAGATCAAAGCAAGCAACCGTCATCTCAATCGCTTCCTACAAATGCTACCTTGTTTGGAATATCTACCTCAACTATTTTCAAAATCCAAACTAAGTTTTGAAAGCTAAAACAGAGGATACTAACAGGGTTTATAAACAAAAAATGATGATTTGAAGTATACAAACTAAATAAGTTTACACATTTCCAATAAGTTCCATATAACCACTTCAGTATGTCACAAAAAAAGAGAAAAGAGCAAATATACCCTATAACTTGCAGAAAAAAGTTTAAATAAGCAAATAATTTCATCACATTGACAAAGCAAAAGCAGCAACAGTTATAGGCTAAAAACAAACTAAAAATGAAAAAATGCTTTACAATCCTGCATAAAAGCATCATGAACCATAAACAATTAGAATAGGTTTCAAGCAAGGTGCTAATAATTAGACATCAATTTTTAGTGGCTATAGTATAGTTTCCCTCGTATATCAGATACTAAGTTAGAGTATTTGCACCAAACTTTATGCTAAACTGTGAAGCAAACCAAAAATCTTCATCGAAAAATCATCTTGTTATTACAATATCCAAAATCAAACACTATTGATTTTAGTTTTCACCCCAACGTCAAAGTAAGAATACATTTATGTTAAATGCCACCGAACTTCAGCAATCAAACTAGAGTACAAATTAAAAGAGAAAAAGAGAGAGACCTGTAACACGAACTGAACTTCCAAAAAAGAGAAAAAGAGAAAAAGCTTACAAAATTCAATACATTAATGCTTGAAATAAAGTTCAAAGATGATGGTAACCATGTGCAAAAACTTTTAACAAGGTAATTGGTAATCACTTGGAACCTGCAGTATACTACTTAGCAACAACCCTACCCATTGGAGCAATTAGAAAGAACTTACCTTTTAAAACCATCAGCGCGCAACTGCCTCAGAAGATGCCACCAATCTACCATTAGACGGACGAGATTGAATTTCATCGGCCTTCTCCCTACAAATCAACCATGATTTAACATAAATAACTTCACTGCATTAGAATGAGTAGAAAGCAAACATGAGTCATGGTTCACCAAAACTTTCTGCAAATAATGTATTTTACTAAGATCACATAAGGCTATCAAATGTCCATAGGGGAATCATGGCTGGAAAATTGAATGGACAAATCCTAGCACAAACACCAAGAGGCTCTCTGATGCTGTACGTATATCAATTCCATGTGACACATTAGAGACATACTCCCCCATTTGTAGGGATGCCATTCCACATGCATGTTCCACAACCTCTACATAAGATAAGTCATTTCAATTTGCTATTAAACATTCAACTTAAGTCAAATAATAAAATTATTTCACAAAAAAAAGTCATATAATAAAATGATTTTTTCCATCTCATAATCATAAGAATAGACTGGGATAGAAAGATACCAAACAACTTCATTTGTGGCCTATTAACAAAAAAACATATTTTTCTTACCCATATTTAAAGGAACTTATTGTTCTTAATCTGAAATAGAAAAGAGAACATATAATGAGGTGGTAACTCACTGGGTTCATGAAATCTATGAATGCTAAGGATTCAAAATCAACAAAATTCCCTCCAATGAGATTTGGAACCCTTGGTACGAAACAAAAAGGATAAAAGAGATGAAATCACAGAGGCATTCAAGATACGAGAAAGATAGATGTTATTAACAAAATGCCACAAGATTTAAATTGACAAAATGGATATAAAGTGGAATTCTATCACCTAACTTCACTGAAAGATTTTCACCCAACTTTGAATTTGTTCTTCTTATTTGTATTCTTCTTCTTCATTGGCTAATTGATTTATTACTTTGATAAGTCTCTCCTCAACATGCGTCAGTATCCTCATTCCTCATAGCCAGAAATAAAAATAGAAAAAAAGAATACCCAAATGAATAGAGGTTAAAGCATACTGAAGCACAAATTCAACATGATGAGAAAATGAACAACATAGTTCAGTATCACCGCTTAACAAAACTTATCCGAAATTAAGAAACAGAAGGCTAAGCTTGTACTCAGAATGTAAAGCTAGTACTCATTTACTTGTTTTGAAAGAAAAATCTTGTCATAAGTCATTAAGATTAACCAAGTTTCATACAAATAGTTGCAGCTAATAAAAGCCATATTGCAAAGATGAGCTGCATACCTCAATATTAGAAATTTCCTCCTTTTTTGCTTCCTTGCTGTCATTTTATTCATACTTCTGTTTGTATTTGATGCAGGAGCAGCCTCCAACTTGTGCATATTAACTTCCTCTTCATCTACTCTAAGAATACCATTTATCCCCAAATGAATTAATGAACATTTAACCAAAAACAATATGAATGACTAAGAATTATCAGTAAAAAAAGTTTTGCCATGTCAATAAAACAACATAAGAAGAATCAAAGGTCAGGCTTTAGCTTATATAATGTAGTCTCATATATTAAACCCAACGGCCAAACCATCCCTCTCTGATTTAGTCAGAGGTTAACTTAAAGCATATTTCAATTCTTTTGTTCTCACATCAAAGATTTCCTCTACAATCAACTTCCACTCAAGCAACTTATCCCCCCTTTCAAATTACCTAGCAGCCCAGATGAATATTTGGGGAAAATTTCATTTTACTCGAATCATCTCGAAAACTACAGGCCATACCAATAATATCAATAATCCAAAAAAGAAAAGAGAATCAGGGAAAGAGCGAGAACCATGATGAGCATAGATATAAGCATCCCTCCAATAGTAGATATGATCACCAGGCTTCAAGCTCTCTCAATTAACTCTACAAGCAAAACAAACAACTATTCATTTCGGCGAAAAGGCATTGAAATTGAACAAATGAAAGGGAACACAATTGAAATTGACAAAAAATGATCACTACCCAACATATTAACACCTGTGATAAAACTGAAAAATAGAGAGAACCGATAGATCAAATACCTGTTGGAAAGAAGCCCCATATCTCTTTCTCTTAGTTTGTCCTCTTCTCAATTTCCAGTGGGTGGAATATGGTGATTTATCGAGAACTGGGTTCTTATGTTGTTTTATTGAGGGAGGCTCGTGTCTACTCCCGTTTTTTTTGTGCTTCAAGGGCTTGGCGTCATCGTGTTCACCATTAGTGTCAGCATCATTTCCCTTGGAATTCATGGAGTTTTCCGACGACATTAAAGGAACAGATGAGCTTGAAAAAAGGGGGAGAAGACATAGATGGATATTGGGCAAATACCAGAAACAGCAAGGGGTGGAAAATCGAGGGAGGCTGCAACAACACGAACGAACAAAAAACGATGGTGGTGGCGGCAAGGGAGAAAGAAAGACGACGGCGGCGGCGACAGTGAACGGGAGAGACGCAGCGGCGTCACTGAGCTTGCTGAAACGGAGGAGGAAACTGCGTGAAGAAGTGGCGTGCTGTTAGGGTTTCTTCCTTTAGTATATTATATATAATATATATAATAAATGCAATCTTTAATGTCGGGCAATGCCCGACATTGAAAGTCCTTCCAACATTTTTCCGCGCTTTTGAAAGCGTCCGACATTATACGTTTCCGTCCGACATTATATGTCCAGCGTGTTTTTTTTTGTCCGACATTAAAAGTGCAATTTGTTGTAGTGACTCTTTGAAGACCAAACACTCTTCAACACTTTAACACTCGTTGAAGACCAAAGACTCCAAAGACTCGAAGACTTCAGGACTCCAAAGAATCAATTGAAGCTTCAAACTCGAGAACAAGTGTTCCAGCTCTTAAGTGAAACCCACTCACACACAAGAGAGAGAATCAGAGGATCAAAGGTTAGAGATTGTACACCCCACACGCATACAAATTCAAGGCAAATACAAAATTATTCCACGTATCTCATTTTTTGAAATTACGTTTGAACAATCATAAATCATAATGCTAACTTGACAGAGAATTATGAGATTGCTGAAAAACCAATGATATTAAAGAGTGAAAGGATATATACTAGACTTAAAAAGAAAAAAACGGAAAAAAAAAATCCATTAACAGTTCTTTGCGGGATGCCTTGTGTTGTATATATTTTTTATACAATAAATGTGCAAGTGAGGATTTGAACCACCAACATCAAGAGAGGAAGTACCTTATCTTTGACAAACTTTTTCCATACATATTTTCTAACTTACCTCCTTACTTGGTGTGTATTGATCGTCTATTGTTGTACACATACATACTTTATCTCAACACTAACTTCCTTTCTCACTAATTTGTCTCTACACATTATCTTTCACTAGTATTAATTTTCTAATTAGTTTATCTCTCTAAATTCACACAAACGTATACCTATATTAGAGCATATCATTTCAATTATTCTTGCCTTAATTTTTGCTCTTAAATTATAAAAATTTTACATTTATTATGGCTTAAATTTGACCTTGATTTAAGTTCATTCAGTATATACAAAAGGCTCCACAATGTATGAATAACAGCAAGTCAATATACAATATTTCCTCAACCTTTTAACCTATTCCACAAATTTATGTCTTTACCCAACATTTTACTCATTAGAGTTACTCTTCACGTGCGTGATATACACATTTTCTCATTAAAGATAGTGGTCTCTCATAGCTTATTCCCAACTAATTGCAACCACCCAAACAAATGTGGAGAGTAGAAGGAGGGGAGGGGGCAATAGTTTTCTTGTATTTAAAATCTTATCTAGAAAAATCATGATTTTAAACCATCTTTAAAATTGAAAGCTTATATTTATAAATGGTTAGAATATAGGATCTTTCCACTATCTTTGAAAATTTATGGCTCCACCCTTAAACCCAAGCCCATGATTCGAACTAGGATTCCAAGTTTGATGATCTTGACATTTTTCCTTATCCTTTGAAGACTTGAATGCACCACTATAATATTTTAAATTACTAATTTTAAAAAATTCAATAGTTAGGCTAGTTAAATTTTAATTTAGCTCTATAGGTATAAAATAATGAGTTATTTGTGTTGGATTGGTCAAATGTGTAACTCAATCAATGAGCGATTAATAAATGTTAATTCATCAATCTTAAATTTATTTACCCTTTCAAGTTGAAACTTTTTTTAAGGTTAATTAATTAGCTAGAGTGTTGCTTAATTTCAATAAGGTGACTACCAAGTATCCAAAAATATCAAGATAGAGGGATTGTTAGGAATAAATTATTAAATAAAGATGATTCTTTTTGTGTTGCTTAATTTCTTTTTTTTTTTTTTGACAATATGGGGTGGGGAGATTTGAATCACGGACCTTGTGGTTATTAGTACAATTTGATGCCAGTTGAGCTATGCTCTTATTGGCTTGTGTTGCTTAATTTCAAGTGTGTTTAATGCATGTAGTATCTATGATTTGCGTTTATAGTAATTGTTGATGGAACCCCATGTTACTCAATAGTAATTAATTATTTTTTCCATATGAAAATGGACGGTGGATATTGTATTAATACAAAATATAAGAGACAAATTTAGAATAGTTTGTAACAAATGTAACTATATATTTTTGGAGCAAGCTTATTTTTAAAAACAGTTATTTAATGAAATGGAATTAATAGAGATATATGTTCAAGGAAATTCTCCCAAAATAATTTTAGGATAACTCACATAACTTTCCTTTTACAAACTATTTTATTTTTTACCGTTAATTTTTCAATAATCTAACCTTACACAAACTAGATGATGATTGTCAACATGAATATAACTCAATTGACATAAAACTTGAATTAATGGTCGAGAAGTTTCTGGTTCGAATGTTATCAAACAAAAAAGAAAAAAAAAAGACAAGGATTCTCCATCATTTAACCTACACACTTTGGTGATAAACTTTAACAAAGTTTTGCAGTTCTTCATGATTGACATGCTAGCTTTCAAAATGCTTATAGATATCTAAAAATGACTTTTAATTTTTTTTATAAAAGAAGTTAGTAGTGGCTTATTAAAATTTTAAAGAATGCTTTAAACCGTTCAAAATCAAAATTTAAATTTCTAGGCGATTTAGAAGTGGTTAGCTAAAAAAACACTAATAGTGTTTTAAAATAAGCATTTAGCTAATTTTCTCCCAAAACTATTTGTATAATAAATGTTTAACTCAAAAACTATATTTTAAAAAGGTATGTCAAACACACACTCAAGATCATTATGTTTTGCAATTCTAGTTCGAATCATGGTCTTGGGTTCGAGGGTGTAAGTCATAAATTTTCATATAGAGAGGAAAATTTATATTCTAACTTTATATATATATATATTCTTTCCGTTTCAAAGATTTTGGGTCGTTGCAATTAGTTAGGAAAACAAGCTAAGAGAGATCATGAATTTTTACAAAAATTAATTAGTGACAAAATATGTGTCGAGAGAAATTTTAACAGTTGAAATTAGGATCTCACTGTTCACTCTTTAGAAATGGGAACAATATAATATTCTCTCCATCAATAAGTGCATCAAAATATTTGTTGATATTATTAATTAGTGATAGGAGAAAAATTGAGGTCTATATTAGAAGTGAAGAGATTTGAGGTACTCAATTTGCAGTATGATATTGTGAGTAAAATTGAATCAAATTTTTACCTTTTCTTTCTCCACCAAATTGGTATAGCATTTTGTTTTATGGCCACCACCACTCAAAGTCACACAAAATTGTAATGATATTGATGATCATAACTTCTGATAGATATATAGTTCTGAAAAGAAACCTTGTAATGATAGAAGGTTTGATGTTGATCAATATTTATAATTGTTGATTGAACCCTAAAATTCGTTATCATAAAATTTGATTTATGCCAAACCTCATCGAGGAGAGAAAGAGTTGTAGATAGGATTGTCATGGCTTATGAGATGACCTCGAATCTATTTTAACTATTTGGGATAATTACTATATTGTCTTAATAGATTGAGATATCGATCCTTAATTTGTAGCATAACCCACACTTTTGATTCATCATACAGTTTGACTTTACATCTATAATAATCCACTTGGAGCTCTTGATTTTTTGGCACGACCAAACAAAACCAACCACATTGTATACAACCTATTTGAAGTTGGAGTAAACAAAAGACTCAGATTAAACCCAACCAAACCACCATGTAAATTTTCAAATTGTGTTGCTTTAGGTTAGGGTGTTTGAATCATTATTTCAAAAAAAAAAAAAAAAAAAAAAAGGAATAGAATCTATTTTACCTATATTTTCGGAGTTAAATGTTGTTTACCCTACAAATCTCGCGAATTTTGATGGTTGTGTTTATTTTGTCAAAAAGAAATCTCTAGCATTGCCAACACCATTACTTAAACGCAAACACGTGGATTAGATTAACAAGCCAGTGATGATTTAAGACGAACACCTAAGAAACACAAACACTTTAGTTTGGCTAGTGTGTCCGTATCCGATGACAAATTATTAGGTGCTCCCCATACCAATGAGGCTCCCTCTTTAAAACCGTCGGATGTACATCTTCAAATTTGTCTGCCCCTAATAACGGTTGGATACAAAATCGAGAAACTTTTATAATTTCTCTCTCTTATACATCCAACGACAGTGCAAAACACTACCCGCCTCATTGTATAGGGAGCACCTAATAATTTCTCTTGTCGAACACTTGACACTCCAACACTTGTTGGACACGTATCGTACGCTTGTTAGCACAATTCATATGTGGCAAACACTAGTTGTACAAAGTCAATATAAGTCTATATCAAATACTTGTTAACTATATTAAATAGACACAATACGAAATGACAAAAATAATCAATTTTAAGAGTAAAATACATTAAAATCATTTTTTAAATCATAAAATGCACAAACTTATTGATTTTGAATTTCCTTCTTGTATAAAAATATGTATATATTTTACTAAACGTGTCCGTGTTGTATCTGTGTCCTAGATTTTAAAAAAATGACGTGTCACTGCATCCATGTTGTGTCGTATCCGTGTCTTGTGTCTCGTATCCGTGCTTCTCAAACGATCAAACACACACAAAAACATGCTATAACTAGCTAGATAAAATAAGACAATCAACTGAGCAAAAACTCGACGTTCTAACCAGCTGAACTATACATACCTTTAACAATCAAGAGAAAAAGAAGAGAAAAACACCCGATCCACATTCATAAAATAGATAGTTTTTAGTTTTATTATTCTCACATATTCAAGTAGTTGATACATGATATAAGATAAGATAGGTTCCCTTTAAAGTGGTCAAAGTTAATTACTTGAGTTGAAGAAAAGAAAAGAGGGATTTTTCAGCTGACTCAATCTTTTCCAAGACAATGACGCTATAGTAACTCCCAAAGGATTCAAAGATTGGTTTGGCGAAGAGAAGCAAGATGTAATAGTTGTTGCCCTCTCCCCAGAACACCGTAACTTTCTCAGCACTCTGGACACCATCCAAGATCAGTCTCTCGCCACTGATCTTAGCATGCTCTATCAGTGCAAACTCTGCCACCTCTATAACCTTTGGGTCGTTTACATCCATCCGGTTCCAACCACCGATTACTGGCCCTGCCATGGCTTTGTATTTGATCAATACTTTCAAGAAATTTTGTGTTTGTGATTGTGGGGTGCTGAACTCGATCGAGGGAGAGTTCGGTATTTATAGCTGTCGTTGAACTGATCTAGAGATCGATGTTATGGAAGGTAGTATATGTGTATGTGTTAGAGTTGGAACTTGATATCGTCGAATATAATTTTTGGATCTTAACCAGCTTGAGTCAAAAAGACTCTTCAAAAGGACTCTCTTTAATTAATACAATGAAGGCTAAGATCGAATGGGAACAAGGATTTTATTCCTTTGAAGAGAATTTTCTTTTTTGGGTTAAAAATCACTTTTGGTCCCTAAACTTTCATGAAAGTAACAATTTATAGTCCTGAACTTTGGTTTGTAACTATTTAGTCTATGTACTTTCAATTTTGTAATGATTTAGTCGTCCTTGAACTTTAATATAGTCCCTGTAACTTTCAAATTTATAACAATATTTAATCCTTGTCGCAAAAATTTCCATCAAAATTAAATGTCGATTTTAATTTTTTATGATTAGAATTTGTAGCTTAAAAACATATTGGGTCCCAAGATTAGTTTATTAATCTATCTAGATAAGAAATTTTATTAAATCTTAACAATAATTTTCACAATAGGTACTAAATCGTTACAAATTTTAAAGTACAAGAACTATATTGTTACTTATTAAAGTTCAAGGACTAAATTGTTACGAAATTGAAAGTACAAGGATTAAATTGTTACAAATCAAAGTTCAGAGACTAAACTGTTACTTTCATGAAAGTTTAGGGACAAAAAGTGATTTTTAACCTTCTTTTTTCTTATTGAATTTGTCAACCCGCCTATTCTAATTGTTTGCAATTTTTAATGTACATCGACTTTTGATGGCTTCGTCCAAAAGTTATGCTAACTTGAGCATAGTTTAACCGATTAAAAGTAGCAATAACTTTGTTTAAGGTTGATGATGTTGATCATCTTGACATTTTCCCTAATCCTTGAGGTCTCTTGAATGCATCATTATAACAGTTTGAGTTGTACTAATTTCAAACTTTTCAAGTAAACCAACAAATGCAAATATTTTCTCTTCATTCCATTGTGGGTACAACCTCCACCACAAGATGAAGTAATATTGTGTCTTTCTCCAATGAACAAGAGGGGAACTATTTTAATTGTCCATTGAAGTCTTAGAATAAATAGAAGGCAACAAAATGATATACTCAAACCTAAACAAAATCACTCTCCTAAACTGTAATATATATAATATCGAATTACTTTAGTAATTATTTAAAAAAGTAAATAGTGTTTGCAGATGTAGGGAAAATTATTAGGTGTTCCCGGAGTAATGAGACCCCTTTTTTAAACCGTCGGATGTAAATCTTCAAATTTATCTACCCCTAATAAACGTTGGATACAAAATCGAGGTACTTTTGCTATTTTTCTCTCTTACATCCAACGGTGCAAAACTACGGGTCTCATTGCACCGGAAACACCTACAAATTTTTCAAGTAATCTAAATTCACTCTTTAAGTAGGTTGATTTCAAAAGTCTATTCAAATAGTAGCTTTTTTTTTTTTTTTTTTTTGAGGACAATCAAATAGTAGCTTTTAAAAATAATAAATTTTGGAAATCAAGTGTCTCTTGCTAAATAATTTTAAAATTTAAAACCAAATCGAGTGTGCTTAGTTTGGTGACGTCTTATATATATTAGCTGACCTCTTAGAAATTTTCTTTAGAAAGCATGTGAGTGTCGAAACTTGGGTTGGTGGCATTAAAATTATAATAATTGTCTAATTCTAAATTAAAATGCTTTATAGATAACTCAAAATGATCAAAATGATTCTTTATTGAAAAAAAATTAATAGTGTTAGTGTTAAGTTAAAATTTTAAAGAGTGTGTTTTTACCGATTAAAGGCGGCAATTATTGTGGACAATTTGTTGGAGAAATTTAAAACTACATATAAGGCACTAAAATTGTTTGAAGATTATTTAACTTTTTTTTTTTTTTTTTTTTTTTTTTTTTTTTTTTTTTTTTTTTTTTTGAGAACGATTATTTAACTAATTTCTTCCCAAAGCATTTGTATAATAAATGTTTCACTTAAAAAAATATTTTTCTTTCAAAGGGCATAATCCATATTCTAAAATAATCTTCCAAGTTCAGTGAATGTACACGTAATCTTATCCTCATTGTGTTAATTTTCTTATGGTTTGACCACTTTTATATGTTAATAATATCTAAAAAAAACAAGAATTTCCTTTTAAAAAAACGAGAATCCTAAATAAAAGCATTTGAATATTTATTTATTTATTTTTGAGGCAAGATTTAAATATTTATTAAAGGTTAGATTTGACTAAAAGAATTGGTTCAAGGGAAAGTATGCAACGTAACCATTGAAACGGGGTCCTCCCTTTTTTTTTTTTTTTTAAAGAAAAAAAACAGAAAAAAGAAGAAGAAGATGAGAAGAGGAGAGGAGAAAGAAAGAAAAAACAGAAAAAAAAGAAAAGAAATTGTCACCGCCGACGGCGGCTGGCCGCCGGCCATGAATGAGGATGAGGAAGAAGAAGGTGGGAGAGGAAGAAGAAGGAAGGAGAAGATGGGAAAGAAGAAGGAGAAGTGGGAGGGAGAGAAAGAATTAAAAAAATAATAAAAAATAATTTTTTAATTATTTTAATATATTTTTAATTTAAAAAATAAAAAATTAATTTTTTTAATTAAAATAATAGTGCCACATCAGCATCCGGTTAGATTTAACGGCAGAATGGATGGCAGGGACCAAATTGCTACTTATCTCAAACCTCAGGGACTTAATTGTTGAATTTGAAACCTCAGGGACCAAAATGAAACCTAACTCAAACCTCAGGAACTAAAAGTGTATTTTTTTCCTAATTTTTATAAACATACATGATCTCTCATTAGCTTGTTCCTAACTAATTGTGACAACCCGAAGATGTTTGAAGGAAAGAAAAGTGAAGCATTTATCTGCTAAAGTTCGGGCAAAGAAAAATAATCACAGAAACAATAGCCATGGGCGATCCAAGTCTTACGAGAAATTGTTATGAATTGAAAAACAAGATAAAAATGAAACAAAAAAAATTAAGAAGAGTATCATTGTTGAAGGATAAATTTTGATCCATCACAAATGGCAAGTCATTGCTCAAAATGATCAAAGACGCAATTAAAAATAATTAAAATTTTGACCAATTATAAATTGACAAGTGTCCCAAATTTGATTTATACACAAAATTAAAATTTTAGGGCCAAATGTCCATTTGATCAATTAATTAAAAAATTAATTTGATCAAATCAATTACTTAAAAATTAATGATCAAATTTGGATCTTTTAATATTTGGGTCATATGATTTTTGGGTAAGATATAAACCAAACCCAAGATCGAATAGTTGGATCCAAGGCCAATAAAGCCAAAGTCCAAGTTGTTAGGCTCAAAAGTCACCCAACCCAACCCATCCATGGAGAAGTCTATAAATAGAGAGATTCTCTCAATTTTGGGGGTTCATAAATTTTACACTCCCACTCAAGATAAGAGAATTCAGAGAGACCTCAGAGGATAAATCTAGAAGACTCCTTGACATCCTTAAGTCCTTGAGTGTTGAACACTCCTTGAAGACCAAAGACTCTTCAAGACTCGAAGACTTCAAGACTCCAAGGAATCAATTGAAGCTTCAAACTCGAGAACAAGTGTTCCAGCTCTCAAGTGAAACACATTCACACACAAGAGAAAGAATCAGTGGATCAAAGTTATACTCCACACGCATACAAATTCATGACAAATACAAAGTTATTCCTGGTGTCTCATTCTTTGAAATTACATGTGAACAATCATAATGCTAACTTGACAGAGAATTATGAGATTGCTGAAAAACCGATGATATTAGAGTGGGTGAAAAACCGATGATATATACTAAACTTAAAAAGAAAAAAACGAAAAAAAAAAAATTTAGGGATGCCTAGTGTTATATGTATTTTTTTTATACAATAAATGTGCAAGTGGGGATTTGAACCACCGACACCAAGAGAAGTACTTTATCTTTGACAAACTTTTTCTATGCACATTTTATAACTTACCTCTTTACTTGGTGTGTATTGATCGCCTATTGTTGTACACATACATACTTTATCTCAACGCTAACTTCCTTTTTCACTAATTTGTCTCTACACATTATCTTTCACAAGTATTAATTTTCTAATTAGTTTATCTCTCTAAATTCACACAAACGTATACCTATGAGCATATTATTTCAATTATTCTCACCTTAATTTTTGCCCTTAAATTGTAAAAAATTTACATTTATTATGGCTTAAATTTGGCTTTGATTTAAGTCCATTCAATATATACAAAAGGCTCCACAATGTATGAATCGTCCTGTAACGCCGACTTTCACAAGGTAACTCTTTAATTTAGTTAATGAGTTTTATTTTTTTTATTAATTGAGGACGGAAGGGTTTTAACTTTCAAATAAGGTCCTAAAGGGGCAGTTTCGTAAATATAGGGAGTTGTGGTCAAGACCTAACCCTAAGCAATTTATATTTTTATTTTTTTCAGCCTCCACTTTCCCTTCTTCACGTTCTCACAAGCAGCCGCACTTTCCCCTCCTTTTTTTTTCTTTTCTCTGCGTTTTCTTCTTCTTTCTCTTGATCCAGTCGCCGCCCCTGCCTCTCTCTTCCTCTCCGACCGCCTGCAGCACGCCACGACGCCGGCGCCTTCCTTCTCCGGTGACTCGCGATACCCACGGCGGCAACAGCCCCATTTTTCAGCCAGCCAGCACAGCAGCGTGGGTGCGCGCGTTTAGCGTTGTTTTCCTGCAGCAACACTGTAGGCGCGGACAGCAGCGAGGGGTGGCCGTTTTCTGCATTTTCTCGTTGTTTTAGGTGAGTTCCGGCATGGGTAAGTTGGAGTGAGGTTTTGTTTCTGTTGGTTGAAGCATTTAAACGATTACCCATTCATTTTTTCTTCCGTTCAGCAAGCGTAACCATTCAATTCCGACGATTCGAGCAGTGGCTTCTTAATTTCAGCAGTGTTGGGCATTTTCACCTTTGGGTAAGTAAATCTAGTCAAGCATTGGGTGGTTTGTTTGTATTAAAAGGATACCCATTGATATTGGCTTCGTGTTCCAAGGTGCTCATTGCATTCGGTGGTTAAATTGCGTATCTTAGGTGGAGTTGTGAGCGTGGACAGCAAACATTGTTGTTGTTTTGGTGAGTTTTCGAGAATTAAATCATTCCCGAATTTAGTTGACTCCTTATACCCTTAGTTTAATCAAGATTATGAGTTAAGATTATTTTCCGCTTATGTTTAATTGTTTAGGGGCTTGAGAGCTAAGGAGTTTATTTGTTGTGCCAAGCAAACTTAATAGCTAAGGTAAGTAGCTATTTGGAAATAATTATCATGATTTTGGTCTGTGACTGTGTTGGTGAATTGAGTATGTGGCTTTTGGTTGGTTTCTTTCATTTTAGTATATCTTTCCCCTTGAGGTTCAAGATGGTTGCGTGGTAAATCTGTATGCATTAGTCTTTGTTTGTGGAATTTAAATAGGCATGATGAGCTTCGTTTCAAGGCGTGTCAGTATGTGATAATCTCGATATTCGCTATGACATATTTACCTTTGTATGGTTGGTTGGATAATCTATGGTTTGCCTTGGTGTTAAGATAATGGAGGATGGGATTAAATGTTTGTTGGAGTTGTGAATGGTTTGTGTATGCGAGGTCTGTCTCGTTATGGCCATAAAAGTGTATATTCTTATTTCCAGATGCAAGGAAAAATTTTGGGTTCCCTATATGTATGCCGTTATGCTGCCGAATTTTCGGTAGCATCATAGTGGTTTAGGGATCATAATTATCTTTGAGGAAAGGCTTAGAATAGGGACCTCGACTACGTTTTAGGGCCTCAGGTAGACTTATTAAATTCCTTAAGTCTTACATAGCTAGAGTGTGTTCCTTCCCCATCTCAGGACTGATAGAACTTAGTTATCAGGCACGTTTAAGTGTGTTCTATTAGTTGACTGTTAGAGCTCAGTTTCAGGCACGCTAGCGTGCGCTCTCTCAGTTCAGGACGGTGTTGAGCTTATGATCAGGCACGTTGTCGTGCGCCAGTTGGCACCAGGCATGTTTACATGCGTCAGTTGCTCCATCGTATTTTTATCTTTACATTCAGGGGTGTTGTGTTGGGATAGGTGTAGTTCTGCTAGAGGTGGCCAGCTAGTCTCTAGTTTACTTACCTTAACTGACTGACCCACACAACACTCTAGTTGGCACAGGTTGGGGATAGGTTAACACCCTAGACAGAACATATTTATGCATCAGTTGCGGCCCTAAGGTTAAAAACCCGAATGTTTATTTCAGTTAGGTCCCTATGTCGCTAAGACCCAGAAAATTCAGGATTTCAGTTCCAAGTTACTAGATCTCATGTTTTCAGTTTCGGCTCTTAAGTGGGCTACTTACTGAGTATATTCTTATATACTCACCCATGCTACATGTCTTTCCTTTTCAGGTGGTACTTGAGAGCGTTGGTGATTGGCGAGGGTCGTGGCTTGGCTGGCTGATAACTCTCCAAAAAGGAGTTATTTAGGCTTTAGTTCTATAGTATTTTGTGTGTCATTTGTGTTAAATAGGGTTGCTTTTAGATGAATATTATATGTTTTAACCCATTTGGAAGAATGGAGGCTTTGGAAGTTATTTTGTGCAGAAAATATTGCTGAACGACTTGAGGGAGCAATTTCCATGATCCAGCAAAACTGGGAGCAAAACTGCCACATCACAGCTCGTTATCCATTTTAATAAAGTGGCGTTAGCTGAATTATTTTCGGATCTAAGAAGCTTGGAAAGCCCTCCACGTGTCCAAATTAACCTAATTAGGTTAAACCTCATCTTATAAAAGGAGGTTGCCGTCAAAGATAAATTGATTGACGATTGGGAGACCGAATCAATCGGCTGTAGGCCGAATTGACGACATAATGGAGATCTAAGAAGACCAAGTGCAATTCCTCTCGAGGAGACGAAGTCCTTCTATGTTCTTGGTGGTTTGGAGCAGCCGTTTCATCTCCCCAATTGCTAAAAGGATTAGTATTTCTTGTGTATTTTGCATTATGGATGTGCTTATCGAGATTGTAACGTATTTTATGTTTTCAATCATGAACTAATTGCTTTGTAGGCATAGGTTAATAATTATGTGATTGTTATATTTATAAATCTGGAAATTCTATTTGATCATGATCATCTTGAATTATTGTTGATCTTTAATTTCATTATGTGCCCGCCTAGCTAGCCGGTATGTATAGCTTCTCCTAGTTTCAGGGATGATTTAGGAGTTGTGTGACAATAATTCACGCTAGATCATTGTGTATTGGTGAACGCCAGTGACTGAGTTAGGGATAGCCAGTTGCCTAGTGCTTGATCTGTAGAGCTTCATTGGTTTTGAAACATATTCCAAAAAATCCGGAGTTCCGGGAGGATCCCGCTGATAATACTGCATGAGATTGACGGATCAAAAGAATTGCTGGAGCATCTTTATAAACAATTACAGAAGTCTTAACCTGTGTCTGTTTCCATTCTGTTTTCTCTGTCGTAATCATTTACTGCTTTCGTATATCTTTTGTTTCAGCATTTTAAAAACCCAATCAATTTAACCAACCTTTTGAAATCACTAAAAAGGCAAATTAAATCAATAGAGGTAGGCATTTCAAGACCCTGTGGATACGATAAATACTTATCACTTGCTGCTAGATTGTGTATACTTGCACAGTACTCTGGAGTTAATTTATCTCATATTTTTAACCACTTCAGAATTGCAACACTGGCTATGGGACTGCAGCTGCAAACTATGTCGTTTTTCCTTAGGGATTCAGTCTTTCTCATCCTAGAACTTGTTTTATGTTGGACCTTTGTTTCGAAACGATGGTTTCTATTTTTTGGAAGTTATTCAGATGTTTTATTTCGTTATTTATTCGAGGAACTTATTCATGTTTTGGGCCCTATTTGATTTAAACGAAAACATTGTTCTTTTCCGCTTTAAAGTTTACAAAGTTTTCCGTACTCATGCATGTATTAGCGACCCCTTTGTGTGTTTTTATTTTCTCTTTAGTCGGGTCGTTACAGTTGGTATCAGAGCCCAGTTTCTAGGTTCTGTAGACTCGCTTACGTCGTAAGCATCAGATTTCCCATAGCCAAGTACAAGTAAGCACGCCTCGTCATCGCCAGGTATGCCAGTACCAAGTAGGAAAACGCGTTATGAATGATGATCTATGTTATGCTTGAAACTTGAATCTATATAATTTTTATTATCTGGGTTAGCGTGAGTTGGTTCCAGCTATTCGTGGCAAGGAGGATTTAGCCTGACCCGTTTTATTGTCTTTTGAATGCTAGACTATGCCTCCACGTATGCGAGGTCGAGGATTGGGTCGTGGACGTGGTAGGGGTCATGTACCTCTAGAGCAAGTGGTTCCTCCAGTGGGTCACCAGGCTAACAATGGACCCGAGATTCAAATGCCTGCACCGCTTGCACCCCCAGCGCCGGCACAGACAGTCACCCTGACGCTAGAAGCCCTTCAAGCCCTCCTGAGCAATATTACAGCCAATCAGACAGCTCAGGCGAATCAGAACCAGGATCGAGCAGGGTCGACTGAGGGCTCTAAGTATCTGAAGGACTTCAAAAGATATGACCCGCCGTCGTTCAATGGGAAGATGGTGGACCCTACTGCCGCAGAGGCTTGGATAGCCAAGATGGAGGAGATTTTCCGTTACATGGGATGCCCCGAGGCTCAGCAAGTCCCATGTGCCGTGTTCATGCTGAAGGAGGACGCGCTGATGTGGTGGCGATCAGCAGAGAGATCTATCAATACCACCGCAGGTCCCGTCACGTGGTTCCAGTTCAAGGAGACCTTCTTCCAAAAGTATTACTCCGCGATCATCCAGTACCGGAAGGAGGAAGAGTTCCTGGCTTTAAAGCAAGGTAACAAGTCCGTGGAGGAATATGAACTGGAGTTCACGCGCTTGTCTCGTTTCGCTCTAGAAATGGTAGATACTGAAGCAAAGAAGACGAAGAGGTTCATCTCGGGCCTTAGGGACGATGTGCAGAGAGTGGTAGGGGCACTTGCCCCAGCTGATTATGGGCATGCCGGCTGCGAATGCAACCCCGGTGACCAAAGAGCTAGAATCAAGTACAGGTCAAAAAAGGAAGTTTAATCGAAGCTTCTCTAAATCTCAGCAGAACTCCCAGAACCGACGGTCCCCGCGTCAGAGAAATGATGGCAAGGAAAAGCCCTTGTGTCCTAAGTGTGATCGCCGTCATGAAGGTCAATGTTTGGCGGGCTTGGGAGTATGCTTCAGATGTGGAAAGGGTGGGCACATGGCCGCAGAGTGCCCCCGAGGCAAAAACTCAGATCCTAGGCGACCCTTCGGTTCAAATCAGGCCAGCACCAGCACCCAGAAAGGGTCAGCCCATGCCTCTACCAACAAGAAAGCTGGTGAGTCCAATGCAGTGGTGACAGGTACATTATTGGTTATTGGGCATTATGCACACGTTCTTTTTGATTCAGGCTCTACGCATTCATTTATATCTGATGTGTTTGTTAAGCATGCTTGGATAGAGTTAGAGCCATTAGGTTTTAACCTATCGGTTTCTACCCCGGTTGGAGTAGAGTTGTTAGCTAGAGAGAAGGTTAAAACCTGTCAGGTATTAGTGTCAGGTCGTCTATTAGATGTGACACTAATCGTGCTAGAGATGAGAGATTTTGATGTTATCCTGGGCATGGACTGGTTAGCCGAGAATCACGCCATCATTGATTGCCATCAGAAGGAAGTAATATTCAAGCCTCTAGAAGGAGCAAGCTTCAAATTCAAAGGGATCAGATCAGAGACTGTTCCTAAGGTGGTATCTGCGATGAAGGCAAGAAGGCTCGCAGATCGAGGTGCGTGGTGCTTTTTAGCCAGTGTGATAGATACTCGAGTTGAAAAAGCGGGAATAAGCTCTGTACCAGTGGTCAATGAGTTCACAGATGTATTCCCTGAAGATCTTCCAGGTTTGCCTCCGGTTCGAGAAGTGGATTTCAGCATCGAGCTTGAGCCAGGCACGACCCCTATTTCTAAGGCACCCTACAGAATGGCTCCAGCAGAACTGAAGGAGCTCAAGGTGCAGATACAAGAACTCTTGGACAAGGGCTTTATTCGTCCTAGTGTTTCACCTTGGGGAGCTCCAGTTCTTTTCGTGAAAAAGAAAGATGGATCTATGCGCTTATGCATCGATTACCGGGAGTTAAATAAAGTGACGATTAAGAACAAGTACCCACTTCCTCGCATAGATGATTTGTTCGACCAGTTGCAGGGAGCGTCAGTATTTTCAAAGATTGACCTACGATCAGGCTACCACCAGTTGAGGATAAGAGATGAAGATATTCCCAAGACTGCGTTCAGATCTAGATACGGGCATTACGAGTTCACTGTGATGTCTTTCGGGCTAACAAATGCGCCTGCAATATTCATGGACTTGATGCACAGGGTGTTTAAAGAATACCTTGATACCTTTGTGATCGTGTTTATCGACGATATTCTTGTTTACTCCAAGTCGGATGAGGATCACGAGACACACCTCAGAAGGGTTTTGACAACCCTAAGACAAAATCAGTTATATGCCAAGTTCTCCAAGTGTGAGTTTTGGCTCCAGCAGGTGTCCTTTCTAGGACACGTGGTGTCGAGTGATGGAGTTTCAGTTGACCCAGCAAATGTTGAAGCAGTTACCAAGTGGCCTCGCCCGTCCACTGTCACTGAAGTTCGAAGTTTCTTGGGATTAGCGAGATACTATCGTCGTTTTGTGCAAGACTTTTCCAAGATAGCCACACCATTGACACAGTTGACCCGAAAGGGTAGTCCGTTTGTGTGGAATAGTGCTTGTGAAGCAAGTTTCCAGAAGCTCAAGCAGAGGTTGGTTTCAGCTCCAGTGCTCACAGTTCCAGATGGATCAGGTTCGTTTGTTGTTTACAGTGACGCCTCCAAGAAAGGGTTAGGTTGTGTTCTAATGCAGCATGGTAAGGTTATTGCCTACGCCTCCCGCCAGCTAAAGGACTATGAACGCAACTATCCGACACATGATATGGAGTTAGCAACGGTAGTCTTTGCCCTGAAGATTTGGAGACATTATTTGTATGGTGAGAAGATCCAAGTCTTTACAGATCACAAAAGCCTTAAGTATTTCTTCACGCAAAAAGAGCTTAATATGAGACAGCGCAGATGGCTTGAGTTGGTGAAGGACTATGATGTTGAAATTCTTTACCACCCGGGTAAAGCGAACGTAGTTGCAGATGCACTCAGTAGAAAGGTAGCCCACACCTCAGCCTTAATCACAGACCAGACTCACATAAGGACTGACTTGGAGCGTGCAGGGATAGCAGTTCTAGTAGGAGAAGTTGCCTCACAGTTGGCCCAGTTGTCAGTCCAGCCGACGTTGAGACAACGTATCATAGAAGTTCAGAGGAAGGATCCCAGCCTTAGTGACCTCTTCCACCAGGTAGAGACAGGTCAGGGGGATGAGTATTCTCTATCCTCAGATGAGGGCCTTCTTTTTCGAGGGCGATTATGCGTGCCTGAGGGTGATGAGCTCAGAAATGAGGTTCTGACCGAAGCTCACAGTTCTCCTTTTTCTGTGCACCCAGGCGGCACGAAGATGTACCAAGACCTAAAGCAGTACTACTGGTGGCGTGGCATGAAAAGAGATGTAGCAGAGTTTGTGAGCAAGTGTTTGGTCTGCCAGCAAGTTAAAGCTCCTAGACAGAAGCCAGCAGGGTTATTGCAGCCTTTGGATGTGCCTCAGTGGAAATGGGAAGAAGTGGCTATGGATTTTATAGTCGGCTTGCCCAGAACAGCCAGAGGCTTTACTGTAATTTGGGTGATTATTGATAGACTCACTAAATCCGCTCATTTCCTGCCCGGGAAGCCTACCTATTCTGTTGAGAAGTGGGCTCAGTTATACATGGAAGAAATTTTCAGATTGCATGGGGTTCCGGTCAAAATTGTTTCAGATAGAGACCCCCGTTTCACCTCTAATTTCTGGACCGGGTTCCAGAATGCCTTGGGCACACAGTTGAATTTTAGTACAGCTTTTCATCCCCAGACTGATGGGCAGACAGAGAGATTGAATCAGACGTTGGAAGATATGTTGCGAGCTTGTGCATTAGACTTTGCAGGCAGTTGGGACAACCACTTACACCTGATGGAGTTTGCCTATAACAACAGTTATCAAGCAACTATTGGCATGGCTCCAGTGGCCTATCGTTTGGCCTTACCACCATCCCTCTCTTCAGTTCATAACGTGTTTCATGTGTCTATGCTTCGGAGATACATGGCAGACCCATCTCACGTGATTGATTTTGAGCCTTTGAGACTTGATGAAGACTTGAGTTATGAAGAGAAACCAGTTCGAATCCTCGCTAGAGATCGCAAGACCCTTCGTAATAGGGAGGTAGCACTAGTCAAAGTGCTTTGGCAGAACCATCAAGTTCAGGAAGCAACATGGGAGCGAGAAGATGATATGAGGACGAGATACCCGGAGCTATTCCGGGGCTAGCAACTTTCGAGGACGAAAGTTTTTAAGGAGGAAAGATTGTAACGCCGACTTTCACAAGGTAACTCTTTAATTTAGTTAATGAGTTTTATTTTTTTTATTAATTGAGGACGGAAGGGTTTTAACTTTCAAATAAGGTCCTAAAGGGGCAGTTTCGTAAATATAGGGAGTTGTGGTCAAGACCTAACCCTAAGCAATTTATATTTTTATGTTTTTCAGCCTCCACTTTCCCTTCTTCACGTTCTCACATGCAGCCGCACTTTCCCCTCCTTTTTTTTCTTTTCTCTGCGTTTTCTTCTTCTTTCTCTTGATCCAGCCGCCGCCCCTGCCTCTCTCTTCCTCTCCGACCGCCTGCAGCACGCCACGACGCCGGCGCCTTCCTTCTCCGGTGACTTGCGATACCCACGGCGGCGACAGCCCCATTTTTCAGCCAGCCAGCACAGCAGCGTGGGTGCGCACGTTTAGCGTTGTTTTCCGGCAGCAACACTGTAAGCGCAGACAGCAGCGAGGGGTGGCCGTTTTCTGCATTTTCTCGTTGTTTTAGGTGAGTTCCGGCATGGGTAAGTTGGAGTGAGGTTTTGTTTCTGTTGGTTGAAGCATTTAAACGATTACCCATTCATTTTTTCTTCCGTTCAGCAAGCGTAACCATTCAATTCCAGCGATTCGAGCAGTGGCTTCTTAGTTTCAGCAGTGTTGGGCATTTTCACCTTTGGGTAAGTAAATCTAGTCAAGCATTGGGTGGTTTGTTTGTATTAAAAGGATACCCATTGATATTGGCTTCGTGTTCCAAGGTGCTCATTGCATTCGGTGGTTAAATTGCGTATCTTAGGTGGAGTTGTGAGCGTGGACAGCAAACATTGTTGTTGTTTTGGTGAGTTTTCGAGAATTAAATCATTCCCGAATTTAGTTGACTCCTTATACCCTTAGTTTAATCAAGATTATGAGTTAAGATTATTTTCCGCTTATGTTTAATTGTTTAGGGGCTTGAGAGCTAAGGAGTTTATTTGTTGTGCCAAGCAAACTTAATAGCTAAGGTAAGTAGCTATTTGGAAATAATTATCATGATTTTGGTCTGTGACTGTGTTGGTGAATTGAGTATGTGGCTTTTGGTTGGTTTCTTTCATTTTAGTATATCTTTCCCCTTGAGGTTCAAGATGGTTGCGTGGTAAATCTGTATGCATTAGTCTTTGTTTGTGGAATTTAAATAGGCATGATGAGCTTCGTTTCAAGGCGTGTCAGTATGTGATAATCTCGATATTCGCTATGACATATTTACCTTTGTATGGTTGGTTGGATAATCTATGGTTTGCCTTGGTGTTAAGATAATGGAGGATGGGATTAAATGTTTGTTGGAGTTGTGAATGGTTTGTGTATGCGAGGTCTGTCTCGTTATGGCCATAAAAGTGTATATTCTTATTTCCAGATGCAAGGAAAAATTTTGGGTTCCCTATATGTATGCCGTTATGCTGCCGAATTTTCGATAGCATCATAGTGGTTTAGGGATCATAATTATCTTTGAGGAAAGGCTTAGAATAGGGACCTCGACTACGTTTTAGGGCCTCAGGTAGACTTATTAAATTCCTTAAGTCTTACATAGCTAGAGTGTGTTCCTTCCCCATCTCAGGACTGATAGAACTTAGTTATCAGGCACGTTTACGTGTGTTCTATTAGTTGACTGTTAGAGCTCAGTTTCAGGCACGCTAGCGTGCGCTCTCTCAGTTCAGGACGGTGTTGAGCTTATGATCAGGCATGTTGTCGTGCGCCAGTTGGCACCAGGCATGTTTACATGCGTCAGTTGCTCCATCGTATTTTTATCTTTACATTCAGGGGTGTTGTGTTGGGATAGGTGTAGTTCTGCTAGAGGTGGCCAGCTAGTCTCTAGTTTACTTACCTTAACCGACTGACCCACACAACACTCTAGTTGGCACAGGTTGGGGATAGGTTAACACCCTAGACAGAACATATTTATGCATCAGTTGCGGCCCTAAGGTTAGAAACCCGAATGTTTATTTCAGTTAGGTCCCTATGTCGCTAAGACCCAGAAAATTCAGGATTTCAGTTCCAAGTTACTAGATCTCATGTTTTCAGTTTCGGCTCTTAAGTGGGCTACTTACTGAGTATATTCTTATATACTCACCCATGCTACATGTCTTTCCTTTTCAGGTGGTACTTGAGAGCGTTGGCGATTGGCGAGGGTCGTGGCTTGGCTGGCTATGGGACTGCAACTGCAAACTATGTCGTTTTTCCTTAGGGATTCAGTCTTTCTCATCCTAGAACTTGTTTTATGTTGAACCTTTGTTTCGAAACGATGGTTTCTATTTTTTGGAAGTTATTCAGATGTTTTATTTCGTTATTTATTCGAGGAACTTATTCATGTTTTGGGCCCTATTTGATTTAAACGAAAACATTGTTCTTTTCCGCTTTAAAGTTTACAAAGTTTTCCGTACTCATGCATGTAGTAGCGACCCCTTTGTGTGTTTTTATTTCCTCTTTAGTCGGGTTGTTACACGTCCTCCTTTTAACCTATTCCTACACATTTGTTTTTACCCAACATTTTACTCATTACTCTCTCTTCACGTGCATGATATACACATTTTCTCATTAAAGTTTCTCTTGGCACACGCCTTCGTCACTAATTAATAATATATATATATATTTGTAAAATACATGGTCTCTCATAGCTTGTTCCCAACTAATTGGGACCACCCAAACAAATGTAGAGTGTAAAAGGAGGGGAGGGGCAATAGTTTTCTTGTATTTAAAATCTTATGTGGAAAAATTAAGATTTTAATCATTTCCCTCTAATTTTCCCTCCACTGAGAGGGTGTTTGGTTTAACTTTTGAAGTGTTTAATTTTGAAAAAAAATCATTTTGGAAAAGTTTCTAGTATTTGGCAACCACTAAAAATGACTTATTAAGGCCTCGTTTGATAACCATTTGGTTTTTGGTTTTTGGTTAGTTTTTGAAGATTAAGCTTATACACACATACTTCAACCTATAAGTTTCTTGGTTTTAGTATCAATCTTCTACCTTGTTTTCAAAAACCAAGTCCAATTTTGGAAACAAAAAAAAGTAGTTTTCAAAAATTTGTTTTTGTTTTTAAAATTTGGCTAGGAATTCAAATTCAACCTTAACTAGGATGAAAGCATGGTAGAGAATTTAGGTGAAAACAAGCATAATTTTCAAAAACCAAAAACCGAAAACCAAATGGTTATCAAACGGGGGCTAAAAAATGAGATTGAGAAATAAACCATTTTGAGAGAAACATTTGAAAGCAATTTTTTTTAAAAGAGTTTTAAAGTATATGGTAATTCGTGAATAAAAACACTTAGGGGCTGTTTGGGGCACTGAATAGGTTATAATAACCCCCTTTATTATAACCTATTCAGTGTTTGGGGCATCAACAAAAATAATTGGTGAGGTGGGTTATTTTTACCCCCGATTATTTTATCCATTCTATACAGTAACCATCATTCAACCCACCCGATTATTCTATCCATTTTCTACAGTAACTCTCTCCTCTCTTCTTCCATGCGACTCCTTGACTTTTCCAACGACCGCCGGTCGCCGTCGGCCGGCGACTTTTCCGACGGCTGCTGACCACTTTTCCGACGACTTTTCCGGCGATCGCCGACGACTTTTCCGTCAACCGCTTTTTTTTTTTTTTCCTTTTTTCATATTTCTTCTCATTTTCATTTTGAAAAATATAAAAAATGAAAATAAAGAAAAAAAAAGAAGAAAAGAAAGAAAACGAGGAAAAAAATTTTGGTCGTCGAAAAATTTGTAGGCAACCGCCGGAAAAGTCGTTGAAAACGTTGCCAAAATTAGGGTTAGAGGAAGAAGAAAACGATGAAGATGGAGTTTGAGGTTGAGGAAGAAGATGGAGATGATGATGGAAATGGAGGAAGAAGATGATGAAGATGAAGATGGAAATGGAGGAATAAGATGAAGTGATGGAGATGGAGGAAGAAGATAAAGATGGAGGAAGAAAATGAAAAAGAAGAAAAAAAGAAATAGAAAAAAGTAATTTTTGGTCATTTCATGTTAGAAACACTTACCAGTTTCTTAGTTGGTCATTCCATGTTAGAAACACTTACCAGTTTCTCAGTTGTCTTTCTACATATATAAATATGGAGTTTTATTAAATATGAAGTTTTATTATATAATATCTTTGTACATAAGCATTTACCATTTTTACGTTGAAAATACAGAAATGGAACAAATATGGTTTTTCAATATGAAATCATAAAATGACTTCTTTTGTGAAAAAATCATGACCCTAAAACGAAGAAAATCAACTCTTACCTTAGGTTATTTTTGTTTCCTTTTAAGTTAAACACATCATTTAACTTGTATACCCAATACTTTATTTTTTTTACAACTGAATCCAAACAATTTTTTATTGATATTTGCAAAATATAATATTTGACATACAAAGTTGTATGAGGAAAATAAACAAAAAAAAAGTCAGGAAAAAAAACAGTCAACTTGAACATTTGATTCAGAATCTCATGTTAATCATATCAGCAATCCAAACACAGACTATTTTAACCCAGACTAAAATCATCTGCATCCCAAACATAGATTATTTTATCCCAGACTAAAATAATCTGCACCCCAAACACAGATTATTTTATCTCAGACTATAATAATTTGCACCCCAAACACAGATTATTATAACCCCCAGACTATTATAATCCCCAGATTATTATAACCACCAGATATTATAACCAATTCAGCGCCCCAAACAGCCCCTTATGAGAAAATGTAACCAAACATATGAGTGTTTAAATTCTAAACAATTTTTATACAAAATGTTTAAAATAAAATGCATTCTTGAAAAACATTTAAATTAAAAGGTATTCCAAACGGACCCTAAATCTTTAGAATTGAAAGACTATATTTATAAACTGTTAGAATATAGGATCTTTTTTAAGGCTCCACCCTTAAACCCAAGCCACTTGAGCTAAGATTCCAAATTTGATGATCTTGACATTTTTCCTTATCTTTGAGGACTTGAATGCACCACTATAATATTTTGAGGTACTAATTTCAAGATTCAATGGTTAGGCTAGTTAAATTTTCATTTAGCTCTAGGTATAAAATAATGAGTTATTTGTGTTAGATTCAGTCACATGTGTAACTCAACTAATGAGGGATTGATATATGTTAATTTATCAATCTTACCCCTTCAAAGTTGGAACTTTTTTTTAAGGTTAATTAATTAGTTAGAGTGTTGCTTAATTTCAATTAGGTGATTACCAAGTATCCAAAAATCATCAAGATAGAGTGATTGTTAGGGAAATATTATTAAATAAATATGATTTATATTTTTTTAATCTTGTGTTACTGAGTGTGTTGCTTAATTTCAAGTATGTTTAAAATTAATGCAGTAATTAATTATTTTTTCCATATAAAAATGGAGGGTGGATATTGTGTGTTAATACAAAATACTCTTGTGTTATTGATAGGGTTCATGTTGAAGACTATTTTACTAAAAATTGATTATTGATTTCACAAGTTAATACATTCATGTATTTTGTGATAGTACATATGTGTGTGAATATATATTAAAAAAACATTTATATGGTAATAGAAATATTATAGATGAAGTAGAATGTTATTGGAAGGCTAATTAATTAACTCTATATCCGAGATGAAAGGTTGAATATAATAGATTGGAAACTTGAAAATTTAATTTGTCCAAGTGTCTTTACTTATCAGGTTGATGTTCAATATTGATATATTTTATTTGTAAATTTCAGTGTCTAATAAAGTTGAATTTTTTTTTTTGAGAGAAATGAAAAAGAGAGATGAGAAAGAAAAGCACTCCTACAGAATCACAAAGACGTACGAGTAATAGACAACTAAAAACATTGTTTTATTTAATTAAGGTGGATGCACCATATTTGATAGATAGAAGACAATATATACTAGTACAAGGCACATGTAGTATATTGTCCAAGACAAGAGGGAAAGGGAAGTTCAAACATTATTACTCCTTTGGGTACTTGATGACAGCATCAAAAGATGTGAGCTCCTTCACTCTTGGCCACGGTCGGAAATCAATTCCCAAATACTCAGTCACAAATGACCAAATAATTCCGTTGTTGCGAGGGACAGCAACCTCGAGCACAAGATGAAGCCTTATGTCTGTGGGCCCCAACAACTGTCTTGTACCATTCACCGTGCGCTTGAACTCCAGAGATTCTCCATATTTCTCGTTATACGCTTCCACTGCAACTCTTCCAGCTCCTTGCGCCCATAAGCTATCGATATCCTCAATCGGTACTGGACCACCCAGAGGAAACCACTCTGAACTCATTATTGTGAGTACACCCTTCGATTGATACTTCAAAGATACTTTAATTTCTCACTGTGGTTTGCTCTTACATGTTCTCACGAGTTCCAATATTTATACTTGTTGTGGAACTTGGATAGGATGGAATCTTGTATAATGTGGATTTCACCCATTAAAAGGGGTCTAATTAGGGCGTTCATAGCATAGCGGAAGATCAGATAGCTTCGAATCCAATTCCTTTATTTGGGATATGTGTTACGTTCCTGCTATCTTAATCGAACAATAACTTTTGTGAGATCTATGTGTTGGCCGTGACACCATCAAAATTTGACTTTTTATTTATCTCACACCATCGTAATTCTTCTCACTAAAAAGAGGCCATTTGGAGCTCTAGATAAAAATTTAATGAGTTATTTGTGTTGGATGGGGATTAATATATGTTAATTTATCAATGGTAAATTTTCTTTACCATTTCAAGTTGAAACATTTTTTTAAGATGAATTAATTACATTTATTGATTATCAAACATCCAAAAATCATCAAGATAGAGTGATGGTTACGAATATAATAAAGAAATATTATATATATTCTTGCCAATCCACTCAAGTTTTTGAGATAAATTAAAGTTCATGAGATCTTGATTTTTTATTTTTATTTTGCATTAGTAGTTCACATTTTAAATTTCAGAGTCAAATTAATATTCGATCTTAAATTGACAACTATAAAAAATATTTTAAAAAGATTTAAGTATTTCTTTATACTTCAATTTTTTTTAGTTTCACAGTCAAAAGTTGTTCATCATTTAAAAATTAGTATGAAATATAGTTATCATGTTTTTCCTCTTTTTTATGTTAATTTTTTTTCAAGTAAATATTTTGTGTGGTTCTTACAATTTTCCTACTTATCTTTTATCATTTTCAATATGAATTTTCTGGTGTTAATTTCTACATCACAAAATATATTCTATATTAAGACCCATGTCAACCTTTTTCTAACTTTACCTTTTTTTTTCCTTCAGGTAAGACTATATTTGGCATATTTTTAAACAATATTATACTCCACATCGAATAAAAAGAAGTGCTTTAATGGTAAGTCGTATTTATTTTTTTTTTTAAAAAAAGAAAAAAGGTTAAGCGCGCGTTTTTAGAGTTCTTCCAAATATAGTCTTCTAGGCCCCGTTTGATAACCATTTGGTTTTTGGTTTTTGGTTTTTGAAAATTAAGCTTGTTTTCTCCTAAATTTCTTACCATTGTTTTCATCATTGTCAATCACACATTTGAATTCCTAGCCAAATTCCAAAAACAAAAACAAGTTTTTGGAAACTACTTTTTTTAGTTTTCAAATTTTGAATTGGTTTTTGAAAACATGGGAAGATGGTAGAGAACAAAACAAAGAAACTTAGTAGTTGAAGTATTGTTTATAGGCTTAATTTTCAAAAACCAAAAACCAAAAACAAAATGGTTATCAAACGGGGTCCTAGTTATTTGTTTACACCTTTCTGTTAATGGCGGATCTAGAAAGTTATGATAGGGAGCTTGAATATATACATAGTTTTTGACGCTCAAGTCTTTATAATATTTGTTTGTTTAATAAAAATATAATTGATTTTTCTATATAAAAACAGAATAAAGAAAATGATACTCAGATATATTTTTTTTCTTTTATTATAGTTTTATTTTATGTGAAGGAGAATATGCTAAAATTAAAAAAAAAATAGTTTTCTTTATATTTTGATATTAAAACCAAAATTTAAAAGAAACTAAACAAAAATTATAAATTTATTTTTCTGAAAATGTAAGAGAACTTGTTGGGCTTATGGCTATTATAATGGGCCCAAAACATTTTGCTGAATACTTGTATCATGCATGTGAGTGGAATAACAGTTAATTCAGTTGAGCAAATTGGTTGATATGTGGAAGCAGAATAGGTCATCCATAAGCATCACTGGTGTGTTTGATCCATTGTTTCTTGCTGTATTCTTCTTCTCTGAATTATTCGAGTTATTGTACTGAAGATCGAGATCATTGTTGAGTTAATAAAGCCAGTAAAACACCACAGTGGATGTAGATCACATTGATCGAACCACTTAAAAAACCTTGCGTCTCTGTTTTCTCCTTTACTGCTTCTTGCGAATCGGCTGTTTTCTGTTTGCGTTTGGTTATATGCTACATATCTGAGTGTGTCATTTTAGTTTAGATTGCTATTTCTAATAGGCAATCAGGTTATACATTCAACAGAACTAATTGAAATTTTATTATTTCAAGATTAGATCATTTTAAAGAAAATATAACTTGGGATGTATATTCAAAATATAAATGGTATAAAAATTCCACCGTTGAATTTTTCGATGATATAATAGTCGATGATGATCTCCGGCATTCCTGGCCGGATTGGAGGTGGCGTATACCCAGTAGCCTCATCTGCCATAAAAATTCGACTGTTGAATTTTTCCTCCAACACACGATGAAGTAAGCCTTTTCTATTCACCAACCGCAGACTTGTACCTTCCGACCCTTCCGACCCGACCGTCAACGCCATACTTTCCTCTAGTTGCTTGATAGGGTCGTCCACTGCAGCCCTTCGTCCACCTCCTTGCGCACTACTCATTATAATACCTTTTTATTGCTAATACTTTGTAATGTAAGCCTGATTTGCTTTTCAATATACACAAGGGAGTTTTGATATTTATACTATTCTTCAACCTGGTCTACATATTGATATCCTCAAATTTAATTTACCAAACTTGGATACAATAATGGAATCCTTGTATGTGTGTGTTGATTTCGGTCTCAATCAGAAACACACACAAACCAGTACCAAACAGACCAACAAGCACAATCTTAAGTTCAAAACAGTGATCAATAAACAATGGCTTATAAGACTAAAGTAATACGAAAGAATCAAGAGTATAACACACAGATTTTATAGTGGTTCGATCCCAAAAAGATGGTCTACATCCACTTAGCCATTCTCATTATGTTGTATCAGCAGAAGTTCACCCAATTACAAAGAATTACAGCGATAAAACGCTAAACCTGGAAATCCCAGCCAAACAGCTTCTCTCGAGCTTGTTCACTGTACCATCGAGCTGAAGAACAGAGCAATATTCCGAATACCAGGCTCCACAGAGATTCACAACTCTTCAGCACTGTACTCGTCTTCTTCAATCAGCCACTCTCTCTCACTATCTCTCGAAGAATGAACACTCAGAAGAAAAACTCTCAAAAACTGCTCTCTCTCTCAAGGAAGAAGACGCCCCTGACCATATACACACCCTCATTCCCCTAAAATTAGTTACAAAAATGACGACAACTTGCATCACTTTGTCTAGGTGGAATTCTTGGTGAATTGGAGCTGATCTGCTACTCCCAAGCACGTGATAGATCACCACCACATCAGCTCTCTTTTACACGTCAGCATCAACATTTCCAGCTCGATATTCAAGCTTGTGCTACCAATTAATCAACAATCTCCACCTTGATAGCATAAGCCTTAATGTTGCTCCTCCTTGCTGATATGAGAATGGCTACCTGCAGTATCTAAAAAATCAACCTGCACCAATCTTGAGAGTTTGTAAACAACTCTCAAGTTTGCTAAGCGATAGAGCCTTAGTAAAGCAGTCTGCAGCATTATCATGAGTGCTTATTTTAACTAGCTTAAATTGTCCACCAGACAACACATCTCTAAGAAAATGATACCGAATATCTATGTGTTTTGTGCGCTCATGATAAGTTTGATTTTTTGATAAGTAAACGGCACTTTGACTATCACAATTTACCTCAACAATGTTGCTGTCTTCCTTCAATTCGGTTGTAATTTCCCTTAACCAAATGGCTTCTTTGATGGCTTCCGTTGCTGCTATATATTCAGCTTCAGTGGTTGACAATGCAACCACTGATTGTAATGAAGATCTCCAGCTTACTGTATTCCCCAAGTAAGTAAAGACCATACCTGATAATGACCTCCGCTTATCAACATCTGTGGCATAATCGGCATCCACATAACCTACAAGCAGCTTATCACAGTCCAGATTTTTAGTGTAGGTTAGACAATAAGATAAAGATCCCTTTATGTAACGCATAACCCATTTCACAGCCTTCCAGTGTTGCATTCCAGGATTTGCCATAAACCGGCTAATCACACTCATGCAATGTGCCAAATCCGGACGAGTACAAACCATCAAATACATTAAACTCCCTACTGCACTTGCATAGGGTATACTAGCCATTTCATTTTTCTCCTTTTCATTTTGTGGTGATTGAGAAACAGAAAGTTTAAAATGCTTAGCTAAAGGGACTGTAACTGGCTTGCACAAGCTCATATTGAACTTCTTAAGCATTTTAACAGAATAGTTTTGTTGGGATAGCTTTAACAATCCATTCTTTCTGTCTCTAATTATATCAATTCCAAGAATCCTTCTAGCTTCACCCAGTTCTTTCATATCAAACATTCCTTTCAGCTGACTCTTAAGTTTTTGAATTTCATCTATATCTTTACTAGCTAGAAGCATGTCATCAACATATAGTAATAAGTAAATTGACGACTTATTCTCTATATGTTTAAAGTATACACAGTGATCTAGCTTGCTCCTTTTAAAACCACAGGACAAGATAAAAGAATCAAACTTAAGGTACCACTGCCTTGGGGATTGTTTAAGTCCATACAAGGATTTCTTTAGTAAACATACCTTATTGGCTGGCTCAGGAGAAGAGTAGCCCAATGGTTGTTGCATATAGATTGTTTCCTCGAGATCCCCATGCAAGAATGCAGTCTTGACATCTAGTTGTTCAAGCTCAAGGTCCAGAGTTGCAGTCAAGGACAACAAGATCCTTATTGAAGTATGTCGAACAACTGGGGAAAAAATCTCTGTGAAATCCACTCCTTCGGTTTGTGTAGCCTTTGGCTACAAGCCTGGCCTTGTAACGGATTGGTTCCTTTGGATCTACACTTTCCTTCAACTTGAAGATTCATTTACATCCCACCAACTTCTGATTTGGTGGTCTATCAACCAACTCCCAAGTGCCATTGGCAATTAGTGAATCCATCTCCTCATCCATAGCCTCCAACCATTTTTCTTTATCAGGAGAATTCATAGCATCTATATAAGTTTCAGGTTCTTGCTCTTCAAGGCTCAATTCTGTGTTTAAAGCATAGTAAACCAAGTCTGCATCTGCATACCTTGCTGGGGGTCTTACATTTCTCCTCTCTCTATCTCGTGCCAATCTATAATTCTGTAAATCAGTAGGCTGTTGGATATGTCGAGCATTCTGTGAAGAGGTAGAACTCTCACCTCTTTCTTCATGTGTTTCTGTTTGTTCAACAACCTCATTTACTGGTGTTTGCAAAATATTTGTATCATCCAAGTTTCCAGCTCCACCTCCACTGATATTCCCATTCAGTTGAGTACTAGTTTCTAGCTCCATATCAAAATGTGTGCTTTGGTGATTATCAGCAGCTGGACCTTTTTCATTCTTTGTATCAACAAAAGAACTTTCGTCAAAGACCACATCTCTACTAATGAAGCACCGTTCTTCCCCTTTTTCAAGATTCCATAACCGATATCCTTTAACTCCATGAGGATATCCAAGGAACACACACTTTTTGGCTCTACTGTCCAATTTCCCTTCTTTACTGTGAGCATAGGCGATACATCCAAACACCTTAAGATTTGACAAATCTGGAGGATGACCTGACCATTTTTCCATTGGTGTCTTAAAGTCTATGGCTGATGAAGGGCACCTATTAATCAAATAGGCAGCAGTTACCACAGCTTCTCCCCAAAATTTCTTTTCAAGGTTAGCATTTGACAGCAAACATCTTACACGTTCTAAAAGTGTACGATTCATCCTTTCTGCTAATCCATTCTGCTGTGGAGTCCCTCTCACGGTTAGATGTCTTTCTATACCTTGCTTCAAACACATTTCTTTAAACTCTCTGCTGAGGAACTCAAGTCCATTATCTGTTCGAAGACATTTAAGCTTTTTCCCTGTTTTCCTTTCAACAGCAAGCCTCCATTCTTCAAACTTCTTAAAGGTCTCATCCTTTGTTTTTAAAGGAAACACCCACACTCTCCTTGAGTAATCATCAACAATGGAGAGAAAATACCGTGCTCCTTGATAGCGAGCATAGCTAGCTAGTTTTCCCTAGTCAATTTAGCTAGTCTTTGATGATTTATTGGCCATTTTATTGGACTTAATGTTTATTTTGTAGGAAATTGTTGATTGGAGCTAAAACGTAATATTGGAGTCAATCGGGTGTTCGGAACGTGAAAAGATACAAAAGAACCGAAGAGAATCAACAAGAAAAAAGTCAATTTGGGGTCAAATGCAGACCAGCGTCGAGACGCTGGTCCTTGAGCGTCTCGACGCTGGCATTCCATATCTGAATAGGCGCTAAAAGGTCACAGCGTCGAGACGCTGCGACCTTAGCGTCTCGACGCTGCGAGTTTTCCTTTCCAGAAACGCGCGTTTTGAAGGCAGCGTCTCGACGCTACAACGAAAAAATCAGAATATAAGGTTATTTTCGGCTAGGTTTTGGGGGACTTCGTTTTGGAACTTTTTGGGGCCGTAAAACAGAGCAAAACAGAGGATTTTGAGGCTGAAGCAAAGGGAGCAAGGTGGAAATCAACCCATTGTTCGTGGGGATCGTGACGGGGACGTTCGGTCTCGGCCTACATTGAGTTTTCTTCTTCTTTCCCTCACTTTAGTTAGTTTTTATGGTTGTTTTAGACCATGGCTATATTGTAACGTTGTGTATGAGTAGCTAGGCTTTAATTCTTAGGGATTGATGTAGCCGTTGGGCACGTTATGGATTGATTTACGGTTTTTATGCTATTGATGTCATTTATGCATATGTGTGTCCTTAATGCTTTCAATTTACCGGCCATAAATTGATTGATGTTTATGCTTGAATCTAACTCGGGAGAGAGGATTTAAATTAGAAATCAATATGCATAACTAGAATTTAGCTAAAAATCGGGAGATTAAGGTTAATTCTAGAAATTGTTATAAAGGTTAGCCTTATTGCCTTATATGTTTATTGGATTTAGATAGGGATATCGGGTTCAATTACATATGGGAGAATCATGTATGCTCGGGAGAGATATGTGTGATTTTAGTTGCCAAGATTTATGAATCATAGTATGTGTTGATCCGTTTATTAATCCATAACTCCAATTGGTGAAATCAAATCCCTAAGACCAATTCTTCCCATTAGATTGTCATTTTTTTTCTTAGTTTTGTGTTTGAATCAATTATATTCTCATTCAATTCGATTCCCTAAATAAAATTGGTCAAAAGTATTTTCGGTAATTAAAATTGACTAGACACCAATCCAGAGGACGACATTCGAATTTACATTCACTATATTATAACTTGACCCGTACACTTGCGGTAAGCAAAATTGCGCATCAAGTTTTTGGCGCCGTTGCCGGGGATTGGCATATTTAGTCAATTTTAATATCGTAGAAAAATTGTCCGGTCTTAGTTTAGGGTGTATTCTATTTTTTGTTATTTTTATTATTTTTGTTTTTAGGTAGATTGCATTTTTTTTTTCCTTTATTTTCTTTTTCCATATTTAGATTTTTCCATATTTGTTTGGATCTTCCATAGATAGATTTTTCTTTTTGGTTTATTTTCCTTTTCTAGATTATTTTCCTTATTTGCTAGTTTCCTTATTTGTTTTTACCATATTTGATTGTACATTCCTTATTTGTTTATCTTTTCCTTTTGTAGATTATTTTTCTTTCCTATTTTAGATTTAGCTTTTCCTTGTCTTAGATTCTTTCCTTATTTGTTTACTTTCCTTTTCTTTTATTTTCCCTTTTTAGGTGAGGTTGGATTGTGCATGCGAAGGTTTAGAGAGTTGGCCTTAGTTCCCTTAGATCCAGAGATAGAAAGAACATACAATAGACTTCGAAGGGAAAATCAAGAAAATATCCAAATGGCCAATCCTAATCCTGAGGAGCCTAAGCCTATTAGGGACTACTTTCAGCCGGTCTTTCAGGAGCAACAATCGGGGATTGTCTATGCCCCGATCAATGCTAACAACTTTGAGCTGAAAACGGGTCTCATTCAGATGGCTCGAGATTGTGCTTACAGAGGATCACCCATGGAGGATCCAAATTCTCACTTGAAATCCTTCTTAGACATCTGTGGGACGGTAAAATCAAATGGTGTTTCTGAAGATGCCATTCGCTTACGTTTATTTCCTTTTTCTTTGCAGGACAAAGCGAGGGACTGGTTACAATCTATTCCACCTGGGAGCATTACCACTTGGGATGCTTTGGTCCAGGCATTCTTAAAGAAGTTCTTTCCTCCTGCCAAGACGGTCAAGCTGAGGACCGAAATTGGGACGTTCCAGCAGCAGTTTGATGAGCAGCTGTTCGAGGCTTGGGAGCGATTTAAAGAGTTGCTGAGGAAGTGCCCTCAGCATGGATACCCCGACTGGCTTCAGGTTCAATTATTTTATAATGGCTTAACTCCTAGTACAAAAACTATTGTTGATGCAGCAGCAGGTGGGACTCTGTTGTCCAAAACTGTTGAGAGTGCTAGGACTTTGTTAGAGGATATGGCCACCAATAGCTATCAGTGGCCATCGGAGCGGTCGGGACCCAAAAAGATTGCTGCTGGAGTGTTTGAGATAGATAACGTAAGTGCACTGCAGGCCCAGATGTCTTCCCTGGCTAATGCATTCTTAAAATTTTCAGGTACAGGGAGCGCTCAAACGATCGAGTCTGCAGCTGCCCTCGCATCCCAGACTCAGGAGGAAAATCTCGAGCAGGTTCAGTATGTATCTAATTTTAACTCTAGGGGGTACAATAATAATTCTACACCTACACATTATCACCCTAACAATAGAAATCATGAGAATTTTTCCTATGCTAATAATAAGAATGTGTTGAATCCTCCTGGCTTCACTCCTAAGCAAGAAAGTAAAACGTCTTTTGAGGATCTTGTTGGAGCTTTTATTGCAGAATCAAGCAACAGGTCAAATAAGCTTGAGGAGGCCATGATTGCCTTAAACACTACTGTCAATGGTCATTCTGCAGCCATCAAGAACATTGAGACTCAGCTGGGACAACTGGTAAGTGTTGTTAACACCATGAATAAAGGTAAAGCCCCAGCTGAACTGGAGAAATCTTCTATGGAGTACTGCAAGGCCGTCTTTGTGCATCACGAGGATGAGACTCCATTATCTCAAGAAAAGGAGAATACTGAACCAGAGGAACTCACAGGAGAAGTTGAAGAAGGCACCACCTCAAACGAAGCTGAAAAGCTTAATCCTGAGCCTTCTATCCCTTCTCCTACTGTTTTAGTTCCTAAATCAAAGAAAAGGAAAAATTCTAAGGTTAAGTTTGACAAGTTTTTAGATGCTTTTATGGGTTTGCATGTTAATATTCCTTTTTCAGATGCCTTGGAGCAGATGCCTCACTACAGAAAATTCATGAAGGAATGGCTCAACAAGAAGAAAAAGGAAAAGCAGTTGGAGACTGTATATCTTGCAACGACGTGCAGTGCTCGTGTCCAACAGGGAGTACCAGAAAAATTGTCTGACCCAGGGAGTTTTACTATTCCTTGTAATTTTGGTACTTTTTCATGTAGAGCACTATGTGATCTAGGGGCTAGCATAAATATAATTCCTCTATCATTATGTAAAAAGCTTAACATAGGAGAAATAAAATCTACTGCTGTTAGACTCCAGTTGGCTGACCAATATGTGGTTAGTCCTTATGGAATTGTGGAAAATGTGCTGATCAAAGTAGGTAGATTTCTCCTTCCTGTTGACTTCTTTGTGTTGGATATTAAATAGAATCCTACTATGCCTATTATATTAGGGAGACCATTCCTTGCTACAGGCAGGGTTATAATTGATATTGAACGCAGGGAGCTAATCATCAGAGTCCAACAGGAGAAGGGGGTCTTAAAAGCTTTTGAGGACCCTAAGAACACATCAGATACCATGTTGGTGGGCTATAGGAGAGGTGCTAGGAAGAGCACCAATGATGGAACATCTGACAGGAGACCACCTTGATGCATATTTGGTCAACACGTCGAGCTAATGACGTTAAACAAGCGCTTATGGGAGGCAACCCAGTTAAGTTTAGTTGTGTCTTTCTTTTGAGTTTTATTTACTGTTTGTGTCTGTCTTGTAGGTTTTGTTTTCAGTCTCTCCTTTGCTTTCAAGCTTTCAAGCTTTCAGTCAAGAAGTCATCATCATTCCAGGCCAGTATTGTTCACTCATTTCATTCTTTTATTGTTCTCATGCTTGTTTATGCCTTATTTTCTTTATACATTGAGGACAATGCATGTTTTAAGTTTGGGGGTGGATTAGCATGTTTGTGGAGCCCTTGAGCATCTGAGTTCGGGCTATAGTTTTGAGCTTTCTTTGAATTATGCATATGGTTGTTTTCTGGATGTATTTTTGCATGACTATGATGTCTTAGGATAGGCTTTCTTGCCAATTTTCAAGCTTGCGATGAGTTATAAGCATGAGTGCCCAAAAAGGGAGACTTTTTAAAAAATTTTCTAGGAGATGGCTTGCATGAGTAGAGTATTTGTCTTGGCTAGATTTGGATTTGAATGCTTAGGAGCGAATTATTGGATTCATATGCTTGTTGTCACCTCGATAGGTGTAGGGTAGAGCTAAAGAGTTAATTTTTTTGCAAATTAGCATGTTTGATCTTGCTTAGGAGAAAAGAAAAGAATACCTGCTTATCACGTTCATAAAGAAAAATCATTCTTGTTGTTATTGTTGAGAAAAAAAAATTATGCCATGGCTTGTGCACAATATGCAATGGTTAATAAAGATTAAGGCAAAAAGAGCTACCCCTATTGTGATCAGTTAGGCCAACCAGAGAAAACTCAGGTTAAGGGTCCCTGCAATGGGTGTGTGAAAGCTAGTGCCACATATACATGCTTAATTTAATTGTTAATTATAAGCACCTAAGTATGGAGGAAAACAAACTAATTTGTTCCATTAACTCATTAGTGAAACCTTAGTGCCAGTGTAGAGGGAAGATGAGCTGAGAGTTTAATAAATCAATCCCGGGCTAGTAGAGTCTGATCTTGTTGAGTTAGATCTCGCTTGTGCAAATTAATTTTGGAAAAATTTTAATTTGTCTCCCTCATTGGTCCTTATGTGCATGTCTCTTGCTTGCTTGGTTATTGACTTTTGAGCCTTGAGGATTGAGTCATGTTTGTTGCATCCATTCTTCCACTGTATGTTTGATTTTTAGTTTGCTCGAGGACTAGCAAAAGCTTAAGTTTGGGGGTGTTTGATAGCGAGCATAGCTAGCTAGTTTTCCCTAGTCAATTTAGCTAGTCTTTGATGATTTATTGGCCATTTTATTGGACTTAATGTTTATTTTGTAGGAAATTGTTGATTGGAGCTAAAACGTAATATTGGAGTCAATCGGGTGTTCGGAACGTGAAAAGATACAAAAGAACCGAAGAGAATCAACAAGAAAAAAGTCAATTTGGGGTCAAATGCAGACCAGCGTCGAGACGCTGGTCCTTGAGCGTCTCGACGCTGGCATTCCATATCTGAATAAGCGCTAAAAGGTCACAGCGTCGAGACGCTGCGACCTTAGCGTCTCGACGCTGCGAGTTTTCCTTTCCAGAAACGCGCGTTTTGAAGGCAGCGTCTCGACGCTACGACGAAAAAATCAGAATATAAGGTTATTTTCGGCTAGGTTTTGGGGGACTTCGTTTTGGGACTTTTTGGGGCCGTAAAACAGAGCAAAACAGAGGATTTTGAGGCTGAAGCAAAGGGAGCAAGGTGGAAATCAACCCATTGTTCGTGGGGATCGTGACGGGGACGTTCGGTCTCGGCCTACATTGAGTTTTCTTCTTCTTTCCCTCACTTTAGTTAGTTTTTATGGTTGTTTTAGACCATGGCTATATTGTAACGTTGTGTATGAGTAGCTAGGCTTTAATTCTTAGGGATTGATGTAGCCGTTGGGCACGTTATGGATTGATTTACGGTTTTTATGCTATTGATGTCATTTATGCATATGTGTGTCCTTAATGCTTTCAATTTACCGGCCATAAATTGATTGATGTTTATGCTTGAATCTAACTCGGGAGAGAGGATTTAAATTAGAAATCAATATGCATAACTAGAATTTAGCTAAAAATCGGGAGATTAAGGTTAATTCTAGAAATTGTTATAAAGGTTAGCCTTATTGCCTTATATGTTTATTGGATTTAGATAGGGATATCGGGTTCAATTACATATGGGAGAATCATGTATGCTCGGGAGAGATATGTGTGATTTTAGTTGCCAAGATTTATGAATCATAGTATGTGTTGATCCGTTTATTAATCCATAACTCCAATTGGTGAAATCAAATCCCTAAGACCAATTCTTCCCATTAGATTGTCATTTTTTTTCTTAGTTTTGTGTTTGAATCAATTATATTCTCATTCAATTCGATTCCCTAAATAAAATTGGTCAAAAGTATTTTCGGTAATTAAAATTGACTAGACACCAATCCAGAGGACGACATTCGAATTTACATTCACTATATTATAACTTGACCCGTACACTTGCGGTAAGCAAAATTGCGCATCAAGTTTTTGGCGCCGTTGCCGGGGATTGGCATATTTAGTCAATTTTAATATCGTAGAAAAATTGTCCGGTCTTAGTTTAGGGTGTATTCTATTTTTTGTTATTTTTATTATTTTTGTTTTTAGGTAGATTGCATTTTTTTTTTCCTTTATTTTCTTTTTCCATATTTAGATTTTTCCATATTTGTTTGGATCTTCCATAGATAGATTTTTCTTTTTGGTTTATTTTCCTTTTCTAGATTATTTTCCTTATTTGCTAGTTTCCTTATTTGTTTTTACCATATTTGATTGTACATTCCTTATTTGTTTATCTTTTCCTTTTGTAGATTATTTTTCTTTCCTATTTTAGATTTAGCTTTTCCTTGTCTTAGATTCTTTCCTTATTTGTTTACTTTCCTTTTCTTTTATTTTCCCTTTTTAGGTGAGGTTGGATTGTGCATGCGAAGGTTTAGAGAGTTGGCCTTAGTTCCCTTAGATCCAGAGATAGAAAGAACATACAATAGACTTCGAAGGGAAAATCAAGAAAATATCCAAATGGCCAATCCCAATTGTTGATTTCGGTCTCAATCAGAAACACACACAAACCAGTACCAAACAGACCAACAAACACAATCTTAAGTTCAAAACAGTGATCAATAAACAATGGCTTATAAGACTAAAGTAATACGAAAGAATCAAGAGCATAACACACAGATTTTATAGTGGTTCGACCCCAAAAAGATGGTCTACATCCACTTAGCCATTCTCATTATGTTGTATCAGCAGAAGTTCACCCAATTACAAAGAATTACAGCGATAAAACGCTAAACCTAGAAATCCCAGCCAAACAGCTTCTCTCGAGCTTGTTCACTGTACCATCGAGCTGAAGAACAGAGCAATATTCCGAATACCAGGCTCCACAGAGATTCACAACTCTTCAGCACTGTACTCGTCTTCTTCAATCAGCCACTCTCTCTCACTATCTCTCGGAGAATGAACACTCAGAAGAAGAACTCTAAAAAACTGCTCTCTCTCTCAAGGAAGAAGACGCCCCTGACCATATACACACCCTCATTCCCCTAAAATTAGTTACAAAAATGACGACAACTTGCATCACTTTGTCTAGGTGGAATTCTTGGTGAATTGGAGCTGATCTGCTACTCCCAAGCACGTGATAGATCACCACCACATCAGCTCTCTTTTACACGTCAGCATCAACATTTCCAGCTCGATATTCAGGCTTGTGCTACCAATTAATCAACAGTGTGGACCAGCTCATAAATTACAACCAGGTCTAACAAGATGTTTATAGCGTAAGAGATAGTTTCGAATCTAATTCCTTTATTATTTGGAACTATGTTTCCACTATCTTAATAAAATAATAACTTTTGTGAGATCAAAGTTAGTTGATACACACCATCAAGCATCAAAATTTAGCTTTTCATTTATCTCACACCGTCATAATTCTGCTCACCAAAAAGAAAAAAAAAGGTTCATTTGTAGCACTCCTTTACATTCCATGACATGATCGGGAAAAAATTTAGAATAGGTTAAGGCACTCTACTTAGACATATAGGCTATACTTAATTCAATGATATAATATTTCAAATTGAGTTTTCATGAGGAAAAGAATATGTAAATGGAAACAAAAACCTCCATAAAATGTGTACTTGCTTGAATGATTATGCAAGTTAAATTTTCATTTAGCTCTAGGTATAACATGATGAGTTATTTGTGTTGGATGATTTAAATGTGTAAATCAACCAATAAAGGGATTAATATATGTTAATTTATCAATCTTAAGTTTCTTACCTTTTCGAGTTGAAACTTTTTTAAGGTTAATTAATTAGCTAGAGTTTTGCTTAATTTCAATCATGTGACTACCAAGTGTCCACATATGATCAAGATAGCCAAAATGAGCAAAACTCAATGGTAAATGGTCATGTATCCACAACCAAGAGGGTTTGGAGTTTGAACCATATATCCACCCCTAAATGTTGTTGAACTCAAAATATTAAAAAAAAATGATCAAGATAAAGTGATGGTTAGAAATATATTAAAGAAAGATTATATGTATACTCTTGCCAATCAACTTAAGTTTCTGAGATAGATCGAAGTTAGTGAGATGCTGCCTTTTTTCTCTTTATTTTGTATTAATAGTTCACATTTTGAATTTGGAGAGTCAAATTAATATTTGATCTTAAACTAAAAGATTATTTCTTTTTACTTCAATTTTTTTCTAGTACTTATAATATTGTTTAAAAATACTTATTATAAATATTATCGGCTCATTTTCTTTATAATAAGTATTTTAACTTATTATATTATCTGCTCGTTTTCTTTTATTTTAGTACTTTTTCGAAAGAGGCAATTAAAAGACCAGTTCTTTTGGTTTAAACACCTGAGGTGTGTTTGAGAGTGCGTTTAAAATAAAACATACAATAAAAGTACTTTAACTATAAAACACTTTTGGTAAAAAGTATTCCTTAATAAATGACTTTTAATGTTTGGTTCTAAATTTTTGAAAGTGTTGTCGGGGTGCTTCTTGGTCAAGCAAAAGACACCTTACCAATTCCTTTTTTTTTTTTAGGAACATTTCTCTATTTACTCCCAAACCATGGTGATTTTGTCATTACCAAAAGTACCTATTGAAAATTTTTAATGTTTAGAAATACTATAAAAAAAATTTTAACATAAAAGACAACTTAAAAATAGTTTGTAACAAAGGTACCTATATATTTATGGAGCAATCTTATTTTAAAAACAGTTATTTAATGAAACGAAATTAATAGAGATATATGCTCAAGAAAATTCTCCCAAAATAATTTTAGGATAACTCACATATGTATACTTTTCCTTTTACAAACTATTTTATTTTTTACCGTTGATTTTTCATTAATCCAACCTTACACAAATTAGATGAGGATTCTCTGTCATTTAATTTACACACATTGGTGAAAAAATTTAACAAAGTTATTGCAGTTAGGCTTAGTTTGGGGTTGCTGTAGCTTTTAAAATAATTGTTGTCAGTTGTGCTTTTAAGAAAATCAGCTTCCATAAGAAGTAAATTAGTGTTTGGTAAATTTCAGATTTGAACATGGAAAGTCAAGTTACAGTGTTTGGTAAATTAATATTAAATTGTTGTGAAATAGGTATAATGACCAAAATAGATATATTTCAATTTAGCATGAGATTGCATTAATATTTACATTGAAAACTTTCCTAAGATAATTAGGTAAATTTTATCATTTATTTTATAAATTATTTTTTTTTTACTTTAAGTAAATTGAAAAAAAAAATATATCAATTATAGAAAAAAAATGTGTCAAACAAAATCTAATTTTAGCTTAAATATAAAAAAAAGTAAGAAAAATAAATTAGAAGCAACCAATTAAATTTAAAAATTAAAAAAAATGAAATGAGATAAGATAAGATAAATTGTGAATAATAATATTTGAAAACTTAATATGGAAGGATAAAAAAAGAATTTTAAATATTGGTTAGTTACATCAGATTTTCCTAAAATCTAAATCCTAAAAAGCTACTCTCAACAGCTTTTGCAAACCAACGTGATTCAAAAATTGATTTTCTCTAGATTATTAAGAAATCAGTTTAACCAAACACAAAAAACGGTTAAAATTGATCTACAATCACTTTTTAGGTCTTCAAAATCAACCCCAAACGGGGCCTTAGTCAATCTTCATGATTGACAAGCGAGCTTTCAAAATGCTTATAGATATCTAAAAATGACTTAATTTTTTTTAATAGAATGCTTTAAATCAATTAAAATCAATTTTTAAATTTCTAGATGATTAGGAGTGGTTTGAAAAATCCTAAAAATAGCTAAAAAAAAAAAACACTTAGTGCCCCTTTGTTTCACGATAATCTAAGATTTCCATGGAATGGGCATCTGGATTAACTTGTTTGTTTTGCGGTAATGTAAGATGTCCAGGCATCTCGAAATGCTCGAACATCCTAGGATACCCACACGAGAGGCATCTAAGAAGATTTGGATGTCCTGATACAACAGTTTCTAAGATTCCCATGTTAAGGGAATCAACCATTTGACATTTTGGTCCTTCATTTTTTATATATTTTTTTCATCAATTCTCTCTCTCTCTCTCTCAAATTTTAGGATTTTAAAAAATTAATGTATTCATTCACTAATAAACAATTATATGAAATTAACTATATTTATATGTTTCATTTACATATACAATAAACTCCATTTAATTTGTATAAACATATAGTCGAATCTATTTTCAATTGAAATTTGAAGTGAATTTTTTTTATTTATTTTACCTTTCCAATAACGATCATCCAATATCTTTTTATTAAAAAGAAATAAAATCACAAATTGATATTATTTCTCTCAAAACTTTCTCTATTTTGATAATTTATAAATATAATCCACTAAAAAATGTTACCAACGGTATAATAATCTTCTTTTAAAATAAGTTGAAGTAGTTGTAGTTTAAATTGAAATTAATCTTTAATTCTAATTTTTGCATATAAATCTTCAGACAATAGATTTTTTTTTTATTAATTTTTTTTACAAAATAACATATAAAATTAATACAAATTGAATTGATAACAATATTAAATTATTAAAGTAAAAATGTTATACAAATTAAATTATATTAAATTAATATATAAATGATTTGAAGATAGGAAAGAGTATTGTTGGAATAATACATCATTTTAAGACATTCTTGTCCAGAAATCCTACAAAACAAACATGATTATCTAAATATTCTTGAACATCTCTATAAATTTTCCTGCAAAACAAACATGGTTATCTAAAGATGCCAGACATCTATATTTCTGGGCATATATAATTCTAGGCATCTGAAAATTCCGACAATCTTGATTACCAAAAAAACAAACGGCCCTTATAGTGTTTTAAAATAAGAATTTAACTAATCTTCTCTCAAAAGTAATTGTATAGTAAACGTTTTACTCAAAAACTCTATTTTCAAAAGGCAGGTCAAATAAACACTTAAGATCATTAGGTTTTACAATTCTAGTTCGAATCGTGGTCTTGGGTTCGAGGGTGCGTGGAAGTCATGAATTTTCATATTGAGTGGGAAATTTTTATATTCTAACTTCTTTTATATATATAATCTTTCCATTCTAAAGATTTTAGGTGAGATCATGAATTTGTACAAAATGTAATTAGTGAGAAAATGTGTGCAGAGAGAAATTTTAACTGTTGAAATTAGGAGTGCACACTCTTTAGAATGGGAACAATTTATTAAATTACATTTCGTTACTATTTTCTTTATATTTTATCAATTTATTTATGGTATAATGAAAATGTTGATTCACCCCTCATGTCGATGTCAAACTCTTAGAAATGTGGAAACTTCGATGAAAATGTCGACGAAAATTTAATACATTATTGGCTATAAATAACTAGCTAGATAAAATAAAGACAATTATAATTAAGCCGACAACAATAACTCGTCCCCATAATAATTAGCTGAACTATGTGCATGTTTGGGAGTGATTTTGAAACGGCTAAAATCACTTTTATTCCCGAAACATACATTTAAATTATTCAAAATCAATTTCATGTTTGATTTTACACTTTTAAACGTCGATCAAAATTGATTTTGAACATGACAAAAGTGATTTTAACAATTTCAAAATCACTCCCGAACATGCACTATAAATATACTACACCGTCAATTTAATAATCAATCAAGAGAAAAAGAAGAGAAAAAACACTATGGACATACATAAAATTCATAGTTTTTAGTCTTATTATTATTCAAGTAGTTGATACATGATATAAGATAAGATAGGTTCCCTTTAAAGTGGTCAAAGTTAATTACTTGAGTTGAAGAAAAGAAAAGAGGGATTTTTCAGCTGACTCAATCTTTTCCAAGACAATGACGCTATAGTAACTCCCAAAGGATTCAAAGCTTGGTTTGGCAAAGAGAAGCAAGATGTAATAGTTGTTGCCATCTCCCAAGAACACCGTAACTTTCTCAGCACTCTGCACACCATCCAAGAACAGTCTTTCGCCACTCTTAGCATGCTCTATCAGTGCAAACTCTGCAAGCTCTTTAACCTTTGGGTCGTTTACATCCATCGGGTGCCAACTACCGATTGCTGGTCCTGGCAAGAAGTGCAAGGGGAGCTTATTGTCACTCATGACTTTGTACTTCACCAAAATTTTCTGTTAGTTTGTGCTGTGCTGATCTCGATCGAGTCAAGGTTCGGTATTTATAGCTGTCGTTGAACTGATCTAGAAATCCATGTAATGGAAGGTACGTAGTATGTGTATGTGTTAGAGTGAAACTAGATATCATCGAATCTAATTTGTGCATCAACGGTTTGAGTCAAAAGGACCCTCTTTAATACTATGAAGGCTAAGGTCCAAGGATTTTATTCCTTCGAAAGAGATTTTTCTTTTTCTGTCTTTTTTTTTTTTTTAAATTTGTCAACCCTATATTCTAATGTACATCGGCTTCTTCAAAAAGTTATGCTAACTTGAGTGTAACGCCCCATGCCCAAGATTCAGAATCTAGATTCGGCACCTAACAACCCCGACATTCCCCTGCGACTTGGCCAGGTTACCATACTCGTCTTAAACTGCTTCCAAGAGTGAAGACAACACGGGATCCTTTTAGCATGCTTTGTCCTCACTCACATGCTTCCTAGGAAAATTCCTAGGAGGTCACCCAACATAGAACTTCTCTAAGCCAAGCACACTTAACTTCAAAGTTCCTATGATTGAGCCACCGAAAAGGAAGGTGCACCTTGTTGGTATGGTAGTATCTATCAATTCTTTTAAGCTTATCTTGACCATGCTTTCATGTCCTCAGGATCCCTCTCATTCGGATGTGGCATCGGTTCATTCATGTACCCCTCCTAACTCGGGTCTTACATTGACCATGATTTAATTGGTTGAGTTTAAGGTTGATGATGATCTTGATATTTTCCCTTATCCTCAAAGTCTTGAATGCATCATCATAACCTTTTGAGTTACTAATTTCAAGGTTGAAAACTTTTCAAGTAAACCAACAAATGAAAACATTTTCTCTTATCTTGAGACTTGAATGCACCAAATATTACTACTTGTAGTCGAGTCGAGAGCATGTGTAAAATATATGAGAAATTATTAGGTGCTTCTGGTACAATGAAATGGATAGTTTTGCACCGTCAGATGTAAGAGGGAGACTAAGAAGCACGGATACGGACACGAGACACGGACACAACACAACACGGACACGGGGACACGTCATTTTTTTAAAATCTAGGACACGAACACGTTTAGAAAAATATACATTTTTTAAAAATATATATCATTTTTATACAAGAAGGAAATTCAAAATCAATAAGTTTATGCATTTGTATGCTTGAAAAAACAAATTTAATGTATTTTACTCTTAAAATTTATTATTTTTGTCATTTAAGCATTGTGTTTATTTGGTATAATTAACAAGGGTTCAAAATGAACCTAACAACTAGTTTTTGTCAAATATCAATTGTGCTAACAAGTGTCCGACACGTGTCCAACAAGTGTCCGACACGTGTCCAACAAGTGTCCGACACGTGTCCAACAAGTGTCAGAGTGTCCAAGTATCCGACACGTGTCGGACGCGGACACGCTAGCCAAACTAAAGTGTCCGTGCTTCTTAGGAGGGAGAAGTTGTAAAAATACCTTGATTTTGTATCCAATGGTTATTAAAGGTAGATAAATTTGAAGACGTACATCCGACGGTTTTAAACAGAGAATCTCATTGTACTGGAAGTACCTAATAAATTTGCCTTGGCCACGGTCGAAATTGAAGCACCAAAAACTAGTCGCATATGTGTTCAATTAATTCCATCGATGGGTACAACTTCCACCACTAGATGAAGTGATATTGTGTCTTTCTCCAACGATCGATTCGTACAAGAGGGGCACTATTTTAGTTATCCATTGAAGTCTTAAAATAAATAGAAGGCTACAAAATGATATACTCAGACCTAAAAAAATAATCATCCTATACTGTAGTATATATAAGATCGAAATATTTTAGTCATTTATCTAAAAAAGTGTTGCAGTACTTGTAGGGTTAAATATATGTTAGTTATTAGAACACTTCAAGTTACTTTTGTGTGTGGTTATTGATTCTAAATCAAAGTGAGCTAAACTCACTCGATCGTCTCGTTTGACAACCATTTGATTTTTGGTTTTTGCTATTTTTGAAAACGAGCTTGTTCTCTCTCGGTTTCCTTAGAATGGTTTTCATCTTTGCTAAGGACACATTTGCATTCCTAGCCAAATTTAAAAAACAAAAACAATAGTTTTCAAAACTTGAGTTGGTTTCTAAAAACATGAGAAAAAAATAGATAACAACGCAAAGAAACTTATTGGTGAAAGTATTTTTTTTAGGCTTAATTTTCAAAAAGAAAAAGAAAAAAAAAACTTAATAGTTATGAAACGGGAGGTAAACATGTTGATTTCAAAAATCTATTCAAATATTAGCTTTTAAAAATAGATTTTTGAAATCAAGTATCTCTTGCTTAATAATTTTAAAATTTATGTTTTTTTTTCCTTCAAACCATAGTATCCGATCTACAGCTATAATTGTAAAACTGCACTTTCTAAATTATTTATCACAGTATAATCCAATCAAATTCTATAATGGGATTAGTTCCGTGCAACCAGTTTTGTAGAAAAATTATATCATGATGTTTGTTTTTCTTTCTTTCTTTCTTTTTTTCCCAAAAAGATTTGTTATATTATGATGTCCAAGTACAGGAGGGATAGATGAATGAACCGAAATCACATTTGAATAAAAGGAATCCAGAGGATATGAAAGCATGTTCAAAGACAAACTTAAAAAAATAGATAGTTACTACCTATATTTACAAGATACATTTTTTTTGGTTGTTCAACCATAGAAACTCTAAAGTTGAGCATGCTTGGTTTGGTGAACTCTTATATGTTAGGTGTGACCTCTTAAAAGTTGAGCATACAATGGGTCGTGTCGAAGTCTGTGGTGTTAGAATAATTGTCTATTCTAAACTAATAGGTTCGTTAATTAATTATAACTTGTTCTTATTAACTATTAGAAGCTCGTTTTCTTTTATTTTAGTACTTTTTTTTAAGTTTTTTTTTTCGAAAGAGACAATTAATAGACCAGTTCTTTTGGTTTAAACACTTAGGTGTGTTTGAGAGTGTTTTTAAATTCAAACATATAATAAAAGTACTTTAACTATAAAGCACTTTTTTCTCAAAAAAAAAAAAAAAAAAATATAAAGCACTTTGGTGAAAATTATTCGTGTTTGGTTCTAAATTTTTAAAAGTGTTGTCGAATGCTTCTTGGTCAAGCAAAAGACACCTTACCAATTCCTTTTTACAAAGCACTTTTTTTGACTTTTTCTAAGAACATTTCTCAATTTACTCCCAAACCATGGTGATTTTGCCATTACCAAAAGTACCTATTGAAAATTATTAATGTTTAGAAATACTATAAAATGTTTTTAACAAAAGACAACTTAAAGAATAGTTTGTAACAGAGGTACCTATATATTATTTATGGAGCAATCTTATTTTAAAAACAATTATTGAATGAAACGAAATTAATAGAGATATATGTCGAAGAAAATTCTCCCAAAATAATTTTAGTATAACTCACATAATCTACTCACATAGGTATACTTTTCCTTTTACAAACTATTTTATTTTTTGCCGTTAATTTTTCATTTTTTTTTTTTTTTGAAAAAGTTGCCGTTAATTTTTCATTAATCCAAACCTTACCCAAATTAGGTGAGAATTCTACGTCATTTAATCTACATACTTTGGTGAAAAAAATTTAACAAAGTTATTGCAGTTGGTCAATCTTCATGGTTGACATGCGAGCTTTCAAAATGCTTGTAGATATCTAAAAATGACTTTAATTTTTTTTAATAAAAAAAAAGTTAGTAGTGACTTATTAAAATTTTAAAGAATGCTTTAAACCAATTAAAATCAATTTTTAAATTTGTAGATGATTAAAAGTTGGTTTGAGAAATGGTTTGACCATTTTTCATTAAGAGATTCTGTTGGGTCATTTTTCAAATCTATTTCTAGCCATTTCTAAGCAATTTAACTATTTTTCTCTCAAAAGTGTTTGTATAATAAATGTTTCACTCAAAAATTCTATTTTCAAAAGGTAGTTCAAATAAACACTTAAGATCATTACGTTTTACAATTCTAGTTCAGATCGTGGTCTTGGGTTCGAGGGTGGAAGCCATGAATTTTCATATAGAGTGGAAAATTTTAATATTCTAACTTCTTTTATATATAATCATTTCGTTTTTATATTCTACCGCACCAGGGAAAGACAGATCGAAAATCATAGATGAAAAGAGGTGAAATTTTGAGTTTTGAGGAGTGGAGCTTTTCATTGTGTGGTGCATGACGAATTAAAAAATTGCAGCAAACATCAACCCAGTGGGAGGAGGCAAGGATTCAACATGCCTCGAATACCCGTTTGAGTTTAATGAGCTCTGATACCATATTAGATAACATGGGGTTCCATCTCAAAATAAATTGGCAATGAGTGGGGTACCCTTATATCATATAAATTGTGAGGTCTCCACTAATCTTTTCAATGTGGGATCCTCAATACATAAGTGCATCAAAATATTTCTTGATATTATTAATTCAGGTCTATATTATAAGTGAAGAGATTTGAGGTAGATATTGTGAGTAAAATTGAATCAAATTTCTACATTTTCCTTGTAGCAGCCCGAATTTCTTTTGAACAAAAAAAAAAAAGAAATGGGGGAAGGAAGTGGGCATTTTGCCCGGTCAAAGAGGGAAAAAGAAAAGGGGGGAAACTTCCCCCCCAAATTTCAGTCAACTGACCGGTTTTTTTTTTAAAAAAAAAAAGAAAATCAGATTTTTTTCTCTTCCTCTTCTTCCCCGATAGCCGTTTCTCTCCCTCACCATTCTCTCTCTCCCATCTGTGTACCAGCGCCGCTCGCTGCCGCCGTCCGTTCGCCACGCCGCCACCGTCCGTCGTCTTGCCGCACGCCGCCGCTCTCTCTCATCGCCCTCTGTATCACGCCGCCGCCAAGTCGTTTTGGCTGCACGCCGTTGCCGCGAATCACCTCCGACTGCATGTAGCCGCCGCCGTCATCTCGTCACACGCCGCCGCGGCGAATCGCCTCCGACCACACGCGAGCCGTCGCGTCGCCGCCCTCCATTGCTGTGAATCGCGGCGCCGTCGCCGATCTGCAGCCTCGCCGCCGTCGCGTCCAGATCTGTTTGTTTTCTTTGTCGCTCAGATCTGATCACCGTTGTCGCTGCCTTAAGACAAATAGCCACACGCCTCTTGAACGTTCGACGATTACAACTGGTGGGTAAGGAGTTTGTAGTTCAGATACATTGGTCTTTTGTGCCTTAAATGGGATACCAATTGATGTCGTGTGTTAATCTAAGGTACCCAAGGTAGTTGTTGGTCCAATCCTTAAAGGCGGAGCTAATTTGGAAACTGGACAGCAAACAGTAATATCGTTTGGGTGAGTTTCCGACCTTCTCGAGTCTTGTGTTCTTAGGAAAAATTATTGGAATTGGAATGCCCTTGATGTGAGTTCATTGTGTGTGTGTTATTAGATTTCCTTTTCGCATATCGTGGTTGGCGCTATATCAAATTGGTTGGTGTCTTTGGCGAGCGTTAGTTATCTCAAGGTAAGTAACTTGTTGCATTGGAATGAAATGTTTATGCATTGAAATGATAGTTTACTTCTAGCATGAGTTTGTATCACATATTTGAGTTGAGACTGAGATGATATGAATGCGCTTGTTTTCAAGAATTTGGTTGTTGTGTACTTGTGCTATGAGATAGGTGAGAGTGCTTGACTGTTATAAGTTGACTGGCATTGTATGTAGACAGTGGGAAGTTTGTGGTTTCTCTGTTTAGGAGTGTTGGTTGACTTCTTTGTTTCTTGCTCTTGAAATTGACTGAGTTGGGATGGTGCTTATCGGTTTAGCCTGTCAGTATTCTCCGTAAAAGAAAAGAGTTTGGTTAACTGGGTTGCAGTTTAAATTAGCGAGTGCTAAGAGGCCTTAAAGGGAGAAGGAGTAAGAAAGGGAGAGGAATAAGCTAGTTGCTCTAGTAGGGGGTCGTGTCAATTAAACACCTAGGACTGAGATGTATTAGACTGAAATGAGGAGCTAAATGGGCGGGACTTGGCTTCGCAGACTAAGTGCCATTTACTAACTGTGGAAGTTAATTTCCGACTTAAAAACTCATGGACGCCCCACCAGTGAAATGGTAGTTAGTGCGCTATGCGCACAATAGTGCCTTGATGGGTGAGACTTGACTCCACTGACAGGGTGCCTTCTACCATTAGTAGGAGTAGAGATCTCCCAAAATACCCACTTGTGCACCTTCAGTGGTGAGTTAATTGATCACTAGACCCATACTACAAGATGAATGAAATGAAATGAATGGGAATGAGATGACATAACCTTTAGGCCCTTAGCCCATACAACCTCTTGATACCTTGGCCGTGGTATGTCTAGCTGTGTTGTTACTTACTGAGTATTTTTCTTAAATACTCATTCTTTTCCCTAACATGTACTTGCAGGTAAAGGCAAAGGTGTACAGAACGCGTGACGGAGTGCTGCTGAACGAGCCATGGATTTCCTTAGGATAGACTTCCGCATTTGATGTTTTCAAATTTCTTATTTTGAACTTGTTGTGTGATGTTTTAAGATTTATTCCGCTTTAAGTCTTTTGCTTGAATGGATAAAATTTCTTCTTGTTATGTTTTAACTGGGATCCCAGGCTGAAAAGTTTCACATATTTTCTAAGCATGTTTTACTTTAAATGTCTCGTTTCATCACTGTTCTTAGAAGTAAATGAAATGCATGTGGTAGTGACCCTAGGATCTAGACATGAAATGTAGGGTCGTTACATTCCTTCTCCATCAAATGGGTATATAGCATTAATAACTAGCTAGATAAAACAAGACAATAACTTGTCGCTATAATTAGTTGAACTATGTGCATGTTTGGGAGTGTTTTTGAAATGCTAAAAAATCACTTTTATTCCCAAAACATACCTTTAATTATTCAAAATCAATTTCATATTTGATTTTACACTTTTAAACGTCGATCAAAATTGATTTTGAACATGACAAAAGTGATTTTAAACAATTTCATAATCACTCTCGAACATGCACTATATCTATACACCTTTAAATTAATAATCAATCAAGAGAGAAAGAAGAGAAAAAAACACTCGATCGACATACATAAAATACATAGTTTTTAGTCTTATTATTCTCACATAATCAAGTAGCTAGTTTCACACATGGTATCATATAAGATAAGATAGGTTACGTTCCCTTTAAAGTCTTCAAAGTTACTAGAGTTTAAGAAAATAAACGAGCGACTTTTTTGATGGACGATTGATATCAACCGAGACGATGGCGCTATAAAATCTCCCAAAGGGTCCATTGCTGGCGGTATTTATAGCTGTCGTTGAACCGATCTAGAGATCCGTGTTATGTTATGAAAGCTACGTAGTATGTGTATGTGTTAGAGTGGAACTCGATATCGTCGAATCTAATTTGTGGATCTTAACCAGCTTCAGTCAAAAGGACCCTCTTTAATATGATGAAGACTGATGAGAATCAGGATTTTATTCCTTCGAAAGAGATTTTTTTTTTTCCTTTTTTAAATTTGTCAACCCTATTCTAATGTACATTGGCTTCTTCAAAAAGTTATGCTAACTACTTGAGCATGTGGTTTAACTGGTTGAGTTTAAGGTTTGATGATCTTGATATTTTCCCTTATCCTTGAAGTCTTGAATGCATCGTCATAACCTTTTGAGTTGCTAATTTCAAGGTTGAAAACTTTTCAAGTAAACCAACAAATGCAAACATTTTCACTTATCCTTGAGGACTTGAACGCACTAAATATTATTACTTGTAGTCGAGTTGAGAGCATGCTTAAAATATATGAGAAATTATTAGGTGCTTTCGGTACATTGAAGTGGGTACTTTAGGATTTTATTTCATACATGATACTTTATGTCATACTATTTCTTTTTACTATAGTAGAACTGTAGAAGTGTCTCTCTTCCTCATTTTGATCACAATTGTTTTGTCTACCCCTTATTATTCCAACATCTCACAAATATTTGATTCAATGTAAATATATTACCACGCCTTAAATATGGGAATCAAGATTTTATTCCTTCAAAGGAAGATTATTTATTTATTTATTTATTTTATGTTAAAGTTTGTCTGGTTCTATTCAAAAAGCTTTATTAACTTGAGTATAGTTTTCCTTTAAAGTTAGAGGTGTGAATTATCTTTCAACAACTAACTAAGATCGGCTAGATTTAAAAAGAGAAAGGAAAAAAAAAAAACATCAATGTCAAGCAATATAAAATTCCTAAACGGAACTGGATAGAGTATAAAGGACACAAAAATTCCTTAACAATTCAAAAGAGAAAGAAGATTCCTCAATAAAGCTGCCATGTGTTGTATGTTTTTTTATGACACGTGAGATAAGAGATTTGAACCTTTGAAGTGGAGAGCAAAAGTTTTATGTCAATTGAACTATAGATGACAAATTAAAGTTTAAGTTTGACAATGTAGGTTTTTTATCTCTTGATATGATACTGATTTTAATATTAATATTAACAATTTTCTATTTTCTTTTTTAATTTATAAAAATTATGTTTATTGTACTCATTAAGTTCCCTGTTTGTATTTTAATAACATTAAAGTAAACTCTTAACTTTGTAAAGGTGAGTTTTCAGTTAAAAACTTTTTATTTTTATTTACTAACAATATATTAATTTTAACGGATTAAAATCACGTACTGTTCAATTTTATTGTGACTTTTAATATATAACTATACTATAAAATTAATTTCCCCTACACAATTCTTTCACAATTTTTTCCCAATATCTCTCCTTCCATACACACATACATATCTACTCCTACAAAATTTCCTTGCAAAGTTCTTTTTTAATTATTCTTTTCATTATTATTCCCATGTAAAAAGCATATATTTTATTTGACTAACTTTTTTCTACCCATATTTTCTCACTTTTTTTTTTTTTGAAATAATATTTTGTCACTTACCTCTCCTTGATCATCTATTATTGTACACATAGACTTAAACTTCGAAACTTAAGTTCTTTTTATAAAGACTCATTCTCTTGTTTTTACACATTATTTTCATTGACATTAATTTTCAAATTAATATATCTTCTTACATTCACTCACATCATCTATTACTCTATATACATAGACTTTTTTTTTTTTTTTTTTTTTTTTTTTTTTTTTTTTTTTTTTTTTTTTTTTGAGAAGCTCTATATACATAGACTTGATCTTTGATACTAAGTTATTTTTATAAATACTTATTCTCTTTTCTTTACTCGTTATCTTTCACCGGCATTAATTTTCTAACTAATATATCCTTTTATACACTAACTCAAATAACCTAGAGCACATAGCTCAACGGTAAATGACATGTTCCTTCGACCCAAAAGGCTAGAGTTTTGAATCCTCCAAATGTTGTTGAGCTAAAAAAAATATTTGACCTTCGACACTAAGTTATTTTTATAAACAATACTTAGGGTGCGTTTGGTATTGATTTTGGAGGCGGTTGAAGTGATTAAAAAAAATCTTAACCGTTTTTAGCGTTTGGTAAAACAGATTATAAATTAATTTTTATAAAAGTACTTTTTCAACCGCTTTCATTTGCAAAATCCAATAATTGTAGCTTTTTCATTTAGCTTCCCTAAAAATTTAATCTGTAACTAACTATTTATTTCTCTATACGTTGTTTAGACTTGATTCATGTGAATCATTTTTTTAATTTAACATATTTTTATTTTATTATTTTATACTCATTTGAAATTATTTGTTTTTATTTTTATTTAAATTGAAATAATATTTTTTCCAATACAAGTAGCAAATTATATTTCTTAGCAAAATATAAAAACATCCTAGGTTAAACATAAGATTATATTTTAAATCATATCAAATTTAAAACAATTATCTTATATATTTCAAAAAAATAATTATCTTAAAATAATTTTGAAATTATCTTTTAAAATTTTGAAATTAAATATCAACATTAAATTTATTTATTGAAAAAATATAGTTAAGCTGCAATAATTTAGAATATTAATTTACCAAACGCCTCAACTTGTTTTTTCGTTTATAAAGCTAAAATTTACCAAATACTAATTTATTTTGTAATACAGTTGATTTTCTTAAAAGCACAGCTAACAACAATTATTTTAGAAGCTACAGCAACTCCAAACTAAGCCTTATTCTCTTGTCTTTTGACGTTATCTTTCACTGGTATTAATTTTTTAATTAATTAATATATCTTTTTACATTCACTCAAATGGGCACCTACTCTCCCAATTTTCTCTTTTCTCAAATTTTCTCATTACTCTCTCCACATAGGTGTTATATTTTTTAATTAACTTATTTCAAACAAATCTTTCTCAGATACATAAACACATTTTCTTTTAAAATAATATTTCTCTCTACAAACTTTGTCACTAAATAATTTTTATACAGATACATGATCTCTCATTAGATAGCTTGTTCCTAACTAATTGTGACAAACCCAAAGATGTTTGATGAAAACAAAGCAAATGCGCACTTCCTGAAAGTATAGCGCAACTATCAAATATGGGAGAGATAGCTTAGACATTGTCCTAAATACTTAATTAAAATCAAAAAGAATTTGAGATTAAAAAGTATAAAGGGAAAGAAAAGTGAAGTTTTATCGCTAATGTCCGAGCAAAGAAAAATAATCATAGAAACAATAGCGATGGGCAATCCAAGTTTTAAGGAGAAATTGTTATGAATTGAAAAACAAGATAAAAATGAAACAAAAAAAATAATAAGAAGAAGAGTATCATAACGCTAACTTGACAGAGAATTTTGAGATTGCTGAAAAACTAATGATATTAGAGGGTGAAAGGATATATACTAGACTTAAAAAGAAAAAAAAAAGAGAAAAAAAAATCCTTTAGGGACCGTTTGGTTTAAGGGTTTTATAGATGTCTGAGAATACTATGTCTGGAAATAAGATTGTTGGGAATCAAAGATAACTGTGTTTGGTTGTGCATGGAAATGTCATCAGGATTTTAAGATAACCAATTGTGTCTGTATTTCTTTTTTGGAATTAATCATGTAAACTTTATGTAATTTTAATAAATTAATCAATAAAATGATCAAAATTAATTCAAAGTATTAATAAAAATTAATGAATTAATAATCATGAAATAATTTTAATTGGATAAACTAGGTTAATTTAACTAATTAAAATTATTTAATTAATTTTTTTAATAATTATCCTTAACTACAATAATTTAATATATTTGTATCCATAGAAATTAATTAGATAAATATTTTAATAATAATATTATTATTTATTTTTTTTATAAAGAAATCTAAAAAAATAATTAATTGATCATAAATAATCAATAAGTAATTAATTATAATTGAAAAATGATTTTTTTTATACTAAATTCATTTAAATAATTTTAATTCAATAATTAAATATATTTTCGATAATGTTAAGTAATTAATTATAATTTTAGTAAATATGTAATTGCATCCATTTAATAAACTTGTACTAAAGATTTAATAAACTGTGTTGCTTAATTTCAAGTGTGTTTAATGCATGTAGTATCTATGATTTGCGTTAATAGTAATTAATTATTTTTTCCATATGAAAATGGACGGTGGATATTGTATTAATACAAAATATAAGAGACAAATTTAGAATAGTTTGTAACAAATGTAACTATATATTTTTGGAGCAAACTTATTTTTAAAAACAGTTATTTAATGAAATGGAATTAATAGAGATATATGTTCAAGAAAATTCTCCCAAAATAATTTTAGGATAACTCACATAACCTTCCTTTTACAAACTATTTTATTTTTTACCGTTAATTTTTCATTAATCTAACCTTACACAAACTAGATGAAGATTGTCAACATAAATATAACTCAATTGACATAAAACTTGAATTAATGGTCAAGAAGTTTCTGGTTCGAATGTTGTCAAACAAAAAAGAAAAAAAGATAAGGATTCTCCATCATTTAACCTACACGCTTTGGTGATAAACTTTAACAAAGTTATTGCAGTTCTTCATGATTGACATGCTAACTTTCAAAATGCTTATAGATATCTAAAAATGACTTTTAATTTTTTTTATAAAAGAAGTTAGTAGTGGCTTATTAAAATTTTAAAGAATGCTTTAAACCGTTCAAAATCAAAATTTAAATTTCTAGGCGATTTAGAAGTGGTTAGCTAAAAAAACACTAATAGTGTTTTAAAATAAGCATTTAGCTAATTTTCTCCCAAAACTATTTGTATAATAAATGTTTAACTCAAAAACTATATTTTAAAAAGGTATGTCAAACACACACTCAAGATCATTATGTTTTGCAATTCTAGTTCGAATCATGGTCTTGGGTTCGAGGGTGGAAGTCATAAATTTTCATATAGAGAGGAAAATTTATATTCTAACTTTTTATATATATATAATCTTTCCATTTCAAAGATTTTGGGTCGTAATTGCAATTAGTTAGGAAAACAAGCTAACAGAGATCATGAATTTTTACAAAAATTAATTAGTGACAAAATGTGTGTCGAGAGAAATTTTAACAGTTGAAATTAGGATCTCACCGTTCACTCTTTAGAATGGGAACAATATTCTCTCCATCAATAAACGCATCAAAATATTTGTTGATATTATTAATTTGTGATAGGAGAAAAATTGAGGTCTATATTAGAAGTGAAGAGATTTGAGGTACTCAATTTGCAGTATGATATTGTGAGTAAAATTGAATCAAATTTTTACCTTTTCTTTCTCCACCAAATTGGTATAGCATTTTGTTTTATGGCCACCACCACTCAAAGTCACACAAAATTGTAATGATATTGATGATCATAACTTCTGATAGATATATAGTTCTGAAAAGAAACCTTGTAATGATAGAAGGTTTGATGTTGATCAATATTTATAATTGTTGATTGAACCCTAAAATTCGTTATCATAAAATTTGATTTATGCCAAACCTCATCGAGGAGAGAAAGAGTTGTAGATAGGATTGTCATGGCTTATGAGATGACCTCGAATCTATTTTAACTATTTGGGATAATTACTATATTGTCTTAATAGATTGAGATATCGATCCTTAATTTGTAGCATAACCCACACTTTTGATTCATCATACAGTTTGACTTTACATCTATAATAATCCACTTGGAGCTCTTGATTTTTTGGCACGACCAAACAAAACCAACCACATTGTATACAACCTATTTGAAGTTGGAGTAAACAAAAGACTCAGATTAAACCCAACCAAACCACCATGTAAATTTTCAAATTGTGTTGCTTTAGGTTAGGGTGTTTGAATCATTATTTCAAAAAAAAAAAAAAAAAAAAGGAATAGAATCTATTTTACCTATATTTTCGGAGTTAAATGTTGTTTACCCTACAAATCTCGCGAATTTTGATGGTTGTGTTTATTTTGTCAAAAAGAAATCTCTAGCATTGCCAACACCATTACTTAAACGCAAACACGTGGATTAGATTAACAAGCCAGTGATGATTTAAGACGAACACCTAAGAAACACAAACACTTTAGTTTGGCTAGTGTGTCCGTATCCGATGACAAATTATTAGGTGCTCCCCGTACCAATGAGGCTCCCTCTTTAAAACCGTCGGATGTACATCTTCAAATTTGTCTGCCCCTAATAACGGTTGGATACAAAATCGAGAAACTTTTACAATTTCTCTCTCTTATACATCCAACGACAGTGCAAAACTACCCGCCTCATTGTATAGGGAGCACCTAATAATTTCTCGTGTCGAACACTTGACACTCCAACACTTGTTGGACACGTATCGTACGCTTGTTAGCACAATTCATATGTGGCAAACACTAGTTGTACAAAATCAATATAAGTCTATATCGAATACTTGTTAACTATATTAAATAGACACAATACGAAATGACAAAAATAATCAATTTTAAGAGTAAAATACATTAAAATCATTTTTTAAATCATAAAATGCACAAACTTATTGATTTTGAATTTCCTTCTTGTATAAAAATATGTACATATTTTACTAAACGTGTCCGTGTTGTATCTGTGTCCTAGATTTTAAAAAAATGACGTGTCACTGCATCTGTGTTGTGTCGTATCCGTGTCTTGTGTCTCGTATCCGTGCTTCTCAAACGATCAAACACACACAAAAACATGCTATAACTAGCTAGATAAAATAAGACAATCAATCGAGCAAAAACTCGACGTTCTAACCAGCTGAACTATACATACCTTTAACAATCAAGAGAAAAAGAAGAGAAAAACACCCGATCCACATACATAAAATAGATAGTTTTTAGTTTTATTATTCTCACATATTCAAGTAGTTGATACATGATATAAGATAAGATAGGTTCCCTTTAAAGTGGTCAAAGTTAATTACTTGAGTTGAAGAAAAGAAAAGAGGGATTTTTCAGCTGACTCAATCTTTTCCAAGACAATGACGCTATAGTAACTCCCAAAGGATTCAAAGATTGGTTTGGCGAAGAGAAGCAAGATGTAATAGTTGTTGCCCTCTCCCCAGAACACCGTAACTTTCTCAGCACTCTGCACACCATCCAAGATCAGTCTCTCGCCACTGATCTTAGCATGCTCTATTAGTGCAAACTCTGCCACCTCTATAACCTTTGGGTCGTTTACATCCATCCGGTTCCAACCACCGATTACTGGCCCTGCCATGGCTTTGTATTTGATCAATACTTTCAAGAAATTTTGTGTTTGTGATTGTGGGGTGCTGAACTCGATCGAGGGAGAGTTCGGTATTTATAGCTGTCGTTGAACTGATCTAGAGATCGATGTTATGGAAGGTAGTATATGTGTATGTGTTAGAGGTGGAACTTGATATCGTCGAATCTAATTTGTGGATCTTAACCCGCTTGAGTCAAAAGGACTCTCTTTAATTAATACGATGAAGGCTAAGATCGAATGGGAACCAGGATTTTATTCCTTTGAAGAGAATTTTCCTTTTTTTGGTTAAAAATCACTTTTGGTCCCTGAACTTTTATGAAAGTAATAATTTATAGTCCTGAACTTTGGTTTGTAATGATATTTAGTCTATGTACTTTCAATTTTGTAATGATTTAATCGTGCTTGAACTTTAATATAGTCCCTATACTTTCAAATTTATAACAATTTAATCCTTGTCGCAAAAAATTTCATCAAAATTAAATGTCGATTTTAATTGTTTATGATTAGACTTTGTAGCTTATAAATGTATCATCGGGTCCCAAAATTAGTTTATTAATCTATCTATGTAAAAAATTTAATTAAATCTTAACATTAATTTTCAGGACAGAGACTAAATCGTTACAAATTTTGGAGTATATGGACTAAATTGTTACGAAATTAAAAGCATAGGATTAAATCGTTACAAATCAAAGTTCAAGGACTAAATTGTTACTTTTATGAAAGCATAGGATTAACCTTTTTTTTTTAAATTTGTCAACCCACCTATTCTAATCGTTCGCAATTTTAATGTATATCAGCTTCTTAAAAAAGTTATGCTAACTTGAGCATGGTTTAATGGATTAAAAGTAGCAATAACTTTGTTTGAGCTAGGTTGATGATGTTGATCATCTTGACATTTTCCCTTATCCTTGAGGTCTTGAATGCATCATTATAACATTTTTAGTTATACTAATTTCAAACTTTTCAAGTAAACCAACAAAGGCAAACATTTACTCTCAATTCCATATTGTGGGTACAACCTCCACCACAAGATGAAGTAATATTATGTGTCTTTCTCCAATGAACAAGAGGGGAACTATTTTAAGGAAAAAATATATTTTTGGTCCTTGAGGTTTGGGTTAAGTAACACTTTAGTCCCTGAGTTTTCAAACTCAACAAAAATACCCCTGAGGTTTGAGATAAGGAGCAATTTGGTCCCTGTCGTCCATTTTACCGTTAAACCCTAACAGTTTGCTGACGTGGCACCATTATTTTAATGAAAAAAATCATTTTTTAAATTTTTAAATAAAAATATATTAAAAATAATAAAAATATTATTATTTTATATTAATTTTATTTCTTTATTATTTTTTCTCCATTATTCTTCTTCTTCTCTTAAACCACCCTCACCACCAACTCTCTTCTCAACCACCAGCCCACGGTTGCCGCCGGCCGGCAGCCGGAATGTTTTTTTTCTCTTCTTCTTCCTCCTTTCTTCTTCCCTCTTCTTTTTCTGAGCTTATTGACCCGCGCAGAGACGAATCTGTGTTTGTGCTCAAAGACCCATGGTTGCCGGGATCGGAAGACCCACGCGCATCTCTCTTCAAATTTGGTAGTTCCGGAAAGACCCACGGCTCGACGACGCAGATCTGGCCGAAAATATCCCAGATCTGAAACTTCCAGCCGGATTTGTCGAGAAACACGTTGGAGAGGGAGGAGAGCGAAAATCTTGAGCCGTCGACGACGCAGCGTTCCAGCCGGAGATGTGGGCAACAGCGGCGATGCAGCGGCAGCGTTCACGAGCGACGTTGTTCACGACGTGGACAGAGGGACAATACTCCGGCGACGCAACGTTCACGAGCAGCGGCAGTTCACGACGCGGGTTTCTTTCTCCTTCGAGTTTCTTGCAATCAACTTGGTGGGCAACAGCAGTGGAACTCTAGATCTGGGTCTTGATGCTCATCGGAGAGCTTGCTCGGAGGTGAAGAAGATGCCCGCCAGAGATGTGCTTTGTGGGTCTTGCTTTGTGGGTCTCGATTCGTGAGATGAGGCTGTCGGAGGAAGCTACTGGGCGGTGGCAAAGAAGAGAAAAGAGAAGGTAAAAATTAAAAATTAAAAAAAAAAAAAAAAAAAAAAAATTCGCCGCCGCCGACGATGGTCGTCGAAAGCCGGCGGCGGCAGCCACCAGAGTTGAGGAGATGAAGAAGATGAAAAAGAAGAAGTAGAAGAAAGAGAAAAATGACAAAAAGGAAGAGAGAAAGAAATAAAAAAAAATATTTAAATAATAATATTTTTATTATTTTAATAGATTTTTATTTAAAAAATTAAAAAATAATTTTTTTTATTAAAATAATAGTGCCACGTCAGCAAACTGTTAAGATTTAACAGAAAATTGGACGGAGGGACCAAATGTGTAACGAAATCCAAACCTCAGGGGTATATTTGTTGAGTTTTAAAACTCAGGGACCAAAGTGTTACTTAACCCAAACCTCAGGGACCAAAAGTGTATTTTTCCCCTATTTTAATTATTCATTGAAGTCTTAGGAATAAATAGAAGGCAACAAAATGATATACTCAAACCCAAACAAAATCACTCTCCTAAACTGTAATATATATAATATCGAATTACTTTAGTCATTATTTAAAAAAGTGTTTGCAGTTGTAGGGAAAATTATTAGGTGTTCTCGGTGTAATGAGACCCCTTTTTTAAAACCGTCGGATGTAAATCTTCAAATTTGTGTACCCCTAATAACCGTTTGATACAAAATCGAGGTATTTTTGTTATTTCTCTCTCTAACATCCAATGGTGCAAAACTACGGGTCTCATTGCACCGGGAACACCTAAAAATTTCTCGTTGTGGGGTACGGTTAAACATGTTAGTCATTAGAATTCACTTTGTGCGAGGTAATTTGAAGTACTTTTGTGTGAGATTAAATTGATACTAAATCAAGTAATCTAAAATCACTCTTTAAAATTTTAAATAGGTTGATTTCAAATAGTAGCTTTTAAAAATAATAAATTTTGGAAATCAAGTGTCTCTTGCTAAATAATTTTAAAATTTAAAACCAAATCATAATAACACTAAGGTTGAGTGTGCTTAGTTTGGTGAAGTCTTATATTAAGTGACCTCTTAGAAATTTTTTTATGAAGCATGTGAGTGTCAAAACTTGGGTTGGTGGCATTAAAATTATAATAATTGTCTAATTCTAAATTAAAATGCTTTATAGATAACTCAAAATGATTCTTTATTGAAAAAAAAGAAGTAATAGTGTTAGTGTTAAGTTAAAATTTTAAAGAGTGTGTTTTTACCGATTAAAAGCGGCAATTATTGTGGACAATTTGTTGGAGACATTTAAAACTATATATAAGGCACTAAAATTGTTTGAAGATTATTATTATTATTATTATTATTATTATTTTGACAACGATTATTTAACTAATTTCTTCCCAAAGCATTTGTATAATAAATGTTTGGACTTTTTTTATTAAAATTGTAATTTTAAAAACTTATTACGAAAATATGATTTCTGGAAAACTATTTAGGGAAATATTGTAGTTTTTAATAGGTCGTCTCTTCAAGAGACGACCTGTACACGTGTCGCGCCCAAATACCTGACGAATTTAAAAAAAAAAAAAAAAAATTTACCATAGGTCGTCTCTCTACATTAAAAAAATAAAAATAATAAAAACGTTGTAACGCCGTTGTTCGGCGTGATTTGGCAAGAGACGACCTATAAACTCTGGTAGCAAGTCGTCTCTTCAAGAGACGACCTGTACGCAAAAATGCCAACACCCAGCATTTGCCAAATTGGTTTTTGGTTGGTGTTAACAACCTCATGCTTCAAGGTTCAAACCATGTTGAACGTAAAGTTTATTTTTTTTTTATCTTTTAATATATTCCTTTTCTTTTTATTTTATTAAATTGTCTTTTAATATTTGACTTTTATCGGTTGATTTAATAAGATTTCCTTTTTTATTTTTTAATTTTTGTAAAAAGATAAAATACTAATTATAATTTTTGTTTAATGTTTTAAATTGTTTGGAATATTTTTTACAACAATTCCTTGGATATTATCAATTATTTTTTTTAAAAAAATCATTGGATATTATATTGATACTTAAAGAAATTTGAAGAAATATTTTTTTTAACAACAATTCCTTGGATATTATCAATTCTTTTTTTTAAAAAAAAAAATCATTGGATATTATATTGCTACTTAAAGAAATTAATGTTTTTTATGTTTTTTTCTTTAGATATTTCAATTTCATTATTGTTTCTTAATTTCAAATTAATTTGTTATTTCAGTTAATTCTTGTTCTTTTGTTTATTTTATTTTTTTTTTGAAAAAGTTCTTTTGTTTATTTCTTAGCATGAAGAAATATTTTTAATGGACAAATAATTCATCATTAACATTTTGTTTTCAAACATGCATATCTAAATAATGATTGATTAATTAAAATTCAGTACAAATATAAGTTCAATAAAAGTCAATACACGAAGCTAATATGACTAATGTGTGCCACAAGGCGGACGTCGTCGATTACGAGCTGGTTGTCGACGACGAGCCCTCGGTACCTGATCATTTGGATCCTCCTCTTCCCTAGGTTCCTCTACAAGCTCTATAGGGTATACATATTGTGCATGCTCTCCACATCCACGTCCACGTCCGTGAGCAGATGACGATGAAGGACCAGCCTCATAATCATGCCATGATGGTGGAATAGTCATCACTGGAGTGGACGGACCAGCACCATCCTGTGTCTGAGTAAAAGGAGGCATGTCTTCAACATTGTGTTGAAATTCTTCCGGTACAACTGGTGGGAAATGCTCCTAGACTGGAATATGCTCCTGTACTATAATATGAGGCTGTACTGGAACATCCTCATACACTGGAATATAAGACTGTACTGGAATATCCTCCTGTACCGGAATATCCTCTTGTACTGGAACATCCTCTTCTTGGACACGAGCACCTCTTCTACGCCTAGGTCCAGGAGGAGGTGCAATAGGTATGTTGTACATATAATGGAGCTGCTCCATATTGGCATCACCACTGTTGCACAAATTTAAGATCTGCATATCCTCAGAGAGATCACGGATGCATCTGAAGCATGACCTCTTCATATAGTAATATAAATTAGAGAATATTTAATATTAGTTAGAGAATATTTAATATAAATTAAGAAAACTTGAAATTGAAAACGTACCGCTTGACCATATGAGGCTCCCTCGCGAGTGATGAATCGTCTAGTAATATTCTCATACCAGTCCATGTAGTCGGGAGCCATATCTCCATTAGCATCTATTGGAGAACTTGCTGCAATGAAATTTGCACGCGAATGCCATCGAACTAAATAATGTCCAAGATGGATGGACCAATCTGCATGACGAAGATTGATGGTATGGAGTCTTGGCTCCGTGTTGCACACTTCGGGTATAAGTTGTTTCATGCCAAATTGTCGAATCACTCTATTAGGCAGGTGCCACTCAACAATGTGGAAACATATGAGTGGACTTACTGTTCGCCAAATGTCATGACCATTGCTACAGTAAGGAGGTAAAGTGGCCATGACATGGTTGTATGGTTCCCATATCATCTAAAACACAACAACATAAAAAGTGAGGTACGAGTAAAATTAATAAAAATAAAATAAAATCTCAAATACTAAGTACGTACCAGATCAGGTTTTAGAAGGTCAAACATGTATCTATACTGGATCAATACATGTGTAGCTGATCCAGTCACACAAAATTGGTCTCTCCACCTATATTCAACGTTAAATTAATTTTTAATTCAATTATATCGATCAAATAGAACATGAGTTCAAATTGTAATCAATCAACATACCGAGCACCACATGGTCGACCAACCAATTCATGATCGTTGATGTGGCGACGTTGAGGAGCCATCGTTGGGAATCGTTCCCAACCCCAAAGCTGCAGGAGAATCAAGGGCCCCGCGATCTCGCAAGCATCTAATCGGCTAGCCTTGCATAGTTGTCTATACAACCATGCTAAGCACGCTCCACCCCAAGAATATCGTCCTGCAACCTCGAAGTTTTCTAACAATGGCAGGAACATTAAATATACCTTGTCTCCAGTCTTATTAGAGAATAAGCTCCCACCCATCAACTGCAAAATGTATGCCCGAGCATACCTCTCCACTGCTATATCATCAGCATTGTCATCCAATCTTGGAAATTGAGCTGCTAACCAAGGTAAACTTAATCTGGATCCTTTAATTACATTATGTCCAGGAGTGACACCAAGTAACCTAAAACACATCTCTCTCCAGTTATGTTTTATGGATCCAGTGACTAGCTCGCCATCCACTGGTAACCCGAGTAACACTGCGACGTCCTGTAGTGTAACAGTCGTCTCCCCACCAGGCACATGAAATGTATGTGTCTCTGGTCTCCATCTCTCGACAAGAGCTGTGATGAAGTGCCAGTCCAACTGAATAAATCCTAATCTAGCCACGCCATAGAAGCCCGAAGCACGAAGTGCTGGCACTATACGACGATGTAGTGGGATGGTGCGCTGTACAACTGCCTCCCGACGTCGACAATGTAGCTCTCCTACATTACGATCGTTCCAAACGCGTTCTGATCGGTGGAGTTGTTGATCGTATAAAACAGATGCATCAATAGGTCCTGGGTTTGGATCCATTATCTGAAAAACAATGCAATTCAGTTACTCAATTAGTTTGTTTTACAATGATGATAACAATTACATCTTCGAAATTAAATTATTAAATAAGAGAAACAAAAAATATAATTAAAAAATATAGTTTCATCATTAAATAGGAGTAACAAAAAATATAAAAAAATATAGTTTCAACTTTAAATAGGAGAAACAAAAAATATAACAAAAAAAATATAGTTTCATCTTTAGATAAGACAAACATAGAAGAACAACAAAAATGTTGCAACTAACACATTACAACCAAAATAAAAAATAAATTCATTTCAACTAACACATTACAACCAAGATGAAAAGTAAAAAAAACATGAAAAACAATCACAATGGTGCATCCCTTTGTCTCGAAGGACATTTTCTACGATTGTGACCTAACTGATTACATAATCCACATTGTTGTTGAATTGTCGGTTCCCTCCAGTCCATCTCATTACGAATGCGTGAACTTTTTGGTCTACCAGGTTCTCTCAACAACCTTCTATCAGCATGAAGGGTAGGAATGTTCGAAGGGGCTATCCAGTAGTCTTCATGAGGAATCGGTTGAAATTGAGGAGAATAGCATTCCTCATATGTCGAAAGTTTGTAGGTCCCCTCAATGTAATCTTCATAATTCATGTTCACGCGTGAGCAAACTGCCATGAAATGTGAACATGGAATTCCAAAAGTTTGCCACTTGTGACATGAACAGTAACGTTCATTTGGAGTTAATCTCAACACCTGGATATTCCCTCCTTTGGCATTATAATAGTGGATACCCATTTTCACATGGAACACACCAGTGGATCGATCATATGTCTCGACCACGTGCTTACTGGATCTCGATGCCCATTTAACAATTTTATCATTAGCGTACCTGATACAGTAATTGACATAAGGATGAATGCAAAGAAAGTAAATAGACTACTAAAAAGTTAAACTTAGATTACCGAGTATATTTCTCTCGTCGTGCCAAAGCTTTTCTGGTTTCTTCTCTTCTTCTCTCAAAATATTGCACACATCTGTAGAAAGTCAATTGAGCGAGTGCAGTGACAGGCAACATACGACCTCCTTTCAGAACTCCATTGATGCACTCTGATAGATTGGTGGTCATCCACCCATACCTAATGCCTCCATCCTGTGCTTGGGTCCATTTTTCAATACCAATATTGTTGAAAAAACTCATACAACTGCCATTCATCATTTTAATCTCCTCTTCAACAATCTTGTTGTACTTTCGAATTTGGTACTGGCACCCAGCACGGTAAACCAGATTTTTCAATCGTTTACACTTGTATTTTTTATTGAAATTACTGACCAAGTGTCGTAAGCAAAATCTGTGATGAAATACAGGCAGTGTCACATCTTCATTACTCATACTGTTGACTGCTGAAATTATGCCACCATGCCGATCAGAAATTAAACATATCTGTTTATGTGAAACAATCGCTCTCAAGTGTTTCAAAAACCATCCCCATGTTTCACGGCATTCCTCATCGATGATGGCAAATGCAAGTGGAAGCAAGTGGCCATTTGAGTCCACTGAGGTTGCAATAAGTAATTTCCCTTTATATTTTCCATATAGATGAGTACCATCTATTTGGATGATAGGTCGGCATTTCTTGAAAGCCTCAATACATGGACCAAATGCCCAAAACACTGAAGTAAGGATAGCATGACCTGCAAGATGTGTACTCTGTATCTTCCACTCCACACGTGTTCCAGGATTGGTATGTTTCACCATATACATCCACTTGGGCAGGAGTTTATAAGACTCATCCCAATCACCAAACACTTTAACCAAGGCTTTTCTTTTTCCTTCCCACACTCTGTGGTATGGAACGTGGTATCCAAATTTTTCTTTTATCTCTGATTGTAGTTTCAACACACTGATAAAAGGTTGCTCCCTCACAGTCTCGCAAAATTCCAATGCAATCATTGTTGAATCTAACTGCAAATGACTTTGATTCAATTCTGAGTAGAAACACGAGTGAGAATCAACATATTGAGTGATCTCCCAAAGTCCATGAGACTTCTTTTCTATGGCACGAAGTCGCCATTTGCAACCATCCTCCCACTTTATACATTTTATTGCCCAAATTGCCGGCGTTGACTCAACCACTTCATAAGGTGAGTGACACTTAATAGAAAAACGTTTCACCACATGTTGAAGAATCTCTTTGTCTTGACAAATCAAACCCTTGTACAACAAATCATTTTGAACTGGCACTGGTGCTACAATTGGGTCGTGTTCTATAGTGCTATCTACCGTGTGACCATCTAGTTGTGTGAATACTACTGAAGGGATGGTATGTTCACGATCATCAAAATCCAAATCTTCAAATTCATCATCTGTTTCGGTCCTTAACTCTTTAAATGTATTATCAACAACTACATCTTCACCATCACATGGTGGTGCTACTGATTCAGGCTCAGGATCGATGCATTGGCTAGGTTCAAAACATTGGCTGGGAATTTCTCCAAAATTTTGTACATTATCTTCTATTCTTCTGACATTGACATATAAATGTACAACATTTGGGACAGGTAATGCAATTGAAAACATCAAATTCATCGCTTGATTGTTAGGGATAGATATTGGCATAAATCTAACTGATCCCAATGGTGATACTTCAGGGTGTCTATACACTATATCCAACTGATTTTCCCTAACATCTACACCCAGCGATAATCCTATCATTTCAATGAATTGTTCAAAGACAACCCCACTACGAGCATTAACAGTGAAACCACCACATGCGGGTCGATCATATTCAATTCCATCTACACCATCAATCATATTACCATTCGTATGCAAAACAAATCCCAAACATTTATCTTCCATTTTCTATGAAAAAAAGAAAAGAATGTATAATTAGTTTTTAAAAATATACATTAATAAACTTAAACTAAATTACCCTTCTAATTAATACACTAACAAATATTATAAACTAAATTAAACTTTAAATAAACCTAATTATTTAACTTTTGAATTAAATTCAAGTCACCCTAAGACAATAATATAGTAATATAGTAATGAGCATATAACATAAATTTAAGTCAACTTCAACACTTTAAATATGTATACATGTAAAAATAATAATAAACTAACTAAAATGTATAATACATAATAAACTATTTAATAATTTAAAACACAAATTTCTTATTCTAAAAAAAAACACAAATTTCTTTAAAGAAATAATTAAAACACACTAATCCAACAATTTAACTAAAATAAACAAAAGTATTCTAACAATCCAATACCACAATTAAAAAAAAAAAAAAAAAAAATCCAACCCTCAATCAAAGTATAGATCTATACAACCCTAAAAAATGCTAAATCATTCTATAAAAAAGATAACAAAAAAAACTTACAAATTTGATGATTTCGGATTTTGGCCTCTTGTACAACAAAATATGGACAAAAGATGACTCCCTCCTATTCAAATATTGACCAAAAAAAAAAAAAAAAATTATATCAAACTTCAAATACCGATCCTCTCAAAAAAAAAAAAAAACTTCAAATAACGACAAAACCAACATAATAACTCTTTTAAATAACATTGTATAAAAAAAACAAGTAATAAAATACTACCTTATCTATTTGGGCGGCTGGAAAACGGAGAGAAAATGGAGAGAAAACCGAAGAGAAAGCAGTGGGGACGGGTGAAGTGGGGACCGAACAGATCTGGGATGTTTTGGGGGGGAAGAGATTTTGGGGGTAGGTCGTCTCTGACCATTATCTATTCTGGCGCCGCATGTGAAACACGCGGCGCCAGGTTTCGTACTTTTTTTTTTTTAAAATTTCAAAGGGGTCGTCTCTTCAAGAGACGACCCCCTGCCAAATCGTAACGTCGAACAACGGCGTTACAACGTTTTTATTTTTTTATTTTTTTAATGTAGGTCGTCTCTTCAAGAGACGACCTACGATAATTTTTTTTTTTTTTAAATTCGTCAGGTATTTTGGGAGCGACACGTGTACAGGTCGTCTCTTGAAGAGACGACCTATTAAAAACTATAATATTTCCCTAAATAGTTTTCCAGAAATCATATTTTCGTAATAAGTTGTTAAAATTAAAATTTTAATAAAAAAAGTCCATCGATCCTGAGCCTGAATCAGTAGCACCACCATGTGATGGTGAAGATGTAGTTGTTGATAGTACATTTAAAGAGTTAAGGACCGAAACAGATGATGAATTTGAAGATTTGGATTTTGATGATCGTGAACATACCATCCCTTCAGTAGTATTCACACAACTAGATGGTCACACGGTAGATAGCACTATAGAACACGACCCAATTGTAGCACCAGTGCCAGTTCAAAATGATTTGTTGTACAAGGGTTTGATTTGTCAAGACAAAGAGATTCTTCAACATGTGGTGAAACGTTTTTCTATTAAGTGTCACTCACCTTATGAAGTGGTTGAGTCAACGCCGGCAATTTGGGCAATAAAATGTATAAAGTGGGAGGATGGTTGCAAATGGCGACTTCGTGCCATAAAAAAGAAGTCTCATGGACTTTGGGAGATCACTCAATATGTTGATCCTCACTCGTGTTTCTACTCAGAATTGAATCAAAGTCATTTGCAGTTAGATTCAACAATGATTGCATTGGAATTTTGCGAGACTGTGAGGGAGCAACCTTCTATCAGTGTGTTGAAACTACAATCATAGATAAAAGAAAAATTTGGATACCACGTTCCATACCACAGAGTGTGGGAAGGAAAAAGAAAAGCCTTGGTTAAAGTGTTTGGTGATTGGGATGAGTCTTATAAACTCCTGCCCAAGTGGATGTATATGGTGAAACATACCAATCCTGGAACACGTGTGGAGTGGAAGATACAGAGTACACATCTTGCGGGTCATGCTATCCTTACTTCAGTGTTTTGGGCATTTGGTCCATGTATTAAGGCTTTCAAGAAATGCCGACCTATCATCCAAATAGATGGTACTCATCTATATGGAAAATATAAAGGGAAATTACTTATTGCAACCTCAGTGGACTCAAATGGCCACTTGCTTCCACTTGCATTTGCCATCGTCGATGAGGAATGCCGTGAAACATGGGGATGGTTTTTGAAACACTTGAGAGCGATCGTTTCACATAAACAGATATGTTTAATTTCTGATCGGCATGGTGGCATAATTTCAGCAGTCAACAGTATGAGTAATGAAGATGTGACACTGCCTGTATTTCATCACAGATTTTGCTTACGACACTTGGTCAGTAATTTCAATAAAAAATACAAGTGTACACGATTGAAAAATCTGGTTTACCGTGCTGGGTGCCAGTACCAAATTCGAAAGTACAACAAGATTGTTGAAGAGGAGATTAAAATGATGAATGGCAGTTGTATGAGTTTTTTCAACAATATTGGTATTGAAAAATGGACCCAAGCACAGGATGGAGGCATTAGGTATGGGTGGATGACCACCAATCTATCAGAGTGCATCAATGGAGTTCTGAAAGGAGGTCGTATGTTGCCTGTCACTGCACTCGCTCAATTGACTTTCTACAGATGTGTGCAATATTTTGAGAGAAGAAGAGAAGAAACCAGAAAAGCTTTGGCACGACGAGAGAAATATACTCGGTAATCTAAGTTTAACTTTTTAGTAGTCTATTTACTTTCTTTGCATTCATCCTTATGTCAATTACTGTATCAGGTACGCTAATGATAAAATTGTTAAATGGGCATCGAGATCCAGTAAGCACGTGGTCGAGACATATGATCGATCCACTGGTGTGTTCCATGTGAAAACGGGTATCCACTATTATAATGCCAAAGGAGGGAATATCCAGGTGTTGAGATTAACTCCAAATGAACGTTACTGTTCATGTCACAAGTGGCAAACTTTTGGAATTCCATGTTCACATTTCATGGCAGTTTGCTCACGCGTGAACATGAATTATGAAGATTACATTGAGGGGACCTACAAACTTTCGACATATGAGGAATGCTATTCTCCTCAATTTCAACCGATTCCTCATGAAGACTACTGGATAGCCCCTTCGAACATTCCTACCCTTCATGCTGATAGAAGGTTGTTGAGAGAACCTGGTAGACCAAAAAGTTCACGCATTCGTAATGAGATGGACTGGAGGGAACCGACAATTCAACAACAATGTGGATTATGTAATCAGCTAGGTCACAATCGTAGAAAATGTCCTTCGAGACAAAGGGATGCACCATTGTGATTGTTTTTCATGTTTTTTTTACTTTTCATCTTGGTTGTAATGTGTTAGTTGAAATGAATTTATTTTTTATTTTGGTTGTAATGTGTTAGTTGCAACATTTTTGTTGTTCTTCTATGTTTGTCTTATCTAAAGATGAAACTATATTTTTTTTGTTATATTTTTTGTTTCTCCTATTTAAAGTTGAAACTATATTTTTTATATTTTTTGTTACTCCTATTTAATGATGAAACTATATTTTTTAATTATATTTTTTGTTTCTCTTATTTAATAATTTAATTTCAAAGATGTAATTGTTATCATCATTGTAAAATAAACTAATTGAGTAACTGAATTGCATTGTTTTTCAGATAATGGATCCAAACCCAGGACCTATTGATGCATCTGTTTTATACGATCAACAACTCCACCGATCAGAACGCGTTTGGAACGATCGTAATGTAGGAGAGCTACATTATCGACGTCGGGAGGCAGTTGTACAGCGCACCATCCCACTACATCATCGTATAGTGCCAGCACTTCGTGCTTCGGGCTTCTATGGCGTGGCTAGATTAGGATTTATTCAGTTGGACTGGCACTTCATCACAGCTCTTGTCGAGAGATGGAGACCAGAGACACATACATTTCATGTGTCTGGTGGGGAGACGACTGTTACACTACAGGACGTCGCAGTGTTACTCGGGTTACCAGTGGATGGCGAGCCAATCACTGGATCCATAAAACATAACTGGAGAGAGATGTGTTTTAGGTTACTTGGTGTCACTCCTGGACATAATGTAATTAAAGGATCCAGATTAAGTTTACCTTGGTTAGCAGCTCAATTTCCAAGATTGGATGACAATGCTGATGATATAGCAGTGGAGAGGTATGCTCGGGCATACATTTTGCAGTTGATGGGTGGGAGCTTATTCTTTAATAAGACTGGAGACAAGGTATATTTAATGTTTCTGCCATTGTTAGAAAACTTCGAGGTTGGAGGACGATATTCTTGGGGTGGAGCGTGCTTAGCATGGTTGTATAGACAACTATGCAAGGCCAGCCGATTAGATGCTTGCGAGATCGCGGGGCCCTTGATTCTCCTACAGCTTTGGGGTTGGGAACGATTCCCAACGATGGCTCCTCAACGTCGCCACATCAACGATCATGAATTGGTTGGTCGACCATGTGGTGCTCAGTATGTTGATTGATTACAATTTGAACTCATGTTCTATTTGATCGATATAATTGAATTAAAAATTAATTTAACGTTGAATATAGGTGGAGAGACCAATTTTGTGTGACTGGATCAGCTACACATGTATTGATCCAGTATAGATACATGTTTGACCTTCTAAAACCTGATCTGGTACGTACTTAGTATTTGAGATTTTATTTTATTTTTATTAATTTTACTCGTACCTCACTTTTTATGTTGTTGTGTTTTAGATGATATGGGAACCATACAACCATGTCATGGCCACTTTACCTCCTTACTGTAGCAATGGTCATGACATTTGGCGAACAGTAAGTCCACTCATATGTTTCCACATTGTTGAGTGGCACCTGCCTAATAGAGTGATTCGACAATTTGGCATGAAACAACTTATACCAGAAGTGTGCAACACGGAGCCAAGACTCCATACCATCGATCTTCGTCATGCAGATTGGTCCATCCATCTTGGACATTATTTAGTTCGATGGCATTCGCGTGCAAATTTCATTGCAGCAAGTTCTCCAATAGATGCTAATGGAGATATGGCTCCCGACTACATGGACTGGTATGAGAATATTACTAGACGATTCATCACTCGCGAGGGAGCCTCATATGGTCAAGCGGTACGTTTTCAATTTCAAGTTTTCTTAATTTATATTAAATATTCTCTAACTAATATTAAATATTCTCTAATTTATATTACTATATGAAGAGGTCATGCTTCAGACGCATCCGTGATCTCTCTGAGGATATGCAGATCTTAAATTTGTGCAACAGTGGTGATGCCAATATGGAGCAGCTCCATTATATGTACAACATACCTATTGCACCTCCTCCTGGACCTAGGCGTAGAAGAGGTGCTCGTGTCCAAGAAGAGGATGTTCCAGTACAAGAGGATATTCCGGTACAGGAGGATATTCCAGTACAGCCTTATATTCCAGTGTATGAGAATGTTCCAGTACAGCCTCATATTATAGTACAGGAGCATATTCCAGTCCAGGAGCATTTCCCACCAGTTGTACCGGAAGAATTTCACCACAATGTTGAAGACATGCCTCCTTTTACTCAGACACAGGATGGTGCTGGTCCGTCCACTCCAGTGATGACTATTCCACCATCATGGCATGATTATGAGGCTGGTCCTTCATCGTCATCTGCTCACGGACGTGGACGTGGACGTGGAGAGCATGCACAATATGTATACCCTATAGAGCTTGTAGAGGAACCCAGGGAAGAGGAGGATCCAAATGATCAGGTACCGAGGGCTCGTCGTCGACAACCAGCTCGTAATCGACGACGTCCGCCTTGTGGCACACATTAGTCATATTAGCTTCGTGTATTGACTTTTATTGAACTTATATTTGTACTGAATTTTAATTAATCAATCATTATTTAGATATGCATGTTTGAAAACAAAATGTTAATGATGAATTATTTGTCCATTAAAAATATTTCTTCATGCTAAGAAATAAACAAAAGAACTTTTTCAAAAATAAAATAAAATAAACAAAAGAACAAGAATTAACTGAAATAACAAATTAATTTGAAATTAAGAAACAATAATGAAATTGAAATATCTAAAGAAAAAAACATAAAAAACATTAATTTCTTTAAGTAGCAATATAATATCCAATGATTTTTTTAAAAAAAAAAATTGATAATATCCAAGGAATTGTTGTTAAAAAAAATATTTCTTCAAATTTCTTTAAGTATCAATATAATATCCAATGATTTTTTTAAAAAAAATAATTGATAATATCCAAGGAATTGTTGTAAAAAATATTCCAAACAATTTAAAACATTAAACAAAAATTATAATTAGTATTTTATCTTTTTACAAAAATTAAAAAATAAAAAAGGAAATCTTATTAAATCAACCGATAAAAGTCAAATATTAAAAGACAATTTAATAAAATAAAAAGAAAAGGAATATATTAAAAGATAAAAAAAAAATAAACTTTACGTTCAACATGGTTTGAACCTTGAAGCACGAGGTTGTTAACACCAACCAAAAACCAATTTGGCAAATGCTGGGTGTTGGCATTTTTTCGTACAAGTCGTCTGTTAAGAGACGACCTGCTACCAGAGTTTATAGGTCGTCTCTTGCCAAATCACGCCGAACAACAGCGTTACAACGTTTTTATTTTTTTTATTTTTTTAATGTAGGTCGTCTCTTCAAGAGACGACCTACGGTAAATTTTTTTTTTTTTAAATTTGTCAGGTATTTGGGCGCGACACTTGTACAGGTCGTCTCTTGAAGAGACGACCTATTAAAAACTACAATATTTCCCTAAATAGTTTTCCAGAAATCATATTTTCGTAATAAGTTTTTAAAATTACAATTTTAATAAAAAAAGTCCATAAATGTTTCACTTAAAAAAAATATTTTTCTTTCAAAGGGCATAATTCATATTCTAAAATAATGTTCCAAGTTCAGTGAATGTACACGTACTCTTATCCTCGTTCATTGTGTTGATCTTCTTATGGTTTGACCACTTTTATATGTTAATAATATCTAAAAAAAAAAACAAGAATTTCCTTTTAAAAAAACGAGAATCCTAAATAAAAGCATATGAATATTTATTTATTTATTTTTGAGGCAAGATTTAAATATTTATTAAAGGTTATAGATTTGACTAAAAAAATTGGTTTAATTAATTTTGATTATTTTATTGATTAATTTATTAAAATTACATAAAGTTTACCTGATTAATTCTAAAAAATAAGGGAAAAAATACACTTTTGGTCCCTGAGGTTTGGGTTAAGTGACACTTTGGTCCTTGAGTTTTCAAACTGAACAAAAATACCCCTCAGGTTTGAGATAAGCAGCATTTTGGTCCCTGTCGTCCAATTTGCCGTTAAATGCTAACAGATTGCTGACGTGGCCACATTTTTTTAATTAAAAAAATTATTTTTTTTATTTTTAAAATAAAAATAAATAAAAACAATAAAATATTATTATTTTAATTATTTTTTAATTTCTTTCTTCTTCCCCTCTTCTTCATCCTCCTCCCTCCACCCTTTCATCATCTTCTTCAAATCTCCTTGCCGGCGACCGGCGACCGGCAAATGTAATTTTTTTTTTAAACGGCCTGCCGGAAACGAGGGGGGGAGGGTGGACCTCCCTCCTTCGATTTTCCGGCGAGAGAATCGAAGGAGGGAGGTCCTCCCTCCCTCCCCGTTTCAGATCCGAAACGGGGAGGGAGGGAGGGCCTCCCTCCTTCGTTTCTCCGACGAGAATCGAAGAAGGGAGGGAGGACCTCCCTCCTTCGATTCTCCGGTAGCCCATTTATAAAAAAAAAATTGTGGAAAATGAGAAATGAAGAAGAAGAAAATATGGGGAAGAAGAAAAAAAAAAAAAAAAAAAAAAAAAAAAAAAAAAAAAAAAAAGTCGCCGGCGAGCGGTGGTCGCCGGCAACATGTTGAAGAAGAAGGGAAGAAGACAAAGTTGAAGATGAAGTTGAGGTTGAAGAAGAAAGAAGAATAAGAGAGAGGGAGGGAAAATAAAAATAAATAATAAAATAATAATATTTTATTATTATTTTAATATATTTTTATTTTAAAAAATTAAAAATTAATTTGTTAATTAAAATAATCGTGCCACATCAGCCCTCCGTTAGATTTAACGGTAAAATGGATGGCAGGGACCAAATTGTTCCATATCTCAAATCTTTGTTCAGTTTGAAAACTCAGGGACCAAAGTGTCACTTAACCCAAACCTCAGGGACCAAAAGTGTATTTTTCCCAAAAAATAAATACAGACATAATTTGTTCTCATAAAATCCTGACACAGTTATCTTTGATTCCCAACAATCTTATTCTCAGAAATAGTATTCCCAAGCATCATTTATTTCCAGACATCTATAAAACTTTAAACCAAACAGGCCCTTAAAGAGAAGAAACTATAAATGAAAACAAATTAATGAGTTATTTGTGTTGGATGGGTTAGATGTGTAACTCAACCATTAGGGGATTAATATATGTTAATTTATCAATTGTAAATTATTTTTACCTTTTCAAGTTGAAACTTTTTTTTTAAGATGAATTAATTACATTTTATTGGTTATCAAACATCCAAAAATGATCCAGATAGAGTGATGGCTACGAATGTATAATAAAGAAATATTATATATATTCTTGTCAATCCACTTAAGTTTTTGAGATAAATCAAAGTTTATGAGATCTTGATTTTTTTCTTTTTATTTTGCATTAGTGTAGTTCACACTTTAAATTTCATGAGTCAAATTAATATTCCATCTTAAACTGACAGCTATAAAAAATATTTTGAAAAAGATTTAAGTATTTCTTCATGCTTTAATTTTTTTAGTTTCACAATCAAAAGTTGTCATTTAAAAATTAGTATGAAATATAGTTTTCATTTTTTTCCTCCTTTTTTATGTTAATGTTTTTTTCAAGTAAATATTTTGTGTGGTTTTCACAATTTTCCTACCTATTTTTTATCATTTCAGATATGAATTTAGAAAATTGTAATGGGTGGCTAAATTAAATAAGAGAATAACAAAAATATAGCAACTTTTTAAAAAAATTGTAAATATGGCAAATATTTTAAATGATTTTTTACAATTCCTGTTTTACCCTCATTTGCGTGCATCCTTTCTTCTTTCGTTTTTTCTTTTTTCTTTTTTTTTTCTTTTATCTGATAGACTTCTATCAGTGATAGAATTCTATCACTGATGGTAGAATTCAAATATTTTTAATGTTTTTTTTTAAATTCTCGTTTTACCCTTCATTTGATTTTAGCGTGCATTTTCCCCTTCTTCTTCGTTTTTTTTCCTTTTCTCTGATAGACTTCTATTAGCAATAGAATTCCATTGCCGATAGAATTCAAATATTTTTAATGATTTTTTAAATTCCCGTTTTACCCCTTATTTGTGTGTATTTTCCCCTTCTTCTTTCGTTTTTTTCTTTTCCATTTTTTTCTTTTTCTCTGATAGACTTCTATCAGCGATAGAATTCTTTCACTGATAATTCTATCGCTGATAGACTTCTATCGCCGATAGATTTCAAATATTTTAAATGATTTTTTTAGATTTTCGTTTTACCCTTCATTTGATTTTAGCGTGCATTTTTTCCTTCTTCATTTTTTTCCTCTTTTTTTTTCCGTTTCTCTGATAGACTTCTATCAACGATAGAATTTCATCATTGATATAACTGTATCAGCGATAGTCAGCTATAGAATTCTATTGCTGATAAAAGTCTATCGCCGATAAAATTCAAATATTTTTTATGATTTTTTTTTTAAATTCTATCGCGGATAAAAGTCTATCTGAGAAAAGGAAAAAAACAAAGAAGAAGAGGAAAATGCACGGTAAAATCAAATGAGAGGTAAAACGATTTTTTTTTTAAAAAAATCATTAAAGATATTTGAATTCTATCGTCGATAGAAGTCTATCAGTGATAGAATTCTATCGCTATTGCCGATAGATTCTATCAGCGATATATATCTATCGCCGATAGAAGGGTATTTTGGTCATTTAGACGGTCTGAAGGTAATTTTTTGCCATTTTTGTAATTATTTTTCCAGGTTGCTATATTTGCTAATATTTTGACCCATTTTCTTATCTATGCAAGTGACCCTATGAATTTTCTGGTGTTAATTTCTAACTCACAAAATATATTCTATATTAAGTCCTATGTCAACTTTTTTCTAACTGTACCTTTTTTGTTCTTCTTCTGTTGCTCGTATTATTAAACAATATTATACTCCACATCGAATAAAAAGAAGTGCTTTAATGACAAGTAGTATTTATTTTTTTTTTGAAAAGAAAAACATTAAGCGTGATTTTAGAGTTCTTCCAAATACAGTCTTCTATTTATTTATTTACACCTTTCTGTTAATGACAAATCTAGAAAGTTATGTTAAGGGGCTTGAATATATATATATATATATATATATATATATATATATATATATATATATATATATATATAGTTTTTCACGCTCAAGTCCTTATAATATTTGTTTGTTTAATAAAAATATAATTGATTTTTCTATATAAAAACAGAATAAAGAAAATGATACTCAGATATATATATTTTTTCTTTTAATATAGTTTTATTTTATGTGAAGAATTTTTTAAGAATAATTTTCTAAATTAAAAAAAAAAGTAGTTTTCTTTATATTTGATATTAAAACCAAAATTTAAAAGAAACTAAAAAAATTAAATTTATTTTTTTGAAAATGTAAGAGAACTAACTAAAATTTTATTATTTCAAGATTAGATCATTTTAAAGAAAATATAACTTAGGATGTATATTCAAAATATAAATGGTATAAAATATTTGCTTTAAATATAAAAATTAATTTTGATAAACCTTTTAAGTAAAAGAAGGGAAAAAAAAAAGAAGGGAGTTCTTTTTTCGGAAATATATATATAATTAATGCTTTATTTTTATTTTTTTTTTTTTTTTTTGAAAAGCATAATAACGAATATTACCAATTTTTGGATGTTCGGCTATGAATAAGAAAGTTAAAAAAAAAAGCTGGGAATCTATATACATAGATATGATCAATGAATATTATCAAATTTCTAATATATGGAATGTTTGAATACGAATAAAGAAATTAAAAAAAAGAAGAAAAAAAAAAGGCTGCCAGTAAATGCAAATCATACAAAAGAAAACAACTTTAAAAAGAGATTCGAAATTCAGGTTTTTTATTCTAAAATTTTATTTTAAATCTACTTGGAGGTACGAGCTCCTCTCATTTTTTAGCACAACTAAAATTAAACAAAGTGGCCTCACTATTTTATCCATTGAAGTCTTAGACTAAATAAATTATTTTAGAGCACTCACAGTGAATGCGATAGAATTTTGTGAAACATATATATATATATCTATATATATCCTCAATACATGATCTATTGTCAAAAAAAAAAAAAAAAATACATGATCGCGTTTATATATATATCCTCAATACATGATCGAGTTTTTTTTTATTGGACCGAATACCCGTTTGAGTTTGATGGGCTCTGATATACCATCTTAGATAATATGAGGTTCCATCTCAAAATCAATTGGGAAGGAGAGGAGTAACCTATATATCTTATAAATTGTAAGGTCTCCACATATCTTTTCAATGTGGGATCCTCAACACAGTTTACAACTTTTTTTTTTTAATCACAGTTTAAAACCAATTATTTTCCTAGCTTCATACATGATCGATTGTCAAAAAAAAAAAAAAAAATGATCGCGTTTATATATATATCCTCAATACATGATCGAGTTTTTTTTTATTGGACCGAATACCCATTTGGGTTTGATGGGTTCTGATACCATCTTAGATAATATGAGGTTCCATCTCAAAATTAATTGGGAAGGGGAGAAGTAACCTATATATCTTATAAATTGTAAGGTCTCCACATATCTTTTCAATGTGGGATTCTCAACACAGCTTACAACTTTTTTTTTTTAATCATAGTTTAAAACCAATTATTTTCCCAGCTTCAAAAATTGCAAATTTTTTTCTCTCCCCCTAGTTGGAGGATGTTTAGGAATTAATTTCTCAGATAATCCAAAATTTGAGTAAAATAATTTTCAAAGCCTTTAGTTCTCAAACGGGTGTATTTTATCTTAATTAGATGATGATTCGACCAAATCAGATGATTAAAAAAGGAGCAATCAACCCAATTACTCGTGAGAGATGATGGATTAACAATACGTTTCTGTGGTAATTTAGATGAAACTATATATAAATATATTAATTATTAAATATTAATAATTTCAAGGGGATGTGCCCCTCTGACTTCTACGTGGATCCACCCCTAGAATATATAGGTGACTTTCCATTTGATACATGCAAGTACGTACTAATGGTTGGATATGAGACTAAAATCTAGAGTCGATAGAAAATATTATTTGGAAGGAGCTTTGGTAGAGTCATATTAACTAGAAAGTTCGTAGAATTTTGATGAAATGTACGGTATATAATCGTTTGGTGAACAAATTTGCATATAGGAGAATATGTTTAATGTATGCATAATCTATGATTTGAGTTACTAGCAATTGTTTTTTCCATATGAAAATGGATGAGAATGGATATTTTGTTAATACAAAATACTCATGATTTTATTGAAGGTTCATGTGGAAGACTATTTTACTAAGATTATTGATTTAATGAGTTAATACATTCATGTATTCTGATATATATATATATAATGTGGGAAGCTAATTAACTATATATCCAAGATGAAAGGGTTTTTTTTTTTTTTTTTGACAATATGTGGGGAGGGGATTCGAACCACAGATCTTGTGGTTACCAGTACAACTTTATGCCAGTTGAGTTATGCTCTTGTTGGTAAGATGAAAGGGTTAATGTATATTAGAGACTAGAAAATTTGTATAAATCTCTTTACTTATAAAGTTGATATTCACATAGACAATTTGAAAATTAAGGACCCGTTTGGAATACCTTTTAATTTAAATGTTTTTCAAGAACGCATTTTGTATTAAAATTGTTTAGAATTTCTTCAAAAAAAAAAAAAAAATTGTTTAGAATTTAAACCCTCATATGTGTTACATCTCCTCATAAGCGTTTTTATACCGAAGAAGTTATTATATACTAAAAACCAACTCTTTTTGAAAAATTTAGTTTCAGGTGTGGTTTCTCTCAAAATGGTTTATTTCTCAATCTCATTTTTAGTGATTGTCAAACACTAGAATTCTTTTCAAAATTAAACCCTTTGAAAAGTTAAACAAACATATCCTCCTAAACGTTAATAAAGTAGACAAAAAAATTTGAGAGAAATTAAAGAGGGAGAAAGAAAATTAGCACCCATACGGAATCACAAAGACTAGGAATAATATATAACTATCATTATTTTATTTTGGCTGTGAAATATTTGATAGATAAAAGACAATACTGCAATTAATATTGCATATATTGTCAAGATCACAAGAGGGAGAAGTAGTCAAATATTAGTTTGGGACCTTTGGGTAGTTGATAACAGCATCAAAAGATATGAGCTCCACCAATCTTGGCCACGGTCGGAATGGAGCTGCCGTATACTTAGTCACATATGACCAAGTAATTCCATTGAATACAGCCACCAACACAAGATGAAGTAAGTCTAGTCCATTCTCCAACCGCTGAATTGTACCATTCACCACGGCCGTGAACTCCAGATTTTACCCTGTTTGCTTGTTATGCTCCTCCACTGCAGCCCTTCCAGCTCCTTGCGCCCATATCCCATGCACATCGTTAATCGGTTCTGGAGGACCAATAGGTGGTGGAATTACCACACTACTCATTATAATACCTTTTATATATTGATGGGTTTAGAGATACTTTGTAAGCGTGGTGTGCTTTTGAATTGAGAAGGAATTCGATATTTATAGTTGTTGTTGAACCCTACACATGGATGTATATCGTCAAATTTAATTTTCAGAACTTGGATATAATGGAATTTTGTATGTGGACCTCATCAATTACAACGAGGTCTAACCAGATGTTTCATAGTGAAAGAGATAGTTTCGAATCTAATTCCTTTATTTCGGGACTGTGTTTCCACTATCTTAATAGAATAATAACTCTTTAAAAAAAAAAATGAATAATAACTTTTGTGAGATTAAGGTTTTCATTTATCGCTCACACCGTCATAAATCTGCTTACAAAAAAAAAAAAAAAAAAAAAAAAAAAAAAAAAAAAAAAAAACTCATTTGTAGCACTCCTTTACATTTCCTGACATGATAAAAAAAAAAAATAGAATATGTTAATTATAGGCTATACTTAATTCGATGATATGATTATGTTTAGCCCTTGGTATAACATGATGAGTTATTTGTGTTGGATGAGTTACGTTAGATGTGTAAATCAACCAATAAATTAAAGGATTAATATATGTTAATTTATCAATCTTAAGTTTCTTATCTTTTGGAGTCGAAACTTTTTTTATGGCTAATTAATTAACTAGAGTTTTGCTTAATTTCAATTAGGTGACTACCAAGTGTTCACACATGATCAAGATAGCCAAAATGAACATAACTCAATGATAATTGGTCATGTGTATCCACAACTAAGGAGGTCTGGAGTTTGAACCATCAACCTCCTAAATGTTGTTGAACTCAAAATTTATAAAAAAATAAACGATCAAGATAAAGTGATTGTTAGAAATATATTAAAGAAAGATTATATGTATACAATTGCCGATTAAGTGCATGTTTGAGAGTGATTTTGAAATTGTTAAAATGACTTTTATCAGGTTTGAATCACTCTGAAATATACGCATTTAATTAATCATCATCGTGTTTAATTTTTATACTTTTGAACATGATATATTTTCATATTATTAAAATTTATTTTGAATTATTGAAGGTATGTTTCGAAGTAATTTTGAATATAACAAAAGTGATTTTAACCATGTGTCAAAATCACCCCAAACATGTACTAAGTTTTGATCTAAGTTAGTGAGATGGTGATTTTTTCTCTTTATTTTGTATTAATAGTTCACGTTTTAAATTTGAAGAGTTAAATTATTATTTGATCTTAAACTAACAACTATATAAGAAATACATTGAAAAAGATTATTTCTTTATACTTTATTTTTTTTTTCTAGTTTCACAGTCGAAAGTTGTTGATCATTTAAAAATTAGTATGAAATATAGTTATCATTTTTTCCCTCTATTTTATGTTAAAATTTATTCAAGTAAATATTTTTTGGTTTTTATGATTTTCCTACTTATCTTTTATCATTTTCAATATGAATTTTCTGCTGATAATTTCTACCTCATAAAATATATTCTACTAAATCTCATGTCAACTTTATTTTGTAAGGAAGACTATCTTTTGCGTATTTTTTATTTTTTAAACAATATTATCCTCCACATCGAATAAAAAGACGTGCTTTAACGCTAAGTCGTATTTTTTTTTTAAAAAAAAAAAAGGTAAGTCGTATTATTCTAGTTATCTGTTTACCATTTAAAGGCGAAAGATTGACAAATTTTTTTTTTTTTTTTAAATTTTGAAAAAGAAAGATTGGCAAATTGTCAAAAAAATTTTTGGTCACTCCCATCTGATCCTAAACATATTGCGATGCGAAATTCAGATTTGCTCCTTTTTTACTTAGAAAAAAAACAAAAAAAACAAAAAAAATCTTTTAGAGCTCCTCTCATTTTTTAGCACAACTAAAACAAAGTGGCCTCACTATTAGTTATATCCATTGAAATCTTAGAATCAATTGAAGGCAACAAGAGTTTTATCTAAGCCAATAAGAGTTTAGCTCAACTAGCATAAAGTTGTACTGATGACCACGAGGTCTGTGGTTCGAAACCTTCACCCTTTTATATTGTCAAAAAAAAAATAATAATAATAATAAAACAAGAATTTTATCTAAAAAAAAATTGAAGGCAACAAGATGATACACTCAAACCTAAAAAAATCACCATCCAGCACTGTAATATTTAATTAAGATTGAATTATTTTAGTCCTTATTTTAAAAAGTGGTGAAGTTATATGGTTAAACATGTTAGTTTTTAGAGCACTCATAGTGAATGAGATAGAATTTTAACTTTTAAGTACTATTCGTGTTTGATTAAACCGATTCTAAATCAAGTAATCTAAAATTGCTCTTTTTTTTACAGCACCTAAAATCACTTTTTAAATACATGATTTGAAAAATCTATATATTCGCTAGTAGTTTTTTTTTTTTTTTTTTTTTTTTTTACACAAAGAATAGGCATAAGCTACCCAAAGAATAAGGTCCAAACTAAGCAAAACATCTAGATGGTCTCCCCGTCGTAGCTAGCTGTCAAACACGCTCAAATTCCAACCACACACTAGCCACTAGATTTGCCTCAAACTGGCTTGTATTCAACATCAAACTGCATAAATTTTATCTCATAATTTTAAAATCAAGCCTCTTTTGCTAAATAATTTTAAAATCTAAGGTTCGTTTGATAATCATTTCAATTTTTGGTTTTCTGTTTTTTAAAAACAAAAATCATATATGTTTGATAACTGTTTTTGGTTTTTAGTGTTGAAAAAATTAGAGAGATGAAAAGATGTTTTAGAGAGAAAAAAATGTGTAGAGATATTAAAACAAAAATTTAGAGACACGAATATAAATGTTTTCAAGAGAAAAATTAAACATAGAAAATTCATAGGCGTTAAAGAAAATATTTAGAGAGAGAATATTAGTTAGACCCTATAAAAGATCTTAGTTAGAGAAAAAAGATAAAAGATAAAGTAGATTGGATAAATTTTAGATAGAAAAATTAAACAAAAATAGAAATTTTAAAGAGATAGTAAGATTAAGAATAAAAGATATGTTAAAGAAATAACAATACACTCTTCTAATACCTTAAAAAAACTACGAATATTAATTAATTACATTTTAATGATCTAGATAGAGTGATTGCTACGAATATATTAAAGAAATATATATATATATATATATATATATATATATATATATATATATATATATATTTATTCTTGCCAATCCATTTAAGTTTCTACGATAGATCAAAGTTAGTGAGATCTTGATTTTTTCTCTTTATTTTTCATTATTAGTTCATATTTTGAATTTCATGATTCAAATTAATATTTCATCTTAAACCTGACCACTATATAAAATGATGAAGTATTTCTTTATACTTTAATTTTTTTAGTTTAACAGTCAAAAGTTGTAGATCATTTAAAATTTAGTATGAAATATAGTTATCATTTTTTTTCTTCCTTTTTTATGTTAATTTTTTTTCTAGTAAATATTTTGTGTGGTTTTTACAATTTTCCTACTTATCTTTTATCATTTTGTAATATGAATTTTCTGGTGTTAATTTCTACCTCACAAAATATATTATATTAAGTCCCATGTCAACTTTTTGCTAACTTTTTTTTTTTTTTTTTTTTTAGTTGCAAGCAAGACTATCTTTTGCATATTGTTAAACAATATTATATTCCAAATCGAAAAAAAAAAAATAAGTGCTTTAATGTTAAGTCTTATTTTTTTTTAAAAAAAAATTGTGTTATTAGAGTTGTTCCAAATATATTTTTCTACTACTTCTCAAAAAATATATATATAGCCTTCTAGTTATTTGTTTCTACCCTTCTATCAATGGCGGATCTAGAAAGTTATATATTGTTTTTGACGCTCAAGTCTATATAATATTTGTTTGTTTAATAAAATATAATTGATTTTTCTATATAAAAATAGAATAAAGAAAATGATACTCGGTATATATTTTTTTCTTTTATTATAGTTTTATTTTATGCGAAGATTTTTTCTAAGAATAATTTGCTAAAAGATTAAAAAAAAAATGTAGTTTTATTTATATTTGAAATTAAAATCAAATTTAAAAATAAACTAAACAAAGATTTTAAATTTATTCTTTTGCAAATGTAAAAAAACATAATTGAAATTTTATTATTTCAAGATTAGATCATTTTAAAGAAAATATAACTTAGGATGTACATTCAAAATATAAATAATTTATCCTTTCCAACACCGCTGCATGTTGGACTCCCCCTCCAGCGAATTTCTGGAAATTAAATACCGATGCTGCATGTGATCCATCTTCTCCGGCTACTGGCTATGGTTTGATTTGCAGAAATGGGGAAGGAGATATTTTGTTTTCCTTGGCCCTGTTTGAGGATATTCATCTGGAAGCCCGTCATGCCGAGCTTCACGCGATTTTCAAAGGGATGAAGAATGTCCTGAGCCTTAGATGTTCTAATCTGATGGTGGAATCAGACAGCTTAGGGCCTGTTTGGTAACGTTTTCGTTTCTTGTTTCCGTTTCTTCATTTTTAATAAATAAAAATAGAATTTCATGACCTTAACACCTATACATTCAATAATAATAAACCTATATTTTTGGAAAAAAATTGGAAACAAGAACAAAAAAAAGGAGAAACTAGTTTTAGTTGTTCCCAAAAGTTCTATACAAATTTTGGGAGTGTTTCTAAAAAATGAGAAACAAGAAACATACATAGTTATTAAATGCTTAGATTTCTTAATAAAATTAGAAACAAGAAACAAGAAACGAGAACGTTACCAAACGGGCCCTTAGTAGCAATTAATTTCCTCACAAAGAAATCCCCAATTTGGAAGGATGTGGAGGCCTTGGTGATGTCCATATGGAATTTAAGCCACTCTTTCAGTTTTACTCTTACAAAAAACAATAAAGTGGCTCATGAATTAGCTAAGTATGCCAAGTCAACAAGAACTAATAATTCTTGGGTTGATCAGACCCCAAGATGGGTTTGTAATTGGGTCAAATCTGACCATCCAATTTTTGTCCAAGTGGCGTAATAATACGTAGTTTTTTTTTTTTTCAAAAAAAGGAAAAAAAAATCCATTTGGAACTCCTCTTATTTTTTTATTACAACTAAAACAAAGTGACATCGCTGCTTTATCTATTCAAGTCTTCAAATAAATAAAAGGTAACAAGATGATATATTCCAACCTAAATAAATCTCCGTCTACATGAATATACAATTAGGGATCCAATTATTTTAGAACACTCACAGTGAATGTGATAGAATTGTGTGCTTTATATGTTTGGTCAAATGAGATGAATTTTGTCAAAGTGAGCATAACTAAACGGTAATTAAGATATATAATTGATTAAGAGGTCAGAGATTCAAATCTCTCGTTTTCAATCCTTCCTGAACTCAATATATATACACACACGAAGTAATCTAAAATCACTTTTTAAATACGTTGATTTGAAAAATCTATTAAATAATAGTAGCTTCTAAAAATAGATTCGAACAAATCGAGTGCCTCTTGTTAAATAATTTAAAACTTTCTGTATTTTTTTTGTTCAACCATATTATCCGATCTGCTAAATTAATTGTAAAACTCTACTTTCTATATATACATACATATATAATTTTTCAAAAAAAAAAAAAAATACATACATATATAAATATATGTTTTTAGTCATTATAGCTTAATCTCACCAATTTATTATCAATTTCTCAACCACGCTCTACGTACCTTTTTTTTTAATTGAAATTTATCGAATACTATTTATTTTATGTTACAAACTAGTGTTTTTTAAAAGCCAATATGAGTATAGTTCAACTGACATAAAAGCCAAAGCGAGCATAGCTCAACGGTAATTAGCATTACCTTCGACCAAGAGATCAGAGGTTCAAATTTCTCCAACCCCAAACGTTGTTGTACTAAGAAAAAAGCATAAAACATATATTAATGACTAAGAAGTTTGTGGTTCAAATTTCTCTACCCCACATATTGTAAAATAAAAATATATATAGTGTTTTTAAAATCACAGTTTAACGTCAATTATTTTAGCAGTCAAAATTGCAAATTTTTTTTCTCTCTCTCTCGGTTGGAGGATGTTTAGGAATTAATTTCTCAAACACCCCAGAAATATTCGAATAAAATCAATTTCAAAGCGTATAGTTTTCAAACGGGTGCATTTTAAGTTTTTAACCTTTTATTTTATTTATTTATATTATTATTATTATTATTTTGACAATGGGTGCATTTTAACCCTTCTTTTTCCACAATATGTAGGGTGATGAATTTGAACCTCTGATCTCTTGATTAAAGATACAAACTTTATGTCAATTGAATTATATGTCAATGATGCATTTTAACTTAATTAGAGGATGATTTTGACAAATTGGATGTGAGAGATGATGGAAAATGGCCCTTGTGGAGATAGGGTTATGTGTAAAGTATGTTTTGGAATTTGGAGTGCTTTTAATTAGTTAAAACAAAAGTACTATCTGCTCAACACTCTTTACTTATAATGTTGACATCTTTAATTTGAAAATTAAATGCTAATAAAGTTGACAAAATTTGAGAGAAATGAAAAAGAGAGAGAAAGAAAAGCACCCACATAGAATCACAAAGATTAGTAATAGATAAGTATCATTATTTTATTTTGGGTGTGCCATATTTGATAGATAAAAGACAATACTGCAATTAATGCATATATATTGTCAAGACAAAAGGGAGAAGTAGTCAAATATTAGTTTGGGTAGTTGATAACAGCATCAAAAGATATGAGCTCCACCAATCTTGGCCACGGTCGGAATGGAACTGCCGTATACTTAGTCACATATGACCAAGTAATTCCATTGAATACAGCCACCAGCACAAGATGAAGTAACTCTAGTCCATTCTCCAACTGCTGAATTGTACCATTCACCACGCCCTTGAACTCCAGATTTTCCCCTGTTTGCTTGTTATGCTCCTCCACTGCAGCCCTTCCAGCTCCTCATATCCCAAACACATCGTTAATCGGTACTGGAGGACCAGTAGGTGGTGAAATTACCACACTACTCATTATAATACCTTTTATATATTGATGGGTTTAGAGATACTTTGTAAGCGTGGTGTGCTTTTGAATTGAGAAGGAATTCGATATTTATAGTTGTTGTTGAACCCTACACATTGATGTATATATCGTCAAATTTAATTTTCAGAACTTGGATATAATGGAATCTTGTATGTGGACCTCATCAATTACAACGAGGTCTAACCAGATGTTTCATAGTGAAAGAGATAGTTTCGAATCTAATTTCTTTATTTTGGGACTGTGTTTCCACTATCTTAATAGAATAATAACTTTTGTGAGATCAAGGTTATCTGATACACATTCAAGCATCAAAATTTAGCTTTTCATTTATCTCACACCGTCGTAATTCTGCTAAAAATAAACGTTCATTTGTAGCACTCCTTTACATTTCATGACATGAGGAAAAAATTTAGAATAAGTTGAAGGTACTCTACTTAGACATATAGACTATATCTAATTAAATGATATAATATTTCAGATTGAGCTCTGTTATAGGTAATTTTGGACCACTTCGATATGCAAGGAGCTGACAAGGACAGCGCGATACCAGTCCGAGGAGACAGTCGGGAAACGGAATCCGAAGGAAGAACAGGCCAAAGGGTCGGGCCAAAGCCGAAGGGATCGGGCCTGGCCCGTTCCCCTGCTCGGCCTCGACCCGCTTGTGCGGGCCGAGTTCTTCCACCTCCGCTCAGTCCCTGGTGTCCCGGCTGCCTCAGTTCCACTCGGTTCAACCCGAAACGCTTCCGAATTCCTCAAAACACTAGGAGCATGAGCAGGTATTTAAACCCCTCTTCGTCACTGAAGAAATGGGCCGAAAATTCTCTCTTCTCTTCCTCTAGCTCTCGGGTTTGCTCATATTCCCTCCGATTACTGACTTAAGCATCGGAGGCGGTGTGGCAAGCACCACACCGGTGTGCAGGTTTCCCTTGTTTTGCAGGCCACGTCTTCCCCTTCAAACAAATTCACTGTTGGAGGCACGTGAGGGTCAGGTGAGTTCTCACTGTCCGGATTTTGACATCAACAAGTTCCATGAAGAAAAGAAAATGCAAATGGATCAAACACCTCCCTAAAATGTATTTGCTTGAATTGATTATTATACTAGTTAAATTTTCATTTAGCTCTAGGTATAAAATGATGGGTTATTTGTGTTTGGATGGGTTAGATGTGTAAATCAACCAATAAGGAATTAGTATATGTTATCTTATCAATCTTAAGTTTCTTTACCTCTTCAAAGCTGTGAAACTTTTTTTAAGGTAAATTAATTAGCTATAGTTTTTCTTAATTTCAATCAAGTCACTACCAAGCGTCCACAAAGGATCAAGACAGTCAAAGTGAAAATAGCTTAATGGTAATTGACATGTATCCACGACCAAGAGGTTTGAGGTTTGAATCACCCAAGGTAGTGATTGTTAGAAAGATTATATGTATACTCTTGCCAATCAATTATGTTTCTGAGATAGATCGAAGTCAGTGTGATGCAGTTTTTTTCTTTTTATTTTGTAATAATAGTTCACATTTTGAACTTCATGAGTCAAACTAATATTCGATCTCAAACTAACAACTATAAAAAAAAATATATGTTGAAAAATATTATTTCTTTATACTTTAATTTTTTTTTTTTTAGTTTCACAGTCAAAAGGTGTTGATCATTAATTTAAAAATTAGTATGAAATATAGTTATCATTTTTTCCCTCTATTTTTATGTTAAAGTTTTTTCAAGTAATATTTTTGTTTTTTACGATTTTCCTACTTATCTTTTATTATTTTCCATATGAATTTTCTGCTGATAATTTCTACCCCATAAAATAGATTCTATTAAGTCCCATGTCAACTTTATTTTGCAAAACTATCTTTTGTGTATTGTTAAAACAATATTATACTCCACACATGGAATAAAAAGAAGGGCTTTAATGTTTTTTTTTTTAATTTTATTTAATTTTATTTTTTTAACTAGAAGGGCTTTAATGTTAAGTCGTATTTTTTTTTCAATTATTTTCAAAAAAAAAAAAAAAAAGTAAGTCGTATTATTAGAATAATTTTTCCAAATATAGTTTTCTAGTTATCTAGCTGTTTACCCTTTTATGGTGAAAGATTGGCTTTTTTTTTTTTTTTTTTTTTTTTTTTTTTTTTTTTTTGAAAAAGAAAGATTGGCAATTTGTCAAAAACTTTTTTGGTCACTCCCATCTGACACTAAGTATATTGCAGATATGAAATTCAGCTTCCTCTTGTTGTTTTTTAAAAGAAAAATTCACTTAGAGCTCCTCTCATTGTTTGGAATATATGTGTAGATGATTCATTTGAAGAGGCCAAAATGAAAAATGTCCTACCTTTTCAATTGAAGGGTATATATCCTTTTGCTAACATCATCATCTTAGTAAAATTACCATTTTACTCTCTATATGAAAACACACATTTTTCTCTTATCTCGTTTCTCTCACTTGTTTCTCGCTCAAATTATTTCTTCTCCCTTTTACTCTCTCTTTATTTTCTCTCTTCATAGAGCACACAACGAGAGCGAGAGTTGGAGTAGCGAGAGAGAGTGAGAAGCTAGAGCAAGAAGTTGGAGAGAGAGTGAAAGAGATTGGAGTGAGAAATTGGAGAGAGAGCGAAAAGCTAGAGGGAGAGGTTGGAGAGAGAGTGAGAGATTGAAGTGAGAAATTGAAGAGAGAACGAGAAGCTAGAGCGAGAGTAGTGAGAGGGAGCGAGGTTATAGTAGAGAGTAAAATGTTAATTTTACTAGGATGTTGACGCAAACAAAATGACATATATCTTTAAATTGAAAAGGTAGGACATTTATTATTTTCACCTATTTTGAAGGGTCATCTGTACAAAAAAAAAAAAAAAAAAAAAAAAAAAAAAAAAAAAAAAACCCTAATTTTTTAGCCAAACTAAGGGTGTGTTTGATTTTAACTTTTTAAGTGTTTAATTTTGGAAAAAATTCTAGTGTTTGGCAACCACTAAAAATTACTTATTAAAAATGAGAATGAGAAATAAAGCATTTTGAGAGAAACACTTGAAAACAAGTTTTTCAAAAAGAGTTTTTAAGTATATAATACCCATGATGCTCGAAAACTTACAATCAAATTCTTATTTTTAGTTTTCAAAACTTAACCTGGTTTTTTAAAACACGAGGAGAAGGTATATATAAAACAAAACAAAAAAACTTATGAGCGAGTATAGTTTATAAGCTTAATTTTCAAAAACCACAAACCAAATGGTTACTAAATGGACTCCATGTTGGTTTATGAGACAATATTCACTCTTAGAAGCAGTTTAAGACAAGTATAGTGTTGTGGCCAGGTCACCAGATGCAGGGGAATGCCAGGGACGTCATGAGTTAAATCTAGATTCTGAATCCTGGACCTGAGGCGTTACAATTAATTTCTCGGACAATCCAAAATTTGAGTAAACTAATTTTCAAAGTCTATATATTTTACCATGGGTGCATTTTAACTTAATTAGAGGATGATTCGACGAATCAGATGATCAAAAAGATTAATCGACCCAATTACTCGTGACTCGAGAGATGGTGGAAGATTGCCCTTGTGGAGATAGAGTTTTTTTTTTTTTTTTTTTTTTGGGGGGGGGGGGGGGGGGAATTATGGAGATAGTGTTAAATGTAAGGTATGGTTTGGGGTGGTTTTAATTAATTAAAAGAGAGTTATCTTTAAATTATTCAAAACACACTTATTCTAAATGTTTTTGTTTCTCTGCAATTTAGAAGCAGTTTTTTGAAAAGGCAATAGTAAAAGCTTTTAAAAGTTATATTTACAAAAGAAGCAATAGAAAGACCAGTACTTTATGTTTAAGTACTTATATTGGTGTGTTGGAGGGTTTTATTAAATGAAAGGCTTATAACAAAATTACTTTAATTACAAGCACTTCAAGTAAAAAGTGTTTGAACTCAAGAAAAAAAAAAAAAAAAAAAAAAAGTAAAAAGTGTTTATTAATAAATGTATTAGACGTTTAATTCTAGATTCTTAAAAGTATTTTTTTTTTTTTTTTTTTATAGAAAAGATGATACTTTATTCCGGAACCGATATGAGGAAACATACCAGGCTAGAAAAGAGGATTCTTAAAAGTATTTTTATTACATGTGTTTGAGTGTTTTTAAATTAAAAAGTACTTTAACTTTAAGCTCTTTATTAAAAAAAAAAAAAAAAGTGTATACTATTACTAACAAATGATTTTGATGTTTTGTTCTATATTCTTTAAACTGTTTTTGGGTGCTTCCCTTGTCCAAAGCATGTAGTCAAAAACACTTTACAAATCATTTTTACAAAGCAGTTCACTTTTGACTATTTCCAACAACAGTTTAATGTTACCCTCTGACCATGGTGATTTTGCCATTACCAGAAGTACTCTTCATTCAAATTTTTAACCGGTAGAAATACTGTTATAGATAATTTTGGACCATCATGGTGTACAAGGAGCTGACGAGGACAACCGGGCGGAGATAGGACCAGGAGACGACCCAGAGGAAGACCAGACCAACGGACCGGCCCAACATGGCCCGACCTGTACGGTCGGCCTCGGCCTTGGGCCGAGGCCAAGCGGGTCGAATCCGTTTGCCTCCGCTCGGCCCCTCCTGCCTCTGGCCGCCCCAATTCCGCCTGGTTTGTCCCGAAACGCCTCCGAATTCCTAAAAACCCTAGGAGCATGAGCAGGTATTTATACCCCTCTTCGCCGCTGAAGAAGGGGACCCAAACTCTCTCTTCTCGACTCTCTCCTCTTACTTTCCAGCTCTCCTTTTCGTTTTCTGACTTAAGCATCGGAGGCGATGTGGCTAGCACCACACCGGTGTGCAGGTTTATTCTTTTGCAGGCCACGTCTTCCCCCACTCTCAAACAAATTCACGGTCGATTATCACGTGGAGCGAAGGTAATCTACCTAGCGAAATTTGATCATCAACAAATACTATAAAATGTTTTTTTTTAAAAAAAAAAAAGACGAAAACATCTTAAGATCAATAAGTGTTTGTAACAACAATATAAGTATATTTAATATAACAAATCACTTTAACGTGTTATCAAAAAAAAAAAAAAAACAAAAAAAAAACAAAAAACACTTTAACATTTGGTTATGCACTTTTATTTAATAAGAAATGACATTGATATTTGATATATTTTGTGTTCTACACTCTTACGAGTGCTTTTGAAACACTTCTTAGTCCAGCACTCAAGCCAAAAGGACTCTCTTCAACATCATGAAAACTAAGATCCAAGTTCTTCAACTCAATGAGATTCTATATATTTTTTTGACCAATTCATTTAGAAGTTATTTAATGAAATAACATTAACAGAGATATATTGTAAGGCCGGCCCCGGCATTTCCCTGTGACTTGGTCACGTTACCATCCCACAAACCAACACGGGGTCCTTTTAGCATGCTTTGTCCTCACTCACATGCTTCCTAGGAAAATTCCCAGGAGGTCACCCAACATAGAACTTCTCCAAGCCAAGCACGCTTAACTTCAAAGTTCCTATGATTGGGTCACCGAAAAGGGAGGTGCACCTTGTTGGAGTGTTACATATATGCACAAGAAAATTCTACGATAATAATAATATGGTAACTCATAATCTAATCACATACATATATTTTCCTTTTGCAAATTATTTAATTTTTTACCGCTAATTTTTCATCACATTTTTTTAGTTGAACAACATTTGAAGGAGGAAGATTTGAACTTTTAATTTCTTAGAAAAGAGAATACTTTATATTAATGAAGTATGTGAGCAACATACAATCTACAAAAAGGCTCTCCTGTCTCTCAAAAAAAAAAAAAAAAAAAGCTCTCCAGATTAGAGCAATATCGGAGGCCTTGTAGTTCGAGAAAGCTTTAGAAAAAGAAGACCAAAGGGCTGCTGTTGACAAAATATCCTCTGTAACTATTGAGAAAGGCGAATTTGGTGCTGAAAAATCCAGTTGTTTCTTTCGAGCCATAAAGACCAAAGAACAACAAAGATAATGCTGGAACATAGAATTTCATGTTGGGAGGCAATCCTGCAAGTAAAAACCTCCTCACAAAGAGCGTTAACTTTCTCTGGCATAACAAGGTTTGTTCCTGTAACTTGCTGAAAACGGATCTAAAGAGATCTCGAACTTTTAACCTCTTAATCAAGCATACTGCATACATGCCAATTACCATTATGCTTGCTCACTTTGGCTTCATCACTCAAATTTGATTCGATGAGAATTTTCCATCATTTAAAAAATACGCACACAGGTGATAAGATTTAACAAAGTTGCAGCCAACTATTAATCGTAATAATGTTGACATGCCATTCATGCATCATGCTTATAGATAAAAATAAATAAATAAATAAATAAAATGATGTTGGTACATTAAAATTTTAAAGAGTGCTTTTCAACAAATTAAAACGACTTTTAAATTTCTCGATAATCAAAAGTGGTTTCAGAAATTCTATAAATAGCTACAAAACATAAGTGGTTAAGTTAAGGTCGGTTTGGGGTTGATTTTGAAGATGTAAAAAGTGATTGCAGACAAATTTTAATCGTTTTTTGTGTTTGGTTAAACTGATTCTTTAATAATCTAGAGAAAATCAATTTTTGAATCACGTTGGTTTGCAAAAGCTGTTAAGAGTAGCTTTAGGATTTAGATTTTAAGAAAATCTGGTGTAACTAACCAATATTTAAAATTCATTTTTTTATCCTTCCATATTTTAGATTTTCAAATATTATTATTCACAATTTATCTTATCTCATCTCATTCTTTTTATTTTTAAATTTAATTTGTTGCTTCTAATTTATTTTTCTTACTTTTTTTTTTTGTATTTAAACTAAAATTAGATTTTGTTTGACACATTTTTTTCTATAATTGATATTTTTTTTTCAATTTACTTAAAGTAAACAAAATATAATTTATAATATAAATGCTTTTTTTTAAGTAATTTATCTAATTATCTTAGGAAAGTTTTGAATGTAAATATTAACGCAATCTCTTTCTAATATATATATATTAATGCAACCTCATGCTAAATTGAATTATGTCTATTTTGGTCATTATACCTATTTCGCAACAATTTAATGTTAATTTACCAAACACTGTAACTTGACTTTACATGTTTAAATCTGAAATTTACCAAACACTAATTTACTTCTTATGGTAGCTGATTTTCTCAGAAGCACAGCTAATAGCAATTATTTTAAAGCTACAGCAACCCCAAACTAAGCCTTAATCATGTAAGTAACTTTCTTCTAAAACTGTTTGTATAATAAACGTTTCACTAAAAATAGGTTTTCTCTCTCTCTCTCTTACTCAAGTTTTTTTTTTCTTTAATAAATAAACTTCATTGATTTTTCAAAAAAAAAAAAAAAAAAAAAAAAAAAAAAACTTCATTGAATTGGCTCAAGAGTTTTTTTTTTTTCATCAACATTTGGGGTTTGGGGGCCCGGGATTTGAACCTTTAAACTCTTGATCGAATTGACTCAAGATGAGAGTATGCAATGCGGCTTTGGAGATGTTGATTAGGCTTTTATTTCATGCCTACTACTTTATGTTTTCTTTTTCCTCCTCTTTTTGCCTAGTGTAGGTGTCTCCCTTTCTTCTACACAATGAATTCTTTTTTGAAGGATTCAAATGAAGTTTGTCCATTGTTTGTATCTCTCATACTTCTAAAAAGGATTTAATCGTACCACTTGTATTTCAAAAAATCAAAATTCTTCTTATAAATTACAATTTTTGTTATTAGACTTCATTTAATTGTACATAATTTAAATGAATATATATGTGTATATGTATGTAAAGTATTCATTCGTCAAGATTGTTAATAAGAAATAACCATTTTAAATCAACATTTTCTTGAAAAATAAATTTTACCAAATACATAATAATCGTTTCCTGCATTTTCAAGAACACAGTAACTTTCAAATTCTAAATTCAAATTTAAAGTTTTTAAATTGAACTAAGAAATTTATTTTTCGTTTTTTTTGCTGAATTCTTTATTTTACAAAAAAAAAATTGATTATTGATTTCAAGTTAATACATTCATGTATTTTGTGATAGTACGTATGCGTGTGCATATATATTTTAAAAAAAAAAAAAAAAAAAAAAAAAAAAAAACCTTCTTCATTGTAATAGAAATATTATAGATGAAGTAGAATCCAAGATGAAAGGATCAATAATTAGAAACTAGAAATTTTGTCTAAGTTTCTTTCCCTACGGTGTTCATATTTTCATGTAGGGTGACATGATTATAACGAAGATAGTATAGATCTTTTATTTGTAAATTTAAGTGTTAATAATGTTGACAAAGTATAAGAGAAATGAAAAAGACAGAGAAAGAAATGCACCCAAATGGAATCACAAAGACTAATAGATAATCATCATTATTTTATTTTGGCTGTGCCATATTTGATAGATAGAAGACAATACTGCAATTAATGCATATATATTGTCAAGACAAGAGGGGAGTCAAACTTTACTTTGGGTACTCGATGACATCACGAAAAGACAAGAGCTCAATCAATATTGGCACCGGTCGCATTGGAACTGCCGTATACTTAGCCTCAAATGACCAACTAATTCCATTGCTGGCTACAGCCACCAACACAAGATGAAGTAATATTATACCGCCCTCCAACTGCTGACTTGTTCCATTTACCACGGACCTGAATTCCAGACTTTCCCCTGTTTGCTTGTTATGCTCGTCCACTGCAGCCCTTCCAGCTCCTTGCGCCCATAAGCCAAAGACATCCTGAAGCGGTTGTGGAGGACCCGTAGGTGGTGGAATTGCACTACTCATTATAATACGAAATTAGTTTGGAGATACTTTGTAAGCTTGATTTGCTCTTGAATGTTGAGGAGTTCGATACTTATAGTTGTGGTTGAACCCTAGACATTGATATTGTCGAATCTAATTTGTGGAACTTGGATATAATGGAATCTTGTAGGTGAAACTCACGGATTAAAAAGAGGTGATCTAAAAAGATGTTCGTTGTGTAAGAGATAGTTTCGAATCTAATTCCTTTATTTGGAACTCTGCTTTCACTATCTTAATAGAACAATAACTTTTGGAAGATCAAGGTTAGTGATATGCATTCAAACATCAAAATTTAGCTTTTCATTTATCTCACACCGTCATAATTCTGCTTACAAAAAAATAATTAAAAAAGGTTCATTTCCAAGCTAGCACTCCTTAGATAGATCGAAGTTAATGAGATGTAGCGGCCGAAGAGGTGGAAGAGGACAGAGAGGCATGGGAAGGCATTACGATGGTGGGGTCAATGGAGGCCAAGCTTACACAACATTGCAGAAGTTTGAATTAATTGAAATTTTTTATTTTTTATTTTTTAAAAAAAGCAATATGAACACAAACAGACACTGGCATGAATATGATCTTCATTTGCAATTGCAAATTGGCCTTTCGCTTTCATCGTCTTCAAATGAACGGAAATTGAAGCTGAATCATAGCAATTTGGTATTAATTTTCCAAACACTATACATACTTTGTTCATTTTTAAAATTGGAATTTTTCAAACACTAAGACCCTATTTGATAACCATTTCGTTTTTTGTTTTTGGTTTTTGAAAATTAAGCTTATAAACACTCCTTTCATCTATACATTTCTTTGGTTTATTAATTATCTACATCCTTCCCATGATTCCAAAAAACAAAGTCAAATTTTGAAAACATAAAAAAGTAGTTTTCAAAAACTTGTTTTTGTTTTTGAAATTGGGCTAAAAACTCTCTCTCCTTAATAAAAAATGAAAACCATGGTAAGGAATTTGAGAGAAAACAAGTATAATTTTGAAAAACAAAAAACCAAAAACCAAATGGTTATCAAGCATGACCTAAAACTCTGTTTGATAACCATTTAGGCCCTGTTTGATAGTCATTTGGTTTTTTATTTTTGGTTTTTGAAAATTATATTTGTTTTCTCCAAATTTCCTTAAAATGATTTTCATCTTTGTGAGGAGCACATTAGAATAGCTAGTCAACTTAAAAAAAAAAAAGTTTTTAAAACTATTTTTTTAGTTTTCAAAACTTAAGATGGTTTTTGAAAACACATGGAGAAGGTATATATAACAAAACAAAGAAACTTATGAGTGAGTATAGTTTATAAGCTTAATTTTCAAAAACCAAAAACCAAATGATTACTAAAAAGATGTTGTGTTGGTTTGTGGAACAATATTCACTTATAGAAGCAATTTAAGAGACAAATATGATGATGTGGTCAGGTCGCCGGAATGCAGGGGAATGCCCAAGGTCGTTAGGAGTCGAATTTGGACTCTGAATCCTAGACTCGAGGTGTTACAATGAGTTTCTCTTTCTCGAACAATCCAGAATTTTAGTAAAATTATTTTCAAAACCTATAGTTTTCAAACGGATGCGCGTTTTTTTTTTTTTTTTTTTGACAATAGGTGCATTTTAACTTAATTAGATGATGATTCGACGATCGGATGATCAAAAGGAGCAATCAACCCATTTACTCGCGAGAGATGGTGGAAATTGTGGAGATACTGTTATGTAAGGTATGGTTTGGGGTGATTTTAATTAATTTGTTTTTTTTTTAAAAAAAAAAGTTATCTTTAAATTATTTAAAACACACTTTTATTTATATATATATATATATATAATTTTTATTTCAAGTTTCATCCCTCTCTTTATGTATATAAAGTTTATTTCTACTCCTTATTCAAGGATACTTAATTGATCTATGAACTTTGGGACTTATTTCTAATAAGCTCTCAAATTTTAAAAAATGTTTAATTAGTTTTTAAAATTTCATTTTTTTTTTCATGTAATAGGTTCTAATTTTCATTTTAATATCTAATAGATCCCTAACCTATTATACTATTTTTTATATTCAAGCAACTACTAAATATAAAATTGAAAATTTAAGGACCTATTAGATACAAAATTGAAAGTTTAGAGATTTATTATAAATTTTTTTGAAGTCGGGATCCTATTAAACACGATCTTAAAAATTTAAGGGTCACATTTTTAACTTAACCAATCTAATATCAAAACACATGAATTAATATAATTTTTTCTAAATAACTCATAACATAAAGTTATTGTTCTGTCGCTGTATATATCAATGTGTCCAAAAAAATTTCTATATAGCCCTCCTAACATAAAATTCTGGATCCGCCACTGAGCCACCACCACAAGATATGAAGTAATATTAGACTGTTCTCCAATCACTGACTTGTACCATTCACCACGGCCTTGAACTCCAGACTTTCCCATGTTTGCTTGTTATGAAGTAATATACCTTTTATTGATAGTTCGGAGATACTTTGTAAGCTTGATTTGCTTTGAACCTTGGACATTGATATTGTCGAATTTAATTTGTGGAACTTGGATATTATGGAATCTTGTGTATGTGGACCTCACCAATTAAAACGAGGTCTAATAGGACATTTGTAGTGCAAGAGATAGCTTCAAATCCAATTCCTTTATTTTGGATCGTGTTTCCACTATCTTAATCGAACAATAAATTTTGTGAGATCTTGATTGGTGATACACAATCAAGCATCAAAATTTAGCTTTTTGTTTATCTCACACCATCGTAATTTTGCTTAAAAAAGAAAAAAAAAATTCATATGCAGCTCCCATTACATTCCATGACATGAGGAAAAAATTTAGAATGCGTTAAGGCACTTTACTTAGACATGTAGACTATACCTAATTCAATGATGTAATATTTGAGATTGAGTTCCACGAAGAAAAGAAAACATAAATGGAAACAAACCTCTCGCTAAAATGTATTTGCTTGAATGGTTGTGTTAGTTTTATTTTTATTTAGCTCTAGGTATAAAATAATGAGTTGTTTGTGTTGGACGAGTTAGATGTGTAACTCAACCCATAAGGGATTAAGATAGGTTAATTTATTGATCTTAATTTTCTTTACCTTTTTGAGTTGAAACACTTTTTAAGGTTAATTATAATTAGTTAGAGTTTTGCTTATAGTTTCAATTAGGTGACTACCCAGTGTAAAAAATGATTATAGTCAAAGTGAGTGTAGCTCAACGGTAATTGGTATCCACAACCAACCGGGTCAGATGATTGAATACCCCACCTCTAAATATGGTTGAACTAGAAAAAATTATCAAAATAGAAGTGATTGATAAAAATATATATTGAAGAAGTTTTATATGTATACTCTAGTTAATCAACTTAAGTTTTTGAGATAGATCGAAGTCAGTAAGATGTTGATTTTTTCTCCTTATTTTACATCAATAGTTCACATTTTGGATTTCTCCTTATTCGATCTAAACTGACAACTACAAAATATATATATATATATATAGTTATCACTTTTTCCTCTATTTTTATGTTAAACTTTTCTCAAGTAAATATTTTTTGGTTTTTACAATTTTCGTACTTATCTTTTTTCATTTCCAATATGTATTTTATCTTGTTAATTTTTACCTCATAAAATATATTTTTCTATCATTTCGCCTGTTAACGTTTTTTTTTGGGAAAATTATCTTTTTAGTCCCCGAGTTTTCAGCACCAGGTGCATTTGGCCCTTAAGTTTTTAAAATAGACATTTTTAGTCCCTGAGTTTTTAAGAATAGGTTTAAAAGGTCCTTATCATTAACAGAATCTGTCAAATACAAACAGAAAGCTGACTGTGCTTTTTAATTACTTACCTGCGTTGACGATTGTGTTAAAATGACATTGACTGGGCTTTAAAAAATTAGTTGAAAAAAATTGAAACCCTAAAATTGGAGTCTCCTTGCATGTGAAGTGGAAAGTGAAGGGATTTTAAAATCAAAACAGAACATTTACTTTAAAAAGACGAAGAAAGGATCTTAGATGGACAAAAGTGTGAGCGGTACAATTTAAAAATCAAACTGAAAATCTACATTCAAAAGATGAAGGAAGGATAGGATCTCGAACGAAAGAATTATTGGAACCCATTCAAAACGCAATCACGCCAGAATCGCTCGGAATTGCAGTTTCGTCGTTGCCAATGGAATCGAATCCTTGCTGGTCATCGCTCACCTTCTTCTTCGTCTGAAAGGATCCTTTGCTCATCGCTCACCTTCTTCTTCATCTGAAAGGATCCTTTGCTCATCGCTCACCTTCTTCTTCGTCTGAAATCCTTTCATCGTCTTTTTAACATTTTTTGTGATTTTTCGGTTAAAATCCTTGATGGTCAAATTCATGTGGAAGAGATTCCAAATCAAATCGCTTCAAAACAGAAAATTGAATCCCCTCGTCTATGAGATCTTTTCGTCTTTTTAACGTAGATTTTGTGTTTTGATTGTTCGATTATAATCCTCGTCTATGAGATCTTTTCGTCTTTTTCGCACTTCACAATCACGCAAGAAGACTTCAATTTTAGGGTTTCAATTTTTCAACTAATTTTTTAAGTCAGCATTCATTTTTGCACAATCATCAAGCCATATAACCAATTAAAAAGCACAATCAGCTTTCCTTAATGATAAGGACCTTTTAAACCTATTCTTAAAAACTTAGGGACTAAAAAGGTCATTTTAAAAACTTAGGGACCAAATGCACCTGGTGCTGAAAATTCGGGGACTAAAAAGGTAATTTTCCCTTTTTTTTTTATACTTTGTTCAAGCAAGACCATCTTTTGCGTATTGTTGAACAATATTATACTCCACAATTGAATTAAAAAAAAAAAAAAAAGTGCTTTAATGGTAGGTCATATTTGTTTTTAAGAAAAGAAAAAAAAATGAGAAGTCGTATTATTAGAATTTTTCCAAATTAAATATAGGGGTGGTTGCATATATAACATATCTGGACAAATTAATAGTAAATATAGTAAGTTTACAAATTAATTGTATATATAGCACAGTTTGTTGTAAAATACCAAAAAGCCCATCAAATACATTCAGTCCGACTTTTTGGCCCATCAATTAACAATTTTCAGATAGTGTTTTTTACGGCCCATCAAATCCAAAAAGCCCTAATCCCCTTGTTTATGCATTTCATTAGGAGAAATCAGTTTTAGTGTCTTTTTTTGCAAAAAAAAGTTAGGGGCAACTAGATAAATGGTTATTTTTAATTGGACATTTTGAAAAATGGCCACATGATTTTTCCATTTGAAAAATGGTCAATTGCTATTTTTAGTAGGTTTTTTTTACAACGAATCATACGAAAATGCCCCTGAATCGATCAATTCAAATACAGGGCCCGTTGAAAATCAATAACAAACATAACAAATAAGATAACAAAAATCAACTAATTAGCACGAATCAGGGGAGATAGTTGTAGAATTAAAAAAATATATATATATTGTTAACTCTTACCTAATAGGGAGTGCTGAATCGGTTAACTTGTGTGTATGCCCCTGAACCGATCAATTCAAATACAATGCAGTGAATTATAAATACAAATACAACATAAATTTAGGAGAGAATCTAGGGTTTACCCTTAAATTAAGGGTCCGTTGAAAATCAATAACAAACATAACAAATAAGATAACAAAAATCAACTAAGCACGAATCAAGGGAGATAGTCGTAGAATTAAAAAAAATATATATATATTGTTAACTCTTACCTTAAAAATAGGGAGTGTTGAATCGGTTAACTTGTGTGTATTTAAATTACTAAATTCATTTAGACACAAAACCCTATTTTCTTTTCCAAACCCTCACCAAATATTGTCTAGTTGGGTATTCAATAACCTAACTTCAAAGTGTATTTAGTAAACTTGCAAATAATTTCAACATTGAAAAACAGGAAGAAATCATTACTCACAAATGGTTACTGAACAATAAAAAACATTCAAGTTTATAAAAAGAAAAATTATGCAAATACAGTGTATTCAGTAAACAAATTATGCAAATACAGCGTAAACTAATAATTTACTATGCTAAACATCAAATCATCTAAAAAACGAGAAAAAATCATTACTCACTATTTCCCTCCAACTTAATTCGAAAATTGGGATTTAGTATTCACCTTGTTTTTTTTTAAAAAAAAATTTGAAACCCTTGAGATTCTTCCCATTTTCTTCGTTTTGTGTGTTCTTTCTCATTCTCATCTTTTTCGAACCATTACAAACGAAATTCTTGAGAAACCTCCGATTTTCTTTTGGGCACCTTCCTCCAAATGTTTCTACCTCCTTCCTCCAAAAGCTTTCGTTTGGAAACCAGTAAAGACTTTGAAAAAAAATAAAAAATACTTTGTGTTGGAAAATAGGATACAAAGAGGAAAATAATGATAGATAAATACAAAATACAGTATTTAACACATACCTATGATGTAGATCAATAACCCTTTCAATGGTGATATGAACGACAGAGCAAAAAAATCGATGGATGGCGAAAAGTTGGGAAAAACGATGAAGATGCTAATTAGATAATTAAAATATAAGAATCTAATTGAAAATTAAAAATGAAAACCTAATTTCTATGTAATCTTTTAGTTTTAATAAAGATAAAATCTGAATTTGAATTTTGAGAGATAGGAGAGAGAAGATAGATACTGTAATTCCTTGATTTATGGGATAAACTGTTTTGTTTTGTTTTTTTAAAATCAAATCAGATAGTGGCCTACAAATAGGGTGTGAACCTGAAACTTGACTCAAGGGTATAATTGGAAAGAAGATCCTCACGAAAATAGGTTAAAAAAACGGTTTAGCCATTTTTCATTAAAAAATCCGGTTTGACCATTTTTCAAAACTACCCTGTAATTTTTGGCCATTTCTAAGGATTTCCCAATATAATTAATGATTATTTCCATTTTTTTATTGAAAATATTACAAATTTTCCTATATATGGAATGTTTATTGTTTGGATATGAATAAAGATACTTATTATTTATAATTGTATTATATTTTATTTATAATACTTATTATTTGTTTTCACTTCACTCTCATATTATAAATTAATTATTAGTTTTAATTTTAATTATTTTTCTCTAATTTGATTTAAATTTCCACTAAAATTATATAGTTTCAAATATTGTCTAATTTATTTTAGTTTTTTAATAGAAATTTAGGATCCGTTTGGAATATATTTTAATTTAAATGTTTTTCTAGAATGCATTTTTTTAAAAAATATTTTGTATAAAAATTGCTTAGAATTTAAACACTCATATGTTTGATTACATTTCCTCATAAGTATTTTTATTTTTTTTGGAGAACAGAAACTTTATTAAAAACGTATGTAAGGAACATACGAAAGGAGCTACAGAAAAGATTTCCAATTAGAATTTAAACACTCGTATGTCTGATTTTTTCTTGCGTGCGTGGACGTTGTTCAGCGGGAATTGATTGCTGAGAAGTACAAGAATATGGGTTTAGGAGGATGAGGGGATGCGGATTCATAGTGAGATGGAGCTCATATTCTTCTGGTTCTTTGTGTTTTGCTTGGATGGACTTGGGATGAAAGGTTTAATGTGTAGTGGGGCTTCGTTTGATTTGCATGTGAGATTATCTAATGTGGGCGAAAAATAATTTATGACTTCTGGTCAGCCTCTGCTGGCTTCATCAGAATCAACATCAGTTATTGAATACGGATCCCCATCTCGAAATTTTGGTTCCGTTGGTTGTCTATGTCGCAGTGCTTCCTTCACCTCTTCCAGTTACGACGATGCTCAGAGTGACATTGTGGATGTGAAGGAAAACTGCGCCAGCCCTTTTGAAGATAACGGTTGGAGTAGTGAGAATTGTCTGAGACAAACCACTTCTCTTTCTAAGAAGAGGCAGTTTTATACAGTTGGCTCTCTATTTCCTCAGCAGCTTCCTTTTGGCTTCCCCACCCAGGATAGAAGGCGCCTGGTCTCGTGGGGTGTAATGGAGCTTCATAATATTAATGAGGACCCTGCGAGCTTTGAACTTTCTAGGGTCCAGGAGAAGCTGCATAAGGCGCAAAGAAGTCGTCATAAGAGTATTCAATTTGATGATAATTTACAGCATGACGATAATCCAAGGTTGATCTACATTAATGATCCAAGGAGAACTAATGACAAGTATGAGTTCACAGGAAATGAGATAACCACTAGCAAGTACACATTGATTACCTTCTTGCCAAAGAACCTCTTTATTCAGTTCCACCGCGTTGCCTATCTTTATTTTCTTGCTATTGCAGCTCTTAACCAGCTTCCTCCTTTGGCAGTCTTTGGGAGAACGGTCTCTCTTTTCCCCCTCCTGTTTGTGCTCTGTGTTACAGCTATTAAAGATGGCTACGAGGATTGGCGTAGACACAGATCAGATCGCAATGAGAACAATAGACAGGCTCTTGTGTTTCAATCTGATGACTTCCGATTGAAAGTGTGGAAAAAAATACGAGCAGGTGAAGTTGTAAAGATTTGTGCAGATGAGGTCATTCCTTGTGACATGGTTTTATTGGGGACAAGTGATCCTAGTGGCCTTGCTTACATTCAAACAATGAATTTAGATGGTGAATCAAACTTGAAGACAAGGTACGCCAGGCAAGAAACAGCATCAGCAGTAGCTGAGGGGTGTTCATATAATGGTCTTATTCGATGTGAACAACCTAATAGGAACATTTATGAGTTCACTGCCAATATGGAGTTCAACGGCCATAAATTTCCCCTCAGCCAGTCAAATATAGTCTTGCGTGGTTGTCAGCTGAAGAACACCGAATGGATTATTGGGGTGGTTGTCTATGCTGGACAAGAGACAAAAGCCATGTTAAACAGTGCAGTGTCTCCTGCCAAGCGAAGTAAACTGGAGGGTTACATGAACAGGGAAACATTGTGGTTGTCAATCTTCCTCTTTATCATGTGTCTAGTTGTGGCCCTTGGAATGGGTTTATGGCTTGTTCCTCATAAGTATTTTTATGGACAAGATATTATACTAAATCCACTGTTGGGTACAGCCACCAACACAAGATGAAGTAAGTCTTGTCCATTCTCCCACCGCTGACTTGTACCATTCAACACGGCCTTAAACTCCAGATTTTGCCCTGTTAATTTGTTATGCTCCTCCACTGCAGCCCTTCCAGCTCCTTGCGCCCATAAAGCGTATCGATATTTATAGTTGTTGTTGAACCCTACACATTGATCGATGTATACCATCAAATTTAATTTTCAGAACTTGGATATAATGGGATCTTGTATGTGGACCTCATCAATTACAACGAGGTCTAACTAGATGTTTCATAGTGAAAGAGATAGTTTCGAATCTAACTCCTTTATTTTGGGATTGTGTTTCTACTATCTTAATAGAACAATAGCTTTTGTGAGATCAATGTTATTTGATACACATTCAAGCATCAAAATTTAGCTTTTCATTTATCTCACACCGTCATAATTCTGCTTAAAAAAAATTCATTTGTAGCACTCCTTTACATTTCATGACATGAGGAAAAAAATTTAGAATAGGTTAAAAGGTCCTCTACTAAGAAATATAGACTATACCTATATTAAATGATATAATATTTCAGATTGAGTTCCATGGAGAAAAGAAAACGCAAATGGAAACAAACACCTCCATAAAATGTTTTGCATTTAGCTCTAGATATAAAATGGTGAATTATTTGTGTTGGATGGGTTAGATGCATATGTGTACATCAACCAATAAGGGATTAATATATGTTAATTTATCAATCTTAATAAGTTTCTTTACCTTTTCGAGTTGAAACTTTTTTTAAGGTTAATTAATTAGGTAGAGTTTTGCTTAATTTCAATCAGGTGACTACCAAGCATTCACGTAGGATCAAGATAGCCAAAGTGAGCATAGCTAATTAGCATGTATTCACGACCAAGAGGTTTGGAGTTTGAATCACCCACCCTAAATGTTGTTGAACTCAAAATTTCAAAAAAAAAAAATTGATCAAGATAAAGTGATGGTTAGAAATATATTAAAGAAAGATTATACGTACACTCTTGCCAATCAACTTAAGTTTCTGAGGTAGATCGAAGTTAGTGAGATGCTGATTTTTTCTCTTTATTTTATATTAATAGTTCACATTTTGAATTTCATGAGCCAAATTAATATTCCATCTTAAACTAACAACTATAATAAAATATATGGAAAAAAATTAAGTATTTCTTTGTACTTTACTTTTTTTTAGTTTCACAGTAAAAAATAGCGCTGATCATTTAAAAATTAGTACGAAATATAGTTATCATTTTTTTCCTCTATTTTTATGTTAAAATATTTTGAAAGTAAACATTTTTTTTGGTTTTTACAATTTTCCTACATATCTTTTATCATTTTCAATATGAATTTTCTGCCATTAATTTCTACCTCATAAAATATATTCTTTAAGATTTATTTTGAGTTTGCAGTAGCTTTTAAAATAATTGCGATAACTTTGCTTTTAGAAAAATAAATTTTAAAATGAAGTACAATAGTGTTTGGTAAATTTTAATTTTAAATTAGAAAAACCTAGTTACGGTGTTTGTAAATTAATACTAAATTGTTGGAATTTAATTATAATGACCAAAATAGACTTATTATTTCAATTATTTTCATATTGATATTTAATTTATAGTTTATTGATAATTATTTATATGAAAGATTGGCAATTTGTCAAAAACTTTTTTAGTCTCTCCAATCTGACCCTAAACATAGTGCTTTTCTCCTGTTTTACTTTAAAAATGCATTCTTGTACTCGATGACAGCATCAAAAGATATGAGCTCAATTAGTTTGGAGATACTTTGTAAGCTTGATTTGCTCTTGAATGTTGAGAAGAAGTTCGATATTTAGAGTGTGTTTGGTTTAATTTTTTAAGTATTTAATTTTGAAAAAAAATCATTTTGAAAAAATTTCTAATGTTTGGCAGTCATTAGAAATGACTTATTAGAAAATGAGATTGATAAATAAACCATTTTGAGAGAAAGTACACTTGAAACCAATTTTTTTTTAAAAGACTTTTTAAGTATACAATAGCTTGTGTATAAAAACACTTGGGAGGAAATGCAACCAAACATATGAGTGTTTAAATTCTAAACAATTTTTATACAAAATGTTTTTTAAAAAATGCATTCTTGAAAAACATTTAAATTGGAATGTACTTCAAACGGACTCTTAATTTATAGTTGTTGTTGAACCCTAGTCATTGATATCATTGTCTAATTTAATTTGTGAAACTTGGATATAATGGGCTCTTTTGCAAAACGTACATCATCAATTAAAATGAGGTCTAACAGAGTGTTCATAGCGTACGAGATAGTTTCGAATTCAATTCCTTTGTTTGGGACGACTATATTTCTACTATCTTAATAGAACAATAACTTTTTTGAGAGATGAAGGTTAGTGATACAAAATCAAGCATCAAAATTTGACTTTGCATTTATCTCACATCGTCAGAAATGGAAAAAATGATGTAATATTTCATATTGAGTTCCATGAAGAAGAGAAAACATAAATGGAAACAAACACCTTCCTAGCTAATTAAGATGTATTTGCTTGATTGGTTATGCTAGTTAAATTTTCATTTAGCTCTAAGGTATAAAATAATGAGTTGTTTGTGTTGGATGAGTTAGATAATGTGTAACTCAACCCCTAAGGGATTAATATATGTTAATTTATCAATCTTAATTTTCTTTATACATTTTCAAGTTGAAACATTTTTTAAGGTTAATTAATTTGTTAGAGCTTTGTTTAATTTCAATTAGGTAACTACCAAGTGTTCAAAAATGATTAAGATATATATAGTCAAAATGAGTATAGCTCAACGGTAATTGACATGTGTATCCACAATTAACAGGTTAGAGGATTGAATACCTCACCTCTAAATGTTGTTGAACTCAAGAGAAAAAAAAAATGATCAAGATAGAAGTGATTGTTAAAAATATATTAAAGAAATATTATGTGTATATACTCTCGTCAATCAACTTTTCTTAGGTAGATTGAAGTTAGGAAGATCTTGATCTTTTCTCTTTATTTTGCATTAATAGTTCACATTCTGAATTTATTGAGTCGAAATTAGTATTCAGATCTTAAATTGACAACTATATATAGAAAAAATATATTGAAAAGATTAAGTATTTCTTTATACTTTTATCTTTTTTTTTTAGTTTCACAGTCACTGAATTATGATAGAATTTTAAGTACTTTCCGTGATACTAATCTAAAGATTGCTTCGCTGATGACACTGCAGCCTGATGCTAGAGTTAGGGATTTGTTCACGGCGTCAGGACATTGGAATGAGAATCTTATCTGGCAACACTTTAGGCCGCAGGAGGTAAGGTATATTCTCTCTATTCCTTTACGCCAGGTTGCTTGCGATGATGCGGTTATTTGGCATTTTGAGAAGTCTGGTTTATATTCAGTAAAGAGTGGGTATCGTTTAGGCCAAGGCCCTCTGTTGGCCCAAAGCCCTTCTTCCTCGTCTCCTGAGTTAATACATAGATGGTAGAATGCTTGTTGGAATATGAAGATGCCTAGTAAGATTAAAATATTTTTCTGGAGATTGTATTTAGATCGGCTGCCCACGATGGATAACTTGTGTAGGCGGGGAATTGATTTACTGAATATATGTGTGTGCTGTGGTCGGATGGGGGAATCGAGTCTCCACTTGTTATGGCATTGTAAGCTTACGAAGGAGATTATGAGGTCTGCGGGTTTTGGGGCTATTTTATCCAAGTGCAAGGCAGATGATATTAAGTTCCTCCTCCGAGATGTGAAGGATGAGTTGGAGTGAGATCGGTTTGAGGAGTGGGTGGTGTTATTGTGGGCAATCTGGCACAGGCGGAATGAAATGAGGCAAAAGAAGGAGGTCTCGGTTGTGGGTTTGGCGGATTGGGTTGTTGGGTATCTGAACTCGTTCCGCGACTCGGATAGGAGGGGGATGGATCTGTTGGTGGGAAGGGCAAGTCGGGCTGTTTGCAGGTGGGCGACGCCGGAGTTTGATGGGTTTAAGGTGAATGTTGATGCGGCCTTTTGTCTGGAGAGTGGAACGGCGGGTGTAGGCGTGGTATGTCGTGACTCATGGGGACAGGTGGGCTTTGCAGCTGCTGTTTTCCATGAGAATGTTAGAGATGTTGATTTTGCAGAAGGATTAGCTGCTACTGTCCGTTTGAGGCTCGCTGTGGAGATGGCTATTCGACCTTTTGTGCTGGAGAAAGATTCTATGCGGGTCTTCAAGCTGCTGCAGCGTGATGTGGAGGAGATATCGGAGTTGGGGCTGCTGGTGGAGGATGCGGTGAGGGGCATTCTAGCGGGGTGGTTCGTTGGCGGTAGCTTTACGTTTCGGGAAGGCAACCGTGTTGCTCACCGTTTGGCAAGGTTGGCGGTGGAGGACAGGTGTGACCGAGTGTGGATGGAAGAAGGCCCTACGTGCGTTTTGGGCTTGTTGGCTTAGGATGGAGTGCATGAGTTTCTCGGGTGAGGCGAGCAAGGTGATCATTCTAAGCAGCTTCAGTCGCCGCCTCTGATAAGACCAATTTGTTATACACTTAGAATCTCCCAATTTGCTTATCTTAGTTGAATTCCTTGCGAAAAATGCTTTAAAATGAGTATAATATGTCTATAGGTCCTCACCGGAGCTTTGGAAGCAATTCGGGGCTAAAACGAGCAAAACCGAAGCATAAAAAGACCATTTTGCCCCTGGAGCTGTCACAGCGTCGAGACGCTAGTCATTAAGGGTCGGGACGCTGCTCAAATAAGGAAATTTCGTGGACGGCAAGCTGAAGCTGCAGCGTCGAGACGTTGCACTCATAGCGTCTCGACGCTATGTTGATCCGAGCAGATTTTTCCATATTGAAGGCATAGCGTCGCGACGCTATGTCCACAGCGTTGCGACGCTAGGCAGTTTCCAGAATTGAATTTTTCCTATTTTGGCTGGAATTTTTCCTTCTTTGAAGACCTAATTCAGCACCATTGTACCACGAATTGAAGGCCAAGAAACTCTATACATAGAGGCCTTTGGTGTAGGTTTAGAATCATCAAATCATCCCATCATCCCTTGAGTCCCAAAATTCATCAATTGTAGCCACCTTTCTCTTTACTTTTCTAGAGTTCTTTTAAGCTTTCTTAGTCCATGGGTCGGTTGATCGAGCCTCGAGCTTGGAGGTGCTTGTCTATGGCCAACTAAGCTCGGATCGTTGTAATCGGGACCTCGGTTTGTAAGTTTAATTCAATTTTATGAGATTTCCATTCTTCATTACTTAGTTAATTGTCTTTGTGATTTTAGTTCTTTTTCTATAAGTTTAGATTGTGGTAGGAAAGATTGACAACCTTGACCGCGCCCTGTCTAAATTTACTTGCTAAATCTAAGTAGCAAATAGGCTAACGTTATGATATTAAGCATGCGTCCCTTGAACTAAATGATTTAATTAATTGTAATTGTGGTTTGTTGCCCGTTGCATGTAAATTAATTCGGCTAGATCCCAATGCGGTTTAGATTAGTTAATAGGCCAATTAATTAATTTAAATTAGAATCAAACTTAGCGTTTGCATGTTTGTGATAGTTGGATCATGACTCTCGGTTTGTTGCCGGAGTACGCCGGACTTAGATAGTTAATTAAAATCAATTGATAATCGATGAATGAAATTAATCAAACTTAACACCGAGTTCAACCCCGATTACAGTGATCCTCGTGGTAAGATCAACTAACTCCGCCTTTACTTTTCTTGCATTTAATTTTCCTTATTTATTTTCTTGCCTTTACTTTATGTCTTAATCTTTTATCTATAAAACCCCCTTTTGGTTACCTCAAAAACACAAAAGAATTTAGAAATAAACCGATTGTTCCCTGTGATCGACCCCGACCACTACTGCTATAAGTTAGCTTTAGGAATCGTGGATTATAAATTTATTTGACAAGAGACCGCGACAATCTCTTCCGTCACAGCCGTTGTGCCTGAATACAGGGAAGGTTTTCTGTTTCCCTTTCTTTATCCTTATGGTTTGCATGCTTAGACTACTTTTGAGGATTTTATATGTTTTAGGTTGGGGGTGGGAGAATGTGTAGGCTAGTGGGCTCTGGGTTGAGTCTGGATGCACCTGAGCACCAGGCTAGTTTATGCATGTTGTGCCGCTATTGTTTTGCTCTGTTTGATTTGGTTGAGGCCATGCATCTGAGCATTGGACCTGTTGTTTTTTTTTATCAAAGTATGAGACTTATTGAGCCTTAAGTGGTTGAGGTTAGGTGCTGAGATTTTCATTCATGTCGATGTTTTCGTGTGCATTTATGCTTCTTCTTATGTTTTTGTTGATAGTGATGCATGTTAACGTAATTTATGAGCCTCTTAAGTTTCTCTTGAGATTTCTGACATGTTTTGAGTGTTTGGCCTCTTCCTTAGGTAGTCTTGAAGGCTTAGGTCTGTTTTATGAGTTCTATAGATCTGTTGTCACCCCGATAGGTGTAAGGTATAGCTGGGAAGTCTAAATGTTGCAATCTAGCGTGTGATCTTTGCCTAGGTGAAAAAAGAAGTCATGCCTGCTAAAATACGAGTGGTAAAACGAGGTGTGAGCATGTGTTTGGAAAGTTAAAAAAAAAAATTAAAATTATGTTTCTTGGTTTTCCATGATGAATGCATGCTTGCAAGAGTCATGAGTGATATGGGGTAAAAAGAGTTGCCTGTAGTGTGATCAGTTAGGCCAACCAAGGGTTAAACTCGGGTTATGGGTCCCTGCATTGTAGTTTGAAAGCTATTACCCCACCTTGAGAGTGTGGTAAAATAAGTAAAAGAGATTATTTCATGCAGGTCCTAGGTATGAGAATGCAACATTTTTTGTGCCTTTTAGCTTTTAGGCGAGACCTTAGTGCTAGTGTAGGGGGAAAATAGGTGGAGGAGTTTATAAGCCATTCCCAGGCTAGTAGGGGTTGCTTTAGGTGAGGCTAAGCATTCGCACGCACGAGAGTTTTCGTGGAGAAATCTTGATCTGTCTCTAATTTGTTAGCATGCTTTATTTTTCTCTCAGGCATAAGTCTTAGCATTTGGAGCGCAGGGATTCGATGTGATAAATTTCAGCTTCTGAGTTTTCAACCATCCATATTAAATTATATAGGTCTAGGCTTGCTTGAGGTTTATCAGGTTATAGGTTGGGGTGTTTAGATAGGGTATTTTGGTGTATGGTTGGGGTTAGGGTGTTTCTATTTTCTTTTGTGCTAATTTGCTGTAATTTGATTGTAATCTTGCAGGCCTAAAATGCGAGGATGGGGTTGTTTTGAGGTGGAAATGAGCCAGGCCGGAGCAAAACTACTAGCTAGTTTGGGTTTTAGGATGTTTTGTGAAATTGGTTTACTAGCGGTGTATCGGTTTAGTCCATCTCGCTGTCTGCTTAGTTTTGGTCCAATTCTTTTTTGGATTGGAGTGTTAAAAAAAAAAAAAAAAAAAAAAAAAAAAAAAAAAAAAAAAAAAAAAAAAAAAAAAAAAAAACTTTTTAAATATATTGATTTGAAAAATCTATATATTCGGTAGTAGCTTTTAGAGTAGATTATATTAAAAAAATCGGGTGTCTTTTGCTAAATAATTTTAAATTTTAAGTTTTTCGTTCAACCATATTATCCGATCTCCTATATTAATTGTAAAACTCTACTTTCTATATATATATATATATTTTTTTTTTTAATCAGAGCATAATCCAACAACATTACAATCAAATTCTCTAATAGATTGCAACCATTTTTAATTTGTAGAAACATCATATCATGATGTTTCTTTTTCTCCGAAAACATTTGTTGTAATTATTGTCTCTTCTAATACCTTAAAAAACACAATTTAGAGGAAGAAAGATATAATAATTTAAAATTGTAAATATTTTCTTTAAAGAACCTTATATATAAATATTTTAACTGTGTTTATTTTGATCATTACTTCTAAATCTTAGCAATTTGGTATTAATTTCCCAAACACTATACATACTTTGTTTTTCATTTTTAAAATTGAAATTTATCAATTTTTAAAGTTTCGAGTCCAATATCTTTGGCGCGATCCTTTGGTTTATTTAGCTGGAACAAAATGAAACAAAATGACCGAATTTTTCATGATAGACCAAAATTTTTTATTTGAGACAAAGTTGAGAATATGTCCAAAGTTTTGACAAGAATTCACATGACAATTTAACTTTGACTTACAAATTGATACTATATATATATATATATATTTGACAACGTAAGAAAGGTGGAGGAATTTGAATCACATATCTCTTTGATTTGAAGTTAGAATCTTCTCATTTTGAATCTAAATTCATACCTATACAAATTATACATCTTTTTTTTTTTTTTTTCTCTTTGCAAACTCCAGGAGACTCAGCTATCTCCTTCGATTTATTTTTTTTACGTTTTTTTTTTTATAATTTATCTCTTCTTCTTCTTCTTCTTTTCATATTTGACCAATTGCTGCAACCCTTTTTTAAATTCGGTAACCTCCACCCTTTTCTCTTCTTCTCTTTCATTTCTTCTTTTTCATCTTCTTTAGAAACACCCTTTCTTTTCTTTCTTTCTTTTTTTTTTTTTTTTTTAAATTACATTTGAGTGAGTAGTGTAAAAATTTAAGAGGAATTAAAAAGAGAGGAAAACTAGTAATAGTAATAGATAATTATATTATGATTATTTTATTTTGGTTGTGTGTTATTTATCATACATAAAAGACAATACCACAACTCCTTAATATTGTGAAGATGGGAGGGAAGTGAGATACTAGTTTGGGTAGTCGATGACAGGATCAAAAGATATGAGCACAAATGGTGGCCACGGAAGTATTAATTTATGTGGCAAAAGCTTAGCCACATATGTCCAAGCAATTCCATCGCTGCGTACAGCCACCACCACAAGATGAACTAATTTTTCTCCTTTCTCCAACGGCTGGATTGTACCATTATATTCACCACTTCCTTGAACTCTAGACTTTGCCCTGTTTGATTGTTATGCACTTCCACTGCAATCCTTCCATCTCCTTGCACCCGACTGCAATGGATATCGATAATTGGTTCTGGAGGACCCACAGGTGGTGGAACTTCTTCTCATCCACTACTCATTATAATACCTTTTATTGATACTAGTCTTTTAACACGTGCTTTGCACGTGAATATCCAATTATTTTATCATATTTTATGATATTATCATTTCATTTTACCATATATTAATATTATTTTTTTAAAAACGTTGAGCATGTATCTAACTTTTGTATCATTTATACTTCAATATAATAAATGATTTATAAAGTAATATTTCTCAAACAACACTATTTCACAATTTATAAAAAAAAGGAAATAATAGTTTGCTAGACTTTTTTATGCTTCAGTGAGAAGAAAACTGAGAGAGAAAGGAAAAAAAAAAACATAAAATTTTAAGTCTTTTTTTTTCTTTTATAAACCTATGAAGTTCAAAATTATTAAAATTTTGAAACTTTTAAATTTTTATTATATAATTAAAGATAAATTCATAAATTATTTTACAATTAATTTTTAAGAATATATTGACAAAAATTGTAATATTCTATCTTTCCACATCCTTGTATTAAAGAGTTGAGAGAGCTATTTATATGGTTGTATAGAGAATTTCAAAAGTCTTGAAATTTCATTATTAATTATAATATAAGACAAATTCATAAAATTTAAAGATAAATTTATTTCCAAAAAATAAAATTTAAAGATAAACTCATAAACTTTTAGAATTTATACAAAATAAATGATAAACTTTTCCTATTAAAGTTATTCCTATTATAAAGATTCACATTAAAAAAAGAAAATAATTATTAGATTATACTTTCTCAAGAGTCCGAGAGAAAATAATGAGAAGAATGAGAGCGAGAAAAAAGTGGAATTTGAAGAATTTAAGAAAGTATTTCAAAAAAGTGGAAAGGGAGTGAGAGAAATGAAAGGCAAATGAAAATTTTGATAGTTACGCTTAACTTCAATTGGTAGGATATCATCTTCAAGCTTTTGTTTTCACATATCTTCAAGTTTTTTCTTAAATTACAAATTTACAAAGGATCAACATTATTGTAAAAAAAAAAATGTTAGATAAAGTAATCCAAACAATTATTCAAAAAAAAAAAAAAAAATCCAAACAAAACAAAAATTATTATAAGACAAAGCAAGACAATGAATAAAAGAAGAAAGACAAACCTTTTTCAAAAAAAAAAGAAAAAAAAAAAGAAGAAAGACAAACCTACACATCATATCATATATATCATAGAAAATTCAAATGCTTGTAGATAAATGTTGAAGAGAGCTCTATTTATAGTTGTAGGAGATAAAAGTTACAAAACATTTGAAATTTCACCGTTAAACATACTTATAATAAACTCATAAATTTTAGTAATTAAATTATAGAAATAAATATATAGAACTTTTCATATTCTAACTTCTCAAATATTTACCTTTGGTATTTATTAAATTAAAGAAAACCTACATGGGTAGGTTATATATAAATGTGAGAATGTGAAAAGATGTTAAATAATCAATGTTAATTTAATTGTGTATTTGTAATTAAATTAAATAATAATAAGTGATAAAACAATTCAAAAAATATATAATTAATTAAAAAAAATAGAAACTATTAGTTGTACGTTGGTGTGTAGTTTTTTTTTTTTTTTTTTTTTTTTTTTAAATTTTAAAATAATATTTTAAATGTTATTTTATGATTAGTGGCATGCTTTGTAAATGTAAGATTTGATAAAGGGGTAAAATAGTCTAAAAATGATTCTCCTCCTTAACCACTTTTTAAGGTAGTAAGATAAGATAAGATACTTTGAAGATACTTTTGTAACTGTGATTTGCACTTGAATATAGAGAAGGAGTTAGAAGGAGTTAGATATTTATAGTTGTGGTTGAACCGGCCTAGACATTGATATCATCAAATTTAATTTGTGGGACTTGGATATAAAGGAATCTTGTATGTGAACCTCATCAATTAAAACGGGGTCTAATATGCCGACTTTTATATAGGGTAAGAGATAGCTTCGAATCCAATTCCTTTATTTGGATCATGCTTCCACTCTTTTAATCGTCGTAATTTTGCTTACAAAAAACGAGTTGGTTTGTATCTCTCCCATTACATTTCATGTCATGAGGCAACAAATTAAAGTCGGTTAAGGCACTCTACTAAGCTAACACATATAAACTATATATACCTAAACTCAATGATGTAATAATATTTTAGATTGAGTTCCATGAAGGAAAAAAGTACATAAATGGGAAATTAACATCCACATAAATTAATGTATTTGCTTGAATGATTATACTAGAAAAATTTTCAATTAAAAATAAATTTTAGCTACCTTTTTTTTAACGTGTTGTGGGACGATATCACATTCTTTATACATAAACAACTTCTAAGCCCAAATCGGTTTTCGCATATTGTTTTAATTCTTTTTAAAAAGTAGTTTTATTTTGATTTTTGGTGCAAAATATGACACCGTAAAATATTTTGGCCACACGACTACATTTAAAATATCTCTTTTCGAGGACGTCAATCCCTCTACATCACAAATACATGGCAGCAAATGGGTATATGGAAAAATCAGATTTTCGGCTCGAGAGTTATTTGTGTATCGAGAAGGTGTTAGCACCCCACACTCTTTTAGATAAGATTTGGATGTATGAAATAGTGGCATGACTTGAATTCAATTAAAAAATTATAAAATAGTGGTTGCATACAATTAGGGTTTAATGAAATTTTGGGACTAAAAGGCCTTAATTGATTTTGAGTTAAAATCAGGGGTAAAGTGAAGGAAGCTCTTCATATGTAATCTTATATTCTATAGCATTAAGAAGGAAAAGGTGTACATGAATGGAAGTAAATTAAACTATTTCATGATTTTTTATTTTATTTTATTGTAGTTATTTATTTATTTTTTAGTTTAGTACACGACAAAACTAAAAGACAAGAAGATGCTAATTAGAATTAGGGCTAGCTAATGTGCGACTGTCCCTAATTAGAATTTTAATTCTCTCTTATCTCAAATATAAAATAAAAAAAATGGTTATTCTCTCTTGAATATGTGGTATTGATTCCAATAAAAGAAAAAGAAAAATAAAATTATTGTCTAAAAGGCTAAAGTATGGGATAACGATTTCATTTTTAAATTTTAATTTGTAGATATTACTCTTATTTATTAATAAATAATTTTTGTGTTCTTTTTGTTACATTTTTATAGAAACAATACTTTTAAATTCATAACTAAGATTACTGATGTCCACTTAAATTAAAGATATATATTGTTTGATAGATATAAATATTAAATATTTGAGAGTTCAAAAGTTTAAAACCAGTTTGAGATATTAAATGTTAGTATTTAGATAGGTAAGAGATACAAATAAGTGTTTGTGAATTAAATTTGTGTTTATATGAGAGAAGATAAATGCACTATATTAGGAGGATATATGTGGAAAATGTTGAAACCATAATTTCCACATTTCCATGCCTAATTTAAAGTTTGAAGGTTAAAAAATTTATTTGAAAGGAGAGCATTACAATATTATTTGTTGGATGTTATGAATTGTGTGACTGAAAATTTTGGATCAATAAGAAAGCATCAAGTGCAACTTTAGAAAAATTAAAGTCTTTTATGAGAACGGATGTTATGAATTCGTAGCTATCTCTTACGCTATGAAAATGGACCCTATTTAGAGCTCGTTTTAATTGATGAGGTTCACATACAAGATTCCATTATATCCAACAAGTGCCAGAAATTAAATTTGAGGATATATATATCAAAATGTGTAGAGTTGAACGACAACTATAAATATATATGGTACTCCTTCTCCTCAATATTCAAGAGGAAATCAGGTACGGTTAGAAAGTATCAATAAAAGGTATTATAATGAGTAGTGGAAGCGCAGTAGTTGCAGCAGCTGCGGGTGCTGAAGAAGCGATAACAGATATCCATAGCACGTGGGCGCGAGGAGTTGGACATGATGCAGTGCACAAGTATAAGCAGGAGTCAGGGAGAAATTTGAAGTTCCAGGTGGTGCGGAATGGTACAAGTCAGCAGTTGGTGGGCGGAAACATCTTACTTCATCTTGTGGTGGTTGTACTCGACGATCATGGAATTGCTTGGACATACGTGACTAAGTTTTCGGCAGTTCCATCCATACCGTGGCCAAGAGTGGATGTGCTCATATCTTTTGATCCTGTCATCGGGTATCCGATCCCAAAGTAATATTTGACTTCTCTCCCATCATCTTGACAATATTAGAGTTGTGTCGTATTGTCTTTTATCTATGGTAAATAAATCAGACACATTAACCAAAATAAAATAATGATAATATAATTATCTATTACTATTACTATTACTATTACTATTTTTACTCTCTTTTTAATTCCTCTCAAATTTTTACACTACTCACTCAAATGTAATTTTTTTTTTTAAGAAAAGCATAATTATAAATTGTACTAATGATGAATTTTTTAAATATAATATATTATTTTGTAATAGTCTATTCTAAAAAGACAAATAAAATTAGAATATTATAAGAATATATATATATATATATAAGGGGCAGCTATAAACAACCATATTTAATGAAACGTTTTGAAAAAAGATCATATGTGTTTTTCTATGAATAAATGGCCAATTTTTAAATTTAGAAAGATTCAATAAAAAACCAATGGACTAAAATGCCCCCTTTGAAATTTAGAAGCCATGAGTATTTAAATCTAAATAATGTATAATCTCTTGGGGATAAAAAATTATCTTAACGACAAAAACTTATAAAAAAAAATTCAAAATTCAAATTTAGAAGAAATCGGGAGGAAAAAAAATGTTAATAGCACCATGTTAATAAAAATTTAACTTTCAAATTTAGAAGAAATCGGGGTGCTTTTCTTCATGTTTCGTTTGGATAACTTTTCTATGCGAATAACAAACAAACAAAAAAAAAAAAAGAATGTATATGTATCAATTAATAATTAACATTCAAATGAAGTGAAATCAAGATATATAGAAAAAATTTGAATAGAGTTGGTGTTTAATTTATTACTAAATTAATGCGATCAGCCAACTACTTGAACCTTTTTTACAACGGAACGACTTGAAATTGATCCAAAATAGCAATGAACTATCACAATGGCATCAAATTGAAGCTAGAGGAGAAGGTTGTTAAAATTTAAGTTTGAATGATAAAATAATTTGAAAAGTAGCGTTCTTCAAATTAGTTTAACTATTACCTTATATTTCTCCATATAAGGTAAAACTGAAGTAAATGTTGAAATCAAAACAGGGGAAAAAAAATACTTGAGGCATGATAGTATAGTATATAAAATAAATAAATCGTGATAGCTCATGGCTTTTATTAACTTTGCTATACATCAAAGAAAAAATAAAGAAAAAAAAAGGACTAAATGAACACTCCACAACATTCAAAAAGCATAACGGAAGCATAAAAATCCAAGTTTTTTGGGTGCTCAACTGAACCTAACCATAATAATTTCAGAAGATATGTTGAATTTAACTATGTTAAAGATGATGATGGATAAACCCCAATATATGAAAATTTCCCACCCAACCCACAAAGGAAAAATATATAAATTTCTTTTCTGCAAATCAATTACGCTTCGTTTGGCGAATGAATTTTGCAGGAAATTATTTTAAATTCCAAGATTTTAAAAGATGGAAATGATTTTAAATTCCTATTTGTGTTTGGAACCAAAATAATTCGAAATCACTAAAATTAAAATCTCATGTTTGGATGCTCACGAGAAATGAAAAGAAAGTATAACATTTTACTATTATGCCCCTTATAATTTTGCAGGAAACTTTTTTTTGATTGATTTCTTCTCTAACCAGTGTATGAAAACATAAAAAAGAAAAAAAGTATACATATAGATGGAGAAAAAAAATTGAATCAATATATAAAAAGGAAAAAAAAAAAAAACAAATTGGTAGTTGAGTATAGTGGGAGTCATAAATTAATAATAATAATAAAAAAAAGCTTTATGGGTAAAATTGGAAACATAATTTTTTAACTTTGAAATCCTGCAAAATCCGACCATTTTGGAGTGGAAAATTTTGTTAAGAGAAGGGGCAACAAGAAAAGTGGCTAAAAATAAATAGTTGGCTTGAAAAATGGCTACACAAGTTTATAAATTAAATAGATCGGCTTGAAAAATGGCTACACAAGTTTATAAATTAAATAGATCGCTAAACGATTTTATGATTAATAAATTTCTATTTGTAGAAGACAAAAAATGTCCCCCAACAAACTGTCTAAGGTGTTCTTAACGTTTAAAATTAAAATAAGAGTTTATGAGAGAGAATATCCCAAAAAAGTTAAAGAAATTCTAGGAAGCTTGAAACTAATTTGAAAAAATAAGAGTTTAAGAGAGAGAATATCCCAAAAAAAGTTAGAGAAATTCTAGGAAGCTTGAAACTAATTTGAAAATCTAGAGAAATCCCAACAAAATTCCACAACCCAGAAACCAAAAAACCTCAAGAACTGAAAAAGCTACTTCCTCCTTCCATTTTCGGCCAACAAAAATCACAACCGGCCACATATTAGACTTGCATTCAGCATATCAACAAAATATTTTGGCCACACAACTACATTTAAAATATCTCTTTTCGAGGACGTCAATTCCTCTACATCACAAATACATGGCAGCAAATGGGTAATATGCAAAAATCAGATTTTCGACTCGAGAGTTGTTTGTGTATCGAGAAGGTGTTAGCACCCAACACGTTTTTAGATAAGATTTGGATGTATGAAATAGTGGCATGACTTGAATTCAATTAGAAAATTATAAAATAATGGTTGCATACAATTAGGGTTTAATGAAATTTTGATTTGAGTTAAAATCAGGGGTAAAGTGAAGGAAGCACTTCATATGTAATCTTATATTCTATAGCAATAAGAAGGAAAATGTGTATATGAATGGAAATAAATTAAGGAGGCTTTGCACAGATAGCAAAAACCGGCAAAAGTATTGCAAAAATAGCAAAAAAAAATAAAATTATTTGCAGAAATAGCAAAAAATACGTTAAATTACGAAAATACCCTTAGTATCTCCAATAGTCTATCAGTCCCTATTATTGATAGTCACTGATAGACTTCGATTAATGGAAGTCTATCAGTGATAAATACTGATAGACTTTGATGATAAGTTTCAATTAATCGGAGTCTATTAGTGATAGACACTGATAGACTTTGATGATCATAATCTATAAGTTTTTATCGTGTTTAATTCAAGCCTATCAGTGATAGTCGCTGATAGAAAACAATTTAATTCAAGGCTATTAGTTCAGTTTAATTCAAGGCTATCAGTTTCTATCCACCAGTTTAATTTAAGTCTATCAGTAATAATTACTAATAGAAAACCGTTTAATTCAAGGTTATCAGTTTCTATCACTGATAGAAATCAATTTAATTCAAGACTATTAGTTTCTATCACTGATAGAAACCAATTTAATTGAAGTTTATCAGTTTCTATCAGAAATCAATTTAATTAAAGTCTATTGACTTGTATCACTGATGGAAATTAGTTTAATTCAAATCTATCATTTTCTATCGATGATAGAAATCAGTTAATTGAAGTCTATCAGTTTCTATCTCGGATAGAAATCAGTTAATTATCAATTAATTGAAGTCTACCAATGATTGTTACCGATAGAAATCAATTTAATTGAAATCTATCAGTAAAGTACTTTGCATTGCAATCATCTCGGTAATTAGAAACTCATCCATAATTATTATACTACAATCATAAATTGAACAAAAAATTTAAGTCTCTTGTGGTAATTAGAACATAAAATCCAAAAATAACCATTACGAACAAGCGACTCTCAATCAACAAATATAATTTTTAAAGCCTAGCACCCAAACTTCGTGACCACCACCATAAAATTGCTATTCTTGTATTCTTTGTATTTCATTATCTATCAATTATAGTCCGTGATAGACTTCAATCAGTGATAGTCAGTGACAGAATACAATTAACCGGAGTATATCAGTGATATACTTTGATATACTTATACAAACTGTAACACCGCTAATTTAAGGAAAATTTTAATTTCCCCAATTGTTAGTTAATTTGACCGAGTGTTGGTTAATTAAATTGATTTTGGAGGAAATATTTGTAGTGCAAATTGGCTTGGATAAATTATTTGAGTTGAGGTGGCAATTTTGTAATTTCATTGTCTTTTAGCCAAGCCATTGAACCCTAATGTTCTTTTAGCCACAAGAAGCCCTAGGATTTTGAGCCAAGCCACTTCCCCATCTTCTCCTTCTTCCCCTCTCTTCACGATTTTTCAGCCTCTTTCTCCTCCATCCTTCACGTTTTTTTTCCTTCTCTTCAACAGCTCGCCTCTCGTTCCGTTGCTGCCGCCCGTGCTTTAGCTCCGTCCGGTGTTCGTGGTGTCACCGGCGACGGGTTTTGTTCGCAGCAGGTCGTTGGCGTCGGCGTCAGTGCAGCACCAGTCGCAAAGGGCGTTTTTCCGGCAGGTTACAGCGTTTTCAGGTAGTGTTTTAACGATTTGGTGCGTGGGTATGGTTCCTCTTGCGCGTTTTCTTGTCTCAATCGCCCTCGATCTTTCTTCCAATCTCTCGTTGTCTCTGTTTAGCAGTGTTTTCTGGCGATTCTACACCTGAAGCTCGCGGCCAGCAGTGTTTTCGCGTGGATCGTCGTTTTCCTTTGGCGTTCTGGCGAGCTTTAAGCGTGGGTAAGTTTGTTTGAGTGTTATAGTGGTTGATTATTACGTTTAATCGAATACCCATTCGTTATTTACGTCGTTCAGCGAGCTTTCCTCTTCAATTTGAGCGATTCGAATAGTGGTTCTTCACGTTCCAGCAGCTCCAAGCATATTCAGGTTGTGGGTAAATGAGATTTGAAGTTTTGGGTGTTTTGTTTATGTTAGAAGAGTACCCATTAATATTAGTTATTTATTTCTAGGTACCCACAACGTTTGAAGGCCCAATCGTCGAGTTGGAGCGATTTTTAGAACTTGGACAACAAGTTTCAGTGTGAGTTTGAGTAATTTTTGGGTGCTTAACGTCTCTAAGTTTATTGGCTCCTTGTTGAATGCTTGGATTAATCTCCTATTGATTTGGGAATTCTTTTCCCCTCTTGGTGTAGTTTAAATAAAGGCCTTGGGAGCTAAGGAGTTAATTTAGAATTCATCAAGCATCGTTAGCTAGGTAAGTAGCCATTTGGAATAAATTCTATGCTTTAAACCCATTTTAGTTGAGAATGGTTTATACTAGCATGAGTTGGATTTAATCCTTAAGTTGCCCCTTTGAATTTAAGTAGCTATTTGGATTCAAATTTCCATGTTTTAGATTCATTGTATGGTAGCTGGATATGGTAAGTAGCTTTTGGACATGACATAGTTGCTTTTGGAATCGTTGTATGCTTAATGGTAGTGAAATGAAGTATTGGATGAGTTTTCATGCTTGGGTCTAATTCTCCTTGGAATGTTGTATGCTTGAACATGATTTAAGTGTTGCTTACTTGGACATGACTTAAGTGTTGTTATGCTTGTAGAATTAAATAAGTGTGGTATGTTGTGTTGAGTTGTGAAGCATGACAACGATATGAGGACCTTTTAGTTTTCTGTGACGTCTTCTGATTCACTACTAAGTATGTTTGGAATGATTCTTGCATGACTGTTTCTGGATTTTGTTTATGATACTGGAGGATGGGCTGAATGTTTATTGGAGTTGTGATTGAAGTTTGGATGTGAGATCTGACTCGTTGTGTCCATAGAAGTGCTTCATTCCTGTTTCCAGGTGCTAGAAAAATTTTGGGTTCCCTATATGTATGTTGTTATGTTGCCGAATTTTCGGTAGCATCATAGCGGTTTAGGGACCATAATTGTCTTCGAGGGAAGGCGTAGAATAGGGATCTCAACTACGTTTTAGGGCCTCCGGTAGACTTACTAAATTCCTTAAGTCTTCCGTAGCTAGAGTGTGTTCCTCCCCCATCTCAGGACTGATAGAACCTAGTTGCCAGGCACATTTGCGTGTGTTCTATCAGTTGGCTGTTAGAGCTTAGTTCCAGGCACGCTGGCATGCGCTCTCTCAGTTCAGGACAGTGTAGAGTTATGATCAGGCACATTGTTTGTGCGCCAGTTGGCACCAGGCATGTTTACATGCGTCAGTTACTCCACCGTATTCTATGTTTATATTTCAGGGGTGTTGTGATGGGATAGGTATAGTTCTGCTAGAGGTGCCCAACTAGTCTCTAGTTTACTTGCCTTACCCGACTGACCCACACAACACTCTAGTTGGCACAGGTTGGGGACAGGTCATCACCCTAGACAGAGCATATTTATGTGATCAGTTGTGGCCCTAGGGTTAAAAACCTGAATGTTTATTCCAGTTAGGTCCCTATGTCGCTAAGACCCAGAAATTCAGAAATTCAGTTTCAAGTGTGGCTTATTAGGACTGATCCTAGTGTAGGGACCCCAGACTCAATTAGGGCCTCAGATGGACTTAAGGATCCTTAAGTCTTACGTTAGCTAGAGTGTCTTTCCTTCCTCATCTCAAGACTGGTAGAACTCAGTTTGACAGGCATGTTATTGTGCGTTCTATCAGTTGACTGTTAGAGCCCAGCTTCAGGCACGTTATCGTGCGCTCTCTCAGTTCAGGACGGTGTTGAGCTTATGATCAGGCACGTTATTCGTGCGCCAGATGGCACCAGGCATGTTTTCATGCGTCAGTTGCTCCACCGTATTTTATGTTCACATATCAGGGGTGTTGTGTTGGGATAGGTGTAGTTCTGCTAGAGGTTGCCAGCTAGCCTCTAGTTTACTTTCCTTAACCGACTGACCCACACAACGCTCTAGTTGGCACAGGTTGGGGATAGGCAAACACCCTAGGCAGAACGTCTCATGTACTCAGTTATGGCCCTAGGGTTAGAAACCCGAATGAATGTTTTCAGTTAGGTCCCTATGATGATAAGACCTAGAATCAAGTTTCATGCTATTAGATCTCATGTTATCAGTTTTAACCCTTAAGTGGGCTACTTACTGAGTATATTCTTATATACTCACCCATGCTACATGACTTTCCTTTTCAGGTGGTACTTGATGACATTAGGCGAGTGGCGAGAGCAGTGGCTTGGCTAGGCTATGGGATGCAGCTGCAAATCATGTCTCTAGAAGTCTAGGATCGAGTTTCCTAGTTTCATGCTTTCAAATGTCATTAGTTTTCAACTTTACGAAAATTGCCTGTCATGTTTGGACTATTCTGTTATTGTAAACTGATTTAAGGTTTGGGTCCAGTTTATTAAATAAAAGATTTTTATCTATGGTCTCTTCCGCCTTTAAAGTTTTAAAAGTTTTACGTTTTCATGCATGTAGTAGCGACCCCTTTGTATGTTTTTATTCCCTTTTTAGTCGGGTCCTTACACAAACACTCACCAAAATTGCTATTTTTGTATTCTTAGCATTCTTGAATTAAAAAGAAGGTCAACAAGAGCTTAGTTCAATTGGCATAAAGTTACAAATAAATAAAAAGAAGAAGAAACAATCATAACAATACCTCTCAACATCATAAAAAGCAAAGCAAATCAAAAAAGAAGAAGAAAATGAACAAAACAATAAGGGAAAAAAAATACAAGATTAAAAAGAAAATGAGAAATTGTGCGACCAAAACGAAAAAGAGAAATTGTGCGGCAGAAGAACCATGGGAAGAAAGGGAAAACCAAAAGCACAATAAGGGGAAAAAAATACAAGATTAAAAAGAAAAGGAGAAATTGTGCGACCAAAACGAAAAAGAGAAATTGTGCGGCAGAAAAACCATGGGAAGAAAGGGAAAACCAAAAGCACAATAAGGGGAAAAAAATACAAGATTAAAAAGAAAAGGAGAAATTGTGCGACCAAAACGAAAAAGAGAAATTGTGCGGCAGAAGAACCATGAGAAGAAAGGGAAAACCAAAAGCAAGAGAAAGAACCCACTCCAATTACTCTAGAATATTTCAAAAAACAATAAGGGAGGGCAAAACGGGAATTATCAAAAATTTTTGCCATATTTGCAATTCTTTTTGCCTTGTGCTAAATTTGTTATTATATATAATTAATTTGCCTCCCACTGCAATTACTCATAAATTAAACTATTTCATGATTTTTTATTTTATTTTATTGTAGTTATTTATTATATTTTTTTTTGGTTTAGTACACGACAAAACTAAAAGACAAGAAGATGCTAACTAGAATTAGGGCTAGCTAATGTGCCACTGTCGCTAATTAGAAGTTTAATTCTCTCTTATCTCAAATATAAAATGAAAAAAATGGTTATTCTCTCTTGAATATGTGGTATTGATTCCCATAAAAGAAAAAGAAAAAGAAAATTATTGACTAAAAGGCTAAAGTATGGGATAACGATTTCATTTTTAAATTTTAATTTGTAGATATTACTCTTATTTATTAATAAATAATTTTTGTGTTCTTTTTGTTACATTTTTATAGAAACAATACTTTTAAATTCATAACTAAGATTACTGATGTCCACTTAAATTAAAGATATATATTGTTTGATAGATATAAATATTAAATATTTGAGAGTTCAAAAGTTTAAAACCAGTTTGAGATATTAAATGTTAGTATTTAGATAGGTAAGAGATACAAATAAGTGTTTGTGAATTAAATTTGTGTTTATATGAGAGAAGATAAATGCACTATATTAGGAGGATATATGTGGAAAATCTTGAAACCATAATTTCCACATTTCCATGCCTAATTTAAAGTTTGAATGTTAAAAAATTTCTTTGAAATGAGAGCATCAGAATATTTGTTGGATGTTATGAATTGTGTGGCTCAAAATTTTGGATCAATAAGAAAGCATCAAGTGCAACTTTAGAAAAATTAAAGTCTTTATGACAACCGATAGATTTTGTGATGCATTTTACAATTTGTGTGTGATGTATAATTATTCAAATTAGTGTACAATTTTTTTTAAAAAAAAAACAATACTTGATTGTATAGTATGTAGGTATTTTCCAGCACATCATCATTCAAATGTTAACGACTAAGAGAAAGAAAGGTAGAAAATAAGATTCTTTTTTTTTTCTCTCTTAGTTATCTCATTTCAATGGTGATGTGTGTAAAGGAGATATACCTACAGACCATTGAAATGTTATCAGGAGAAATATAAATACTTATCAGGGAGAATACCTATATATGTTGTGCAACCAAGTATTTTTTTAAAAAAAAAAATAAAATAAAATTGTACACTAATTTGAATAATTATACATCACACACATAATACTAAAATAAAATTCAAAGTCACACTTGTAAATTACACCACAAAATCTATTCGTTGTGTCATAAAGACTTCAATTTTTCTAAAGTTACACTTCATGCATGTTTTCTTATCGACAACAACCAACAAATATTCTGATGCTCTCGTTTCAAAGGAATTTTATAACATTCAAACTTTAAACGCGTGTGGAAAAGTTATTGTTCAATTAAGATAGTGGAACAGATCCCAAATAAAGGAACTGAATTCGTAGCTATCTCTTACGCTATGAAAGCCGACCTATTTAGACCTCGTTTTAATTGGTGAGGTTCACATACAAGATTCCATTATATCCAACAAATCCCAGAAATTAAATTTGACGATATCAATGTGTAGAGTTGAACGACAACTATAAATATATATGGTACTCCTTCTCCTCAATATTCAAGAGGAAATCAGGTACGGTTAGAAAGTATCAATAAAAGGTATTATAATGAGTAGTGGAAGCGCAGTAGTTCCACCACCTGCGGGTCCTGTAGAACCGATTATCGATATCCATAGCATATGGGCGCAAGGAGCTGGAGAGAATGCAGTGTCAAAGTATAAGCAGGAGTCTGGGCGAAATTTGAAGTTCCAGGCCGTGCTGAATGGTACTCGTCAACAGTTGGAGGGCCTCAGAATATTACTTCATCTTGTGGTGGTTGTACTCGACGATGATCATGGAATTGCTTGGACATATGTGACTAAGTTTTCGGCAATTTCATTGTGGCCGACGCCACCAGTGGATGTGCTCATATCTTTTGATCCTGTCATCGAGTACCCGATCCCAAAGTAATATTTGACTTCCCTCCCATGATCTTGACAATATAAGGATCGGAGTTGTGGTTTTGTCTTTTATCTATAGTAAATCAGACACAACCAAAATAAAATAATGATAATATAATTATCTATTACTATTACTATTACTATTACTATTTTTACTCTCTTTTTAATTCCTCTCAAATTTTTACACTACTCACTCAAATGTAAATTATAAATTGTACTAATAATGAACTTTTGAAATATAATATATTGTTTTGTAAAAGTCTATTCTAAAAAGACAAATAAAATTAGAATATTAAAAGAAAATAAAATTAAACAAATAATCTATAATATCTATAATATATCTATAAGGGGCAGCTAGATAAACGACGATATTTAATTAAACGTTTTGAAAAAAAGATCATACGTGTTTTTCTTTGAATAAATGGCCAATTTTTAAATTTAGAAAGATTCAATAAAAAAGCAATGGACTAAAATGCCCCCAATGAAATTTAGAAGCCATGAGTATTTAAATCTAAATAATATATAATCTTGGGGATAAAAATTATCTTAACGACAAAAACTTATAAAAAAATTCAAAATTCAAATTTAGAAGAAATCGGGAGGGAAAAAAATGTTAACAGCACATGTTAATAAAAAATTTAACTTTCAAATTTAGAAGAAATCGGGGTGCTTTTCTTCACGTTTCGTTTGGATCACTTTTCTATGTGAATAACAAACGAAAAAAGAACGTATATGTATCGATTAATAATTAACATTCAAATGAAGTGAAATCAAGATATATAGAAAAAATTTGAATATAGTTGGTGTTTAATTTCTTACTAAGTTAATGTGATCAGCCAACTGCTTGAACCTTTTTGATAACGGAAGGACTTGAAATTGATCCAAAATAGTAATGAACAATGACATCAATTTGAAGCTAGAAGAGAAGGTTGTGAAAATTTAAGTTTGAATGACAAAATAATTTGAAAAGTAACGTTCAAATAGTTTAATTATTACCTTATATTTCTCCATATAAAAAAAAACAAACAGAGGAGAAATCAAATTTGAACGTAAAAAGTGGTTTGGTCAATGAAAAAATTTTAACAGAAAATCTTAAGTGGAAAGAGAAAAAGGAAAAAAAAATAGAAAAGAGAAGTGATAAAATTAGTAAAAGAATAAAAAAAGAAAGGGTGAATATGTAGAAAAAAATAAAAAATAAAAGATTTAACCATGTAGGTTAATCGACCCCATGTCACATAATGAGGAGTCTCATTACACCGGAAACATCCCATACTTACTCGTGTGCAAGGGAGCATGACTTCAAATTTTTAGATTTAATAGTGAGGAGGGAGGTTTTATTTCAAGATTTCATCCATTTATTTGGGACCCTTATTTGACACCTAAGATCTGTTAATTGGAATAATTTTCAATTTATTATATGATATTTGATTTTTATCAAAATTATTTAGATTGTTAAACATTATTACCTCCTTTCCTAATAAAAAGTTTTTTCCTATTCTCATTTACACTTTATTTTTGTATAAGTAAAATGTGTTGGTTCACATATTAATAAAAATTTCTTTCTCATTTATAGAGTATTTTGTGTATGTTAAATGTATTTTATCACAAATTAAATAAAAATTACTTGTTACAACTATTGAATATTTTAGGATTATATCGCTTGCCATATCACTAATATATATACACACATAATCTGTAATTTCATGAACTTGTATATTTTAATATACATACATAGTCTGTATTTACTCGATGACCTCTATCATTTACATCCTAATAATCATACTATCATTTTTATCACAACATTATAATTTTGTGCACACGACTGTATTCTGTACTATTGGATCTACAAAGTGTTTAAAGACACAGGCGATGTTTATTGTATAATTGCAACATTGCAAGAATGTACTATTTTTTTTTTTTTTTTTTTTTACAATTGCAAGAATGTACTATAATTGAATATAACAACCTCTTTTGCATCTAAAGTGTATTTGTGGGCAATTTCATACCACATAATTATTTCATGCATTTAAACATTAAATATTAATGCATCCCAAACTCATTTGGATTAATCTGATAGCAATTGGATAATCAATTTTTTGGATTTGGCCATATTTCATTATTGTTTTTCCCTGACATTTTTCAAAATGACAATATAGTGTATATATATGGCCATTTATAACAATTTCCCTTATTATTTACAATTTCCAATGTGTACCTTAATGAGTCTTTTTTTTAGTACACCTTAATGAGTCTTAATTATGTGGACTTGGAAAAATAAGCTTGCTCTCTGTTAAGTAGTACTATGTGGGCCAAGAAATTATTAGGGAAAAATACACTTTTGGTCCCTGAGGTTTGGGTTAGGTTTCATTTTGGTCCTCGAGTTTTCAAACTCAACAATTTAGTCCCTGAGTTTTGGTTTTAGTTTCATTTTAGTCCCTCCATCTACTTTTCCGTTAAAAACTAACAGACAAATGACGTGGCACTATTTTTTTTATTAAAAAAATTATTTTTTTTAATTTTAAAAAATAAAAATAATAAAAATATTATTTATTTTTATTTTTATTTCTTTATCTCATCCTCTCCCCCTTCTTCCTCCTCTTTCTTCTTCATCCTTTTCCTCTTTTCTTCCAGTCACCAGTGCCGCCTCCCGCCGGCCGTCGCCGCCGCCGCCGCCGGTCGACCGCCAACCAGAATTATCTATTTTTTTTTTCACTTCCTTTCTTCCTCTTTCTTTCTTCTCCTTTCCTTCTTTCTTTTCTTTTCTTTCTTCTTCTTGAAACCCCATTCAATTCCGTCCACAGAGGGAGGAGGAAATGAGCTTATCTTGATCACCGACAGTCGAAATTACCACATCATCCAGATTTATCGCCTTCACCAAACTCTCGTGGTCGAACATATCGCCCTGCAACTCAATCGAAACATTTCTGTTTCTTTTCAGCACTTCTCGCAACAGAGAGATCCAAATAAAACACGAAATCGAAACGAAAACACACCAAAAATCATCAAATACTGCTGTATGTGCAACTAATTTGAAGAAATTTAAGAAATTTCAGCACTTCTCGCAACAGAGAGATCCAAATAGAACACGAACCAGCGAAACCCACCGTCGACGAATGAACCAGCGAACCCTCAAACGCCCACCGCCGACGAACAAACTTGCGAATCGCGCCGTCGAATAGTTCGTGAGCTTCAGATCTAGAACCACGCGTCAGATCTGTTGAGTTTGTGGCCACCGTCGAAGACTTCGTGAGGTTTCAGTTCAAGAAAAAAAAAAGCCCGCCGTTCGCTGGAGTATTATCGAGAGAGAGATCGGTTTCCCTTGCTGTCGAAAAAGCTGGCGGTTTGCCAGCGAGAGAGATCTGCGGCTTCCGGCAAGTCTGTGACCGACTACGAACCCAGATCTGAACGAGCGGCGAACGCCCTGCAAGCGAACGACTGCAAACGAGCGACGACGAATGGCCTGCAAACTAGCGGCGAACGACGTGGGCGAGGGTCTCGTGGGATTTCGACTGGAGAAGCCACGGTGGAGAAGAAGAGGGTCGCGTGGAGAAGAAGGAGAAAAGAGAAAGAAAGAAAACGGCGGTTTCGCCGGTGTTGGTACCGGCGGCGACGGCTACTGTAAGTGAATGGAGATTAGGGTTTGAAGGGGAGGAGGAGAAGATGGTACAAGATGGAAGAAGATGGAAGAAAAAAAAATAAATGAAAAAAGAAAATGAAAAAATAATAAAAAATGATTTAATATATTATTTTATTTTAAAAAATTAAAAAATATATTTTTAAATAAAAAAACTATTGCCACGTCAGCGTTCTGTTAACATTTAACGGAAAATTTGACTTTGAGGGACCAATAGTGTAACGAAATCCAAACCTCAGGGACTAAAATGTTGAGTTTAAAAACTCAGAGACTAAAATGAAACCTAACTTAAACCTCAAGGATCAAAAGTGTATTTTTCTCAAATTATTACATATATTGTGTATTTTATTTTATTTTCTTATAATATTCTAATTTTATTTGTTTTTTAAGAATAGACTTTTACAAAATAATATATTATATTTCAAAAATTCATTATTAGCACAATTTATAGTTATGTTTGTTTTTTTTATTAATTTTTTTTATTTTTACATTTGAGTGAGTTGTGTCATTTATACCATTTCTTCCAAATAAATCCCTCTCTTTTTTCAATTAATTAGTATGTTGCACATATATCATCATTTTAATGTTTTAGAATAATCATTAACAATAACATTTAAAAATTTAAAAAGCATGCATCACCATTTTTTTACTTTGGATTAAAACTACAAGATTCCACGTACATCACACTTGTTTCTTTGCTAGTATTATAATTGAGGTAGTACTCACTTTGTGATACAGTGGGGGTAAAGGTGGGGGTGGGGGGATTCAAATTCCTACTTATATGTGGCTAAAAACTCAAATCATCATATATAATTGTTAAATCATCACTCAACCCAAAAGCTTAAGTTCATGGGTTTTGATAAATTTAATTATATCAATACTTTAATGTAGCACTCTCCTTTACTTGTGGACTTAAACATTTGTAGACGGTCTAACTATTAATTAGGAAGTCTCCTGTTCTGATACCATGTTAAATCACTGATGAATCTAATAACTTACCCACCAACCTTTTCCTCCACGAAGAGTAATAATTTGCTTCCCACTCTACAAGAGGACTATGTCCAAAGGTCAGGCAAGTAAAAGAAAACCAAAAAATAAATGGACACAATACTCCAAACAGCATAGTGAGAGGTTGTAGCAGTCGAAGTGCTTTTAATTTACAAGGTAGGATAGAAATTTCACATAAAGGTAAATTGAAACTTTTCAATGAATAAAGACTAAATTGAACAAACACGAACCATGACATACATTTCACTAAACGTTGATTTTATTGATAGATTTTGACAGTGCAAAACCATGCATTATATATAGAGTTAAATTGGTAAGTAGTGGAGGGAAGTGGATTTGTTAGTTGTCTTTGACAAGATAGAAAGCCAAGACGCCCACCCATGGAACAAACACCTTCTATGATACTCATCTTTAGCTTTGAGTTGATTGATAGCTCTATGGAACTTGGTAATGCTACTAGCTAGTTTGCTTTGGGCCAAGTATGTAGGGGTTTGACGTTTATATACAACTGCTCGTGCTCGAACTTAGGAATTGATATTTTAAGGAATCTAATTCATGTATCTCGTTAATTAATAAAGACGAAAAATAGGGTTTTCGTAGCTTAAGAAGATGGTTTCGAATCCACTTTAGTTATATTTGGAATATTGTCGTGCTTCTACTTTCCTAACGAATAGATTCAATTTGACCGAACCCTTGTGATATTTAAGATTGAGTTGGTTTTAGTGTAACGCCCCAGGCCCAGGATTCGGAATCCAGATTCGGCCCTTAACGGCCCCGACATTCCCCTACGACCTGGCCACGCCACCATACTTGTCTGATACTACTTCTAAGATTGAAGACTGTCCCCACAAACCAACACGGGGTCCTTTTAGCATGCTTTGTCCTCACTCACATGCTTCCTAGGAAAATTCCCAGGAGGTCACCCAACATAGAACTTCTCCAAGCTAAGCACGCTTAACTTCAAAGTTCCTATGATTGAGCCACCGAAAAGGAAGGTGCACCTTGTTGGTATAGGTAGTATCTATCAATTCTGGAAGGTGCACCTTGTTGGTATAGGTAGTATCTATCAATTCTTTTAAACTTATCTTGATCATACTTTCATGTCCTCAGGATCCCTCTCATTCGGATGTGGCCTCGGTTCATTCATGTACCCCTCCTAACTCGGGTGTTACATGCCCACCAGCTTCCGCCTTGGTTCGTCCCCGAACCACATCCTACTGGGGGAGGTTCTGCTCTGATACCATCTGTAACGCCCCAGGCCCAGGATTTGGAATCCAGATTCGGCCCTTAACGGCCCCGACATTCCCCTACGACCTGGCCACGCCACCATACTTGTCTGATACTACTTCTAAGATTGAAGACTGTCCCCACAAACCAACACGGGGTCCTTTTAGCATGCTTTGTCCTCACTCACATGCTTCCTAGGAAAATTCCCAAGAGGTCACCCAACATAGAACTTCTCTAAGCTAAGCACGCTTAACTTCAAAGTTCCTATGATTGAGCCACCGAAAAGGAAGATGCACCTTGTTGGTATAGGTAGTATCTATCAATTCTTTTAAGCTTATCTTGATCATACTTTCATGTCCTCAGGATCCCTCTCATTCGGATGTGGCCTCGGTTCATTCATGTACCCCTCCTAACTCGGGTGTTACATTTAGAATTGTCTAAATCGTAGTTTAAATTTTAGTACAATAGAATTATGGTAATAAAAATGGTAACTTTGAGGACTGCTTACCCAAATAATTTTCTCTATAAACTCTCGAGTTGTGAAATATGAAATATAAAATAGAGTTGTCTTGTGAGATTAGTTAAAATATGGATAAATTGACATAGATTTTTCAATGTACGTATAAAATAGAAGAAATATATGTTGAAGTAAACTTTTATTTTAAGTAAAGCTGTTTTTTTTTAATATAAATTTTATCTTTATATATACTTTAAACAATGTATCTACTTAGTTTTTCTTTTTTTTTTTCTTTTTCGAGTTCAACAACAATTGGGTGGGGGGATTCAAACCACTGAGATCTTGGTCGAGGGTACATGTCAATTACCATTGAACTATGCTCACTTTGACAATGTTCTACTTAGTTGGTACATTAGTTTAAGAACTTTCACAAGCTATAATTATGTCTCTAGCTTTAAATTTGATTATTTTTAGTCTTCCCATTCCACTTTTTTTTAGTCCACTTTATACTCGATTTAAACATCTCATAGGATACTATTTTAGATAAGATTTAGATGAAACAAATGGCTGCATACAATCAGGGCTTAGAGTAAATGAAGTTCTTGATATATCATATTAACATTCATAAGTAAAATATTACCAAAAATGTAAATAAGCAATTCCATATATATATATATATATTTATTTATTTATTTTAGAAAAAAATACACTTTTGGTCCCTAAGGTTTGGGTTAAACTACACTTTGGTCCCTGAGTTTTAAAACTCAACAAAATTATACCCCTGAGGTTTGAGATAAGGAGCAATTTGGTCCCTGCCATCCATTTTGTTGTTAAATGCTAATGGACTGCTGACGTGGCCACATTTTTTTAATTAATTTTTTTTTATTTTAAAATAAAAATAAATAAAAACAATAAAATATTATTATTATTTTTTAATTATTCTATTATTATTTTAATTATTCTCCATTCTCTCTCTTCTTCCCCTCTTCTTCATCCTCTTCCCTCACCCTCTTCCTTCTTCTTCTTCAAGTCTCCGACGGCTTGTGACCGACGACCGGCCACAGCTCGCCGTCGCCGGCCGGCCACCGGCGATTGTATTTTTTTTTTTTCTTCTTCTCTTTTCTTCTCATTTCTTCTTCTTTCTTACCCCATTTTTTTTTCTTTTCTTTTTTTTTTTTTTAAAAAAAATATATATAGAAGAGGGAGGAGGGACCTCCCTCCTCCTCCTTTTCGCGTCGGAAATAACTCAAACCTCAGGGACCAAAAGTGTATTTTCTCTATATTTTAAGTACACAACAAAACTAAAAGACAAGAAGATGTCATATATATGTGCCATGTTGCTAATTTGAATTTTAATTCTCTTGTCCCACAAATAAAAAGATGGTCATTCTCGCATAAACATCGTATTGATTACCGTAAAAAAATTATAAGAAAAAGAAATAGAAAATTAAAGTCTAGAGACTAAAGTATCATGGGACAACGATTTCATTCTCAATTTTGTAATTTGTAAATATTATATCTATGTTCTTTTGTTACATTTTCAAAAAGAAATATTTTTAAATCCTTAATTGAAATGATCAATTTTAAGTTAAACATATGCTCTACGGTTTGCAAAGAAAAGAAAAGAAAAGAAGAAAAAGAAAATTGCTATTAGAAAGATATATAGGAATACTCTCTTGAAATTAAGGAGAATTTCACTGTTCCCCCTTAAAGTTTGAATGTGTACATATTTCTTCGAAAGGAGAGCATCAGAATATTTGTTGGATGCTATGAATTGTGACTTAAAATTTTGGATCTGCTTAGTGCAACTTTAAGAAAAATTGAAGTTTTTATGGCAATGAATAGATTTTGTGGTGCAATTTACAAGTATGACCTGAAATTTTATTTTAGTATATTGTGTTTGATAAATATTATAAGTTTATGAGTTCTTTAACTTTTAAGGTTGTGTTAATTTTGCCAACAAAGCATTAGTTCAAGAGGTTTGTGGTTTGACATCCTTCATCTCACGTATTGTCAAAAAAAAAAAAAAAAAAGTTGTGTCGATTTTGGTCCCAAACTTCCAATTTTGTATCTAGTAGATTTGTGAATTTTAAAAAATGTCGAAAATGTCAGTTTAAAGTTTCGAGACCTATTGGACACAAAATTGAAAGTTCAAAGACCAAATTGACACAAATCCTAAAAGTTCACATGGACTAAACTTGTTATTTAGCCTCGTTGAAATTATCATACTACATTTTTTTTATAGTTATTATTATTGTGAAGTCCATAGTAATAAAGTCGGGAGAGATACTAAAATTGAAAACTAGTTAGAAAATTTTGATGGATTAATACATGTGAATAAAGAAGTCTATTATTTTTTCCGTGAGGACTCACCCCTCTAATGGGTTGGAGAATTCCTGTTTAGACGGAGAATAGGAGAGGGAGTGGGAGGAAAAAAATTTCTGAGCGAGCTAAATGGGGACATGATATTTCTCATGCATCCTTGTTCCTCATTCCCAGCCCCATTTATCTTCTTCTATTTCTAATTTTTTAATATTCAAATTTTCTTAGGTAAGGGTAAGGGAACCCTAGGTGATTGACGAGACAATTTGGTAACAGTGCCATGAAAGACTAAAGGAAAAAGTATACATTTCCATGTCGTTTTCATAGATTTGTTAATTTAATTAAATTTTCTAACTTGAAGTCTTTGTTTAACCTTTTCATTTTTCATAGTCAAACTTGGATTTTGATGTTTTTATTTCTTTTGAGGCTCTAAAACCAAGGAGTTACGTTTCTTTATTGTAATTTTATGATGCTAGCTTCTGTAGCATTCATGTAGTAACAAAGTTGGATCATTACATGCCAACAAGAGCTTGGCTCAATTGGCATAAGACTTATATCCCGATTAAGAGGTCAGAGGTTCAATCCACCACCCCTACATGTTGTAAAAAAAAAAGTTGGATCATTACATAAAAGAAACGTCAATTTGAGTAAATTAATTGAGTTCATGTGGTGATTAAGAAAACGAACAAGAGTAGAAAAATAACCACATGGCTCTCAAGTACTATAGAATCACTACTGATTTATTTATAACTCAACAACCTCCTTACATTAGAAACGACTTACACTTGAAATAGTAAAATTTTTATTGATAGAGTTTTTTTGACAATGCAAAAGGTTGCATCATCTATAGAGAGTGAGTTAAGTAGTGAAAAAGGAAGGTGGGATTTGTGAGTTAGGCCTCTATTGCGACTTCTTCGTAAGCTCTGAGGGACCATAAGCCAAAAAATGGAATAAACACATGAAGCACAACGATCTTTATTACCCATATGGTACCCAATTGGACCTCCACCTTTATCTTAAGGCTGTAGAGTTTCCCCGTCGGCTCCACATGAACGCCAGCACTCAAAAAACTGTGGAACCTAATAACGAGCCCAGTCCTCTTGCAATGCTCTCCTAATGCAAAACTTACTATCTGATGCAGCAATGCGTCGCCCAGATTCACAATCGGTTGGAAAATTATTCCAGTGCCCAAACTCAAGGCAGCTCCAACTCCTCCCACAATATCCATTTTTAGCTAATTTGATGGATAGCTCTAAGAAACTTCCTAATTAGTGCTCTCTCTACTACTTAGTTTGCTAGTAAATGTTCCAGTTTCAGCTTTATATACACTACTACTCCAGGTTCAACTTACCCAATATTCCTTTTCTTTTTTTGGGAATCTAATTCTTCGGACTCGTTAACGTACTAATAAATACCCAAATAGGGTTTTTGTAGCTTAAGAGATAACTTCGAATTCAATTCTCACCTATATATTTGGAATAGTATCATACTAGTGTGTACTTCTACTATCCTAATTGACCAATATCCTTTTTATGCTTGAAATACACTCAACTTGACCAAACTAATAGGTCTCTCAACTTTAAAAATGTCTCGGTCTTCGAACTTTCAATTTTGTGTCAATAGGCCTTTGACATATTCGAGATTTTTAAAAATTAACAAGTCTATTAGATATAAAATTGAATTTTACACCTATTAGGATTCTAAACTTCCAATCTTGTATCTAAGTAGGCGTGTGAGTTTTAAAAAATGTCGAATAGGTCAAGAACTTATTAGACACAGATCAATTGAAATTTGAGGACAAAAAAAATGAAAGATTAAGAATCTATTGGATACTTTTAAAAGTTCAAAGACCTATTGGATACAAAATTGAAAGTTCGAAAACCTATTTGACACTTTTTAAAGTTTAAGGACCAAATTCATACCACACGTGGACTAAACTTTGTTAGTTAACCTTATTGAAATTATCATATATTACATTTTTTTAGTTATTATTATAGATTTTTCTTGTAAGAATTCTATGTGTCTTTTACTGTTTTCATTCTTTGCCTATTTCATAATAGATATTTTCAATAATAGGTGACTTTTACATTGAGATCGAATCACATTATTGCAATATTTCGAGTTACTTTTAAGATCGAAGATCGCTCAACAGAGATTAAATATTGTAAGTTCTTTCTATATATTTTGCTTTCATCTCTTGTGTATATACTTCTTAAGAGATCACCCAAAGAGTTTTAATTGAATGAGTTCTTGGAAAGTATGTACATAAAGTAAAGTTGGGAGAGATAATAAAATTGAAAGCTAGTTAGAAAATTTTGATAGATTAACACACTTTGAACCAAGATATCCATCTTTTTTGAGTCTCGCCTTTAATGAGGTGGAAAATCCCTGTTTAGGCGGAAAATAGAGAAGGGAGTGGGAGGAGAAAAATTCTCCGCATGCTAAATAGGGATGGAAAATTCCCCGTCCTTGTTCCCTGTGCCATTTATCTTCTTTATTTCTAATTTCATATACATATGTATATGGATAATCAGATAATTAAACATGGAATATTATTTTGTTTATGTTAGGAGAGTTTAATAATTTTATCTTTAAAGGAGATTTTCCATAAATAATTAACTATGTAATTGAAAATCAATAGAAACTTCCTAGGAACAATTAACTACTTAATTGAAAAATTATCAAAAGAATTATTTAATTAAATTGAAACAAGAAAAAAAAAAAACAAATAAACAGGGATCTCAAAAATAAAGTATCCTGGGATAACGATTTTTACAACTTTTTTTTTTTAATTTTAAATTACGAATTTCATATCTTAACTTTTAATTTGTACGTATTATTCATTACTGTGAGTTCTTTTGTTATATTTTCAAAGAAATACTTTTAAATGGTTGATTGTAAGGTGAGTTTCAAGTGAAACACATTTTTTTTTTTTTTAATTTTGAGTACTTTTATAAAACAAATACTATTGATAAAGATAAATATAAAATTTACGAGATTTTAATGTCCAGCTAAGATCAGTTTGAAATAATATAAATATCGTCTTGGTATTTAGATATGCAATATGACAAAAGATAACTGTATTACGAACTAAAATGATCGAGCATACAATTAAGGTTTAGTTTAGGGTTGCGGTAGCTTTTAAAATAATTGTTGTCAATTGTGCTTTAAAGAAAATCAGCTGTAGTAAGCAGTAAATTAGTGTTTGGCAAGTATTAGCTTTAAAGTGGAAAAAACAAGTTCAAGTGTTTGATAAATTAATACTAGATTATTGCAACTTACCTATAATAATAACCAAAATATTAATAATATTTCAATAATTGCATAATGTTAGGTTATATGATTTCAAAGTTCTTATAATAAGACAACTAATTTAAATTTCATATGATTTCAATTATAACATTATCTTAGATATTTCTATATTTTGATTAAAAAGAAAAAAATATTATTTCAATCTTAAAAAAAAGTTAGAAAAAAATCAAATTCAAACGCATTGAAATAATATATAATTGAATTGTGAATCATGTCTCAAACAAGGTATGGGAGGGATAAATGGTTAGTTAGAGTATCCACCAGATTTTTAGGAAAGCAAAATCAATAAGCTACTATCAATGGCTTTTGCAAATCAATGTAATTCAAAAAGTACTTTTATGTAAATTAGAATAGGGCTAATGTGCCAAGTTTTATAATTTTTTACATAAATTAATTTACATAAAAGTACCAAACTAAAAGACAAGAAGATGATACTAATTAATTAGAATAAGGGCTAATGTGCCAAGTTTTATAATTAGATTTTTTTTAGTTCAACAACATTTGAGGTGGGAATTCGAACCTCTGACCTCTTGGTCAAGGATACATGCCAATTACCGCTAAGTCATGCTCGCTTTGACGAAAAATAATTAGAATTTTAATTCTCATTAATCTCAAAAATAAATAATTGCTATTTTCTCTCAAATATGGTATTGATTCCCACATAAATAAATTTAATGTCTAAAGGCTAAAGTATTATTTTTAACTTTTAATTTGTGAATTTCTCTCGAATATTCTTCTTTTATTACATTTTCGAAGTTAAATTCTTAATTGAGGTGGGTTTTTAACTAAAACACATTTCCTATATGAGCCTTTATATATAGAAAAATATTAATCGTCAGGTCATATTGTTTGATAGATTTTTTTTTTCTTCTCAAAAAAAAAAAAAAAAAAATTCTATCAAACAATATGTATTTATGACCAATTTGAAATTAAATATGAATCTTTTGAAAATTAAATGTCTATATGACCAATTTGAAATAATAAATGTCATCGGTTTTAGATCTTGATTTAAATCTTTGTGTTTATATGACCTAAAAAAAAAAAAAAATCAATGCACTTACTTTTTTTAAGGATATATAGTAATAATATTCTTCGAAGGAGAGAATGCGGCTGTCCCACACATTTAAAGTTTGAATGTGAACAAATTTCTTCCAAAGGAGAGCATGAGAGCATCAGAATATTTGTTGGATGTTATTGATTGCGACTCACGATTTTGGATCAACGAAAAAGTATGAAAGTGCAACTTTATGAAAAATTGAAGTCTTTATGATGACATATAGATGTTGTGCGGTGGAATTTACGATCAAATCACCGATCAACTCAAAAGTTTAAGCTAGGTTACAGTAAATTTAATTATATCAATATTTGACAAGTATCAATCCAAGAGCTTAAGCTTTGCTACTCTCTAAAGTCTTAAGTTTACATTCTAACAACAAACAATCTGAAAGTTTAAGCTTTTGAGTTGATCGGTGATTTTACATGATATATCAGAGCAAGAGATCTTGTGTTCGAGGCATTGTAATGTCATTTCCTTTCCAATTAATATTAAATTTCACTTGATGGGTCTTCTACAAAATTTCAAACCCACGAGTGAGGGAAAATATTGAGGAAGTTTTGATAAAATATTAAATTTATTGTAATCCAATAGCTTAAGCTTTTGGATTGATTGGTAATTTAATATGACATCGAAGTAGGAGGCCTTCGGTTTGAATTTTACCATCCCCTCATTTTGATTTTTTATAATAGTTTAATTCATTTTGATGAATTGTTTTAGAAAAATAAGTATAAATTATGCACACTTAAAATTTTGAGTTCTTTTAATAGTTTAATTAGTTTAAATAAATAAATAGCTAGCTATGATCTTTAAAAAAACTAAATATAATTTTATTATATTTTATTTATATAATACTTATTATTTGCTTGCGCTCGAAATTGGGAATTAGAATTTTGTGGAATCTAATTCGTGTACCTTGTTATATAATACAAGAAGATGCCTTATATGTGCCATGTTGCTAATTAGAATTTTAATTCTCTCTTATCCCTAAAATAAAAAGATGGTTATTCTCTCTTAAACATGGTATCGATTCTCATAAAAAAAATAATAAAATAAAATTAAAGTCTAGAGACTAAAGTATGATCATGGTATATCGATTTCATTCTCAATTTTATAACTTGTAAATATTATTCTTATTATTCATAATCTCTATCTTCTTTTGTTTCATTTTCAACAAAAACACTTTTAAATTGTTAATTGAGGTGAATTTTAAGTGAAACACATTTTTATAAGAGTATTTGATGAAACAAACACTAGCTGCCTGCTTAGATTGCAAATACATATATATATTTGTTTGATAGACATATATATTAAATATTTAAGAGTTAAATGTCTAAAACTAATTTGAAATAGTAAATGTCGTCAGTATTTATATATATGCAAGATATATAAATTATAATGTATGCGAATTAAATCTCTGTAATTATATGACTGAAGATAAATGCGCAACTATTATAGAAAGATATATGGGAATACACTTCAAAGGAGAATTCTACTGTTGCACACATTTAAAGTTTGAATCTAAACAAATTTCTTCCAAAGGAAAGCATCAGAATATTTGTTGGATGTTATGAATTGTGACTCAAAATTTTGGATCAACATGAAAGCATGAAGTGCAACTTTAAGAAAAATTGAAGTGTCTTTATGACAAAGGATAGATTTTGTGTGGTGCAATTTGCAAGTATGACTTGGAATTTTATTTTAGTATTATATGTGATGTGTAATTATTTCAAAAAAACATATGTGATGTATAATAATTATTGAAATTATCATACTACTTTTTTTTATTGTAAGGTTTAAATATTACTTTCGTCCCCTCACTTTTGGTTATGGTTCATTTTAGTTATTGTACTTTCAAAATGTCCATTTTGATCTATGTACTTTTGGTTTTGCTTCATTTTAGTCCACGCACTTTCAAAATGTTCATTTTGTTATGCGTGTACTTTTTAACAAAAAACCAATTTGGTCCATTCCTTTTTAACTCCTCATTTTCTCCAATCATAATTTTAGCATGACACTTCACTTACTAAATTTCTTGGAGTGTAATCATAAGTTTGAGTAATGAATTTCTATTGTGTATAAAATTTAACGCTTAAATTTTACAAATAGGGACTAAATTAATTGATTATTTTTTAAAAGTATAGGAACTAAAATGAACATTTTGAAAGTACATTGACCAAAATGAATCAAATCCTCTCAAAATACAGGGATGAGAATAAACATTTTAAAAGTGACCAAAATGAACTAAAATCAAAAGTACCAAGACCAAAATAGTATTTAAACCTAATTATTATGATAGTGAATTCTTGTTTAATTTTTTTTTAACTGTTTTCATTCTTTGCTAGTTTCGTAATAGATTTTCAATAATAGGTGGCTTCTACCAAAAGATTGAACCACATTGCAACATTTCAAGTTACTTTTAAGATTGAAGATCGCTAGACAAATTAAATGTATGCTCTTGCCATATATTCTTTCATCTCTTGTATATACTCCCAAGAGATTACCCAAAGATAGATAATTTCAAGCAAAACACACTTATAGATATATAGTTTTTATCGAATGAGTGTTCTTGGAAAGTAGGTACATGAGTAATTGCCGTGGGTGACAAATTAATTATCTATAATAGCAAATTTAGCACGTAAAAAGAATTGCAAATATGACAAAAAAATTAGAATATTCCCATTTTACCATTCTCTTTCTCTCCCTTCCCATTTACCCTTTCTTCCCTCATTTCTAGTGTATACGATTTCTTCTTTTTTTTTTTTTTTTGCATTTATGAACCTTTTCTTCCCTCATTTCTTGTGTATACGATTTCTTCTTCTTCTTTTTTCTTTTTTTTTTTTGCTTTCTTTTTCTTCTTTTTTGTGCATTTATGAGCTGTTATGATTTATTTTTTTTTTCTTTTTTTTATAATGAGTTATTACGATTTCTTTTTTTCCCTCTGTTTTTCGAACTAGAGACTTTGTGGTTATCAGTACAACTTTATGTCAATTGAGCTAAGCTCTTGTTGGCCTTCTTTTTAATTCAAGAATGTCAAGAATACAAAAATAGCAATTTTGGTGAGTGTTTGTATAGGTATATCAAAGTATATCACTGATATACTTCGGTTAATCGTAGTCTATCACTGACTATCACTGGTCGAAGTCTATCAGGGCTATAATTGATAGATAATGAAATACAAAGAATACAAGAATAGCAATTTTATGGTGGTGGTCACGGAGCTTGTGTGCTAGTCTTTAAAAATTATATTGTTGATTGAGAGTCGCTTGTTCGTAATGGTTATTTTTGGATTTTATGTTCTAATTACCACAAGAGACTTAAATTTTTTGTTCAATTTATGACTGTAGTATAATAATTTTGGATGAGTTTCTAATTACCGAGATGATTGCAATGCAAAGTACTTTACTGATAGATTTCAATTAAATTGATTTCTATCAGTAACAATCATTGGTAGACTTCAATTAATTGATAATTAACTGATTTATATCCGAGATAGAAACTGATAGACTTCAATTAACTGATTTCTATCCTCGATAGAAAATGATAGATTTGAATTAAACTAATTTCCATCAGTGATACAAGTCAATAGACTTTAATTAAATTGATTTCTGATAGAAACTGATAAACTTCAATTAAATTGATTTTTATCAGTGATAGAAACTAATAGTCTTGAATTAAATTGATTTCTATCAATGACAGAAACTGATAACCTTGAATTAAACGGTTTTCTATTAGTGATTATCACTGATAGACTTAAATTAATTAAACTGATGGATAGAAACTGATAGCCTTGAATTAAACTGAACTAATAACCTTGAATTAAACTGTTTTCTATCAGCGGCTATCACTGATAGGCTTGAATTAAACACGATAAAAACTTATAGATTATGATCATCAAAGTCTATCAGTGATACACACTGATAGACTTCGATTAATCAAAGTATATCACTGTCTATCACTAATAGACTCCGATTAATTGAAACTTATCATCAAAGTCTATCAGTATTTATCAGAAACTGATAACCTTGAATTAAACGGTTTTCTATTAGTGATCATCACTGATAGACTTAAATTAATTAAACTGATGGATAGAAACTGATAGCCTTGAATTAAACTGAACTAATAACCTTGAATTAAATTGTTTTCTATCAGCGGCTATCAGAAACTGATAACCTTGAATTAAACGGTTTTCTATTAGTGATTATCACTGATAGACTTAAATTAATTAAACTGATGGATAGAAACTGATAGCCTTGAATTAAACTGAACTAATAACCTTGAATTAAATTGTTTTCTATCAGCGGCTATCACTGATAGGCTTGAATTAAACACGATAAAAACTTATAGATTATGATCATCAAAGTCTATCAGTGATACACACTGATAGACTTCGATTAATCAAAGTATATCACTGTCTATCACTAATAGACTCCGATTAATTGAAACTTATCATCAAAGTCTATCAGTATTTATCATTGATAGACTTCGATTAATCGAAGTCTATCAGTGACTATCAACAATAGGGACTGATAGACTATTGGAGATACTAAGGGTATTTTCGTAATTTAACGTATTTTTTGCTATTTCCGCAAATAATTTTATTTTTTGCTATTTTTGCAATTATTTTGCCGGTTTTTGCTATCTGTGCAAAGCCCCCTATAATAAAATTGGGAGAGAGACTAAAATTGTAAGCTAGTTAGAAAATTTGGATGGATTAACACATGTGAATAAAGATGTCCATTTTTTTTTCTATCCATTTTTCTGTGGGACATTGCCTCTAAAGGGGGCAGAAATCCCCATTTTGGACGGAAAATAGGGGAGGGAGTGGAAGGAAAAAAAATCTCCTCGAGCTAAACTGGGACGGAAAATTCATCGTCCTCGCTCCTCGTTCCCCACTATATATATATATATATATATATATATATATATATATATTTATTTATTTATTTATTTGATTCAAGTTCTCTCCTAAAATCTCTAACCTCATGATCGAAGGTAATGCCTATTATCGTTTGTATTATGCTCACTTTGATGATTGAGTTTGTTCGGTTTAATTGAAATTAAATTGATGTGACTATGATTGTTAAATGTTGATGTACCTATAAAAATTATATTCCACGTTGTATCACTTTGATGAAATAATGTAGGAAAAATGACGTTTTTGGTCATGAGTGTTTTGACCATAGATTTATTTATGGCCCTTAATTTTAAAATATACCTTTTTAGTCCCAGCTGACTTTTGAAAAATAAGTTTGAAAGGTCCTTCGAGTTTTTATTTATTTTTTTTAAAAATTATTCTGAAAAATGGTGAAATGAAAATTAAAAATTAAAAAAATAGAAAAATAATAATAAAAACAAAAACCCCTCTCTCCTCTCACTTATTCCATACACCACTCCCTCTTTTCCTCTCTCTCCTCTAATTGACCTTGACCACCTCTCCTTCTTCATCCTCTTTCTCTTCTCCTCCCTCTTCTTCTTCTGCAACCCCACGCCGGAGAGGTGCTCGTACAAAATTCCGGCCACGTTCCGTCCGGTGTCGGTTCCACGGTGGTTGATGAACACGACGAATGGGGGTTGCCTTAAAATGGCTTGGCTTTGAAGTCTTTCTTTTTCTGACGTTATTGTGAAGGCTTAGAATTTTGATGAACGTTGCATCACAATCTCTCTCGAAAAAAAAAATGGTAGAATTTTATTGGTTTTTTTTTTCTTCTCTTTCTGAATTCAAGATTCCAAGATTCCAACTTTAGAAAAATGAATGGGTGTTTGTTGCTTTGGTTGATAAAAGCTATAGGGTTTTGTTTTTGACGTTATGTAATTATAAAAGAAATTTTGGATTCTATAGGTAGAGTTGGGGATTTGGAAAATTACAAAGAAACAAGGAAGGTGGAAGAAGAAGAAAGAGGAGAAAGGAAAAAGGAAGAAGAAGAGGGATCCACCATGTGTGAGAGGAGAAGAGGGAGAAAGTGTGTGGGATAAATTATGAGAGGAGAGAGAGAGAAAGGGTTTTTGTTTTTATTGTTATTTTTGTTATTTTTTAATTTTTAATTTCCATGTCACTATTAAAGTAATTAAAAAAAAAAAAAGAAAAACCCTAGGACCTTTTTTAAATCTATTCCTCAAAACTTAGGAACTAAAAAGATACATTTGAAATTTTGGAGACTAAATGAATCTATTGCTAAAAATTCAGGGAAAAAAAAAACAGTTTTTTCAATAATGTATTATTTGTGGTACCTCATGTATTTGTATCTTTGCATAGATAATTGGGAAATCCTTAGAAATGACCAAAAATTACAGGGTAGTTTTGAAAAATGACCAAACCGGATTTTTTAACGAAAAATGGCTAAACCGCTTTTTAACCTATTTTCGTGATGATCGTCTTTCCAATTATACCCGAGTCAAGTTTCACGTTGACACCCTATTTGTAAGAAGCCACTATCTGATTTAATTTTAAAAAAACAAAACAAAACAAAACAGTTTATCCCATAAATCATGGAATTACAATATCTATCTTCTCTCCTATCTCTCAAAATTTAAATTCAGATTTTATCTTTATTAAAAGTGTAAGATTACATAGAAATTAGGTTTTCATTTTTAATTTTCGATTAGATTCTTAAATTTTAATTATCTAATCAGCATCTTTATCGTTTTCCCAACTTTTTGCTATCCATCGATTTTTTGCTCTGTCGTTCATATCACCATTGAAAGGGTTATTGATCTACATCATAGGTGTGTTAAATACTGTATTTTGTATTTATCTATCATTATTTTCCTCTTTGTATCCTATTTTCCAACACAAAGTATTTTTTTTTTCACAAATGAAAGCTTTTGGAGGAAGAAGTATTTGGAGGAAGAATAGAATGGAGAAAGGTGCCCAAAAGAAAATCGGAGGTTTCTCAAGAATTTCGTTTGTAATGGTTGGAAGAAGATGAGAATGGGAAAGACCGCACAAACCGAAGAAAATGGGAAGAATCTCAAGGGTTTCAGATTTTTTAAAAAAAAAACAAGGTGAATACTAATCCCAATTTTCGAATTAAGTTGGAGGGAAATAGTGAGTAATGATTTTTTCTCGTTTTTTAGATGATTTGATGTTTACCATAGTAAATTATTAGTTTACTATATACAATGTATTTGCATAATTTGTTTACTGAATACACTGTATTTGCATTTTTTTTTTATAAACTTGAATGTTTTTTATTGTTCCAGTAACCATTTGTGAGTAATGTTTTCTTTCTATTTTTCAATATTGAAATTATTTGCAAGTTTACTGAATACACTTTGAACTTAGGTTATTGAATACCCAACTAGACAATATCTGGTGAGGGTTTGGAAAAGAAAATATGGTTTTGTGTCTAAATGAATTTAGTAATTTAAATACACACAAGTTAACCGATTCAATTATTTTCGTGCACTCCCTACTTTTAAGGTAAGAGTTAACAATTTTTTTTTTTAATTCTACAACTCTCCCCTTGATTCGTGCTAATTGGTTGATGTTTGTTATCTTATTTATTATGTTTGTTACTTTGAATTTGATTGATTTTCAACGGGCCCTTAAATTAAGAGTAAACCCTAGATTCTCTCATAAATTCGCTGAATTTGAATTTATCGGTTCATTGGATTTAGATTTTGTTTAGGGGCATTTTCGTCTGATTCGTTGTAAAAAAAATTACTAAAAATAGCAATTGGCCATTTTTCAAATGGAAAAATCATATGGTCACTTTTCAAAATGCCCAATTAAAAATAGCCATTTATCTAGTTGCCCCTAGATAATTTCATGTATTTGTTCCAAACTCGGAGTAGTTGAGCTACCCTCTCGTTTAGGGGAGATGTTAAGGATAGCAGGCCATTGGGCCATGAAGAGGAGGATACAAGAAATATGGGCCAGCCCATTCAATCCATAAACAGAAAGGAGGTGGCCTCAATCCAGAAGGTTCGATCATCAAATTCAGCAACAAGATGAATTCGTACTATTCTTCTGTTTTGCAATCTGCTTATGAGAATTGTACATCTGTCCTTTCTGTTATTCCTTTTCTATTCTTTATTCTTTATTAATTGAAAATTGCCTAATTTGCCAACCGTATATATGCGTATCCTCGAATATCCTTAGTGAAATAAGAAATTGAGTCCTATCTCTCCCAATATTCTTCTTGAATATAACCTTGATATGGTATCAGAACACATAAAATGGTATTTGATCCAAGAAAAAAAAGGATCTGATCCAAGAATGGGTTCATCGGACATGTTGAGGATGTTAAGGCAGCCCATTAATTATTTCCTCTCTTGTAATGCTTTATATTCGGCCCAATGTATTTCAGGCCCATTTATTTGTTCTTTCTTCATCTCGTGTATTCTAGGGTTGTTTTTCATTCTTTCTGTTATGCATGTGGAGGTCACAGCAGGGTGATGAAGAAGAAGATTCGAGAGAGAGCGAGCGTGAGATTTTCCATTGATTTTTTGCAAGAGTTTTTCTCCCCAGGCCTCTATATATATGGCTGTATTTCTCTCAATCAAATATATAGAAGCAAAAGGTTTTCTCTTGCACATTATGGTGTCTTCTTCCTTTCTCTGTTTGCTCTTTTCTGTTTAATTTCTTAAAATGGTATCAGAGCCCATTAAACCCAAACGGGTATTCGGTCCAAAAAAAATTGGGATCCGATCCAAGATGGTGAACCCAAAAGAGGCACCATATCTTGAGGGGGCATGTTGAGGATCCCACATTGAAAAGATTTCATAAGATACAAGGGTCACCCCACTCATTGCCAATTGGTTTTGAGATGGAACCACATGTAATTTAATAGAGGATCCCACGTTGAAAAGATAAGTGGAGACCTCACAATTTATAAATGGTTGATGTATATATCTAGAAATGAATGAATGAAAAGGATAAATTTAAAGATTTATATCGAATGGTTTTAAAGATGATGGCCTAATTTGTCGACGACCTGTGTTTGGCCACTCAACACAATCAAGAATGTTAGGATCAAATGTCTTCACTTTAGAACTCAGTTTCATATTTATATTAGTGGTTGAACGTCAAAATATTTCTACCAACAATTCATTTGGGTGGAAGGTTTTTTCCTCTAAAGTTCGATGAAAAATATGGATAAAAAGATATGATCCTATCCACATAATGGAATGTGTGACTCGTGGATCCTTCAAGAAACAGGGCAATGAGTGTCTTCGAGTCAACTCTTTTTAAGTTTGAAATTAGATAATCTCTTTTAAAACTTCGAGAGGAGTTAATAAGGAATATTTAGAAAATAAAATAAAACAAAATAATGGGATCACGTGTAGTGGCGGATTTAGAACTTTATGTTAGGAGGCTTGGTATATTTTGATATTAATTTGTTTAATAGAAAATATTATTGACATTTTTTAGGTTAAAATATCATTTTGGCCAATGTATTTTAGGTCTTATTTCATTTTAGTCTGTATACTTTTAAATGTCCAAATTTAATTCACGTATTTTTATTAAATCTTAAAATTAGTACTTATTTTGGTAGTTAATTAAAGTAAATTTGTATTAGATTTGGTAAAAATAATGATAATAATTTCCATTTAAGAAAAGACATGATGTGAATATGTTTCTAGAATTTATACAAGGACGGCTAGAGACAAAAAAAAAAATGAAAAGTTGACAAAATATATATATATATATATATATATATGAGAAAAGTTGACAATATATTAACAATATGTAAGATTTACTTAAAATACTTACGTTCTAGTTGGCTCGAACTCAAGCTCTAGGCACGCGTGAGGGGGGCTTGAGGCGTTATTGCCAATATAAGGCAGAGAAGAACTTTTGAAAAATAAGTGAACTTTATAATATTAATATACTATACAGTAAAGGCCGGGGGAGGGGGGGCTCGAGCCCTCCTGAGCCTACTGTAGCTCCGTCGCTGATCACGTGGTGTGAATAAAATAAGTTCTACTATATGTTTGAATTGAGACTTGTGAAGCGGAAAGCTTACCAAGAAACTCACCTTGTTTAGCTAAAATTGCTTCTCTCTTCGTATTAGAGTTTAAAAAAAAGCTAAAATTGCTTCTCTCTTCGTATTAGAGTTAAAAAAAATGAAGAAGTTGAGACGAATTTGATCGGGAAAGATTGAAGTTTATTGAATTGAGACCTTGATATTTTAATCCTTGCTCTTAGGTAGCCTAATTCTTCCTCTAAATTTACGCCCTCATGTCCCGTATAAATTTATAAATATTAAAACGTAGGTAAGAAAGTAAATTGAAACTGTTGAGGATCTGAATGGACAAGTACTAAATCGACGCAAGACGCATATATTTAAAAGTGGAATTTATGGATAGATTTTGAGAATGCAAAACCATGCATCATCTATGGAATAAGAAGTGAAGGAAGTGGATTTGTTAATTAGTTGCCATCGACTTCGACTTGTTCGAAAGATTTGAGCTCCATTACCCGCACATATGGAACAAACACTTGAACCGCAACGTCCTTCGATATCCATTCGCCATTTTCTTCGACCTCCACCTTCATCTTAAGGCTGAACGTGGAACCTCATGGTAACCCCAGTCTTCTTGGAGTGCTCTTCCACTGCAAAAGTTGCTATCTGTTTCAACAGCTCGTCCTCCAGATTCCCAATCGGCTGGAAATTAAATTCCACCCATCGACAAATCCATTTTTAGCTTTGATGGATGGCTCCAACAAACTTCGTAATTAGTGCTCCACTAGTTTGCTCTCTAATGAGTGTGTTCGAGTTTGACGTTTATATATATACTACTCTTGGTTTGAGCTTAACAATTTAATCCTTGTTCTAACAAAAAAACATCAAAATTAAACGATGATTTTTATTATTTAATGATTAAACTTTGTGACTGTTGGGTCTCAAATTAGTTTATCATTAAATCTTTACATTAATTTTTCACGATAAATATTAAATTATTACAAATTTTAAAGTACATGGACTGAATTGTTACTTATTAAAGTTCACGAACTAAATTGTTACAAAATTAAAAGTATATAAACTAAATTGTTACAAATTAAAGTTTAGAGACTAAATTGATATTTTATTCAAAATTTAGAGACCCAAAGTGATTTTTAACTAAGAATGAATATCGTCGGTGAGGTATGTGTGAAATAATAAAAATATCATTTCGTTGTGTGTGTGTTGATGGGTTATATAATAAAAATATTGTCTCGATCTGTGTGTGGTAGACTGGTAGGTGAAATATTAAACATCGTCTCGAGGTGTGTTGTTGAACAAAAGATAAATGGATTACAAAACACGTGTGTGACAAAAGATAAATGCGTTTTTTTTTTTAAAAAATAAGATAAATGTATTTAAGAGTGTATTTTATATAAATAAATTAGAAATTAATTTTATGTCATACAAAAATTTTTTGTTGAAATTTAGATTAACATAAAATTTGTTGTGAATGATAACTTATGCATTATGGTTGTTTTATAATCCAATTTATTAAAGTTGAGAGTGAATAAAAATTAAATCACAATAAATACTTAAATTACAAAGGACAAAAGAAAAAAAAATTAAATTAAGATGGAGAGAATTCAAAAGTTTATCCTCTTAAGTCATATTATAGAATAAATATATTTAAATATAGATATATATAGATTGGTAGAGATTTTAAAACTTTTTATTAAAATATTGTTTAATATCATATTTATTAAAATATTTTATAGATTTTATAATTGAAAGATTGAAGATATGTGTAGAGATTTTTCTTTTTCTTTTTAGAAAAGAACTTCATTAATCACGAAACGGAATCGGTACAAACCAACCAACTCATCATGAGGACAACCAAGGAGGCATAACAAAATCCCAAAAAACACCATTTTTTTTCCAATGCGGAAGATTGATCCGGTTCAAAACGGTTATTGGGAATTTAATATCACTATTACGTTATTTCACTCCTAGTTCCAAAAAAAAGGTTTCATCTTCTTCGTGATTTTTTTGTATATATAGAACATACAAAGTATGATGTCTTATATCATTTATGGAAAACCAACTATGTAAAAGCACGGAAGAACACTCAAAAGGATTAAAGATTGTACTTAACCAGAGGGCAAAATGAAAGGGGACAAGAGACAAAACATTTGTTATTGGGAAGATTGTGCCACATCAAATATCTCATTTCGAATCTATTGTTATTGCTTTTCGTTCTTAGAAACTTGGAACAAAATTCGTAATGAAGTTCAAGGTTTATATTATGAATTGACAAGGTATGGAATTGAGTTATAAATGTAAAAGAGTATAGTAAAAAAAAAATATGGAAAATATAAACGGAAATTCAAAGCCTATAAACTTGTAAATGCTAAATTTTAAGGGGGTGAGATAGTTTAAATTTTAAGCTTCAAATCTGGTTAAGATTTAACGTGTGTTTGGTTTAACTTTTCAAGTGTTTAATTTTGAAAAAAAATTATTTTGAAAAACATTATAGTATTTGACAACCACTAAAAATGACTTATTAAAAAATGAGATTGAGAAATAAACCATTTTGAGATAAACACTTGAAAACAATTTTTTTTTTTTTTTAAAAAGCCTTGAAGTATATAATAACTTGTGTATAAAAACATATAACCAAATACATAAGTGTTTAAATTTTAAACAATTTTTGCACAAAATGTTTAGAAAAGAATGCATTCTTGAAAAACATTTAAACTAAAAAGCATTCCATAGGAACTGGGAATAGGTAGGTAGATTTAGATACATCTTAAAATCATTCGATTTATAAGTAGTCAAAAAGAAAAAAAAAAATCAAACTTTAGAGATTTAAAAGTGTAATTTGATTATTATTTTCATTATAGTGATAATGGATCCCTAAAACATATAGTATCAACATGTTTATACATATCTATTTAAACATTGTAATTTGATTATTATTTTTAATAGTTATTATTATTATTTTCTCTAGACTATACACATGTTTTATACCCTAAACCGTTTGATTATTATTATTATTATTTTTCAACTTAGTTAATGAGTCAATAGAAAACGTAAGAGAAATTAGATTACCCCAAGTCGGAAAAGTTTCTAATTTCTCCAAAAATCCGACTAAAATACACTCTTAGGGTAGCTTAATAATTCTTCCTGTAAACTTATACCCAAATCATGTCCCGTATAAATCTATAATCTATAAATAATAAAACGTAAGAAAGTAAATCGAAACGTCGGAATGAATAAAAGACTAAATCGAAAAAACACACATTCAAACATCAAGAAGATAGACACACATAGATATATCTATTTTATAAGGTGGAATTTATTTATGGATAGATTTTGACAATGCAATACCATGCATCATCTACAGAGAGTGTGTGTAGTAAGTAGTGATTAAGGAAGAAGTGGATTCATCAGTTGGCACCGAATTCGATTTCTTCGTAATATTTGACGACCCATAAGCCGAAATATGGAACAAACACTTGAAATAGAACCAACTTCAATGCCCATATGCCACCGATTAGGATCTCCACCTTCATCTTAAGGCTGTACGTTTTCCCTGTCGCATCCACACGAACGCCAGCACTCACCAAACTGTGGAACCTCATGGTGACCCCAGTCTTCTTGCAGTGCTCTTCCACTGCAAAATTTGCTATCAGTTTCACCGCCTCGTCGGCCAGATCCACAATCGGCTCGAAAATTCCACCCACCAACACATCCATTTTTAGCTTTGATTTGATGGATAGCTCCAAGAAACTTTGTAATTAGTTTTCTCTACTAGTTTGCTATGTTCTTAGTGTGTTCGGGTTCGACACGTTTATATATACTACTCCGGGTTGGACTTACTAATATTCCGAATAATTCCCGTGCCTCGTTAATTAATTAATAAAGGTTGAAATAGGGTTTTTGTAGAAATAACTTACGAGACGATTAAAATATATTTGGAATATTATTGTTCTTCTACTATCTTAATTAACTAATGTCTTTTTGATGTGTGGAATACACTCAACTTGACCAAACCATTGTGATATATATTTTTTTTATACAAAGAAATTGATATAACCCAATCGAAAAAAGAGTGATCCAAACACTAAGCAGACATCTAGATAATTTATCTGATATTCAGCTAGCTTCCAATTCCTTGCTCATCCTAACCAAACTAGCTAGTATTTTGCTCCAGCTTGGCTCGTTTTCACCTCAAATCGCCTCCAAACTCATAATTTAGGCTTGCAAGATTACAGTCAAGTTACAGCAATTGCACATAGAATTCAACACCAATAAGCAAAATTCAGGAGGAGGTATACACATAAACCAAATTACTCCATCAAAACACCCCAACCTAAAACTTGTTAAGGCCTCGAGCAAGCCTAGTCCAATATAATATGAATGGTAGAGACTCAAGTGTTGAAATTTCCATGATCAAATCCCTGTGCTACCAATGCTAAGTCTTTTGCCTACGAGAAACTAAAGCATGCCAACAAATTATGAGACCAATTAAGACTTTTCCAAGAGAAGCTCTCGTGTGTGTGTGTTAAGATGGAGTTGGTTTGAAATTGTTTAGATCATTGGTTTAAATTTTGTAGAATAGGAGGGGTTTTTAGTTATTTTTTTACCTAGGGTGGATTTATTTTTTTGTCATATTTACAAATAGTTTTTAATGTTGGCTATTTTTGCTATTATTTTGACCAATTTTTCTATATTTGCAACTATCCATTGAAAAATATGCATCTCATATAAATAATTCCACAAAAAGCTTCTTCTATTATTTTTTATTTAGTACACAACAAAACTAAAAGGCAAGAAGATGATGCTACTTAGAATTAGGGCCAATGTGCCTAATTTTTTAATTAGAATTTTGATTCTCTCTTATCTCAAAAAATAAATAATTGTTATTCTCTCTCGAATATGGTATTGATTCCCATAAAAAAATTAATGTCTGGAAGCTAAAGTATCATGAGATAACGATTTCATATCTTACCTTTTATTTTGTAAATATTATTTTTATTTATTCCTAATAACGGTTCGTTCTTTTGTTACATTTTCAAAGAAGTACGTTTAAATTTTTAATTGTGAGGTGGGTTTTTCAAGTACAACACATTTTCTACTGCAAGTACTTTTATGAAACAAATACTAACAACCTGCATATAGATTGTCGAAACAAATGGTTTGATAGAAACAAATATTATATTTACGAGTTTTAAATGTCTAGCTAAGACCAATTTAAAATAATAAAAATCATCTCGTATTTAGACATGCAATATATGTGTTGTGTATGCTTACATGACAAAAGATAAACATGCATCATTATAAATTATAGTGATCACATACGATTAAGGCTTAACTAAATTTTGGGACTAAAGGTTGTGAATTGAGCTAACTACTTAAAATTAGGGCTAGAATGAAGGAAGTTCTTGATGTGTAATCATATTCTAATGAAAACATATGTCACATAAAATTTAATTACAAGAAAGAGATGAACATGAATGTAAAAAAAAAAAAAAAAAAAAAAATTCCATAGAAAGGTTGTTTTATTTAAAAAAAAAAAAAGAAAAAAGAATTAGTACACAACAAAGCTAAAAGACAAGAAGATGATGCTAATTAGAATTTTAATTCTCTCTCATCTCAAAAATAAATAATTGTTAATTGTTATTCTCTCCCGAGTATGGTATTGATTCCCATAAAAATTTAATAATGTTTAAAGGTTAAAGTATCATTTTTAACTTTTAATTTGTAAATATTCTTCTTATTTTTATCATAAATTGTTGTGTCCTTTTGTTAAATTCTTGATTGAGGCGAGTTTTAACTAAAACACATTATCTATGTTTATATATATATATATAACAAATGCTAATCCCCAGTTTAAATTGCAAATACATTTTGTTTGGTAGAAATAAATATCAAAAGATATGCCAAATATATAAATGTGTATGACCAATTTGAAATAATAAATGTCATCCATTTTAGATATGCAAGATATATAAATAATGTTTGTGAATTAACTCTTTGTGTGTGTTTATATGACAAAAGATAAAAGGGACAGTTGTATAGATGACAAATTGGACCAAATTGATAACAAATAGAACACAATTGCAAACTAATTGCATATATAGCAAAATTAATTGTACAAGACCAAAAAGTTGTCGTCAAATTCTATCAGTGTCTATCACTGATAGACTCTGATTATTCAAAGTCTATCGGTGTCTATCGCTTAAATTCTATCAATGATAGTCACCGATAGATTTTGATTAATCAGAGTCTATCAGCGATAGACACTGATAGACTATGAATAATCGAAGTCTATCAGTAGACTGATAGATTCTGATTAATCAGAGTCTATCGTTGATAAACTCTGATAATCAAAATCTATCAGATAGATTCTAATTAACCAGGGTCTATCAGTGTCTATCAGTAATATACTCTGATAGATTTTGCTATATTTGTAATTTTTTTTTACATTATGCTATATTTGCAATTATATAATTCTTATTTGTCACTCATCGCAAATTCTCAAAGATAAATGCACTACCTATTTTGAAGGATATATAGGCGAATATTCTTTGAAGGAGAGAATTTTGTTGTTCCTATCAAATAAGGATCCCACATTGAAAAGATTGGTGGAGACCTCCCAATTCATAAGATACAAGGGTCACCCCACTCATTGCCAATTGGTTTTGAGATGGAAGCCCATGTAATCTAATATGGTATCAGAGCCCATTAAACCCAAACGGGTGTTCGGTCCAATAAAAAGAAATTGGGATCCGATCCAAGAATGGTGAACCCAAAGAGGCACCATCTTGAGGGGCATGTTGAGGATCCCACATTGAAAAGATTAGTGGAGACCTCACAATATATAAGCTACAAGGGTCACTCCACTCATTGCTATCAGAGCCCATTAAACCCAAGTATTTTTACAATTTTTTTCACTCTTATATATATATCAATAGTGCAAAACTACCAACCTCATTGTACTAACCTCCTCAAATAAGTTTTTCCTCTCCCACCCCTTTGCAGCTTGAATGTAAACAAATTTCTTCCAAAGGAGAGCTTGAGAACATTAGAATATTTATTGGATGTTGTGGATTGTGACTCACAATTTTGGATCAACAAAAAAAAAGCAGGAGGTGCAACACGACATTAAAAAAAATTGAAGTTTTCTATGATATGACATATAGATTTTGTGGTGCAATTTACTCTTAAATCACCTATCTACCGAAAAACTTAAGCTAATGAGTTAGGGTAAATTTAATTATATCAATATTTAACACTCTCCTTCACTTGTGAGCTTGGACATTTGTAGAAGACTCAACAAGTAAAAACCAATATTAATTGGAGACAAAAGAAGCTGAAGGGGATGATGATTAATCCAAATATTTGTCTGTTATGTAAGAATGAAGCTGAGTCAATTGACCACTTGCTTGTCCACTGTGAATGGGCTTATAATCTTCGAAATATTTTGTTTAAAGCTGCCGGCATCCAGACTTCTCCCCCGCCAAGGGTTGAACTTCTTTGCGAAGAAATTTTTGCGAAGTCCATTAACTCCCAGAAGGATATTCTTATTCGACATATTCAAGTGACTATTACTTGGATTATCTGGAAGGAGCGCAACAATCGAATTTTTCAAAACAAAGATCGTAGCTTGCCAATTCTCTGGGAAGATTCTCTCTCTTTAGCGGCTGTTTGGTCTTCTAAATGTACTCTTTTTGCTAACCATGATGCTTCTTCCATAGCTCTTAATTGGAAGGCTTTTTTGTAATCTCTCTGTATGTTTCTCACATACTTTGCCGCTAATATAAGTATCTCTTTTCCAAAAAAAAAAAAATGACTTTACAGAAATTCTGAACATAGAACCTCCTACTCTGATACAATGTCAAAATATCAATCAACCCAAAAACTGAAGTTAATGGATTACAGTAAATTTCAATTATATCAATATTCAATAAAACTCATAAGAGAAATTAGATTAACAAAGTGAGGAATTAGATTAACGTAGAAAACGCTACAAGGTCATAGACTTGCTCTAGCAAGTTGGTCGACAACGATCACAAGGCAGAATTCAGCATCTTCACTGAATTAATACCTCAGATATTTGGGATGTTATCATGTTTCTACTATCCTAATTGACCAATATTGCCTTCGATTATGCATATAGTGAAATTATTCGGTGAGACTGGTAGTTTTGCACCATTGGATGTGAGAGGGAGAAATTGTAAAAATACCTCGAAAATGTACATCTAACAGTCTAATAGTCTTAAAAAGACAATCAGATTGTGGCAGCCTGCCTCATTGAATAATTTGTCCAACTTAATCAAACCCATGTGAAATATTTAAGATAGATTTGGTTTAAAATTGTCTAAATCATTATTTAAAGTTTTGTAGAATAGAATGGGTGGGAATGATAACTTTTGACGACTATTTGCTTACTTTTATATATAGATTAAAAATAGTGATTAAAGGTATGGCAGTGCATATCCATACTTTTTGATCTGTGTTTAACTTGATTGAGATCAAACTGGTATATTGATGGAGTGATTGGATTGTAAAGGCTTTTTCTGCAATGGCCATGAGAAAAGCTTGTGATTTGAAATGGAAATGGTTTCTTTGTTTAGCACAATAACACTGAACTCAAAGCCAATTGACAATTAGAGGAGTAACTCATACTAAGATAATGCTTCATTGGGTTCACCATTCTTGGATCGAATACCTGTTTGGGTTTCATGGACTCTGATACCAAGAAAAAAAACCAATCTCACAAAATCAAATCCACAAATATTTCTCTTCTTGTGTTTGAATGGAGATTGAGAACTCCTTTTATACACAGATTACAAAAAAGCAAAGATTAAGGAGAGGAATAAATTATCGAGAAAAAAAAAAGAATCAAGAATATTGAAAAAGTTAGACGAAAGGTAATTTCCCTTAATCAAGGTAAATCTATTAGCCATAAGAAAAATATAAAAGAAATGATAAATGCTAACCAAAAATAGCATAATCAATTTTCAAACGGTTGTCGATTTTTTAGAGAATTGTGGTTTGTGACCTTGGTAAAAGATTCGGAGGGATATTTTAAAAGATCTAACCAAAGAACAGAGTACAAGATCGATTCTGAAAATGTCTTTCTTCTTATTCATCCTTACAAGGTTAGACCATCTACAATTTATACTTACACGGAAGGAAGCTAAGACCAAATACCCACAAGGAAAACAATGAAGAAAGGAAAGTCTGGAGGATGCTTTCCATCCTAGGATACAACGGTACACAAATAAAATAAAGAGTGAACAATTGAAGCAAGAAATCACTGCATAAATCAAGGTGGATTTTCTGCTGTAATTTGCAATCCTATTTTGAGGTTAGATTGATTTGTGATTGCAACTCCAAGATTTCTGTGATTAGGAATGTGCCTCCTTTCCTTGTTGGGTTGTTGTTGACTTGGTGGAGATGGGCTGATGTTTGGGCTCGAGTATTTGTAGTTTTCTTATATATTTTGCTTATTCTCTCTTGTGACAAGGAGGATGAGTGAGTTGTTGACTGTGTTGGTATGTTGATGTGGCATGATCTTCTTTACTCAAATAACCTTGCAAGTGTAAAAGATTATTTTCATACTACACTTGTTAATGGAATGTGTGCAACTTATATTTTGTACACATGAAACTGACTTCCATATTTGATATCTATTTTCAAGAAAAAAGCATGTAAATCAGGCAACACTTAACAATCATCAATTTAGCTTTATGGGATACTCACATGGTATATAAAAACAGAAATTAAAAGATATATATGATATTGGAGTAAATCTCTCCTCAGGATGGTGTATCTTTAGGTTTACCATTCTTAGATTGGTTGCCATTTTTTCCTTGGATCGACTATATGTTTGGATTTTATGGACTCTGATATACCTTATTACATAAACATGAGTTTAATCTCAAAACTGATTGATAGTGAGAGGAGTAATCCATATATCTTATAAAGATTGTTAGGTCTTCTCATCTTTTCAATGTGATGAGATCCTCAACCTATTGTGAACATTGCATCTATATAACTTCATAACTTTAAAGAGTTTTAATAATGTCTTTAAGCTCTAAATCATGCATAATTTTAGTCTTGATATACTATTATACCTGTATTATGTATTTCCTTTATTTACTGTCATATTGGTTTTTACCTCTCTGTTATTTCCTTTTTCATGTAATGTTTTCCTCTGTTTTACCGTTTCCCTATCATGTAGCTACACGTGGCATTCTTGTTGGTTATTTATTTCAGCTACAGTGCTCAGTGATGATTGTGCTGAGCAATTCCAAATTCTCCCTTTTCTGTTAATAGTACATGGTATCAGAGCTCTAAGGTTCTCTCTCTAAATTTTTTTTATGGCGTCGTCTTCAAGCTCCTCTTCAGTCGATAGCACAACCTTGCCACCGGTGGTATCTCAGCCGCTCACCTCTCCGGCCATCACACAGCCCCTTTCTTCTACCATAACACCCCCTACTGCAGCACCTTGATTTCAACTCTCCCTCTCGTCCCTTTATTCCAAACGCTTCTACCTTCCAAAACTTGCCTCAACATTCACCTACTTCTCCTCATCAGTTTGGTCCGACTGCTGGTTTTCAATATCCACCTCAATCCTCTACTACTCTACCTTTTTTCCCTGCGTTCAATCCTACCCAACCGTTCTACCCCATTCAACAATCATCTTCCCCGTTTCCCACCCTAACCCCACCCCTCAACATTAAATTAACCGATTCTAATTATCTGCTTTGGAAAAACCAGCTCCTGAATCATATCATTGCTTTTGATATGGAGGGTTTCATCAACGGAACTCCAGCACCTATGAAGCATTTGGATGCGGCACAAACCCAGGTAAACCCCCAATTTTTAGTCTGGCAAAAATTTAATAGAGTTCTTATGAGTTGGATTTATTCTTCTCTGACTGAGGATAAGATTGGTGAAATAATTGGCTGTACCACTGCATATGAGATATGGGAACATCTTCGTGTTGTTTATGAATCCACCTCTACTGCCCGTATTGTGGCCTTGCTGTCTCAACTTCAGAAAATTAGGAAAAATAGCTTGTCGGTTTCTCAGTATTTGGCCCAAATAAAAGACATAGCTGACAAATTTTCTGCAATTGGGGAACCGTTGTCTTACCGGGATCATTTAGCATACATTCTTGAGGGATTAGGTTTTGAATACAATCCGTTTGTGACGTCAATTCAAAATAGAACGGATCGTCCCTCCCTTGCTGATGTTAGGAGTCTGCTTCTTGCTTATGATGCTAGGTTAGAAAAACAGTCTACAATTGATAATTTGAACCTTATCCAAGCCAACATAGCAAATGTTTCTGTTTCTTCCCCTGCTAAACGCACACCTCGACCTCCCAATCCAAGACCATTTTCTGTTTCAGCTCCTCGCCCATCATTCCCTCAATCCTCATTTCCCTTTCCTCAGAATTTTTCTGGTCCTGGAGTTTTGGGTCGTCCTCAGCCCTCCCCACGCCCACCTAGATTCCAATCTCCTAATCCTAACCATCCTCAATGTCAAATTTGTGGAAAAATGGGACACACTGCTCTTGTGTGTTATAATCGCCATAACCCTATGTATCAAGCTCCCACGGTTTCATCCCCTCAAGCCTTTTTCAATCAATTCCCGCAAACCACCCAGTCCCCTGTTACTGCCTCTTCTACAGTGGAAACTTTGGCTGCAGTCAATTCTTCTTCTCACCCGGATGAGGCTTGGTTCATGGATTCAGGGGCTACCCATCACATGACCCCCGATGTTAATACTCTCCAGCAACCATCCCCTTATTATGGAAGTGAGCAAGTAGTCATTGGTAATGGTACGTCTATACCCGTTCTTCACTTTGGTTCTGTTTCTTTGCCTTCTTCTATGCCATCTAGGTGTGTTAATCTAAATTTTGTGTTGCATGCTCCACATATCTCACACGAACTTATTAGCATTGTCAAGCTTTGTTTTGACAATCATGCTTTTGTAGAATTTCATTTTGATCACTTTCTTGTGAAGGATCTTCTCACCAAGAAAGTCCTTCTTCGGGGTCGTCTTGATGGTGGACTCTATAAACTGTCTCCTCCATCAGCATCATTCCTGTCATCCTCCAGTCCCCCAGCTGCCTTGGTGTCCTCCTTTCAGGATGTTGAGTTGTGGCATCGTTGTTTGGGCCACCCTGCTTTTCCCATTGTCAAAAGAGTTTTAGCTAGTTGTAATTTTTCCTTTAAACACTCTGGCAACCAATTTTGTAATCATTGTCAAATGGCAAAAAGCCATCGGTTGCCCTTTTCCAATTCTACTTCTTGCACTAATGAACCGTTTGCTTTGGTGTATTCGGATGTTTGGGGACCTTCCCCTCTCCTTTCTATTAATGGAGCACGATATTTCATCCTATTTGTTGATGATTTTTCAAAATATACTTGGCTTTACTTAATGAAATCTAAACAAGATGTTCTTCCCATATTTCTCAATTTTAAGGCAATGGTTGAAAATCAATTTTCTACTACCATTAAGTCTCTTCAAACAGATGGTGGAACTGAGTTTAAACCCCTTCTTCCCGTGCTCTCCTCTTATGGCATAATACACAGAATTTCTTGCCCATACACTCCCCAACAAAATGGTAGTGTTGAGAGGAAAAATAGGCATGTTGTGGAAGTTGGCCTTTCCCTCCTTGCTCATTCCTCTATTCCCTAATTCTCTTGGTCATATGCTTTCCAAACGGCTACCTATCTTATTAATCGTCTCCCAACCCTTGTCCTTAATAATTTATCTCCTTATAAGATGTTGTTCAAATATTCTCCCGACTACTCTTTATTGAGAAGTTTTGGATGCTCCTGCTTTCCATACTTAAGACCATACAACAAACATAAGCTCCAATTTCGCTCAAAAGAATGTATTTTTCTTGGATACAGTTCATCTCATAAAGGTTACCTATGTCTTGACTACTCCTCTGGTCGTCTATTTGTTTCGCGTCATGTGGTCTTTAATGAGTCCTCTTTTCCCTTAAAGGACCAAAATTGTTCTTCCCCTCGGTCTGTTCAGCAATCCTTTCCTGATCCTTTTTATCCCCTTGGTTCTGTCTTGTCTATGCATAATTTTCCAATATATTCTCCCAGTGGTAGTCTGCAGGATATACCATTACCAATATCTCTTGCTCACGACCAATCCCACCATCCTTCCCCACCCTCTCACATATCTAATTCCCCATGGACCTTGGTTCCTTTGCCTCCGAATAGGAAAGTTGTTGGCTCTAAATGGGTTTTCAGAATTAAACTCAAGGAAAATGGAGATATTGATCGTTATAAGGCTAGATTGGTGGCGCAAGGCTATACTCAAGCTTATGGAATTGATTACTTTGAAACTTTCAGTCCAGTCGTGAAACCTGCCACCATTCGTGTTGTATTAGCCTTAGCCGTATCTTATGGTGAGTCAATTCGCCAAATGGATGTCCATAATGCTTTTCTGCACGGTGAACTGAAGGAAGAGGTGTTTATGCAGCAACCGACCGGTTTTGTGGACCATAATTTCCCCAACCATGTTCTGAAATTAAACAAATCTATTTATGGTCTAAAACATAGTCCACGCGCTTGGTTCTCTAAGTTGAGTTCTTGTTTAATAATTTGGGGTTTCTCTGCATCCAGTGCTGATTCTTCTATGTTTATCTATCGAAATGGTTCAAGCATTATTATTTTTCTCGTTTACGTTGATGATATTTTGGTAACAGGCAATTGTCCTTCTCTGCTTCAGCGGTTTATTACTGATTTAAATACAAAATTCTCCCTTAAAGACATGGGGGATCTTTCCTTTTTCTTGGGCATTCAAGTTGCAAAATCTGGTTCTGGCTTGCACCTCTCTCAACAGCGTTATATTGCAGACTTGGTCGCTCGTGCAAACCTCATGTCCTGCAAGCCTTGTCCCTCTCCCATGGCAGCTGGCCCTCCCCTTTCAATCAACGATGGAACGCTGTTGGAGTCACCTTCTGATTACCGAAGCTTGGTTGGGGCCCTACAATATTGCACCTTAACTCGCCTGGACATTAGTTATGCAGTAAACAAGCTCTGTCACTTCCTTCATGCGCCAACCTCATCTCATATGCAAGCTGTTAAACGGTTGATTAGATATCTCAAAGGTACTTCTCATCTTGGCCTTATCATTTCCCCTTCTGCTGCTCCCTCTATCACGTCTTATACTGATGCCGATTGGGCTAGTTGCCCGGACGATCGTCGGAGTACAAGTGGTTATTGCACTTTCTTTGGAAATAACCTTGTGTCATGGAACTCTTCCAAACAAAAGGTTGTTTCCCGTTCAAGTGCTGAATCAGAGTACCGAGGGATGTCCAACGCAGCTGTTGAGGTTTCATGGATCCAATTGATTCTTAAAGAACTTGGCGTAAATTCCTCCACTCCATTGCTTCTTTGTGATAATCTGAGTGCTACCTACATTGCTGCAAATCCAGTTATGCATCAAAGTACTAAACATCTCGAGGTAGACCTTCATTTTATCAGAGAAAAAGTCGCGAGGAATCAGCTGCTCGTTCGTCATGTTTCTTCTGAAGATCAACTGGCCGACATTATGACAAAAGGGCTCCCTTCTCCAAGATTCATCAGTCTCCGCACAAAACTTACCGTGGCTTCCAAACCGTGTTAGCTTGAGGGGGGATATTATACCAGTATTATGTATTTCCTTTATTTACTGTCATATTGGTTTTTACCTCTCTGTTATTTCCTTTTTCATGTAATGTTTTCCTCTGTTTTACCGTTTCCCTATCATGTAGCTACACGTGGCATTCTTGTTGGTTATTTATTTCAGCTACAGTGCTCAGTGATGATTGTGCTGAGCAATTCCAAATTCTCCCTTTTCTGTTAATAGTACATATACCATTTAATATTTGATACGAGACACTTATAGTTTGTACATAGCCACATAAGCAATTAAGGTTTAATTAAATTTTGGGGCTAAAATTGGATTAGACAAATTAAAATTAGTGCTAATGTGAAGGTAATGTTGGGAGTGCGACCAAAGTCCCACATCGGCTAGATAAGGGGATGACCATGGGTTTATAAGGGAGGACAGCTATCTCCATTAGGATGAGGCCTTTTGGAGTGAACCAAAAGCAAAGCCATGAGGGTTATGCCCAAAGTGGACAATATCATATCATTGTGGAGATATGTGTAGTGTCCCGTAATCGCTTACATGTGGTATCAGAGCCATACCCCAAACATAGCCGTGTCGGATAAAATCCTTAGGTACCAAACAAAGAAGTTGTGAGCCTAAGTAGTCATGGGGAAATTCGTTGTTGAGCTCTGGGCAGGCAGTATACTCCGGAGGGAAGGAGTATGAGGCCTTTTGGAGTGAACCAAAAGCAAAGCCATGAGGGTTATGCCCAAAGTGGACAATATCATACCATTGTGGAGATATGTGTAGTGTCCCGTAATCCCTTACAGGGTAATTCTTGATATGTGTAATCTTTTTTTTTTTTTTCTTTTTTTGAGTTCTTGATATGTAATCTTATATATACTCTACTGAAAAATGTCATACAACATTTAGAAGAAAAATATTAGCATAAATGTAAACCAAACACCTCCATAAAAGGCATTTGTTTGGATGAGTCGATTAAATATTCATGCATTAACTCTCATTAAGGACCTTTCAAAAAAAAAAAAAAAGTCTCATTAAGGACAATTATCTCCCGACCAATTTTATAGATTTTTTTTTTCATTTAATTATAAATATTTTTATAATAAATTATACTTATTCAGAAAACATTCTAAATTAAAATTACTCCACAAATTACTAAAATGCAAAGATAGTTAAAGTACCGAAAGATTTTTTTTTAATAAGTACGGAAAGAACTTGTCTAAACACATCTGCCCTAAATTTGATATTCACTTAGGTAATATAGCTATAAATAGTATTCTGTCATTTTTAACTTGATAATAATTATGAATTGTTGAGTTCATGAAATTTGGACAAGTAAGCTAAGTTTTTAACGAAGAGGGAAAAGATAAAGAGAAACATCCACAATTTAATACCAGATTAAATATAGATACTCTTTACTTTATTCTCATATTATAGTTGATAGATAAAGATAATGCAACTTAGACATCATCTAAAGTGTAGATAAGATAGCTTCCCTCATCAAACTAGCAATGAGACGACCGTGGCGAAATTACAGGACAATAGGAACCCAGGTTTGCAGGCTCAAAACAGAAGAGTGTCCAAGATTTATCATCTTCATTATGCATCACACCAGCCACATATACCTTTGTAAAAAATTGAAAAGGTGGAGCTACTATCTTTTCTCGCACCTCCACAAGAAGGGTGTATTTTGTCTTCCCTTTCCCCACGCCCAAAGCCTCATATTTCAGCACGCTCAAGAACACCATTTCTACTCCAACAATCTTGTGTACATGTTCCACCATGGCAAAATTCCCTATCGCTAATTCAACTTATGAACGAATAAGATCTGGGAGAGAAATTCTTTCTTCCTTTTGTATTTTTTCCAATGATTTACATCTGAGGCACTGTAGCCAATTTATACAGAACAATCCCTTTTTAGGGCAAGCAATAATGAATAAAAAGAATTGAAAGAAATAGGACAGATGTCCTGAAAATAATGGAAGACAGTATAGTAGGCAAGCTGGGAATAACCGAATTGGTTAATGGAAGCTTCCAGATATCTTTCATTGACATGGAGGATGATTCTATGACTCATTTGCTGACTGTACCATCTTCACTGACTTGGCACTGATGACTTTTCTCCTTAATATCTCCCCTCAAACGAGCGGGAAGTTCAACTAACCCGAGTTTGGACCGTAAGTAGGAGAATTGCGATTGTGTGAGTGGCTTCGTGAGGCAGTCTGCAATTTGATCTGTTGAAGGTACATACCGAACATCCAGAGAGCCTTTCAGAACTTGATCACGAACAAAATGCACGTCTATCTCAATGTGCTTTGTCCTGGCATGAAAGACCGGGTTCGCTGCTAGGGCGCTAGCGCTGAGATTGTCACACCATAAGACCGATGGAGAGGAAACTAAACAGCCAAGTTCTGTCATTAATTGAGTTAGCCACATGATTTCAGCAGTAGTGTGAGCCAAAGCTCGATATTCCGATTCAGTACTAGAGCGTGCCACGGCCGTTTGCTTTTTAGAGGACCAGGAGACAAGTGTTTCACCAAGAAACACACAGTAGGCAGCCACGGAGCGTCGATCATCTATGTTTGACGCCCAATCAGCATCAGAGAATGCTGTTACAGATAGAGTAGAACTTGGTCGAACTAGAAGACCATAGTTTCTTGTGCCGCTAATGTACCGAAGTACACGTTTAACTGCTAGCCAGTGCACATCCGTTGGTTGCTTCAGAAATTGACTTAAATGATTAACTATGAAGGAGATATCCGGTCTGGTGTTCATGAGGTACTGAAGGGCTCCAATGGTGCTGCGATACAAATAAGGATCAGAAAGAGGTTGGCCATCATTAATTGACAACTGCTTACCAGGAGAACATGGCGTAGGCGTCGGTTTTAAATTATCAAGATTCAACCGTTGGAGTAGATCAGTGACATATTTCTCCTGATTTAGGAGAAGACCAGCCGGTAGATAATGAGCCTGTATTCCCAGGAAGTAACTTAAGATACCAAGATCCTTTAATGCAAATTTGTTGTCAAGAGCTGCAATTAGCCGAGTGATGAGATTGCCATTGTTCCCAGTAACTATTACATCATCAACATATACTAGTAACAAAATAGTATCAGCCCCAGACTTATAAATATATAATGAAGTATCTGACCTTGAATTGTTGAACCCCCAGGAGATTAAGACAGCTTTGAGAGTATTTGTCCAAGCTCGTGGAGCCTGTTTGAGGCCATAGATGGCTTTGTTTAATTTGCATACATAGGTGGGATGATCGGGGTCTTCATAGCCTGGAGGTTGACACATGTATACATCTTCAGATAATGAGCCATTAAGGAAGGCATTATTGAAGTCTAGCTGCCTCAATTGCCATCCTAACGAAACTGCTATACTGAGCACAACTCGGATGGTTGATGCTTTAACTACGGGGCTGAACGTCTCAAAAAAATCAATGCCATGGCTTTGATGAAAGCCTTTAGCAACCAATCTCGCCTTATACCGTTGAATCGAGCCATCGGAGTTCCTCTTGATACGAAATATCCATTTATTCCCAACAATGTTACTAGAGGAAGATGGAGGCACCAGATCCCATGTCTTATTTTTTATAAGAGCTGCATATTCCTGATCCATGGCTTGTTTCCACTGTGGTGTTGCAATTGCATCTTTCACCCGGGTAGGCTCGGTGATGGTCCAGTCCTGTTGTGTTTGAGATAACCAGATTTTTGGTTTAAAAACACCAGATTTGGCTCTTGTTGTCATTGGATGGGTCGGTTGAAGGCTTGGTGGTGGTGGGGATGGCGCTGGAATATTGGAGTTGGTTGATACTGATGAAGGAATGGGTAAACCAGTAGGTGATATAGGTATATTGTTTTGAGAATGTGAGGCAGTAGGTGAGGAATTGGGTGAAGTGTCAGTGTTTATATTAGAGGGTGGTATGGCTGAAGAAATAATTGGAGGAACTTCTTGTGTTTGTTGTGCTTGGTTGGGATTTATGTATGTAGGTGTTGGAGGTAATTCAGTTGATGTAGGAGAAGGATTTCGAGGAGGAAACCATGATGTTATAGGTGGGCAAATAGCTGATGTTCCAGGTGTACTATCTGTCACACTTGAACCAAAACCATTAGAAAATGGAAATTCAGATTCATTAAATCTCACATCCCTGGATATATAGACCTTTCCTGAGGCATTCAAGCACCTATATCCTTTGTGAACAGGACTAAAACCAAGATATACACATTTTTCAGAATGAAACTGAAACTTATGCTTCTGATATGGTCTCAAACATGGGTAGCAAGCACATCCAAAACTACGTAAAGCAGAATAATCAAGCTTTCTATGAAACAAGAGTTCAATGGGAGACTTACCATGCAACACAGGGGTTGGAAGACCATTAATCAACTGTGCAGCTGCCAAGAAGGCCTCCCACCAATATTTCAAAGGCATTGAAGCCTGTGCAAGGAGAGTTAACCCGGTTTCCACTACATGTCTGTGTTTTCTTTCAGCACGGCCGTTTTGAGCTGAAGTGTATGGACAAGAATAACGAGATTGAACTCCGAGCTGATAACATTCATCATGAACTTTCACATATTCCCCTCCATTATCTGATTGAAATGCTTTGAGCTTGCTGTTAAATTGCGTTTGAATCATGATTAGAAAATGTTTAAAAGCGGCAAGTGTCTCATTCTTCCTTTTTAACGGGTATAACCAAACATATCTGCTGTAGTCATCAATAAACAGCACATAATATTGAAAACCATCAGATGAAGCTACAGGTGCAGGGCCCCACAAATCCGAGTGAACCAGATCAAAGATATGTTTAGCTCGACTAGTAGATAAGGTGTAAGGCAGCCTATGTGACTTGCCAAATTGACATGACTCACAAAACATAAGCTTATCATTATCTTTCACTGGCAGTTTACAAGCACTAATAATTGACTCCAAAATTTTAGACATGGGGTGGCCTAAACGTTGATGCCAAATGTTTCTAGAGACAGCAACATGAACAGAGGGAGAAACAACAAAGACTGATTTGTCATGGACATTATTTATATATGGCTGGGGACCAGACGCAGCCGACTCCTTAACTCCATGCACCACGGTTGAAACTTTTTCTATTTGGTAAAGTCCATCTTTAAGAGTTCCTTTCAGCACCACTTGACCCGAGTCCTTGTCCTTAATGAGACAAAAATCACCATGGAATTCAAAGAAAATGTTATTGTCTTGAGCCAACTTGGAAACACTAATTAAATTCTTAGCTATTTCAGGTACAAACAATATATTTTCAAGGGTAAGAGTTGTATATCCATCTGATAGATAAGAGTTTCCAGTAAATGAAATAGGCAACATATGACCATTACCTATTATGACTTGCTCATTACCTCCATACTCTTTTGGGTTGGCTAGGTTATTATAATCACCAGTGACGTGGTTTGAAGCCCCACTGTCTGCGTACCAATTTGGATCAACTACTGTTTCAGAAGTGGCTATGAAAGGGTTACCTGAATTTGCTACAAAGGCATTGGTATTCTGCAAGTTCCCTGTATTCTGTGTGCCATTTTGAGAATTACCTCTCCCAATATTTGGACTGAATTCCTTATCAAACCTGTGGAAGCATACCAAAGCCGAGTGGCCCATTTTACCACATACCTGACATACGGGTCGATTATTATTGTTATTACCATATCCTCCATAGCCTCTGTCACGACCCCTGCCCCGTCCATTTGATCCTCCCCTTTGGCTTGTGTTCGGGTTTTGGGATCGTTGGCCATAACTGGAGGAATAATTCCAGTTTCTGTTCCCTCCTTGATTGCTCACATTTCTGCTATTAGCCATGTTTACCGAAGTAGAGTGATTGAGTGACAGTGTAGACTTCTGAGCAATTTGCAACTCTAACCTCTTCTCATATACCAACAACTCGGCTTGCATTTCTGACCATGAGATATCTCCTCTGCCTTGAATCATAGCAACGACTGGATTGAATTCCTCATCAAGCCCTAAAAGCACCTGTGAAACCAGATTTCGAGAAGACACAGGACTCCCAGCTTGTCCGAGATTATCAGCATGTGATTTCATAATTCGTAAATAATCTGCCATTTTTAAATTACCTTTGCGAGACTGCTGGAAGACTTGCCTCAGATAATCTTCTTCCGCTCTCGATTGAACTCCATAGAGATCCTTAACTGCACTCCATAGATCATGAGCGTTGTCAAACCCCATTACTTGGGTTGCAACTTCTGGCGTCATGGAGTTGTATAACCACCCTAATAAAAGTTGGTCTGTAGTCAACCACGCTTCATAAAACGGATTGACAGTAGTTCCGGAAGCACCGCTTGCTGCTGATGCTCCAGACTCACCACTCACCGGTGGTTCAGAGCTCGATGCTCCATCGGCTGCGACTCTGTTTTCGGGTTGAGTACTTTGACTCAGATACATCGGAGGACAGGGTTTCGTCCCTAGAAGATGGCCCTCCAATTTATAGCTCCTCAGAATGGGTAATGCTAAATTCTTCCACAGCAGAAAGTTTCCACGGTCGAGCTTGATGGTTGTGATCTGGTTGAGTAATTGATTGAGCGGTGGGCTGCTGAATGTAGTTGTGGCACCGATTGCCATGGTTGCTCCTGCAGCGGTCGAGACGTTAGTCGTATTCTGCTCTGATACCATAATTCAACTTATGAACGAATAAGATCTGGGAGAGAAATTCTTTCTTCCTTTTGTATTTTTTCCAATGATTTACATCTGAGGCACTGTAGCCAATTTATACAGAACAATCCCTTTTTAGGGCAAGCAATAATGAATAAAAAGAATTGAAAGAAATAGGACAGATGTCCTGAAAATAATGGAAGACAGTATAGTAGGCAAGCTGGGAATAACCGAATTGGTTAATGGAAGCTTCCAGATATCTTTCATTAACATGGAGGATGATTCTATGACTCATTTGCTGACTGTACCATCTTCACTGACTTGGCACTGATGACTTTTCTCCTTAATAATCGCTCGCACATATGAGTCATTGGAGGCAATCTGAACAAAACTCATCGTAACTCTTGATTGATATAGTTTGAAGCTAAGGAAACTTTATAATTGTGGTTTGCTCTCAATCTAAAATGATAGTTCTAAATTTATAGAGTTGTGTTGAACCCTAGAAATGGATATCAAGGAATTTAATTTGTGGACCTTGTTAAATGTTCAATAGTAGAACTTGATATTATGGAATCTCACTTATGTGTGAAAATCTCGTCAAAAGAAAAGGCCAATAAGATTTGCACATGACAGCTAGCTTTGAATCCAATTCTCACCTTTAGTTGGGAGCATTATTTTATTTTCTTAATTGAAAATTATCCTGTATGACATCTAAATTTAAAGCATGCATTTATTTACTGTATCATAACTTCCAAATTTAGTTTAATTAACATCACCAATTCTGATTAAAAAAGTTAATCCACTTTAGAGCTCTTGATTTTTGTAGAACAACTCAACAAAAGCAACCACACTATATACGCTATTTAAAGTTTGTGAATAAACAAATGCAATATAGATAATACACTTGAAAAAAAAAGAAAAAAAAAACACAAAACCACCGTGTAGCATTTGAGATTAATTAAGTTGGTAGACATGAAAATTTAAGGGTCTATATGTAGTTAGTTTTATAATTTTATACATATAGGTTTGGAAACATAGTTAAATTTGGTTTATTTTATGGAACTAATTAACCATCTAAGTTTATAAACCAAATGGTTTGTTTTGAGAGAAAAAAAATTAAGAGTTATTTAGTGAAATAAAATCGAAAGGAGATGTATACATGCTAAAGTGCTTTAATCTTTGTAAGTAAAGGTGATATATGCTCAAGCAATCTTCTTCCATAATATATCAAACTATCTAATTTCAAGTTCATATAGTTATTTTTGTTCTTTTGAGTTCATCAATATTTGGAGGGGGAGGGATTCGAACCTTTGACCCTTTAGTCGAGAATACACATGTCATTTACCGCTGAGCTATTTTTACTTTGGCGATGCATAAAGAGTTTTTTTTTTCTTTTTTTTGACAACATGCGAGGTGGGGGAACTCGAACCACAAACCTCTTGATTATTAGTACAAGAGTAATGTCAGTTGAACTATGCTCATGTTGGCCGATGCATAAAGAGTTATTCACCTTGTAGAAAGATATAAAAATAATAATGTCATTTTGGAACCCAATTCTCGGTCCAATCATTTGACCAAAAATTACCTTCCCACTACTTCTTTATAAACCACTTTAAAATGAGATTTTATATTTTCTAAATATAATATATCGCCAACATCAGTTTTTTTAAAAGAGAGTAATTATCGGACTGTGACCAAAGTCCCATATATCTACCGACAAAGAGGTAGAACTCTGATATATAAGTAAGAACAATTACCTCCAATAATACTAATCTATTTAAATAAAATCAAAAGTAAAGTCGTGAGGTACTTGTTCGTAGAGTAGATAGTATATATCATATTATCGTTAGATCACGATACTATGATTTTTATTTGTTATTAGTTTCTATTGGAAGTGCGACCAAAGTCCCACATCGGCTAGATAAGGGGATGATCATGGGTTTATAAGGGAGGACAAGTATCTCCATTGGTATGAGGCCTTTTGGGTGGATCCAAAAACAAAGCCAGGGTTTATGCCCAAAGTGGACAATATCATACCATTGTGGAGATATGTGGATGTCCTCGTCCCTTACAAGTGGTATCAGAGCGAATATACCACTGTCTTGGCGATTGCTTCAGTCCATAAATGGCCTTTCCCTTCACCACGTTTGGTTCTTATGCAAAGAGGACAACTCTTCTTCCATTGCAGCTTTCCACTGTTCCTTCAACCCAGACTCAATAGCCTCTTCGAATGTAATAGGCTCTACCTCAATATTATCAGAAGCACAATTCAGAGCAAATGCAACTAAGTCAGCAAAACCATACCTCGTAGGTGCCTGTCTAACTCTCTGAGATCTATCACGTGCAAACTGTATACCATCATATTCAGATCGCTGTGAAGACTCTGCTTGTGAACCCAACTGTGACCCATCACTCGATTCACCTCTAGCAACTGATGGTTGTTTTTCAGACTCAATTCTGACTTCTGTTTCAACATTCTCAACTGATCGCTGTTCTGGCTGGCTCTTAACACAAAACGGCATCTCATCTTCATTAAAAGTGACATCTCTGCTGATTATACATTTATTTCTACCTTCTTCCAAGCACCAAAGCTCGTATCCTTTGACACCTTGAGGGTAGCCAATAAACATACATTTCAATGCTCTCTTGTTTAGCTTTACTTCCTTAACATGAGCATAAGCTAAACAACCAAATACCCTGAGATGTTCAAGACTTGGAGCTTCACCTTTCCATATCTCTTGAGGAGTTTTGAAATCTATAGCGGAAGACGGACTCCTGTTAATGAGATAACAGGCGGTTTGGGCAGCTTCACCCCAAAACTTCTGAGGCAATGAAGCATTTGACAAGAGACACCTAGCACGCTCCATTATTGTTCTATTGAACCTCTCAGCTAAACCATTCTGCTGAGGAGTGTATGTAACAGTAAGGTGCCTCGTGATTCCCTCAGACTTGCTAAGTTTGTTGAATTTGTGATTTACAAATTCTAAACCATTATCTGTCCTCAAGTACTTTACTTTTCTCCCTGTTTGGTTCTCAGTCTGCTTCTTCCATTCAAGGAATTTCCCAAAAGCTTCATCCTTTTGTTTAAGTAGATAAATCCACACTTTCCTCGAAAAGTCATCAATTATTGACATGAAGTACCTCGAACCTCCCTTAGTAGGTACCTTTGCTGGACCCCACAAATCTGAGTGCACATAATCTAATATGCCTTTCGTTGAATGCTTCCCTTTTCCGAATTTCACCCTAGTAGACTTTCCCATTATGCAATGGTCACAAAATGGGAGTTCAATCTCTTTAACACCTCCAAGTAACCCTTGTTTAGAAAGAGCTTGTAGACCTCTTTCACTCACATGTGCCAACCTTCTATGCCATAGCATAGACATATCAATTCCTTTACCAGATGCAACATCCACGCTTCCGCTGCGCATATGATGCATGCGTTTACTGGAAACTATCTCTGAAAGGTACATATATTTATCTACTGCTTTATGTAGATGATATGATACTTGTGTCTAAGGATTATGCTGAAATCTGTGAACTCAAGAAACAATTGAGTAGTGAGTTTGAAATGAAAGATTTAGGTGCATTGAAAAGAATCTTAGACATGGATGTTAAGAGAGATAGGGAGAAAAGTTTGTTAACCATTTCGCAGGAGAGCTATGTGCATAAACTGCTTGAGAAGTATAACATGTCTGATTGTAAGTCAGTTTCGACACCCTTAGCATCTCATTTTAGGCTTTCTTCGTCTCAGTCGCCTAAAACTGATCAGGAAAGGTTAGAGATGTCTAAAATTCCATATTGTAATGTCGTAGGGAGCATTATGTATCTCATGATTTGTACTAGGCCTGACTTGGGTTATTCAATGAGCATGATAAGTAGGTTTATGTCAAATCCTGGAAAGGAGCATTGGAATGCAGTTAAATGGGTGCTTCGGTATTTGAAAGGTACGTCAGGTGTTTCACTGTGCTTTAGGAATGGTTGTGATCAATCAACATTGCTGGAAGGCTTCACAGATGCAGATTATGCTGCAGACCTTGACAAAAGAAGGTCTTTGTCAGGTCACATTTTTCGTTTTTATGGTAATGTGGTCAGTTGGAAGGTTGCTCTACAGCCAGTAGTTGCCTTGTCAACTACTGAATCAGAGTATATTTCAGTTGGTGAAGCAGTTAAGGAAGCAGTGTGGTTAAAGAGAATTGTTGGTGAGTTGTTGTCACAAGAGTTTATTCCTGTCATCCGTTGTGATAGCCAGAGTGCTATTCATCTTGCGAAGAATCCATCTCACCATGAACGGTCTAAGCATATTGATGTTAAGTTTCACTTTATAAGGGATATGGTTTCTCAGAATGAAGTTAAACTGGTGAAAGTTCATACAGATCAGAATTTGTCGGATATGCTTACAAAGGTTCTCACAGCTCATAGGTTTAAATACCTGTTAAATGAGCTGAATGTAAAATCAGGGTGATAGGGAAATTAGAGAACGAGCTTATTGCTTAAAATATTCTTGTCATGAGGGAGATTTGTAAAAATGACAAGTTATTTTAAGGTTAAAGGTTTAAAAGGGCAATTTTGAAATATTATGTATACAGAGGGGCAAGATGGTAATTGAGTCATCATCTTCTCACTTTAGGGCTGCTTCACGATTTGAGAAAGAGGGAGAGACAGAAGCTTCAGCCGCTGCACACAAACAGAGAGATAGAGAAGGAAGAAGCTTCAGCCGCTGGTCTCGAAATCGCGTGGGTCTTGGTATTTAGAGACAGAAAAAGACGTCGGCGTGGGTAATGTTGCAGACGCCGACGTGGGTATCACAGCAGTTGTCGTGGGTCTTTGTTCGCGCTGGTTTTGGGTCTCGGGTAAACGCCGTGGGTGATTGTTCAGCAGTCGCCGGAGTGTCGAGGTTCGTGAGGCTGTCGGTGTGGGTCTGATTTCAGCAGTGGATCTCGGTTGTTTTGGGTCTCGATACAGCTTGGTGTGAGACGCGGTTTGACACTGATTTGGGGTCTCAATTCAGGAGCGGCCTGGTACATCAGTGGGTCTCGGTATTGGAGGTAGAAACGTGAAGTGGGTATTTCGCTGGAAGGTTCAAATCGATTAAGGTTTGAGGTATTTCACCATTGTGTGATTTGTGCGAATATTGTACTCTGTATTGTTGACTATTGCTCATAATAAAACTCTCCTAAGCTGGTTCCAAAAGTGGATGTAGACCGAAAGGTTGAACCACTATATATCCATGTGTTCATTCTTTATTTTCTGCTTGTTTAGTTATGATTGGGCATTATAAGTTCGCTTAAAATTCTACGAGAGTTTCCAAAGTTGAAAAACTTTGAAAAGATAGGAGGACTGCATATCTTCCCAACTCTTGCACAAAAATGTTGTAGATATCCTCAATCGGCAACTAAAAAACACAGATTGTGCGATCGTTTTTTGCTAGAACTTGTTGCAAGGCCTCATTATGTTCTTGGGCATATAGGTCAAAGAAACTTTGTAATGGTAGTATAGTTGGTTTTGATGGAGCAGGAGTTTCATTTTTTTTTTTTTTTTGTAAGTTTGTATCTTTATACTTTGAGCATTTGTATATTTGTAAAAACTAGGTAGTTTCATAATTTAAAAAAATTTCAATTCTATCCCTTAGCTTATCTTTAGTCTTTAATTATGTACCGCTTAAATATATCTCTCATAAGACTCTTTTAGATAAAATTTAGATGAGGTGATGTGATCATTAGACAAATTACAAACTAATGGTGACATGATGGAGACTAACAAAATTTGAGCTATAATAATGAGTAAAAATAGGCGACAAGTGCATGCTTTCAGATTATTCGATGCATTTAACCTATAAAGGGTCAACCTGTTAACTTATGCTTTATTTCTTTTATCTTTTCATTAAGAAACTTTATTTAAGGTTAAGCTTGAGTATAAATTAATGTGGCCTTAATTATCCGAAGATTTAGATTAAAACGTTGTTGAATTTTATATTAGATAAATTATGTATAAAAGATGCTTAGCAAAAAGAAGTTAGTATGAAAGATTGTATATCTTTGTCTATAATAATAATAATAATAATAAAACTGTTGTAAAAAATTAATACTTTCAACCCCGTATGTGATGGAAAGAATATTATTGGAATACATCGAAATAAATAAATATAGATATATCCTAACTTATCAATTTAAGTTTTTGACTTTTAAATTAGTATTGACTTAACAAGAATAAATACAAAGATTTAGTTTTTAGCACAAAGAATATTAGGTATACATAAAAGTGTAACACCCAACTTCTAGGCTTTGAATATTTAGGGACATTACTAAATGCAATAACAAAAGAACACTTGGAAGCAAATAAAATGGATGACAGAGTTGTGAAACCAACCTTCAAACTCATTTATCAATAAAAGACTTATTTTGTTTTTAGTTTGGTATCCTAACAAAACTTTAAGAAATTAAAATAATGAAAGAAATTCCAAAAATTTATTCTCAGAAGTGTAACTTGAAACTATCTAAAGAGTAAAAAATGTTGTTAAATAGTTTCGATAAAACACAATGAATTAGTAAAAGCCTATGAACACAAAGCTAGAAAGTTCTAGGTTGAAACAAAAGTGTAGTCTGACACTATCTTTGTGGCCTTGCTAGAATGAACGCCCTCGCCACACACTTCGTAGGTCATGTACCATTTGAAAAGAAATAATGGAAGAAAGGAAACATGGGTGAGTATTAGTATACTCACTAAGTAGCCCCGCTGGTGAGATTGAAGTTGAAATGCCAATGAGACATGGAGCTGAAAACATGTGGGGTCCACCTAATTGATTTACACTAATGTGTTCAAAACTATACCAACTATGGTGCATATGTGAATCTGTCTTGTAAGTTGTTCAAACATTGTTGGAGGTTAGTTGGCGACTCTCCATCGGAACTAAGCCTCTTCCAACATAAGTAACTCGTGACAGTGTACCTGAAACTGTATGTTTACATATAGTGAGATCCAAATGGTTAACTGTAAGGCCAAACAACAATAAACGATAGCTAACACTCGATTTGTAGTGTGAGGCCTCCTACAAGGCCCTCAATATGTGTACGCTCATTCGGGAAAGGTAATTATCATCCAAAGAAGACATAAATCAATCATAATTACCTACATGGCTAAGTTCTCTTCCACTAAATAACATGTTGAAAATCATGTCATTATGAACTTACTACTCATTGACCAATCAGGCAACCAAACAGGTATAGTGGAAATCAGTACTACAGATTCATGTACTCTATTAACTAAAGAGTTCTCTAAATAAAGCTACTTACTTTATAGTAAATTAAACTATTTAAATCCCTTCGCTTGAGTGTAATTAAAATAACAAACAAACAATCCAAAAAAAAAAAAAAAGAAACGAGTCGATTTTTTGGCTTAACTGCAATGGATCTCATGGGGAGATGGATTGACGGATTGAAGTTGAGACTTTGACTTTGGTCAATTGTGGGAATCGATCTCTCTGGGAGACAGATTCCCCTTCTTTTTAAATTAAAAAAAATATATATATTAACATTGAAAAGAAATTTGCCTATCTCAAGGGTTTGTTTTTTTAAAAGGTATGAAGTATTTTTTTTTTTTTTTGGAAATTGAATTAGGGTTTTTTTAATTGCAAATATAGTACAATATAAAAATAATAGCAAATATGACAATTTATTAGAATAAAATTTTATAATTTTCGTTTTTACCCATATTTAATCTTCAATTGTGTGCAAATTCTACCAATTTCCGTACATTTCTTTCTATCATTGATAGACTTTGATAATTGGAGTCTATCAGTGTCTATCACTGATAGACTCTAATTAATTGAAATCTATTAGTGACTATCGGTGATAGACTATCATGCTGATAGACTCTGTATAATCCTTTTCTATCAATGTCTATCACTAATAGATTTTGATAATCGAAATCTATCAATGTCTATCACTGATAGTTTCCGATTAATTGAAGTCTATTCGTGACTATTAGTGATAGATATTGATAAACTATCAATAGACTCCGTATAATCGTCTTTCTATCAGTGTCTATCACTGATAGACTTCGATTAATTCGGTGTATTAGTGACTATTAGTGATAGAAACTGATAGACTATCATGTTGATAGACTCTGTATAATCATTTCTATCAGTGTTTGTCATTGATAGACTCCGATTAATCGAAATCTATCAATGAATATCAATGATAGACACTAATAATCCCTTTTATCAGATAGTTGGTGATAAAAAAAAAAGTATTTTAGTTTTGTAACTTAACATGATCACTTTGTGCTATTTTTGCAAATAGTTTTACTTTTTGCTATTTTTGTAAATGCTCCTATTTTTTTCTCAAAAAAAAAAAAAAGAATCGGAAATAAAAAAAAATAAAAGAAAAATATATGGCTACAAATTGTAAAACTATAGATTTTTTTGTATTTCCAAAAGTTGATGTAGAACTTGTAAAATTATGAAATTATAGAAATCTGTATTACGAATTTTAAAAATTATTTTTTATTTTTTATTTTAAAATTTTTTGTTTTTTTTTTTGTTTTTTGTTTTGTTTTGTTTTTAGTTTTTTTTTATAAACCTAATGATTGAAATATTATTACAAAAGGGTTCCAAAAATATCCGAAACTTCCCAATTCCTTTCAACATATTTTTGTTTGATCTCTTTTATACTTCCTAAGAGATCACCAAAAAGATTATTTATTTGGCGATAGGCAAATTTAGTTGCATCTTTTTATTAAATTACTTCTATAAAAGTACGTATAATAACGGTGCGAGAGAAGCTGATTTGAATTTTTTGATGGATTAGTACATGTAAACTTAATTTTGTACTCTGCAAATAACTTTGTGCAAAAAATTTCCATACTACACTTGTTAATTGAATATGCAAATTACGTAACACTTAGGGCCCGTTTGATAACCATTTCGTTTTCTGTTTTCTGTTTTTGTTTTTCATTTTAAAAAAACAGGGGTGTTTGATAACCATTTCTGTTTTCTGTTTTTTAAAAACGTTTTTGAAATTATAAGTAAATTTCAAAAACAAAAAAAAATAGTTTTTAAAAACAGATTTCTGTTTTTCAAAAACTTATTTTTTTCTTCTAATGTTTACTTTTCTCCTCTTTTACCTCTCTCTCCAACAAATTTCTTTCTCTATTTTTTCTCTCTCTAAAATTTATTTTTCTCTCTCTAAAATTCTCTCTCAAAACTTTTTTTTTCTCTCTCAAATTCTCTCTCAAAACTTTTTTTCTCTATAACTGTCTATTTCTAAAAACTTGTCAATACCTTTCCTCTCTTCAATAAACATGTTCTAATTTTTCTTTTGAAAAAAAAAGTCACCAAAATTTTCTATCGCTACAAATTTTCTTTATTTTTCTAATTTATCGTTAGTTCTTTAGCATATCTTTTACTCTTAACTTTACTATCTCTCTAAATTTTCTTTTTTTATTTAATTTTTTAATCTAAAATTTATCGCTTTTACTCTAACTTGTTTTCTATTTTTTTCTCTAACTAATATCTTTTCTCAAGTCTAACTAATATTCTTTCTCTAAACATTTTCTTACATCTCTCTAAATTTTCTATGTTTAACTTTTTCTCTCGTCTTTTCAAAAAAAAAAAAATTCTCTTGAAAACATTTATATTTGTGTCTCTAAATTTTTTGTTTCAATGTCTTTACACATTTTTCTCTCTCTAAAATATCTTTTCATCTTTCTAATTTTTAAAAAACTGAAAACCAAAAACAGTTATCAAACAAGGTTAGTTTTCTGTTTTTTAAAAACAGAAAACAAAAAACACTTATCAAACATATGTGGTTTTTGTTTTTAAAAAACAGGAAACCAAAAACCAAAAACCAAAAACTGAAATGGTTATCAAACGGGCCCTTAACAATCATCCACGCATCGACGACAAAACAATCAATTAGAAATTAAAAGGCATGAAATTAATTAAAATATAGTTTTCCAACTTTGTAAGGTTATTGGATACTCACATGGAATAAGAAAAAAAAAATTAAAAGAGATATATGATTGAGTATATCTTGCTTTCAATTACAAGTGATTTTGTATGTTTTTATTTTTTTTTTCTTATATATACTCTACTGAAAAATATGTCATAAAACATTTAAGAGAAAAATATTAGCGTAAAAGTAATTAAACAAACACCTACATAAAAGGTCCATAGTTAAAGTACTTAATGAACTTGTCTAAACATTTGCCCTAAATTTGAAATTCACATAAATAATATAGCTATAAATAGTATTCTGTTATTTTTAAGCTGATTCATAATAATTATATATGAATTGTTGAGTTGATCAAATTTGGGCAAGTTAGCTAAGTTTTTAACGATGAAGAGGTAAAAAATAAAGAGAAATAACCACATTTTAATACAAGATTAAACATAGATAATCTTTTACTTTATTCTCACATTATACTTGATAGATAAAGATAATGCAAACTTAGGCATCATCTAAAGTAGATAAGATAGCTTCCCCAATCAAACTAGGCATTGGAATTTATAGGACAATAGGGTTTCAGGTCCACAGAGTCAAAACATAAGAGTGTCCAAGATTTTTCATCTTCATTATGCATCACACCAGCCACATATACCTTTCTAGATGATTGAAAAGGTGGAGCCACTACGTTTTCTTCCACCTCCACAAGAAGGTTGTATTTTGACCTTGCATTATCCAACTTCAGAATCTCATATTTCACCACGCGAATGAACCTCATTTCTACCCCTAACAGCTTGAATGTATGCTCCCCCACCGCAAAACTTCCCATTGCTTGAACATATGGGTTATTGAAAGCAATCGGAAGTGGAGTAACACTAGCCATCGTTACTCTTGATTGATAGTTTGAAGCTAAGGAAACTTTTGTATTGGTGGTTTGCAATCAATCCAGAACGGTACTTCTACATTTATAGAGTTGTGTTGAACCCTAGAAATGGATATCAAGGAATTTAATTTATGGACCCCTAAAGTCCTTCAACAATGAGACTTGATTGAAAGGATTTGGAATTCCCCAATTCCGTTAAAGCGGAAGCGTAATTGGGACCGATTCGTAGTTAATTTTGTTTATCCAAAAATACTATTGCATTGGTTAAAACATAGAACAAATTCTATAGAAACTTAAGGCTAAGCATACAAAATTTAGATCTAAATCTATAATAAAGAAAAGAGAAGCAAACCTCCGTTGACGACTCTGAATACTTCAAGAATGATTCTTGATTGCTCTGCAATAACGAAGAACACCACCATTTGATCTTCCCCGCTATAACTCTGAGATTAGGAACGTAGTTGTGAGACTACCTAATCTTGAATGGGAAAAACTCTAGAGAGAAAATTCTCCCTAGAGTTCTTGAGTTGAGAGAATATGAGAGGGCCATATGGTGGCCATATGTTGTATCACCTAAACCCTAGGGTTAGTGTTCTATTTATAGGAGAAAGGCCATGAATAAAATATTCATTTAAAATCAATTATTTCCATAATTGATTTAATCTTTTCCATAATTAATCAATTCCATGACCAATCAATTCCACAATTGATTAATCTTTTCCATAAATGATTGATCACTTCCATAAGTGATTAAATCATTTCCATAAATGATTAATTACTTCCATAAGTGATTAATCATTTCCATAATTGATTAATTTCTAATTAATTAATTCTTTAATTAATTAATCACCAATTAAATATCATATATTTAATTTCAGACCTTCTATTAGTTAATTAATTAATTACCCAATTAAATATCATATATTTAATTTCAGGCCTTCAATTAATTAATTCTATAATATGAATCAAATTCATATTAAAATTTGAACTCCTTCAAATTCTCTTATATCCTATAAATTTAATATGAATCAAATTCATATTAATATTTGAACTTCTTCAAATATTTATTTCTCTCATAGACTATAGTTTAATTAAATCTCATTTAATTTAAACTAAATTGAATAATTAATTAATTCATAATTAATTAATTCATCTTCTAATTAAATACCATATATTTAATTAGACATATATTTGAACTCTTTCAAATATATCAATCTCTCAATATAATAAAGTTTAATCTCAAATTAGACTTTATATTTTAATGCATCACTATACATTATATTAATTTGTATCTCATACAATTAACTTAATTCCCAATATGAATTTGAACTATTCAAATTCTCTCAAGATATATTTGTTCCTAATTACTCTTTACGAGCTAGCAGGGGGACCTAATGGACCTACAGATCAGAAGCTCCAATGATATGAGGTTAATAAATTAAACTCATTAATCAGGTTAACCAATATTCATTAACTGTGGGTCATTCCACTAAAGACCCACAGCTGAACTCTTCTCACTGTAGAACATTTCTGTGTCCAAGGATATAGACCTATACCGGTAAGTCAATCCTTCACAAGTGTTCGTAACTACAGTTGGGTCAAATTACCGTTTTACCCCTGTGTTACATCTGTCTCCTTAAGTACCAGCGCTCCTCTAATGAACAACCTGTTTATGGTCCAACCATTAAACAGAAAGTTCCTCTCGGGCCAGTGAGAGGACGGGATCCCTTTGTTCAAGTCCCGGAGTCACCACTTAAGGGAGCACTCATCTACTTCTCCTAGAAGTGGGAAGGAGTGAATTCCTTCTTGTGTTGTCATGTCCCCAGCCTCCCACTCGGTCTTGTCCCCAAAAAGGAAGACATATTGAGTCGACGTATTGGCCACTCTCACCCATGCTAATCAAAGGACAATCCCTCATGAGAAGGAGTTCATGACACACTCAGGATTAAGACTGAGTTACCTAGGTCATCGTATTGAAACAGTAACCTAACTAGTTAACGGTGTTACATCTAGTGGTTTACTATTTCGTGGTCCAGTCTTATGCAAACTCATTGCATAGGATACCCCCGCTCGCATGTCTCCTACATGGACGCCTTGGATTAATACGTCTGTATCGAATACAAAGCGGGCCGTATCACATAGTGTTACCAGGATAAGGTACCCAACATTATCCTTGTACTATAGACCTTTTAGGTTGTTACTTGAACACCAATCCCCGTATGTCCCCACATACTAGTTCAAGTCACATGTAAACAACCTTGGATCTTAGTTTATTGGATTTGGGTCAAATTGTGCAATATTTAACAATGACACTTTATTGTAGAAACTCAATAACACTTTATTGAAACAAGTATACAATTTGTTTACATTCACTATCTACGAGTTTTAGGGCATAAAACCCAACATTGATATCATGGAATCTTTCTACGTGTGAATATCTCATCAAAAGAAAGAGCCAACAACATTTTCGTGGTAAATTAAAAGATAGCTTCGAATCCGATTCATTTTAGTTGGAGCATTATTTTGTTATCTTAATAGAAAATTATCCTTTGAAAAACATATATCTTATAACATGTATTTGTTCATTGTAACATAAATTTCAATTAGTTTAATTACATCACTAATTTTGCTTAAAAAATTAATCCATTTTAGAGCGCTAAACTCAACATAAGAACTTAACCACACCTAGGCTATTTACAATTTGAGAATAAATAAATACAAAGGTAGATTATACACTCGAAAAAAGCACAAAACCACCATGGAACATTTGAGATAATGTGGGTAGACATGAAAATTTGAGGTTCTATATGTAGTTAGTTTTATACATATCAAGTTTAAATCTTCGTAAGTAAATATGATATATGCTCAAAGCAATCTAATTTCAAGTTGATCATAGAGTTATTTTTGTTCTTTTTTTTTTTTTTTTTTAATTTTGGTTTGAAATGAATTTTTGTCACTTTTACCTTGTTTCCCTTCTTTTTTCACACTCACTGCTAGCGGGATTCTTCATATGTTTGAGTAAAAATCAAATTGCACATGATATATTAAAAAAAATTTTATTTTGCTCCATTCATGTATCTTCTTTCTTAAAAAACGATCACAACAATCAAACAAAGAATTAAAACAACAGATCTCCTATTCAAATCATCAACAGATCTCAAAATATGATGTATAAATGGTTATTCACCTTATAGAAATCTATAAAAAAAAAAAATGCCAAAGCGAGCTTAGCTCAACGGTAATTGGCATGTACCCAAGAGGTCAAAGGTTCGAATCCCCCCAATCCCAAATGTTGATGTACTAAAAAAATAATAATGTCATTTTAGAACCCAATTCTCGGTCCAATCACTTGAAAAAGAATTACCATCCCACTACTTACTTTATAATAAACCACTTTAAAGTGACATTTTAAAATTTCTAAAGATAATAATATATTGTCAAACATCATTATTTTTAAAAGGAAGTAATACGAGTCTATTTAAGTTAAATATAAAGCAAAGTGACGAGGGCGTATTTGTATAAGATGAGAGGAGTGGGTATTTTTTTTTTTTTTGGCTTATTGTTGTCCGAGGTGCTCATAAACTAGATTTGTATCTCATGGTGTAAAAATAAAATTGAAGGAGATATATGATTTATGAATTTTTTTTTTTGGGACCATTTCTCGATTTGTGCGTGTCATCCTTGCGCAGGAGCCATGCTAATCTTTTTTATGTTAAAATATAAATTTTAAGCAGAAGTTATTTCTTTTTTATGTTAAAATATAAATTTTAATCTTTTTTTTGGGTAAATTTATATCTTTTGTAACAACCCAATAAAAAAAAAAAAAAGAGGGAAATGGGGGGACTTTTTCCCCCCAAAATTTCGTTAAAGGACAAAAAAGGGGGGGGACAATCTCTCTCTCCCTCTCACGTTCAATCTCTCCCTCACAGCCCCTCTCCCTCTCTGCAACCTCTCTGCTGCACGCCCACGCTGACGCCGCCTCTCCGACCGCCGCAGCATGCCACGACGCCAGCGCCGCCCTCCTCCGGTGACGCGCGATACCCACGGCGGCAGCCTCGTTGTTGTTCGAATTAGGTGAGCGTTCATGGTTACATCTTGCGAAAATCTCTCCTCCTTCGTCGATCTCTCACTCCCAATCCCTCCCTTCTCTGTTTTTTTTTATTTAGCAGCGTGAGGGTGGTTGTGAGTAGCCTCGTTTTCCGGCAGCAGTACTGCAGACGCGGACAGCAGCGAGGAGGGACTGTTTTCTACATTTTTCGAGTGTTTTAGGTGAGTTCTCGCAGTGGGTAAGTTGGTTTGAGGCTTATGTGGGTTATTTCTTGCTTTTAAACGATTACCCATTCACTTTTTCTCCCGTTCAGCAAGCGTACCCATTCAATTTCGGCGATTCGAGCAATGGGTCTTTGAGTTTGAGCATGTTTGTACAATTCCAGCTTTGGGTAGGAGCAATTAAATCAATCTTTGGTTGATTAAAGTGTTTTAGAGAAGTACCCATTAATATTAGCCATTGATTTCAAGGTACCCACAACGTTTGAAGGTCCAATCGTCGAGTTGGAGCGATTTTAGAAGTTGGACAGCAAGCTTCGACTTGGTTTGTGTAAGTTTTCGCCTCCTTAAATCAAGTTGTTCATGAAAATAATTATGAGAATTAGATGTCCCTAATTCTAAGGCCACTCTTGTGATTTTAGATGGAGTTGCTTGTGTCATGAGCGACGTCGCATTGAATTAGTTGGTTTGTGCATAAATCAAGTATCTTCTTGCACTAATGTAAGTAACCTTACTACTTGGAAAGCCTTGGCTAGGCTAAGCTATTTATTATGATTTGTTACATGCTTTGAATAACACAGAGCGGGAGACATTGATCATGTATGGTTTGAGTTATGAGATGTTGGATTATGTGTGTTCTGGTGTTATTGAACATCCCGATTATGTGCATTTGTCTGAATGGTATACTCTGAATATAGTGTTGGTTCAAAAGTATCAAACGCTTAGATTATGAGAAATGTTCTAGTTGTGTTGAACACTTTGTCTGCTTTATGTTTAGAATGCTCTGGTTGGATAAGTTTTATATGCTCTGAATGCTCTGAATGCTCTGAATGCTCTGGATGCTCTATGTTGGGGACGATAGGATGTTTTATATGGTTGAGTCGTGGATGCGAGACCTAACTCGCTTTGTTTTGGAAGTTCGGGGTCTATTCTATTAATCCGAAGTGTTTGTGGAAATTTGTAGTTGGGCAGTTTGAATATAGAAGTGTATTCTCTTGTTCGCAGGTGATAAGAAAATTTTGGGTCAGTTATACGTATGTCGTTATGCTGCCGAATTTTCGGTAGCATTACAGTTAATAACGAGGCTAAGTTTAGTAATGACACTTGGATTATGGTATGCTGAATTGGGTCGTGGCTGTTTAGACTATACATATGTCTTTTCTATTTAGTGTTTGGACGTTATGATATATGTGCTTGAACGAGATGAAAGGCGAGGTAGTTAGTACATGTGAAATTAGCCCTTCAGAGATCTTTATGGGAAAGAAACTTGATGGCTAGGTTGCAAATTAAATCAGACTTTGTTAACAGGGGCCCTAGTACGAAATGAGGATATGTTACTTATTCCAGTAGGGACCGTGGCAATTAAACACCTAGGACTGAAATGTTTATAGACTGAGATGAGGAGCTAAATGGGCGGGACTCGGCTTCGCAGACTAGGTGCCATCTACTATCTGTGGGAGTAAAGTTTCGACTAAAACCCATGGACGCCCCACCAGTGAGTTGGTAGTTAGAGTGCTATGCACACATAGGTGCCTTGATGGGTGAGACTTGGCTCCACTGACTGGGTGCCTTCTACTATCAGTAGGAGTAGAGATCTCCCACGATTCCCACTTGTGCACCTTCAGTGAGTTGGTAAGCATGCGACATGTTGGTTAATTGTCCACGTGACCCATACGACATGATAAATGAAATGAGATGAAATGACTATTAGGTCCTGTAATAGCAACTAACCTCCAAATATCCATGTAATGCTTGTAAATCTCCTCCCAATAGTAGTGTTACTTACTGAGTATTTTTAATACTCATTCTTTTCAAATGTTTCCTTTCAGGTACAAGCAATGACATACAGGGCGCGTGGCGGACTGCTGCTGACAAGCCATGGATTTCCCTTAGGATAGACTTCCGCATTTTATGCTTCCAAATTCCTTCTTTTGGAACTTGTCATGTGATGTTTTAAGATTTATTCCGCTTAAAGTCTTTTGCTGGAATGGCTAAAATTTCTTCTTGTTTTTTTTAACTGGGATCCCAGGCTGAAAAGTTTCACGTATTTTCTAACCATGTTTTACTTTGAATGTCATTTCATCGTTGATCTTAGAAAGAAAAATGAAATGTATATGGTAATGGCCCTAGGAATTTGTCATGAGAAGGTGGGTCGTTACAGTTGGTATCAGAGCTCTAGGTTATAGGTTCTGTAGACTGGTTTACATCGTAAACCTTAAGTATGTCCATGGCTTATCAGCAAGCATCCGGTCACCGCTAGGTATGTCAATGTTTATGTTATGTGAAGAAAGGAAAAAAAAAAAAAAAGGGATTCATGAATGGATTTATGAATGTGATGCTTTTTTTTTAAATGCTTGTTGTTATGTATTGATGTGGGAATGAAAGTGTTTAGGGCTTAAAGGAAGCTTTACCAACATGAAGTATATGCTTAAGTGTGAGATTAAAGTAGTCCGTATGGACAAGGGAAGAAAAGAAAATCTTAAGAGAGTAATGTTTTTCAAAGGTCACGAAATATCAAAGATGGTGTCTCTTGAGTAAAACCTTGAAAGGAGCAATGCATCATGACTACTCTTGTGGGGTTCAATGTTTGGGCGAACTTGTAAGGTATTTTTGGATTTTTATGAGCCACTCCTAAAAGAATGAAAAGTGAAGAGATGCAGTATAAATGATAATATGAGGAATTCTTTTAGGTTTCCTAACTTTGTTGGTCGACAAAGAAAGTTAGATAGCTTGAAAAATAAAAAGGGACATGTGTTTCAAAACGGAGAGAATGTGTTGTGTGTTTGAATTGAAAGGTTACTTCTCCAAATATTTCGAGCGACTTTGATTTGATTCATCCCTTTGTTATAATGAAGAGGCCCCAGTTCAATCAGACCAAGAGAAAAGTTTTGAAGTTTAAAAGCAAGGCCACGTAACTAAGCAAAATCTCCCCATAGGTTCATTTTGGAACTCCAAATGAAAGATCTATGAGAATATTATAAGTGGAGACATCTTTTTTGGTGTTGAAGGTATTTCTCACTCGAAAAGTGAAGGACGACATCTTAAGTTTGATGACTATATATATATATATATATATTTGAGAAAAGGAAAAGTAGTATGGAAAAGTAGTATGGAAAAGTTTTGCTGTCTGAGGAGACAAAAGAAATTAAAATGTTTAGACTCCAAGATCATGAGTATGGCTTGATTTCTATTATGTGGTTTGTGTTTAGAAGTCCTTAAAATTGGTGCAAGGAATCTTGTTACTATTAGAAAGTTGGAACCCTTGTATGCATAGATTGAAAACAATTGTATAAGGGATGTTGGCTATGAAACTCAACTTTAGTTTGAGAATTTTTCCTTAAAAAAAAAAATAGCAAGGGATTAAGTCAGAACAAACTAGATAATGGAAGAGTTCTTTGACAAGATCCATCTTAATTTGGAGTTGAAGGAAACTTCTAGTTGGTGCAGACTGTTAGCAATGGTTGCCAAAGAACTATTGAAAGAGAACTTTGAGGCTTTATTAATGAACAGGTAGATTTTCGGGCTTGCTGTCGAAGTGTGAGAGAGTTCGACTTTGGAATCAAATAAGTGCAAGAAACTAATGAAGTCATCCATGTGATTGGGATGAGAAATTAAGTCGGCTTGAAATAAATGAAACAGATGTGCTAGTATTAGATAAAGTGGGTTGGACCTTCCAAGTTACCATCGATATGAGAGGTAGACCTCATTAAAAAGCCTGAGTTGGGAACAACTCTCATTCCTAAAACTTCATACTAGGTGGCCTCAACTCAACGGAGTCGAGGAAGTCCATAGATATAAGAATGATAAGAGTTTTGTTTGATAAGAAGAAAGATAGATCTATTGTGGCTATGTTTCGATTGTCAAGAGTTGAATAAAGGACAATAAAGAGCAAGTTTTCTCTTCTCGCATGAATAATTTATGACCAACTTCAAGGAGCAAAAGGGTATTCTAAAAGGGGCAAGTTTATACTCGGGATACCATCAGTTGTGGATGGGGGAGGTTAATATCTCCAAAGGCCATCCCTAGAACCAAGTATGATCATTACGAGTATTTTAGGCAAGTTTAGACGACCTTGAGAAGTAGTGAGCTATATGCCAAAATTTCTAAGTATGAGTTGTGACTGGGCAAATTTTCCTTCTCAAGCACGTGGCTATCAACGGTAATATTGTGATGGATAAATTCCCATGAAAAAGGGACAATGTTCGAATGAATCTTTCTCTTAATAGATTTATTCTTGTTTCTCAATTTTTGGAGAATGCAAGTTGTATTATTGTAAGTTCTCTATTCCGAACGCAGTGGACCTGTTAGAAGTGAAGGTAGCTGTAGTTGGTCTAAACTCAATATCGTGGTAGAGATTTGCAACTTCTTGAGCCTAGCAAGTTACTATGTGAAGTTTTGTTCAGAACATTTCCAGCTCAGAACCTAGTTGCCTCACAGAAATCACCAAGTTAAAACGCAAAAAGAGCTTCAGGCACTCACCATTCATAGGAATATGAAGCACTCCCTCGCATAGGAAGGGCTCAACATAAGACAAAGAAGATGGTTGGAATTGGTAAAGACTTGTGATTGTGAGACCAACTAGCACCCTAACAAGGAGAATGCGGTGATTGATGCACTAGTAGGAGAACAGAAAGTATGATGTTCTGGGTGTCATCTCATGGTTCATTACTAAGAGAGCTTGATCGTCCAGAAATCGAGTTGTCAGCGGGGGGGTGTGCTAACATGATTGACTCTCAACATTCAATGGTGTCTAGCTTGAGAAGAAGCAATTTGTTTATGTTCAACAAGAGGGTTTAGAATGGTTACTACCTTAGTAAGATAGGTTAAGAAGGTTTTACTCGCACTCATGTTTTAGTCTCGTTGCACCAAGGGAGACTATGTGTTCCAATAGATTATCCTTTCAAGAAAGAGTTGTTAGAAAACTCACAAGGCGCCTTTCTTAGAAATTTTTGGTAGTACCAAGATGCATAAGAGTTTAAAATGAAAATGTTGTTGTGAACTTCACTAAAGGGCTACCAAGGTCAATGAAATATTATATAACAATTTGGATAATTGTTTACCGTCTAACAAAGATTGCACATTTTGCCCTTTGTAAGGGCACCCATCATGTGGAAGTGAGAGTAGCTTTGCAGTAATTGAAAAGTATCTTTGGCTAAGAGGATAGGGGTTTGAGTCCCTCCCAAACGTCAATGTTGTAAGTGAATTAAGTTTTCCTAATGTTTGGTGGTGAGGAAAAACGGGCCTCAGGAGGAGATCATAAGCTAGTAGTTGTATTTACTATTTATTTATTATTATTATTAAATAGTTGAGTTAATGTGGTCTTTGGCGGGCTAAAGCATTTCATTATGTGATTCTACTGTTTGATGTTGGGCAGAAATTTGTGGTAGTTTTGGCGACTATGTTACGATCGAGTCTTTGCATTGAGGTTTGGTCTTGTCACGTACCTTGAGATGCTCTTGAATGTGTAATAAGTACAATGCCTTTCTCTTAGGTGTTGTGGCCTTATTGACTTAATCAGGTTATGCTTGATGCGAGGTCTGACTCGTTCTTGTGATTTGTAAGTTTGGGTATATGATGTTGCTCTCAAGTGATGTGGAAAATTGTTGCATGGATTGTTCTGGTTATAGAAGTGTGTTAATCTTGTGTATCAGGTGCAAAATAAAATTTCGTAGTTGTTGAAGTTACGTCGTTGTGCTGCCAAATTTTTTTTCAACACGTTGCATGGTTCATGTGTCATTGTTAAGAGAGTGTAGTGAGAACCCTTCCAATGTGTAAAGGAATCAAATACTCGGTTTGGTAAAAGTATTATAACGGAATTAAAGGACTAAAGAAGTGGCTTGAGAAAGAGAAGGTGAAATGGGGGCTAGTACCAAAACATGTTTCAGGACTAGCAACTTTCGAGGACGAAAGTTCTTTTAAGGTTAGTATGATGTAACAACCCAATAAAAAAAAAAAAAAAAAGGGAAATGGGGGGACTTTTTCCCCCAAAATTTCGTTAAAGGACAAAAAAAGGGGGGGGGGGGCAATCTCTCTCTCCCTCTCACGTTCAATCTCTCCCTCACAGCCCCTCTCCCTCTCTGCAACCTCTCTGCTGCACGCCCACGCTGACGCCGCCTCTCCGACCGCCGCAGCATGCCACGACGCCAGCGCCGCCCTCCTCCGGTGACGCGCGATACCCACGGCGGCAGCCTCGTTGTTGTTCGAATTAGGTGAGCGTTCATGGTTACATCTTGCGAAAATCTCTCCTCCTTCGTCGATCTCTCACTCCCAATCCCTCCCTTCTCTGTTTTTTTTTATTTAGCAGCGTGAGGGTGGTTGTGAGTAGCCTCGTTTTCCGGCAGCAGTACTGCAGACGCGGACAGCAGCGAGGAGGGACTGTTTTCTACATTTTTCGAGTGTTTTAGGTGAGTTCTCGCAGTGGGTAAGTTGGTTTGAGGCTTATGTGGGTTATTTCTTGCTTTTAAACGATTACCCATTCACTTTTTCTCCCGTTCAGCAAGCGTACCCATTCAATTTCGACGATTCGAGCAATGGGTCTTTGAGTTTGAGCATGTTTGTACAATTCCAGCTTTGGGTAGGAGCAATTAAATCAATCTTTGGTTGATTAAAGTGTTTTAGAGAAGTACCCATTAATATTAGCCATTGATTTCAAGGTACCCACAACGTTTGAAGGTCCAATCGTCGAGTTGGAGCGATTTTAGAAGTTGGACAGCAAGCTTCGACTTGGTTTGTGTAAGTTTTCGCCTCCTTAAATCAAGTTGTTCATGAAAATAATTATGAGAATTAGATGTCCCTAATTCTAAGGCCACTCTTGTGATTTTAGATGGAGTTGCTTGTGTCATGAGCGACGTCGCATTGAATTAGTTGGTTTGTGCATAAATCAAGTATCTTCTTGCACTAATGTAAGTAACCTTACTACTTGGAAAGCCTTGGCTAGGCTAAGCTATTTATTATGATTTGTTACATGCTTTGAATAACACAGAGCGGGAGACATTGATCATGTATGGTTTGAGTTATGAGATGTTGGATTATGTGTGTTCTGGTGTTATTGAACATCCCGATTATGTGCATTTGTCTGAATGGTATACTCTGAATATAGTGTTGGTTCAAAAGTATCAAACGCTTAGATTATGAGAAATGTTCTAGTTGTGTTGAACACTTTGTCTGCTTTATGTTTAGAATGCTCTGGTTGGATAAGTTTTATATGCTCTGAATGCTCTGAATGCTCTGAATGCTCTGGATGCTCTATGTTGGGGACGATAGGATGTTTTATATGGTTGAGTCGTGGATGCGAGACCTAACTCGCTTTGTTTTGGAAGTTCGGGGTCTATTCTATTAATCCGAAGTGTTTGTGGAAATTTGTAGTTGGGCAGTTTGAATATAGAAGTGTATTCTCTTGTTCGCAGGTGATAAGAAAATTTTGGGTCAGTTATACGTATGTCGTTATGCTGCCGAATTTTCGGTAGCATTACAGTTAATAACGAGGCTAAGTTTAGTAATGACACTTGGATTATGGTATGCTGAATTGGGTCGTGGCTGTTTAGACTATACATATGTCTTTTCTATTTAGTGTTTGGACGTTATGATATATGTGCTTGAACGAGATGAAAGGCGAGGTAGTTAGTACATGTGAAATTAGCCCTTCAGAGATCTTTATGGGAAAGAAACTTGATGGCTAGGTTGCAAATTAAATCAGACTTTGTTAACAGGGGCCCTAGTACGAAATGAGGATATGTTACTTATTCCAGTAGGGACCGTGGCAATTAAACACCTAGGACTGAAATGTTTATAGACTGAGATGAGGAGCTAAATGGGCGGGACTCGGCTTCGCAGACTAGGTGCCATCTACTATCTGTGGGAGTAAAGTTTCGACTAAAACCCATGGACGCCCCACCAGTGAGTTGGTAGTTAGAGTGCTATGCACACATAGGTGCCTTGATGGGTGAGACTTGGCTCCACTGACTGGGTGCCTTCTACTATCAGTAGGAGTAGAGATCTCCCACGATTCCCACTTGTGCACCTTCAGTGAGTTGGTAAGCATGCGACATGTTGGTTAATTGTCCACGTGACTCATACGACATGATAAATGAAATGAGATGAAATGAAATGAAATGACTATTAGGCCCTGTAATAGCAACTAACCTCCAAATATCCATGTAATGCTTGTAAATCTCCTCCCAATAGTAGTGTTACTTACTGAGTATTTTTAATACTCATTCTTTTCAAATGTTTCCTTTCAGGTACAAGCAATGACATACAGGGCGCGTGGCGGACTGCTGCTGACAAGCCATGGATTTCCCTTAGGATAGACTTCCGCATTTTATGCTTCCAAATTCCTTCTTTTGGAACTTGTCATGTGATGTTTTAAGATTTATTCCGCTTAAAGTCTTTTGCTGGAATGGCTAAAATTTCTTCTTGTTTTTTTTAACTGGGATCCCAGGCTGAAAAGTTTCACGTATTTTCTAACCATGTTTTACTTTGAATGTCATTTCATCGTTGATCTTAGAAAGAAAAATGAAATGTATATGGTAATGGCCCTAGGAATTTGTCATGAGAAGGTGGGTCGTTACATCTTTATACTTTGAACATTTGTATATTTTTAACTACTATGTAGCTAGTTTCTTAATTTACAAAATTCTTAAGCTAAATTGGACAGATTACAAACTACTGGTCACATGATGGAGACTAACAAAATTTGAACTATACTAATGAGTAAAAATAGACCACAAAGTGTTGGATGCGTTTAACCTATATAAAGGGTTAACCTGTTCTGTCTATGATTAAATTTCTTTTATCTTTTCATTATGAAACTTTATTTTATGTGAAACTTGAGTGTAAATTAATCTGGTCTAATTATCCGAAGAGTAAGATAAAAAAATTGTTGACATTATATCAGAAAAGATTATATATAAAAGATGTTTAACATAAAATAGTAGAAAAGATTGCATATATCTTTGTCTAATAAAAATAATAATAATAATAAGAAACTATGGTTGTCAAATTAATACTTTCAATCTCACATGTGATGGAAAGAATTTTGGAATACATTCAAAGAAATAAATTATAGTTATATTCTAACCTATCTATATATGTTTTTGATTTTAATATGACCCAATTATCTTAAAGATGAAGATAAAACGATTGTTGACATTATATTAGAAAAGATTATATGCAAAAGATGTTCAACATAAAAAAATAAAAAAAAGTATGATAGATTTAGGGAAATTGCAATGGGTAGCAAAAAATATTAGGATATTTGCAAATCTAGCTATGATTTTTTAGGTTTGCAAACATAGCAAAATTTTAAAAATCTGATTTCCGTTTTTTTTATTATTCCAGTTTTACCCTTGTTGGTATATCAACAGGTATATTAGTAGTATATCTGATATACTTTATATTTACTGATATACGAAATATAATGTATATCAGTGAACTAATATACCAAATTTGATATACTTGAATGAATACAATGATATACCTAATATATACTTGATAGGATAAGCATAACATTTGATATACTTGATTAAATGTTGATATATCAATGATATACTTAATATGTTACTTTCTTTACTTATATTTGTTATGATTTCTTTTCTCTTTATTGAATTATGTTGTGTTATTTACATTTTTTAAAATGAAATGTCCTGTTATGAATGTTGATATACCATTGATATACCTCATTCGTTTTTTGTTTTTTTTAACTTACCTCATTTTTTTATACTAAAATAATTAATAACATTGATATACCTGATTAGGAGTAGCTAAATACATCAATGATAGACTTGTTATTAAGAAAAAAACCACTGATATATATTTTTAATTTTTGGTGTATTATGAAGGTCATGGAATGCAAAATTTGTTATAAGTATATCAATAAGATGCAATTTTAAGTATATCATTAGTGTATTAGTAGTCACTAAAAATGTAATTTAAAGTATATCATTAGTGTATCGGTAGTATATTATTAAGATGATGTATAATATATTGATGACATATTTGCCAAACATGAGCATAACTCAACTAGCATAAGATATACACATTCAACCAAGACGTTAGAGGTTTAAATCCCCTACCACACATATTGTGTCCAAATAAAACTAATATTTCTAATTCTTTATTGATGAAGTATATCAAAGATATCTAAAAAAAGCTCATGTGTATACTTCATAAATGAAGTATATTATATTCATAAAATATACATCTGATATACTTTATATTTAGTATATCAGTTGATTGATATACCCAATATCTAGTATATCAGAACACTAAATAAATGAATGATGTACCTGATATACAGTATATCAATAACACCATTGATATACTTTTTAAAATTCCAGCGTGTTTTAGGGGTTTTTTTGACTTTTCAACTTTAATGCTTAGGCGGGCCCACGTTTTTTTGCTATATTTGCAACATTAAAAAACTGATGACATGGTTGCAAATTCCATATTATTTTTTGCTATTCTTGCAACTGCCCCATAGATTTATTGTATATCAATTTATGCTTGAGTGGAAATTAATGTGGTCCAATTATCCTAAGATTAAGATAAAACGATGGTTTACATTATAATAGAAAAGATATACAAAGTTAGTATGAAAGATTTTATATCTTTGTAGTTAAAAAGAAAAAAAAGATATATCCTAACTTACCAATTTAAGTTTTTGACTTTTAATTAGTGTTGACTCAACAAGGATAAACACAAAGATTCAATTTTTAGCACAAAGAATGGTATAAAAGTGTAACACTCAACTTCTAGACTTGGAATATTTGGGGACATTACTACATGCAATAGAAAAAGAACACACATGGAAGCAATTAAAATGTACCACAGAGTTGTGATCTAAGAGTTTTTTTTTTTTAATTTTTTAAATTATTTTATTTTATTTTTTAGTTTGGGATCCAAACAAAACTCTAAAAGATTAAAACGTTTTGTGTTTCAAAAAAACACACAATGAAATAAATTCTAGCTAGACATTATTCTCATAGGTGTTATACTCGAAGCTATCTAAAGAACAAGGAATGTTAAATAGTTCCAATAAAGCATAATGAATTAGTAAAAGCCTAAGAACGCAAAACTAGAAAGTTCTAGGTCGATACACAAAAGTTTAGACTGACACTATCTCTATGTCCTCGCGTTAGAACGAACACCCTTTGCCACGCGCCTCGTAGGTCATGTGCACCATTTGAAAAGAAAGAACGGAAGAAAGGAAACATGAGTGAGTTGTTAATACTCAGTAAGTAATCCTACTGGTGAGGTTGAAGTTGAAATGTCAATGAGACATGGAACTGAAAACATGTAGGGCGATCTTATTTGGTTTTCGCTAATGTGTTCTAGTTAAGATAATAATAGACTCATCCCAAAAACTATATCAGCTATGGTGCATATGTGAATCTCTCCCGTAAGTTCAAAAACCACTGGAGGTTAGTTGGTGACTCTCCATTGAAACTGTAAGCCTCTTCTAACATAAATAACTCGTGACAAGTGTACTTGGAATAGTAAGTTAACACATAGTGAGATCTGAATAGTTAACTGTTAGACCAAACACCAACAGAGACGATAGTTGACACTCAATTTGTGGTGTGAGGCCTCCCACATAAGGCCCTTCATATGTGTACACACATGTAGGGAAAGGTAATTATCATCCAAAGAAGACATAAATCAATCATACCTATATGGCTAAGCCCCCTCCCTTAAATAACATGTTGAAAATCACAAGTCATTATGAATCGATTAATTCACCAACCAGACAACCAAATAGACATAGGGAAAATCACTGCAGATTCGTCGTGTACTCCATTAACCATAAAACTTCATGGGTTCTATAAATATATAAATTCTAATATTTTATTTTTTATTATGAATTTTGAGAATTTTCAATTAATCATTCTAAAGTCATTTTTGGATAATCCATCTATCGGTTGCTATTCAATAAAGGTTTTTAAACTAATCCAATTTCTTTTAAGCATTTTTTATTTATTAAGAGTTTGTTAAAAACCACATTTCATCACATAAAACTACTAAATAAGCTATATCAAACACACTTTAAATTATTAAGGCTCCGTTTTTTATAATCATTTGGACCCCGTTTGATAACCATTTGATTTTTGGTTTTTGATTTTTGAAAATTAAGCTTATACACACATACTTCCACCCATAAGTTTCTTGGTTTTAGTATCAATCTTCTACCTTGTTTTCAAAAACCAAGTCCAATTTTAGAAAAAAAAAATTAGTTTTCAAAAACTTGTTTTTGTTTTTAAAATTTGCCTAGGAACTCAAATGCAACCTTAACTAGGATGAAAACTATGGTAGAGAATTTAGGAGAAAACAAGAGCATTATTTTAAAAAACCAAAAACAAAAAATCAAATGGTTATCAAACGGGGCCTTGATTTTTGGTTTTTGAAAATTAAGTTTATAAACTCTACTTCCACCTATAAGTTTCTTTACTTTTTTATCTACCTTCTTCCCATGTTTTTAAACTTCAGCAAGTCGTCTATATCGGGTATCAATGTTGAAGACTCCAGAGTCGCCCATATTGCAGCTAAATGGGGTTGTCCAATGGCTCAGTTTCCTATCTCTTACTTGGGGACCCCCTTAGGAGGTAATCCTTTATCATCTTCCTTTTGGGCCCCTATGGTTGAGAAAATTCATCGTAAGTTGGAGGGCTGGCGTTACTCCTATATATCTAGGGGAGGAAGACTAACTTTGATCCAAGCAACCTTAAGTGGCATTCCCAATTATATGTTATCTATTTTTAAAGCCCCTCAATCGGTCTGCTCAAATATTGATAAGATCATCAGATCTTTTCTTTGGCATGGTGCGAATCAAAGCGGTAGCATCCCTTTGGTCAAGTGGGATTTGGTGGCAGCTCCAAAAGAGTCTGGGGGCTTGGGCTTCTTCAAGTCTAGGGTTACGAATAATGCGCTTCAAATCAAGTGGCTTTGGAGATTCTACCATAAGGAATCTCCTTTGTGGAAACACTTCAACTCTGCTAAGTATTCGGCTCCTAGGCAGGAGGCCCTTCCTTCTCAAGCGTGGTTCGCTTCCTCCCGAGCGCCTTGGTCTCTAGTTCTTAAGCATGCCTCTATCTTCCAGGAGAATACTGCATGGAATCTGAAAGATGGCAGCAAGATTAGTTTCTGGCATGACTCGTGGACTAATTTGGGCCCATTATATCAAGTTCATCCTAGGCTTTTTGCTTTGTCCAGCAGGAAAAATATGTCAGTTTCGGATGCTTGGGATTCTACCTCTTCTTCTTGGAACCTTTGTCCCTGAAGACCAATGTTAGACAGGGAGGTTCGCACTCAAGAAGACCTAGTCTCCTCTTTTCCAATCCCTGTTTCGTCGGGAGGGGTGGATTCTTTGCTTTGGATCAATGATTCTAATTAAGGTTGTTTTTCCATTGCATCAGCTAGGCTTTTCTTCTGGTCTTCTTCTTCAGAGGAGCAACCTTAAGTGCATTCGGTTATTTTCTCCAACCTTTGGAAGGCCTTAATTCCAAAAAAGATTAAGTTTTTCATTTGGTCTATCATTTACAGAAGATTAAATACGACAGATAGACTTCAAAGAATTTTCAAATCTACCGCCTTCAATCCAAGTTGTTGCTCTCTATGTCAGGCTGATTCGGATACTTTGGATCACATTTTCATTCATTGTGCCTTTACTTTTGATATTTGGCGCCTTTTCCATCTTCCTTGAGGTATTCACATGCCCATGCATGGCCAAGTTAATTTGTTATGCCAAGAGGCTTTCGCTATCAAGGCAAATTCGCAGAAGGAGATCCTCATTCAGACTATGTTTGTAGCTATCCTTTGGGTTATTTGGGGCGAGCGTAATAGAAGGATCTTCCAAAACCGTTCTCGGTCCCTCAACAACATTTGGGAAGATATTATTGCGCTCTCGGGTTTTTGGGCATCTTCCACAAAAGCTTTTTCCAACTACAATGCTTCTTCCATTGCTTTGAATTGGAAAGCTTTTTTGTAACCCTCTCTTGCATGTTCCTCACATGCTCTTCTTAATAAAGTATCTTCTTCTAAAAAAAAAAACCAAGTCGATTTTTAAAACTAAAAAAAGTAATTTTCAAAAACTTGTGTTTTGTTTTAGGAATTTGGCTAGAAATTCAAATGTGTCCTTAACGAAAATGAAAACTATGGCAAAGAAATGGAGAGAAAACAAGCCTAATTTTCAAAAACAAAATAGTTATCAAACGTGGCCTAAGTCTTCCGAATGTACTTATAGAAAATCAATTATGTTCAGAAAAGAAAAATCACTAATTATTCCAAACACACTAGAAATTTACCAATGTCGTATAACTTGGGAATGAGGAATATATATTATGTAAGATGAGAGTTCACGGTTAGCACAATAATAATAATAATAATGTAAGGGACGAGGACACGACACAGATCTCCACAATGGTATGATATTGTCCACTTTGGGCATAAGTCTTCATGGCTTTGCTTTTGGTTCACCCCAAAAGGCATCATACCAATGGAGATACTTGTCCTCCCTTATATACCCATGATCATCCCCTTATCTAGCCAATGTGGAACTTTGGTCGCACTCTCAACAACTAATAATAATAATAATAATAAACAAGTAATTTGTAGGAAAAAGTAAATCAATTTTCTGTCACGAATTCATCAGCGGAACCAACTCATCTAGAGCTTCGGTAGGCACCAACTCATCTACCGATTAAATGAAGCCATTTTAAAAATAAATAAATAAAACGCCAACAAGAGCATAACTCAACTAACATAAAATTTGTTTTATCGTGCGTGTTGTAAAAAAAATCATTAGCCGCATCTCATTTCACGTCTGGAATTGCGTATTGAATGCGTTTTTGTGAGTGTGGTAAATCCATGGACTATACTTACGACAAAAAACCCCACCCGGCCGTTTCTCTTAATTTTTTTTCAAAACTCCTTTGTTTTTTTTTTTTTATTATTATTTTTTAAAAATGAAACTGTAAACTAATTAACCTAGAAATGGATATCATGAAATTTAATTCATGGACCTAAGAGTTCAATTATCGAACGATAAAAAAAAAAAAAAAAGGGTCAATAAGATTTGCATGGCTTGGATAATAGCTTTGTATCCAAATCATTTAGTTGGAACCATCATAAAAATATATTATACTTAAGAGCTCTTAGCTTGTTTAAATTTATAGCATAGCTCAAGAAAAGTGGCCACACTACACTAATTGATGACGCACTTAAAACCTAACAAAACCATCATATGTAGCCATTTGAGATTGAGTTGGCAGACTTGAGGAAAACTCAAAGATGTGTATACTTATTTTTACACATATAGATTTCATTCATCAAGATTTGAATCACATTATTGTAACATTAATGTTAATTTTAAGATCGAAGACTACCCAACAAAACTATTAAATTAATGGCAATTCCTTTCCAAAGCCGGTATGAGAACCAAAAATGGTGAGTTTTGGAACACTTTCTGTCACTCCCTCCACAACCACAACTGCCAAACCGACGCCACTTTTAAATTTGTTTAGGTTGTAAAACCGATAGAAGATTGTTAAAAAAAAAAAAAAGAAAAAGAAAAAATCGGTTTTAAACCAACCGAACCGACTTGAAACGAACTAGGTCGGTTCGATTCTATAATCGAAACCGAATACATTCAGTTTTGGTCGGTTTAGCAAATTAGAAAACCGAACTCCTCGGTTCTTTTCATGGTTCAGTCCAAAACCGGACAGAACCAAAAATTGCTTATGTTATTCACTTTTTTATTATGACATGCGATAGTGTATACTTGCACTAAGTTTGACTGATACATCTTTAAATATTATTTTTCATCATATTTTTTAGCACCTTCAGTCTACACTTGCATCAATGAGCATAGTTCAACTGGCATAGGACTTATATCAATGACTACTAGGTCTGTGGTTCGAATCTCCCTACTCCCCACATATTTTCAAAAAAAAAAAAACTTGTAGCGACATAAAGCAATTAAGGTTTAATTAAATTTTGGAGCTACAATTCGGATTGGATAAGTTAAAATTATTGCTAATGTGGAGGTAATTTCTTGATATGTAATCTTATATATATAAATGTATACAAGCACCTACATAAAAGGTTGTAGTTAAAAGTACTTGAAAGAACTTGTCTAAACATTTGCCGTAAATTTAATATTCACATAAATAATATAGCTACAAATAGTATTATGCCATTTTTAAGTTGATTCATAATCATTATATATGAATTTGTTGAGTTTATCATGGAATTTGGGCAAGTTAGTTAAATTTTTCACAAAGAGGGTAAAAGTAAAGAGAAACAAACCACATTTGATTAAACATAGATATACACTTTACTTTATTCTCACATTGTACTTGATAGATAAAGATAATGCAACTTAGGCATCATCTAAAGTAGAAAAGATAGCTTCCTTCACCAATGTCCATAGACATTGGTAATTACAGGGCAATAGGGAGTCAAGTCCACAGGTTCAAAACATTTGATGAATGTCCAAGATTTTTCATCTGCATTATGTATCACACCAGCCACATATACCTTTCTAGATGGTTGAGGATTTGGAATCACTGCGTTTTCTAGCACCTCCACAAGAAGGTTGTATTTTGACCTTGCATTATCCAACTTCAAAATCTCATATTTCACCACACGAATAAACGACATCTCTATCCCTAACACTCCGCGTTTATGCTCCATCACTGCAAAATTTCCCATTGCTTGCACATATGAGTCACTGGAGGCAATCGGAGCAATAGCAGCCATCGTAACTCTTGATTGATAGTTTGAGTTGAAGGCTAAGGAAACTTTGTATTGGTGGTTTGCAATCAATCTGTAGCGGTAGTTCTAAATTTATAGAGTTGGCTTGAACCCTAGAAATGGATATATATCAAGGAATAATTTAATTTTTGGACTCGAAGAGTCATTCAACAGTAGAACTTGATATTATGGAATCTTGCTATGTGTGAATGTCATCAAAAGAAATTGCCCATAAGATTTTCATGACTAATTACAAGATAGCTCCGAATCCAATTCACTTGGTTAGGAGAATCATTTTGTTATCTTAATGTTGAAAATTATCCTTCGAAACATGTAGTTTATAACATGTATTTGTGCATTGTAACATAACTTTCAATTAGTTTAACATCGCCAATTCTGCTTACAAAATAAACAAAAGAAACCACACTATAGTAGCTATTTACCGTTTGAGCATAAATAAATGCAATGTAGATTACACACTCGAATAATTCACAGAACCGCCATAGAGTTATTTTTTATTTTTTATTTTTTAAATTTTGGAGAGAAATGAATTTTTGTCACCTTTTACCTTGTCTCCCTTCTTTTTTCACACTCACTGCTTGCAGGGATTCTTCATATGTTTGGAATAAAAATCAAATTGTACATGATATATTTCAATTTTTTATTTTGCTCCATTCATGTATCATCTTTCTAATTAAAAGGTGGATTTGGTTCAAATATGTTTAATCTCAAATTTAATCGATCACGACAACTAAACAAAGAATTAAAACAATAGATCTTCCATTCAAATCGTCAACACATCTCTTAATCTTGAAAATACACATCCTCCAAGCAAAGTAGGATGCATAAAGAGTTATTCGCCTTATATAAAAATCGAGAAAAAATAATAATGTCATTTTGGTACCCAATTCTCAGTTCTATCACTTAGACAAAAAATTACCTTCCCACTACTTTAAAATAATTTTGGATCGAATACATTTTATTAATACTTTCAATCATCTCACATGTGATGGAAAGAATTTTGGAATACATTCAAAGAAATAAATTATAGGTATATTCTAACTCATCAATTTAAGTTTTTGACTTTAATGTGACCCAATTATCTTAAGATTAAGATAAACCAATTATTGACATTATATATTAAAAAAGATTACATGCAAAAGATTATGTTCAACATAAAAAAGATAGTATGATAGATTGTATATCAATTTATGCTTGAGGGTAAATTAAGGTGGCATAATTATGCTAAGATTAAGATTAAACGATTGTTGACATAATAATAACTAGAAAAGATTATTTATAAAAGATGTTTAGCATACAAAAAGTTAATGGGAAAGATTTTATATCCTTGTGTAGTTAAAAAAAAAAAAAAAAAAAAATTAAGCCTCGTTGTCAAATTAATATTTTCAATCTCACATGTGATGGAAAGAATATTGGGATACATGTTTCAAAAAAAGAATATTGAGATACATTGAAAGAAATAAATATAGATATATCGTAACTTATCCATTTAAACTTTTGGCTTTTAATTAGTATTGACTCAACAAGGGCAAACACACCAAAGTGAGCATAGCTCAACGGTAATTGGCATATACCCTCGACTAAGAGGTCAGAGGTTCGAATCCCCAACCTCCAAATATTGTTGAACCTAAAAGAAAAAAAACATGGACAAACACAAAAAGATTTAATTTTTAGCACAAAGAATATTAGGCATAAAAGTGTAACACCCAACTTCAAGACTTGGAATACAAATTAGGCAACACTTAACAATAAATAAATAAATAAATAAAAAGATACGTGATTGAATAGATCTTTCTTCCAAGTATAGGTGATTTTTTATGTTAAATTATAAATCATGTGAAGCTTGCATCTACATAACTCATAACTTTTAAAGTTTTGATATTAATAATGTCTTTGAGCTCTTTTTCTCAAAAAAAAAAAAAAATGTCTTTGAGCTCTAAATCATGCTTCATTCAAATCTCTATATATCATTTTGAGACACTCAAAGATAAATTTAGATGAAAGGAATTAGACAATAATTACGAACTTGTAGTCACATAAGCAATTAAGGTTAATTAAATTTTGGAGTTACAATTCGAATTATTGCTAATGTGGAGGTAATAATTCTTGATATGTAATCTTATGTAGACTCAACTGAAAATATGTCATAAGACATTTGAGAAAAATATTCGCATAAATGTATACAAGCACCTACATAAAAGCTTGTAGTTAAAAGTACTTAAAACAACTTGTCTAAACATTTGCCCTAAATTTAATATTCACATAAATAATATAGCTATAACTAGTATTTGTGTCATTTTTAAGTTGATTCATAATAATTATATATGAATTGTTGATGAGGTGATGAAATTTGGGCAAGTTAGTTAAATTTTTAACGTAAAGAGTAAAAATAAAGAGAAACAACCTCATTTAGTAGAAGATTAAACATAGATATATTCTTTACTTTATTCTCATATCATACTTGATAGATAAAGATAATGCAACTTAGGCATCATCTAAAGTAGAAAAGATAACTTCCTTCATCAAACTAGACATTGACAATTACAGGACAATAGGGAGTCAAGTCCACAGGTTTAAAACAATTGATGAATGTCCAAGATTTTTCATCTGCATTATGTATCACACCAGCCACATATACCTCTCTAGATGGTTGAGGATTTAGAACCACTGGTTCTACCCACACCTCCACCAGAAGGTTGTATTTTGACCTTGCATTATCCAACTTTAGAATCTCATATTTCACCACGCGAATGAATGACATCTTTACCCCAACCACTCCTCCGCGTAGATACTCCTCCACGGCAAATTTTCCCATTGCTAGCACATATGAGTCGTCAATAAAGACAATCGGAGTTGGACCTGGAGCTGGAGCAATAGCAGCGGCCATCGTAACTCTTGATTATTGATAGTTTGAGTTGAAGGCTAAAGAAGCTTTGTATTGGTGGTTTGCAATCAATCCATAGCGGTAGTTCTAAATTTATAGAGTTGGCTTGAACCCTAGAAATGGATATCAAGGAATTTAATTTTTGGACTCGAAGAGTCGTTCAACAATAGAACTTGATATTATGGAATCTTGCTATGTGTGAATGTCATCAAAAGAAATTGCCAACAAGAATTTCATGGCTAATTACAAGATAGCTCCGAATCCAATTCATTTAGTTAGGAGCATTATTTTGTTATCTTAATGTTGAATATTATCCTTCGAAACATGTAGTTTATAGCATGTATTTGTGCATTGTTAAATAACTTTCAATTAGTTTAGCATCGCCAATTAAAATATTAATCCACTTTAGAGAAAGATTATATATTAAAGATGTTCAACAAAAAAATTATGAAAGATTGCATATCTTTGTCTAATAAAAGAAATAATAATAAAAAAAAACCATTGTTGTCAAATTAATACTTTCAATCTCACATGCGATGGAAAGAATTTTGGAATACATTATTCAAAGAAATAAATTATAGGTATATTCTAACTTATCAATTTAAGGCCCCGTTTGATAACCATTTGGTTTTTGATTTTTGAAAATAAAAACACTACTTCCACCTCTAAATTTCTTGGTTTTATTATTTACCTTCTTCCCACGTTTTCAAAAACCAAGTCAGTTTTGAAAACTAAAAAAAAAAAAAAATAGTTTTCAAAAACTTGTTTTTGTTTTTGGAATTTGTCAAAGAACTAGAATGTGTCTTTAACAAAAATGCAAACCATTGGAAGGAAATTGGGAGAAAACAAGCTTAATTTTCAAAAACCAAATAGTTATCAAATGGGGCCTAAGATTTTTTACTTTAATGATCCCAAGATTAAGATAAAACGATTGTTGACATTATATTAGAAAAGATTATATGCAAAAGATCTTCAACACAAAAAAAAAAAAATAAATAAATAATAGTACGATAGATTTGTATATCGATTTATGCTTTAGTGGTAATTAATGTGACCCAATTATCCTAAAAATAAGATAAAATAATGATGATTGACATTATAATACAAAAGATTATATCTAAAATATGTTTAGCATAAAAAAAAGTTAGTATGAAAGATTTTATATCTTTGTCTAGTAAAATAGAAAAAAAAAAAAAAAGAAATTAACCCTGCCTCGTCGTCAAATTAATACTTCCAATCCCACATGTGATGAAAAGAATATTGGAATACATGTATTTCCATATATCCTAACTTATCAATTTAAACTTTTGACTTTTAATTAGAATTGACTCAACAAGGATAAACACAAAAATTTAATTTTTAGTACAAAGAATATTAGGTATAAGAGTGTAACACCCAACTTCTAAGACTTGTAATACTTTGGGACATTACTACATGCAATAACAAAAGAAAACATGGAAGCAATTAAAGTGGACGACAAAGTTGTGAAACTCAAATCGACATTCAATCACTGGATTTATAAATAAAAGAGGTTTTTTTTTTTTATTTTTTTTATTTTTATCCTAACAAAACTCTAAAAGATTATTAGAACACTATCAAAGAAATTCCAGACATTATTTTCATAGGTGTTACTTGAAGTTATCTAATGAGTAAGGAATATTAAATAGTTCCAATTAAGCACAATGAATGAGTAAAAGCCTTAGAACACAAAACTAGAAAGTTCTAGGTCGATACAAAAGTCTAGATTGACACTAGATCATGTGTACCATTTGAAAAGAAAGAAAGGAAGAAAGGAAACATGGGTGAATATTTTAGTATACTCAGTTAAGTAGCCTCACTGGCGGGGGTTGAAGTTGAAATGCCAATGAGACATGGAACTGAAAACATGTGGGGCGATCCTAATAGATTTAGGCTAATGTGTTCTAGTTAAGATAATAATAGACCTATTCCAAAAACTATATCAAAACGACTATGGTGCATATGGAAATATGTCTTGTAAGTTCAAACACCGTTGGAGGTTACTTGGCGACTCTCCATTGAAACTAAGCCTCTTCCAACATAAGTAACTTGTGACAAGTGTAGATTAGATTGCATAGGATTCCATCTCAAAACCAATTGACAATGAGATGAGCAACCTATACACATCTTATAAATTGTGAGGTCTCTACTTATATTTTCAATGTGGGATTGACAGATGGTACCTTTTCGGGTTCACTAATGAATCGGATCGCAATTTTTTTCTTGGACTAAATACTCGTTTGGGTTTCATGGGCTCCGATACCATATTAGATTACATATGGTGTGAAAGATTATTTATAAAAGATGTTTAGCATACAAAAAGTTAGTGTGAAAGATTTTATATCCTTGTGTAGTTAAAAAAAAGAAAAAGAAAAAGAAATTAAGCGTCGTTGTCAAATTAATATTTTCAATCCCACATGTGATGGAAAGAATATTGGGATACATTGAAAGAAATAAATATAGATATATCATAACTTATCCCTTTAAACTTTTGACTTTTAATTAGTATTGACTCAACAAGGACAAACACAAAAAGGTTTAATTTTACTTTTAATTAGTATTGACTCAACAAGGACAAACACAAAAAGATTTAATTTTTAGCACAAAGAATATTAGGCATAAAAGTGTAACACTCAACTTCAAGACTTGGAATACAAATTAGGCAACACTTAACAATCATCCAAGCATCGACGACACTAACAATCAATTAGAAATTAAAAGGCAGGAAAATAAAATATAGGGTCCGTTTGGAATACATTCTAATTTAAATGTTTTTCAATAATGCATTTTTTAAAAAACATTTTGTATAAAAATTGTTTAAAATTTAAACACTCATATGTTTGGTTGCATTTCCTCACAAATGTTTTTATACACAAGTTATTGTTTACTTAAGAAGCTTTTTTAAAAAGTTGGTTTCAAGTGTTTCTCTCAAAATGATTTATTTATCAATCTCATTTTCTAATAAGTCATTTTTAGTGGTCGCCAAACATTAGAATTTTTTTCAAAATGATTTATTTTCAAAATTAAACACTTGGAAAGTTAAACCAAACACACCCATAATCTGTCCAGCTCGTGAGTTTTTTTTTTTTTTTTTTTTTTTGTAGTACATCAACATTTGGGGGTGGGGGATTCGAACCTCTGACCTCATGGTCGAAGGTACATGCCAATTACCGCTGAGCTAGCTCGCTTTGGCGTCCAACTCGTGAGTTTATGGTATATTTAGATGGTATAAAAAAAATTAAAAGAGATACGTGATTGAGCAGATCTTTCTTCCAACTATAGGTGATTTTTTATGTTAAATTATAAATCATGTGAAGCTTGCATCTACATAACTCATAACTTTTAAAGTTTTAATATTAATAATGTCTTTGAGCTCTAAATCATGCTTCATTCAAATCTCTATATATCATTTAAACAATGTGATATGAGACGCTCAAAGATAAATTTAGATGAAAGGAATTTAGACAATAATTACGAACTTGTAGTCACATAAGCAATTAAGGTTAATTAAATTTTGGAGTTACAATTCGAATTATTGCTAGTGTGGAGGTAATAATTCTTGATATGTAATCTTATGTAGACTCTACTGAAAATATGTCATAAGACATTTGAGAAAAATATTCGCATAAATGTATACAAGCACCTACATAAAAGCTTGTAGTTAAAAGTACTTAAAACAACTTGTCTAAACATTTGCCCTAAATTTAATATTCACATAAATAATATAGCTATAACTAGTATTTGTGTCATTTTTAAGTTGATTCATAATAATTATATATGAATTGTTGATGAGGTGATGAAATTTGGGCAAGTTAGTTAAATTTTTAACGTAAAGGGTAAAAATAAAGAGAAACAACCCCATTTTAGTAGAAGATTAAACATAGATATACTCTTTACTTTATTCTCATATTATAGTTGATAGATAAAGATAATGCAACTTAGGCATCATCTAAAGTAGAAAAGATAGCTTCCTTCATCAAACTAGACATTGGTAATTACAGGGCAATAGGGAGTCAAGTCCACAGGTTCAAAACATTTGATGAATGTCCAAGATTTTTCATCTGCATTATGTATCACACCAGCCACATATACCTTTCTAGATGGTTGAGGATGTTGAACCACTGGTTCTTCTAGCACCTCCAAGAGAAGGTTGTATTTTGACCTTGCATTATCCAACTTCAGAATCTCATATTTCACCACGCGAATGAACGACATTCTTACCCCAACCCATCCGATTAGATGCTCCTCCATTGCAAATTTTCCCATTGCTTGCACATATGAGTCATTGGAGGCAACCGGAGCTGGAGCAATAGCAGCCATCGTAACTCTTGATTATTAATAGTTTGAGTTGAAGGTTAAGGAAACTTTGTATTGGTGGTTTGCAATCAATCCATAGTGGTAGTTCTAAATTTATAGAGTTGGCTTGAACCCTAGAAATGGATATCAAGGAATTTAATTTTTGGACTCGAAGAGTCGTTCAACAATAGAACTTGATATTATGGAATCTTGCTATGTGTGAATGTCATCAAAAGAAATTGCCAATAAGATTTTCATGGCTAATTACAAGATAGCTCCGAATCCAATTCATTTAGTTTGGAGAGCATTATTTTGTTATCTTAATGTTGAAAATTATCCTTCGAAACATGTAGTTTATAGCATGTATTTATGTGCATTTGTAGAATAACTTTCAATTAGTTTAACATCGCCAATTCTGCTTACAAAATATTAATCCACTTTAGAGAGATTATATATATATTAAAGATGTTCAACCATAAAATAGTATGAAAGATTATTGCATATCTTTGTCTAATAAAAAAATAATAATAATAAAAAACCATTGTTGTCAAATTAATACTTTCAATCTCACATGCGATGGAAAGAATTTTGGAATATATTATTTAAAGAAATAAATTATAGGTATATTCTAACTTATCAATTTAAAGTCCCGTTTGCTAACCATTTGGTTTTTTGTTTTTTGTTTTTGAAAATTAAACTTAAAAACACTACTTCTAAGTTTCTTGGTTTTATTATTTACCTTCTTCCCATGTTTTCAAAAACCAAGTCAGTTTTGAAAACTAAAAAAAATAGTTTTCAAAAACTAGCTTGTTTTTGTTTTTGGAATTTGTCAAGGTACTCAAATGTGTCTTTAACAAAGATGCAAACCATTGGAAGGAAATTAGGAGAAAACAAGCTTAATTTTCAAAAATCAAATAGTGATCAAATGGGGTCTAAGTTGTTTACTTTAATGATCCTAAAATTAAGACAAAAACGATTGTTGACATTATATTAGAAAAGATTATATGCAAAAGATCTTCAACACAAAAAAAGATAGTACGATAGATTTGTATATCAATTTATATATGCTTGAGTGGTAATTAATGTGACCCAATTATCCTAAGAATAAGATAAAATAATGAATGGTTGACATTATAATACAAAAGATTATATCTAAAATATGTTTAGCATAAAAAAAGGTTAGTATGAAAGATTTTATATCTTTGTCTAGTAAAATAGAAAAAAAAAAATTAACCCTCTCTCGTCAAATTAATACTTTCAATTCCACATGTGATGAAAAGAATATTGGAATACATGGAAAGAAATAAATATAGATATATCCTAACTTATCAATTTAAACTTTTGACTTTTAATTAGAATTGACTCAACAAGGATAAACACAAAAATTTAATTTTTAGTACAAAGAATATTAGGTATAAGAGTGTAACACCCAACTTCTAAGACTGGTAATACTTTGGGATATTACTACATGCAATAACAAAAGAAAACATGGAAGCAATTAAAGTGGACGACAGAGTTTTGTGAAAGAAATTCTAGACATTATTTTCATAGGTGTTACTTGAAGTTATCTAATGAGTAAGGAATATTAAATAGTTTCAATAAAACACAATGATCGTAAAAGCCTTAGAACACAAAACTAGAAAGTTCTAGGTCGATACAAAAGTCTAGATTGACACTAGATCATGTGTACCATTTGAAAAGAAAGAAAGGAAGAAAAAAAACATGGGTGAATATTTTAGTATACTCGGTAAGTAGCCTCACTAGCGGGGTTGAAGTTGAAATGCCAATGAGACATGGAACTGAAAACATGTGGGGCGATCCTAATAGATTTAGGCTAATGTGTTCTAGTTAAGATAATAATAGACCTATTCCAAAAACTATATCAATGACTATGGTGCATATGTAAATATGTATTGTAAGTTCAAACACCGCTGGAGGTTACTTGGCGACTCTCCATTGAAACTAAGCCTCTTCCAGCATAAGTAACTCGTGACAAGTGTAGATTAGATTGCATAGGATTCCATCTCAAAACCAATTGACAATGAGATGAGTAACCTATACATCTTATAAATTGTGAGGTCTCCACTTATATTTTCAATGTGGGATTGAAAGATGGTGCCTCTTCGGGTTCACTAATGGATTGGATCGCAATTTTTTTCTTGGACTAAATACTCGTTTGGGTTTCATGGGCTCTAATACCATATTAGATTACATATGGTTTCATCTCAAAAACAATTGGCAATGAGAGGAGTAACCTATACATCTTATAAATTGTGAAGTCTGCACTTATCTTTTCAATGTGAGATCCTCAACAAAGTGTACATAAAACTGTATGTTAACACATAGTGAGATTCGAATGGTTAACTATAGAGCCAAACACAAATAGACGATAGTTGACACTCAATATGTGGTATGAGGCCTCTCATAAGGCCCCCTGATATGTGTAGGCACATGTAGAGAGAAAGGTAATTATCATCCAAAGAAGACATAAATCAATCATAACTACATGGCCAAGCCCCCTTCCCCTAAATAACATGTTGAAGATCATAAGTCATTGTTTATGAACTAATTCATTCAACAACCAGGCAACCAAATAGACATAGGAGAAATATCACTGCAGAGATTCATGTACTCCATTAACCAAAACTTTAGGGAGTTCTATAAATGGTAAATCAAAGGAAACAACTCAGTCTTTCCAACAAAAGACCTAGATCAACCTAAAATGATATATTCTACAATTAGAACTTAGCAAAATCAAACTTTAAACTCAAATTAATGCTACTAGCACGATCTTACACATAATGCCTGTGCCTTCAAAAGAACATAGTCTGAACGATCTGAACCTAAACATAGGCAAATCCCAAAAGTAAAAAATAAAGGCTAAATTACAACACCTTAACAGAGTTTCAAAGGGGTCTAGGACGATCGAAACCAACTGAATCTTACCGAAACAACCTAAATGTCAAAATAACTTTAATCCTAGTTATTTCTTAACTTTTCTTTTGAAACATACACCATTTGTCATTTAAAAATCAAGAACTCATGACCTACCAATGTAGGGTCCGTTTGGAATACCTTTTAGTTTAAATATTTTTCAAGAATAATGCATTTTTGTAAAATAAATTTTGTATAAAAATTTTTACGAATTTAAACACTTATATGTTTGGTTGCATATCCTCATAAGTGTTTTTATACATAAGTTATTGGATATGTTTGGTTTAACTTTTCAAGTGTTTAATTTTGAAAAAAAAAATCATTTTGACAAAAAATTTAGTGTTGGAAACCACTAAAAATGACTTGTTAAAAAATCATATTGAGAAATAAGCCTTTTTTTAGAGAAACACTTAAAATTTTGTAAAAAGAGTTTTTAAGTATATAATAACTTGTGTATAAAAACACTTGTGAATAAATGTAACCAAAGATATGAGTGTTTAAATTCTAAAAATTTTTTATACAAAATGTTTAAAAGAAAATGCATTCTTGAATAACATTTAAATTAAAAAGTATTCCAAACGGACCTATTAACTTAAAAACTCTTTTTAAAAAATTTTGCTTTCAAGTGTTTTTCTCAAAATAGTTTATTTCTCAATCTCATTTTTTAATAAGTTATTTTTAGTGGTTGTCATACTAAACATTAGAATCTTTTTTAAAATGATTTGTTTTCAAAATTAATCACTTGAAAAGTTAAACCAAATAGTTTGTTGGGATGTTTGTAGTTTGGGTCTTTGTCCAATAGAATTCAAAACTGCACCTCCAATAACCTAGAAAAAGGCCACAAGAAAAAATTTGAAAAAATATCTTTCCACTAAAATGTTATCGTATCTCATTACAAATTTGTTTAGTTCCACGGTGAAAAGTGATTATATAAATTAGGGGTGATTGCAACGATAGCAAAAGGAAAATCCTCAATTGCAAGCGTGCCTCCACTTGTTGAGGATTGCAATTATGGCAAAAAAAAAGGTTCAATCCAGCCCAAAACGCAAATAGAAAAAGTCGAAAATACCCTTTCCAGCATTTTCGCGTGTTTTATTGTTATGAAGTATAGTATAATATATCAGATATACTATTGATATACTACTGATATACCTAAAATGAAATAAATTGTTGATATACTACTGATATACTTCACTTTAGTATATTAGTGGAATGATATTCCTAATATGAAGTATATTAACCGTATATCATTATTTTATATTCAGTATATATCAAATATACCTGAATTGAAGTACATCACTGATATGCTGCTAATGTACTTTGATATATTAGTGAAATAATATTACTAATATGAATTATTTATCAACAGTAAATCAACACTTCATATTCAATATCCAAAAGATATACTTCAAATAAAGTATATCACTGATAATTAAAAATATATATCAATGATTTTTTTAAAAAAAATAAAAAGTCTATCATTGATGTATTTAGCCACTCATAATCAGGTATATCAATGTTATTAATTATTTGAGTAATATAACAACACAATCCGATAAAGAGAAAAAGATTTCTCAAAAAAAAAAAAAAAAGAAACATAATAAATATAAGTAAATAAACCTAACATATCAATAAATCATTCGAACATATGAATGAAGTGTGAGGCAAAAACCAATTCTACCCGCACTATACTTGAGTTATAGCACGTGGAGGTCTTCTCTAGACAACCTCCATAATTTTTTTTTTAGAAAAAAAAAATATTTTTGTCCCAGTTCTGAAGAATATGTGTTTGGTTTCTCTGTTTTCAAAATAGACCTTTTTAGTCCTTGAGTGTTGAGAAATAAGTTTAAAATGTTCCTAAGTTTTCAAAATAAACCTTTTTAGTCGAGTTTTGAAAAATATGTTTAAAAGGGCTTTCAGATTATTTATTTTTATTTTTTAAATTAATATTTTTTAATATTTTTTAATTTAAAAAACAATACAATATTAAAAAATAATTTTAAAAAATATTAATTTAAAAATTTTGATAAAATAATATGAGAGACCTTTTAAACCTATTTCTCAAAACTCAAAGATTTAAAAGGTCCCTTAATTTTGAAAACTTGTGGACCTTTTAAACTTATTTCTCAAAACTCATGGACTAAAAATGTCTATTTCAAAAACTTTTTTTTTTAGATAACTTAGGGACCAAAGACACCTGTTCCTCAAAACTCAAGGACTAAAAAGGTATTTTTCCTTTTTTCTTATTTATTGCCACATTTGATACTCAATTAAAAAGTTGGGACCAAGGGTTAAAAAATGTCGATGTCGACAGAAATGTCGAGGTCTCAATGTCAATGGAAATATCGACAAAATGTCGATGTCGGTGGATATTTTTGAAAAAATATTTTAAACAAAAAAATTAAAATATTTAAAGTAATTAATAAATAAATGTTTTACATTTTTTAAAAATAAGTTAAAATGCTTATATCCACTTTAGTTACATTTTGTTGTTATTTTGATCGATTTTTCTACGCTATAATGGAAATGTCGATTCACCCCTCGTGTCAATGTCGAACCCATAGACATGTGGAAATGTCGATGGAAATGTTGATATATGGATGAAAATTATTAATTCATTGGTTGGGACCATCATTCTATTGTTTCAATAAAAAATATATATATTCTATATGGCATCGTCTAATTTAGAGAGTGATTTAGGTAATACAAAATGACTTTAAGTTGGTTTGACATCGCCATAAATCTATTCACACAAAAATATTATTATTGAGAGCTCTTGATTAAAATTTGCAGCATAGCTATCAAGAAAAGTAGTCACACTACACTACTTAAAGTTTGAGAATAAATAAAGTTGATGCGTAGATGATACACTCAACCTAACAAAACCATCATATATGTTGCCATTGAGATTGAGTTGGCATTCTTGATGAAACTCAAAGATCTATATATTTATTTCTACCCATATAGATTTCTTCATCAAGATTTGAATCACATTATTACAATAATGTTTACTTTTAAGATTGAAGACTACCCAATAAACCAATAAAGCAACGAAATTCCTTTCCAAATATTTTTCTTTAATCTCTTGTATACAGATCAACCAAAGAATCTTTCGTCTTTCAAGCACAAGGTGATTTTTTATGTTAAATTATAAATCATGTGAACCATGCATCTCCATAACTTTTAAAGTTCGAAGAATGTCTATAAACTCTAAATCATGCTTCAATTCAATCTTTATATACCATTTAACGTTTGATACGAGACACTAAAAGTCGAAGATAAATTTAGATGAAACCATAATTACAAATTTAAGCTTGTAGCCACATAAGCAATCAAGGTTCACAATTAAACTTTTTGGAGCTACAATTCGATTGGACAAGTTAAAATTATCACTAACGTGGAGGTAATTCTTGATATGTAATATTATACATTATTGTCTACTGAAAATATGTCACAAAACATTTATGGGAAAAATATCCGCATAAAAATGTACAAGCACCTACATAAAAGATTGTAGTTAAAGTACTTAAAGAACTTTGTCTAAACATCATTTGCCCTAAAGTTGATATTCACATAAATAATACAACTATGTCATTTAATTTTTAAGTTGATTCATGATAATTATGAGAATTGTTGAGTTGATGAAATTTGGGAAGGTTCGGTACGTTTTTAATGAAAGAGAGAAAAATCAAAGAGAAACAACCCTATTTTAATACAAGATTAAACATAGATAATCTTTACTTTATTCTCACATTATACTTGATAGATAAAGATAATGCAAACTTAGGCATCATCTAAAGTAGATAAGATAGCTTTCCTCATCAAACTAGGCATTGGAAATTACCGGGGACAATAGGGAGTCAGGTCCACAGAGTCAAAACATAAGAGTGTCCAAGATTTTTCATCCGCATTGTGCATCACACCAGCCACATATACCTTTCTAGATGATTGAAAAGGTGGAGCCACTACGTTTTCTAGCACCTCCACAAGAAGGTTGTATTTTGACCTTGCATTATCCAACTTCAGAATCTCATACTTCACCACGCGAAAAAACGACATATCTATCCCTAACACTCCGCGTTTATGCTCCATCACTGCAAAATTTCCCATTGCTTGCACATATGAGCCACTGGAGGCAATCGGAGCAATAGCAGCCATCGTAACTCTTGATTGATAGTTTGAGTTGAAGGCTAAAAGGAAACTTTGTATTGGTGGTTTGCAATCCATCTGTAGCGGTAGTTCTAAATTTATTTAATGGGGAAAAGAAGGGAAATTTTAAATCTACAAGAGGTTTGCAATCAATCTTTGAGTTTTGGGATCCCAACAAAACTTTGAAAGATTAAAACACTATGTAAGAAATTACAGACATTTATTCTCATAAGTGTAAATGAAGCACTTTAAGAGTAAGGCAAGTTAAATAGTTCCAATAAAACACAATGAATGAGTAAAAGCTTAAGAACACAAAATTAAAACGTCGTAGATTGATATGAAAGTCTTGTCGACACTATCTTCCTATGGCCTTGCTAGAACGAACGCCCTAGTCACGCGCCTCATAGGTCATGTACCATTTGAAAAGAGAGAAATCGTAGGCCATGTACTATCCCAAAATGATACTGACTGTGGTGCATATGTGTGAGCCTGTTCTAGGAGATGGGTTTTTTTTTTTTTTTTTTTTTAATTTCTTTTCTTAATTTTCATGTTTAGTTTTAATTTTTTAATTTTGTTTTTCTTTTTTTTTTCAAACTTAAATCACTGAAAAATGATTACCCATAATATTTGATTTATTTTTTCTAAACATTATCATTAGAAAATAATTACACTACAATTGTATTACTTTTTTAAAATGAAACTTAATGACTAGAAAATTATATATATTTTCATTTTATTATTATTTGTTTAGAAACCAAATCATGTGAATTTCCATACCAATATATACCCTCCAACTACACTCCATATTTATTTTGTTAAGTAAACTTATTTATTCCATATTTTACTCAAAACCAACTTAAATGGGTGGAGTAACCTATCTATCTTATAAATTGTGAGGTCTCCAGTTTTGAATTTCATGGACTCTGATATTAGACTAGATCACCTGGAGTTCCATCTCAAAATCAATTAACAATGAGTGGAGTAACTCAACTTATTTTTTTAGCGTGAGATTCTCAACAATATCTTTCCAACTCTCGCACAAATATGGATATAATCCGCAACCAAAAAACATAGATTGTGCTATCATTTTTTGCTGGAACTTGTTGCAAGGCCTCATTATGTTCTTAGACAGATAGGTTAGAACATAAACTCTGTAATGGTAGTAGTTGGCCTTGATCGATTCGATTAGTATAGTTTCATATTTATATAAATAATACTTGTGGATTTTGTTCTTCTTTTTTGTTCAATGACTTAGAAATAGATATTTAAACATCTGGTCATCAAAACATATTTAAAATACCTTAAACTAGTTGTGTTATGCTTAGTACATGAAATCTAATCGTGAATGTCATTAACAAAGAGGACAATAGCATTTTTTTTGGCTCAATGTTACTAGGCCGGCTCATAACCTAGATTTAATTCTCATGGTATAAAAGTAAAACTAAAACAGATATATGCTTTAAGTAAAATTTTCTTTCAAGTAAAAGTGATATTTTATATGCTAAAATATAAATTTTAATCGTTTTTTTTTTTTTTTTTTGTGTAAATTTTTATCTTTTTACTTTGAACATTTGTATATTTGTAATCACTAGGTAGTTTCATAATTTAAAATATTTTCAATTTTATCACTAAGTCTTAAATTAGGATTATTTTTTGTCTCTAATTATATACCACTTCATTACATGGTTCATGAGACTCTTTTCGATAAAATTTTGATTAAGTGAGGTAATCTTAAGTTAATTGGACAAATTACAAATTATTGGTCACATGATGGAGACTAACAAAATTTGAGCTGCAATAATTAGTAAAAATAGACCACAAAGTGCTTTCAGATTGTTGGTTGCATTTAACCTATAAAGGATCAACATGTTAATCTATGATTAAATTTCTTTTAACTTTTCCTTATGAAACTTTATTTTACATTAAGCTTGAGTGTATTAATGTGGCCTAGTTATCTGAGAAGACTAAGATATAAAACAATTGTTGACATTATATTAGATAAGATTATATATAAAAGATATCTTCAACATAAAAAAGGTTAGTATGAAAGATCACATATCTTTGACTAGTAAAAATATATAATAATAATAAGAAGAATAAGAATAAGAAACCATTTTTGTCAAATTAATACTTTCAAACTCACCTGTAATGGAAAGAATTTTGGAATACATTCAAAGAAATAAATTATAGCTAAGTATATTCTAACTTATCAATTTAAAAGTTATGGTCCAATTCTTCTAAATTAAGATATAAAACGATTGTCGATGTTATATTAGAAAAAATTATATAAAAAAAGATGCTCAACATTAAAAAAGAAAAAAAAAAGGTAGTATGAAAGATTTGTATATAAATTTATGGTCGAGTTTAAATTAATGTGGCCCAATTATCGTAACATTGAGATAAAATAATTGTTGACATTATATTAGAAAATTTTATATATAAAAGATGTTTAGCATGAAAAAGAAAAAGTTAGTAGGAAAGATTTGTATATCTGTCTAGTTAAAAAAAATATAATAAAATAAAATTAACGGCCCTTTTTTTCAAATTAATACTTTCAATCCCCCATGTGATGGAAATGATATTGGAATACATTGTAAGAAATAAACTATATAGATATATTTTAACTTATCAATTTAAGCTTTTGACTTTTTAGTTAGTATTGACTCAACAAGAATAAACACAAAGATTTGATTTTTAGCACAAAGAATATTAGGTATAAAAGTGTAATGTTTTTCAGAAAAAAAAAGAGTATAAAAGTGTAATGGTCCAACTTCTATATTTGGAATACTTAAAAGAATGTTACAACGTGCAATAACAATAGAACACTTGGAAGCAATTAAAATGGTAAAATTTCTAGTACTACCGTAGTACCTACTCCCTCCATTCAACATTTGACACGTCATTTAATGAGCATTTAATGATATAATATTTTATTGTATGGGTTCCACATCATTCTTAAATACTTCCTACATGTCAAACAATGAACGGAGGTAGTATGGAAAATTTTTCGTAGTACTAGAAATTTCCTCAATTAAAATAGACAACTTTGTCTTGTGAAACTCAAATCAACATCTATTTCATTTATAAAACACCGTGTGAAAGAAATTCCAAACATTTATTCTCAAAACTGTAACTAAAGCAATCTAAAGAATAATGGACCTTAAATAGTTCCAATAAAATACAATTAACAAGTAAAAGCCTAAACTAGACAATAGGAAAGATTGGTTGGGAATACCTAAGAGTTTAAACACTTTTAAGAAATATCTTCTCAATAAAATTTTATCACATCTCACTTATTTTCAAAAGTATTTTAAATAGAAAATTTGTTTAGTTGCACTTTTCGGTGATTTTATTCCTTATAAATTTGTTTTTATTTTTTATTACATATTTGGAGGATTTTCAATTAATCATTTTAAAGTCATTTTTGGATAATACATCTATCAATTGAGTTTTTAAATCAATCCATTTTTATGCACTTTTTATTTGTTAAGAATTTTTTAATTAAAAACCATTTTTATTACATAAAACCACCCAATAAGCTATATTAACCGGACTTTAAATCATTAATTTTTGCAAATGTTCCGGTAGAAAAATCAATTTTTTTCAAAAAATATTTTTTCACCAATAATTCCAAACACACAAGAAATTCACCAATGTCCATCATATAACTTGGGAATGGGGAACGTATTATATATTAAAAAAAAAAAAGGGAAAAAATCATTTTGACCCTAAACTTGATAGGTTGTATCAATTTTAACCCTGTACTTTCAATTTCATCAAATTGAATCCTAAACTTAGTAGATTGTATCAATTTTAACTCTAAACTTGCATAAGCGTTGCAATGTAGACCTTCGGTTAATTTTTCATTTGAATCACCATAAAATCATGTGATGATTGACAAGCCAAAGCGAGCATAGTTTCATTACCCTTGACCAAAGAGATCATATGTTCGAATCCCCCACCTCTAAATGTTAATGTACTAAAAAAAAAATCATGTGATTGACAATTGCCTCCTAAAAAAAACATTACACCTGAGTTACGTCAGTTTTTTTTTTTTTATTTAAAGAAATGTGTTGGAGAAACTTTTTATTTATAGAAATCAAACACACTCACTTATTCTTCTTATCGTTATTTAGCCTAAAAAATTCACAAAGTTATTAGCAACAAAAAGAATCAGAAAAGAAAAATGAAATTGCTTTCCTTTGGATTTTCTACACTTGCATGTTCTAATAAGCAAGGAAAAAAAATTATCACCAAGTTCTTAGCAACAAGAAAAAACCTTTAAACGTTTGAAAAATAACTCCAAAATTGCTTTGCTTTCGTAATCCTTGACAACAACTACAAAACTCACAAAGTTCTCAACAACAAGAAAAAGTCATCTAAATGAAAAGAAAAAAACTTCAAAATTGCTTCTTTATCATCCTACAATTGTAGGTTCTTCTAAACCGCTAAAAAAAACAACAAAACTCACAACCACAATCAGAAAAAAAAAATGAGAGAAAACTCATGCACAATCTCTCAAAAGCAAAAAAAGTTTATTCAAATAAAAATTTTCTCAAATAAATTTCTTAGAAGAAACCAACTCGGTGCAATGTGAATTAAAAAAAAAAAGAGAAAATATTTGATTACGTGTTTTAAACGGTGGTTCAAAAAGAAAGTAATTGAAGGCTTACATTGCAACACTTTGCAAGTTTGTGGTTAAAATTGATACAGGTTGTTAAGTTTGAGATTCAATTTGATGAACTTGAAAGTTTATGGTTTAAATTGATACAACTTGCTAAGTTTGGGGTTCAATTTGATGAAATTGAAAATTTAGAGTTGAAATTGATACAACATGATAAGTTTAGGGTTAAAAATGATTTTTTTTCAAAAAAAAAGCACAACAATAATAATAAACAAATAAATGGAAGGAAAAAAGGAAAATAATAAATCAAATTGCTGTCGGAACAACACGTCGTGTCTCGCGTTAGGATTCAAAATTCAGTGCTGAATGCGTTTTTGAAAAATCCATCTGTTTTCTTTAATTTTTCTGAAATTCCCTCGCTTCTTTATTTTTCTAAAATGCAATTATAAATTAATTAACCCCTAGAAATGGATGTGATGGAATTTAATTCATGGACCTAGGAGTTCAATTATCAAACTTGATAACATGAAATCTTGATATGTGGACTGCATTAAAAAAGAGGGTCAATAAGATTTTCATGGCTTAGATATAATAACTTTGTATCTGGTTCATTTAGTTAGGAACTAATGTCTCAAATAAAAAAATATATATCATTTGTGGCATTGTCTAATTGGCATGTACTCTCGACCAATAGGTTAGAGGTTCGAATCCACCCACTTCCAAATGTTGTTGTACAAAAAAAAAAAAATTGTCTAATTATCCGAAAGATTAAAAAAATATAATAATTTTATTCAAGGTTAAGCTTGAGGGTAAATTGATGTGGTCTAATTATCCGAAAGATTAAGATAAAACGATTTTTGACATTATATTAAAAAATATTACAAATAAAAGACGTTTAGCATGAAAAAAAAAGTTAGTACGAAAGATTGTAAATCTTTGTCTAGTAAAACATAATAATTATAATAAACATTGTTGTCTCAAATTAATACTTTCAATCCCACACATATGATGGAAAGAGTTTTGGAATACAGTCAAAAGAAATAAATTATATGTATATTTTAACTTATCAATTTAAGTTTTTGACTTTAATGTGCTTCAAATATTCTAAGATTAAGATAAACCATTGTTGATGTTATATTGGAAAAAAATTATATATATTAAAGATTTGTATATCAATTTATGCTTGAGTGTAAATTAATGTGGCCTAATTATCCTAAGATGAAGATAAAACGATTGTTGACATTATATTAAAAAATTATATATGAAAGAAGTTTAGCATAAAAAAATGTTGGTATGAATGTAACGCCCCAGCTAAAGAAGGGATAAAAGATACAAAGGGGGGTCGCTACTACATGCATGAATACGAAAACTTTATAAACTACAAAGCGGAAAATAACAAAGTTTTTCATTTAGTTCAAATAGGGCCCAATACGTGAAAAAGTTCCTCAATCAAATAATGCAATGAAAGCATCTGAATAAATCCCGAATGAAAACAAAACAATCGTTTAAAACTAAAGTTCAACATGAAACTGGTGTTAGAATGAAAGGAATTGTATTCCTAAGGAAAATGACAAAATTTGCAGCTGCAGTCCCATAGCCAGCCAAGCCACGACTCTCGCCGATCGCCAACGCTCTCAAGTACCACCTGAAAAGGAAAGATATGTAGCATGGGTGAGTATATAAGAATATACTCAGTAAGTAGCCCACTCAAGGGTCGAAACTGAAATCATGAGATCTATAACTTGAAACTGAGTTCCTGAACTTCTGGGTCTTAGCGACATAGGGACCTAACTGGAATGACATCTGGGTTTCTAACCCTAGGGCCACAGCTGATCACATGAACATGTTTTGTCCAGGGTGTTAACCTATCCCCAACCTGTGCCAACTAGAGTGTTGTGTGGGTCAGTCGGTTAAGGTAAGTAAACTAGAGGCTAGCTGGCCACCTCTAGCAGAACTACACCTATCCCAACACAACACCCCTGAATGTAAAGATAAAAATACGGTGGAACAACTGACGCATGTAAACATGCCTGGTGCCAAATGGCGCACGAGCAACGTGCCTGATCATAAGTTCAACACCGTCCTGAACTGAGAGAGCGCACGCTAGCGTGCCTGAAACTGAGCTCTAACAGTCAACTGATAGAACGCACGTAAACGTGCCTGGTAACTAAGTTCTATCAGTCCTGAGATGGGGAAGGAACACACTCTAGCTATGAAAGACTTAAGGAGACTAATAAGTCTTCCTGAGGCCCTAAAACGAAGATGAGGTCCCTATCCTAGTCTTTCCTTGAAGACACTTCTGATCCCTAAACCACTCGTATGCTATCGAAATTTCGGCAGCATAACGGCATACATATAGGGAAAACCAAAATTTTCCTTTGCACCTGGAACAAGAACAAAACACTCCTATAGACACAGCGAGTCAAACCTCGCATCCAGGCTTCAACCACAACTACAACAATATTCAGCCCATCCTCCAAAGCCATAAACAAACATCCAGTACATTCATGCATCAATCAATCCAAACATGCTCAGTAATGAAACAACAAACGCCACCGAAACTAAGCAGTTCTCATATTATTGACATGCCTCACAACTCAGTATAAACTCCTAAAAACATAAACGACTCTTAAGGTTTTACCAAAGAAATCAATGCTTGATTCATGTCCACGTAAACAACATTTAAGTCACGCCCAAGTAAGCATACAACGCTCCAAGAGACACATCAGACCAAACATACAATTCATCCCATGATTAACTTTACTACCCTTATGCACATAACGGATCCAAGAGCAACTACACTTTATCCAAAAGCTACTTACATTAGATAGGAAACTTGCTCAACAACAAAGTAGAGTGTCCCTTAGCTCCCAAGCCCCTATCCAATCCAACTAAGAACCGATTGAAGCTTGCTGTCCGGGTTCACAATTTCGCTCCAAAACGACGATTAAGGTTCCGAACGCGAAGAAAACCCAATGTCAATAGTGCCCAACTACACAGAAACTTGAAGACTCTCTACTTGAACCGCCGATTATGAAGAGAACGCTTGCTGAACAAAGAGAATAACGAAGGGGCATTTGATTAAACTCAAAAGTCAGCCATGAAACAACTTCTAAGCACTTACCTACTAAACGATACGTCGGAAACTCACCCCGATAGTCGCTGAGACGCCGCCAAGCCCTGCTGGACGAGCCGAACGACGCCACTGCCGGAAAATGCAATAATCTCGGCCCTATCCCACGCCGCTGCAACAAGAGGAATAAAAAAGGGAGAGATGGGGAGTGAGAGATCGACGAGGGAGTAGGGGTTTGAGAGGGAGACGCGCCAAAGAAGGAGAGAACTCACCCGATGGTCGAACACCGAAGCTGTCGCCGCCGGAATTCACGAGCTGCACTTGACGCCGGCGTCGGAGCTGCGGAGGTCGATGAAGAAGAGGGGAACGGGACCAGGCGGCGGCTGCTACGGTCGAAGACGAAGAAGAAACGCCGGAAAGTTGCTGAGGTCGAAGACGAGAAGGGAGATGGGGAGCGGCTGCGACAAAGAGAGAAACAAAGTTTGAGAGATTTAGGGCAACCTCTCATTTCAGCATATTTACCAAAAGGCCCCTTAGCTCTACCACTTCCAAAATCTTTAATTCAAAAAGCCCAAAAGAGAAATAAAAGGGAAAATAGGCTTCACCTTGACTTGCGGCGTTACAATGAAAAAGTGTATATCTTTGTCTAGTAAAAATAAAAATATTAACCTTTTTTGTCAAATTAATACTTTTAGTCCCACATGTGATTAGAAAGGATATTGGAATACATTGAAAGAAATAAACTATAGATATATTCTAACTTATCAATTTAAGCTTTTGACTTTTTAGTTAACATTGACTCAAAACAAGGATAAACATAAAGATTTAATTTTTAGCACAAAGAATATAGTAACGGCCCAACTTCTATATTTGGAATACTTTGGGACGTTATTATATGCAATAGGAAAAGAACACTTGGGCCAACAAGAGCATAGCTCAACTGGCATAAAGTTGTACTTATAACTATAAGGTCTATGGTTCAAATCTTTCAAGAACTTTGGAATCCCAACAAAACTTTTTACTTTTTTTTTTATCACCAAAACATCCCTTTCATTCATCACCAAGAAAACAACACAAAGAGCAACATTACATAATGATAAAGTCAGAGAAAACCAAATCCTCCCCACCCTAAGGGATCGTCACGATCCAAGCCCTAAGCAACCAATTGATTTATTTGCCATTCAATTATCTTTTCAATCTCTCGATCATCTTAACTCCAAGCTAGCTGCTAGTTTAGTCCGGACTAGCCCGTCTTCAACTCTACTCGGCCCCCGAGCTCATAGTTTAGGCCTGCACCAATACTATCGTCAAATAAAGCTTTATGCACATAAAACTCAACAAAGATGTTATGTTTATTGATAGTTAATCATACATTAAGCTCCTAATCAGCTGGTTAATAATCCCTGTTATATTTGCTGAAGTTGGTTAGCTGGCAGAGTGACCAGCACGTGAGTTTGTTAGTGCATAACTAACTACTCGGTTGTCCATACCTGAAAGCGCGCCAGGTGTCTCGGAGGAGCATGCGTCTTCTCAAATAGCTGAAGCAAATTGTGCTAGGGATTGAATATAATCTTCCCTCGGGTTTTCTACAGGGAGAGAGAGCTGTGAGTGTGAGCTTGGGTGAGAGGTAAAATTCAGTGAGGATTGGGTGTGTGATTGCTCTGTAAAGGTGAGATATCTCATCTAGGTTTTGAGAGAGAGAGTTGCTGATCCCTGGTTTCCTTGTGAGTTGATGATCGATTAAGAAAGACAGAAGGCTGGTGATTGTCTTCGGTGGAGGTTTTTCTCTATTTCTTCATCGGTAGACTTATGATTGAATGTACCTATGTAGCTCTGCTGATACATTGATAATAATAGTGACTAAGAGTGGATGTAGACCTTGTTTTTGGTCGAACCACTATAAAAGTCTGTGCCTCTCGATTTTCTTCTCTTCTCGTTCATTTACTGTTTGATAAGTTGTTGTTTGGTCTGTTCGGTGTTGTCTGAGGTAGTCCCTGTTGCGTTTTTTAGTTGTTTTGTTAGCTGGTTGTCTGGTTTATTTCACAATAAGCCATTTAGGAGAAACAAGCATAAAACAAATACGTTTTACCCAAGCCCCCCAACCTCACTCTTGCTCATCCTCAAACAGGCCTACAACCTAAAGTGTAAAATGTAAATGAAGCAATCTAACAGTAATAAATGTTAAATAGTTCCAATAAATTAAACATAATGAATGAGTAAAAGCCTAAGAACTCAAAACTAGAAAGTCGTAGATCGATATGAAAGTCTGGTCTGACACCATCTCCATGACCTTGGTAGAACGAACGCTCTCGTCACGTGCCTCATGCCTCATAGGTCATGTACCATTTGAAAAGAAAGAAATTGTACGCCATGTACTATCCCAATCATATAGGAGATGGGTTCCTTTTTTTCTAATTTCTTTTCTTAATTTTCATGTTTACTTTTAATTTTAAATTTTGTGTTTTTCCTTTTTTTTCAAACTTAAATGATTGAAAAATGATTACCCATAATATTTGATTTATTTTTTTCTAAACTTTATCATTAGAAGATAATTACACTACAATTGTATTACTTTTTTAAAAAACTTAATGACTAGAAAATTATATATTTTCATTTTATTATTATTTGTTTAGAAACAAAATCATGTGAATTTCCATACCAATATATACCCTCCAACTACACTCCATATTTATTTTGTTAATTCAACTTATTCATTCCCTACTTGACTCAATTCTTATATGGTAAATATTATTGCTATTTAATATAGAAACAAATTTTCAAAATTTTATTCCCCTTTTCAATTATGTTTATTTACGCTTTTTTTTTATTATATTATTATTAGGGGGCTTTGTACAGATAGCAAAAACCGGCAAAAGAATTGCAAAAATAGCAAAAAAATAAAATTATTTGCGAAAATAGCAAAAAATACGTTAAATTATGAAAATACCCTTAGTATCTCTAATAGTCTATCAGTCCCTATTATTGATAGTCACTGATAGACTTCGATTAATCGGAGTCTATCAATGATAAATACTGATAGACTTTGATAATAAGTTTCAATTAATTGGAGTCTATTAGTGATAGACACTGATAGACTTTGATTAATCGAAGTCTATCAGTGTGTATCACTGATAGACTTTGATGATCATAATCTATAAGTTTTTATCGTGTTTAATTCAAGTCTATCAGTGATAGCCGCTGATAGAAAACAATTTAATTCAAGGCTATTAGTTCAGTTTAATTCAAGGCTATCAGTTTCTATCCATCAGTTTAATTTAAGTCTATCAGTGATAATCACTAATAGAAAACCATTTAATTCAAGGTTATCAGTTTCTGTCACTGATAGAAATCAATTTAATTCAAGACTATTAGTTTCTATCACTAATAGAAACCAATTTAATTGAAGTTTATCAGTTTCTATCAGAAATCAATTTAATTAAAGTCTATTGACTTGTATCACTGATGGAAATTAGTTTAATTCAAATCCATCATTTTCTATCGAGGATAGAAATCAGTTAATTGAAGTCTATCAGTTTCTATCTCGGATAGAAATCAGTTAATTATCAATTAATTGAAGTCTACCAATGATTGTTACTGATAGATTTCAATTTAATTGAAATCTATCAGTAAAGTACTTTGCATTGCAATCATCTCGGTAATTAGAAACTCATCCAAAATTATTATACTACAATCATAAATTGAACAAAAAATTTAAGTCTCTTGTGGTAATTAGAACATAAAATCCAAAAATAACCATTACGAACAAGCGACTCTCAATCAACAATATAATTTTTAAAGACTAGCACACAAGCTCCGTGACCACCACCATAAAATTGCTATTCTTGTATTCTTTGTATTTCATTATCTATCAATTATAGCCCTGATAGACTTCGACCAGTGATAGTCAGTGATAGACTACGATTAACCGGAGTATATCAGTGATATACTTTGATATACCTATACAAACACTCACCAAAATTGCTAATTTTGTATTCTTGACATTCTTGAATTAAAAAGAAGGCCAACAAGAGCTTAGCTCAATTGGCATAAAGTTGTACTGATAACCACAAGGTCTGTGGTTTGAAAAACAGAGGGAAAAAAAGAAATCGTAATAGCTCATTATAAAAAAAAAAAGAAAAAAAAAAAGAAATCATAACAGCTCATAAATGCACAAAAAAAAAAGAAAAAGAAAGCAAAAAAAAAAAAAAAAAGAAGAAGAAGAAGAAATCGTATACGCAAGAAATGAGGAAAGAAAGGCTCATAAATGCAAAAAAAAAAAAAAAAAAAAAAAAAAAAAAAAAAAAGAAATCGTATACACTAGAAATGAAGGAAGAAAGGTAAATGGGAAGGGAGAGAAAGAGAAGGGTAAAATGGGAATATTCTAATTTTTTTGCCATATTTGCAATTCTTTTTACTTGGTGCTAAATTTGCTATTATAGATAATTAATTTGCCACCCAGTGCAATTACTCTTATTATTATTCTCCCTTCTCGCAACATTATGGAGAATATGAAAATGTAGCATGCATGTGTATATAATTACTATTTCATTATTTATCCAATTATGTGTTGTATAGGTTCTTTTTTATCATCTTTGAATTCTCAATTAATTAGCTAAATCTTTTATAATAGCTATAAAATTTTCTCCTAAGAATTTATGTATGTGTGTTTTTTACTATTTTCATTTTATGCCATTTTCATAAAGAATTTTCATTTCTTCATCAAGAATAAGATTGAATCACATTCGTGTAACATTTCAACTTACTTTTAAGATTGAAAATTACTGAACAAACTAATAACGTACCCAATTCTTTTCAATATATTTTTGTCTGATTTCTGGTATACTTCCTCAGAGATCACCCAAAGATTGTTTATTTGAAGATAAGCACGATTAGTTGCATCTTTTTTATTAAATAAGATGAGTTGATTCATAATTTTTCATAATGGATAAGTACAAGCAAACTCAATTTTGTACTGTGCAAATAACTTTGTAAGTGTAAAATAATAAAAAAATAAAAATAAAAGATATATATGAATGAGTACATATCTTTCTTTCTAAAAGGGCATAAATTACTCAAATTCAAAGATAACTAAAATACCAACAGAACTTGTCTAAACATTTTCCCCAAAGTTTAATTTATTTTCACATACGTAATATAGCTATAATTAAATAGTACTTTGTCATTTGTGGGTTGATTCATAATAATTATGAATGGGGTTAAGTTGATGAAATTTGGGCAAGTTAGCTAAGTTTTGAACGAAGGGGGAAAAAATAAAGAGAAGCAACCACATTTTAATATAAGATTAAACATAGATACTCTTTACTTTATTCTTACATTATACTTGAGATACAGATTGTAACGACCCTACTTTTCATGCCTAGATCCTAGAGTCGTTACTACATTCATTTCTTTCTACTTCTAAGAATGGCGAGGAAATATCATTTAAAGAAAACATACTTAGAAATATTGTGAAACTTTTCGGCCTGGGATCCCAGTTAAAACAACACAAAAGAACACTTAAGCCATTCACACAAAACTTTAAGCGGAATAAACCTTAAATCATTCGCAACTCAAGTTCAAAAGAAGAATTTCAAAACATAAAATGCGGAAGACTATCCTAAAGGAGATCCATGGCTCAGCAGCTCTCCGTCACGCGTTCTGTACACCTTTACCTCTACTTGCAGTTGTATGTAAGGGAAAAGAATGAGTATTTAAGAAAATACTCAGTAAGTAGCAATCAAGGTTTTAACATTTTATTCGAGTTAAGGGCCTGAGGGTTAGGTCATCTCCTTCTCATTCATTTCATTTCATTTCATTTATCTGCAGTTCGGGTCTCGTGTTCAATTAGTACACCTATATATATATATAAGTTTGCCAACTCACTGATAGTGCACAAGTGGGAATTTTGGGAGGTCTCTACTCCTACTGATGGTAGATGGCACCCAGTCAGTGGACCTAAGTCTCATCCCTCAAGGCACTAATGAGTGCGTAGCGCTCTAAACTACCATTTCACTGGTGGGGCGTTCATGGGTTTAAGTCAGGAATTAACTTCCACAGTTAGTAAATGGCACCTAGACTGCGAAGCCAAGTCCCGCCCATTAAGCCCCTCATTTCAGTCTATTACATCTCAGTCCTAGGTGTTTAATTGACACGGCCCTCTTCTAAGGCACTAGCCTATTCCTTTCCCTTTCTTAATTCTTTCCCTTTTAGGACCCCTTAACTCTTGCTATATTTTTTTTTTAAACGACAACCCTCCTAAGCAGAGAAAAACACAAACCCCCCCCCCCAGTTGCCCACAACAATGTCAGTCAGCTATAAAATATACATCAGTCATACGCTCGCTTCTATCACACAACACAATTATACATGTAGTAGCCATATTCTTGAAATTAACGCAACATATCACCTCAGTCTCAATCCGAACCACTTATACACATTTTCATGCCACGAGTAACCAAATCATTCCAAACATACACATTTCATTCCAATGAAACATGTTACTCACCATGTTCAGCTACCATGCAATGCACTTAAAACATGGAATTTTGAATACAATTAGCTACTTAAATTCCAAGGGGCAACTTTTAGGATTTAACCCAGCTCATGCTATCGCAAACCATACTCCACATAAAAGAGTTTAAAGCAGAGAATTTATTCCAACGGCTACTTACATAGCTAGTTAAGTTGCTTGACCACCCGACCTAACTTCTTTGCTTCCAAGCCCCCAAACGGCAGTCGCGCTTGCTGTCCAAGCTCCCTAACACGCTCCAAGACAACAACTAACTCACCGAATGCTACGAAAACCTTGAAGATAATTGCCTCGATCAATGGGTAAACTTCTAACACCATAAACCAACTGAAACACAAGTTTAAAAACACTTACCCACTACCGATGATGCTCCACGACATTGAAACTCGAAGACCCACTGCGAGAACTCGCCTAAAACGTCCGAAAAACGCGGAAAAAATGGTCCCTCCTCGCTGCTGTCCGTGCCTACAGTGTTGCTGCCGGAAACAACGCTAAACACGCGCACCCACGCTGCTACAACATGAGACAGAGAAGGGAGGGGCTGGGCGTGAGAGATCGACGAGAGAGGAGATGCATAACCGCAAGCCACACAGAAGAAAAAGGAAAAACGAACCTACTGTGATGGCTGGCCGAAAACGAGTTGTTGCCGCCGTGTGTACCGCGAGTCACCGGAGAAGGGGGCGCCGGCGTCGTGGCGTGCTGCGGCGGTCGGAGAGGGAGGCGTGCGGCGGCGTCAACGGCGGAGGGAGGCGGCGCGGCGGCTGAAGGGAGAGTACGAGAGAGAGGGAGAAAGTGCGGTGAGGGAGAGAGAGAGAGAGAGAGATGAACGTGAGGGAGAGAGAGGGTTCAGTTTTTTTTCTTTTTTTTTTTTTTTTTTAAAGGTCACTTTGACCGAAAATTGGGGGGAAAGTTCCCCCCCCCCCTTTTTTTTCCCTTTTGACCGGCAGCCACTTCCCCATTTCTTCTTTTTTTTTTTTTATTTCAAACAAAGTGGCTGTTACACAGATAATGCAACTTAGGCATCATCTAAAGCAGATAAGATAGTTTCCCTCGTCAAACTAGGCAAGGGGAATTGCATTGCAATAGGGAGTCAGGTCCACAGGGTCAAAACATAAGAGTGTCCAAGATTTTTCATCTTCATTATGCATCACACCAGCCACATATACCTTTCTAGATGATTGAAAAGGTGGAGCCACTACGTTTTCTTGCACCTCCACAAGAAGGTTGTATTTTGACCTTGCATTATCCAACTTCAGAATCTCATATTTCACCACGCGAATGAACCTCATTTCTACTCCTAACAGCTTGAATTTATGCTCCTCCACTGCAAAACTTCCCATCGCTTGCACATATGGGTCACTGGAGGCAATCGGAACAGCAGCCATCGTAACTCTTGATTGATAGTTTGAAGCTAAGGAAGCTTTTGTGTTGGTGGTTTACTCTCAATCCAGAGTGATAGTTCTATATTTATAGGGGTTTTTTAGTAAAATAAAATTGAAAGAGGATATATGCTAAAGTGCTTTAATCTTTGTAAGTAAATGTGATATATCTAATTTCAAGTTGACTAGGTTTTTTTTTTTTTTTTTTTTGGGAGACAGATTATGCAATAGGGATTCTTTCATATGTTTGAATAAAAATCAAACTTTTATTTGCCTCCTTAATTTCACATGCATCTTCTTCCTTGATCTAAAAAATGTTTAATCTCAAATTTTGATGATCACGGCAACCAGAATTAAAACAACAAATTATACCCAATTCAAATTGTCTTAACACATCTCTTGGTCTTGAAAATACCATCCTCAAAGTAGAATATGATGCATAAAGAGTTATTCGTCTTATAGAAGGCTATAAAAATAATAATGTCATTTTGGAACCCAATTCTCAGTCCAATCACTTCACCAAAAATTACCTAATTCCCACTACTTCTTCATAAACCACTTTTGATTTTAAATTTCCTAAATATAATATATTGTCAAACGTCATTATTTTTAAAAAGTGATTATTATTGGACTGTAACCAAAGTCCCACATCGACTAGACAAGTGGTAGATCCCAATTGATATATAAGTAGGAACAAGTATCTCCATTGATATGAGTTTGTTTAAGTGAAATATAAAACAAAGTAATGAGGACACTTATTTGCATAAGATGAGGTTAGTGGATTATAGATGGTTTTCAAAGATGAAAACTTTGAAAAAAATAAGAGGGTGGAGGAGTTGGATTATAGATGGTTTTCAAAGATGAAAACTTTGAAAAAAATTTGTGCCATTTAATGCGGGATTTTTTTTTTTTTTTTTTTTTTTTTTTTTTTTTTTTTTTGACGTGTGGGGGTGAGGTATTCTAACCACGAACCTTTTGGTCATGCTTACAAATTTTATACCAGTTGAGCTGTACATATCCTCTCAACTCTTGCACAAATATGGATACTATCGATAACCAAAAATCATAGATTATGCTATCATTTTTTTTGCCGGAACTTGTTGCAAGGCCTCGTTACCTAGATTTAATTCTCATGGTATGAAAGTAAAACAAAAAAAGATATATGCTTTAAGTAAATTTTTCTTTCAAGTAAAAGTGATATTAATTTTATATGCTAAAATATAAATTTTAATCGTTTTTTTTTTTTTTTGGGTAAATTTTTATCTTTATACTTTGAACATTTGTGTATATTTGTAACCACAAGGTAGCTTCATAATTTAAAAAAAAAAAATCAATTTTATCCCTAATCCTTAAATTAGGATTACATTTAGTCTTTAATTGTATACCACTCTTTTAGATAAAGTTTTGATGAAGTGATGTAATCTTAAGCTAATTGGAAAATTTACAAACTATCGATCACATGATGGAGATTAACAAAATTTGAGATGCAATAATTAGTAAAAATAGACCACAAAGTGCTTTCAGATTGTTGGACATTTAACAGCCTATAAAAGATCAACATGTTAATCTATGATTAAATTTCTTTTATCTTTTCATTATGAAACTTTATTTTACATTAAGCTTTAATGTGGCCTAGTTATCTGAAGACTAAAATAAAACGATTGTTCACATTATCTTAGATAAGATTATATATAAAAGATCTTCAACATAAAAATAGGTTAGTATGTATCTATATATATATAATAGACCATTTTTTTTTTGTTAAATTAATATATACTTTCAATCTCACATGTAATGGAAAGAATTTTGGAATACATTCAAAGAAATAAATTATAGGTATATTCTAACTTATCAATTTAAGTTTTTGACTTTAATGTGGTCCAATTATTCTAAGATTAAGATATAAAACGACTGTTGACGTTATATTAAAAAAGATTATATAAAAAAGATGCTCAACATTAAAAAAAGAAAAAAGAAAAAAAAAAGTAGTATGAAAGATTTGTATAACAATTTATGATCGAGTTTAAATTAATGTGGCCCAATTATCGTAACATTGAGATAAAATCATTATGTTGAGATTATATTAGAAAATTTTATATATAAAAGATGTTTAGCAAAAAAATAATAATAATAAAAATAAAAAAAAACTCACATCACTTGAGTTACGTTGGTTTTTTTTTTCTTCTTTTTGTAAGATATTTGTTGGAAAAACTCTTTATTGATAGAAATCAAACATTCACTTAATCGTCTTATTGTTATTTACCCTAAAAAAATCACAAAGTTATTAGCAACAAAAAGAATCAGAAAAGAAAAATAAAATTGTTTTCCTTTGGATTTCCCATACTTGCATGTTTTAATAAGCAAGAAAAAAAAACAATGAAAAAAAATTCTCACCAAGTTCTTAGCAACAAGTAAAAACCTTCAAATGTTTGAAAAAAATAACTTCAAAATTGCTTTGCTTTCGTAATCCTTGACAATAACTACCAAACTCACAAAGTTCTCAACAACAAGAAGAAGTCATTTAAATGAAAAGAGAAAAAAAAACTCCAAAATTGTTTTTTTTATCACCCTACAATTGGTTCTTCTAAACAGCGAAAAAAAAAACAACAAAACCCACAAACACAATAAGAAGAAAATGAGTTGAGAAAACTCATGTACAATTTCTCAATAGAAAAAAAGTTTATTCAAATAAAAATTTTCTCAAATAAATTTCTTACAAGAAACTAACTCGGTGTAATGTGAATTAAAAAAAATGAGAAAATATTTGATTCTATGTTTTAACCGTAGTTCAAAAAGAAAGTAACGGAAAGTTTACATTGCACCACTTTGCAAGTTTGTGGTTAAAATTGATATAAGTTGTTAAGTTTGAGATTCAATTTGATGAAATTGAAAATTTATGGTCTAAAATTGATACAACTTGCTAAGTTTGGGGTTCAATTCGATGAAATTAAAAATTTAGGGTTGAAATTGATACAACATGCTAAGTTCAGGATTTAAAATGATTTATTCTTTAAAAAAAAAAGCACAATAATAATAATAAACAAATAAATGGAAGGAAAAAAGGAAAATAATAAATAAAATTGCTGTCGGAACGACACGTCGTGTCTCGCGTCAGGATTCAAAATTCAGTGCTGAATGCGTTTCTGAAAAATCCATCTGTTTTCTTTTTTTTCTTTTTTGAAAAAAAATCCATCTGTTTTCTTTTTTTTCTTTTTTGAAAAAAAATCCATCTGTTTTCTTTAATTTTTCTGAAATTCCCTCGCTTTTTTATTTTTCTAAAATACAATTATAAATTAATTAACCCCTAAAAATGGATATGATGGAATTTAGTTCATGGACCTAGGAGTTCAATTATCAAACTTGATAACATGAAATCTTGATATGTGGACTGCATTAAAAAAGAGGGCCAATAAGATTTTGGAGCAGTTGCATAGATGGCAAATTGGACCAAATTAATAGCAAATATAGCACAGTTTCAAACTAATTGCAAATATAGAAAAATTAATTGTACAGGACCAAAAAACTGTTGTCGGATTCTATCCGTGTCTATCACTGATAGACTCTGATTATTCAAAGTATATTAGTGTCTATCGCTGATAAACTTCGATTAATCAAAATCTATCAGTGATAGTTAGACACTGATAGATTTTGATTAACTAGAGTTTATCAACGATAGACTCTGAATAATCGGAGTCTATCAGTAGACTGATAGATTTTGATTAATCAGAGTCTATCGCTGATAAACTCTGATAATCGAAGTCTATCAGATAGACTCCGATAGATTTTGCTATATTTGCAATTTTTTTTACATGGTGCTATATTTGCTATTAATTTGGTCCAATTTGCCACCCACTGCAATTTTCCTAAGATTTTCATGGCTTAGATATAATAGCTTTATCCGATTCATTTAGTTAGGACCATCGTTCTAATGTCTCAATTAAAAAAAAATATATGATTTGTGACATTGTTTAAATTAGCATACGATTTAGGTATATAAAATGACTTTTAGTTAGTTTGACATCACCAAATCTAGTTACTATACTGACAGTTTCTTGATTTAAAAAATTTTAAATTTTGTGATTGTTGGATGCATTTAACTTATAAATGATCAACGTGTTAATTTATACTTAACACGTTGAATCTCATGGCAGACATACAAAATTAAAAATGATATGTACTTAAAAGTAAAATGTGATTTTTTTATGTTAAATTATAAATTTTAATCCTTTTTTCTTTGCGTAAATTTTTATCTTCATAATTTGAACATTTGTTATATGTAACTACTAACAGTTTCTTAATTTATAAAATTTTAAATTTTGTGATTGTTGAATGCATTTAACTTAATAAAGGATGAACGTGTTAATTTATGATTAAATTCCTTTTACCTTTTCATTATGAAATTTTATTTAAGGTTAAGCTTGAGTGTGAACTAATTATATGGCCTAATTATCCTTAAATAAATATAAAACCATTGATGACATTATATTAGAAAATTTATATATAAATTAAAATATGTTTAGCATAAAAAAGTTAGTAGGAAATATTGTATTTCTGTGTAGTAAAAAAAATCATAATAAATAAACCATTGACAATTAATACTTTAATTAAAATCCTTGTTGTCAAATTAATACTTTCAATCCCACATGTGGTGGAAAGGATTTTGGAATACGTAAGATAAGAAATAAACTATAGATTTATTCTAACTTATCAATTTAAGTTTTTGAATTTTTAGTTAGTATTGACTCAACAAGAATAAACACAGATTTTATTTTTAGCACAAAGAATACTAGGTATAAAAGTGTAAACATAACCCAACTTTTATATATTTAATTAGGGACATTATACTATATGCAATAACAAAAGAACACTTTGGAAGCAATTAAAATTGGACAATAGAGTTGTGAAACTCAAATCAACATTCAATCTTGTTTATAAATAAAAGAGTTCTTTGAGTTTGAAATCCCAACAGAACTTTAAAAAATTGAAACACTGTGAAAGAAATTTCAGACATTTATTCTCAGTAATTGAAACTACCTAAAGATAATGAATGTTAAATAGTTCCAATCCAATAAAACACAATGAATAAGTAAAAGCCTAAGAACGATACAAAACTAGAAAATCCTTGGTCCATACGAAAATCTGGTCTAACACTCTCCATGGCCTTGTTAGAACGAAACGCCTTTGTCATGCGCCACATAGGTCATGTACCATTTGAAAAGAAAGAAATATAATCGTAGGTCATATGTACCATTTATAAAGAAAGAAACGGTAACAAACCTATCTCAAAACGGTATAGATTTTGATACATATGTGAGTTTGTTCTAGGAGATGGATTCCCTTTTTTTTCATATATTTTTTTTCCATGTTTAGTTTTAATTTGTAATTTTGTATTTCTGTTTTTTTTTTTTTTTATACATTCCAATCATTAAAAGAGAAAGAACAACACACTAAGCAGGCAACCAGATGAACTACCGCTAAACATAACTCATTACGCATTAGCCATCAAACACCCAGACTAGCAACCAGCTCTGCTCCCTCCTACACTACTTAGCCTCAAGTCGGCCCCATCATGATGGGGAAAATGATTACCCATAATATTTGATTTATTTTTTTTTTCTAAACCTTATCATTAGAAAATAATTACACAACAATTGTATTACTTTTTTAAAAACGTAATTATATATTTTCATTTTACTATTATTTTTTCTACAAACCTAATTTTATGCAATTTATGTTTTTTTAATTTATAATTTTTTTAAAAAAACACATTAACATTAATATATATATATATATATACATCTTCAGGCTTTGTTTTTTTGAAAAAGATATTAAGTGCTTTTTTTTCCTCCAAAAATATTGAGTGTATCTTAAGTTTAAAAATCTGTAATAAAAAATAAAGGGGAAATATATAGCTACAGATTGTAAAATTATAGATTTTTTTTCTTTCCATACCACTTGTAAAATTATGAAACTATAGAAATTTTTATTATGACTTTTGAAAATAATTTTTCTATTTTTATGATAAAATTTTTCGTTTTAATAATAATAAACAAATAAATAGAAGGAAACAAAGGAAAAGAATAAATGAAATTGCTGTTAGAAATTCATCAATAACCAACCCATATCCATATTTAAAAAATAAAAGTAAAAAAATTAATCAATTTGCTGTCAGGAATCCATAAACAACGGTGTGCCAAAATGAGCATAACTTAGTGGTAATTGACATATACTCTCGATCAAGAGGTTGGAAATTCGAATCCCCTCCAAAACGTTGTGTCTCACGTTAAGAGTACATGTCAATTACCACTAAACTATGCTCATTTTGGCTAACTATAACTTAATTTAATCCCTAGAAATGGATCTCACAAAATTTAATTCATGGACCTTAGATTTTAATTATTGAATTTGATAATTTGGAATCTTTGATATGTGGACCGCATTAAAAGAGAGGGTACATCAATAAGTTTTTCATGGCTTAGATAAAATAGCTTTGTATCCAATTCACTACTACTACTACTACTACTATTATTATTATTATTATTATTATTATTATTATTATTATTATTATTATTATTATTATTATTATTATTTGGATTAATCGATTTTTCATTTAGTTAGGACCATCATTCTAAGGTCTCAATAAAAAAAAATATATTATTTGTGACATTGTCTAATTTAGCATGTGATTTAGATAATATAAAAGGACTTTTAGTTGGTTTGACATCACCTAATCTTATTCTCTAAGAATTCTAGGTTAATTTTGTGGCATACCTCAACAAAAGTAGACACACACACTCTATTTAAAGTTTGAGAATAAAAGGGAAATTGCAATGGGTAGCAAAAAATATTAGGATATTTGCAAATCTAGCTATGATTTTTTAGGTTTGCAAACATAGCAAAATTTTAAAAATCTGATTTCCGTTTTTTTTATTATTCCAGTTTTACCCTTGTTGGTATATCAACAGGTATATTAGTAGTATATCTGATATACTTTATATTTACTGATATACGAAATATAATGTATATCAGTGAACTAATATACCAAATTTGATATACTTGAATGAATACAATGATATACCTAATATATACTTGATAGGATAAGCATAACATTTGATATACTTGATTAAATGTTGATATATCAATGATATACTTAATATGTTACTTTCTTTACTTATATTTTTTATGATTTCTTTTCTCTTTATTGAATTATGTTGTGTTATTTACATCTTTTAAAATGAAATGTCTTGTTATGAATGTTGATATACCATTGATATACCTCATTCGTTTTTTGTTTTTTTTAACTTACCTCATTTTTTTATACTAAAATAATTAATAACATTGATATACCTGATTAGGAGTAGCTAAATACATCAATGATAGACTTGTTATTAAGAAAAAAACCACTGATATATATTTTTAATTTTTGGTGTATTATGAAGGTCATGGAATGCAAAATTTGTTATAAGTATATCAATAAGATGCAATTTTAAGTATATCATTAGTGTATTAGTAGTCACTAAAAATGTAATTTAAAGTATATCATTAGTGTATCGGTAGTATATTATTAAGATGATGTATAATATATTGATGACATATTTGCCAAACATGAGCATAACTCAACTAGCATAAGATATACACATTCAACCAAGACGTTAGAGGTTTAAATCCCCTACCACACATATTGTGTCCAAATAAAACTAATATTTCTAATTCTTTATTGATGAAGTATATCAAAGATATCTAAAAAAAGCTCATGTGTATACTTCATAAATGAAGTATATTATATTCATAAAATATACATCTGATATACTTTATATTTAGTATATCAGTTGATTGATATACCCAATATCTAGTATATCAGAACACTAAATAAATGAATGATGTACCTGATATACAGTATATCAATAACACCATTGATATACTTTTTAAAATTCCAGCGTGTTTTAGGGGTTTTTTTGACTTTTCAACTTTAATGCTTAGGCGGGCCCACGTTTTTTTGCTATATTTGCAACATTAAAAAACTGATGACATGGTTGCAAATTCCATATTATTTTTTGCTATTCTTGCAACTGCCCCATAAATAAAGTTGATGTAGATAAACAAAGTCAACCTAACAAAACCACCGCGTGTAGCAGTTGAGATTGAATTGGTAGACCGCCATGAAACTCAAAGAATCTATATAGATGAAAAATAACCATAGTTGCAATTTGTTTACTATTTAATGGAACTAATAAATTCCGAGGGGCCGTTTGGTTTAAGGTTTTATAGATGCCTGAGAATAAAGGATGCGTGGGAATACTATGTTCGAGAATAAGATTGCTAGGAATCAAAGATAACTGTGTTTGATTGTGCATGAGAATGTCATCAGCATTTTATGAGAATGAATTATGTCTGTATTTATTTTTTAGAATTAATCAGGTAAACTTTATGTAATTTTAATAAACTAATAGATAAAATAATCAAAATTAATTTAAACTATTAATAAAAATTAATAAATTAATAATCATGAAATAATTTTCATGGGATAAACTATGTTAATTTAATTAATTAATTTTTTTAATAAATATCTTTAACTACAATAATTTAATATATTTTTATCCATAAAAATTAATTAGATAGATATTTTAATAATAATATGATTATTTATTTATTATAAGGAAATCCAAAAAAATAATTAATTGATTATAAACAATCAATAAGTAATTAATTATAATTGTTGAAAAATGAATTTTTATACTAAAATCATTTAAATAATTTCAATTCAATAATTAAATATATTTTCGATAATTTTAGTAAATATGTAATTACATCTCTTTAAATAAACTTGGACTAAGTATTTGTTTTTTAAAAAAATTAAAATTCTTGACAAATTATTATTTAATCTAATTAAATAATTTATTATATTATTTTTAATTTAGTATCCATTAGTTAATTAATTAACTATATTCAAAATAAAATTACATATAAAAATAAAAAAAGAAGAGATGAGCAATGAGAAAACCCAGGTTTTTTAAAGTTCATAGAAAGCCCTTGCTTATGGGCATAAATGATGCCTGAGAATGTGTTATTTTCTGGGCCCACCACAGAAACCTTGAAACAAACAAGGGGCAACTAGATAAATGGCAATTTTTAAATGGCTGTTTTGAAAAATGACCATCCGAATTTTCAATTTGAAAAATGGCCAAATGCTAATTTTAGTAAGTTTTTTTAGCAACAAAATGGACAAGAATGTCACTAACCAAAATCTAAATTCAGAGATTATTTAAATTAAATACACTATAAAAATGGAAAGAACAATCTAGGATTTACAAATTAATTTAATGTGAAATTCAATAAAAAAAATTCAAAATAAAAAAGATAAGTCTAATATTAATCTATCTTAAAGTATAATTTGAAAACAAAAATTTTAATTAAGAAATTTGTTACTAAATTCAAATTACGATTTATGGAGGAAAAATAGGGGAACATCAAAAATACAAAAATATCAATTAAAAAAAATCATCTCTTGGAATTTCATCTTGCAAGTTGAAGAAACTGAAGAAAAATCATTGTATCATGATCTTTGTCTAATCACAATTACATTGTGTATGCAAATAGGTAAGGGTTCCTTCTAAAAATTATTTACTTTTGTAGGAGAGGAAGATTCAAAGGTGATGTAGATTGATGAGTTCAAATGAGCAGCAACTAGAAAGAATAACTCGGGTGAAAGAAAACATAAAAGCATTAACCAATTTGAAACGCCTACTTTGGGGATGAATGAAAACATGAAAGCAATAACAAATATGTGGAAACATACCTATGATATGAATAATGTTTACAGTGTGTTAGTAACAAAATGTATAAGAATGACTCTAACCGAAATCTAAATTCAGATTATTTAAATTTAATATACTTATAAAAAAAGGAGAGAATCTAGGATTTACATGTTAATTTAATGTGAAATTCAATAAAATAATTTCAAAATAAAAAAGATAAGTCTAATATTAATCTATCTTAACAGTATAATTTGAAAAAAAAAATTAATTAAGAATTTTGTTACTAAATTCAAATCACTATTTATGGAGGAAAAATAGGAGAACATAAAAAAAAATACTATATATCGATGAAAAAAAAATCATACATGTTACAGCTGGAATTCGTCATGTAAATTGAAGAAATTGAAGAAAAATCACTGTAGCTGTGATCTTTGTCTAATAACAATTAGAGTGTGTATGAAAACGGGTAAGGGTTTCCTCTAAAAAATTATTTACTTTTGTAGGAGAATGAAGATTCAAAGGTGATTGAGACTGATGCAGAAAAAGTTCAAATGAGCTTACAACAACTGGAAAGAATAACTCGGGTGAACGAAAACATGAAAGCAATAATCAATCTTAACGCTTACTTTTGAGGTGAAGGAAAACATGAAAGCAGTAACAAAAATGCAGAAATATACCTATGATCAATAACTTTACCGTGTTGGAAGGAACGATGAAGACCAATAATCAATCAAACTTCAGAATGGTTGGAAAAGACGATGAAGCAATCTAATTTGCAAAATAAAAATCTACTGGAAAATTGAATATGAAAACTTAAAATCTGGATTTGAATTTCAAATGATAAAGAGATAATATATATGCTGTAACTAACCAACTAACCATGACTTGATTCATGCGATAATTGTTTTTTTTTTTTAAATTAAATCAGGTAGGGCTTCCTCAAATATAGGGTGGAACATGAAAATTGACTTAGGGGTATAATTGGAATAACAAAACACGTGAAAATAGGTTAAAAATACCGTTTGGCCATTTTTCATTAAAAAAATTCGATTTGGCCATTTTTCAAAACTACACTATAATTTTTGGCTATTTCTAAGGATATCCCAACAACAGGGGCATAAGAAACTCTTACCCATTCCCATCTCCAAAACCCTTGCACCAAACGACCCCTGGGGGATAAAAAGATTATGAGTTATTTTAGTATAGAAACAATGAAAAAGAGATATCAATTAAATGTGAATATATGCTTAAGCAATATCTTCCATAATTAAACATTTGATTTTAAGTTGGTAGCGGTTATTATTCTTATTATTTACAATTTGCCATAACATAGAGTTACTCCCTTCTTTTATATATACATACTTTAAAATATTTCATACGATATTTACGAGAAAAATATTAGCATAAATATAAACAAGCACCTGATCTATAAAAGGTATTTGTTTGGATGAGTCGATTAAATATTCATTAATTCTCGATAAGGAAAATTATCCACCGACCAATCTTAAAGTTTTTTTTTTTTTTTTTCATTTCATTATAAATATTTTAGAATAAATTATAATTATTTAGAAAGCATTTCTAAAATGGCAAAATAGTACTCTTTCGTTTTTAGGATCATTCATAATTGGTTGTGTTCATGAAATTTGGGCAAGTTAGCTAAGTTTTTAACGAAGAGGGAAAAAATAAAGAGAAACAACCACAACTTAGTACAAGATTAAACATGTAGATACTCTTTACTTTATTCTCACGTTATACATGGTAGATAAAGATAATGCAACTTAGGCATCATCTAAAGTAGATAAGATAGCTTCCCTCATCAAACTAGTAAGGGACTGCCACAGGGC